>CM077032.1:75114978-77864978 GCA_039090855.1 Macrothele yani | reverse complement strand
CATAGCATTTATTGAGATACATTAGTACGGTGTCGGCCCACCTTTGTTTGGCCTACACGTGTCTCCACGAGCTCCGTGTTTGAGTGCTTCACGTACAAAACACCGTGAGAGAGACAGTGAGAAGAGAAAGAGTGAGAGAAAGAGGGAGAAAGAGAGAGAGAGAGAGAGAGAGAGAGAGAGAGATAATAGGTATATATATATAGAGAGAGACAGGATATACACTATACTGACAAAAGTCACCGGACAACTGGCAGAGAAACACACATAGCATTAATTGAGATACATTAGTACGGTGTGGGTCCACCTTTGGCCTACACGTGTCTCCACGAGCTCCGTGTTTGAGTGCTTCACGTACAAGACACCGTGAGAGAGAGAGAGAGAGAGAGAGAGAGAGAGAGAGAGAGAGAGAGAGAGAGAGAGAGACAGAGAAAAGGAGAGAGATACATAGAGAAGCTGAGAGAGAGAATGAGAGAAAGAGTCAGAGAGAGAGAGAAAGACAGAGAAAAGGAGAGAGAGAGAGAGAGAGAGAGAGAAAAGGAGAGAGAGGGAGATATATATATATATATATATAATAGGTATATATATAGAGAGAGAGACAGGATATACACTATACTGACAAAAGTCACCGGACACCTAGCAGAGAAACACCCATAGCATTTATTGAGATACATCAGTACGGTGTCGGTCCACCTTTGGCCTACACGTGTCTTCACGAGCTCCGTGTTTGAGTTCTTCACTTACATGTTTTGGGTGTCCCATCCTTGTTCTTCTGTGTGTGTGTGCCGAAGTTAAAGTCTGTGCTTTCGTTTAAGATCCCTCACGAGTGGGTGAATGCTCATTTTCCTTCATTATCACTGTTTTAATTTACACACCGAGCTGGTCGTTTCTCTTCGTTAACCCTTGCCATTGATTATGACGCTGTTCTCGCCCGCATCGCTGCAGTTCCTCGCGTCGCCTCTTCAACGACAGACGTAGCCGATCAAGCATCTTAGCTTGCTAGTGGTGAGCCACTTAATTTTACTCCTGTCATTTGCATGTCTTCTCCTGCTCAGGTCTCCGACTCTTCCATTGAGAACGTGGATGTGACCTCCCTGGCCTCTGCTGACGATGATGATCTCATGGACGTCTCTGATAGCGTCGATAATCTGCCCTTTACAGTTTCTACTGCCTCTTCTTCCAGTACAATGTCTCATGCTGCGTCAATGCCTTCCAGAGGAGACGCTTCTGCACGCACGTATTTTGCGGCTGCCTCTGGTATTCCACCGGCTTCTTCCTCGTCTCGTCTGCCCCCTGTGGATTCTTACGTTCCCCTCAATGGTGACACCATCTTATTAGACATTCCCGAGAACACTTCTGCAGGTCAACGTCTTCATTCGACTCTCGAGTTGGGGGTTTGCTTTGATGCGCTGCCAAACACACCTTTGAAGCAGTACAGCTCCGCTTTCAGGAAAATGCTTCCTTCTGGTGCCATCACCCACCTCAAACGAAACCCACGAACTGTGATTGTTTATTTTTCGAAGAAAGAATATGCCGAGCTTGTCTTGTCTCGGGGCCTATCAATTGGCGATCGTCACCTCTTAGCCGAATCCATCGCCCAGCGTCCTGTTATGGTCTCTCTACATCCGGTTCCCCGGAGATCTCTGATGATATTATGTGGGCTGCACTTAGTCGATGCGGCAAAGTAGTAGGCCCAGTGAAGACTCTTTCTTCTTCCCCCTCTGATCCTGATGATAAACATATCTGTGGTTTCCGTAGAACTGATCGCATCATCTTCCCGTCGGAAGATCATCTCATAAATTTTCCACGGTTCCTCGATATTCGTTGCGGTAACGAACGCTGCTGGATTGAGCTCCTCACATCTGCTCATTGCTCACGCTGCAAGGCTTACGGCCATCAACAGGCTCATTGCCCCCATGCAGAGCCACTGACTCCTGGAGCTCCAAGACAGCATTCTACCTCTTCCTCCGTTTCTGCTGCCATGTCTCCTCCTGCGTCTGCACCTCCTGGACCCAGTTCAGCATAAAATCTGATTAAAGCCTTCGATCAACACGCGTCTTCCACGTCACCGCGTTCAAATTGTTGAAGTGTTCTATTATTCAGTTTTCAGTTTGCTGTCTACCTTCCTTGAAAAAGCCATCTAGTTGATGTGAGAAAGCTTGAAAACTTTGATTTCTATTATACGTCAAGAAATTCGGATTACTAATATACACTATACTGGCAAAAGTCACCGGACACCTAAAAGATAGACACAACATAGTATTTATTGACATACATTAGTACAGTGTTGGTCCACCTTTGGCCTTATTGCATGCACTGACCGTTCGAGACATGCTTCGACAAGGTTTCGGAACACAGAGATCGGTATGCGCTATCATTCAGTACGTGATGCTACCGCTAACTGTTGCTTAGTAATATGCCTTGGTTCCAAACTTCTTATGCGGCGCTCTAATTCCTCCCATAGGTACTCTATGCGATTAAGATGAGGGCTTTGTGCTGGCCAGTCCACATACGATACCGAATTATTGTCAAACTATGCCGTAATAGTTCTTGCTTTATGGCTCGGTGCATTATCCTGCTGGTATAAACAAGGCTCGGTTCCATAATATTGCCACAGAGTTGGTAGGACATAATTGTTCAGAATATCGAGGTAGACGTGCTGGTTAGCAGGTTTGTCCATAATAACCAATGGGCCGGGACCATACCACGAAAAACACCCCCACACGAACAAACTGCCTGCTCCAAACTTGACCGCAGGAACAGTACACTGTGGTAAATAGCGTTCCTCCGGCTGCCGCCATACCCACACAGGGCCATCAGACTGATGGATCGTGTGTCTGGATTCATCAGTCCATAGGAGCCGTTTCCATTGATCTATGGTCGACAATAAATGTTCTTTACACCATGCTAAACGACGAATAGCATTCCGAGTGGAGATCAAAGGCTTATGAGCAGCCACACGACCACGGTAACCCATGGAATGAAGTTCTCTGCGAATGGTATGTGTACATACCGAGGTTTCAGCAATTTTACTCACTGTACTCTGAGGTCTTGTGAAGTACTCCGTCGATTAGCTACAATGACTCTCCTGAGGTTTCGACGCCCTCTATCACTGACTTTCTTTGGTCTTCCGGTACGTTTTGCTGCTTCAGTCACGCCATGTGTCTTCCACTTATTCAGTACATCCAAAACAGTTGACTTGGGTATGTTTAAACGCCTCTCGGTTTCTCTTATGGACAACCCACTAACATAACACCCAACAATCTTTCCTTTCTCAGAGTCACTTCCGCGACATTTTCACTCAACCTCACAGTGCGACATGATCGCGGTCAGCTGCAAGCTAGTTTTTATACCGTTTGCAGCTGTTCCGCGCATTATAACAACGCAGCGGATCGGTTCATTTGCTTTTGTAAGGGTGTTCGGGGACTTTTGTCAATGTAGTGTATATCAGTTTGCCTTTATTCTTCAAACAGGGTATCCAGTTCTGTCCTCTATTTAACTTCTTTCTTGCCAATTTTAGGGATTTGTTATTTTTAGCACGTCTTTTGTAAAAAAAGATTGTGCTTCTGTAATCGGTTTGTCCGTCCGTCCGTCTGTACCCACGATATTTCTGCAACTATTAGTCCGATTTGAAAAATTCTTTTTGCATTGGGAAGCTTGAAATATGCAAATGATGATCCTTCATTTCGTTTTTTTTTACGATGTACAATTTCGCCGGCATAGGGCGTAAATGCAGATGATGTCGAATTCAAAAATACGTTTTATTCCACATATTTGCTTCTAAACATCCGATTGAAAAAAAAAATTATCTTTCGATTCCATTTATGTCGAAGAGTGTTTTAGATATAGTTTCTTTTCAAAATTACGCATAGATTTTCCGCTAGGGGGCGTAAAGGTAAATTATCTTTTCCTCGATAACTCTTCTGAAACTCCGATTTGAAAATTTTTTCTTCAGCGGATACATCTTCTGATGGAAAATCTTTTGCATATAATTTCAAATTTTTGGTAAAGAATACTTTGGCCACCAGGGGCGTAAGTGTTAATTTTTGCTTCTGATGTATTTGCCATAAATTCGGAGTTTCTAAAACATCGATTGAAAAAATTCTTTCGTGGACTGATGCCACTGACATCGATGAACCTTTTCGTAATATTTTTATTCTTAAAATATTGCAGTTTCTCCGCCAGGGGGCGTAGACGTACATCTTATTTTTATCAATATCTCTAATTCTAGTAGTCCGATTTGAAAAATTCCTTCTTTGTTGGATAGTGTTTTCCGTGTGACATGTTTTTCATGTAATTTCAAAATTTTCAAGTAATTCATAGACATTCCGCTAGGGGGCGTAAGGGTAAATTGCGTTTCCCAATATATCTCTGCTTCTGAATCTCCGATTTGAAAAATTCTTTCTGTACCGCATACAGCTCCTGATGGGAAATCGTTTGCACACATTTTCAATTTTTTGTAAGAAATGGTTTGGCCACCAGGTGGCGCAAGTCTTAATTTCCGCTTTTGTTGTATTTGCAGCAAAATATGAGCTTCTAAAATCACGATTGCAAAAAAAGGAATTTTTTTTTTTTTTTATATCCTCTTAGGAAAATTTTCTTCTTGAAAAAATGCATGGTTTCTACGCCTCTACGCCAGGGGGTAGATGTATATTTTATTTTTGTCAATATCTCTACTTCTAAGAGTATGATTTGAAAAATTCCCTCTTTGTTGGATAGTGCTTCTGATGCAAAATGTTTTTCCTATAAATTCAAAAATGTCAAGTAAATCATAGACTTTCCGCTAGGGGGCACAAAGGTAAATTGCGTTTTCTGCGTTATTTCTGCTCCTGAAAATCGGATTTGAAAAATTCTTCCTGTATCGCATACAAGACCTGATGGAAAATATTTTTCACATAATTTCTAATGTTTGGTAAAGAATGGTTTGGCCACCACAGGTCATAAGTGTTAATTTCTGCTTCTGAAGTATTTGTTGCAAAAACTGGGCTCCTGAAAACTCGACTAACATTTTTTTCTTGGACCGATACCGCTCATATGGATACACCTTTTGAGAATACTTTCTTCCTAAAATAATGCATGGTTTTCCCACCAGGGGACGTAAAGTCACATCTTATTTTTGTCGATAACTCTGTTTCTAAGAGTTCGTAAGCTCACGATTCCGTTTACAGCAATATCTGAGGGATTAAAAACCCGATTGAAAATCTTCTTTCTTTCGTCAGATACTATTGTTTTCCATATCGGTTCCATTGACTTTGATAAATTTAATTTGCGTCAGAACGGATTCAAAAGACGTGCTTATTATACCCGAAAATTTGGTGTCATCTTTCTTGTTAATAGCTTTTTTTTTTTTTTATTGGAGGTTTAACGACCACCGTGGGCAACTCAATGGGCTATAAGCAGTCGCCCGTCCCTAATTTAGAGCCACTGGTTCCAGGGAAGGGTGAGAACCAGTGCCGTAAGACAAACACAACATCCATGCCTGACCGGGATTCGAACCCGGACCCCTTACGGACGAATGATCAGAGGCCATCGCTTAGTGAAAGAAGCTATTGGCGCCACCGGGGCGGCGTCAATAGCTTCTTTCACTCTGTTTGTATTAGAGGATTTCATGTCTTTTCATATTTCTTTCCTTACCAGTTTTTTTATATCAACTACTACAAGCTTAGTGTGTGTGTGTGTGTGTGTGTGTGTGTGTGTGGTTTGCGTAAAATTTATCTCTCTTTTCTTCAAACCGGAACAACCACCTCCCTTCCTTAATATGATCTTCTAGATATGCTAGTAGCTTGAATAGGCACCGCATGTTATGAACTGAAAAAAACAAAAAAACGGCAGTAATTCGGTTCAGGAACAGAGCTCTTCATACCGAGAGAAAATTCTCCTCGCGAAGTTTAGGAATAAATGGGGGAGGGAGTAAAAATAAATTTAAGTACGCTGGAGCGGAAATATCCTGAAATAGTGATGAAACACGCTTTTTCATTAAGCCGTTTAATTTTAAAATTATCTTACGAAATCTTGTGTAACGCAATCGCACCCCGAAAAAAGTATTAACGACAGTCCACGTTCACCTGTCCGTTAGAAAGAAAAAAGACATAATTCTGCTCTTGGAGAAACAAAATACCACGGCTTGTAGATATCAGGCAAGTAATTAGAAACTGAAATTGTTCGCACACACTTCCACCTTAGTAACCTAATGCATTTTTTGGGGAAAAAAAAAAAACTTAAATTGCATCCAATCAAACATCATTGCGGTTATTCTCAAGTAAATCTCCATGAACTTCACGTTGATAACATTCGCTCCCACCACCTAATTTTAATGACTGTAAATAGCGCAAAAGGAAATTGTGTGTCCAAGGAAAGTATAGAGTGATTAATCATCATTAAAAACAAATCCTAGAAAATGAGGGTAAGTCTAATGTAGAAAGTAAAACGAAAAAAAAAAAAAAAAAAAAAGAGCTTTCTAGAATTTCACTCTAAAAGTTCATAGGGATCTTATTTCTTTTTGAGAATACATTAAAAAAATATTACCACGAAGAATGATTTTCCAAAACCAGTTTCTTTTTTTTTTCCTTTTTTTTTGTTTTTGTTTTCGTTCGATATTTTTAGCCAGGCTTTTGTAAAAAAAACAAATCGTACTTACAGTGGTGTGAAAAAATATTGTATCATCAGCAAACACCGTGAATATTTAAGTTAAACCCTTTTTTACGCTTTCCAACCGTAGGTTGAAGAAGCGTATGTGCTCCAACTTTGTCACTCTGTCTGTCCGTCCGTCTGCCCGTCCGTACGATAACTCGCATAAAAATGGTTCGATTTCGATGAAATTTCAGCATGTGGTAGGGGGATCACCTGGGAATGAACCTTATTGAAAATGGGTGAAATGAGGTCAAAGTCAGGTCATGGGAGCGGGATCCATTCCATTGCCCTAATGATACTTAATTCGCGTAAATATGGTTCGATTCCAATGAAATTTTAGTATGTGGTAGGGGACCACCGGGGACGAACTCTATTGAAAATGGGCGAAATGGGGTCAGAGGTCAGGGCATAGGAGCGGGATCTATTCCATTGCCCTTATGATACTTAATTCGCGTAAATATGGTTCGATTTCAATGAAATTTTGGTATGTGGTAGGGGACCACCTGGGGACCCTATTGAAAATGGGCGAAATGGGGTCAGAGGCCAGGACATAGGAGTTTAATGGGGTCAGAGGTGAAATGGGGTCAGAGGTCAGGACAAGTTATGCGTCATAACTTGCGTAAATATGGTTCGATTTCAATCACATTTTAGTATGTGGTACGGAACCAATGGGGACGAACCCTATTGAAAATGGTGTCAAACTTCAGGACATAGGTGAGGGATGCATTCCAATTCCCTTATACGTCATAACTTGCGTAAATATGCTTAGATTTCAATGACATTTTAGTATGTGATAGGGGACCAACTGTGGACGAACCCTATTGAAGATGGGCGAAATGGGGTCAAAGGTCAGGACATGGGAGCGGGAACCATCTCCCTTATACGTTATAACTTACGTAAAAATGCTTCGACTGAGACAAAACTTTATCATGTTTTTCCGGAAGTATACTTTACTGGTAATGTTTAATATCATCGAAATGGTGTCAAAGGTCAGGTCATAGTAGGAGTGAAATTCATTCTACCGCCATTAACCTCATAACTTGAGTAGTAACTGAGTAATGATTTCTGGTATGTTGGAAAGCGTATCATAATCAATGCATTGCATGATTTTACTAACTTGTTTAAACTAATTTTCGTAATTATTTAATATCATTAGATGCGAAATTTATTGGAGATTTCAAAATTATCTTAGTTTCGTTTAGCTACTTCTGTTCTTAAAATACATTTCAAAATTCATGACAAATACGAAATTGTTATCTAAAGGATCATTTATGTAATACTTAAGGTTAACAGCAATAAATAGTTTTTTACGCTTTCCAACCGTAGGTTGAAGAAGCGTATATGCTCTAGCTTTGTCCGTCTGTCTGTCTGTCCCTCCGTCCGTCCGCATGACAACTCGTGTAAAAATGGTTCAATTTCGATGAAATTTTAGTATGGGGTAGGGGACAGACTGGGGAGGAAACCTATTGAAAGTGGGCGAAATAGGGTCAAAGGCCAGACATAGGAGAGGGATCCATTCCATTGCTCTTATGCGTCGTAACGTACGTAAAAATGCTACGATTGCGACAAAACTTTACCATGCTGTTCTGGAGGTATACTAAACTGGTTCTGTTGAATATCATTGAAATGGGGTCAAAGGTCAAGGCACAGGAGAGAGATTTATTCCGCAGACACTATCCTCACTATCCTCATAACTTCACTAAACATGCTTTTATTGTGACAAAACTTTAGTAGGTTGTTCCGGAGGTATACAGCACCGTTTTTTTTTGTTTTTTTTTTTTGATTGGAGGTTTACCGACGACCGTGAGCAACTCAATGGGCTATAAACAGTCGCCCGTCCCTAATTTAGGGTCACTGGTTCCAGGGAAGGGAGAGAGCCAATACCTTAAGACAAACACAACATCCATGCCTCAACGGGATTCGAACCCGGACCCCTCCCGGACTAATGGTCAGGAGCCATTGCTTAGACCACTGCGCCACCGTAGCGGCCCGGTTCCTTTCAGTCTCATCGAAGTCGGGTCAAAGGTCGGGGTACAGGAGCAAGATTTACTTCACAGCCATAATCCTCATAACTCGACTAAAAATGCCTCTATTGCGAAAAAACTGTAGTATGTTGTTCCGCAGGTATACTGAGCCAATTCTGTTTGTTATGATCGACATGGGGTTAAAGGTCAGGGCACAGGAGCGAGATTCATTCCACAGCGATTATCCTCATGACTTGATTAAAAATGCTTCGATTGCGACAAAACTTTAGTACGTTGTTTCGGAGGTATAAAGAACCGGTTCTGTTGAGTATCACCGAAATGGGATCAAAGGTCAGACCACACGAGCGTGATTTTTTTGCACAGCCATTATCCTTATGACTTGAGTAATAAGTTGAGTAATACACTGACAGAAAAAAAAAATCCGAACACCACGAAAAAATAGTTGTAGAAGAATGAAATGGCGGCAATACATTTGTATAGGTAACATATTTAATCGATTAAGGTTTCAAGATCACAGCTTATTGTAAGCGTGAGAAGAGCCATTTTAAATGTGAAATGCTGGTACATTAATAACCGGTGTAACCGCCAGAATGTTGAATGCAAGCACGCACACGTTCATGCATTGTGTCGTACAGGTGCTGGATGTCAGTTTGTGGGATGGAGTTCCATGCCTGTTGCACTTGGTCGGTCAATACAGGGACGGTTAATGCTGGATGGGGGTGACGCTGGAGTTGTCGTCCAATGATGTCCCATACGTGCTCGATTGCTGAAAGATCTGGTGATCTAGCAGGCCACGGCAACATGTCGACACTCTGTAGAGCATGTTGGATTACAACAGCGGTATGAGGGCGAGCGTTATCCTGTTGGAAAACACCCCCTGGAATGCTGTTTATGAATGGCAGCACAACAGGTTGAATCACCAGACCGACGTACAACTGTGCTGTCAGGGTGCGTAGGATAACCACGAGAGTGCTCCTGCTGTCATAGGAAATTGCTCCCCAGACCATAACTCCAGGTGTAGGTCCAGTGTGTCTCGGCCGCAGACAGGTTGGTTGCAGGCGCTCACCTGGCCTCCTTCTAACCAAAACACGGCCATCACTGGCACCCAGGCAGAACCGGCTTTCATCAGAAAACACAACAGATCTCCACTCCGTCCTCCAATGAGCTCTAGCTTGACACCACTGACGTCGCAAACGGCAGCGGTTTGGAAGTAAGTGGAATGCGCGCTACAGGGCGTCTGGCTCGGAGCTGTCCTTCAAGTAACCGATTTGTAACACTTCGTTGTGCTCACGGTGGTCGTTAAACCTCCAATCAAAAAAAACAAAAAAAAACAGTATGACGAAGTGAATTTCTCCAACATTTTTATGACAGGGGAGGGATTCGAACCTGCAGCTTTCTGCTCCGGAGCGCTATCCACTATACAACACTAGCATGTGCTCTCACTGCTATCTTCCTTTATCTCATGTGCGTCCTGCGGGGCAGGTACGTCACATCTCTCCCCTCTGCAAAACAGGGGGGGCATCGCTTACGGGACAGCCGGGACCATGTGTCGCTGTAGGCAGTCATCCCATGAAGAATCCCAGACAATTTTGCTTATCTTTGATGGAGCTTTCTTATTTTTTTAATGATTTCATGGAGCTGGTGCTACGGACATGACACCACACTTTGCCACAGTTCATCAGGCGTAGCCTCGGGTGGTGCTTGCCGGGCCACTCGGTTGCCGATCAGCGACCAGACGTGTTCGATGGGCGACATATCGGGAGAATAGGCGGGCCACGGGAGCAGTGACACCTGGTGGGCCGTGAAGAATTGTCGCATGTGCGGGCGGCGCATCGTCCTGTTGAAACGTGGCGGCTGGCAGATCCTGCAGGTAAGAGAGAACTACAGGCTCCAAAACGTCGGAGAAGATGCGGTGGCTGTTGAGTGTACCGGCGATGCGCACCAGAGGGGTGCGGGTGTCATATCCAATTGCGCCCCAAACCATCACGCCAGGCGACGGACCGGTATGGCGATGCATCATGCAGGCGTCATACAGTCTTTCGCCGCGGTGCCGCCGCACGCGGATCCGACCGTCGTGGTATTGCAGGCAGAAGCGAGATTCGTCGGATAAGACAATGTCGTGGCACTCGCCGGTGGTGTAACGTCAGTTGTAATCGGAGCAATGGGAGCCGTGCTACAAGTCGCCGCCCCTGAATACGACGTCGAACGGTACGTGCTGACACAGGTTGTTGCGCAACACACCCTAATTCCTGCGCTAACGTTCGTGATGTGGCGGCGCGAGCCGTCAATGCGCGCCAAACAGATACAACATGCCAAATGATCAATTTACACAGATATAGCCAGTGTTGATCATGTAACACATTGTGAACAAGTATACGTCAAACATGCATTTAAGAGTGTGCTGAATGACAACTGCACACAGGTAACCAGTCTTGAACAGGCAACACAATGAGAGCCAGTACAAAAGACAAACACAACAGCCACTCCTCACCGGGATTCGAACCCCGACCCAACTAGGGCGAATGGTCCGAAGTCAGCGCCGTAGACCACTGCGCCACCGCTGCGGCAATTTTTTTTTTTTTTTTTTTTTTGGTGTGTAAAACGTAACACACACCAAAAAAAAAATTTTTTTTGTTGTGTGGAACATAACACAAACAAACATTTTTTTTTATTATTGTGTAGAACATAAAACACACCGAAGAAAATTTTTTTTGGGGGTGTGTGGAACAAAACACGCACCAAAAATTTTTTTTTTGTTGTTGTTGTATTGAACATAACACAAAAAGAAAAAAAAATGTTGGTGTGTAGCACATAAAACACACCGAAAAAAAATTTTTTTTGGGTGTGTGGAACAAAACACGCACCAAAAAATTTTTTTTGTTGTTGTTGTATTGAACATAACACAAAAAGAAAAAAAAATGTTGGTGTGTAGCACATAAAACACACCGAAAAAAAATTTTTTTTGGGTGTGTGGAACAAAACACGCACCAAAAAATTTTTTTTTGTTGTTGTTGTATTGAACATAACACAAAAAGAAAAAAAAATGTTGGTGTGTAGCACATAAAACACACCGAAAAAAAATTTTTTTTGGGTGTGTGGAACAAAACACGCACCAAAAATTTTTTTTTGTTGTTGTTGTATTGAACATAACACAAAAAGAAAAAAAAATGTTGGTGTGTAGCACATAAAACACACCGAAAAAAAATTTTTTTTGGGGTGTGTGGAACAAAACACGCACCAAAAATTTTTTTTTGTTGTTGTTGTATTGAACATAACACAAAAAGAAAAAAAATGTTGGTGTGTAGCACATAAAACACACCGAAAAAAAAATTTTTTTTGGGTGTGTGGAACAAAACACGCACCAAAAATTTTTTTTTGTTGTTGTTGTATTGAACATAACACAAAAAGAAAAAAAAATGTTGGTGTGTAGCACATAAAACACACCGAAAAAAAAATTTTTTTGGGTGTGTGGAACAAAACACGCACCAAAAATTTTTTTTTGTTGTTGTTGTATTGAACATAACACAAAAAGAAAAAAATGTTGGTGTGTAGCACATAAAACACACCGAAAAAAAATTTTTTTTTTGGGTGTGTGGAACAAAACACACACCAAAAAAATAATAATATTTTTTGGTGTGTGGAACAAAACACGCACAAAAAAAAAAAAATTTTGTTGTGTTGAACATAACACACAAAAAAAAAAAAAAGTCGCCCCGGTGGCACAGTGGTCTAAGCGATGGCCTCTGATCATTCGTCCGTAAGGGGTTCGGGTTCGAATCCCGGTGAGGCATGGATGTTGTGTTTGTCTTACGGCACTGGCTCCCTCCCTTCCCTGGAACCAGTGACCCTAAATTAGGGACGGGCGACTGCTTATAGCCCATTGAGTTGCTCACGGTGGTCGTTAAACCTCCAATCACAAAAAAAAAAAAAAAAAAATTAACACAAAAAAAAAAAAAAACATTTTGGGTGTGTAGAACATAAAACACACCGAAAAACTTTTTTTTTTTTTGGTGTGTAGAACATAAAACACACCGAGAAAAAAATTTTTTTGGGGGTGTGTGGAACATAACACACACACACAAAATTTGAGCAAACTCAATGGGCTATAAGCAGTCGCCCAGTCGTTTGTGGAACATAACAAACACCAACATTTTTTTTTTTTTTTTTTTTTTTGTGTGCAACATAACATCAGACTAATTTTTTTTTTCGCCGCCCCGGTGGCGCAGTGGTCTAAGGCGCTGGCCTGTGATCATTCGCCCGTAAGGGGTCAGGGTTCGAATCCCGGTCAGGCATGGATGTTGTGTTTGTCTTACGGCACTGGCTCTCTCCCTTCCCTAGAACCAGTGACCCTAAATTAGGGACGGGCGACTGCTTATAGCCCATTGAGTTGCTCACGGCGGTCGTTAAACCTCCAATCAAAAAAAAAAAAAAAAAAAAAAAAATTTTTCGAAGCACTGAAGAAGGGAATAAACAAAGACATCGCTCTTTCGACATTTTAAGCAACACACAGCAACCGAAAAATTGCTATTTGGTCACCGCCGGGGAAATGAATCACGGATCACTCTATATCTAGCCGAGCGCGTTAACCTTACCCCACGGCGGCCAGCAGTCCACCGCGCTATGTGTGTTTTTCCGTCAGCTTCTGACATCATTTTCACTGGGGAAGTTCCTCTCATTTTTCCTATCTTGCGGTGTGGAAAGAACATCACACCATTGCGAGAAACCTAACAGGCAGATCATCCTTGAAGTTCGGGCTCCAATATGACGAAGTAAATTTCACCATTATTTTTATGCCCGAAGCGGGTTTCGAATCCACAAATCTCGGCTCCAGAGCTCCGAGTGCTATCCACTATACTACACTGGCATGTGCCCTCATTGCTATCTGCCTTTATCTCATGTGCGTCCTGCGGTGCAGGCACCTCACAACACACAAAAAATAAAACGATGCACCCAGACGGAATAATCCAATCAAGATGAAAGTTGAAATTGACATGGCATCCCCGGTGGCGCAGCTGCTTATGCGATGGCCTCTGTTCATTCGTCCGAAAAGGGTCCTGGTTCGAATCTCTGTGAGGCATGGATGTTGTGTTTGTCTTACGGCACTGGCTCTCTCCCTTCCCTGGAACCAGTGACCCTAAATCAAGGACGGGAGACTGCTTTTAGCCCATTGCGTTGCTCACAGTGGTCGCTAAAGCTCCACTCAAAAAACAAAATTGATGTGTGCAACGTATATGTATAGGAAAGGAAATGATTCAGGAAACCCGAATGCCTCCACTGAAGGGACGTCGTCTCTGGATCGCAAGGTGCGTCTCATATATATAGAGACAGTCGACTTTGCGCCGTGAACGCAATGCGAATATAGGTAGGAAGCTGAAGTGCTACCTAATTAGACATAACCCTACAATGTACGTTTCGATCCGTCGAGATGACCGGAATGTGTGAAAAGAACACCACAAAGTGAAATAGTGTAATTTTAGGCGTCTAATAAATATAAAGACAACTACGTAAAGTAGCCACATGCAAATGAGATGTACAAATTAGCATGTTGTACGCACGCGCATGGGCCGTAATTCAGTCCAGCCTGCAAAAGACTGTCAGATATTCATTTGTCGAAATGCCACGCAACAGTCAACTTTCTTGTGAGGAGGTGAAGAAGATTTGGAGAATGAGAGCTAATGGATTGCCTGTAGCGAAAAATTGTAAAGTCATGGGGAGGAGTAGGGCAGTCATTTATAAGACTTTATCGAAACGCGGTGCGTTAACTGCCGGAAAACAGCCTGGAAGGCCTCGAATAACTGCCAAGCGAGATTATCGTGCCATCATGCGTTTAGTTTCATTCCAAAGGTTGTCACTACGTCACGTTTCTCGGACTGTTGGTGTCACCGTCTCAAAGCACACAGTTCGTCGACGAATCAAGGAAAGTCGCAACATTGTGCTCCGTAAAATGCGCCGTCTCTCACACCTCACGCGGCGCAACAAGGAAGCTGGATTGTTATGTGCAAGCAGCCACATGCATTGGACGGACGAGTGAATCACAACTATTTTCTCCGATGAGAAAAAGTTCAACCTGGACGACCCTGACGGTTGGAACTGCAATTGGCATGATTTACGACGCGAGCCACGCACCTTCTTCAGCAGACAGAAAGGAGGTGGGTCTGTGATGGTCTGGAGAGCTTTTGCGTTCAATGGGACAATGGACATCGCTTTCCTGCAAGGCAGGCAAAACTCCGAAACGTATCTGGACATACTCAGCAGCCACATTCTACCGTTTGCCGAAACTCTAGCGGGTGTTGATTATCTGTTCCAGCCAGGCAATACCTCTATCCATCGGTCTGCATCAACAAAAAGCTGGTTTAACACTCATCATGTGACCATAATGGATTGGCCAGCACTCAGTCCAGATCTGAACCCTATCGAGAACCTCTGGGGTTATCCTATAGCTCGTGATGTTAATGGGAATGGACGGCAGTTCTCACGTGTGGTAGCATTGAAAGTGCAGATTGAATGAAGCTGGAACGCAGTGATGTCTATTTTTTATTGATGTGCAAATTTTCATCCTTGGGAATAATTAATTCCGAAGAAAACATATAAAGAAGTTTTACCATTGGAAATATAAGGCAGAGATTTTAGGTGGGACCACCATACCGCAAAACGACTATCAGCAACAATAGTCTTTATTTTTAGATACAGTTATTTTTACATTTAGTTCTGTTGATTACCAATATCAATGAGAGCATAGCATCGCATCTTTCGATATTTTTGTAAGTTTTCTATATACTACTAGGAAGGAACAGCTTGGATGATCAGAAAGACAGAGGTGTTTAAAGTGGACGTGACGTTAAGTTTGCTTCCTATACTTATGTTTTATAAAATACTAAGTATTCAAGTTATAATGGGAAAACTTCTGTACACATTTTTTTCACAACTAATGCGTTTCCAAGGATGAAAATTTGAACATCGATTAAAATAGTTTCATTTTATAACTTGGAATACTTAGTATTTTATAAAACATAGCCATAATAATGCAATCCAACATTTGTTTGTCTACTGACGTCATCAAAGTACAGGTCGCGCCATCTTTTTTTTTTTTTTTTTTTGATTGGAGGTTTAACGACCACCGTGAGCAACTCAATGGGCTATAAGCAGTCGCCCGTCCCTAATTTAGGGTCACTGGTTCTAGGGAAGGGAGAGAGCCAGTGCCGTAAGACAAACACAACATCCATGCCTCACCGGGATTCGAACCCGGACCCCTTTCGGACGAATGATCAGAGGCTGTCGCCTTAGACCACTGCGCCACCGGTGCGGCCATCTTTTTTTTTTTTTTTTTCTGCACAATAAATGCGTTCTCAAGGATAAAAATTTGAACATAGATTAAAATAGCTTCATTTTATAACTTGGAATGCTTAGTATTTTATAAAAAATAACCATAATTTGGCAATCCAACCTGTACTTTGATGACGTCAGTAGTTTGTCTACTGACGTAATCAAAGTACAGGTCGCGCCATTTTTTTCTGGAAAATTAATGCGTTCCCAAGGATAAAAATTTTGACATCGATTAAAAGAGCTTCATTTTATAACTTGGAATACTTTAGTATTTTATAAAACATAACCATAATTATGCAATGCAACAGTTGTTTGTCTCATGACGTCATCAAAGTACAGGTCGTGCCATCTTTTTTCTGGGAAATTAATGCGTTCCCATGGATGAAAATTTTAACATCGATTAAAATAGCTTCATTTTATAACTTGGACTACTTAGTATTTTGTAAAACATAACCATAATTATGCGATCCAACATTTTTTTTGTCTACTGACGTCATAAAAGTACAGGTCGCGCCATCTTTTTTCTGGTTTCAACACCACCAAAGGAAAAGTTATTGATTTTTAATATAATTATGGTTATGTTTTAGAAAATATTAAGTATTGCAAGTTATAAAATGATGCTATTTTTGTCGATGTTCAAATTTTCATCCTTGGAAGCGCATTAATTGGGAAGAAAATGTGTACAGAAGTTTTTCCATTGGATGAATAGGAAGCAAAATTACTTGACGTCCACCTTAAAAGAGTTCGATTTGAAACATTCTTTCTTTGTTGGAGATCTTTACCGGAAGAAAAAGTCTCTCATATAATTTCAAAGTTCTTAACGCAGAATTGTGCCACTAGAAGGCGTAAGGGGGGGGGGGGGTTAATACATAGTTGATTGATTCCGTCTTCACTACTGGTGCAATACATTTCTGTAGTACGGAGAAAAAAACCGGTATGAACCTATGCATCACCCCAATAGCATATACATAATGCTGAGTATAAATAAAAACTGTTGGAAAACCATGGACATCCTCTATGAAACTCGTTCAATCTGCAGTCATGTATTTACACATATTCGAAGAATATTTAAACGGCTGTTATTTTTTCGAAAACATTCCTTTATTACCATCGAGTCGTTGCTTGTAGAAGGCATAGGAACGCCTCATGTTCCTTTCAGCCATCACGAGCAATTACAGCAGATGGAGCAAAAGGCGCTCAAAGCTTGTTGCTACTCTCTCGAAAAACCCCCAGGGACGATAAGCTGGTAATATCTCCACATTTACAAGTGTTTACCTGGGTTGTTCCGTGTGCATGTAATTTGTGCTGCGGGGAATTATTCGAAAAGCCTCTTTGCAACTTAAATAAACTTGCTTATGAAATCCTGAAGCGAGAAATCATCGGCGCAACACAATCTCCCCCAGTATTACTCTTTTTTGGATTTATTTATTTATTTAAAGAGCTGAGCGATGAAAATATATTTCCATTAGATGCTATCAAGCTGTAAGTTAACGGCCATTACTGATGCTCTCAGAAACATGTTTGGAGAGTGATTTATTCTAATGACTGGGTAGCGATGTCATATATAGTCATATCTTGAAGTTACATCTACAGTCTCCTAATGCAGAGCTTTTATAAATTGCCTGGAAAATTTAACTATAAATACACAAACAACAGCAGTCATTTGTAAAGAGATTTTATGCGCAAGTATCTCGTTAATATACAGGGTGTCACAGAAAATCCTTGACCCATTTAAAAATATTTTTGACAAGACCCTATTCGGGATAGGAATAAATTTTTGCTCAGATATTGTAAACTTACTTCAACAAATTAGTAAAATCATGCAATGCATTGATTATGATACGTTTTCCAACATACCAGAAATCATTACCCAAGTTATGAGGATAATGACTGAAGATTAAATATCTCTCCTGTGTCCTGACCTTTAACCCCATTTCTTCCATTTTCAAAAGGGTTCATTCCCAGTTGGTCCCCTACCATATACCAAAATTTCATCGAATTCGAACCATTTTTACGCAAGTTATGATGCATAAGGGCAATGGAATGGAACCCGCTCCTATGTCCTGACCTTTGAACCTGTTTCGCCCATGTTCAAAAGGGTTCGCCCCCAAGTGATTCCCTACCACATACTAAAATTTCATCGAAATCGGAATTTTTTTACGCACGTTATGACGCATAAGGGCTATGGAATGGATCCCGCTCCTGTGTCATGACCTTTGACCCAATTTCACCCATTTTCAATAGGGTTCGTCCTCTGGTGGTCCCCTACCCCATACTAAATTTTCATCGAAATTTTTCGCGAGTTATCAAAGCTAGAGCATATACGCTTCTTCAACCTACGGTTGGAAAGCGTAAAAAATTTTTTTGCCTAGAACTACGTCTTTCCCTGCGCTGGTTCGGGAACACGGATACAACAAAAACATGCCACACTTTGGACACTTAATAATAATCGCGGAGTAATAATAAATAATGCATCATTAGACAATAGTCTCATTTATATTAAAACAAGATTCCACCCTTTAACCCTTCGATACAGTAACATTAGAAATTTAAGCTGAATTTCGAGTGAGTTTGTTTCACCACACGACGTTTTAAGGTTGATAACTAGTGAATAGATAATGACAGCGATAACCTCAGCCCAGTATTCCATAGCTCCAGACTTTGCCGAATTTTTTTTTTAAAATAGTAATTTCACCCCTTTGGAAAAATTTAGGGAGTAATTTTCAAAAGTGGGGAGTATTTTAGAAAAAATTAACAGGTGAAATAAAATACTTACGAAAATGCTAGGAAATTATGAAAAATCAATCCAGATTTTTTCATTTAAAAAATATTTCACTACTGCTCAATATATTTAGAATTTGGATCCATTTTGTTTCTCGTTTTAGAAATAAATATAATATTCGTATTCTAAAAGAGTAACATTAAATTTATCATGTTTTATAATGACCACAGGAATGTGTTCAAGAAGTGAAAACATTGCACTTTTGAGGTTCTTAAAGGCATCTAAAAATATCTAATAAACTTCAAGTTCTACAGCCACGTTTGTTTTTCTGCAACTGCATGGCATCAGTTGCTTGAATTTTCATTTTCCTGATATCTTTGTTTCCCTTTCCATTTCTTTATTTTCATTTTTTTAATGATCTCGGATGACAATTTCATCCATCATGAATGCATGATAGCTTTCACTATTTTAAATAAAAGATAAATAGTGTAACCTGGAAAATATAAATACTTTTGAACACCATGCATCCATTTTCACAAATTTTTCAGGTTCGTCACTTTCGTTTTCGGACCCCCCCCCTATATGAAGCTGAAACGCAAAACCTTTTGGGGGGAATTTTCAAGAATACAGGATACATGTTCTGATCATCGTTGGTGGAAAAAAATGGCAGTTACGGGGAGAAATCTTTGCAACCTCAGATTTCCGTCTTCGGACATTTTCCCTCCATGTTCAAGTTGAAATACAAATACACTGACGAAAAAAAAAATCCCAACACCAAGATGGGGTTGTGTTAGATAAACGACAGTTGGTAGGCGGTGAGAGTACATCTGTAAGATGACGTCTATGCAAATTTCGCGCTCGGCGCAATCGTGTTTCGCTAGTAGCGCCCCTCGGAACATGCAAAGCAGGTTTGCTGTGCTGTAACGTTCGCGCTGTAACGTTCGTGAGCGTTAGTTATCGTTGAGATTCAACGTAGTGTGTTGATGTTAGTCAAGAATGCCTTTAAGAAGAAGAAGCCATTATCAACAGCTCACGGAGTTTGAACGAGGTCGTGTAATAGGGCTACGAGAAGGTGGATTTTCCTTCCGCAATATTACTGAACGACTTGGCAGGAATGTAGCCACTGTGCATGATTGTTGGCAGCGGTGGTCAAGAGAAGGTACTGCCTAAAGAAGACCGTACTACTGAGAGGGAATACCGCCGTGTACGGCGTATGGCCGTGGCGCATCGTACCGCGTCTGCGGCAGCAATTCGAGCTGCAGTGGCCACCACAGTGACACAACGAACTGTTACAAATCGGTTACTTGAAGGACAGCTCCGAGCCAGACGCCCTGTAGCGTGCATTCCACTTACTCCACCACTGCCGTTTGCGACGTCAGTGGTCTCAAGCTAGAGCTCAATGGAGGACGGAGGGGAGATCTGTTGTGTTTTCTGATGAAAGCCGGTTCTGCCTGGGTGCCAGTGATGGCTGTGTGTTGGTTAGAAAGAGGCCAGGTGAGTGCCTGCAACCAACCTGTCTGCGGCCGAGACACACTGGACCTACACTTGGAGTAATGGTCTGGGGAGCTATTTCCTATGACAGCAGGAACACTCTCGTGGTTATCCTACGCACCCTGACGGCACAGTTGCACGTCGGTCTGGTGATTCAACCTGTTGTGCTGCCATACATGAGCAGCATTCCAGGGGGTGTTTTCCAACAGGATAACGCTCGCCCGCATACCGCTGTTGTAACCCAACATGCTCTACAGAGTGTCGACATGTTGCCGTGGCCAGCTAGATCACCAGATCTTTCACCAATCAAGCACGTATGGGACATCACTGGACGACAACTCCAGCGTCACCCCCAACCAGCATTAACCGTCTCTGTATTGACCGACCAAGTGCAACAGGCATGGAACTCCATCCCACAAACTGACATCCAGCAACTGTAAGACACAATGCATGAACGTTTGCGTGCTTGCATTCAACATTCTGGCGGTTACACCGGTTATTAATGTACCAGCATTTCACATTTCAAATGGCTCTTCTCGCGCTTACAATAAGCTGTGATCTTGAAACCTTAATCGATTAAATATGTTACCTATACAAATGTATTGCTGCCATTTCATTCCTCTACAACTATTTTTTCGTGGTGTTGGGATTTTTTTTCCGTCAGTGTATTTATGAAATAAAATGGTATTTAACAACAATACTAGGCAGAGAAAACATCACGTGAAAAATAAAATTACGACTACGGGAGAAATCTTCACTGCGTCAAACTTCCGTTTTCGAAAGTTTTGAAAGACGACACTTCCGCTTTCGAAAGTGTAGAAAGTTTTTGGCGGAAAACATCCTCTACCACTACTAATTGCCTCCAAATTTCTGTTCAGTTATGCATCGATCTCGAGAATAACCCAAATTATGACGGAAAAGGAGAAATTCTTCGAAGCCGTTGCACTCTCATGCCTAAAGATTACAGCGAAATCTTTTCGCCGTCGAATTTCCGTTTTCGGAAATTTTTCCTCCATTTTCAAACTGAAATACAAATATTTATGTAATATAAAATGATATATAACAACAATACTGGGCAGAGGCAACGTCACAGGAAATAGAAATTAGGATTACGGAAAAAAATCTTTATTTCGTTTTCTTCCGCTTCTGAACGACGAAATACCGTCCCGATGCAAATTTTTACGAATTGGTAGAATTCTTCGATGCGTAGTGTTACGCGCCGAGAAAAATTCCCGATGCCGATGTTCACACGTTCAGAAAAATTCTCGATGAGTATTTTTAGGCGCCGAGAATTTTTCGTATTATTAGGCGCCGAGAATTTTTCGTATTATAAAGCGCCGAGAATTTTTCTTATACTTAGGCGCCGATAATGTTTTGTATTTTAGGCACCGCGTTGGTAAAATTTCGATGTGTAAACACACTCTTCGATGAGTACTAGACGTGCAATTACGCATTTCGGCGAACTCCGCTGAGAGGCGGAGCTAACGGACGTATGTGATGAACCGTAATAAAGTGAATTTAAAATTTATTTATTTTTTAGATAACAAAAATTGGTGAAAATTTAGAAATACCGCAATAATCCAGAAAAATTACTGTACGAACCGACGACAGTTCAAGAAACAGCCATAAAAGAACGAGATAAATCCGAAAAGGCCAGCTAAGTCATCAACCGAAAGGTCAGGGGAATTAAAGAGCGTCAAAAGTGAAGGGTGTGTTTCACCCGAATTCGACTCTAGAGCAACAACCTTCCTCTTCGCCTGCACAAATTCAGCCTGAACAGCAAGAACAGGTGGTGCTTAATGCCGTCGATACAAATTTTTTAATTTTCACAGCCAGCATTGAATGGCTGTGAAAATTAAAAAATTTTTAATTTTCACAGCCAATGTACTGTACATCGCCAGTTTTCACAACTTTCCTAGATAATGAATGTATTCCGGCTCAAACCTATACACCGCCGATGCATTCCGAATCTAGACAAGAACAAGAGCAACCACAAGAAGAGCACATTAGGACCGAGACGTATCGCCAAATTTATAACAAGGCAACAATGAGTTTGAAATATCGTTTCCAAAGAACGATTTCTTCAGAAACTATTTTAGCAATAACTATTACCAACGATGATACCACGCCTTCTAATTTTACTAACATTCATTTATAATCAGCTTAAGTTACTCTGAATTGTACATATTATAAGTTGCTTTAAAGCAAACAAAGTACAACATTTCTTTCGTCTTATTTCTTAAAAATTTTATATCTGAAAAAATCAAAGGGGCAGAGTAGCAACTGCGTCGCAACCTAAAATAGTGCCATGAAATAGTGACAGTTGACTGCCCTACGATGAATGCTTTAAGAACGTAGAACTAGTGAGATAGCGCCATGAAATAGTGACAGTTGACTGCCCTACGATGAATACTTTAAGGACGTAGAACTAGTGAGATAGTGCCATAATATAGTGACAGTTGACTGCACTACGATGAATACTTTAAGGACGTAGAACTAGTGAGATAGTGACATGAAATAGTGCCAGTTGACTGCCCTACGATGAATACTTTGAGACGTAGAACTAGTGAGATAGCGCCATGAAATAGTGACAGTTGACTGCCCTACGATGAATACTTTAAGGACGTAGAACTAGTGAGTTAGTGCCATGAAGTAGTGACAGTTGACTGCCCTACGATAAATACTTTAAGGACGTAGAACTAGTGAGATAGTGCCATGAAATAGTGAAAGTTGACTGCTCTACGATGAATACTTTAAGCACTTAGAACTAGTGAGATAGTGCCATGAAATAGTGAAAGTTGACTGCTCTACGATGAATACTTTAAGGACTTAGAACTAGTGAGATAGCGCCATGAAATAGTGAAAGTTGACTGCCCTACGATGAATAATTTAAGGACGTAGAACTAGTGAGATAGTGACATGAAATAGTTCCAGTTGACTGCCCTACGATGAACACTTTAAGGCGTAGAACTAGTGAGATAGCGCCATGAAATTGTGACAGTTGACTGCCCTACGATGAATACTTTAAGGACGTAGAAGTAGTGAGTTAGTGCCATGAAATAGTGACAGTTGACTGCCCTACGATGAATACTTTAAGGACGTAGAACTAGTGAGTTAGTGCCATGAAATAGTGACAGTTGACTGCCCTACGATGAATACTTTAAGGACGTAGAACTAGTGAGTTAGTGCCATGAAATAGTGACAGTTGACTGCCCTACGATGAATACTTTTAGCACGTAGAAGTAGTGAGATAGTGACATGAAATAGTGCCAGTTGACTGCCCTACGATGAATACTTTGAGACGTAGAACTAGTGAGATAGCGCCATGAAATAGTGACAGTTGACTGCCCTACGACGAATACTTTAAGGACGTTGAACTAGTGAGTTAGCGCAATGAAATAGTGACAGTTGACTGCCCTGTACCGAAAACTTTAAGGACGTAGAACTAGTGAGGTAGTGACATTAATTAGTGCCAGTTGACTGCCCTACGATGAATACTTTAAGGCGTAGAACTAGTGAGATAGCGCCATGAAATAGTGACAGTTGACTACCCTACGACGAATACTTTAAGGACGTAGAACTAGTGAGTTAGCGCCATGAAATAGCGGCAGTTGACTGCCCTACGAAAAATACTTTAAGGCGCAAAACTAGTGAGATAGTGCCATGAAATAGTGACAGTTGACTTCCCTACGATGAATACTTTAAGGACGTAGAACTAGTGAGATAGTGCCATGAAATAGTGAAAGTTGACTGCTCTACGATGAATACTTTAAGGACGTAGAACTAGTGAGATAGTGCCATGAAATAGTGAAAGTTGACTGCTCTACGATGAATACTTTAAGGATTTAGAACTAGTGAGATAGTGCAATGAAATAGTGAAAGTTGACTGCTCTACGATGAATACTTTAAGGGCTTAGAACTAGTGAGATAGTGCCATGAAATAGTGAAAGTTGACTGCCCTAAGATGAATAATTTAAAGACGTAGAACTAGTGAGATAGTGACATGAAATAGTTCCAGTTGACTGCCCTACGATGAATACTTTAAGGCGTAGAACTAGTGAGATAGCGCCATGAAATTGTGACAGTTGACTGCCCTACGATGAATACTTTAAGGACGTAGAAGTAGTGAGTTAGTGACATGAAATAGTGCCAGTTGACTGCCCTACGATGAATACTTTAAGGACGTAGAACTAGTGAGTTAGTGCCATGAAATAGTGACAGTTGACTGCCCTACGATGAATACTTTAAGGACGAAGAAGTAGTGAGATAGTGACATGAAATAGTGCCAGTTGACTGCCCTACGATGAATACTTTGAGACGTAGAACTAGTGAGATAGCGCCATGAAATAGTGACAGTTGACTGCCCTACGACGAATACTTTAAGGACGTAGAACTAGTGAGTTAGCGCAATGAAATAGTGACAGTTGACTGCCCTGTGCCGAAAACTTTAAGGACGTAGAACTAGTGAGATAGTGACATGAATTAGTGCCAGTTGACTGCCCTACGATGAATACTTTAAGGCGTAAAACTAGTGAGATAGTGCCATGAAATAGTGACAGTTGACTGCCCTACGATGAATACTTTAAGGCGTAGAACTAGTGAGATAGCGCCATGAAATTGTGACAGTTGACTGCCCTACGATGAATACTTTAAGGACGTAGAAGTAGTGAGTTAGTGACATGAAATAGTGCCAGTTGACTGCCCTACGATGAATACTTTAAGGACGTAGAAGTAGTGAGTTAGTGACATGAAATAGTGTCAGTTGACTGCCCTACGATGAATACTTTAAGGACGTAGAACTAGTGAGTTAGTGCCATGAAATAGTGACAGTTGACTGCCCTACGATGAATACTTTAAGGACGTAGAAGTAGTGAGATAGTGAATGAAATAGTGCCAGTTGACTGCCCTACGATGAATACTTTGAGACGTAGAACTAGTGAGATAGCGCCATGAAATAGTGACAGTTGACTGCGCTACGACGAATACTTTAATTACGTAGAACTAGTGAGTTAGCGCAATGAAATAGTGACAGTTGACTGCCCTGTGCCGGAAACTTTAAGGACGTAGAACTAGTGAGATAGTGACATGAATTAGTGCCAGTTGACTGCCCTACGATGAATACTTTAAGGACGTAGAACTAGTGAGATAGCACCATGAAATAGTGACAGTTGACTACCCTACGATGAATACTTTAAGGACGTAGAACTAGTGAGTTAGTGCCATGAAATAGTGACAGTTGACTGCCCTACGATGAATACTTTAAGGACGAAGAAGTAGTGAGATAGTGACATGAAATAGTGCCAGTTGACTGCCCTACGATGAATACTTTGAGAAGTAGAACTAGTGAGATAGCGCCATGAAATAGTGACAGTTGACTGCCCTACGACGAATACTTTAAGGACGTAGAACTAGTGAGTTAGCGCAATGAAATAGTGACAGTTGACTGCCCTGCGCAGAAAACTTTAAGGACGTAGAACTAGTGAGATAGTGACATGAATTAGTGCCAGTTGACTGCCCTACGATGAATACTTTAAGGCGTAGAACTAGTGAGATAGCGCCATGAAATAGTGACAGTTGACTACCCTACGATGAATACTTTAAGGACGTAGAACTAGTGAGTTAGCGCAATGAAATAGTGACAGTTGACTGCCCTGCGCAGAAAACTTTAAGGACGTAGAACTAGTGAGATAGTGACATGAAATTGTGACAGTTGACTGCCCTACGATGAATACTTTAAGGACGTAGAAGTAGTGAGTTAGTGACATGAAATAGTGCCAGTTGACTGCCCTACGATGAATACTTTAAGGACGTAGAAGTAGTGAGTTAGTGACATGAAATAGTGCCAGTTGACTGCCCTACGATGAATACTTTAAGGACGTAGAACTAGTGAGTTAGTGCCATGAAATAGTGACAGTTGACTGCCCTACGATGAATACTTTAAGGACGTAGAAGTAGTGAGATAGTGACATGAAATAATGCCAGTTGACTGCCCTACGATGAATACTTTGAGACGTAGAACTAGTGAGATAGCGCCATGAAATAGTGACAGTTGACTGCCCTACGACGAATACTTTAATTACGTAGAACTAGTGAGTTAGCGCAATGAAATAGTGACAGTTGACTGCCCTGTGCCGGAAACTTTAAGGACGTAGAACTAGTGAGATAGTGACATGAATTAGTGCCAGTTGACTGCCCTACGATGAATACTTTAAGGACGTAGAACTAGTGAGATAGCACCATGAAATAGTGACAGTTGACTACCCTACGATGAATACTTTAAGGACGTAGAACTAGTGAGTTAGCGCCATGAAATAGTGACAGTTGACTGCCCTACGATGAATACTTTAAGGACGTAAAACTAGTGAGATAGTGCCATGAAATAGTGAGAGTTGACTGCCCTACGATGAATACTTTAAGGACGTAGAACTAGTGAGATAGTGCCATGAAATAGTGAAAGTTGACTGCTCTACGATGAATACTTTAAGGACTTAGAACTAGTGAGATAGTTATATGAAATAGTGAAAGTTGACTGCCCTACGATGAATAATTTAAAGACGTAGAACTAGTGAGATAGTGACATGAAATAGTTCCAGTTGACTGCCCTACGATGAATACTTTAAGGCGTAGAACTAGTGAGATAGCGCCATGAAATTGTGACAGTTGACTGCCCTACAATGAATACTTTAAGGACGTAGAAGTAGTGAGTTAGTGACATGAAATAGTGCCAGTTGACTGCCCTACGATGAATACTTTAAGGACGTAGAAGTAGTGAGTTAGTGACATGAAATAGTGCCAGTTGACTGCCCTACGATGAATACTTTAAGGACGTAGAACTAGTGAGTTAGTGCTATGAAATAGTGACAGTTGACTGCCCATCGATGAATACTTTAAGGACGTAGAAGTAGTGAGATAGTGACATGAAATAGTGCCAGTTGACTGCCCTACGATGAATACTTTGAGAAGTAGAACTAGTGAGTTAGCGCAATGAAATAGTGACAGTTGACTGCCCTGCGCAGAAAACTTTAAGGACGTAGAACTAGTGAGATAGTGACATGAATTAGTGCCAGTTGACTGCCCTACGATGAATACTTTAAGGCGTAGAACTAGTGAGATAGCGCCATGAAATAGTGACAGTTGACTACCCTACGATGAATACTTTAAGGACGTAGAACTAGTGAGTTAGCGCAATGAAATAGTGACAGTTGACTGCCCTGCGCAGAAAACTTTAAGGACGTAGAACTAGTGAGATAGTGACATGAAATAGTGAGAGTTGACTGCCCTACGATGAATACTTTAAGGACGTAGAACTAGTGAGATAGTGCCATGAAATAGTGAAAGTTGACTGCTCTACGATGAATACTTTAAGGACTTAGAACTAGTGAGATAGTGCCATGAGATAGTGAAAGTTGACTGCTCTACGATGAATACTTTAAGGACTTAGAACTAGTGAGATAGTGCCATGAGATAGTGAAAGTTGACTGCTCTACGATGAATACTTTAAGGACTTAGAACTAGTGAGATAGTGCCATGAAATAGTGAAAGTTGACTGCCCTACGATGAATAATTTAAAGACGTAGAACTAGTGAGATAGTGACATAATATAGTGACAGTTGACTGCCCTACGATGAATACTTTTAAGGCGTAGAACTAGTGAGATAGCGCCATGAAATTGTGACAGTTGACTGCCCTACGATGAATACTTTAAGGACGTAGAACTAGTGAGTTAGCGCAATGAAATAGTGACAGTTGACTGCCCTCTGCCGAAATCTTTAAGGACGTAGAACTAGTGAGATAGTGACATGAATTAGTGCCAGTTGACTGCCCTACGATGAATACTTTAAGGACGTAGAACTAGTGAGATAGCACCATGAAATAGTGCCAGTTGACTACCCTACGATGAATACTTTAAGGACGTAGAACTAGTGAGTTAGCGCCATGAAATAGTGACCGTTGACTGCCCTACGATGAATACTTTAAGGCGTAAAACTAGTGAGATAGTGCCATGAAATAGTGACAGTTGATTTCCACACGCTGACTAATTTAAGGACGTAGAACTAGTCAGATACTGCCATGAAATAGCTACAGATCACATAGTTTTACGTTGTAGGTTGGGGCACGGTTGGTACTGTACTCCTTTGATTTTAAATTAGAACAATGTGGTGATTCTTATAGTTAATAAACTTCAATACGTGCACTTTTTGTTGCGTATAGTGTGAAAACACAAGTTTTTCCGCAACGAGGATGAATTCGTGTCCCCTCACTCCGGAGTAAGTCGCTCTCCCCACTGAGCTACGCGGACAGAATATCTTGCTGCAGATTTGTCGCCTTGTTAGATATTTTCACCTCTGTAGTACGACATAGTGCATTGAATGGATATTCAATCTCTGCCCATGTAGGTGCCAAAGTGAATTCTGTAGCAGATGGAATTGCAGCAAATATGCGAATTTTCAGTTCGTCAAAACTTTGCATTTTGGATGAATAAACTTTGTCCTTCGCATATCCATACAAGAAGAAGGCTACGCTGTTAAAAAAATCTGCTTGAAGATGAGAACCTGAACCTACTCGCTTTTTTTAAGTACAATCGTATCGTAAATGAGTACATGGCATGCTCAAATATAAGTAACCATACGTACTTACAAATAACTGCGTCAATAAGTATAAATGTAATCTAGTATTACTTCATTTTAGATATAACAGATTTCAAGAGAAATTGTTTAATAAATGTGTAATGTGACACACATAAATAATTAGTACAACAAAGTCACTGATCACAAGTAATTTAATTATGCATGAAGTATCTTTGTGTACGTTTTTACATTAACTATATTTCTGTCAATCTCACAAATAATATATCGTCGCTTCATCACTATATTTGTCATAAATTGTGCGGTCCATTTGGCCAGCATGTGACAACGAGTACATCTATTATCCCTGATGTGTCATCGAATAATTTACTTCCAGTGGATTCTATGAATAAATGAGTATGTATGGAGCAAATATATTTCAAATTTGAAGTGTAGGGCTGCGGGTGGCCTAGTGGCCAGCGTTCGCGACTGCTATGGAGATAACCTCAGCTTCGATCATGGTCAGATACGAGCATTCGAAACACAAAATACGCGCCGTGCGTCGAATGGGCACGTTAAGCCGTTGGACCCAGGTTACTGGCACCCCCGTAATAAATAAGGGCGTCTTCCACCCCCTTCCTACCTCGCTTTCGTGTCACTTTCCTATCGGGCACTCTAGCCCAAATCTCCTAGCTTCCTATTTCTAAGGGTTGTTTAAGACCTGGGATCAGACACTCCCTTCCTAAAATCCTCTACATATGATCTGATCTGATCTACTATAGCATTGTATGAGCACGTTAAGCCGTCGGACCCCGGTAGTAAATAAGGGCGTCTTCTACCTCGCTTCCGTGTCACTTTCCTATCGGGCACTCTAGCCCAAATCTCCTAGCTTCCTATTTCTAAGGGTTGTTTAAGAAATGGGATCAGACACTCCCTTCCTAAAATCCTCTACATATGATCTGATCTGATCTACTATAGCATTGTATGAGCACGTTAAGCCGTCGGACCCCGGTAGTAAATAAGGGCGTCTTCTACCTCGCTTCCGTGTCACTTTCCTATCGGGCACTCTAGCCCAAATCTCCTAGCTTCCTATTTCTAAGGGTTGTTTAAGACCTGGGGTCAGACACTCCCTTCCTGAAATCCTCTACATATGATCTGATCTGATCTACTATAGCATTGTATGAGCACGTTAAGCCGTCGGACCCCGGTAGTAAATAAGGGCGTCTTCTACCTCGCTTCCGTGTCACTTTCCTATCGGGCACTCTAGCCCAAATCTCCTAGCTTCCTATTTCTAAGGGTTGTTTAAGACCTGGGGTCAGACACTCCCTTCCTAAAATCCTCTACATATGATCTGATTTGATCTACTATAGCATTGTATGAGCACGTTAAGCCGTCGGACCCCGGTAGTAAATAAGGGCGTCTTCTACCTCGCTTCCGTGTCACTTTCCTATCGGGCACTCTAGCCCAAATCTCCTAGCTTCCTATTTCTAAGGGTTGTTTAAGACCTGGGGTCAGACACTCCCTTCCTAAAATCCTCTACATATGATCTGATCTGATCTACTATAGCATTGTATGAGCACGTTAAGCCGTCGGACCCCGGTAGTAAATAAGGGCGTCTTCTACCTCGCTTCCGTGTCACTTTCCTATCGGGCACTCTAGCCCAAATCTCCCTAGCTTCCTATTTCTAAGGGTTGTTTAAGACCTGGGGTCAGACACTCCCTTCCTAGAATCCTCTACATATGATCTGATCTGATCTACTATAGCATTGTATGAGCACGTTAAGCCGTCGGACCCCGGTAGTAAATAAGGGCGTCTTCTACCTCGCTTCCGTGTCACTTTCCTATCGGGCACTCTAGCCCAAATCTCCTAGCTTCCTATTTCTAAGGGTTGTTTAAGACCTGGGGTCAGACACTCCCTTCCTAAAATCCTCTACATATGATCTGATCTGATCTACTATAGCATTGTATGAGCACGTTAAGCCGTCGGACCCCCGGTAGTAAATAAGGGCGTCTTCTACCTCGCTTCCGTGTCACTTTCCTATCGGGCACTCTAGCCCAAATCTCCCAGCTTCCTATTTCTAAGGGTTGTTTAAGACCTGGGGTCAGACACTCCCTTCCTAGAATCCTCTACATATGATCTGATCTGATCTACTATAGCATTGTATGAGCACGTTAAGCCGTCGGACCCCCGGTAGTAAATAAGGGCGTCTTCTACCTCGCTTCCGTGTCACTTTCCTATCGGGCACTCTAGCCCAAATCTCCCAGCTTCCTATTTCTAAGGGTTGTTTAGGACCTGGGGTCAGACACTCTCTTCCAAAAATCCTCTACATATGATCTGATCTGATCTACTATAGCATTGTATGAGCACGTTAAGCCGTCGGACCCCGGTAGTAAATAAGGGCGTCTTCTACCTCGCTTCCGTGTCACTTTCCTATCGGGCACTCTAGCCCAAATCTCCCAGCTTCCTATTTCTAAGGGTTGTTTAAGACCTGGGGTCAGACACTCCCTTCCTAAAATCCTCTACATATGATCTGATCTGATCTACTATAGCATTGTATGAGCACGTTAAGCCGTCGGACCCCGGTAGTAAATAAGGGCGTCTTCTACCTCGCTTCCGTGTCACTTTCCTATCGGGCACTCTAGCCCAAATCTCCTAGCTTCCTATTTCTAAGGGTTGTTTAAGACCTGGGATCAGACACTCCCTTCCTAAAATCCTCTACATATGATCTGATCTGATCTACTATAGCATTGTATGAGCACGTTAAGCCGTCGGACCCCGGTAGTAAATAAGGGCGTCTTCTACCTCGCTTCCGTGTCACTTTCCTATCGGGCACTCTAGCCCAAATCTCCTAGCTTCCTATTTCTAAGGGTTGTTTAAGACCTGGGGTCAGACACTCCCTTCCTGAAATCCTCTACATATGATCTGATCTGATCTACTATAGCATTGTATGAGCACGTTAAGCCGTCGGACCCCGGTAGTAAATAAGGGCGTCTTCTACCTCGCTTCCGTGTCACTTTCCTATCGGGCACTCTAGCCCAAATCTCCTAGCTTCCTATTTCTAAGGGTTGTTTAAGACCTGGGGTCAGACACTCCCTTCCTAAAATCCTCTACATATGATCTGATCTGATCTACTATAGCATTGTATGAGCACGTTAAGCCGTCGGACCCCGGTAGTAAATAAGGGCGTCTTCTACCTCGCTTCCGTGTCACTTTCCTATCGGGCACTCTAGCCCAAATCTCCTAGCTTCCTATTTCTAAGGGTTGTTTAAGACCTGGGGTCAGACACTCCCTTCCTAAAATCCTCTACATATGATCTGATCTGATCTACTATAGCATTGTATGAGCACGTTAAGCCGTCGGACCCCGGTAGTAAATAAGGGCGTCTTCTACCTCGCTTCCGTGTCACTTTCCTATCGGGCACTCTAGCCCAAATCTCCCAGCTTCCTATTTCTAAGGGTTGTTTAAGACCTGGGGTCAGACACTCCCTTCCTAGAATCCTCTACATATGATCTGATCTGATCTACTATAGCATTGTATGAGCACGTTAAGCCGTCGGACCCCGGTAGTAAATAAGGGCGTCTTCTACCTCGCTTCCGTGTCACTTTCCTATCGGGCACTCTAGCCCAAATCTCCTAGCTTCCTATTTCTAAGGGTTGTTTAAGACCTGGGGTCAGACACTCCCTTCCTAAAATCCTCTACATATGATCTGATCTGATCTACTATAGCATTGTATGAGCACGTTAAGCCGTCGGACCCCCGGTAGTAAATAAGGGCGTCTTCTACCTCGCTTCCGTGTCACTTTCCTATCGGGCACTCTAGCCCAAATCTCCTAGCTTCCTATTTCTAAGGGTTGTTTAAGACCTGGGGTCAGACACTCCCTTCCTAGAATCCTCTACATATGATCTGATCTGATCTACTATAGCATTGTATGAGCACGTTAAGCCGTCGGACCCCCGGTAGTAAATAAGGGCGTCTTCTACCTCGCTTCCGTGTCACTTTCCTATCGGGCACTCTAGCCCAAATCTCCCAGCTTCCTATTTCTAAGGGTTGTTTAAGACCTGGGGTCAGACACTCCCTTCCTAAAATCCTCTACATATGATCTGATCTGATCTACTATAGCATTGTATGAGCACGTTAAGCCGTCGGACCCCGGTAGTAAATAAGGGCGTCTTCTACCTCGCTTCCGTGTCACTTTCCTATCGGGCACTCTAGCCCAAATCTCCCAGCTTCCTATTTCTAAGGGTTGTTTAAGACCTGGGGTCAGACACTCCCTTCCTAGAATCCTCTACATATGATCTGATCTGATCTACTATAGCATTGTATGAGCACGTTAAGCCGTCGGACCCCGGTAGTAAATAAGGGCGTCTTCTACCTCGCTTCCGTGTCACTTTCCTATCGGGCACTCTAGCCCAAATCTCCTAGCTTCCTATTTCTAAGGGTTGTTTAAGACCTGGGATCAGACACTCCCTTCCTAAAATCCTCTACATATGATCTGATCTGATCTACTATAGCATTGTATGAGCACGTTAAGCCGTCGGACCCCGGTAGTAAATAAGGGCGTCTTCTACCTCGCTTCCGTGTCACTTTCCTATCGGGCACTCTAGCCCAAATCTCCTAGCTTCCTATTTCTAAGGGTTGTTTAAGACCTGGGGTCAGACACTCCCTTCCTGAAATCCTCTACATATGATCTGATCTGATCTACTATAGCATTGTATGAGCACGTTAAGCCGTCGGACCCCGGTAGTAAATAAGGGCGTCTTCTACCTCGCTTCCGTGTCACTTTCCTATCGGGCACTCTAGCCCACATCTCCTAGCTTCCTATTTCTAAGGGTTGTTTAAGACCTGGGGTCAGACACTCCCTTCCTAAAATCCTCTACATATGATCTGATCTGATCTACTATAGCATTGTATGAGCACGTTAAGCCGTCGGACCCCGGTAGTAAATAAGGGCGTCTTCTACCTCGCTTCCGTGTCACTTTCCTATCGGGCACTCTAGCCCAAATCTCCTAGCTTCCTATTTCTAAGGGTTGTTTAAGACCTGGGGTCAGACACTCCCTTCCTAAAATCCTCTACATATGATCTGATCTGATCTACTATAGCATTGTATGAGCACGTTAAGCCGTCGGACCATGGTAGTAAATAAGGGCGTCTTCTACCTCGCTTCCGTGTCACTTTCCTATCGGGCACTCTAGCCCAAATCTCCCAGCTTCCTATTTCTAAGGGTTGTTTAAGACCTGGGGTCAGACACTCCCTTCCTAGAATCCTCTACATATGATCTGATCTGATCTACTATAGCATTGTATGAGCACGTTAAGCCGTCGGACCCCGGTAGTAAATAAGGGCGTCTTCTACCTCGCTTCCGTGTCACTTTCCTATCGGGCACTCTAGCCCAAATCTCCTAGCTTCCTATTTCTAAGGGTTGTTTAAGACCTGGGGTCAGACACTCCCTTCCTAAAATCCTCTACATATGATCTGATCTGATCTACTATAGCATTGTATGAGCACGTTAAGCCGTCGGACCCCGGTAGTAAATAAGGGCGTCTTCTACCTCGCTTCCGTGTCACTTTCCTATCGGGCACTCTAGCCCAAATCTCCCAGCTTCCTATTTCTAAGGGTTGTTTAAGACCTGGGGTCAGACACTCCCTTCCTAGAATCCTCTACATATGATCTGATCTGATCTACTATAGCATTGTATGAGCACGTTAAGCCGTCGGACCCCCGGTAGTAAATAAGGGCGTCTTCTACCTCGCTTCCGTGTCACTTTCCTATCGGGCACTCTAGCCCAAATCTCCCAGCTTCCTATTTCTAAGGGTTGTTTAAGACCTGGGGTCAGACACTCCCTTCCTAGAATCCTCTACATATGATCTGATCTGATCTACTATAGCATTGTATGAGCACGTTAAGCCGTCGGACCCCCGGTAGTAAATAAGGGCGTCTTCTACCTCGCTTCCGTGTCACTTTCCTATCGGGCACTCTAGCCCAAATCTCCCAGCTTCCTATTTCTAAGGGTTGTTTAAGACCTGGGGTCAGACACTCCTTCCTAAAATCCTCTACATATGATCTGATCTGATCTACTATAGCATTGTATGAGCACGTTAAGCCGTCAGACCCCGGTAGTAAATAAGGGCGTCTTCTACCTCGCTTCCGTGTCACTTTCCTATCGGGCACTCTAGCCCAAATCTCCCAGCTTCCTATTTCTAAGGGTTGTTTAAGACCTGGGGTCAGACACTCCCTTCCTAAAATCCTCTACATATGATCTGATCTGATCTACTATAGCATTGTATGAGCACGTTAAGCCGTCGGACCCCGGTAGTAAATAAGGGCGTCTTCTACCTCGCTTCCGTGTCACTTTCCTATCGGGCACTCTAGCCCAAATCTCCCAGCTTCCTATTTCTAAGGGTTGTTTAAGACCTGGGGTCAGACACTCCCTTCCTAGAATCCTCTACATATGATCTGATCTGATCTACTATAGCATTGTATGAGCACGTTAAGCCGTCGGACCCCCGGTAGTAAATAAGGGCGTCTTCTACCTCGCTTCCGTGTCACTTTCCTATCGGGCACTCTAGCCCAAATCTCCCAGCTTCCTATTTCTAAGGGTTGTTTAAGACCTGGGGTCAGACACTCCCTTCCTAAAATCCTCTACATATGATCTGATCTGATCTACTATAGCATTGTATGAGCACGTTAAGCCGTCGGACCCCGGTAGTAAATAAGGGCGTCTTCTACCTCGCTTCCGTGTCACTTTTCTATCGGGCACTCTAGCCCAAATCTCCTAGCTTCCTATTTCTAAGGGTTGTTTAAGACCTGGGATCAGACACTCCCTTCCTAAAATCCTCTACATATGATCTGATCTGATCTACTATAGCATTGTATGAGCACGTTAAGCCGTCGGACCCCGGTAGTAAATAAGGGCGTCTTCTACCTCGCTTCCGTGTCACTTTCCTATCGGGCACTCTAGCCCAAATCTCCTAGCTTCCTATTTCTAAGGGTTGTTTAAGACCTGGGATCAGACACTCCCTTCCTAAAATCCTCTACATATGATCTGATCTGATCTACTATAGCATTGTATGAGCACGTTAAGCCGTCAGACCCCGGTAGTAAATAAGGGCGTCTTCTACCTCGCTTCCGTGTCACTTTCCTATCGGGCACTCTAGCCCAAATCTCCTAGCTTCCTATTTCTAAGGGTTGTTTAAGACCTGGGGTCAGACACTCCCTTCCTGAAATCCTCTACATATGATCTGATCTGATCTACTATAGCATTGTATGAGCACGTTAAGCCGTCAGACCCCGGTAGTAAATAAGGGCGTCTTCTACCTCGCTTCCGTGTCACTTTTCTATCGGGCACTCTAGCCCAAATCTCCTAGCTTCCTATTTCTAAGGGTTGTTTAAGACCTGGGATCAGACACTCCCTTCCTAAAATCCTCTACATATGATCTGATCTGATCTACTATAGCATTGTATGAGCACGTTAAGCCGTCAGACCCCGGTAGTAAATAAGGGCGTCTTCTACCTCGCTTCCGTGTCACTTTCCTATCGGGCACTCTAGCCCAAATCTCCTAGCTTCCTATTTCTAAGGGTTGTTTAAGACCTGGGGTCAGACACTCCCTTCCTGAAATCCTCTACATATGATCTGATCTGATCTACTATAGCATTGTATGAGCACGTTAAGCCGTCGGACCCCGGTAGTAAATAAGGGCGTCTTCTACCTCGCTTCCGTGTCACTTTCCTATCGGGCACTCTAGCCCAAATCTCCTAGCTTCCTATTTCTAAGGGTTGTTTAAGACCTGGGGTCAGACACTCCCTTCCTAAAATCCTCTACATATGATCTGATCTGATCTACTATAGCATTGTATGAGCACGTTAAGCCGTCGGACCCCGGTAGTAAATAAGGGCGTCTTCTACCTCGCTTCCGTGTCACTTTCCTATCGGGCACTCTAGCCCAAATCTCCTAGCTTCCTATTTCTAAGGGTTGTTTAAGACCTGGGGTCAGACACTCCCTTCCTAAAATCCTCTACATATGATCTGATCTGATCTACTATAGCATTGTATGAGCACGTTAAGCCGTCGGACCCCGGTAGTAAATAAGGGCGTCTTCTACCTCGCTTCCGTGTCACTTTCCTATCGGGCACTCTAGCCCAAATCTCCCAGCTTCCTATTTCTAAGGGTTGTTTAAGACCTGGGGTCAGACACTCCCTTCCTAGAATCCTCTACATATGATCTGATCTGATCTACTATAGCATTGTATGAGCACGTTAAGCCGTCGGACCCCGGTAGTAAATAAGGGCGTCTTCTACCTCGCTTCCGTGTCACTTTCCTATCGGGCACTCTAGCCCAAATCTCCTAGCTTCCTATTTCTAAGGGTTGTTTAAGACCTGGGGTCAGACACTCCCTTCCTAAAATCCTCTACATATGATCTGATCTGATCTACTATAGCATTGTATGAGCACGTTAAGCCGTCGGACCCCCGGTAGTAAATAAGGGCGTCTTCTACCTCGCTTCCGTGTCACTTTCCTATCGGGCACTCTAGCCCAAATCTCCTAGCTTCCTATTTCTAAGGGTTGTTTAAGACCTGGGGTCAGACACTCCCTTCCTAGAATCCTCTACATATGATCTGATCTGATCTACTATAGCATTGTATGAGCACGTTAAGCCGTCGGACCCCCGGTAGTAAATAAGGGCGTCTTCTACCTCGCTTCCGTGTCACTTTCCTATCGGGCACTCTAGCCCAAATCTCCCAGCTTCCTATTTCTAAGGGTTGTTTAAGACCTGGGGTCAGACACTCCCTTCCTAAAATCCTCTACATATGATCTGATCTGATCTACTATAGCATTGTATGAGCACGTTAAGCCGTCGGACCCCGGTAGTAAATAAGGGCGTCTTCTACCTCGCTTCCGTGTCACTTTCCTATCGGGCACTCTAGCCCAAATCTCCCAGCTTCCTATTTCTAAGGGTTGTTTAAGACCTGGGGTCAGACACTCCCTTCCTAAAATCCTTTACATATGATCTGATCTGATCTACTATAGCATTGTATGAGCACGTTAAGCCGTCGGACCCCGGTAGTAAATAAGGGCGTCTTCTACCTCGCTTTCGTGTCACTTTCCTATCGGGCACTCTAGCCCAAATCTCCTAGCTTCCTATTTCTAAGGGTTGTTTAAGACCTGGGATCAGACACTCCCTTCCTAAAATCCTCTACATATGATCTGATCTGATCTACTATAGCATTGTATGAGCACGTTAAGCCGTCGGACCCCGGTAGTAAATAAGGGCGTCTTCTACCTCGCTTCCGTGTCACTTTCCTATCGGGCACTCTAGCCCAAATCTCCTAGCTTCCTATTTCTAAGGGTTGTTTAAGACCTGGGGTCAGACACTCCCTTCCTGAAATCCTCTACATATGATCTGATCTGATCTACTATAGCATTGTATGAGCACGTTAAGCCGTCGGACCCCGGTAGTAAATAAGGGCGTCTTCTACCTCGCTTCCGTGTCACTTTCCTATCGGGCACTCTAGCCCACATCTCCTAGCTTCCTATTTCTAAGGGTTGTTTAAGACCTGGGGTCAGACACTCCCTTCCTAAAATCCTCTACATATGATCTGATCTGATCTACTATAGCATTGTATGAGCACGTTAAGCCGTCGGACCCCGGTAGTAAATAAGGGCGTCTTCTACCTCGCTTCCGTGTCACTTTCCTATCGGGCACTCTAGCCCAAATCTCCTAGCTTCCTATTTCTAAGGGTTGTTTAAGACCTGGGGTCAGACACTCCCTTCCTAAAATCCTCTACATATGATCTGATCTGATCTACTATAGCATTGTATGAGCACGTTAAGCCGTCGGACCCCGGTAGTAAATAAGGGCGTCTTCTACCTCGCTTCCGTGTCACTTTCCTATCGGGCACTCTAGCCCAAATCTCCCAGCTTCCTATTTCTAAGGGTTGTTTAAGACCTGGGGTCAGACACTCCCTTCCTAGAATCCTCTACATATGATCTGATCTGATCTACTATAGCATTGTATGAGCACGTTAAGCCGTCGGACCCCGGTAGTAAATAAGGGCGTCTTCTACCTCGCTTCCGTGTCACTTTCCTATCGGGCACTCTAGCCCAAATCTCCCAGCTTCCTATTTCTAAGGGTTGTTTAAGACCTGGGGTCAGACACTCCCTTCCTAGAATCCTCTACATATGATCTGATCTGATCTACTATAGCATTGTATGAGCACGTTAAGCCGTCGGACCCCGGTAGTAAATAAGGGCGTCTTCTACCTCGCTTCCGTGTCACTTTCCTATCGGGCACTCTAGCCCAAATCTCCCAGCTTCCTATTTCTAAGGGTTGTTTAAGACCTGGGGTCAGACACTCCCTTCCTAAAATCCTCTACATATGATCTGATCTGATCTACTATAGCATTGTATGAGCACGTTAAGCCGTCGGACCCCGGTAGTAAATAAGGGCGTCTTCTACCTCGCTTCCGTGTCACTTTCCTATCGGGCACTCTAGCCCAAATCTCCCAGCTTCCTATTTCTAAGGGTTGTTTAAGACCTGGGGTCAGACACTCCCTTCCTAAAATCCTCTACATATGATCTGATCTGATCTACTATAGCATTGTATGAGCACGTTAAGCCGTCGGACCCCGGTAGTAAATAAGGGCGTCTTCTACCTCGCTTCCGTGTCACTTTCCTATCGGGCACTCTAGCCCAAATCTCCCAGCTTCCTATTTCTAAGGGTTGTTTAAGACCTGGGGTCAGACACTCCCTTCCTAAAATCCTCTACATATGATCTGATCTGATCTACTATAGCATTGTATGAGCACGTTAAGCCGTCAGACCCCGGTAGTAAATAAGGGCGTCTTCTACCTCGCTTCCGTGTCACTTTCCTATCGGGCACTCTAGCCCAAATCTCCCAGCTTCCTATTTCTAAGGGTTGTTTAAGACCTGGGGTCAGACACTCCCTTCCTAGAATCCTCTACATATGATCTGATCTGATCTACTATAGCATTGTATGAGCACGTTAAGCCGTCGGACCCCCGGTAGTAAATAAGGGCGTCTTCTACCTCGCTTCCGTGTCACTTTCCTATCGGGCACTCTAGCCCAAATCTCCCAGCTTCCTATTTCTAAGGGTTGTTTAAGACCTGGGGTCAGACACTCCCTTCCTAAAATCCTCTACATATGATCTGATCTGATCTACTATAGCATTGTATGAGCACGTTAAGCCGTCAGACCCCGGTAGTAAATAAGGGCGTCTTCTACCTCGCTTCCGTGTCACTCTTCTATCGGGCACTCTAGCCCAAATCTCCTAGCTTCCTATTTCTAAGGGTTGTTTAAGACCTGGGATCAGACACTCCCTTCCTAAAATCCTCTACATATGATCTGATCTGATCTACTATAGCATTGTATGAGCACGTTAAGCCGTCGGACCCCGGTAGTAAATAAGGGCGTCTTTTACCTCGCTTCCGTGTCACTTTCCTATCGGGCACTCTAGCCCAAATCTCCTAGCTTCCTATTTCTAAGGGTTGTTTAAGACCTGGGGTCAGACACTCCCTTCCTGAAATCCTCTACATATGATCTGATCTGATCTACTATAGCATTGTATGAGCACGTTAAGCCGTCGGACCCCGGTAGTAAATAAGGGCGTCTTCTACCTCGCTTCCGTGTCACTTTCCTATCGGGCACTCTAGCCCAAATCTCCTAGCTTCCTATTTCTAAGGGTTGTTTAAGACCTGGGGTCAGACACTCCTTCCTAAAATCCTCTACATATGATCTGATCTGATCTACTATAGCATTGTATGAGCACGTTAAGCCGTCGGACCCCGGTAGTAAATAAGGGCGTCTTCTACCTCGCTTCCGTGTCACTTTCCTATCGGGCACTCTAGCCCAAATCTCCTAGCTTCCTATTTCTAAGGGTTGTTTAAGACCTGGGGTCAGACACTCCCTTCCTAAAATCCTCTACATATGATCTGATCTGATCTACTATAGCATTGTATGAGCACGTTAAGCCGTCGGACCCCGGTAGTAAATAAGGGCGTCTTCTACCTCGCTTCCGTGTCACTTTCCTATCGGGCACTCTAGCCCAAATCTCCCAGCTTCCTATTTCTAAGGGTTGTTTAAGACCTGGGGTCAGACACTCCCTTCCTAGAATCCTCTACATATGATCTGATCTGATCTACTATAGCATTGTATGAGCACGTTAAGCCGTCGGACCCCGGTAGTAAATAAGGGCGTCTTCTACCTCGCTTCCGTGTCACTTTCCTATCGGGCACTCTAGCCCAAATCTCCTAGCTTCCTATTTCTAAGGGTTGTTTAAGACCTGGGGTCAGACACTCCCTTCCTAAAATCCTCTACATATGATCTGATCTGATCTACTATAGCATTGTATGAGCACGTTAAGCCGTCGGACCCCCGGTAGTACATAAGGGCGTCTTCTACCTCGCTTCCGTGTCACTTTCCTATCGGGCACTCTAGCCCAAATCTCCTAGCTTCCTATTTCTAAGGGTTGTTTAAGACCTGGGGTCAGACACTCCCTTCCTAGAATCCTCTACATATGATCTGATCTGATCTACTATAGCATTGTATGAGCACGTTAAGCCGTCGGACCCCGGTAGTAAATAAGGGCGTCTTCTACCTCGCTTCCGTGTCACTTTCCTATCGGGCACTCTAGCCCAAATCTCCCAGCTTCCTATTTCTAAGGGTTGTTTAAGACCTGGGGTCAGACACTCCCTTCCTAAAATCCTCTACATATGATCTGATCTGATCTACTATAGCATTGTATGAGCACGTTAAGCCGTCGGACCCCGGTAGTAAATAAGGGCGTCTTCTACCTCGCTTCCGTGTCACTTTCCTATCGGGCACTCTAGCCCAAATCTCCCAGCTTCCTATTTCTAAGGGTTGTTTAAGACCTGGGGTCAGACACTCCCTTCCTAAAATCCTCTACATATGATCTGATCTGATCTACTATAGCATTGTATGAGCACGTTAAGCCGTCGGACCCCGGTAGTAAATAAGGGCGTCTTCTACCTCGCTTTCGTGTCACTTTCCTATCGGGCACTCTAGCCCAAATCTCCTAGCTTCCTATTTCTAAGGGTTGTTTAAGACCTGGGATCAGACACTCCCTTCCTAAAATCCTCTACATATGATCTGATCTGATCTACTATAGCATTGTATGAGCACGTTAAGCCGTCGGACCCCGGTAGTAAATAAGGGCGTCTTCTACCTCGCTTCCGTGTCACTTTCCTATCGGGCACTCTAGCCCAAATCTCCTAGCTTCCTATTTCTAAGGGTTGTTTAAGACCTGGGGTCAGACACTCCCTTCCTGAAATCCTCTACATATGATCTGATCTGATCTACTATAGCATTGTATGAGCACGTTAAGCCGTCGGACCCCGGTAGTAAATAAGGGCGTCTTCTACCTCGCTTCCGTGTCACTTTCCTATCGGGCACTCTAGCCCAAATCTCCTAGCTTCCTATTTCTAAGGGTTGTTTAAGACCTGGGGTCAGACACTCCCTTCCTAAAATCCTCTACATATGATCTGATCTGATCTACTATAGCATTGTATGAGCACGTTAAGCCGTCGGACCCCGGTAGTAAATAAGGGCGTCTTCTACCTCGCTTCCGTGTCACTTTCCTATCGGGCACTCTAGCCCAAATCTCCCAGCTTCCTATTTCTAAGGGTTGTTTAAGACCTGGGGTCAGACACTCCCTTCCTAGAATCCTCTACATATGATCTGATCTGATCTACTATAGCATTGTATGAGCACGTTAAGCCGTCGGACCCCGGTAGTAAATAAGGGCGTCTTCTACCTCGCTTCCGTGTCACTTTCCTATCGGGCACTCTAGCCCAAATCTCCTAGCTTCCTATTTCTAAGGGTTGTTTAAGACCTGGGGTCAGACACTCCCTTCCTAAAATCCTCTACATATGATCTGATCTGATCTACTATAGCATTGTATGAGCACGTTAAGCCGTCGGACCCCCGGTAGTAAATAAGGGCGTCTTCTACCTCGCTTCCGTGTCACTTTCCTATCGGGCACTCTAGCCCAAATCTCCCAGCTTCCTATTTCTAAGGGTTGTTTAAGACCTGGGGTCAGACACTCCCTTCCTAGAATCCTCTACATATGATCTGATCTGATCTACTATAGCATTGTATGAGCACGTTAAGCCGTCGGACCCCCGGTAGTAAATAAGGGCGTCTTCTACCTCGCTTCCGTGTCACTTTCCTATCGGGCACTCTAGCCCAAATCTCCCAGCTTCCTATTTCTAAGGGTTGTTTAAGACCTGGGGTCAGACACTCCCTTCCTAAAATCCTCTACATATGATCTGATCTGATCTACTATAGCATTGTATGAGCACGTTAAGCCGTCAGACCCAGGTAGTAAATAAGGGCGTCTTCTACCTCGCTTCCGTGTCACTTTCCTATCGGGCACTCTAGCCCAAATCTCCCAGCTTCCTATTTCTAAGGGTTGTTTAAGACCTGGGGTCAGACACTCCCTTCCTAAAATCCTCTACATATGATCTGATCTGATCTACTATAGCATTGTATGAGCACGTTAAGCCGTCGGACCCCGGTAGTAAATAAGGGCGTCTTCTACCTCGCTTCCGTGTCACTTTCCTATCGGGCACTCTAGCCCAAATCTCCCAGCTTCCTATTTCTAAGGGTTGTTTAAGACCTGGGGTCAGACACTCCCTTCCTAGAATCCTCTACATATGATCTGATCTGATCTACTATAGCATTGTATGAGCACGTTAAGCCGTCGGACCCCGGTAGTAAATAAGGGCGTCTTCTACCTCGCTTCCGTGTCACTCTCCTATCGGGCACTCTAGCCCAAATCTCCTAGCTTCCTATTTCTAAGGGTTGTTTAAGACCTGGGGTCAGACACTCCCTTCCTAAAATCCTCTACATATGATCTGATCTGATCTACTATAGCATTGTATGAGCACGTTAAGCCGTCGGACCCCGGTAGTAAATAAGGGCGTCTTCTACCTCGCTTCCGTGTCACTTTCCTATCGGGCACTCTAGCCCAAATCTCCCAGCTTCCTATTTCTAAGGGTTGTTTAAGACCTGGGGTCAGACACTCCCTTCCTAAAATCCTCTACATATGATCTGATCTGATCTACTATAGCATTGTATGAGCACGTTAAGCCGTCAGACCCCGGTAGTAAATAAGGGCGTCTTCTACCTCGCTTCCGTGTCACTCTCCTATCGGGCACTCTAGCCCAAATCTCCTAGCTTCCTATTTCTAAGGGTTGTTTAAGACCTGGGGTCAGACACTCCTTCCTAAAATCCTCTACATATGATCTGATCTGATCTACTATAGCATTGTATGAGCACGTTAAGCCGTCGGACCCCGGTAGTAAATAAGGGCGTCTTCTACCTCGCTTCCGTGTCACTTTCCTATCGGGCACTCTAGCCCAAATCTCCCAGCTTCCTATTTCTAAGGGTTGTTTAAGACCTGGGGTCAGACACTCCCTTCCTAGAATCCTCTACATATGATCTGATCTGATCTACTATAGCATTGTATGAGCACGTTAAGCCGTCAGACCCCGGTAGTAAATAAGGGCGTCTTCTACCTCGCTTCCGTGTCACTTTCCTATCGGGCACTCTAGCCCAAATCTCCCAGCTTCCTATTTCTAAGGGTTGTTTAAGACCTGGGGTCAGACACTCCCTTCCTAGAATCCTCTACATATGATCTGATCTGATCTACTATAGCATTGTATGAGCACGTTAAGCCGTCGGACCCCGGTAGTAAATAAGGGCGTCTTCTACCTCGCTTCCGTGTCACTTTCCTATCGGGCACTCTAGCCCAAATCTCCCAGCTTCCTATTTCTAAGGGTTGTTTAAGACCTGGGGTCAGACACTCCCTTCCTAAAATCCTCTACATATGATCTGATCTGATCTACTATAGCATTGTATGAGCACGTTAAGCCGTCAGACCCCGGTAGTAAATAAGGGCGTCTTCTACCTCGCTTCCGTGTCACTTTCCTATCGGGCACTCTAGCCCAAATCTCCCAGCTTCCTATTTCTAAGGGTTGTTTAAGACCTGGGGTCAGACACTCCCTTCCTAAAATCCTCTACATATGATCTGATCTGATCTACTATAGCATTGTATGAGCACGTTAAGCCGTCGGACCCCCGGTAGTAAATAAGGGCGTCTTCTACCTCGCTTCCGTGTCACTTTCCTATCGGGCACTCTAGCCCAAATCTCCCAGCTTCCTATTTCTAAGGGTTGTTTAAGACCTGGGGTCAGACACTCCCTTCCTAAAATCCTCTACATATGATCTGATCTGATCTACTATAGCATTGTATGAGCACGTTAAGCCGTCGGACCCCGGTAGTAAATAAGGGCGTCTTCTACCTCGCTTCCGTGTCACTTTCCTATCGGGCACTCTAGCCCAAATCTCCCAGCTTCCTATTTCTAAGGGTTGTTTAAGACCTGGGGTCAGACACTCCCTTCCTAGAATCCTCTACATATGATCTGATCTGATCTACTATAGCATTGTATGAGCACGTTAAGCCGTCGGACCCCCGGTAGTAAATAAGGGCGTCTTCTACCTCGCTTCCGTGTCACTTTCCTATCGGGCACTCTAGCCCAAATCTCCCAGCTTCCTATTTCTAAGGGTTGTTTAAGACCTGGGGTCAGACACTCCCTTCCTAAAATCCTCTACATATGATCTGATCTGATCTACTATAGCATTGTATGAGCACGTTAAGCCGTCGGACCCCGGTAGTAAATAAGGGCGTCTTCTACCTCGCTTCCGTGTCACTTTCCTATCGGGCACTCTAGCCCAAATCTCCCAGCTTCCTATTTCTAAGGGTTGTTTAAGACCTGGGGTCAGACACTCCCTTCCTAGAATCCTCTACATATGATCTGATCTGATCTACTATAGCATTGTATGAGCACGTTAAGCCGTCGTACCCCGGTAGTAAATAAGGGCGTCTTCTACCTCGCTTCCGTGTCACTTTCCTATCGGGCACTCTAGCCCAAATCTCCCAGCTTCCTATTTCTAAGGGTTGTTTAAGACCTGGGGTCAGACACTCCCTTCCTAAAATCCTCTACATATGATCTGATCTGATCTACTATAGCATTGTATGAGCACGTTAAGCCGTCGGACCCCGGTAGTAAATAAGGGCGTCTTCTACCTCGCTTCCGTGTCACTTTCCTATCGGGCACTCTAGCCCAAATCTCCCAGCTTCCTATTTCTAAGGGTTGTTTAAGACCTGGGGTCAGACACTCCCTTCCTAAAATCCTCTACATATGATCTGATCTGATCTACTATAGCATTGTATGAGCACGTTAAGCCGTCGGACCCCCGGTAGTAAATAAGGGCGTCTTCTACCTCGCTTCCGTGTCACTTTCCTGTCGGGCACTCTAGCCCAAATCTCCTAGCTTCCTATTTCTAAGGGTTGTTTAAGACCTGGGGTCAGACACTCCCTTCCTAAAATCCTCTACATATGATCTGATCTGATCTACTATAGCATTGTATGAGCACGTTAAGCCGTCGGACCCCCGGTAGTAAATAAGGGCGTCTTCTACCTCGCTTCCGTGTCACTTTCCTATCGGGCACTCTAGCCCAAATCTCCCAGCTTCCTATTTCTAAGGGTTGTTTAAGACCTGGGGTCAGACACTCCCTTCCTAAAATCCTCTACATATGATCTGATCTGATCTACTATAGCATTGTATGAGCACGTTAAGCCGTCGGACCCCCGGTAGTAAATAAGGGCGTCTTCTACCTCGCTTCCGTGTCACTTTCCTGTCGGGCACTCTAGCCCAAATCTCCTAGCTTCCTATTTCTAAGGGTTGTTTAAGACCTGGGGTCAGACACTCCCTTCCTAAAATCCTCTACATATGATCTGATCTGATCTACTATAGCATTGTATGAGCACGTTAAGCCGTCGGACCCCCGGTAGTAAATAAGGGCGTCTTCTACCTCGCTTCCGTGTCACTTTCCTATCGGGCACTCTAGCCCAAATCTCCCAGCTTCCTATTTCTAAGGGTTGTTTAAGACCTGGGGTCAGACACTCCCTTCCTAGAATCCTCTACATATGATCTGATCTGATCTACTATAGCATTGTATGAGCACGTTAAGCCGTCGGACCCCGGTAGTAAATAAGGGCGTCTTCTACCTCGCTTCCGTGTCACTTTCCTATCGGGCACTGTAGCCCAAATCTCCTAGCTTCCTATTTCTAAGGGTTGTTTAAGACCTGGGGTCAGACACTCCCTTCCTAGAATCCTCTACATATGATCTGATCTGATCTACTATAGCATTGTATGAGCACGTTAAGCCGTCGGACCCCCGGTAGTAAATAAGGGCGTCTTCTACCTCGCTTCCGTGTCACTTTCCTATCGGGCACTGTAGCCCAAATCTCCTAGCTTCCTATTTCTAAGGGTTGTTTAAGACCTGGGGTCAGACACTCCCTTCCTAGAATCCTCTACATATGATCTGATCTGATCTACTATAGCATTGTATGAGCACGTTAAGCCGTCGGACCCCGGTAGTAAATAAGGGCGTCTTCTACCTCGCTTCCGTGTCACTTTCCTATCGGGCACTGTAGCCCAAATCTCCTAGCTTCCTATTTCTAAGGGTTGTTTAAGACCTGGGGTCAGACACTCCCTTCCTAAAATCCTCTACATATGATCTGATCTACTATAGCATTGTATGAGCACGTTAAGCCGTCGGACCCCGGTAGTAAATAGGGCGTCTTCTACCTCGCTTGCGTGTCACTTTCCTATCGGGCACTGTAGCCCAAATCTCCTAGCTTCCTATTTCTAAGGGTTGTTTAAGACCTGGGGTCAGACACTCCCTTCCTAAAATCCTCTACATATGATCTGATCTGATCTACTATAGCATTGTATGAGCACGTTAAGCCGTCGGACCCCGGTAGTAAATAAGGGCGTCTTCTACCTCGCTTGCGTGTCACTTTCCTATCGGGCACTCTAGCCCAAATCTCCTAGCTTCCTATTTCTAAGGGTTGTTTAAGACCTGGGGTCAGACACTCCCTTCCTAAAATCCTCTACATATGATCTGATCTGATCTACTATAGCATTGTATGAGCACGTTAAGCCGTCGGACCCCGGTAGTAAATAAGGGCGTCTTCTACTTCGCTTCCGTGTCACTTTCCTATCGGGCACTGTAGCCCAAATCTCCTAGCTTCCTATTTCTAAGGGTTGTTTAAGACCTGGGGTCAGACACTCCCTTCCTAAAATCCTCTACATATGATCTGATCTGATCTACTATAGCATCGTATGAGCACGTTAAGCCGTCGGACCCCGGTAGTAAATAAGGGCGTCTTCTACCTCGCTTCCGTGTCCCTTTCCTATCGGGCACTCTAGCCCAAATCTCCTAGCTTCCTATTTCTAAGGGTTGTTTAAGACCTGGGGTCAGACACTCCCTTCCTAAAATCCTCTACATATGATCTGATCTGATCTACTATAGCATTGTATGAGCACGTTAAGCCGTCGGACCCCGGTAGTAAATAAGGGCGTCTTCTACCTCGCTTCCGTGTCACTTTCCTATCGGGCACTCTAGCCCAAATCTCCTAGCTTCCTATTTCTAAGGGTTGTTTAAGACCTGGGGTCAGACACTCCCTTCCTAAAATCCTCTACATATGATCTGATCTGATCTACTATAGCATTGTATGAGCACGTTAAGCCGTCGGACCCCGGTAGTAAATAAGGGCGTCTTCTACCTCGCTTCCGTGTCACTTTCCTATCGGGCACTCTAGCCCAAATCTCCTAGCTTCCTATTTCCAAGGGTTGTTTAAGACCTGGGGTCAGACACTCCCTTCCTAAAATCCTCTACATATGATCTGATCTGATCTACTATAGCATTGTATGAGCACGTTAAGCCGTCGGACCCCGGTAGTAAATAAGGGCGTCTTCTACCTCGCTTCCGTGTCACTTTCCTATCGGGCACTCTAGCCCAAATCTCCTTGCTTCCTATTTCTAAGGGTTGTTTAAGACCTGGGATCAGACACTCCCTTCCTAAAATCCTCTACATATGATCTGATCTGATCTACTATAGCATTGTATGAGCACGTTAAGCCGTCGGACCCCGGTAGTAAATAAGGGCGTCTTCTACCTCGCTTCCGTGTCACTTTCCTATCGGGCACTCTAGCCCAAATCTCCTAGCTTCCTATTTCTAAGGGTTGTTTAAGACCTGGGGTCAGACACTCCCTTCCTAAAATCCTCTACATATGATCTGATCTGATCTACTATAGCATTGTATGAGCACGTTAAGCCGTCGGACCCCGGTAGTAAATAAGGGCGTCTTCTACCTCGCTTCCGTGTCACTCTCCTGTCGGGCACTCTACCCCAAATCTCCTAGCTTCCTATTTCTAAGGGTTGTTTAAGACCTGGGGTCAGACACTCCCTTCCTAAAATCCTCTACATATGATCTGATCTGATCTACTATAGCATTGTATGAGCACGTTAAGCCGTCGGACCCCGGTAGTAAATAAGGGCGTCTTCTACCTCGCTTCCGTGTCACTTTCCTATCGGGCACTCTAGCCCAAATCTCCTAGCTTCCTATTTCTAAGGGTTGTTTAAGACCTGGGGTCAGACACTCCCTTCCTAAAATCCTCTACATATGATCTGATCTGATCTACTATAGCATTGTATGAGCACGTTAAGCCGTCGGACCCCGGTAGTAAATAAGGGCGTCTTCTACCTCGCTTCCGTGTCACTCTCCTGTCGGGCACTCTACCCCAAATCTCCTAGCTTCCTATTTCTAAGGGTTGTTTAAGACCTGGGGTCAGACACTCCCTTCCTAAAATCCTCTACATATGATCTGATCTGATCTACTATAGCATTGTATGAGCACGTTAAGCCGTCGGACCCCGGTAGTAAATAAGGGCGTCTTCTACCTCGCTTCCGTGTCACTTTCCTATCGGGCACTCTAGCCCAAATCTCCTAGCTTCCTATTTCTAAGGGTTGTTTAAGACCTGGGGTCAGACACTCCCTTCCTAAAATCCTCTACATATGATCTGATCTGATCTACTATAGCATTGTATGAGCACGTTAAGCCGTCGGACCCCCGGTAGTAAATAAGGGCGTCTTCTACCTCGCTTCCGTGTCACTTTCCTATCGGGCACTCTAGCCCAAATCTCCTAGCTTCCTATTTCTAAGGGTTGTTTAAGACCTGGGATCAGACACTCCCTTCCTAAAATCCTCTACATATGATCTGATCTGATCTACTATAGCATTGTATGAGCACGTTAAGCCGTCGGACCCCGGTAGTAAATAAGGGCGTCTTCTACCTCGCTTCCGTGTCACTTTCCTATCGGGCACTCTAGCCCAAATCTCCTAGCTTCCTATTTCTAAGGGTTGTTTAAGACCTGGGGTCAGACACTCCCTTCCTAAAATCCTCTACATATGATCTGATCTGATCTACTATAGCATTGTATGAGCACGTTAAGCCGTCGGACCCCGGTAGTAAATAAGGGCGTCTTCTACCTCGCTTCCGTGTCACTTTCCTATCGGGCACTCTAGCCCAAATCTCCTAGCTTCCTATTTCTAAGGGTTGTTTAAGACCTGGGGTCAGACACTCCCTTCCTAAAATCCTCTACATATGATCTGATCTGATCTACTATAGCATTGTATGAGCACGTTAAGCCGTCGGACCCCCGGTAGTAAATAAGGGCGTCTTCTACCTCGCTTCCGTGCGACTTTCCTATCGGGCACTCTAGCCCAAATCTCCTAGCTTCCTATTTCTAAGGGTTGTTTAAGACCTGGGGTCAGACACTCCCTTCCTAAAATCCTCTACATATGATCTGATCTGATCTACTATAGCATTGTATGAGCACGTTAAGCCGTCGGACCCCGGTAGTAAATAAGGGCGTCTTCTACCTCGCTTCCGTGTCACTTTCCTATCGGGCACTCTAGCCCAAATCTCCTAGCTTCCTATTTCTAAGGGTTGTTTAAGACCTGGGGTCAGACACTCCCTTCCTAAAATCCTCTACATATGATCTGATCTGATCTACTATAGCATTGTATGAGCACGTTAAGCCGTCGGACCCCGGTAGTAAATAAGGGCGTCTTCTACCTTGCTTCCGTGTCACTTTCCTATCGGGCACTCTAGCCCAAATCTCCTAGCTTCCTATTTCTAAGGGTTGTTTAAGACCTGGGGTCAGACACTCCCTTCCTAGAATCCTCTACATATGATCTATCTAAATTTCAAGTGGAGCCGCGGATGGCTTAGTGGTTAGAGATTCAGACTGCTGATGGAGGGACCCCAGGTTCAAACCTAGCCTGATAGGCTTGAAACTGGAGGCTCTGCGTAGTGGTGTGAATTTCTAACACTAGCTCACCCCCCCCCCACCAATTTTTCTCTGCTTTCGATGTGCAAAATCGTACGATGGTGCCATCTAGTGTGCTCTCTCTCACTTACAAACTATCCTGTCATAATCGCTAGATTCGCTGTAACTTCCTTCAGTTTCTGTACCCTGCCCAATAGGGCACAGAAACTGAATAAAGTTAGAGCACTTATATTTGAAATGCACTATCTACCAACAAGTAATTGAAAACCTGTGATAGCAAAGGAAAACGAAGTTTATTCACCTTCAATAGTTGGTGGAGCCTCCACGAGCGGCGATTACAGCTGCGACCCTCCGGGGAATACTCTCAACCAGGCGTTGTACGACGGCTAGCGGTATTTTCTCCCACTCGGCTTGGAGAAGACAGGTCAGTTCCTTCACCGATTTCGGACGGTGGGGGCACCCCTTAAGTCGACGCTCCAACTCGTCCCAGAGGTGCTCGATAGGGTTAAGGTCCGGGCTCTGCGCAGGCCAGTCCATTCGATTAACCCCATTGCCCCCATACCAAGCCATGGTGTACCTCGCAACATGACAGGTGGCATTGTCATCCTGAAAGTAACACGGGTCCACCCCGTAAAACTGCCACAACGTAGGAAGCGCATGGTCATCCAAAATGGTGCAGTAGGTCTCGGCGTTGAGTCTACCAGGAATTGCGACCAAGGGACCCGTGTCATACCAGGAGAAACACCCACACAACATAATTCCACCGCCGCCGAACTTCACAGTTGGCACAATACATTCCGGAAGGAGGCGTTCTCCAGGCAGACGCGGAACCCAGACCCTGTCATCCGAACGGTAGAAGGTGAACTTTGATTCGTCGTTCCAGAGAACCTGTTTCCACTGTTCAACGGTCCACTGTCGACGTTCTTTGCACCATGTTAGCCGAGCAGCGCTATTGGACTTGGTGATCAAAGGCATGTGGGCGGCAGTACGTCCATGATAACCGAGCAGATGGGCTTCCTTACGGATGGTATTCATCGAAAGAACACTTCCGGATGCCTGTTCAAACTCCTCGCGGATGTGGCCCATCGATTTGGTGCGGTTCTTCCGAATTTCTCTGGCCAGCACCCGTCGGTCTCTAACTCCCAGTTTTGTGGGTCTGCCGTGTCGGGGCACATTCCGACAGTCACCTCTCATCTTCCACTTGCCAATCACGTAGGCCACTGTCGATTTTGGGTACTTCAACTCGCTGGATATGTCACGTATGGATCGGTCATTTCTGTGATACCCGACGATTACACCTTTCTCGAAATCAGAGAGCTCCGAACTGCGTGACATCTTGCATGCGACTGGTTGAGTTGTTGTTTCCCACACGATATTTATACGGCGGCGGCCGTGACATGTAGCAGGACCGCAGATATCGTCGATTGCAGTGGTGTCCAATTTCTTCTTGGTAGATAGTGTATATGGATCTTTTGAGTGCATATATTTAAAATATATGTACTCAAAAATGAGTACATATACTTCAAATTAGAAATACCAGAAATACTCACAATTAATTCCCTGTATGTACTCAAAAATGAGTACGTGTCTTTTCCAAAAATGGGACACAAGTACTTGGAGCTAGCCGAGAATGTACTCAAAAACAAGTACATTTGAAGTTGAATTGGGTGCTTTTAACGTGCGTACTTGAAGACGTACCATTCAAATAAATGATTGAATATTAATTTCCTGGCTGACATTTGGTCACATTAAACTTAATTACATGCCTAATTAAGAACTCATCAACTATCAAGTTTTAAGTGATCGGGGTCAACGAAAGTTTCAGCACGCTAAGCCTAAGGAGCCCTAATGCTGTTCTGTTCTGCAGTCAAGTTGTAATGCTTGTATAAATGAATGTGAACAGTTGTTTATTGTTTTTACACCACAAGCCCTAACATATTTCGATATATACACTGAAGTGTCAGAAAAACTGGTACACCAGTCTTAATAGGTCCCCCACGGGAGCGCCTAACTGCAGAAATACAACGATTCATGGACTCCACTAGCTTCTGGAAATATGCTGTAGGCAATGCACCCCATACTTCTGCAGAGAGTTCCACAATTCGGGTGTATTCCGAAGTCTCGGATTCCTGTGTTCGATAGCACGCTGCATGTCATCCCAATGGTGTTCTATCACGTTCAGATCTGGGGACTTGGGTGGGAATGGCAATAATCCAAACTCAGATGAATGCTCCTCTAACCATAATGTGGACACTTGTGTGGAGGTGCATTGTCTGTTGCAACAGGCCCAACCCATCAGCATGAATGCTGTACATGAACGGGTGTACCTCGTCAGAAAGAATGCGCACGTAGCGTTGGCCGGTCACAGACGTTTGTAGACGTACCACGGGTCCCAGTTAAGTCCAGCTAAACCCACCTCATACCAATACGGATACTCCACCAGTCGGTACAGTTCCCTGTTGACAGGCGGGATCCATGGCTTCATGGGGTTTGCGCCACACACGAATCCTTCCATCTGCCCGATACAGTTGGAAACGCGACTCGTCACACCAGGCTATTTTGTTTCCAGTCATTAAGTGTCCAGTGGCGGTGTTGCCGTGCCCAAGCGAGGTGCATAATTCTGTGTCGTGCACCCATCAAGGGGACTCCAGTTAGGCGTTGGGTCCCAAAGCCCATATCGTGCAGGGTACGTTGCACAGTCCGGACGCTGATGCTTGTTGAGGCTGCAGCATTGAATTCCGATGATACCTACGAGAGTGTTGCACACCTATCGCGTGAAACGATTCTTGACAGCCAACGATGGTCACGTTCACCCAATGTCTTCTTACGGCCACACTAGTATCGTAGGTTGAAGGTTTTGCTGGAATTCTTGTAGTCACGGTACACCCTTGCAATGGTCGTCCGTGAAAATCCGAACTTCGTTTCTACCTCCAAAATACTATGGCCCATATCACGAGCGCCAACTATGACACCGCGTTGAAAATCGCTTAAATCGTTACTACTTGTCATTCTCATGCCGAGAACAGCTTTGACAGTTGGCAAGGATGTCTATCGATTTATATACGCAACGGCGGACTCAACAGAGTACGCGCATAGGTGACGTTGCTATGTATTTTGCATAAGCTCGTCTGTACTAGTTTTTCTGGCACTTCAGTGTACACTCTTCTTACGAAAACGTTCCGTAAAGGTTAAGTCGTGCTCGTGATCGAAACGTAACACCCCACACACTGGAGGAGCCTCAGATCTGGAATCATCATCAAAGGATTCCCGCCCGGGACGAAACCGTGCATACCCTTCAAAAACTCTGCTGCAGTAAAACACTGTATCTCCCTAAGCTTTTTTTAACGTTCCGTAAGTTTCAATAACTGATATACCAAAAAACGGATGTGCTCTTCCATGCCTAATATGAAATTGGGGTAACGTTTGATATGACGCCATTAATGCCCAACTGCCGCCTGTCGGTACCGGTATAAACCTGTTTCCCATTGGTCGCTGACTGGCCAAGGACTGCTGTCTTCTGGCAGGCACGTGTTATTTTTATTCCACTACTGTTACGTTAGTCCTGAAGCTTCAGGTTGTATTTTCAAGTGCTGTTTTTCCCTCCCCGGTGGCGCAGTGGTCTAAGCGATGGCCTCTGATCATTCGCCCGAAAGGGGTCCGGGTTCGAATCCCGGTGAGGCATGGATGTTGTGTTTGTCTTACGGCACTGGCTCTCTTCCTTCCTGGTGACTCTTAATTAGGGACGGGGGACTGCTTATAGCCTATTGAGTTGCTCACAAGGGTCGTTAACCCCCCCCCCCCAAAATGCCATTTTTACAAAATAAGCTTCAGAGTGTTGCTGTTACTCTAAAAGGAGAACTTTACATTTAATAAGAACTCTAAAACGAGAAACAAAGATCTTCCTGAAGCTAAAGTAGGAAAAAATTGAGCTTAGTTGTCACACGAAATTTAATCGAGCGGGATGATAATTGCTTAAATGGGGAGACGTTATTTTCTCGCTTGAAGAATTGAAGCTTGGGTAAAAACGTGGCGTTAATCATTGCAGTAATTTCCTATCGCAAATATTTGCATCATTTTTTCTGCTGCAAACCCTTTTTTGCTAATGAATCGCAAGTGTATTACGTGTGAGTGGTAGTTGAATTATTTAGATATCGCTGAGAAAATCGGACTTGAAGACATTGCTTCAGTTTCGTCGGAGCTGAAACCTGTGCGCCGCCGTCTTTTCTAGCATCGACGGAGAATTCAATCGATAGGGTTTCACCACTTTTACGAAAGGAGGTGTTCACTCAGCTGAAGTCGGTAATAAAAAGCGTAGGGATCGTACATTCTTACTTACGACACCGTTATATGGACAACGGAATGTTGGTGTCCCTAATTCTTTTGCTTGATTAGTGAAACCAACAAGTTTTCCAGTACACCACACTGAATATGATACAGCCTAAAGAAACCGGTTCTTTAGTTAGTTTTTCTATAGAAACTAGCTCACGGTCCGTGCTATGCACGGATGAAAAATCTGTGACTGAAATTTTATAACACGAATTGTATACAGTGTGGCAAAGAATTTTTAAGACTGGGTCTGTAAAATGAAATAGAAACAAGAAATTATAATTTGTTTTGGTTTGGTATTCAAAATAAGTCCCTCCGGCTTCAATACTTTTGTTACAGCGATTAAATAATGATTCGAATGCCTGTTCCAGTTCACTTTGCGGAATTGCCGCCAAAGCTCACGTCGAAGCTGTTTGTATGGTCGAAATATCATCAAAATAATACCCTTTTAACGTCATTTTAAGTTTTGGGAATAAAGAAAAGTCGCAGGGTGCTAAATCAGGCGAATACGGTGGATGATTCAACACACAGACGTTATTTTTCGCCAAAAATCTACGAACAAGAAGTGAGGTGTGACTGTGTGCATTATCGTGCAACAAACACCAACTGTTTTCATCTCGATATTCTGGACGAATGCGACGAATTCTGCCCATCAAACGCCTCAAAACATTTCAATAAAACTCGCCAGCAATTGTTTGTCCACTTGGAACAGATTCTTTGTGGATAATACCCTTACTATCGAAGAATGTAATGAGCATTGTTTTGATTTTCGATGGAACTTTTCTTGTTTTTTTTTTTTTTGGCTTGTGGCGAGATTTTTTACTTTCATTCCGCACTTTCTCGCTTTGTTTTAGGATCATATTAAAAACACCATGTTTCATCACCAGTAACAATCGATTTTACGAAGTTTGGATCATTTTCAGCGGCTGAAATGATGTCTCTGCAATGTGCACTTCTCCTTGATTTTTGTTCATTGGTTAACGTGTGTGGAACAAATTTAGCACAGTTTTTTGCTTTGCCCAAATTTTCATGCAGGATGGTTCGAATCGTTTCTTTGTTGATGTTTAAAGACTCTTCCATCATTCTTAGTGACGCACATCGATTGTTTGCCACGAAATCACGCACTTTTTCAATAATCTCTGGTGTCCTAGATGAACTTGGTCTTCCGGTATGCTTATCATCTTCTAGCGTATCTCTTCCGTCCAAGAAACGTTTGTGCCACAGGAAAACATTTGATCTACTTAAACACAACTCACCGTAAACTTGTTTCATCATTTGGTACGTTTCCGAGGCACTTTTACCAAGTTTTGCGTTAAATTTGTTCCTTCTTAATAATTCAACATGAAAAAAATTTGACTTCTCTAATGAACGCCCGTTTCGTTTGAGTTACTTTAACAACTGCGCAGTACTTTTGGCAGAAAGCAAGCAGATGGTCACGGTTTATAACGCATTCGCGATTACACTGGTGGCGCCACCATGGGCTGAAATCTAGCGCTAGTCTTAAAAATTCTTTGACGCACTGTGTATATTAGAAGATTGGTTTGCACGATTTCGCCGTTATCGTTCTCTGACGTTTTTCTTTCAGCTTTATCTTCTTCCGTCTTGTACTACAAAGTAAAAAATCCACTAAACCAATATTTTTTTAAGTTTCCATCAAAACTACGCGTGAAGTTACTCTCTCACAATTTTACTTCTTACATTTTATTAAATAAAAAAACGCTGTTTCCTTTTTATGAAATCACTCCGCAATTTTATTCCTTTTTTACGCTTTCCAACCGTAGATTGAAGATGCGTATATGCTCCAGCTTTGTCCGTCTGTCCGTCTGCACAATAACTCGCGTAAAAATGGTTCGATTTCGATGAAAGTTTAATATGTGGTAGTTTTCTGTTTTTCTAGTTTTATTTTGTTAGCGTGTAAGGGTTCTTTTAGCTTAAATTTTTATGTACCTCTGAGCCCATTGGTTTTCTCAATAAACTAGACATGGTAAAATGTCTACAGGTTTTACAAAGGGGACTGCATGGGGACGTACCCTATTGGAAATGGACGAAATGGGGTCAAAGGTTACGAGATAGGGGTGGGATCCATTCCATTGCCCTTATGCGCCACAACTTGTGTAAATATGGTTCAATTTCAATGAAATTTTAGTATGTGGTAGAGGACCACCTGGGGACGAACCCTTTTGAAAATTGGTTAAATGGAGTCAAAGGTCAGGACATAGGAACGGGATGCATTCCATTGCCCTTATGCATCATAACTTGCGTAAAAATGATTCGATTTCGATGAAATGTTAGTATGTGGTAGGGGACTATCTGGGGACGAACCCTACTGAAAACGGGTTAAATGGGGTCAAAGGTCAGGAAAAAAGATCGGGATCCATTCCATCGACCTTATGCGTTATAACTTACGTAAAAATGCGTCGACTGGGACAAAACTTTATCATGTTGTTCCGGAAGTATACTTTGCCGGTTCTGTTGAATATCATCGAAATGGGGTCAAAGGTCAGGTCACAGGAGCGAGATTTATTCTACAGCCCTTATACTCACAACATGAGTAATAAGTTGAGTAATGATTTCTGGTATGTTGGAAAGCGTATCATAATCAACGCATTGCATGATTTTACAAACTTGTTATGAAATTACTCTGCAATGCGAAGAAAATGAAATAAAAAACTTCATAACACCTACGAAACAGAACAAAGTCGCAGTCAGTTGTCCGAGCACGTGCACGTTGCCTCAGATGCAGTCGTTTGTCTTACTAACTTTAATTTATTTTCCAGTATTTCTCCCTGATTTTACGTATCGTGCGATAGCGGTGAGCTTAGTTCCAATTTCGACCTCCGGATGAAAGCAGATAGCGCTGCAAGTACTAAATGACGTCCGACCGTTATTCCTTTTTATGAAAATTACTCTGCAATGCGAAGAAGATGAAATAAGAAACGACATAACACCTACGTAACAGAACAAAGTTGCAGACAGTTGTTCGAGCACGTGCACATTGCCACAGATGAAGTCGTTTCTGTTACTAACTTTATTTTATTTTCCGGGAATTTTCCATGATTTTGCGTATCGTGCAATAGCGGTGAGCTTAGTTCCGATTTCTGCCACCAAATAAAAGCAGATGAAGCTGCAAATACTGAATGGCGTCAGAGCATTGACTTCAGTTTCTCCTTGGTTTTAGGTATCGTGCGATAGCAGTGAGCTTCGTTCAGATCAGATCAGATCATATGTAGATAATTTTAGGAAGGGAGTGTCTGACCCCAGGTCTTAAGCAGCCCGTAGAAACAGGAAGCTAGGAGATTTGGGCAAGGGTGCCCGATAGGAAAGTGACACGGAAGCGAAGTAGAAAGGGGGAGGAAGACGCCCTTATTTATTACCGGGGGACCAGTACCCGGGGCCCGACGGCTTAACGCGCCCATCCGACGCACGGAGGATATTTAGTGGTTCGAGCGTTCATATCTACCTGGTATCGAACCCGAGGTCTTCTCCGTGGCAGTCACGAACGTTGACCACTAGGCCGCCCGCGGCCCAAGGTCCGTTGTAAATCAGATCAGATCATATGTAGAGGACTTTAGGTAGAGAGTGTTCGATCCCAGGTCCTAAACAACCCTTAGAAACAGGAAGCTAGGCGATTTGGGCTAGAGTGCCCGATAGGAAAGTCACACGGAAGCGAGGTAGAAAGGAAGAGGAAGAAGCCCTTTTTAATTACCTAGGGGGCCAGAACCCGGTGCCCGACGGCTTAACGTGCCCATCCGACGCACGGAGGATATTTAGTGTTTCGAGCGTTCATACTTACCTGGGATCGAACCCGAGGTCTTCTCCGTGGCAGTCACGTACGTTTACCACTAGGCCACCCGCGGCCCAAATATCCCGTTTCTTACGGTAACGCTGTATATAATATCTGGCGCACAAAACGGGGTAGAGGAACAGAAATATCCTGTTCCAAAATTACCAAAATTCATGCGATATGCTGTCCAAAATATCCGATATCGGTACAAAATTTAAAAATAAATATTTTGACAGATGATTTAAATTTAACTGTGAATCAAACCTCATGTATTTCCATGAATCTCTCCTATTACCAGAATGCTTTCGTCATTTGGATACGGGAAACGCGAGAACGGAGTTTTTCCGTTAGTATACGAAAGAAATTAAGAACGGATTTCTAAAAATTCAGAATTTCCCGTTAAAAATCTTTAAAAAAGGCTATGTACCGTAAATATAAGAGAGGAGTAGCGGAAAGGTTTCTGGAAATTCAGAATTTTCCGTTAACAATTTAAAAAAAAGGCAATTTACCGTAAATATAAGAGAGAAAAGCGGAAAGGTTTCTGAAAATTCCGAATTTTCCGTTAAAAAATATTTAAAAAAGGCAATTTACCGTAAATATAAGACAGGAGTAGCGGAAAGGTTTCTGAAATTCGGAATTTTCCGTTAAATAAATCTTTTAAAAAGGCAATTTACTGTAAATATAAGAGAGGAGTAGCGGAAAGGTTTCTGAAAATTCAGAATTTTCCGTTAAAAAATCTTTAAAAAGGGCAATTTACCGTAAATATAAGAGAGGAGAAGCGGAAAGGTTTCTGAAAATTCAGAATTTCCCGTTAAAAAATCTTTAAAAAAGGCAATTTACCGTAAATATAAAAGAGGAGTAGCGGAAAGGTTTTTGAAAATTCGGAATTTTCCGTTAAAAATCTTTAAAAAAGGCAATTTACCGTAAATATAAGAGAGGAGGAGCGGAAAGGTTTCTGAAAACTCAGAATTTTCGTTTTGCAATGAAAATCCGTGAAATTCAGATTTCTAATGAATAAATAGTGCCCTGCCATTGCGCATGGGAATCGTGCATCGAGGAGGTTATATCAATAGCATAACTCGCATGCAGGGATATTTGTTACTGCTGCTTGAGGTTGTATTAATCTCCACAGAGTGTGAGGATGCCTCGACGTCGGATCTTTGCAAAATACGAGAAGTTGAACGAGTTTGAGGGAGCACATACAGTTGGGACGAGAGAGGATGATTAGTCAAGTTGCTGTAGCCACAGGCATTTGGGTCGGAGGACGATATTTAGGCTTAATGGGTCGAGGAGGGCTCAACCCAGAAGGCAGTGGACGGCCGAGGGAAACTACAACACGGAAGGATCAAGCGATCGTGAGATCCACACGAACAGCGCCGAATTCATCGCTTTCAACCATCAGTGGCCACCTTGCGTCATGTACAGATACGGGAGTGGCAAACCGGACCGTTGCTAAACACTTGCCGCATGGAGGCCACTCAGCCACCTACCACCGATCAGCGATCATCTTCGGCACCGGTTGCAAATGGTGTCGAACCTGGTCAAAGTGGAATAGCGTCCAGTAGTGTGTTGTCTCCAGTGATGAGTCATGGTTTGCACTTTACGCCGATGGTCAGCGCATCCGTGTCTGTAAACGAGCCAGCCTGCGCACGGACTCTGCCTTTACCGTGGAACGGCACATTGCTCGCACATCGGGAGTAACTGTCTTGGGAACCATTTCGTCCGATAGATAGCCGGACACGCTTGATTGTCCTTCCCACCACCGTTGCGGCTTAACGATACGTCGACGACATTTTACGACATGTTGTGTTGCCATTCTTGTCGTAGCATCCCCGAGTATTTTTTCAACAGGATAATGCCCAGCCACACACGGCACGTCTCTCTCAGGCCTGCCACCGTAATGTCGACACTCTTCGATGGCCAGCCCGATCGCTCGACTACTCACCGTTCGAACATGTTTGGGACATGATGAGACTCCACCTATCGCCCATCCCAGAATGTCGGCAAACTGGCCCGCAATTTGGACACTATCTGGCATGCTATACCTCAGGACAGTATCCGTGAAATTTATGCGTCTATACCCGGCTGGGAAACCCCTTGCGTCCGAGCCTGAGGTCGTGCTACCCGTACTGACCAGTTCCACTCGTGTAGCTGTATTGTCTAAATAATGGCTTAACTGCTCTGGACATGCAATAATTTCTTTTCCAATACACGTACATTGAATATACCAATTTGTATCTGGATTGGATGATTCTTTCTGGGTTTTTAGTTTTTTTCTGCTTTTTTTTTACTGAGTGTATTTAACTTTGTGTAATTCCAGTTTAATATTGATAGAAATGGGACTCTCTTTGCTGGCTTAGCTGCGACTTTACATCGCTAAAATTACACTGATAAACTTCAATCTAGCACCGTTAGTTCTTCAGGGAATTTAAGCTTTCGTACACAAGCATTTGATTTGCAGGTTCGATCAATACGTCGAAATACTCAGACTTCGCTGCCGTCTTTCTCTTCTCTCTCTCACTCTCTGTATTTGTTTCTCTCTCTCACTTTTTCTGTTTCCGTCTCTCTTTCTTTCTTTCACTCACTACCTTGGTCTCTCCTTCACTGTCTCTCGCCCTCTCTGTATCTCTCGTTTTCACTCTCATTTTCCCTCTCTCACTCTCTCTCAGTGTCTCCCTCTTTCTCTTTCTCTCTGTCTCTCTAACTGTCTCTTACCTCTCTCACTCTGTCCTGCCTCACTCTCCCTGTTTCTGTCTCTTTCTCTCTCTTACTCTCCTTCTCCTTCCTTTTCTCACTGTCTCTCTTTCTTTCGCTATCTCTGTCACTCTCTATCTTCTGCCTCTCTCTCTCCCTGTTTCTGTCTCTTTCTGTTTCTCTCTCTCTCTCATTTGCCTCTCCCTCCTGTTTCTATTTTCTTTCTCTTTCTATCTCTCTGCAGCCTCTCTTTCTCCCTGTTTCTCTCTCTCTCTCTCTCTCTCTCTCTCTCTCTCCTGCCTCTCCCTCTCTATGTTTCTGTCTCTCTCTCTCTCTCTCCTGCCCTTTTCTCCTTGTTTCTGTCTCTCTCTCCCGCCTCTTTCTCCCTCTTTCTGCCTCTTTCTCTCTCTCCTGCCCTTTTCTCCTTGTTTCTGTCTCTCTCTCCCGCTCTTTCTCCCTCTTTCTGCCTCTATCTCTCTCTCTCCTGCCTCTCCCTCTCTCTGTTTCTGTCTTTTTCTCTTTTTCTCTCTCTCCTACCTCTCCCTCCCTGTTTCCGTCTCTTTCTCCCTCTTACTCTCCCTCTCCTTCCTTTTCTCACTCTCTTGCTCACTGTCTCTCTTTCTTTCGCTATCTCTGTCACTCTCTATCTTCTGCCTCTCTCTCTCCCTGTTTCTGTCTCTTTCTGTTTCTCTCTCTCTCTCATTTGCCTCTCCCTCCTGTTTCTATTTTCTTTCTCTTTCTATCTCTCTGCTGCCTCTCTTTCTCCCTGTTTCTCTCTCTCTCTCTCTCTCTCTCTCTCCTGCCTCTCCCTCTCTATGTTTCTGTCTCTCTCTCTCTCTCCTGCCCTTTTCTCCTTGTTTCTGTCTCTCTCTCCCGCCTCTTTCTCCCTCTTTCTGCCTCTTTCTCTCTCTCCTGCCCTTTTCTCCTTGTTTCTGTCTCTCTCTCCCGCTCTTTCTCCCTCTTTCTGCCTCTATCTCTCTCTCTCCTGCCTCTCCCTCTCTCTGTTTCTGTCTTTTTCTCTTTTTCTCTCTCTCCTACCTCTCCCTCCCTGTTTCCGTCTCTTTCTCCCTCTTACTCTCCCTCTCCTTCCTTTTCTCACTCTCTTGCTCACTGTCTATCTTTCTTTCGCTATCTCTGTTACTCTCTATCTTCTGCCTCTCTCTCTCCCTGTTTCTGTCTGTTTCTGTTTCTCTCTCTCTCATCTGCCTCTCCCACCTGTTTCTATTTTCTTTCTCTTTCTATCTCTCTGCTGCCTCTCTTTCTCCCTGTTTCTGTCTCTCTCTCTCTCTCTCTCTCTCTCTCTCTCTCTCATGCCTCTCCCTTTCTATGTTTCTGTCTCTCTCTCCTGCCCCTTTCTACTTGTTTCTGTCTCTCTCTCCTGCCTATTTCTCCCTGTTTCTGCCTCTTTCTATCTCTCTCCTGCCTCTCCCTCTCTCTGTTTCTGTCTTTTTCTCTCTCTCCTACCTCTCCCTCCCTGTTTCTGTCTATTTCTCTCTCTTACTCTCCCTCTCCTTCCTTTTCTCACTCTCTTGCTCACTGTCTCTCTTTCTTTCGCTATCTCTGTCACTCTCTATCTTCTGCCTATCTCTCTGTTTCTGTTTCTCTCTCTCTCTCATCTGCCTCTCCCACCTGTTTCTATTTTCTTTCTCTTTCTATCTCTCTGCTGCCTCTCTTTACCCTGTTTCTGTCTCTCTCTCTCTCTCTCTCTCTCTCTCTCTCTCCTGCCTCTCCCTCTCTATGTTTCTGTCCCTCTCTCCTGCCCCTTTCTCCTTGTTTCTGTCTCTCTCTCCTACCTCTTTCTCCCTGTTTCTGCCTCTTTCTCTCTCTCCTGCCTCTCCCTCTCTCTGTTTCTGTCTTTTTCTCTTTTTCTCTCTCTCTCTCCTACCTCTCCCTCCCTGTTTCTGTCTATTTCTCTCTCTTACTCTCCTTCTCCTTCCTTTTCTCACTCTCTTGCTCACTGTCTGTCTTTGTTTCGCTATCTCTGTCACTCTCTATCTTCTGCCTCTCTCTCTCCCTGTTTCTGTTTCTCTCTCTCTCTCATCTGCCTCTCCCTGCTGTTTCTATTTTCTTTTTCTTTCTATCTCTCTGCTGCCTCTCTTTCTCCCTGTTTCTGTCTCTCTCTCTCTCTCTCTCTCTCTCTGATGCCTCTCCCTTTCTATGTTTCTGTCTCTCTCTCCTGCCCCTTTCTCCTTGTTTCTGTCTCTCTCTCTCTCTCTCCTGCCTATTTCTCCCTGTTTCTGCCTCTTTCTCTCTCTCTCTCCTGCCTCTCCCTCTCTCTGTTTCTGTCTCTTTCTCTTTTTCTCTCTCTCCTACCTCTCCCTCCCTGTTTCTGTCTCTCTCTCTCCTGCCTCTTTATCCCTGTTTCTGCCTCTTTCTCTCTCTCAGTGTCTCTATCTTTCTCTCTCTTACTCTCCCTCTCACTGTTTTCTCTCTCTTTCCCTTTCTCACTCTCTCTAACTGTGATTGTTTCTTTCTCTCTTTCTCTCCCTCTCGCTGTCTTTTTCTCTCTCTTTCCCTCTCTCACTCTCTCAGTGTCTCTGTCTCTCTCTCTCTCTATCTGTTTCTGTCTCTCTCTCTCACGGTCTCTCACACTCTCTCTCTCTCAGTGTATCTCTCTCTTTCTTTCTCTCAGTGCCTCTCTCTCTTTCTCTCTTTCACTCTTTCTGTCTCTTTCTCTCACTGTCTCTCACTGTTTCTCACTCTCTCTCTCTCTCTCTCTCTCTCTCTCTCTCTCTCTCTCTCTTTCTCTATTTTCTTTTATCTTTGTAAAGAAACCACATTTTAAAAAATGCTTGAAATTTCCAGTGTATTCATGACAGGCTAATTTAAAAAACAAATACCTACGTACACACAAATGTAATTACCTTAAGTGCTTATTTTTTATGCTAAATATGCAAAGAGCTTCCACATTCGAACGCTCATTTTTTTAATTCAGTAATTTTTTTTTATCGGACGAAAAAAGTTTCCCGTGTTCTCCTAATATCAGTCAACGTCATGTACCTTCCGCCTACATAAACATGCGACTCGTGAGGAAATTAACCCTGTTAATGGATCTTTGATTATTCTTTTGAACGAATTAATGTTTCTTTAAAGGTAATTGCTTTGAATTATCGTTATCATTAATATCGCTGTCGCTTCTCTCGGGTTAATGATATTTTATAAACATGCTTTTGTTTGAACGTGTGTATTTCACTCGAGAAACAAAACAGACATGCAATCAATCTCAGAGTTGTGCAGACAGAGAGAGATGAATGTCTCATTTCATTCGAACGGCTTTTCTGTGTCACTTGTCCCTTAAAAGCATTTGAAATCAAATATGTTGTATTGTAGTCATCATTATCATGATCATCATTGTCAACAATTATCAATCCACTGCTTGGTGAAAGTCTCCCCAGTTTTCTTCCACAACCGTCTATCTTACGCCAATATCCTCCACGTCACTCACCCATGCTTTAGAATTTCCTCCATCCATCTCCCATGTGTGTGGGTCTTTTCCTGTTTCTTGGAATCCAGTCAAAAATTTCGGTTGTCCATCGATGGTCCGTCCTTCTGGCAATGTGTCAAACCCATTGTCATTTTATGGATTTTACTCTGATCATGTCTTCCACTCTTGTCATTTTCCTTATTCATGAGTTACTCTTCTTATCTTTCCTAGTTACACCAAGTATGCATCTCTCCATGCTGCTTTCAGTTATCTGCAGTCTTTGTATGTCTCTTTTAGTTAAGATCTATATCTCCGTCCCATATGTAAGAACTGGAAGGATGCATTGATTAAAGACTTTTCTTTTAAGGCATAATGGCATATTGCTCTTAAAAATTGTACTGTTTCTTCCACATGATGATCAAATGTAGAGGATTTTAGGAAGGGAGTGTCTGACCCCAGGTTTTAAACAACCCTTAGAAATAGGAAGCTAGGAGATTTGGGCTAGAGCGTCCCATAGGAAAGTGAACGGAAGCGAAGTAGAAAGGGGAGGAAGACGCCCTTATTTATTACCGGGGGGCCAGCGCCCGGGGTCCGACGGCTTAACGTGCCTATCCGACGCGAGGCGGATATTTAGTGGATCGAGCGTTCGTATCCGCCTAGGATCGAACCTGAAGTCCTTTCCCTGGCAGCCACGAACGTTGCCCACTAGGCCACCCGCGCCCTGTTTTTTTCTTCCAAAAGCTCTCCAGCCAAGTTTTATACGCCGATTAATTTCCTCATTAATGTGACCCTCACTTGATATCTGTTGTCCAAGGTCAATGTAGGTATCGATTACCTGGAGCTCTTCTCCTTCAATAGCAAAATCTTCATTTCTTGAAAAAGCATTGTACATCAGTTTTGCCTTCCGAAAATTCATTTTTAAGCCCACTTCTTCACTCTTGAGAGCAAGTTTCTGGATCATAATCTGCAGCTGTGTGGTGGTAGTTGTAGCAAGAAAGATGACACCGAATTTTCGGGTGTAATAAGCACGGCTTTCGAATCCGTTCTATCAAACAGAGGTCATCGCTCTTTCCACGTTTATAAGTGAGTCACGGAAAATTTCTCATCGGCCACCACCGAGAATCGAACCTAGTGTCTTCGAGTTACGCGCCGGACATAATACCACTGCACTTGGCAGGTTGCTTCTTGGAGCCCCGCATAATGCTGGGGATTCACCAAAGATGGTAAGCAGCAACTGAAGAAATAATTAGAAGGCGAATGAATAATTAATGCAGACATTTCACGTGGACTAGGAATATCAAAACAGAGGTAATCGCTCTTTCCACGCTTATAAATGAGTCACGGGAAGATTCTCATTGGCCGCCACCGGGAATCGAACCGAGGGTCCTCCAGTTACGCGCCGTAAGCAACCTGCCGAATTGGCTTGGCCGTTAGCGTGTGTGAGTCTGAGGGAATTCGAGGCCGCTGTGGTGTAGTGGAAGCATATCCGACGCGTAACTGGAGGACCCTGGGCTCGATTCCGGTGGCGGCCAATGAGAATTCGATTACAACCATCACAGAATTAAAAAGTTGAAACAAACGCCATTCATGTTTAACGAATCTGGTGGTTAAGAATCCAATTTCGTGATTGCCAGGAGGAGCAGATAAATGAAATACGGAATTACACCATGTAATACAAATTTTGAAGATGACAATCCGACTTTTACGCTTTCCAACCGTAGGTTCAATAAGCGTATATGCTCCAGCTTGGTCCTCCGTTCGCACGATAACTCGCGTAAAAATGGTTCGATTTCGATGAAATTTTAGTATATGATAAAGGATCACTGGGGACGAACCCTATAGAAAATGGACGAAATGGGGTCAAAGATCAGGAAATAGGAGCGGGATCCATTTCATTGCCCTTATGCGCCAAAACTTGAGTAAAAATGGTTCGATTTCAATGACATTTTAGTATGTGGTAGTGGACCACCTTGGGACGAACCATAATGAAAATGGGTGAAATGGGGTCAAAGCTCAGGACATAGGAGCGGGATTCATTTCATTGCCCTTATGCGCCATAACGTGAGTAAAAATGGTTCGATTTCAATGACATTTTAGTATTTGGTAGTGGACCACCTGGGGACGAACCATGATGAAAATGGGTGAAATGGGGTCAAAGCTCAGGACATGGGAGCGGGATCCATTTCATTGTCCTTATGCGCCATAACTTGAGTAAAAATGGTTCGATTTCAATGACATTTTAGTATGTGGTAGTGGACCACCTGGGGACGAAACATAATGAAAATGGGTGAAATGGGGTCAAAGGTCAGGACATAGGAGCGGGTTGCATTCCACTGCCTTTATGAGACTTAATTTGCGTAAATATGGTTCGATTTCAATGACATTTTAGTGTGTGGTAGGGGACCACCTGGGGGTGAACCCTATTGAAAATGGGGTCAAAGGTCAGGACATAGAAGCGGGATGCATTCCGCTGCCCTTATGCGTCATAACTTGCGTAAATATGGTTCGATTTCAATGGCATTTTAGTATGTGGTAGGAGACCACCTGGGGATGGAATCTTTTGAAAATGTGATCAAAGGTCAGGATATAGGAGCGGGATGCATTCCACTGCCCTTATGCATCATAACTTGCGTAAAAATGCTTCGATTGAGGTAATACTTAGTCCTGTTTTTCCGGAAGTATACTTTATCGGTTCTTTTTCATATCCTCGAAAAGGAGTCAAAGATCAGGTCATAGAAGCGAGATTTATTCTACCGCCATTATCCTCATAACTTGATTTCTGGTATGTTGGAAAGCGTATCATAATCAATGCATTGCATTATTTTACTAACTTGTTTGGTGTAAATAAGACAAGCATGGTAAGTCAGATAATATCGGAAAACTTGAATGCCGGCTGCTTCGACTAGCGAATCCTGTCAGGATTGTTAATGATTTAATACTCTATAATGTGCACTCAATCATGCTTTGTGTATTGATCGCAAATGACGACTAACGAAAGAACTAGAATTTTTTCAACCCGCTGAACGGAAGACCGAAAAGTGAGAGAGTACTTACCGCCATTCATTAAGTAATCCAAATTTATTTACTTTAAGTTGACTCACAACACCATGATCGTTAACTGATGACTGAAAGTTAATTTAACACACACATAAGTTGACATTGCTTTTACAATGAGACAAGCACGCACAGCGCCAGGTTAACCTTTTCGTTGCCAACGAGAGAGAAGGAATAACGGCAGCTTCGCTTCGCCTGTAAGAGTGAGCGAGAGAGTTTTACCCAGTGCGGCAGTGCCATCTATCGTCTTGTAGAACTGCGAACAGACACATTTTTGGTAATTTTTCTAACAAGGACGCCGAATTTTTTAAGTTTTCGGATATTATCTGACTTATCATATTTACACTAAAAAACGGATTGTCATCTTCAAAATTTGTATTGCATGGTGTAATCCCGTATTTCATTCATGATAAGCTCTTTAATGCAACATTGGAAAATGGCTTTCAATCACTGAACTGGGAAAACAAAGGGATAAAAATTAATGGAGATTATTTAATTCAAATTCGTTTTGCTGATGACGTAGTCATTTTTGCAACTTTCCCATCAGAGCTGCAGAGTAGGATCCAGGAACTTGCTGACAAGAGTAAAGAAGTGGGATTAAAAATGAACTTTCAGAAGACAAAAGTGATGTACAATGCTTTTACAAGAAATGAAGATTTGTCGATTGGTGGAGAAAAGCTAGAGATAACAGATGCGTACGTTTATCTTGGACAGCAGATATCAAGTGAGGGTCACATTGATGAAGAAATTAATCGGCTTATAAAACTTGCCTGGAGAGCTTTTGGAAGAAACAGCATAATTTTCAAAAGCAGTATGCCATTATGTCTTAAAAGAAAAGTGTTTGATCAATGCATCCTGCCAGTGCTTACGTATGGTGCACAGACATGGACCTTAACTAAAAGAGACATACAGAGGCTGCAGACAACTCAAAGTAGCATGGAGAGGTGCATGCTTAGTGTAACCAGGAGAGATAAGAAGAGGAACTCGCGGATCAGAAAAATGACAAGAGTGGAAGACATCATGATCAGAGTAAAATCCCTGAAATGGCAATGGGCTGGACATACTGCCAGAAGGACAGACCATCGAAGGACAGCCGAAATTTTAGATTGGATTCCAAGGGACAGGAAAAGACCCAGAAGAAGACCACATGGCAGATGGGTGGATAAAATTCGAAAGTATGCGGGAGTAACATGGAGGAGACTGGCTCAAGACAGACCGTTGTGGAAGAGTTCTGGAGAGACCTTCGTCCAGCAGCGGATTGATAATGGTTCACAATGATGAGGATGAACCTCCCATATTGTTTGGAAACGAATTAGGCTTATGTAAATCAGTTTCTTGCAAAGTCAGGATAGGCTTCTTGATAAAGGGCGTTGTTTAGCACTGGAGTTTGAATAAAAAGGCAAGCCTGAGCAAAACATAACTTCTGATATTATTTGGCGGTGGATTAGGGTTGGCCGGTGGATTAGGATGGGCATCAGTGAGTTTTAATGGTTATCCAAAAGTCTACTATTCGACAGTCTTTCTTTAACTGATTCCGCTCCTCCTCGATTTTTCCAGCTGTCTGCACCCTCGACGGGTACCTAGAACTCGGATCATTTTCAAAGGATTCCCGCCAGTCACGAAGCCGTGCATACCATTCGAAAACTCTTCTGCTCTAAGTTTATTCTGTAAGTTCTCTTACTCTGTACGCTTCAGCAGCTGATTTTCCAAGTTTCCAACAAAAACGGATCTTTACTCTCTGTTCCTCCATGTCTAAAATGAAATGGGACAGGAATGCTTGCTATGATTTCCTTAATGCCCACCTGCCGCCTGTCGGTACCGGTATAAATCAGTTTTCAGCTGATAGCTGATTGTCCAAGGACTGCTGTCTTCGGGCACACACGTGGTGTTTTAATCACATTATAATTACGAGAGTTATGCGGTGAGTCCTGGAACTTATTTGACGGAAGTTGTATTACCCTAAATAACTGCTTCGAAAAAGAAAAACAAAACAAAAAACAATAGGCACATACCTTTCACCACGAAATCAATACTACTTTTTGTTGGATATACTACTACGTTCAAAAAGTTCCGGAACTTTTGAATATTTGCCAAATGTCAGTGAATTACGTCATTTCCCGCTGAACAAGCGAAGAGCATCATGTGACCGACCAGCGAGAACCGGTTTGATCCAGATCCAACACGTACACCGTATGTGCGTAGTTCGTGAATATAGTATTTGAGGCTCTCCGTCGCGAGGACAACGATGTCGAATTTTGAACAGCGTTCAAATGTAAAGTTTTGTGTTCTTCTCGGGAAATCTTTCGCTGAGACCTTTCATATGATTAAGTCAGCGTACGGTAAGAGTGCAATGAGTCGAACTAAAGTTTATGACCCTCAATCCAACCGACAGTTAAAAGTGTGGAAATCACTGTCGTCACCATGATTTTAGATCAAGGCTGCCCTCTCGAAGGGAAAGGTCTTGTTAACAGTCTTCTTCGATTCCAAGGGGGTCGATCAGAGCGAATTCCTTCAACATGGTCGTACAGTCACTAAAGAAGAGTACGTCAGCGTCCTGAAACGTCTCCGAGAATCAGTGAGACGCAAGCGACCCTATCTTCGGAAGACCAACTCGCGGGTGCACCATCACGATAATGGGCCGATTACCTGTCCAAACATCACATTCCCGTTCTTCCACAACCAGCTTATTCCCCTGATCTCGCCCCGTGTGACTATTTCCTTTTTTCCCCGGATGAATTTGCTTAAGGGGCGACGCTTCTCAATTTCCGAAGAAGTGCAACGAGCTGCGACGGAGGCACTTGAGGATGTGCCAAAAGAAGGCTTGCAATCTGCATTTAATTCTTTGTATGAGCGCTGGCAAAAATGCATAGCTGCACAGGGTAACTACTTCGAAAGAAACATCGCATAACCCGGTATTATCTGTACTAATTCTTTTTTATATAAAAAGTTCCGGAACTTTTTGAACTTAGTGATATATACACTGAAGAGCAATTGAACTAGAGGCAGTTGTCGTTATGCAAATGTGGCGCTGTGGGTGGCCATGTAAACGGAAACGACTTGACGTATGCAGCGATCCAACAATGTAAGGGGTGATGCGACGGGAATCAGTAAGAGTCGGACGCAGTATCAGTAAGACGAAGTATCTAAGGGCATTTAATCGTGGGCAAATTGTCGGTGCCCGACGAATGGGTCACTCCATCTCGGAAGTCGTGCAGGTACTGGGATTTTCACGAGCCACTGTATCACGGGTGCACCACGAGTACATCGAATTCAGTAAAACCATCCCTGCAAGGGCCAACTGCCGTGGTGAACAGCGTGTGGATGAGCGGGGTCATCGTCGGCTAGATCGCATTGTAACACCGGATAGACGGGCCACAGTTCAAGATATCACTTGCACTGTGGCCCGTCTATCGTGGACCACAGCGTGTGGATAAGCGGGGTCATCGTCCGCTAGCTCGCATTGTAACAGTGGATGGACGGGCCACAGTGCAAGTAACCAGCCACACCATCCAGAACCATCTCCTCGCTATAAGGTACAGAAGCCATCGTCCCACAAGGGTACCGCTGCTGACCGCACATCACAGAGTGCAAAGATTTGCATGGGCGTGGGAACATTGCCATTGGATCCTAGACATGTGGGAAAATGTTGCCTGGACTGATGGGTCGAGATTCACGTTGGTACATGCGGATGGCAGGTTACGAGTACGGCGCAGATCACATGAAGCGATGGATCCTTCTTGCCAGCAGGGTACTCTTCAAGCTGGCGGAGGTGGCATTCTCGTTTGGGGACTGTTTACGTGGACTGACATGGGACCCCTGGTACGTATGACATCGTCCCTCACAGGTCAACGTTACCGGGATATCCTGGATGACCATTTGCTCCCGTTTCTGCGTCTTCAACGTCCTACTGGGGACCCCATCCTGCAACAAGGCAATGCAATGTGCCATCGCTCCCGAATTGTATCCGGATGATTGGATGAACACTCTACCGACGTGACTTCGATTCCTTGGCAGCTAGGTCACCTGATCTTAATCCCATCGAGCACATCTGGGATGCCATCGAAAGAGATGACCTCCCTCCATCAAATCTTTGTGAACTGTGAGAGCTTGTTAAGGGGTCGTGAATCCGTATTGCTTCCCAACGCTTCCGGTTTCTTGTCGAGTCCATGCCGAGACGAATCGCCGCCGTCATCAGGGCGAAAGGTGGTGCTACACGTTACTAGACAGGTATCTCTAATTCAATAGCTCTTCAGTGTATGCTTTATTGATATAATGTTTATATTTGATGCATACCCAGCAAAAACAGTCTTGCTGGGCCAGCAGTGGGCCATTGCTGGCAGCCAGCACTGCCAGCAATGGTCCAGCACTATGTTGCCGCTGCCGAACGTCAATAAAATGTCCGGGCGGCCAACAGAAGGGCCAGCAGTTCAGGCCAACAGCTGGCACCCCATCAGTTGTCATATGCCACAACAGGGCCATCAGTGGTCCACCACAGGCAGGAGCTACCACAAGTGGCCCTTCAGTGGCCCTGCAAGCACGTGCCAGAAATGATGGCTAGCTTAATGTGGTCCACTAGTGGGCCGTTAGTGGCAACCAGCAACCAGGTGACGTAACTGGTGGCTTGCCGAATCTTTTCCGCCAATTTCCCAGTAGTAGCCATAATAATAAAAAAAAGCAAGAATAACCGCAGTTTCCTAAATCTACAATTTTTTTTTTCTACCCTTACGAAGCTTGTGAATTAACGCACTGCGCTGGGGAAATTTTCTCGACAGACCAGAAAAACGCCGTTTGCATCTGACTAGATTCGATCCTGGGCCGTTTGCATGGAAGCCGCGCTCGCTACCGACCGGACTAATTCACGACGCTCGGGTGCGTGCTGGAAGCTATCTGTTTGGTATGCAATTTGTAATCGAATACTTCCCTCTTTCATTTTATAATATTGCGAGGTATTTTTCATAAAAGTCGGTTTCATACAATTGATAAATTAATTTTTTCAACGTAACGATAGTTGTTTTTTTTTTACCTTAAGGGAACTTCACTCATTTTCAAGGCGTGTACATACTTAGAGTCGCTTTCCAAAGTTTTGTACTGTCCTTGCAGCCTTGAAAAGAGATTGTTGAATAAATATATATTTACCCGGGTTCATGTCACATTCTGTTACATTTTTAACGTTGTGTCTTTCCTTTTCGTTGTCTGAAGCTACATTTGTTTTAAAGAGTAAAATATATTTTATTTTACTTCTAGTTATTTTTAGAAGCGAATTCCTCCCAGTCTTGTGTATTCAACCCATGGATGAGTACACCACATAGCGTTGCTTTTTTTTTTTCTTTCAAATAATTAATAAATTTTATACGCGTATAATTCTTTTTTTTTTTCAACAAACGTTGTTTTAATGGTTTTCCAGGATATTTGTTTCAAGCGGTTTCAAATTTTTTCTTGTTATTCATGGGAATGGAGTGGGTGTATTTCACGGCTTAATCTGATATCTTCGTCGACGCAAAATTTCATTAGAAAATTAATTCGCCTCTCCACATATGGATTTTTTTCTTAACATCCACTAAAACAACACGATGGCGATAGCGTCGTCTTCAACGAACTGGTACCATGAGAGACACAGCAGGTGTTGCTTCTGCGCATGCGCAGTCCCGATGCTTCCACCTGCTGTTGGGGGTTGCATTGGTTGCCAGCAACGGGCCACTAGTGGCACTTGCTTGGAGGCCCACAATTCACGGCGATGCTGCAGGGCCATCAATGGCTCGCCAACTGATAGCGCTGCCACCAACGGACCATTACCGGGCCGTGAGCGGCAGATATCAGCCAGCAGTTTCCCAGCACTTGTGTTTTTGCTGGGTAGTGTCACCTCTAGGTGGCAAAAATACACTACACCGTTAGAAATTTCAATTCGACGTCGTACCACAATATCACGCAGCATCTGACACTTACTTACACCATGATCTCTTGCACCATAAGATGGTGCGTGAAAACGTATGACTTGCACCAAGGTTTCGTGTAAATTACCAAATGCAGCCAGAGCGGCGTTATCTTGTACCACAATTTGGGGCGATGAAGGAAACGGCGAATGCATCTTCGTCAACAAGTCATCCAATGGAGACAGACGTTGTTTCGTGCCGCTATGTTGGATTTGTTGTCACAGAGAGTGCGAGTTTGGAAAATTTTAAAGAAGTGTTTACTCAGGTTAATAAGGTAAGTAATGAAAATAATTTTTGTAGCACATACATATATATGATGTTCCTGAGACAATTACTTTCACGTTGAACTTTCTGATGTTATATATGTGCCTAGCCACGTGTAGGACAATACAATTTTAGTTTTCTGAGGAGATTGTTCACATGAAAGTAGCTTCTAATACAGTATAACCAGCTCAAAGGTCTGGACATAGGAGCGGGCTCCATTCCATTGACCTTATGCGTCATAGCTTACGTAAAAATGCTTCGATTACAACACAACTTTATCATGTTTTTCCGGAGGTACACTGAATCTGTTCTGTTTAATATCATCGAAATGGGGTCAAAGGTCAGGGCACAGGAGCGAGATTTATTCCACAGTCACTATCCTCATAACTTGACTAAAATTGCTTCTACTGTGACAAAACTTTAGTATGTTGTTCTGGAGGTACACTGAAACAATTCTGTTTAATATCATCGAAATGGGGTCAAAGGTCAAGACACAGGAGTGAGATTTATTCCACAGCCAATATCCTCATAACTTGACTAAAAATGCTTCTGTTGCCACAAAACGTTTTCATGTTGTTCCGGAGGTATACTGAACCAATTCTCTTTAGTATCATCAAAATGGGATCAAAGGTGAGGGCACAGGAGCGAGATTTATTCCACAGCCAACATGTTCATAACCTGACTAAAAATGCTTCTATTGCGACAAAACTGTGTTATGTTGTTCCGGAGGTATAAAGAACCACTTTTCTTGAATATCATAGAAATGGGGTCAAAGGTTAAGGCACAGGAACCAGATTTATTCCACAGCCATTATCCTCATAACTACACTAAAAATGCTTCTATTGCGACAAAACTTTTATACGTTGTTCCAGAGGTATACTGAACGGGTTCTGTATCATCGAAATGGGGCCAAAGGTCAGGGCACAGGACCGATATTTATTCCACAGCCATTAACCTCATAACTTGAGTAATGATTTCTGGTATGTTGGAATGCGTATCATAATCAATGCATTCCATGATTTTACTAATTTGTTGATATGGTCCTGGGGAGCCTGCCAAGCTGACTTCCGAAGGCTCTTGACGTGCCAGTCGTTTAGCTACCACGTTCCAGATATGTTCGACAGGGGATATATCTGGTGAACAGGCAGGCCAGGAAAGAAGAGGTATCTGCCGTGCATGGAAATTGTCTTGGACATTCCGGACCACATGCAGGCGAGCACTGTTCTGCTGGAATATTACGCCAGGACAACTAACTCTAAAGAAAGGGTATCACTTATATCTGTAAATTTTTCTGATGAATCGCTGGCTGTTGAGGGTTCTCCCAATTTGTATAAGGCGAGATCGTGAATCGTACCCCATGGTGCTTCAAACCGTGGCGCTTAGTGTTGTGCCGGTATGACACTGCAAATAGAACACTAGAAGATGCCGTTCACCGCAATATTTTCGAACACTTACGCGGCCATCATGAGGCATCAAACTGAATCAAGACTCGTCAGAAAGAACGACATGTTGACAATCAGCGAGCCAGTGCCTGTGTTAGGGACCAGAGATGAGTTCGATCTCGGTTTTCGAAGTCCGAATCCGTCCGAGCCCAAATTGTTTTGGCCCGAGCCCCAGTGGGACTACTTATTTCGACTATTTTTTTCAACTTTATTTCGACTACAAATTTCCACTGCATTTCGACTTTATTTCGACTTTGTTCCGATTTCAATTTGACTTTATTTCTACTGTATTTCTATTTTATTTCGACTGTATATCGTTTTTACTTTGACATTTATTTCAAATTTATTTGGACTTCTATTTCGATATTATTGAGACTTTTGTTTCGACTATATTTCGACTACTGATTCCAACTTTATTTCGACTGTATTTCGACTCAATTTCGACTACTTATTTCGACTACTTATTTCCACTGCATTTCGATTTTGTTTCGGTTTTAATTTGACTTTATTTCGACATTATTTCCATTTTGTTTCGACTGTATATCGTTTTTATTTTGACATTCATTTCGACTTTATTTGGACTTTTATTTCCATATTATTCAGACTTTTATTTCGACGGTATTTCGACTTTAATTTGAGTCTATTTCGACTTTAATTTGACTTTATTTCGACTTTTATTTGAACTGTATTTCCACTTTATTTCAACTGTATTTCGACTTTATATTGAATTTCGTTTCGACTACTTTTTTCGTCTGTATTTCGACTCAATTTCGCCTACTTATTTCGACTTTATTTCGACACTATGTCGACGTTAATTTGACTTTATTTCGACTTAATTTCGACTTTATGTTAACCTAATCTCGATTTTATTTCTACTTTATTTCTACTGTATTTCGACTAAATTTTGACTTTTATCTTGACTAGTTATTTCGACCACCTAATTATGACCATTTCGATTCCTAGGTCTTTTTGCCCCCTGTACAGCACCTATTCGACATGGCATCGATTGAGTAAGATCTCGGAAGGTGTTGTAAGTTATGACCAATAAAGTTGAGGGTAATTCGGCCTTCAATGCAAGCATGGCGATGATTGGTGTATCTAGACGCTTGATATGCCTGTCCATAGCGGCCCACAAGTGCTCTAAGGGATCGATGTCAGGAAAGTTCGGAAGCTAATCTGCAAGCTGGAAGTCTGAACCGTGCTCTTTAAACCACTACTGCACAAGATTGGACTTGTGGATTGGCTCCTTTTCACCTTGGAAGACAGCATGTCATTCGGTTGAACATTGCAGGGTGTACCGAGTCAGCAAGCCATTCACTATAGTGGAAACCAGTCATAAGTTCTTCCACAGGCACCAGGGGTCCCAATTCAGGCCAAGTAAACATGCCCCACACCATATAACTGCATCCACGGCCTTGTACTGTGGAGACTATGCAGGATAGATATGCGAACACGACCATCAAGGGAATGGAGTAAAAACACAACTGGTCAGACCAGCACACTTTTTTCAAGTCATACGTTGACCAACTTGCATGACCTTTGCATCATGTGAGTATTTCGCTCCGATGAACCGTGGACTGGAGAAGATGTCGTAGCAATCGTCTGCTGTTAAAGCCCATACATATCAGCGTGCGATTCATGACCATGACAGATACTGTTCCGGGTTGACCCGTGGTGTACTGGGAACTCAATTGTTGAACATTGCAGCGTCTGTTGGATTGTACAAGTCGTCGGATCCGGTGCTTCCCTCTCACATCAACAATTCGTTGTCCTGTGCCATTTTGCCCACAGGTCCTTGTTTGACCATTTTCACGACAATTCTAATACACTTTAACTACGCCCGCTCAAAAGAAACGCATCAGCTTAGCCGTTTGGGAAATATAAGCAACTGTTTTTGAGCTCCCACAGTACAATGAGTATTTCCATTTATCCATTACGCTCCGAATTTCACTACCTACTGCACCACTCACACCTTATATATGCTACGTCTGTCGATAAATTGCGCCCTCCTCAGAAATCACGCGTTCAAAAGGTCGCATCCACTTTTTATAGGGGTGGTCATTATTCAATGATTACTCGGTGTATATAGCATGCTGTACGCAGGAAAATGTCATAGACGCCCCCGGTGACGCGTTGGTCGAAACGATGACTCATGATCATTCGTTTGAGAGGGGTCCGGAATCGAATTTAGGTGTGGCATGGATGTTGTCTTTGTCTTACGCTTTGGCTTTCGCCCTTCCCTGGAAGCAGTGACCCTAAATAGTTCAGTTCAGTTCATATGCAGAGGATTTTAGGAAGGGAGTGTCTGACCCCAGGTCTTAAACAACCCTTATAAATAGGAAGCTAGGAGATTTAGGCAAGAGTGCCCGATAGGAAAATAACAGAGAAGCGAGGTATAAAGGGGAAGGAAGACGCCTTTATTTATTACCGGGGGGGGCCAGTACACGGGGTCCGGCGGCTTAACGTGCCCATCCGACGCACGGCGGATTTTAGTTGATCGAGCGTTCGTACCTGCCTGGGATCGAACCTGAGTCCCTCTCCATGGCAGTCACGAACGTTGCCCACTAGGCAACCCATGGCCCATTGGCCCTAAATCACGGACGGGAGAATACCTTTAGCCTACTGAGTTGCTCAGAGTGGTTCGTTATATATATATATATATATTTTACACTGTACTGACAAAAGTCGCCGGACACGTAGAAGAGTAACACAGCATAGCATTTATTGACTTACATTAGTGCGGTGTCAGTCCACCTTTGACCTTAATGCATGCACTGAGCCTTCGAGACATGCTTCCGACAGGGGTTTCGAACACAGCGAAAGGTGTGCGCTTTCATTCAGTACATAACGCTGCCGCTAACTGCTGCTTAGTAGTAGGCCTTGATTCCAAACTTCTTATGCGGCTTTCTAATTAATCCCATTGGTGCTCTATGGGATTAAGATCTGGGCTTTGTGCTGGCCAGTGCACACACGATTTGGAGTTATCGCCAAACTACACCGTAACAGTCCTTGCTTTATGGCTCGGTGGATTATCCTGCTGGAGCCAACAAGGCTCGGCTCCATAGTATTGCCAGAGAGTTAGTAGGGCATAATTGTCCAGAAAAAAAAATAGGCAGGGATCATACCACGAAAAACACTCCCAAGCGAGTAAACTACCAGCTCCAAACTTAACCGTAAGAACAGTACACTGTCGTAAATAGTGTTCCCCCAGCTGCCGCCATAACCACACACACCCATCAGACTGATGGATCGCGTATATGGATTCATTAGTTCATAGGACCAGCTTGCATTGATATACGGTCCATGATAAATGTTCTTTCCACCATGCTAAACGACGAGTAGCATTCCGAGTGAAGATGAAAGGCTTATGAGTAGCCGCACTACCACGGTAGCCCAACGAATGAAGTTCTCTGTTAATGGAACATGTACATACCGAGGTTCCAGCATTTTTACTCACCCGTACACTAAGATCTTGAGCAGTACTTCATCAATTACCTGTAACGACTCTCCTGAGGCTTCGACGTCTTTTTTTCACTGATTTTCTTTGGTCTGCCGGTACGTTTTGCTGTTTCAGGCACGACATGTGTATTCCACTTATTCAGTACATCCAAAGCCGTTGACTTGGGTATGTTTAAACACCTCTGGATTTCTCTTATGGAAAACCCACTAATATAACACCCAACAATCTTTCTTTTCTCAAATTCAGTTCTCTCCCGCCGCGACATTTTCACTCAACACCACAGTGCGACATGATCGCGGTCAGCTGCAGGCTTTTTTTTTTTTTTTTTTTTTTTTTTGTTGTTTTTTTGTATCGCACATCTTAACAATGCAGGGGATCCGTTCAATTGCTTTTTAAAGCAGTGTCCAGTGAGTTTTGTCAATATAGTGTATGAGTGCTCAATGAATTAACTACCACTTACAATTATTGAAATTTGTGACCCACACAACCCCCAGGAATGTCTTGGCAGGTTTGGCCCTGGCGAATGGTATCGCTGCGGCCCGAAGCTGCAGCCGTTGCTGACAGGTTAGTGAGAGAATAGAACGTGTCTGATATCTGTTGGGTGTCATTAATAATTTGCTACTTCAGTGTATATTTACTTCGTACACGTCTGGATACTTTGCTCTGAGCTGTTTATAAAGCCATCTCAACGTCATAGCTGCGTACGTAAGTGAGGCTGGCTAGGTGTCGGATGCCGCCCCGGTGGCGCAGTGGTCTAAGGCGCTGGCCTCTGATCATTCATCTGTAAGGGGTCCGGGTTTGAATCCCGGTCAGGAATGGATGTTGTGTTTGTCTTTCGGCACTGGCTCTCTCCCTTTCCTGGAACCAGTGACCCTAAATTAGGAACGGGCAACTGCTTATAGCCCATTGAGTTTCTCACGGTGGTCGTTAAACCTCCAATCAAAAAAAAAAAAAAAATAGGTGTCGGATTGCTATTGGGTGTTCCTAACAATTTGCTACTTCAGTGTAGATTCACTTGGCACACGACTGAATCTTTTGCAATGAGCTGTTCATAAAGCCATCTCAACGTCATAGTTAAATACGCAAGTTAGGAAGGCACGTGTCGGATTGCTATTGGGTGTTCCTAACAATTTGCTACTTCAGAGTAGATTCACTTCTTACACGTCGAAGTCCTTTGCAGTAAGCTATTTATAAAGCCATCTCAACGTCATAGTTGCGTACGTAAGTGAGGATGGCACGCGTCGGATTGCTATTGGGTGTTCCTAACAATTTGCTACTTCAGTGTAGATTCACTTCTTACAAGTCTAAGTCCTTTGCAGTAAGCTATTTATAAAGCCATCTCAACGTCATAGTTGCGTACGTAAGTGAGGATGGCACGCGTCGGATTGCTATTGGGTGTTCCTAACAATTTGCTACTTCAGAGTAGATTCACTTCTTACACGTTTAGGTCCTTTGCAGTAAGCTATTTATAAAGCCATCTCAACGTCATAGTTGCGTACGTAAGTGAGGATGGCACGTGTCTGATTGATATTGGGTGTTCCTAACAATTTGCTACTTCAGTGTAGATTCACTTCTTACAAGTCTAAGTCCTTTGCAGTGAGCTGTTTATAAAGCCATCTCAACGTCATAGTTGCGTACGTAAGTGAGGATGGCACGTGTCTGATTGCTATTGGGTGTTCCTACAATTTGCTACTTCAGTGTGGATTCACTTTTTACACGTCTAAGTCCTTTGCACTGTGCTGTTTATAAAGCCATCTCAACGTCATAGTTGCGCACGTAAGTGAGGATGGCACGTGTCTGATTGCTATTGGGTGTTCCTAACAATTTGCTACTTCAGTGTAGATTCACTTCTTACACGTCTAAGTCCTTTGCAGTGAGCTGTTTATAAAGCCATCTCAACGTCATAGTGGAGTACGTAATTGAGGATGGCACGTGCCTGATTGCTATTGGGTGTTCCTAAAATTTTGCTACTTAAGAGTAGATTCACTTCCTACATGTCTTAATCTTTTGCAGTGAGCTGTTTGTAAAGGCATATCAAATTCACCGTTACGTATGTGAAATAGCACGTCATCACTATTTTGTGTTCCTAAAAATTTGGGATTATGTTTCTATTCCGTAAATTGGTGATTCGATAATACCTATATAGAAGCGTGTGCTATGGATGTGTGAAAATGCTTTGGTATTGTGTGGTTTCTATCCGAAAAAAAAATGAATTTCAACTCACAAGGTATACAACACGAGAAATTTATTAAATTTTATTTTTCTTTAAAACAACATATTTCTTTTGTTCCATGTGGGAAGAACATACATATGTCAGGCGCGTCCAGGTGACGTCTGTTTTACTGAGAGAAAATATACCTGCTTTACTACATAGAAGGAGAATTAAATTATCACAAACGTCTCACTATATCTATGTCATTGATGCTAAATTATGTCGACAATAATTGTGCATTTTTTTTTTTTTTTTGTATATCTTTCACGAGGTTTGTCGAATTTACCAAATCTGACAACAGCGATTTCACATATCCGAGTAAAGGTTTCTATTTTCAATTCACTAACATCTAAGCACAAACAATTCTAATAGTTAACGTTTTCTAATTATAGGAGCAGCACTTCATATTTTATATAAGATATTTATGTATAATATATATTTATAAACATATATTTATATATTTAACAAACTATCAATAATAATCCATAAATAACAACTTGAAAATGTTCCTTTCAAACGTCCAAAATATGCATTTGACTATTAAAATAACGATTTTTAAATAAGTCATACCATTAACCGATAATTAAAATACATAAAAGCACAGACAACACACACAAATATATATATGTATGTATATATATAGTATATCTCATTGCTATTACTAATATTATTACTATTTTTTGCGTTATTATAGATATGTATAATATGAAGAAATTGACACGAGTACAGATAAATGCTTTTACAAGGCAGAAGAAAGTTCTTTTTCTGACACAAAACTTTCACAACAATCGGAACATGCATAAAATTATAAAGCCGTCCATCTGTCGAAAGAAAAAAAGCAACAGTAATTTTCATTTTGTTGAAAATCAAGAATTTTAGTTTACCATTTCAAAAATGTTTTTTTTTTTTCAGTTTCTTTTTTTTTCAAAATATCTTCTGCAACATTTACAGGAGTTTTCCCGAAATTATGAAAATATATGTTGCACGTAAGTACCTAATTGAAATATGCTCGCCGCCCCGGTGGCGCAGTGGTCTAAGGCGTTGGCCTCTGATCATTCGTCCGTAAGGGGTCCGGGTTCGAATCCCGGTCAGGCATGGATGTTGTGTTTGTCTTACGGCACTGGCTCTCTCCCTTCCCTGGAACCAGTGACCCTAAATTAGGGACGGGCGACTGCTTATAGCCCATTTGAGTTGCTCACGGTGGTCGTTAAACCTCCAATCAAAAAAAAAAAAAAAAATATATATATATATATATATATATATATGCTCAAATTCCAGCAGAAGTTGCACATGCAATCAAGAACATGAAGCGGGGAAAAGCTCCAGGAGAAGATGGAATTACTGTAGACATCATACAAGAAGCAAGTGGAGAAATCGAAACAGTACTCGCCCAAATTTTCACTCGATGCCTTAATGAAGGAAAGATTCCTGAGGATTGGAACACCGCTACAATGATCCTGCTACGTAAGAAAGGTGACATTGAGGATCTCGGAAACTACAGACCTATCAGCCTCCTATCAGTAGTTTATAAAATCTTCACTAAAGTTCTTTCACACCGCTTGAAGGTAACACTGGACATGGCTCAACCGAGAGAACAAGCTGGATTCAGGAGTGGCTACAGCACAATAGATCATATTCACGTACTGAGAGAACTAATTGAAAGAGCGAGGGAATATGAACTTCCATTGTGCATGGCTTTTATCGATTATGAAAAAGCCTTTGATTCGGTGAAACCATCAGCAGTTACAATGGCTCTGAAAACCTGCGGTATTGAAGATGCATACATTAATATTATTAATAACATCTATGAAAATGCAAGTGCAAAGATTAGGCTGCTTGAAAATACAACACACATAAAAATTGGAAAGGGAGTGAGACAAGGTGACACCATATCTCCGAAGCTCTTTAATGCCACATTGGAGGGTGTTTTTCAGTCACTGAGCTGGGAAAACAAGGGGATAAAGATTAATGGAGATTATCTAACCCACCTTCGTTTTGCTGATGACGTAGTCATTTTTGCAACTAGCCCATCAGAGCTGCAGGGTATGATCCAGGAACTTGCTGACAAGAGTAAAGAAGTGGGATTAAAAAATGAACTTTCAGAAGACAAAAGTGATGTTCAATGCTTTTACAAGAAATGAAGATTTATCGATTGATGGAGAAAAGCTGGAGATAACAGATACGTACGTTTATCTTGGACAGCAGATATCAAGTGAGGGTCACATTGATGAAGAAATTAATCGGCGTACAAAACTTGCCTGGAGAGCTTTTGGAAGAAACAGCATAATTTTCAAGAGCAATATGCCATTATGTCTTAAAAGAAAAGTGTTTGATCAATGCATCCTTCCAGTGCTTACGTATGGTGCAGAGACGTGGACCTTAACTAAAAGAGACATACAAAGGCTGCAGACAACTCAAAGAAGCATGGAGAGGTGCATACTTGGTGTAACCAGGAGAGATAAGAAGAGGAACTCGTGGATCCGAAAAATGACAAGAGTGGAAGACATCATGATCAGAGTTAAATCCCTGAAATGGCAATGGGCTGGACATACTGCCAGAAGGACAGATCATCGATGGACAGCCGAAATTTTAGATTGGATTCCAAGGGACAGGAAAAGACCCAGAAGAAGACCACATGGGAGATGGGTGGATGAAATTCGAAAGTATGCAGGGGTGACATGGAGGAGACTGGCACAAGACAGACCGTTGTGGAGGAAACTTGGGGAGACCTTCGTCCAGCAGTGGATTGATAATGGTTGACAATGATGATGATGATGATGATATGCTCAAATTAAGTGAACGCCAGTCAACAATGAAGGGGAAAAATACGATATGTAGAGTAATTTTTTAATAACTAGACATTCCTTTTGTTTTTCATGTTCACTTGTGAAAGTACACTGTATAGACAAAAGTCACCGGACACCCCTTCAAAAGCAAATGAACGGACCCGCTGCGTTGTTAAGATGCGCGGTACAGCTGCAAACGGTATAAAAACAAGCCTGCAGCTGACCGCGATCATATCGCACTGTGAGGTTCAGTGAAAATGCTGCGGAACTGACTTTGAGAAAGGAAAGATTGCTGGGTAGTCGAGATAAATGTCAAAATCTAGTCGAAATACAGTAGAAATAAATTAAAAATAAAGTCGAGATTAAGTCTAAATAAAGTCAAATTAACGTCGACATAATGTCGAAATAAAGTCGAAATAAGTAGGCGAAATTTAGTCGAAATAAAATTTAATATAAAGTCGAAATACAGTCAAAATAAAGTGGAAATACAGTTCAAATAAAAATCGAAATAAAGTCAAATTGAAGTCTCAATTAACTCAAATTAAAGTCAAAATACAGTCGAAATAAAGGTCTGAATAATATCCAAATAAAAGTCCAAATAAAGTCGAAATGAATGTCAAAATAAAAACGATATACAGTCGAAACAAAATGGAAATACAATCGTAATAAAGTCAAATTAAAATGAAACCGAAACAAAATCGAAATGCAGTGGAAATAAGTAGTCGAAATTGAGTCGAAATACAGTCGAAATAAAGTCAAATTAAGTCATAAGAGAAACAAACCGAGAGGCGTTTAAACATACCCAAGTCAACTGTTTTGGATGTACTGAATAAGTGGAAGACACATAGAATGCCTGAAGCGGCAAAACGTACCGGCAGACCAAAGAAAATCAGTAATCGAGGACGCCGAAATCTCAGGAGAGTCGTTACAGCTAATCGATGGAGTACTGCACAAGACTTCAGTGTACAGGTGAGCAAAAATGCTGGAACCTCGGTATGCACACGTACCATTCGCAGAGAACTTCATTCAATGGGTTACAGTGGTCGCGTGACTGCTCATAAGGCTTTCATCTCCACTCGGAATGCTGCTCGTCGTTTAGCATGGTGTAAAGAACATTCATCGTGGACCGTTGATCAATGGAAACGGGTCCTATGGACTGATGAATCCAGATACACGATCCATCCGTCTGCTGGCTGTGTGAGGGTATGGCGGCAGCCGGGGGAACGCTATTTACCACGGTGTACTCTTCCTACAGCCAAGTTTGGTGTGGGGTTGGTTTTCGTGGTATGATCCCTGCCCATTGGTTACCGTGGGCAAACCTGTTAACCAGCACATCTACCTAAATGTTCTGGGCAATTATGCCCTACCAACTCTGTGGCAATACTATAGAACCGAGCGTTATTGGTACCAGCAGGAAAACGCACGGAGCCATAAAGCAAGGACTGTTACGGAGCGGTTTGACGATAATTCTGTATCGCGTGTGGAGTGGCCAGCCGAGAGCCCTGATCTTAATCCCATAGAGCACCTATGGGATGAATTAGAGCGCCGCATAAGAAGTTTAGAACTAAGGTTTACTACTAAGCAACAGTTAGCGGCAGCATTATGTACTGAATGGAAACGCATACCTATAGCTGTGTTCCAAAACCTTGTCGAAAGCCTGTCTCGAAGGGTCAGTGCATGCATTAAGGCCGAAGGTGGACCGACACCATACTAATGTATGTCAATAAATGCTATCTTGTGTTTCTCTTGTAGGCAGGGCCGTATGGAGCTCTTGCGGGGTCCAGGGCGAAATTTCATTGCGGGTACTAAAAAATAAATCTCATATTTTAATAAAGTCGTTTCTGAAAATTATCGTTCGTGAGGAAGACACACAAACACTACCGTAGAAACAAAATGATTATCTCAAAGAAGTATTTGCTTTAAACTTAAGAAAAAGACCTAATAAGGACTGAAAGTTCAGAGAGAGAGAGAGAGAGGAGAAATAGAGACAGGAGGGAAAAGAGAGGAAGAGATAGAATAGAGAGAAAGAGAAATAGTGACAGGACGGAAGAGAGAGAAGAAGAGAGATAGAGAAAGAGAGACAGGACGGAAGAGAAAGAGGAAGAGAGATAGAGAGAGAGAGAGAGAGAGAGATACAGACAGGAGAGAGAAGAGAGAGAGGAAGAGAAATAGAGACAGGACGGAAGAGAGAGAGGAAGAGAGATAGAGAAAGAGAAATAGAGACAGGACGGAAGAAAGAGAGGAAGAGAGATAGAGAGAGAGAGAGAGAGAGAGAAATACAGACAGGAGAGAAGAGTGAGAAGAAGAGGAATAGAGACAGGACGGGAGAGAGAGAGAGAGGAAGAGAGATAGAGAAAGAGAAATAGAGACAGGACGGAAGAGAGAGAGGAAGAGAAATAGAGACAGGACGGAAGAGAGAGAGGAAGAGAGATAGAGAAAGAGAAATAGAGACAGGACGGAAGAAAGAGAGGAAGAGAGATAGAGAGAGAGAGAGAGAGAGAGAGAAATACAGACAGGAGAGAAGAGTGAGAGGAAGAGGAATAGAGACAGGACGGGAGAGAGAGAGAGGAAGAGAGATAGAGAAAGAGAAATAGAGACAGGACGGAAGAGAGAGAGGAAGAGAGATAGAGAGAGAGAGAGAGAGAAATACAGACAGGAGGGAAGAGAGAGAGGAAGAGGAATAGAGACAGGACGGAATAGAGAGCAAGAGAGAAAAGAGAGGGAAAAAGAGAGAGAAAAGAGAGAAGAGAGAGAGAAAGAGAGAGAGAGAGAAAGAGAGAGAGAGGGAGAGTAAAAAGTGTTAAAACCTACGATTTGCTTTTCCGGAAGAAGAGGTTTAGGTTGCATTGTGACTCTTATAACAGCTTATTCACAAAATGATAAAATGATACCTGCTTAGCGAATATTTTTGTATAGGAAATAGAATCCCTCTAAAATAAATTGGTATAAAGAGTTTTTCCCCCATGATACAAGTTTAGTGATTGATTTTTAATGCACAGTGGAGTAATTGATAAATTAGTGACATTCTAAACTTTTATACGCGTTCATATATGAAAGTTGCATTTTTTTTTTCAATTTCTTGTAATGTTGGAAAAGTGGCCTCCATATGTAGTCCGAAAGTAACTTGGATATTGTTCTTTATATTTCCATAAATTTAAGTATTATGTTTTCACACAAATTGTTGGATATATAAAAGTAGGGTACCACAAAATGATGAAATTTAATTTGCTCTTTCACGAATGCGGAAAAGATTAAGGTGGTTACAAAAATCATTTCGAATCTGCAAATCTCAGTGTCAGTACGACGAACAGGGGGGGGGGGGATAATGTATTAAAAAATGGGGAGATTGGAAACAAACAGAAAACTTCAAAAATATATTTTTAAGGGCCTTGCGTCCCAAAAGTTACAAAAAAAATGTAAACTTTTTTTTACCGATTTTTTTTTTTTTTTTTTTTTTTTTTTTTTTTGATTGGAGGTTTAACGACCACCGTGAGCAACTCAATGGGCGATAATCAGTCGCCCGTCCCTAATTTTAGGGTAACTGGTTCCAGGGAAGGGAGAGAGCCAGTGCCGTAAGACAAACACAACATCCATGCCAGACCGGGATTCGAACCCGGACCCCTTACGGACGAATGATCAAAGGCCAGCGCCTTAGAACACTGCGCCACCGGGGCGGCTATTTTGTTTTCTAAACTGCGGGGCCCCCTAAAGGCGCGGGGCCCGGGGCTACCGCTTGCCCCTATGGTCCAGCCGGCCCTGCTTGCAGGTGTCCAGTGAACTTTGTCAATGTAGTGTATGTTTCACAGAAGAGAACTTACAGATGTTCAACTCTCGCTTTTTGAACATTGCCCAAGTGGTCGAGCATGAAACTACCTTAGCGTCTATCACGTGATGCGGTCCCAGTGGCTATATAACTAGCAACACGGAGAGAGCTGTAAAATCGGGCCGCTGATGGCCTAGTGATCAACGTTCGTGACGGCCACGGAGATAACTTCAGGTTCGATCCCAGGCAGGTTGGAACGCTAGAATCACTAAATATCCGCCGGGCGTCGGAGCGGCATGTTAGGCCGTCGGTCCCCGGGTACTAGCCCTCCGGTAATAAATAAGGGCGTCTTCCTTTCGCTTTCCACCTCGCTTCCGTGTCACTTTCCTGTCGGGCACTTTAGCACACATCTCCTAGCTTCCTATTTCTCAGGGTTGTTAAAACCTGGGTTCAGACACTCCCTTTCTAAAATCCTCTACATCTGATCTGATCTGAAATGTATACCCTTGTAAAAGAAAATAGGAAAGCAGAAAAGGTCGACTCTCACGGTTACGGTTTCTACACTTTAGTTCCGTGTTTGTCCATTGGCGCGCTGTTCTATTGAGATTTTCGTGCCAAATTGTTGCCATGAGCCTCTATTGGAAGATTTGCTATTGAGTCTTCTGCTCTGCCGTATGTTTCATGAACATTACAAGAATGAGCATGACAACAATAAATGAAAGTACTCCATCATACAGTGGCTGCATCACACGCTGACATAATTCGTAGCTTCCATTCACGCGACACCTGCCCGAAAGCACAAAAACTGAGTGTGACGTCACAAATACATCTTTCCTAATTGGTACCATCATGATGACGTCACATAATTATATTTGGGAAGCAGTTTCCATTCACTGAACACCAGAACGAAAACACGAAAAGCTGAGTGTGACGTCACAAATACTTCTTTCCCAATTGGTACCATCATGATGACGTCACATAATTATATTTGGGAAGCAGTTTCCATTCACTGAACACCAGAACGAAAACACGAAAATCTCAGCAGGACGTCAGAAATATTTCTTTCTGTGTCCGTGCTATAATGATGACGTCACATAATTATATTCCGGAAGCATTTCCCATTCACATAACACCTGAACGAAAACACAAAAGGCTCAGCGGGACGTCACAAATACTTCTTTCTCAGTTCGTGCTATGTGATGACGTCACATAATTATATTCTGGAAACAGTTTCACAACACGATAAGTAAGCCTGTCGTCACAAATGTTTCTTTCTGAGTTGTTGCTAAGGTGACAACGTCTTATAGTTTAGTCCTGAAAGCAGTTTCCATTCCTGGAACACCTGAACAAAAACACGAAAAGCTCAGCGCGGTGTCATAAATATTTATTCCCCAGTTGGTGCTATGATTATGACGTCACATAATTATATTTGGGAAGCAGTTCCCATTCATAGAACACATGAACGAAAACACGAAAGGCTCAGAGGGACGCCATAGATATTTCTTCCTAAGTTGGTGCTATGATGATGACGTCACATAAATATGTTCGGGAAGTAGTTTCCTGAATTTCACGAATTTATAAATAACCTGAATTTCAAGGATTTGTCGTACTCCAGAAAAATCTGAATTTTCAGAGATCGTTTCGATGTTTCTTTCGTATTTTAATGGTAAATTGCCGTTTCTAATAGGTGTGTGACGTGTTACAGAGGTGACGAATATGTGAAGACAGCAAAGTTGGAGCGATAAACTTCGTCGGTGAAGTTTAATTGGGAAAGCATTCGGCTCTGGAGCAAAAAGATGCAGCTTCCAGCTGCGCCACCGGCGAATTTGTATCGCTATTTAGGCGTCCGAACGTAAAAGTGGATCTACTTGTCGTTATGGGTTCTTCAAAAAATGTGTGATGTCCGTTGCACACATCGTCTGGAATTAATGATAATTCCATCTTCGCTTCGAAAAATTTGTGACGCTTCTTCTACACCTCGTCTGGAATTTATGAGTATTCCTTCTTTTACACCTCGTCTGGAATTAATGAGATTTCCTCATTCACTTAGAAAAATGTGTGATGCTTCTTTCAGACATTGTCTGGAATTAATGAGATGTTCTTCGCATACAAAAATTTGTAAGGCTTCTTCCACACATCGTTTGGAATTAATGAGAATTCTGATTAATTCCGGACCACGTCTGGCATTAAGCGTTGAAGAAGCGATTCTGATAAATTCCAGACGACGTCTGGAAAAAGCATCACACATATTCCGAAGCGTTGAAGAAGGAATTCTCATTAATTCCAGACGAAGTGTGGAAAACGAAGGAATTTTCATTAATTCCAGACAAAGTGTGGAAAAAGAAGGAATTTTCATTAATTCCAGACAAAGTGTGGAAAAAGAAGGAATTCTCATTAATTCCAGAAGACGTGTGAAAAAGAAGCAATTCTCATTAAACATTTTTCGAAGCGTTGAAGAAGGAATTCTCATTAATTCAAGACGACGTGTGAAAAAGAAGCAATTCTCATTAAACATTTTTCGAAGCGTTGAAGAAGGAATTCTCATTAATTCAAGACGACGTGTGAAAAAGAAGCAATTCTCATTAAACATTTTTCGAAGCGTTGAAGAAGGAATTCTCATTAATTCAAGACGATGTGTAGGTAAAGCATTAAACATTTTACGAAGCGTTCAAGAAGAGATGATGTAGCATATACTGTAATTCAACCTTTCTTTTAATTTTCTGTTATCTTATGTACATTTTTGGTTCATTCTTTATAAGCAGTTTCCAACTTAAAGCTACATTTTAGCTCTCGCTGAATGTTTTTGTGGAAATCTGGCGCTAGATAAAAGAGAAAATGACGTATATAATCAACTATGGTAAGAGTGATGTTTACAATTGTACCAGAGAAGGTAAAGATGATGCAACGTATTCTGTAATTCAACATTCCTGTTTGTTTCCCGTTATCTTATGTAAATTTTGGGCTTGGGCCATTCTCTTTAAGCAGTTTCTAATCTTAACGCTCATTTTCTGCCTTAGTGAATGTTTTTGTGACAACCTGACGTTAGGTCAAAAGTGAATGTCGTATGTTAACGAGGCTGATAACTTTCTTAAAAAATACATCTGGTTACTGCGCGAAAGCTTGGAAAGTTTGATTTCTATTCAACGCCAAGAAATTCGGATTACCAGTTTATTTATACTATTTTGAGTATAGTTGGTGTATAGTTCGCTATTATTAATTACTGATAAGAGTGCCTTTTACTGTTGTATCAGGGAAGAGAGAGAGAGATAGTGTAACGTATACTGTGATATTGTAACTTAACTTTCCTCTTTGTTCCTTTACTCTTATGTAAATTGTGGTTCATTTTCTGTAAGCAGTTTCTAATCTTAACGCTACATCGCTGAATGTTGATTTAGCAACCTGACGTTAGGTCAGAAGTGAATGACATACATGATCAAATCTGGCAAGAATGGTGCTTAAGATTTTATAAGGGAAGGAAGAGATGGTGTAACGTATACTTTAGGTTAAAGAGAGACAATTTTCGTACAGAACGAAACCAACAAATACGAGCAGACGTATACTAATTAAATGCTGTCTCTGTACGATAACATAAAACCATGATGTCGCAATTGCAAAGTTAAAAGATGACATTTATTTTCAATTAAAAACATGAAGAATACGACAGGAAAGATCTTTCGAGTTTGCTACAATCTCATCATCAAACACTAGACTTAATGATCATCAGGTCTTGCCTGTCGTATTCTTCATATGTTTTTAATTGAAAATAAATATCATCTTTTAACTTTGCAATTGCGACATCATGGTTTTATGTTAAAGACAGCATATAATTAGCATACGTCTGCACGTATTTGTTGGTTACGTATACTCTAATTTAATTTCCCTTTTTTGGTTCGTGTTCTCTAACGAAAAATTTTGATTCCTACTCTTTAAGCAGTTTCTAATCTTAGCGCTACATTTTCGATCCTGCTGAATTTTGGTTTGGAAACTTGACGCTAAATCAAAAGTGAATGACGCATAGTTACGAGACTGATAAAAGTAGAGTTCACGAACGTATGAGTGCTCTCGTTAGAAGTCGGCTTGAGTGTGAGATCGGTGTAATTGATTTGGAGAGAAATTGAAAAATTAGAGTGAGATTGTATCGAGAGATTTGTTGTGATTAGAGTTTGATGTTACACAAACATTTACGTTGATCGGTTCACGTCTTTGCTGTTGAAGGTTCAAGCCTAAAATACTCTTCTCATCTTACAGTCGTAAGATGAGAAGAGTATTTTTTCTGTTGTGAGCTATCACGTATTAAGGTAATGAAATAACCATTGATTAAATACGAAGTTAATTCTATTTTGCGACGTTGTAATTGGTTGCAAAGACCAATTAAATATTGACTGATGTGTATGTACAAGACTTGTTACCTCACTAAGTCGTTAAAGCTATTAATGTCCTCTTACCCTTTTCTGGCTTCTGGTTCCAGTGAAGGTAGAATGCTACTGCTGTAAGACAAACACAACATCCACGTCTCACCGGGATTCGAACCAGGACCCATCTCGGACGAATGGTCAGAAGCCAACGCTTCATAAAGCCAGCACCTTTCTCCGAGTTACATGGATCTTATTCACCTCGCAATGCATCATGGGAAACATGGTCAGCGACTGCGAACAAGCAATAGCTTGTTTACATTCGTTTTTCCATTGCTTAAGAAGGAGTTACTTGAATAAACAAAGACATCGCTCTTTCCATCTTTTAGCAACACATAGCAACCGAAAAACTGTTATACAGTCATCGCTGGGGATCTGAAACCCGGATGAGAGATCTAAGATTCGGATCTCCAGCGGTGACCGTATAACAATTTTTTCGGTTGCTATGTGTTGCTAAAACGTGGAAAGAGCGATGTCTTTCTTTATTCACTGACACCACGTATTTGGAGGATTTTCACGTTGGATCTCGCCCTTTGGATTAAACTGCTATATTTAATATATAGCCAATGCCGTTAATGCCCACCAGATGGAGACGTCTCAGTAGCTGAGCCGATCTTACGGATTTGTGATGTCAGAAACTGACAGAAAAACACACATAGCGCCGTGGATTGTTGGCCACCGTGGTGTAAGGCTAACGCGCTCGGCTAGATATCGAGAGATCTGGGGTTCGATTCCCCAGGAGTAGCTGAATAACAATTTTTCGGTTGTTATACACAGTGCGTCAAAGAAATTTTAAGACTGGGTCTGTAAAATGAAATAGAAACAAGAAATTATAATTTGTTTGGGTTTTTTATTCAAAATAAGTCCCTCCGGCTTCAATACACTTGTTACAGCGATTTAATAATGATTCGAATGCCTGTTCCAGTTCACTTTGCTGAAATGCCTCCAAAGCACGTGTCGAAGCTGTTTGTATGGTCGAAATATCATGAAAATAACACCCTTTTAACCTCATTTTAAGTTTTGGGAACAAAGAAAAGTTGCACGGTGCTAAATCAGGCGAATATGGTGGATGATTCAACACACAGACGTTATTTTTCGCCAAAAATCTACGAACAAGAAGTGAGGTGTGACTGGGTGCATTATCGTTGAACAAACACCAACTGTTTTTATCCCAATATTCTGGACGAATGCGACAAATTCTGTCCATCAAACGCCTCAAAACATTTAAATAAAACTCACCAGTAATTGTTTGTCAGCTTGGAACAAATTCCTCGTAGATAATACCCTTACTATCGAAGAATGTAATGAGCATTGTTTTGATTTTCGATGGAACTTTTCTTGCTTTTTTTTTTTTTGGCTTGGGGCGCGTTTTTTGACTTCCATTCCGCACTTTGTCGCTTTGTTTTAGGATCATATTGAAAACACCATTTTTCATCACCAGTAACAATCGATTTTAAGAAGTTTGGATCATTTTCAGCGGCTGAAATGATGTCTTTGCAATGTGCACTTCTCCTTGATTTTTGTTCATTTGTTAACGTGTGTGGAACAAATTTAGCACAGACTTTTGTTTTTCCCAAATCTTCACGCAGGATGGTTCGAATCGTTTCTTTGTTGATGTTTAAAGACTCTTCCATCATTCTTAGTGACGCACATCGATTGTTTGCCACGAAATCACGCACTTTTCCAATAATCTCAGGTGTCCTCGATGAACTTGGTCTTCCGGTATACCCATCATCTTCTAGCGTATCTCTTCCGTCCAAAAAACGTTTGTGGCACAGGAAAACATTTGATCTACTTAAACAAAACTCACCGTAAACTTGTTTCATCATTTGGTACGTTTCCGAGGCACTTTTACCAAGTTTTGCGTTAAATTTAATAACAGCCCTTTGTTTTATCTTAATAATTCAACATGAAAAAAATTTGACTTCTCTAATGAACGGCCGTTTCGTTTGAGGTACTTTAACAACTGCGCAGTAGTTTTGGCAGAAAGCAAGCAGATGGTCACGGTTTATAACGCATTCGCGATTACACTGGTGGCGCCACCGTAGGCTGAAATCTAGCGCCAGTCTTAAAAATTCTTTGACGCACTGTGTATGTTGATAAAACGTGGAAAGAGCGATGTCTTTGTTTGAATGACATAGAAACAAAGAAAATCGAAATTTTTCATGAAAATCGAAATTTTACATATATTTATTAGTGACGAGCCTAACATTTGCTCATTGTATGTTTGTGCTAACAAACACTGTCACTTAAAATGTATACAGGAAGTGATAAATTTTCGTATGTTTGTTCTGATAAGGGCATAACTCTAAAAGGAATGACTGCTTAAAATGAAACGTGATGATTCCATCTCAATGTACATTCCTGAATATGTTCTGCCTGCCGGGACTGAATAATAGAGGGCCGCGGACGACCTAGTGGTCAATGTTCATGACTGCCACGGAGGAATCTCCGGTTTTATACCAGGCAGGTAAGAACGCTCACGTCACTAAATACCCACCGTGCGTCGGATGGGCACATTAAGCCGTCGTACCCCGGGTACTAGTCCAGCTGTAACAAATAAGGATGTCTTCCTTCACTTTATACCTCGCTTCCTTGTCACTTTCCTATCAGGCACTCTAGCCCAAATCTCCTAGCCTCCTATTCCTAAAGGTTGTTTTAGACCTGGGGTCAGACACCCCCTTCCTGAAATTCTCTACATACGATCTGATCTGATCTGAGACTGAATAATATGGCACTAGAAATCACAGGCAATTAAAATGTGGTAGTATTCCTTCGAATTTCAGTTTTAAAAAATGGGAGAAGTATGAGGTATACTCAAAATTTTTCGATTGAAGAAGCATAAGACCTACATTCGGAATTGTGACCTAAAGAAGTCATTGATGGCTAAACACTGTAACCAAAAGGACCATAAATTTCTCTTTGAAGAAGCAAAACTAATCGATTCAACCACCAAACTTGATATTTTGGAAGCTTTCCATATATATATCAGAAGTCTTCGCAACATGTTAATGGCATGGCATCCATCCCATTTCTATCAATCTGTGTTCAATACGCTTTGCGCTGCGAGCTAGAAAAGCAAGAGTGTCGCAAAATTTCTAAAACAGCGGCAGTTACTTTTTTTTAGAATAGAGAGATTTAATCTAAATAGCTAGAGCCATTCTAAACACTCCGGATTATGGATGAACACAAGTGTTCACTGGAATCCAAAAATTAATGAAATTATTAAAAAAAATTGAGACGTGATAGCATTTAGTAAGTCACATGTAGATGTGGCGCCATCTATTTTTTGGTTTCAACACCACCAAAGTAAAAGTTATTGATTTTTAATGTAATTATGCTTATGTTTGAGAAAATATTAAGTATATTAGGCAATAATATGGGGTTATTTTTATCGATGTTCAAATCTTCACCCTTGGGAACGCATTCATTGCGCAGAAAATGGCTGAGAAGTTTTCCCATTGGAAATACAAGGGAAAGATTTTAGATGTATCCACCTTAATGTTACGCTTCACTTTATTTTTAAACAGGTCGCTTAGCGTGCAACAATGGAAAGTTTTTTTCTAATACACGATGTCGTAGCTCTGTCCACGTTATTTTATAAACAACGCATAGCAACTGAAAAACTGTTCGTCCGACACCGCTAGGATCGAACCCCAGATCTTTCGATAACTGGCTGAGTGCGTTTAGTTTTTTGCTGTTCTTGTTTTTTTAACTGCAGTTTCTTTCCATATTATGCATTTGTCTGGGCTTATAGATATTTTGTGTTTGCAGCAAACTTTCCCAGATTTAGGTTTCAGATGCTTCGACAATGTCTGACACTAAAAAAGTGAAAACTTAATTTACCGTGTATGTAAAATGCTTCATAAACATCTTCACCACGACTGTGTTGTCCCATATTTTTATGAGATAAACATTGAACACAAAGTTTTATTGAGGCATTTTTGCACCTTTGATTTGTTCTTTTAAGAAATTCAAATCTGCACTGTAAAAGTTAAGTATGAATTAACGGAAAATTTCTTTAAATTCGGTGTTTTAAAGAAATTTCCGTTTTTAAAAGTGCCCGTTTTTTTTAACATCTGTGTTTTCACAGATTTTCCGTAGAAAGTAATTGCGTTTATTTTAAAAAAAGTCTGTTTCAAGTTTTTCTGTATTTATCATAAAATGCCGCAAAAGCGAATAGGCTGAATTTTTTAACTCTCACGTCAGCGAATTCCTTCGCTCCAGGGAATAGGATCGAACTGAGGCTATTTGGGATACAAACATCGCGTCTTAACCACTGAGCCAGAATGTCTTTGGAATCGTAATCACGTTCAAATTAAAACTTAATTGCTAGATGATGATTTCTTTCCTATTAATGCAATTAATTTAGTCATCTTATTTCTTGTTGGAGCTTATTATTTTTTTTAAACGTTTGTAATAATTTTATTTTTTCTGTAGGAGGATTTATCACAAATTAAAAATTTTTTCATCATGATTTTTCGAAGCAACAGAATGCTTTGAAACTTGAGATCTCCTTTTTAATTGACAGTAACTTTCAACATCTCATATCACATAAGAACATCTCATCTTTTCTTTTTAAGAAAATATGAGATGCACTGTTTTACGGCATCATTTCACAAAACTGCTAAATATAAATTTTGCTCTTGTTAGCTAGGTAGCTTTGGTCTGAAGGACACCACAGACTGACACATAGACATCGTACAATCGCATGTACAATAATTAAATACCCGGTTTCTTACGGTAACGTAATATATAATAGCAGGTGCACAAAATGGGGGAGAGGAGAAGAAATATCTTGTGCAACAACAATAAAAATTATTTTCTTTTTTTTTTTTTTTATTGGAGGTTTAACGACCACCGTGAGCAACTCAATGGGCTATAAGCAGTCGCCCGTCCCTAATTTAGGGTCACTGGTTCCAGGGAAGGGAGAGAGCCAGTGCCGTAAGACAAACACAACATCCATGCCTCACCGGGATTCGAACCCGGACCCCTTACGGACGAATGATCAGAGGCCATCGCTTAGACCACTGCGCCACCGGGGCGGCTAATAAAAATTCATGCGATATACTATCCACAATATCCGAGTTTCCCTCATCATTAAAATTGCCGTTTTTCAAGATGTGCGTGACCTCTGAGGTATGCTCGTCACATAAATCCCCCCTCCCCCCTGAGAAAGGTGGATCAACGAAATCACAGGCTTTACGGCTCAGCCGACAATCCACGCTTAAAGGAGCTCTCTGTACAAGAAGGAATTCTCATTAATTCCAAACAACGTATGGAAAAAGTATCACACATTTTTTGAAGAGCAGAAGAAAGAATTATCATCATTTTTTTGGATGGGGGGGAGGGGGTGTTAACTCTTTCAGTGTCAGCCACGCGTCTAGCGCCTCTAAGCAAATACGGCAAGAAAACACAAGGCAATGATATTACAGAAATGAGTTCCCTCTTTTTGTGAGTGACACAGAAACTAACGCTTTGATTGAGTTCCAACCACGACACTTACGTATCAGTCCGTGTCACATGAAAGTGACGTCACAAACGGATCACGGTTAATCCAAGGCCGTCTAGAAAACACAATACTATGACATTAGAGAGATGAGCTCTTTTAGTGACGTCACGCAAAAACCAAAGCTTCGGATTGGTTTCCAACGCTGTGGTGTATGACGTCAAAACAAGGCAGTCTAGTAAACACAAGACTATGACATTAGAGAGATAAGTTCCCTCTTTTAGTGACGTCACGCAAAAACCAAAGCATCCATTCCTTTTTTTTTTTTTTTTTTTAGATTGGAGGTTTACCGACCACCGTGAGCAACTCAATGGGCTATAAGCAGTCGCCCGTCTCAAATTTAGGGTCACTGGTTCCAGGGAAGGGAGAGAGCCAGTGCCGTAAGACAAACACAACATCCATGCCTCACCGGGATTCGAATCTGGACCCCTTTCGGACGAATGATCAGAGGCCATCGCCTTAGACCACTGCGCCACCGGGGCGGCCCGATTGGTTTCCAACGCTGTAGTGTATGACGTCAAACCAAGGCCGTCTAGAAAAGACGAGGCCATGACATTAAAGAGATGAGTTCCCAGTTTGAGTGACGTCACAAGGAAAGCAAGGCTCTGATTGGTTTCCAACGCTATAGTGTGTGACGTCAACCAGGACACCTGCGTATCAGTCCGTGCAACATGAGAGTGACGTCACAAACGGAGGGAACTCATCTTTCTAGTATCATGGCCTTCTGTTTTCTAGACGGCCTTGCTCCAACTCATTGTCACGGACGCGCTAGATGCATCGCTGACACTAGGTAAAGGATTTTTGCACGCAATGAACGCGTCGCTGACACTGGGTAAAAAAAGCTTTGCACGCGCTAGATGTGGTGCTGACACTGGGTAAAGAATAGCTTTGCACGCACTAGACGCGTCCCTGGCATTGGGTAAAGGAGCGATTTGCATGCGCTAGACGCGACGCTGACACTGAATAAAGAAAAGCTTTGCACACACTAGACGCGTCGTTGTCACAAGCCAAGGAAAAGCTTTGCACGCGCTGGACGCGTCGCTGACACAGGGTAAGGGAAAGCTTTGAACATTCTAGATTCATCGCTGACACTGTGTAAACTAAAGCTTTGCACGCTCTAGACATTTCACTGACACTGAGCAAAAGAAAGCGTTGCACGCGGTAAACGCGGTGCTGACACTGGGTAAAGGAAAGCTTTGCACGCACTTGACGCGTCGCTAATACTGGGTAGAAGAAAGTTTTACACACACTAGACGCGTCGCTGACAATGGATAAACAAAAGATTTGCACGAACTAGAAGCGTCACTGACAGTCAAAGGGTTAACGACTTCGGTGAGCAACCCAATGGACTCCCCCGTCCCTAATTTAAGAGCACCGGTTTCTAGGACGGGACAAAACCAGTGCCGTAAACAAACACAACGTCAATACTTCACGAGGATTCAAACCTGCACCTATCTCGGACGAAAGTAAAGAAGCCAGCACTTATACCCAGGGCTGTTAGAATACTAGAGCTGGGTCATTCCTTTGAAGAAACTTTGCCTCCACGGATCCCCTCAGCGGTGACAGATGACCTGTTTCTGACGTCACTGTGTTGGAACTCCGGTTGGAACGATGGACGCATGAAGCTGCTGTGAAGGGTTTCTACTTTCGCTACATTCTTTCCTTTGCTTTTTTGTGGATAAGTATTCAGCTCTCAGAACTTGCTTTTTGAGAAATATTTCAGTTAATTTACCTTGAAATACTGATAACAATGTCGAGTTGTGCTGTGACTACTTGCAAGAACCATTACGAAAAACCGAAAGGTCAGTATGTATTGTGTACCACGCATTTCCTTTGAAAAACGCAGATTTGGTGAAGGAATGGCTGAACAAGTGTTAGAGGTCAGACTCTATGAAAATAGCGAATGCTAGAATTTGCAGTGAACATTTTCATTCTTCTGATTACGAAGATGATTTAAAAAATCGCCTACTTCGACACCCGAAGAAGAAAAAAAAAAAATACTGAAACAAAACGCGGTGCCTGTTCTGAATTTGCCGAACTATCAACAAAACGGACACTGTGTCACTCCACGAAGTAACAGAAAGCACAAACGAGATATTTTAAAAAGTGATTTCGATCAGGTGGATATTTTAAGTCTGGAAAAGATTTGTGTGCAAGAGACGCACGATCTCTGTTATGAAGTTGATTAAACATCAGGGTATATCAGTTGTTCTTCCTGTATCAAAGACAAAATAACTGAGGAATATAGATTGCTACTTGAAAATGTTGCATCCCTTGAAAAATAAATTGAAATTTTAAAATTCGAGAGAACCAAAGCGTTAAAAATGAATGCCTCACGGAAGACGACATCGACTATTGTAGGGGAAAAAAACGACCACGCAACGACTATTGTAGGAAAACAGAGTTCTGAAAATGAAGCTGAAAATTATTGATTTAAAAAATAAAAAACTTATTGATTTAAAAAATAAAAAACTTATTGATTTAAAAAATAAAAAACTTATTGATTAAAAAAATAAAAAACTTATTGATATAAAAAATAAAAAACTTATTGATTTAAAAAATAAAAACTTATTGATTTAAAAAATAAAAAACTTATTGATTTAAAAAATAAAAAAACTTATTGATTTAAAAAATAAAAAACTTAAAAATGGAAGCGCGTATTAAAAGGGTACTAACCATTTAATATATAAGTGCATATAAAGCAGTAATTCAGAATGCAAAGGCATATGATGTTCAACCAACGTGGGGGCCAACATACAAAAAATATATATTCATTAATTCATAGATTTTTAACCATGGTATACTAAGGACACTGTATTACCTTTCTGTTTCTTTTAAAATTTCGCGCATTAAAAGTTCGTAATTTGAATGTAGTACATTAGTAGCTTTACGTGAAAAAAAAAAAAATATATACTGATTCTGAAAGTTGTCGAACACTCACTACAAAAACACCGCAAATAAAGTTTAAGGAAAAACGAAAAGAAAAGCAAACGAAAAAAAATTGCGATATTATTATTGCTGTTCGAAATTTAAGAAATTAAACAGAGAAGGAAACGTTTAAAAAAGTACTTTTTTCACTTCAGGTGATCTATTTGCGTAATCTCGCAGATCAAATATATTTTAATGCACACATCTGCTGGATAGTGCAAGATGTTGACAAGATAACTTATGACCTGAAAATTTAAACGTATTGTGTGTGTATAACGAAAATGTTCGTTTAACAGATACCCCAGTCTTTTCTCTTACTTTTTATTTAAGTCTGTTAAATACCTAGAATGATTCATTTGTTGTATTTCTTTGCAAGAGACACTGAAATGCTAGTTAGCTTTCATTCCCTCACTGAAGCCATCCAGCTCCGTTCCAACATACTGACAAAGAATATCTAACTGATAAGAAGGTAAGGCTCAGCGAGACGTAACTAGCGCCACTATATTATGCGGCAAAGAATTACTACACAGAAGCCAATATTACAGGCTGATGCCGCAGGATGCCGAGCAGACTGTTAGACTGAGCATACGTGTTTGTGTTCAAAGAATATAAACGCTTGTTTGTGTTGGCGTTTTGTTCAAAGGTTTTGTTGTTCTCATCTAGATCTGCGTTTATATTACAGCCATGAAATACACCCACTCCATTCCGATGAATAATAATTCATGGAATGGAGTGGATGAATAACAAGAACAAATTTGAAACCGTTTGAAACAAATATCCTGGAAAACCATTAAAACAACGTTTGCTGAAAAAAAAAGCTATCGTTACGTTGAAAAAATTAATTTATCAATTATATGAAACTGACTTTTATGAAAAATACCTCGTAATATTGTAAAATGAAAGAGGGAAGCATTCGATTACACAATGCATACCAAACAGACAGCTTTAAGCATACACTCAATCGTGGCGAGTTAGTCCGGTCGGTAGAGAGCTCAGCTATCCACGCCAGCGGCCCAGGTTCGAACCTACTCAGATACGAACGGATGTTTTTCCGATCTGTTGAGAAAGTTTCTCCAGCGCAGTACGTTTAATTTACAAACTTCGGAAGGGTAGAAAAAAAAAATTGTAGCTTTGGGAAACTGCGGTTGTCTTTGCTTTTTTTTTTTTTTTTTTTATTATTATGGCTGCTACTGGGAAACCAGCCTCAGCATTTTTGACATTTAAGGTATATTGTAAATATGAAATTCATGCCAAGCAACCTGGTATTACTACGGTGCTTAAAGTGAGAATAAAACTGCTAAAATTTCCTTAAAATAATATTAATTGCTAATGTATATATTTGTTTCACCAAAAGAAGGGACAGGAGGGATACTCAGAAAAGAACAACAAAAAAAAAATGCTTTAGTAGACCCAATGAGACCGAAGGAAACAGTCGCAGATCAAAGCTTAGCTTCCTTTCCGCGAAATAGGCTTCCCATCCCGTGTCTCCTACGCTTTTTGCGCCTGAATGTTAACTTTCCCGCAGAGCATCTGCTGCCGCATTACATGGTGGCGCTGCTGTCGCCTGTTTTACATTATCTCTACGAGAGTTGAGCTTCTTCACGCGAAGCGTTTATATTCTTTGATACTGACGTCACACACTGGAGTTCGTAGGGATCCGCGTGTCCGAAGCCTATGACGCAGCCCTTGTATTCTAACAGCCCTGCTTATACCGTTGCGCAACAAGGGAGGCGATTCCGATTAATTCCAAACGATGTGTAGAAGAACCATCACACATTTTTCTGCAGCCTCAGCTTCACGGCCAAGACATTCATTTAACATCTGAGCGCAAATACAGCGAACTATAGATTTCCTGACGGTGATGGCTTTCAAAATTACATCTTTTTCTCCGGAATCGGATTTCCTACGAATTGACGTACCCTAGCCACGGCTTATCGCTACAACTTGAGATACGACGCACGATTAAACTTTGATTTCCATGCTAGATGTATGCTATTTTAATAAGTGTTACAATATATTTTTCGTATAGTAGGTATTGAACAGTATATATACCATATTACCGTTTTTCCCTAGTACTCCCCCCTTCCTCTGGTTTACAAAATATCTGAATGTTTGTACATTTTAAAAATTATTACCTCAGAACTGGAGCTGTTTGTTTTATTTAAAATGCACAGAGTTTAGGAACAGTTATGGCAGCTTAGTTTGGCTTATGGCAGCCATGACGTCATAGTGTTCCCAAGAGGAGAGCGTGGACAGCATCATTACAATGAACCTACGTTTACCTCGTTCTAAGTACCATAGAGATAAACTGCCCGGCAAACAAGAATGGTTTCTCAGTCTAATTGTCATTACCGGAATTTTCCCTCCAGATCTGAAAAAAGGCGAAACCTATTCCTGTTTTCAAAAAAGGCAACCGAGACTCTATTGAGAATTATCGACCTATCACAATTATTTCTGTCCTGGCGAAAATAGTTGAGTCTCTTACTTTTTCTAAGCTATATGATCACTTCGAACGTCCTCAGCTCTGAACAGCATGGTTTTGTGAAGAAACGCTCAATGCTTACTACCATGTTCCACATCACAGAGCCGCCCCGGTGGCGCAGTGGTCTAAGGCGCTGGCCTGTGATCATTCGTCCGTAAGGGGTCCGGGTTCGAATCCCGGTGAGGCATGGATGTTGTGTTTGTCTTACGGCACTGGCTCTCTCCCTTCCCTGGAACCAGTGACCCTAAATTAGGGACGGGCGACTGCTTAAAGCCCATTGAGTTGCTCACGGTGGTCGTTAAACCTCCAATCAAAAAAAAAAAAAAAAAAAAACATCACAGAAGATATAACGTCATCTATTGACAGAGGATCACAAGTTGATGTTATTACACTGACTTTGCTAAAGCTTTTGACAAAGTTCATCCTGGCATTTTACTTAAGAAATTGAACTGTCTTGGCCTCAGTGATAACTTGATGTCCTTGTTTAAGTCCTATCTTTTCAACCGATCCCAGGCCGCCCCGGTAGCGCAGTGGTCTAAGCGATGGACTCTGATCATTCGTCCGAAAGGGGTCCGGGTGTGAATCCCGGTGAGGCATAGGTGTTGTGTTTGTCTTACGGCACTGGCTCTCTCCCTTCCCTGGAACCAGTGACCCTAAATTAGGGACGAGCGACGGCTCATAGCCCATTGAGTTGCTCACGGTGGTCGTTAAACCTCCAATAAAAAAAAACGATCCCAGTCTGTTATTTATAACAAACATGTTGCTGATCCCTATGTTGCCACATCTGGAATACCCCAAAGGCTCAATTTAGGACCACTCCTGTTTTCAATATACATGACCTACCTTTTTGCATTCATAGCCCATGTCTCTTGTTTGCTGATGATCTCAAGCTTTATCAAAATGTACATGCTCCTGATTACTGTCTTGCCCTTCAAACTGACGTCAATAACCTGCTTCAGTGGTGTACCATCTCCACCTCAAAAAATTTCGCGATTTACCGCGCGATCGTCTCCCGAATTTTGCCTTTTTTTCCCGCGATAAAATTACTATACTACTGATCCCTATGTTGCCATATCTGGAATACTGGAATACCCCAAGGCTCTAATTTAGGACCACTTCTGATTTCCATATGCATTAAAGCATAGATGGCCCATGTCTCTTGTTTGCTGATGATCTCAAGCTTTATCAAAATGTACATGCTCCTGATTACTGTCTTGCCCTTCAAACTGACGTCAATAACCTGCTTCAGTGGTGTACCATCTCCACCTCAAAAAATTTCGCGATTTACCGCGCGATCGTCTCCCGAATTTTGCCTTTTTTTCCCGCGATAAAATTACTATACTACTGATCCCTATGTTGCCATATCTGGAATACTGGAATACCCCAAGGCTCTAATTTAGGACCACTTCTGATTTCCATATGCATTAAAGCATAGATGGCCCATGTCTCTTGTTTGCTGATGATCTCAAGCTTTATCTAAATGTACAGACTCCTGATGACTGTCTTGCTCTTCAAACTGACGTCAATAACCTGCTTCAGTGGTGTACCATCTCCACCATCTCCCCCTGAAAGCCATCTCCACCTCAAAAAATTTCGCGATTTACCCCGCGATCGACTCCCGAATTTTGCCTTTTTTTCCCGCGATAAAATTGCTACACTGCTGATCCCTAATTTAAGACCACTTCTGATTTCCATATACATTAAAGCAGAGATGGCCCATGTCTTGTCACGTTTGGTTCGAACTCGGACTTTAAAAGTCATATCAAAAGAATTGTACGTGCAGCGTATAGAAAACTTTGATTTATCATGCGACATTCCAGGTATTACTCGAATACTCAGACACTTATTCGCATTTTTGAGACTACGGTCAGATCCTCACTGGAATATGCGGCGATCATTTGGAGTCCTAGCCAAGTAACTCTAGTAAATGAAATCGAGAAAGTTCAGGAAAGAGTTTCTTCGACACTTTCTTTATAAATCGACCGGTGTTTATATAGCGTATATTCCGACTGCTGACCTGGCATTCTTCAAGATGACCTCTCTATAATCGAGAAGGAAGGATCTACAACTCAAGTTCCTGTACGGCATCATCAATGGAGAGATAGACGATACTCAAATTGTAAACCAAATAAGTTTCCGTTTACCATATTTACCGAGGACAAAATGGCAACTATTTGCAGTGCCATTTTGCAGAACTGATGTTGGGAAAAGTTCTCCGTTTTGTAAAATATATAGGCTTCACAACTCACTTGAAGAATGTCCGGATATTTTTAATGTTAAGTAATAATTTTTTTCATAAAGCATATGTTGCAAGATTGTAAATATCACTTGGTAATTATCACTGTAAATATAAATATAGCAATTCCAGTAACTAGATTTACCGTCTGTAGGGATGTACTTGCAATAAATAAATAAATAAATAGTTCTGCTGCTTTTCGCTCAAAACGCTACGAACTACTTTTCGCAGCGTATGTGCCTTTCACAGTAGTACACTCTTTGGTTGATTCCTAGTACAGTCATGACATAGTTGCAGGATATCGGCTATAATTCTTTGTTCAATGCCAGGATGTGTGGCATGTATCTTCGGTCATTAACAGCGTGTGCGATGTTTGACACATTTTCTGCTTTTCAACGATGTGCGACGTGAGGAACGTTTTCTTCTCGACATTATTCGATTAACGGAAATGGGCCGCCCCGGTGGCGCAGTGGTCTAAGCCATGGCCTCTGATCATTCGTCCAAAAGGGGTCCGGGTTCGAATCCCGTGAGGCATGGATGTTGTGTTTGTCTTACGGCACTGGCTCTCTCCCTTCCCTGGAACCAGTGACCCTAAATTAGGGACGGGAGACTGCTTATAGCCCATTGAGTTGCTCACGATGGTCGTTAAACCCTAAAAAAAAAACTGAAATGGAGAACACCGTTTTCTTTTGCTCATTAAGATCCCACGTGACGTCCTACATATTTACTGGTGGCGCAGTGGTCTAATCGGTGGCTCCTGATCGTCCGAATGGGGTCCGGGTTCGAATCCCGTTGAGGCATGGATGTTGTGTTTGTCTTACGGCACTTGCCCTCTCCCTTCCCTGGAACCAGTGACTTTAGGGACGGGCGACTGCTTATAGCCTATTGAGTTGCTCACGGTGGTCGTTAAACCTCCAATAAAAAACAAACAAAAACATATTTACTCTTTATCATTAACATTGTTCATATCAGGAAGTTTTAATTCGTTATGAACCGTTTGTGTAACATTCGACATGCATATGCAGTATGCACATATTGGTCGTCAACATGTTCTCCGAAATCGAAAATGTTTTTTCCCCACATTAACTGCTCGCGTGTAGTTGGGTATATTAGCCGGAACCCCACATCAGAAAAAGAGTGTCTGATAGTGATTAACTAATCTTGCTGCGTCGAAACGTTTCCTTTCGAGTGATTACCTGCTTGGGCAAATCTAGATTAAATGGAACGATTCTGTAATTCAGTAAATACAATAAAGGTATTTTTTATTATTTTTTTTTTATTGAAGCTTTAACAACCATCGTGAACAACTCAATGGGCTATATGCAGTAGCCGGTCCCTAATGTAGGGTCACTGGTTCCAGGGAAGGGAGAGAGCCAGTGCCGTAAGACAAACACAACATCCATGCCTTACCGGGATTCGACCCCGGACCCCGTTCGGACGAATGATCAGAGGCCATCGCTTAGACCACTGCGCCACCGGGTAGGCAATAAAGGTTTAACGTGTAGAAATGCGAGCTTTAAGATTTAAGATTAATTGATGACCTTTTCTTTTCTTTTTTTCTTTTTTTTTTTTTTGATTGAAGCTTTAACGACCATCGTGAACAACTAAATGGCTATAAGCAGTAGCCTGTCCCTAATTTAGGGTCACTGGTTAAAGGGAAGGGAGAGAGCCAGTGCCGTAAGACAAACACAACATCCATGCCTCACCGGGATTCGAACCCGGACCCCGTTCGGACGAATGATCAGAGGCCATCGCTTACACTACTGCGCCACCAGGTAGGTAATAAAGGTTTAATGTGTAGAAATGCGAGTTTTAAGATTTAAGATTGATTGATGACTTTTTCTTTTCTTCCTGTTTTTCTTGATTGAAGGTTTAACGACCATCGTGAGCAACTCAATGGGTTATATAAGCAGTCGCTCAACCCTAATTTAGGATAACTGGTTCCAGGGAAAGGGGAGAGCCAGTGCCGTAAGAAAATCACAAAATCCATGCCTCACCGGGTAACCTGCGTCGAATGGTCAGAAGTCTGACCCGGGGCCTTTTCGAACGAATGATCAGAAGCCAGCGCTTAGACCAAAGCGCCGCCAGGGCGACGCTTGATGACTTCAGTCTATTCGTTTAACTCTTACGTTTTGATTAGAATCGTCGCTTGTCGTACTTTGCACACAATACATCGAGCACTCAACTTTTATTTACCTTTTCTTGAAGTTTGACTTACTCGCATATTGTCGACTTTGAAAAACTCGTCGGGAGGAATAGTGGGTCTTTAAGTCAGAAAACGAGAAGAAACCAAATTTACATAAGAGCACGGAAGCTCAAAAGGAAGATTTGATTATGTTTCACAAATTCCATATTTTCTGTTGGTTGTGGGGTTGAAGAAAATGTTCTCGTCATCGAACCTCGTTGCTAGTCAAGTAGCGTAGCAATTACCTCACGACTGGAGCTGAGGTTATGCTTGTATCTTTTATTTTAATGCCAGCGGCTATACCTTTATTGGGATAATCAACGATATATTAAGGGTCTCTCGAAGGACCTTCCAAAACATTTCTCTACTTCTGCGACTGAAATGGACACACGTTCTGGGAATATTATTGTGGGAACATTAGAGAGATAAGCTCCCTCTTTTAGTGACGTCACGCGATAACCAAGGCTTCCGTTTGGTTTCCAACGCTGTAGTATATGACGTCAAACCTAGGCCGTCTAGAAAAAACAAGGCCACGACATTAGAGAGATGAGTTCCCTCTTTCAGTGACGTCACACGGAAACCAAGGCTTCCGACTCGTTTCCGTCAAACCTAGGCCGTCTAGAAAATTCAAAGCCATGACCTTAGAGAGATGAGTTCCCTATTTTAGTGATATCACGCGGTAGCCAAGGCTTCCGATTGGTCTCCAAAGCTGCAGTATATGGCGTCAACCCTAGGACGTCTAGGAAATACAAGGCCGTGATATTAGAGAGATGAGTTCCCTCTTTTAGTGACGTCACGCGATAACCTTGTCTTCAGACTGGTTTCAAAAGATGTTTTGAATGACGTCAAACCTAGGCCGTCTAGAAAACACAAGGCCGTGACATTTCAGACATGTGTTTCCTATTTTAGTGAAGTCATGCCGTAACCAAGGGTTCCGATTGGTTTCCAACGCTGTAGTGTATGACGTCAAATTTAGGCCGTCTAGAAAATTCAAGGCCATGACATTAGAGAGATGACTTCCCTCTTTTAGTGACGTCACGCGGTAACCAAGGGTTCCGATTGGTTTCCAACGCTGTAGTGTATGACGCCAAATCTAGGCCGTCTAGAAAATTCAAGGCCATGACATTAGAGAGATGACTTTCCTCTTTTAGTGACGTCACGCGGCAACCAAGGCTTGCGATTGGTTTCCAGGGCTGTAGTGAATGAAGTGAAATTTAGGCCGTCAAGAAAGCATAAGGCCGTGACATTATAGAGATCAGTTCCCTTTTTTAGTGACGTCACGCGGTAACAAAGGCTTCCGATTGGTTTTATGATGGGGATTTTTTATTGGATGTTTAATGTCCACCGTGAGTAACTCAATGTGCTATAAGCACTCGCCCGTCCCTAATTTAGATCCACTGGTTCCAGAAAAGGGAGAGAGCCAGTGCCGTAAGACAAACACAACATCCATGTCTCACCGAGATTCGAACCCGGTCCCTTCTCGCACGAATGTTCAGAATCCATCGCTTAGACCACTGCGCCAACGGGGCGGCCAGGATGGTTTTAGGTTTCCAACAGCCCAGATTTGGCACCCGTGACTATCACTTGTATCTCCGCTTGAAATGGTATCTTGCCGGCCAGCGGTTCCATAACGATGATGACTTGAAAATGACGGTTGAGAGATGGCTCAAAACCTAGGTGGTAGACTTCTGTGAAGAGGGTATAAAAAAACTTGGGGCAGGACGAATGCCTTTAGGCTGTATATGAATGAGCGTTATGATTCATCTTCTCCCCTACTATACCTACTATGGAAATTCTTTTGTACACATTTTCTCGAAGACTATTATTTTGTAGTGTTTCAAATTTTGAGCATAAATAAAAATGACCCATAGCTAATATATGCCCCAGTTAAATTCTGAAAAATGTGTTAGCATTGTTTTTAAATTCAATTTATCTGAGTCGAAAGCATTCCAATTTCGCGCTTGATGGTGCGATAAGTTAGCATAGCAATGCTTCTGTCTAGAAGGAACGAAATCTCTTATTCCTACCTGGTTTTCCTAAATATCTGTGAGCCAAATAGAAATCAATTAATAGGAGCAAAAGTGAGATTGGAATCTTGTCTTCTATAGATCACCTTAAATCTTACTGTGCGTTCATTTTTTAAAGAGAAAATGTGTACATTAGCAGAGAACCCCTGAGTTTGAGCTACAGAAACTCCGCCTACTGACTTACTAAGCTCCAACCCCAAATACCGTCATTGGTTAAAACGTAACAGCGCGTATTTTGCCTTTTCATCGTGGAGCCCACTAGTGGCCACTTCCGTTCTGAATATGGTCAGGTCTCCAATGATTCGCTGACGACAACTTCTGAGACAGGCGCACAAGATGTAAAAGCCACGCTCAAGAAGTGATTTTTTGCGCCATCTATCGCAGAAAATGAACCCTAACACTCATTCAAAGACAGCCTTAACATCAGGGGAATATGTTGTAAGGCAGGTTAAGGTATGTAGAATTCATCGCACCTTAAAAATTAGTTATCAGTACTTTTTTTAATCTTCAAACGGTATTTACATTCTGGGTGGATCTCGTAGTTTTCAAGGGATTGAGGATGCGGGAAAAAAGGCCTTTCTTGAAGTTCATGGCAATGATGAACTAATTACAGGAGTTACAGTGTCCTTAGCCATAGGTTCTTCCATAAGTGGAAAAAATATTCTTTTATATAACTTTTCATAAGTACACTGTTAAATATTTTGCGGTAGGTTACACCAAAATGTAATACTGCACCAGCTGCACCACCTTCTGGAAAAAAACATCACACTGCGGGGAAAACAAAACTCAACAACATGGTGCAACCTTGCTCCATAATGTAGTACAACTTTGTACCGCATTTTGGTGCAACGTACCACAAAATGTTTAAAAGTGGTAGAAACACTTTGATTAAAAGGTCTCTACTAGTAATTTCGAAAATAAAGGATTGCCCATAATTAGAAGAAATATAATTCTCCATCTGAAGCCTTTGTAGTCCTTGACGAATTTCAGAATATAAGATTAAAGGACCTACACTGATTTTTTTTTTGATTGGAGGTTTAACGACCACCGTGAGCAACTCAATGGGCTATAAGCAGTCGCCCGTCCCTAATTTAGAGTCACTGGCTCCAGGGAAGGGAGAGAGCCAGTGCCGGAAGACAAACACAACATCCATACCTCACCGGGATTCGAACCCGGACCCCTTACGGACGAATGATCAGAGGCCATCGCCTTAGACCACTGCGCCACCGGGGCGGCGACCTACACTGATGTCCAAAGTTAATGTCACAAACACATTTTTTACAATAATTCAAAATAGCAACGAGTAAAATGTTTAAAATTGCTGTCATATATACTTTGGGGAACGGCGAATCTAATGTAAGGGGGCTGCGGGTGGCCAAATGGGCAACGTTCGTGACTGCCATGGAAAGGACCTCCGGTTCGATCCCAGGCAGGAACGAACGCTCGATCCCCTAAATATCCGCCGTGCGTCGGATGGGCACGTTAAACCGTCAGACCCCGTATCCTGGCCCCCGGTAATAAATAAGGGCGTCTTCCTTCCCCTTTGTACTTCGCTTCCGTGTCACTTTCCTATCGGGCACTCTAGCCCAAATCTCCTAGCTTCCTATTTCTAACGGTTGTTAAAGATCTGGGGTCAGACACTCCCTTCCTAAAATCTTTTACATCTGATCTGATCTGATGTGACGTATATTCTAAATTAACTTTCCTTTTTAGTTTTTTTCCCTATGTAAATTTTGAGTTTGTTCTCAGTTATACTTCACAACTTAACGTGGCATCTTCTCTCTCAAACGAATACTGTTGGCAACAAATGAGGTCAGAGTGAACGTGACGTATGACTGTATGAGATAAGAACGATAGATAAAAACTACGATACAACAGTTGCTCGGGTGGGGTGTTGGATGTGTGGTGGATACTGATTTGTTAAGTAAAATGTGAAGTGCGATGTTGTGCTGATGAAATAGTGGTGGAATAAATCCATTAACGTAAGTTGACTTTGTCTTATGTTTCGTCTGGCTGTTAAGGTTTAATTAAGGAAGAGTCCCATCGGATTCATACCTAATGATATAGACATAACGTAAGAACGACAAGATTTCAGTACGAAAGGAAGATTACGTTATACTGATCTGAATGTGATGCAAGCGTCCACTGTTTGTTAAGCGGTTAACAGGGTGAGTTTGGTAAAAGAACGTGAAAGTGAACGTTTTCTGCATCTGCAAATTTGGTCTTCAGAGTTGTGTTTTTTGCAAGAAAAATCACAAGACTGACTGAATTCAGTTGGAATGAGTGCTCGAAATCGTTTAGACGATGGACTGAGATGGAGAGCCATCGGCAGGCTTGAAGCTGGCCATTCTCAAGCGTTTAGACCATGGACTGATATGAAAAGCCATCGGCAGGCTTGAAGCTGGCCAGTCTCAAGCGCTTAGACGATGGACTGAGATGGAAAGCCATCGGCAGGCTTGAAGCTGGCCAGTCTCGAGCGTTTAGACGATGGACTGAGATGGAAAGACATCGGCAGGCTTGAAGCTGGCCAGTCTCGAGCGTTTAGATGATGGACTGGGATGGAAAGCCATCCGCAGGCTTGAAGCTGGCCAGTCTGGAGCGTTTAGACGATGGACTGAGATGGAAAGCCATCGGCACACAGAGCTTCGCTTGTCGACGATTTTCTGGAGGGAGAGGATATTCGCCGTATGGTGTGGCCTAACAAAGTCGCCGGACCTAAATCCTATAGAACATGTTTGGGAAGCTCTAGGACGTCAATCCTCTTCCAGGACCCTCCAAGCGCTGAAATCCTCACTTTTAGAAGAATGGGATTTGTTGTCACAAGCTGTTAACAACAACCTCATTTACAGTATGAGGGCTCGTTGTGCGACTTTTAAAGCTGTGCTGAGTGGCTACACTCCCTATTAGCCGTACCGTTCTCGAGAAATGATGCATCATGTTTGCACCGTTTTTGGTCTAATTTACATATCGCACGCAATTTGCCTCCTGTTCATTTTGTTATGCTGCTATTGGATGTCTCATAGTATGAGGCATCTCCGTACTATATTTCATTGCAATAAACCATTTATTTTCAAGATATCACAGAATATGTGTTTGTGACCTTAAGTTTGGACATCAGTGTATTCTAGTAATGTTGGGAGTACTTTAGATTTTGTGAAGTGGGATAAAACATTTTTCACATTTCAAGTTTGACTAGTTCGAAATGATTTTCGAAATACAGTACGTGGTGAAAGATTTTTCGTCAGATCTCTTTGCATTCTACATTTTTGCATGTGAAGTTTATATAGCACTACATTGTTCATGTAAGAATTTGTATTACCTATGAGACCTGAAAATTGTGTATCATCGCTCCTTGAAAATTCCTATGCTTTTAAACTGGGTGCAAGGAAATGGCCCTGGTCAGAGGTTCATCCGGGAACTTCATATTGAAGTGTTGAAAATCTTTGGGGTTGGAAAAAAAAATAGTGAAACGTTTAGGTTTCAAATGTAGGGTTAAAATTGTAGGGGAACATCAAAATGGAGAACTGTTGAATTTTCTTTAGCTAAGAATGGGGATCAGCCACCGTGGAGACCATTACGTCAATTGATGAGGTTTCAAGTTAACAAATGTTTAAAATTTTAACATTCACTTTTTGACATTCGATCGCTCCCCAAAACTTGAAATTGCACACGATAACGGTGTATACACATGTGCCGCTATCTTATACTTCTTTAGAATTTCATTTTGTAAATGTTCTAATTTGTCAAATAAATTGCTAAGCCCTAAACATTTGCCTTTGTTTTCGATTCGAAAAGCAGGATATAATATTTGTACTTTAGGTAAACTAAAGTTGTCAGAAGTTTATAGTTCGGATTTCGGGTGGTTGTTTTGCATCATTAATCAAAACTTTAAGAGGCAAGCTTTTTAATGTAATTTAATTTAAAAGTATTGCTGCTTTTAAAACATAGATTTCTTAATGTTTCGCTGCTTGTCCACATGGTTTGAGAATAAACGTAATTTAGTTTCTACATATTGCGTTTTTTAAAAACATAAATTTCTTAATGTTTCATTACTCGCCTACATGATTTGAGAGCATACACAGTTCAATTTCTACGTATTGCTGCTTTTAAAACATAAGTGTCTTAATGTTTTACAATTTGTCTACACGATTTGAGAATATGTATAATTTAATTTCTAAGTATTGCTGCTTTCAAAACACAATTTTTTTTGTTCCACTATTTGTATATATGATTTGAGAATATGCATGATTTCATTTTCTAAGTATTGCTGCTTTTAAAACATAAATTTCTTTATGCTTTACTATATGTCTATATGATTTGAGAACATGCGTAATTTAATTTCTAAGTATTGCTGTTTTCAAAACATAGATTTCTTAATGTTTCACTATTTGTCTATATGATTTGAGAGCATGCGTAATTTGAATTTCTAAATATTGCTGCTTTCAAAACATAAATTTTTAATGTTTCATTATTCGCCTATGTGATTGGAGAATATACGTAATTTGAATTTCTAAGAATTTCTGCTTTAAAAACATAAATTTCTTAATGTCTCACTGCTTGTCCAAATGATTTGAGAATAAACGTAATTTAATTTCTACGTATTTCGCTTTTTAAAAACATAAATTTCTTAATGTTTCATTATTCGCCTACATGATTTGAGAACATGCGCAATTTAATTTCTAAGTATTACTGCTTTCAAAACATAAATTTCGTAACGTTTCACTATTTTCCTATATGATTTGAGAATATGCAGAATTTAATTTCTACGTATTGCTGCTTTCAAAACATACATTTCTTAATGTTTCACTATTTGCCTAAATGCTTGAGAACATATGTGATTTATTTCTACGCATTGGTGCTTTCAAAACGTAAAGTTGCCTACATGGTTTGAGAACATGCATAGTTCAATTTCTACTTATTGCTCCTTTCAAGACATAAAATTCTTAATGTTTCATTATTTGCCGATATAATTTGATAATATGCATAGTTCAGTTTCTGTGTATTGCTGCTTTCAAAACATAAATTGTTAAATATTTCATTATTTGCCTATGTGATTTGAGAACATACGCAATTTAATTTCTACGTATTGCTGCTTTCGAAACATAAATTTCTTAATGCTCCACTGTTTCTCCATATGATTTGAGAATATACGTAATTTAATTTCTACGTATTGCTGCTTTCAATACATAAATTTTTTGATGTTTCATCATTTGCCTAAATGTTTGAGAACATACGCAATTTAATTTATACGTATTGCTGCTTTTGAAACATAAATTTCTTAATGCTTCGCTGTTTGTCCATATGATTTGAGAGTACACGTAATTTAATTTCTACGTATTGCTGTTTTCAAAACAAATTTCTTAATGTTTCACTATTTGTCCATGTGATTAGAGAACACGAATTTTCTATTAATCATCTCCACATCGAAAGTGAAATAATTTTGCACATGTGACCAAGGTGTGACCACAACTCATTTAGCACGTAGCTATTAACCGCAAAATATCTGTAAAAATTTGATTTTTATTCACATTAAGTTCAGCTGTGTTAATTTTGTGAAAGATGATTCCATTTTCAGAAATGCATCAGAACGACGTCCATATCCCATTGGCGTTGTACATTTCAATAATTATTTCTATAAACAATAACTCATAAATAATTTTTAAAAAATATTACACTTTATAAAAGTTGAAAATTATTGTTGCTTTTCCATCTCAAAAATCACAAATGTCGTTCATATCCTAACCTGTACAACTTCAGAAACTGACACATTTTTATATTCAAGAAGAAGAAGAATACCTTACAGGTAGTTCTGAAAATTCTCTGTGAAAGTCTACCATTACGAAGATAGAATGGAGCATTTTACATGTGCATATAAGACATATAAGATCCGTACAATAATTCTACATTTCATAAAAAGCATGAGATTTACCGTAATGTCCACTTTTACGACACTGTGTTTTGAAGAAACATTCCTAAACATTTCACACTACATATAAAGCACGTATTCTACAACAAGACCTTCTACGAAAATACGGCTATCTAAACAGCGCTGGCTACAAAATCTTAGAGCACAAGTTTTCATCAAGGGCAGTATTTCAGAAAGTCCACTGGCGTACTTATTTGATAACATTACAATTTTCCATTCAAAACCTTGGAATATGCTTTGTAAAGGAAATTAATAAACGATTTGAAAGTTAATTTAATTATATCCATTCGCATTTCATTGATTTTTGTTTTTTAATGTTTGTTTTGCCGTCAATTAGCAGAACGCAGCTAAAGGAAACATATTTCGAGATTATTTCGTGTGCAAAATTGTAAATATTAGAAAGCTTTAAAAACAATATTAAATCAATAGCCATAAAGGAAATGCGATTCGAATCCTCACCGATATTTAAAAAAAAAAATAATTTTAAACTATTTTGCAAAGTAAATTAATGTGGCGGTTAGACATTATTACCTGTAACTGGCGTACTACTGTAAGATATTTAACTGAAATAGCTTTAGGAATTACTTTAGCAGAATGTTTACAAAGATACCCGAGTATTTAAAGCTAAAAATAAATTTTACATTTTTCACAAAAAAATCTGCTGTTGTGACTAAGCAAATTAAGGTGGACGTCAAGTAATTTTGCTTCGTATACTTCCAATGGAAAAACTTCTGTACACATTTCCTGCACAATTAATGCGTTCCCAAGGATGAAAATTTGAACATCGATTAAAATAGCTTCATTTTATAACTTGGAATACTTAATATTTTCTAAAACATAACCGTAATTATGCAATCCAACATTTGTTTGTCTACTGACGACATCGAAGTACAGGTCGCGCCATCGTTTTTGTGTTTTCAACAACACCAAAGGAAAAGTAATTGATTTTTAATATAATTATGGTTATGTTTTAGAAAATATTAGGTATTCCTAGTTATAATATGAAGTTATTTTAGTCAATGTTCAAATTTTCATCTTTGGGAACACAATAATTGTAAAGGAAATGTGTACAAAAGTTTTTCCAATGCAAGTATAGGAAGGAAAATTACTTGACGTCTACCTTAACAACGCCATTTGTAAAGAAACGCTAACTCAATCATTTTCATATTTCATTCATTTTCACTGCTACTGGTATTCAGTAAAATAAATTAACAGAAAATAGCGCGAATGAATATTTATTTTTATTATTTAATGTTCAAAAGTTAAAAAGCTTTGAAACGAATATCGAACAATAAGACATAAACAAATGTGATTCGAATTTTTCCTGCTAATTAAAATTTTTTTGTCTAAAAATACAGTGTCCCAAAAAGGTGTAACCAATTGCAAATGATGATAACGTTGGATACAACACTAATATCAGCATTCTGTTTATTGCAGATGGTAAGGAATACTCTGAAGTTTTCTAGAAGTGTACCCAACGGATCATACGACGAAAGCACAGATTGTGGAGTGTTTTATGAAAACCCGATTCAAAACGCAGGTTCAACTGAATTTCAGAACAAAATATGGGAGCTAACCGCCCACACGTAATAGCATCGGAAAGTGGTACAAGTCATTCAAGGAAACTGGGAGCGTCCTTACAAAGAAAAGCTCTGGAGGACCGTCGCTGGTTTCGGAAAGGGAGGAGATTGTGAGACAAACATTCACTCGTAACCCTCGAAAGTCAATCAGACAAACAACGCGACAGTTGGTCATCCCCAAGTCGTCAATGTGTTACGTCAGAGATTGGAAATGCACCCGTATAAACTGCAGATAACCCATCACAAAACCCCAGATGAATATATGAAATGTAAACAGTTTGCTGAAGAGTTGTTGGAGAACATTGAAAGTGCTGAATCTTTCCTGAGACAAATCTGTTTTTGAGATGAGTGCACTTTCCATGATTCTGGAAAGTTTAGTAAACAGATTATGAGAATTTGGGGAACTGAACACCCTATTGCACAATGGAAAATAAACATGCTAGCCGAAAAGTGAATGTTTGGTGTGGCATAATGGTCGACCGTGTTATTGGACCCCTCTTCTTTCAGGAAGCGAACGTGAGAGCTGATAATCACCTGGACGTGATTGAGAAGTTTGTGTATCCCCAGTTGGATGAACTTACAACTCCGGTCATTTTCCAACAAGATGGGTCGGCAACTCATTGGGCTTTGATTGTGAGGAGGTTTCTGGGTACCAAATTTCCCAGTCGATGAATTGGGCGTGGTAGTCCTATTGCATGGCCACCACGTGTTTTTTTTATGGGGATTCATCAAAGGTGAGGTTTACAGCACCCCTGTTGCAGACATTGCTGACCTAAAGAGGAGGATCTGCTGAAAGTTAATACGGACATTCTCAAACGAACATGATTGGAACTGGAATACCGTTTAGACATTTTTCGGGTGACAAATGGTGTGCATGTCGAATGTCTATAAAACTTCATGATCTGTTTTGTGAATTAACACACATTCTCGAACGAACATGGTTGGAACTGGAATACCGTTTAGACATTGTTCGGATGACCAATCATTTACATTAAAACTGTTATTATTATTTGAAATTGGTTACACCTTTGTGGAACACCATGTATTTTGTAAAGTGAATTAATTTGGAGGTTGTAAAGTAATTAATAATTGGAGCTTGGGCACTAGTTGAAGAAACTTACTCAAAGAAGCTTCAGAAACAATCTAACAAAAGTTTTAACGGATAAAAACGTTTAGCATTCTTAACAATAAATCCGCTGTTTCGAAGCAATTTTTCACAATTAACAGTCACTTATAAAGTAAGTCTACTTTTTCCATTTCATTTATTTTGCTTCTAAATATGTTTAGTAAAGTACATTACCATAGCATATCTTGAATCAATGTATTTCAAGATCATTCCATGTTCAAAACTTTAAGCTTTAAAAATCTTGAAAAATTAATATTGAACAACAGAAGTAAAAAAAAATATTATTCTAATCTTCAGTATTCATTGAAAAATTGTCGTCTGAAAACATTGTGAACAGTAAATTAACGCGGCGGGTGTAAAGTTTTTATTATGGGGAATTAAGAATTTTGAATTAATTGAAAATGCTCAAAGAAGTAAACTAACAAAATATTTATAAAGACAATATCACTCGAAAATTTAATAACTGAATACATAATTAAACGGTTTTCATAGAAATAGGCTGTTTTAAAGTAGTTTTTTGCAGTAAAGCAAATTAAAAAAATATTTTAAAAGTAAATCAAATTCGACCTTTTTCCATTTTTTTCTGTTTAGCTTCTAAATATGTTTCGTAAAGTAAAAATCCATAGCATAGGTTGAACCAATACAGTTAGAGATTATTTCATGCTCCAAAGGTTAAAATGTCAAAAAGCTTTAAAAATATTATTAAATCAACAGGAGTAGAGGAAATGTGAACGAATCTTCACTGCTGTTTTAAAAGTTTTCATCTAAAAAAATTGTGAAGTAAATTAACACGGCTTACGCAAAGCTATTATTTCTTGGAATTTGCTTGAGATATTTACCTGAAAAACGTATAAGGAATTATCTAACAAATTAATAAAGAAAATATAATTCTAATATTTTATTGCTTAAAATTTAAAGTATTTTGCAAAATGAATTTAAATTGTTTTTAAAATAAATATTATGGCCATTTTATGTTACTTCAAAATTTACATCTGAAAACATTTTTATAAAATAATTTTCAAAATATTTGTTAATTAAATATAACTCAAATATGTTTTGATGAAATTAAATTTTTCTTCTGAAACTCTTCAGTAGGGAAAATTAAGAAAGTTGAAAGTTTTTCAAATTAAAATATTATTGCAATCTTTTCGGTTTCCTTGAAATGCATTACACTGAAAGAAGCTAAGGGAAATTAATAAATCATTGGTTCAACAAATGCTATCCAAACATATTTTTAGAACTAATATAAATAAACGACGCGAAACTAAACGGTGCTGTCGTTTGAAGACAAAAATCAAAGATCTTCAGAATTGATTATTATAATATTTTTACAATGGCTCACCATTATCAATCCACTGCAGGATGAAGGTCACCCCAAGTTTCCTCCACAACTATCTGTCTTGAGCGAATGGTTATGTTTAAATATATAATACCTATTTGGTTAATATTAAAATACGATGCAAAAAAAATGTCAAACCGTGAATACTATTTTGCAATGTTAATTACCAACATGCAAATTCTTGATTATTGAACATTGACAAAAAAAAAAAACGTATTATAGAGAAACGATCTATACCGTTTCCTTGGCCAATGATTGCAAATGTTTTGAGCTGGTGAATTTACATTTTAAATGTTTTATTCGTATTTTCTTTCTTCTTCCAACCGTTTTTATGGAAAATTGAGAAAATTTCTTAATGTTCCTCATCTTTTTTCAAATGTTCCTAGCTTGGTCTTGTCTATTGCACAGCTTTCCTACAATTTTGTTTATATCATCCATCCATCTTTCTTCTGGTCTTCCTACTCCTCCTTCCCTTATATAGTTTCCGTTCTGTAATTACTTTAGACCATCGATTGTAATATATGGACCAATAATTATTTTCCATTCTTGCTATATGGCCATCCCATTTACATTTTAAATTGAGTATCTTTTCACCTATGTCAAAAAAATTTGTTTTGGATCTTATATTTGTACTCTTTACTTTATCTTGATGTATTATTTGTAAACGCATCTTAAATTACAAGAAATACGCTCATTTTCAAAAATGGTATAGATTTGCCATTTTTGACGGAACTGCAGACCATGATTTTTAAAATTATAAAATGCATGATTTTACGGCGATTTCAAGACAGATTTCTATCAGCTACGTTCTGAAATACCACCCTGTTTTCATGAGAAAAAGCTAAGCATATAACCATAACTCCTACATTCTACCATGAGAGAGAAATTGAAATATAACGCTTCATTGAAAAATAACTTTTAGCGTTTCTTCATGTGTTTCTTTTTTCAAAAAGTTAACTTCATACGACTGTCTTTGCGGTTAAAAGACACTCAAAGCACAAAATAGTTATGAAAAGACTACAATGAAAGACAGATCACATACACATGCAGAAAGATACTCGTGTATATTATCATTATTTTTCTCTCTTGCAATAAAAATATAATCTCAGTCATGATTACTTGGAAGAATCATAGTATGCAGCCATTTTCGGCGTCGGAGAACAATCTCCTTCCACAGACGCAGGTGGCTAACATTACTTGACGATTATGATTAAGATGAACAAGGACTTACAAGATTACTGTTAATCACATAACTTACAATATTGACAGGGAATCGCCAGCGGCAGAGCTGGCGAATGAGGTTCAACAGCAAACACTAGAAACAGACAGATAACAATCTTTTGTTTTCTCTCAGGGAATGACAACAGCATTGCAATCATCTACCGGCATTCGTGGTATCGATAAAATGCATAGTCTTTGTCGAGTCGTACGCCGAGGAGGTAAATGCATAACTCGCGTACGAACAACAAACAGCAATGAATATGAGTTTAGCGAAGTTTTTATATGTTCATATTGCCACGCAGTATGCATTTAACACCACTTTCTTCCTTTTAACAGGAAAAATGGTAAAATGGAGCTCCAACAAACATGAATAACATCTGTTCGCCTGAGCATGAAACTAGAATATATCGCATATATTTTAAGTTAGAAAAGATAAGGGCGTCTGGAAAATACAAGGCCATGACAATGGACCTTATTCACCTCGCCAAAAGAGTTACCATCGCTGCGGACCAACAATAGTTCGTTTACATGAGTTTTCCCATTGCTTAACAAGGCGTTACTTTACAGGTGTTCAGGATAATCACGATTTTTCTAAATTTGTTGCCGACATGTCTCACTTTTGCTCATCGCAGGGTTGTACTAATAAATTCTGCCACCTAAATTGTATAGAGTGAGGAATAACTTTCCATAATTTTCCTCTGAAAAGGCTGAAATCGTTAAAGAAATGGCTATGTAAAATGAAGCGCGGTTATTTCAATCCCAACGTGCATTCTCGAATATGTTCTTCCAACTTTGACGAAAAAGATTTTGGTTATTACGAGACTACGCATCAAGGGAGTTCAACCCTCGTAGTTTTCCTTAGAATTTAAATTCCTCCCAATTCCCAAAAAAGCTAGAAGGAAAAAACCGATGGCATAATTAATACAGACATTTGACGTGGACCACGAACATCAAGCAGAGTCATCGCTCTTTCCACGTTTACAAGTGAATCACGGAAAAAATTCTCATCGACCGCTATCGGGAATCGAACCCAGGGCCCCCCAGTCACGCACATGCCTCCACTGCACCACAGCGGCGTCGAACTCCTTCATACCCACAAATACCAACTGACAAACCACCTGGAAGTGTGCTTCCTGGCCTGGAGGACGTCGAGGCCGCTGTGGTGCAATGGAAGCATGTCCGGCGCGTAACTGGAAGACCCTGGGTTCGATTCCCAGTTACGGCCAATGATAATTTTTTTTTATTTTTTGATTGGAGGTTTAACGACCACCGTGAGCAACTCAATGGGTATAAGCAGTCGCCCGTCCCTAATTTAGGGTCACTGGTTCCAGGGAAGGGAGAGAGCCAGTGTCGTAAGACAAACACAACATCCATGCCTGACCGGGATTTGAACCCGGACCCCTTACGGACGAATGATCAGAGGCCAGCGCCTTAGACCACTGCGCCACCGGGGCGGCGATAATTTTCCCGTGACTCGCTTGTAAACGTGGAAAGAGCGACGACTTCTGTTTGAACGGATGGCATATTTTTATCGGTAAATTATGAATTATGTTCTACGTTATTTCCCCCAAAAACGAAAGAAACATATCTATATCGATGAGCCATTACATTATGACCACCCTCCAGCCTAGGGAAATGAGCGCGCCTGGAGACAGAACGGTGGCGCAGGTGAAGTTCACAGAGCAATATATATACAACCGGAGGATCGGCTTTCGGTTTGTGGAGTGTTCGGAGTCAAAATGGGAAAAGCTGACGATTATCGGAGTTTGAGAAAAGGCAAATTGGAATGGCACGGTGCTTCGGAACTACGATCTCGGAAACGGCGCGGCTTGTGGGTTGTTCACGTGCCGTTGTAGTGAGTACGTATCAAAAGTGGTGCACAGATGGTCAAGCGACTAATCGTCGTCCAGCCGTGAGTCGTCAGCAGCTCATTGGTGCCAGAGGGGAGCAAGGACTGTCGCGCATTGTTCACAGCGACCGCAGGGCTCCAGAGCGACAAATCTCCCGCAGCTACAACAGTGGTGATCAGAGCAATGTGTCAGAACTCGCAGTTCATCGCAGTCTTCTGCGCATGCGCCTGCGTTCCCCATGCTCATTGCACGTCATCGCCAACAACGCATGAAGTGTGCCCAAGATCATCGAGATTGGACCGCGGATGATTGGAAGAAAGTGGCCTGGTCTGACGAATCAAGATTCCTGGTGCATCACGTAGACGGCCGAGCGCGGATACGCAGATTTCCAACGGAGGCTATGGCACCTGGATGCACTGTTGGGAGGAAACAGGCCGGCGGAGGAGGTGTTATGCTGTGAGCGATGTTTTCTTGGGATATGTTAGGCCCCGTTATCCCATTAGAACAATCACTGACAGCTGTCAGGTTTCTGAACATCGTTGCGGACCAAGTTCACCCATTCATGGCAACTGTGTTCAAAACGGACCACGTTCACCCATTCCTGCTGGTGACGGCCATTACCAACATGATAATACACAATGCCACTCTGCCAGAGTCGTCAAGGAGTGGTTCGAGGAACATGCTAGTGACTTTCTGTTAATGCCCTGGCCTCCAAATTCACCTGACATGACCCCAATCGAACATTTGTGATTCAAGCTTGGAAAAGCGGGTTCGCGCTAAATCTCCACCACCCCGAGATGCACGGGAACTGGAGGACCTGCTGTTGACATTATGGTACCAGATATCCCAGGATACTTATCACCACCTCATCGAATTTATGCCTGACCGTGTGATCGTTGTTTTGCGGCCTAAATAGCGTCCTACAGCTTATTAAGTAGATGGTCATATTGTAATTGCTCATTTTCTTTTATTTAATATTACGCATTCATTTAAATTTTAAGCAGATTGCCTAGCGTGCGAACTCTAGTTTGTTTCCATATTGCGTATTTGTTTGAGCTTCTAAACGTTTTGTTTTGCGAAAAGAGGTTCCCAAGTTTATGCTTCAGATGTTTCGTCAAAGTCTGACAATAACAACATGAAAATTTAATATACCGTGAATTAGAAATGCTTCATTAAATACTTCATGATGACCAATTGCGATGTTGCCTTCCATGATTTACGTAACATCGAACACGAAATTGTCTTGGTATATTTTTGCAACACTAAGTTGCTCTTATGAGAAATTAATTTCTTCTTCTTCTTCACATTGCAGCTCTTTTAATTCGGGGGCATACTCCACGACATTAAGATTGTAAAAATTGGCCAACAGTAAGGGATAATCAAACAGCGACAACATTAAATCAGCAGCGATGTTGGTCCGCAGATATCCACTTCTGACGTCACACGAATAAGGTCCGTAGAGAGATGAGTTCCGCTTTTTGGTGACGTCACGCTGAAACCAAGCCTTCCTATTGGTTTCCAACTCTATCGTGTGTGACGTCAAACACGCAACGACGTATCAGCCCGTGTATATGATGATAACGTCACAATCGCAGGGAACTCGTCTTTAATGGCTTTGCATTTTTCAGACGGCCTTGGATAAGATCTATGAGGGACAAATGTAGTACAAGTAAATAGATGCAACTCTTAAATCACTACGCAAGTGAATATTTTCTGTACAAACTTTAAGATTTAGCAGGATTTTGTATCAGCAATTTTGACATTTTTTATTCAGATGTCTGAGAATCGCTGTCATATAACACGAAGATCGTACCTGTTTTTGGAAGTATATTAAAGTACTTTTCGAGGAGATCGGAACCTAATTCTCAGGTTTTAAAAAAATATCGGAAACTTTTGAAATTTAATTTCTCTGAAAATACTTGGTTTCTCATTTCTTACTCACTCTTTGGTATTTCAACAGAAAAAAAGCAAGTATTTTACATTTTGTTTACAAAACAAATTAAAGTTCGAAATTTGAGCTTCAGCACTTCATCGCCGTCTTAAAGTCGTTTTCTCTCTACAGTAAGCACTCATTAGCGTTTTCCAACATTAATTTCGATTTAAACGAAAGAAAAAATGCTTGCTCTGTCGCTTGATGCAGCAAGAAGTGTCTAAGAAATACAAAAAAAGCACATTTTGAGTGAAATTATATATAAAACTCGGTGCTGTATTGTTCACTGTGCCATGAAAAACTATTTTATAGATCACGCAAACAGTTTAAGTACCGAGTTTGAAACTGAATTTTGCTTTACAGAGAAAAAGGAACAAAAAATGCTTGCTCTACTGCTTAGTTTTGAAGAAAAGACTGTTAGAGGAAGAGGAAAACACATACATTCCTTTAGAAAAATCCATAAAAAACATGAAGTCGCTCTTTTTCAGTATTATCAAAGATATTTAAAGCGAGGAACATGATCACAAAAAATTAAAAAAAATAAGAATTTTATCAGGAAGAGAACTGAAGGAAAAAAAAACACGTTGCTTTGTCAGGAAAATTCAAAATTTCGAAAATCACGGAGCATTCGCATCCCTAGAACAATAATTTCTAGCGGTTTCAAACATGTTTGAAACCGCTAGAAATTATTGTTCGACCTCAAATTATTGCGGTGGACCTCATCAAGACGTCAACGAAATATCGAGAAGACATCGAAGAAATATCACAATACTGAAACCCAGGAAAGGATCCCCAAAGGATTAAATAAATGTTAGAAACTTGAAAACATAAAAAATGAGCTTTACACAAATGCTGAATAATATTGTTTCACTCAGATTTTAAATTTCCGTAGGATATTCGATTCAGCGTACCAGCGATTTCTGCAGTGACTGCAGATAATGTTTGGGTCTTCTTCGAAGCAATGCCGAGGCAGGTGACAAATTCTATCCAATCATACCTGTTGATCACCTCATTACGAGAGGGCCAAGTGAACATTCATTTAAATGTGGACATTTAAATGAAAAATAGAAGACACTGAAAAAGTTCAAAGTGAATAATTTCCAGGAGTCATAATTAAATTTAAGGACTCTACCAGGAGTCTGAGGGGAAATGAGGAAAAAAAACTAATTTAATAAGCTCTTAAATTCCAGAAAAAGTCTAAACTAAAATAATTTCCAGGAGTCAAAATTAAATGCAAAGACTTTTTCAGAAGTCTGGGGAGAAATATGGAGAAAAACGCCCGTTTAAGTAGTTGTTAAATTCCAGGAAAATTTCAAGTACTATGATTTCCAGGAGTCAAAACTAAACATAAGGACTTTTCCAGAAGCCTGAGGGAGAAATAAGAAAAAAATGGCCATTTAAAGAGTTCTTAAATTCCAGAAAAAGTACAATTGCTTCCAGGAGTAAAAATCAAATTTAAGGACTTCTCCAGTAGTCTGAAAGGGAAATAACGGAGAAAAAGACCCGCTTAAAGAGTTTTTAAACCAACAGTACCAAGTACGATAATTTCCAGAACTCAAAATCAAATTTAAGGACTTTTGCAGGAGTTTGAAGCGGAAATAAGGCGAAAATCTAAAGAGTTCTTAAAGTCCGGAAAAAATCCTAAGTGTAACAATTTCTTGAAGTCAAAATTACGTTTAAGGACTTTTTCGGAAGTTCAAGTGGAAATAAGAAGAAAAAAGCCCATTTTAGGAGTTCATCAATTCCAAAAAAATCCGAAGTACAATAATTTGCAGGAGTCGAAATTAAATTTAAGGACTTTTTCCAATGAGTATGAAAGGAAATAAAAAGAAAAAAAGGCTCATTTAAGGAATTCTTAATTTCCAGAAAAAGTCCAAAGTACCATAATTTCCAGGAATCAAAATTAAATTTAAGGACTTTTTCCAATGATTCTGAGGGGAAATAAGAAATAGAAGGCTCATTTAAAGAATTCTTAACAGAAAGAGTCCAAAGTACAATAATTCGCAGGAGTCAAAATTAAATTTAAGGACTTTTATAGGGTCTGAGGGAAAATAAGGAGAAAAGGGCTCATTTCAGGAGTTCTTAAATTCCAGAAAAAGTTCCAAGTATAATAATTTTTATATATATTGCATGTAGTTTAAGGACTCATCCAATAGTCTGAAGGGGAAATAAGGAGAGAAATGCCATTTAAAGAGTTCTATAATTCCACGAAAAGTCCAGAATACAATGTAATTTCCAGGAGTCAAAATTAAATTAAAGGACTTTTCCACGAGTCTGAGGAGAAATAAGGAGAAATAGGCCCATTTAAGGAGCATTCTTTCTTTTTTTTTATTGGGGTGGGTGTTTAACGACCACCGTGAACAACACATTGGGCTATAAGGTCTCAGTGCTTAATTTAGGGTTACTAGTTGCAGGGAAGAAGGGGAACTAGTGCCGCAAGACAAACACAACACCATGTCGGACGAATCGCCAGCGCTTAGACCACTAGGCCATCGGAGCGACCAAGGAAGTTTCTTTAAATTCCAGGAGGCTTTAAACCCTGCATGTAAGGACTTTTTCAGGTGTCCGAGGGGATATAAGAAGAAAAATGCCCATTTAAGAAGGTCTTAAATTCCAGTAAGCGTATGAGTCTTGCGATTGTAATCCAAATCACTTAAGCACTCTTTTTAAATCATTATACTGTCATAAAGGAAACACATTTTTGTTGTTTAGTAGGAATACCAAGTATCCAAAGAATCTCACTTTCATCTAATTTTTGAGGAATAATGCGCTGTAAAGCTGCTGATATAATTTACTTGTAATTCTAAGACAAGCATATTTGAAAATGTGAAGCACTGGAGTGTTAGTTCATAATATATACACCCGCTGGCTAAAATAATTATGAAATTTTAAGACAGCTATAAACAACAAACGCTGATACGTGGAAATGTCACAATAGCATGGATGATAACGTTTTGTCTTGTCATTTGAAAGTGCTGGACCGCTGCTCTAACACATTTTATCAGGGGGAAGACCAAGGGTCTGTTGGAATTCAAAAAAGGTCTAATAATATGCATCCATTCAGCCAACCCACGACTAAAGAAACAAAGGAAAATTACTTATTTCTCAAAAGCAACCATTTCAAAAATGTTTTGCGACTGGAAGCAAAGCGAATCTCGCAATTCTAATACGACCGGAAAACTAGAATGAAAAAGTACGGCCGTCGTTCTTTGTGGAGAATTGTACGGAGAAACAGGTCTTGCAGAGTGCATATCCTGACTGCTAAATTCAACCAAAATCAGGAGTAGTACATTTCGACCTGGTCTATGCTTAGGGAGTTAAACAAAATGGGTCTTAAATTGTTTGCTCATTCGGAGGTACCTTTACAGGAAAAAACCGCTGGTGCGGAGAACGACATGAATAGATAGTAGATCTAGTTATTTTGAGCAATGAAAAAAACGTGATATGGTCACACAAATCAAACCTTTTCTTCGTTCGTACTGATGGTCCGCGGAGAGTGTGGTAAGAAACTCGCTCGACATACCTTATGAGAACAATTCAAACATCTGCAGATGGTACCATACTAATGGATGGAAGAACTGCACTACCCTGCGTTCGAATCACGTCTCATAATGAGATGAAAGTCGACAATTCGTATTATAACATAAAGGCACGGTCTTTATTTAGAAAGTCCGGCCCGACCCGTGGTGTGCCGTTTTGTATTATTTTGTCTTTCTATTGTGTTTTATTAAATTGTGAAAATCAAATGCTGAAATGAGATATTACTGAAAATATTTACTTGAATGTAAACCGAAAAATATTAACTAAACTTTGGCAATTACCGAAGAATATAACCCTTAAAAAGAGAAAGAAAAAAAAAAGAAGACTAAGCGCGTTCAAAACCTTCCTTTCTCTGAACTAGCAAGCGGTAACTCTACAAAAGTATATCCTTCTAGAGGTGGCCACAGACACGCATGTTTAAGTGTCACGCCACCAAATGGGACAGTTTTGTGCCCGAGGCGGCATGTAGCGTAGAGTGAAGAGGATTTCAGGCAGGCGTTGAAGAACTTCACTCCCGGTTCACTCCACGCTACATGCCGCCTCAAGCACATAACTATCCCATTTGTTGGCGTGACACTCAAACGGGTGTGTCTGTGGTCGCCTTAGGGATCAGGGATAGGAGAAACAATCGATGTCGCTCCACTCTCTCTTACACACACACCACCATCCCACTGAAGACATCCTCCCGTCCCCAGGCCCATGCAACACACACACTCGTTCAAGCTCGAATCTTTTTGTTGTCAACAAGCCCCAAAGTGTTTTTACTATCTCAATACCTACAGATGGCAAAACACTGTGAGTGCCTCTTCTCGCCTCTGTGATAACGTCCTGGGCTATGTCACGGAAGTAAGTAAAACCAGTAAAACAGTTAAAAAGAACAGGAAATCGGGAAACATGACTTCTTTTTCTCTTTACTTACAGATGGTAAAAACACTGTGAGTGCCTCTCTTCGTCTCTGTGATTATGCTCTGGGCTATGTCATGGAAGTAAGTAAAGCCAGCAAAACATTAAACAGACCAGGAAATAGGGGAAACACGACTTCTTTCTTTCTTTACTTACAGATGGTAAAAACACTGTGAGTACCTTTCCTTGCCTATGTGATTACGCCCTGGGCTATGTCATGGAAATACGTAAAGCCAGCAAAACATTTAAACAGAACAGGAAATCGGGAAACACGACTTCTTTCTTTATTTACTTACAGATGGTAAAAACACTGTGAGTGCCTCTCCTCGTCTCTGTGATTACGCCCTGGGCTATGTCATGGAAATACGTAAAGCCAGCAAAACAGTTAAACAGACCAGGAAATCCGGAAACACGACTTTTTTCTTTCTTTGCCTACAAATGGTAAAAACACTGTGAGTGCCTCTCCTCGCCTCCGTGATTACGCCCTGGGCTATGTCATGGAAGTAAGTAAAGCCAGCAAAACATTAAACAGATCAAGAAATAGGGAAACACAACTTCTTTCTTTTTTTATTTACAGATGGTAAAAACACTGTGAGTGCCTTTCCTTGCCTCTGTGATTACGCCCTGGGCTATGTCATGGAAGTAAGAAAAGCCAGCAAAACATTAAACAGACCAGGAAATAGGGGAAACACGACTTCTTTCTTTCTTTAATTACAGATGGTAAAAACACTGTGAGTGCCTCTTCTCGCCTCTGTGATTACGCCTTGAGCTATGTCATGGAAGTAAGTAAAGCCAGCAAAGCATTAAACAGATCAAGAAATAGAGAAACACAACTTCTTTCCTTTTTTATTTACAGATGGTGAAAACACTGTGAGTGCCTTTCCTTGCCTCTGTGATTACGCCCTGTGCTATGTCATGGAAGTAAGTAAAGCGAGCAAATCGGGTAAATAAACCGGAAAATCGGGAAACACGACTTCTTTCTTTCTTTACCTACAGATGGTGAAAGCAGTGTGAATACCTCTCCTTGCCTCTGTGATTACGGCTTGGGCTATGTCATGGAAGCAAGTAAAGCCAGTAAAACAGTTAAATACACCAGGATATCGGAAAAATACGACTTTTTCCTTTCTGTACCATTGTGATGAAACGGATAGGTCAAAGTGGCTTGGCCGGGCTAGTCGCTTTGTTTTGTAAACAAAGAAAAGCCCGACTCGGCCTTTGCAGACCTATATTATACTAATCTTAAGATTACGGATTATATGCAATTGCATATTTTGGCCGTTTTTGAGATTTTCGCAAAAAAATGCATGAAAGGTTGCAAACGACCCACAAAAACGCATAGAACACGCAAAGGACCCATAAATATGCATTTTTTGAGCAAGATTTTTTGGTTTAATTTCATTTGATCTTTTACAGGGCCAATTTTTGAAAGACAGGCTTTAATCTCCTGACATATCGGAAAGCAAGGAATAAACCTAACTCAAAGAACTTAGTAGATCAAAGGACTGGTAGTTCATTGAAACCAAGCGAATGAAAAAATAATAAACAACCTTCTGGCAGAAGGAAACGCGGTATCAGAAATGTTCTCTGCCAGTCTTCAGCGCAAAGATCTGCGCAATTTAATGTTTCACCCTAAGTGAAATTTCCTTTCAAATCCCCTCCCCGTCCCCCAGGCTAAGGTGAAAAATTCTTACGGAGCAAACAAAACGTCACATTTAGCTTTGTGAACTGATTTTTAATCTTAATGATTGCGTAACACAAACTATCATCTAAGAAAAAAGTTGTTTGAACACGTGTGTTATGTAAATAATTGAGTGCTTTGCAAAAACGCAATTGGGAGTGACTGAAATGCTTAATATTCAACCAAATAAGAAAGTTTCAATCAAAGCGTAGTAAGAAAGGATTTGACTGCTGATGGAAAAATCGTATATTGTGAGATTTTCAAAAAAAAAAAAAAAAAAAAAAAAACATCGCTTGCCAGAAAAAGTGCCAATTCTATCAGCACGTAAAAACTAAGGTTAGTAGATGACAAGGTTATGCTCATGCAGCACTTCCGGTGATTCCTTTGTGACGTCACTGTCCAAACCGCCAACGTAAGACGACGTAATCGCCGCCACGTTCTTTTTTATCTGCAACAGTGCAGCGAGTCGGAATTATTAATCGTAAACCAGCTGGAATAATGTTCATAAATTCTACCAGATTTTTTAATGCATAATGTTTTCAATTTTTATTAAAAAAAATTGGGGGGAATGTTGCCAAGATACTTTTCCTATTCCTCATAAAGAAATTCCTTATTGTATGACAATAATATGTCCTGCTGTGCGTTTTTCTTTCAAAATTTATATAAAAACAGCAAACATCTCCCTTGTAACTAAATTAACATTTAAAATTATAACCGTTTTCCCTCCCTTTAAATAACAAAAAAGTGCGGAAGGCGCTTTTGAAATTTCTATTAGTAATATATTCACATGACTGTGAATTTCTTCTGTATTTAATGTAAATGTGCTTTTGCATAAGCTTTTGTTCTGTTTTTGAGTTATAAAAATTGTTGACAAGACATCTTCCTCCATAGCTACAGTTCGGATCTACGATTCACATGTTAGGTTGACGACGTCACGATTATTCGTCTGCGAGGAAGGCGGGATGAACCAACCTTAAAGTCTACAGTATTTACCTTGGTAAAAAGGACCTTTCACACTGCTATAAAACTATAACAAAATACGAACCAATTCTCCGTACAAGCATTGTTAACAAGAGCATCGCTTTCGTCGTACAAAGTCTGAAATCATTTTGCATCGGATTTATGCAATTCTATTGCAAGTAGGAATATTCCACTGAATAAATTAAATAATATCTGGAGAAAATGTAAATCAAAACTATTCCAGAGGAATCAATAGGCTTGAAAAGCTACCTTGATGTTATAATTCATCGAAAAGTCATATCTGGATACACTGCATTTATTTAAAGATAAATAAACAAAATTTATAAGTGCACATATTACATTCTAACTGCGTATTTCGTCTATTTTAAGCGCATATTTTCCTGATTTTTGATGCACACAATCAAGGCCGTCCAGAAAATGCAAGGCCATGGTATTAGAGAGACGAGTTTCCTCTTTTAGTGACGTCACGCGATAACCAAGGGTTCTTATTAGTCTCGAACGGTGTCGTGTGTGACGTCAAGCACGACAGCGACCTAGGCCATCTAGAAACAAGGCCGAGACATTAGAGAGGTGAGTTCCCTCTTTTAGTGACGTCACGAGGAAACATTGGTTTCCAACGCTGTCGCGTACGACATCAAACGCGACACCTACGTATCTTGCTGTGTCACATGAAAGTGACGTCACAAACGGAAGAAACTTGTCCAACGCCCCCTGTAACTGGAAGCCTAACAACTTCGTTTTGTCGTCATCATAAGTGGACTTGCGCTTCCCTGTTCGTCTACCTACGAGAATAAGGACAGCCTAAATAGACGAAACAGCAGATGTTTAGCTATAGTCTTGATTGTGTTTTGCGTCACAAAACTAAATGGGTGAGTGATAGAAACATAATTGTTTTGACTAGAGACATAACTCAGCGCCCCCTATACTTGTGTTATATAAAAAATCCAGTTGGTTTTGCTAAACAATATACTACAAATAACGATGACATTTGAACTTCTGCTGTTTCAAAGACCTAGGAATAGCATAGACTGGCAAATGTAATGCTAGCAGTTCTAAAACGTCAGAGACCAATTGAACGTGCAGCGCCATCTATGAATTGAGTGAGTTGGCAGTGAATAGTTGTCTATTCAAAAGCAGAAATGTTTAATTCAATTCATAATGCACTGCAACAATTACGTAAAAATAATGTCCGCCTACGTCCCGAGAACTTTCTAGATCAAATTGTAATTAGGCAGTACTCACATCCAAGAAAAAGCAAACGGGACTAGTAAGCAGGAAAATACGAGGCTATATCGCGGCCGACCATATATAAGGTCCGAAAGTCAGACTCGTGTAATAGCGTCGTTATATAATTACACAGAGCAGTGCATTTGGGCCGGTAGATGGCGTGTCATGTCAGGAAGCACGCTGTTAACGGCGGCACGTGTCAGTGTGCTGTTTGCACGTGCGGCGGCAATTTGACTACGTAGGGTCGTGACATGGATTTGTCCAAACAGGTCCAGTGGGCAGTTATGCAATTTTTGACGGCAGAAGGTGTTAGCGGAGCCGAAATTTATCGTTGTATGAAGGATGTGTACGGGAAGGAGTGTCAGTCACGGGTGTACAGTGTTCCGCTGGTGTAGTGAATTTCGCAAAGATCGTGTGAGCACGTAGGACATGCCGAGACCTGGGCAAGCACACGTGGCCATCACCATGGAATATATTGTGGACAACCTTGTGAAGGAGAATCGCCGATTGTCTATGAGTAAGGGAATTGTTAACACCATTCTCCATCACCGATTGGGATACAGCAAGGTTTGCGCACAAGTCCCCAATAATCTCCAGGAGGAGCAGAAGACTCCGTGAATGGGTGCTTGCCTGGAGCATTTGCATTGTTACCTCGCAGAGAGGGGGACAGTTTATTTCCAAAATTATGGCCGCCGATGAAACTTGTTGCCACCACTTCGATCCGGCCACAAAACGGATGCGTATGGAATGGCGGCATCCTAAATCTCCAAGCCCCCTAAAAAGCTCAGTTCTCCTTAAGAGCTGGAAAAGTAATGATCACGGTTTTGTTCGAGGGGAATGGCCCATTGCTGTTGAATTGGTTGGACGCAGGCAGTACGGTCAAGGCAACCACACAATGCAATACATTAGGAAACCTCAAAGCAGCCATCAAGCGTAAGCAACCTGGTATGTTGTCAAATGGGATTATTCTGCTGCACAAGAATGCACGGCCGTATGTGGCGACAGCGTGCCAAGATTCGCTGTGGAGCTTCCGCTGGGAGGTCCTCGACCATTCCTCCTATAGCCTAGACCTGTCGCCCTGCGACTACCACATCTTTGGGCCACTGGAAAAAGCCCCTGAAAGGCCGCCGGTTCGCTAACGACGTTGAGATCCGGGACGCCGTTGAAGACTGGTTTCACAGCCAACCACAGACGTTCTTCGCTCAGGGTATCCACAATCACGTGCCGCGCTGGGTCACGTGATTGAACCGACAAGGCGACTATGTGTAGCGGGTATGTAGCCCATGTATCACTCTTACTTCCTGTATCTTCACATATTCCAACCTATAAACCCTTACGGCAAAAAAGCGACAGTCTCAGTTTCTTTTAGACGACCCTTATACATAGACCAGAGATATGAAAATATGGAAAGAAAACTACTTAAGAGGAACATTTCGTGTCACATACATTTAAATCTCAAAGATATATCAAAATCTTAAAGAATTAGAACTGAAATACTCGTAGAAACACGTCTACACACTAATTACTCCCTAGAATGGCGGCTTTCAAAGTATGCCGGAAGTTGCCAGTCTATTCCCCTCCAATGTCTTTCGTTCTACCTGTTCAGGTTACACCAGAAACCTGGTATTCTCTTTGGATGACGAGGCAACAAGCCTGCGGTCCACTTACGATTACGTAATGAATTACTTGTTAGGCTTTCAGTTACCGGGGGCGTTGACTTATATCTCTTGTAGTCCTTAAACGGCCTTGATATAATTAGATCTCTACCAAGGCCAACTAGAAAACACAAGAAGATGACATTAGAGAAGTAATTTTGTGACGTCAGGCGGACCAAGGCTTGCGATTGGTTTCTTACGCTGTTGTGTGTGACGTCACACAGAACAGCAACGTATCAGTTTGCGTAACTTGCAAGTGCCATCATAAACGGAAGGAACTCAACTCTTTAATGTCATGGCCTTGTATTTTCTAGATGACTTTGCATCTACAGGGTGTCCCACAAAGGACTCCCTGATTTTAAAATGAAATAACTCGGAAACGGAGATCGATAGCAGAATGAAACAAGCGGCATGTTTATTTTGAAAGCCGTAAAAATCTTATACAGAAGTTTCAAAATTACTTACAAATGTTGCCGACAGGTGGCGCTGTACTCATTAGTCGCAGTAGGGCGTCCGAGAAATAGTCTATAAACTGTCCTTTGGAAGCAGTCGTTGCAATCACATGACAACTGATTAAAAATGCGCACCTTTCGCAGCACAGAGATGGCGCAAACGAAGAATGAAATCTTCAGTCACCCTCTGTAGTGTGTCAACGGAAATGGACGCACATGCCTCGCCGATCAACTCTCCGAGCTCTTCCAGTGTTGCAGAATTGTTCTGGAAAACAGTGTCCTTTAATGTGCCCCACAAAAAGTAGTCGCAGGGGGTAAGTTCGGGTGAGTATGGAGGTCAATCCATGCCTGTTCCAGTAAATGTGGAATAGTTCAGAGCAATGACTCTATTCCCGACGTATTCCTCAAGAAAGGCAAAAACCTCTGGGGTACGGTGTGGTCGGGGCCCCATCTTGCATAAACCACGAAGCCCCTGATACTCGAGTACCAGAAAAACACGTTGCTTCACGGAATACATGACTTCATCCACTTCCCTCAGTACGTTAACCTCCTTTCACGTCTCGACAGCGGAACTGTCCGAAGACTGATCGCTCTGTGCTTCACAGCATTATTTATAGGACCGCACTGCGACTACAGCGTACAGCGCCACCTTTCGGCAACATTTGTAAGTAATTTTGAAACTTCTGTATTAGATTTTTACTGCTTTTCAAATAAAAATACCACTTGTTTTATTCTGCTATCGATCTCCGTTTCCGAGTTATTTCATTTTAAAATCAGGGAGTCCTTTGCTGGACATCCTGTACCAATCACATTTCCTAAGCAGGTAGAAATTCCTCCATTTATACACTTATAAAAAATACACATTAATATAAAGGACTATTTTAAGAGATAATAGGTCTGTGGCTTGCTTCACCAATGTATATTTAATTAGTGAGCACGATGGTTGTGTCAAATCAAACAAAAATTCCATACTCCCTCAGTACGGAATTGCAACATAACATGCTCAGGAACAATTAACACAATACTAGCTCGTGGTGTACACCTCGAATTACGTGACGACAAAACAACAACAACAACAGCGTGAACGTCAACAAAGCATACCAATATATCATCACCTCCCTTGAAACATTCTCCGTGACTAAGCTAAAGATGGTTTCGGTTAACAGTAATTGGAGGTTAACGGTTTGGGAAAGGGGAATGTGCAGACATCGTCCGTATTACATATGTTTGTAATGGTGGCACTGTCATTGTCTCCCACGTAAGAAAAGTGTGCTATGTTGAATACGCCTGGAGTTCTTTTTCCCGAGTCCCTCATTTATATTCTAGAGCTGATGAAATCATCCTTGACCAACTGGGATGCCCAGGTCTGCTGTATCAACGGCTTTGTCTTCTTTCACGTCCCGCATATGGTGGTTGAGATCTTGAGAATGAAGCATTCTTTGTTCCTCCATGTCATCACATTCTTCCTGCGAAAGAAAGAAAAAAGAATTTCAGTCGAGAATATCACGGTCAGTGATTACAAAAGCAACGCTTTGCAGATAATTTTTCTCACATTCTTTTACGGTGAGAGATAAAAAATACCTAGTGGTTAGTACAGTAAAAGTCCGATATTACGAGTATGGTTTATAGCGAAATCCCGCTGTCACAAGGGATTCAAAATGCACCGCCAATTTATTAAGGCCAAAGACCCTTAAGGTACATAGACCAGGAAAGCGTAACTTAACCGTGCGACATTTGAAGTTCAGCTTTGTAGGGCAACAATCTGTCCTATCTCGTTCTTTACTAAAGGCGTTCGCGTGTTTATATCAGTTACATCAATTTTTTTCATATAAAACCAGTAAGATTTATTGATGAAGAAATTAATCGGCGTACAAAACTTGCCTGGAGAGCTTTTGGAAGAAACAGCATAATTTTCAAGAGCAATATGCCATTATGTCTTAAAAGAAAGGTGTTTGATCAATGCATCCTTCCAGTGCTTACGTATGGTGCAGAGACGTGGACCTTAACTAAAAGAGACATACAAAGGCTGCAGACAACTCAAAGCAGCATGGAGAGGTGCATGCTTGGTGTAACCAGGAGAGATAAGAAGAGGAACTCGTGGATCCGAAAAATGACAAGAGTGGAAGACATCATGATCAGAGTTAAATCCCTGAAATGGCAATGGGCTGGACATACTGCCAGAAGGACAGACCATCGATGGACAGCCGAAATTTTAGATTGGATTCCAAGGGACAGGAAAAGACCCAGAAGAAGACCACATGAGAGATGGGTGGATGAAATTCGAAAGTATGCAGGGGTGACATGGAGGAGACTGGCACAAGACAGACCGTTGTGGAGGAAACTTGGGGAGACCTTCGTTCAGCAGTGGATTGATAATGGTTGACAATGATGATGATGATGATGATGATGATACACTGAAGAGCAATTGAATTAGAGACAGCTGGCGTTATGCAAATGTGGCGCAGTGCGTGGCCTTGTAAACGGAAACGACATGACGTATGCAGCGATCCGACAATATAAGGAGTGATGCGACGGAAACCAGTAAGAGTCGGACGCAGTATGGGTAAGACGAAGGATCTAAGCGCATTTGATCGTGGGCAAATTGTCGAGACCCGACGAATGGGTTACTCCATCTCGGAAGTCGTGCAGGCACTGGTATTTTCACGAGCCACTGTGTCGCGGGTGCACCGTGAGTACATCGAATCCGGTAAAACCATCCCTGCAAGGGCCAACTGCCGTGGACAACAGCGTGTGGATGAGCGGGGTCATCGTCGGCTACCTCGCATTATAACATCACATAGACGGGCCACAGGGCAAGAAATCACTCGGCAATTTAACGCTGGTGCACAAAAACGTGTAAGCAGCCACACCATCCAGAACCATCTCCTCGCTATGGGGTACAGAAGCCATCGTCCCACGAGGGTATCGCTGCTGACCGCACATCACAGGGTGCAAAGATTAGCATGGGCGCGGGAACATCGCCAGTGGACCCTAGACATGTGGAAAAATGTTGCCTGGACTGATGAGTCGAGATTCACGTTGGTACATGCGATGGCAAGATACGAGTACGGCGCAAAGCACATGAAGCGATGGATCTTTCTTGCCAGCAGGGTACTCTTCAAGCTGGTGGGGGTGGCATTCTCGTCTGGGGACTGTTTACGTGGACTGAAATGGGACCCCTGGTACGTGTGACATCGTCCCTCACAGGTCAACGTTACCGGGATATCCTGGACGACCATTTGCTCCAGTTTGTGGGTCTTCAACATCCCAATGGGGCCCTCATCCTGCAACAAGACAATGCAGCTCCCGAATTGTATCCGAATGGTTGGATGAACACTCCACCGACGTGACCTCGCTTCTTCGGCCAGCTAGGTCACCTGACCTCAGTCCCATCGAGCACATCTGGGATGCCATTGAGAGAGATGTTCGCGGTTCTGACCCCCTACATCAAATCTTCGTGAACTGTGGGAGCTTGTTCAGGGGTCGTGGATCCGTATAGCTTCTCAACGCTTCTGGTGTCTTATCGGGTCCATGCCGAGATGAATCGCCGTCGTCATCAAGGCGAAAGGTGATGCTACACGTTTCTAGACAGGTATCTCTAATTCAATTGCTCTTCAAAGTATTTCGGAAAATACTATAGCCAGATTTAAAGAGCTAAACAAATTTTCAGGTAAATAAAACTTTTTAATGAGCTACAAATTTTTCAATTTAAACAATTCTCTTTTCCCAGACTTTTAATCCCCGAGATTTGAAACTGTCTAAAGTCTTAATTATGTGAAGAGGGCATTATTTCTATCATATTTAATTTTATTTACTTTTTCTCCCGTTGAGTAGCTATTACGAACTCATAATACTGCGGGAAAAACCTCCAATTAAAAGTTTTGTTCAGGGCAAATACTCTTAAAAATACACGAATGGCCACATTAAAATGATTTTCGAAATTACTTAGAGTGTGAAATTTGAATTTCATGCAACTAGATCACGCAGCTTGCGAGCAATTGAAGCTGAAATATATTTCCCTTCAGTTATTTCATATCCCCCGAAAATTACGATAGTGATGTTTTATTTAATCGTAAGTTAAAAGGTGCACCTTCCACTTCATCATCATCATCATCATTGTCAACCATTATCAATCCACTGCTGGACACAGTTCTCCCCAAGTTTCTTCCACAACGGTCTGTCTTGTGCCAGTGTCTTCCATGTCACCCCTGCATACTTTCGAATTTCATCCACCCATCTCCCATGTGGTCTTCTTCTGGGTCTTTTCCTGTCCCTTGGAATCCAATCTAAAATTTCGGCTGTCCATCGATGGTCTGTCCTTCTGGCAGTATGTCCAGCCCATTGCCATTTCAGGGATTTAACTCTGATCATGATGTCTTCCACTCTTGTCATTTTTGGGATCCACGAGTTCCTCTTCTTATTTCTCCTGGTTACACCAAGCATGCACCTCTCCATGCTACTTTGAGTTGTCTGCAGCCTTTGTATGTTTCTTTTAGTTAAGGTCCACGTCTCTGCACCATACGTAAGCACTGGAAGGATGCATTGATCAAACACTTTTCTTTTAAGACATAACGGCATATTGCTCTTGAAAATTATGCTGTTTCTTCCAAAAGCTCTCCAGGCAAGTTTTTTACGCCAATTAATTTCTTCATCAATGTGACCCTCACTTATATATCTGCTGTCCAAGATAAACGTATGTGTCTGTTATCTCCAGCTTTTCTCCATCAATCGATAAATCTTCATTTCTTGAAAAAGCATTGAACATTACTTTTGTCTTCTGAAAGTTCATTTTTAATCCCACTTCTTTACTCTTGTCAGCAAGTTCCTGAATCATACTCTGCAGCTCTGATGGGGTAGTTGCAAAAATGAAACGTAAAATTCCTTCATTCGCTCAGATAAAAGAGGTTAATTAACGTTGTTCACACAGGAAACATGCCGTTTTGCCGCACAAGCTCTGCGATCAAAATGTCGCCAGTTGCTCCCATTCATTTTTACAAGAACTTCCAGTCTTTAAAGGTCTTTGGTTAAAGCTGTATGCGAATGAGTGTTGGGGTTCATCTTATACCTATATCTTAAATGTTAATTCTTTTGTACACATTTTCTCGAAGATTATTACTTTGCGGTGTTCGAAATTTTGAGCACAAATAAAAACGGGCCATAGCTAACACACTGAAGAGTAATTGAATGAGAGATACCTGTCTAGTAACGTGTATCACTACCTTTCGCCCTGATGACGGCGGCGATTCGTCTCGGCATAGACTCGACAAGACACCGGAAGCGTTGGGAAGCCATATGGATCCACGACCCCTGAACAAGCTCCCACAGTTCACGAAGATTTGATGGAGAAGAGTCATCTCTCTCGATGGCATCCCATATGTGCTCGATGGGAATTGAGGTCAGGTGACCTAGCTGGCCAAGGAAGCGAGGTCACGTCAGTGGAGTGTTCATCCAACCATTCGGATACAATTCGGGAGCTGCATTGTCTTGTTGCAGGATGAGGTCCACAGTGGGATGTTGAAGACGCACAAACGGGAGCAAATGGTCGTCCAGGTTATCCCGGTAACGTTGACCTGTGAGGGACGATGTCACACGTACTAGGGGTCCCATTTCAGTCCACCTAAATAGTCCATAGACGAGAATGCCACGCCCACCAGCTTGAAGAGTACCATGCTGGCAAGAAGGATCCATCGCTTCATGGGGTTTGCGCCGTACTCGTATCCTGCCATCCGCATGTACCAACGTGGATCTCGACTCATCAGTCCAGGCAACATTTTCCCACATGTCTAGTGTCCGGTGACGATGTTTCCGGGAACATGCTAATCTGTGCACCCTGTGATGTGCGGTCAGCAGCGGTACCCTCGTGGGACGATGGCTTCTGTACCCCATAGCGAGAAGATGGTTCTGGATGGTGTGGCTGTTTACAGGTTTTTGTGCATCAGCGTTAAATTGCCGAGTGATTTCTTGCACTGTGGCCCGTCTATCCGCTGTTACAATGCGAGCTAACCGACGATGAGCCCGCCCAACCACACGCTGTTGTCCACAGCAGTTGGTCCTTGCAGGGATGGTTTTACCGGATTTGATGCACTCACGGTGCACCCGTGACACAGTGGGTCGTGAAAATCCTAGTGCTTGCACGACTTCGGAGATGGAGTAACCCATTCGTCGGGCCCCGACAATTTTCCCACGATCAAATGCGCTTAGATCCTTCGTCTTACCCATACTGCGTCCGACTGTTACTGATTCCCGTCGCATCACTCCTTATATTGTCGGATCGCTGCATACGTCATTTCGTTTCCGTTTACAGGGCCGCCCACAGCGCCACATTTGCATAACGCCAGCTGTCTCTAATTCAATTGCTCTTCAGTGTTTATGCCACAGTTATTATTCTGAAAAATTTATTAGAATTGTTTTTAATTCAATTTATGTGACACGAAAGCATTCCAATTCGGCGCTAGATGGCGTGATAAGTTAGCATAGCAATATTTCTGTATGGAAGCAACGAAATCGCTTATTCCTGCAGGATTTTGCTAACTATCTCAGCCAAATAGAAATCAATGAATACTGGTCAAAAGTGAGATTGGAATTTTGTCTTCTATATATGATCTTAAATCCTACTTCACGTTCATTTTTTGAAGAGAAAATGTGTACGTTAGCAGAGAACCCTCTCAATTTGAGCTATGGAAACTCCGTTCACTAACTAAGCTCCACCTACTCACTGAACTTCACCCTGAAATAACATCATTGGTTAAAACGTAACAACGCGTAGTTCGTCTTTTCATTGTGGAGACAACGAGACACCATTTCCATTTTGAATACAGTGAGGTCTGCTATGATTCACTGACGCCAATTCGACGTATATTCTAAAATAACTTTCATTTTTAGTTCCTTTTCCTATGTAAATTTGTGTTTGTTCTCCTTTATACTTCCAAACTTAACGTTATGCCTTTTCCCTCAAACGAGAATAAGGTTGGCAACACATTTGAGATCAGAGTGAAAGTGACGTGTGACTGTGATAAGAACGATCGATAAAAAGGACGATACAACAGTTACTACTGTGTGTGTGTGTGTGTGTGTGTGTGTGTGTGTAGACGTTCAATTAGATAAATGTAATCTGATATCGGCTGTCTTATATTGTGGAGATCTACTGAAATTCGCGCTGGACCAATAAAAGATTATCGTAAGTTTGACTTTTGTTTATGTTTCCTCTGGCCGTAAACGCTTAATTAGGAACTATTGCATCGTATTATTATTTAGTTCAACATTCCTTAGTCATGGTTTAGACGTAGCGTAACACCAATCTTGTTCACAAAAACTGACATTACGTTATATTAACTTCTGGGACAGTCATTCAAGACGTACACGCCACGCCCAGGGAGGGATGTTTTGCGCCATCTATCGCAGATGATGAGCCCTAACACTCATTCAAAGACAGCCTGTAACGTATACTCTATATTCACTATCTCTGGTTATTTTATTTTACTATGTAAATTATCTTCTTACTGAACGAAATATCATTTCACCCGCTGAATGAGATCTGGCAATGAGTGTAAGTCATGACGTGGTGGTAGCTAGTATATAGGCGCGTTCATCGAGACTTAGGGAGAGCTTTTGTGTTGTTATGAGGGGAGCTTTTGTTGTTGTTATGAGAGAGCGTTGTTGTTTACGGAAAGCGTTTGTAATACGAGGAGAGATTGTGTTCTTTTAAGGAGAGATTCTTCATTATTGTAAAACAAGTTGTGTGTGTGCTTTAGTTGACCAAGAGTCTTATAATAAAGAAGTTGCCGTAAGTAGTCTTTCTCAATTCATAGTTTTTGTCAGACCTCTGTCTGGCTGTTAGGTTTATAACATTAGTTTTCTTACCATAAATAACCAGCGTTAAGACTTTATTTACGTTCGTAATTAACTAGTAACAACACCCTTTTGAATTCTCTATTTTGAAGCTTAGTACAAGTATATCATTAGCTAGCTGGTAGGAAGAGAATCATTCATATTAATTAGCTTAGCGGAAAGCAAATAAAGCTAATTCATTATAAGCCTTAATCTTAAAGACAGGGAAAAATCCTCGTGTATTACAAGTGGTAAATTTAAGAAGCTCCTGCTATAACTAGAGGCTTTCATGGCCAATCTTTCTTCCTTCAAAGATTTCCAACAAAATTCCAGGAAGTTGGAGGGAGATAAATGCGTACAACTGCACACAGAGATCAGTCACCAGTGTTTAGTCTGATTGGCTCTTTAGATGCTGTCCCCCGCTTTTGTCCACTCGTCACCACAACAGTGAGAAGTCGAAACATTTTTACGCGTGTGCGACGCGTTTTCTTTCTCTAAATGGAGAATAAAAGAATTGGAAACAAAGTTAAAAGTTTTGTATGAGTGTGACAAATGTTTGAAGTCGAAAGTGAGATCGCCACTCCGGTGGCACAGTGGTCTAAGCGATGGCTTCTGATAATTCGTCCAAAAGGGTCCGGGTTCGAATCCCGGTGAGGCATGGAGGTTGTATTTGTCTTACGGCACTGGCTCCTATCCCTTCCCTGGAACAGTGACCCTAAATTAGGGACGGGCGACTGCTTATAGCCCATTCAGTTACTCACGGTGGTCGTTAAACCTCCAATCAAGAAAAAAAAAATGAGTGAAGTCGGAAGAAAATTTGATCTTGCAACATCAACGCTGTTTACAATTTTAAAGAACTAAGAGGAGATCAAGGAGACGGCTTTGCAGAACAACGCAGTGGAAAAATCCACGAAGTTACTGAATGGTGAACAAAAGAAATTGGAGAAAGCATTGTTTACGTGGTTTTGCTATAATCGAGCCAAAAGCGTGATATTAATGTTGGTAGGCCGATGATAAATGCTAAAGCTAATGAATTAGATGTTGAAATGAAGATCGATAATTTTAGTTGTCCGTACGGATAGCTAAACCGAATTAAAACTACAAACAAGTTAGTAAAATCATGCAATGCATTGATTATGATACGCTTTCCAGCATACCAGAAATCATTACTCAAGTTATCACTGAAGTTATGAGGATAATGGCTCTGGAATAAATCTCGCTCCTGTGCCGTGACCTTTGACCCCATTTCGATGATATTAAACAGAATTGGATTAGTATACCCCCGGAACAACATACTAAAATTTTGACGCAATAGAAGCACTTTTAGTCAAGTTATGAGGATAATGGCTGTGGAATAAATCTCGCTCCTGCGCCCTGACCTTTGACCCCGTTTCGATCATATTAAACATAACCGGTTCAGTATACACCAGGAACAACATACTACAGTTTTGTCGCAATCGAGGTATTTTTACGTAAGTTATGATGCATAAGGGCAATGGAATGGATCCCGCTCCTATGTCCTGAGCTTTGACCTATTTCACCCAATTTTAATAGGGTTCGTCCTTATGTGGTTCCCTACCACATATTAAAATGTCATCCAAATCGAACGATTTCTACGCAAGTTATGACGTATAAAGGCAATGGAATGGATCCCGCTCCTATGTCCCGAGATTTGACCCATTTCGCCTATTTTCGATAGGATTCGTCCCCAGTTGATCCCTTACCACATATTAAAATTTCATGGAAATCGAACCATTTGTAAGTGAGTTATGACGATTAAGGGCAATGGAATGGATCCCGCTCCTGTGTCCTGACCTTTGACCCATTTCGTCCATTTTCAGTAGGGTTCGTTCCCAGGTGGTCCCCTAACACATACAAAAATTTCATGGAAATCCAACCATTTGTAAGCGAGTTATGACGACTAAGGGCAATGGAATGGATCCCGCTCCTGTGTCCTGACCGTTGACCCCATTGCGTCCATTTTCAACAGGGTTCTTCGTCAGGTGGTCCCCTAACACATACTAAAATTTCATGGAAGTCGAACCATTTTTACGCGAGTTATGACGACTAAGGGCAATAAAATGGATCCCGCTCCTATATCCTGACCTTTGACCCATTTCGTCCATTTTCAACAGGGTTCGTCCCCAGATGGTCCCCTAACACATACTAACATTTCATGGAAATCGAACCATTTTTACGCGAGTTATCGTGCGGACAGACAGACGGACAAAGCTGGAGCATATACGCTTCTTCAACCTACGGTTGGAAAGCGTAACAAAGGATTTCTGTAAAAAAAATTTTGGAGGATCAGCTTCTGTCAGCACAGAAGAGGTTCAGGAACGGTCCGCTGTTTTTTCAGAATTTCTAGCTCTATATACAACGCAAAATACATTTACAATGCAGATGAAGCGCTTTGTTTTATAGCTTGTGGTCTGATTGGACTTTAATGGTAAAAGGTGATCCATGTTAAAGAGGAAAACGCTGTAAAAAAATGTTTAACATTTCTATGTTGAGCCAATATGGATTGTAGCAATAAATTAAAGCCATTACTTATTGGACAATTACAAACGCAGCGCTGCTTTCTTGATACTTTGCTACCGTGCGCATATGAAATAACTAATAAGAAGGCGTGGATGATGATTTGTATGATCGTTTATAACGAGAGGTCCGTTATAACGACAATTGTTTCCCTATTTTTGTCAACTCCAGTAATGTCGGACTTTTACTGTACACTGAGAAAAATGTTTGTTTGAAAAAACAAAATAGTTTTGGTGTGCTGTTTTGTCGATTTATTTTGTTGCTTTACCCAAACTCCTTCGGAATTGTTTTGTTGCCAACACAAAATTATTTCGTTGGTTATATTTTGTTAATTCAAGTACACTATCTACCAACAAGTAATTGGACACCCCTGCAATCGACGATATCCGCGGTCCTGATACACGTCACTGCCGCCGCCGTTAAATATCGTGAGGGAAACAACAACGCAACCAGTCGCATGCAAGATGCCACGCAGTTCGGAGCTCTCTGATTTCGAGAAAGGTGTAATCGTCGGGTGTCACAGAAATGGCCGATTCATACGTGACATATCCAGCGAGTTGTAGTACCCAAAATCGACAGTGGCCTACGTGATTGGCAAGTGGAAGATGAGAGGTGACTGTCGGAATGTGCCCCGACCCGGCAGACCCACAAAACTGGGAGTTAGAGACCGACTGGTGCTGGCCAGAGAAATTCGGAAGAACCGCGCCAAATCGATGGGCCACATCCGCGAGGAGTTTCAACAGGCATCCGGGAGTGTTCTTTCGATGAATACCATCCGTAAGGAAGCCCATCTGCTCGGTTATCATGGACGTGCTGCCACCCACAAGCCTTTGATCACCAAGTCCAATAGCGCTGCTCGGCTAACGTGGTGCATAGAACGTCGACAGTGGACCGTTTAACAGTGGAAACAAGTTCTCTGGAGCGATGAATCAAGGTTCACCTTCAACCGTTCGGATGGCAGGGTCTGGGTTTGACGTCTGCCTGGAGAACGCCTCCTGCCGGAATGTATTGTGCCAACTGTAAAGTTCGGCGGCGGTGGAATTATGCTATGGGGGTGTTTCTCCTGGTATGGCACGGGACCCTTGGTCGCAATTCCTATTAGACTCAACGCCGAGACCTACTGCACCATTTTGGATGACCATGCACTTCCTACGTTGTGGCAGTTTTTCGGGGTGGACCCATGTTACTTTCAGCATGACAATGCCACCTGTCATGTTGCGAGTTCCACCATGGCTTGGTATGGTGACAATGGGGTTAATCGAATGGACTGGCCTGCGTAGAGTCCGGACCTTAACCCTATCGAGCACCTTTGGGACGAGTTGGAGCGTCGACTTAAGGGGTGCTCCCACCGTCCGAAATCGGTGAAGGAACTGACCTGTCTTCTCCAAGCCGAGTGGAAGAAAATACCGCTAGCCGTCGTACAATGCCTGCTTGAGAGTATGTCCCGGAGGGTCGCAGCTGTAATCGCCGCTCATGGAGGCTCCACCAACTATTGAAGGTGAATGAACTTCGTTTTCCTTTGCTATCACAGGTGTCCAATTACTTGTTGGTAGATAGTGTATATGGAGGTGGAATCGACCTTACGCTAATGCGCACGTGATTACTAGCTACTCCATACGGCACTACCAGACTACTACTAATCAGAAGAATCTCGTTTTGTGCTTAAGACTTCGTCTTGAATTATGGCTGATTGCTAATTTTTATTTGCGATCAGTTCCTAATCTGAGTCATATTACCCGGAGAGAGATTGTTATGTTTAGAGAGACAATTCACTTAGCTACCTCCAATTGGTGTTTAGGGCTCCAACTAGATTGCCGACTTTCGTGGGTAGCGTACACCGGCTACCACACGAATAAAGCTAGACAATGCCTCCGGTAGTTAGCTCCACTATTGCACCGGAGAAGCTTCCTTACAACACGGCACAAAGTACTGCTGTTCAAGACATGTCGTCAGACCAGTGCTTAGCTACGCCTCCCCCATCTGGGTAGGCATTACTAGGAATCAGCGTGAGAGAATCGAATGGGTGCAGAGCCGAGGACTTCGTATGATCATTGGGACTACCCCTTGGACCGCACTCCGGAACCTGAGAAACAGTCTTGGAGTTGAAAAGGTACAAAGGGTTTCCCCAGACTCGCCAAAAAGTTCTTCAAGAAAGCTGGAAGCTCACCCTAATTTACTACGATCCCAGCGAATCCCTTAGGTATACCAGAACTATGACAGCAATTGATGTTCCCGCCTGACAGGGACTTGGGTAAGAGCAGCACTGTTGAGCACCGTTTTCTATGCTGGAGGTCTTGGATCAAATGGATGACTGAATCGGATGGAAGATAAGTGTGTTAGCATTGGTGGGTGTTAGAAAGACCACCACCCCTTTTTTATTCTTCTCAAATAAGCAACGAAATCATTGTGAAGAAAATGGCTGCGGAAGTTTGCACATTGGAAACACAATGCAAATATTTTAGATGGATCCACCTGATGATGTCCGTGTGTGTTGTTTATTAATAGAACTAACTGCTCCTGAATAAAGGAAACAACATTATTAAATGTTGTGATCGCGATCATTAGACTCAGTTATGCTGCACTATTTCAAGGATGTGTAATTCCTGTCCTTAAGTAAGAGTTTTTCTCTAACGGTGACGCAATTATGGGGGCAACTCTACAACAAACATGGCGTCAGTTGACGTCTGTAAGAAATGCGTTATTGTGCAGGGTGTCCGAGAATTATTGGACACATTACAAAATAATATAAAACAAAACATTAAACATATAGAAAAAACTGACTGTACTAACTTACAATGTAACTACACAAGTTAATAAATTTCGGTGTGAGATCCCTTGGTTGCTCGTAGTACGTCCCAGCGATACTCGACTTCGTGCCATGTATTGGCAAGCATCTGAGGAGTTATGGAATTAATAGCAGCTGTGATACGCTTCTTCAGTTCCTGCAAATCAGTACAAGGCGGCTGATAGACACGATCCTTCACATAACCCCACATGAAATAATCCAATGGAGTTAGATCTGGAGAGCGAGGAGGCCACGGAATGTGACCACCACGCCCAAATCCATCTTTTGGGGAAATGCTCATTTAGGCACTTACGTACACACGTTGTCTAATGCGGAGGCGCGCAGTCTTGTTGGAAAATGACGTTGTCATATCTTTTGATCTGGGGTAAAGCGAAATTTTCTAGCATATCCAACCAAATGTCACCATTTATGGTTTTTTGGCAGAAGAAGAAAGGGCCAATCACTCTTCTTTTGATAGGGCGCACCACACATTAACTTTTGGAGAATCACGTTTCAGTTCAATAGCAGCATGAGGCGGTTCACTGCCCCATATCCTACAGTTGTGACGATTCACAATACCTGATACATGAAATGTGGATTCATCACTGAAAATTACAGTACTCAGAAAGTTTTCGTCGTTTTCCACTCGATTCAGCATATCCACAGCAAAATCGTATCGCAGAGTGAAATCATTTACATGCATCTTTTGCACTGTTTGAATTTTAAAAGCATGAAACTTTAATTTCTTGTGCAAGATATTGTGAACTGTCGATTTCGGAATGCACAGTTCTCTGCTTGCTTTACGAACGGATTTCCTGGGGCTTCGTCGGAAACTCTCATTAACTTGGTCAGCCGTCTCACCGCTGACGCTAGGCCTACCGGCTCCTCTACGATGTTCCACATTGCCAGTTTCTTTAAACTGTTTCATCCACCGCTTAATTGAATTCGTTGACGGAGAATTACAACCATACTCTAAATGGTACCGTCTTTTAACTTTAATGACAGTCTTCAATTCCGCAAGCCATAACACACACATCGCCTTCTGCTGTACGGATGACATGACTACTGATTGCGCATTCCTCATCAGGCCACACCTAGCGCCATCTATCGGATTCTGGGAATAACAATTCTGCCAAACAAAAATATAGAAACCGTGTTAGTAATAGAAAAACAGACAATGCTCATAGTTTTTTTTTTGTACATAATTTTGTAATGTGTCCATTAATTCTCAAACACCCTGTATTATCATGAAACGTTTACGTGTTGTGAACATATTAGCTCAAGTTGGATATCATTGCGTCTTTGTATCATCCTTTGTATGATTATTAAAGTTATTTCTATTTGTTTGCATACAACTCAAGTCGGTATATGGTTTTATTATTGTTAGTATGATGTGCTCTCTGTTGTATTGGGTGTGGGCAAAAGTTCTAACCGTTTTTGTAATAGATGCAAATTGTGATTGGAGTAGTTGCGTCACAGATGACGCTACGATGCCAAATTTTCGGCCAAAAAAAGCGTGGAGCAGCAGAGCATATAGAAGCACTATACTCCAATTCACCCTAAAAGTGTACTACTGGTAAAGGCGGGAGAGCCTTATCACATCTCGTCGTGGAACGCAAGAACGGTATCCATCCGCGTCAATGTGCTCTTCTAAAGTTTCCTTTCTGATCCCCGCACCCACCTACACATCTCACAAGCCGTGGGGATTGTGAGTGGTGGTGTGGTAGAGGCTCACTGAGGATCGAGTTTCTCCGATTGTCAATTTATTGTCTCTGTGTTGTTAATGTTGGGAGAGGTCTTCCATCCCTTCCGCCTGCCCGAGTTGTATCCCAAGTAGGCGGAAACAGCCGAAAGTGCGAAGTTCTTGATTCAGCAATTTCTCACAACAAATTTATTTCTAAAAGCTTTCTAACTTCTGTAATTTTTCTTAGATAGCAATTTTGTCTGATAAACTGTTGAGCAAACAAAAATGGATTCTGAGCAATAATTCAACTGCTTTTGGCTCTAAACGCTAGGGACTATTTTTCGTAGCGGATGTAGCTGTTTCGTTCCCCTCATAGTGGTTCACTCTTAGGTTGACTCAGAGTATAGGTTTGTCCGAGTAAGTCATTCGTAACGGAAATCACGGACGGTGTAACACGGAATGCGATAAGGAGCACATTAGACATTGTTTACTGTACCAGTTCGAAAAAAGGCAGTACTACAGCCGCGGCTTGCCGCAACATACGTCAAGTGTATGGGGAGGATGCAGTTGATGATACCACACGTCGCCGTTGGTTTCGGAAATTCCGGGACGGAGACAGAAGCTGTAAAGTTCAACCACGTCCTGAACGTCCATCCGTGGTTTCTAACGAGGATGTGGACCAAGCCATAGCAAATGACCGACATCCAACGGTTCAGGAATGTACCGGAAATATTGTCGGTACACAACGGTCGAAAGACGGATGCATGTGCTTGAGTTCAACGCTAAGTTCGATAACTGGGTTTCGTACCAGCTTTCTGCAAAGCAACGAGAGCAGACAATCCGTACCTGTGTTTCTTTGCTTTCGCGCCACAGAAATGGACCGTTTTGGGGACGAATTGTAACGGGTGATGAGAAATGGGTACTGTACTGTAATGTAAAGCGTCGACGGACTTTGTGCCAAGGTACGGAGCGTGCTCCAGCGACCACAAAAGGAGGAATGCATTCCAAAAACGTTTTGTTGAGTGTTTGGTGGGTTGTCTAGGGAATAATCCCCTGAGAGGTGTAGGCACCTAAATGAACGATAAATGCTGACCTCTATTGCCAACAGTCGGACAGATTGCGAGAAAAACTGACATCGAAGTGGCCAGCACTCGTCAGTCGCAAAGGCGTGATCTTTCATCGTGAGACCTCATGCTGCTTTAATCACTCGGCAAAAATTACTGAACTTTGGTTTGGAAGTGTTACCCCACACTGCGTATTCCCCTGATCTGGCACCTACGGACTACCACCTTTTTCGATCGTTACAGAACGCCTTCGCTCTCCAAACCTTTGTTGATGTGGACGATGTGAGAACGGCATTGCATGATTTTTTTTTTTTGTACTTTAAACCACATGATCTTTTTCGACGTGGGATTCACCTTCTCATAGACAGCCGGCAAGAGGTCATACAGAATGATGGCAATTATCAGAAATCACAGGTACGTTATTTGTTGTGTTCTCCTTCTTTCTTTGTAGCCTACAAAAACGGGTAGAACTTATGCACACATTCAATTATTATTGTTACGCGCACATTTCCCCCGCCTTGAATGAAGGTCTAGCAAAAAAATAATTTTCCCTGTTCTACTGTGTACCGAGCTGATTGCAGCGTTGATATTAACTATTTAATTGCACATCCATTTCAAGACGTTATCAACAGAATTCACATAGGTAACAGGAATATAGGCGGGTTAAAGGAACACAGGTTATAACGAAGTAAATTTCTCCGTCATTTTTGATCTACGCCGGGATTCGAACCCGAGGCCGCTTATTCCGGAACAAGTCGCTCTACCAACTGAGCTACGCAGACATTTATTCTGATTCCTATCTGCCTTTATGTCGTGTGCGTCCTGCTGGCAGGTACGTCACATCTCCCCTCCCCCCGAAAATGGGGCCGGGGGCATGGCCCACGGGTCAGCCGTGACCATGAATCGTTGCAGGCAGCCATTCACTGTACAACGTGCACTTGAGAACTCCCAGTCAATCTGGTGTGTGGAATGCAACGTCACACACATTTATTTTTCGAAGCGCTGGAGAAGGAATTCTCTGATTTTTCCTGTCTCGCGGTGTGGAAATAACATCACACCAATGCGAGATTTTGAACGGCCGGGTCATCCGGATAGTTCGGGCGCCATTATAACGAAGTAAATTTCTCCGTCACTTTTATCCGCTCCAGGATTCGAACCCGGGTCCCCTCATTCCGGAATAAGTTGCTCTACCAATTGAGCTACGCGGACGTTTATTCTGATTCCTATCTGCCTTTATGTCGTGTGCGTCCTGCTGGCAGGTACGTCACATCTCCCTCCCCCGAAAATGGGGCCGGGGGCATGGCCCACGGGTCAGCCGTGACCATGAATCGTTGCAGGCAGCCATTCACTGTACAACGTGCACTTGAGAACTCCCAGTCAATCTGGTGTGTGGAATGCAACGTCACACACATTTATTTTTCGAAGCGCTGGAGAAGGGATTATCTTATTTTTCCTATCTCGCGGTGTGGAAATAACATCACACCAATGCGAGATTTTGAACGGCCGGGTCATCCGGATAGTTCGGGCGCCATTATAACGAAGTAAATTTCTCCGTCACTTTTATCCGCGCCAGGATTCGAACCCGGGTCCCCTCATTCCGGAATAAGTTGCTCTACCAATTGAGCTACGCGGACGTTTATTCTGATTCCTATCTGCCTTTATGTCGTGTGCGTCCTGCTGGCAGGTACGTCACAAGGTAGATAACAGGAATACAGGAGCGCAAAATTAACACAGGTAGGAGAGCGAGATCTATGTAAGTAAAATGAGCACAGGTAGATAACAGGAATTCAGATTGATAAAAAGAGCAGAGTTAAGATACAGGTACGCAAAAGGGGCACAAGCAGGATGGAGGTGGGACACATGTAGGTAAGAACACAGGTTGGTAAAAGAAGCACAGGTGGGACACATGTAGGATGCAGGCAGGTAAGAAGAACACAGGTTCGTAAAAGGAGCATAGTGGGACATAGGTAGGTAAGAAGAACAAAGGTTGGTAATAAATGCATAGGTGGGACACAGGTAGGTAAGAAGAATACAGGTTGGTAAGAAAAGGCATAGGTTGGACACAGGTAAGTAAGAACACAGGTTGGTAAAAGAAGCATAGGTGGGACACAGGTAGGTAAGAAGAATACATATTGGTAAAAACAAGCATAGGTTGGACACAGGTACGTAAGAACACAGGTTGACAAAAGAAGCATAGGTGGGACACAGGTATGTAAGAAGAATAAAGGTTGCTAAAAAAAGACATAGGTTGGACACAGGTTGGTAAAAGAAGCGTAGGTGGGACACAGGTAGGTAAGAAGGATACAGGTTGATAAGAAAAGGCATAGGTTGGACACAGGTAAGTAAGAACACAGGTTGGTAAAAGAAGCATAGCTAGGACACATGTAGAATGAAGGCAGGTAAGAAGTACACAGGCTCGTAAAAGAAACATAGTGGGACACAGGTAGGTAAGAAGAACACACATTGGTAAAATAGGCACAGGTGTGACACAGGTAGGTAAGAAGAACACAGGTTTGTAAAAGAGACATATGTGGAACACAGTAGGTAACAAGAACACATGTTAGTAAAAGATGCATAGGTGGGACACAGGTAAGTAAGAACACAGGTTGGTAAAAGAATCATAGGTGGGACACAGGTTGGTAAAAGAATCATAGGTGGGACACAGGTAGGTAAGAAGAATACAGGTTGGTAAGAAAAGGCATGGGTTGGACACATGCAAGTAAGAACACAGGTTCGTCAAAGAAGCATAGGTGGGACACAGGTAGGTAAGAAGAATACAGGTTGCTAAGAAAAGGCATAGGTTGGGCACAGGTTGGTAAAAGAAGCATAGGTGGGACACATGTAGGATGCAGGCAGGTAAGAAGGACACACGTTGGTAGAAGAGGCATAGGTGCGACGCAGGTAGGTAAGAAGAACACACGTTAGTAAAAGAGGCATAGGTGCGACACAGGTAGGTAAGAAGAACACAGGTTTGTAAAAGAGACATATGTGGAACACGGGTAGGCAACAAGAACACAGGTTGGTAAAAAAGGCATAGGTTGGACACAGGTAAATAAGAACACAGGTTCGTCAAAGAAGCATACGTGGGACACAGGTAGGTAAGAAGAATACAGGTTGCTAAGAAAAGGCATAGGTTGGACACAGGTTGGTAAAAGAAGCATAGGTGGGACACATGTAGGATGCAGGCAGGTAAGAAGGGCACACGTTGGTAGAAGAGGCATAGGTGCGACGCAGTTAGGTAAGAAGAACACAGGTTTGTAAAAAAGGCATAGGTTGGACACAAGTAAGTAAGAACACAGGTTGATAAAAGAAACATAGGTGAAACACTGGTAGGATGCAGGTAGGTAAGAAGAACACAGGTTGGTAAAAGAAACATAGGTGGGACACAGGTAGGATGCAGGTTGGCAAGAAGAATGCAGGTTGGTAAAAGAGGCATAGATAGGACACATGTATGTAAGAAGAGTACAGGTTGGTAAAAGAAGCATAGGAGGGACACAGGTAGGATGCAGGTAGGTAAGAAGAACACAGGCTTGTAAAAAGCATAGTGGGACACAGGTAAGATCCAGGTAGGTAAGAAGAATACAGGTTGGTAAAAGAAGCATTGATGGTACACACGTAGGTAAGGATAACACAGGCTGGTAAAAGAAGCATTGATGGAACACACGTAGGTAAGGATAACACAGGCTGGTAAAAGAAGCATAAGTAGGACACAGGTAAGATGCAGGTATGTAAGAAGAACTCAGATTGGTAAAAGAGACATAGATGGGACACACGTAGGTAAGGAGAACACAGGTTGGTAAAAGAAGCATAGGTGGGACACAGATAGATACCAGGAATAGAAGTAAAAGGAACACAGGTAATGCAGATAGATAACACGAATATTTATTGGACACAAGTAGGTATGAGGAATACAGGTAAGTCAAATATTGCTACTCAACGAACAGAATTATATCGATCGCCATATTGAGCACAAAAGTAGCCCACCAGGAACATTTTAATGATTTCTGGTCAATATACACTCAGTCTAAAGGTGGCAAATGAGTTGAATATTAAGTTTAGTTTCAAAAGCTGACGAAAGATAATGCAAAATAAATTGTAAACTGACCTCTGCTGCTCCGTTGTTGACTTCGAGAGCATTGACCTCCAGTGAATCCCAATCTGGCATTCCACATTGAGAGTCAGAACATGAGCTTTCTTCCTTTTGATCATGTGCAAGGGAAGAACTGGACGTCAACTCTCCAGAATGCGACTGCAAAGGATCTTCACCCAAGGGACTGTCCATCTGAAGCAAATAGGAAAATAACATTTCATCCAATGAATAAACAAAAACTTGAAATATCATTTCATCAAATGAATAAAAAAGATTTTGGAATAGCATAACATCGAGTGAATAAACAGGAATTAGGAATAGCATTTCATCAAATGAAAAAAAAGAGGAATTATCAATAACATTTCATCAAATGAATAAACAAGAATGCGGAAATAACATTTCATCAAATGAATAAAAAGGATTCCGAAATAGCATTTCATCAAATGAAAAAAAGAGGAATTATCAATAACATTTCATCAAATGAATAAACAAGAATGCGGAAATAACATTTCATCAAATGAATAAAAAGGATTCCGAAATAGCATTTCATCAAATGAAAAAAAGAGGAATTGTCAATAACATTTCATCAAATGAATAAACAAGAATGCGGAAATAACATTTCATCAAATGAATAAAAATGATTCCGAAATAGCATTTCATAAAATGAATAAACATTACTTTGAAATAATATATCATCGAGTGAATAAACAAGAATAGGAATACCATTTCATCGAATGAATAAAAAATAATTCGAAATAGCATTTCATCAAAATGAATAAACAGCGTTTTGGAATAACATTTCTTCAAATGAATAAACAAGAATGTTGAATAACACTTTATCAAATGACTAAAGAAGAATATCAAATAACGTTTCATCAGATGAATAAACAAGAATTCGGAATAACATTTCATCGAATGAATAAAAAATAATTCGAAATAGCATTTCATCAAAATGAATAAGCAAGATTTTGGGACAACATTTCATCAAATGAATGAACAAAAATTTCGAATAGCATTTCGTAAAATAAATAAACAAAGATAAGGAGCAGCATTTCATCAAATGAATTAAAAAAATTGAAATGGCATTTCGTCTAATGAATTAAAAAAATTTAAATGGCATTTCGTCTAATGAATAAACAAAAATTTATAATAACGTTTAATCCAATGAATAAACAAGGTTTTAGAATAGCATTTCCTGAAGTGAATAAACAGGAATTTATAATAACATTTTATGAAATGAAAAAAACAAGAATATTGAATTACCTTAAATCAAATGAATAAGCAAGAACTTGGGATAACATTTCATCAAATCAATAAAGAAGAATATGGAATAACACGTACATCAGGTTTGTAGTAATAAATATATATTTCAATATCCCTTCTCTTAAATGTTCAATTTGAAAATCACTCTGTCTGTGATAATTTACTTCCCGTGAGAGAAAGAATCTATTTTTATTTTTCGGTGTTTATAGATTGCAATATTACGGTTAATTTCTCTCTTTTTGTAAACGGTTTAAATGACTACTAAAAACATCGTTCGTACAGCATATTTCATAATTATGCGCATTTATTTCCTTGGTGGTTTACTTGTATTTTCTTTCTTACTCAATTCCCAGATTCACTAAAAATCTGCTTTGATGTACATACAGGGATCGGACAGAATAACGTGAACAGCACGCTTGGAGACGTGACTTTTAATGCAGCTGCGTACGACACAATACGCAAAGATGTCCACCACTTTTTAGTTGTAACAGCCTTGTTTAGAACCTCAAGGTCCTGTTTAAGTGCATTTCAAGTGTCTTACTGTACAATTTCTTTCAAGGTGACGACGAAATGAGCTACCTAACGGACTTCGAAAGAGAGCTAATTGCTGGTGGCCGGCTAGTTGGTGCCTCCGTGACAACAGTCGCCAGGGTAGTTGGGATATCGAAAGCTACTGCGTTTGGAGTCATGACAGCATACAATGTTCGTGGCAAAACGTCGTCTGCGAAACACAAGAGCGGCCGGAAAAAAGACCCTGGCTGATAGAGACAGGAAAGCATTAAAGAAGATTGCTACCCGTAATAAGAAGACCACAGCGCCGAAAATTTGTGCAGAGCTCAATCTGTATCTCCAGATCCCAGTATCAGCGAACAGTGCGCAGGGAACTGCATAAACAAGATATTCATGGCAGAGCTGGTATTGCAAAACCTCTGGTGACCCGGATGAATGGACAACGGTGACGACAGTGGTGCCAGGAGCATACAATGCGGACTGCAGATGTAATGTAGTAGGAGGAATCCACATTCACACTATTCTCCACTGTAGGAGGTGTTTACGTGAAGAGAACACCGTCAGAAGAGTACAACCCAGACTGTCTGCTCCCAACAGTACAGTATGGTGGTGGTTCCCTCATGCTCTAGGCTGCCATATTGAGGTTTTCAGCAGGTGCCTTGATAATCTTGCAAGGACAGCAGATGACTGGCAGCGGTTATGAAAGCATTTTGGCGAACCAAATCCATCCAATGGCGCAAATATTGTTTCCTGCAAGGGATGCCATCTATCGAGATGATAAACCCCAATTCACAGAACTCGGAATGTCCAATTAGAGGAACACGAGGACGAACTTTCACACATTCCTTGGCCTCCCCAATCGTCAGACTTAAACATCATCGAGAACTATGGTCTATGTTGGAAAATTGGGTAGGGCCTCGTTATCGTCCTCCTGCATCTCTCAAGGACCAGTAGTAGTTTCTGCATGAAGAATGGTTACATTCCACTAACCACCATTCCGGAATTGTATGCGTCCATTCCAATGAGGATTCATGCGGTTTTGAATGCCAAATGTGGTCCCACGCCCTATTAGGTACGAAAAACCTTCTTTCTGCATGAAGAATGTTGTAACATCCGCCTAACCACCATCCCGGAATTGTATGCGTCCATTCCAAGGAGGATTCATGCGGTTTTGAATGCCAAATGTGGTCCCACAGCCTATTAGGTACGTAAAACCTTCTTTCTGCATGAAGAATGTTGTAACATCCGCCTAACCACCATCCCGGAAATGTATGCGTCCATTCCAAGGAGGATTCATGCGGTTTTGAATGCCAAATGTGGTCCCACACCCTATTAGGTACGTAAAACCTTCTTTCTGCATGAAGAATGTTGTAACATCCGCCTAACCACCATCCCGGAAATGTATGCGTTCATTCCAAGGAGGATTCATGCGGTTTTGAATGCCAAATGTGGTCCCACACCCTATTAGGTACGTAAAACCTTCTTTCTGCATGAAGAATGTTGTAACATCCGCCTAACCACCATCCCGGAAATGTATGCGTCCATTCCAAGGAGGATTCATGCGGTTTTGAATGCCAAATGTGGTCCCACGCCCTATTAGGTACGTAAAACCTTCTTTCTGCATGAAGAATGTTGTAACATCCGCCTAACCACCATCCCGGAAATGTATGCGTCCATTCCAAGGAGGATTCATGCGGTTTTGAATGCCAAATGTGGTCCCACGCCCTATTAGGTACGTAAAACCTTCTTTCTGCACGAAGAATGTTGTAACATCCGCCTAACCACCATCCCGGAAATGTATGCGTCCATTCCAAGGAGGATTCATGCGGTTTTGAAGGCCAAATGTGGTCCCACACCCTATTAGGTACGTAAAACCTTCTTTCTGCATGAAGAATGTTGTAACATCCGCCTAACCACCATCCCGGAAATGTATGCGTTCATTCCAAGGAGGATTCATGCGGTTTTGAATGCCAAATGTGGTCCCACGCCCTATTAGGTACGTAAAACCTTCTTTCTGCACGAAGAATGTTGTAACATCCGCCTAACCACCATCCCGGAAATGTATGCGTCCATTCCAAGGAGGATTCATGCGGTTTTGAATGCCAAATGTGGTCCCACACCCTATTAGGTACGTAAAACCTTCTTTCTGCATGAAGAATGTTGAAACATCCGCCTAACCACCATCCCGGAAATGTATGCGTTCATTCCAAGGAGGATTCATGCGGTTTTGAATGCCAAATGTGGTCCCACACCCTATTAGGTACGTAAAACCTTCTTTCTGCATGAAGAATGTTGTAACATCCGCCTAACCACCATCCCGGAAATGTATGCGTCCATTCCAAGGAGGATTCATGCGGTTTTGAATGCCAAATGTGGTCCCACACCCTATTAGGTACGTAAAACCTTCTTTCTGCATGAAGAATGTTGTAACATCCGCCTAACCACCATCCCGGAAATGTATGCGTTCATTCCAAGGAGGATTCATGCGGTTTTGAAGGCCAAATGTGGTCCCACACCCTATTAGGTACGTAAAACCTTCTTTCTGCATGAAGAATGTTGTAACATCCGCCTAACCACCATCCCGGAAATGTATGCGTTCATTCCAAGGAGGATTCATGCGGTTTTGAATGCCAAATGTGGTCCCACACCCTATTAGGTACGTAAAACCTTCTTTCTGCATGAAGAATGTTGTAACATCCGCCTAACCACCATCCCGGAAATGTATGCGTCCATTCCAAGGAGGATTCATGCGGTTTTGAAGGCCAAATGTGGTCCCACACCCTATTAGGTACGTAAAACCTTCTTTCTGCATGAAGAATGTTGTAACATCCGCCTAACCACCATCCCGGAAATGTATGCGTCCATTCCAAGGAGGATTCATGCGGTTTTGAATGCCAAATGTGGTCCCACACCCTATTAGGTACGTAAAACCTTCTTTCTGCATGAAGAATGTTGTAACATCCGCCTAACCACCATCCCGGAAATGTATGCGTCCATTCCAAGGAGGATTCATGCGGTTTTGAATGCCAAATGTGGTCCCACACCCTATTAGGTACGTAAAACCTTCTTTCTGCATGAAGAATGTTGTAACATCCGCCTAACCACCATCCCGGAAATGTATGCGTCCATTCCAAGGAGGATTCATGCGGTTTTGAATGCCAAATGTGGTCCCACACCCTATTAGGTACGTAAAACCTTCTTTCTGCATGAAGAATGTTGTAACATCCGCCTAACCACCATCCCGGAAATGTATGCGTTCATTCCAAGGAGGATTCATGCGGTTTTGAATGCCAAATGTGGTCCCACACCCTATTAGGTACGTAAAACCTTCTTTCTGCATGAAGAATGTTGTAACATCCGCCTAACCACCATCCCGGAAATGTATGCGTTCATTCCAAGGAGGATTCATGCGGTTTTGAATGCCAAATGTGGTCCCACACCCTATTAGGTACGTAAAACCTTCTTTCTGCATGAAGAATGTTGTAACATCCGCCTAACCACCATCCCGGAAATGTATGCGTTCATTCCAAGGAGGATTCATGCGGTTTTGAATGCCAAATGTGGTCCCACACCCTATTAGGTACGTAAAACCTTCTTTCTGCATGAAGAATGTTGTAACATCCGCCTAACCACCATCCCGGAAATGTATGCGTTCATTCCAAGGAGGATTCATGCGGTTTTGAATGCCAAATGTGGTCCCACACCCTATTAGGTACGTAAAACCTTCTTTCTGCATGAAGAATGTTGTAACATCCGCCTAACCACCATCCCGGAAATGTATGCGTTCATTCCAAGGAGGATTCAGTCGGTTTTGAATGCCAAATGTGGTCCCACACCCTATTAGGTACGTAAAACCTTCTTTCTGCATGAAGAATGTTGTAACATCCGCCTAACCACCATCCCGCAAATGTATGCGTCCATTCCAAGGAGGATTCATGCGGTTTTGAATGCCAAATGTGGTCCCACACCCTATTAGGTACGTAAAACCTTCTTTCTGCATGAAGAATGTTGTAACATCCGCCTAACCACCATCCCGGAAATGTATGCGTTCATTCCAAGGAGGATTCATGCGGTTTTGAATGCCAAATGTGGTCCCACACCCTATTAGGTACGTAAAACCTTCTTTCTGCATGAAGAATGTTGTAACATCCGCCTAACCACCATCCCGGAAATGTATGCGTTCATTCCAAGGAGGATTCATGCGGTTTTGAATGCCAAATGTGGTCCCACACCCTATTAGGTACGTAAAACCTTCTTTCTGCATGAAGAATGTTGTAACATCCGCCTAACCACCATCCCGGAAATGTATGCGTTCATTCCAAGGAGGATTCATGCGGTTTTGAATGCCAAATGTGGTCCCACACCCTATTAGGTACGTAAAACCTTCTTTCTGCATGAAGAATGTTGTAACATCCGCCTAACCACCATCCCGGAAATGTATGCGTTCATTCCAAGGAGGATTCATGCGGTTTTGAATGCCAAATGTGGTCCCACACCCTATTAGGTACGTAAAACCTTCTTTCTGCATGAAGAATGTTGTAACATCCGCCTAACCACCATCCCGGAAATGTATGCGTCCATTCCAAGGAGGATTCATGCGGTTTTGAATGCCAAATGTGGTCCCACACCCTATTAGGTACGTAAAACCTTCTTTCTGCATGAAGAATGTTGTAACATCCGCCTAACCACCATCCCGGAAATGTATGCGTCCATTCCAAGGAGGATTCATGCGGTTTTGAATGCCAAATGTGGTCCCACACCCTATTAGGTACGTAAAACCTTCTTTCTGCATGAAGAATGTTGTAACATCCGCCTAACCACCATCCCGGAAATGTATGCGTTCATTCCAAGGAGGATTCATGCGGTTTTGAATGCCAAATGTGGTCCCACACCCTATTAGGTACGTAAAACCTTCTTTCTGCATGAAGAATGTTGTAACATCCGCCTAACCACCATCCCGGAAATGTATGCGTTCATTCCAAGGAGGATTCATGCGGTTTTGAATGCCAAATGTGGTCCCACACCCTATTAGGTACGTAAAACCTTCTTTCTGCATGAAGAATGTTGTAACATCCGCCTAACCACCATCCCGGAAATGTATGCGTTCATTCCAAGGAGGATTCATGCGGTTTTGAATGCCAAATGTGGTCCCACACCCTATTAGGTACGTAAAACCTTCTTTCTGCATGAAGAATGTTGTAACATCCGCCTAACCACCATCCCGGAAATGTATGCGTTCATTCCAAGGAGGATTCATGCGGTTTTGAATGCCAAATGTGGTCCCACACCCTATTAGGTACGTAAAACCTTCTTTCTGCATGAAGAATGTTGTAACATCCGCCTAACCACCATCCCGGAAATGTATGCGTTCATTCCAAGGAGGATTCAGTCGGTTTTGAATGCCAAATGTGGTCCCACACCCTATTAGGTACGTAAAACCTTCTTTCTGCATGAAGAATGTTGTAACATCCGCCTAACCACCATCCCGGAAATGTATGCGTTCATTCCAAGGAGGATTCATGCGGTTTTGAATGCCAAATGTGGTCCCACACCCTATTAGGTACGTAAAACCTTCTTTCTGCATGAAGAATGTTGTAACATCCGCCTAACCACCATCCCGGAAATGTATGCGTTCATTCCAAGGAGGATTCAGTCGGTTTTGAATGCCAAATGTGGTCCCACACCCTATTAGGTACGTAAAACCTTCTTTCTGCATGAAGAATGTTGTAACATCCGCCTAACCACCATCCCGGAAATGTATGCGTCCATTCCAAGGAGGATTCATGCGGTTTTGAATGCCAAATGTGGTCCCACACCCTATTAGGTACGTAAAACCTTCTTTCTGCATGAAGAATGTTGTAACATCCGCCTAACCACCATCCCGGAAATGTATGCGTCCATTCCAAGGAGGATTCATGCGGTTTTGAATGCCAAATGTGGTCCCACACCCTATTAGGTACGTAAAACCTTCTTTCTGCATGAAGAATGTTGTAACATCCGCCTAACCACCATCCCGGAAATGTATGCGTCCATTCCAAGGAGGATTCATGCGGTTTTGAATGCCAAATGTGGTCCCACACCCTATTAGGTACGTAAAACCTTCTTTCTGCATGAAGAATGTTGTAACATCCGCCTAACCACCATCCCGGAAATGTATGCGTTCATTCCAAGGAGGATTCATGCGGTTTTGAATGCCAAATGTGGTCCCACACCCTATTAGGTACGTAAAACCTTCTTTCTGCATGAAGAATGTTGTAACATCCGCCTAACCACCATCCCGGAAATGTATGCGTTCATTCCAAGGAGGATTCATGCGGTTTTGAATGCCAAATGTGGTCCCACACCCTATTAGGTACGTAAAACCTTCTTTCTGCATGAAGAATGTTGTAACATCCGCCTAACCACCATCCCGGAAATGTATGCGTTCATTCCAAGGAGGATTCATGCGGTTTTGAATGCCAAATGTGGTCCCACACCCTATTAGGTACGTAAAACCTTCTTTCTGCATGAAGAATGTTGTAACATCCGCCTAACCACCATCCCGGAAATGTATGCGTTCATTCCAAGGAGGATTCATGCGGTTTTGAATGCCAAATGTGGTCCCACACCCTATTAGGTACGTAAAACCTTCTTTCTGCATGAAGAATGTTGTAACATCCGCCTAACCACCATCCCGGAAATGTATGCGTTCATTCCAAGGAGGATTCATGCGGTTTTGAATGCCAAATGTGGTCCCACACCCTATTAGGTACGTAAAACCTTCTTTCTGCATGAAGAATGTTGTAACATCCGCCTAACCACCATCCCGGAAATGTATGCGTTCATTCCAAGGAGGATTCATGCGGTTTTGAATGCCAAATGTGGTCCCACACCCTATTAGGTACGTAAAACCTTCTTTCTGCATGAAGAATGTTGTAACATCCGCCTAACCACCATCCCGGAAATGTATGCGTTCATTCCAAGGAGGATTCATGCGGTTTTGAATGCCAAATGTGGTCCCACACCCTATTAGGTACGTAAAACCTTCTTTCTGCATGAAGAATGTTGTAACATCCGCCTAACCACCATCCCGGAAATGTATGCGTCCATTCCAAGGAGGATTCATGCGGTTTTGAATGCCAAATGTGGTCCCACACCCTATTAGGTACGTAAAACCTTCTTTCTGCATGAAGAATGTTGTAACATCCGCCTAACCACCATCCCGGAAATGTATGCGTCCATTCCAAGGAGGATTCATGCGGTTTTGAATGCCAAATGTGGTCCCACACCCTATTAGGTACGTAAAACCTTCTTTCTGCATGAAGAATGTTGTAACATCCGCCTAACCACCATCCCGGAAATGTATGCGTTCATTCCAAGGAGGATTCATGCGGTTTTGAATGCCAAATGTGGTCCCACACCCTATTAGGTACGTAAAACCTTCTTTCTGCATGAAGAATGTTGTAACATCCGCCTAACCACCATCCCGGAAATGTATGCGTTCATTCCAAGGAGGATTCATGCGGTTTTGAATGCCAAATGTGGTCCCACACCCTATTAGGTACGTAAAACCTTCTTTCTGCATGAAGAATGTTGTAACATCCGCCTAACCACCATCCCGGAAATGTATGCGTTCATTCCAAGGAGGATTCATGCGGTTTTGAATGCCAAATGTGGTCCCACACCCTATTAGGTACGTAAAACCTTCTTTCTGCATGAAGAATGTTGTAACATCCGCCTAACCACCATCCCGGAAATGTATGCGTTCATTCCAAGGAGGATTCATGCGGTTTTGAATGCCAAATGTGGTCCCACACCCTATTAGGTACGTAAAACCTTCTTTCTGCATGAAGAATGTTGTAACATCCGCCTAACCACCATCCCGGAAATGTATGCGTCCATTCCAAGGAGGATTCATGCGGTTTTGAATGCCAAATGTGGTCCCACACCCTATTAGGTACGTAAAACCTTCTTTCTGCATGAAGAATGTTGTAACATCCGCCTAACCACCATCCCGGAAATGTATGCGTCCATTCCAAGGAGGATTCATGCGGTTTTGAATGCCAAATGTGGTCCCACACCCTATTAGGTACGTAAAACCTTCTTTCTGCATGAAGAATGTTGTAACATCCGCCTAACCACCATCCCGGAAATGTATGCGTCCATTCCAAGGAGGATTCATGCGGTTTTGAATGCCAAATGTGGTCCCACACCCTATTAGGTACGTAAAACCTTCTTTCTGCATGAAGAATGTTGTAACATCCGCCTAACCACCATCCCGGAAATGTATGCGTCCATTCCAAGGAGGATTCATGCGGTTTTGAATGCCAAATGTGGTCCCACACCCTATTAGGTACGTAAAACCTTCTTTCTGCATGAAGAATGTTGTAACATCCGCCTAACCACCATCCCGGAAATGTATGCGTTCATTCCAAGGAGGATTCATGCGGTTTTGAATGCCAAATGTGGTCCCACACCCTATTAGGTACGTAAAACCTTCTTTCTGCATGAAGAATGTTGTAACATCCGCCTAACCACCATCCCGGAAATGTATGCGTTCATTCCAAGGAGGATTCATGCGGTTTTGAATGCCAAATGTGGTCCCACACCCTATTAGGTACGTAAAACCTTCTTTCTGCATAAAGAATGTTGTAACATCCGCCTAACCACCATCCCGGAAATGTATGCGTTCATTCCAAGGAGGATTCATGCGGTTTTGAATGCCAAATGTGGTCCCACACCCTATTAGGTACGTAAAACCTTCTTTCTGCATGAAGAATGTTGTAACATCCGCCTAACCACCATCCCGGAAATGTATGCGTTCATTCCAAGGAGGATTCAGTCGGTTTTGAATGCCAAATGTGGTCCCACACCCTATTAGGTACGTAAAACCTTCTTTCTGCATGAAGAATGTTGTAACATCCGCCTAACCACCATCCCGGAAATGTATGCGTTCATTCCAAGGAGGATTCATGCGGTTTTGAATGCCAAATGTGGTCCCACACCCTATTAGGTACGTAAAACCTTCTTTCTGCATGAAGAATGTTGTAACATCCGCCTAACCACCATCCCGGAAATGTATGCGTTCATTCCAAGGAGGATTCATGCGGTTTTGAATGCCAAATGTGGTCCCACACCCTATTAGGTACGTAAAACCTTCTTTCTGCATGAAGAATGTTGTAACATCCGCCTAACCACCATCCCGGAAATGTATGCGTCCATTCCAAGGAGGATTCATGCGGTTTTGAATGCCAAATGTGGTCCCACACCCTATTAGGTACGTAAAACCTTCTTTCTGCATGAAGAATGTTGTAACATCCGCCTAACCACCATCCCGGAAATGTATGCGTCCATTCCAAGGAGGATTCATGCGGTTTTGAATGCCAAATGTGGTCCCACACCCTATTAGGTACGTAAAACCTTCTTTCTGCATGAAGAATGTTGTAACATCCGCCTAACCACCATCCCGGAAATGTATGCGTCCATTCCAAGGAGGATTCATGTGGTTTTGAATGCCAAATGTGGTCCCACACCCTATTAGGTACGTAAAACCTTCTTTCTGCATGAAGAATGTTGTAACATCCGCCTAACCACCATCCCGGAAATGTATGCGTTCATTCCAAGGAGGATTCATGCGGTTTTGAATGCCAAATGTGGTCCCACACCCTATTAGGTACGTAAAACCTTCTTTCTGCATGAAGAATGTTGTAACATCCGCCTAACCACCATCCCGGAAATGTATGCGTTCATTCCAAGGAGGATTCATGCGGTTTTGAATGCCAAATGTGGTCCCACACCCTATTAGGTACGTAAAACCTTCTTTCTGCATGAAGAATGTTGTAACATCCGCCTAACCACCATCCCGGAAATGTATGCGTCCATTCCAAGGAGGATTCATGCGGTTTTGAATGCCAAATGTGGTCCCACACCCTATTAGGTACGTAAAACCTTCTTTCTGCATGAAGAATGTTGTAACATCCGCCTAACCACCATCCCGGAAATGTATGCGTTCATTCCAAGGAGGATTCATGCGGTTTTGAATGCCAAATGTGGTCCCACACCCTATTAGGTACGTAAAACCTTCTTTCTGCACGAAGAATGTTGTAACATCCGCCTAACCACCATCCCGGAAATGTATGCGTCCATTCCAAGGAGGATTCATGCGGTTTTGAAGGCCAAATGTGGTCCCACACCCTATTAGGTACGTAAAACCTTCTTTCTGCATGAAGAATGTTGTAACATCCGCCTAACCACCATCCCGGAAATGTATGCGTCCATTCCAAGGAGGATTCATGCGGTTTTGAATGCCAAATGTGGTCCCACACCCTATTAGGTACGTAAAACCTTCTTTCTGCATGAAGAATGTTGTAACATCCGCCTAACCACCATCCCGGAAATGTATGCGTCCATTCCAAGGAGGATTCATGCGGTTTTGAATGCCAAATGTGGTCCCACACCCTATTAGGTACGTAAAACCTTCTTTCTGCATGAAGAATGTTGTAACATCCGCCTAACCACCATCCCGGAAATGTATGCGTTCATTCCAAGGAGGATTCATGCGGTTTTGAATGCCAAATGTGGTCCCACACCCTATTAGGTACGTAAAACCTTCTTTCTGCATGAAGAATGTTGTAACATCCGCCTAACCACCATCCCGGAAATGTATGCGTCCATTCCAAGGAGGATTCATGCGGTTTTGAATGCCAAATGTGGTCCCACACCCTATTAGGTACGTAAAACCTTCTTTCTGCATGAAGAATGTTGTAACATCCGCCTAACCACCATCCCGGAAATGTATGCGTTCATTCCAAGGAGGATTCATGCGGTTTTGAATGCCAAATGTGGTCCCACACCCTATTAGGTACGTAAAACCTTCTTTCTGCATGAAGAATGTTGTAACATCCGCCTAACCACCATCCCGGAAATGTATGCGTTCATTCCAAGGAGGATTCAGTCGGTTTTGAATGCCAAATGTGGTCCCACACCCTATTAGGTACGTAAAACCTTCTTTCTGCATGAAGAATGTTGTAACATCCGCCTAACCACCATCCCGGAAATGTATGCGTCCATTCCAAGGAGGATTCATGCGGTTTTGAATGCCAAATGTGGTCCCACACCCTATTAGGTACGTAAAACCTTCTTTCTGCATGAAGAATGTTGTAACATCCGCCTAACCACCATCCCGGAAATGTATGCGTCCATTCCAAGGAGGATTCATGCGGTTTTGAATGCCAAATGTGGTCCCACACCCTATTAGGTACGTAAAACCTTCTTTCTGCATGAAGAATGTTGTAACATCCGCCTAACCACCATCCCGGAAATGTATGCGTTCATTCCAAGGAGGATTCAGTCGGTTTTGAATGCCAAATGTGGTCCCACACCCTATTAGGTACGTAAAACCTTCTTTCTGCATGAAGAATGTTGTAACATCCGCCTAACCACCATCCCGGAAATGTATGCGTCCATTCCAAGGAGGATTCATGCGGTTTTGAATGCCAAATGTGGTCCCACACCCTATTAGGTACGTAAAACCTTCTTTCTGCATGAAGAATGTTGTAACATCCGCCTAACCACCATCCCGGAAATGTATGCGTTCATTCCAAGGAGGATTCATGCGGTTTTGAATGCCAAATGTGGTCCCACACCCTATTAGGTACGTAAAACCTTCTTTCTGCATGAAGAATGTTGTAACATCCGCCTAACCACCATCCCGGAAATGTATGCGTTCATTCCAAGGAGGATTCATGCGGTTTTGAATGCCAAATGTGGTCCCACACCCTATTAGGTACGTAAAACCTTCTTTCTGCATGAAGAATGTTGTAACATCCGCCTAACCACCATCCCGGAAATGTATGCGTCCATTCCAAGGAGGATTCATGCGGTTTTGAATGCCAAATGTGGTCCCACACCCTATTAGGTACGTAAAACCTTCTTTCTGCATGAAGAATGTTGTAACATCCGCCTAACCACCATCCCGGAAATGTATGCGTTCATTCCAAGGAGGATTCATGCGGTTTTGAATGCCAAATGTGGTCCCACACCCTATTAGGTACGTAAAACCTTCTTTCTGCATGAAGAATGTTGTAACATCCGCCTAACCACCATCCCGGAAATGTATGCGTTCCATTCCAAGGAGGATTCATGCGGTTTTGAATGCCAAATGTGGTCCCACACCCTATTAGGTACGTAAAACCTTCTTTCTGCATGAAGAATGTTGTAACATCCGCCTAACCACCATCCCGGAAATGTATGCGTCCATTCCAAGGAGGATTCATGCGGTTTTGAATGCCAAATGTGGTCCCACACCCTATTAGGTACGTAAAACCTTCTTTCTGCATGAAGAATGTTGTAACATCCGCCTAACCACCATCCCGGAAATGTATGCGTCCATTCCAAGGAGGATTCATGCGGTTTTGAATGCCAAATGTGGTCCCACACCCTATTAGGTACGTAAAACCTTCTTTCTGCATGAAGAATGTTGTAACATCCGCCTAACCACCATCCCGGAAATGTATGCGTTCATTCCAAGGAGGATTCATGCGGTTTTGAATGCCAAATGTGGTCCCACACCCTATTAGGTACGTAAAACCTTCTTTCTGCATGAAGAATGTTGTAACATCCGCCTAACCACCATCCCGGAAATGTATGCGTTCATTCCAAGGAGGATTCATGCGGTTTTGAATGCCAAATGTGGTCCCACACCCTATTAGGTACGTAAAACCTTCTTTCTGCATGAAGAATGTTGTAACATCCGCCTAACCACCATCCCGGAAATGTATGCGTTCATTCCAAGGAGGATTCATGCGGTTTTGAATGCCAAATGTGGTCCCACACCCTATTAGGTACGTAAAACCTTCTTTCTGCATGAAGAATGTTGTAACATCCGCCTAACCACCATCCCGGAAATGTATGCGTTCATTCCAAGGAGGATTCAGTCGGTTTTGAATGCCAAATGTGGTCCCACACCCTATTAGGTACGTAAAACCTTCTTTCTGCATGAAGAATGTTGTAACATCCGCCTAACCAACATCCCGGAAATGTACGCGTTCATTCCAAGGAGGATTCAGTCGGTTTTGAATGCCAAATGTGGTCCCACACCCTATTAGGTACGTAAAACCTTCTTTCTGCATGAAGAATGTTGTAACATCCGCCTAACCACCATCCCGGAAATGTATGCGTTCATTCCAAGGAGGATTCATGCGGTTTTGAATGCCAAATGTGGTCCCACACCCTATTAGGTACGTAAAACCTTCTTTCTGCATGAAGAATGTTGTAACATCCGCCTAACCACCATCCCGGAAATGTATGCGTTCATTCCAAGGAGGATTCAGTCGGTTTTGAATGCCAAATGTGGTCACACACCCTATTAGGTACGTAAAACCTTCTTTCTGCATGAAGAATGTTGTAACATCCGCCTAACCACCATCCCGCAAATGTATGCGTCCATTCCAATAAGGATTCATGCGGTTTTGAATGTCAAATGTGGTCCCACACCCTATTAGGTACGTAAAACCTTCTTTCTGCATGAAGAATGTTGTAACATCCGCCTAACCACCATCCCGGAAATGTATGCGTTCATTCCAAGGAGGATTCATGCGGTTTTGAATGCCAAATGTGGTCCCACACCCTATTAGGTACGTAAAACCTTCTTTCTGCATGAAGAATGTTGTAACATCCGCCTAACCACCATCCCGGAAATGTATGCGTCCATTCCAAGGAGGATTCATGCGGTTTTGAATGTCAAATGTGGTCCCACACCCTATTAGGTACGTAAAACCTTCTTTCTGCATGAAGAATGTTGTAACATCCGCCTAACCACCATCCCGGAAATGTATGCGTTCATTCCAAGGAGGATTCATGCGGTTTTGAATGCCAAATGTGGTCCCACACCCTATTAGGTACGTAAAACCTTCTTTCTGCATGAAGAATGTTATAACATCCGCCTAACCACCATCCCGGAAATGTATGCGTCCATTCCAAGGAGGATTCATGCGGTTTTGAATGCCAAATGTGGTCCCACACCCTATTAGGTACGTAAAACCTTCTTTCTGCATGAAGAATGTTGTAACATCCGCCTAACCACCATCCCGGAAATGTATGCGTTCATTCCAAGGAGGATTCATGCGGTTTTGAATGCCAAATGTGGTCCCACACCCTATTAGGTACGTAAAACCTTCTTTCTGCATGAAGAATGTTGTAACATCCGCCTAACCACCATCCCGGAAATGTATGCGTCCATTCCAAGGAGGATTCATGCGGTTTTGAATGCCAAATGTGGTCCCACACCCTATTAGGTACGTAAAACCTTCTTTCTGCATGAAGAATGTTGTAACATCCGCCTAACCACCATCCCGGAAATGTATGCGTCCATTCCAAGGAGGATTCATGCGGTTTTGAATGCCAAATGTGGTCCCACACCCTATTAGGTACGTAAAACCTTCTTTCTGCATGAAGAATGTTGTAACATCCGCCTAACCACCATCCCGGAAATGTATGCGTCCATTCCAAGGAGGATTCATGCGGTTTTGAATGCCAAATGTGGTCCCACACCCTATTAGGTACGTAAAACCTTCTTTCTGCATGAAGAATGTTGTAACATCCGCCTAACCACCATCCCGGAAATGTATGCGTCCATTCCAAGGAGGATTCATGCGGTTTTGAATGCCAAATGTGGTCCCACACCCTATTAGGTACGTAAAACCTTCTTTCTGCATGAAGAATGTTGTAACATCCGCCTAACCACCATCCCGGAAATGTATGCGTCCATTCCAAGGAGGATTCATGCGGTTTTGAATGCCAAATGTGGTCCCACACCCTATTAGGTACGTAAAACCTTCTTTCTGCATGAAGAATGTTGTAACATCCGCCTAACCACCATCCCGGAAATGTATGCGTTCATTCCAAGGAGGATTCATGCGGTTTTGAATGCCAAATGTGGTCCCACACCCTATTAGGTACGTAAAACCTTCTTTCTGCATGAAGAATGTTGTAACATCCGCCTAACCACCATCCCGGAAATGTATGCGTTCATTCCAAGGAGGATTCATGCGGTTTTGAATGCCAAATGTGGTCCCACACCCTATTAGGTACGTAAAACCTTCTTTCTGCATGAAGAATGTTGTAACATCCGCCTAACCACCATCCCGGAAATGTATGCGTTCATTCCAAGGAGGATTCAGTCGGTTTTGAATGCCAAATGTGGTCCCACACCCTATTAGGTACGTAAAACCTTCTTTCTGCATGAAGAATGTTGTAACATCCGCCTAACCACCATCCCGGAAATGTATGCGTTCATTCCAAGGAGGATTCATGCGGTTTTGAATGCCAAATGTGGTCCCACACCCTATTAGGTACGTAAAACCTTCTTTCTGCATGAAGAATGTTGTAACATCCGCCTAACCACCATCCCGGAAATGTATGCGTTCATTCCAAGGAGGATTCAGTCGGTTTTGAATGCCAAATGTGGTCACACACCCTATTAGGTACGTAAAACCTTCTTTCTGCATGAAGAATGTTGTAACATCCGCCTAACCACCATCCCGCAAATGTATGCGTCCATTCCAATAAGGATTCATGCGGTTTTGAATGTCAAATGTGGTCCCACACCCTATTAGGTACGTAAAACCTTCTTTCTGCACGAAGAATGTTGTAACATCCGCCTAACCACCATCCCGGAAATGTATGCGTCCATTCCAAGGAGGATTCATGCGGTTTTGAAGGCCAAATGTGGTCCCACACCCTATTAGGTACGTAAAACCTTCTTTCTGCATGAAGAATGTTGTAACATCCGCCTAACCACCATCCCGGAAATGTATGCGTCCATTCCAAGGAGGATTCATGCGGTTTTGAATGCCAAATGTGGTCCCACACCCTATTAGGTACGTAAAACCTTCTTTCTGCATGAAGAATGTTGTAACATCCGCCTAACCACCATCCCGGAAATGTATGCGTTCATTCCAAGGAGGATTCATGCGGTTTTGAATGCCAAATGTGGTCCCACACCCTATTAGGTACGTAAAACCTTCTTTCTGCATGAAGAATGTTGTAACATCCGCCTAACCACCATCCCGGAAATGTATGCGTTCATTCCAAGGAGGATTCAGTCGGTTTTGAATGCCAAATGTGGTCCCACACCCTATTAGGTACGTAAAACCTTCTTTCTGCATGAAGAATGTTGTAACATCCGCCTAACCACCATCCCGGAAATGTATGCGTCCATTCCAAGGAGGATTCATGCGGTTTTGAATGCCAAATGTGGTCCCACACCCTATTAGGTACGTAAAACCTTCTTTCTGCATGAAGAATGTTGTAACATCCGCCTAACCACCATCCCGGAAATGTATGCGTCCATTCCAAGGAGGATTCATGCGGTTTTGAATGCCAAATGTGGTCCCACACCCTATTAGGTACGTAAAACCTTCTTTCTGCATGAAGAATGTTGTAACATCCGCCTAACCACCATCCCGGAAATGTATGCGTCCATTCCAAGGAGGATTCATGCGGTTTTGAATGCCAAATGTGGTCCCACACCCTATTAGGTACGTAAAACCTTCTTTCTGCATGAAGAATGTTGTAACATCCGCCTAACCACCATCCCGGAAATGTATGCGTCCATTCCAAGGAGGATTCATGCGGTTTTGAATGCCAAATGTGGTCCCACACCCTATTAGGTACGTAAAACCTTCTTTCTGCATGAAGAATGTTGTAACATCCGCCTAACCACCATCCCGGAAATGTATGCGTTCATTCCAAGGAGGATTCATGCGGTTTTGAATGCCAAATGTGGTCCCACACCCTATTAGGTACGTAAAACCTTCTTTCTGCATGAAGAATGTTGTAACATCCGCCTAACCACCATCCCGGAAATGTATGCGTTCATTCCAAGGAGGATTCATGCGGTTTTGAATGCCAAATGTGGTCCCACACCCTATTAGGTACGTAAAACCTTCTTTCTGCATGAAGAATGTTGTAACATCCGCCTAACCACCATCCCGGAAATGTATGCGTTCATTCCAAGGAGGATTCATGCGGTTTTGAATGCCAAATGTGGTCCCACACCCTATTAGGTACGTAAAACCTTCTTTCTGCATGAAGAATGTTGTAACATCCGCCTAACCACCATCCCGGAAATGTATGCGTTCATTCCAAGGAGGATTCCGTCGGTTTTGAATGCCAAATGTGGTCCCACACCCTATTAGGTACGTAAAACCTTCTTTCTGCATGAAGAATGTTGTAACATCCGCCTAACCAACATCCCGGAAATGTACGCGTTCATTCCAAGGAGGATTCAGTCGGTATTGAATGCCAAATGTGGTCCCACACCCTATTAGGTACGTAAAACCTTCTTTCTGCATGAAGAATGTTGTAACATCCGCCTAACCACCATCACGGAAATGTATGCGTTCATTCCAAGGAGGATTCATGCGGTTTTGAATGCCAAATGTGGTCCCACACCCTATTAGGTACGTAAAACCTTCTTTCTGCATGAAGAATGTTGTAACATCCGCCTAACCACCATCCCGGAAATGTATGCGTTCATTCCAAGGAGGATTCAGTCGGTTTTGAATGCCAAATGTGGTCACACACCCTATTAGGTACGTAAAACCTTCTTTCTGCATGAAGAATGTTGTAACATCCGCCTAACCACCATCCCGCAAATGTATGCGTCCATTCCAATAAGGATTCATGCGGTTTTGAATGTCAAATGTGGTCCCACACCCTATTTGGTACGTAAAACCTTCTTTCTGCATGAAGAATGTTGTAACATCCGCCTAACCACCATCCCGGAAATGTATGCGTTCATTCCAAGGAGGATTCAGTCGGTTTTGAATGCCAAATGTGGTCCCACACCCTATTAGGTACGTAAAACCTTCTTTCTGCATGAAGAATGTTATAACATCCGCCTAACCACCATCCCGGAAATGTATGCGTCCATTCCAAGGAGGATTCATGCGGTTTTGAATGTCAAATGTGGTCCCACACCCTATTAGGTACGTAAAACCTTCTTTCTGCATGAAGAATGTTGTAACATCCGCCTAACCACCATCCCGGAAATGTATGCGTTCATTCCAAGGAGGATTCCGTCGGTTTTGAATGCCAAATGTGGTCCCACACCCTATTAGGTACGTAAAACCTTCTTTCTGCATGAAGAATGTTATAACATCCGCCTAACCACCATCCCGGAAATGTATGCGTCCATTCCAAGGAGGATTCAGTCGGTTTTGAATGCCAAATGTGGTCCCACACCCTATTAGGTACGTAAAACCTTCTTTCTGCATGAAGAATGTTGTAACATCCGCCTAACCACCATCCCGGAAATGTATGCGTTCATTCCAAGGAGGATTCATGCGGTTTTGAATGCCAAATGTGGTCCCACACCCTATTAGGTACGTAAAACCTTCTTTCTGCATGAAGAATGTTGTAACATCCGCCTAACCACCATCCCGGAAATGTATGCGTTCATTCCAAGGAGGATTCAGTCGGTTTTGAATGCCAAATGTGGTCACACACCCTATTAGGTACGTAAAACCTTCTTTCTGCATGAAGAATGTTGTAACATCCGCCTAACCACCATCCCGCAAATGTATGCGTCCATTCCAATAAGGATTCATGCGGTTTTGAATGTCAAATGTGGTCCCACACCCTATTAGGTACGTAAAACCTTCTTTCTGCACGAAGAATGTTGTAACATCCGCCTAACCACCATCCCGGAAATGTATGCGTCCATTCCAAGGAGGATTCATGCGGTTTTGAAGGCCAAATGTGGTCCCACACCCTATTAGGTACGTAAAACCTTCTTTCTGCATGAAGAATGTTGTAACATCCGCCTAACCACCATCCCGGAAATGTATGCGTCCATTCCAAGGAGGATTCATGCGGTTTTGAAGGCCAAATGTGGTCCCACGCCCTATTAGGTACGTAAAACCTTCTTTCTGCATGAAGAATGTTGTAACATCCGCCTAACCACCATCCCGGAAATGTATGCGTCCATTCCAAGGAGGATTCATGCGGTTTTGAAGGCCAAATGTGGTCCCACACCCTATTAGGTACGTAAAACCTTCTTTCTGCATGAAGAATGTTGTAACATCCGCCTAACCACCATCCCGGAAATGTATGCGTCCATTCCAAGGAGGATTCATGCGGTTTTGAATGCCAAATGTGGTCCCACACCCTATTAGGTACGTAAAACCTTCTTTCTGCATGAAGAATGTTGTAACATCCGCCTAACCACCATCCCGGAAATGTATGCGTTCATTCCAAGGAGGATTCATGCGGTTTTGAATGCCAAATGTGGTCCCACACCCTATTAGGTACGTAAAACCTTCTTTCTGCATGAAGAATGTTATAACATCCGCCTAACCACCATCCCGGAAATGTATGCGTCCATTCCAAGGAGGATTCAGTCGGTTTTGAATGCCAAATGTGGTCCCACACCCTATTAGGTACGTAAAACCTTCTTTCTGCATGAAGAATGTTGTAACATCCGCCTAACCACCATCCCGGAAATGTATGCGTTCATTCCAAGGAGGATTCAGTCGGTTTTGAATGCCAAATGTGGTCCCACACCCTATTAGGTACGTAAAACCTTCTTTCTGCATGAAGAATGTTGTAACATCCGCCTAACCACCATCCCGCAAATGTATGCGTTCATTCCAAGGAGGATTCAGTCGGTTTTGAATGCCAAATGTGGTCACACACCCTATTAGGTACGTAAAACCTTCTTTCTGCATGAAGAATGTTGTAACATCCGCCAAACCACCATCCCGCAAATGTATGCGTCCATTCCAATAAGGATTCATGCGGTTTTGAATGTCAAATGTGGTCCCACACCCTATTAGGTACGTAAAACCTTCTTTCTGCACGAAGAATGTTGTAACATCCGCCTAACCACCATCCCGGAAATGTATGCGTCCATTCCAAGGAGGATTCATGCGGTTTTGAAGGCCAAATGTGGTCCCACACCCTATTAGGTACGTAAAACCTTCTTTCTGCATGAAGAATGTTATAACATCCGCCTAACCACCATCCCGGAAATGTATGCGTCCATTCCAAGGAGGATTCATGCGGTTTTGAATGTCAAATGTGGTCCCACACCCTATTAGGTACGTAAAACCTTCTTTCTGCATGAAGAATGTTGTAACATCCGCCTAACCACCATCCCGGAAATGTATGCGTTCATTCCAAGGAGGATTCAGTCGGTTTTGAATGCCAAATGTGGTCCCACACCCTATTAGGTACGTAAAACCTTCTTTCTGCATGAAGAATGTTATAACATCCGCCTAACCACCATCCCGGAAATGTATGCGTCCATTCCAAGGAGGATTCAGTCGGTTTTGAATGCCAAATGTGGTCCCACACCCTATTAGGTACGTAAAACCTTCTTTCTGCATGAAGAATGTTGTAACATCCGCCTAACCACCATCCCGGAAATGTATGCGTTCATTCCAAGGAGGATTCATGCGGTTTTGAATGCCAAATGTGGTCACACACCCTATTAGGTACGTAAAACCTTCTTTCTGCATGAAGAATGTTGTAACATCCGCCTAACCACCATCCCGCAAATGTATGCGTCCATTCCAATAAGGATTCATGCGGTTTTGAATGTCAAATGTGGTCCCACACCCTATTAGGTACGTAAAACCTTCTTTCTGCACGAAGAATGTTGTAACATCCGCCTAACCACCATCCCGGAAATGTATGCGTCCATTCCAAGGAGGATTCATGCGGTTTTGAAGGCCAAATGTGGTCCCACACCCTATTAGGTACGTAAAACCTTCTTTCTGCATGAAGAATGTTGTAACATCCGCCTAACCACCATCCCGGAAATGTATGCGTCCATTCCAAGGAGGATTCATGCGGTTTTGAAGGCCAAATGTGGTCCCACGCCCTATTAGGTACGTAAAACCTTCTTTCTGCACGAAGAATGTTGTAACATCCGCCTAACCACCATCCCGGAAATGTATGCGTCCATTCCAAGGAGGATTCATGCGGTTTTGAAGGCCAAATGTGGTCCCACACCCTATTAGGTACGTAAAACCTTCTTTCTGCATGAAGAATGTTGTAACATCCGCCTAACCACCATCCCGGAAATGTATGCGTCCATTCCAAGGAGGATTCATGCGGTTTTGAATGCCAAATGTGGTCCCACACCCTATTAGGTACGTAAAACCTTCTTTCTGCATGAAGAATGTTGTAACATCCGCCTAACCACCATCCCGGAAATGTATGCGTTCATTCCAAGGAGGATTCAGTCGGTTTTGAATGCCAAATGTGGTCCCACACCCTATTAGGTACGTAAAACCTTCTTTCTGCATGAAGAATGTTATAACATCCGCCTAACCACCATCCCGGAAATGTATGCGTCCATTCCAAGGAGGATTCAGTCGGTTTTGAATGCCAAATGTGGTCCCACACCCTATTAGGTACGTAAAACCTTCTTTCTGCATGAAGAATGTTGTAACATCCGCCTAACCACCATCCCGGAAATGTATGCGTTCATTCCAAGGAGGATTCATGCGGTTTTGAATGCCAAATGTGGTCCCACACCCTATTAGGTACGTAAAACCTTCTTTCTGCATGAAGAATGTTGTAACATCCGCCTAACCACCATCCCGGAAATGTATGCGTTCATTCCAAGGAGGATTCAGTCGGTTTTGAATGCCAAATGTGGTCACACACCCTATTAGGTACGTAAAACCTTCTTTCTGCATGAAGAATGTTGTAACATCCGCCTAACCACCATCCCGCAAATGTATGCGTCTATTCCAATAAGGATTCATGCGGTTTTGAATGTCAAATGTGGTCCCACACCCTATTAGGTACGTAAAACCTTCTTTCTGCACGAAGAATGTTGTAACATCCGCCTAACCACCATCCCGGAAATGTATGCGTCCATTCCAAGGAGGATTCATGCGGTTTTGAAGGCCAAATGTGGTCCCACACCCTATTAGGTACGTAAAACCTTCTTTCTGCATGAAGAATGTTGTAACATCCGCCTAACCACCATCCCGGAAATGTATGCGTCCATTCCAAGGAGGATTCATGCGGTTTTGAAGGCCAAATGTGGTCCCACGCCCTATTAGGTACGTAAAACCTTCTTTCTGCACGAAGAATGTTGTAACATCCGCCTAACCACCATCCCGGAAATGTATGCGTCCATTCCAAGGAGGATTCATGCGGTTTTGAAGGCCAAATGTGGTCCCACACCCTATTAGGTACGTAAAACCTTCTTTCTGCATGAAGAATGTTGTAACATCCGCCTAACCACCATCCCGGAAATGTATGCGTCCATTCCAAGGAGGATTCAGTCGGTTTTGAATGCCAAATGTGGTCCCACACCCTATTAGGTACGTAAAACCTTCTTTCTGCATGAAGAATGTTGTAACATCCGCCTAACCACCATCCCGGAAATGTATGCGTTCATTCCAAGGAGGATTCAGTCGGTTTTGAATGCCAAATGTGGTCCCACACCCTATTAGGTACGTAAAACCTTCTTTCTGCATGAAGAATGTTATAACATCCGCCTAACCACCATCCCGGAAATGTATGCGTCCATTCCAAGGAGGATTCGGTCGGTTTTGAATGCCAAATGTGGTCCCACACCCTATTAGGTACGTAAAACCTTCTTTCTGCATGAAGAATGTTGTAACATCCGCCTAACCACCATCCCGGAAATGTATGCGTTCATTCCAAGGAGGATTCATGCGGTTTTGAATGCCAAATGTGGTCCCACACCCTATTAGGTACGTAAAACCTTCTTTCTGCATGAAGAATGTTGTAACATCCGCCTAACCACCATCCCGGAAATGTATGCGTTCATTCCAAGGAGGATTCAGTCGGTTTTGAATGCCAAATGTGGTCCCACACCCTATTAGGTACGTAAAACCTTCTTTCTGCATGAAGAATGTTGTAACATCCGCCTAACCACCATCCCGCAAATGTATGCGTCCATTCCAATAAGGATTCATGCGGTTTTGAATGTCAAATGTGGTCCCACACCCTATTAGGTACGTAAAACCTTCTTTCTGCACGAAGAATGTTGTAACATCCGCCTAACCACCATCCCGGAAATGTATGCGTCCATTCCAAGGAGGATTCATGCGGTTTTGAAGGCCAAATGTGGTCCCACACCCTATTAGGTACGTAAAACCTTCTTTCTGCATGAAGAATGTTGTAACATCCACCTAACCACCATCCCGGAAATGTATGCGTCCATTCCAAGGAGGATTCATGCGGTTTTGAAGGCCAAATGTGGTCCCACGCCCTATTAGGTACGTAAAACCTTCTTTCTGCACGAAGAATGTTGTAACATCCGCCTAACCACCATCCCGGAAATGTATGCGTCCATTCCAAGGAGGATTCATGCGGTTTTGAAGGCCAAATGTGGTCCCACACCCTATTAGGTACGTAAAACCTTCTTTCTGCATGAAGAATGTTGTAACATCCGCCTAACCAACATCCCGGAAATGTACGCGTTCATTCCAAGGAGGATTCAGTCGGTTTTGAATGCCAAATGTGGTCACACACCCTATTAGGTACGTAAAACCTTCTTTCTGCATGAAGAATGTTGTAACATCCGCCTAACCACCATCCCGGAAATGTATGCGTTCATTCCAAGGAGGATTCATGCGGTTTTGAATGCCAAATGTGGTCCCACACCCTATTAGGTACGTAAAACCTTCTTTCTGCATGAAGAATGTTGTAACATCCGCCTAACCACCATCCCGGAAATGTATGCGTTCATTCCAAGGAGGATTCAGTCGGTTTTGAATGCCAAATGTGGTCCCACACCCTATTAGGTACGTAAAACCTTCTTTCTGCATGAAGAATGTTATAACATCCGCCTAACCACCATCCCGGAAATGTATGCGTCCATTCCAAGGAGGATTCATTCGGTTTTGAATGTCAAATGTGGTCCCACACCCTATTAGGTACGTAAAACCTTCTTTCTGCATGAAGAATGTTGTAACATCCGCCTAACCACCATCCCGGAAATGTATGCGTTCATTCCAAGGAGGATTCAGTCGGTTTTGAATGCCAAATGTGGTCCCACACCCTATTAGGTACGTAAAACCTTCTTTCTGCATGAAGAATGTTATAACATCCGCCTAACCACCATCCCGGAAATGTATGCGTCCATTCCAAGGAGGATTCAGTCGGTTTTGAATGCCAAATGTGGTCCCACACCCTATTAGGTACGTAGAACCTTCTTTCTGCATGAAGAATGTTGTAACATCCGCCTAACCACCATCCCGGAATTGTATGCGTCCATTCCAATGAGGATTCAGACGGTTTTCAATGCCAAAGGTGGTCCCACACCCTATTTGGTACGTAAAACCTTCTTTTTGCATGAAGAATGTTGTAACATCCTACTAACCACCATCCCGGAATTGTATGCGTCCATTCCAAGGAGGATTCATGCGGTTTTGAATGCCAAATGTGGTCCCACACCCTATTACGTACGTAAAACCTTTTCCTAGGTGTTCAAATTATTCTCTCCAACCCCTCTATTTTTTTTTTGTCAGAAAGGATTCTAAAGACGTGTCAATTACAGCTGAGGATTCGAAAGATGTGCCAAGTACAGCTGAGGATTCGAAAGACGTGTCAATTACAGCTGAGGATTCGAAAGACGTGTCAATTATAGCCGAGGATTCGAATGACGTGTCAATTATAGCCGAGGATTTGAAAGACGTGTCAATAACAGCTGAGGATTCGATAGACGTGTCAATTACAGCTGAGGATTCGAAAGACGTTTCAATTGCAGTTGAGGATCCGAAAGACGTGTCAATTACAGCTGAGGATTCGAAAGACGTGTAAATTACAGCTGATGAATCGGTGTGATGTTTCTTTTTTATGCATCCAATGTTGACTCAGAAGCAACACGAGTAAAACACAAGCTGAATCATGCTACCCAAATATATACAAGAAAATTTTCAAAATGTCAATATACACGACATAGTCTCTTCTGAATTTGCACTTAGTTAGCTCTGGCATTTGTGATTTTCTTCATCATCTGCTCGTCCCCTCTTGCGTTTACCACTTGTATATTTTATATGTATTTTTATAATATTTCGTCAAGTATGCCTTCGCATACACTCTCAGCACTTCTTGCTCTGCAGTTTTAGTGTGGCCGCTATTCCCTAGTGCTTGGAAGGAGGGATAAGCCATTACACATTTTGGCATTTTGCTTTCTTTATACACCATCTACCAACAAGTAATTGGAAACCTGTGATAGCAAAGGAAAACGAAGTTTATTCACCTTCAATAGTTGGTGGAGCCTCCACGAGCGGCGATTACAGCTGCGACCCTCCGGGGCATACTCTCAACCAGGCGTTGTGCGACGGCTAGCGGTATTTTCTTCCACTCGGCTTGGAGAAGACAGGTCAGTTCCTTCACCGATTTCGGACGGTGGGGCACCCCTTAAGTCGACCCTCCAACTGGTCCCAGAGGTGCTCGATAGGGCTAAGGTTCGGGTTCTGCGCAGGCCAGTCCATTCGATTAACCCCATTGTCACCATACCAAGCCATGGTGGGCCTCGTAACATGACAGGTGGCATTGTCATCCTGAAAGTAACATGGGTCCACCCCGTAAAACTGCCACAACGTAGGATGCGCTTGGTCATCCAAAATGGTGCAGTAGGTCCTGGCGTTGAGTCTACCAGGAATTGCGACCAAGGGTCCTGTGCCATACTTGGAGAAACACCCCCATACCATAATTCCACCGCCGCCGAACTTCACAGTTGGCACAATACATTCCGGCAGGAGGCGTTCTCCAGGCAGACGCCAAACCCAGACCCTGCCATCCGAACGGTAGAGGGTGAACCTTGATTCGTCGCTCCAAAGAACCTGTTTCCACTGTTCAACGGTCCAATGTCGACGTTCTTTGCACCACGTTAGTCGAGCAGCGCTGTTGGACTTGGTGATCAAAGGCTTGTGGGCGGCAGCACGTCCATGATAACCGAGCAGATGGGCTTCCTTACGGATGGTATTCGTCGAAAGAACACTCCCGGATGCCTGTTGAAACTCCTCGTGGATGTGGCCCACCGATTTGGCGCGGATCTTCCGAATTTCTCTGGCCAGCACACGTCGGTCTCTAACTCCCAGTTTTGTTGGGTCTGCCGAGTCGGGGCACATTCCGACAGTCACCTCTCATCTTCCACTTGCCAATCACGCAGGCCACTATCGATTTTGCGTTCTTCAACTCGCTGGATATGTCACGTATGGACCGGCCATTTCTGTGATACCCGACGATTACGCCTTTTTTCGAAATCAGAGAGCTCCGAACTGCGTGGCATCTTGCATGCGACTGGTTGCGTTGTTGTTTCCCACACGATATTTAACGGCGGCGGCCGTGACGTGTATCAGCACCGAAGATATTGTCGATTGCAGGGGTGTCCAATTAGTTGTTGGTAGATAGTGTATATATCATTTTATAGCTGGTGAATCAGGCTACAACTTTCATACTAAACACATTCCCATGTTGTCATTTCCAAACAAGCTACAACGTTAAAACTCGGAATATCACAAAAAAAATTCCGGTTTTTTTTACACTTTTATTAAAATTAAGGAAAAACTATTGGTTTTAGCGCAACACTGAAGATAGACAATTTTGTAGTGCGTAATTTGAGGATTAAAACTAAAAAAAATTACATCGTCACGACACGACCATTGGTTATGGAGATATAAGTCATTTTCTAAAATTCGACGATGGGAAGTTCGGGGGGGGGGGCACAGGAGAGAAAGCACAAGGGGGAGATGCGGGGAGTTTTGGGGAAATACATCTCTTATGGTGTTCTAACAATTGGCCAAAAATTCAGCTTTTCCCTAATTATTCCCGACATTTGCCTTTCCCCCCCTTTATTTCCTGGGCTATAGTTCCGGACGACGTCAATACAATATCCAAGTATTGCAATTTTTAAGCGGAATGCAAAATCTCTTCCCTAACGTAGCTATCGCGTACAGAATCATGTTAATTGTGCCGATAAGAGTCGCGAGTACGGAAAGAAGTTTCTCTCGCTTGAAATTAATCAAATCGTATCTGAGGACAAGCATGTCTCAAGAAACGTTAACTGCACTCGCTCCATTGCCAATAGAACACGATGTGGCATTAAAACTAAATTTCGATTATATTATTGAAGATTTTGCTGGACAAAAGGCGAGAAATGTCTTCTTTTCGTGACAGGTTAAACGCGAAGTTTTCCTTTTAGTTGTGACGTCTATTCTAAATTAACTTTCCTTTTTAGTTTCTTTCCCTATGTAAATCTTGAGTTTGTTCTCAGTTATACTTTACACTTAACGTGATATCTTTTCACTCAAACGAATACTGTTGGCAACATAATTGAGATAGAATGAACGTGACGTACGCCTGTTATGAGATAAGAACCAGAGATATAAACTACGAAACAACAGTTGCTTGGGGAGCGTGGGGGTGTTGGAATGTGGAATGTTGATTTGTGTCATGTGATTGCATATACTATCCTGAAGCCAATTTCCGTAAGTTTGACTTCTGTTTTAAATGTTTCGTCTGGCCGTTAAGGTTTAATTTAGGAACTACACTGGCGGAAAGTGAAAAAAGAACACCAAAAAGGAATTGGCGGACGATTATGAAATTTACATATGTTAATGGGGTCGAGTTTACGTAGGTGTGATGTTAATTTCGGGACCAACCGGTGAGCGCTTACGCCACAGCGCGGCATAATGTGCAAATTATCGTCGGTGGTATTTAAGGAGTACGGCGAAGTGAATGTAATCAGTCGTCGGCGAACGGACACGTGCGAAGACCCTGAAGAAGCTGCAATGCCTGGACATGGAAGACGTGTACGATTTCAGCAGTTATCGGACTTTGAGCGAGGTCGTCTAGTCGGACTCCGCGAGTCCGGGTGGTCGTATCGTCGTATTGCGGAGCGAATTGGGCAGGAAGTATCGGTGGTGGTACGATGGTGGCGTAGATGGTCCGAGGAACATTCCCACACGAGAAGACGTGGAACCCGGACTCACAGACGGCCTGATGAGCGGACCGATCGACGCATAAGAAGAGCGCCGTTGCTATCAGAACATCCGCTGTGACGCAAATCCGAGCGGCGTTGCTAGCAGAACATCCGCTGTGACGCAAATCCGAGCTGCCGTTGCACCTGAGGTGACTGTGCAAACAATCCGCAACCGTCTACTGGATGCAGGACTACGTGCACGTGTGCCTCTGGCATGTATACCTCTGACTCCAGCCCACCGTCACGAACGGCAGCGGTGATGTCGCCAACGTCTGCACTGGAGAATGCAATAGCGATCTGTCGTGTTCAGCGATGAAAGCAGATTCTGCTTCGGAGCCTCCGATGGCTGTATGCGTGTTCGCAGACGCACAGGGGAGCGTCTCCACCCTTCTTGCATCCGCCAGCGACACACAGGGCCTACACCTGGTCTCCTGGTGTGGGGAGCGATCAGCTATCACTCCCGTACACAACTAGTGTTTGTACCGGGTACGTTAAACAGCACCTCCTACACCAACAACATCATTCAGCCCGTTGTTGCGCCATTTGTAAGGTCGGTCCATCGTGGTGTTTTCCAGCAAGATAACGCACGCCCACACACGGCACGTGCAACGCAACATGCACTTCAGGGTGTGAGACAACTTCCATGGCCGCCGGATTTGTCCCCCATTGAGCACGTGTGGGATTTTATGGGACAACGATTTATCTGGTCTCCGCGGCCAGCCACGACCATCCCCGATTTACGCGTCCAGGTTGAGGATGCTTGGAACTCAATACCCCAAACTTACATCCAACATCTGTACGACAGACTCCATGCCAGAATTGCACAGTGTGACGCAGTTCATGGCGGTTCAACCTCGTATTAACCATCTTACATGGAAATGTTATTTTTCAGTTTACCAGCAAATACAGCTGTATTTTGACATAATGTTTTGATCACGTTATCCTCTGTATTCCGTTATTATGCTGTATAAATTTCGTTGGTATCAGACATCTCCTTCTTGGTGTTCTTTTTTCACTTTCCGGCAGTGTATTTCATCGCATGGTTATGTTTTTAAAATAACGTATCAGTACGAAAAGACATTTACGTTATACAGTATATTCACGAAGTACGATGACTGTTTTTCTAACTTTTAAAGGACATTTTTTTAATGTGTTGCAATTCACTAGGAAATTGATGCACCTATTTAAAACATTTTACTTTTTGTTCCGCATAGGTTTCAGTTTTAAACTACACAGCTATAGCAAAACAGATTTAAAAAAATTCACACTGCATAGTACATAGTATTGCAAACATTTACCTTCTTTTTTTTTACTTTGCAAGGGAGAAAGACGGTTGAGCTTAATAATAATAGCAGTTATATTTACAAATATAAGAGAAATATCAGTTACTTTTATAACAAATAAAAAAGTGAAAAGCTTATCATCTCCTTATCAGAAAATGAAAATATATTTTGCGCACGTATACGTGCGCAAAATAGCCTTAGCCAGGTTGATTTAGCAAAAATTATTAGTTAGCAAGAGGGCCTCGCTGGGAGAGTTCGCACAGGGCCTCGCGTAAGCTTGCGATGGCACTTCTTGTAGTGAGTATTTTGTGCATGTTTTGTTCGCATACAAGCCTTTTCATCAAGTTCCTATTCACGAGCTACTGCCACTAATACTGTGTCAAGAGTGCGTGCTTTGTTCACCTTATGAACCATTGAATAACTATGTAGCATGCAAGAAGGTGAAAGCAACCGAGAGTAAAAAAATTCCATTCCTAATAGCTTAGTTATTCTTAGGGAAGCCCTTCAGCATATGCGATTCTTCGCTCACACAGATTGGAGATATGCGTAGAAGAAATCCCTTTTTTCCCCCGCCCCCTTTCTTTCAATGAGCAACCTGATTTTCCAGCACGTCTTCTTGAGTTCTTCAATGGCAGCATCTTAAGAAGGTTCCGCATCATCATCATCAATGGTCGGTTGCTAAGCAACAGTTAATTCGACTTCTTCGCTGGATGCCACGTGAAAGAAACAAAAGAGCCGTGTCTGCGGCAACAATGGCTTGGTCTGTCTGGATGGAGAACGAGTGGGGTGCTTCAGTTGTACCTTATTCAATCCGAAGGTAGTCAGTCTTCAATAGATATCATCAATCAATATTACATACTCAAGACTCCCTCTGAATGCCACCCGCCCTTTCTCTTCTCCCTTTTTCTCACTCAAGTATTTGCAAAAGTTTCAAGTTTTCCACATAAGAATTATTTAAAGTCCATGTTCTGGAAATTTTAATCCAAGGAACGCATTACTAAAGCAGCGTGTCATTGCTATACTTCCTTCACGCCATATGAACACGTACACAATCGTAATTTTCTCTACACAAAAGTATGTGCATTACGAGACAAAAGTAGAGTGTCTCCAAAACGAAAAAGTAGATATTGGTTGTTGATTCTCGGTAGATCTCGAAAAGTTCACTCCATATGAACACGTACACAATCATAATTTTCTCTATGTGCTTTTGCGACACAAAAGTACAGTAGCACCAAAATGAAAAGGAAGATAGTGGTTGATGATTCTCGGAAGTCCTCTAAAAGTTCACGCCGAATGAACACGTACACAATCGCAATTTTCTCCACACAATAGTATGTTCTTTACGAGATAAAAATACACTAGCACCAAGATGTAAAGGACAATATAGATTGTTGATTCTCGGTAGATCTCTAAAAGTTCACTCCATATAAACACGTACACAATCATAATTTTCTCTACACACAAGTACGGGATTTACGAGACAAAAGTACAGTAGCACCAAAATGAAAAGGAAGATAGTGGTTGATGATTCTCGGAAGTCCTCTAAAAGTTCACGCCGAATGAACACGTACACAATCGCAATTTTCTCCACACAATAGTATGTTCTTTACGAGATAAAAATACACTAGCACCAAGATGTAAAGGACAATATAGATTGTTGATTCTCGTAAGTTCTCTAAAGGTTTACGCCATGTGAACACGTTCACAATCGTAATTTTATCTACACAAAAGTATAGGCTTTACGAGATAAAAGTAGAGTAGCCCCAAAATGAAAAGGAAGATATTGATTGTTGATTCCCGGAAGTTCTCTAAAAGTTCACGCCATGTGAACACGTACACAATAGTAATTTTCTGTACACAAATTTATCGGCTTTACGAGACAAAAGTAGAGTAGCACCAAAATAAAAAGGAAGATATTGATTGTTGATTCCCGGAAGTTCTCTAAAAGTTCACGCCATGTGAACACGTACACAATAGTAATTTTCTGTACACAAATTTGTCGGCTTTACGAGACAAAAGTAGAGTAGCACCAAAATAAAAAGGAAGATATTGATTGTTGATTCCCGGAAGTTCTCTAAAAGTTCACACCATGTGAACACGTTCACAATCGTAATTTTCTGTACACAAAATTATCGGCTTTACGAGACAAAAGTAGAGTAGCACCGAAGTGAAAAGGAAGATATTGATTGTTGATTCCCGGAAGTTCTCTAAAAGTTCACGCCATGTGAACACGTACACAATAGTAATTTTCTGTACACAAATTTATCGGCTTTACGAGACAAAAGTAGAGTAGCACCAAAATAAAAAGGAAGATATTGATTGTTGATTCCCGGAAGTTCTCTAAAAGTTCACGCCATGTGAACACGTACACAATAGTAATTTTCTGTACACAAAATTATCGGCTTTACGAGACAAAAGTAGAGTAGCACCAAAATAAAAAGGAAGATATTGATTGTTGATTCCCGGAAGTTCTCTAAAAGGTCACGCCATATGAACACGTACACAATCGTAAATTTCTCTACATAAAAGTATGTGCTTTACGAGACAAAAGTACACTAGCTCCAAAATGAAAAGGAAGCTACTGGTTGTTGATTCTCGGAAGTTCTCTAAAAGTTCAGGCTATATGAACACGTACAGGATCACAATATCTTTTAGACAAAGGTATGTTCTTTAGGAGACAAAACTACAGTAGCGCGAAAGTGAAAAAGAAGATAATGGTTGTTGAGTCTCGGAAGTTTTCTAAAAGTTCTTTTTCTACTAAATTGATGTTTCTAATTTCAAGAAACAAAGGCGTTAATAATTGGATATGCGCTATCTGATCTAAAGTAACCGGACACTCACAAACTTCCCGTGCTGATTAATATTGAGTTGGTCCTCTTTTTGCTTCAATCACAGCCTTCACTCTGTTGGGTATAGGCCTTCCACTAGATTTTGGCGTAATATCTTAATACAAGCAACTTCAAAATCCACCGGAAGATGCAGCGATGTCTCGTGGCGTAGATAACTGGCTTGGCGTAGATTCTCTGACGACCGTCCACTCAAGGCTATGCTTATTTCTGCAATTCAGAAAAATGGATATCATGGCTGCAGCAGGGATACGAGTAAAAGCCTAAATTAGAAAACCAAAGGTTCAGTGTATGCAAATGAGCTGGCTGACACAAAGGGCTATCTCCAGAACTTTTTTTTTTTTTTTTTTTTGATTGGAGGTTTCACGACCACCGTGAGCAACTCAATGGGCTATAAGCAGTCGCCCGTCCCTAATTTAGGGTCACTGGTTCCAGGGAAGGGAGAGAGCCAGTGCCGTAAGACAAACACAACATCCATGCCTCACCGGGATTCTAACTCGGACCCCTTTCGGACGAATGATCAGAGGCCAACGCCTTAGACCACTGCGCCACCGGGGCGGCATCTCCAGAACTAATGAAGATGCAGAATCATAATACTACTTTTTTTTTATTGGAGGTTTAACGACCACCGTGAGCAACTTAATGGGCTATAAGCAGTCGCCCGTCCCTAATTTAGGCTCACTGGTTCCAGGGAAGGGAGAGAGCCAGTGCCGCAAGACAAAAACAACATCCATGCCTCACCGGGATGCGAACCTGGACCCCTTTCGCACTAATGAACAGAGACCATCGCTTAGACCAGTGCGCCACCGGCGTAATACTACTTGTTTTCAAGCTTAAGACAAGTGAAATGAGCAATACATTGCCGGGGTGCACCCTGAGCTAATACCAAAAACGTTATTTAATGTTATTACACTGACAGTAAGTGCAGCAGCGAGGCAACTAGAAAAGGTGAACATACAAATTTTGAAGATGGCAATCCGATTTTTGGCGTAAATAGGACAAGGATGGTAAGTCAGATAATATCCGAAAACTTTGAAAATTTTCATCGTCCTGGAGCGGGACTCGAACCCGCGTCTCTCAGAAAACACCCGGGTACGCAAACCACTACAGCACCCAGAACGACCAAGTTTCAAGTTTCCGATCAATTTGAATTTAACCATCATATTTTTCAAGTTTTCGGATATTATCTGACTTACCATCCTTGTCACATTTACGCCAAAAATCGGATTGTCATCTTCAAAATTTGTATTATATGGCGTAATCCCGTAATTCTTTCATGAAAGGTGAACGTATTTAAAATAGGTGGAGATAATGTAAATGTACGATGTCATCGCTCTGTCCACGTTATTTTATAAACAACGAATAGCAACTGAAAAATTGTACATCCGACACCGCTGGGATCGAAACCCAGATAACTTGCCGAGTGCGTTCGCTTTACGCTACGGTGCCAACAATTCACAGCGCTATTCGTGGTTTATCATTCAGCACTTGACTACACAAACACAAATTCAATTCATATTGATGAGCTCAGCAACTGATGTGTCGCCATCTAGTGGCATGGTAGTCAGATGCTGACTGATAAACCACGAATAGCGCTGTGAATTATTGGCTTCGCAGCGTAAAACGAATGGACTCGGCTAGTTATCGAGAGATCTGGGATTCGATCCCAGCGGTGTCGGATGTACAATTTTTCAGTTGCTATTCGTTGTTTATAAAATAACGTGGACAGAGAGATGGCATCGTATATTTGCAACTAGCTAAAATAAAGATAATGGGCTATCTCCAGAGCTGAGGGAGTGACAGAAACATTGTGATGTGCTAGCAGACCTGTGGGTTTCGGGCACCTATTTTTGATTCAATTGATTTTATCCTTCACAGTCGACTGCATGAAGCCAGCCCTTAAGGAAAATACTAGATGAGATGGCGAACATTTATTGAATTTTGGGAAACAATTCTATTTACAGAAGTACGTAATTTACATTTTGGCGTTAATGCGCTTGACCATACGCTGAACATAAAGAAACCTTAATACAGAAATTTAACGTGGACCAGGAACATCAAACAAAGATATTAGCTCTTTCCACGTTTATAAGTGAGTCACGGAAAAATTCTCATTGGCCGCCACCGGGAGTCGAACCCAGGGTCTTCCAGTTACGCGCCGGATATACTTCCTCCAGACTCACACACGCTAACTGCCAGGCCAAGTTGGCAGGTTGCTTCATGGAGCCCTACACAATGCTGGGGGTTCACCAAAGATGGTAAGCAGCAACTGAAGACTCACTTATAAACGTGGAAAGAGCGAAGATCTTTGTTTGTTGTTCCTGGTCTACGTTAAATGTCTGTTTTAATTATTCATTCGCCTTCTAATTATTTGTTCAGTTGCTGCTTACCATCTCTGGTGAATCCCCAGCATTGTGCGGGGCTCCAAGAAGCAACCTGCCAAATCGGCTTGGCAGTTAGCGTGTGTGAGTCTGGAGGAATTCGAGGCCGCTGTGGTGTAGCGGAAGCATATCCGGCGCGTAACTGGAAGACCCTGGGTTCGACTCCCGGTGGCAGCCAATGAGAATTTTTCCGCGACTCACTTATAAACGTGGAAAGAGCGAAGATCTTTGTTTGATATTCCTGGTCCACGTTAAATGTCTGTATTAATTAAAAAGTGCTTGTTCTCCGATATTTCTCGCTTTATACACCAAAGTTTATCCGTTCGATGAAGCAGAAAACGTGGCTCATCGGAGAAGGCAATACTTTGCCAATCAGCGGAGGTCCAATTCCGACACTGGGCTGCAAATGTAAGCCTTTTCTGCCGATTCACCTTCGTAAGCTTAGGGGCAGTGAGCATCCGCTTGTATCGGAGCCCTCATACGGAGCAGGGTTCGCTGAACTGTTGTTTCAGACACACTTCCGGTAGCCCCCTGGTTCATTCGGTCAGTGAGTTGATCCATTGTAGCTTTTCGATCGGCCGTTACGCACCATCGAAGCTGACGTTCACCTCTCATATGAATGGCACGTGGTGCTCCGTAGTTTCAACGTCGCTTATTCTCAATGGTGGCATTTCTCCAATCACGATACACTTTAACTACAGCAGCACGCGAACAGTTCACAAACTGCGCTGTTTCAGAAAAGCTGCCACCCTTGGCCCGAAAGCCAATAATCTTCCCTTTTTGCAAATCTGATAAATCTCTCCTTTTATCCATGACAGCAACGAGTGATATGTTTTCAGAATACCTACACCACTCCTTATACACTGTCCAAGCCAGCTCACGACGCGTGCAGTCCTTCATTGGCTACGCGCTGTTGACGTCAAAAGTAGGAGGTGGTCACAATATGTAACTCGACTGTGTGTTACACTGGCGTTACTTGAACACATACACATACACAAAAAAAATCGTAAGCAATCTGACTGACGTGCATCGTAAAACGAATCCCACAACAAAGAAATTTTGTATTTTTGTCATTAATGTGAGTGATTTAGTCATTTTATTTTCTGTTAGAGCTTATTACTTTTCTGAATAGGTTTGTAATTTATTTATTTTTCCTATAAGTGGACTTTTAAAAAAATTAAGCATTTTTCATCGTGGTTTTTCGAAGCAACAAATTGCTTTTCAACATGATTTTTTTTAAACTGACAGTGACTCATTTATCTTTAAACAAGTTAGTAAAATCATGCAATGCATTGATTATGATACGTTTTCCAACATACCAGAAATCATTACTCAAGTTATCACTCAAGTTATGAGGATAATGGCTGTGGAATATATCTCGGTCCTGTGCCCTGACCTTTGTTCCCATTTCGATGATATTTAACAGAACCGGTTCAGTATACCTCCGAAATAACATTATAAAGTTTTGTCGCAATCGAAGCATTTTTACGTAAGTTATGCTGCATAAGGAATAGATCCCGTTCCTCTGTCCTAAGTTTCGACCCCATTTCGCCCATTTTCAATAGGACTCATCCGCAGGCAGGCTCCTACAACATACTAACATTTCATCCAAATCGAAGAATGTTTACGTAAGTTATGACGCATAATGGCGATGGAAGGGATTCCGCTCCTATGTCCTGACCTTTGACCCCATTTCGCTCATTTTCAGTAGGGGTTTGTCCCCAGGTGGTCCCCTACCACATACTAATATTTAATCGAAATCAAACCTTTTTTACGTTAGTTATGACGCATAAGAGCAGTGGAATGGATCCCGCTCATATGTCCTGACCTTTGACCCCATTTCGTTCACTTTTATCAGGGTTCCTTCCCGGGTGTTCCACTACCAGATACTAAACTTTCATCGATATCGAACGATTTTCACGCGAGTTATCATGCGGGCAGACATACGAACACAGCGCGTGACGTATTGAGGCAGATTGGAATCGCGACCATCTGCTTGCAAGAGTGTGACGTCATAAAACTTTAAGAGGATCCACACACAACGCGTGACGTAATGAGACAGATGGCGTGACCGCGCGCCAACATTCTCAATCGCGAGATTGTGACGTTATAAGATTTCTAAGCATGGGTAACATTAATGGCACGACGCCATGACACTAAAAACATTATAATTCGGCGTGGTTATTTAACCCACTAAACGAATTTTCCTAAAGTCGAGATCAAGCTAAATCGATTTTTAGTACCAGAGAACGGTAGGTTAACAACTTTCATCAAAATCCTTTGAGCCGTTTTCAAAATAAAATTAACATGCATACAAGAATTGCTCCTTTAATATAGAAGAAGTATAAGATAAGGGCGATGGAATGGATCTATATCCTATGTCCTGACCTTTGACCAAATTTCGCCCATTTTGAATAGGGTTCGTCCCTACGACATACCAAAATTTCATCGTCATCGAACTATATTTACGCAAGTTCTGACGCATAAGGGCAATGGAATGGATCTCGCTCCTGTGCCGTGACCTTTAACCCCATTTCTTCTATTTTCAATCGAGTTCGTCCCCAGGTTGTCCCCTACCACATTCTAAAATTTCATCGAAATCGAATCGTTTATACGTAAGTTATCGTGCCGAGAGACAGACGGACAAAGCTGGAGCATATACGTTTCTTCAACCTACGGTTGGAAAGTGTAAAAAAGGTTAAATGTGCTTTTTATATTATTATTTCATACACACAAAAAAACTAAATATAAAATTTACTCATGAGAGCTATAATAACTTTTGTCTTAAGTTGTCCAAAGACACACAGTTATCGTATAATCATCTGTACAATAAGTACCCGGTTTCTTACAGTAACACAATATACACTATCTACCAACAAGTAATTGGACACACCTGCAATCGACGATATCTGCGGTCCTGATACACGTCACGGCCTCCGCCGTTAAATATCGTGTGGGAAACAACAACGCAACCAGTCGCATGCAAGATGCCACGCAGTTCGGAGCTCTCTGATTTCGAGAAAGGTGTAATCGTCGGGTATCACAAAAATGGCCGATCCATACGTGACTTATCCGGCGAGTTGAAGTACCCAAAATCGACAGTGGCCTGCGTGATTGGTAAGTGGAAGATGAGAGGTGAATGTCGGTATGTGCCCCGACTCGGCAGACCCCACAAAACTGGGAGTTAGAGACCGACGGGTGCTGGCCAGAGAAATTCGGAAGAACCGCATCAAATCGATGGGCCACATCCGCGAGGAGTTTCAACAGTCATCCGAGAGTGTTCTTTCGATGGATACCATCCGTAAGGAAGCCCATCTGCTCGGTTATCATGGACGTGCTGCCGCCCACAAGCCTTTGATCACCAAGTCCAATAGCGCTGCTCGGCTAACGTGGTGCAAAGAACGTCGACAGTGGACCGTTGAACAGTGGAAACAGGTTCTCTGGAGCAACGGATCAAGGTTCACCCTGTACCGTTCGGATGACAGGGTCTTGGTTTGGCGTCTGCCTGGAAAAGGCCTCCTGCCGGAATGTATTGTGCCAACTGTGAAGATCAGCGGCGGTGGAATTATGCTATGGGGGTGTTTCTCCTGGTATGGCACGGGACACTTGGTCGCAATTCCTGGTAGACTCAACGCCGAGACCTACTGCACCATCTTGGATGACAATGCGCTTCCTACGTTTTGGCAGTTTTACGGGGTGGACCCATGTTACTTTCAGGATGACAATGCCACCTGTCATGTTACGAGGTCCACCCTGGCTTGGTATGGTGACAATGGCGTTAATCGAATGGACTGGCCTGCGCAGAGCCCGGACCTGAACCCTATCGAGCACCTCTGGGACGAGTTGGAGCGTCGACTTAAGGGGATGCCCCCACCGTCCGAAATCGGTGAAGGAACTGACCTGTCTTCTCCAAGCCGAGTGGAAGAAAATACCGTTAGCCGTCGTACAACGCCTGGTTGAGAGTATGCCCCGGAGAGTCGCAGCTGTAATCGCCGCTCGTGGAGGCTCCACCAACTATTGAAGGTGAATAAACTTCGTTTTCCTTTGCTATCACAGGTGTCCAATTACTTGTTGGTAGATAGTGTATAATAAATAGCTGGTGCACCAAATAGGGTAAAGGAGAAGAAATATCCGGGGCCACAAAAAGCAAACAAAATATATGCGATATGCTATCTACAATATCGGGTCTTGTTACGGAAGTTCAAAATTCGACAGACTTTTAAAATTTGAAAGTTAATCAAACCTCAAGTATTTTTACTAATCGTTGCATTAGAGGAAATTTCTCGTCATACGGATACGGAAAAAGTGAGAACGGAGATTTTCCGTTAATGTACGAAAGGAATTGCGGAAAGGTATCTGAAAATTCAGAATTTTCCGCTAACATATCTCCAAAACTGTAATTTACCGTTAATATAAGAAAGAAACTGCGGAAAGATTTCTGAAAATTCAGAATTTTCCGTTAGCATATCTCTAAAACTGTAATTTACCGTTAATATAAGAAAGAAACTGCGGAAAGGTTTCTGAAAATTCAGAATTTTCCGTTAACAGATCTCTAAAACGGTAATTTACCGTTAATATAAGAAAGAAACTGCGGAAGGGTTTCTGAAAATTCAGAATTTTCCGTTAACAGATCTCTAAAACGGTAATTTACCGTTAATATAAGAAAGAAACTGCGGAAAGGTTTCTGAAAATTCAGAATTTTCCGTTAACAGATCTCTAAAACGGTAATTTACCGTTAATATAAGAAAGAAACTACAGAAAGGTTTCTGAAAATTCAGAATTTTCTGTTAACAGATCTCTAAAACGGTAATTTACCGTTAATATAGGAAAGAAACTGCGGAAAGGTTTCTTAAAATTCAGAATTTTCCGTTAACATATCTCTAAAGCGGTAATTTACCGTTAATATAAGAAAGAAACTGCGGAAAAGTTTCTGAAAATTCAGAATTTTCCGTTAACAGATCTCTAAAACGGTAATTTACCATTAATATAGGAAAGAAACTGCGGAAAGGTTTCTGAAAATTCAGAATTTTCCGTTAACATATCTCTAAAACGGTAATTTACCGTCATAATAAGAAAGAAACTGCGGAAAGGTTTCTGAAAATTCAGAATTTTCCGTTAACAGATTTCTAAAACGGTAATTTACCGTTAATATAAGAAAGAAACTGAGGAAAGGTTTCTGAAGATTCAGAATTTTCCCGTGCCACGAAAAGTCTGTTAAATTCAGGGTTTTGTTTCGTCATTTCACGGAACAGTAGTGCCAGAAACATGCTTCGTTAATTCGTGAAAGAAATGACGGAACCGTGTCCGTGAATTTCAGAAAATGTTTTACAGTGTAGTCACTTGAAATGTCTTTGAAGCACACGTATTTTGTCGTGTTAATCAAAGCTTGGGAATTTGATGGCTGTTTTTCTGCTACCTTGTGTTTTAAAAGGGACTGGCTCATTTGCGTAACGTTGAGTTCACCGAAGGGTCACTTGACCGAAAATCACCTCACGGAAAAGATTGTTTCACCGAAAGACCACTTGATCGAAAAGTTCATTTCACCGAAAGGTCTCTTTTCCTAAAAGTTCATTTCATCGAAAGGTCGTTTCACCGAAGGGTCAGTTTATCGAAAACTTTGGATTTCATTAGAGTATCTGTTGAAGCATGGTACAACTTCCGCAGAGAGACCACCGAAACGTTAGGGGATTATACGCAAATTGCACTTTTGATTTCTCCGTGTCACAGAGAGCGCAAAGATTTAGATTTCAGACAAATCTTCTTTTTTAAGACAAAAGCTAAGGCCTTTTAGCAAATTTTAATCGTGTTCATAAGGTTTACACGAAAGTCATGGTCAGTGCTCATGTTCATAAGGTTTACATAAAAAGTAAAATTAATAATGTTGAAAATTTTTTCAGGCAAAAAGAATCAATTTTAGGCCCCTAAGAACTTTGCTTGGGCCTTTTAACCCAATTTTAATCGTGCGAACTCATGTCCATAAGGTTTACATAAAAAGTCAAGTTAATAATATTTCACATTTTTTCAGGCAAAAAAATTAAGTTTAGAGCTCTAAGCTTTTTTTTTATCAAATTTTAACCGTGTGTGCTCATGTTCATAAAGTTTACATAAAAATTTATTTTACATTTTATGTAATGTTTATGAATATGAGTAGGGTTTAAATGGCCTGTATCTAGGCCTACGGTCAAAAAATTTATGTTTTGTGGTTGAGTAAAAGTGGAACATTGTTTACTTGATTTGCTATGTATCCCTAATGAATATGAGCTCGGAGGATTAATATTTGACAAAAAGGCACAGATATAGACCTTATAATTAATGTCATATTTCGAAAAACCTACTCATGGAGAGGTGTTTCATAGAAATTAAAAGTGTATTTTTTAAACAATCAGATAATGTTTAGGTGGCCAATTTTTCAAAAACCCGCACCACACTCCAACACATCTCTAACAAGAAAATTCTAAGTTTTCGATAAACTGACCATTCGGTGAAATGATCTTTCGATATAATGAACTTTTAGGTAAAGTAATCCTTCGGTGATGAACTTTACAATCAAATGTCCTTTCGATGAAATGAACTTTTAGGTAAAGTAACCTTTCGGTGAAATAAACTTTTCGGTCAAGTGACCCTTCGGTGAAATGTACCTTTCGATCAAGTGATTTTCGGTGAAGTGACCTTTCGGCGAAATGAACTTTTTGGTCAAGTGACCCTTCGGTCAAATGTACCTCTCGATCAAGGTTTTTCGGTCAAGTGACTTTTCGGTGAAATGAACTTTTCGGTCAAGTGACCCTTCGGTGAAATGTTTCGATCAAGTGATTTTGAAATGTTTCGATCAAGTGATTTTCGGTCAAGTGACCTTTCGGTGAAATGAACTTTTCGGTAAGTGACCTAACGGTAAAATGTACCTTTCGATCAAGTGATTTTCGGTCAAACGACCTTTCGATCAAATGAACGATACCCGCTTTAAAATGGTCTACAAATTTTCGATGGAGTTAAGGTTGGGAATATTACCAGGCCAGTCAAGCACATTTACGTTTTTCCTCTGCAGGTAGTCCTGTACTGTATTTGATCTGTAGCATGGAGCACCATCATGGATAAAGATTGTGCATCTTTGCACTTGCATATGAGTTAACAGTTCCTCACGTAACATTCGCATATTTTCTTCCGCTTAACATTTCTTTCATTTGGTTTCCGGATCAATAATTCGTTTTCTGAATAATGTATTCCGTTTCCGAATACTGTTTTCTCTTAACGAATAAAGTATTCGGTTTATGACTAAAGTATTCGTTTTCCGAATAACGTCTTCGATTTATGATTACTTTTTGCCGATCACTACTTAATGACGTTTTTTTTGCCCACTTTTCGCTGTATAGAAAATACATACAAAACCTCTGAGCATGAAAACCAGAAGCAAACTGACGCTCGCACGCTGCCCCAACTCTATCAACAGCTGCCGCTGTAGGATGATGCAACACCGACAGGAAGTTGAGTAATACAGACAGTAGCTGACGCAATCGTAAAAAATCTCACACTTCCCCCAACTCTATCAACAGCTGCCGCTGTAGGATGATGCAACACCGACAGGAAGTTGAGTAATACAGAGAGTAGCTGACGCAATCGGCAGAAATCTCACACCTCCCCCAACTCTATCAACAGCTGCCTCTGTAGGATAATGCAACACCGACAGGAAGTTGAGTAATACAGAGAGTAGCTGACGCAATCGGCAGAAATCTCCCACTTCCCCCAACTCTATCAACAGCTGCCTCTGTAGGATAATGCAACACCGACAGGAAGTTGAGTAATACAGAGAGTAGCTGACGCAATCGGCAGAAATCTCACACTTCCCCCAACTCTATCAACAGCTGCCTCTGTAGGATAATGCAACACCGACAGGAAGTTGAGTAATACAGAGAGTAGCTGACGCAATCGGCAGAAATCTCACACTTCCCCCAACTCTATCAACAGCTGCCTCTGTAGGATAATGCAACACCGACAGGAAGTTGAGTAATACAGAGAGTAGCTGACGCAATCGGCAGAAATCTCACACTTCCCCCAACTCTATCAACAGCTGCCTCTGTAGGATAATGCAACACCGACAGGAAGTTGAGTAATACAGAGAGTAGCTGACGCAATCGGCAGAAATCTCCCACTTCCCCCAACTCTATCAACAGCTGCCTCTGTAGGATAATGCAACACCGACAGGAAGTTGAGTAATACAGAGAGTAGCTGACGCAATCGGCAGAAATCTCACACCTCCCCCAACTCTATCAACAGCTGCCTCTGTAGGATAATGCAACACCGACAGGAAGTTGAGTAATACAGAGAGTAGCTGACGCAATCGGCAGAAATCTCACACTTCCCCCAACTCTATCAACAGCTGCCTCTGTAGGATAATGCAACACCGACAGGAAGTTGAGTAATACAGAGAGTAGCTGACGCAATCGGCAGAAATCTCACACTTCCCCCAACTCTATCAACAGCTGCCTCTGTAGGATGATTCAACACCGACAGGAAGTTGAGTAATACAGACAGTAGTTGACGCAATCGGCAGAAATCTCACACCTCCCCCAACTCTATCAACAGCTGCCTCTGTAGGATAATGCAACACCGACAGGAAGTTGAGTAATACAGAGAGTAGCTGACGCAATCGGCAGAAATCTCACACTTCCCCCAACTCTATCAACAGCTGCCTCTGTAGGATGATTCAACACCGACAGGAAGTTGAGTAATACAGACAGTAGTTGACGCACTCGTAAAAAATCTCACACTTCCCCCAACTCTATCAACAGCTGCCTCTGTAGGATGATGCAACACCGACAGGAAGTTGAGTAATACAGAGAGTAGCTGACGCAATCGTAAAAAATCTCACACTTCCCCCAACTCTATCAACAGCTGCCTCTGTAGGATGATGCAACACCGACAGGAAGTTGAGTAATACAGAGAGTAGCTGACGCAATCGGCAGAAATCTCACACTTCCCCCAACTCTATCAACAGCTGCCTCTGTAGGATGATTTAACACCGACAGGAAGTTGAGTAATACAGACAGTAGCTGACGCAATCGTAAAAAATCTCACACTTCCCCCAACTCTATCAACAGCTGCCGCTGTAGGATGATGTAACACCGACAGGAAGTTGAGTAATACAGACAGTAGCTGACGCAATCGTAAAAAATCTCACACTTCTCCCAACTCTATCAACAGCTGCCGCTGTAGGATGATGTAACACCGACAGGAAGTTGAGTAATACAGACAGTAGCTGACGCAAAGGTCAGAAATCTCCTAATACCAACAGGTCGTCTTAAACTTTTGCAAATGTCTGTAGGTAGGTAATGCAAAGCAGACGCAGTGTATTTCTCTACTCTGGTATGATGAAGAGTAATATTAAATTGGATATTTTGCATTAATGTTAACAACTGGTAATTTAAAATGCAAAAAAGCTGCAAAAATAATTTATCTTAATTTAATAATTTGAAGCAATTTCCAAGCACGGAGAAAAAACCGTTACGATAATTTTCAAAGAAAAAGAGATCATTCATGTATTAAAAAGAAAAGCAGCTCAGCTTTCGCAATAAAGAATTATCTAACTAGTTTCTGAGAATAAAGAAAGTGTATAACAAAGATCAACTACAAATTAAATCAACGCTGAAGGACGAAATAAAGACAAAATGTATAAATGAGAATAAATTATTCTTTAAACCCATTAAAGATATAAAAAAAATATTACATAGTATACCAACAGTGAATTCAAGAGAGAAAGGCACGCCGTGTTCTGAAAGGAATCCCACACATAAAAAAACACCGAGCTCTTCACCATTTCAAAATGTTTAAATAAATCCCCTCTCAGCACGGCTGCATGATACATCCTTTAAGCGGAATATCACAGAAAAGGAAATAAAAAAAGAGATACTGAATAGGGAAAGAATTCTCGCGGATATGCTAAAGAAAAAATTATAAATCTAACTAGTAAAGCAACTATACATTTTAATTAGTGATTAGTAAGGGAAGGCGTTACGTGAAACAAAAGAAATGTATAAAACTATTCCTAAAATATTAGGAGCTTCTTAAACTAATTAAATTTTAATTATCTTAAAAATTTCTCTTGATTTCGTAAAATAAAATCCACAGATGGAGGAATGAAAAGCATATAATTTTAAAAAGGCCAGCTAACAGAACCTTATTACCATTTCTTTGCCGTTAAAATTAAATTTTCTGTCAAGAACATATTGGTATATAAATAAGTTTTGAGGGATTTGAGGTGAACAAAACACGTTGTTGGAGAACAGAAATAATATTTTAATATTAATCGAAGTATGCTCCCTCTAAAGCTACAACTTTACCCCATCTTTCGGGCAGTGAACGTATGCCCCTAAGGAAGAATTCCGGTTCCTTGGAAGAGATCCAGTTGCCCAGCCAATTTTTGATGTCTTCATAAGAACTAAACCGTTCTCCAGAAAGTGCTGACTGCATCCACCGGAACAAATGGCAATCCGATGGCGCAATATCTGGCGAATATGGCGGGTGGGGTAGAACTTCCCAGTCGGGTCTTTCTAAGTACTTTTTCACAGGTCGAGAAACGCGTGGTTTTGCGTTGTCATGCTGTAAGATGACTTTGTTGAGTCTATTCTCCCATTCCGGCCATTTTTGCGTGAGAGCTCGTTTTAAACGCATTAATTGGGTTCGAAACCTATCACCAGTAATAGTTTCTGACGGTTTCAGCAGTTCATAGTGGATCACACCCTTCTTGTCCCACCAGTTACACAGCATTACCTATGAACCATGGATATTGCGTTTTGGCGTTGAAGGACCTGGTTCACCTGACTTCACCCATGCTTTCTGCCGTTTAGGGTTATTGTACCATATCCATTTCTCGTCGGCAGTAATAATACGATGCAAAAAACCCTTTCTTTTTTGCCTTTGAAGCAGCAATTCGCAAATGATTTTTCGACGTTCAAGGTCTCTTTCCCGCAAAGCATGTGGAACCCAATTCCCTTCTTTTTGCACCATTCCCATGGCAGCTAAACGTTGTGAAATGCATAGTTGACTAAACGTTAATGCTGCTGCCAGTTCTTCTTGGGTCTGGTCCGGATCCTCGTCGAGTAAAGCTTCCAATTCGGGATCAGCAATTTTTTTGGGTGGTCCAGAACGTTCTTTATCACTGACATCGAAATCGTTCCTTTTGAATCGTCTAAACCTATACTCACATGTTTTTATGGATGGGGAATGTTCACCATAGATTTCTGACATTAAGCGATAGCTGTCGGCAGCACTTTTCTTGACAATAAAGTAATGCACTAACACTTCCCGCAAATGCTCTTTTGTCGGGATGAAGGTTGTCATTTTCCATCGAGTAAAACAAATACGTCTTCGCACCTCAATCAAACGTCGTATGCTCCTTGGGACTCCGAACCTTCTTATCAGAAGGTTCAGAATCCCAAGGAGCATACACTACAACAATTACGATTCTCTGAAGTCTCACCTTCAAAGGAATCGAGAGAATTCTCTCACTTACGCAACTATAGTGAATCAAGTTGTTCTTCATCTTTTCACTTAAAATCACACCTACACCAGCCTGTCCTCTCATATTATCCAATACTCCAGACCACACACTCACCGTGCCATTCACTTCTTCTACCCCAATTTCCTTCTTTTTGGTTTCACTTACACACAGCACATCCAGTCTATACTTATTCATCTCCTCAATCACCTCACTCATCTTGCCATTTATACCTCTAGTATTCCATACACCAATCTTACATTCACTCAGCCGAGATCTCTTTCTCATACGCCGTTTAGAAAGTCCAGGTCGATTCCGTGGTGGACCGTCCTTCTCAAGTGCGGTAGGTCCACCATATCCCACACTTGAGTCATTCTTAATATTTCCTTTTGTCTTTTTAATCAGGTAAGTACATCAGTGTGAGGGATTAGCCCACAGCTGAGGGTTCCAGTTGGTCATTCAATCTAAGGATTCTGGAACAAAACCCAGTGAGTTGGGATCTTTTCGCCAATGTCACACAGAACTAGCTGGCATCTCTCCAAGATTCACAGATGCCCTAGTTGCTGTTGTGTGTGCCATTGTTACCACGGAGCGCCCCAAAGAGGCTGTCTTATATTGTGGAGTTCTACTGAAATTCGTGCTGGATCAATAAAAGATTACAGTAAGTCTGACTTCTGTTTATGTTTTTCGTCTGGCCGTAAAAGCTTAATTAGGAACTATTGCATCGTATTCTTATTAATGGTTTTTGACATAGCGTAACACCAAACTTGCTCACGAAAAAGATATTACGTTATAACTTGTAGGATAGTAAGTTAGTTTCTGGACATCTGAGAGAAAGAAACACCACTTTCCAGACTTGGTAAATCGTACCTAGAAGGAAGAGAAAATCTTCAGGAAGAGGTGAAATCATCTGAAATGTTTGCATACCATATTCCAATTTTCTTACGCAATTAAATTTTGCATTTATTTCGTCACGTATTGCCTACAGCGCAATGGTATTGGCATTCTCTCCTTGACTGGATGCTTTTTTTAAGTCTACCCATTATTTAAGTCTACCATCCGCGAAATCGGTAGTGGGACACCGGAACTTGGAGAGATTATCTTCTAAAGTACAAATCTCGCAGCTAAAAATACTCATTACATGTCGTGTGGTAAAGCATTGAAATCGGGAACAACATTTTTTTTATCCAAAATTACCCCGTACTTTTGGATCACTCTGTATCTTTTTGAGGTTATGTAAAAGTACAATCATTAAATGAAAAAAACTACGCTTCCGAAATGCATTGATCGTGTGAGAATTCATCCGTAAGAATTTATATTGATTAACTTAATGGAATAGATGATCCTGTTTCTCTTTCATATCTAAGCCAGGCCATGAACTTCGGAGATAAGCGTTTAAGCTCTAAATCTCATTTATCAGTGAGTCAAATTCAGAGCTGAAACCTTAATGCGACAAACGGCAAAGATTTACTTGTCCAGATTCGCGACAAAAGGGTTTAGATATTTCTCTGTGTTGTCGGAAAACGGTGTGAATGCAAATTCAACGGGGGAAACTCAAATTCTAATGTTAGTTGTGCATCGGGTTAAAATGCTTTGTTAATCAGATTCCATTTTCTCTTGTCAGATATTTTAGGACACTTTTATCAAAAAGATATTTCCATCGTCAAAGGAATTATGAAGGATAAACACTTCACCGAGTTTGTCCTGGAAATTTAATTTACAAAAAAAATAATATTTTAATACACATCCCGGCCATTGAATTAGAAAGCTTTGATTTAATAACAAGGAACTGTACACTAGAGATGAGTTCGGGCTCAAGTTTAGGAGCCCAGGCCAGCCCGGGCCCGGATTCGTGGGAAATTTTGCTTATCAAGACTTGCATTTATGCATTATACACTGGCCAAAGATATGGCACAAGCAATGATTAGTTTAAAAATCATTAGTTTAAAAAGTTTAGTTCAGTTAATCCACTTCACAATATTAATATGTTTTAGAAATACTACGCATAAAGCCAAATGTTCTAAAATGTGGATTTGAAAATAAATAAATAATCAGCGTGCCCTTTGACCGTATCAGGGGAATCAGTAATTTTGGTAAAAGCTGAAGAAAAGAAAATCGTTTAGAAACAAAAAATTCCATTCGTTATTTCTTTTTGATTTCTAAATTTACTTTTATTTTGAATAAATTGCATTATAAAACGTACAACACCGTACAGACAGTTTGCAAGTGTTTGAAATTTTGACTCTAGAAAACTAATGTTTGAAATATAATTTGCATATATGCTAATTGGTAAAGGTAGTTTAGAGTGATGTAGTAGAATATATAAAAAAAGCATGTAGGGAAATTTCCAAAATCAAAAAAAAAAAGAACGTAAAAGCATTCCAGACCAGATTATTCTGCATTTTGTAACATTAACAAAGCTTTGCGCTTAATAGTATAATAATTACCATATTAACATATGTGTATGCAGTTTCCAGATCAAGTTCATCATGAAAAGAGAGAGAGAGAGAGAATTGCATCTAATGCCTCAGCGCTTCAACTTGATCTTCTTTTCTCTAAAACTCGACCTGCTGCACTAAAAACCAACGTCACCCCAAAAGTCGCGGGAGTGAGGAAATTTTTAAAAATAAATAACAGTACTTCTAACTGCACAATTTGGGAAATTAATGCATCATTTTGAAGATAAGATTCTTGATTTTTAATAAAATAAAAAAAAATGGGAATGTGATGTTTTCCCAGTTTTTCGATACCAGACCTCCTTAAACTAATGCTTACTTGGGCCACAGCTTTGGACAATGCAAGTCTTGCAAAGCAAAATTCGTCTTGCAATGGCAGCTAGCTTAAGAAATTGAAAATCCTTCCACCATGGTAACAAATCCACAATGAAATTCAACACGCGTCATTCAACCGGGCTCGGAATGACACGTGTTGAATTAATTACAGTAATGAAATTCAAGTCGTGTAATTCCGAGCCCAGGCCCGGGTTTTTCGGTATTTAATGAATCCTGAGCCGGTCCGAGCCCGAGCTCATCTCTACTGTACACCAAATTACACTTAAAATAGTTTAACTATACTAATAATCCGAATTTCTTGGCGTAGAATAGAAATCAAAGTTTCCAAGCTTTCGCACATCAACCAGATGGCTTTCTCAAGGAAGGTAGACAGCTAACTGCAAACTGCATAATAGAACACTTTAAGAATTTGAAAGCGTGTTCTGTTGGGTTGATGCATAAGTTCGTGCGGTTTTATTTCACGAGTGTTTCCCAAGTCAGTAGTGACGGTGAAGATAGCCAGTTGTCTATCAAAATGTAGCCAGTAATATCGTGTATCTAAATTATATTGCGTTGTGTGATTGTGGCTAATGGTTTGTTTTTGGTTTTCTGGTCCGGAAGTATGAGTGTCAAGTAGAGAGAAATGAACAGTTCCGACATCTGCTCCTCTACGAATTTAACAAAGGATCCACAGCCACCGAGGCCACTCGACAAATTTGTGCTGTTGTATGGGGAGGATGATATTGCTCCGAGAACAGCTCGCAAATAGTTTGATCGGTTCCGGGGTCGCAAATTTGACCTCAACGACTCTCCACGGTCAGGTCGTCCATCTCACTTTGATGAGGATCGTTTGAACCATCTGATCCACATGGATCCGCGTCAAACCACACACGAATTGGCCACTGAGATTGACTGTGATCAGGCCCCAGTGGTGCGACAACTCGAACGTATGGGAAAGGTCCAGAAATTAGGGTCTTGGGTGTCTCACACTCTCACCGAGGAAAACAAGATTCATCGTCTTGCCATATATGGTTCCTTGCTCGCCTGTTATCGCGAATGTTCCCAGCAACACAAACCCTTTCTGTCACGTTTTGTTACTGGAGATGAAAAGTGGTGTCTGTACGTGCATTTCAGGCACCAGAGAAAATGGTTAAGCCCAAACAAGAAGCCCACACCACGTCGAAAACATGATCTTCATCGTGCGAAGTTCATGTTACGTGTCTGGTAGGACATAGAAGGCATTATTCATTGCGAAATGCTGCAGAGGAATCGTGTCATCGACGCTGCACTGTATTGTGAGCAACTCCGCCGTGGGGAGGGAGCAATTCAGCAAAAACGGCCACATCGACGCCATGGTGTCTTTCTTAAACATGATAACGCACGTCCTCACAGTGCAAGCATGACCAAAACGGACATTCAGGACATGAAATGGGAGATCCTTCCACATCCGTCCTATTCCCCAGATGTCGCCCCTTCAGACTATCACCTGTTCTGATCTCCGTCGAATGCACTCCGTGGCAGAACGTTCAACAATGATGTTGATCTCCAGAATTTCGTTGGTGATTTCTTCGCAGCACGTTTTTTCAAGATTGGCATTGTAGGCCTATCCAGAAGTTAGGGCACCATCGGAAACGATGGGGTGGGGATACATAGTTGATTGATTCCGTTTTCCCTTCTGATGTAATACATTCGTATAGTGCGGTGAAAAAACGGCATGAACTTATGCATCAACCCCAAATTATCCAGTTTGCGGTTAGCTGTCTACCTTCCTTGAAAAAGCCACCTGGTTTATGTGCGAAAGCTTAGAAACTTTGACCTATATTCTATGCCAATGAATTCAAATTACTATTATACACTGAAGAGCAATTGAATTAGAGCTACCTGTCAAGTAAAGTGTAGCACCACCTTTCGCCCTGATGACGGCGGCGATTCGTTTCGACATGGACTCGACAAGACACCAGAAGCGTTGGGAAGCCATACGGATCCACGACCCTTGAACAAGCTCCCACAGTTCACGAAGATTTGATGGTGGGGGGTCAGAACCTCGAACATCTCTCTCGATGGCATCCCAGATGTCCTCGATGGGATTGAGGTCAGGTGACCTAGCTGGCCAAGGAAGCGAGGTCACGTCGTTGGAGTGTTCATCCAACCATTTGGATACAATTCCGGAGATGAGGTCCCCAGCGGGATGTTGAAGACGCACAAACGGGAGCAAATGGTCGTCCATGATATCCCGGTAACGTTGACCTGTGAGGGACGATGTCACACGTACCAGGAGTACCTTTTCAGTCCACGTAAACAGTCCCCAGACAAGAATGCCACCCCCACCAGCTTGAAGAGTATCCTGCTGGCAAGAAGGATCCATCGCTTCATGTGGTTTGCGCCGTACTCGTATCCTGCCATCCGCATGTACCAACGTGAATCTCGACTCATCAGTCCAGGCAACATTTTCCCACATGTCTAGGGTCCAGTGGCGATGTTCCCGCGCCCATGCTAGTCTTTGCACCCTGTGATGTGCGGTCAGCAGCTGTACCGTCGTGGGACGATGGCTTCTGTACCCCATAGCGAGGAGATGGTTCTGGATGGTGTGGCTGCTTACAGGTTTTTGTGCATCAGCGTCAAATTGCCGATTGATTTCTTGCACTGTGGCCCGTCTATCCGCTGTTACAATGCGAGCTAGCCGACGATGACCCCGCTCATCCACACGCTGTTGTCCACGGCAGTTGGCCCTTGCAGGGATGATTTTACCGGATTCGATGTACTCACGGTGCACCCGTGACACAGTGGCTTGTGAAAATCCCAGTGCCTGCACGACTTCCAGATGGAGTGACCCATTCGTCGAGCCTCGACAATTTTCCCACGATCAAATGCGCTTAGATCCTTCGTCTTACCCATACTGCATTCGACTCTTACTGATTCCCGTCGCATCAGTCCTTATATTGTCGGATCGCTGCATACGTGATGTTGTTTCCGTTTACAAGGCGCCCCACCGCGCCACATTTGCATAACGCCAGCTGTCTCTATTTCAATTGCTCTTCAGTGTAGTTATACTGTTTTAAGTAGAAACCTTTATTCAGTACCGTTTACACTTCCATTAGGCCGAATTACAGCATAGATGTGGTTTGGCAAAGATTCCACAATGTGTGGGAGTGTAACTACCTTTTTAAGATACCAGAAGTTAACCAGACAGTTATGTGTGGAACTTTAACAAAGGACTGTAGAATATAACAGATTTTACTTTTCAGAGTGATGTGAACATTAGGGTGGGCAGAAAAAACCCTTTTTTTTTTAATTTGCATACCGCTTAGGACGGAAAAGTTGCCATTTGGGTCAACAAGAATAACAAAAGCATTTTTTTATTTTTTTCTAAAATCGATTAATACTGTATCTTACGTCTCCGCATGGCACATCAAGTTCGCGTTTTTCAGACCGCATTCGGCCGTATGTAAAATCTGATGAGATTTTTTTGTAATTGAAATCGAGTAACCCCTAGTGCGGAAAAGTGTCCTTTAGTGTTCCCAATAACAGTGAAAAAATATTTTTGAAGTTGATCAATATGCTATGTCTCCGCACTTCACGCGAAGTTCACCATTTTCTTCTCACATTTGGCCCGTAGCCTAAGTAAAGGCATCCCGGCATGTAGGGCATCGGAAAAATCCGTAGGAAATTGCACCGTTCTGAGTGCACCATGCGTGTGCATGTGTAGTACACTCAGTTTGCTTTGCAGTGTGTAGCGTGTAGCTCTTCACTCGTTTCCAATGTCACATATGGAAACAACCCAGAACTCACCACGAGGAGGTGGCTACACTTCGAGTTCCGCCCACCCTCCCTCCAGCTGAGAATTTTATTTCTACGTGGCATATCTTATTCGGTAATCCGCTTTACTCGAAAAATGTGGCATTAATTACCGTGATGCAATTGTTGCTCTTATGAACGGATCTCTAGCTTCAAATCCACACAGCCGCCCCGGTGGCGCAGTGGTCTAAAGCGTTGGCCTCTGATCATTCGTCCGTAAGGGGTCCGGGTTCGAATCCCGGTCAGGCATGGATGTTGTGTTTGTCTTACGGCACTGGCTCTCTCCCTTCCCTGGAACCAGTGACCCTAAATTAGGGACGGGCGACTGCTTATAGCCCATTGAGTTGCTCACGGTGGTCGTTAAACTTCCAATGAAAAAAAAATCCACACACTGAGGCAGCTGCTTCGGTCAGCAGTTTCACGAAAATTTCCATAGCTTGCGTGTGGCCGGGAAACTTGGTTCTTTCTTCGCCCGCTGCGGCAGAAGTTGCGATTAGTCGATCCAGATTGTCGTCTGAGGTGTGTTTTGTCAGGGGTGGTTCGGTAAGACGCGTTTTAGTCCAATCGATCATTCCATCCGTTTTTGCTTACGGCCCAATGCGGTCGGAAAAACGCGAACTTAGTATGTGCCATGCGGAGACGTAAGATACTAATCGATTTCAAAAGAAATTATTTTTTTTTATTCTTGTTGACCAAAATGGCAACATTTTCCGCACTAGGCGATATCAAATTAAAATAAAAGTTTTTTTCGCCCCACACTAGTGAACGTGAATGGCTTTCTTGCAAAATTAATCTTTTGAGGTGCAAACTGAACGAAATTCTAACTCAGTCTGATGCATCAATTTAGTTCCTGAAACAGAAAGACTAGTGTCTGTTTAGGCAACACAAAGAGAAATTGTATTTTGGCTAAACACAAAAGTAGTAAAGAAATTTAACTATAGAATGGAACCAATATAGTGATGAGCCAAGTAAAACAATCTTACACTGCAACAGAATGAAGAAGCACCAATATTCTCACAGGGAATCAAAAAAACCGACGAGCCGTTGCATCATGACGACCTACCTAATAAGCAGTAGGACCTCCTTTTACCCGCTAAACAGAGGCCACTCGGCGAGGTATCGATTCCATAAGGTGACGATAGGTAACCTGGGGTATCTGGTATAGTGCGTCGAATAAATATAGAGACAGAACAAAGTCTCGAATAAAAAGGAAACAACAACGAGCTGAAATGTACACCTCATATTTATAGCAAAAGTAGCATAGGACACGCGGCTGCAGAATAGTTTGACGGAAACATAACAATTCCAACGCCAAGTACAAGAAGTTAGTAAAATCATGCAATTTTTTGATTGAAGGTTTAACGATCACCGTGAGCAACTCAATGGGCTATAAGCAGTCGCCCGTCCCTAATTTAGGGTCACTGGTTCCAGGGAAGGGAAAGAGCCAGTGCCGTAAGACAAACACAACATCCATGCCTGACCGGGATTCGAACCCGGACCCCTTACGGACGAATGATCAGAGACCAGCGCCTTAGACCACTGCGCCACCGGGGCGGCGATTATGCACTGCATTGATTATGATACGCTTTCCAACATACCAGAAATTATTACTCAAGTTATGAGGATAATGGCTGTGGAATAAATCTCGCTCCTGTGTCATGACCTTTGAACCCATTTCTATGATATTCAACAGAACCGGTTCACTACACCTCAAGAATAACATACTAAAGTTTTGTCGCAATAGAAGCAGTTTTACGCAAGTTATGAGAATAATGGCTGTGGAATAAATCTTCCTTTTGTGCAGTGACCTTTGACCCCATTTCGTTGATAAAAGGAAGATTTTAAAGGCGACAAAACGTTATCAACATGATAACGTTTTGTCGCAATCGAAACATTTTTTGGTAAGTTATGATGCACAAGGGCAATGGAATGGATCCCACTCCAGTGTCCTGACCTTTGACCCCATTTCGCCCATTTTCAATAGGGTTCGTCCCCAGTGGCTCCCTAACACATACTAAAATTTCATCGTAATCGAACCATTTTTACGCAACTTATGACGCATAAGGGCAATGGAACAAATCCTGCTCTTATGACCTGCCTGACCTTTGACCCCATTTCCCCCATTTTCAATGGGGTTCGTGCCCAGGTAGTTCCCTACCACATACTAAAATTTCATCGAGATCGAACCATATTTACGCATGTTATGACGCATAAAAGCAATGAAATGGATCCCGCTTTTATGTCCTGACCTTTGACCCCGTTCCACCCTTTTTCAATAGGGTTCGTTCCCTGGTGGTCCTCCACCACATACTAAAATTTCATCGTAATCGAACCATTTTTACGCAACTTATGACGCATAAGGGCAATGGAACAAATCCTGCTCTTATGACCTGCCTGACCTTTGACCCCATTTCGCCCATTTTCAATAGGGTTCGTGCTCAGGTGGTTCCCTACCACATACTAAAATTTCATCGAAATCGAACCATATTTACGCATGTTATGACGCGTGAAGGCAATGAAATGGATCCCGCTCTTATGGCGTGACCTTTGACCCCACTTAACCCATTTTCAATAGGGTTTGTCCTCTGATGGTCCCCTACCACATACTAAAATTTCATCGAAATCGAACCATTTTTACGTGAGTTATCGTGCCGACAGACAGACGGACGGAAAAAGCTGGAGCGTATACGCTTCTTCAACCTACGGTTGTAAAGCGTAAAAAACAGAAATACGCTGTCTCAAAAATATAAAGACTTACTAGTTACGAGCACTTCCGGTACGAATAGTGGAGCCGTTGTTCCGAATAACACTGAAAACCAGATTGGGCATGCTGTCCACTAAGTGATGTAAGTGTTCTGGACGGAGTGCGTACCAGCTTCGTTCAGTCTGCTTTTTCAATGTCACCACACGTGAGAACTGCCGTCCATTCGCATACACATAACGAGCTAGGATACCCCAGAGGTTCTCGATAAGGTACAGTTCTGGACTGAGTGCTGGCCAATCCATCACGGTCACATGATGAGTGTCGAACCAGCTTTTCGTTGTTGCAGACCGATGATTAGAGGCATTGTCTTGCTGGAACAGGTAAGCAACACCCGCTAGAGTTTCAGCAAACGGTAGAAGGTGGCTGCTGAGTATGTCCTGATACGTTTCGGAGTTTTGCCTGCCTTGCAGGAAAGCGATATCCCTTGTCCCATTGAACGCAAAAGCTCCCCACACAATCACAGATCCACCTCCTTTCTGTCTGCTGAAGAAGGTGCGTGGCTCGCGTCGTAAATCATGCCAATAGCAGTTCCAACCGTCAGGGTCGTCCAGCTTGAACTTTTTCTCATAGGAGAGAATAGTTGTGATCCACTCGTCCGTCCAGTGCACGTGACTGTTTGCCCATAACAATCCAGCTTCCTTGTTGCGCCGCGTGAGGTGTGAGAGACGGCGCATTTTACGGAGCACAATGTTGCGACTTTCCTTGATTCGTCGATGAACTCTGTCCTTTGAGACGGTGACACCAACAGTCCGAGACTCTTGACGTAGTGATAACCTTTGGGATGAAACTAAACGCATGATGGCACGATTATCTCGTTTGGTAGTTATTCGAGGCCTTCCAGGCCGTGTTCTGGCAGTCACTGCGTTTCGATAAAGTCTTATAAATGCCTGCCCTACTCCTCCCCATGGCTTTACAAATTTTCGCTACAGGCAATCCATTTGCTCTCAGTCTCCAAATCTTCTTCACCTCCTCACCAGAAAGTTGACTGTTGCGTGGCATTTCGGCAAATGAATGTCTGACGGCAGGTTCGCTGTCTTTTGTAGTCTGGACCGAATTACGGCCCATGCGCGTGCGTACAACATGCTAATTTGTACATCTCATTTGCATGTGGCTACTTTGCATAGCTGTCTTTATATTTATGACACACCTAAAATTACACTATTGTACTCTGTGGTGTTCTTTTCACACAAACCGGTCATCGCGACGGATCGAAACGTTTGTTGTAGGGTTATGTCTAATTAGGTAGCACTTCAGCTTCCTACCTATATTCGCATTGCGTTCACGGCGCAAAGTCGACTGTTTCTATATACACAGTGCGTGAAAGAATTTTTAAGACTGGCGCTAGATTTCAGCCTACGGTGGCGCCACCAGTGTAATCGCGAATGCGTTATAAACCGTGACCATCTGCTTGCTATCTGCCAAAAGTACTGCGCAGTTGTTAAACTAACTCAAACGAAACGGCCGTTCATTAGAGAAGTCAAATTTTTTTCATGTTGAATTATTAAGATGGAACAAAGGGCTGTTATTAAATTTAACGCAAAACTTGGTAAAAGTGCCTCGGAAACGTACCAAATGATGAAACAAGTTTACGGTGAGTTTTGTTTAAGTAGATCAAATGTTTTCCTGTGGCACAAACGTTTTTTGGACGGAAGGGATACGCTAGAAGATGATAAGCATACCGGAAGACCAAGTTCATCTAGGACACCTGAGATTATTGAAAAAGTGCGTGATTTCGTGGCAAACAATCGACGTGCGTCACTAAGAATGATGGAAGATTCTTTAAACATCAACAAAGAAACGATTTGAACCATCCTGCATGAAGATTTGGGCAAAACAAAGTCTGTGCTAAATTTGTTCCACACACGTTAACCAATGAACAAAAATCAAGGAGAAGTACACATTGCAGAGACATCATTTCAGCCGGTGAAAATTATCCAAACTTCTTAAAATCGATTGTTACAGGTGATGAAACATGGTGTTTTAAATATGATCCTAAAACAAAGCGACAAAGTGCGGAATGGAAGTCAAAAAACTCACCACAAGCCAAAAAAACAAGAAAAGCTCCATCGAAAATCAAAACAATGTTCATTATATTCTTCGATAGTAAGGGTATTATCCACAAAGTATTTGTTCCATATGGACAAACAATTACTGGTGAGTTTTATTTAAATGTTTTGAGGCGTTTGATGGGCAGAATTCGTCGCATTCGTCCAGAATATCGAGATGAAAACAGTTGGTGTTTGTTGCACGATAATGCACCTAGTCACACCTCACTTCTTGTTCGTAGATTGTTGGCGAAAAATAACGTCTGTGTGTTGAATCATCCACCGTATTCGCCTGATTTAGCACCCTGCGACTATTTTTTGTTCCCAAAACTTAAAATGACATTAAAAGGGTGTTATTTTGATGATATTTCGACCATACAAACAGCTTCGACGCGTGCTTTGGAGGCAATTCCGCAAAGTGAACTAGAACAGGCATTCGAATCATTATTAAATCGCTGTAACAAGTGTATTGAAGCCGGAGGGACTTATTTTGAATAACAAACCAAAACAAGTTATAATTTCTGGTTTCTATTTCATTTTACAGTCCCAGTCTTAAAAATTCTTTGACGCACTGTGTATATGCAACCCACCTTACCATAATGTCAACAGCAGGACCTTCAGTTCCCGTACATTTCGGGGGAGGGGGGGAGGTGATTTATCGCGAACCCGTCTTCCACGTCGAACCACAATTGTTCGATTGGGCTCATGTCAGACGAAGTTTGAGGCCAAGGCATTAATTGAAAGTCGCCAGCATGTTCCACGAACCACTCCTTCACGATTCTGGTAGTGTGGCATGGCGCATTATCCTGTTGGTAATGGCCATGGCCAGCAGGGAGCATAGTTGCCAGGAATGTGTGCTCTTGGTCAGCAACGATGTTCACATAGCTGGGATTGTGCTATTGGGGATAATGGGGCCTAAAGTGTCCCAAGGAAACATCGCCCAGCATAACACCTCCGCCGCCGGCCTTTTCCCGCCCAACAGCTCATCCAGGTGCCATAGCCTCCCTTGGTAACCGGGGTATCCGCGCTGGGCCGTCTACGTGATGCACTAGAAATCTTGATTGGTCAGATCAGACCACTTTCTTCCAATCATCCACAGTCCAATCTCGATTATCTTGGGCCCATTGCATTCGTTGTTGGGGATGACTTGCAATGAGAATGGGGACCCGGCTGGGTCATCGGCTGAGGCCCATGAGCAAAAGGCTGCGATGAACTGTGAGCTGTGACACAATGCCCTGCTCATCACTGTTTTAGCCGCGGGTGATTTGTCACACTGCGACCGTGCGGTCGCTGTGAACAATGCGCGACAGTCCCCGCTCAACTCTAGCATCAATGAGCAGCAGACGACAGTTCGTCGTTTGGCCATCTGTGCACCACTTTTGATACGTAATCACTACAGCGGCACATGAACAACCTACAAGACGCGCCGTGCTATCACAATTTGCCCTTTATCAAACTCCGATAAATCGGCAGCTTTTCCCGTTCTTACTCCGACCACTCTACTAACCGAAAGCCGGTCCTCGGGTTGTATATATACTGCTCTGTGCGCTTCACCTGAGCCACAGGGCCGCGGGTGACCTAGTGTGCAACGTTCTTGACTGCTGCGGAAAGGACCTCAGGTTCGATCCCAGCAGGTACGAATGCTCGATTCACTAAATTTCCGCCGTGCGTCGGATGGGAACGCTAAGCCGTCGGACACCAGGTACTGGCCCCCGAAAATAAATAAGGACGTTTTCCTCCCCCTTTCTACTTCGCTTCTGTGTCACTTTCCTATCGGGCACTCTAGCCCAAATCTCCGAGTTTTCTATTTCTAAGGGTTGTTTAGGACCTGGGGTCAGACACTCCCTTCCTAAAATCCTCTACATATGACCATGATCATCATGATCACCCGCGCCACCGTGGACTCATTTCCTCTCCCTGTGACTGCTCTAATCTTCCAGCCAGGAATGCGACGGAATTTTGGACAGTGGTGCAGAAGACATGGTTGGAGGTTCATGAGAAACGCTTTCGTGTCCTAGTGGACTCAATGTCTTTCCCAGTGAGTGCTTTATTTTTCACCGAGGAATGCGACGCAATTTTGGACAGCGGTGCAGAAGGCATGGTTGGAGGTTCAAGAGGAACGCCTTCGTCTCCTAGTAGACCCAATGCCTCTCACTGTGACAACTCTTATCTTCCACCGAGGAATGCGACGGAATTTTGGACAGCGGTGCAGAGGACATGGTTGGAGGTTCATGACGAATGCTTTCGTGTCGCAGTGGACTCAATGCCTCTCCGTGTGACTGCTCTTACCTTCCACCGAGGAATGCGATGGAATTTTGGACAGCGGTGCCGAAGGCATGGTTGGAGGTTCACGAGGAACGCTTTCGTGTCCTAGTGGACTCAATGCCTCTCCCTGTGACTGCTCTTACCTTCCACCGAGGAATGTGATGAAATTTTGGAGAGAGGTGCAGAAGACATAATTGGAGGTTCATGACGAACGCTTTCGTGTCCTACTGGACTCAATGCCTCTCCCTGAGACTGCTCATGCTTCTCCCTGTGACTGCTCATGCCTCTCCCTGTGACTGCTCTTACCTTCCACCGAGGAATGCGATGGAATTTTGGACAGCGGTGCAGAAGACATAATTGGAGGTTCACAAGGAACGCTTTCGTGTCCTAGTGGACTCAATGCCTCTCCCTGTGACTGCTCTTACCTTCCACCGAGGAATGCGATGGAATTTTGGACAGCGGTGCAGAAGACATAATTGGAGGTTCACAAGGAACGCTTTCGTGTCCTAGTGGACTCAATGCCTCTCCCTGTGACTGCTCTTACCTTCCACCGAGGAATGCGATGGAATTTTGGACAGCGGTGCAGAAGACATAATTGGAGGTTCACAAGGAACGCTTTCGTGTCCTAGTGGACTCAATGCCTCTCCCTGTGACTGCTCTTACCTTCCACCGAGGAATGCGATGTAATTTTGGACAGCGGTGCAGAAGACATGTTTGGAGGTTCATGACGAACGCTTTCGTGTCCTAGTGGACTCAATGCCTCTCCCTGTGAGTGCTCTTACCTTCCACCGAGGAATGCGATGGAATTTTGGACAGCGATGCAGAAAGCATGGTTGGAGGTTCATGAGAAACGCTTTCGTGTCCTAGTGGACTCAATGCCTCTCTCTGTGAGTGCTCTTATATTTCACCGAGGAATGCGACGGAATTTTGGACAGCGGTGCAGAAGGCATGGTTGGAGGTTCAAGAGGAACGCTTTCGTCTCCTAGTGGACTCAATGCCTCTCCCTGCGACAACTCTTATCTTACACCGAGGAATGCGACGGAATTTTGGACAGCGGTGCAGAAGACATGTTTGGAGGTTCATGACGAACGCTTTCGTGTCCTAGTGGACTCAATGCCTCTCTCTGTGAGTGCTCTTATCTTTCACCGAGGAATGCGACGGAATTTAGGACAGCGGTGCAGAAGGCAATGTTGGAGGTTCAAGAGGAACGCTTTCGTGTCCTAGTGGACTCAATGCCTCTCCCTGTGACTGCTCTTACCTTCCACCGAGGAATGCGATGGAATTTTAGACAGCATTGCAGACAGCATGGTTGGAGGTTCATGAGAAACGCTTTCGTGTCCTAGTGGACTCAATGCCTCTCTCTGTGAGTGCTCTTATATTTCACCGAGGAATGCGACGGAATTTTGGACAGCGGTGCAGAAGGCATTGTTGGAGGTTCAAGAGGAACGCTTTCGTCTCCTAGTGGACTCAATGCCTCTCCCTGCGACAACTCTTATCTTACACCGAGGAATGCGACGGAATTTTGGACAGCGGTGCAGAAGACATGTTTGGAGGTTCATGACGAAACGCTTTCGTGTCCTAGTGGACTCAATGCCTCTCTCTGTGAGTGCTCTTATCTTTCACCGAGGAATGCGACGGAATTTTGGACAGCAGTGCAGAAGGCATGGTTGGAGGTTCAAGATTAACGCTTTCGTGTCCTAGTGGAATCAATGCCTCTCCCTGTGACTGCTCTTACCTTCCACCGAGGAATGCGATGGAATTTTGGACAGCGGTGCAGAAGGCATGGTTGGAGGTTCATGAGAAACGCTTTCGTGTCCTAGTGGACTCAATGCCTCTCTGTGAGTGCTCTTATCTTTCACCGAGGAATGCGACGGAATTTTGGACAGCGGTGCAGAAGCCATGGTTGGAGGTTCAAGAGGAACGCTTTCGTCTCCTAGTGGACTCAAAGCCTCTCCCTGTGACAACTCTTTTCTCACACCGAGGAATGCGACCGAATTTTGGACAGCGGTGCAGAAGACATGTTTGGAGGTTCATGAGAAACGCTTTCGTGTCCTAGTGGACTCAATGCCTCTCTCTGTGAGTGCTCTTATCTTTCACCGAGGAATGCGACGGAATTTTGGACAGCGGTGCAGAAGGCACGGTTGGAGGTTCATGAGAAACGCTTTCGTGTCCAAGTGGACTCAATGCCTCTCTGTGAGTGCTCTTATCTTTCACCGAGGAATGCGACGGAATTTTTGGACAGCGGTGCAGAAGGCATGGTTGGAGGTTCAAGAGGAACGCTTTCGTCTCCTAGTGGACTCAATGCCTCTCCCTGTGACAACTCTTATCTTACACCGAGGAATGCGATGGAATTTTGGACAGCGGTGCAGAAGGCACGGTTGGAGGTTCAGGAGAAACGCTTTCGTGTCCTAGTGGACTCAATGCCTCTCTCTGTAAGTGCTCTTATCTTTCATCGAGGAATGCGACGGAATTTTGGACAGCGGTGCAGAAGGCACGGTTGGAGGTTCATGAGAAACGCTTTCGTGTCCTAGTGGACTCAATGCCTCTCTCTGTGAGTGCTCTTATCTTTCACCGAGGAATGCGACGGAATTTTGGACAGCGGTGCAGAAGGCATGGTTGGAGGTTCAAGAGGAACGCTTTCGTGTCCTAGTGGACTCAATGCCTCTCCCTGTGACTGCTCTTACCTTCCACCGAGGAATGCGATGGAATTTTGGACAGCGGTGCAGAAGGCACGGTTGGAGGTTCATGAGAAACGCTTTCGTGTCCTAGTGGACTCAATGCTTCTCTCTGTGAGTGCTCTTATCTTTCACCGAGGAATGCGACGGAAATTTGGACAGCGGTGCAGAAGGCACGATTGGAGGTTCATGAGAAACGCTTTCGTGTCCTAGTGGACTCAATGCCTCTCTCTGTAAGTGCTCTTATCTTTCACCGAGGAATGCGACGGAATTTTGGACAGCGGTGCAGAAGGCATGGTTGGAGGTTCAAGAGGAACGCTTTCGTCTCCTAGTGGACTCAATGCCTCTCCCTGTGACAACTCTTATCTTACACCGAGGAATGCGACGGAATTTTGGACAGCGGTGCAGAAGACATGTTTGGAGGTTCATGAGAAACGCTTTCGTGTCCTAGTGGACTCAATGCCTCTCTCTGTGAGTGCTCTTATCTTTCACCGAGGAATGCGACGGAATTTTGGACAGCGGTGAAGAAGGCATGGTTGAAGGTTCATGAGAAACGCTTTCGTGTCCTAGTGGACTCAACGCCTCTCTCTGTGAGTGCTCTTATCTTTCACCGAGGAATGCGACGGAATTTTGGACAGCGGTGCAGAAGGCATGGTTGGAGGTTAAAGAGGAACGCTTTCGTCTCCTAGTGGACTCAATGCCTCTCCCTGTGACAACTCTTATCTTACACCGAGGAATGCCACGGAATTTTGGACAGCAGTGCAGAAGACATGTTTGGAGGTTCATGAGAAACGCTTTCGTGTCCTAGTGGACTCAATGCCTCTCTCTGTGAGTGCTCTTATCTTTCACCGAGGAATGCGACGGAATTTTGGACAGCGGTGCAGAAGGCACGGTTGGAGGTTCATGAGAAACGCTTTCGTGTCCTAGTGGACTCAATGCCTCTCTCTGTGAGTGCTCTTATCTTTCACCGAGGAATGCGACGGAATTTTGGACAGCGGTGCAGAAGGCACGGTTGGAGGTTCATGAGAAACGCTTTCGTGTCCTAGTGGACTCAATGCCTCTCTCTGTGAGTGCTCTTATCTTTCACCGAGGAATGCGACGGAATTTTGTACAGCGGTGCAGAAGGCATGGTTGGAGGTTCAAGAGGAACGCTTTCGTGTCCTAGTGGACTCAATGCCTCTCCCTGTGACTGCTCTTACCTTCCACCGAGGAATGCGACGGAATTTTGGACAGCGGTGCAGAAGGCACGGTTGGAGGTTCATGAGAAACGCTTTCGTTTCCTAGTGGACTCAATGCCTCTCTCTGTGAGTGCTCTTATCTTTCACCGAGGAATGCGACCGAATTTTGGACAGCGGTGCAGAAGGCATGGTTGGAGGTTCAAGAGGAACGCTTTCGTCTCCTAGTGGACTCAATGCCTCTCCCTGTGACAACTCTTTTCTCACACCGAGGAATGCGACGGAATTTTGGACAGCGGTGCAGAAGACATGTTTGGAGGTTCATGAGAAACGCTTTCGTGTCCTAGTGGACTCAATGCCTCTCTGTGAGTGCTCTTATCTTTCACCGAGGAATGCGACGGAATTTTGGACCGCGGTGCAGAAGGCACGGTTGGAGGTTCATGAGAAACGCTTTCGTGTCCTAGTGGACTCAATGCCTCTCTCTGTGAGTGCTCTTATCTTTCACCGAGGAATGCGACGGAATTTTGGACAGCGGTGCAGAAGGCACGGTTGGAGGTTCATGAGAAACGCTTTCGTGTCCTAGTGGACTCAATGCCTCTCTCTGTGAGTGCTCTTATCTTTCACCGAGGAATGCGACGGAATTTTGGACAGCGGTGCAGAAGGCATGGTTGGAGGTTCAAGAGGAACGCTTTCGTGTCCTAGTGGACTCAATGCCTCTCCCTGTGACTGCTCTTACCTTCCACCTAGGAATGCGACGGAATTTTGGACAACGGTGCAGAAGGCAAGGTTGGAGGTTCATGAGAAACGCTTTCCTGTCCTAGTGGACTCAATGCTCTCTCTGTGAGTGCTCTTATCTTTCACCGAGGAATGCGACGGAATTTTGGACAGCGGTGCAGACGACATGTTTAGAGGTTCATGAGAAACGCTTTCGTGTCCTAGTGAACTCAATGCCTCTCTCTGTGAGTGCTCTTATCTTTCACAGAGGAATGCGACGGAATTTTGACAGCGGTGCAGAAGGCACGGTTGGAGGTTCATGAGAAACGCTTTCGTGTCCTAGTGGACTCAATGCCTCTCTCTGTGAGTGCTCTTATCTTTCACCGAGGAATGCGACGGAATTTTGGACAGCGGTGCAGAAGGCATGGTTGGAGGTTCAAGAGGAACGCTTTCGTGTCCTAGTGGACTCAATGCCTCTCCCTGTGACTGCTCTTACCTTCCACCGAGGAATGCGATGGAATTTTGGACAGCGGTGCAGAAGGCACGGTTGGAGGTTCATGAGAAACGCTTTCGTGTCCTAGTGGAATCAATGCCCTCTCTGTGAGTGCTCTTATCTTTCACCGAGGAATGCGACGGAATTTTGGACAGCGGTGCAGAAGGCACGGTTGGAGGTTCATGAGAAACGCTTTCGTGTCCTAGTGGACTCAATGCCTCTCTCTGTGAGTGCTCTTACCTTCCACCGAGGAATGCGATGTAATTTTGGACAGCGGTGCAGAAGACATGTTTGGAGGTTCATGACGAACGCTTTCGTCTCTTAGTGGACTAAATGCCTCTCTCTGTGAGTGCTCTTATCTTTCACCGAGGAATGCGACGTAATTTTGGACAGCAGTGCAGAAGACATGTTTGGAGGTTCATGAGAAACGCTTTCGTGTCCTAGTGGACTCAATGCCTCTCTGTGAGTGCTCTTATCTTTCACCGAGGAATGCTACGGAATTTTGGACAGCAGTGCAGAAGGCATGGTTGGAGGTTCAAGATTAACGCTTTCGTGTCCTAGTGGAATCAATGCCTCTCCCTGTGACTGCTCTTACTTTCCACCGATGAATGCGATGGAATTTTGGACAGCGGTGCAGAAGGCATGGTTGGAGGTTCATGAGAAACGCTTTCGTGTCCTAGTGGACTCAATGCCTCTCTCTGTGAGTGCTCTTATCTTTCACCGAGGAATGCGACGGAATTTTGGACAGCGGTGCAGAAGGCATGGTTGGAGGTTCAAGAGGAACGCTTTCGTCTCTTAGTGGACTCAATGCCTCTCCCTATGACAACTCTTATCTTACACCGAGGAATGCGACGGAATTTTTGACAGCGGTGCAGAAGACATGTTTGGAGGTTCATGAGAAACGCTTTCGTGTCCTAGTGGACTCAATGCCTCTCTGTGAGTGCTCTTATCTTTCACCGAGGAATGCGACGGAATTTTGGACAGCGGTGCAGAAGGCACGGTTGGAGGTTCATGAGAAACGCTTTCGTGTCCTAGTGGACTCAATGCCTCTCTCTGTGAGTGCTCTTATCTTTCACCGAGGAATGCGACGGAATTTTGGACAGCGGTGCAGAAGGCATGGTTGGAGGTTCAAGAGGAACGCTTTCGTCTCCTAGTGGACTCAATGCCTCTCCCTGTGACAACTCTTATCTTACACCGAGGAATGCGACGGAATTTTGGACAGCGGTGCAGAAGACATGTTTGGAGGTTCATGAGAAACGCTTTCGTGTCCTAGTGGACTCAATGCCTCTCTCTGTGAGTGCTCTTATCTTTCACCGAGGAATGCGACGGAATTTTGGACAGCGGTGCAGAAGGCATGGTTGAAGGTTCATGAGAAACGCTTTCGTGTCCTAGTGGACTCAATGCCTCTCTCTGTGAGTGCTCTTATCTTTCACCGAGGAATGCGACGGAATTTTGGACAGCGGTGCAGAAGGCATGGTTGGAGGTTCAAGAGGAACGCTTTCGTGTCCTAGTGGACTCAGTGCCTCTCCCTGTGACTGCTCTTACCTTCCACCGAGGAATGCGACGGAATTTTGGACAGCGGTGCAGAAGGCACGGTTTTAGGTTCATGAGAAAAGCTTTCGTGTCCTAGTGGACTCAATGCCTCTCTCTGTGAGTGCTCTTATCTTTCACCGAGGAATGCGACGGAATTTTGGACAGCGGTGCAGAAGGCATGGTTGGAGGTTCAAGAGGAACGCTTTCGTCTCCTAGTGGACTCAAAGCCTCTCCCTGTGACAACTCTTTTCTCACACCGAGGAATGCGACGGAATTTTGGACAGCGGTGCAGAAGACATGTTTGGAGGTTCATGAGAAACGCTTTCGTGTCCTAGTGGACTCAATGCCTCTCTCTGTGAGTACTCTTATCTTTCACCGAGGAATGCGACGGAATTTTGGACAGCGGTGCAGAAGGCACGGTTGGAGGTTCATGAGAAACGCTTTCGTGTCCAAGTGGACTCAATGTATCTCTCTGTGAGTGCTCTTATCTTTCACCGAGGAATGCGACGGAATTTTGGACAGCGGTGCAGAAGGCATGGTTGGAGGTTCAAGAGGAACGCTTTCGTCTCCTAGTGGACTCAATGCCTCTCCCTGTGACAACTCTTATCTTACACCGAGGAATGCGATGGAATTTTTGACAGCGGTGCAGAAGGCACGGTTGGAGGTTCAGGAGAAACGCTTTCGTGTCCTAGTGGACTCAATGCCTCTCTCTGTAAGTGCTCTTATCTTTCATCGAGGAATGCGACGGAATTTTGGACAGCGGTGCAGAAGGCACGGTTGGAGGTTCATGAGAAACGCTTTCGTGTCCTAGTGGACTCAATGCCTCTCTCTGTGAGTGCTCTTATCTTTCACCGAGGAATGCGACGGAATTTTGGACAGCGGTGCAGAAGGCATGGTTGGAGGTTCAAGAGGAACGCTTTCGTGTCCTAGTGGACTCAATGCCTCTCCCTGTGACTGCTCTTACCTTCCACCGAGGAATGCGATGGAATTTTGGACAGCGGTGCAGAAGGCACGGTTGGAGGTTCATGAGAAACGCTTTCGTGTCCTAGTGGACTCAATGCTTCTCTCTGTGAGTGCTCTTATCTTTCACCGAGGAATGCGACGGAAATTTGGACAGCGGTGCAGAAGGCACGATTGGAGGTTCATGAGAAACGCTTTCGTGTCCTAGTGGACTCAATGCCTCTCTCTGTAAGTGCTCTTATCTTTCACCGAGGAATGCGACGGAATTTTGGACAGCGGTGCAGAAGGCATGGTTGGAGGTTCAAGAGGAACGCTTTCGTCTCCTAGTGGACTCAATGCCTCTCCCTGTGACAACTCTTATCTTACACCGAGGAATGCGACGGAATTTTGGACAGCGGTGCAGAAGACATGTTTGGAGGTTCATGAGAAACGCTTTCGTGTCCTAGTGGACTCAATGCCTCTCTCTGTGAGTGCTCTTATCTTTCACCGAGGAATGCGACGGAATTTTGGACAGCGGTGAAGAAGGCATGGTTGAAGGTTCATGAGAAACGCTTTCGTGTCCTAGTGGACTCAATGCCTCTCTCTGTGAGTGCTCTTATCTTTCACCGAGGAATGCGACGGAATTTTGGACAGCGGTGCAGAAGGCATATTTGGAGGTTCAAGAGGAACGCTTTCGTCTCCTAGTGGACTCAATGCCTCTCCCTGTGACAACTCTTATCTTACACCGAGGAATGCCACGGAATTTTGGACAGCGGTGCAGAAGACATGTTTGGAGGTTCATGAGAAACGCTTTCGTGTCCTAGTGGACTCAATGCCTCTCTCTGTGAGTGCTCTTATCTTTCACCGAGGAATGCGACGGAATTTTGGACAGCGGTGCAGAAGGCACGGTTGGAGGTTCATGAGAAACGCTTTCGTGTCCTAGTGGACTCAATGCCTCTCTCTGTGAGTGCTCTTATCTTTCACCGAGGAATGCGACGGAATTTTGTACAGCGGTGCAGAAGGCATGGTTGGAGGTTCAAGAGGAACGCTTTCGTGTCCTAGTGGACTCAATGCCTCTCCCTGTGACTGCTCTTACCTTCCACCGAGGAATGCGACGGAATTTTGGACAGCGGTGCAGAAGGCACGGTTGGAGGTTCATGAGAAACGCTTTCGTTTCCTAGTGGACTCAATGCCTCTCTCTGTGAGTGCTCTTATCTTTCACCGAGGAATGCGACGGAATTTTGGACAGCGGTGCAGAAGGCATGGTTGGAGGTTCAAGAGGAACGCTTTCGTCTCCTAGTGGACTCAATGCCTCTCCCTGTGACAACTCTTTTCTCACACCGAGGAATGCGACGGAATTTTGGACAGCGGTGCAGAAGACATGTTTGGAGGTTCATGAGAAACGCTTTCGTGTCCTAGTGGACTCAATGCCTCTCTCTGTGAGTGCTCTTATCTTTCACCGAGGAATGCGACGGAATTTTGGACAGCGGTGCAGAAGGCACGGTTGGAGGTTCATGAGAAACGCTTTCGTGTCCTAGTGGACTCAATGCCTCTCTCTGTGAGTGCTCTTATCTTTCACCGAGGAATGCGACGGAATTTTGGACAGCGGTGCAGAAGGCATGGTTGGAGGTTCAAGAGGAACGCTTTCGTGTCCTAGTGGACTCAATGCCTCTCCCTGTGACTGCTCTTACCTTCCACCTAGGAATGCGACGGAATTTTGGACAACGGTGCAGAAGGCAAGGTTGGAGGTTCATGAGAAACGCTTTCGTGTCCTAGTGGACTCAATGCCTCTCTCTGTGAGTGCTCTTATCTTTCACCGAGGAATGCGACGGAATTTTGGACAGCGGTGCAGACGACATGTTTGGAGGTTCATGAGAAACGCTTTCGTGTCCTAGTGAACTCAATGCCTCTCTCTGTGAGTGCTCTTATCTTTCACCGAGGAATGCGACGGAATTTTGGACAGCGGTGCAGAAGGCACGGTTGGAGGTTCATGAGAAACGCTTTCGTGTCCTAGTGGACTCAATGCCTCTCTCTGTGAGTGCTCTTATCTTTCACCGAGGAATGCGACGGAATTTTGGACAGCGGTGCAGAAGGCATGGTTGGAGGTTCAAGAGGAACGCTTTCGTGTCCTAGTGGACTCAATGCCTCTCCCTGTGACTGCTCTTACCTTCCACCGAGGAATGCGATGGAATTTTGGACAGCGGTGCAGAAGGCACGGTTGGAGGTTCATGAGAAACGCTTTCGTGTCCTAGTGGACTCAATGCCTCTCTCTGTGAGTGCTCTTATCTTTCACCGAGGAATGCGACGGAATTTTGGACAGCGGTGCAGAAGGCATGGTTGGAGGTTCAAGAGGAACGCTTTCGTCTCCTAGTGGACTCAATGCCTCTCCCTGTGACAACTCTTTTCTCACACCGAAGAATGCGACGGAATTTTGGACAGCGGTGCAGAAGACATGTTTGGAGGTTCATGAGAAACGCTTTCGTGTCCTGGTGGACTCAATGCCTCTCTCTGTGAGTGCTCTTATATTTCACCGAGGAATGCGACGGAATTTTGGACAGCGGTGCAGAAGGCACGGTTGGAGGTTCATGAGAAACGCTTTCGTGTCCTAGTGGACACAATGCCTCTCTCTGTGAGTGCTCTTATCTTTCACCGAGGAATGCGACGGAATTTTGGACAGCGGTGCAGAAGGCACGGTTGGAGGTTCATGAGAAACGCTTTCGTGTCCTAGTGGACTCAATGCCTCTCTCTGTGAGTGCTCTTATCTTTCACCGAGGAATGCGACGGAATTTTGGACAGCGGTGCAGAAGGCACGGTTGGAGGTTCATGAGAAACGCTTTCGTGTCCTAGTGGACTCAATGCCTCTCTCTGTGAGTGCTCTTATCTTTCACCGAGGAATGCGACGGAATTTTGGACAGCGGTGCAGAAGGCACGGTTGGAGGTTCATGAGAAACGCTTTCGTGTCCTAGTGGACTCAATGCCTCTCTCTGTGAGTGCTCATATCTTTCACCGAGGAATGCGACGGAATTTTGGACAGCGGTGCAGAAGGCATGGTTGGAGGTTCAAGAGGAACGCTTTCGTGTCCTAGTGGACTCAATGCCTCTCCCTGTGACTGCTCTTACCTTCCACCGAGGAATGCGACGGAATTTTGGACAGCGGTGCAGAAGGCATGGTTGGAGGTTCAAGAGGAACGCTTTCGTCTCCTAGTGGACTCAATGCCTCTCCCTGTGACAACTATTTTCTCACACCGAGGAATGCGACGGAATTTTGGACAGCGGTGCAGAAGACATGTTTGGAGGTTCATGAGAAACGCTTTCGTGTCCTAGTGGACTCAATGCCTCTCTCTGTGAGTGCTCTTATCTTTCACCGAGGAATGCGACGGAATTTTGGACAGCGGTGCAGAAGGCACGGTTGGAGGTTCATGAGAAACGCTTTCGTGTCCAAGTGGACTCAATGCCTCTCTCTGTGAGTGCTCTTATCTTTCACCGAGGAATGCGACGGAATTTTGGACAGCGGTGCAGAAGACACGGTTGGAGGTTCATGAGAAACGCTTTCGTGTCCTAGTGGACTCAATGCCTCTATCTGTGAGTGCTCTTATCTTTCACCGAGGAATGCGACGGAATTTTGGACAGCGGTGCAGAAGGCACGGTTGGAGGTTCATGAGAAACGCTTTCGTGTCCTAGTGGACTCAATGCCTCTCTCTGTGAGTGCTCTTATCTTTCACCGAGGAATGCGACGGAATTTTGTACAGCGGTGCAGAAGGCATGGTTGGAGGTTCAAGAGGAACGCTTTCGTGTCCTAGTGGACTCAATGCCTCTCCCTGTGACTGCTCTTACCTTCCACCGAGGAATGCGACGGAATTTTGGACAGCGGTGCAGAAGGCACGGTTGGAGGTTCATGAGAAACGCTTTCGTTTCCTAGTGGACTCAATGCCTCTCTCTGTGAGTGCTCTTATCTTTCACCGAGGAATGCGACGGAATTTTGGACAGCGGTGCAGAAGGCATGGTTGGAGGTTCAAGAGGAACGCTTTCGTCTCCTAGTGGACTCAATGCCTCTCCCTGTGACAACTCTTTTCTCACACCGAGGAATGCGACGGAATTTTGGACAGCGGTGCAGAAGACATGTTTGGAGGTTCATGAGAAACGCTTTCGTGTCCTAGTGGACTCAATGCCTCTCTCTGTGAGTGCTCTTATCTTTCACCGAGGAATGCGACGGAATTTTGGACAGCGGTGCAGAAGGCATGGTTGGAGGTTCAAGAGGAACGCTTTCGTGTCCTAGTGGACTCAATGCCTCTCTCTGTGAGTGCTCTTATCTTTCACCGAGGAATGCGACGGAATTTTGGACAGCGGTGCAGAAGGCACGGTTGGAGGTTCATGAGAAACGCTTTCGTGTCCTAGTGGACTCAATGCCTCTCTCTGTGAGTGCTCTTATCTTTCACCGAGGAATGCGACGGAATTTTGGACAGCGGTGCAGAAGGCACGGTTGGAGGTTCATGAGAAACGCTTTCGTCTCCTAGTGGACTCAATGCCTCTCCCTGTGACAACTCTTTTCTCACACCGAGGAATGCGACGGAATTTTGGACAGCGGTGCAGAAGACATGTTTGGAGGTTCATGAGAAACGCTTTCGTGTCCTAGTGGACACAATGCCTCTCTCTGTGAGTGCTCTTATCTTTCACCGAGGAATGCGACGGAATTTTGGACAGCGGTGCAGAAGGCATGGTTGGAGGTTCAAGAGGAACGCTTTCGTCTCCTAGTGGACTCAATGCCTCTCCCTGTGACAACTCTTTTCTCACACCGAGGAATGCGACGGAATTTTGGACAGCGGTGCAGAAGACATGTTTGGAGGTTCATGAGAAACGCTTTCGTGTCCTAGTGGACTCAATGCCTCTCTCTGTGAGTGCTCTTATCTTTCACCGAGGAATGCGACGGAATTTTGGACAGCGGTGCAGAAGGCACGGTTGGAGGTTCATGAGAAACGCTTTCGTGTCCAAGTGGACTCAATGCCTCTCTCTGTGAGTGCTCTTATCTTTCACCGAGGAATGCGACGGAATTTTGGACAGCGGTGCAGAAGGCACGGTTGGAGGTTCATGAGAAACGCTTTCGTGTCCTAGTGGACTCAATGCCTCTCTCTGTGAGTGCTCTTATCTTTCACCGAGGAATGCGACGGAATTTTGGACAGCGGTGCAGAAGGCACGGTTGGAGGTTCATGAGAAACGCTTTCGTGTCCTAGTGGACTCAATGCCTCTCTCTGTGAGTGCTCTTATCTTTCACCGAGGAATGCGACGGAATTTTGTACAGCGGTGCAGAAGGCATGGTTGGAGGTTCAAGAGGAACGCTTTCGTGTCCTAGTGGACTCAATGCCTCTCCCTGTGACTGCTCTTACCTTCCACCGAGGAATGCGACGGAATTTTGGACAGCGGTGCAGAAGGCACGGTTGGAGGTTCATGAGAAACGCTTTCGTTTCCTAGTGGACTCAATGCCTCTCTCTGTGAGTGCTCTTATCTTTCACCGAGGAATGCGACGGAATTTTGGACAGCGGTGCAGAAGGCATGGTTGGAGGTTCAAGAGGAACGCTTTCGTCTCCTAGTGGACTCAATGCCTCTCCCTGTGACAACTCTTTTCTCACACCGAGGAATGCGACGGAATTTTGGACAGCGGTGCAGAAGACATGTTTGGAGGTTCATGAGAAATGCTTTCGTGTCCTAGTGGACTCAATGCCTCTCTCTGTGAGTGCTCTTATCTTTCACCGAGGAATGCGACGGAATTTTGGACAGCGGTGCAGAAGGCACGGTTGGAGGTTCATGAGAAACGCTTTCGTGTCCTAGTGGACTCAATGCCTCTCTCTGTGAGTGCTCTTATCTTTCACAGAGGAATGCGACGGAATTTTGGACAGCGGTGCAGAAGACACGGTTGGAGGTTCATGAGAAACGCTTTCGTGTCCTAGTGGACTCAATGCCTCTCTCTGTGAGTGCTCTTATCTTTCACCGAGGAATGCGACGGAATTTTGGACAGCGGTGCAGAAGGCATGGTTGGAGGTTCAAGAGGAACGCTTTCGTGTCCTAGTGGACTCAATGCCTCTCCCTGTGACTGCTCTTACCTTCCACCTAGGAATGCGACGGAATTTTGGACAGCGGTGCAGAAGGCAAGGTTGGAGGTTCATGAGAAACGCTTTCGTGTCCTAGTGGACTCAATGCCTCTCTCTGTGAGTGCTCTTATCTTTCACCTTGGAATGCGACGGAATTTTGGACAGCGGTGCAGACGACATGTTTGGAGGTTCATGAGAAACGCTTTCGTGTCCTAGTGAACTCAATGCCTCTCTCTGTGAGTGCTCTTATCTTTCACCGAGGAATGCGACGGAATTTTGGACAGCGGTGCAGAAGGCACGGTTGGAGGTTCATGAGAAACGCTTTCGTGTCCTAGTGGACTCAATGCCTCTCTCTGTGAGTGCTCTTATCTTTCACCGAGGAATGCGACGGAATTTTGGACAGCGGTGCAGAAGGCATGGTTGGAGGTTCAAGAGGAACGCTTTCGTCTCCTAGTGGACTCAATGCCTCTCCCTGTGACAACTCTTATCTTACACCGAGGAATGCGACGGAATTTTGGACAGCGGTGCAGAAGACATGTTTGGAGGTTCATGAGAAACGCTTTCGTGTCCTAGTGGACTCAATGCCTCTCTCTGTGAGTGCTCTTATCTTTCACCGAGGAATGCGACGGAATTTTGGACAGCGGTGCAGAAGGCATGGTTGGAGGTTCAAGAGGAACGCTTTCGTGTCCTAGTGGACTCAATGCCTCTCCCTGTGACTGCTCTTACATTCCACCGAGGAATGCGATGGAATTTTGGACAGCGGTGCAGAAGGCACGGTTGGAGGTTCATGAGAAACGCTTTCGTGTCCTAGTGGAATCAATGCCTCTCTCTGTGAGTGCTCTTATCTTTCACCGAGGAATGCGACGGAATTTTGGACAGCGGTGCAGAAGGCACGGTTGGAGGTTCATGAGAAACGCTTTCGTGTCCTAGTGGACTCAATGCCTCTCTCTGTGAGTGCTCTTATCTTTCACCGAGGAATGCGACGGAATTTTGGACAGCGGTGCAGAAGGCATGGTTGGAGGTTCAAGAGGAACGCTTTCGTGTCCTAGTGGACTCAATGCCTCTCCCTGTGACTGCTCTTACCTTCCACCGAGGAATGCGACGGAATTTTGGACAGCGGTGCAGAAGGCACGGTTGGAGGTTCATGAGAAACGCTTTCGTGTCCTAGTGGACTCAATGCCTCTCTCTGTGAGTGCTCTTATCTTTCACCGAGGAATGCGACGGAATTTTGGACAGCGGTGCAGAAGGCATGGTTGGAGGTTCAAGAGGAACGCTTTCGTCTCCTAGTGGACTCAATGCCTCTCCCTGTGACAACTCTTTTCTCACACCGAGGAATGCGACGGAATTTTGGACAGCGGTGCAGAAGACATGTTTGGAGGTTCATGAGAAACGCTTTCGTGTCCTAGTGGACTCAATGCCTCTCTCTGTGAGTGCTCTTATCTTTCACCGAGGAATGCGACGGAATTTTGGACAGCGGTGCAGAAGGCACGGTTGGAGGTTCATGAGAAACGCTTTCGTGTCCAAGTGGACTCAATGCCTCTCTCTGTGAGTGCTCTTATCTTTCACCGAGGAATGCGACGGAATTTTGGACAGCGGTGCAGAAGGCATGGTTGGAGGTTCAAGAGGAACGCTTTCGTCTCCTAGTGGACTCAATGCCTCTCCCTGTGACAACTCTTATCTTAGACCGAGGAATGCGATGGAATTTTGGACAGCGGTGCAGAAGGCACGGTTGGAGGTTCAGGAGAAACGCTTTCGTGTCCTAGTGGACTCAATGCCTCTCTCTGTGAGTGCTCTTATCTTTCACCAAGGAATGCGACGGAATTTTGGACAGCGGTGCAGAAGGCACGGTTGGAGGTTCATGAGAAACGCTTTCGTGTCCTAGTGGACACAATGCCTCTCTCTGTGAGTGCTCTTATCTTTCACCGAGGAATGCGACGGAATTTTGGACAGCGGTGCAGAAGGCATGGTTGGAGGTTCAAGAGGAACGCTTTCGTGTCCTAGTGGACTCAATGCCCTCTCTGTGAGTGCTCTTATCTTTCACCGAGGAATGCGAAGGAATTTTGGACAGCGGTGCAGAAGGCACGGTTGGAGGTTCATGAGAAACGCTTTCGTGTCCTAGTGGACTCAGTGCCTCTCCCTGTGACAACTCTTATCTTACACCGAGGAATGCGACGGAATTTTGGACAGCGGTGCAGACGACATGTTTGGAGGTTCATGAGAAACGCTTTTGTGTCCTAGTGGACTCAATGCCTCTCTCTGTGAGTGCTCTTATCTTTCACCGAGGAATGCGACGGAATTTTGGACAGCGGTGCAGAAGGCGTGGTTGGAGGTTGAAGAGGAACGCTTTCGTGTCTTAGTGGACTCAATGCCTCTCCCTGTGACTGCTCTTACCTTCCACCGAGGAATGCGATGGAATTTTGGACAGCGGTGCAGAAGACATAATTGGAGGTTCATGACGAACGCTTTCGCGTGCTAGTGGACTCAATGCCTCTCCCTGTGACTGCTCTTACCTTCCACCAAGGAATGCGACAGAATTTTGGACAGCGGTGCAGAAGGCATGGTAGGATGTTCACGAGGAACGCTTTCGTGTCCTAGTGGACTCAATGCCTCTCTCTGTGAGTGCTCTTATCTTTCACCTTGGAATGCGACGGAATTTTGGACAGCGGTGCAGACGACATGTTTGGAGGTTCATGAGAAACGCTTTCGTGTCCTAGTGAACTCAATGCCTCTCTCTGTGAGTGCTCTTATCTTTCACCGAGGAATGCGACGGAATTTTGGACAGCGGTGCAGAAGGCACGGTTGGAGGTTCATGAGAAACGCTTTCGTGTCCTAGTGGACTCAATGCCTCTCTCTGTGAGTGCTCTTATCTTTCACCGAGGAATGCGACGGAATTTTGGACACCGGTGCAGAAGGCATGGTTGGAGGTTCAAGAGGAACGCTTTCGTCTCCTAGTGGACTCAATGCCTCTCCCTGTGACAACTCTTATCTTACACCGAGGAATGCGACGGAATTTTGGATAGCGGTGCAGAAGACATGTTTGGAGGTTCATGAGAAACGCTTTCGTGTCCTAGTGGACTCAATGCCTCTCTCTGTGAGTGCTCTTATCTTTCACCGAGGAATGCGACGGAATTTTGGACAGCGGTGCAGAAGGCATGGTTGGAGGTTCAAGAGGAACGCTTTCGTGTCCTAGTGGACTCAATGCCTCTCCCTGTGACTGCTCTTACATTCCACCGAGGAATGCGATGGAATTTTGGACAGCGGTGCAGAAGGCACGGTTGGAGGTTCATGAGAAACGCTTTCGTGTCCTAGTGGAATCAATGCCTCTCTCTGTGAGTGCTCTTATCTTTCACCGAGGAATGCGACGGAATTTTGGACAGCGGTGCAGAAGGCACGGTTGGAGGTTCATGAGAAACGCTTTCGTGTCCTAGTGGACTCAATGCCTCTCTCTGTGAGTGCTCTTATCTTTCACCGAGGAATGCGACGGAATTTTGGACAGCGGTGCAGAAGGCATGGTTGGAGGTTCAAGAGGAACGCTTTCGTGTCCTAGTGGACTCAATGCCTCTCCCTGTGACTGCTCTTACCTTCCACCGAGGAATGCGACGGAATTTTGGACAGCGGTGCAGAAGGCACGGTTGGAGGTTCATGAGAAACGCTTTCGTGTCCTAGTGGACTCAATGCCTCTCTCTGTGAGTGCTCTTATCTTTCACCGAGGAATGCGACGGAATTTTGGACAGCGGTGCAGAAGGCATGGTTGGAGGTTCAAGAGGAACGCTTTCGTCTCCTAGTGGACTCAATGCCTCTCCCTGTGACAACTCTTTTCTCACACCGAGGAATGCGACGGAATTTTGGACAGCGGTGCAGAAGACATGTTTGGAGGTTCATGAGAAACGCTTTCGTGTCCTAGTGGACTCAATGCCTCTCTCTGTGAGTGCTCTTATCTTTCACCGAGGAATGCGACGGAATTTTGGACAGCGGTGCAGAAGGCACGGTTGGAGGTTCATGAGAAACGCTTTCGTGTCCAAGTGGACTCAATGCCTCTCTCTGTGAGTGCTCTTATCTTTCACCGAGGAATGCGACGGAATTTTGGACAGCGGTGCAGAAGGCATGGTTGGAGGTTCAAGAGGAACGCTTTCGTCTCCTAGTGGACTCAATGCCTCTCCCTGTGACAACTCTTATCTTAGACCGAGGAATGCGATGGAATTTTGGACAGCGGTGCAGAAGGCACGGTTGGAGGTTCAGGAGAAACGCTTTCGTGTCCTAGTGGACTCAATGCCTCTCTCTGTGAGTGCTCTTATCTTTCACCAAGGAATGCGACGGAATTTTGGACAGCGGTGCAGAAGGCACGGTTGGAGGTTCATGAGAAACGCTTTCGTGTCCTAGTGGACACAATGCCTCTCTCTGTGAGTGCTCTTATCTTTCACCGAGGAATGCGACGGAATTTTGGACAGCGGTGCAGAAGGCATGGTTGGAGGTTCAAGAGGAACGCTTTCGTGTCCTAGTGGACTCAATGCCTCTTTCTGTGAGTGCTCTTATCTTTCACCGAGGAATGCGACGGAATTTTGGACAGCGGTGCAGAAGGCACGGTTGGAGGTTCATGAGAAACGCTTTCGTGTCCTAGTGGACTCAATGCCTCTCTCTGTGAGTGCTCTTATCTTTCACCGAGGAATGCGACGGAATTTTGGACAGCGGTGCAGAAGGCATGGTTGGAGGTTCAAGAGGAACGCTTTCGTGTCCTAGTGGACTCAATGCCTATCCCTGTGACTGCTCTTACCTTCCACCGAGGAATGCGACGGAATTTTGGACAGCGGTGCAGAAGGCATGGTTGGAGGTTCAAGAGGAACGCTTTCGTCTCCTAGTGGACTCAATGCCTCTCCCTGTGACAACTCTTTTCTCACACCGAGGAATGCGACGGAATTTTGGACAGCGGTGCAGAAGACATGTTTGGAGGTTCATGAGAAACGCTTTCGTGTCCTAGTGGACTCAATGCCTCTCTCTGTGAGTGCTCTTATCTTTCACCGAGGAATGCGACGGAATTTTGGACAGCGGTGCAGAAGGCACGGTTGGAGGTTCATGAGAAACGCTTTCGTGTCCAAGTGGACTCAATGCCTCTCTCTGTGAGTGCTCTTATCTTTCACCGAGGAATGCGACGGAATTTTGGACAGCGGTGCAGAAGGCATGGTTGGAGGTTCAAGAGGAACGCTTTCGTCTCCTAGTGGACTCAATGCCTCTCCCTGTGACAACTCTTATCTTACACCGAGGAATGCGATGGAATTTTGGACAGCGGTGCAGAAGGCACGGTTGGATGTTCAGGAGAAACGCTTTCGTGTCCTAGTGGACTCAATGCCTCTCTCTGTGAGTGCTCTTATCTTTCACCGAGGAATGCGACGGAATTTTGGAGAGCGGTGCAGAAGGCACGGTTGGAGGTTAATGAGAAACGCTTTCGTGTCCTAGTGGACTCAATGCCTCTCTCTGTGAGTGCTCTTATCTTTCACCGAGGAATGCGACGGAATTTTGGACAGCGGTGCAGAAGGCACGGTTGGAGGTTCATGAGAAACGCTTTCGTGTCCTAGTGGACTCAATGCCTCTCTCTGTGAGTGCTCTTATCTTTCACCGAGGAATGCGACGGAATTTTGGACAGCGGTGCAGAAGGCATGGTTGGAGGTTCAAGAGGAACGCTTTCGTCTCCTAGTGGACTCAGTGCCTCTCCCTGTGACAACTCTTATCTTACACCGAGGAATGCGACGGAATTTTGGACAGCGGTGCAGACGACATGTTTGGAGGTTCATGAGAAACGCTTTTGTGTCCTAGTGGACTCAATGCCTCTCTCTGTGAGTGCTCTTATCTTTCACCGAGGAATGCGACGGAATTTTGGACAGCGGTGCAGAAGGCGTGGTTGGAGGTTGAAGAGGAACGCTTTCGTGTCTTAGTGGACTCAATGCCTCTCCCTGTGACTGCTCTTACCTTCCACCGAGGAATGCGATGGAATTTTGGACAGCGGTGCAGAAGACATAATTGGAGGTTCATGACGAACGCTTTCGCGTGCTAGTGGACTCAATGCCTCTCCCTGTGACTGCTCTTACCTTCCACCAAGGAATGCGACAGAATTTTGGACAGCGGTGCAGAAAGCATGGTAGGATGTTCACGAGGAACGCTTTCGTGTCCTAGTGGATTCAATGCCTCTCTCTGTGAGTGCTCTTATCTTTCACCGAGGAATGCGACGGAATTTTGGACAGCGGTGCAGAAGTCATGGTTGGAGGTTCAGTGGAACGCTTTCGTCTCCTAGTGGACTCAATGCCTCTCACTGTGACAACTCTTATGTTCCACCGAGGAATGCGACGGAAGTTTGGACAGCGGTGCAGAAGACATATTTGGAGGTTTATGACGAACGCTTTCGTGTCCTAGTGGACTCAATGCCTCTCCGTGTGACGGCTCTTACCTTCCACCGAGGAATGCGATGGAATTTTGGACAGCGGTGCCGAAGGCATGGTTGGAGGTTCACGAGGAACGCTTTCGTGTCCTAGTGGACTCAATGCCTCTCCCTGTGACTGCTCTTACCTTCCACCGAGGAATGCGATGGAATTTTGGACAGCGGTGCAGAAGACATTATTGGAGGCTCACAAGGAACGCTTTCGTGTCCTAGTGGACTCAATGCCTCTCCCTGTGACTGCTCTTATCTGCCATCAAGGAATGCGATGGAATTTTGGACAGCGGTGCCGAAGACATGGTTGGAAGTTCATGAGGAACGTATTTGCGACCAAGTGGACTCAACGCCTTTATTTGTGACTGCCCTTATCTTCCACCGATTAATGCGACGAAAGTATGGACAGCTGTATAGCAAGCATCGGGGAAGAGACCTGCGGAAATCTTTTGTGACCTAGTGGACGCAATGTATCACAGTGTAACTTCTATTATCTTCCACCGAAAAATGTGATAGAATATTGGACAGCGGTGCAGAAGGCATGGTTGCAGGTTCATGAGGAACGCTTTCGTGTCCTAGTGGACTCAGTGCATCTCCCTGTGACTGCCCTTATCCTCCACAGAGGAATGCGACGGAGTTACGGACAGCGGTGCATGGTTGCAAATACCTGTGGAACGTTTTGGTGACTTAGTGGACGCAATGCCTCACAGTGTGACTGCTTTTATCCTGGCGAAAGTTGGGCCTAATTGTTAAACCATGATTTCTTTCTAAACCATGATTTCTTACCACTCAACGTGCAATGTTGGTATTGCTTTTTTGTTCAAACAACGCTTGTATTTAGCACTACGAAATATTGTCTTTCAAGAAGAAGAACTTACACTGTTTGTAGATGAATCTTCCCACTGGTAAATTGTTGAGCCATGAGCACTCTGGAAGTGTTGTACTAAATCCCACCACGTGTTTTGCTTGGATTGGCACTTAGCGCAGACAGGTTTAGCCGGAGCTCCTAAAAGGAAAAGGAGAGCAAAAAATTACTTTTCCATGTAATTATAATCAAAGTAACTCGGATTTAACAAATAATACGAGAGTCGACTTAGGTGCCAGGGTTTTACGGGTTTTCTTGACACATACTGAGTAATGAGAGTCACTTTAAAAAGAAATGAAAAAGCAGAAAAACTTACGTGAATATACACTATCTACCAACAAGTAATTGGAAACCTGTGATAGCAAAGGAAAACGAAGTTTATTCCCCTTCAATAATTGGTGGAGCCTCCACGAGCGGCGATTACAGCTGCGACCCTCCGGGGCATACTCTCAATCAGGCGTTGTACGACGGCTAGCGGTATTTTCTTCCACACGGCTTGGAGAAGACAGGTCAGTTCCTTCACCGATTTTGGACGGTGGGGGCACCCCTTAAGTCGACGCTCCAACTGGTCCCAGAGTTGCTCGATAGGGTTAAGGTCCAGGCTCTGAGCAGGCCAGTCCATTCGATTAACCCCATTGTCACCATACCAAGCCATGGTGGACCTCGTAACATGACAAGTGGCATTGTCATCCTGAAAGCAACATGGGTCCACCCCGTAAAACGTCCGCAACGTAGGAAGCGCATGGTCACCCAAAATGGTGCAGTAGGTCTCGGCGTTGAGTCTACCAGGAATTGCAACCAAGGGTCCCGTGCCATACCAGGAGAAAAACCCCCATAGCATAATTCCACCGGCCGCCCCGATGGCGCAGTGGTCTAAGGCGCTGGCCTCTGATCATTCGTCCGTAAGGGGTCCGGGTTCGAATCCCGGTCAGGCATGGATGTTGTGTTTGTCTTACGGCACTGGCTCTCTCCCTTCCCTGGAACCAGTGGCCCTAAATTAGGGACGGGCGACTGCTTATAGCCCATTGAGTTGCTCACGGTGGTCGTTAAACCTCCAATAAAAAAAGAAATAATTCCACCGCCGCCGAACTTCACAGTTGGCACAATACATTCCGGCAAAAGGCGTTCTCCAGGCAGACGCCAAGCCCAGACCCTGCCATCCGAACGGTAGAGGGTGAACCTTGATTCGTCGCTCCAGAGAACCTGTTTCAACTGTTCAACGGTCCACTGTCGACGTTCTTCGCACCACGTTAGCCGAGCAGTGCTATTGGACTTGGTGATCAAAGGCTTGTGGGCGGCAGCACGTCCATGATAACCAAGCAGATGGGCTTCCTTACGGATGGTATTCATCGAAAGAACACTCCCGGATTCCTGTTGAAACTCTTCGCGGATGGGGCCCATCGATTTCGTGCGGTTCTTCTGAATTTCTCTGGCCAGCACCCGTCGGTCTGTAACTCCCAGTTTTGTGGGTCTGCCGGGTCGGGCCACACTCCGACAGTCACCTGTCATCTTCCACGTGCCAATCACATAGGCCAGTGTCGAGTTTGGTTGCTTCAACTTGCTGGATATGTACGTATGGATCGGCCATTTCTGTGATAGTTGACGATTACACCTTTCTCGAAATCAGAGAGCTCCGAACTGCGTGGCATCTTGCATGCGACTGGTTGCGTTGTTGTTTTCCACACGATATCTAACGGCGGCGGCCGTGACGTGTATCAGGACAGCAGATATCGTCGATTGCAGGGGAGTCCAATTACTTATTGGTGGATAGTGTATTTTATTCCAGGAATTGGGTGCGTGCATAAGTTCTACCCGCTTTTGTAAGTTACAAAGAAAAGAGGAGTACACAACAAATAACGTACCTAGGATTTCACATAATTGCCATCATTCTGTATAACCTCTTGCCATCTGTCGATGAGTAGGTGAATGCTACAACGGAAAAACTCCTGTGCTTTGGAGTCAAAAAGTAATGCAATGCCGTTTTCACATCGTCCACATCATCGAAGGTTTGGAGGGCGAAGGCGTTCTGTAATGATCGAAAAAAGGTGGTAGTCCTGAGGTTCCAGATCGTGGGAATACGTCGGGTGAAGTAACTCTTCTTAACCTTAGTCCAATAACTTTTGCCGAGTGATTAAAACAGCATGAGATTTGCTGTTGTCATGATAAAGGATCACGTCTTTGTGCTTGAAGAGTGCTAGCCGCTTCAATGTCAGTTGTTCTCGCAATCTGTCCAACTGTTAGCAGTAGAGGTCAGCATTTATCGTTCAGTTAGGTGCCAACACCTCCCAGTGGATTATATTCTAGACATCCCACCAAACACTCAACAAAACCTTTTTGAGATGCAGTCCGCGTTTTGAGGTCGATGCAGCACACTCCGCACCTTGGCACACAGTCCGTCGACGCTTTATATTGCGGTACAGTACCCATTTCTCATCACCCGTTACAATTCGTCCCCCAAAACGGTTCATTTCTGTGACGAGAAAGCAAAGAAACACGGGTACGGATTCTCTCCTTTCCTTCCTTTGCAGAAAGCTGGTGCGGAACCAAGTTATCAAACTTGTTGATGAACCCAAGCGCATGCATCCATCCTTCGATTGTTGTTCTGTGTGCCGACAACGTTTCCGCTAATTCCTGAAAGGTTGGATGTGGGGCCATTTGTTATGGATTGGTCCTTATCCTCGTCAGAAACCGCCGATGATCGTCGAGGACGTGGTTGATCTTTAAAGCTTCTGTCTCCGTCCCAGAATTTCCGAAACCAACGGTGACATGTGCTATCATCAACTGCATCCTCCCCATACACCTGACAGATGTTGCGGCAAGCCACGGCTGCAGTACTGCCTTTATAGAACTCGTACAGTAAACAATGTCTAATGTGTTTCTTATCGCATGCCATGTTACACCGTCCGTGATTTCCGTTACGGATGACTTACTCGGACAAACCTAGTGTCTCTATATCTTTTACCGCTCCTCGCTTTATTGGCCGAAAATTCGGCATCACAGCATCATCAGTGACGTAACTACTCCGATCGCAATTTGCATCTATTACAAAAACGAGTAGAGCTTTTGCACACATCCAATATATTCCTTCTACGTTAATACACGAAGTAACACGATTTCTTTTTTATTGAGAGACTTTTTTTTATTGAGGGTTTAACGACCATTGAGACTTTTTTATTGAGACTTTTTTTATTGAGACTTTTTTTTTACTGAGACTTTTTTATTGAGGGTTAAGGAAAGACATATTATTGAGACTTTTTTTATTGAGGTTTAAAGAAAGGCTTTTTTTATTGAGGCTTTTTTATTGAAGGTTAAGGAAAGACTTTTTTTTTATTGTGGGTTAAGGAAATACATTTTTTTATTGAGGGTTAAGGAAAGACTTTTTTCTTATTGAATGTTAAGGAAAGACTTTTTTAGGCTTTTTATTGAGGTTAAGGAAATACTTTTTTTTTATTGAGGGTTAAGGAAAGACTTTTTTTATTGAGGGTTAAGGAAAGACTTTTTTTTTGTTGAGGGTTAAGGAAAGACTTTTTATTGAGACTTTTTTTATTGAGGGTTAAGGAAAGACTTTTTTATTAAGGCTTTTTTATTGAATGTTAAGGAAATACTTTTTTTTATTCAGACTTTTTTTACTGTGGGTTAAGGAAAAACTTTTTATTGAGGGTTAAGAAAATACTTTTTTTAGGCTTTTTATTGAGGGTTAAGGAAATTTCCGTTTTTTTTTATTGAGACTTTTTTTACTGTGTGTTAAGGAAAGACTTTTTATTGAGGCTTTTTTACTGAGGGTTAAGGAAAGACTTTTTTTAGGCTTTTTATTGAGGGTTAAGGAGAGACTTTTTATTGAGGGTTAAGAAAAGACTTTTTTTTAGGCTTTTTATTGAGGTTAAGGAAATATTTATTTTTATTGAGGGTCAAGGAAAGACTTTTTATTGAGACATTTTTTATTGAGGGTTAAGGAAGGACTTTTTATTTAGACTTTTTTTTTATTGAGGGTTAAGGAAAGACTTTTTATTAAGGCTTTTTTATTGAGGGTTAGGGAAAGACTTTTTTATTGAGACTTTTTTTACTGTGGGTTAAGGAAAGACTTTTTTATTGAGGCTTTTTTATTGAGGGTTAAGGAAAAACTTTTATTGAGGGTTAAGGAAAGACTTTTTATTGAGACTTTTTTTACTGAGGGTTAAGGAAAGACTTTTTTTATTGAGACTTTTCTTTATTGAGGGTTAAGAAAAGACTTTTTATTGAGGCTTTTTTATTGAAGGTTAAGGAAAGACTTTTTTTATTGAGACTTTTTTATTGAGGGTTAAGGAAAAACTTTTTTATTGAGACTTTTCTTTATTGAGGGTTAAGGAAAGACTTTTTTTTTATTGAGGCTTTTTTATTGAGGTTTAAGGAAAGACTTTTTTTATTGAGGGTTTAACGACCATTGTGAGCAACTCAATGGGCTATAAGCAGTGGTCCGTCCCTCATTTAAGGTCACTGGTTCAAGGGAAGAGAGAGAGCCAGTGCCGTGAGACAAACGCAGCGTTCATGCCGCACCGAGATTTGAACGCGGACCCATCTTGGAAGAATGATCATGAGCTATAGCGCTTAGACCAGTAAGCTCCCTGCGCGGTAAGGGAGGACTTGCAGCTGTCATTGTTTGGTATGGAGTGAAGAGCTGACGTCATGGTTTTTTGTATGCCTTCATTGTCTTTTCCTTTTAAAGGCACAGATTTAATGTATGGAGCAGGAAATAGTTACACGGTGACAAATCTGGAGAATATGGGGGATGGTTGAGTACACACACTAGTTTTCGTGCTAGAAATTGCTGTAGACTGACTGCTCTGTGAGCGGACGTGTTATCGTGTAGAAGGAACCATTACCCGTTTCTGTACTCAGGCTCTTCCACAGTCGTTCCAAAATGGATGTGCAAACACTGCCAGTGACAGTTGGTTATCCACGGGGAGAGATCAGGCATTTCTATTTTTTAAGCAACACTAGTGAGAGCGCAAACAGGTGCGGTCGGGTTCCCGAGCCTGCGAGTTGCATTTTGATCATAACAGTCCTTCTCATGGATTGCTGTCCTTTCCCCCCTCCAAACTCCCACCTGCATATTCTGAAGCCCTCACTCACCTTCGCTCTCTCCCCCTCATTCGCTCCCCTCCCTCTTCAACTCTAGAGCTTCTTTCTGAACCCCTCTTCTTCAACTCCCTTGTTCATCCCCCCCATCTCCCCTGTTTTTCATTCCCCTCTTGGCTCCGAGCAGGTGTAGTAACTGTACAAGACCTCACTAACTCGGATCTATCCTGGCGCCCTCTCTCTGGCCTCCCCCCTGCTATTCTCTCGTCCCCATCCGCCCATTTGGTCTATGACTCTCTGCTAACTGCACTTCTTTCGCTTTTCCCTGATCTTGTCTCCCCCACCGGTCTCGTCTCTGTCTTTTCTGCCCCTCTTCCGCTGCCGTTTTTCCTCCGACTCACAAACTCGGTTCTTCCTCTCTCCTCTCTCTCCTCTAAATCTCTTTATCGTTTTCTAGTGCACCTTGCCACCCCTTCACCGCTTTCTATTCTGGAGGTTCCCCTGCTTCTCTTCCTCTTGTCTGGGCCGCTGCCCGCTCACCCTTATCTGCCCCTCTTGAAATTAATACCCACTGGCTCTTTTTGCATAATCGCCTCCCTGTTCCGTATTTTCTCTTTCGCATGTCTCTTCTCTCCTCCTCTCTCTGCTCCTTCTGCGGACAGGAGGCAGACGTTTCTCACGTCTACCTTTACTGTCCCATCCTGATGCCTCTCCTCCACCAGGCTTTCCGGATTGCCAGTCGCTCTTGTTCTCAAGATCTTCCGTTCACTGCCTACAGACATCTTCTTCTGCGGGCTCATCCACCTACAACTCTTCCTTCAGTATGTGCCTATCTTTTCGTGCTGGTTAAACACGTTATTTACGTATACCTTCAACAACTCCGCAGCATTTCCTCGCCGGTCTCTTTACACCAGGCCAGTGCAGCACTTTTGTGCCATTTTCAAGATCGATTGCTTTCTCGACTCCGCCTGGAGTACCAGTCGGCTTCTTCCAGTCGTCGAGAAGCCACCTTCTATGCTACCTGGGCGCCGGCCGCTCCATGGTTTGCGATTGATTCTGGACTGCTACACCTATCAGAACCCTAGGACATTCTACACCTCCTTTGCTGAGTTCCGTGGCACCCTGGTGGCCCTCCTCCACTCTACGACTCGTGCAATCCACACTACCGTTGAATTGTGAATGCTAATGCCATCTCAGTGTATTTTCATGCTTACTCGTGTACATTACTTACTTTCACCCCGCCTGTATTATGTTGCTTTGGTGCCCTCGTTAAATAACTTGCACAATTGTGCACGCTGTGTTTTTATCTCATGTATGTAATGTTTTACCTTCACGGCGGTGTTTGTGCTGTTCTTTTTCTAATTGTGTACTATTGTTTCGCCTGTGTTATCCTGTAAATCATGCCCAGCCAATGTCATGTGACACGATGTGTTTCTCTTTGTCACTTCTGCAATTTTTTTATTCAATAAGCTTTGCTTGCAGCATTTTGTTATTCATCCCCATTGTCATTGCAATGTATATACCATCATGTTTTTAACAGTTTTGTATTATTTCCCAGTGAGATGCCCAATACTGTACGTCTCCCTCTTATGTTTTCTTATGATAAATTAGAATAAAGCGATTTTGAAACCTTCTGAGGGCTCTAAGCTCCCACCAATCCAGTTCCCGCCCCGTCGTCGTCCGGCTGGTCTCCCCACTCACCATGAGTGGGCCAAGTGCGGGGACAAAAGGGCACAGACCATCCTGCTCGGGTCTCCGCTACCCATTTCTGGGTAGCGGAGGCACAGAGGAGTTCCTGGGGTTGTTCCACTAGCTGAACACGCTAATGAACAGCCCTAACACAAGAATTTCTCACAACGTGAGAGGGCTTATGCGTTCGATTCTAGACCGCATGCTATCCTTCGTAACAAAGTAGTCGCTGAAATTTAAAAATCTGACAGGACAACTAATGGAAAGAGGACGGAGTGAGCAGTCCTCTTTCCATTAGTTGTCCAAGAGAATACGACATATGCGAAGGTCGCCGGGAGGAAGCAAGCTCCCGCAGCACCCAAGAGGCCACAGCCAATTCACCCAATTATCCTCTACCCGAGGGATCCGGGAAAATCCTCGTCGGAGGTAAAGGAATTGGCAAAAGAAGTGCTCCAGCCAAGTACCTTGAGAACAGGAATTCAAGGAGTGAAAAAGGTTGCAAATGTAGGGGTTCTGATCGAATGCACCAAGGCGAAAGAGGTGAGAAGGTTCGAAGGGGCTTTCAGTAAGTACCCGCAATTGAATGACCATTTCATTCTAAAAAAGCCAGAGAGGAGATCTCCCAGACTAATCGTCTATGGGACTGAAACCGAGGATGACAAACAGGTGGTTGATGAACTAACCAACCAGAATGATGTTAAAGATCTGGATCGTTGCATAGTTCTCTTCCCGATTAAAGGAAAGGGGCTATAACGAAGTAAATTTCTCCATTATTTTTGTCCACGCCGGGGATCGAACCGGAGTCCACTTATTCCGCGGAACAAGTCGCTCTACCAACTGAGCTACGCAGACGATCTTTCTCTCTGCTAACTGCCTTTATGTCGTATGCGTCCTGCGAGGCAGGTACGTCACATCTCCCCCCCAACCCCCCGAAAGAGGGCCGGGGCATGTCCCACGGGTCAGCCGTGACCATGAATTGTCGCAGGCAGCCATCCGTTATAAACGTGCACTTGAGAAACTCCCAGTCAATCTGGTGTGTGGAATGCAACGTCACATACATTTTATTTTTCGAAGCGCTGAAGAAGGGATTCTCTTATTTTTCGTATATCGCGGTGTGGAAAGAACATCACACCATTGCGACATCTTTAACGGCCAGATCATCTGGGAAGTTCGGGCGCCATTTTAACGAAGTAAATATCTCCGTCATTTTTGTCGACGCCGGGGATCGAACCCGAGTCCACTTATTCCGGAACAAGTAGCTCTACCAACTGAGCTACGCAGACGTTCGTTATTGCTGCTATCTGCTTTTATGGCGTGTGCGTCCTACAGGGCAGGCGCGTCGCAGGGGGAAGAACCACTGGGTGTTCGAAATGACCCCAACTGACTTCCGCACTCTAGCGAAATGAGGGAAGGTCAGCCTCTGCTGGCAAATGCACTCCTGCAAGGAACATCTGCGGGAAACCCGTTGCTTTCGGTGCAACGGGTTTGGTCACCACCGTGACAAGTGCAAAGCAGAGACGGAAACCTGCGCCCGGTCGCGGCCAGAAAGGGCACAGGCGACAGACTGGTCAAAATGAAGCAAACTGCCCCCCAACTGCCGAAATGCAAACAGGGAAGTTGCGCCTCAAGCCCGGCACTGCCCACTCCAGCATAGACCCAGAATGTCCGAGTCTGCGGAGAGAACTCGAGATAGGATCCGTGCTAGAATTGACTACGGCTGACGGACAAGCGACGGAGGACCCAGAGAAGAAATGTGAGATACTGACTGAGCGTCAACTGTGCCTGTAAACACCGTATTACCGGAGAATTGCTATTTATTGTGTAACTGAGTAGCGAACCAATCTCCCAGAGGTCTCTCAATAGCCACACGGTCCATCGTGTGCGGCCTCCCCTATTTCGCATCACCTGTCGGTGTGTCCGAATTTGCGGTCCCTGGAATGGGATTGGTACCGTAACATTCACCGATGGTGAATGTATATAGTGAGATCTATCAATTCCTTTAGGAGTCCGCAATAGGACGGGGCAAGCTGATGACTCATCAGCTTACCTTCAAGTACGTCTGCATTTCGCCATACAGCTATGGAAGTGAGTGATTCAGAGTTAAGAAATGAAATGCGTTGTGCTATAAAATTTTGCTATCGTTTGGGTAAAACGGCTCCAGAATTAGTTGATATAATTAAACAAGTTAGTAAAATCATGCAATGCTTTGATTATGATACGGATTCCAACATACCAGAAATCATTATTCAAGTTATGAGGATAATGGCTGTGGAATAAATCTCGGTCTTGTGCCATGACCTATGATCCCATTTCGATGATATTCAACAGAACCGGTTCAGTATACCTCCGAAATACCATGATAACGTTTTTGTCGCAATCAAAGCATTTTTACGTAAGTCATGATGCATAAGGGCTATGGAATAGATCTCGCTCCTGTGTCTTGACCTTTGACCCCATTTCGGCCGTTTTCAACAGGAGTTGTCCCCAGGCAGGCCTCTAAAACATACTAACATTTCATCCAAATCGAAGCATGTTTACGTAAGTTATGACGCATAATGGCGATGGAAGCGATTCCGCTCCTATGCCCCCTTGTAACGTACCAGGAGATGTGACGTACCTGCCAGAAGGACGCACACGACATAAAGGCAGATAGGAATCAGTATGAAACGTCCGCGTAGCTCAATTGGTAGAGTGACTTATTCCGGAATGAGGGGATCCGGGTTCGAGCCCCGGCGCGGATAAAAATGACGGAGAAATTTACTTCGTTATACCCTGACCTTTCACCCCATTTCGTCCATTTTCAAAGGGTTTGTTCCCAAGGTGATCCCTACCACATACTAAAATTTCATCGAAATCGAACCTTTTTTACGTTAGTTATGACGCATAAGAGCAGTGGAATGGATCCCGCTCCTATGTTCTGACCTTAGCTCTATTTGTTCACTTTCAATAGGGTTCCTTCCCAGAATTCCCCTACCACATACTAAAATGTCAGAGAAATCGAATGATTTTTACAGGAGTTATTGTGCGGACGGACATACGCACAAAACGCGTGACGTAATGAGACAGATGGGAATCGCGACCATCTGCCCGTAAGAGTGTGACGTCATAAAATTTTAATAGGATTCACACACAACGCGTGACGTAATGAGACAGATGGCGTGACCGAGCGCCAACACCTAATGGGACGACGCCATGACACTAAAAACGTGGTAATTCGGGGTGGTTATTTAACCCACTAAACGAATTTTCCTAAAGTCGAGATCAAGCTAAATCGGTTTCTAGTACCAGAAAACGGTAGCTTAACGACTTTCGTCAAAATCCTTAGAATCGTTTTCAAAATAAAATTTACATACATACAGGAATTGCTCCTTTAATAGTATAGGATAAGGGCGATGGAATGGATCCCAATCCTATGTCCTGACGTTTGACCCCATTTCGTCCATTTTCAATAGGGTTCGTCCCCAGGTGGTCCCCTACCACATACTAAAATTTCATCGAAATCGAACCATTTTTACGCACGTTATGACGCATAAGGGCAATGGAATGGATCCCGCTCCTATGTCGTGACCTTTGACCCCACTTTACCCATTTTCAAAATGGTTCGTCCCCAGTTGGTCCCCTACCACATACTAAAATTTCTTCGAAATCGAACCATTTTTGTGCAAGTTATCGTGCGGACGGACAGACTGACAAAGCTGGATCATATACACTGAAGTGCCAGAAAAACTGGTACACCAGTCTAATACTTGGTAGGTCCCCCACGGGAGCGCAGGACTGCGGAAATACGACGGGGCATGGACTCCACTAGCTTCTGGAAATATGCTGTAGGCAATGCACACCATACTTCTGCAGAGAGTTCCACAATTTGGGTGTATTCCGAAGTCTTTGATTCCTGTGTTCGATAGCACGTTGCATGTCATCCCAAATGTGTTCTATCACGTTCAGATCTGGGGACTTGGGTGGGAATGGCAACACCCCAAACTCAGATGAATGCTCCTCTAACCATAATGTGGCGTCCCGACACTTGTGTGGAGGTGCATTGTCCTCATGGAACAGGCCCAACCCATGAACATGAATGCAGGACATGAAAGAATGCGCACATAGCGTTGGCCGGTCACAGACGTTTGTAGACGTACCAGGGGTTGCAGCAATATCCAGCTAAACACACCCCATATCATTACGGACCCCCCACCAGCCGGTGCAGTTCCCTGTTGAGAGGCGGAGTCCATGGCTTCATTGGGCTTGCGCAACACACGAATCCTTCCATCTGCCCGATATAGTTGGAAACGCGACTTGTCAGACCAGTCTACTTGTTTCCAGTCATCAAGTGTCCAGTGTCGGTGTTGCCGTGCCCAAGCGAGGCGCATAGCTCTGTGTCGTGAACCCATCAAGGGGACTCGAGTTGGGCGTCGGCTCCCAAAGCCCATATCGTGCAGGGTACGCTGCACAGTTCGGCCGCTGATGCTTGTTGAGGCTCCAGCATTGAATTCCAATGATACCTGCGAGAGTGTCACGTGAAACGATTCTTGACAGACGACCATGGTCACGTTCACGCAATGTCTTTTTACGGCCACACTGGTATCGTACGTTGGAGGTTTTGCCGGAATTGTTGTAGTCACGGTACACCCTTGCAATGGTCGTCCGTGAAAATCCGAACTTCGTTTCTACCTCCGAAATACTATGATGGCCCATCTCACGACAGCCAAGTGTGACACCGCATTGAAAATCGCTTAAATCGTTATTACTTGTCATTCTCATGCCGAGAACAGCTTGGACAGCTGGCAAGGATGTCTATCGCTTTATATACGCACTGACGGACGCAACCGGGTACGCGCCGCCCCGGTGGCGCAGTGGTCTAAGCGATGGCCTCTGATCATTCGTCCGAACGGGGTCCGGGTTCGAATCATGGTGAGGCATGGATGTTGTGTTTGTCTTACGGCACTGGCTCTGACAGCTGGCAAGGATGTCTATCGCTTTATATACGCACTGACGGACACAACCGGGTACGCGCCGCCCCGGTGGCGCAGTGGTCTAAGCGATGGCCTCTGATCATTCGTCCGAACGGGGTCCGGGTTCGAATCCCGGTGAGGCATGGATGTTGTGTTTGTCTTACGGCACTGGCTCTGACAGCTGGCAAGGATGTCTATCGCTTTATATACGCACTGACGGACGCAACCGGGTACGAGCAGCCCCGGTGGCGCAGTGGTCTAAGCGATGGCCTCTGATCATTCGTCCGAACGGGGTCCGGGTTCGAATCCCGGTGAGGCATGGATGTTGTGTTTGTCTTACGGCACTGGCTCTGACAGCTGGCAAGGATGTCTATCGCTTTATATACGCACTGACGGACGCAACGGGGTACGCGCCGCCCCGGTGGCGCAGTGGTCTAAGCGATGGCCTCTGATCATTCGTCCGAACGGGGTCCGGGTTCGAATCCCGGTGAGGCATGGATGTTGTGTTTGTCTTACGGCACTGGCTCTCTCCCTTCCCTGGAACCAGTGACCCTAAATTAGGGACGGGCGACTGCTTATAGCCCATTGAGTTGCTCACGGTGGTCGTTAAACCTCCAAATAAAAAAAAAAAAAAAAAAAAACCGGGTACGCGCATAGGTGACGTTGCTATGTATTTTGCATAAGCTCGTCTGTACCAGTTTTTCTGGCACTTCAGTGTACGCTTCTTCAACCTACGGTTGGAAAGCGTAAAAAAATGTATTTGCGACATATTATTTTGTGATTCAAACTAGCCGCTGGTTTAAAGATTTAATTTGATTAGTCACGCTGCACTACGCATTTTCTTTATCACACAGAATCCCAATTTTTCCTGTTTTTCCTTCTCATATAGGTTCCCAATTTTTATTATCCGGATTTTTTCCCCTTATATTTTCTCTCAATTTCTCTTCTCGTTCTCAGCAACGAGAATGAAAAAAAGAGAACAGTGAAGCATAGGTTCGGGCAGCTTGATTTGGATTTTAAGGCTTCATCTCGCCACTGAAGTATAATTGAATTTCCCAGCGAAAGTAGAAGTCTGAAGAATGTGAATTTTATTCCGTTGTTTCGAGAAAAATCACAATTCCACGAGGAAGAAATAATAAAAAAGTAAGAGGATTCTTCAGACACCTGTCTTTTAAATTACTTCTCGGCTGATTGGAGAAGGAAGACCCATAAAGTTTCCCTCAGGCCCTGGCTCATAAAGGAGAAACTCTCCCTAAACGAATTCTAAGGTATCTCACCTGATAAAATACCTTCCAATGCGCTGCTGAAATACGTTCGTGAAACGCGAGAAGAGGAAATATAATAATCGAAAAAAACTGCTATCGGTTATTTTGCAGAATCGTCAGAAAATGCTTTGGGATACATGCGTTCTGATCATTTCTTCTCTTCTACCTCACACCCGGGGAGGGAATTTTTCGTTCTTTGTGAGGAAACACAGGTCGATATCTGTTCTGCTGTGAGAGAATAGTTCGTTATCCAATCGTCTGAATTTAAATATGATTCATGTTTTCATACAAAGACCCACAGATGAAAATAATTTGCATAATTTTGTTTTACAAGAATAAACATCACAAATTGCAATTCTAACATTTCCGCAGCGGAAAAATGGAAATCTGAGGTTTTAAAATACAAGTGAGCTGGTAAAACATTCGGTGTGTGTCGTGTTACGTGTGAAATGAAGAAACTTTGCAAATATCTGCAGTCTTTTCGTCATAATAGCGGGAATCATGAGTCTGTTTTCTTATGAAACTAGCGTATAGCCTGTCTTAAGACGGATGTTCTCAAGCTTTGAATAAATACACGGCCGGACAATTGCTAAGGACGGACAACAATAACAACGATAGCAACCATAAAATGGAAGGCAGGAAAATGTGGAAATTAGCATAAGTGCGGGATACAGTAAGACGTGTTGTGCGTATGCAAAATTTGGATTGCCGAACTTGTTCGTGACGTCATAGCGCTGATAAGAGATATAAAGGATTTGACGCGTATTCACCGTTGTTGTTCAAACGCAAAGTTGAAAGGGAAAGAATCAATTGACGAACTTGCAATTTTCAGTATGTCTTCCCGACATCACCTATAGATGATTTTACGCGTGGCCGTATTATTGGCAAGATTGAAGAAGGGCGAAAAATAACAGATGTTGCCAGGGAGTTCGACGTCAGCCACAGTGTTGTTTCAAGGCTTTGGAAATCATTTCAAACAAATGGAGAGTGCAGCAAACGTCACGGGGAGGTCGTGTCCGCAGTACGACACCTGCAGAAGATCGGTACATAGTGCTATCAACAAAAAGACACCGGCGCAGCACAGCTACTGAGGTAGCAAATCAGTTTATGGCTGCTACTGGCAAGCGGATCTCCCGAAAAACTGTCGCCAGACGTTTGCATTAAGGAGGACTATACGCCCGCCGTGCTGTTGTGTGCATTCCATTGTCCAGACGTCACCGTATCGCCCGTTTGCAATGGTGCCATCAACATCGCAATTGGACTGATGACGACTGGTCTGCTGTCCTCTTCTCAGATGAGAGAAGATACAGTCTATCGTCTGATTGTTGACGACAACTGATCTGGCGTGATAGTGGTACTGCATATTGTCCAGCAAACATACAGGAAAGGGACCGATATCCGACATGTAGTGTCATGGTATAGGCTGGCATCATGATCAATGGCCGTACGTCCCTCGATGTGCTTTCAACTGCGACTATGACTGGCCAACGATACATTAATGATGTTCTGCTACCTCATGTTCGCATGTTCCGTGGTGCTGTCGGTTATAGATTCATTTTCATGGACGACAACGCAACATGTCATCGAACAGTCGCTGTCCAGGAGTGTCTTGAGAGCGAGGATATTCAACGCCTCGTATGGCCAGCACGTTCTCCAGATCTGAATCCCATTTAAAATGAGTGGGATGCTTTGGGGAGGAGTCTTGCTGGTCGCCAATGCCCTCCAATAAACAAGGACACCCTCATTCGTGCACTGACAGAGGAATGGGATAAATTACCCCAACAGCTGCTTGATAATGTTGTGCAAAGCATGTCACGACGTGTGGAAACTTGCATCGCTCTCCATGGTGGCCATATTCCGTATTGACATCTTACACCGGAACGCCTGCGGACGGTAATTGCATTTTTTCACGTTTACGTATTCTGCACAAAATGGCCTGTTTGTCCCTTGAACACGTTCCAAAGCCTTCTGGATTTCAGAGCACAATAAATTGTCTTTCTTGTAATGTCCTGGCATTCTGACATTATTTTATTTCACTTGGCATCCAACCACACTTACTTTTTTATGCGCTATATAGCTGTTTATGATCCGTCCTTAGCAATTGTCCAGCAGTGTATTAACATATAAGGGATGTTGCTTGTCCTATGACGGAGTGAAATTTGTAATTGAAGTAGATTGAAAGCAAATTAAATAGACGCCCGATTTCTGTAAGGAAATATAGTAAAAACTTGTACAGTAAGTAAGAACTCATTCACGTTAAAACAAAAAAATTATATGCTATTTATTTCCGATTTTCAAAATACCCCGCGATAAATAACATTCTGTGTAAAATATTTGTTGTTTAACAAATGTACGTAAGAGCGTTTAGATAGATCAATAGTTTGCAAAATGTGTAACATAATCAGTACCAAACTCGGAAAGTTGTTTCGGTGTAAACTTACCTTAACTTTTACTTTGATTTTCTACTTTGAATTATTTTTTCAAAAGTAATCGAGGTAGTTGCCTTCAATGCACAATCTTGATAGCAAAAGTCACTCACAATACAAATTTAAATCCGTTGGCTGAATTTAAAGATTTTATTGTATATACAAGTATTAGAACTTTCAGGTCTCTCTAGAACCCATCATCAGATGCAGAAGAAGGAATAAGTTTAAATAGAGTGTTACGTGATATGATGTAGACATCCGATATTAATATGACATACAATATTAATATACATTATTAATATGACGTACTTCTCTTCTGGGATCACGAACCAGCTGACCTACGAACTTTTGCTGAACACTTATCATCCCAAATCCCTACCATAAAATTCTCCATTGAGCTGGAAAGTGAAGGTAAATTGCCATTCCTGGATTTTATGCTTGAACGAGATGCACCTTGCAACAATTTGTATATAGGAAACGCACTTCTATACCTACATTGATCCCGGCTTCTTCAGCACATCCAAAAAGCAACAAAATCTCCTCAATCAATTTCCTTCATCTAGTTTCAGCAGACGTAAATGTGAAATTAACCAAATATTCAACATCACCCTCAACCATGGCTATCCCAACTTTATCATAAAAAAAGCTTTTAAGAAGCTCCACCAAGAAAACACAACTACTCTCCACAGGGACCAACAACTTCGCAGACATGTAGGTGTCATTGATTATTATTCAACCATAGCACCTGTTCTCAAAGCTATTTGCAGTAACTTTCACATGGAATTCGGAATGCGTACTACAAAAATTTTCCAGTTAATTAAAAAAGATCGAAACCAGGTAACAAAGCTAAACAAATTTGGCGTTTACAGCATCCCCTTAAAAAGTATTAATGCTGACACTCTCGATAGTAAATATATAGGATCAACAAAACGTACACTAGCAACAAGACTAAATGAACATAAATACGCCGTAAAGAATGGACTTAAAAATTCTGCATTGTCTCGACTCGTGTGCGATAGCCTGCACTATCCAATCTGGAATGATATTTCCATCATCGTAACACCTAGTGTAGTCTCTTCATTGCTGTTCACTGAGAGCCTTGTAATTGCTACTCAGAGACATTTATGCTGTAATAACAATGATCCAGTATCTATACCGACAATCTGGAAACTACACTGGCGGAAAGTGAAAAAAGAACACCAAGAAGGAGACGTCTGATACCAACGAAATTTATACAGCATAATAACGGAATACAGAGGATAACGTGATCAAAACATTAGGGCAAAATACAGCTGTATTTGCTGGTAAACTGAAAAATAACATTTCCATGCAACATGGTTAGTACGAGGTTGAACCGCCATGAACTGCGTCACACTGTGCAATTCTGGCATGGAGTCTGTCGTACAGATGTTGGATGTAAGTTTGGGGTATTGAGTTCCAAGCATCCTCAACCTGGACGCGTAAATCGGGGATGATCGTGGCTGGCCATGGAGACGGGATAAGTCGTTGTCCCATAAAATTCCACACGTGCTCAATGGGGGAAAATCCGGTGAACGTGCAGACCCTGGAAGTGGTCTCACATCCCGAAGTGCATGTTGCGTTCCACGTGCCGTGTGTGGGCGTGCGTTACCTTGCTGGAAAACACCACGATGGACTGACCTTACAAATGGCACAACAACGGGATGAATGATGTAGTTGATGTAGGAGGTGTTGTTTAACGTACCCGGTACAAACACTAGTTGCGTACGGGAGTGATAGCTGATCGCTTCCCACACCAGGAGACTAGGTGTATGCCCTGTGTGTCGCTGGCGGATGCAAGAAGGGTGGAGACGCTCCCCTGTGTGTCTGCGAACACGCATATGGCCATCGGAGGCTCCCAAGCAAAATCTGCTTTCATCGCTAAACACGACTGATCGTCATTGCGTTCTCCAGTGCAGACGTTGGCGACACCACTGCAGCCGTTCCTGACGGTGGGCTGGAGTCAGAGGTACACATGCCAGAGGCACACGTGCACGTAGTCCTGCATCCAGTAGACGGTTGTGGATTGTTCGCACAGTCACCTCAGGTGCAACGGCAGCTCGGATTTGCGTCGCAGTGGATGTTCTGCTTGACAACGCCGCTCTTCTTATGCGTCGATCGGTCCGCTCATCAGTCCGTCTGTGACTCCGGGTTCCACGTTTTCTCGTGTGGGAATGTTCCTCGGACCATCTACGCCACCATCATACCACCACCGATACTTCCCGTCCAATTCGCTCCGCAATACGCCCACCCGGCCTTGCGGAGTCCGACTAGACGACCTCGCTCAAAGTCCGATATATGCTGAAATCCTACACGTCTTCCATGTCCAGGCACTGCAGCTTCTTCAGGGTCTTCGCACGTGTCCGTACGCCGACGACTGATTACATTTACTTCGCCGTACACCTTAAATACCACCGACGATAATTTGCATATTATGCCGTGCTGTGGCGTAAGCGCTCAACGGTTAGTCCCGAAATATTGAGTTCCAAGCGTCCTCAACCTGGACGCGTAAATCGGGGATGATCGTGGCTGGCCGTGGAGACGGGATAAGTCGTTGTCCCATAAAATCCCACACGTGCTCAATGGGGGACAAATCCGATGAACGTGCAGACCCTGGAAGTTGTCTCACCTCCCGAAGTGCATGTTGCGTTGCACGTGCCGTGTGTGGGCGTGCGTTACCTTGCTGGAAAACACCACGATGGACCGACCTTACGAATGGCACAACAACGGGTTGAATGATGTTGTTGATGTAGAAGGTGTTGTTTAACGTACCCGGTACAAACACTAGTGGCGTACGGGAACGATAGCTGATCGCTCCCCACACCAGGAGACTAGGTGTAGGCCCTGTGTGTCGCTGGCGGTTGCAAGAAGGGTGGAGACGCTCCCCTGTGCGTCTGCGAACACGCATATGGCCATCGGAGGCTCCCAAGCAGAATCTGCTTTCATCGCTGAACACGACAGATTGCCATTGCGTTCTCCAGTGCAGACGTTGGCGACACCACTGCAGCCGTTCCTGACGGTGGGCTGGAGTCAGAGGTACACATGCCAGAGGCACACGTGCACGTAGTCCTGCATCCAGTAGATGGTTGCGGATTGTTCGCACAGTCCCCTCAGGTGCAACGGCAGCTCGGATTTGCGTCGCAGTGGATGTTCTGCTTGACAACGCCGCTCTTCTTATGCGTCGATCGTTCCGCTCATCAGTCCGTCTGTGACTCCCGGTTCCACGTTTTCTCGTGTGGGAATGTTCCTCGGACCATCTACGCCACCATCGTACCACCACCGATACTTCCCGTCCAATTCGCTCCGCATTACGACGATACGACCACCCGGCCTTGCGGAGTCCGACTAGAGGACCTCGCTCAAAGTCCGATAATTGCTGAAATGGTACACATCTTTCATGTCCAGGCATTGCAGCTTCTTCAGGGTCTTCGCACGTGTCCGTACGCCGACGACTGATTACATTCACTTCGCCGTACTCCTTAAATACCACCGACGATAATTTGCATATTATGCCGTGCTGTGGCGTAAGCGCTCAACGGTTGGTCCCGAAATTAACATCACACCTACGTAAACTTGACCCCATTGACATATGTAAATTTCATGATCGTCCGTCAATTCCTTCTTGGTGTTCTTTTTTCACTTTCCGGCAGTGTATTTACAGGTTCGAATACGAGGCAAACTGAGGGCGAAATCCCTTAATTTCGATTTCTGCTATAGTGCTCTTTGTTGTGTCTCCTGATGAGAACAACAAAATTAATTTATACCTACTAACCTTCATTTATTTTTACAATGCAGTATTGTATGTATACCTGCATTCCATTTTCTTTATTTTCTTTATTTCATGATACATATCATGTTGTTTGACAATTTGATGCCAAGTGACATTATGTCATATTAATATCTGATATCTACATTATGTCACGTAACACTCTATTTAAACTTATTCCTTATTCTGTATCTGGTGATGGGTTCTAGGTAAACCTGAAAGTTCTAATACTTGTACATACAATAAAATCTTTAAATTCAGCCAAGGAATTTAAATTTGTGTTGTGAGTGGCTCTACTTATCAAGATCGTGCATTGAAGGCAACTACCTCGATTACTTTTGACTATTTCTGCACGAATTTGAATTCTAATGAATTATTTTTCCTCCGACACACCTGTTATTCCCTTCGCAGCTTGTTTTAGACTCTCCTATTCGACGGTTAGTTTGAAACTTCAAACAGTAGCATTTTCTACAAAATAATGCGACATCTGGTTTTACAAATCGGAACTACCTAAATTCTGGACAATGTGCTGTTGTGGGCGACATCTGCTTTAAGATACAATCTTGCTCACTTTGACATCTCTAGATTTCAGTTTTTATTGTAGGACCGAATTTTCGGGTGTAATAAGCACGTCTTTTGAATCCGTTCTGACGCAAATTACATTTATCAAAGCTATTCAAAGTCAATGGAACCGGTATGGAAAACAATAGATCTGACGAAAGAAAGAAGTTTTTCAATCGGGTTTTTAATCCCTCAGATATTGCTGTAAACGGAATCGTGAGCTTACGAACTCTTAGAAACAAAGATATCGACAGAAATAAGATGTGACTTTACGTCCCCTGGTGGGAAAACTACGCATTATTTTACGAAGAAAGTATTCTCAAAAGGTTTATCCATATGAGCGGTATCAGTCCAAGAAAAAAAATTAGTCGAGTGTTCAGGAGCCCAGATTTTGCTACAAATACATCAGAAGCAGAAATTAACACTTATGACCCCTGGTGGCCAAACCATTCCTAACCAAACATTAGAAATTATGTGAAAAACATTTTCCATCAAGTCTTGTATGCGATACAGGAATAATTTTTCAAATCGCAGCTTCAGGAGCAGAAATAACTCAGAAAACGCAATTTACCTTTGTGCCCCCTAGCGGAAAGTCTATGCTTTACTTGTAAATTTTGAATTTATAGGAAAAACATTTCGCATCGGAAACACTATCCAACAAAGAAAGAATTTTTCAAATCGGACTCTTAGAAGTAGAGATATTATCAGAAATAAGATATACATCTACGCCCCTGGCGTAGAAACCATGCATTATTTCAAGAAGAAAATTTTCATTTTCCTAAAAGGTGTGTCGACATGAGTAGTATCGGTCAACAAACGACGTTTTTTTCAATTGAGAATTTAGAAGCTCATATTTTGCTGCAAATACATCAGAAGCGGAAATTAAGACATCCCACGCCACCTGGTGGCCAAACAATTTTTTACAAAAATTAGAAATTATGTGCAAACGATTTCCCACCAGGAGCTGTATCCGGTGCAGAAATAATTTTTCAAATCGGAGATTTAAAAGCAGAGATACAGGGGGAAACGCAATTTACATTTACGCCCCCTAGCGGAAAGTCTGTGAATTACTTGAAAATATTGAAATTATATGAAACAAATGTCGCACTGGAAACACTATCCAATAAAGTAGGAATTTTTCAAATCGGAAGCCTAGAAATAGAGATATTGACAAAGATAAGATATACATCTACGCCCACTGGCGATCTGTCGATATGACCGGATTGTGTGAAAAGAACACCACGAAGTGAAATTGTGTCATTTTAGGTGTCTCATAAATATAAAGACAACTATGTAAAGTAGCCACATGCAAATGAGATGTACAAATTAGCATGTTGTACGCAAGCGCATGGGCCGTAATTCGGCTCAGCCTACAAAAGACAGCGGACCTGAGGCATTCATTTGCCGAAATGCCACGCAACAGTCAACTTTCTTGTGAGAAGGTGCAGAAGATTTGGAGACTGAGAGCAAATGGATTGCCTGGAGCGAAAATGTGTACAGCCATGGGGAGGAGTAGGGCAGGCATTTATAAGACTTTATGGAAACGCGGGGCGTTAACTGCCAGAAAACGGCCTGGAAGTCCTCGAATAAAAAACCAAACGAGATGATCGTGCCACCATGCGTTTAGTTTCATCCCAAAGGTTATCACTACGTCAAGTTTCTCGGACTGTTGGTGTCACCGTCTCAAAGGACACAGTTCATCGACGAATTAAGGAAAGTCGCAGCATTGTGCTCTGTAAAATGCGTCGTCTGCCACACCTCACGCGGCGCCACAAGGGAGCTAGATTGTTGTGGCCAAGCAGCTACATGCACTGGATGGACGAGTGGAGCACAACTATTTTCTCCGACGAGAAAAATTTCAACCTGGACGACCCTGACTGTTGGAACTGCTATTGGCATGATTTACAACGCGAGTTGTGACGTACCAGGAGATGTGACGTACCTGCCAGAAGGACGCACACGACATAAAGGCAGATAGGAATCAGAATAAAACGTCCGCGTAGCTCAATTGGTAGAGCAACTTATTACGGAATGAGGGGATCTGGGTTCGAATCCTGGCGTGGACAGAAATGACGGAGAAATTTACTTCGTTATAATGGCGCCCGAACTATCCGGATGACCCGACCGTTCAAAATCTCGCATTGGTGTGATGTTCTTTCCACACCGCGAGATAGGAAAAATAAGAGAATCCTTTCTCCAGCACTTCAAAAAAAAAAAAAAAATAAAAATAAAATAAAAAATAAGGGGGAGATTATGTAACGTACCAGGAGATGTGACGTACCTGCCAGAAAGACGCACACGACATAAAGGCAGATAGGAATCAGAATAAAACGTCCCCGTAGCTCAATTGGCAGAGTGACTTATTCCGGAATGAGGGGATCCGGGTTCGAATCCTGGCGCGGATAAAAATGACGGAGAATATTACTTCGTTATAGAGTCACGCACCTTTTTCAGCAGACAGAGAGAAGGGGATTCTGTGATGGTCTGGGGAAGTTTTTGCGTTCAATGGGAAAAGGGATATCGCTTTTGTGCAAGGCAGGCAAAACTCCGAAACGTATCAGGACATACTCAGCAGCCATCTTCTACCGTTTGCCGAAACTCTAGCGGGTGTTGCTTACCTGTTCCAGCAAGACAATGCCTCTATTCATCGGTCTACATAAACGAAAAGCTGGTTCAACACTGATCGTGTGACCGTAATGGATTGGTCAGCACTCAGTCCAGATCTGAACCCTATCGAGGACCTCTGGGGTATCCTAGCTCGTGATGTGTATGCGAATGGACGGCAGTTCTCAAGTGTGGTGGCATTGAAAGAGCAGATTGAACGAAGCTGGTGCGCACTCCGTCCAGAACACTTACATCACTTGGTGGACAGCATGCCCAATGGGGTTTTCAGTGTTATTCGGAACAACGGATCCACTATTCGTACCGGAGGTGCTCATAACTAGTAAGTATTTATATTTTTGAGACAGCGTATTTGTGTTTTCTTGGTGTTGGAATTGTTATGTTTCCGTCAAACTATTGTGCAGCTGCGTGTCCTATGCTATTTTTGCTATAAATGGGAGGTGTGCATTTCAGCTCGTTGTTGTTTCTTTTTTATTCGAGAATTTGTTCTGTCTCTGTATTTATGCGACGCACTATAGTAAGGAAGTGCCTTGGACAACTGAGAGAAAGAAATACCACTTACCAGATTTGGTACGTCGTACCCGTCCCGGAAGGAAGCGAAGAAAAACCTGAGGAAGAAGTGGAATTATCTCATAATAATAATAATAAAAGCTTGGAAACCTTTACCTGGAGGACTGCTTGTCTGTTGACATCTACAGGTGAATCTTAGCTTGCAAGTCTGTTTCTTGTGCTCAATTAATTTATGGATTCCTGGGAATATTTCTTTGCAGTTACCGCATATTAGGATATCTGGCTCACCTGCGGCAAAACAAACCAACAGAAAAAATTGTTAGTACATGGTTGTTAGTAATATGCAAATAGAAAATAATATGTAGAGTCATGAAGGAAATACAGGATTACGCCATATAATACAAATTTTGAAGATGACAATCCGATTTTTTGGCGTAAAGATGACAAGGATGGCAAGTCAGATAATATCCGAAAACTTGAAAATTTTCATCGTCCTGGAGCGGGACTCGAACCCGCGTCTCCCAGAAAACGCCCGGCTACGCTAACCACTACACCACCCAAAACGACCAAGTTTCAAGTTTCCGATCAATTTGAATATAACCATCACAGGATTCGCTAGTCGAAGCAACCAGCTTTCATGTTTAGCGAATCTGGAAGTTAAGAATCTTATCCCGTGTTTGCCCGGAGAAGCAGATAAATCATGAAAGAAATACAGGATTACGCCATATAATAAAAATTTTGAAGATGACAATCCGATTTTTGGCGTAAATGTGATACAGATGGTAAGTCAGATAATATCCGAAAACTTGAAAATTTTCATCGTCCTGGAGCGGGACTCGAACACGCGTCTCCCAGAATGCGCCCGGCTATGCTAACCACTACACCACCCAAAACGACCAAGTTTCAAGTTTCCGATCAATTTGAATTTAACCATCACAGGATTCGCTAGTCGAAGCAACCAGCTTTCATGTTTAGCGAATCTGGAATTTAAGAATCTGATCCCGTGTTTGCCCGGAGAAGCAGATAAATCATGAAAGAAATACGGGATTACGCCATATAATACAAATTTTGAAGATGACAATCTGATTTTTGGCGTAAATGAGACAAGGATGGTAAGTCAGATAATATCCGAAAACTTGAAAATTTTTATCGTCCTGCAGCGGGACTCGATCCCGCGTCTCCCAGAAAACGCCCGGGTATGCTAACCACTACACCACCCAGAACGACTAAGTTTCAAGTTTCCGATTAATTTGATTATAACCATCACAGGATTCGCTAGTCGAAGCAACCGGCATTCATGTTTAGCGAATCTGGAGGTTAAGAATCTTATCCCGTGTTTGCCCGGAGAAGAAGATAAGAAGGAAATACGGGATTACGCCATATAATACATATTTTGAAGATGACAATCCGATTTTTGGCGTAAATGTGACAAGGATGGCAAGTCAGATAATATCCGAAGACTTGAAAATTTTTATCGTCCTGGAGCGGGACTCGAACCCGCGTCTCCCAGAAACCGCCCGGGTATGCTAACCACTACACCACCCAAAACGACCAAGTTTCAAGTTTCCGATCAATTTGAATATAACCATCACAGTATTCGCTAGTCGAAGCAACCGGCATTCATGTTTAGCGAATCTGGAGGTTAAGAATCTTATCCCGTGCTTGCCCGGAGAAGCAGATAAATCATGAAGGAAATACGGGATTACGCCATATAATACAAATTTTGAAGATGACAATCCGATTTTTGGCGGAAATGTGACACGGATGTGACACGATTGGTCCTTCTGGGTGGTGTTAGTGGTTAGCATACCCGGGCGTTTTCTGGGAGACGCGGGTTAGAGTCCCGCTGCAGGACGATAAAAATTTTCAAGTTTTCGGATATTATCTGACTTACCATCCTTGTCACATTTACGCCAAAAATCGGATTGTCATCTTCAAAATTTGTATTATATGGCGTAATCCTGTATTTCTTTCATGATTTATCTGCTTCTCCGGGCAAACACGGGATAAGATTCTTAACCTCCAGATTCGCTAAACATGAATGCCGAGTGCTTCGACTAGCGAATCCTGTGATGTTTATATTCAAATCAAACGGAAACTTGGTCGTTATGGGTGGTGTAGTTGTTAGTATACCCGGGCGTTTTCTGGGAGACGCGGGTTTGAGTCCCGCTCCAGGACGATGAAAATTTTCTAGTTTTCGGATATTATCTGACTTACCATCCGTGTCACATTTAAGCCAAAAATCGGATTGTCATCTTCAAAATTTGTGATATGTAGAGTTTTCAAAAAGTATGATAACATTGATTTTCTTAATAATGACGAAAGGGAAGCCAATGAAATGTCACTGACGGAGAGATACGGGGGTTGTCCAAAATAATAAAAACACCTCGCTGAAAACAGCGTTTTTGGCACGTGCTGCCTTTGGAGTAAAACGAACACGTAGCTACAATTTATTTTGTAAGAACGTGTTGCTTATAATCTCAAGGGTCTGTGTGATTGCAATGCACATTGGAGTTTGTGTAATTTCGTGTGGTTTTCTTTCGCCTCATACCGTTTTAAGGTTGATAACTAGTGAATAGATAATGATAGCGATGCCATTAGCACCGAGTTCCGTAGCTGACGGTCAGAGCTAACAGACGTACGTGATAAAACGAAATAAAGTGGATCTAAAATTCATTTATTTTTTAAATTAAAAAACATCGGTGACGAAAATTCTGGAATGTCGAGAAAATCCAGGGAAAATTACAATAAGAACCAACGAAAGTTGAAGAAACAGCTAAAGGAGAACGAGAGGAATCCAAAGTCATCAACCGAAAGGTCACGGGGATGTAAGGAGGGCCAAAAATCCACGCGCCAGGATGAGTTTCACCCTTGTTCGACTCTAGAGCCACAACCTTCCACTTCAAGTGCACTAATCGAGCCTGAACAGCAAGAACAGATGGAGGTTGATGTCATCGATTCAAATTTTCACACCGAGCATGGAATACCAATGTATACGTATACATTGCCAGTCTTCACAACTTTCCTCGATAATGAATCTATTACGGCTCAAACTTTTACACCGCCGACGAATTCTGAATCTAGACAAAAACAAAAGTAACAACAAGAAGATTACATTAGGCACGAGACAAATCGCCAAATTTGAAAAAAAGGCAACTAAGGAGTTTAAAAAATTGTTTCTGAAGAACGATTTCTCTCGAAACAATTTTAGCAATAATTACTGACAACGATGATACTAAGCCTTCTACTTCTACTAATATTAATTCATAATCAGCATAAGTTACTATGAATTGTATATTGTATAAGTTGCTTTCAAGTAAATAAAGTAAAACATTTATTTAGTTTTATTTCCTAAAAATTTTATATCTGAAAAAAATCAAAGGGGTACAGTAGCAACTGTGCCGCAACCTACAACTTAGAACTACGTCAACTGTCCTTCGCTCAATACATTAAGTACATAGAACTAGTGAGATAATGACATGAAATAGCGACAGTTGAATACTTTAACGATGTCAAAATATTGAGATAGTGCCATGAAATAGTGACAGATGACTACTTTAAGGACGTAGAACTAGTGAGACAGTGCCATGAAATAGTGACAGTTCAATACTTTAAGGATGTTGAGCTAGTGAGATAGTGCCAGGAAATAGTGACAGTTGAATACTTTAAGGACGTAGAACTAGTGAGATAGTGCCATGAAATAGTGAGTTGAATATTTTAAGGACGTAGAACTAGTGAGACAGTGCCATGAAATAGTGACAGTTCAATACTTTAAGGATGTTGAAATATTGAGATAGTGCCATGAAATAGTGACAGATGAATACTTTAAGGACGTAGAACTAGTGAGACAGTGCCATGAAATAGTGACAGTTCAATACTTTAAGGATGCTGAGCTAGTGAGATAGTGCCATGAAATAGGGACAGTTGAATACTTTAAGGACGTAGAACTAGTGAGATAGTGCCATGAAATAGTGAGTTGAATATTTTAAGGACGTAGAACTAGTAAGATAGTGTCATGAAATAGTGACAGTTGAATACTTTAAGAAAGTAGGACTAGTGAGATAGTGTCATGAAATAGTTACAGTTGAATACTTTAAGGAGGTAGAACTAGTGAGATAGTGCCATGAAATAGTGACAGTTGAATACTTTAAGAAAGTAGAACTAGTGAGATAGTGACATGAAATAGGGACAGTTGAATACTTTAAGAAAGTAGAACTAGTAAGACAGTGCCATGAAATAGTGACAGTTGAATACTTTAAGAAAGTAGAACTAGTGAGATAGTGCCATGAAATAGGGACAGTTGAATACTTTAAGGACGTAGAACTAGTGAGATAGTGCCATGAAATAGTGAGTTGAATATTTTAAGGACGTAGAACTAGTAAGATAGTGCCATGAAATAGTGACAGTTGAATACTTTAAGAAAGTAGGACTAGTGAGATAGTGTCATGAAATAGTTACAGTTGAAGACTTTAAGGAGGTAGAACTAGTGAGACAGTGCCATGAAATAGTGACAGTTGAATACTTTAAGAAAGTAGAACTAGTGAGACAGTGCCATGAAATAGTGACAGTTGAATACTTTAAGAAAGTAGAACTAGTGAGATAGTGACATTGTAACGTACCAGGAGATGTGACGTACCTGCCAGAAGGACGCACACGACATAAAGGCAGATAGCAATTAGAATCAATGTCCGCGTAGCTTAATTGGTAGAGCAACTTATTCCGGAATAAGTGGACCCGGGTTCGAACCCCGGCGCGGATAAAAATGACGGAGAAATTCACTTCGTTATAACATGAAATAGTGACAGTTGAATACTTTAAGGACGTAGAACTAGTGAGATAGTGACATGAAATAGTGACAATTGAATACTTTAAGAAAGTAGAACTAGTGAGATAGTGACATGAAATAGTGACAGTTGAATACTTTAAGGACGTAGAACTAGTGAGATAGGGACATGAAATAGTGACAGTTGACGTAGTTCTACGTTGTAGGTTGTGGCACAGTTGCTACTGTGCCATAAGTTATCTTTTTGTAGTGGACTTGATTGACAATGAATAACTTTGACCATTCGTGTCGAAAAGGATTCAAACGACGGTGTTATCTTTCTTGTTCTCCATTATGTCAACTACGCATAATTTAGTGCAATTATCGTACTGTCTTATCTTATTTATTTGTCTACTTGGTGAATTGCCTGGGGTTGCTCGGGAAAATTTGATAATTTATTATTTAAATTTTGCACAAATCAAATGAAAACGATTAATTTTTTCACGGAATGAACCGTACCTAATACTGTATTTCATTTCTTTGAATCTGAATTTTATTCTCTACAGGGACTTTAGGCACACAGTATTTTTAGTTTGATTTTTGTTGTTGACTTACCTTCAGTTCCGATGCTGACTTGTGTTGCAGGTCTTCTCTGGAAAGCACTTGTCATTAAAAAAAATTATTGCACTTATTACAACAAAAATAATTAAATTCGAATTAAAAATTAGAAAATGGAACTTTTTCCGAAAATTTTGCATGGGGACCCCTTCATTTCGGCCATCGACTCCTTCGAAAACAGTCTACGAACTAAGTTAGAGCACCATGAGATAGTATATAAAATTTGGTGGTTCTAAATTAAAAACTGTAGATCTACACAGCGGGCAAACAAGCAAAGAAACATTCCACTTTATAAACTGCTGCCCACCCAAATTGCAACACCAAGAAGGAAACATCCGATTGGCCTGAAATTCGCAGCATGCGTCGCCCGCGAGAGGACATGCAAACGATTAGCATTGCAGGGCATATGCAAATCATGTGCGCCCGACACGCCACCGAGAAGCATTATAAGAAGGGTGCACAGAAGGCAGGGTGTAAGTAGTGAAAGTGTGTTGTACTGCCGGGGACCTGTGCGTGGGAAGCTTCCTGATTCTTCGTCGCAGAATACGGAAGTCATTCCAGCACATCTCGGCGTTCGACAGAGGACGAATAGTGGCTTATCGCGCCAGCGGTTTATCGTACCGAGACATCGGCGCCTGTATGGGACGACATCCAGCAACAGTGAGGCGAGTATGGATTCGGTGGGTGCAGGAGGGATGGACGGACCGATGCGAGCGATTGCCGCAGCCGCGGCACACCACCGAACGAGAGGAACGGCATGTTGTGCGGCGAGCATTGACGGCTCGCACCGCCACATCACGATCGTTAGCGCAAGAATTAGGGTGTGTTGCGCAACAGCATGTGTCAGCAAGTACCGTTCGACGTCGTCTGCAAGAGCGGGGACTTGTCGCACGGCGCCCATTGCTCCGATTACCATTAACGTTACACCACCGGCGAGTGCTGCGGCAGTGGGCTGTTGAACGCCGCACCTGGACTACGGAATGGCACGGCATTGTCTTCTCCGACGAATCCCGCTTCTGCCTGCAACACCACGATGGTCGGATCCGCGTGTGGCGGCACCGCAGCGAGAGACTGTATGACGCCTGCATTATGCATCGCCATACCGGTCCGTTGCCTGGCGTTATGGTTTGGGGCGCAGTTGGATATGACGCACGCACCCCTCTGGTACGCATCGCCGGTACACTCAACAGCCACCGCTACATCTCCGACGTTTTGGAGTCTGTAGTCCTCCCTTACCAGCAGGACCGGTCAGCGACCACGTTTCAACAGAACAATGCGCGCCCGCACGTGGCACGCATCGTGCAACAATTCTTAACGGCCCACCAGGTGTCACTACTGCCGTGGCTCGCCTGTTCTCCCGATATGTCGCCCATCGAACACGTTCGGTCGCTGATCGGCAACCGAGTGGCCCGGCAAGCACCACCCGCGGCTACACCTGATGAGCTGTGGCAACGTGTGGAAGCAGCCTGGACCGACATACCCCAAGCTCACATCCAAAACCTCTTTCGTTCGACGCCGCGGCCGTTATTGCCAGCCATGGGGGCCACACGAACTATTGATGTCTGCGTGTTTCGCAAGTTGCACGGGCCTGTAAGCTCAATCGTTTCGTCTTTGCAACTGTTGTTATGTGTCCAGTAAATCTGGCTTTGCTATCTCGTGTCCTTCTTGGTGTTGCATTTAGGGTGGCCAGCAGTGTATATTAGATTTTGTCCGACAGAGAAGCGTAACTGATATCTTTCGTCGCTCTAGGACACGTCCGCATCGCTGTCATTGGTACAAATTAGATACAAAAATGTGTCCACCCTGAAGGAATTCGACACCTCTTGGATAAGTGTGTTATTGATTTCGAATGAGAAAGCCACCTTGCGGAAGACGGAAATGTGTGGAGTGAAGACATCCCACTTGGTTAATCAATTATCCATGTTATGTGACAGTTATGGAAAGTTCGCCGCACACAAGGCAAGAAACGGAAACCGAGAATCCGACACATATATCATTCCGAATCGATGGGCGAATATAGAGATCGCACATATATCAACAAATTGATGTCAGAATAAGAGCTACGATACAGACAAAAATAAATAGTATTGATATAGAAAGAAAAGGCAAGCAAAAGAAACTTCAGCAGCAAAATCTGCACCGGTGGCTTTTATGATTTAATACATCATGCTTGTGATAAAGAAATTGTACGATATCTTGCCAAAAAACAAATAACAGTAAGATAATTCTTACAGGAAAATACGGGGACATACACAGTGCGTCAAAGAATTTTTAAGACTAGCGCTAGATGTCAGCCACCGGTGGCGCCACCAGGGTAATCGCGAATGCGTTATAAACCGTGACCGTCTGCTTGCTTTCTGCCAAAAGTACTGCGCAGTTGTTAAAGCAACTCAAACGAAACGGGCGTTCATTAAAGAAGTGAAATTTCTTTCATGTTGAATTATTAAGATGGAACAAAGGGCTGTTATTAAATTTAACGAAAAACTTGGTAAAAGTGCCTCGGAAACGTACCAAATGATGAAACAAGTTTACGGTGAGTTTTGTTGAAGTAGATCAAATGTTTTCCTGTGCCACAAACGTTTTCTGGACGGAAGAGATACGCTAGAAGATGATAAGCATACCGGAAGACCAAGTTCATCTAGGACACCTGAGGTTATTCAAAAAGTGCGTGATTTCGTGGCAAACAATCGATGTGCGTCACTAAGAATGATGGAAGAGTCTTTAAACATCAACAAAGAAACGATTCATGAAGATTTGGGCAAAACAAAAGTCTGTGCTGAATTTGTTCCACACACATTAACCGATGAACAAAAATCAAGGAGAAGTTCTCATTGCAGAGACATTCTTTCAGCCGCCAAACTTCTTAACATTGATTGTTACAAGTGATGAAACATGGTGTTTTCAATATGATCCTAAAACAAAGTGTGGAATGGAAGTAAAAAAACTCACCACAAGCCAAAAAAACAAGAAAAGTTCCATCGAAAATCAAAACAATGCTCATTACATTCTTCGATAGTAAGGGTATTATCCACAAAGAATTTGTTCCAAGTGAACAAACAATTACTGGTGAGTTTTATTTAAATGTTTTGAGGCGTTTGATGGGCAGAATTCGTCGCATTCGTCCAGAATATCGGGATGAAAACAGTTGGTGTTTGTTGCACGATAATGCACCCAGTCACACCTCACTTCTTGTTCGTAGATTTTTGGCGAAAAATAACGTGTGTGTGTGTGTGTAGAATAATCCACCGTATTCGCTTGATGCAGCACCCTGCGACTTTTCTTTGTTTCGAAAACTTGAAATGACGTTAAAAGGGTGTTATTTTGATGATATTTCGACCATACAAACAGCTTCGACGCGTGCTTTGGAGGCAATTCCGCAAAGTGAACTGGAACAGGCATTCGAATCATTATTAAATCGCTGTAACAAGTGTATTGAAGCCGGAGGGACTTATTTTGAATAACAAACCAAAACAAATTATAATTTCTTGTTTCTATTTCATTTTACAGACCCAGTCTTAAAAATTCTATTTGCAGCTCTCGAAACGGATTAAAGTTACGTTTTCATTTTTTTGCGTATCGTGTTACATACAGGGTGATTCCTGAACACTTGGTATGTGGAATATGCTATTGAGAAAAAAGTTTGTTTGAAACAACAAAATAGTTTTGTTGAGCTCTTTTGTCGATTTATTTTGTTGCTTTAGGCAAACTCCATCGGAATTGTTTTGTTGGCAACACAAATTTATTTCGTTGGCTATATTTTGTTAATTAAAGTAAAAGTTTTATCACGATAACAATACATATTATTGGATCAACCAAATTCCCAAAGAACGACCTAAGCATTTTGTTAAATGAACAAATCATTTTGTCACGATAACAATAAATTTTGTTGAATCAACAATAATTTTCAGCAAAATACATTTGTAAATTCAACAAACATTTTTGTTGACTGAAACAATTTTCGCCCTTTTTAATTTATCTTACTTTATACACTATCTACGAACAAGTAATTGGACACCTGTGATAGCAAAGGAAAACGAAGTTTATTCACCTTCAATAGTTGGTGGAGCCTCCACGAGCGACGATTACAGCTGCGACTCTCCGGGGCATACTCTCAACCAGGCGTTGTACGACGGCTAGCGGTATTTTCTTCCACTCGGCTTGTTTTTTTTTTTTTTTTTTTTTTTTTTTTGATTGGAGGTTTAACGACCACCGTGAGCAACTCAATGGGCTATAAGCAGTCGCCCGTCCCTAATTTAGGGTCACTGGTTCCAGGGAAGGGAGAGAGCCAGTGCCGTAAGACAAACACAACATCCATGCCTGACCGGGATTCGAACCCGGACCCCGTACGGACGAATGATCAGAGGCCAGCGCCTTAGACCACTGCGCCACCGGGGCGGCCCACTCGGCTTGGAGAAGACAGGTCAGTTCCTTCACCGACTATGGACGGTGGGGGCACCCCTTAAGTCGACGCTCCAACTCGTCCCAGAGGTGTTCGATAGGGTTAATGTCCGGGCTCTGCGCAGGCCAGTCCATTCGATTAACCCCATTTTCACCATACAAAGCCATGGTGGACCGCGCAACATGACAGGTGGCATTGTCATCCTGAAAGTAACATGGGTCCACCCCGTAAAACTGCCACAACGTAGGAAGCGCATGGTCATCCAAAATGGTGCAGTAGGTCTCGGCGTTGAGTCTACCAGGAATTGCGACCAAGGGTCCCGTGCCATACCAGGAGAAACACCCCCATAGCATAATTCTACCGACGCCGAACTTCACAGTTGGCACAATACATTCCGGCAGGAGGCGTTCTCCAGGCAGACGCCAAACCCAGACCCTGCCATCCGAACGGTAGAGGGTGAACCTTGATTCGTCGCTCCAGAGAACCTGTTTCCACTGTTCAACGGTCCACTGTCGACGTTCTTCGCACCACGTTAGCCGAGCAGCGCTATTGGGCTTGGTGATCAAAGGCTTGTGGGCGGCAGCTCGTCCACGATAACCGAGCAGATGGGCTTCCTTACGGATGGTATTGATCGAAAGAACACTCCCGGATTCCTGTTGAAACTCTTCGCGGATGTGGCCCATCGATTTGGTGCGGTTCTTCCGAATTTCTCTGGCCAGCACCCGTCGGTCTCTAACTCCCAGTTTTGTGGGTCTGCCGGGTCGGGGCACATTCCGACAGTCACCTCTCATCTTCCACTTGCCAATCACGTAGGCCACTGTCGATTTTGGGTACTACAACTCGCTGGATATGTCACGTATAGATCGGCCATTTCTGCGATACCCGACGATTACACCTTTCTCGAAATCAGAGAGCTCCGAACTGCGTGGCATCTTGCATGCGACTGGTTGCGTTGTTGTTTCCCACGCGATATTTAACGGCGGCGGCCGTGACGTGTATCAGGACCGCAGATATCGTCGATTGCATGGGTGTCCAATTACATGTTGGTAGATAGTGTACAATGAGCGTGAAACCTGAACGCAGCGGTTCTTTATTTTCTGACGAAGCAGTCGACATGCATTACCTGTGAATAAAATGTCTCCCCGGCAGCTGGGTTTCAACATCGCTTTATTGAGTCTCTGGGACTATACATGGAAGAACGGGGCACAATAAAACAACAGAATACGGCGGGGCGTGCCAGGCAGCATCGGAGATGCAAAACAACAAAACACAGCATGGTACAGGACAACAGTGCGTTGACAAAACGCAAGACGAGGGCGATGCACAAGTGGCGGTGCCCATCACAGAGCTAATACGTTCACACAATAGGCAAGGAATATCGCAGATCAAAGGTCCTGGAGCATCAAGGCTGGAATCCAGAAGGAAGCAGTGGGCCCAAAACGGAGCTGAGAAGCAGCAGAAGTACTAGTACCATTCCTCCAGCGCATCGAGATAGGCAGACGGGTCAAGAAAATCCTTCCGCCACGGTCGAAGCTGAGGAATAAACCTGCCGAAGGATTGCGGCGAAGACATCTGGGAAAGGGCAGGGAGTGCTGGAGACGTGGCGGTCTTCTTGCGGGTCCGACGATTAAGGCGGTGACGACGCTTTTTGGAGACAGAAACAGCGCAGAAAGACGGAGTGGCAGGCTGGAAATCATTAGGTCTGCAACTTAATTCTCGCCCCTAACCGCAAGCGATCATAGAACGTCGGCAAATGGAAAATAGCTGTGTTAGATAATGGCTGATTGCAGCGCCATCTAACAGCTTTCCAGGCAACCGTAGCCGCTCACAGCTCTAGTGACAGAAGGGACGAAAGTTGACAGTGAAGGCAATGTCGTTCGAGAAGCAACATTTAAGGCACAGCCTCCTGTTCGCGTTTAAGATGAAACAAAGTGCCCAGCAAATGATCTGTGCTGTTTTGGGTGAGGCTACTGTGTCCTACAATACGTGTAAGAAGTGGTTCCAGCGGTTTATGCAGGGAAATTTCGATCTCTGTGATGCAGAACGTCCGGGACAGACACAGAAAGTTGACAATGAGGAACTGAAACAACTGTTGGACGCGGATCCCTGTCACACACGAAGCTCGCCCAAGAACTCGGCAAGCCATTGCAAAGCGCCTGCACAAGCTTGGACGGATTCACAAAGAGGGCCGTTGGGTGCCACACCAATTCACAGCTGCGAACAAGTCTAGGCGCTACGATGTTGATGTGTCCTTGCTCTCCAGATTCAAGAAGAAGGATTTCCTCCACAAGATTTTGACCTGTGATGAGAAGTGGATCCTCTACGATAATCCTAAGCTGCGCAAATCGTGGGTTTATCCAGGTCAGCCTACCACCAGTACCGCCAAACCGAATATTCATGCCAGGCAGTTGTTGCTGTGCATTTGGTGTGATAAACGCGGTGTCGTGCACTATGAGTTGCTCAAACCTCATGAAACGGTCAATGCTGAGCGTTATTGTCAGCAACTCATTCGTGTGAGTGACGCAATGGAGGCGAAAAGGCCATAAACTACCAAGGGCAGAAGGTCGGCCCTGTTGCTTCAAGATAACGCACGTCCTCACACCGTCAAAACGACTTTAAACACGATCACCGACCTGGGATGGGAGATTTTGTCCCACCAGGCGTATTCTCCAGACTTCGCCCCGTCGGATTATCACCTCTTTCGCTCCCTGCAACATCTCCTGAGTGATACGCATTTCACTTCTTTTGAAGAGGTCCACACAAGTATTTATCAACTCGAAACAGCCCTCTTTTTTCCGCAGTGGTATTCGGCAGCTCCCTGATCGCTGGCTCAAATGCATCCAACACGACGGGGATTATTTCTCTGACTAGGTACGTATTCGATTTGTTATAATTTGCTGTCAACGTGTCGTGCCTGTGCCCGAGATCAAATGATCATATGTAGAGGATTTTAGGAAGGGAGTGTCTGACCAAGAAATAGGAAGCAAGGAGATTTGGGCTAGAGTGCCCGATAGGAAAGTGACACGGAAGCGAAGTTGAAAGGGTGAGGAAGGCTAACTTATTTATTACCAGGGTGCCAGTACCCGGGGTCCGACGGCTTAACGTGCCCATCTGACGCACGGCGGATATTTAGTGGTTCGAGCGTTCGTACCTGCCTGGGATCGAACCTGAGGTTCTTTCCGTGGCAGTCACAAACGTTCCTGGCGGCCGAGAATTAAGCTGCACACCTAATGCGTCATATCCGGAAGACAAGCAGTTTCTGAACCGGAGAAAGCGGAAGCAAGCAGTACCAAAGGTTTGTGAAGTAGACTCGTACGAGGCGGTCAGAGTAGCAATCCGGGACGGTGAATAGGAACGCGAAGGACCAGCAGGAACGATTATGGCATCAACGCTGGAGGCATCTGAAGAGTACTAAAGAGGCGTGTGAGGTGGGGAGCTAGTAGGGGTGCTATCACAGGGGGAATAACACACCAAGTCCTGGAGCGGAAGAGCTGAATCCGCTGGAGGAGAGTGATGAGGCTCAACAGTAGGGTGTGCCGAAAAAAAAACTTCTTTTTAAATTTGCATATCGCCTAGTGCGAAAACGTTGCCATTTTAGTTACCAAGAATAAAAAAAGAATTTTGTTTGAAATCGATTGATATCTTACGTCTCCGCATGGCACACTAAGTTCGCGTTTTTCCGACCGCATTCGGCCGTAAGCAAAAACGGGTGGAATGATCGATTGGACAAAAACGCATCTTACCGAACCACCCCTGACAAAACCCACCTCAGACGACAATCTGGATCGACTAATCGCAACTTCTGCCGCAGCTGGCGAAGAAATAACCAAGTTTCCCTGCCACACGCAAGCTGTGGAATGTTGAATAAAACTGGTAACCGAAGCAGCTGCCTCATTTGAAGCTAGAGATTCGTTCATAAGAGCAACAATTGCATCACGGCAATTAATGCCACATTTTTCGAGTAAAGAGGATTACCGAACAAGGTATACCACGTAGAAATAAAATTCTGAGCTGGAGGGATGGCAGGCGGAACTCGAAGTGTAGCCACCTCCTCGTGGTGAGTTCTGGGTTGTTTCCATATGTGACATTGGAGGCACGCGAAGAGCTACGCGCTACACATTGCAAAGCAAACTGAGTGTACTACACATGCACATGCATGGTGCACTCAGAGCAGTGCAATTTCCTACGGATATTTCGATGCCCTACATGCCAGGATGCCTTTACCTAGGCTACGGGCCAAAAGTGGGAAGGAAATAGTGAACTTCGCGTGCAGTGCGGAGACATAGCATATTAATCAACTTCAAAACTTTTTTTTCACTGCTCTTGGGAACACTAAGGGACACTTTTTCGCACTAGGGGTTACTCGATTTCAATTACAAGGAAATTCCATCTGCTTTTGCTTACGGCCCAATGCGGTCGGAAAAACGCGAAATTAGTGCGCCATGCGGAGACGTAAGATATTATTCGATTTAAAAAAATTATTTTGTTATTCTTGTTGATACAAATGGCAACTTTTCCGCTCTAGGTGATATGCAAATTGAAAAAAAATTTTTCGGCCCACCCTACTGAACAGAGCTGGGAACCAGGGGCAAAGGAATCATCAGGGAAGAAGAGGACGATACTGGCAGCTGGGTGGAGTCCCATTGACGCGCCATCTGTCTATAGTCGACGCAAGGCTAACCTGACTATGCAGTTAAAGCTACGGAGTGTACTTCCACTGCATTATAGAGTTCCAGTTTAAAAACTCCTGTTCAAGCTTGAACTGAGACCTAAAAAGACGCATGGATACATAGATGCTCTAAATGTCGTACATACGTACATAAAAAAAACGAAGATCCCAGTTTCGGTCGCGTTTCTAAAAAATACAAAAAAATATTCGCATTTTGGTGACATCATTTTTACTTCTGTTTTGCTTCAGAGAGGCAATAGAGTGTACACTGGGGATATTTACTGCGAGCAAGAGAAGAGAATTGTATATTAGCCAGAGGGTAAAGGGGAGATAATGGCTTGGTCTTTTTCTTCGTGGTTACTGTTTTAAAATACTCATTCAGAAATCGTTTGTCTGGTGGTCGGCAAGGTTGTGAAGGTTTGGGGTTTGAAGGGAGATATCGTGATGGGACGCCCGAAGTTTCCTTTTGTTTTGTCTGAAGTCATCCTTGGGGGAAATGTCCAAGACACATGGTACCTCATTAGTGCGCGGAGAAATACCGAAAAACGAGAGATATCATGTCGGTAAATCGGTTTTCACAGCATTAGCAGTGTAGTCAGGTTAGCTTTGCCCGAGTGTAATAGTCATGCGGGAATAGCGTGTTACCGTAGACAGTTTAAGTGAGTAGGAAGAATGAAGATGGTGTACATCATTTCAGGAGCGTGTGTTAATTATGCGTCAGTACTGGGTAACCTGTTCTTAATGTCATAATTGAAGAGCGTGACATTAAGTAAAATTATGTTTTCCTTCCAAATATATACAAGGGATTTTACCAGATTTTAGGACTGAACTGCAGCCTGTTAATCATATAAAGAACATGCAATTTATATTTTATTATATTTATTATAATTTTTATAATTTTTATTTACATATAATTTATTTTTTATTATATTTATTATAATTTTTATAATTTTTATTTACATATAATTTATTTTTTATTATATTTATTATAATTTTTATAATTTTTATTTACATATAATTTATTTTTTATTATATTTATTATAATTTTTATAATTTTTATTAACATATAATTTATTTTTTATTATATTTATGAAAAATAATTTTATGTTAATTAATAGAATTAATTAATAATTAATTAATTCATACTAAATAAATAAATCATTAATTAATTATTAATTAATAAATATTTAATTATTGCATAATTAATAGAATTACTCAATAATTAATTAATATAAATATAATTAATTAATAATATGTAAAAATGTCTACTCCCAGTCAAAGACAGAAATCTCCATGTTTTGTCAGACAACCATAGAATTAATTAATTAACTTTTATATTATTTTTTATTATACTTAATTTTTATTAATATATTTAATATTATTATATTTACATTTTATTTAAATTTAAATTAAATTGTAATTTTAATATTATTATATTTAACTTATATTAATATATAATTAAATTTTTATATCATCATCATCATTGTCAACCATTATCAATCCACTGCTGGACGAAGGTCTCCCCAAGTTTCCTCCACAACGGTCTGTCTTGTGCCAGTCTCCTCCATGTCACCCCTGCATACTTTCGAATTTCATCCACCCATCTCCCATGTGGTCTTCTTCTGGGTCTTTTCCTGTCCCTTGGAATCCAATCTAAAATTTCGGCTGTCCATCGATGATGTGTCCTTCTGGCAGTATGTCCAGCCCATTGCCATTTCAGGGATTTAACTCTGATCATGATGTCTTCCACTCTTGTCATTTTTCGGATCCACGAGTTCCTCTTCTTATCTCTCCTGGTTACACAAAGTATGCACCTCTCCATGCTACTTTGAGTTGTCTGCAGCCTTTGTATGTCTCTTTTAGTTAAGGTCCAAGTCTCTGCACCATACGTAAGCACTGCAAGGATCCATTGATCAAACACTTTTCTTTTAAGACATAATGGCGTATTGCTCTTGAAAATTATGCTGTTTCTTCCAAAAACTCTCCAGGCAAGTTTTGTACGCCGATTAATTTCTTCATCAATGTGACCCTCACTTGAAATCTGCTGTCCAAGATAAACGTACGTGTCTGTTATCTCCAGCTTTTCTCCATCAATCGATAAATCTTCATTTCTTGTAAAAGCATTGAACATCACTTTTGTCTTCTGAAAGTTCATTTTTAATCCCACTTCTTTACTCTTGTCAGCAAGTTCCTGGATCATACTCTGTAGCTCTGATGGGGTAGTTGCAAAAATGACTACGTCATCAGCAAAACGTAGGTGGGTTAGATAATCTCCATTAATCTTTATCCCCTTGTTTTCCCAGCTCAGCGACTGAAAAACACCCTCCAATGTGGCATTAAAGAGCTTCGGAGATATGGTGTCTCCGAAATTTTTATATATATTTATAAAAATTATATAATTTTATATTAATTAATTAATTAATTAATATAAATAGATTTAAATATAAATAGAATTAATCAATTAACTAATAATATGTAAATATGTTTTCTCCTAGTCAAAGACAGAAATGTCACGGCATGTTTTGTCAGACGACCATAGAATTAATTAATTAACAATTAATTAATTAATTTTTATAATAATTTTTATTATGTAATTTAATTTTTATTAAATATAATTTTTATTACATGTAAGTTTTATATAATTTTTATTTTTTCCTTCATTCATACCTGTGTCAGTAACTTCAAATATTTCCTTTTCTGTTAATCATCCAGTTAATCATATATCCGGGAACGGCACTTTAACATCGATAAAACATATTAATACTTCCTAATATCATAATTGAAGAGCGTGTGCTAATTGTGCCTTAGTACTGAGTTACGGGTTCGTTCAAACAATGTCAGAAGGAGTTTCTGAAGAAATGTGGTGGGCATAAACCACCACCAAAGCCACAATTTCGAAATTGGCGAAGAAGCTGGAGTGAACGAGAAGCTTGGTGGCTCCGCCTACGGGCGGACGACACCAAATGTGAAGCAACGATTAATGGCATTCCTACGAAAATCTATTCGGCGGCTATCCCAAGAGACTGGACTATCGTATTCGACATGTCAAAGAGCAGACAAACAGGCAAAGATTAAGCCGTACTGTATACCACAGCTGTGAACGAGTTAGAGCCACTGGATTTTGCAAAGCGTTTGGCATATTGTCAATGGTTTGCCAAATTTTTCGCCGAAAATCCCTTTCTTTTGGACATAGCATGGTTTGCTCACAAAGCATGGTTCCATTTATCAAGCAATGTGAACTCGAAAAATAGACGGGTGTGAGCCAGAGTTGGAAACAAGTCGAAAATTTTGGATCCGGACCCAACCTGGACCCGATCCGATCCGGACCTGTAACTAAACCGGAAAAATCTGCTTTGAACTATAATTTCGAAACACAATTTTTATATACACCGCTGGCCACCCAAAATGCAACACCAAGAAGGACACGAGATACCAAAGCCAGATTTACTGGACACATGACAACAGATACAAGGATGAAACCATTGAGCTTACAGGCCCGTGCGACTTGCGAAACACGCAGACATCAATAGTTCGTGTGGCCCACATGGATGGCAATAACGGCCGCGGCATCGAACGAAAGAGGCTTTGGATGTGGGCTTGGGGTGTGTCGGTCCTGGCTGCTTCCACATGTTGCCACAGTTCATCACGGGTGGTGCTTGCCGGGACACTCGGTTGCCGATCAGCGACCAGACGTGTTCGATAATCGACATATAGGGAGAACAGACGGGCCACGGCAGCAGTGACACCAGGTGGGCCGTGAAATATTTTTGCACGATGCGTGCCACCCGCGGGCGCGCATTGTCCTGTTGAAACGTGGCCGCTGGCAGGTTCTGCAGGTAAGGGAGGACTACAGGCTCCAAAACGTCGGAGATGGTGCGGTGGCTGTTGAGTGTACCGACGATGCGTACCAGAGGGGTGTGGGTGTCATATCCAATTGCGCCCCAAACCATAACGCCAGGCAACGGACCGGCATGGCGATGCATAATGCAGGCGTCATGCAGTCTCTCGCCGCGATGCTGCCACACGAGGATCCGACCATCGTAGTGTTGCAGGCATAAGCGGGATTCGTCGGAGAAGACAATGTCGTGCCATTCCGTAGTTCAGGTGCGGTGTTTAATGGCACTCTGCCTCCGCACTCGTCGGTGGTGTTACGTCAATGGTAATCAGATCAATGGGCGCCGTGCGAGAAGTCCCCGCTCTTGCAGACGACGTCGAACGGTACGTGCTGACACGGGTTGTTGTGCAATCCACCCTAATTCCTCCGCTAACGTTCGTGATGTGGCGGTACGAGCTGTCAATGCCCGCCGCACAACATGCCGGTCCTCCCGTTCGGTGGTGTGCCGCGGCTGCGGCAATCGCTGACGTCGGTCCGTTCGTCCCTCCTGCACCCACCGAATCCATACTCGCCTCACTGTGGCTGGATGTCGGCCAAACGGGCGCCGATGTCTCGGTACGATGAACTGCTGTCCCGAAAAGCCACTATTCGTCCTCTGTCGAACTCCGAAACGTGCAGGAATGACTTCCGTATTCTGCGACGAGGCGTTAGGAAGCTTCCCACGCAAGATGTCCGCCAGCACAACACACTTCCACTACTTTCACCCAGCCTTCTGTGCACCCTTCTTATAGAGCTTCTCGATTTAGTGGCGGGCGCACATGATTTGCATGTGGCATGCAGTGCTAATCGTTCGCATGTCCTCTTGCAGGTGACACATGCTGCGAATTTCAGGCCAATCGGATGCTTCCTTCTTGGTGTTGCATTTTAGGTGGCCAGCAGTGTATGTACATATAAACGTGATATATGTGTTTATCCCAACACCTGCTTGATATTTAATAACTGAAATCCTTTTTTAATAATAAAATTTGGTTACTTGCTAAATTTTAGTGCTATTTTTAGTGCCACCATTTTGCGTAATCCAGAAGTAATAGCTGACTATGACCGTGACCAAGGAATATATTACAAATGGGAATCATTATTTACGATTACACAAATGTATTTTTTTAAATGTATTTAGATTGTTCGCTCTGTCCACACTTTGATGGAGGTGCGCATACTTTCACATGACCCGTTAGATTTTTGGTTCCATAATCTTTTATTACACCGTCGACATCTTTCTTTGTAAATACACACGTTCCACGTTTGGAACAACAAGCAAGACCGAACAACACAGAATTATTCACCGGTTCCTTAATGAGACGAAACAATTTCCAGTATTCACTCTTCCCCTTGTGGTTTTCAACAAGCACGTATTTGTTGGCCTCGACGCCTTTCTCAACCTCCTCAATATTAAATCCATCCATATTAAGGAGACAATTTCGACATGACATGTCATGGGAACAGGATATTAGCACATCAATCGAAAATCTCTGAATGCTCAATGTAAAAGATGCGATGTGAAAAGTAACTCTTAGTCATACAGTGAGTTACTTTTCACATCAGTTCTGTTTTTATATTCTGTGCCGTGCAGTTCACTGCACGGCACAGAATATAATTACAGAACTGCACGGCACGGAATCTAATTAACCAACTGCACAGTACAAAATGTAATTACGGAACTATGCAGTATGCAATCTAACTAAGGAACTGCCTAGCACGGAATCCATTTAGGGAACTGCACAGTATGGAATCTAACTGCAGAATTACGCAGTACAGAATCTAATTACAAAAACGCACAGCACATAATCTAATTACAGAAGCGCACAGCACAGAATCTAATTGCGGAAGAGCAGAGCACAGAATCTAATTAGGGAACTGCATAATACGGAATATAACTACGGCACTACACAGCACAGAATTTAATTACGGAACTGCACAGAAATAAATCTAACTACACAGCTGCACAGCACGGAATCTAATTACGGAACTGCATGGTACGGAATATAATTGACGAACTGCACAGTACGGAATCTAAATACGGAACTGCACAGCACATAATCTAATTACGGAAGCGCACATCACATAATCTAATTACGGAAGCGCACAGTACAGAATCTAATTACGCAACTGAACGATATGCAATCTAACTGAGGAACTGTACAGCACGGAATATAACTACGGCACTACACATCAAAGAATTTGATTACGGAGCTGTGCAGAACGGAATTTAACTACGCAACTGCACAACACGTAATCTAATGCGAGAACTACACAGCACAGAATTTAATTACGGAACTGCACAGCACAGAATCTATCTAGGTAACTGCACAATACGGAATCTGACTAAGGAATTGCTCGGAACGGAATCTAACTACGGAAGTGCACAGCACATAATCTAATTACGGAACTGCATAGCACGGAATCTGAGAACGGAAGTGCACAGCACAGAATCTAATTACCGAACTGCACAGTAGCGAATCTAACTGCGGTACTGCACAGCACAGAATTAAATAACGGAAGGGCAGAACACAGAATCTAATTACGGATCTGCACAGTTCGGGATCTAACTATAAAAGTGCACAGCACATACTCTAATTAGGGATCTGCACAGTAAGGAAATTAACTAAGGAACTGCACAGTACCGAATCTACCTACGGAACTGTACAGTACGGAATCTAACTACAGAGCTGTACAGCACAGAATGTAATTACGGAACTGTACAGTACGGAATCTAACTACAGAGCTGCACAGCACATAATCGAATAACGGAAGCGCACAGCACAGAATCTAAGTACAGAAGTGCAGAGCACGGAATCCAATTACAGAACTGCACAGTACGGAGTCTAACTACCGAACTGCAAAGTACGGAATCTAACTACGGAACTACACACTACAGGATCTAACTATAGAACTACACAGTGCGGTATCAAAGTAGGGAAAGTGCATAGCATAGAATCTAATTACGGAACTGCGCAGTACGGAATCTAACTACGGAACTGCACGGCCCAGAATCTAAAGACGGAACTGTGGTAATGCTGAAAAATACATAACATTTTTTGGCTCTTTGTTCATTTGATGAAAGTAACAGGAAAGTATTTAAAAATGAAAGTTATGTTACGGGATAAGCATCGCTGATACGGATTATTCGGAGATGAGAAGGCGATCACAGAGTATAAGGAAGAACTGTTTTCTTTTTCCTGAATTTCACGCTCTTCGTATAACGGCAAGATAATGCAGTACGTTTTTTTACAAAAAAAAAAAAAATCTACACAGATGAAAAGAGAGAGTCTTAGAATTATTATTAGATTCAATGCTTTAGAGTCCTTGCCTTCTGTTTAAATGAAGAGGCTAAAGATAAAATTAAATGGCAATCAAAAGGAACTTTGACATGCGTCAGATTCAAAATATGATTAATAAAGCTCAGATGATCTTTTGCGCTTTCCTTCAAAAAACCAAAAGAGGAAAATGAAGAAAAGAACAGAAGGCAAAACGTTTCAGCTATTTTATTTCATCATGTTAAACATCAACCTTTAAGGGAAAAGACAAACACAAGCAAGTAATTACGGTCGGAAAAGGTAAATATTGGGCAAATGAACCTGGAAGAAATTACGGAACTCATAACGGGAAAATGACAAAAGCGCGGAACAAAATTAAATTCCACATCGCTCCTACGTTGAAAAGAGCAAGCCTGCGTAAAAATTACGAAAACAAAACTTGAGCAAGTCTGAGAAATCCTTGGAAATAGCCTTGTACGCGGGAGCAGGAAATTTATGGAAACTAATTTTTTCCTGCGATAGCAAAACAGCAGAAAAATTAATGAAAAGTATCATTTACCCAAGGGGAGCAAACAGCGGAAATTTATGAAAGGTACTTTACTCTCAAGAAAACAAAACAACGCGGCAGTTAAGAACAATTTTTCACTCCGAGAAACAAAAGAAGTTTTGCAATAAATCTTTAGCGGGTATGGAAAGAAGTGTGAATCTCATTCGCGAGTAATCCATGACGTAAATAAACAATAATCAAATTGCATTTTTCGTGTTCTATCATGTTGTAAAGAAGGTTTCTGGAGAAATTCATACATGGCATGTGTAATGCAAGATACTGCGGTGACGTAAACATCCCAGAGTGCTGTGTGCGAAAAAATAGATTCTAAGGACAAATGATCAAATGATCGTATGTATAGAGGATTTTAGGAAGGGAGTGTCTGACCCCAGGTCTTAGGAGATTTGGGCTAGAGTGCCCGATAGGAAAGTGACAGGGAAGCAAGGCAGAAAGGGGGAGGAAGACGCCCTTATTTATTACAGGGGGACCAGTACCCGGGGTCCGACGGCTTAACGTGCCCATCCAACGCACGGCGGATATTTAGTGGATCGAGCGTTCGTACCTGCCTGGATATTTAGTGGATCGAGCGTTCGTACCTGACTGGATATTTAGTGGATCGAGCGTTCGCACCTGTCCGGATATTTAGTGGATCGAGCGTTCGTACCTGCCTGGATATTTAGTGGATCGAGCGCTCGTACCTGCCTGGATATTTAGTGGATCGAGCGTTCGTACCTGCCTGGATATTTAGTGGATCGAGCGTTCGTACCTGCCTGGATATTTAGTGGATCGAGCGTTCGTACCTGCCTGGATATTTAGTGGATCGAGCGTTCGCACCTGTCCGGATATTTAGTGGATCGAGCGTTCGTACCTGCCTGGATATTTAGTGGATCGAGCGCTCGTACCTGCCTGGATATTTAGTGGATCGAGCGTTCGTACCTGCCTGGATATTTAGTGGATCGAGCGTTCGTACCTGCCTGGATATTTAGTGGATCGAGCGTTCGTACCTGCCTGGGATCGAACCTGAGGTCCTTTCCGTGGCAGTCACGAACGTTGCCCACTAGGCCACCCGCGGCCCCGATTCTAAGGACAGGACGTACGCTGTTGTGATGAAGATTATTTGCACGTGGCGCCGATACGATGGCGATATTGAAGGAAGGCGATATCGATACGATGGCGCTATCGAAGGAAAGCGATATCGATGCGATGGCGATATTGAAGGAAGGCGATATCGATACGATGGCGATATTGAAGGAAAGCGATATCGATACGATGGTGATATCGAAGGAAGGTGTGCGTGCAACATTACTCTATGAATATTTGAATGGCGCTTGGGAAATTGCGAAACGCGTTTGGTGACGATTATGACGAAGTAAATTTCTCCATCATTTTCATGCCAGGGGCGAGATTCAAACCCACAACTCTCGGCTCCGGAGCTCCGAGTGCTATCCACTATACTAGGTATTTCAATGGGTAAGAGTAGGCAAAAGGGAATCAGTGGATGACATGTTCCCATGGTTACCATCCGCTGTCACGATGTGGCGAATACGTGCTTCGAAGTGCTGCAACACCGATGGGAAGATGTTCGACGGAATCCGTGCAATTTCCTGTTGGATGGCACGTCGGAGGTCAGGCAGTATTCGCGGGTTGTCCTGGTACACCCCATCTTTCAGATAGCCCAGCAAGAAGAAATTTAGCGGCGTTAAATCGGGGATGTACGGAGGCCAAAAGAAGCCAGCTAAAATGCGTTGGAGGGAATCGTCTGGCTATGACCCGCGGGCCATACTGCTGTTTGAAGCAAATCAAGAACAGCATTTGTGGAGCTTGGCGGTGCTCCGTCCTGTTGAAACGTGCGGTTGTGAATCCAGTTTTTCCATCCACGCTGTTCTTCTCTTCGTAGCCATGCTTGCCACGTCATATGTGACGCTACCGGTTCGCTCGAATTTCGCTACCAATTTCGTCAGGTCCGCTCGGGATGGCTTACGACGATTCTTAAACGTTGTACCCCATTATCGTAACACCTTTGTGGGGTTTCCCACCTCCGCATACCAAAGTTTTAGCAAGAAAACTCCATATTTCGCCGCATATCCGAAATTACGTGCCCACCGGCCCACTACTTCCACACGAATGCCTGTCGCCTGCTGATCGACATCTCGGACTTACAGCGCCATCTAGTTATTCTTTAACGATTTATTCCACAGGAAAGTTGTCACTACCTAGTGAAATACCCGGTACTACACTTGCATGCGCTCTCATTACAATTTATCTTTATCCCATGTGCGTCTTGCAGGGCAGGCACGTCACACGATATTATAGGAGAGAGTACTTGCCATGACTGGTACAGGAAATTCGATACTGGTGTACGGGATCTGTCTGATGCGTCCAGAAGTGGTAGACCCAGTAATGTTGAAGATGATACACTACAACACGTGAGCCACATTCAACACTCTGCGAACTGGAAGAGGAACTGCAGATCTCCCATACGACCACCAACACTCGAATTCAGAAGTTGAGATATTCGTGAAAACTGTGCAAATGGGTTCTCCATGATTTGTCTGACCAGAATCGGATGCAACGCTACTCCATTGCCGTTGCTCTGCGTGAAAGAGAAAGTTGGGATATTCGTGTAAACTGTGCAAATGGGTTCTCCATGCTTTGTCTCACCAGAATCGGATGCAACGCTACTCCATTGCCGTTGCTCTGCTTGAAAGAGAAAGTTGGGATATTCGTGTAAACTGTGCAAATTGGTTCTCCATGCTTTGTTTCACCAGAATCGGATGCAACGCTACTCCATTGCCGTTGCTCTGCTTGAAAGAGAAAGTTGGGATATTCGTGTAAACTGTGCAAATTGGTTCTCCATGCTTTGTTTCACAAGAATCGGATGCAACGCTACTCCATTGCCGTTGCTCTGCTTGAAAGAGAAAGTTGAGATATTCGTGTAAACTGTGCAAATTGGTTCTCCATGCTTTGTTTCACCAGAATCGGATGCAACGCTACTCCATTGCCGTTGCTCTGCGTAAAAGAGAAAGTTGGGATATTCGTGTAAACTGTGCAAATTGGTTCTCCGTGCTTTGTGTGACCAGAATCGGATGCAACGCTACTCCATTGCCGTTGCTCTGCGTGAAAGAGAAAGTTGGGATATTCGTGTAAACTGTGCAAATTGGTTCTCCGTGCTTTGTCTGACCAGAATCGGATGCAACGCTACTCCATTACCGTTGCTCTGCGTAAAAGAGAAAGTTGGGATATTCGTGTAAACTGTGCAAGTTCGTTCTCCATGCTTTGTTTCACCAGAATCGGATGCAACGCTACTCCATTGCCGTTGCTCTGCGTAAAAGAGAAAGTTGGGATATTCGTGTAAACTGTGCAAGTTGGTTCTCCATGCTTTGTTTCACCAGAATCGGATGCAACGCTACTCCATTGCCCTTGCTCTGCGTAAAAGAGAAAGTTGGGATATTCGTGTAAACTGTGCAAATTGGTTCTCCATGCTTTGTTTCACCAGAATCGGATGCAACGCTACTCCATTGCCGTTGCTCTGCGTAAAAGAGAAAGTTGGGATATTCGTGTAAACTGTGCAAGTTGGTTCTCCATGCTTTGTTTCACCAGAATCGGATGCAACGCTACTCCATTGCCCTTGCTCTGCGTAAAAGAGAAAGTTGGGATATTCGTGTAAACTGTGCAAATTGGTTCTCCATGCTTTGTTTCACCAGAATCGGATGCAACGCTACTCCATTGCCGTTGCTCTGCGTAAAAGAGAAAGTTGGGATATTCGTGTAAACTGCAAATTGGTTCTCCATGCTTTGTCTCACCAGAATCGGATGCAACGCTACTCCATTGCCGTTGCTCTGCGTGAAAGAGAAAGTTGGGATATTCGTGTAAACTGTGCAAATTGGTTCTCCATGCTTTGTTTCACCAGAATCGGATGCAACGCTACTCCATTGCCGTTGCTCTGCGTAAAAGAGAAAGTTGGGATATTCGTGTAAACTGTGCAAATGGGTTCTCCATGCTTTGTCTCACCAGAATCGGATGCAACGCTACTCCATTGCCGTTGCTCTGCGTGAAAGAGAAAGTTGGGATATTCGTGTAAACTGTGCAAATGGGTTCTCCATGCTTTGTCTCACCAGAATCGGATGCAACGCTACTCCATTGCCGTTGCTCTGCGTGAAAGAGAAAGTTGGGATATTCGTGTAAACTGTGCAAATGGGTTCTCCATGCTTTGTCTCACCAGAATCGGATGCAACGCTACTCCATTGCCGTTGCTCTGCTTGAAAGAGAAAGTTGGGATATTCGTGTAAACTGTGCAAATTGGTTCTCCATGCTTTGTTTCACCAGAATCGGATGCAACGCTACTCCATTGCCGTTGCTCTGCGTGAAAGAGAAAGTTGAGATATTCGTGTAAACTGTGCAAATTGGTTCTCCATGCTTTGTTTCACCAGAATCGGATGCAACGCTACTCCATTGCCGTTGCTCTGCGTAAAAGAGAAAGTTGGGATATTCGTGTAAACTGTGCAAGTCGGTTCTCCGTGCTTTGTGTGACCAGAATCGGATGCAACGCTACTCCATTGCCGTTGCTCTGCGTGAAAGAGAAAGTTTTGATATTCGTGTAAACTGTGCAAATTGGTTCTCCGTGCTTTGTCTGACCAGAATCGGATGCAACGCTACTCCATTACCGTTGCTCTGCGTAAAAGAGAAAGTTGGGATATTCGTGTAAACTGTGCAAGTTCGTTCTCCATGCTTTGTTTCACCAGAATCGGATGCAACGCTACTCCATTGCCGTTGCTCTGCGTAAAAAGAGAAAGTTGGGATATTCGTGTAAACTGTGCAAGTTGGTTCTCCATGCTTTGTTTCACCAGAATCGGATGCAACGCTACTCCATTGCCGTTGCTCTGCGTAAAAGAGAAAGTTGGGATATTCGTGTAAACTGTGCAAATTGGTTCTCCATGCTTTGTCTGACCAGAATCGGATGCAACGCTACTCCATTACCGTTGCTCTGCGTAAAAGAGAAAGTTGGGATATTCGTGTAAACTGTGCAAATGGGTTCTCCATGCTTTGTCTCACCAGAATCATATGCAACGCTACTCCATTGCCGTTGCTCTGCGTGAAAGAGAAAGTTGGGATATTCGTGTAAACTGTGCAAATGGGTTCTCCATGCTTTGTCTCACCAGAATCGGATGCAACGCTACTCCATTGCTGTTGCTCTGCGTGAAAGAGAAAGTTAGGATATTCGTGTAAACTGTGCAAATGGGTATCCCATGCTTTGTCTGACCAGAATCGGATGCAACACTATTCCATTGCTGTTGCTCAGCGTGAAATAGAAAGTTGGGATATTCGTGTAAACTGTGCAAATGTGTACTCCATGCTTGTCTGACCAGAATCGGATACAACGCTACTCCATTGCTGTTGCTCTGCAGGAAAGAGAAAGTTGGGATATTCGTGTAAACTGTGCAAATGGGTACCCCATGCTTTGTCTGACCAGAATCGGATGCAACACTATTCCATTGCTGTTGCTCAGCGTGAAATAGAAAGTTCTGATAGTCGTGTAAACTGTGCAAATGTGTACTCCATGCTTGTCTGACCAGAATCGGATGCAACGCTACTCCATTGCTGTTGCTCTGCGGGAAAGAGAAAGTTGGGATATTCGTGTAAACTGTGCAAATGGGTATCCCATGTTTTGTCTGAATAGAATCGGATGCAACACTATTCCATTGCTGTTGCTCAGCCTGAAATAGAAAGTTGGGATATTCGTGTAAACTGTGCAAATGTGTACTCCATGCTTGTCGGACCATAATCGGATACAACACTACTAAATTGCTGTTGCTCTGCGTGAAAGAGAAAGTTCGGATATTCGTGTAAACTGTGCAAATGGGTACCCCATGCTTTGTCTCACCAGAATCGGATGCAACGCTACTCCATTGCCGTTGCTCTGCGTAAAAGAGAAAGTTGGGATATTCGTGTAAACTGCAAATTGGTTCTCCATGCTTTGTCTCACCAGAATCGGATGCAACGCTACTCCATTGCCGTTGCTCTGCGTGAAAGAGAAAGTTGGGATATTCGTGTAAACTGTGCAAATTGGTTCTCCATGCTTTGTCTCACCAGAATCGGATGGAACGCTACTCCATTGCCGTTGCTCTGCGTAAAAGAGAAAGTTGGGATATTCGTGTAAACTGTGCAAATGGGTTCTCCATGCTTTGTCTCACCAGAATCGGATGCAACGCTACTCCATTGCCGTTGCTCTGCGTGAAAGAGAAAGTTGGGATATTCGTGTAAACTGTGCAAATGGGTTCTCCATGCTTTGTCTCACCAGAATCGGATGCAACGCTACTCCATTGCCGTTGCTCTGCGTGAAAGAGAAAGTTGGGATATTCGTGTAAACTGTGCAAATTGGTTCTCCGTGCTTTGTGTGACCAGAATCGGATGCAACGCTACTCCATTGCCGTTGATCAGCGTGAAAGAGAAAGTTGGGATATTCGTGTAAACTGTGCAAATTGGTTCTCCATGCTTTGTTTCACCAGAATCGGATGCAACGCTACTCCATTGCCGTTGCTCTGCGTGAAAGAGAAAGTTGAGATATTCGTGTAAACTGTGCAAATTGGTTCTCCATGCTTTGTTTCACCAGAATCGGATGCAACGCTACTCCATTGCCGTTGCTCTGCGTAAAAGAGAAAGTTGGGATATTCGTGTAAACTGTGCAAATTGGTTCTCCGTGCTTTGTGTGACCAGAATCGGATGCAACGCTACTCCATTGCCGTTGCTCTGCGTAAAAGAGAAAGTTGGGATATTCGTGTAAACTGTGCAAATTGGTTCTCCGTGCTTTGTCTGACCAGAATCGGATGCAACGCTACTCCATTACCGTTGCTCTGCGTAAAAGAGAAAGTTGGGATATTCGTGTAAACTGTGCAAGTTGGTTCTCCATGCTTTGTTTCACCAGAATCGGATGCAACGCTACTCCATTGCCGTTGCTCTGCGTAAAAGAGAAAGTTGGGATATTCGTGTAAACTGTGCAAATTGGTTCTCCATGCTTTGTTTCACCAGAATCGGATGCAACGCTACTCCATTGCCGTTGCTCTGCGTAAAAGAGAAAGTTGGGATATTCGTGTAAACTGCAAATTGGTTCTCCATGCTTTGTCTCACCAGAATCGGATGCAACGCTACTCCATTGCCGTTGCTCTGCGTGAAAGAGAAAGTTGGGATATTCGTGTAAACTGTGCAAATTGGTTCTCCATGCTTTGTTTCACCAGAATCGGATGCAACGCTACTCCATTGCCGTTGCTCAGCGTAAAAGAGAAAGTTGGGATATTCGTGTAAACTGTGCAAATGGGTTCTCCATGCTTTGTCTCACCAGAATCGGATGCAACGCTACTCCATTGCTGTTGCTCTGCGTGAAAGAGAAAGTTAGGATATTCGTGTAAACTGTGCAAATGGGTATCCCATGCTTTGTCTGACCAGAATCGGATGCAACACTCTTCCATTGCTGTTGCTCAGCGTGAAATAGAAAGTTGGGATATTCGTGTAAACTGTGCAAATGTGTACTCCATGCTTGTCTGACCAGAATCGGATACAACGCTACTCCATTGCTGTTGCTCTGCGTGAAAGAGAAAGTTGGGATATTCGTGTAAACTGTGCAAATGGGTACCCCATGCTTTGTCTGACCAGAATCGGATGCAACACTATTCCATTGCTGTTGCTCAGCGTGAAATAGAAAGTTCTGATATTCGTGTAAACTGTGCAAATGTGTACTCCATGCTTGTCTGACCAGAATCGGATGCAACGGTACTCCATTGCTGTTGCTCCTCGTGAAAGAGAAAGTTGGGATATTCGTGTAAACTGTGCAAATGGGTATCCCATGCTTTGTCTGACCAGAATCGGATGCAACACTATTCCATTGCTGTTGCTCAGCGTGAAATAGAAAGTTGGGATATTCGTGTAAACTGTGCAAATGTGTACTCCATGCTTGTCGGACCATAATCGGATACAACACTACTAAATTGCTGTTGCTCTGCGTGAAAGAGAAAGTTCGGATATTCGTGTAAACTGTGCAAATGGGTACCCCATGCTTTGTCTCACCAGAATCGGATGCAACGCTACTCCATTGCCGTTGCTCTGCGTGAAAGAGAAAGTTGGGATATTCGTGTAAACTGTGCAAATCGGTACCCCATACTTTTTCTGACCAGAATCGGATGCAGCGCTACTCCATTGCTGTTGCTCTGCGTGAAAGAGAAACTTGGGATATTCGTGTAAACTGTGCAAAGTACACGTCGTGGCATATTTTTGCTAGTTTCAACACCACCAAAGAAACAGTTACTGATTTTTAATATAATTATGGTTACGTTTTAGAAAATATTAAGTATTCCAAGTTATAAAATGAAGCTATTTTAATCGATGTTCAAATTTTCATCCTTGGGAACTCATTAATTGTCAAGAAAAAGGTATACAGAAGTTTTTCCATTGGAAGTATAGGAAGCAAAATTATTTGACGGGCACCTTAAGCGCGTGTTTCGCGAAAGTTGTTTCATTTTGTGTGAAGTGTCAATGAATTAAAATCAGTTATATTATATCTTCAATTCGTGGTTTTGAACTGTTTTGATAAATTTTGTGAAATCTTCCCTGAACATCTACTATCAGAGCTTAAAGAACTTTTATGCTTCAAATTTTGATACAGCTCGATTAAAAAATTAACTGAAGGTGTTTAATTCCCTTGATGAATACAAAACAAATCAGTAAGAGACATTACCTGTTACATAAAGTTGAATTATTGGACATAGTGTTTATTGAGGTGTACAAATTAGCAGATCTAATATTAAACTGTTCATCAACAACTGCAACTGCCGAAAGACGTTTTTCCGTATTAAAAAAAATCAAGATGTATCTTAGAGCCAGAAAAGGACATGGACATTCGTGCAACTTGGCTGGTTTGTCAATAGAGAAAAACGTTATTTTTAAATATGTAAAAGTACTCGGAAGAAACATTTTTGTGAAAATGTCGTTCACACAAAAGGAAAGAAGAATGGAGTTCATGTACAAATAAGTGTTCAAATCCTAATCCCCATAATTATTTGGTATCATGTTAGCAATAGCGTGCACCTAAAATTTAGAAAAAAAGTTACTTCTATTACTTAACAATTAAAAGATAAAAATCGCAATTTAGATAAATACAGTACTGGGTGAGGAGGGGAGGGGGGAGTTAGCCCAGGTCTCGAACCCAAAATACGCCACTGGGGATACCTTAAGCTTGAAATACATACTTCTCGATTTTTCGGATACTTGCTTTACAACCTAATAATAGAGGTTTTCTGTTGTTGTTTTTTTTGTTTTTTTTTCCTAAATTGATGGAAAGCAGTGTATTGCTGAGATGATGAGTACTTCCTTCCCTAATATGGAAATTCTCCTACGATTGTCCTTTCCAAGAAAATTTCGCCGCCCCGGTGGCGCAGTGGTCTAAGGCGCTGGCCTCTGATCATTCGTCCGTAAGGGGTCCGGGTTCGAATCCCGGTGAGGCATGGATGTTGTGTTTGTCTTACGGCACTGGCTCTCCCCCTTCCCTGGAACCAGTGACCCTAAATTAGGGACGGGCGACTGCTTATAGCCCATACTGTACCTGAAGTATAGTTGCTATGCCAAAAGCTCAGTTTTGTATATACTAATGTACTTTCCTAATTGCACTGTAAAATTTATGTTTGGCACATTTTGCGTGTTGGGTCACGATTACATGTCTTAAGTTTTAAGCTCATGGTGCGGAGCAAACGCTTTGATAGTATTTCAATTATATGTTATTGTTACACAGTGTGGTTTTTCTCATGTCACATGTGCCTAATAGGAAATAATCAGTCTATTAGATAATGTTCTGCGCTGTGTTGCATATTTGCTGTACAAAGAGTCAGTTTCATATTTTCATTATTTGTATTGTACTCAAAGTATAAATTTTCTGTAAAACGCAAGTTCTGTTTGTACTAATATACTTTACTCTTTGCACTGTGAAATTTACAGTTGTACCATGGAATTGTAATTCCTTATTTGTGTCTTCCCTATGCCGTTGCATCTTGTGTACATATGTTGTTGTTCATTACAAGTTAATCTATAGCACTGTGATTGAGGCACTTGTTTAAGCCTAAGTAATAGTTCTCTTTGTAATTTGACAGCGTTTCACAAGAGAGATATTGCATTCAATTTGTATAGAGTTCACACCATCATTGTGGATAGATCATTTATTCGCTTATCTTTCAGATACTGAAAAGTATAAACCTTCTGCTCTTTTCTTCTTTTTTTCAAGATTGCTCAAAATATACATGTTTGTTTTTGCACTGTAAAATTTATAGTTATACCTTGTACTGGTGTTCACCTATTAGAGATGGCACTCTGCTGATGCACATTGCGAACATATGTTGTACATAGAGTAAGTCAACCCATCAGTCCAGTATTGTCAGTGTTATGAATTTGCTTACATTGTATATAGTGCATCCACATAATGTAAATATCTCATTGTCATTGTAAATAGGTCATCCACTTGTTTATCTTTTGGTAACTGTTAAGCACAGGCCATCTGTATCTTCCTGTCCATGTTTGCTCCAAATAAAATATTGTTGAAGCTCACGGTGGTCGTTAAACCTCCAAACAAAAAAAAACAAAAAAAAAAAAAAAAAAAAAAAAAAAGAAAATTTCTGCTGATAAAATAGCCATGCTCTACATGAAACTTAACAAGACAAACATTATTAGTAGGGAATTCTCTAATATTCAGATAAAACTCTCTTTTTCCACGAGCGAATTGAAATACCTGCATTTTTCTTGAGCAAACAAGTCTGCACTAATTTACCAAACACGTCCACGTAAATCTAGTAAATCACTTGAAATTCCGTGTGCGCTGCTTCCTTTCCACTACTCCTGATGAATGAATGAATGAACGGAATATTTGATTAAGTGTAATTATATGCATTACTTACCATTACTGTACAGAGAATTTAAAGATGCTTGCTGCTTCTCGGTGAGCTTAGCTGGTTTCGTCTTGGGTCTTGACGTCATAGGGAATCCCAGAAGATCTGTCCTTTGCCTTTTAAGAGGGGGGCTGCCTGTCGAATTCCCAAGAACCTACGACACAGAAGAGACAACGACAACATCTGTTAAATGAGTTGAAAATCAATTAAAACTGATTAATTATTGAGAACAGCTTAGGAACAAGGCGACAGGGGCAATTTCCCAGTCATAGATCCGGATCTCGTAATTTTCTCTCTTTGCTCAAGGTTTCAGAGTGTTTGCATAAATTATTTAAAAAAAAAACAACAACAAAAAAAACACCTTTCCAATTCGCTAAGATGCATACATACAGGTGTTAAGCAAAATAATGTTATCACCATGATTATAGGGCTCAATGTTACTCGTGTAGGCTTTTTCTTTTCTTGATTGGAGGTTTAACGACCACCGTGAGCAACTCAATGGACTATAAGCAGTCGCTCGTCCCTAGTAAAGCACAATATCCTTGCCTCACCAGGATTCGAACCCGGACCCCTTTCGGACGAATGATCATAGGCCATCGCTTAGACCATTGCGCCACCTGGACGGCCGTTAAGGCTTCACCAAGTTTAGTAGATCACAAGGTTATACTCATCCTGCACTTCCTGTGATTGCTTTGTGACGTCCCTGTCCAAATCGCGGTCGTAAGACTACCTAATCGCCAAGGTTAGTTGATGACAAGGTTATGCTCATCCTGCACTTCCGGTGATTGCTCTGTGACGTCCCTGTCCAAATCGCCATGGTAAGACTACCTAATCGCCAAGGTTAGTAGATGACAAGGTTATGCTTATCCTGCAATTCCAATGATTCCTTTGTTACGTCACTGTCCAAATCGCCATCATGAGACTACCTAATCGCCAAGGTTAGTAAATGACAAGGTTATGCTTATCCTGCAATTCCAATGATTCCCTTGTTACGTCACTGTCCAAATCGCCATCATGAGACTACCTAATCGCCAAAGTTAGTTGATGACAAGGTTATGCTCATCCTGCACTTCCGGTGATTGCTTTGTGACGTCACTGTCCAAATCGCCATCGTAAGACTACCTAATCGCCAAAGTTAGTAGATGACAAGGTTTATGCTCATTCGGCACTTCAGGTGATTGCTTTGTGACGTCTTATGCTCATTCGCCACTTCAGGTGATTGCTTTGTGACGTCCCTGTCCAAATCGCCATCGTAAGACTACCTAATCGCCAAGGCTAGTAGATGACAAGGCTATGCTTATCCTGCAATTCTAATGATTGCTTTGTTACGTCACTGTCCAAATCGCCATCATGAGACTACCTAATCTCCAAAGTTAGGTGATGACAAGGTTATGCTCATCCTGCACTTCCGGTGATTGCTTTGTGACGTCCCTGTCCAAATCGCCATCGTAAGACTACCTAATCGCCAAGGCTAGTAGATGACAAGGCTATGCTTATCCTGCAATTCCAATGATTGCTTTGTTACGTCACTGTCCAAATCGCCATCATGAGACTACCTAATCGCCAAGGTTAGTTGATGACAAGGTTATGCTCATCCTGCACTTCCGGTGATTGCTTTGTGACGTCCCTGTCCAAATCGCCATCGTAAGACTACCTAATCGCCAAGGATAGTAGATGACAAGGCTATGCTTATCCTGCACTTCCGGTGATTGCTTTGTAACGTCCCTGTCCAAATCGCCATCGTAAGACTACCTAATCGCCAAGGTTAGTAGATGACAAGGCTATGCTTATCCTGCAATTCTAATGATTGCTTTGTTACGTCACTGTCCAAATCGCCATCATGAGACTACCTAATCGCCAAGGTTAGTAGATGAAAAGGTTATGCTCATCCTGCACTTCAGGTGATTGCTTTGTGACGTCCCTGTCCAAATCGCCATCGTAAGACTACCTAATCGCCAAGGTTAGTAGATGACAAGGCTATGCTTATCCTGCAATTCCAATTATTGCTTTGTTACGTCACTGTCCAAATCGCCATCATGAGACTACCTAATCGCCAAAGTTAGTTGATGACAAGGTTATGCTCATCCTGCACTTCCGGTGATTGCTTTGTGACGTCCCTGTTTAAATCGTCATCGTAAGACTACCTAATCGCCAAGGTTAGTAGATGACAAGGTTATACTCATCCTGCACTTCCGGTGATTGCTCTGTGCCGTCCCTGTCCAAATCGCCATGGTAAGACTACCTAATCGCCAAGGTTAGTAGATGACAAGGTTATGCTTATCCTGCAATTGCAATGATTCCTTTGTTATGTCACTGTCCAAATCGCCATCATGAGACTACCTAATCGCCAAAGTTAGTTGATGACAAGGTTATGCTCATCCTGCACTTCCGGTGATTGCTTTGTGACGTCCCTGTCCAAATCGCCATCGTAAGACTACCTAATCGCCAAGGTTAGTAGATGACAAGGCTATGCTTATCCTGCAATTCCAATGATTGCTTTGTTACGTCACTGTCCAAATCGCCATCATGAGACTACCTAATCCCCAAGGTTAGTAGATGACAAGGTTATGCTCATCCTGCACTTCAGGTGATTGCTTTGTGACGTCACTGTCCAAATCGCCATCTTAAGACTACCTAATCGCCAAAGTTAGTAGATGACAAGGTTTATGCTTATTCGGCACTTCAGGTGATTGCTTTGTGACGTCTTATGCTCATTCGGCACTTCAGGTGATTGCTTTGTGACATCACTGTCCAAATCGCCATCGTGAGACTACCTAATCGCCAAAGTTAGTTGATGACAAGGTTATGCTCATCCTGCACTTCCGATGATTGCTTTGTGACGTCCCTGTCCAAATCGACATCGTAAGACTACCTAATCGCCAAGGTTAGTAGATGACAAGGCTATGCTTATCCTGCAATTCCAATGATTGCTTTGTTACGTCACTGTCCAAATCGCCATCATGAGACTACCTAATCGCCAAGGTTAGTAGATGACAAGGTTATGCTCATCCTGCACTTCAGGTGATTGCTTTGTGTCGTCACTGTCCAAATCGCCATCGTGAGACTACCTAATCGCCAAGGTTAGTTGATGACAAGGTTATGCTCATCCTGAACTTCCGGTGATTGCTTTGTGACGTCCCTGTCCAAATCGCCATCGTAAGACTACCTAATCGCCAAGGTTAGTAGATGACAAGGCTATGCTTATCCTGCAATTCCAATGATTGCTTTGTTACGTCACTGTCCAAATCGCCATCATGAGACTACCTAATCGCCAAGGTTAGTAGATGACAAGGTTATGCTCATCCTGCACTTCAGGTGATTGCTTTGTGACGTCACTGTCCAAATCGCCATCGTAAGACTACCTAATCGCCAAAGTTAGTAGATGACGAGGTTTATGCTCATTCGGCACTTCAGGTGATTGCTTTGTGACGTCTTATGCTCATTCGGCACTTCAGGTGATTGCTTTGTGACATCACTGTCCAAATCGCCATCATGAGACTACCTAATCGCCAAAGTTAGTTGATGACAAGGTTATGCTCATCCTGCACTTCAGGTTATTGCTTTGTGACGTCACTGTCCAAATCGCCATCGTAAGACTACCTAATCGCCAAAGTTAGTAGATGACAAGGTTATGCTCATTCGGCACTTCAGGTGATTGCTTTGTGACGTCTTATGCTCATTCGGCACTTTAGGTGATTGCTTTGTGACATCACTGTCCAAATCGCCATCGTGAGACTACCTAATCGCCAAAGTTAGTTGATGACAAGGTTATGCTCATCCTGCACTTCCGATGATTGCTTTGTGACGTCCCTGTCCAAATCGACATCGTAAGACTACCTAATCGCCAAGGTTAGTAGATGACAAGGCTATGCTTATCCTGCAATTCCAATGATTGCTTTGTTACGTCACTGTCCAAATCGCCATCATGAGACTACCTAATCGCCAAGGTTAGTAGATGACAAGGTTATGCTCATCCTGCACTTCAGGTGATTGCTTTGTGTCGTCACTGTCCAAATCGCCATCGTGAGACTACCTAATCGCCAAGGTTAGTTGATGACAAGGTTATGCTCATCCTGAACTTCCGGTGATTGCTTTGTGACGTCCCTGTCCAAATCGCCATCGTAAGACTACCTAATCGCCAAGGTTAGTAGATGACAAGGCTATGCTTATCCTGCAATTCCAATGATTGCTTTGTTACGTCACTGTCCAAATCGCCATCATGAGACTACCTAATCGCCAAGGTTAGTAGATGACAAGGTTATGCTCATCCTGCACTTCAGGTGATTACTTTGTGACGTCACTGTCCAAATCGCCATCGTAAGACTACCTAATCGCCAAAGTTAGTAGATGACGAGGTTTATGCTCATTCGGCACTTCAGGTGATTGCTTTGTGACGTCTTATGCTCATTCGGCACTTCAGGTGATTGCTTTGTGACATCACTGTCCAAATCGCCATCATGAGACTACCTAATCGCCAAAGTTAGTTGATGACAAGGTTATGCTCATCCTGCACTTCAGGTTATTGCTTTGTGACGTCACTGTCCAAATCGCCATCGTAAGACTACCTAATCGCCAAAGTTAGTAGATGACAAGGTTATGCTCATTCGGCACTTCAGGTGATTGCTTTGTGACGTCTTATGCTCATTCGGCACTTTAGGTGATTGCTTTGTGACATCACTGTCCAAATCGCCATCGTGAGACTACCTAATCGCCAAAGTTAGTTGATGACAAGGTTATGCTCATCCTGCACTTCCGGTGACTGCTTTGTGACGTCCCTGTCCAAATCGCCATCGTAAGACTACCTAATCGCCAAGGTTAGTAGATGACAAGGCTATGCTTATCCTGCAATTCCAATGATTGCTTTGTGACGTCCCTGTCCAAATCGCCATCGTAAGACTACCTAATCGCCAAGGTTAGTAGATGACAAGGCTATGCTTATCCTACAATTCCAATGATTGCTTTGTTACGTCACTGTCCAAATCGCCATCGTAAGACTACCTAATCGCCAAAGTTAGTAGATGACAAGGTTTATGCTCATTCGGCACTTCAGGTGATTGCTTTGTGACGTCTTATGCTCATTTGGCACTAGAGGTGATTGCTTTGTGATGTCACTGTCCAAATCGCCATCGTAAGACTACCTAATCGCCACGTTTCTTTGTATCTGCACCATAGCAGCGTGTCATAATTATTATTCATAAACCAGCTGGAATAATCTTCATAAATTCTACCAGATTTTTTAATGCATAACGTTTTTAATTAAAAAAAATGTGGAATTATACCGAGATGCATTTCTTATTCCTCATAAAGAGTCTTTATTATATAACAATAACACATCCTGCTGTGCGTTTTCTCATCTAAATTTATGAAAAACAGCAAAAATTGCTCTCGTAACTAAATTAACATTTAAGATATAACCGTTTTCCCACTCTTTACGTAACAAAAGTGTGCGGAGTGTATTTTTGAAATCTCCGTAACTAAAATATTCACATGACTGAATTTCTTTTGTATTTAACGTAAATGTGCTTTTGCATAAGCTTTTGTTCTGTGTTCGAGTTATAAAAATTGTTGACAAGACATCTTCCTCCATAGCTACAATTCCGATCTACGATTCCCATGTTAGAAAGGTGATGTCACTCAGGGACGTCACGATTATTCGTTTGCGAGGTAGGCTGGATGAGCAAACCTTACTGTCTATTAACCTTTCTTTTGCATAAACCTTTGTTCTGTGTTCGAGTTATAAAAATTGTTGACAAGACATCTTCCTCCATAGCTACAATTCCGATCTACGATTCCCATGTTAGAAAGGTGATGTCACTCAGGGACGTCACGATTATTCGTTTGCGAGGTAGGCTGGATGAGCAAACCTTACTGTCTATTAACCTTTCTTTTGCATAAACCTTTGTTCTGTATTCGAGTTATAAAAATTGTTGACAAGACATCTTCCTCCATAGCTACAGTTCCGATCTACGATTCCCATTTAGAAAGGTGATGTCACTCAGGGACGTCACGATTATTCGTTTGCGAGGTAGGCTGGATGAGCAAACCTTACTGTCTATTAACCTTTCTTTTGCATAAGCCTTTGTTCTGAGTTCGAGTTATAAAAATTGTTGACAAGACATCTTCCTCCATAGCTACAGTTCCGATCTACGATTCCCATTTAGAAAGGTGATGTCACTCAGGGACGTCACGATTATTCGTTTGCGAGGTAGGCTGGATGAGCAAACCTTACTGTCTATTAACCTTTCTTTTGCGTAAGCCTTTGTTCTGAGTTCGAGTTATAAAAATTGTTGACAAGACATCTTCCTCCATAGCTACAGTTCCGATCTACGATTCCCATTTAGAAAGGTGATGTCACTCAGGGACGTCACGATTATTCGTTTGCGAGGTAGGCTGGATGAGCAAACCTTACTGCCTATTAACCTTTCTTTTGCGTAAGCCTTTGTTCTGTGTTCGAGTTATAAAAATTGTTGACAAGACATCTTCCTCCATAGCTACAGTTCCGATCTACGATTCCTATTTAGAAAGGTGATGTCACTCAGGGACGTCACGATTATTCGTTTGCGAGGTAGGCTGGATGAGCAAACCTTACTGTCTATTAACCTTTCTTTTGCATAAGCCTTTGTTCTGTGTTCGAGTTATAAAAATTGTTGACAAGACATCTTCCTCCATAGCTACGATTCCGATCTACGATTCCCATGTTAGAAAGGTGATGTCACTCAGGGACGTCACGATTATTCGTTTGCGAGGTAGGCTGGATGAGCAAACCTTACTGTCTATTAACCTTTCTTTTGCATAAGCCTTTGTTCTGAGTTCGAGTTATAAAAATTGTTGACAAGACATCTTCCTCCATAGCTACCGTTCGAATCTACAATTCACATGTTAGGACAGTGATGTCACTCAGTAACGTCACGATTATTCGTCTGCAAGAAAGGCAAGATGAGCAAACCTTACTGTCTATTAACCTTTCTTTTGCATGAGCCTTTGTTCTGTGTTCGAGTTATAAAAATTGTTGACAAGACATCTTCCTCCATAGCTACAGTTCCGATCTACGATTCCCATGTTAGAACGGTGATGTCACTCAGGGACGTCACGATTATTCCGCTGCGAGGAAGGTGGGATGAGCAAACCTTACTGTCTATTAACCTTTGTGACGTACCTGCCAGCAGGACGCACACGACATAAAGGCAGATAGGAATCAGAACAAATGTCTGCGTAGCTCAGTTAGTAGAGCGACTTGTTCCGGAATAAGCGGCCTCGGGTTCGAATCCCGGCGTAGACCAAAAATGACGGAGAAATTTACTTCGTTATAATGGCGCCCGAACTATCCGGATGACCCGGCCGTTCAAAATCTCGCATTGGTGTGATGTTATTTCCACACCGCGAGACAGGAAAAATCAGAGAATTCCTTCTCCAGCGCTTCGAAAAATAAATATGTGTGATGTTGCATTCCACACAGCGGATTTTCTGGGAGTTCTCCAGTGCACGTTCTACAGTGGATGGCCGCCTGCAACAATTCATGGTCACGGCTGACCCGTGGGCCATGCACCCGGCCCTCTTTCGGGGGGGGGGGTGGAGATATGACGTGTGTGCCAGAAGGACGCACACGACATAAAGGCAGATAGGAATCAGAACAAATGTCTGCGTAGCTCAGTTGGTAGAGCGACTTGTTCCGGAATAAGCGGCCTCGGGTTCGAATCCCGGCGTAGACCAAAAATGACGGAGAAATTTACTTCGTTATACCTTTCTTTTGCAAGAACATTTGTTCTGTGTTTGAGTTTTAAAAATTGTTGACAAGACATCTTCCTCCGTTGCTACAGTTCGAGTCTACATTCACATGTTAGGACAGTGATGTCACGATTATTCGTCTGCAAGGAAGGCTAGATGAGCAAACCTTACTGTCTATTAACCTTTCTTTTCCATAAGCTTTTGTTCTGTGTTCGTGTTATTAAAATTGTTGACAAGACATCTTTCTCCATAGCTACAATTCCGATCTACGATTCCCATGTTAGAAAGGTGATGTCACTCAGGGACGTCACGATTATTCCTCTGCGAGGAAGGTGGGATAAGCAAACCTTACTGTCTATTAACCTTTCTTTTGCAAGAACATTTGTTCTGTGTTTGAGTTATAAAAATTGTTGACAAGACATCTTCCTCCATAGCTACAGTTCGAATCTACAATTCACATGTTAGGACAGTGATGTCACTCAGTGACGTCACGATTATTCGTCTGCAAGGAAGGCGAGATGAGCAAACCTTACTGTCTATTAACCTTTCTTTTCCATAAGCTTTTGATCTGTGTTTGAGTTATAAAAATTATTGACAAGACATCTTCCTCCATAGCTACAGTTCGGTCTACGATTCACATGTTAGAACGGTGTTGTCATTAACTGACGTCACGATTATTCGTCTCCGAGAAAGGCGGGATGAGAAAACCTTACGGTCTATTAACCTTTCTTTTGCATAAGCTTTTGTTCTGTGTTCGAGTTATAAAAATTGTTTACAAGACATCTTCCTCCATAGCTACAGTTCAGATCTACGATTCACATGTTAGGACGGCGATGTCACTCAGTGACGTCACAATTATTCTTCTGCGAGGAAGGCGGGATGAGCAAAACGTACTGTCTATTAACCTTTCTTTTGCATAAACATTTGTTATGTGTTTGAGTTATAAAAATTGTTGACAAGACATCTTCCTCCATAGCTACAGTTCGGATCTACGATTCACATGTTAGGACGGTGATGTTACTCATTGACGTCACGATTGTTCTTCTCCGAGGAAGGCAGAAGGAGAAAACCTTACTGTCTATAAAACTTGCGCTTCACTGCAAAACACAAACGTGGTGATTACGTTTTGTGCATCTTTTCTTTGTATACAAGGTTACGTCACATCTCACAAATTCTTTATTGCCACATTGTAAAATGTCTCGAACTAGGAAAACAAAGTAATAAAGATTAACACAGATTATTTAATTCCTCTTCGTTTTGCTGAGGGCGCAGTTATTTTTGCAACTACCCCTTCAGAACAGTCACAGTATGATCCAGGAACATACTGACAAGAGCAAAGAAGAGGGATTAAAAAAAAACTTTCAGAAGACAATTTTCGAAAACCTTTCCCCATTTCTTTCTTATATTGACGGCATATTGCCGTTTTAAGATGTTTTAATGGAAAATTCTGAATTTTCAGAAAACTTTCGGCAATTCCTCTCGTATATTGACGGTAAATTTCCGTTTTTTAGATGTGTTAACGGAAAATTTTGAATTTTCAGAAACCTTTCCGCAATTCCTTTCTTATATTGACGGTAAATTACCTTTTCTCAGAGGTGTTAACGGAACATTCTGAATTTTCAGAAACCTTTCCGCAATTCCTTTCTTATATTGACGGTAAATTACTGTTTCTCAGAGGTGTTAACGGAACGTTCTGAATTTTCAGAAACCTTTCCGCAATTCCTTTCATATATTGACGGTAAATTTATGTTTCTCAGAGGTGTTAACGGAAAGTTCTGAATTTTCAGAAACCTTTCCGCAATTCCTTTCTTACATTGACGGTAAATTACCGTTTCTCAGAGGTGTTAACGGAACGTTCTGAATTTTCAGAAACCTTTCCGCAATTCCTTTTTTATATTATGACGGCAAATTTCTGTTTCGAAGAGGTGTTAATGGGAATTTCTGAATTTTCAGAAACCTTTCCGCAATTCTTTTCGTATATTGACGGCAAATTTCCGTTTTTAAGAGAGGTTAACGGAAAATACTGAATTTACAGAAACTTTTCCGTAATTCCTTTTTTATAATGACTGTAAATTTCCGTTTTTAATAGGTGTTAACGGGAAATACTGATTTTACAGAAACTTTTCCGCAATTCCTTTATTATATTGACGGTAAATTTACTTTTCTAAGATGTGTTAAAGGAAACTTCAGAAACCTCTCCCCAATTTTTTGCTTATACTAATATCAGATCCTTTTGAATGCATAAAAGCCTTCATTTTCTTGCACGAACTCCTCGGAGACCGCAAAGTATTCGCCTTATGGTATTGTCATCCCGTGGGGTTGTTTTCCTTGGACGTCCACTTCTCTTTCGGTCGCTAAATTCGCCTGTGTATCGATATTTTATGATCGTATTTTGAATACGAGTCTTGCTCACAATCACCTTTCTGCTTATGTCACGTTCCGAGTATCCTTTACGATATAAAGCCACTATTTGCGACATCTGAGTAACATTTGTAGCACTTAATGACGCGTTCTTGCCCATTTTTCGCTGTGTAGAAAATACGTACAAATCTTCTCAGCATGAAAACCAAAAAGAAACGGACGCTCTGACGCTTCTCGTAACTCTATCAACAGCTGCCGCTGTAGGATGCTGTAACACCGACAGGAAGTTGAATAATACAGACAATAGCTGACGCAATCTGTAGAAATCTCCTAATACCAACAAGTGTTCTTAAACTTTTGGAAATGGCTCTGCTTTGCCGTACACGCGTAGTCCGGGAAGTTTTTAATCCTACTCTGTGTAACTCATATTGTGGATGACGTCATACCTGTGGTTTGCATATGGCGCAGTGTCGCAGTGTATGTATTCCAGTCGCTGGCGGTATTTCCGTTATTTTGATTTAAGGTCGACGTCTAGTGATTTTGCTTCCTATACTTCCAATGGACAAACTTCTGTACACATTTTTTAAACAATTGATGCGTTCCCAAGAATAAAAATTTGAACATCGATTAAAATAACTTCATATTATAACTTGGAATACTTAATATTTTCTAAAATAGAACCATAATCATATTAAAAATCAAAAACTTTTTCTTTGGCGGTGTTGAGACCAGAAAAAAGATGGCGCGACCTTAACATTGAGGACGTAAGTAGAAAATGCTGGATTTCTTAGTTATGGTTATGTTTTAGAAATTATTAAGTATTCCGAGCTATAATATGAAGTTATTTTAATTGGTGTTCAAATTTTCATCCTTAGGAAAGCATTAATTATGAAGAAAATGTGTACAGAAGTTTGCCCATTGGAAGTATAGGAAGCAAAATCCCTAGACGTCCGTCTTAACCCTGCATGTTGTAATATATACGAGCATTACGTCTTCGCAGAACCAAAACAGACTCAATTCCAAACGAACATTTAAAAATATGCTAGCGAGCTCGATGTACGAAGAAATATCCCCGCAAGCGATTTCAAGTTTTATTAATGTTTCACAAAATTTCTGGCGGGCATCAAATAAATCTCGTACATTTATCATTCAGACAGAATAAATGCAATCACAATTTCTATGAGTCTATTCGAAATGGATTCTTGAGGGGGGGGGGCGTACAAAACACGATGTGCCATTACCGGAAAGCAGTATTAACGAGCACTGTATTGTAATCAAATCATGGGATGACCTGATATTTTCGAACGTTCTATTTCGTAGCGAAATAATTCAGACAAAAATAAAAGTATTGTTCCATTTATCAGTAAACGACAGAAGTTAGTTTTTGTCCCATTTTCTCCATTTTCTTAAATAACAGGCGCCTTAAGGCCGCGAAATATAAAAGGAGATTGAGGAGTTATGTATCTACTATGGCCGCCTCTGACGGGAAGGATTCGGTTCCTGTGTAAACAAATCTAACGAAAACAGTTTCCACATTTTTTTTTATTTCGAAGAAGAGAATGAAAGTCGAGTTGCCTTCAGGGCATTGCAAGAAGAAAAAAAATACCCCACCCCGTAAAAATACGACCAAACTTCCTTTCGAGTTGGTCTCCAAAGAAATGGCAAAGAAAACAAGCGCAGTTTGAACTGCAAGAATCTTTTATTATCGCTACAAATCTTTTGTACCGCTGAACTTCAAGCCTTTGGCATCATTTCACTGCAAGACCTTTTTTTTTTCCTCTTGAGATTTATAGAAATATAGGAAGTTAAATAAATGAGTGCACGCATGTTCCAACTTTCTATACGCATGTGTCGCAAACAAAAGAACCATTGAGAAGTTTTTAGAAGACATTAAGGCTGCCTTTAGAGCTATAGTTAGGGGCCGTCCATAAAGTATGTCCTGTCCGAGATTACAGGGGCGGGTTCCTGACAACCGGCCCAAATGTAACATGAGGGAGGGGAGGGGAGGTTTAGTAATTTGGACGTCCAGCGGCAACAATATAGTGGATGGTATGTCTTCGTTGTGTTTTCTCTGTTTTTCTTCTTTTAAAGTGGGCGTCAAGTAATTTTGCTTCCTATACTTCCAATGGTGGAACTTCTGCACACATTTTCTTCACAGTTAACGCGTTCCCAAGGATGAAAATTTGAACATCGATTAAATAGCTTCATTTTATAACTTGGAATATTTAATATTTTCTAAAACATACCCATGATTATGCAATCCAACATTTGTTTGTCTAGTGACGTCATCAAAGTATAGGTCGCGCCATCTTTTTTCTGGTTTCAACACCACCTAAGGAAAAGTTATTGATTTTTAATATAATTATGGTTATGTTTTAGAAAATATTAAGCATTCCAAGTTATAAAATGAAGCTCTTTTAATCGATGTTCAAATTTTCATCTTTGGGAACGCATTAATTGTGAAGAAAATGTGTTCAGAAGTTTTTCCATTGGAACTACAGGAAGCAAAATTTCTTGACGTCCACCTTAATAGCTAAAAAGATGTTTGAAATATTTCAGATTTCGGATGATATTTAGCTGAATCAGAAAAATTAATATTAAGTTCTCGTATGTGTACTACCAAATCTATCGTTTTTTGTGGATGCTATGATCGGGAGAGCTGAAAACCTTGAATGCGTGCGTTCATTTGTAGATCTTTATTTCAGAATGATAAAGTTCGGGTAACATTTGGGATAAATTAATGCCTAAATAATAAACACTTTCTAAAGAAAAAGTGTAAATATATGGAAAGATTCCTTTAAATAATTACGTGCTTTCTTTCTGTTTCTCAACGGACTTCTAAAAGCACTTGTCAAAAATAAAGGAGATTGCGGGAATTGGGACGTACTTTTTAAGGGCGGGGGGCAAAAATCGGAAAAAATGTGACATGGGGGGAGAGGGGAGTCTAAAAACAGTAAAAATTCACGGACGTACTTTATGCACGGCCCATTACCAATGATGCCAAAGGACAGTAGTACCTTATAACAAGAAAGATAACGCCGAATTTTCTGTTGCAATATGCATGTCTTTTGAATTTTTTCCGACGTGAATAAAATTTATCAAAGCTATTCATAGTCAATGAAACCGGTTAGAAAAATCAAAGAGGCACATTAACAACTGTGTCGCAATCCACGACGTCGAACTACGTCAACTGTCACTATTTCATGGCACTGTCTCACTAGTTCTACGTCCTCAAAGTATTCAATTGTCACTATTTCATGGCACTATCTCACTAGTTCTACGTCCTTAAAGTATTCAACTGTCACTATTTCATGGCACCATCTCACTAGTTCAACGTCCTTAAAGTTTTCAACTGTCACTATTTCATGGCACTATCTCACTAGTTCTACGTCCTTAAAGTATTCAACTGTCACTATTTCATGGCATTCTCTCACTAGTTCTATGTCCTTAAAGTATTCAACTGTCACCATTTCATGGCACTATCTCTAGTTCTGCGTCCTTAAAGTATTCAACTGCCACTGTTTCATGGCACTATCTCACTAGTTCTACGTCCTTAAAGTATTCAACTGTCACTATTTCAAGGCACTATCTCATAGCATTATCTCACTAGTTCTGCGTCCTTAAATTATTCAACTGTCACTATTTCATGGCAACATCTCACTAGTTCTACGTCCTTAAAGTATTCAATTGCCACTACTTCATAGCACTATCTCACTAGTTCTACGTCCTCAAAGTATTCAATTGCCACCATTTCATAGCACTATCTCACTAGTTCTACTCCCTTAAAGCATTCAACTGTCACTATTTCATGGCACTATCTCATAGCATTATCTCACTAGTTCTGCGTCCTTAAATTATTCAACTGTCACTATTTCATGGCAACATCTCACTAGTTCTACGTCCTCAAAGTATTCAATTGCCACTGTTTCATAGCACTATCTCACTAGTTCTACTCCCTTAAACATTCAACTGTCACTATTTCATGGCACTATCTCTCTAGTTCTACGTTCTTAAAATATTCAATTGTCACTATTTCCTAGCACTATCTCACTAGTTCTACTCCCTTAAAGCATTCACCTGTCACTCTTTAATTGCACTATCTCACTAGTTCTACGTCCTTAAAATATTCAACTGTCACTATTTCATGGCACTATCTCACTAGTTCTACGTCCTTAAAATATTCAATTGTCACTATTTCCTAGCACTATCTCACTAGTTCTACTCCCTTAAAGCATTCACCTGTCACTATTTAATGACACTATCTCACTAGTTCTACGTCCTTAAAGTATTCAACTGTTACTATTTCATGGCACTATCTCACTAGTTCTACGTCCTTAAAGTATTCAACTGTCACTATTTCATGGCACTATCTCACTAGTTCTACGTCCTTAAAATATTCAATTGTCACTATTTCCTAGCACTATCTCACTAGTTCTACTCCCTTAAAGCATTCACCTGTCACTATTTAATGGCACTATCTCACTAGTTCTACGTCCTTAAAGTATTCAACTGTTACTATTTCATGGCACTATCTCACTAGTTCTACGTCCTTAAAGTATTCAACTGTTACTATTTCATGGCACTATCTCACTAGTTTTACGTCCTTAAAGTATTCAACTGTCACTATTTCATGGCACTATCTCACTAGTTCTACGTCCTTAAAGTATTCAACTGTTACTATTTCATGGCACTATCTCACTAGTTTTACGTCCTTAAAGTATTCAACTGTCACTATTTCATGGCACTATCTCACTAGTTCTGCGTCCTTAAAGTATTCAACTGTCACCATTTCATGACACTATCTCACTAGTTCTATGTCTTTAAAGTATTCAGCGAAGGACAATTCACGTAGCCCTGTGTCCTATTAGTGACGTAGCAATGCATAGTATTGTTTGCTCAAGCAAAATAGTCCGCTCCTGATGGTAAAATAGAATAAAAAGTAAAATCAAAGGGGCACAATAACAACTGTGCCTCAACCTGCAACGCAGAAATACATATTAGGTGTACAAATGAGTTTTAAAGCGTTTATTTGTTTGACGTATACCGCTAATTAACATTTCCGATATCCTCCCGCGTTGTTGTGATGTGACCGTAAGTGGTCCAGAGTGTAAAATTTGACACAGAAGTTTGCCCAACAGGTGAAAGATGGCAAGCGATACTGCATATATTCGACGCTGCATTCCTCACGAATTTCATCAAGGAAATAGTTCTGCAAAAGCATGTGCATCGATGTGTTCTTTTCTGGGGGAGAATATTGTATCGAAAAGCACGTGTGAGTTTTGGTTTAAACGGTTTAAAGCAGGTGATTTTAATGTTAGCAATCGAGAACGTAGCGGAAGGTTGCACGAGAGGAACTGCAAGCATTGTTGGACGAAGATTCGTCTCAAACGCAAAAAGTACTAGCTGAACAACTGGAGGTAACTCAACAAACCATTTCCAATCGTTTACGCGCAATGGGAAAGTCTCAGAAGGAAGGAAAATGGGTGCCACAAGACCTGACCCAGAGGAACAAGGATGAGCGTGTCAGGAAGTGTTTGAATCTGTTGAATAAACAACACAGAAAGTATTTCTGTGGAAAATCGTTACGGGTGATGAAAAGTGGATATAGTACAACAACACCAAACGCACAAAAAAACTGGATAGACCCCGGTGAAGCAACGATTTCGACACCAAAACGCAATATTCACTCCAAAAAAGTTCTGCTGTTTATCTGGAGGTATATGAAGGGCGTGCGCTGTTATGAACTATTAGAACAGGGTCAAACTGTTACTGCTGATCGCCACAAGCAACAAGTACTGCCATTGAACCAGGAAATCTGTCGTAAACGTCCATTCACAGGCGAAGGATTGCGTCCCGTGAAATTACTGCATGACAACGCTAGGCCGCATGTTGCGAAATCGGTCACGGAAACGTTACTGATGCTTGGCTGGGAAGTTTAGGAGCACAAGGCCTATAGTACCGACATAGCCCCTTCAGACCAAGAAGGTCATATTACTGGAGACACCACTCCTATGCACGCAGCATTGGCCGCCATAAGTCACCGTCTGTGCTGCAAATGACGTCATGAGCAGGCACGACGCAGCCACAGAAGAGAAGCAGCTTGGAAACCAATGGAGCAAAAGTTTCTAAGCGTATAAACAGATAAAATGAGTAATTCAATAATCTTTATCAATGATACACAAGCTTACTGTTTCATCAACGGTATATTTTAGTTCCTTTTTTGCCTGCTTGTGACGTCACACCACAGATTAGCTGTGACGTATGGTGGCAGAGACAGTGGTGTCTCCAGTAATATAACCTCCTTGCTTCAGACTAACATTTGTTCCGATCGATGCAACATGGTTTGTCTGCTGTACGGTTTCGGACATGTGACGAAGGGCAAAACTGGGTTGACGACTTGATCGCGTCACAAGACGAAGTTATTCTTCATGGCTGGAATCCGTCAGCAGCCCGACCGATGGCAGAAGGTGACAGATAATGACGGCGCATATTTTGATTCGTAAAGGCATTGTTGTTCTTCTCTCAAATTGCATGTTGCGTTGTCTTAAAACACTTTAAAACTCAAAAACGCTGAAATCCGTTTTATTGGTGTAATACACTGCTGGACAATTGCAAAGGACGGATCATAAACGGCTATATAGCGCATAAAAAAGTAAGTGTGGTTGGATGCCAAGTGAAATAAAATAATGTCAGAATGCCAAGACATTACAAGAAAGACAATTTATTGTGCTCTGAAATCCAGAAGGCTTCGGAACGTGTTCAAGGGACAAACAGGCCATTTTGTGCAGAATACGTAAACGTGAAAAAAATGCAATTACCGTCCGCAAGCGTTCCGGCGTAAGACGTCAATACGGGATATGGCCAGCATGGAGGGCGATGCAAGATTCCACACGTCGTGTCATGCTTTGCACAACATTATCAAGCAGCTGTTGGGGTAATTTATCCCATTCCTCTGTCAGTGCACGGATGAGGGTGTCCTTGTTTATTGGAGGGCATTGGCGACCAGCAAGACTCCTCCCCAAAGCATCCCACACATTTTCAATGGGATTCAGATCTGGAGAACGTGCTGGCCATACGAGGCGTTGAATATCTTCGCTCTCAAGACACTCCTGGACAGTGACTGTTCGATGACATGTTGCGTTGTCGTCCATGAAAATGAATCTATCACCGACAGCACCACGGAACATGCGAACATGAGGTAGCAGAACTTCATTAAAGTATTGTTGGCCACTCATAGTCCCAGTTGGAAGCTCATAGACGGACGTACGGCCATTGATCATGATGCCAGCCCATACCATGACACTACATGTCGGATATCGGTTCCTTTCCTGTATGTTTGCTGGACAATATGCAGTACCACTATCACGCCAGATCAGTTGTCGTCGACAATCAGACGATAGACTGTATCTACTCTCATCTGAGAAGAGGACAGCAGACCAGTCGTTATCAGTCCAGTTGCGATGTTGATTGCACCATTGCAAACGGGCGGTACGGTGACGTCTGGACAATGGGATGCACACAACAGGACGGCGGGCGTATAGTCCTCCTTCATGCAAACGTCTGGCGACAGTTTTTCGGGAGATCCTCTTGCCAGTAGCAGTAATAAACTGATTTGATACCTCACTAGCTGTGCTGCGCCGGTGTCTTTTTGTTGATAGCACTATGTACCGATCTTCTGCAGGTGTCGTACTGCGAACACGACCTCCCCCGTGACGTTTGCTACACTCTCTATTTGTTTGAAATGATTTCCAAAGCCTTGAAACAACACTGTGGCTGACGTCGAACTCCCTGGCAACATCTGTTATTTTTCGCCCTTCTTCAATCTTGCCAATAATACGGCCACGCGTAAAATCATCTAGGTGATGTCGGGAAGACATACTGAAAATTGCAAGTTCGTCAATTGATTCTTTCCCTTTCAACTTTGCGTTTGAACAACAACGGTGAATACGCGTCAAATCCTTTATATCTCTTATCAGCGCTATGACGTCACGAACAAGTTCGGCAATCCAAATTTTGCATACGCACAACACGTCTTACTGTATCCCGCACTTATGCTAATTTCCACATTTTCCTGCCTTCCATTTTATGGTTGCTATTGTCATCCGTCCTTAGCAATTGTCCGGCAGTGTATTATCTTAGTATGTGTTAATCGTTACAAGTCTGTAGTCTCTGATTTCAAGAACTACGTCAGCTGTCACTATTTCACTACACTGCCTTACTAGTTTCTATGTCCTTCAGGTGGATCCACTTAAAATCTTTGCCTCGTATTTCTAATCGGCAAACTTCTGTAGCCATTTTCCTTACAATTAATGCGTTCCCAAGGATGAAATTTTAAATATCGATAAAAATTGCTTCATATTATAGCCTAGTATAATTAACATTTTCTAAAATTTCACCATAATTAACTGCCTTGTGGTGGACACCTATCTCTGCCGATATCTCACCAAACGTTTTTAGGGGGTTCCCTTCAACTACACGTAACAGTACATCGTCGGAAACAGCAAAAGATCGATGACCACGTGCTTTGTTCTGCAGGTCCGTATTTCCGCTTCGAAACTTCACAACCCATCGGCGAATGGTTCGATCGTTGACTGTATTCTCCCCAAACGCTTTGTTAACGCTTCGAGCTGCAATTCCTGCAGAATGGCCTAGTTTAATTTCATATACAGGAAGATGACTCTAAAATCCGGCGTCTGCATGTTTCTTTTGCAAGCCATATTACGTTCAAATGATCATATGTCGAGGATTTTAGGAAGGGAGTGTCTGACCTCAGGTCTTAAACAACCCTTTGAAATAGCAAGCTAGGAGATTTGGGCTAGAGTGCCCGATAGGAAAGTCACACGGAAGCGAGGTTGAAAGGGGGAGGAAGACGCCCTTACTATACTGTGCAAATTAATTGGGACAAAGTAAAAAATCACTCTCTTTTTTCCAAAACTATGCCTTTATATCATTCTATGCCTTGATATACACTGATAAATACTTGTATTAGTATGAAGTATGTCCTCCTTTAGCAGAAATGACCTCTTGAATTTGTTTTGGCATTGACTCCACTAAGTGAGTGCACATATTTTCGACTTCATAAACCACACTTTTATAGCATTCGTTATCATGCGTTCTTTGGTTGTACAGTCCATTTTACCTAAACGTCTCTTCAAAATATTCCACAAGTTCTCTATGGGATTTAAGTCTGGTCAATTTCCAGGCCAATCAAGCAAATGAATTTGATTTTCCAGCTTGACCAATTTCGAATTGTGACATGGGGCCAAGTCATGTTGAAATGTCCCGTCAAAAGTTTGCAAGAATGGAACAATCCTACGTTGTAATATTTCTACGTACTTGGCTGAATTCATCATACCTTGAACAGGAACTAAGCTTCCAGTGCCATTTGATCTGAAAAACCCCCAAAACATCCGTTTCAGAGGGTGTTTTACAGTTTGTTTGACATGCTCAGGTCTTAAGAGTTCACAGTTGCTTCGTCTAACGACATTTGCTTGGTAACCCTGCACAAATAAATGAGTTTCATCACTGAAAATTACCTTTTTCCAGTCGTCAGCAGTCCATGATTTATATTTTTTGGCCCATGCTAAAGGTTTTATCTTCCTTTTCGCATTCAAATATTGTTTTTTCGTTGGTCTTCTTGCCTTCCGGCCAACTTCCAGAAGCCTACGGCGTACAGTTGAATCCCTAACATCACAACCACTAGCCAATAAATCTCTTTAAAGGTCGGTGCTTGTTTTTTTTTTTTTTTTTTGATTCATTTTACTATTTCTGATTAGATATTTATCGGTTTGTGGAGTTGTTTTTTGTTTTCTTCCACATTTACCTCTCCTTTTTGGAGACGATGATCCAGATTCATTGTAATTAATACTTAATACAGACATTTAACGTGGACCAGGAACATCAAACAAAGATATTCGCTCTTTCCACGTTTTATAAGTGAGTCACGGAAAAATTCATTGTATTGCGTAACCCAGCAAAAACAGTCTTGCTGGCCCAGCACTATGTTGCCGCTGCCGAACCGTCAATTAAATGTCCGGAAGGCCAACAGAAGGGCCAGCAATTCATGCCAACAGCTGGCCAACAGTTGACACCCTATCAGTTGTCATATGCCACAACACGGCCATCAGTGGTCCATGACAGGCAGTAACTGCCACAAGTGGCCCTTCAGTGGCCCTGCAAGTACGTGCCAGAAATTATGGCTAGCCTAATGTGGTCCGCTAGGGGGCCGTTAGTGGCAGCCAGCAACCACGTGACGTTACTGGTGGCTTGCCGAATCTTGTCCGCCAATTTCCCAGTAGTAGCCATAATAATAAAAAAAAAAAAGCAAGGATAACCGCAGTTTCCTAAAGCTACATTTTTTTTCTTCTCTTACGCAGCTTGTGAATTAACGCATTGCGCTGGGGAAATTTTCTCGACAGGCCGGAAAAACCTCCGTTTGCATCCGACTAGATTTGATCCGGGGCCGTTTGCGTGGAAGCCGCGTTCTCTTCCGACCGGCCTAATTCACTACGATCGTATATGTGCTGGAAGCTATCTGTTTGGTATGCAATTTGTAATCGAATGCTTCCCTCTTTCATTTTACAATATTGCGAGGTATTTTTCATAAAAGTCAGTTTCATATAATTGATAAATTAATTTTTTCAACGTAACAATAATTTTTTTTTTACCTTAAGGGAACTTCACTCATTTTCAAGGCGTGTACATACTTAGAGTCGCTTTCCAAAGTTTTGTACTGCCCTTGCCGTCTTGAAAAGAGATTGTTGAATATATATATATTTACCCGGGTTCATGTCACATTCTGTTACATTTTTAACGTTGTGTCTTTCCTTTCCGTTGTCCGAAGCTACATTTGTTTTAAAGAGTAAAATATATTTTATTTTACTTCTCGTTATTTTTAGAAGCGAATTCCTCCCAGTCTTGTGTATTCAACCCATGGATGAGTACACCACATAGCGTTGCTTTTTTTCTTTCAAATATTTAATTAATTTTGTACGCGTATAATTATTTTCTTTTTCCCAACAAATGCTATAGGATATGTGCTTCAAGCGGTTTCAAATTTTTTCTTGTTATTCATTCACTCCATTCCATGAATTGTTATTCATGGGAATGGAGTGGGTGTATTTCATGGCTGTAAGCTAGTATTTCACGGCTTAATCTGATATCTTCGTCGACGTAAAATTTCATTAGGAAATTAATTCGCCTCTCCACATATGGATTTTTTCTTAACATTCACTAAAATAACACGATGGCGATAGCGTCGTCTTCAACTAACTGGTACCATGAGAGACACAGCAAGTGTTGCTTCTGCGCATGCGCAGTCACAATGCTTCCACCTGCAGTTGGGGGTTGCATTGGTTGCCAGCAACGGGCCACTAGTGGCACTTGCTTGGAGGCCCACAATTCACGGCGATGCAGCAGGGCCATCAGTGGCTCGCCAACTGATAGCGCTGCCACCAACGGACCACTACCGGGCCGTGAGCGGCAGATTTCAGCCAGCAGTGACCCATTACTGCCAGCTGGTGGCCAGCAGTTTCCCAGCACTTGTGTTTTTGGTGGGAAGCAGTCCTGATACACTTGATTTGCCTACACCAACTGCAGAAGCGATATCTCTCACTGTCATAGAAGTGTGATCCTTCAGAGCAATTATTTTTGCACGCTTCCTTAAGGAAATATCCATTTTTCAATACACGAAAGCAACACGTACTCACAGAGAGCAAAAACTAACATCTACCTGTCACACACGAAAGCTCACAACTGAACCTGAAGTGCCTATTTCCTGTTTAAAACCTGTCAAACCACATTCTTACTATCAAGTTCTAACAGTCACACCACCTCACAGCTGATAAAACCGGTTTACGTGGGTTTCCGACATCAACTGGCGATCACATTACAATTCTGAGAATAAAATAGCTTGTCCCAATTAATTTGCACGGTATAGTATTTATTACCGGGGGCTAGTACCCGGGGTTCGACGGCTTAACGTGCCCATCCGACGCGCGGCGTGTATTTAGTGGATCGAACCTGAGGTCCTTCCCGTGGCAGTCACGAACGTTGCCCCACGTTACGTTCAAACAAACCACGCCTGAACCTTGTTCTTCACACACGCTGTAGCTATTTATAGTAACTCTGTGACGTAATACCCGCAACACATGCGGGTGATTCCATTCCGCTGTGGTGGGGGTCCGTCTCAACTGGTCGTTCGCGCCAGACATTTTATTTACACGAACCAAATATTTAAAGACAAGAAAAAAAATATGACATACTGTCGCTAAAACCAATGACCCTAAATTAGGAATGGCCAAGGGTATTAGATTCCGGTGGAGAAATAAACTTCGGTAACTCGGGAAATTTAGTATTAAACATCGTGATTATTGAAGTAATTTCATTAAATAAATAATTTCTCACTCATGTCTCACAAAAAAAGAAAGAAAGAAATATAGAAAGAAAAAAAAGAAAGAAAGAAAGAAAGAAAAAAAAGAAAGAAAGAAAAAAGAAAGAAAGAAAGAAAAAAGAAAGAAAGAAAGAAAAAAAAGAAAGAGAAAAAAAGAAAGAAAGAAAGAAAAAAAGAAAGAAAGAAAAAAAGAAAAAAAAAGAAAGAAAGAAAAAAAGAAAGAAAGAAAAAAGGAAAGAAAGAAAGAAAAAAAAGAAAGAAAGAAAGATAGAAAGAAAAAAAGAAAGAAAGAAAAAAGAAAAAAAAGATAGAAAGAAAGAAAAAAAGAAAGAAAGAAAGAAAAAAAAAAAGAAAGAAAGAAAGAAAGAAAGAAAAAAAAGAAAGAAAAATAGAAAGAAAAAAAAGAAAGAAAGAAAAGAAAGAAAGAAAGAAAGAAGGAAAGAAAGAAAGAAAGAAAGAAAGAAAGAAAGAAAGAAAGAAAAAGAGAAAAAAAGAGTCGTAGACTTTCTCTAAAACCACTGGCTCTAAATAAGGATTGGCCGAGTGTCTTATTCGGGGGGGGGGGGGGGTTAAACTTCGGAAATGCTGTAAACTTTGACTGGGATATCATGTATATTCAGGTGATTTCATTCCACCGACTATTTCTATATCATATTTCGAAAAAAATAGCAGGATAGATTCCCCCTGAGGACAATGTCCCTAAATAAGGAATATCCGAGTGTCTCATATACTGTTTGGGAAATAAACTTTGGAAACGCAGAAAGCTTTAGCTAGAGAACACGTGTATTTAGGTTATTTCATTAAATAAACCATTTCTCACGCATATTTCTAAAAAGAAAGAATGACAGACTTTCCCTAAGAACAGATACCCTAAATTATTAATGGCCGCTAAAATCTTAGAGTTCCGCTCGGGAATAAACTCAGAAATGCAGAAAACTTGGCTGGAGAACGTCTGTGAAGAGGGTGTTTCATTAAATAAGCTATTTCTCACTCATATTTCGAAAAACAAAATGTTTGATAGGCTTTCCGTAAAGACAGTTGCCCTAAATTAGGAATAACCGCGAGATCCTCACACTGTGATGGAGAAATAAACTTTGGAAATACAGGAAACTTTGGCTTGAGAACATGTGTATTGATGTTATTTCATTAAATAAATTATTTCTCACTAATATTTTGAAAAAAAAATAAGAATGCACTTTCCATAAGGACAGCGGCCCTAACTTAGGAGCGGCCGCGACAGCCTTAGATTCTGGAGGGGACATAAACTTCAGAAATGCAGAAAACTTGGCTTGAAAACCTCAGGTATTAAAAACCATGAAGTTTTAAAGAAGAATGATATACTAAATTACAATGAAACACCTCTTATGTAAATTGATGATTCACCGTTTGACGCGATGGGAGTTTACCAAGTTCTTAGGCACATCTATACGAGGGTTTAAGTGTCCCGAAATTATTTATCAAAAATTAGGTATGACTGTTACATACAACAGTGCATCCGTTAAAATAATTTCTCATTTTGCTCCTTTTGGTAATAAAAAATTGAGAAAGAAATCAAAGCTCTTAGAGAGATTTACATCTCCTGTTACCAATATAATGTGTTACTTACATTTCCATTAGCCAGTGAGGTATTTGTTTTGGAATTTTAATTAACTGAGTGATGTTTTGAGAAACTCTTTCGGAAGCGAAAAAAGAAATCCGAATATTTATTTCAAAAAGCTTACTCTTATTTTTTGCTCTCCTGCTTTCTGTCGAAATTCTTTTCCTGGAAATAGTGCGATGTCATTGAAAAAAAAAAAAAATACATGCATTCTTTTAAAAACAAAGTAAAGACGTATTATTTTTTACCACATAAAAACATGACGACAAAAACTGAATGATTTGGAGAAAGTGAGAAATGAAATGTAAATCAGCGTTAACTTATGGAAGATGTCATCGCTCTGCCCACGTTATTTTATGAACAACGTATAGCAACTGAAAAATTGAGTTCAGACCCCGCTGGGATCGAGCCTCGCGTATTTGATATACCTTATCTACCAACAAGTAATTGGACACCTGTGATAGCAAAGGAAAACGAAGTTTATTCACCTTCAATAGTTGGTGGAGATTCCACGAGCGGCGATTACAGCTGCGACCCTCCGGGGCATACTCTCAACCAGGCGTTGTACGACGGCTAGCGGTATTTTCTTCCACTCGGCTTGGAGAAGACAGGTCAGTTCCTTCACCGATTTCGGACGGTGGGGGCACCCCTTAAGTCGACGCTCCAACTCGTCCCAAAGGTGCTCGATAGGGTTCAGGTCCGGGCTCTGCGCGGGCCAGTCCATTCGATTAACCCCATTGTCACCATACCAAGCCATGGTGGACCTCGCAACATGACAGGTGGCATTGTCATCCTGAAAGTAACATGGGTCCACCCAGTAAAACTACCACAACGTAGGAAGCGCATGGTCTTCCAAAATGGTGCAGTAGGTCTAGGCGTTGAGTCTACCAGGAATTGCGACCAAGGGTCCCGTGCCATACCAGGAGAAACACCCCCATAGCATAATTCCACCGCCGCCGAACTTCACAGTTGGCACAATAAATTCCGGTAGGAGGCGTTCTCCAGGCAGACGCCAAACCCAGACTCTAAAATCCGAACGGTAGAGGGTGAACCTTGATTCGTCGCTCTAGAGAACCTGTTTCCACTGTTCAACGGTCCACTGTCGACGTTCTTTCCACCACGTTAGCCGAGCAGCACTACTGGACTTGGTGATCAAAGGCTTGTGGGCGGCAGCACGTCCATGATAACCGAGCAGATGGGCTTCCTTACGGATGGTATTCATCGAAAGAACACTCCCGCATGCCTGTTGAAACTCCTCGTGGATGTGGCCCATTGATTTGGTGCGGTTCTTCCGAATTTCTCTGGCCAGCACCCGTCGGTCTCTAACTCCCCGTTTTGTGGGTCTGCCGGGTCGGGGCACATTCCGACAGTCACCTCTCATCTTCCACTTGCCAATCACGTAGGCCACTGTCGATTTTGGGTACTTCAACTCGCTGGATATTTCATCGGCCATTTCTGGGATACCCGACGATTACACCTTTCTCGAAATCTGAGAGCTCCGAACTGCGTGGCATCTTGCATGCGACTGGTTGCGTTGTTGTTTCCACCACGATATTTAACGGCGACGGCCGTGACGTGTATCAGGACCGCAGATACGTCGATTGTAGGGGTGTCTAATTACTTGTTGGTAGATAGTGTATATTGTGTTCCGACACCGCTATATATTCACCATTTCTATCGCCCTTTGGATTTATCAGCTACAATTTAATAGCTGTTGTGTTGAATGCCACCAGATGACGACGTCTCAGTTGCTGAGACCATCAATGAGGATATGTGTAGTGAGATTCTGACTGATAAACCACGTATAGCGCTGAGAATGTTGGCACCATAGCGTAATGCGAACGCACTCGGCTAGTTATCGAGAGATCTGGAATTCGCTCCCAGCGGTGTCTGAAAGCAATTTTTCAGTTGCTATGCGTTGTTTGTAAAATAACGTGGACAGAGCGATGATATCGTCCGTTTACATTATCTCCATGTACACTGATGTTCAAAATTAAGAGAATTTGTACATTTTATTGAAATTCTGAAAAACTAATGGACACATTTTAATGAGATTTTGTATGGATACACAGTTACATAAGATAAAAAATTATACCATACAACAGTCATGGTACGCACTTATGATCGTTGTTAAGGCTCACTAGCGCAGGAACGTCCAAAATCTACGTTGCAAGATCGAACATAAAATGACTCTAACATGGGGTATGGTCCCCTCTCACAGCGCGACGTCATAATGGAAACGAGGCAGTTGATGAGTCCCTGTGGCAGTCGGTCCCACTCTTGCAACAACGCAGTTTTCAGCTCCTGGATGATTCTCGGAAGGGGATGCCGAGTTGCAATTGCCCTCCCAAGAGTGTCCCAGACATATTCGATAGGGTTTAGGTCTGGCGATCTGGCTGGCCAATCCATCCGGCGAATATCCTCTCTTTCAAGAAAATCGTCGACCAGGTGAGTCCTATGTGGACGAGCGTTGTCATCCAAAAAGGAACCGAGGGCCAACTGCGCCCCTGAAAAGTCGAACATAGGACTGTAAGATCTGATTCCAAGACCTCTTATCATTCAGGGAGACTCTATCAAGCACATGGAGAGGCGTGAGGCCGTCCAACATGATGTCTGTCCAGACCAAGACACCTCAGCTGCCATAGCGGTCCCTTTCTCGGATGTTGGAGGAAAGGTATCGGATCCCAGGTTCTCTCCAGATGAAGGTACGTCAAGAATCAGTGTCCAGGCTGAATCGCGACTCGTCTGTGAAGAGAACGCTACCCTATGCACTGAAGTCTGCACCATGCTAAACGCGCCGCTCTCTTGCGTGCTGAAGTGAACGGGACGCAAATAGCGGGTCTTCTGGCAGAAATCCCTCTCTCACCTTCGGGAAACAGTAACCCTTGAAACTCGGGTTCCAGTGACGGCAGGCAGCTCACGAGATAGCTGTGCAGCTGTAGCAGTCCTGCGGCGTCTCGCTGAAAGTGCCAAATAACGATCTTCATTGGCCGTCGTGGCTCTCGGACGACCTTGCCCAGGCCTTCTCGACATGGATCCGGTGTCCTTAAACTGTTTCCACAAATTGCAGACGAGAGTGGGTGTTACATTGAGCTCTGTAGCAACCTGCACTTGCAATTACCCGGCCTCCAATCTACAGATGATTCTCCACCTCATTCCGACATCAATACGTTCGTGGCAACTCATTTTACCTGATTGCTTATGAATTTGAACCAACTCCTGCAAGAAACACAACGAATGTCGCCGAGGAGTACGAGCGAACTAATCGCGGAAAAAGTCACGTGTGCTTTTTGCTGTGACAGAACTTATCACGATCTGCGCATGTCCACAATTAAAGCGAACGTTGTCATAGTGATTTGAGATGCACTTGTGTGTCTCAAATCACTATGACGACATTCGATTTAATTGTGGACATGCGCAGATCATGATTCGCTCTGTCAGTGTATCTCAAATCACCATGATTGCGTATTTTAAATAACTTGTGTATCTCAAATCACAACACAATTAAATCGAACGTTGTCATAGTGATTTGAGATGCACTTGTGTGTCTCAAATCACTATGACGACATTCGATTTAATTGTGGACATGCGCAGATCATGATTCGCTCTGCCAGTGTATCTCAAATCACCATGATTGCGTATTTCAAATAACTTGTGTATCTCAAATCACACCACAATTAAATCGAACGTTGTCATAGTGATTTGAGATGCACTATGTGTGTCTCAAATCACTATGACGACATTCGATTTAATTGTGGACATGCGCAGATCATGATTCGCTCTGCCAGTGTATCTCAAATCACCATGATTGCGTATTTCAAATAACTTGTGTATCTCAAATCACACCACAATTAAATCGAACGTTGTCATAGTGATTTGAGATGCACTTGTGTGTCTCAAATCACTATGACGACATTCGATTTAATTGTGGACATGCGCAGATCATGATTCGCTCTGCCAGTGTATCTCAAATCACCATGATTGCGTATTTCAAATAACTTGTGTATCTCAAATCACACCACAATTAAATCGAACGTTGTCATAGTGATTTGAGATGCACTTGTGTGTCTCAAATCACTATGACGACATTCGATTTAATTGTGGACATGCGCAGATCATGATTCGCTCTGTCAGTGTATCTCAAATCACCATGATTGCGTATTTTAAATAACTTGTGTATCTCAAATCACAACACAATTAAATCGAACGTTGTCATAGTGATTTGAGATGCACTTGTGTGTCTCAAATCACTATGACGACATTCGATTTAATTGTGGACATGCGCAGATCATGATTCGCTCTGCCAGTGTATCTCAAATCACCATGATTGCGTATTTCAAATAACTTGTGTATCTCAAATCACACCACAATTAAATCGAACGTTGTCATAGTGATTTGAGATGCACTTGTGTGTCTCAATCCACTATGACAACATTCGATTTAATTGTGGACATGCGCAGATCATGATTCGCTCTGTCAGTGTATCTCAAATCACCATGATTGCGTATTTTAAATAACTTGTGTATCTCAAATCACAACACAATTAAATCGAACGTTGTCATAGTGATTTGAGATGCACTTGTGTGTCTCAAATCACTATGACGACATTCGATTTAATTGTGGACATGCGCAGATCATGATTCGCTCTGCCAGTGTATCTCAAATCACCATGATTGCGTATTTCAAATAACTTGTGTATCTCAAATCACACCACAATTAAATCGAACGTTGTCATAGTGATTTGAGATGCACTTGTGTGTCTCAAATCACTATGACAACATTCGATTTAATTGTGGACATGCGCAGATCATGATTCGCTCTGCCAGTGTATCTCAAATCACCATGAGTGCGTATTTTAAATAACTTGTGTATCTCAAATCACACCACAATTAAATCGAACGTTGTCATAGTGATTTGAGATGCACTTGTGTGTCTCAATCCACTATGACAACATTCGATTTAATTGTGGACATGCGCAGATCATGATTTGCTCTGTCAGTGTATCTCAAATCACCATGATTGCGTATTTTAAATAACTTGTGTATCTCAAATCACAACACAATTAAATCGAACGTTGTCATAGTGATTTGAGATGCACTTGTGTGTCTCAAATCACTATGACGACATTCGATTTAATTGTGGACATGCGCAGATCATGATTCGCTCTGCCAGTGTATCTCAAATCACCATGATTGCGTATTTCAAATAACTTGTGTATCTCAAATCACACCACAATTAAATCGAACGTTGTCATAGTGATTTGAGATGCACTTGTGTGTCTCAAATCACTATGACAACATTCGATTTAATTGTGGACATGCGCAGAACATGATTCGCTCTGTCAGTGTATCTCAAATCACCATGATTGCGTATTTCAAATAACTTGTGTATCTCAAATCACACCACAATTAAATCGAACGTTGTCATAGTGATTTGAGATGCACTTGTGTGTCTCAAATCACTATGACAACATTCGATTTAATTGTGGACATGCGCAGAACATGATTCGCTCTGTCAGTGTATCTCAAATCACCATGATTGCGTATTTCAAATAACTTGTGTATCTCAAATCACACCACAATTAAATCGAACGTTGTCATAGTGATTTGAGATGCACTGTGTGTCTCAAATCACTATGACAACATTCGATTTAATTGTGGACATGCGCAGAACATGATTCGCTCTGTCAGTGTATCTCAAATCACCATGATTGCGTATTTCAAATAACTTGTGTATCTCAAATCACACCACAATTAAATCGAACGTTGTCATAGTGATTTGAGATGCACTTGTGTGTCTCAAATCACTATGACAACATTCGATTTAATTGTGGACATGCGCAGAACATGATTCGCTCTGTCAGTGTATCTCAAATCACCATGATTGCGTATTTCAAATAACTTGTGTATCTCAAATCACACCACAATTAAATCGAACGTTGTCATAGTGATTTGAGATGCACTTGTGTGTCTCAAATCACTATGACAACATTCGATTTAATTGTGGACATGCGCAGAACATGATTCGCTCTGTCAGTGTATCTCAAATCACCATGATTGCGTATTTCAAATAACTTGTGTATCTCAAATCACACCACAATTAAATCGAACGTTGTCATAGTGATTTGAGATGCACTTGTGTGTCTCAAATCACTATGACAACATTCGATTTAATTGTGGACATGCGCAGAACATGATTCGCTCTGTCAGTGTATCTCAAATCACCATGATTGCGTATTTCAAATAACTTGTGTATCTCAAATCACACCACAATTAAATCGAACGTTGTCATAGTGATTTGAGATGCATATGTGTGTCTCAATCCACTATGACAACATTCGATTTAATTGTGGACATGCGCAGATCATGATTTGCTCTGTCAGTGTATCTCAAATCACCATGATTGCGTATTTTAAATAACTTGTGTATCTCAAATCACAACACAATTAAATCGAACGTTGTCATAGTGATTTGAGATGCACTTGTGTGTCTCAATCCACTATGACAACATTCGATTTAATTGTGGACATGCGCAGATCATGATTTGCTCTGTCAGTGTATCTCAAATCACCATGATTGCGTATTTCAAATAACTTGTGTATCTCAAATCACACCACAATTAAATCGAACGTTGTCATAGTGATTTGAGATGCACTTGTGTGTCTCAAATCACTATGACAACATTCGATTTAATTGTGGACATGCGCAGAACATGATTCGCTCTGTCAGTGTATCTCAAATCACCATGATTGCGTATTTCAAATAACTTGTGTATCTCAAATCACACCACAATTAAATCGAACGTTGTCATAGTGATTTGAGATGCACTTGTGTGTCTCAAATCACTATGACAACATTCGATTTAATTGTGGACATGCGCAGAACATGATTCGCTCTGTCAGTGTATCTCAAATCACCATGATTGCGTATTTCAAATAACTTGTGTATCTCAAATCACACCACAATTAAATCGAACGTTGTCATAGTGATTTGAGATGCACTTGTGTGTCTCAATCCACTATGACAACATTCGATTTAATTGTGGACATGCGCAGATCATGATTTGCTCTGTCAGTGTATCTCAAATCACCATGATTGCGTATTTTAAATAACTTGTGTATCTCAAATCACAACACAATTAAATCGAACGTTGTCATAGTGATTTGAGATGCACTTGTGTGTCTCAATCCACTATGACAACATTCGATTTAATTGTGGACATGCGCAGAACATGATTCGCTCTGTCAGTGTATCTCAAATCACCATGATTGCGTATTTCAAATAACTTGTGTATCTCAAATCACACCACAATTAAATCGAACGTTGTCATAGTGATTTGAGATGCACTTGTGTGTCTCAATCCACTATGACAACATTCGATTTAATTGTGGACATGCGCAGAACATGATTCGCTCTGTCAGTGTATCTCAAATCACCATGATTGCGTATTTCAAATAACTTGTGTATCTCAAATCACACCACAATTAAATCGAACGTTGTCATAGTGATTTGAGATGCACTTGTGTGTCTCAATCCACTATGACAACATTCGATTTAATTGTGGACATGCGCAGAACATGATTCGCTCTGTCAGTGTATCTCAAATCACCATGATTGCGTATTTCAAATAACTTGTGTATCTCAAATCACACCACAATTAAATCGAACGTTGTCATAGTGATTTGAGATGCACTTGTGTGTCTCAATCCACTATGACAACATTCGATTTAATTGTGGACATGCGCAGATCATGATTTGCTCTGTCAGTGTATCTCAAATCACCATGATTGCGTATTTCAAATAACTTGTGTATCTCAAATCACACCACAATTAAATCGAACGTTGTCATAGTGATTTGAGATGCATATGTGTGTCTCAAATCACTATGACAACATTCGATTTAATTGTGGACATGCGCAGAACATGATTCGCTCTGTCAGTGTATCTCAAATCACCATGATTGCGTATTTCAAATAACTTGTGTATCTCAAATCACACCACAATTAAATCGAACGTTGTCATAGTGATTTGAGATGCACTTGTGTGTCTCAAATCACTATGACAACATTCGATTTAATTGTGGACATGCGCAGAACATGATTCGCTCTGTCAGTGTATCTCAAATCACCATGATTGCGTATTTCAAATAACTTGTGTATCTCAAATCACACCACAATTAAATCGAACGTTGTCATAGTGATTTGAGATGCACTTGTGTGTCTCAATCCACTATGACAACATTCGATTTAATTGTGGACATGCGCAGATCATGATTTGCTCTGTCAGTGTATCTCAAATCACCATGATTGCGTATTTCAAATAACTTGTGTATCTCAAATCACAACACAATTAAATCGAACGTTGTCATAGTGATTTGAGATGCACTTGTGTGTCTCAAATCACTATGACAACATTCGATTTAATTGTGGACATGCGCAGAACATGATTCGCTCTGTCAGTGTATCTCAAATCACCATGATTGCGTATTTCAAATAACTTGTGTATCTCAAATCACACCACAATTAAATCGAACGTTGTCATAGTGATTTGAGATGCATATGTGTGTCTCAATCCACTATGACAACATTCGATTTAATTGTGGACATGCGCAGATCATGATTTGCTCTGTCAGTGTATCTCAAATCACCATGATTGCGTATTTTAAATAACTTGTGTATCTCAAATCACAACACAATTAAATCGAACGTTGTCATAGTGATTTGAGATGCACTTGTGTGTCTCAAATCACTATGACGACATTCGATTTAATTGTGGACATGCGCAGATCATGATTCGCTCTGTCAGTGTATCTCAAATCACCATGATTGCGTATTTCAAATAACTTGTGTATCTCAAATCACACCACAATTAAATCGAACGTTGTCATAGTGATTTGAGATGCATATGTGTGTCTCAATCCACTATGACAACATTCGATTTAATTGTGGACATGCGCAGATCATGATTTGCTCTGTCAGTGTATCTCAAATCACCATGATTGCGTATTTTAAATAACTTGTGTATCTCAAATCACAACACAATTAAATCGAACGTTGTCATAGTGATTTGAGATGCACTTGTGTGTCTCAAATCACTATGACAACATTCGATTTAATTGTGGACATGCAGATCATGATTCGCTCTGCCAGTGTATCTCAAATCACCATGATTGCGTATTTCAAATAACTTGTGTATCTCAAATCACACCACAATTAAATCGAACGTTGTCATAGTGATTTGAGATGCACTTGTGTGTCTCAAATCACTATGACGACATTCGATTTAATTGTGGACATGCGCAGATCATGATTCGCTCTGTCAGTGTATCTCAAATCACCATGATTGCGTATTTTAAATAACTTGTGTATCTCAAATCACAACACAATTAAATCGAACGTTGTCATAGTGATTTGAGATGCACTTGTGTGTCTCAAATCACTATGACGACATTCGATTTAATTGTGGACATGCGCAGATCATGATTCGCTCTGTCAGTGTATCTCAAATCACCATGATTGCGTATTTTAAATAACTTGTGTATCTCAAATCACACCACAATTAAATCGAACGTTGTCATAGTGATTTGAGATGCACATATGTGTGTCTCAAATCCACTATGACAACATTCGATTTAATTGTGGACATGCGCAGATCATGATTCGCTCTGTCAGTGTATCTCAAATCACCATGATTGCGTATTTTAAATAACTTGTGTATCTCAAATCACACCACAATTAAATCGAACGTTGTCATAGTGATTTGAGATGCACTTGTGTGTCTCAATCCACTATGACAACATTCGATTTAATTGTGGACATGCGCAGATCATGATTCGCTCTGTCAGTGTATCTCAAATCACCATGATTGCGTATTTTAAATAACTTGTGTATCTCAAATCACACCACAATTAAATCGAACGTTGTCATAGTGATTTGAGATGCACTTGTGTGTCTCAATCCACTATGACAACATTCGATTTAATTGTGGACATGCGCAGATCATGATTTGCTCTGTCAGTGTATCTCAAATCACCATGATTGCGTATTTCAAATAACTTGTGTATCTCAAATCACACCACAATTAAATCGAACGTTGTCATAGTGATTTGAGATGCACTTGTGTGTCTCAATCCACTATGACAACATTCGATTTAATTGTGGACATGCGCAGATCATGATTCGCTCTGTCAGTGTATCTCAAATCACCATGATTGCGTATTTCAAATAACTTGTGTATCTCAAATCACACCACAATTAAATCGAACGTTGTCATAGTGATTTGAGATGCACTTGTGTGTCTCAAATCACTATGACAACATTCGATTTAATTGTGGACATGCGCAGAACATGATTCGCTCTGTCAGTGTATCTCAAATCACCATGATTGCGTATTTCAAATAACTTGTGTATCTCAAATCACACCACAATTAAATCGAACGTTGTCATAGTGATTTGAGATGCACTTGTGTGTCTCAAATCACTATGACAACATTCGATTTAATTGTGGACATGCGCAGATCATGATTCGCTCTGTCAGTGTATCTCAAATCACCATGATTGCGTATTTCAAATAACTTGTGTATCTCAAATCACACCACAATTAAATCGAACGTTGTCATAGTGATTTGAGATGCACTTGTGTGTCTCAATCCACTATGACAACATTCGATTTAATTGTGGACATGCGCAGATCATGATTTGCTCTGTCAGTGTATCTCAAATCACCATGATTGCGTATTTCAAATAACTTGTGTATCTCAAATCACACATACACTTGTGTATCTCAAATCACACATACACTTGTGTATCTCAAATCACACATACACTTGTGTATCTCAAATCACACCACAATTAAATCGAACGTTGTCATAGTGATTTGAGATGCACTTGTGTGTCTCAAATCACTATGACGACATTCGATTTAATTGTGGACATGCGCAGATCATGATTCGCTCTGTCAGTGTATCTCAAATCACCATGATTGCGTATTTCAAATAACTTGTGTATCTCAAATCACACCACAATTAAATCGAACGTTGTCATAGTGATTTGAGATGCATATGTGTGTCTCAATCCACTATGACAACATTCGATTTAATTGTGGACATGCGCAGATCATGATTCGCTCTGTCAGTGTATCTCAAATCACCATGATTGCGTATTTCAAATAACTTGTGTATCTCAAATCACACCACAATTAAATCGAACGTTGTCATAGTGATTTGAGATGCATATGTGTGTCTCAATCCACTATGACAACATTCGATTTAATTGTGGACATGCGCAGATCATGATTCGCTCTGTCAGTGTATCTCAAATCACCATGATTGCGTATTTCAAATAACTTGTGTATCTCAAATCACACATACACTTGTGTATCTCAAATCACACATACACTTGTGTATCTCAAATCACACATACACTTGTGTATCTCAAATCACACCACAATTAAATCGAACGTTGTCATAGTGATTTGAGATGCACTTGTGTGTCTCAAATCACTATGACGACATTCGATTTAATTGTGGACATGCGCAGATCATGATTCGCTCTGTCAGTGTATCTCAAATCACCATGATTGCGTATTTCAAATAACTTGTGTATCTCAAATCACACCACAATTAAATCGAACGTTGTCATAGTGATTTGAGATGCATATGTGTGTCTCAATCCACTATGACAACATTCGATTTAATTGTGGACATGCGCAGATCATGATTTGCTCTGTCAGTGTATCTCAAATCACCATGATTGCGTATTTCAAATAACTTGTGTATCTCAAATCACAACACAATTAAATCGAACGTTGTCATAGTGATTTGAGATGCACTTGTGTGTCTCAAATCACTATGACGACATTCGATTTAATTGTGGACATGCGCAGATCATGATTCGCTCTGTCAGTGTATCTCAAATCACCATGATTGCGTATTTCAAATAACTTGTGTATCTCAAATCACACCACAATTAAATCGAACGTTGTCATAGTGATTTGAGATGCACTTGTGTGTCTCAAATCACTATGACGACATTCGATTTAATTGTGGACATGCGCAGATCATGATTCGCTCTGTCAGTGTATCTCAAATCACCATGATTGCGTATTTCAAATAACTTGTGTATCTCAAATCACACCACAATTAAATCGAACGTTGTCATAGTGATTTGAGATGCATATGTGTGTCTCAATCCACTATGACAACATTCGATTTAATTGTGGACATGCGCAGATCATGATTTGCTCTGTCAGTGTATCTCAAATCACCATGATTGCGTATTTCAAATAACTTGTGTATCTCAAATCACACATACACTTGTGTATCTCAAATCACACATACACTTGTGTATCTCAAATCACACATACACTTGTGTATCTCAAATCACACCACAATTAAATCGAACGTTGTCATAGTGATTTGAGATGCATATGTGTGTCTCAAATCACTATGACAACATTCGATTTAATTGTGGACATGCGCAGATCATGATTCGCTCTGTCAGTGTATCTCAAATCACCATGATTGCGTATTTCAAATAACTTGTGTATCTCAAATCACACCACAATTAAATCGAACGTTGTCATAGTGATTTGAGATGCATATGTGTGTCTCAAATCACTATGACGACATTCGATTTAATTGTGGACATGCGCAGATCATGATTCGCTCTGTCAGTGTATCTCAAATCACCATGATTGCGTATTTCAAATAACTTGTGTATCTCAAATCACACATACACTTGTGTATCTCAAATCACACATACACTTGTGTATCTCAAATCACACATACACTTGTGTATCTCAAATCACACCACAATTAAATCGAACGTTGTCATAGTGATTTGAGATGCACTTGTGTGTCTCAAATCACTATGACAACATTCGATTTAATTGTGGACATGCGCAGATCATGATTCGCTCTGTCAGTGTATCTCAAATCACCATGATTGCGTATTTCAAATAACTTGTGTATCTCAAATCACACCACAATTAAATCGAACGTTGTCATAGTGATTTGAGATGCACTTTTGTGTCTCAATCCACTATGACAACATTCGATTTAATTGTGGACATGCGCAGATCATGATTTGCTCTGTCAGTGTATCTCAAATCACCATGATTGCGTATTTTAAATAACTTGTGTATCTCAAATCACACATACACTTGTGTATCTCAAATCACACATACACTTGTGTATCTCAAATCACACATACACTTGTGTATCTCAAATCACACCACAATTAAATCGAACGTTGTCATAGTGATTTGAGATGCACTTGTGTGTCTCAAATCACTATGACGACATTCGATTTAATTGTGGACATGCGCAGATCATGATTCGCTCTGTCAGTGTATCTCAAATCACCATGATTGCGTATTTCAAATAACTTGTGTATCTCAAATCACACCACAATTAAATCGAACGTTGTCATAGTGATTTGAGATGCATATGTGTGTCTCAATCCACTATGACAACATTCGATTTAATTGTGGACATGCGCAGATCATGATTTGCTCTGTCAGTGTATCTCAAATCACCATGATTGCGTATTTTAAATAACTTGTGTATCTCAAATCACACATACACTTGTGTATCTCAAATCACACATACACTTGTGTATCTCAAATCACACATACACTTGTGTATCTCAAATCACACCACAATTAAATCGAACGTTGTCATAGTGATTTGAGATGCACTTGTGTGTCTCAAATCACTATGACGACATTCGATTTAATTGTGGACATGCGCAGATCATGATTCGCTCTGTCAGTGTATCTCAAATCACCATGATTGCGTATTTCAAATAACTTGTGTATCTCAAATCACACCACAATTAAATCGAACGTTGTCATAGTGATTTGAGATGCACTTGTGTGTCTCAATCCACTATGACAACATTCGATTTAATTGTGGACATGCGCAGATCATGATTCGCTCTGTCAGTGTATCTCAAATCACCATGATTGCGTATTTCAAATAACTTGTGTATCTCAAATCACACATACACTTGTGTATCTCAAATCACACATACACTTGTGTATCTCAAATCACACATACACTTGTGTATCTCAAATCACACCACAATTAAATCGAACGTTGTCATAGTGATTTGAGATGCATATGTGTGTCTCAATCCACTATGACAACATTCGATTTAATTGTGGACATGCGCAGATCATTATTTGCTCTGTCAGTGTATCTCAAATCACCATGATTGCGTATTTCAAATAACTTGTGTATCTCAAATCACACCACAATTAAATCGAACGTTGTCATAGTGATTTGAGATGCATATGTGTGTCTCAATCCACTATGACAACATTCGATTTAATTGTGGACATGCGCAGATCATGATTTGCTCTGTCAGTGTATCTCAAATCACCATGATTGCGTATTTCAAATAACTTGTGTATCTCAAATCACACATACACTTGTGTATCTCAAATCACACATACACTTGTGTATCTCAAATCACACATACACTTGTGTATCTCAAATCACACCACAATTAAATCGAACGTTGTCATAGTGATTTGAGATGCACTTGTGTGTCTCAAATCACTATGACAACATTCGATTTAATTGTGGACATGCGCAGATCATGATTCGCTCTGTCAGTGTATCTCAAATCACCATGATTGCGTATTTCAAATAACTTGTGTATCTCAAATCACACCACAATTAAATCGAACGTTGTCATAGTGATTTGAGATGCATATGTGTGTCTCAATCCACTATGACAACATTCGATTTAATTGTGGACATGCGCAGATCATGATTTGCTCTGTCAGTGTATCTCAAATCACCATGATTGCGTATTTTAAATAACTTGTGTATCTCAAATCACAACACAATTAAATCGAACGTTGTCATAGTGATTTGAGATGCACTTGTGTGTCTCAAATCACTATGACGACATTCGATTTAATTGTGGACATGCGCAGATCATGATTCGCTCTGTCAGTGTATCTCAAATCACCATGATTGCGTATTTTAAATAACTTGTGTATCTCAAATCACAACACAATTAAATCGAACGTTGTCATAGTGATTTGAGATGCACTTGTGTGTCTCAAATCACTATGACGACATTCGATTTAATTGTGGACATGCGCAGATCATGATTCGCTCTGTCAGTGTATCTCAAATCACCATGATTGCGTATTTTAAATAACTTGTGTATCTCAAATCACACCACAATTAAATCGAACGTTGTCATAGTGATTTGAGATGCATATGTGTGTCTCAATCCACTATGACAACATTCGATTTAATTGTGGACATGCGCAGATCATGATTTGCTCTGTCAGTGTATCTCAAATCACCATGATTGCGTATTTTAAATAACTTGTGTATCTCAAATCACAACACAATTAAATCGAACGTTGTCATAGTGATTTGAGATGCACTTGTGTGTCTCAAATCACTATGACGACATTCGATTTAATTGTGGACATGCGCAGATCATGATTCGCTCTGTCAGTGTATCTCAAATCACCATGATTGCGTATTTTAAATAACTTGTGTATCTCAAATCACAACACAATTAAATCGAACGTTGTCATAGTGATTTGAGATGCACTTGTGTGTCTCAAATCACTATGACGACATTCGATTTAATTGTGGACATGCGCAGATCATGATTCGCTCTGTCAGTGTATCTCAAATCACCATGATTGTGTATTTCAAATAACTTGTGTATCTCAAATCACACCACAATTAAATCGAACGTTGTTATAGAAATTTCAGATAAACTTGCGATTTGAGATAATATGCTTCGGTTGCGACAAAACTTTATCATGTTGTTCCGGAAGTATACTTTACCGGTTCTGTTGAATATCATCGAGATGGGGTCAAAGGTCAGGTCATAGGAGCGAGATTTATTTTAGAGCCATTATCCTCATAACTTGAATAATAACTTGAGTAGTGATTTCTGGTATGTTGGAAAGCGTATCATTATCAATTCATTGCATGATTTTACTAACTTGTTTGAAATAAATGAAGCTACTGACCAGGGAAAATCTATGAAAATATGGAACGCGAGAATTTAAAAACGGAAGTCTTATTAAAAGACGGATACCTACCTACCTACCAGCAACTTTGTTGCACGGTATTCACAGAAATATTCCGTGAATTCGCGACTCTTATTTTTTACAGTTTAACATAATTCTCTACTTTGAAGAAGTGGGCATTTTTACCAATTTTCGAGAAGCGGGAGATTCTTCAGTGAGCATTCTTTTTTTAAATTCATATACAAGTCTGTATCAAAATAATATGACCACCACCGGAATCACAATGTCCCCCTGCGCAGGCGCGTCACCGAGTGCACGTGACGAGGTCGATCACACGGAGATATTAGGGGCCGGACAGGACAGATGAGCCATAGTGCGTTACATGAGCAGAGGTAGTGATTTCATGGACGCTCAAAAAGGAATGATCATCGTCTACGTGCCAAGGGTGAAAGCATCTCAGAAACAGCAGACTTGGTGGGCTGTTCGCTAGGTGCTGTAGTTACAAAGAACGGACCGCTGGGTGTTGGTTACCGTAAAGTAAGACGAACGCACTCGGCTAGATATCGACAGATCTGGGGTACGATCCCAGAAGTGGCCAAATAACAATTGTTCGGTTGCTATGTACTGATAAACGTAGAAAGGGCGACATCATAGTTTATTCACTGTCTCGCCAAGAATTTAGATGATTTTCACAATTGTTTATTCATGGACCGCTGGCACACCGAGTAACCTCCCGACGACATATCTGTGAAGCTCCAAAGGACACCGATCCAAGAGGAAAACGTCGCCTCCGTTGATTGGTAAAGGGGCAATCGACGCGCAACAGCGCAGCAATCCCAGCAAAAACCGTTGTGCTGGGACAGCACAGGGCCATTGCTGGCAGCCAGCACTGCCAGAAATGGCCCAGCACCATGTTGCCGCTGCCGAACCTCCAATAAAATATCCGGGTGGTCAACAGCAGGGCCAGCAGTTCAGGCCAACAGTTGTCACCCCCATTAGTTGTCATATGCCACAACAGGGCCATCAGTTATCTATCACATTCAGTAGCTGCCACAAGTGGCCCTTCAGCTGCCTTGCAAGCACGTGCCATAAATGATGGATAATCTAATGTGGTTCGATATTTTCCTGGAAGTGGCAACAGGCAATCACGTGACATAACTGATGGTTTGCCGAATCTTGTCCGCCAATTTCACAGTAGTAGCCATAGAAAAAAAAATAAGAATACACGCCGTTTCCCAAAGCTACAATATGTTTTTTATCCACCTTACGAAACTTCTGAATTATGGCACTGCCCTAGGGAAATTTTCTCGACAGACCGGAAAAACGTCCGTCTGGATCTGGGTGGAAACGAACCAGGGCTGCCAAAGTCTGAGGCGAGTTCTCTACCGACGGTACTGACTTACCACGCATGGGCGTGTGCTTGAAGCTGAGTCTCTTTTCCTGCGGAATGTCTAACAGAATGGTTCTCTCTTTATTTTTACGATATTGCGAGGAATTTTTCATTTTATATAACTCATAAATTTATTTTTTCAACGTAACGATAGATTTTATTTTACCTTAAGGGAACTTCACTCATTTTAAAGAAGTGTACTAACTTAAAGGCGCTTTCCAAAGTTTCGTACTGCTCTTGTCGTCTTGAAAGGCGATTGTTGAATTAATATATTTACCCGTTCATGTCACATTCTGTTACATTTTTAACGTTGTAACTTTCCTTTCCGTTGTCCGAAGCTACATTTGTTTTAAAGAGGAGAGATATTTTATTTTACATCTCGTTATTTTTACAAGCGAATTCCTCCAGTCTTGTGTATTTAACCCATGGATGAGTACATTATATCCACATATCGTGGCATCTTTTTTTTTTTTTCAAATAATTGATAACTTTTGTACGCGTATAATTTATTTTTTCCAACGAACATTTTTTTAATGTTTTTCCAGGACTGTTGTTTCAAGCGGTTTCAAATTATTTCTTGTTATTCACGGAATTGGAGTGGGTGTATTTCACGGTTGTAATCTAGTATTTCATGGCTTAACCGGATATCTTCGTCCTCGTGGCATTTCATTAGGAAATTAATTCGCCTCTCTACATATGGATTTTTTTCTTACCATCCACTAAAATAACACGATGGCGATAGCGTCCTCTTCAACTAACTGGTAACACGAGAGACACAGCACGTGTTGCTTCTGCGCATGCGCAGTCCCATTGCTTCCACGTGGAGTTGGGGTTGCATCGGTTGCCAGCTACGGGCCACTAGTGGCACTTGCCTGGAGGCCCACAATTCACGGCGATGCTGCAGGGCCATTAATGCCTCGCCAACTAATAGCGCTGCCACCAACGGACCGCTACCGGGCCGTGAGCGGCAGATTTAAGCCAGCCGTGACCCATCATTGCTGGCAAACCGTATGGGTCCCTGGAGTCGAGTAGAGCAAACCGTATGGGTCTCTGCAGTCGACGCTGCGTCAATGCGCCCATGTTAACCCATGTCCATTGGCAATGACGCCTGCAGTTCGGATGAGACTACCTTCATTGGACAGTGGATAAGTGGGAAAAGGCTGCCTTCTCCAACGAATCGAGGTTTCTACTCCACAGAAGTTACGAGCGATGGCGGACACACGAGAACCAACATCCGGACAAGCTCGTCAGTCAAGTACAGGCTGGTGGTAGCAGTGTGCATGCCTGGGGAATGTTTTTCTGCTATGATCTGGAACCGCTGGTATTAATGGATGTGTCATGAACGCCTACGTGTCCATCCGGGCTGACCACATGCATTCTTTCATGTTGGACGTATACCTTGGTGGTGATCGTATCTACCAACAGGACAATGCGCCCTTCTATGTCAATAAGGGGGTGGATGAATGGTCCCAAGAACACGACAGCGATGTCTCTGTTGTCTCTTGGCCGGCGAAATCGCCCGAACTCTATCCCATAGAGCACTGGTGGGACTATTTGGACGGACAGCTTCGACGTGCCGACCCACAACCACGTCATCTCCGGGACCTCCGTGCTATGCTGTAGTCCGAATCGGAACGTATGCCTCGGACAACCTTTCAGGACCCCATTGCGTCCATGCCACACCGTCTCGCCGCTGTCATCTGGGCCAAGGGTGGTTATTCCCATTATTAAGTGGGTGGTCATATTATTCTGATACGACCGTGTACATAACAGATGTTTGCTGCACTTTAGATTTGCTCCTAGTTGTCATCCTCGAAACAAGGAAAAGGAAACGCAATTTTTTGTGCTGAGCAATTCAAATTCCATTGGTACTATCAATGAATGAAATGCGAGAATACGTTTATTGGTGTAAATAAGACATGAATGGTAAGTCAGGGAATATCCTAAAACTTGAGAATTCATGTCATCCTGGCGCGGTAATCGAATCCGCGTCTCCCGCATAGCGACCGAGTATGCTAACCTCTACACCACCCAGAACGACCGAGTAATAAGCTTCCAATTTGAGTTTTAAGAAATTATCTGATTTATTATTCATGTCATATTAACACCAGTAAACGGATTCACAACCTCAAAATTGGCATTGTATTCATACTGTTTTGTACAAGAATATGTTTTTTCAATGACATTAGTATAACAATCCTCAGCGCAGCTTTTAATAATCGAAATTTCTGCAGTAAGTTTTTTTTTCTTTTATGAGATATCTTCTAAGCCATTTTTCCCCTTAAAAAGTTTTCTTTCTTCTAGCTTTCATTACTTTTCTGTTTTCCTTTTCAAGCCCTATCCCAGATTAATGCGTTTGGAAGTTTTCTAAGAGATCGGAAAACTGATGAAACAATCGTGTAACCCAAGGACCAAAAACGTTGTGTGAGGAACTTCCCATCGATTTAAAAACCAAGGAAATAGAACAGAGATTCTCAAGTAAATGGTTGGAAGCATGCCAAGAAAAAAAATTACCCAAAACATTGTGCTCCATTTAAATCTTGAGATATTTTCCTTAATTTCTTGGACCCCTGTAAAGCCATAAAAACTTTTTTTTTTTTAACACAGCTCAAAATTTCCCCATTCGATACATCATTTCCTTTTGATGCCCATATTCTATCACTCTTCAATATTTTGGTGCATTTATTTCCGTCCTCCAATATTTTTGTTCCTTTGCGTCCTTTCTAAAGCACATTCAAGTTCCTTTTCTGTTTTCTGGAAAGAAAGCAATGTCCAATAACGAGGTGTTGGGTGTATGCATAAGGTCTACCCCGTTTTTGTAGGCTACAAAAAAAGGAGGGGAACACAACAGATAATATACCCAGGATTTCACATAAGTGCCATCATTCTGTATGGCCTCTTGTCTATGGGTAGGTGAATCCTACGCCGGAACAACTCCTGTGTTTTAGAGACAAAAATTCATGTAATGCCGTTTTCACATCGTCCACATCATCGAAGATTTGGAGAGAGAAGGCATTCTGTAACGATCGAAAAAGATAGTAGTCCGTAGGTGCCAGGTCAGGGGAATACGGCGGGTGAGGTAACACTTCCAAACCAAAGTACAGTAATTTTTGCGGAGTGTTTAAAGCAACATGAAGACTGGCGTTATCATGATGAAGGATCACGCCTTTGCGATTGACGAGTGCTGGCCGCTTCAATCTCAGTTGTTCTAGCAATCTGCCCAGCTGTTGGCTGTAGAGGTCAGCATTTATCGTTCGGTTACTTGCCAACACCTCCATGTGGTTTATTTTCTGGACATCCCCCAAACACTCAACAAAACCTTTTTGACATGCAGTTCTCCTTTTGAGGTCGATGCAGCAGACTCCGCACCTTGGCACACAGTCCGTCGACGCTTTACATTATGGTACAGTACCCATTTCTCATCACCCGTTACAATTCGTTCCCAAATCGGGTTATTTTTTGTAACGAGAGAGCAAAGAAACACACTCTCGTTGCTTTGCAAAAAGCTGGTGCGGAACCCAGTTATCGAACTTAGTGACGAACCCATCCGTCCTTCGACTGCTGTTCTGTGTACCGAAAAGGTTTCCGCTAATTCCTGAACGGTTGGATGTGGGTCATTTGTTATGGTTTGGTCCACACCCTCGTCAGAAACCACGGATGGACGTCCAGGACGTGGTTGATCTTTACAGCTTCTGTCTCCGTCCCGGAATTCCCGAAACCAACGGCGGCATGTGCTATCAACAACTGCATCCTCCCCATACACTTGACCGATGTTGCGGCAAGCAGCGGCTGCAGTACTGCCTTTATAGAACCCGTACAGTAAACAACGTCTAATATGCTCCTTATCGCAAGCCATGTTACACCGTCTGTGATTTCCGTTACGAATGACTTACTCGGACAAACCTACTGTCTCTATATGCTCTACTGCTCCACGCTTATTTCGCCGACAATTTTTTTCGATTGGAGGTTTAACAACCACCGTGAGCAACTCAATGGGCTATAAGCAGTCGCCCGTCCCTAATTTAGGGTCACTGGTTCCAGGGAAGGGAGAGAGCCAGTGCCGTAAGACAAACACAACATCCATGCCTGACCTGGATTCGAACCCGCACCCCGTTCGGACGAATGATCAGAGGACATCGCTTAGACCACTGCGCCACCGGGGCGGCTCGCCGACAATTTGGCACCGCAGCGTCATCTGTGACGTAACTACTCCGATCGCAATTTGCATGTATTAAAAGAACGGGTAGAATGTTTGCCCACACAATATACATACGAAGTCTAGGCGAAGGCCACGGTGGACATTGGCCACTGAGATTGAGCCGCACATCGGTGGGACATCAGCAGGCAAGTGGCGTAAGCCAGTGGCGCAGTGTTCTAAGCGATGGCTTCTGATCATTTGAACTGGATGGCATGGATGTTGTGTTTGTCTTACGACAGTGACTCTCTCCCTTCTCTGGAGTCAGGGGCCTTAAATTATGGAAGGGCGACTGCTTATAGCCCATTGAGTAGCTCACGGTGGTCGTTAAACCTTCAATAATAAGAAAAATTCAGTGGCAGTTAGTCGTCAGAAGGTGAACAGTGTAGGGGCCAGCCAAAATGGAAGTGAACAAGAAGCACGTCCGCCATAGCGTGCTGTACGAATTTCGTGGCTTAAGTCAATGGCAGTTAGGTGTCAAAAGGCTAACGGTGTATTCGCCAGCCAACATGGAAGTGGACAAGGATTACATCCGCCATTACATGCTACATGAGATTCGTCGCGGTAGCATTTATTGACATACAGTAGTACACAGTCGGTCCACCATTGGCCTTAATGCATGCACTGACCCTTCGAGACATGCTTTCGACAAGGGTTTCGAACACAGCGATAGGTATGCGCTTCCAAAATTCAGTAGCCGCCCCGGTGGCGCAGTGGTCTAAGCGATGGCCTCTGATCATTCGTCCGAACGGGGTCCGGGTTCGAATCCCGGTGAGGCATGGATGTTGTGTTTGTCTTACGGCACTGGCTCTCTCCCTTCCCTGGAACCAGTGACCCTAAATTAGGGACGGGCGACTACTTATAGCCCATTGAGTTGCTCACGGTGGTCGTTAAACCTCCAATCAAAAAAAAAAAAAAAAAAAAATTCAGTACATAATGCTTAGTAATAGGCCTTGCTTCCAAACTTCTTATACGGAACTCTGATTCATCCCATAGGTGTTCTATGAGATTAAGGTCAGGGCTCTGTGCTGGTCAGTCCACACAGCATACGGAATTATCGTCAAACCACGCCGTAACAGTCCTTGCTTTATGGCTCGGTGCGTTATCCTGCTGGTACCAACAAGGCTCGGTTCCATAGTAATGCCACAGAAATGATAGGGCGTAATTGTCCAGAATATCGAGGTAAACGTGCTGGTTAACAGGTTTGTCCACGGCAACCAATGGGCTGGGACTATACCACAAAAAACACCCCCACAGAAGTATACTGCCAGTTCCAAACTTGACCTAGGAACAGTACAATGTGGTTAAGAGCGTTCCCTTGGCTGCCTCCATACCCACACACGGCCATCAGACTGATGGATCGTGCATCTGGATTCATCAGTCCATAGGATCCGTTTCCATTGATCTACGGACCAAGATAAATGTTCTTTACACCATGCTAAACGACGAGTAGCATTCCGAGTGGAGATGAAAGGCTTATGAGCAGCCGCACGACCACGGTATCCCATGGAATGAAGTTCTCTGCTAATGGTACGTGTACATACCAAGGTTCCAGTATTTTTACTCACCTTTACCCTGAGGTCTTGTGCAGTACTCCGGCGATTAGCTCTAACGACTCTTCTGAGGCTTCGACGTCCTCTATCACTGATTTTCTTTGGTCTGCCAGTACGTTTTGCTGCTTCAGGCACGCCATGTGTCTTCCACTTATTCAGTACATCCAAAACAGTTGACTTGGGTATGATTAAACGCCTCCCAGCTTCCCTTATGGGCAACCCACTAGTATAACACGCAACAATCTTTCCTTTCTCAAATTCAGTTCTCTCCCGCCGCGACATTTTCATTCAACCTCACAATGCGATATGATCGTGGTCAGCCTTGTTTCTATCCGGTTTCCAGCTGTACGGCGCATCCTAAGAACGCATCGGATCCGTTCATTTTCTTTTGAAGGGATCGCCGATGACTTTTGGCAGTATAATGTATTTTAAATAATATATAAAATACGATTTCTATATATTATTCTATATCTAAATTCCATTTCTTTATTCATAGGGCCTTCGAAGAGTAGAACTCTATCGGGAAAAGACTGGGTATTAAGTTTATAAATTGTGCTGATATTCCTTCAAAGTCCCCAGACGTGTAACCGATGGCCTATTGTGCCTTCGGACTGCTCAAAAGAGCGCTTTCTAAACATAGACCTAAAACAATGAATGGGCTACAGAAATCAGTGAAAGAGGAGTGGAATACCCATTTTAAGAAATGCCCTGTTATCTTGGAAATCTAGATGAAGAATGATTGGGATATGGAAAGCAGTGGAAGAGGAGTGGAATACCAATTTTAAGAAATGCCCTGTTATCTTTTAAATCTAGAAGTAGAATGATTGGACTATGGAAAGCAGTGGAAGAGAAGTGGAACACCAATTTTAAGAAATGCCCTGTTATCTTGGATATCTAGATGCAGAATGATTGGGCTATGGAAAGCAGTGGAAGAGGAGTGGAATACCAATTTTAAGAAATGCCCTGTTTTCTTGGAAATGTAAATGTAGAATGATTGGGCTATGGAAAGCAGTGGAAGAGGAGTGGAATACCAATTTTAAGAAATGCCGTGTTATCTTGGAAATGTTGATGTAGAATTATTGGGCTATGGAAAACAGTGGAAGAGGAGTGGAATACCAATTTTAAGAAATGCCCTTTTATCTTGGAAATGTAGATGTAGAGTAATTGGGCTATCGAAAATAGTGGAAGTGGAGTGGAATACCAATTTTAAGAAACGCCCTTTTATCTTGGAAATCTAGATGTCGAATGATTGGGATATGGAAAGCAGTGGAAGAGGAGTGGAATATCAACTTTAAGAAATGCCCTGTAATCTTGGAAATGTAGATGTAGAATAATTGGGCTATGGAAAACAGTGGAAGAAGAATGGAATACCAATTTTAAGAAATGCCCTGTTATCTTGGAAATGTTGATGTAGAATAATTGGGCTATGGAAAACAGTGGAAGAAGAATGGAATACCAATTTTAAAAAATGCCCTGTTATCTTGGAAATGTTGATGTAGAATAATTGGGCTATAGAAAGCAGTGGAAGACGAGTGGAATACCAATTTTAAGAAATGTCCTGTTTTCTTGAAAATCTAGATGTAGATTCATATCCAGAGAAATGGCTATGAGATAGAACTTTTAAGAAACAGCTAATTTTAAGTTAAACGTTAATTACAATACTTGAAAATCGTTCGAAAAATGTGTGAGCATTGTCTGTATGGTATTTAGTACGCAAAGTCTTGGCATTGGAATCACAAGGCTTCTTGGTAAATGCTTGGTTTACCCAGAATCGACGAAGCTCTCCTGATCGCTTTTAAAAATTCCCTGCATGATGTCAGGCATATCCTATGCTTCTTTATGGAGTTTGACACTTTCTCAAAAAGAAATACTTCCCTTTGAAAGATTAGAAGGCACAAAAGTACAATAGACGGCAGATGTGTCGTGTTATACTGATTAATGGTGCATCCACTATGGAAAGAATGGCACTCGGGGGAAAGAAATTTTTCTTCAGGTATTCGCTAGTGTGTCAGGTAAGAAGTAAGCTTCCAGATTGAAAAATCACTTGGCAAGAATCTCTGACTTTTCCATCTCAGCGGCTTCATAAATGATGGATGGGTTGTGCGGCGCATAGTTAATCGGTTGATTTACCGTGTCCCCGTTTTACTTTCATCACCGACTTTTTTCCTTGGAAATCGAATGCTTTGCTTCTCAGAAAGGATGTCTTCAAAATTCAAGGCGTCTGCCGATATTAGAAGCTCCAACGCGTCGATAAAAACGATTTCAAGAAGAGCAATATATTCTTGTAGTTTTTTTATGTGATAAGCTTGAGAGACTAATGAGGAAGCTTTCCACGATGATGTGCTGCTTTCAGAAGAAGTAAAATCCTCGCCTTCCGAATTTTAATTCAACATCGCGATTAATTATTTAAAATGATCATTTGTTATCTGAAATCACTCTGAACGAAACTGGAAAATGTCTTTTACCAAGGGCATCCTGAAAGTAATGCCTGGTCACTTATAAGATTTTTATTTTTAGCAATGTGAAACTTAGTGGCAAAATACACTGGTGTACAAAAATTAAGGACGAAGAGGAGAAATAAGGATAACAGCGGAACGAGCAGGCAGAACGGACCGAAAGACCACTCAAGAGATAGACTAGGGTCCGGTACGGTAGGGCATGCGCATATATTCAGCATGATGTAGCGGGGGCGGGTCGGAAGGGTATAAAGCACACGGGTGGTGTACGCTCAGCAATTCGGTGAAAGCTATTGCACGGTGTATATCGGTTTGAACGACGTCGAGTTGCTGGCACCGTGTGATATGGCCAACAGGGAATCCAAACGACGACATCTGGATGACTTTACCCGAGGTCGCGTCATTGGGAAGTTGGCAGACGGTCGAAGAGTGACTAGTGTGGCCGAGGAGTTCGGGATCGCTCACAGCATCGTTTCACGAGCTTGGAGAGCATATCAAACAACACTATGAAGTGGAATGTCACGTCTTTTCCTTGTCATAGCTTCCTTTAGCTTCTTCAACGTCTGCACATAGTGAGCACAGTTTATTGTTGCAACTCCCGGTTGGTGACCAGCTGTGATGAGGTCTTTCACACTCGTTGCCGGTTTGAATCCGTCACTGCAATTGCGTGTCTTCCACTCCATTATTTATCCGACACTGAACTTTCTCCCTCTGGAAACCTCTTCATCCATCTTCAGACATTCCTGATAGCGATTGTGGCAGCTCCTTATACCGCTAGGAGTCTTCTGTGCATTTCTGGAGCCACACGTCCCTCTTTTTCCAGGGATTCAATTACACCTCGCTCCGTTTCTCTGTCATTCCTGATCATTATTTACGATTCTGAAAGCAATTTGTTTCCACAATTGTAACATATCATAGCAGATGTCAGTGCAGTTTCATTAAAATCACTCCAAAATTTCAAAAGTTATTAAGGAGATGGCATTACTTTCAGGATGCCCCTTGCCTGTCGTGCCCGGCAAATTCTGGAAATCCTTTATTAAAGATTGTTAACCTCTATTAATCGTTAACTAGAGAAAGGTATAACAAGTACAAGCGTTGCCCCATAAAAAGTGAGAATGTTTTGAATAAAAACATATGCGTACCTTAAAAAGGAAGAGGTCATCTGTTTCGAAATACTGTTCATTGCATCGAATACAGATGTCCCGACGTTCCTCCCACTTTTTGAAAATGCTCCCCTTAATTATCAAGGCAGTGGTAATCTTTTCGAAATACTCTCCATTGCATCGAACATCGAATACAGGCGCCCCAACGATCCTCCCACTTTTTTAAAATGCTCCCCTTAATTATCAAAAAAGTGGTCATCTTTTTCGAAATACTGTCCATCGCATCGAATACAGGTGTTCCAACGTTCCTCCCACTTTTTGAAAATGCACCCCTTAATTATCAAGAAAGTGGTCAACTTTTTCGAAATACTGTCTATTGCATTGAAATCACGTGTCCTAATGTTCCTCCCACTTTTTGAAAATGCTCCCCTTAATTATCAAGGCAGTGGTAATCTTTTCGAAATACTCTCCATTGCATCGAACATCGAATACAGGCGCCCCAACGATCCTCGCACTTTTTTAAAATGCTCCACTTAATTATCAAGAAAGTGGTCATCTTTTTCGAAATACTGTATATTGCATCGAATACAGGTGTTAAAACGTTCCTCCCACTTTTTGAAAATGCACCCCTTAATTATCAAGCAAGTGGTCATCATTTTCGAAATACTGTCTATTGCATTGAAATCACGTGTCCTAATGTTCCTCCCACTTTTTGAAAATGCTCCCCTTTATTATTAAGGAAGTGGTCATCTTTTTTCGAAATACTGTCCATTGCATCGAATACAGGTGTCCCAATGTTCCTCCCACTTTTTGAAAATGCTCCCCTTAATTATTAAGAAAGTGGTCATCTTTTTCGAAATACTGTACACTGCATCGAATACATGTGTCCCAACGTTCCTCCCACTTTTTGAAAATGCTCCCTTTCATTATCAAGAAAGTGGTCATCATTTTCAAAATACTGTCCATTGCATCGAATACAGGTGTCCCAACGTTCCTCCCACTTTTTGATAACGCTCTCCTTAATTATCAAGGAAGTGGTCATCTATTTCGAAATACTGTCCATTGCATCGACTACAGGTGTCCGAAAGTCCTCCCACTTTTTGATAACGCTTTCCTTAATTATCAAGAAAGTGGTCATCTTTTTCGAAATACTGTCCATTGCATCGAATATAAGTGTCCCAAAGTTCATCCCACTTTTTGAAAATGCTCACCTTAATTATCAAGGAAGTGGTCATCTTTTTCGAAATACTGTCCATTGCATCGAATACAGGTGTCCCAACGCCCCTCCCACTTTTTCAAAATGCTCACCTTAATTATCAAGAAAGTGGTCATCTTTTTCGAAATACTGTCCATTGCATCGAATGCAGGTGTTCCAACGTTCCTCCCACTTTTTGAAAATGCACCGCTTAATTATCAAGGAAGTGGTCATCATTTTCGAAATACTGTCTATTGCATTGAAATCACGTGTCCTAATGTTCCTCCCACTTTTTGAAAATGCTCCCCTTTATTATTAAGGAAGTAGTCATCTTTTTTCGAAATACTGTCCAATGCATCGAATACAGGTGTCCCAATGTTCCTCCCACTTTTTGAAAATGCTCCCCTTCATTAATTAAGAAAGTGGTCACCTTTTTCGAAATACTGTACATTGCATCGAATACATGTGTCCCAACGTTCCTCCCACTTTTTGAAAATGCTCCCCTTAATTATCAAGAAAGTGGTCATCATATTTCGAAATACTGTCCATTGCATCGAATACAGGTGTCCCAACGTTCCTCCCACTTTTTGATAACGCTCTTTCCTTAATTATCAAGGAAGTGGTCATCTTTTTCGAAATACTGTCCATTGCATCGAATACAGGTGTCCCAAAGTTCCTCCCACTTTTTGAAAATGCTCACCTTAATTATCAAGGAAGTGGTCATCTTTTTCGAAATACTGTCCATTGCATCGAATACAGGTGTCCCAACGTCCCTCCCACTTTTTGAAAATGCTCACCTTAATTATAAAGGAAGTGGTCATCTTTTTCGAAATACTGTCCATTGCATCGAATACAGGTGTCCCAACGTCCCTCCCACTTTTTGAAAATGCTCACCTTAATTATCAAGGAAGTGGTCATCTTTTTCGAAATACTGTCCATTGCATCGAATACAGGTGTCCCAACGTCCCTACAACTTTTTGAAAATGCTCACCTTAATTATCAAGGAAGTGGTCATCTTTTTCGAAATACTGTCCATTGCATCGAATACAGGTGTCCCAACGTCCCTCCCACTTTTTGAAAATGCTCCATTTAATTATCAAGGAAGTGATTATCATTTTCGAAATACTGTCCATTGCATCGAAAACAGGTGTCCCAACGTCCCTCCCACTTTTTGAAAATGCTCCATTTAATTATCAAGGAAGTGGTCATCTTTTTCGAAATACTGTCCATTGCATCGAATACAGGTGTACAACGTTCCTTCCACTTTTTGAAAATGCTCCTCTTAATTATCAAGGAAGTGGTCATCTTTTTCGAAATACTGTCCATTGCATCGAATACAGGTGTCCCAACGTCCCTCCCACTTTTTGAAAATGCTCACCTTAATTATCAAGGAAGTGGTCATCTTTTTCGAAATACTGTCCATTGCATCGAATACAGGTGTCCCAACGTCCCTCCCACTTTTTGAAAATGCTCACCTTAATTATAAAGGAAGTGGTCATCTTTTTCGAAATACTGTCCATTGCATCGAATACAGGTGTCCCAACGTCCCTCCCACTTTTTGAAAATGCTCACCTTAATTATCAAGGAAGTGGTCATCTTTTTCGAAATACTGTCCATTGCATCGAATACAGGTGTCCAACGTTCCTCCCACTTTTTGAAAATGCTCCCCTTAATTATCAAGGAAGTGGTCATCTTTTTCGAAATACTGTCCATTGCATCGAAAACAGGTGTCCCAACGTCCCTCCCACTTTTTGAAAATGCTCCCTTAATTATCAAGGAAGTGGTCATCTTTTTCGAAACACTGTCCATTGCATCGAATACAGGTGTCTCAACGTCCCTCCCACTTTTTGAAAATGGTCCCCTTAATTATAAAGGAAGTGGTCATCTTTTTCGAAATACTGTCCATTGCATCGAATACAAGTGTCCCAACGTCCCTCCCACTTTTTGAAAATGTTCCCCTTAATTATCAAGGAAGTGGTCATCTTTTTCGAAATACTGTCCATTGCATCGATTACAGGTGTCCCAACGTCCCTCCCACTTTTTGAAAATGCTCCCCTTAATTATCAAGAAAGTGGTCATCTTTTTCGAAATACTGTCCATTGCATCGAATACAGGTGTCCCAACGTCCCTCCCACTTTTTGAAAATGCTCCCCTTGATTATCAAGGAAGTGGTCATCTTTTTCGAAATACTGTCCATTGCATCGAAAACAGGTGCTCCAACGACCCTCCTACTTTCTGAAAATGCTCCCCTTAATTATCAAGGAAGTGGTCATCATTTTCGAAATACTGTCCATTGCATCGATTGCAGGTGTCCCAACGTCCCTCCCACTTTTTGAAAATGCTCCCCTTAATTATCAAGGAAGTAGTCATCTTTTTCGAAATACTGTCCATTGCATCGAATACAGGTGTCCCAACGTCCCTCCCACTTTTTGAAAATGCTCCCCTTAATTATCAAGGAAGTGGTCATCTTTTTCGAAATACTGTCCATTGCATCGAAAACAGGTGTTCCAACGTCCCTCCCACTTTTTGAAAATGCTCCCCTTAATTATCAAGGAAGTGGTCATCTTTTTCGAAATACTGTCCATTGTATCGAAAACAGGTGTCCCAACGTCCCTCCCACTTTTTGAAAATGCTCCCCTTAATTATCAAGGAAGTGGTCATCTTTTTCGAAATACTGTCCATTGCATCGAAAACAGGTGTCCCAACGTCCCTCCCACTTTTTGAAAATGCTCCCCTTAATTATCAAGGAAGTGGTCATCTTTTTCGAAATACTGTCCATTGCATCGAAAACAGGTGTCCCAACGTCCCTCCCACTTTTTGAAAATTCTCCCCTTAATTATCAAGGAAGTGGTCATCTTTTTCGAAGTACTGTCCATTGCATCGAATACAGGTGTCCCAACGTTCCTGCCACTTTTTGAAAATGCTCCCCTTAATTATCAAGGAAGTGGTCATCTTTTTCGAAATACTGTCCATTTCATCGAATACAGGTGTCCCAACGTCCCTCCTACTTTTTGAAAATGCTCCCCTTAATTATCAAGGAAGTGGTCATCTTTTTCCAAATACTGTCCATTGCATCGAAAACAGGTGTCCCAAAGTCCCTCCCATTTTTTGAAAATGCTCCCTTAATTATCAAGGAAGTGGTCATCTTTTTCGAAATACTGTCCATTGCATCGAAAACAGGTGTCCCACCGTCCCTCCCACTTTTTGAAAATGCTATCCTTAATTATCAAGGAAGTGGTCATCTTTTTCGAAATACTGTCCATTGCATCGAAAACAGGTGTCCCAACGTCCCTCCCACTTTTTGAAAATGCTCCCCTTAATTATCAAGGAAGTGGTCATCTTTTTCGAAATACTGTCCATTGCATCGAATACAGGTGTCCCAACGTCCCTCCCACTTTTTGAAAATGCTCCCCTTAATTATCAAGGAAGTGGTCATCTTTTTCGAAATACTGTCCATTGCATCGAATACAGGTGTCCCAACGTTCCTCCCACTTTTTGAAAATGCTCCCCTTAATTATCAAGGAAGTGGTCATCTTTTTCGAAATACTGTCCATTGCATCGAAAACAGGTGTCCCAACGTCCCTCCCACTTTTTGAAAATGCTCCCCTTAATTATCAAGGAAGTGGTCATCTTTTTCGAAATACTGTCCATTGCATCGAAAACAGGTGTCCCAACGTCCCTCCCACTTTTTGAAAATGCTCCCTTAATTATCAAGGAAGTGGTCATCTTTTTCGAAACACTGTCCATTGAATCGAATACAGGTGTCTCAACGTCCCTCTCACTTTTTGAAAATGCTCCCCTTAATTATTAAGGAAGTGGTCATCTTTTTCGAAATACTGTCCATTGCATCAAATACAAGTGTCCCAACGTCCCTCCCATTTTTTGAAAATGTTCCCCTTAATTATCAAGGAAGTGGTCATCTTTTTCGAAATACTGTCCATTGCATCGATTACAGGTGTCCCAACGTCCCTCCCACTTTTTGAAAATGCTCCCCTTAATTATCAAGAAAGTGGTCATCTTTTTCGAAATACTGTCCATTGCATCGAATACAGGTGTCCCAACGTCCCTCCCACTTTTTGAAAATGCTCCACTTGATTATCAAGGAAGTGGTCATCTTTTTCGAAATACTGTCCATTGCATCGAAAACAGGTGTTCCAACGTCCCTCCTACTTTTTGAAAATGCTCCCCTTAATTATCAAGAAAGTGGTCATCATTTTCGAAATACTGTCCATTGCATCGAAACCAGGTGTCCCAATGTCCCTCCCACTTTTTGAAAATGCTCCCCTTAATTATCAAGGAAGTGGTCATCTTTTTCGAAATACTGTCCATTGCATCGAAAACAGGTGTCCCAACGTCCCTCCCACTTTTTGAAAATGCTCCCCTTAATTATCAAGGAAGTGGTCATCTTTTTCGAAATACTGTCCATTGCATCGAAAACAGGTGTCCCAACGTCCCTCCCACTTTTTGAAAATGCTCCCCTTAATTATCAAGGAAGTGGTCATCTTTTTCGAAATACTGTCCATTGCATCGAATACAGGTGTCCCAACGTTCCTGCCACTTTTTGAAAATGCTCCCCTTAATTATCAAGGAAGTGGTCATCTTTTTCGAAATACTGTCCATTGCATCGAATACAGGTGTCCCAACGTACCTCCCACTTTTTGAAAATGCTCCCCTTAATTATCAAGGAAGTGGTCATCTTTTTCGAAATACTGTCCATTTCATCGAATACAGGTGTCCCAACGTACCTCCCACTTTTTGAAAATGCTCCCCTTAATTATCAAGGAAGTGGTCATCGTTTTCGAAATACTGTCCATTGCATCGAAAACAGGTGTCCCAACGTCCCTCCCACTTTTTGAAAATGCTCCCCTTAATTATCAAGGAAATGGTCATCTTTTTCGAAATACTGTCCATTGCATCGAAAACAGGTGTTCCAACGTCCCTCCCACTTTTTGAAAATGCTCCCCTTAATTATCAAGGAAGTGGTCATCTTTTTCGAAATACTGTCCATTGCATCGAAAACAGGTGTCCCAACGTCCCTCCCACTTTTTGAAAATGCTCCCCTTAATTATCAAGGAAGTGGTCATCTTTTTCGAAATACTGTCCATTGCATCGAATACAGGTGTCCCAACGTCCCTCCCACTTTTTGAAAATGCTCCCCTTAATTATCAAGGAAGTGGTCATCTTTTTCGAAATACTGTCCATTGCATCGAATACAGGTGTCCCAACGTTCCTCCCACTTTTTGAAAATGCTCCCCTTAATTATCAAGGAAGTGGTCATCTTTTTCGAAATACTGTCCATTGCATCGAAAACAGGTGTCCCAACGTCCCTCCCACTTTATGAAAATGCTCCCCTTAATTATCAAGGAAGTGGTCATCTTTTTCGAAATACTGCCCATTGCATCGAAAACAGGTGTCCCAACGTCCCTCCCACTTTTTGAAAATGCTCCCCTTAATTATCAAGGAAGTGGTCATCTTTTTCGAAACACTGTCCATTGCATCGAATACAGGTGTCTCAACGTCCCTCTCACTTTTTGAAAATGCTCCCCTTAATTATCAAGGAAGTGGTCATCTTTTTCGAAATACTGTCCATTGCATCGAATACAAGTGTCCCAACGTCCCTCCCATTTTTGAAAATGTTCCCCTTAATTATCAAGGAAGTGGTCATCTTTTTCGAAATACTGTCCATTGCATCGATTACAGGTGTCCCAACGTCCCTCCCACTTTTTGAAAATGCTCCCCTTAATTATCAAGAAAGTGGTCATCTTTTTCGAAATACTGTCCATTGCATCGAATACAGGTGTCCCAACGTCCCTCCCACTTTTTGAAAATGCTCCCCTTAATTATCAAGGAAGTGGTCATCTTTTTCGAAATACTGTCCATTGCATCGAAAACAGGTGTTCCAACGTCCCTCCCACTTTTTGAAAATGCTCCCCTTAATTATCAAGGAAGTGGTCATCTTTTTCGAAATACTGTCCATTGCAGCGAAACCAGGTGTCCCAACGTCCCTCCCACTTTTTGAAAATGCTCCCCTTAATTATCAAGGAAGTGGTCATCTTTTTCGAAATACTGTCCATTGCATCGAAAACAGGTGTCCCAACGTCCCTCCCACTTTTTGAAAATGCTCCCCTTAATTATCAAGGAAGTGGTCATCTTTTTCGAAATACTGTCCATTGCATCGAAAACAGGTGTCCCAACGTCCCTCCCACTTTTTGAAAATTCTCCCCTTAATTATCAAGGAAGTGGTCATCTTTTTCGAAATACTGTCCATTGCATCGAATACAGGTGTCCCAACGTTCCTGCCACTTTTTGAAAATGCTCCCCTTAATTATCAAGGAAGTGGTCATCTTTTTCGAAATACTGTCCATTTCATCGAATACAGGTGTCCCAACGTCCCTCCCACTTTTTGAAAATGCTCCCCTTAATTATCAAGGAAGTGGTCATCGTTTTCGAAATACTGTCCATTGCATCGAAAACAGGTGTCCCAACGTCCCTCCCACTTTTTGAAAATGCTCCCCTTAATTATCAAGGAAATGGTCATCTTTTTCGAAATACTGTCCATTGCATCGAAAACAGGTGTCCCAACGTCCCTCCCACTTTTTGAAAATGCTCCCCTTAATTATCAAGGAAGTGGTCATCTTTTTCGAAATACTGTCCATTGCATCGAAAACAGGTGTCCCAACGTCCCTCCCACTTTTTGAAAATGCTCCCCTTAATTATCAAGGAAGTGGTCATCTTTTTCGAAATACTGTCCATTGCATCGAATACAGGTGTCCCAACGTCCCTCCCACTTTTTGAAAATGCTCCCCTTAATTATCAAGGAAGTGGTCATCTTTTTCGAAATACTGTCCATTGCATCGAATACAGGTGTCCCAACGTTCCTCCCACTTTTTGAAAATGCTCCCCTTAATTATCAAGGAAGTGGTCATCTTTTTCGAAATACTGTCCATTGCATCGAAAACAGGTGTCCCAACGTCCCTCCCACTTTTTGAAAATGCTCCCCTTAATTATCAAGGAAGTGGTCATCTTTTTCGAAATACTGTCCATTGCATCGAAAACAGGTGTCCCAACGTCCCTCCCACTTTTTGAAAATGCTCCCCTTAATTATCAAGGAAGTGGTCATCTTTTTCGAAACACTGTCCATTGAATAGAATACAGGTGTCTCAACGTCCCTCTCACTTTTTGAAAATGCTCCCCTTAATTATTAAGGAAGTGGTCATCTTTTTCGAAATACTGTCCATTGCATCGAATACAAGTGTCCCAACGTCCCTCCCACTTTTTGAAAATGTTCCCCTTAATTATCAAGGAAGTGGTCATCTTTTTCGAAATACTGTCCATTGCATCGATTACAGGTGTCCCAACGTCCCTCCCACTTTTTGAAAATGCTCCCCTTAATTATCAAGAAAGTGGTCATCTTTTTCGAAATACTGTCCATTGCATCGAATACAGGTGTCCCAACGTCCCTCCCACTTTTTGAAAATGCTCCACTTGATTATCAAGGAAGTGGTCATCTTTTTCGAAATACTGTCCATTGCATCGAAAACAGGTGTTCCAAAGTCCCTCCTACTTTCTGAAAATGCTCCCCTTAATTATCAAGAAAGTGGTCATCATTTTCGAAATACTGTCCATTGCATCAAATACAGGTGTCCCAACGTCCCTCCCACTTTTTGAAAATGCTCCCCTTAATTATCAAGGATGTAGTCATCTTTTTCGAAATACTGTCCATTGCATCGAATACAGGTGTCCCAACATCCCTCCCACTTTTTGAAAATGCTCCCCTTAATTATCAAGGAAGTGGTCATCTTTTTCGAAATACTGTCCATTGCATCGAAAACAGGTGTTCCAACGTCCTTCCCACTTTTTGAAAATACTCCCCTTAATTATCAAGGAAGTGGTCATCTTTTTCGAAATACTGTCCATTGCATCGAAACCAGGTGTCCCAACGTCCCTCCCACTTTTTGAAAATGCTCCCCTTAATTATCAAGGAAGTGGTCATCTTTTTCGAAATACTGTCCATTGCATCGAAAACAGGTGTCCCAACGTCCCTCCCACTTTTTGAAAATGCTCCCCTTAATTATCAAGGAAGTGGTCATCTTTTTCGAAATACTGTCCATTGCATCGAAAACAGGTGTCCCAACGTCCCTCCCACTTTTTGAAAATGCTCCCCTTAATTATCAAGGAAGTGGTCATCTTTTTCGAAATACTGTCCATTGCATCGAATACAGGTGTCCCAACGTCCCTTACACTTTTTGAAAATGCTCCCCTTAATTATCAAGGAAGTGGTCATCTTTTTCGAAATACTGTCCATTGCATCGAATACAGGTGTCCCAACGTTCCTCCCACTTTTTGAAAATGCTCCCCTTAATTATCAAGGAAGTGATCATCTTTTTCGAAATACTGTCCATTGCATCGAAAACAGGTGTCCCAACGTCCCTCCCACTTTTTGAAAATGCTCCCTTAATTATCAAGGAAGTGGTCGTCTTTTTCGAAATACCGTCCATTGCATCGAAAACAGGTGTCCCAACGTTCCTCCCACTTTTTGAAAATGCTCCCCTTAATTATCAAGGAAATGGTCATCTTTTTCGAAATACTGTCCATTGCATCGAAAACAGGTGTCCCAACGTCCCTCCCACTTTTTGAAAATGCTCCCCTTAATTATCAAGGAAGTGGTCATCTTTTTCGAAATACTGTCCATTGCATCGAAAACAGGTGTCCCAACGTTCCTCCCACTTTTTGAAAATGCTCCCCTTAATTATCAAGGAAGTGGTCATCTTTTTCGAAATACTGTCCATTGCATCGAAAACAGGTGTCCCAACGTCCCTCCTACTTTTTGAAAATGCTCCCCTTAATTATCAAGGAAGTGGTCATCTTTTTCGAAATACTGTCCATTGCATCGAAAACAGGTGTCCCAACGTCCCTCCCACTTTTTGAAAATGCTCCCCTTAATTATCAAGGAAGTGGTCATCTTTTTCGAAATACTGTCCATTGCATCGAAAACAGGTGTCCCAACGTCCCTCCCACTTTTTGAAAATGCTCCCCTTAATTATCAAGGAAGTGGTCATCTTTTTCGAAATACTGTCCATTGCATCGAATACAGGTGTCCCAACGTTCCTGCCACTTTTTGAAAATGCTCCCCTTAATTATCAAGGAAGTGGTCATCTTTTTCGAAATACTGTCCATTTCATCGAATACAGGTGTCCCAACGTCCCTCCCACTTTTTGAAAATGCTCCCCTTTAATTATCAAGGAAGTGGTCATCTTTTTCGAAATACTGTCCATTGCATCGAAAACAGGTGTTCCAACGTCCCTCCCACTTTTTGAAAATGCTCCCCTTAATTATCAAGGAAGTGGTCATCTTTTTCGAAATACTGTCCATTGCATCGAAAACAGGTGTCCCAACGTCCCTCCCACTTTTTGAAAATGCTCCCCTTAATTATCAAGGAAGTGGTCATCTTTTTCGAAATACTGTCCATTGCATCGAAAACAGGTGTCCCAACGTCCCTCCCACTTTTTGAAAATGCTCCCCTTAATTATCAAGGAAGTGGTCATCTTTTTCGAAATACTGTCCATTGCATCGAATACAGGTGTCCCAACGTCCCTCCTACTTTTTGAAAATGCTCCCCTTAATTATCAAGGAAGTGGTCATCTTTTTCGAAATACTGTCCATTGCATCGAAAACAGGTGTCCCAACGTTCCTCCCATTTTTTGAAAATGCTCCCCTTAATTATCAAGGAAGTGGTCATCTTTTTCGAAATACTGTCCATTGCATCGAAAACAGGTGTCCCAACGTCCCTCCCACTTTTTGAAAATGCTCCACTTAATTATCAAGGAAGTGGTCATCTTTTTCGAAATACTGTCCATTGCATCGAAAACAGGTGTTCCAACGTCCCTCCCACTTTTTGAAAATGCTCCCCTTAATTATCAAGAAAGTGGTCATCATTTTCGAAATACTGTCCATTGCATCAAATACAGGTGTCCCAACGTCCCTCCCACTTTTTGAAAATGCTCCCCTTAATTATCAAGGATGTAGTCATCTTTTTCGAAATACTGTCCATTGCATCGAATACAGGTGTCCCAACGTCCCTCCCACTTTTTGAAAATGCTCCCCTTAATTATCAAGGAAGTGGTCATCTTTTTCGAAATACTGTCCATTGCATCGAAAACAGGTGTTCCAACGTCCCTCCCACTTTTTGAAAATGCTCCCCTTAATTATCAAGGAAGTGGTCATCTTTTTCGAAATACTGTCCATTGCATCGAAAACAGGTGTCCCAACGTCCCTCCCACTTTTTGAAAATGCTCCCCTTAATTATCAAGGAAGTGGTCATCTTTTTCGAAATACTGTCCATTGCATCGAAAACAGGTGTCCCAACGTCCCTCCCACTTTTTGAAAATGCTCCCCTTAATTATCAAGGAAGTGGTCATCTTTTTCGAAATACTGTCCATTGCATCGAAAACAGGTGTCCCAACGTCCCTCCCACTTTTTGAAAATGCTCCCCTTAATTATCAAGGAAGTGGTCATCTTTTTCGAAATACTGTCCATTGCATCGAATACAGGTGTCCCAACGTCCCTCCCACTTTTTGAAAATGCTCCCCTTAATTATCAAGGAAGTGGTCATCTTTTTCGAAATACTGTCCATTGCATCGAATACAGGTGTCCCAACGTTCCTCCCACTTTTTGAAAATGCTCCCCTTAATTATCAAGGAAGTGGTCATCTTTTTCGAAATACTGTCCATTGCATCGAAAACAGGTGTCCCAACGTCCCTCCCACTTTTTGAAAATGCTCCCCTTAATTATCAAGGAAGTGGTCATCTTTTTCGAAATACTGTCCATTGCATCGAAAACAGGTGTCCCAACGTTCCTCCCACTTTTTGAAAATGCTCCCCTTAATTATCAAGGAAGTGGTCATCTTTTTCGAAATACTGTCCATTGCATCGAAAACAGGTGTCCCAACGTCCCTCCCACTTTTTGAAAATGCTCCCCTTAATTATCAAGGAAGTGGTCATCTTTTTCGAAATACTGTCCATTGCATCGAAAACAGGTGTCCCAACGTTCCTCCCACTTTTTGAAAATGCTCCCCTTAATTATCAAGGAAGTGGTCATCTTTTTCGAAATACTGTCCATTGCATCGAAAACAGGTGTCCCAACGTCCCTCCCACTTTTTGAAAATGCTCCCCTTAATTATCAAGGAAGTGGTCATCTTTTTCGAAATACTGTCCATTGCATCGAAAACAGGTGTCCCAACGTCCCTCCCACTTTTTGAAAATGCTCCCCTTAATTATCAAGGAAGTGGTCATCTTTTTCGAAATACTGTCCATTGCATCGAAAACAGGTGTCCCAACGTCCCTCCCACTTTTTGAAAATGCTCCCCTTAATTATCAAGGAAGTGGTCATCTTTTTCGAAATACTGTCCATTGCATCGAATACAGGTGTCCCAACGTTCCTGCCACTTTTTGAAAATGCTCCCCTTAATTATCAAGGAAGTGGTCATCTTTTTCGAAATACTGTCCATTGCATCGAATACAGGTGTCCCAACGTCCCTCCCACTTTTTGAAAATGCTCCCCTTAATTATCAAGGAAGTGGTCATCTTTTTCGAAATACTGTCCATTGCATCGAAAACAGGTGTCCCAACGTCCCTCCCACTTTTTGAAAATGCTCCCCTTAATTATCAAGGAAGTGGTCATCTTTTTCGAAATACTGTCCATTGCATCGAAAACAGGTGTCCCAACGTCCCTCCCACTTTTTGAAAATGCTCCCCTTAATTATCAAGGAAGTGGTCATCTTTTTCGAAATACTGTCCATTGCATCGAAAACAGGTGTCCCAACGTCCCTCCCACTTTTTGAAAATGCTCCCCTTAATTATCAAGGAAGTGGTCATCTTTTTCGAAATACTGTCCATTGCATCGAATACAGGTGTCCCAACGTCCCTCCCACTTTTTGAAAATGCTCCCTTAATTATCAAGGAAGTGGTCATCTTTTTCGAAATACTGTCCATTGCATCGAAAACAGGTGTCCCAACGTCCTCCCACTTTTTGAAAATGCTCCCCTTAATTATCAAGGAAGTGGTCATCTTTTTCGAAATACTGTCCATTGCATCGAAAACAGGTGTCCCAACGTCCCTCCCACTTTTTGAAAATGCTCCCCTTAATTATCAAGGAAGTGGTCATCTTTTTCGAAATACTGTCCATTGCATCGAAAACAGGTGTCCCAACGTCCCTCCCACTTTTTGAAAATGCTCCCCTTAATTATCAAGGAAGTGGTCATCTTTTTCGAAATACTGTCCATTGCATCGAATACAGGTGTCCCAACGTCCCTCCCACTTTTTGAAAATGCTCCCCTTAATTATCAAGGAAGTGGTCATCTTTTTCGAAATACTGTCCATTGCATCGAATACAGGTGTCCCAACGTCCCTCCCACTTTTTGAAAATGCTCCCCTTAATTATCAAGGAAGTGGTCATCTTTTTCGAAATACTGTCCATTGCATCGAATACAGGTGTCCCAACGTCCCTCCCACTTTTTGAAAATGCTCCCCTTAATTATCAAGGAAGTGGTCATCTTTTTCGAAATACTGTCCATTGCATCGAAAACAGGTGTCCCAACGTCCCTCCCACTTTTTGAAAATGCTCCCCTTAATTATCAAGGAAGTGGTCATCTTTTTCGAAATACTGTCCATTGCATCGAAAACAGGTGTCCCAACGTTCCTCCCACTTTTTGAAAATGCTCCCCTTAATTATCAAGGAAGTGGTCATCTTTTTCGAAATACTGTCCATTGCATCGAAAACAGGTGTCCCAACGTCCCTCCCACTTTTTGAAAATGCTCCCCTTAATTATCAAGGAAGTGGTCATCTTTTTCGAAATACTGTCCATTGCATCGAAAACAGGTGTCCCAACGTCCCTCCCACTTTTTGAAAATGCTCCCCTTAATTATCAAGGAAGTGGTCATCTTTTTCGAAATACTGTCCATTGCATCGAAAACAGGTGTCCCAACGTCCCTCCCACTTTTTGAAAATGCTCCCCTTAATTATCAAGGAAGTGGTCATCTTTTTCGAAATACTGTCCATTGCATCGAAAACAGGTGTCCCAACGTCCCTCCCACTTTTTGAAAATGCTCCCTTAATTATCAAGGAAGTGGTCATCTTTTTCGAAATACTGTCCATTGCATCGAAAACAGGTGTCCCAACGTCCCTCCCACTTTTTGAAAATGCTCCCCTTAATTATCAAGGAAGTGGTCATCTTTTTCGAAATACTGTCCATTGCATCGAAAACAGGTGTCCCAACGTCCCTCCCACTTTTTGAAAATGCTCCCCTTAATTATCAAGGAAGTGGTCATCTTTTTCGAAATACTGTCCATTGCATCGAAAACAGGTGTCCCAACGTCCCTCCCACTTTTTGAAAATGCTCCCCTTAATTATCAAGGAAGTGGTCATCTTTTTCGAAATACTGTCCATTGCATCGAATACAGGTGTCCCAACGTCCCTCCCACTTTTTGAAAATGCTCCCCTTAATTATCAAGGAAGTGGTCATCTTTTTCGAAATACTGTCCATTGCATCGAATACAGGTGTCCCAACGTTCCTCCCACTTTTTGAAAATGCTCCCCTTAATTATCAAGGAAGTGGTCATCTTTTTCGAAATACTGTCCATTGCATCGAAAACAGGTGTCCCAACGTCCCTCCCACTTTTTGAAAATGCTCCCCTTAATTATCAAGGAAGTGGTCATCTTTTTCGAAATACTGTCCATTGCATCGAAAACAGGTGTCCCAACGTCCTCCCACTTTTTGAAAATGCTCCCCTTAATTATCAAGGAAGTGGTCATCTTTTTCGAAATACTGTCCATTGCATCGAAAACAGGTGTCCCAACGTCCCTCCCACTTTTTGAAAATGCTCCCCTTAATTATCAAGGAAGTGGTCATCTTTTTCGAAATACTGTCCATTGCATCGAAAACAGGTGTCCCAACGTCCCTCCCACTTTTTGAAAATGCTCCCCTTAATTATCAAGGAAGTGGTCATCTTTTTCGAAATACTGTCCATTGCATCGAAAACAGGTGTCCCAACGTCCCTCCCACTTTTTGAAAATGCTCCCCTTAATTATCAAGGAAGTGGTCATCTTTTTCGAAATACTGTCCATTGCATCGAAAACAGGTGTCCCAACGTCCCTCCCACTTTTTGAAAATTCTCCCCTTAATTATCAAGGAAGTGGTCATCTTTTTCGAAATACTGTCCATTGCATCGAATACAGGTGTCCCAACGTTCCTGCCACTTTTTGAAAATGCTCCCCTTAATTATCAAGGAAGTGGTCATCTTTTTCGAAATACTGTCCATTTGCATCGAATACAGGTGTCCCAACGTCCCTCCCACTTTTTGAAAATGCTCCCCTTAATTATCAAGGAAGTGGTCATCTTTTTCGAAATACTGTCCATTGCATCGAAAACAGGTGTCCCAACGTCCCTCCCACTTTTTGAAAATGCTCCCCTTAATTATCAAGGAAGTGGTCATCTTTTTCGAAATACTGTCCATTGCATCGAAAACAGGTGTCCCAACGTCCCTCCCACTTTTTGAAAATGCTCCCCTTAATTATCAAGGAAGTGGTCATCTTTTTCGAAATACTGTCCATTGCATCGAATACAGGTGTCCCAACGTCCCTCCTACTTTTTGAAAATGCTCCCCTTAATTATCAAGGAAGTGGTCATCTTTTTCGAAATACTGTCCATTGCATCGAAAACAGGTGTCCCAACGTTCCTCCCATTTTTTGAAAATGCTCCCCTTAATTATCAGGGAAGTGGTCATCTTTTTCGAAATACCGTCCATTGCATCGAAAACAGGTGTCCCACCGTCCCTCCCACTTTTTGAAAATGCTCCCCTTAATTATCAAGGAAGTGGTCATCTTTTTCGAAATACTGTCCATTGCATCGAAAACAGGTGTCCCAACGTCCCTCCCACTTTTTGAAAATGCTCCCCTTAATTATCAAGGAAGTGGTCATCTTTTTCGAAATACTGTCCATTGCATCGAATACAGGTGTCCCAACGTCCCTTACACTTTTTGAAAATGCTCCCCTTAATTATCAAGGAAGTGGTCATCTTTTTCGAAATACTGTCCATTGCATCGAATACAGGTGTCCCAACGTTCCTCCCACTTTTTGAAAATGCTCCCCTTAATTATCAAGGAAGTGATCATCTTTTTCGAAATACTGTCCATTGCATCGAATACAGGTGTCCCAACGTCCCTCCCACTTTTTGAAAATGCTCCCCTTAATTATCAAGGAAGTGGTCGTCTTTTTCGAAATACCGTCCATTGCATCGAAAACAGGTGTCCCAACGTTCCTCCCACTTTTTTAAAATGCTCCCCTTAATTATCAAGGAAGTGGTCATCTTTTTCGAAATACTGTCCATTGCATCGAAAACAGGTGTCCCAACGTTCCTGCCACTTTTTGAAAATGCTCCCCTTAATTATCAAGGAAGTGGTCATCTTTTTCGAAATACTGTCCATTGCATCGAAAACAGGTGTTCCAACGTCCCTCCCACTTTTTGAAAATGCTCCCCTTAATTATCAAGGAAGTGGTCATCTTTTTCGAAATACTGTCCATTGCATCGAAAACAGGTGTCCCAACGTCCCTCCCACTTTTTGAAAATGCTCCCCTTAATTATCAAGGAAGTTGTCATCTTTTTCGAAATACTGTCCATTGCATCGAAAACAGGTGTCCAAACGTCCCTCCCACTTTTTGAAAATGCTCCCCTTAATTATCAAGGAAGTGGTCATCTTTTTCGAAATACTGTCAATTTCATCGAATACAGGTGTCCCAACGTCCCTCCTACTTTTTGAAAATGCTCCCCTTAATTATCAAGGAAGTGGTCATCTTTTTCGAAATACTGTCCATTGCATCGAAAACAGGTGTCCCAACGTCCCTCCCATTTTTTGAAAATGCTCCCCTTAATTATCAGGGAAGTGGTCATCTTTTTCGAAATACCGTCCATTGCATCGAAAACAGGTGTCCCACCGTCCCTCCCACTTTTTGAAAATGCTCCCCTTAATTATCAAGGAAGTGGTCATCTTTTTCGAAATACTGTCCATTGCATCGAAAACAGGTGTCCCAACGTCCCTCCCACTTTTTGAAAATGCTCCCCTTAATTATCAAGGAAGTGGTCATCTTTTTCGAAATACTGTCCATTGCATCGAATACAGGTGTCCCAACGTCCCTTACACTTTTTGAAAATGCTCCCCTTAATTATCAAGGAAGTGGTCATCTTTTTCGAAATACTGTCCATTGCATCGAATACAGGTGTCCCAACGTTCCTCCCACTTTTTGAAAATGCTCCCCTTAATTATCAAGGAAGTGATCATCTTTTTCGAAATACTGTCCATTGCATCGAATACAGGTGTCCCAACGTCCCTCCCACTTTTTGAAAATGCTCCCCTTAATTATCAAGGAAGTGGTCGTCTTTTTCGAAATACCGTCCATTGCATCGAAAACAGGTGTCCCAATGTTCCTCCCACTTTTTGAAAATGCTCCCCTTAATTATCAAGGAAATGGTCATCTTTTTCGAAATACTGTCCATTGCATCGAAAACAGGTGTCCCAACGTCCCTCCCACTTTTTGAAAATGCTCCCCTTAATTATCAAGGAAGTGGTCATCTTTTTCGAAATACTGTCCATTGCATCGAAAACAGGTGTCCCAACGTCCCTCCTACTTTTTGAAAATGCTCCCCTTAATTATCAAGGAAGTGGTCATCTTTTTCGAAATACTGTCCATTGCATCGAAAACAGGTGTCCCAACGTCCCTCCCACTTTTTGAAAATGCTCCCTTTAATTATCAAGGAAGTGGTCATCTTTTTCGAAATACTGTCCATTGCATCGAAAACAGGTGTCCCAACGTCCCTCCCACTTTTTGAAAATTCTCCCCTTAATTATCAAGGAAGTGGTCATCTTTTTCGAAATACTGTCCATTGCATCGAATACAGGTGTCCCAACGTTCCTGCCACTTTTTGAAAATGCTCCCCTTAATTATCAAGGAAGTGGTCATCTTTTTCGAAATACTGTCCATTTCATCGAATACAGGTGTCCCAACGTCCCTCCCACTTTTTGAAAATGCTCCCCTTAATTATCAAGGAAGTGGTCATCGTTTTCGAAATACTGTCCATTGCATCGAAAACAGGTGTCCCAACGTCCCTCCCACTTTTTGAAAATGCTCCCCTTAATTATCAAGGAAGTGGTCATCTTTTTCGAAATACTGTCCATTGCATCGAAAATAGGTGTTCCAACGTCCCTCCCACTTTTTGAAAATGCTCCCCTTAATTATCAAGGAAGTGGTCATCTTTTTCGAAATACTGTCCATTGCATCGAAAACAGGTGTCCCAACGTCCCTCCCACTTTTTGAAAATGCTCCCCTTAATTATCAAGGAAGTGGTCATCTTTTTCGAAATACTGTCCATTGCATCGAAAACAGGTGTCCAAACGTCCCTCCCACTTTTTGAAAATGCTCCCCTTAATTATCAAGGAAGTGGTCATCTTTTTCGAAATACTGTCCATTGCATCGAAAACAGGTGTCCCAACGTCCCTCCCACTTTTTGAAAATTCTCCCCTTAATTATCAAGGAAGTGGTCATCTTTTTCGAAATACTGTCCATTGCATCGAATACAGCTGTCCCAACGTTCCTGCCACTTTTTGAAAATGCTCCGCTTAATTATCAAGAAAGTGGTCATCTTTTTCGAAATACTGTCCATTTCATCGAATACAGGTGTCTTAACGTCCCTCCTACTTTTTAAAAATACTCCCCTTAATTATCAAGGAAGTGGTCATCTTTTTCGAAATACTGTCCATTGCATCGAAAACAGGTGTCCCAACGTCCCTCCCATTTTTTGAAAATGCTCCCCTTAATTATCAAGGAAGTGGTCATCTTTTTCGAAATACTGTCCATTGCATCGAAAACAGGTGTCCCAACGTCCCTCCCACTTTTTGAAAATGCTCCCCTTAATTATCAAGGAAGTGGTCATCTTTTTCGAAATACTGTCCATTGCATCGAAAACAGGTGTCCCAACGTCCCTCCCACTTTTTGAAAATTCTCCCCTTAATTATCAAGGAAGTGGTCATCTTTTTCGAAATACTGTCCATTGCATCGAATACAGGTGTCCCAACGTCCCTCCTACTTTTTGAAAATGCTCCCCTTAATTATCAAGGAAGTGGTTATCTTTTTCGAAATACTGTCCATTGCATCGAATACAGGTGTCCCAACGTTCCTCCCACTTTTTGGAAATGCTCCCCTTAATTATCAAGGAAGTGGTCATCTTTTTCGAAATACCGTCCATTGCATCGAAAACAGGTGTCCCAACGTCCCTCCCACTTTTTGAAAAATGTTCCCCTTAATTATCAAGGAAGTGGTCATCTTTTTCGAAATACTGTCCATTGCATCGATTACAGGAGTCCCAACGTCCCTCCCACTTTTTGAAAATGCTCCCCTTAATTATCAAGAAAGTGGTCATCTTTTTCGAAATACTGTCCATTGCATCGAATACAGGTGTCTCAACGTCCCTCCCACTTTTTGAAAATGCTCCCCTTGATTATCAAGGAAGTGGTCATCTTTTTCGAAATACTGTCCATTGCATCGAAAACAGGTGTTCCAACGTCCCTCCTACTTTCTGAAAATGCTCCCCTTAATTATCAAGGAAGTGGTCATCATTTTCGAAATACTGTCCATTGCATCAAATACAGGTGTCCCAACGTCCCTCCCACTTTTTGAAAATGCTCCCCTTAATTATCAAGGAAGTAGTCATCTTTTTCGAAATACTGTCCATTTCATCGAATACAGGCGTCCCAACGTCCCTCCCACTTTTTGAAAATGCTCCCCTTAATTATCAAGGAAGTGGTCATCGTTTTCGAAATACTGTCCATTGCATCGAAAACAGGTGTCCCAACGTCCCTCCCACTTTTTGAAAATGCTCCCCTTGATTATCAAGGAAGTGGTCATCTTTTTCGAAATACTGTCCATTGCATCGAATACAGGTGAACCAACGTTCCTCCCAGTTATTGAAAATGCTCCCCTTAATTATCAAGGAAGTGGTCATCTTTTTCGAAATACTGTCCATTGCATCGAATACAGGTGTCCCAACGTTCCTCCCACTTTTTGAAAATGCTCCCCTTAATTATCAAGGAAGTGGTCATCTTTTTCGAAATACTGTCCATTGCATCGAAAACAGGTGTCCCAACGTCCCTCCTACTTTTTGAAAATGCTCCCCTTAATTATCAAGGAAGTGGTCATCTTTTTCGAAATACTGTCCATTGCATCGAATACAGGTGTCCCATTGTCCCTCCCACTTTTTGAAAATGCTCCCCTTAATTATCAAGGAAGTGGTCATCATTTTCAAAATATTGTCCATTGCATAGAAAACAGGTGTCACAAATTTCCTCCCACTTTTTTAAAATGCTCCCTTTAATTATCAAGGAAGTGGTAATCTTTTTCGAAATACTGTCCATTACATCGAATGCAGGTATCCCAACGTTTCTCCCACTTTCGGAATGTCTTCTGGAATTCTTCTTCTGAAATGCTGTTTAAGCACACCTTCGGAGCTGTAATAAGTTGTTGATCAGTCTCAAATCATCTCCATAATGTCTTTTTTAAAAATGGACAACAACCAGAAGTCACATGGTGACAAGTCTCGACTATATGGAGGTTGGAGCATCGACTTAATGTTCATTTTCTCCGAATGAGAAACGGCAGAACTTCATATGTTTGGTCTTAGCACATGAAAAGAAATCGGGAACCAAGTTGAACCTACTCCTTTCATGCCCAAATGCTCCGTTAAAGTTCTACGAATTGATGATTTTCAAATGTGAACCGTATCTTTGATATATCTAATTGATAGCACAGCAAAACAGTCATACCATTCCAGCACTGTGCCATTGCTGGTAGCCAGCACTGCCAGCGATGGCCCAGCACTATGTTGCCGGTGCCGAACCGTCAATAAAATATCCGGGAGGCCAACAGAAGGGCCACAAGTTCAGGCCAACAGCTGGCCAACAGTTGGTACCCCATCATTGTCATATGCCACAGCAGGGCTATCAGTTGTCCATCACAGGCAGTAGCTGCCACAAGTAGCCCTTCAGCGGCCGTGCAAGCACGTGCCAGAAATGATGGCTAGCCTAATGTGGTCCGATAGTTTGCCGATAGTGGCAAACGGCAACCACGTGACGTAACTGGTGGCTTGCCGAATCTTGTCCGTCAATTTCCCAGTAGTAGCCATAAAAAAATCAAGGATAATCGCAGTTCCCCAAAGCTACAGCTTTTTTTTCTACCCTTACTAAACTTGCTAATAGCACGGCCCTGGGGAATTTTTCTCAACAGACCGGAAAAACGCTCATTTGGATCTGGGTGGATACGAACCAAGGCCGTTGGCGTAAGAGCTGAGTTCTCTACCAACCAGACGAATTTTCCACGCACGAACGTATGCTTGAAGCTGTCTGTTTAGTGCAGAATGTGTAATCGAATTCATTTTACAATATTGCAGGGTATTTTTCATAAAAGTCAGTTTCATATAATTCATAAATTTATTTTTTCAACGTAACGATAGTTTTTTCTTTTTTTTTTTTTTTTTGCCTTATAGGAACATCACTCATTTTCAAGGAGTTTACATACTTAGAGTCGCTTTCCAAAGTTTTGTAATGTCCTTCTCGTCTTGAAAGGCGATTGCTGAATTAATATATATTTACCCGACTTCATGTCACATCCTGTTACATTTTTAACGCTGTATCTTTCCTTTCCGTTGTCGGAAGCTACATTTGTTTTAAAGAGGAAAGATATTTTATTTTACTTCTCGTTATTTTTAGAAACGTATTACTCCCAGTCTTGTGTATTCAACCCATGGATGAGTACATTATATCCACATAGCGTTGCTTTTTTTTTCTTTCAAATAATTAATACATTTTGTACGCGTATAATTCTTTTTCTTACCCAACAAACGGTTTTTTAATGTTTTTGGAGGACATTTGTTTCAAGCGGTTTTAAATTTTTTCTTGTTATTCACCCACTCCATCCCATGAATTATTATTCATTGGAATGAAGTGGGTGTATTTCATGGCTTTAATCTAGTATTTCATGGCTTAATCTGATATCTTCGTCGACGAGGAATTTCATTACCAAATTAATTCGCCTCTCCACATATGGATTTTTTCTTAACATCCACTAAAATAACACGATGGCGATAGCGTCGTCTTCAACTAACTGGTGTCATGAAAGACACATCAAGTGTTGCTTCTGCGCATGCGCAGTCCCGTTGCTTCCACCTGCTGTTGGGGTTGCATCGGTTGTCAGCAACGGGCCACCAGTGGCACTTGCTTGGAGTCCCGCAATTCACGGCGATGCTGCAGGGCAATCAATGGCTCGCCAACTGATAGCGCTGCCACCAACGGACTACTACCGGGCTGTGGGCGGCAGATTTCAGTCAGCAGTGACCCATCACTGCCAGCTGGTGGCCAGCAGTTTCGCAGAATTTGGGTTTTTGCTGGGAGGTGTCTGTCTTCCCTTATAATAACACCTATTTTTTTGATGTTTACCTCTGTAACACTCGTTGAAGGTCTTCCTCCTTGCACGATTAAAGCCGTTGACTCACGACCATCCATAAATTCTTTATGCCATCTGTGAATTGTTGACTTTGTTAGACATTAATCTTTCTAAGCCTCATGCAGAAGACGGAAAGTCTCTCTGACAGACTTCTTAAGTTGACATCAAACTTTAATGTCGCATCTATGTTCCTCTTTCACATCCATGTTTTCGGAGAATCACAGCGCGCAAACACTTGTTAGGGGTTCACGAAACAGCGCTTATTAAACTGCGCACTACCGACGACGCATGCGTGATAAACAGGTGTGGCCGGTTGCTATGGTTACTACAAAGACTACCGTTTTTTCGAGACGCGTGCCAAAATCGAACGCAGTTTTGCACATCTTTTATAAAAACAATCCCAGTTGTTTTGGGACAAGCTATGTACTGTATCTTCCATTACTCTCTGGCTTGAGACAGTCTCTTCCATTGTCACGGCAGCAGGCTTTCGAATTTCATCCACACATTTTAAATAGGGTCTTTTTCTGATATTTTCTTGTCTCTTGGGGATTCGGTAAAATATTTTATTTGTTCAGATCCATGTGAGGCATAGATGTCGTGTTTGTCTTACGGCACTGGCTCTCTCCCTTTCTAAGAAACCATCCACACAGCACAGAATACACAGAGCGTCAAAGAATTTTTAAGACTGAGTCTGTAAAATGAAATAGAAACAAGAAATTATAATTTTTTTTGGTTTGTTATTCAAAATAAGTCCCTCCGGCTTCAATACACTTGTTACAGCGATTTAATAATGATTCGAATGCCTGTTCCAGTTCACTTTGCGGAATTGCCTCCGAAGCACGCGTCGAAGCTGTTTGTATGGTCGAAATATCATCAAAATAACACCCTTTTAACGTCATTTTAAGTTTCGGGAACAAAGAAAAGTCGCAGGGTGCTAAATCAGGCGAATACGGTGGATGATTCAACACACAGACGGTATTTTTCGCCAAAAATCTACGGACAAGAAGTGAGGTGTGACTGGGTGCATTATTGTGCAACAAACACCAGATGTTTTCATCGCGATATTCTGGATGAATGCGACGAATTCTTCCCATCAAACGCCTCAAAACATTTAAATAAAACTCACCAGTAATTGTTTGTCTACTTGGAACAAATTCTTTGTGGATAATACCCTTACTATAGAAGAATGTAATGAGCATTATTTTGATTTTCGATGGAACTTTTCTTGTTTTTTGTCTTGTGGCGAGTTTTTTGACTTCCATTCCGCACTTTGTCGCTTTGTTTTAGGATCATATTGAAAACACCATGTTTAATCACCTGTAACAATCGATTTTAAGAAGTTTGGATCATTTTCAGCGCCTGAAATGATATCTCTTCAATGTGCATTTCTCCTTTTTTTTTTTTTTTTATTTAAGGTTTAACGACCACCGTGAGCAACTCAATGGGCTATAAGCAGTCGCCCGTCCCTAATTTAGGGTCACTGGTTCCATTGAAGGGAGAGAGCCAGTGCCATAAGACAAACACAACATCCATACCTCACCGGGATTCGAACACGGACCCCTTTCAGACGAAGCACTTCTCCTTGATTTTTGTTCATTGGTTAACGTGTGTAGAACAAATTTAGCACAGACTTTTGTTTTGCCCAAATCTTCATGCAGGATGGTTCGAATCGTTTCTTTGTTGATATTTAAAGACTCTTCCATCATTCTTAGTGACGCACATCGATTGTTTGCCACGAAATCACGCACTTTTTCAATAATCTCAGGTGTCCTAGATGAACTTGGTCTTCCGGTACGCTTATCATCTTCTAGCGTATCTCTTCCGTCCAAAAACGTTTGTGCCACAGGAAAACATTTGATCTACTTAAACAAAACTCACCGTAAACTTGTTTCATCATTTGGTACGTTTCCGAGGCATTTTTACCAAGTTTTGCGTTAAATTTAATAACAGCCCTTTGTTCCATCTTAATAATTCAACATGAAAAAATTTTACTTCTCTAATGAACGGCCGTTTCGTTTGAGTTACTTTGACAACTGCGCAATACTTTTGGCAGAAAGCAAGCAGATGGCCACGGTTTATAACGCATTCGCGATTACACGGGTGGCGCCATCGTAGGCTGAAATCTAGCGGCAGTCTTAAAAATTCTTTGACGCACTTTGTATTTCGTATATGCTTCACTGAGTACGTAGCACTGAAACATTGATACTTTTCAGATATGTTGCGCAGTGCAACAATTTTGTTTCAGAAACCTTATGGTTACGTCGAAATGTCCTCAAACGTTACATAAATTTGAAACATAACCGATACGTTACAGTGAAAAGTCTTTGTAACTTCAACATACCAACTTCATGTTACTGTTACGTATTAGAAAGATATTTGTAAATTCGTTACATTACTGTTACGTGTTTGAAAGATATTTGTGATATCGTCATATTACTGTTACGTATTTACTACGTTGAGCATTATAGCTTTAATAAACTTTGTAAAATCACAATAAAAAATAATACTCCCGACAGCTGTTTCAAAAGCAACAACAGTCGTATTGCGAGTTGTTTATGTTTTCACAGGTTCAACGCAGTCAGCTGTCCATTGGAAACACTGGCGGTGTTTATATATTGATAAAAAAGAACTAAAAATCGGTCTCAAATGAGGGTTTCGAATTTCTATTATACTCGTACATGTGGAACAGACTATATTTCAACGATAAAAAGAAAGAAAATCAAATTCGTCATTTCTCTAAATACCTACCAAAATGAAATTTCTCAGTTTCAAGAAAAGAAAAGAACATGCTGGTATACAATAGTATACTAATACAACAACACAGCCATCTACTTAAATTTTACAAAATGCTTTTCAGAATTTAAAAATTATAATATTCAAAACAATTACAGATGATCTTGAATCACAAAAAAAAAAAAAAAATTATGAAATATCAAATCAACTAACTAGCTAACTCGAGTGCGACAGTATCGCCAAAGAATATCCCAGTAGTACATGGAAATATGAGTGCTTCGGTGAAATGGCATAAATGAGCATGCGCATCCACGCCGTTGCCAAATAAAAAATCTTAAATATCGCCGAATGGAACATCAAGGTATAGCGATTATGTACAATACAAACTACACTGGCGGAAAGTGAAAAAAGAACACCAAGAAGGAATTGGCGGACGATCATGAAATTTACATATGTTAATGGGGTCGAGTTTACGTAGGTGTGATGTTAATTTCGGGACCAACCGGTGAGCGCTTACGCCACAGCACGGCATAATATGCAAATTATCGTCGGTGGTATTTAAGGAGTACGGCGAAGTGAATGGAATCATTCGTCGGCGTACGGACACGTGCAAAGACCCTGAAGAAGCTGCAATGCCTGGACATGGAAGACGTGTACGATTTCAGCAGTTATGGGACTTTGAGCGAGGTCATCTAGTCGGACTCCGCGAGGCCGGGTGGTCGTATCGTCGCATTGCGGAGCGAATTGGACGGGAAGTATCGGTGGAGGTACGATAGTGGCGTAGATGGTTCGAGGAACATTCCCACACGAGAAGATGTGGAACCCGGGAGTCACAGACGGACTGATGAGCGGACCGATCGACGCATAAGGAGAGCGGCGTTGCCAAGCAGAACATCCACTGGGGCGCAAATCCGAGCTGCCGTTGCACCTGAGGTGACTGTGCGAACAATCCGTAACCGTCTACTGGATGCAGGACTACGTGCACGTGTGCCTCCGGCATGTGTACCGCTGACTCCAGCCCACCGTCAGGAATGGCTGCAGTGGTGTCGCCAACGTTTGCACTGGAGAACGCAATGGCTATCTGTCGTGTTCAGTGATGAAAGCAGACTCTGCTTCGGAGCCTCCGATGGCCGTATGCGTGTTCGCAGACGCACAGGGGAGCGTCTCCACCCTTCTTGTATCCGCCAGCGACACACAGGGCCTACACCTGGTCTTCTGGTGTCGGGAGCGATCAGCTATCACTCCCGTACACAACTAGTGTTTGTACCGGGTACGTTAAACAGTTCCTCCTACATCAACAACATCATTCAGCCCGTTGTTGTGCCATTTGTAAGGTCGGTCCATCGTGGTGTTTTCCAGCAAGATAACGCACGCCCACACACGGAACGTGCAACGCAACATGCACTTCAGGGTGTGAGACAACTTCCATGGCCAGCGGACTTGTTCCCCATTGAGCACGTGTGGGATTTTATGGGACAACGACTTATCCGGTCTCCACGGCCAGCCACGACCATCCCCGATTTACGCTTCCAGATTGAGGATGCTTGGAACTCAATACCCGAAACTTGCATCCAACATCTGTACGACAGACTCCATGCCAGAACTGCACAGTGTGACGCAGTTCATGGCGGTTCAACCTCGTACTAACCATGTTACATGGAAATGTTATTTTTCAGTTTACCAGCAAATACATCTGTATTTTGCCATAATGTTTTGATCACGTTATCCTCTGTATTCCGTTATTATGCTGTATAAATTTCGTTGGTATCAGACGTCACCTTCTTGGTGTTCGTTTTTCACTTTCCGCCAGTGCTTTTTTTTTTTTTGATTGGAGGTTTAACGACCACCGTGAGCAACTCAATGGGCTATAAGCAGTCGCCCGTCCCTAATTTAAGGTGACTGGTTCCAGGGAAGGAAGAGAGCCAGTGCCGTAAGACAAACACAACATCCATGCCTCACCGGGATTCGAACGCGGACCACGTTCGGACGAATGATCAGAGGCCATCGCTTAGACCACTGCGCCACCGGGGCGGCCTTTTTCCGCCAGTGTATAAAGCAGTAATATCGGTGAATGGTATTTTTTTTTTAAAGTAAACGTATTGTACAAAGAGTTATGTTCCAAACTCGATGTTGCTAAAACGTAGTTGTAAGATATCTCTGAAAGTGTAACGAAAATGAGAGGTTGTAACATTATTTATACATATCTGAAACGTTTTGTGCCGTATGGGTACGTGTATGTTTAAAGAAAGCTGAGTGCATATATCTGTAAGAAGCGTCTACACATTCACCAAAATGATTGGAAAGTCCACCATAATAACGCTCGTCTTCACGTGGAGCAGAGTCACTACCTTCTTGGTTGTAAAACATATAAGAAAGGTTTCACAACCTCCATACAGCCAGGATTTAGCACCCTGTGATGTTTTTCTTTTGCCAGCTGTCAAAAAGTACTTGAGGGGACGTAGGTTTACGTCAACAGAAGAGATAGTGAAAGCTTCAAAGGCGGAGCTGAAAGGGATGCAGAAAGATAGCTTCCAGAACATCTTTGAGGAGTGGCAGCAAAGTTTGGACGGGTGCATTGTCTCCGGCGGAGATCACTTTATCAATTTTTGAAGCAAGAAATTGCTAAAAATGTGTGAGTGAGCAATCAGCAGCATATACACCGATAAGCCATTGTATTACGACCACCCCCAGCCTAGAGAAATTAACGCGCCTGGAGACCAAACAGTGGAGCTGGTGAAGTTAACAGAGTAGTATATAGGTTGATTGTAAACTAGAGATGAGTTCGGGCTCAATTTTAGACATTTTGCTTATCCAAGGCTTGCATTTATGCATTATACACTGGCCAAAGATATGGCCCAAGCAAGGATTAGTTTAAAAATCATTAGTTTAAAAAGTTTAGTTCAGTTAATCCACTTCACAATATTAATATGTTTTTAGAAATACTACGCATAAAGCCAAATGTTCTAAAATGTGGATTTGAAAATAAATAAATAATCAGCGTGCCCTTTGACCGTATCAGGGGAATCAGTAATTTTGGTAAAAGCTGAAGAAAAGAAAATCATTTAGAAACACAAAATTCCATTCGTTATTTTTTTTTATTTCTAAATTTACTTTTATTTTGAATAAATTGCATTATAAAACGTATAACGCCGTACAGACAGTTCCAGGTGTTTGAAATTTTCACTCTATCTTTGCAATATAATTTACGTATATGCTAATTGGTAAAGGTAGTTTAGAGTGATGTAGTAGAATATGAAAAAAGCATGTAGGGAAATTTCCAAAATTAAAAAAAAAGAGCGTAAAAGCATTCCAGATTAGATTATTCTGCATTTTGTAACATTAACAAAGCTTTGCGCTTAATAGTATAATAATTACAATATTATCATATGTGTGTGCAGTTTCCAGATCAAGTTCATCATGAAAACAGAGAGAGACAGAGAATTGCATCTAATGCCTCAGCGCTACAACTTGATCTTCTTTTTTCTAAAACTGGACCGGCTTCACTAAAAACAAACGTCACCCCAAAAATCGCGGGAGTGAGGAAATTTTAAAATAAATAAATAACAATACTTCTAACTGCACAATTTTGGAAATTAATACATCATTTTAAAGATAAGATTCTTGATTTTTAATAAAACACAAAAAATGGGAATGTGATTTTTTCCAGTTTTTTGATACCAGACCTTCTTAAACTAATCCTTGCTTGGGCCATAGCTTTGGACAATGCATAATGCAAGTCTTGCTAAGCAAAATTTGTCTTGCAATGGCAGCTAGCTTAGGAAATTGAAAATCCTTCCACCATGGTAACAAATCTTCAATGAAATTGAACACGTGTAATTCAACCGGGCTCGGAATTACACGTGCTGAATTAATTTCAGTAATGAAATTCAAGACGTGTAATTCCGAGCCCGGGTTTTTCGGTAGGTAATGAATTCTGAGCCCAGTCCGAGCCCGGGACCGAGCTCATCTCTTTTGTAAACTCTATAACGAATAAAGTTTTTAACTAAGCTAAGTATAATGCTTTATAATGCTTCTGCTACTGAATTATAATGAATTCAGTACTTCTTCTAAATTGCTAAGCTAATTCAATGCTTGTACTAAGCTAATGCTTCTTCTAATGGTTGTTGTTTGTTAATTAAATCATGAATAAACTTTCCTGCTAGTAGTGTAGTAATAATAATAAACAAGCTTATAACTGGTAGTAATGTGGTAGTAGTAATTAAGATGAATAAAGTCTTATGCTGGTTGTTACTAATAACACTAAATGAAGTAAACCTAACAGCCAGACAGAGATCTGACAAAAACTATGAACTGAGAAAAACGTACTTACAACAAATTCTTTTATTAGATAACTCTTGAATCATCCAACGCACACATATAATGAATTAGCTTTATTTACTTTCCGCTAAGCTAATTATTATGAATGATTCTCTTCCTACCAGCTAGCTAATGATATACTTGTACTAAGCTTCAAAACAATGAATTCAAAAGGGTGTTGTTACTAGTTAATTACGAACTTAAAACAAAGTCTCAACGCTGGTTATTTATAGGAATCAAATAAATGTTATTAACCTAACAGCCAGACAGAGGTCTGACAAAAACTATGAATTGAGAAAGACTGAACTTACTGAAAACTTCTTTATTTGAACGACTCTTGGTCAACTAAGGCACTCATAACTCTTGTACACAATAATGAATAATCTTTCCTCCTCATAACAACACACAAGCTCACCTCATAACAACACACCACCTCATAACAACACACCACACCTAAGTCTCGATGAACGCGCCTATATACTAGCTACCACCACGTCATGACTTACACTCATTGCCAGATCTCATTCAGCGGGTGAAATAACATCTCGTTCAGTAAGAAGATAATTTACATCGTAAAATAAAATAACCAGAGATAGTAAAATCAAAAGGAAAGTGAATATAGAGTATACGTTACACACACACTAATCGTATCACAATAATGAAGAATCAACCTAATCACATAGAACGAAGCTCTCCCTATCCAACAACAAACGCTCTGGCTATACAACAACAAACGCTCTGGCTATACAACAACAAACGCTCTCCATAGGTATCGTTGAACGCGCCTGTTTATACTGGCTACCACCACGTCATGACTTACACTCATTGCCAGATCTCATTCAGCGGGTGAAATAACATCTCGTTCAGTAAGAAGATAATTTACATAGGAAAATAAAATAACCAGAGATAGTAAAAATCAAAAGGAAAGTGAATCGAGAGTATACGTTACAACTCCTTCAACAAAACAAGAAGTGTGACAGTGCACATCAAGACGAACCATATTTGCGAAGGAACCTAGGGTTGCATTCCACTTCTAGTGCCAGAAAAGGGTAAAGTTACATATCCACGTTGAGCCTTCAACAGTGAAAACAGAGACATACCTAATTTATGAGTTGCACAATTCCAATCGCATCAGAGAAGGACTCAAAGGAGCTGCTCAAACTGGCGTCCAAGTGCGTCGTTTCAGATCTCACACCGGCAAATGATAGGGCTGTCGCACCCTCTCGTAGACTCCCATGTGTGGTGTTGATCTTCTCCGCAGCAACAGCGATTCGCGCGACGAGATCTTCCAGGGAGTCCACAGGTGTCTCGTACACCAACGTTTTCATGTGCCTCCAGAAGAAGTCCAGTGGATTAAGAAACGGAAAGTGTGGAGGCCAAGCCACAGGTCCAATCCACCGCCTGAGATATGCAGCATTTAGGAAGTACCGGACCTCGGTGGCAAAGTGTGCTGGAGCCCCATCATGCATAAACCACATGTCCTTCCGTATGGTGAGCAGAACATCCTGCAGCAGGCCGGGAAGCACTTGCTCCAGGAACACACGGTGCGCTATGCGCTGCTCAGACGTATACGTCAATTCTCATGTGATGTTCTTACGATAATATCGCGCTGAATGGGCGCGGCTGCGTTTTTAAATGTTTGCTCCTCATCGTCTACGCGCGTATTCACCGCACCTGATTTGCACATCGTGCTTCTCATGCAGTGTTTGAAACTCCGTGTGTCTGCTGGACATTTTTCGAAGGTGCTCTCTTTTGGCACTATAGGAGTGGACCGCGGCCCTAGGTTCCATTGCAAATATTGTTCGTCTTGATGTGTACTATCACCCCTCTTGTTTTGTTGAAGGAGTTTACAACCACTGTTTCTATACAACCTGAGTAGCTGTTTACGGTTAGCAGAGTTTTCGGAGTTAGAATGGGAAAAGTCGCCGATTTATCGGAGTTTGATAAAGGGCAAATTGTGATAGCACGACGCCTCGGAACTACGATTTCAGAAACAGCGCAGCTTGTGGGTTGTTCACCTGACGCTGTAGCGAGTACGTATCAAAAGTGGTGCACAGATGGCTAAAACGACGAACCGTCGTCCAGCGGGGTGTCGTGTGCAGCTCATTGATGCCAGAGGCGAGCGGAAACTGTAGCGCATTGTTTACAGCGACAAATCACCCGCAGCTGCAACAGTAGTGGTCAGGGCAATGTGTCACAGCACACTTTCCATCGCACCCTTCCACGCATGAGCTTGCCTAGCCAATGCCCCAGGCGTGTCTCCATGCTGATTGCACGTCATCGCCAACAATGGGCGCAACGTGATCGAGATTGGACCGTTGATGATTGGAAGAAAGTGGCCTGATCTGAAGCATCCAGATTCCTGGTGCATCACGTAGACGGAGGAGCGCGGATACTCCGATTACCAAAGGAGGCTACGGCACCTGGTTGCACTTTCAGGCGGAAACAGGCTGGAAGCGGCGGTGTTATGCTGCGGGCTATGTCTTCTAGGGGCACTTTAGGTCCCATTAATCCCAATAGCACAATTGCTGACAGCTGTCAGGACCAAGTTCACACATTCATGGCAACTGTGTTCCCTGCTCGTGATGTGCAGGGCCTGTTTTCTGCACATGCACAGGGCCTCAGAATTTGAAGGGGCCTCCAAACTACCTTAATAAAAGAATAAATTTTCAGAACCAAAATATATTTTCCTTTATAGCTCGAAATTACACTATCTACCAACAAGTAATTGCACACCTGTGATAGCAAAGAAAAACAAAGTTTATTCACCTTCAATAGTTGGTGCAGCCTCCACGAGCGGCGATTACAGCTGCGACCCTACGGGGCATACTCTCAACCAGGCGTTGTACGACGGCTAGCGGTATTTTCTTCCACTCGGCTTGGAGAAGACAGGTCAGTTCCTTCACCGATTTAGGACGGTGGGGGCACCCCTTAAGTCAAAGCTCCAACTCGTCCCAGAGGTGCCCGATAGGTTTAAGGTCCGGGCTCTGCGCAAGCCAGTCCATTCGATTAACCCCATCGTCGCCATACCAAGCCATGGTGGACCTCGCAATATGATGGGTGGCATTGTCATCCTAAAAGTAACATGGGTCCACCCCGTAAAACTGACACAACGTAGGAAGCGCATGGTCATCCGAAATGATGCAGTAGCTCTCGGCGTTGAGTCTACCAGGAATTGCGACCAAGGATCCCGTGCCATAATAGGAGAAACACCCCCATAGCATAATTCCACCGTCGTCGAACTTCACAGTTGGCACAATACATTCCGGCAGGAGGCGTTTCCAGGCAGACGCCAAACCTAGACCCTGCCATCCGAACGGTAGAAGGTGAACCTTGATTCGTCGCTCCAGAGAACCTGTTTCCACTGTTCAACGGTCCACTGTCGACGTTCTTTGCACCACGTTAGCCGAGCAACGCTATTGTACTTGGTGATCAAAGGCTTGTGGGCGGCAGCACGTCCATGATAACAAAGCAGATGGGCTTCCTTACGGATGGTATTCATCGAAAGAACACTCCCGGATGCCTGTTGAAACTCCTCGTGGATGTGGCCCATCGATTTGGTGCGGTTCTTCCGAATTTCTCTGGCCAGAACCCGTCGTTCTCTAACTCACACTTTTGTGGGTCTGCCTGGTCGGGGCACATTTCGACAGTCACCTCTCATCTTCCACTTGCCAATCACGTAGGCCACTGTCGATTTTGGGTACTTCAACTCGCTGGATATGTCACGTATGGATCGGTCATTTCTGTGATACTCGACGATTACACCTTTCTCGAAATCAGAGAGCTCCGAACTGCGTGGCATCTTGCATGCGACTCGTTGCGTTGTTATTTCCCAGACGATATTTAACGGCGGCGGCCATGACGTGTATCAAGACCGCAGATATCGTCGATTTCAGGGGTCTCCAATTACTTGCTGGTAGATAGTGTATTATACGGTTCGGTTTCAAAATTTAGGATGAGGTTTTGGAAACCAAATTATTATTATTTCGTATAATAATAAAGCTCAAGTGTAGCGCTGAGCTGTTATCGGCCAGTGTAACATCTTCATCTCATCCTTATTTGTAACAATCAAAATGCAATGGGAACAACCTATTTTCGGAGCAATACAGTATATTATATATGAAAAGCATTTCAGCAAACATGTAGAATTTGCTAAAAAATATTTTTATTATTAATATTAGTCTTGTGAGAACAAACATTGTGAATCAATATTCATAATTATGAAGGGTTTATTTTTACATAAATAAAAATACAAAAAAGTTAAACTAGGTGTTTAGAATTATAGATAATGTTATGGTAAACTAGGTGTTTTGAATTATAGATACTGTTATGATAAACCAGGTGTTTTAAATTATAGATAATGTTATGATAAACTAGGTGTTTTAAATTATAGATAATGTTATGGTAAACTAGGTGTTTTGAATTATAGATAATGTTATGATAAACTAGGTGTTTTAAATTATAGATTATGCTATGGTAAACTAGGTGTTTTGAATTATAGATAATGTTATGATAAACTAGGTGTTTTAAATAATAGATAATGTTATGGTAAATTAGGTGTTTAGAATTATAGATAATGTTATGGTAAATTAGGTGTTTAGAATTATAGATACTGTTATGATAAACTAGGTATTTTGAATTATAGATACTGTTATGATAAACTAGGTGTTTGAAATTATAGATAATGTTATGGTAAACTAGGTGTTTTAAATTATAGATAATGTTATGATAAACTAGGTGTTTTAAATTATAGATAATGCTATGGTAAACTAGGTGTTTTGAATTATAGATAATGTTATGATAAACTAGGTGTTTTAAATAATAGATAATGTTATGGTAAATTAGGTGTTTAGAATTATAGATAATGTTATGGTAAATTAGGTGTTTAGAATTATAGATACTGTTATGATAAACTAGGTGTTTTAAATTATAGATAATGTTATGATAAACTAGGTCTTTTAAATTATAAATAATGCTATGGTAAACTAGGTGTTTTGAATTATAAATAATGTTGTGGTAAACTAGGTCTTTTGAATTATAGAAAATGTTATGGTAAACTAGGTGTTTTGAATTATAGATAATGTTATGGTAAACTAGGTGTTTTGAATTACAGATAATGTTATGATAAATTAGGTGTTTTAAATTATAGATAATGTTATGGTGAACTAGGTGTTTTGAATTATAGGTACTGTTATAGTAAACTAGGTGTTTTGAATTATAGATAATGTTATGATAAACTAGGTGTTTTAAATAATAGATAATGTTATGGTAAATTAGGTGTTTAGAATTATAGATAATGTTATGGTAAATTAGGTGTTTAGAATTATAGATAATGTTATAGTAAACTAGGTCTTTTGAATTATAGAAAATGTTATGGTAAACTAGGTGTTTTGAATTATAGATAATGTTATGGTAAACTAGGTGTTTTGAATTATAGATACTGTTATGATAAACTAGGTGTTTTAAATTATCGATAATGTTATGGTAAATTAGGTGTTTTAAATTATAGATAATGTTATGATAAACTAGGTCTTTTAAATTATAGATAATGTTATGGTAAACTAGGTCTTTTGAATTAGAGAAAATGTTATGGTAAACTAGGTGTTTTGAATTATAGATAATGTTATGGTAAACTAGGTGTTTTGAATTACAGATAATGTTATGATAAACTAGGTGTTTTAAATTATAGATAATGTTATGATAAACTATGTCTTTTAAATTATAAATAATGCTATGGTAAACTAGGTGTTTTGAATTATAAATAATGTTGTGGTAAACTAGGTCTTTTGAATTATAGAAAATGTTATGGTAAACTAGGTGTTTTGAATTATAGATAATGTTATGGTAAACTAGGTGTTTTGAATTACAGATAATGTTATGATAAATTAGGTGTTTTAAATTATAGATAATGTTATGGTAAACTAGGTGTTTTGAATTATAGGTACTGTTATAGTAAACTAGGTGTTTTGAATTATAGATAATGTTATGATAAACTAGGTGTTTTAAATAATAGATAATGTTATGGTAAATTAGGTGTTTAGAATTATAGATAATGTTATGGTAAATTAGGTGTTTAGAATTATAGATAATGTTATAGTAAACTAGGTGCTTTGAATTATAGATAATGCTATGGTAAACTAGGTGTTTTAAATATAGATAATGTTATGGTAAACTAGGTGTTTCAAATTATATCTTGGAGGATAGTTTTTTTTTTCCTTAAATAATACTATAAAAAAAAAAAAAAAAAGAATTCCAGAGTAATTAATGTTACAGCTGTAAGCTCTGCGGGTAAAGGGGAAGTACACGCCACATTGGCTATGAAATTGACTAGCATGTGGGATATGTTTTAATGTTTTACAGCTAGAAAAACTGCTTGCAAAAAAATATTTACCAGTAAATATATTTTTCGCCTGTTTGACTGAAAATTTTAATCGAGTGGGGCCCCAGACATAGGATGTGCACAGGGCCTCGACAGACCTAAGTCGGGCCCTGGTGATGGCCATTACCAACAGAATAATGCGCCATGCGACACTGCCAGAATCTTCAAGGAGTGATTCGAGGAACATGCTGGTTATTTTCTGTTAATGCCCAGGCCTCCAAATTCACCTGATATGAACCCAATCGAACATTTGTGGTTCGACTTGGAAAAGCGGGTTCGCGCTAAATCACAACCACCCCGAAATTTACGGGAAGTGGAGGACCTGTTGTTGACATTATGGTACCAGATACCCAAGTATACCTATCGTCACGTCATCCAACCGATGCCTCCCCGGGCGGCCGCTGTATTACGGGCTAAATGGGGTCCTACAGCTTATTAGGTATAGGTGGTCATAATGTAATGGTTCATCGGTGTAACACGGCGAATATTAAAAAAATCGAATTCTTTTTTTTTTTTTTTTTTTTTAAACGTTCAAAGCATCAAAGTGACCAATCGCATCAGCGGTCTCTTAATACTTGTTGAAATTTTACGTTGGTTAAATGAAGGAAAAAAAGTTTGCCTTAATTTCCGAATGTTTCCAACACGAATTGTGATGAAAAATAATAATTCTAATAAGATCTCAAGAAATATAGGGGTTATTAGTAGTGCAGTGGCCAATTTAACCCCAAAAATAATGATTTTGTTATACTACACTTTAATTCAATTTCACCTAATCTATTGTACACTATCTACCAACAAATAATTGGACACCCCTGCAATCGACGATATCTGCGGTCCTGATACACGTCACGGTCCCCGCCGTTAAATATCGTGTGGGAAACAACAACGCAACCAGTCGCATGCAAGATGCCAAGCAGTTCGGAGCTCTCTGATTTCGAGAAAGGTGAAATCGTCGGGTATCACAGAAATGGCCGATCCATACGTCCCATATCCAGCAAGTTGAAGTACCCGAAATCGACAGTGGCCTACGTGATTGGCAAGTGGAAGATGAGAGGTGACTGTCGGAATGTGCCCCGACCCGGCAGACCCACAAAACTAGGAGTTAGAGACCGACGGGTGCTGGCCAGAGAAATTCGGAAGAACCGCACCAAATCGATGGGCCACATCCGCGAAGAGTTTCAATAGGCATCCAGGAGTGTTCTTTCGATGAATACCATCCGTGAGGAAGCCCATCTGCTCGGTTATCATGGACGTGCTTCCGCCCACAAGCCTTTGAGCACCAAGTCCAATAGCGCTGCTCGGCTAACGTGGTGCAAAGAACGTACACAGTGGACCGTTGAACAGTGGAAACAGGTTCTCTGGAGCGACGAATCAAAGTTCACCCTCTACCGTTCGAATGGCAGGGTCTGGGTTTGGCGTCTGCCTGGAGAACGCCTCCTGCCGGAATGTATTGTGCCAACTGTGAAGTTCGGCGACGGTGGAATTTTGCTATGGGGGTGTTTCTCCTGGTATGGCACGGGACCCTTGGTCGAAATTACTGGTAGACTCAATGCCGAGACCTACTGCACCCTTTTGGATGACCATGCGCTTCCTGCTTTGTGGCAGTTTTACGGGGTGGACCCATGTTACTTTCAGGATGACAATGCCACCTGTCATGTTGCGAGCTCCACCATGGCTTGGTATGGTGACAATGGGGTTAATCGAATCGACTGGCCTGCGCAGAGCCCGGACCTTAACCCTATCGAGCACCTCTGGGACGAGTTGGAACGTCGACTTTAGGGGTGCCCCCACCGTCCGAAATCGTTGAAGGAACTGACCTGTCTTCTCCAAGCCGAGTGAAAGAAAATACCGCTAGCCGTCGTACAACGCCTGGTTGAGAGTATGTCCCGGAGGGTCGCAGCTGTAAACGCCGCTCGTGGAGGCTCCACCAACTATTGAAGGTGAATAAACTTCGCTTTTCCTTTGCTATCACAGGTGTCCAATTACTTGTTGGTAGATAGTGTATATCTGTTTGAGGATCGACTACTTTATGCAATATGAAAAAAACTTAAGTCGTTACAAAATAGATTCATAAGACTTCTACAATTTAAACTACAAAATACTGAATTTTCAAAAAGTCTTTCAGGCTAGACTCAGTCCAAACGATTTTAATATACTCACTATTCAACAATTGCATATCTATAGTATAGGTAAACTAATGTTTTTGAGAATTAAAAATGGTTATTACCAAGATTTAATTACAATAAATACTCACAGTCATGATTATTCCACGAGACATAAAACAACATTAATCCCAATGTTTCCACTAACAGAACGATTTAGATCATTTGTTGATTATACTGGTTCTGCATTATGGAATACATTTCCTACTGATATTCTATCACTTATTAATATTAATATATTTAAAAGGAAAACTCAGGCATTGCTTACTGACAAAAAGCTCACAAAGTATTATTACCTTTATTAATTGATAGTACCACCCCTAGCTGTGTTTGATATTTTGTGGACTTGACTTGTTTCATTTATTTTTTTATTTATTTTTAATTTTCATGAAAATTTTGATGTTTTGGGAGAAGTCAGGCTTATCAGGCCTTTTCCCTCCACATTCCCTGTTGTTACAAAAATATATTATTTGTGTTATATATTTATGATTATGTAATACCATGTCTGTAACAACTAAAATGCAATGAAATGAAATGAAAAAAAAAGTGTCTAAAGAAATGTCCATACATTTTCAGAATGGTGACCGAATTCATGTTACGGTTATGGATATTAAACCGCCAACGCAGAAAAAATTATAATAATCACGCGTTGTTACGAAAAAGAAATTCTTTGTGCTCGAAAAAGGAAGACAGCGAAGGGAAATAACCAAGCCACGCTCGTTGCCACCATTTTTTTCTGCACTATCATTCTTCACTGAGCAATTCATTTTTTTCCACGGGAAACATTTCTACGCATCTGGCAACAAAGCGAAATTAAAATGAACTAAATTAGATTTGAATACATCTGCTCGCTCAACAAGATTCCTTTTTTTCATTTCGCTAGCATGTTCTGTACCACATTTTATGTCAGACTTTCTGTTATGACTTTCTTCGTCAAAGAGAACGTAAAATACAGAAGATTCGGATTATTAAAGTAAAAATGTGGAAAGATTATGCATTCTGTTTTGTTTTTATTTCTCTCTTGGTAGGAAAAGCGCATTTATTATCACCGGCAATTCTTTTTATGTTGGAATAAATTCCGCAGCTCTGCAAGGCTGCCGTCACAGGAGTGTTCTGCTTTTTATTTTATTTATCATGCCTTTTCTTTCTTTAAATTACAGCCTAGTTTAAAAAGAAATAAATCAGTTACTCTAGACGCAAGACTTTTCCACACTTGCCTGTAGTTCGTATGCTATTTATACTGTTGATTTATCATTTATGGGAACGGATTCTTGTTAATCGGAAGAATCTTCTTCGTGGTTTTTTAAGAACTCTAAGAATTACTTTCCTATTGAATATTAAATACAACTTCTCCCAGTATGCAAGAGATTAAGTTAACAGAGCGGTGAATTTGTCAGTCTGTTTTTTTTTTTATTTCAGTCTTCAAGTAAGACCTTAACATACTATAACGAAGTAAATTTCTCCGTCATTTTTATCCGCGCCAGGATTCGAACCCGGGTCCACTCATTCCGGAATAAGTTGCTCTACCAATTAAGCTACGCGGACATTTTATTCTGATTCCTATCTGCCTTTATGTCGTGTGCGTCCTTCTGGCAGGTACGTCACATCTCCTGGTACGTTACATCATCTCCCCCTTATTTTTATTTTTATTTTTTTTTTTTTCGAAGTGCTGCTCTTATTTTTCCTATCTCGCGGTGTGGAAATAACATCACACCATTGCGAGATTGTGAACGGTCGGGTCATCCTTATAGTTCGGGCGCCATTGTAACGAAGTGAATTTCTCCCTCATTTTTATCCGCGCCAGGATTCGAACCCGGATCCCCTCATTCCGGAATAAGTTGCTCTACCAATTGAGCTACGCGGACGTTTTATTCTGATTCCTATCTGCCTTTATGTCGTGTGCGTCCTTCTGGCAGGTACGTCACATCTCCTGGTACGTTACAATACTAGCGTACAGAGTGTCGTAGATCGGTTGTTTTTAGGCTTTACATAAATCTGTACAAAAAAAAAAAGTGAAAACTCTCACTGACTCATCACCGAACCTCAGAAACTACTGAACTTAGAACTTGCATATTTGGCAGGAATGTTCCTTTTACAACATAGAGACGCACTAAGAAATGATTTTTTCCTACGATAACATTAAGTGGGTCGTTTTTTAAATAACCCACTTTTGATAACGCTAAGACGTTTTGCGATGATCGAGCCATTGCTGTCCAGCAACTGAGTCCTGCTCTAAGTTTTGAATGACTTGAGTTGACCTGCTCAGTTTATATTTTGTTCTAAATTTATTTAACAAAAAACCTTAAAAATCACTTAAAAAGCGCTATATCATAAGAAAGCATCGATGGACAGCCGAAATTTAAGATTGGATTCCAAGGGACAGGAAAAGACCCAGAAGAAGACCACATGGGAGATGGGTGGATGAAATTAGAAAGTATGCGGGAGTGACATGGAGGAGACTGGCACAAGACAGACCGTTTTGAAGGAAACTTGGGGAGACCTTCGTCCAGCAGTGGATTGATAATGGTTGACAATGATGATATCATAATATGCTTTACATTTAAATATTTATTATCGTTTGACATATCGAATGTCAAAGTTTTTTGATTTATTCTAAATTTATTTAACAAAAACAAAACAAAATATTTTAAATATCACGTGAAAAAATATAAAATATGTAAAATATCACGTAAGCATTCGATATGTTAAACGATAATATAATTGCTTAAATGCAAAACATATTATGATATAGCGCTTTTACGTGATACTTAAAAATGTTTTTATTAAATAAACATACGTTTAAAGCTTATGTTTATTTAATAAAAAATTTAAATATATATATCACGTAAAAAGTGCTATATCATAATATGTTTTGCAATTGACCAATTATATTATCGTTTGAAATATCGAATGTCAAGATTTTTTGAGTCAAAACTCAAATTGAAGGTTTGCTTTGCTATGACGATCAATAAATCACAAGGACAGTCCTTAAAAATAGCTGGCATCGACTTAAGAGAAAACTGTTTCTATCATTTACAATTTTACGTAGCGTGCTCAAGAGTTAGTTCTCCTAGCAGTTTGGTAATACTGGCGGATGATTCCAAAACAGCCAACGTAGTATACAAAGAAGCACTAACATTATAACGAAGTGAATTTCTCCGTCATTTTTATCCGCGCCGGGGTTCGAACCCGAGTACGCTTATTCCGGAACAAGCAGCTCTACCAACTGAGCTACGCATACATGTATTCTGATTCCTATCTGCCTTTATGTCATGTGCGTCCTGCCGGCAGGTACGTCACATCTCCCCCCCCCGAAAGAGGGCCGGGGGCATGGCCTACGGGTCAGCCGTGACCATGAATCGCTGCAGGCAGACAACCACTGTAGAACGTGCACTTGAGAACTCCCAGTCAATCTGGTGTGTGGAATGCAATGTCACACACATTTATTTTTCGAAGCACTGGAGAAGGGATTCTCTGATTTTTCCTATCTCGCGGTGTGGAAATAACATCACACCAATGCGAGATTTTGAACGGTCGGGTCATCCGGGTAGTTCGGGCGCCATTATAACGAAGTAAATTTCTCCGTCATTTTTATCCGCGCCGGGGTTCGAACCCGAGTACGCTTATTCCGGAACAAGCAGCTCTACCAACTGAGCTACGTAGACATGTATTCTGATTCCTATCTGCCTTTATGTCATGTGCGTCCTGCTGGCAGGTACGTCACAACATAAGTCAAAATATTATTCTTATTTTCCAATTCGTTCATCGCTATAAAAATGTTTAGTTACAAATGACAACACTCCGCATCTTAAAAGGATGCAGAAATTCACGCTATAAACATTATGTATTTGAATCCATTTTATTACCGATATGATATAATCTTATATATAAAACAAAAAAAAACGTCTGTTTGTCTAAAGCAACAAAAACTCTAGAACGCCGAACTGTGGCATCGTGAAATTAGCATAGCTTATTAATATTGGAATTTCTAGGTCAACGCAACTATTTTAATACGTCTACGTTGTTCCGTTCGCGAGTTATGAATTAATTAATAAGCTAATCAATAAAATCAACGTCGTTTGCTACGTCATCCTGTTCCAAATCGGAAAGCACGTGACTGCATTTATCCACAGGTGTTTCTATTCTTTGGGAACTAACTGTGCATAAAAAAATGCAAAAACTAACTTTCCGAAATCTTAACGAAACGGGCTGAAATTTTTATCAACACCATGACTGGTAATAAGAGGAGTCCCTCAAAATTTTACCGGAATCCGGTCAAAACATTTTAAAATAGGCATGGAATTTTTAGATCATCGGTAAACAGAAATATATATGCAGAAACGTTAATAAAATTTTGACGGCTAATTTAAAAAGTTATTTACCGATCCAGGCGAAATTTCGATGTCATGTTCCTATTAACGATTTATGATGTCTTTTTTTTTTTTTTTTTGATTGGAGGTTTAACGACCACCGTGAGCAACTCAATGGGCTATGCGCAGTCGCCCGTCCCTAATTTAGGGTCACTGGTTCCACGGAAGGGAGAGAGCCAGTGCCGTAAGACAAACACAACATCCATGCCTCACCGGGATTCGAACCCTTTCGAACGAATGATCAGAGGCCATCGCTTAGACCACTACGCCACCGGGGCTGCATTTATGATGTCCCTTAAAATTTCAGCCAGTTTAATAAAATATTCGCAAAGATACGTTTTTAACTTTTTTATCCCAGAGATTCGTCCCTCAAAGACGTCTGAAACGGAGAGCGCGTGATGCATTTGATCGTCGATAACAAATTGTTAACGAATTTTGTTCATCCAGTGTTCTAATGCTGTGTCTCCTGGACGCGTGTTAAATAATTCGTAACGCTTTTGGTCCGTTTGATTCTAGAGATTCCATACATTCTGTACGGGCAAAGCCGGTGTAAAAACGGACACATTAACCGTGTTAATTAATATTAATGATGAACATTATGTTGCTTTTTCGTGACCGAAAAGTCCAAAATGGCTACAGAAAGTTCGCGAACATTTCTTATTTTTCAGAGGCCAAGAGCTGCCAACAAAAGACTTTAGTTTCTCACGCCTTAGAAGGGCGAGGCCTTTTTCGACGAACTGATAGTATCGTCAATGACACCGTAACTTTCGCTGTACATTGTTAGTGTCGTCTAGACGCCTACAAGTCTGGAAACAGCCATCCACCTTTGTATGAACATAACAATGTGCATTGTATTACTATAAGAATGTACTTCGACGGTAGGATTACTTTCTCAAAGGGGGCACTCACTAATGGAAAACCTGAGGAAGACCGCGGGGACGCGGAAGGTAAGATTAAAATTCATCAGCAGGAAGCCGGGCCACCACCCATGGGTGTGGCCGGTGAAGGGCGCCAACGGTGACCCACGCGACCAGAGAGGCGAGCCACATCAACAGGTCAGCGTGAGGTCAAGGTCAGCGCGAGGGCTTCGCGCCGGCGCAGCGCGGAGGGGGGAGTCTAGCAGGTCCCTTGAAGAGGATCTGTTAGTTAGTCTGCTTTCGGTCAACGGAGAGAGTTCTCCGAAAGAAGGAGACGCGAAGCGTTTGCCTTTCTGTGTGTGGGTCGAGGAACGCTCCAAGCTAGAGAGTGTCCGACGCTCAAGGTGGAGTTTAGCGAGCATCTGTCCTAGAAGAGATAGAGTGTTCTGCTGGAGCGGAATAGGCCCTGAGCAGGAATTCTGCTGGCGTAGTAGATATTTCGCTACAAGGAATACGAGCTTAGCTCAGGCGGCTGGAACATCTGGTAGAGAAGAATAGTTAGAATACTATTTCTCAAGATTCACTGAGATATAGAGCTATTTAGTGTCAGGTAGACTCTAGCTGGAACTTCCACGCCGATAGAGAATTTTCTTGGGAAGTAATCATCCTAGCTTCCGCGTTCCACTATTCCTGTCAGGTCGAATCCTTAGTGAAGCCTGATGTTAGAGAACGAGTAATCCGCTGCCGCCTAAACTCTAATTGTTTATGTAATAAATGTTTGTGTGTTGTTAACAGAAGCTTCTCTGGATATAATTTTATCTTAGTGTAAATATTATTCCGTACGTTCAGCTGTTGTCACTCTGTCTTCCCGAATCACAGATCTAATATTAAAGTGGGGAAGGATTCGTTTGTTCGCTCGAACAAAGTTGGAGGGAGTGTTTCTGAGAAGCACAAACACTCCCTTGTTATTGTGAGAGACCAATTAGCGGACGCCTCAGATCCATAAGTTATTGTGAGAGACCAATTAGCGGACGCCTCAGATCCATAAGTAGAAGGCAGTGCTACAACACGTGACCAGTCTTTTCGCTCTCACAGCCGGGTAGTAAAGCAAGTAAAGTTATATAACAAACCGATCAAGTGTATTATTAGTATATTAATTTATGGTACTAATTATATTATGGTATGAAATCCTGTATTTTAGAAATATTTTTAATATCATCACGTACGAAGAACGGGCATTTAGCTAGTATTAATATATAGGGGATGTTGCCCCGTCCTGTGACGGAGTGAAATTTTTAATTGAACCAGATTGAAAACAAATCAAATAGACGCCGGATTTCTGTAAGGAAATATAGTAAAAAATTATAGAGGGTTCGTAGGAAAGTCCCTTTAGCCTAGAATAACTTGCGAACGGAGAGAGATACAGTTATGCAAGTGAGATAACGGTATAGTAAAGCGACTACGCCCGATCGAATGCAACCTATAGCAGCGCCCCTAGAGGCGAAATGCGGAAGTTAGCCATTGCAAATCGAAAACGAAATGAGATAGAGCAAAATTTCCAATTACAAAGTTGTAGAGCATCAATTAATTAGTACAAAACGACATTTGTTTCACACGGATAAGATAAATTGTCTCCTGAATACCCTACAATGTATGAAATCGATGCGCGACGATTCGAATCTGCATATTCACATTTCGCAAATGTAGCCGTATGCAAATGCAGATTGTGACGTTATACCGCACCTACGATATATAAAAACCAGTAGCAGGATGTACCCTGATCAGAAGTTTAGGTCTACGTACGCTGTGTGAGAATGGCGAGCTTGGATTTCTGGGGTGACCTAAAAAATCAGGTGTATGCAACAGCGCCTACAAGTCTGCGTCGTCGTGTTACAGATGCTTGCAATAGTGTGACACCTTCCATGCTGAGGAATGTGCATGCAGAGTTACTTTCACGAATACAAATGTGTATCGTGGGCAAATGGCGAACTCTTCGAACATACTCGATATTAACTTTTTATCACTGTGCGCCAGTTTGCCTTTTTTGTTTTTGTTTTGTCTGACGTCATCAACCTGTATTGACATAAGTACGCATTGATGCAATAAATTGTGTGTATTTGCTCATACCTATGCCTGTTCCCTTCAAACGTTCACCAAAAAGGTCGCGAATCGATTTCGGACATTTTAGGGTATTCAGGCGACAATTTTTCTTATCCGTGTGAAACAAATGTCGTTTTGTACTAATTAATTGATGCTCTACAACTTTGTAATTGGAAATTTTGCTCTATCTCATTTCGTTTTCGATTTGCAATGGCTAACTTCCGCATTTCGCCGCTAGGGGCGCTGCTATAGGTTGCATTCGATCTGGCGTAGTCGCTTTACTATACCGTTATCTCACTTGCATAACTGTACCTCTCTCCGTTCGCAAGTTATTCCAGGCTAATGGGACTGTCCTATGTATCCTGTATAGTAAGAACTCAGAACTAAAAATTATATGCCATTAATTTCCGTTTTTCAAAAGACCTCGGGATAAATAACATTCTGTGTAAAGTATTTGTTGCTTAAAAACTATAGGTTAGAGCCTTTAGATACATGGATACTTTGCAAAATGTGTAATACAATCAGCACTAAACTCGGAAAGTTGTTTTCGTGTAAACTTACCTTAATAACTTTCACTTTAATTTTTCGCGTTAAATGACTTTTTCTGCGGCACACTTGTTATTCCCTCGACGGCTTGTTTTAGACTGTCCTATTCGACGGTTAGTTTGAAACTTCATACCGAAACTTTTTATACAAAATAATGCGACATCTGTTGTTACAAATAGGAACTATCTAAATTCCGTACAATGTGCTATTGGGGCGACATCTGCTTTTAGATCCAATCTTGCTTATATTGACATCTCAAGATTTCAGTTTTTATTGTAGATTAGAGCGTTTAGATGGTTCGATATTTTGCATAATGTGTAATATAATCAGCACTAAACTCGAAAAGTTAGTTAAGTTATAAAAGTAAAAAAATAATTAAAGCGTGCAAATTAATATTCGAATTGTGCTAAATTAAATTCTTATACAAACGCCACTTGTCGTGATATTAAGAATTCAATTCGAATTTTGTAGATCGGAAAAATAGAAATCGAGTAATTAATAATCTAATGTCTTTAAATTAGCACGCGATCACTTTGACATCTGAAAGTATCGCGTGCTGTTGTATAGCGGGTAATCACTTTGACATCTTGAGAGCACAGACGAACTGACCTATACGAGACGGGGCATCAATGCAGACGTTGCTGTGACGACAAGCGTTCCAGAGAGAGGGGGAGAGAGAGGGAGAGAGACAGAGAGAGAGAGGGGGAAAGGGAGAGAGAGAGGGAGGGAGGGAGGGAAAGTGAAAGAGAGAGGGGAGAGAGGGAAGGGAGGAAGACAGAGAGAGGGGAAAGAGGGGAGGGAGGGAAAGAAAAAGAGATAGGGAGAGAGGGGGAGGGAGGGAGACAGAGGGAGGGACAGAGAGAGAGAGGGAGGGACACAGAGAAAGGGGGAGAGAGAGGGGGAGAGGGAGGGAAAGAGAAAGAAAGAGGGGAGAGAGGGGGAGACAGAGAGAGGGAGGGACAGAGAGAGAGGCAGAGAGAGGACGAGAGGGAGAGTGAGGGAATGAGAGGGGCGAGAGAGGGAGAGAGGGAGGGAGGGAGGGGGAGAGGGAGAGAGAGGGGGAGGGAGAGGAAGAGGGGAGAGAGAGAGAGAGGGGGAGAGGGGGGAAGAGGGGAGGGAGAGAGAGGACGAGAGGGGCGAGAGAGGGAGAGAGGGAGGGAGGGGGAGAGAGGGAGGGAGGGAAAGTGAAAGAGAGAGGGGAGAGAGGGAAGGGAGGAAGACAGAGAGAGGGGAAAGAGGGGAGAGAGGGAAAGAAAAAGAGATAGGGAGAGAGGGGGAGGGAGGGAGACAGAGGGAGGGACAGAGAGAGTGAGGGAGGGACACAGAGAAAGGGGGAGAGAGAGGGGGAGAGGGAGGGAAAGAGAAAGAAAGAGGGGAGAGAGGGGGAGACAGAGAGAGGGAGGAACAGAGAGAGAGGCAGAGAGAGGACGAGAGGGAGAGTGAGGGAATGAGAGGGGCGAGAGAGGGAGAGAGGGAGGGAGGGAGGGGGAGAGGGAGAGAGAGGGGGAGAGGGAGGAAGAGGGGAGGGAGAGAGAGGGAGAGAGAGGACGAGAGGGAGAGAGAGGGAGTGAGAGGGGCGAGAGAGGGAGAGAGGGAGGGTGGGGGAGAGAGGGAGGGAGGGAGGGAAAGTGAAAGAGAGAGGGGAGAGAGGGAGGGAGGGAGACAGAGGGAGGGACAGAGAGAGAGAGGGAGGGACACAGAGAAGGGGGGAGAGAGAGGGGGAGAGGGAGGGAAAGAGAAAGAAAGAGGGGAGAGAGGGGGAGACAGAGAGAGGGAGAGACAGAGAGAGAGGGAGGGACACAGAGAGAGGGGGAGAGAGAGAGGGGGAGAGGGAGGGAAAGAGAAAGAAAGAGGGGAGAGAGGGGGAGACAGAGAGAGGGAGGGACAGAGAGAGGGGGAGAGAGAGGACGAGAGGGAGAGAGAGGGAGTGAGAGGGGCGAGAGAGGGAGAGAGAGAGGGGGAGGGAGAGGAAGAGGGGAGGGAGAGAGAGAGGGGGAGAGGGAGGAAGGGAAGAGAGATATCGATGTTTATATGAATATTATTCCCTTACAAACGAGTTCCATTCGAGACACGTTGAAGATGTTTCGTATGCTTCCCACGTTCCATAATGACGTCAAATTTAATTTCTGTTGTAATGACGAACCACTCCTGAATGGTTCCCACCCTACGAATGATTCCTCACAATGAATGGCGAATGGTTCGCTCTTACCTCAGTGAATGATCATTTAATCCGCCATTACTACGACACACACTGAAGTCACAGGACTTTAAATATTATATCTCCTCCCACAGGGGCGGCGGAAAGTGAAGTTCGTTGACCGGGCCCAAAATTTCGAATCGTGGGGCGCCCATTAACTTCCCGCTTCCCGGGACAAACAGGAGAAAAACAAAGCCATAAGAGCTTCGTTGGGAATTAGGACCACTTAAAAACTTACCTGGAGGAACTTTCTAAGGCACATCACAACAAACGCACATACGTCAAATAAAAAAACAAAATAAAAATAAAAATCTTGGCTGAAATTATAGACCGGGCCCAAGCCCCGCCAGAACCACCACCATGTAGCACTGTGGGAGCAGACAGTCTCGGGTTTACACTAGAGATGAGCTCGGGCTCGGACGTGCTCAGAATTCATTAATTATGAAAAAACTCGTGCCCGGGCTCAGAATTACACGTCTTGAATTTCATTACTGAAATTAATTCAACACGTGTAATTCCCAGCCTGGTTGAATTACACGTGTTGAATTTCATTGTGGATTTGTTACCATGGTGGAAGGATTTTCAATTTCCTAAGCTAGCTGCCATTGCAAGACAAATTTTGCTTAGCAAGACTTGCATTATGCATTGTCCAAAGCTATGGCCCAAGCAAGGATTAGTTTAAGGAAGTCTGGTATCGAAAAACTGGGAAAAAATCACATACCCATTTTTTGTATTTTATTAAAAATCAAGAATCTTATCTTTAAAATGATGTATTAATTTCCAAAATTGTGCAGTTAGAAGTATTGTTGATTATTTTTTAATCCCGTGAGGAAATTTTATTGCTTGAGGTCACAACCATTCCACCATAAACCTTCAACGAGAGTTTGGTGGGATGGTGGTGATCTCAAGCCTGCCGTGATTTTAAACTTTTTATTGGATTTTAATGGTTAAATATTTTAAACTTCAAATTAAACTACTGGTGCAATAAGTACACTGAACAACAATGGAATAGGATATTTTATCAAAATGTAGCACTGAAGTGCCAGAAAAACTGCTACAGACGAGCGTATGCAAAATACATAGCATCATTACCTATGCGCGTTCTCGGTTGCGTCCGCCAGTGCGTATATAAAGCGATAGACATCTTTGCCAGCTTTCAGAACTGTTTTCGGCATGAGAATGACAAGTAATAACGATTTAAGCGATTTTCAACGTAGTGTCACAGTTGGCGCTCGTCATATGGGCTATAAGTATTTCGGAGGTAGAAACAAAGTTCGGATTTTCACGGACGACCATTGCAAGGGTGTACCGTGACTACAAGAATTCCAGCAAAACCTCCAGCCTACTATACCAGTGTGGCCGTAAAAAGACATTGGGTGAACGTGACCATCGTCGGCTGTCAAGAATCGTTTCACGCGAAAGGCGTGCAACACTCTCGCGGGTATCATCGGAATTCAATGCTGGAGCCTCGAAAAGCATCGGCGTCCGGGCTGTGCGACGAACCCATGCACGATATGGGCTTTGGGAGCCGACGCCCAACTTCTGTCACCTTGATGGGTGCACGACACAGAGCTATGCGCCTCGCTTGGGCACGGCAACACCGCCACTGGACACTTGATGACTGGAAAAAAGTAGCCTATTCTGACGAGTACCGTTTCCAAATGTATCGGGCAGATGGAAGGATTCGTGTGTGGCACAAACCCCATGAAACCATGGATCCCGCCTGTCAACAGGGAACTGTACCGGCTGCTTGGGGAGGGTGGGGGGGGTCCGTAATGCATGATGTGTGTTTAGCTGAACTTCACTGGGACTCCTGGTACGTCTACAAATGTGTATGGCCGGCCAACGCTATGTGCGCATCCTTTCTGACGAGATACACCCGTTCATGTCCTGCATTCATGCTGATGGGTTGGGCCTGTTCCAACAGGACAATGCACCTCCACACAAGTGTCCGGACGCCACATTATGGTTAGAGGAACATTCATCTGAGTTTGGGGTGTTGCCATTCCCACCCATGTCCCCAGATCTGAACGCGATAGAACATATGTGGGATGCCATGCAACGCGCTATCGAACACAGGAATCCGAGACCTCCGAATACACCCGAATTGTGGAACGCTCTGGGGGAAGTATGGTGTGCATTGCCTAAAGTATATTTCCAGAAGCTACTGGAGTCCATGACCGGTTGTATTTCTACAGTCCTGCGCTCTCGCGGGGTACCTACCAAGTATTAGACTGGTGTACCAGTTTTTCTGGCACTTCAGTGTATATATTGATTTTAGCATTTAAAGAACTGGAACCAGAGTGCAATAGTGTACATAAAAGAAAAGATTAAAACCAACCGTTTCATCTCCCAAGGAATTATCATTGGAATATCGCGACATGTGTTGAGAATCGTCAATGAATCTACGAACAAAGAAAAATGACACACCAAGAATGTGCGTCGTATAAACTAAGGATTAGAGGTACGTAATAGTATTTGATCTATTAGTAGATATAATGAACTTTCGGTGTCAGTTATCAACGAGGACCCGAAACAAAACTTTTGTGGTTCTACTGAGATATTTTATCGATATGAGTTATTTAAGAATATGTGATGCTGGAGGGAAACAGGTCGACGAAATATAACTATAAATATCACGGAGTTTCACATCGCAAAATTTCAGCCTTCTCTGACAGGCTCGCTGACAGCTCTTAAAATGTGTCCCAGGATAATTGAGAAAACTTGTTGCAACTGCCCTTTGAATTACTAAATGTCATGCATTTCCCTTTTCAAGACAGATTTACGTAGATTTTGGGGTGAAATACTTCAAACGATCATCACTTTACCGTCTTAAACTTAAAGCATCGGGTTTGTGTGACGTTGATTCGAAGCTTCTAGAGCGTGCTTTCTCAACAACAGAACTGTTTCGCTGCAGTAATTTTCGTAACGTTAAATAATCTAGACCACTGGTCTCAAACTCAGACTCTCGAAATGGCCACTTTCCAGTTTTGATGGAACTTAAAGGGCCGCACGAATATTAATAAATTCCTGATTAAATGAATATCAACTTTACAAAACTACACCAATGGCTTGGCACTAGAATGAAATATTATTTCTAATTATCGGTAAATAGTAAAAACAAATGCTTCATCCAATCTCTGAAAACAATCCCTTTTACGTAGCAATTATTTTCTCTTAAAACAATTACATTTTATTAACTGAACACGGTACACAGCAAAGTCGGATTTTTTTTTCTTGACACTTGATGGTAATGGAATGGTTGTGGCTCCGAGAACTGGGTTATTTCACCCCCCCCCCCCCTCTCTCCCCAGTAGTGTTTTTAAATTGCGAAGTTTAATTGTTCAGTACTAAAAGTAACTATTATTTCTAAATTTTAGGTACATGCCATGATACCAAATAATTATGAAGATTAGGATTTGAACACTATGGCGTAGAAGTCTTGTCTTACTTCTACTTTAATTTAAAACATCAACATACTAAGAAATAGTTCCTAAATGAAAGAAACCTTAACGGCCAAGCGAAACATGTAAACAACAGAAGTCAAACTCACGGAAAAGATGCTTTATTCAAGGTTGTAGCACGTCCATAACAGAACGATATCAATATTTAAACACACCACGCAGCGTCACAGCTCTTAACACAGCGCGCTCTTTCAACGCTCTCAATAATCTGTCTCCTACAACAGTTTTGTCGTCGCTTTTATCTCTCGCTCTTATCAAAACAGGCATACGTCACGTTCATTAAACATCAATTGTGTTGCCAACAGTATTCGTTTGAGAGAAAAGATATCACGTTAAGAGTGAAGTATAACAGAATAAACTCAAGATTTACATAGGGAAAGAAAGTAAAAAGCAAAGTTAATTTAGAATATACGTCACAACACTTATTTTTACATGAACTCAATTCTTCTTTGCTTTTGTGTGAACTTACATTTTCATAACATGTTTCTTCCGAGTACTTTTTCATATTTAAAAAGAATGTTTTTTCTCTTTTGACAAAACAGCCAAGTTTTTCGAATGTGCATGTCCTTGGGTGGCTCTAAGATATGTCTTGATTCTTTTTAATGCTGAAAATCTTCTTTCGGCAGTTGCAGTTGTTGATGGAAAGCTTAATGTGAGGTCAGCTAATTTGTACACCTCACTAAACAAAATGTCCAATTTATTCAACTTTATGTAACACGTAATGTTTCTTACTAATTTGTTTTTGTATTCATCAAGGGAATGAAACACCTTCAGTTCATTTTTAGTCTAGCTGTATCAAAATTCGAAGCATAGAGTTCTTTAAGTTCTGACGGTAGATGTTCAGGGAAGCTTTCACGAAATTCATCAAAACAGTTCGAATCCAACAAAGCCACGAATTTAAGATACAATATCTCTGATTTTAATTCACTGACACTTCACACAAACTGAAACAACTCTCGCGAAACACTCCTATGGGCGGAAGTATGCGAGTGACTGAGATATTCTAAGTCTTCTGTTTTTGGGGGGCGAACCGTTTCCGAAAGCAATGGCTCATTCCCCTCTACCAGCTGATTCATGTTGTCATGGAAACGCTAGCAGGCGATTGTACGGAAGGTTTTTGCGTCAGAACTGCGAAGACTCTGGAAGAGATGCTTGCGTTATGCCGTTGGTTTTCGCTCGCCAGACTGAGTCAAAGAAACATGTCAGCATTACGCTGTCAGTTCTAAGCATTGATAAAGCGTGAAGGGAAAACATGCCAATATCATGCAAGACACCATCATCACATGTACACACGCTGGTTTTCATATAATTACAGCTTCAAATTTTTATCATTTGCGTTAGAAGAAGCAATGAATTTCACAAAGATTTCATAAATAATTAGAGCAGTATCTTAAAATTGTAGTTAGTTTTCAGTTTAGTCAATTATTTGTTAATAAAACTACTTCATTGATCAACCGTTTATATATGAACGGCCGAATTCCCCTTACTCCTCTGTACGGAACTCGCACGTTGTTAGAAAAATTTCCTCCACATGTACGGAAATCGCACGAAATTGCACAAAATTGCGTCGTACGAAAGTCGGCGGTCACCAATGGAATCGCCTGATTTTGCGGGTGCAGCAGAACTTCCCGGGTTTAAACAGTTGTGATTTGCAGCAAGAACGGAGCAAGCCAAGTGTTCCGCAGAAATCTCACCCTAGGGCGGAATTATTGTGGAAAGCATGGCAGTAAACATTGCTTGATCTGAGAGGGGAAAGAGGGCTTCTTTGTCTCTTAAGTGATCCTTCTTAAGGGAATAATGAGATCTCTCTCCCCAGCGATTATGTCCCCAGCAAGCAATGTGAGACAATGGGGAGACAACAGTGGAGGAGTGGGTGGGGGATGAACCAAAGGGGGGGACTATCGTGGTAATGGTCTTAAAATCTTAGCCCCGCAGGGAACAAGTAACTAGGAAAGTTCTTGCCTGTTGTCTCTGAGCTTCGACACGTCTCACCCAAAATGCTTGCACCCCCAAAAATAGGTGATTCCATTATCATCAACTGCCAGGTAAAAAAAATCCGACTACACACATTTCATGTTCTGACCAGAAACTTGGGCTCGCTTTTCTGTCACTAAATTATCAATATTTGGAATAATGTTCTTTGAACGTGGTTCTTTCAAAAGTGAGCATGCAGTTCTCCTCATGCACAGCTGAAAATGGAGCCGTGAGTTTTACTATTTTGGAACCGCTAACACTTGCTTTCAAATAAGGCACAACACACGATTACTGCTTTCACAATAAAAGTACTGTAACTCCCACTTCTTGTTAAATACTCTATGTTCACCTTCAATGGATCGTTTTATCCTCTAAATTGGTTTAGAAACAGACATGGTAAAAATCAAATCACATAAATCAATTTCAGTAGAAAATTAGCGTGCGAAGCAACCGATGCAGCCGGACCAAACTTGCCACCAGCTGAGCGGGAGGGAGCTTTCCAAGATGTTGCCAGCGCTTTATTTCAATTCTGTGCACATAATATTCCCTTTTCAGACGACGTCTCTTCCGCGTAAAGGAACATGGCGGACAGCGCTCTTGGATTCGCAAACAGTATGTCGGTCGGTGGAAGACACCAATACCGTTTTCGCTTTTCTTCCGACGCAACAACATGCATGCTTAATACAGTTATATTTTTCGTAAATAAACTTGTTACTTATAATGAGGATGGCTTTACTTACCACTACTATGTTTATATTATATTTAATATGTTATAATATACTTGAAAAAAGGATGATTTATTATTTTGCAATCATTCGTGCGGGCCGCAAAACAGTTGGCGCCGGGCCGCGAGTTTGAGACCACTGATCTAGACATAGTAATCTTACATATGACGCGAACAAATGTTGAAAACAAATTTCAACAGTCAGCAACAGTTTTCAACAGATTAAGGTTTTTTAAGGTGGACGTCAAGTAATTTTGCTTCCTATACTTCAAATGGAAAAAACTTTTGCACACATTTCCTTCACAATTAATGTGTTACCAAGGATGAAAATTTGAACATCGATTAAAATAACTTCATATTATAACTTGGAATACTTAATATTTTCTAAAACATAACCATAATTAAATTAAAAATCAATAACTTTTCCTTTGGTGGTGTTGAAACCAGAAAAAAGATGGCGCGACCTGTACTTTGATGACGTCAGTAGACAAACAAATGTTGGATTTGGGCTCGCTTTCATTAGCGTGCGAAGCAACCGATGCAGCCGGACTATGTTTTAGAAAATACTAGCTTTGCTACCCGGCTTTGCCTGGGATTTAGGCTTATTAATTTCATATTCCCTTATATGTCGCTGAAAACATCGGGGGGAAAAATTGATGCTTGCAAGAAAGTTTTCCTACAAACTTATCAACAGTTCTTGTTCTGAAATAAAACGCAGTTCCTTGACATATTCAATATCACACTTTAATATCCAATACAGTAAAAAATACACTGAGACAAGGAGAAATATCATAAAGTGGCGAAACACTCATCCAATAGGAAAACTGTATGCACATCTAATTGTCTTGCGTACGTGGCCAAGCTTTCGACTTCCCGTCACTGGTTCACGAAGTATTGGCTTACCGACCACGTATATCATTTTTGTATTCTGACGACGGAGAAGAAAGCACATTTGAAATCCATGCAAATATGTTTCGGACGCAGCGACACAGGTAGCTTTCCGCTTTTTTCGCATTTGAAGAGGCCCCTTTCATCTTTAGTTATAGGACAAAAACATTTATGTATTATTTATGTCTAGCTGAAGAAATTTGTAATTGACTTTTTTGCCCTATCTGCAAAGGATAGCCCCCTCACCCCCCAAAAAAGTAGGCAAGGTATCCCTATTGGTGTTATTGTGTGCGCCATACGGGTTTTCTTATGCAACTGCGCAAGAAGTAAATCACTAACTGCCATAGTTCGTGAGATATTGGCCTGATCAAGGACTTTCCTTGTAACCCTGTATATATACACTGAGTGGCCACTTTATTATAACCACCCTCAGTACTTCATTGGGCCACTTTTTGTCTTTAATACTGCGCCGATTCTTCGTGATGTGGACCCCACGAGATGTTGATAGGTGGTTTGTGGAATCTGAGACCTTACTTGATGAATAGCACTTTCCAAAAGTGTGAGATTGCAGGGTTGTGGATTCAGCTGTCTGATGGCTCGTTCAGCTTCATCCCACAAATTCTCAATGGGGTTGAGATCTGGAGATTGTGGGGGCCACCTAAGCAAAGTAAACTCACCGGAATGTTCCTGAAACCAATCCTGTACAATACGGTCACTATGGCAGGACGCATTATCTTGTTGAAAGTAGCCATCGCCATTGGGATAAACCATCCACATGACAGGATGCACTTGGTCCGCAACGATGTTTAAATATGGTGTGCCAGTGAGACGTTGATCAAAACGAATTAAACGGCACAAAGCATGCCAGGATTACATTCCCCAAACCATAACGTTGCCTCCACTAGCTGAAGGGTTGTAGCAATGCATTTCGGGTCCATGCTTTCGTGCAGTTTCCGCCAAATTCTCACTCGGCCATCAGCATAGTGCAACTGAAAACGTGATTCATAGGACCACATAATTTGTTTCCAATTATCGACTGTCCAATCCTTGTGCTCCTGTGCGAACTGGAGACGTTTTCTCTTGTCAACTGCAGACAGCAAGGGTGTTCGAACAGGCCTTCGGCTGCCATATCCCATCCGATGCAGTGTACGGCGAACAGTGCGTGTAGAGATCATTTGAGGGGATCCTTGATTAAGATGGTCTGTAATTTGCTGCACTGTTGCCCTTCTGGTGTCTGTTACCAATCGGGACACTCTCCGTTCCGCCCGTGGAGTCACTAGTCGATGACGACCACACGTTGCACGTAAAGACCCAGTTTATGGCTGACAGTCCAGTCTTTAAACACTTTAACAACAGCTGCTCTGGAACATTTCACGAATGCGGCGGTTTCGGTGATACTCGCTCCATGGCTCCGAGCTCCTACAAGCATCCCACATTGAAAGTCCGTCAAATCGCATTTTTTACTCATCTCGTCACCCAACAATCACTTCTACTACTATCGCAAGCACTAAGCTTTCCCTTTTTATACTAGCCTAGCCCTCTGGCGGCAACAGCGTGCAGCCATAGCTCATTTGCTTAAAACTGTCAGGTGGTCATAATAAAGTGGTCACTCAGTGTATAAGGCCATTGATTCCGTGAAATCATCAGCAGTTACAATGGCTTTGAAATCCCGCGGCATTGAAGATGCGTACATTAACATTATTAATAACATCTATTAAAGCGCTAGTGCAAAGGTTCGGATATTTGAGGATACACCACAAATAAGGATTGGAAAGGGAGTGAGACAGGGTGACACCATATCTCCCAAGCTCCTTAACACCTCATGGCAAAATGTCTTTCAATCATTGAACTGGGAAGACAAAGGGATAAAGATTAATGGAGGTTATTTAACCCACCTTCGTTTTACTCATGACGTAATCATTTTTGCAACTACCCCTTCGGAGCTGCAGAGTATGATCCAAGAACCTGCTGACAAAAGTAAGAAAGTGGTATTAAAAATACTTTTACAGAAAAAAAGGGTTATTGATTGATGGAGAAAAGCTTGAAACAACCGATACCTACATTTTTCTTGGGTAGCAGATATCAAGTGATGGTCACATTGATGAAGAAATTAATTACCGTATAAAACTTGGATTTTTGGAAGAAACAGTACAATTTTTAAGAGCAGTATGCCATTATGTCTCAAAAGAAAAGTGTTTAATCAATGCATCCTGCCAGTGCTTATGTATGGAACAGAGAATTGGCCATAACTAAAAAAGATATACATAGTCTGCAGACAACTCAAAGAGGCATGGAGAGATGCATGCCTGGTGTAACCAGGAAAGCTAAGAAGAGGAACTTTTGGATAAGGAAAATGACAAGAGTGGACATCATGCCCAAACAGAAATTGAAATGGCAATAGGCTGGACATGTTGCCAGAAGAACAGACCACCGATGGACCACTGAAGTTGTAGACTGTATTCCATGGGACAGAAAGAGACCAAGAAGAATACACCATGGCAGATGGATTGATGAAATCCGAAAGCATGCCAGAGTGACACGGAGGTGACGGGCTCAAGACTGACAATTGTAGAAGAAACTTGGGAGACCTTCAAACGGCAGTGGATTATAATGGTTTATGATGATGATATACACTATCTACCAACAAGTAATTGGACACCTGTGATAGCAAAGGAAAACGAAGTTTATTCACTTTCAATAGTTGGTGGAGCCTCCACGAGGGGCGATTACAGCTGCGACCCTTCGGGGCATACTCTCAACCAGGCGTTGTACGACGGCTAGCGGTATTTTCTTCCACTCGGCTTGGAGAAGACAGGTCAGTTCCTTCACCGATTTCGGAGGGTGGGGGCACCCTTAAGTCGACGCTCCAACTCGTCCCAGAGGTGCTCGATAGGGTTAAGGTCTGGGCTCTGCGCAAGCCAGTCCATTCGATTAACCCCATTGTAATCATACCAAGCCATGGTGGACCTCGCAACATGACAGGTGGCATTGTCATCCTGAAAGTAACACGGGTCCAACCCGTAAAACTGCCACAAAGCAGGAAGCGCATGGTCATCCAAAATGATGCAGTAGGTCTCGGCGTTGAGTCTACCAGGAATTGCGACCAAGGGTCCCGTGCCATACCAGGAGAAACACCCCCATAGCCTAATTCCACCACCGCCGAACTTCACAGTTGGCACAATACATTCCGGCAGGAGGCGTTCTCCAGGCAGACGCCAAACCCAGACCCTGCTATCCGAATGGTAGAGGGTGAACCTTGATTCGTCGCTCCAGAGAACCTGTTTCCACTGTTCAACGGTCTACTGTCGACGTTCTTTGCACCACGTTAGCCGAGCAGCGCTGTTGGACTTGGTGATCAAAGGCTTGTGGGCGGCAGCACGTCCATGATAACCGAGCAGATGGGCTTCCTTACTGATGGTATTCATCGAAAGAACACTCCCGGATGCCTGTTCAAACTCCTCGCGGATGTGGCCCATCGATTTGGTGCGGTTCTTCCGAATTTCTCTGGCCAGCACCCGTCGGTCTCTAACTCCCAGTTTTGTGGGTCTGCCGGGTCGGGGCACATTCCGACAGTCACCTCTCATCTTCCACTTGCCAATCACGTAGGCCACTGTCGATTTTGGGTACTTCAACTTGCTGGATATGTGACGTATGGATCGGCCATTTCTGTGATACCCGACGATTACACTTTTCTCGAAATCAGAGAGCTGCGAACTGCGTGGCATCTTGCATGCGACTGGTTGCGTTGTTGTTTCCCACACGATATTTAACGGTTGCAGCAACAATTTGGACTTTAATTACCACATTAATTTACTATTAGATAGTTTTCTAGAGAATGAAATTCCTTTATCTTTCATCAAAAGAACTTTAAGAAAAATTATTCTGAATAATAGAGAAAGGTTGGCAGATCTGCTTTAATTTTCTACACAGTTAATAATATGATTCTGACCAATCAAAGCCGTAAGGAAGTTGGCTAGAGGATGCCTATTAACTACTAAAAAGAACCTTAGTGCTATGGATATGAAGGTCCTATTAAAACAAAAAATTAAATAATACAGACAAAATCACAAAAAAAGCATAAAAATCTATTTATAAAAGAAAATAAAAACAAATAAAAAAGAAAACTAGTTATTCAGTCACTAGAATAGCTATACTAAAAATAGTAAAACTAACGTTAAAATTAATAAGATTCTGAATAATCTATAGAAGCTCACTAAGGTGATTTAATACATGCAAAGATTATTAAATACACCACTTGTGTATTTTATAATATTTCTCATGTATTCTGGAGAGTTAATTCTGCTCTTTCTGATCATACAGGTAAACAGTCTTAAGTATATATATTTTTTTCTCTGGATAAAATCTCCGCGAGTTGGTTTCTTTCAGTGTGAGGAGGCCATCAGCCCCACCCACACTGCCCCCAGCGACTAGGGAGTGGCAGTCGTGTTTGGAAGTTTGGGGAAAAAGTCGGCCATGTTTCCTTTTGAGTGGAGAAAGTTTAGTTGCATAAGAGGTAAGCTCTCTTCATTGTCTTAGGGTTTTAGGTTTTATAAGTTCAATGTTTGTACTTCTTGTATTTTTTTCTCTGTTGTTTTTTGCTTTTTAGCATTTAGGCACTGGCTAGACTGTTTACATTTTTGCGGGTTTTAACTCTTTCTTTTCTGGGTAACTTTGCGCGTCTTTTAGGAAACTTAGGCCCAGAAGCTGGCTAAGCATAGTTCCTTTACTTTGCGCTGTATTTTCAAAGTAGTTAAGGTCTTTATAACTACTTAATTATGCACTTAAAGCACTGCTGAAATACTTTGTACATATTGCAACTAATTGTTTATGTCATATAACTTTCACAAAGCTTTTCTTTAGTTAATTATTGTCTTTAATTTATTCTCGTTTTTGTGTTGTCAGAAGTTGCGGAGTAGGGGGTTTTAGAATCAAGTTTTCTTTCAAAAATCTGATTTTTAAAAAATTAATATTTCTTTTTTAATTGCAATGTAAAAATTTGGAATTCTTTTGTATTACTTTTCAGGTTTATATTCTCTCTCAGGCGAACTTGGCGTTTCGTTATAGCTGAAATTTATTTCTAATTATTATGTCACTCTCACAACTTGAGTTCTCTTTAATCTTCTTCTCTCTGTTTAATAGTAACAGATGAAGAGCATGGGTCGGGCCATGGAAGTTATGGATGCAAGCTAAATTGTTAACTAGCGCTAGGTCATACAACTCTGCGGAGGTCATGACATATATATAAAATTTAAAACAATTTTTGGTGGGCTTATTACTTGCATCCATGGCTTTGCAGAAACCCATTTCCAACTAGGTCTTTGTGGAAGTGAGAAAATGCAGAGTTTTTGCTGGTCCTTGATAAAGCCAAGGCTCAGTATTCTCGACACTTTCTACATTCAGTTGTTTTATTTTATTTTTTATCTTTTCTCCTTTTACTCACACCGGTAGACATATAACCCTTTCTATGTTGTACTTGGTATGAGTCAAAAATATATAATTTTTTTTTGCTTAGGTCTCTTCTTAATAGAATGTGAATTCTGAATTTTCGTAACTGCTGCGTAGCGCGTTTCGATCTTCAGGTTAATTTTGCAACTTTCGTTTTAAATTCTAAAGTTTTTCCTTAGTTTTCAGCATTGCTCTTCAGTATATATATATATAGATACACTATATTGGCAAAAGTCACCGGACTCCCCTTCAAAAGCAGGACTGTTACGGCGTGGTTTGACGATAATTTCGTATCGTGTGTGGACTGGCCAGCACAGAGCCCTGATCTTAATCCCATAGAGCACCTATAGGATGAATTAGAGCGCCGCATAAGAAGTTTGGAACGAAGGTCTATACTAAGCAACAGTTAGCGGCAGCATTATGTAATATAGATACACTATATTGGCAAAAGTCACCGGACTCCCCTTCAAAAGCAGGACTGTTACGGCGTGGTTTGACGATAATTTCGTATCGTGTGTGGACTGGCCAGCACAGAGCCCTGATCTTAATCCCATAGAGCACCTATAGGATGAATTAGAGCGCCGCATAAGAAGTTTGGAACGAAGGTCTATACTAAGCAACAGTTAGCGGCAGCATTATGTACTGAATGGAAGCGAACACCTGTCGCTTTGTTCCAAAACCTTCTCGAAAGCATGTCTCGAAGGGTCAGTGGATGCATTAAGGCCAAAGGTGGATCAACACCGTACTAATGCATGTCAATAAATGCCATGTTGTGTTTCTCTTTTAGGTGTCCGGTGACTTTTGTGTGTCCGGTGACTATATATATATATATATATATATATATATATATATATATATATATATATATATATATATATATATATATATCGGGATGTAAGGTCAGGTGATGCGTAACATCACAGCCTCTCCTTGACAAATGTCAACCCCGCCTTCTCGTGGTACATCCTGTTCCCACTAAAGGGGCTCTGACGACCGCCAATAGCGATATAACTATACCATCGGGATTAGAGGAAATGCTATCCCACACTCACCAACCAGCTTGGCCAGCGTGGTGAGTTATGGCCAAACCCCTCCAAAATGACTCCACAACTTAAATCTTGGCCCTCAGTCTCCGGCAGCTGGAATGTAATTGGCCAAGGCAGCGGCCAGTGCGAAATGAAGGCAGAGGGTGCTAAGAATCCCCGGAGGACCGGACTAGGCTGCCATCTGATGCTGACCTTGGCGACGTATAACGGACGCTCCCTATCTTCTGATTCAAGGCTTCTTGAATTGGAAGAGGAACTACAAAGGATCAAGTGGGACATCGTCGGGCTAAGTGAGGTTAGGAGAAAAGGAGAAGATCTCATTAAACTGAAAAGTGGACATCTCTTCTACTATCGTGGGACAGATACTGGCAGAACTAGTGGTGTTGGATTTATAATAAACAAGAAACTGAAGGATAAAGTTGTAGAAGTTGAAAGTTCCTCTGACAGAGCTGCACGACTCGTTATCCAACTCTCGAGAAGATACCAGGCTCAGATTATTCAAACTTATGCACCCACCACAAGTCATGCTGAAGAAGAAATTGAAGAATTTTATGAGGAAATTCGTGATCTAAATAATAAAGGTAAGCAGCACTTGAAGATAATTATGGGAGATTTCAATGCAAAAATAGGGCAACGGCAACAGAATGAAACTTCAGTAGTTAAATTCGGTCACGGCAACAGAAACCAGCGTGGAAATACTCTCGTAGAGTTTGCAGAGGCAGAAGGGTTTTTCATCTTGAACTCTTTTTTCAAGAAAAAGCCACACAGGAAATGGACATGCAGACATCCAAATGGGACGACAAGTGAAATTGATTTTATTATGTGTAACAAAAAATTCGTCATAGAAGACTGCAGTGTGCTAAACAAGTTCAACACAGGCAGTGACCATAGATTGGTGAGATGTAAGATGCACCTCAACACTAAACCCGAACGTGGCAAGCTCATAAGACAAACAAAATGTATTGACATAACCAACCTTAAAAAACACCATAATACTTTCAAGTTGGAACTGAAGAACAGATTCTCTGCTTTAGAAGGCCTAACATCGGAAGAAGTGGATATTTCTGAAGTTAACAGAAAAGTAACCAAAGCTCTTATGGAAACAGCAACAAAATTAGCTGGGTCTAAGAACAAGTTGCATGTGAACAAATTATCAGGAAAAACCAAAATGTTGATGCAAAAAAGAAGAGTGATGAGGACAACTAAAGAAGATGTGACTTCCAAAGTGGAATATATAGAGCTATGCAAGACAGTACGAAAAAGTATCACTGAAGACGTAAGGAAATTCAACTGTGAACTAGTAAGGAAAGCAATTGAAAACAACCAAAGCCTAAAGATAGCAAAGGGACATCTCAGTAAGGGGAAAAAACAGATTATGGCACTGAGAAAGGAAGATGGTTCTGTAACAAGAAATAGAGGCGAAATTTTGACAAGAGTGAAAGATTTCTACTCCAAATTATATGAAAAGGATGATACATGTACTCCAGACATCATGAAAGGTACCAGTACCAGAGTTCTTCCAGTCCTCCCAACAGAAGCTGCACATGCAATCAAGAACATGAAGCGGGGAAAAGCTCCAGGAGAAGATGGAATTACTGTAGACATCATACAAGAAGCAAGTGGAGAAATTGAAACAGTACTCGCCCAAATTTTCACTCGATGCCTTAATGAAGGGAAAATTCCTGAGGATTGGAACAACGCTACAATGATCTTGCTACATAAAAAAGGTGACATTGAGGATCTCAGGAACTACAGACCTATCAGCCTCCTATCAGTGGTTTATAAAATCTTCACTAAAGTTCTTTCACACCGCTTGAAGGTGACACTGGACATGGCTCAACCGAGAGAACAAGCTGGATTCAGGAGTGGCTACAGCACAATAGATCATATCCACGTACTGAGAGAACTAATTGAAAGAGCGAGGGAATATGAACTTCCATTGTGCATGGCTTTTATCGATTATGAAAAAGCCTTTGATTCGGTGAAACCATCAGCAGTTACAATGGCTTTGAAATCCTGCGGTATTGAAGATGCATACATTAATATTATTCATAACATCTATGAAAATGCAAGTGCAAAGATTCGGCTGTTTGAAAATACAACACACATAAAAATTGGAAAAGGAGTGAGACAAGGTGACACCATATCTCCGAAGCTCTTTAATGCCACATTGGAAAATGTCTTTCAATCACTGAACTGGGAAAACAAAGGGATAAAGATTAATGGAGATTATCTAACCCACCTTCGTTTTGCTGATGACATAGTCATTTTTGCAACTACCCTATCAGAGCTACAGAGTATGATCCAGGAACTTGCTGACAAGAGTAAAGAAGTGGGATTAAAAATGAACTTTCAGAAGACAAAAGTGATGTACAATGCTTTTACAAGAAATGAAGATTTATCGATTGATGGAGAAAAGCTGGAGATAACAGACACGCACGTTTATCTTGGACAGCAGATATCAAGTGAGGGTCACATTGGTGAAGAAATTAATCGGCGTACAAAACTTGCCTGGAGAGCTTTTGGAAGAAACAGCATAATTTTCAAGAGTAATATGTCATTATGTCTGCAGTGTGCTAAACAAGTTCAACACAGGCAGTGACCATAGATTGGTGAGATGTAAGATGCACCTCAACACTAAACCCGAACGTGGCAAGCTCATAAGACAAACAAAATGTATTGACATAACCAACCTTAAAAAACACCATAATACTTTCAAGTTGGAACTGAAGAACAGATTCTCTGCTTTAGAAGGCCTAACATCGGAAGAAGTGGATATTTCTGAAGTTAACAGAAAAGTAACCAAAGCTCTTATGGAAACAGCAACAAAATTAGCTGGGTCTAAGAACAAGTTGCATGTGAACAAATTATCAGGAAAAACCAAAATGTTGATGCAAAAAGAAGAGTGATGAGGACAACTAAAGAAGATGTGACTTCCAAAGTGGAATATATAGAGCTATGCAAGACAGTACGAAAAAGTATCACTGAAGACGTAAGGAAATTCAACTGTGAACTAGTAAGGAAAGCAATTGAAAACAACCAAAGCCTAAAGATAGCAAAGGGACATCTCAGTAAGGGGAAAAAACAGATTATGGCACTGAGAAAGGAAGATGGTTCTGTAACAAGAAATAGAGGCGAAATTTTGACAAGAGTGAAAGATTTCTACTCCAAATTATATGAAAAGGATGATACATGTACTCCAGACATCATGAAAGGTACCAGTACCAGAGTTCTTCCAGTCCTCCCAACAGAAGCTGCACATGCAATCAAGAACATGAAGCGGGGAAAAGCTCCAGGAGAAGATGGAATTACTGTAGACATCATACAAGAAGCAAGTGGAGAAATTGAAACAGTACTCGCCCAAATTTTCACTCGATGCCTTAATGAAGGGAAAATTCCTGAGGATTGGAACAACGCTACAATGATCTTGCTACATAAAAAAGGTGACATTGAGGATCTCAGGAACTACAGACCTATCAGCCTCCTATCAGTGGTTTATAAAATCTTCACTAAAGTTCTTTCACACCGCTTGAAGGTGACACTGGACATGGCTCAACCGAGAGAACAAGCTGGATTCAGGAGTGGCTACAGCACAATAGATCATATCCACGTACTGAGAGAACTAATTGAAAGAGCGAGGGAATATGAACTTCCATTGTGCATGGCTTTTATCGATTATGAAAAAGCCTTTGATTCGGTGAAACCATCAGCAGTTACAATGGCTTTGAAATCCTGCGGTATTGAAGATGCATACATTAATATTATTAATAACATCTATGAAAATGCAAGTGCAAAGATTCGGCTGTTTGAAAATACAACACACATAAAAATTGGAAAAGGAGTGAGACAAGGTGACACCATATCTCCGAAGCTCTTTAATGCCACATTGGAAAATGTCTTTCAATCACTGAACTGGGAAAACAAAGGGATAAAGATTAATGGAGATTATCTAACCCACCTTCGTTTTGCTGATGACATAGTCATTTTTGCAACTACCCTATCAGAGCTACAGAGTATGATCCAGGAACTTGCTGACAAGAGTAAAGAAGTGGGATTAAAAATGAACTTTCAGAAGACAAAAGTGATGTACAATGCTTTTACAAGAAATGAAGATTTATCGATTGATGGAGAAAAGCTGGAGATAACAGACACGCACGTTTATCTTGGACAGCAGATATCAAGTGAGGGTCACATTGGTGAAGAAATTAATCGGCGTACAAAACTTGCCTGGAGAGCTTTTGGAAGAAACAGCATAATTTTCAAGAGTAATATGCCATTATGTCTTAAAAGAAAAGTGTTTGATCAATGCATCCTTCCAGTGCTTACTTATGGTGCTGAGACGTGGACCTTAGCTAAAAGAGACATACAAAGGCTGCAGACAACTCAAAGTAGCATGGAGAGGTGCATGCTTGGTGTAACCAGGAGAGATAAGAAGAGGAACTCGTATATCCGAAAAATGACAAGAGTGGAAGACATCATGATCAGAGTTAAATCCCTGAAATGGCAATGGGCTGGACATACTGCCAGAAGAACAGACCATCGATGGACAGCCGAAATTTTAGATTGGATTCCAAGGGACAGGAAAAGACCCAGAAGAAGACCACATGGAAGATGGGTGGATGAAATTCGAAAGTATGCGGGAGTGACATGGAGGAGACTGGCACAAGACAGACCGTTGTGGAGGAAACTTGGGGAGACCTTCGTCCAGCAGTGGATTGATAATGGTTGACGATGATGATGATGATATATATATCATCATCATCATCATTTTTGGTCTTACCTTTTGGGTGACACCAAAAGGTAACACCAAAAATGATGACGCAGACATCATTTTTGATGACGCAGAGAACTATTGATGACGCAGACATCAATAGTTCGTGTGGCCCACATGGCTAGCAATAACGGCCGCTACACGCCGCGGCATCGAACGAAAGAGGCTTTGGATGTGGGCTTGGGGTTTGTCGGTCCAGTCTGCTTCCACACGTTGCCACAGTTCATCACGGGTGGTGCTTGCCGGGCCACTCGGTTGCCGATCAGCGACCAGATGTGTTCGATGGGCGACGTATCGGGAGAACAGGCGGGCCACGGCAGAAGTGACACCTGGTTGGCCGTGAAGAATTTTTGCAGGATGCGTGCCACTTGCGGCCGCGCATTGTCCTGTTGAAACGTGATCCCTGACAGGTCCTGCAGGTAAGGGAGGACTACAGGCTCCAAAATGTCGGAGATGTAGCGGTGGCCGTTGAGTGTACCGTCGATGCATAGCAGGGCGGTGCGGGTGTCATATCCAATTGCGCCCAAAACCATAACGCCAAGCGACGGACCGGTATGGCGATGCATAATGCAGGCGTCGTACAGTCTCTCGCCGCGGTGCCGCCACATGCGGATCCGACCATCGTGGTGTTGCAGGCAGAAACGGGATTCGTCGGAGAAGACAATGTCGGAGAAGACATTCCCTAGTCCAGGTGCGGCGTTCAACGGTGCAGTAGCGCCGCACTCGTCGGTGATGTAACGTCAATGGTAATCGAAGCAATGGGCGCCGTGCGACAAGTCCCCGCTCCTGCAGACGACGTCGAATGGTACGTGCTGACACAGGTTGTTGCGCAACACACCCTAATTCCTGCGCTAACGTTCGTGATGTGGCGGTGCGAGCCGTCAATGCCCGCCGCACAACATGCCGGCCCTCTCGTTCGATGGTGTGCCGCGGCTGCGGCAATTGCTCACGTCGGTCCGTCCGTCCATCCTGCCCCCGCCGAATCCATACTCGCCTCACTGTGGCTGGATGTCGTCCCACACGGGCGCCGATGTCTCGGTACGATAAACCGCTGTCGCGATAAGCCACTATTCGTCTTCTGTCGAACTCCGAAACGTGCTGGAATGACTGCCGTATTCTGCGACGAGGCATCAGGAAGCTTCCCACGCACAGGTCTGCCAGCACAACACACTTCCACTACTTACACCCCGCCTTCTGTGCACCCTTCTTATAGTGCTTTTTGGTGGCGTGCCGGGCGCACATGATTTGCATATGCCCTGCAATGCTAATCGTTAGCATGTCCTCTCGCGGGCGACGCATGCTGCGAATTTCAGGCCAATCGGATGCTTCCTTCTTGGTGTTGCATTTTGGGTGGCCAGCAGTGTATTTTGAGTGATTGCAGTTTTTGAAAATTAAATGTTTCGTTCCATCCAAACGCAGATATGAAAACCGATTCTGTCAACAACCCTGCGAAGTGAGGAGGTCCAGTACAACTGTTGCCAGATCCGAAAAGGAAATGCAGCAAAAAAAAAAAAAAAAAAAAGGATAAGAGGAAGGAAAACAGTCAACCTTGTCGATAGTTCACAAATAGTTCGCTGAATGCTTACCACATCGGAAGCTAACTTGATGTTTCCCCTCGGAACATTTAAAGGCGAATATGTTAGTCGCATCACGGACAGACGAAAGGGAAGTGTGCAGTCCCTCCATTCCCGGCCCTTTTCGAAAGAAAATCAAGTTACCTTAGCTTACATCAACTGCGTCACGAAACGGCGTCACCACATCTGCCATTTCGCTCCGAATTCGAAATTTAGCCCTATCTGCTTTCACGGATTTTGAAAGTACAAGATTTTCCCATTTACGAATGAACCTCCCAGCGAAGAGTATTCGCCGTTAAAACTTCGAAGACAAGAAGCAAGCTATCGTCATTTCGGGAGAAGAATTTTTTTTTTCTCTCTGGAGAAGAATTCACTTGGAAATCCACCGTTATGAAAAGAATTCTGTATTTCTCTGGTTTTGTATTTTTTTTTTTTTTGTTGTTGTTGTTCGCTGAACTGTGACTAAGTATATATTGGGTTAAAAACAAATATCTCGGACCGCAGGTATGTGAAGAAAAAAATTCAATTTATTTCCACATTGCTGGAAACTACTGTGGTGTTTAATTAAAAGTTGCTCCCAAAAGCTGAAATATTTCGTCATCTCTTGTAAGATTTCGTGAACCTGAAACACATAGAGAGGAATTCTCTTAAAAGAAAGAGCATAGTATTTTTCCTCACTGAACCAGAAAATTTTTGTCGTTTTTCATGTAAAGAAAATGTGATATTCCTTTCCGGCAAATACTTGAAATCATTTTTTCTTGATTCCCTGTAAAGCTTGTTAACACTTCTCAAAACAGCACAAAAAAAAAAAAAAAAAAAAAAGATGACACCGAATTTTCGGGTGTTCGTTCTGACGCAAATTAAATTTATCAAAGCTATTCAAAGTCAATGGAACCGGTATGGAAAACAATAGTATCTGACGGAAGAAAGGAGTTTTTTAATCGGGTTTTTAATCCCTCAGATATTGCTGTAAACAGAATCGTGAGCTTACGCCCTCTGGTTGCAGACTTATGTGTTAAGAGAAACATGAAATTATATCAGAAACATATCGCACCGGAAACGCTCTCCAACACAGAAAGAATTTTTCAAATCGGACTCTTAAAAACAGAGATATCGAAAACATTAATATTTGACTTTACGTCCCCTGGTGGGAAAACCATGCATTATTTTAGGAAGAAAGTATTCTCAAAAGGATTTTCCATATGAGCGGTATCGGTCCAAGAAAAAAAAAATCTAGTCGAGTTTTTAGGAGCCTAGATTTTGCTACAAATACATCAGAAGCCGAAATCAACGCTTATGCTCCCTGGTGGCCAAACCATTCTTTACTAAACATTGTAAATTATGTGAAAAATATTTTCCATCCGGTCTTGTATGCGATACAGGAAGAATTTTTTAAATCGGAGTTTTAGGAGCAGAAATAACGCAATTCACCTTTGTGCACCCTAGCGGAAAGTCTATGATTTACTTGAAATTTTTGAGTTTTTAGGAAAAACATTTCGCATCGGAAACAGTATCCAACAAAGAAGGAATTTTTCAAATCGGACTCTTAGAAGTAGAGATATTGACAAAAATAAGATATAAATCTACGCCCCTGGAGTAGAAACCCAGCATTATTTTAAGAATAAAATGTTCCTAAAAGGTTTGTCGACATGAGTAGTATCGGTCAACAAATGACTTTTTTTTTCCATCGAGATTTTAGGAGCTCATATTTTGCTGCAGATACATTAGAAGCGAAAATTAAGACTTACGCCACCTGGTGGCCAAAGAATTTTCCCCAAAAATTAGAGATTGTGTGCAAACGATTTCCCATCAGGAGCTGTGTCCGGTGCAGAAAGAATTTTTCAAATCGGAGATTTAGAAGCACAGATATAGGGGGGGGGGGGAAATTACCTTCACGCCCCCTAGCGGAAAATCTATGAATTACTTGAAAATTTTTAAGTAATATGAAAAACATGTAACACTAGAAACACTATCCAACAAAGAAGGAATTTTTTAAATCGGACTCCTAGAAGTAGAGATATTGACAAAAATAAGATATACATCTACACCCCTGGCGTAGAAACCATGCATTATTTTAAGAAGAAAATGTTTCTAAATAGTTTGTCGACATGAGTACTATCGGTCTACAAACGACGTTTTTTTTTCAGTCGAGATTTTAGAAGCTCATGTTTTGCTGCAAATACATCAGAAGCGGAAATTAAGATTTACGCTCACTGGTGGCCAAAGAATTTTCCCCAAAAATTAGAAATTGTGTGCAAACGATTTCCCATCAGGAGCTGTATCCGGTGCAGAAAGAATGTTTCAAATCGGAGATTTAGAAGCAGAGATATAGGGGGACACGCACTTTACCTCTACGCCCCCAAGCGGAAAGTCTATGAATTACTTGAAAATTTTGATATTATATGAAAAACATGTCACATTGAAAGCACTATCCAACAAAGAAGATTTTTTAAATCAGACTTCTAGACGTGGAGATATTGACGAAAATAAGATATACATCTACGCCCTCTGGCGGAGAATTCATATAATATTTTAAGAAGAAAATATTCCGAAAACTTTTATCAATGTGAGTGGCATCAGTCCGCGAAAGAATTTTTTAATCGACGTTTTAGAAGCTCAGATTTTATGGCAAATATATCAGAACCAAAAATGATCACTTACGCCCCCTGGTGGCCAAAGTATTATTTACCAAAAATTTTACATTATATGCAAAAGATTTTCCATCAGGAGGTGTATCCGCTGAAGAAAAAATTTTCAAATCGGAGTTTTAGAAGAAGAGTTATCGGGAAAAACGTATTTTACTTTTACGCCCCCTAGCGGAAAATCTATGCGTAATTTGAAAAAGTAACTATATCTAAAATACTCTTCGGCATAAATGGAAATGAATGATAAAATATTTTTTTCAATCGGATGTTTAGAAGCAAATATGTGGAATAAAACGTATTTTTGAATTCGACATCATCTGCATTTACGCCCTCTAGCGGCGAAATTGTACATCGTAAAAAAAAACGAAATAAAGGATCATCATTCGCATATTTCAAGCTTCCCAATGCAAAAAGAATTTTTCAAATCGGACTAATAGTTGCAGAGATATCGTGGGTACAGACTGACGGACGGACAAACCGATAACATAAGCACGATCTTTTTTTACAAAAGACGTGCGAAAAAAAAAAAAGAAAGAAAAACACGCGTTATAGCCACTGTATAATATAAGGGTCTAGATTGGCTGTTTGTTCTGTTGAGCATACGTATGCGCTGTGACAACCGTGCAGCCATATTGAACGGGTCAAGATGTTGTTGGAGTGGGGCACAAAGTCCTTTAAGATACACAGACTGGAAAAACGTCCGTAAACCCGTGCGACATTTGAAGTTCAGCGTTGTTCCTCAAGAATCTGTCACATCTCGTTGTTTACCAAAGACGTCCGCGTGTTTATATCAGTTACATTCATTTTTTTTTTATATATGCAACCAGTATTTTTTTTTTATTTTTGTTTTTATAATAGTATGTATATATTGTAAAGTATTTCAGAAGATAATGTAGCCAGATTTAATGAGCTAAACAAATTTTCGATTAAACAAAACTTTATAATGAGCTACAAATTTTCAATTTAAACAATTCTCTTTTCCGAAACTTTTAATCCCCGAGATTTGAAATTGTCTATAAACTCTTAATTATGTGAAGAGGGCATTTCTTTCAATCATATTTAATTTTTATGTTTTCTCTAGTTGAGTAGCTATTACGAACTCATAATACTGCGGAAAAAACCTTCAATTAAAAGTTTTGTTTTCGGCAACTTCTCTTAAGAATATACAAATGGCCACATTAAAATGATTTTTGACATTACTTAGAGTCTGAAATACGAATTTTGTGCAAGTAGATAACGCAGTTTGCAAGTATAGCTGAAGCTGAAATATAATTTACACGTAGAGCAAACGACGCTTCCTTTCAGTTATTTCATATCCCCCAAAATTACGATAATGGTGTTTTCCTTAATCGTAAGTTAAAAGGTGCAACGTCCAATTTATCCACCATTGAAAAAAAAAATTAAAACGCAGTTTTATAACAACGTAAAATTCCTTCTTTCGTGCAGGTAAAAGAGCTTAATAAACGTTGTTTACATAAAAAACATGCCATTATGCCGTACAAGCTCTGCGTTCAAAATTTCGCCCGCTGTTGCCATTCATTTACACAAGAACTTCCAGTCTAGGCAACTTAAAGATCTTTGGTGGGGCATTACGAAGGATAATTCGGACTTGGTTATTACGTAAATCGTGGCGAATGCTTTCTGGGATATAAATCATACGCTAAGAGATTAAAATATGTCGAAAAAAAATATTTGGAAGGCATTAGTTAGCAAGATAAATTTAAAACTGGTATTGTATGCAAATACTGAAAATGACTGGAAAACGTTCTATGAATGTAATGAGGCAAAGATTTAAAATAATGAAAAAGCAAACGATGTATTTGGAATGAATAAGTTGCTATTAAATCCAGAAAACTATTCAAACCCTAAAAATAATGGCTTCCACGTACTTTACATAGGAAAGTTGAAATAATGTGAATATTTTTCCTTGCTAGGTGTTACCTCTGCCATTCTGATTTATTTATTATTTTGCCCAAAAATATTAATTTTATTATTCGATACTTTGTAAGGAAATTTCAGTTTTTAACATTTTATATTATTTATTAGGGCAAACGTGCAACCAAAGGACGCATTAAATGTAAGCATTCTTTTACAAGAAACTTCAAAATTATGTTATGTCGCAGCAAATAAAAACAAGCTAGTTAAATCATGCAATGCATTGCTTAGGATACGCTTTCCAACACACCAGAAATCACGCGCAGACAAACCCTCCTCCCTTCCCTGACTATTGATACGTTCAATATACCTCCGGAACAACATACTAAAGTTTTGTCGCAATGGAAGCCTTTTTAGTAAGGTTATGAGGATGATGTCTGTCGAATAAATCTCGCTCCTGTGTCCTGACCTTTGACCCCATTTCGATGACATTCAACAGAATTGGTTCAGCATACCTTCGGAACAACATGATAAAGTTTTGTCGCAATCGAACTATTTTTGCGCAAGATGATGCATAAGGGCAATGGAATGGATCCCGCTCCTATGTCCTGACCTTTGACCCCATTTCGTCCATTTTCAATACGGTTCGTCCCGAGGTGGTCCCTTACTACATACTAAAATTTCATTGAAATCGAACCATTTTTACGTGAGTTTTCGAGTGGGCGGACGGACAAAGTTGGAGAATATACGCTTCTTCAACCTACGGTCGGAAAGCGTAAGAAATTGAGAGGGAGATGATGTGATATACTGCACAGGTAAAGCACGTGTGAAGATTACAAATCTGCATCGATACATTCCGTCGGTGTAGCTTAGTCGGTTAGAGGAACTCACTCCGGAGCGAAGAGATGCGACTTCAATTTCTGTCGCCGGCAAATTTCTGTTTTCACAAAGGTTGTGTCAGGAATAGTGTGAACATGCAAGTTTGTCCATGACGGAAATCGAAGTCGCCCCCCTCCCTTTCACTCCGGAGTAAGTTGCTCTCCCAACAAAGCTGCACCGACAGAACGTATCGCTGCAGATTTGTCGTCTTAACACGTGCTTCATCTCTGTTGTATGTCACATGATCTCCCTTTTAATATTTTTTTTATTTTTTAAGGGAAGAACGAACTTTCATTAATTCTAGACGATGTGTGGAACAAACTAGATATGAGTTCGGGCTCAATTTTAGGAGCCCGGCCCCGGATTCCAGGAAAATTTTGCTTAACAAGGCTTGCATTTATGCATTATACGCTGGCCAAAGATATGGCCCAAGCAAGGATTAGTTTAAAAATCATTAGTTTAGTTCAGTTAATCCACTTCACAATATTAATATGTTTTTAGAAATACTACGCATAAAGCCAAATGTCCTAAAATGTGGATTTGAAAATAAATAAATAATCAGCGTGCCCTTTGACCGTATCAGGGGAATCAGTAATTTTGGTAAAAGCTGAAGAAAAGAAAATCGTTTAGAAACAAAAAATTCCATTCGTTATTTCTTTTTGATTTCTAATTATTTTGAATAAATTGCATTATGAAACGTACAACATCGTACAAACAAGCTGCAAGTGTGAAATTTTGACTCTAGAAAATTAATCTTTGCAATATAATTTACATATATGCTAATTGGTAAAGATAGTTTAGAGTGATGTAGTAGAATATGAAAAAAAGCATGTAAGAAAATTTCAAAAAAAAACAAAAAAAAAACGTAAAAGCGTTCCAGACCAGATTATTCTGCATTTTGTAACATTAACAAAACTTTGTGCTTAATTGTATAATAATCACAATATTATCATATGTGTGTGCAGTTTCCAGATCAAGTTCATCATGAAAAGAGAGAGAGAAAGAATTGCATCTAATGCCTCAGCGCTTCAACTTGATCTTCTTTTCTCTAAAACTCGACCTGCTTCACTAAAAACCAACGTCACCCCAAATACCGCGGGAGTGAGGACATTTTAAAAAATAAATAACAATACTTCTAACTGCACAATTTTGGAATTTAATACATCGTTTTAACGATAAGATTCTTGATTTTTAATACACTGGTGAGCAAAATCAAGGACGAAGAGGAGAAATTAGCATAACAGCGGAACGAGCAGGCAGAACGGACCGAAAGACCACTCAGGATATAGACTAGGGTCCGGCACGGTAGGGCATGCGCATATATGCAGCATGACGTAGGGGAGGGGGTGTCGGAAGGGTATAAAGCACACGGGCGGTGTACGCTACGATAGACTAGTGTCCGGTACGATGTGGGCCGCGGGTGGCCTAGTGGGCAAAGTTCCTGACTACCACTGAAAGAACCTCAGGTTCGATCCCAGGCAGCTACGAACGCTCGATTCATTAAATATCCGCCGTGCGTCGGATGGGCACGTTAAGCCGTCGGATCCCAGGTACTGGCCCCTCCGGTATTAAATAAGGGCGTCTTCCTCCCCCTTTCTACTTCGCTTCCGTGTCACTTTCCTATCGGGCACTCTAGTCCAAATCTCCTAGCTTCCTATTTCTAAGGGTTGTTTAAGACCTGGGGTCAGGCACTCCCTTCCTAAAATCCTCTACATATGATCGATTGATCGATCAGTAAATATGATCAGCAATTCGGTGAAAGCTATTGCACTGTGCACATCGGTTTGAACGACGTCGAGTTGCTGCCACCGTGTGATATGACCAACTGGCAATCCAGTAGACGACATCTGGATGACTTTACCCGAGGTCGCGTCATTGGGAAGTTGGAAGAAGGTCGAAGTGTGACTAGTGTGCCCGAGGAGTTCGGGATCGCTCACAGCATCGTTTCACGAGCTTGGAGAGCATTTCAAACGACAGGAACAGCTGTCCGAGAGTTTAGCAGTGGTCGTCCATGAGCAACCACGGCGGCGGACGACCGGCATATTGTCCTACAGGCCAGAAGAGACAGCCGGCAGAGAGCGGGAGCATTTGCAAGGCACATGCAACAAACAACTGGACGTCCATTATCACGTTTTACCGTGGCCAGGAGGCTGCACAAAGGTGGTCTATTTGCACGACGGCCAGTACGGTGTGTGCCATTAACGCCTGCTCATCGGAGACGGCGGTTTCTCTGGTGCCAGGAACACATCAAATAGACACATCAGCAATGGGGTCGAGTTCTCTTTACGGATGAGAGCCGATTTAGTCTGACGAGCGATTCTGGACGTATACACATCTAGAGAGAGCAGGGAACACGCAATCACACCTCCAACATCATCGAAAGGGACCGGTTTGGAGTTAGCGGAGTTCTCGTTTGGGGAGGTATCATGCTTGGTAGCCGTACTGACCTCTACATCTTCCAAAGAGGTTCAGTCACTGGTGTCCGCTATTATACCGAAGTTCTCCTGCCTCACGTGTGTCTGTTTAGAGGTGCTGTGGGTCCTGAGTTCCTCTTAATGGACGACAACGCTACACCTCATCGTACAGTGGCAGTCGCAGAGCTATTGGAGAGTGAAGATATTCAACGCATTGATTGGCCACAAGGTCCCCGGACCTAAATCCTATCGAACATGTGTGGGACCTTCTCGGGAGACGCTTGGCAGCACGTCACCAGCCACCAGCAACGATTCCGTAGCTGCGATTGGCGCTACAAGAGGAATGGGCCGCGATGCCTCAACAGCTCCTTGACAACCTCGTCCTCAGCATGGACAGACGTTGTAAATCCTGCAACGCAGACAGGAGTATTCATATCCCCTACTAAAGACTGGATTTTTCTTGGCAGCCGACTGTCACATGGACGTTTCTATCTTCTGTCCAGTTGTGCTCGAAGCTACCTTTTCAATAAAGTGCCTTTGTATCCTTTGGATTCCTTGTTTGGACGGTTTTGCTCACTTGTCCCATATTCTTACATCTTGGGGATCTTATGGTATAATTTGAGTCGATGTGGAACACTTCTGCACAACATTAAATTTGAAAAACCTTCTCGTCCTTAATGTTTGCACCCCGGTGTAAAATACAGAAAATGGGAATGTGATTATTTTCCAGTTTTCAGATACCAGACTTCCTGAAGCTAATACCTTGCTTGGGCCATAGCTTTGGACAATGCATAATGCAAGTCTTGTTAAGTAAAATTTGTCCTGCAATGGCAGCTAGCTTAGGAAATTGAAAATCCTTCCATAATGGGAACAAATCCACAATGAAATTAAACATGTGTAATTCAACCGGGCGCAGAATTACACGTGTTGAATTAATTACAATAATGAAATTCAAGACGTGTAATTGGGAGCCCGGGCCAGGGTTTTTCGGTAGTTAATGAATTCTAAGCCCGTCAAAGCCCGGGCCCGAGCTCAACTCCAGAACAAACATCACACATTTTTCGAAGAACCCAACGGACAGTAGAATACATTTTTACCTTCGGCGCCAATATGACAACAGGAATTTGTCAGTAACGGACATCGAAACTTCGCCACCTTACTCCGGAGTGAGTTGCTCTCCCAACTATGCTACACGGAAGGAATGTATCGCTGGAGATTTGTCGTTTTGACACGTACTTTACCTCTGTAGTACGTCACAATAACTCGTGAATTTCATAAAAAAATGTATGGTGCGTCAAACTATACATTTCTTTTATTGGAGGTTTAACGACCACCGTGAGCAACTCAATGGGCTATAAGCTAATTTAGGGTCAATTATTCATGGGAAGGGGGCGAGACAGTGCCGTAAAACAAACACAACATCCATGCTCACCGGGATTCGAACCCGGACCCAGGGCCTAACTTAGGTCAGTTGAGGCCTTGTGCACATCTTATGTCTGGGGCCACCTCTATTAAAATTTTCAGTCAAATAGTTTAAATAAAAAATTTATTTACTGGTAAATATTTTTTGCAAGCAGTTTTTCTATAGCTGTAAAAACATTAAAACACATCCCGCATGCTAGCCAATGTGGCTTGTAATGAACGAGCATTCACACCGATTGCACTTCCCTGCACCCGCAGAGCTTACAGCTGTAACATTAATTACTTTGGAATTATTTTTTTTTTTATAATATTATTTACGGAAACAAAAAACTATCCTTCCAGAAATAATTTAAAACAATTAGTTTACCATAACATTATCTGTAATTTAAAACACCTAGTTTACCATTACATTATCTATAATTCAAAACACCTAGTTTACCATAACAGTATCTGTAATTCGAAACACCAAGTTTACCATAACAGAATCTACAATTCAAAACACCTAGTTTACCATAACATTATCTATAATTCAAAACACCTAGTTTACAATAACAGAATCTATAATTCAAAACACCTAGTTTACCATTACATTATCTATAATTTAAAACACCTGGTTTATCATAACAGTATATAATTCAAAACACCTAGTTTACCATAACAGTATCTATAATTCAAAACACCTAGTTTACCATAAAATTATCTATAATTCAAAACACCTAGTTTACCATTACATTATCTATAATTCAAAACACCTAGTTTACCATTACATTATCTATAATTCAAAACACCTAGTTTGCCATTACATTATCTATAATTTAAAACACCTAGTTTACCATAACAGAATCTATAATTCAAAACACCTAGTTTACCATTACATTATCTATAATTCAAAACACCTAGTTTACCATTACATTATCTGTAATTCAAAAACATCTAGTTTACCATAACAGTATCTGTAATTCAAAACACCTAGTTTACCATAACATTATCTATAATTCAAAACACCTAGTTTACCATAACAGATTCTATAATTCAAAACACCTAGTTTACCATAACAGAATCTATAATTCAAAACACCTAGTTTATCATAACAGTATCTATAATTCAAAACACCTAGTTTATCATAAAATTATCTATAATTCAAAACACCTAGTTTACCATTACATTATCTATAATTCAAAACACCTAGTTTACCATAACAGTATCTGTAATTCAAAACACCTAGTTTACCATAACATTATCTATAATTCAAAACACCTAGTTTACCATAATATTATCTATAATTCAAAACACCTAGTTTACCATAACATTATCTATAATTTAAAACACCTAGTTTACCATAACATTATCTATAATTCAAAACACCTAGTTTACCATAACATTATCTATAATTCAAAACACCTAGTTTACCATAACAGATTCTATAACTCAAAACACCTAGTTTACCATAACAGAATCTATAATTCAAAACACCTAGTTTATCATAACAGTATCTATAATTCAAAACACCTAGTTTATCATAAAATTATCTATAATTCAAAACACCTAGTTTACCATTACATTATCTATAATTCAAAACACCTAGTTTACCATAACAGTATCTGTAATTCAAAACACCTAGTTTACCATAACATTATCTATAATTCAAAACACCTAGTTTACCATAATATTATCTATAATTCAAAACACCTAGTTTACCATAACATTTTCTATAATTTAAAACACCTAGTTTACCATAACATTATCTATAATTCAAAACACCTAGTTTACCATAACATTATCTATAATTCAAAACACCTAGTTTACCATAACAGATTCTATAACTCAAAACACCTAGTTTACCATAACAGAATCTATAATTCAAAACACCTAGTTTATCATAACAGTATCTATAATTCAAAACACCTAGTTTATCATAAAATTATCTATAATTCAAAACACCTAGTTTACCATTACATTATCTATAATTCAAAACACCTAGTTTACCATAACAGTATCTGTAATTCAAAACACCTAGTTTACCATAACATTATCTATAATTCAAAACACCTAGTTTACCATAACATTATCTATAATTCAAAACACCTAGTTTACCATAACATTATCTATAATTTAAAACACCTAGTTTACCATAACATTATCTATAATTTAAAACACCTGGTTTATCATAACAGTATCTATAATTCAAAACACCTAGTTTACCATAACATTATCTATAATTCAAAACACCTAGTTTAACTTTTTTGTATTTTTATTTATGTAAAAATAAACCCTTCATAATTATGAATATTGATTCACAATTTTTGTTCTCACAAGACTAATATTAATAATAAAAATATTTTTTAGGAAATTCTACATGTTTGCTGAAATGCTTTTCATATATAATATACTGTATTGCTCCGAAAATAGGCTGTTCCCATTGCATTTTGATTGTTACAAATAAGGGTGAGATGAAGATGTTACACTGGCCGATAACAGCTCAGCGGTACACTTGAGCTTTATTATACGAAATGATAATAATTTCGGTTTCCAAAACCTCATCCTAAATTTTGAAACCGAACCGTATAATAATTTCGTGCTATAACGGAAAATATATTTTGGTTCTGAAAATTTATATTACTATATATTAAGATAGAGTGAAAGCCCTGTGCACGTGCAGAAATCAGGCCCTGCCCGGACCCCTTTCTGACGAAAGATCAGAAGCCATCTGCGCCCCCGGGGTGGCCTATAAAAATCAAATTATTATATTTTACAGTCTTGCATTTATTTGATTAGAGTTAAATCGCATGTATCCTCAGTATTTCATTTTGTATCCCTTTTGATTTCGGTCAAACAGTTATGGAACCTTGATTTATGAAAGGAATTCACTTTTGATCTAACGGAGAAAGAGGTTTGAATATTTTATAAGTACAGAGGCATGAATATTCAAAACTACGTGGTAAGATCAAACCCGAAAGTAATTCCACATGATGAGATACGTGCTGCCTTAAAACGCACTCAATCCTTCAAAATGGCGGCGCAGCTGCAACTGGAGTCCGGAGGCGAGTTGTATTAAACGGCAGTCGCTTCAGAAAGCATAAAAACACCATAAAAGATGTAGCTACGTGTGGAAAAGTTCCACTATCTATTGCCGCTGGGGATAACATACGGCCCACAGTAGAAGCAAGGAAATAAATTGCTACTTAATACCTTGTAAGTTCTCCTGTTCCGGTGTGGGAAGAACCAGGCCGATGTAATGGCCATTTCATTTTCTCGCCATCTTGATTCGTTACCTTGATGGCCATTAATGTCTAGTTTTCAGACGGAAAAACTGTTTCGCAGATGGCTACGGGTTTCCATGAACGTGGCTGTTCCACACGTTTCGCTGCATTCATTACATGTTCTCTCAGTTCTTTTTACTTTCAATCTTGAAAACGGTCGTAACATTTCGTCATATCACTTTTATGCTCTTCACACGACGTAAGAATAAACATTTGCTTTCTTGGTGTCGGCTTGAAAGTTAGCTGAGGCTCTATTTTTACTGAAATACCTGTATAAATAAGAACATCATATCTGCACGACAAAAAATAAAAAATGGCTATGGTCTGCATATTGTGTCTAATTTATTTAGCCACCTGTTTTTTTACAACACTAAGAATTTTTTCCATCCAGACTGTCGACAGTTTTTTTTTTTTTTTTTTTTTTTTTTGGATTGGAGGCTTAACGACCACCGTGAGCAACTCAGCACGCAATCGCTATAAGCTATAACAAATACACTGAAGAGCAATTGAATTAGAGATACCAGTCTAGTAACGTGTAGCACCACCTTTCGCACTGATGACGGTGGCGATTCGTCTCGGCATGGACTCGACAAGACACCGGAAGCGTTGGGAAGCCATACGGATCCACGACCCCTCAACAAGCTCCCACAGTTCACGAAGATTTGATGGAGGGGGTCATCTCTCTCGATGGCATCCCAGATGTGCTCGATGGGATTAAGGTCAGGTGACCTAGTTCACCAAGGAAGCGAGGTCACGTCGGTGGAGTGTTCATCCAACCATTCGGACACAATACGGGAGCTGCATTGTCTTGTTGCAGGATGAGGTCCCCAGCGGGATGTTGAAGACGCACAAACGGGCGGAAATGGTCGTCCAGGATTTCCCGGTAACGTTGACCTGTGAGGGACGATGTCACACGTAGCAGGGGTCCCATTTTAGTCCACGTAAACAGTCCCCAGACGAGAATGCCACTCCCACCAGCTTGAAGAGTACCCTGCTGGCAAGGAGGATCCATCGCTTCATGTGGTTTGCGCTGTACTCGTATCGTCCCATCGGCATGTACCAACGCGAATCTCGACTCATCAGTCCAGGCAACATTTTCCCACATGTCTAAGGTCCAGTATCGATGTTCCCGCGCCCATGCTAATCTTTGCACCCTGTGATGTGCGGTCAGTAGCGGTATACTCGTGGGACGATGGCTTCTGTACCTCATAGCGAGGAGATGGTTCTGGATGGTGTGGCTGCTTACACGTTTTTGGGCACCAGCGTTAAATTGCCGAGTGATTTCTTGCACTATGGCCCGCCTATCCGCTGTCACAATGCAAGCTAACCGACGATGACCCCGCTCATCCACACGCTGTTGTCCACGGCAGTTGGCTCTTTCAGGGATGGTTTTACCGGATTCGATGCACTCACGGTGCACCCGTGACACAGTGGCTCGTGAAAACTCCCAGTGCCTGCACGACTTTCGCGATGGAGTGACCCATTCGTCGGGCCCCGATAATTTACCCACAGTCAAATGCGCTTAGATCCTTCGTCTTACCCATACTACGTCCGACTCTTACTGATTCCTGTCTCATCACTCCTTATATTATCGGATCGCTGGATACGTCATGTCGTTTCCGTTTACAGGGCCGCCCACAGCGCCACATTTGCAAAACGCCAGCTGTCTCTAATTCGATTGCTCTTCAGTGTGTAAACAGTCGCCCGTCCCTAATTTGGGGCCACTGGTTCCAGGGCAGGAAGAGAGCAAGTGACATAACACAAATACAACATCCATTCCTCACCGGGATTCGAACCCGGACCCACTGCCTCACAGGGGCTGCGGACAATTTTTTTCCCTGAGTTTTTGATAGATCTTTTTTCTCGAGAGCTTTCCTGAATACAATTTTTTTATACTAAACGCGTGACGTATACCTACATTTAACCATCCTCTAGAGTATCTCTTTTCTCACACAACTGTCATTACTTCTTGTTTAAAGATTTTCTTACTGAACGGCACATTACTTCCCTGGACAGCTTGTAGATTTTCGCAAAGCTGACAGTCAGTCAGAGAAACATAATATGACCTCATTGAACACAAAACGTGTGGAGTATGATGGTGATTGCCAATACTAAGTTGGAAAGAACGTAATGTATCCAAATGCAAGCTAACAGAAAAGCGCTAATTACGGTATATACATGTATTAGGTGTACAAATACGTTTTAAAGCGTTTTGTGTGTGACGTATACGGCTAATTTACATATCCGACATTGCCCCACGTTGTTATCATGTGACCGTAACAGGTCCAGAGCGTAAAATGTGACACAGAAGTTTGCCCAACAGTCACACGCACTTGCACATCGGTAGGTGAAAGATAGCAAGCGATACTGCGTTTATCCGACACTGCATTCGTTACGAATTTCATCAAGGAAAAAGTGCTGCAAAAGCATGTGCATCGATCTGTTCTGTTCTGGGGAGAATATTGTATCGAAAAGCAAGTGTGAGTTTTGGTTCAGACGGTTTAAAGCAGGTGATTTTGATGTTAGCGATCGAGATCGTAGCGGCATCCCGCAGAAGGTTGCACATGAGGAACCGCAAGCATTGCTGGATGAAGATTCGTCTCAAACGCAAAAAGAACTAGCTGAACAACTGGGGGTAACTCGACAAACCATTTTCGATCCTTTACGCACAATAGGAAAGATTCAGAAGGAAGGAAAATGGGTGCCACATGACCTGAGCTAGAGGAACAAGGATGAGCGTGTCATGAAGTGTTTGAATCTGTTGAATGAACAACGCAGAAAGTCTTTCCTGTGAAAAATCGTTACGGGTGATGAAAAGTGGATATGGTAGGACAATCCCAAACGCAAGATACACTGGGTAGACCCCGGTGAAGCATCGACTTCGACACTGAAACGCAATATTCACTCCAAGAATGTTCTGCTGTGCATCTGGTGGGATATGAAGGGTGTGCTCTATTATGAACTATTGGAACAGGGTCAAAATGTTCCTGATGATCGCTACAAGCAACAATTGCTGCGATTGAACCACAAAACCTTTCGGAAACGCCCTTTCACAGGCATGGGTTTGCGTCCCGTGAAATTACTGCATGACAACGCTTTCACGAAATCGGTCAATGAAACGTTTTTGACGCTTGGCTGGGAAGTTTTGGAGCACCCGCCGTATAGTCCCGACATAGCCCCATTCAGACTATTTGTTCCGATCGATGCAACATGGTTTGTCTGCTGTACGTTTCCGGACATGTGCAAAAATGGGTTGACGACTTGATCCCGTCACACGACGAAGTATTCTTCATGGCTGCAATCAGTCAGCTGCCCTAACGATGGCGGAAGGTGATAGATAACGACGGCGCATATTTTGAATCGTAAAGGTATTGTTGTTTTCTCTTAAATTACATGTTGAGTTGTCTTAAAAAGCTTTAAAACTTATTTGTACACCTAATACAAATACAAATACAAATCAGTCCAAGTCGCCATCGTTTGCCTCGACTTGCTTTCATCGTCTGGGCATCTGTTCGATACCGGATGGTCAATTCCTCTTGAAAACTCGCACTCTTCTCGGACGAATGGTCACAAGCCTGTGTTTTACGTAGATAATGAAGGCGCATATTTTGATTCGTAAAGGTATTGTTGTACTTAATGAAAAAGATTTGGATATTATGACACTACGAATCAAAGGTACCACTGAACGAGTCCCTGAAGAATCAAAGGTATCACCGAATCAAAGGTACCATTGTTGAGGATAATGGCTGGGGAATAAATCAAAGGTACACTGAACCAAAGGTGCCAATACGAATCAAAGGTACACTGAATCAAAGGTGCCAATACGAATCAAAGGTACCACTGGATAGGTCCCTATATATTTATCAGTCCAAAACCTGGACTCTTCTCGGACGAATGGTCACAAGCCTGTGTTTTACGTAGATAATGAAGGCGCATATTTTGATTCGTAAAGGTATTGTTGTACTTAATGAAAAAGATTTGGATATTATGACACTACGAATCAAAGGTACCACTGAACGAGTCCCTGAAGAATCAAAGGTATCACCGAATCAAAGGTACCATTGTTGAGGATAATGGCTGGGGAATAAATCAAAGGTACACTGAATCAAAGGTGCCAATACGAATCAAAGGTACACTGAATCAAAGGTGCCAATACGAATCAAAGGTACCACTGGATAGGTCCCTATATATTTATCAGTCCAAAACCTGGACTCTTCTCGGACGAATGGTCACAAGCCTGTGTTTTACGTAGATAATGAAGGCGCATATTTTGATTCGTAAAGGTATTGTTGTACTTAATGAAAAAGATTTGGATTTTATGACACTACGAATCAAAGGTACCACTGAATGGGTCCCTATATACACAGTGCGTCAAAGAATTTTTAAGACTGGCGCTAGATTTCAGCCTACGGTGGCGCCACCAGTGTAATCGCGAATGCGTTATAAACCGTAACCATCTGCTTGCTTTCTGCCAAAAGTACTGCGTAGTTGTTAAAGTAACTCAAACGAAACGGCCCTTCATTAGGGAAGTGAAATTTTTTCATGCTGAATTATTAAGATGGAACAAAGGGCTGTTATTAAATTTAACACAAAACTTGGTAAAAGTGCCTCGAAAACGTACCAAATGATGAAACAAGTTTACGGTGAGTTTTGTTTAAATAGATCAAATGTTTTCCTGTGGCACAAACGTTTTTGGATGAAAGAGATACGCTAGAAGATGATAAGCATACCGGAAAACCAAGTTCATCTAGGACACCTGAGATTATTGAAAAAATGCGTGATTTCGTAGCAAACAATCGATGTGCGTCACTAAGAATGATGGAAGAGTCTTTAAACATCAACAAAGAAACGATTCGAACCATTCTGCATGAAGATTTGGGCAAAACAAAAGTCTGTGCTAAATTTGTTCCACACACGTTAACCAATGAACAAAAATCAAGGAGAAGTGCACATTGCAGAGACATCATTTCAGCAGCAGAAAATGATCCAAACTTCTTAAAATCGATTGTTACAGGTGATGAAACATGGTGTTTTCAATATGATCCTAAAACAATGCGACAAAGTGCGGAATGGAAGTAAAAAAACTCACCACAAGCCAAAGAAACAAGAAAACTTCCATCGAAAATCAAAACAATGCTCATTACATTCTTCGATAGTAAGGGTATTTATTATCCACAAAGAATTTGTTCCAAGTGGACAAACAATTACTGGTGAGTTTTATTTAAATGTTTTGAGGCGTTTGATGGGCAGAATTTGTCGCATTCGTCCAGAATATCGGGATGAAAACAGTTGGCGTTTGTTGCACGATAATGCACCCAGTCACACCTTACTTTTTATTCGTAGATTTTTGGCCAAAAATAACGTCTATGTGTTGAATCATCCACCGTATTCACCTGATTTAGCACCCTGCGACTTTTCTTTGTTCCCAAAACTTAAAATGACGTTAAAAGGGTGTTATTTTGATGATATTACGACCATACAAACTGCTTTGACGCGTGCTTTGGAGGCAATTACGCAAAGTGAACTGGAACAGGCATTCGAATCATTATTAAATCGCTGTAACAAGTGTATTGAAGCCGGAGGGACTTATTTTGAATAATAAACCAAAACAAATTATAATTTCTTGTTTCTATTTCATTTTACAGACCCAGTCTTAAAAATTCTTTGACGCTCTGTGTATATCAGTCCAAAACCCGGACTCTTCTCGGACGAATGGTCATAAGCATGTGTTTTTGGTAGATAATGACGGCTCATATTTTGATTCGTTGTTTTCTCCCAAATTACATGTTGAGTTGTCTTAAAAAGCTTTAAAACTTTTGTGTACACCTAATGCAAATACAAATCAGTCCAAACTGTGGTTGCCATCGTTTGTCTCGACCTGCTTTCATCGTCTGGGCATCTGTTCGATACCGTACCTGCAGTATTGTGGCTGTACGTGCAGTATTGTGGTGGTTTGGACGCAAAGAAGTGAGTAATCGTCCCAGTTGGTGAACCGCTGTCCGTCTAGGAAATTCTGCAGCGACCGGGTGAGCTGGTAATCATTTCCGGCAGCAGCTCCCAGCACAGGTCTGATTTTTTGATAGGTCATCCATGCAGTGTGAGGCGTCGCTCCATCCTGCTGAAGAAGGACGCCCTTGCGGTTCATCAGTGCTGGTCGTTTCGACGTGAGAGATGCTTGAAGATCGTCCAGCTGACTAGTGTGGACATCGTTGGTGATAGTAGTGTTGTTCGGCAGCAGCTCAAAACAGACATCTCGCATATCCCATTAAACAGACAGCAGGTCCTTACGTGGGTGTAAGCGGGCTCTGGGGGTCGGTATGGGCTTCTGTTTTAGGTACATCCACTACTTTAGGGAGATGAAATCGTCATGCAGGACCCATTTTTCGTGAACTGCTAGAATGCGGTCCAAGAACGTTTCAATTTTGTCACTTGCAAGGAGAGAAACGCCTGCACTAATGCGTTATGCTTCCTGCTGAACTGTGAGTTAAAGTGTACCCAAACTCCCCTCTATTGCACATTCCCAAATTGACGCAGGTGCGTGACAATGATCGTGTGGGTAGTCCCCAGCTGTTAGGCCAACTCTCGCGTGGTCGCCAGTGGGTCGGTCCCCCCTAAGGTCTTCAGCGTGTCCATATCAGCTGTTGCGAGTCTTCCTGTTTTGGGAAAGACATACAGGTCAAAATATTTCTCTCGAAACTGTTCAAGCCAACGATACCACTTACGAGATGATTTGGCATTGGGGTACACAATGCTAATGTTCCTTACAGCACTTGCGTGGGTGCAACTGCGACGAAACTCATACAGCATGCAATGGCGGATGTGCTCCTTGTCCACTTCCATGTTGGCTGGCGCTTACACTCTTCACCTTCCGACGGCTAACTGCCATTGACTTAAGCCACCTACGTGCTGATGTCATGCAGGTATGCTGCGCAGTCGCAGTTACCAATGTGCACCATGGCCGAGGCTTGTGAAGCGTTGATATTAAGAAAGAGATTACAGCCTGTTTGTTATATACAGGTGTTTAAGTCTGTCGTTGTGTTAGCGGAAGGGTTCATCTTTGGAGCAGTGGAAACAGGACCCCACCACAGCGGAATGGAACCACCCACACGTGTTGCGGGTATTATGCCACAGAGTTACTATAAATAGCTAGCACCTGTGTGAAGAACAAAATTCAGGCATGCTTTATATGGACGTAACGGGGCTTGCAAAGGAAACATGCAGACGCCGGATTTGAGAGTCATCTTCCTGTATGAATTTAAACTGGGCCATTCTGGAAGAATTCCCGCTCGAGACGTTAACAATACCTTTCGGGAGAATTCAGCCAACGAACGAACCATTCGGCGATGGTTTGTGAAGTTTGGAAGCGGAGATACGGACCTGCAAGGCGAAGCACGTGGTCGCTGACCTGTGGCACTTTCTGACGACGTTCTGTTACGTGTGGTTAGAGCGGAACCCCTAAAAACGTGTCGTGAGATAGCGGCAGAGGTAGGTGTCCACCTCAAGACAATTGTTCGGCGTCTGGCTGCGCTGGCAAGGTCAAAAAGTTGGACATGTGGCTTCCGCATGAATCGACAACTGCCAACAAGACTAAGTCTGCACGTGTGCTGTTTGCCATTAATAAGCAGAAACCTCTTCTGCATCGAATCTTCATCTGCGACGAGAAGTGGGTCTCTTATGATAATCCGAAACGATCTGCATAATGGGTAAGCAAAGCACAGCCTACTGGACGGCATCCTACGCCATTACTACACATACCAAGAAGATGATGCTCTTTGTATGGTGGTCCACAGCCGGGATAATTCACCGGACTTTCTTGATAACCAGGTTTGGTCAACAAACATGGTATTCTTCTGCTCTAGGACAACGCTCGCCCTCATGTCGCAGAACGAACGATGCTGACAGTAGGCTATGAAGCACTGCCGCATCCTGCCAATTTCCCGAACTTATCTCCGACGGACTGTCATCTGTTTCGTCGCCTGTATCACTTCCTGTCCGGGAAACAGTTCACGACAGACAACGAGGTTCAACGTGCAGTTGATGACTCCTTCGGGTCTGAGCCACAAGACATTTTTCGTTCCCTAGATTATGGCTTGCCGGACAGATGGCAAACTATGTGTCCATGCCGAGGGGGACTATTTTTCCTAGGTAAGTTGTCCTACTTTTCTGTTTTCGCCGTCCACGTGTGCAGGTCCTTTCCCTGACATTTCATTCACACCAACCCAATAATGGGTGATTCGTCAAGAAGTATACAGTTACAGTTGAAGACACGGACCACAACTGCAAATCGTTAGATAGATGTACTCATAAAGCTTGTGTCCTGCTACTGAGGGAAGTGACGTAGGCGATAGCGCGCGTGTCACGTGACAAGTCAGTCAAAATGGCAGCGTCTGCAGTGGAGAAGGCGTTTTGTGTCCTTGAATTCAGCAAAACGGAATCTGTAACTGTTGTGCAACGGCATTTTCGATCACGATTCGGAAAAGAACCTCCAACCAGAACATTTATCTACGATTGGCATAAAATATTTGAAACTACGGGCTGTTTATGCAAACTTAAAAGTCCAGGACGACCGCGTGTATCGGAAGAAGTCGTCGATAGTGTTTGTACCGCCATTCAACGAAGCCCGGGGAATTCAACGCAGAGGGTGAGTCGTGAAGTGCAGATTTCACAGCCCAACAGCTGCTTGATAATGTTGTGCAAAGCATGACACGACGTGTGGAATCTTGCATCGCCCTCCGTGGTGGCCATATCCCGTATTGACATCTTACGCCGGAACGCCTGCGGACGGTAATTGCATTTTTTTCACGTTTACTTATCCTGCACAAAATGACCTGTTTGTCCCTTGAACACGTTCCAAAGCCTTCTGTATTTCAGAGCACAATAAATTCTCTTTCTTGTAATGTCCTGGCATTCTGACATTATTTTATTTCACTTGGCATCCAACCACACTTACTTTTTTATGCGCTATATAGCCGTTTATGATCCGTCCTTAGCAATTGTCCAGCAGTGTATATGTCACAGTCATTATTTCGAAAAATTTGTTAGGATTTTTTTAAATTCAATTTTACTGACTCAAAAGTATTCCAATTTGGCGGTAGATGTCGCTATAATTAGCTGATCAGTGTTTTTGCCTGGAAGAAACGAAATCTCTCATTTCTGTCTGTTTTTTCGAATTATCTGAGCCAAATAGAAATCAATGAATGCGGGCCAAAATGAGATTGGAATCTTTTCTTGCGTAAAGCATCTTAAATCCTATTGTACGTTCATTTTTTGGAATAGAAAATGCTTATCCCATGACAAATAATGGACGAATACGTGAGCATAGATTACAATTGGCAACTGCGTTTTAGATGAACTCGAAAGAAACATCTGCTGCAGTTAAATATCGTCTGGTAAGAAAATGGCGCACGTAAACCAGCTCTGGATACGAGGCTATGTTTTTGCTCTTCCAACCGTAGGGCTTTTCCAACCGTAGGGCTTTTCCAACCGTAGGTTGAAAAAGCGTATATGCTCCAACTCTGTCCATCCGCACGATAGCTCGCGTAAGAATGGTCCGATTTCGATGAAATTCTGGTATGTGGTAGGGGACCACCTTAGGACGAACCCTATTGAAAATGGACGAAATGGGGTCAAAGGTCAAGACATAGGAGCGGGATTCATTCCATTGCCCTTATGCGTCGTAACTTGCGTAAAAATAGTTCGATTTTGATGAAATTTTAGTATGTGCTAGGGGACCACCTGGGGACGAATCTTAGGGGAAATGGACGAAAGCAGGTCAAAGGACACGACACAGGAGCGGGATCCATTCCATTGCCCTTATAGTTCATAACGTGCGTAAAATTGTTTCGATTTCGATGAAATTTTCGTATGTGGTAGAGACCACCGTGGAATTAATTCTATTAAGAACGAACGAAATGGGTCAAAGGTCAGGACAGAGGAGAGGAATCCATTCCATTGTCCTTATGCATCATAACTTGCGTAAAAATGTTTCGATTACAATGAAATTTTAATATGTGGTAGGGGACCTCCTGGGGTTAAATTTTATTGAAGGTCGACAAAATGGGGTCAAAGATCAGGACATAGGAGCGAGATCCATTCCATTTCCCTTATACGTCATAACTTACGTAAAAATGCTTCGATTGCGACAAAACTTTATCATGTTGTTTCGGGGGTATACTGAATCGATTCTGTATAATATCATCGAAATGGGGTCAAAGGTCAGGATACAGGATTGGGATCCATTCCATCGCCCTTATGCGTTATAACTTACGTAAAAATACTTCGATTGAGACAGAACTTTAGTATATTGTTCCAGACGTATAACCGGTTCTGTTTAATATCATGGAAATGGGGTCAAAGGTCAGAACCCAGGAGCGAGATTTATTCCACAACCATTATCCTCATAACTTGAGTAATGATTCCCGGCATGTTGGAAAGCGTATCATAATCAATGCATTGCATGATTTTACTAACTTGTTTATCTATTCAACCCAATAAAACTTAATTTTGATCAAACGCTTTTTCAATTATACGGTCTCTATCGTTCCACAGACATTTCACTGTAGTACTTTTTCAGCATATGTTCTAATTTTTTCGTCCAACCGGTGCACGTGTGCCTTTAGGAAAGCGAGTGTTAAACTGAAAATAAACATCCTACCCAACAAGATCTACAAAAATAGAGATTAGTGGTAGGAGCTTACGTATTTGCATTTCCTATCTGCTCTTATTACAAGCAGCGCTTATCGACAAACATAAGCCAACATTTCGGCAGAGGTTGGGTCACGTGACGTGCTTATTGACATTCTGCCTTATAGGGAGTGGGTGGATATTCCCTGATAACGCCCTTTTAACGTTCTAGTCATGTCTTCTATTTCCTAAGCAACACCATGTTCACCTATCGATTTTTTTCGCGTTTCTTTCTCGCCGAATTGCGATTTCTTTCTTTGCGTCCTCGCAATGACGAACGATAAGAGAGAGGGGAAAAAGAGTTCTTTGCTTAGGCGTGTTGCTGAGAGTATTCACTTACCCGCGTTCAAATCTAATACGCTTGGTTTCGAACTACGGAAGATGTAACTAAGTTTTTTATTATTCACTACATTAGTTGGGTTTCACTCTCTGACGCGGGCCACATGAGATCAGAAAGAAACGAGGAAGTCTACTTTTCTCCGATAAAACGTGTACTGGCGAAACAAAAATGACATAACGATAACGTGAATTCAGAGATTGCAAGGTGAAGCTCCCTTACTAATACAAGTTAGTAAAATCATGTAATGCATTGATTATGATACGCTTTCCAACATACCAGAAATCATTACTCAAATTATGAGGATAATGGCTGTGGAATAAATTGCGCTCCTGTGCCCTGATATTTGATCCCATTTTGATGACATTAAACAGAATTAGTTCAGAATACCTCCGGAACAACATACTAAAGTTTTGTCGCAATAGAAGCATTTTTAGTCAAGTTATGAGTATAATGGCTGCGGAATAAATCTCGCTCCTGTGTCCTGATCTTCGACTCCATTTCGATGATATTCAACAGAACCGGTTCAGTGTACCTCCGGAACAACATGATAAAGTTTTGTCACAATCGAAGCATTTGACATAAATTATAACGCTTAAGGATGATGGAATATATCTGGCTTCTATGTCCTGACATTTGACCCTATTTCACCCATTTTCAGTAAGGTTCGTCCCCAGGTGGTCCCCTACCACGTACTAAACTTTCATCGGAATCGAACCATATTCGCGCAAGTTATGACGCATAAGGGCAATGGAATGGATCCCGCTCCTATGTCCTGACCTTTGACCCCATGACCCATTTCGCCAATTTTCAATAGCTTTAGTCCCCATGTGGTCTCCTACTACATACTAAAATTTCATCGAAATCGAACCATTTTTACTCAAGTTTTCGTGCGGACAGACAGACAGACAGAAAGACGGACAAAGCTCGAGCATATACGTTTCTTCATCCTACGGTTGGAAAGCGTAAAAAAGATTTGTTTGAAACAACAAAATAGTTTTGTTGAGTTGTTTTGTCGATTTATTTTGTTGCTTTAGCCGAACTCCATCGGAATTGTTTTGTTGGCAACACAAAATTATTCCGTTGGCTATATTTTGTTCATTCAACTATGTGGAGGTGGAATCGACCTTACGCTAATGCGCACGTGATTACTAGCTACTCCATACGTGGCACTACCAGACTACCACTAACCATAAGAATCACGTTTTGCGCATAAAATTTTGTTTTGAATTATTGCTGACTGCGAATTTTTATTTGCGATCGGTTTCTGATCGCAAATAAAAATTTGCACAAGAGGTAATGATAAGAATTGTAATTTATGTATAGAGCTTGATCTCATTTACAGGCTATGTGTACAGGGTGTTTCAAAATTCGTGCTGCAGCCAAAGATTGCATGGTGATAGTGCTCTGGAACATATAGAACGTTAAGAAAACTATTACGATGTTGTTTTTGGCTAACTAAAAATGTCAACAATTTTTTTCATCAAAAAGCTAAGGAATACATTTAACAAGTTTGTAAAATCATGCAATGCATTGATTATAATACGCTTTCCAACATACCAGAAATAATTACTCAATTTATCACTCAAGTTATGAGAATAATGGCTGTGGAATAAATCTCGGTCCTGTGCCCTGAAGTTTGATCCCATTTCGATGATATTTAACAGAACCGGTTCGGTATGCCTCTGAAATAGCATGATAAAGTTTTGTCGCAACCGAAGCATTTTTACGTAAGTTTTGATGCATAAGGGTTATGAAATAGATCCCGCTCCTGTGTCCTAACCTTTGACCCCATTTCACCCATTTTCAACAAGATTCGTAACCAGGCAGGCCACTACAACATACTAACATTTCATCCAAATCGAAGAATTTTTACGTAAGTTATGACGCATAATGGCGATGGAAGTGATTCCGCTCCTATGTCCTGACCTTAGACACCATTTCGCCCATTTTCAATAGAGTTTGTCCTCAGGTGGTCTTCTACCAGATACTAAAATTCAATCGAAATTGAACCCCTTTTACGTTAGTTATGACGCATAAGAGCAGTGGAATGGATCCCGCTCCTATGTCCTGACGTTTGACCCCATTTCGTCCATTTTCACTAGGGTTCGTGCCCTGGTCGTCCCCTACCACATACTAAAATTTCCTCCAAATCGAATCCATTTTTACGTACGTTATGACGCATAAGAGCAATGGAATGCATCCCGCTCCTATGTCCCGACCTTTGACCCCACTTCACCCATTTTCAATCGGGTTTATTCCCAAGTGGTTCTCTACAATATAATCAAATTTCATCGACATCGAACCACATTTACGCAAGTTATGACGCATAAGGGCAATGGAATGGATCCCGCTCCTATGCCGTGACCTTTGACCCCATTTCGTCCATTTTCAATGGTTCGTCCCCTGATGGTCCCCTACCTTATAATAAAATTTTATCAAAATCGAACCAACGCGAGTCATCGTGCCAGCAGACGGCCGGACAGACGGACGGACAAAGCTGGAGCATATACGCTTCTTCAACCTACGGTTGGAAAGCGTAAAAAAACAGGTATAGCTCAATGGTTAGCACGCCTCGTTCCTAAACTGAAGGTCTCAGGTTCGAATCCGCTCTGTGAGAGATTTTACGTTGGCTCTGAAAAAATTTCTTCGTGACGTAACACCGTCCAAATTCATTTAAACACCACTAGAAAATAATTACGGAGAGAAAATATTGGCACGAAAAATTAAAATACGGGGGAGGCGATGGCACACACCCAGGGTTGAAGGACACGGCCTAATAAAGGATTACTGCACCGCCAAAGTGTTGCCATCGGGAAAAAAAGTTTAGGGACAAAGTGGCCCCAGCTACATAACTCTAAATTTTGTTGGAGCAAGAAATTACTGTGTCACGATAACAATATGTTTGGTTGCAGCAACAAAACGTTTTATCACGATTACAATATATATTATATTGTTGGATCAAACAAATTCCCAAAAATCGACCTAGGCATTTTGTTAAATGAAAAAAAAAAAAAAAAACGTTTTGTCATTATAACAATAAATTTTGTAGAATCAACAATAATTTTCAGCAAAATACTTTTTTAAATTCAACTGCATATAGACAAAATGTTTTTGTTGATTCGGCAATTTTTTGGCTGAATTAACAAAACGTTTTTCTCAGTGCGTGAGATTAGGTGGAACCGAGGAAATCTACTTTTCTCCGATAAAATGTGTACTGGCGAAACAGAAAAATATTCATGACGATAATGTTAACTCAGAGATTGCAAGGTAAAGCTCTCTTACTAATACAAGTTAGTAAAATCATGTAATGCATTGATTATGATACGCTTTATAACATACCAAAAACCATTAATCAAGTTATTACTCAAGTTTCGAGGATAATGGCTGTGGAATAAATCTCGCTCCTGTGTCCTGACGTTTGACCCCATTTCGATTATTTTAAACAGAATTGGTTAAGTATTCCTCCAGAACAACATACTAAAGTTTTGTCGCAATAGAAACATTTTTAGTCAAGTTATGAGGATAATGGCTGTGGAATAAATCTGGCTCCTGTGTCCTGACCTTTGACCCCATTTCGATGATAATCAGCAGATCCAGTTCAGTATACCTCCGGAACAACATACTAAAGTTTTGTCGTAATAGAAACATTTTTAGTCAAGTTATGAGGATAATGGCTGTGGAATAAATCTGGCTCCTGTGTCCTGACCTTTGACCCCATTTCGATGATAATCAGCAGATCCAGTTCAGTATACCTCCGGAACAACATACTAAAGTTTTGTCGTAATAGAAACATTTTTAGTCAAGTTATGAGGATAATGGCTGTGGAATAAATCTGGCTCCTGTGTCCTGACGTTTGACCCCATCTCGATGATATTCAGCAGAACCAGTTCAGTATACCTCCGAAACAACATACTAAAGGTTTGTCGCAATAGAAGCATTTTTACGTAAGTTATAACGCATAAGGGCGATGGAGTGGATTCCGCTCCTTTGTCGTGACCTTTGACCCCATTTCGTCTATTTTCAATAGGGTTCGTTCCCAAGTGGTCCCCTACCACATACTAAAATGTCATCGAAATCGAACCATTTTTACGCAAGTTATCGTGCGGATGGACAGACGGGAAAAGCTGGAGCATATACTCTTCTTCTACTTACGGTTTTAAAGCGTAAAAAACTGTGATTAGATATCTTTTGAAAATGTTATTCCTGTACTCCGAAAAGAAAATGGTTCAATCTAGCGCTGCCGCCCTGGTGGCGCAAAGATCTAAGCGATGACCTCTGTCCGAAAGGGGTCCGGGTTCGAATCTCGGTGAGGCATGGATGTTGTGTTTGTCTTACGGCATTGGCTCTCACCCTTCCCTGCAACCAGTGACCCTAAATTAGGGACGGCCGCCCCGGTGGCTCAGTGGTCTAAGCGATGGCCTCTGATCATTCGTCCGAAACGGGTCCGGGTTCGAATCGCTGTGAGGCGTGGATGTTGTGTTTGTCTTACGACACTGGCTCTCTCCCTTTCCTGGAACCAATGACCCTAAATTAGGGACGACCGCCCCGGTGGCTCATTTGTCTAAGCGATGGCCTCTGATCATTCGTCCGAAATGGGTCCGGGTTCGAATCGCTGTGAGGCGTGGATGTTGTGTTTGTCTTACGACACTGGCTCTCTCCCTTCCCTGGAACCAATGACCCTAAATTAGGGACGGCCGCCCCGGTGGTTCATTTGTCTAAGCGATGGCCTCTGATTATTCGTCCGAAAGGGGTCCGGGTTCGAATCGCTGTGAGGCGTGGATATTGTCTTTGTCTTACGGCATTGGCTCTCACCCTTCACTGCAACCAGTGACCCTAAATTAGGGACGGCCGCCCCGGTGGCTCAGTGGTCTAAGCGATGGCCTCTGATCATTCGTCCGAAACGGGTCCGGGTTCGAATCGCTGTGAGGCGTGGATGTTGTGTTTGTCTTACGACACTGGCTCTCTCCCTTTCCTGGAACCAATGACCCTAAATTAGGGACGGCCGCCCCGGTGGCTCATTTGTCTAAGCGATGGCCTTTGATCATTCGTCCGAAACGGGTCCGGGTTCGAATCGCTGTGAGGCGTGGATGTTGTGTTTGTCTTACGACACTGGCTCTCTCCCTTCCCTGGAACCAATGACCCTAAATTAGGGACGGCCGCCCCGGTGGCTCATTTATCTAAGCGATGGCCTCTGATCATTCGTCCGAAATGGGTCCGGGTTCGAATCCCTGTGAGGCGTGGCTGTTGTGTTTGTCTTACGGCACTGGCTCTCTCCCTTCCCTGGAACCAGTGACCCTAAATTAGGGACGGGCGACTGCTTATAGCCTATTGAGTTGCTTACGGTGGTTGTTAAACTTTCAATCAAAAAAAGAAAAAAAAATTGAGCAACAAGTTCTTCATCTTCTTTTGTAGCAGTAACACAAGGGTGGGTAAAACGTTTCCCGTTACAGTTAAACAGCTTACGTACATACACATACAAAGGCCGTTCCGAGTAAACTGACAGTAATTTTTTTCAGTTGGCAATAGTGCGAAGGGGTAAAATAATTACGCAGACGACTAATTGAATTAAGGAAGTATCTATGGCAACCGTTATTAGCCGTGGCAGACGATTCTGGTTTTGTTATTGCGCAGTTGTTTAAGGCTGTCTTTGAATGAGTGTTAGGCTTCATCTTCTGCGATAGATGGCGCAAAATATCACTCCTTGGGCGTGGCTTTTATGTCTTGAGGGATTGTCCCAGAAGTTGGCGTCAGCGGATGACTGAAGACCTTACCATATTCAGAACGGAAGCGGTCTCTCGTTGGCTCCACAATGAAAAGACAAAATACGCGCTGTTACGTTTTAACCAATGACATTGTTTGGGGGTGGAGCTTAGTAGGTAAGCGTAGTTTCTGTCTCAAATTTAAGTGTTTTCTGGTAATGTACACATTTTCTCTTTAAAAAATGAACGTACAGTAGAATTTAAGACGATCTATAGAAGACAAGATTCCAATCTCACTTCAGTGCCCATTCTTTGATTTCTATTTGGCCTAGATAATTAAAATAACCAGACAGAAATGAGAGAGTCCGTTTCTTCCACACATAAATACTGCCAAGCTAACTTCTGGCGCCATCTAGCGCCAAATTGGAATACTTTTTTTTTTTTTTTTTTTTTGAGGTTTAACGACCACCGTGAGCAACTCAATGGGCTATAAGCAGTCGCCCGTCCCTAATTTAGAGTCACTGGTTCCAGGGAAGGGAGAGAGCCAGTGCCGTAAGACAAACACAACATCCATGCCTCACCGGGATTCGAACCCGGACCCCTTCCAACGAATGATCAGAGGCCAACGCCTTAGACCACTGCGCCACCGGGGCGGCAATACTTTCGAGTCAGATAAATTGAATTAAAAAAAAAATTCTAACAAATGTTTCAGAAAAATAACTGCGACACGTATTAGCTATGGGTCGTTTTTATTTGTCCTCAAATATTTAAACTCCACAAAGTAATAGTTTTCGAGAAAATGTGTACAAAAGAATTTGCATTTCAGATATAGGACAGAATTTCTGTTACACTCATTCAAGGACAGCCTTATTCAAGGACATTCAAGGACATCCTTTTCTGTTACACTCATTCAGGTACAGGTAAATCTCGGTATACGCAGTCTTGTTATCCGCGTTTTTGGATTTACGCGATTCAAGGGTGCCATCTGTTAACACTATGAGGAAACAATACTTACAATAATGGGTTTGCGCATCTTGACGCGCATCTTTCCATTTTTTTTTTTTTTTTTTACAAGACGTGAGTGCTCCCTCTGATCAGATCAGTAGAGCTGTAAAGTTACGCGTGAGAGGATCAGTCAGATGGTGAAGAAAACTTCACAGTCGACAATACTTCAAACGAAAGTCAAGCGTTCAGAGGGAACACTTCAGCTGCAACTGATTTGTCTCTTCAGAAATCCATCAGAGGAACTGGACTGACTGCAACATCATCAGAATCTTCGGATGTGATGAGCCAGGAGCTTACAACTGTATTTAAGATGCGAAATTGGATTTTCTAGAGTTACAGTGGGCTGTTACGTTACACGTGTATTCAGTATTAACATTACTACGTACACACTATATTTTCAGGGTGCTACGTACATATTTGCATACTGCGTACGCATTATATTTTCATTTTCTGCCTTAATATTAAGTCATTAAACAGAGGTAATCGCTCTTTCCGCGTTTATGAGTGAGTCACGGAAAAAATTCTCATCGATACCCCTGTGTTGCAGTGGAAGCATATCCGGCGCGTAACTGGGAGACCCTGGGTTCGATTCCTGGTGGCGGCCAATGAGAATTTTTCCGTGACTCACTTATAAACGTGGAAAGATCGATGACCTCTGTTTGGTGTTCCTAGTCCACGTCACATGTCTGTATTAATTAAAATTAAGTTTTAGAGGAAACTATTGTTTGTTTGTAATCTAAATACTATACACTGATTGGCCACTTTATTATAACCACCCTCTCAGTAATTCGTTGGGCCACCTTTTGCCTTTAATACTGCGTCGATTCTTCGTGGCATGGATTCCACGAGATGTTGATAGGTGGTTTGTGGAATCTGAGACCATTCTTGATGAATAGCACTTTCCAGGAGTGTGAGATTGCAGGGTTGTGGATCCAGCTGGCTGATGGCTCGTTCAACTTCATCCCACAAATTCTCAATGGGGTTGAAATCTGGAGATTGTGTGGGCCACCTAAGCAAAGTAAACTCACAGGCATGTTCCTGAAACCAATCCTGTACAATACGAGCACTATGGCAGGACGCATTATCTTGTTGAAAGTAGCCATCGCCATTGGGGTAAACCATCCACATGACATGATGCACTTGGTCCGCAACGATGTTTATATATGATGTGCCTGTCAGACGTTGATCAACACGAATTAAAGGGCCCAAAGCATGCCAGGAAAACATTCCCCAAACCATAACGTTGCCTCCACCAGCTTGAAGGGTTGTAGCAATGCATTTGGGGTCCATGCTTTCGTGCAGTTTCCGCCAAATTCTCACTCGGCCATCGGCGAGGTGCAACGGAAAACGTGATTCATCGGACCACATAATTTGTTTCCAATTATCGACTGTCCAATCCTTGCGCTCCTGTACGAACTGGAGACGTTTTCTCTTGTTAACTGCAGACAGCAAAGGTGTTCGAACAGACCTTCGGCTACCATATCCCATCCGATGCAGTGTACGGCAAACAGTGCGTGCAGAGATCATTTGAGGGGATCCTTGATTGAGATGGTCTGTAATTTGCTGCACTGTTGCCCTTCTGTTGTCTGTTACCAGTCTGGACACTCTCCGTTCCGCCCGAGCAGTCACTAGTCGATGACGACCACACGTTGCAAGTAGAGACCCAGTTTTTTGGCTGACAGTCCAGTCTTTAAACACTTTAACAACAGCTGCTCTGGAACATTTCACGAATGCGGCGGTTTCGGTGATACTCGCTCCATGGCTCCGAGCTCCTACAATCATCCCACGTTGAAAGTCCGTCAAATCGTATTTTTTACCCATCTCGTCACCCAGAAATCACTTCTACTGCTTTCGCAAGCACTAAGCTTTCCCTTTTTATACTAGCCTCACCCTATGGTGGCAACAGCGTGCAGCCATAGCTCATTTGCTTAAAACTGTCAGGTAGTCATAATAAAGTGGCCACTCCGTGTATAACCCGATTATTTGAAACTGAATTTGTGAATAAGTGAGAACCTTACTCTGTATTGTTCGTATAAAATGCCTCCTGTTTTACGCTTCGGTATACACGGCGATTTGGCGTAACGTATCTATGGCGTACACCGAGATCTGCATGTCGCCATACAGCTATCGGGGTGAGTGTTTCAAAGTTAAGAAGTGAAATGCGTTGTGCAGTACAATTTTGCTATCGTTTGGGTAAAACTTCTTCAGAAGCAGTTCATTTAATGAAAAAATATGACAAAGATAAATGTTTGCGTGAGTCAACGAATTTCAAATGGCAGCATAAAAAAAAAAAAAAAGGACTCACCTTCATAGCTGTATGGGGGGAGTCCTTTACACCGCCGTGCACCATCAAGGGTGGTGTAACCTTGGGTGGTCAGCACGAGTATGTTACCTTTATACTACTCTGGGTGGTGTAAGGATGACATACTCGTGTAACGGGGGCAGTAGCTGATCTAACGGGGGGCGACTGGGGAGATCCCCCCCGGAAAACCCTCATAACGAAGTTTTTACGTTTAAAGTAGCGAAGATCGTAAATGATTAACTTTGCATACTTTGTTTTCAGTTTTTCTAAAACAAATTAGCAATTAAACTTAGTACGGTGGATTTAAAATACTTATTACATTGATTTAGGTTCAGTAAAAAGAGAAAGAGCAGGGAATAGAATAAGAGAGAGAGAGAGAGAGAGAGAGAGAGAATGCAAAAGATAAAGGGAAAACAGGGACAGCGGGGGTAAAAAACATGGGGATATTCTTTGTTAGTTCTTTGCTATAGTTGTCTAGCATCTGTAACGTCTCGATACAGGGTAGGGCAGGGTTTGGTACTGAAATCAGAGTAGGTGGAAAAAACTGTGAATAAAAATCTGATCTACGTACGTATCTTAATTGGGTCATAAAGAAAATTTCTAAAAATGTCCTCACCACTTCCTCCCAGATGGTCTTCTTTCTTTTTCCCTATTTTTCCTGCTCCCTCACCCCTAACGAGCGCTTCCCGTTGTTCCACCCACTCCGAAGTCAATCCCTGCTTGTGTAGGGTGGACTATATATATCCATCATCATCATCATTGTCAACCATTATCAATCCACTGCTGGACGAAGGTCTCCCCAAGTTTCCTCCACAACGGTCTGTCTTGTGCCAGTCTCCTCCATGTCACCCCTGCATACTTTCGAATTTCATCCACCCATCTCCCATGTGGTCTTCTTCTGGGTCTTTTCCTGTCCCTTGGAATCCAATCTAAAATTTCGGCTGTCCATCGATGATCTGTCCTTCTGGCAGTATGTCCAGCCCATTGCCATTTCAGGGATTTAACTCTGATCATGATGTCTTCCACTCTTGTCATTTTTCGGATCCACGAGTTCCTCTTCTTATCTCTCCTAGTTACACCAAGTATGCACCTCTCCATGCTACTTTGAGTTGTCTGCAGCCTTTGTATGTCTCTTTTAGTTAAGGTCCACGTCTCTGCACCATACGTAAGCACTGGAAGGATGCATTGATCAAACACTTTTCTTTTAAGACATAATGGCATATTGCTCTTATAAATTATGCAGTTTCTTCCAAAAGCTCTCCAGGCAAGTTTTGTACGCCGATTAATTTCTTCACCAATGTGACCCTCACTTGATATCTGCTGTCCAAGATAAACGTACGTGTCTGTTATCTCCAGCTTTTCTCCATCAATCGATAAATCTTCATTTCTTGTAAAAGCATTGTACATCACTTTTGTCTTCTGAAAGTTCATTTTTAATCCCACTTCTTTACTCTTGTCAGCAAGTTCCTGGATCATACTCTGTAGCTCTGATGGGGTAGTTGTAAAAATGACTATGTCATCAGCAAAACGAAGGTGGGTTAGATAATCTCCATTAATCTTTATCCCTTTGTTTTCCCAGTTCAGTGATTGAAAGACATTTTCCAATGTGGCATTAAAGAGCTTCGGAGATATGGTGTCACCTTGTCTCACTCCTTTTCCAATTTTTATGTGTGTTGTATTTTCAAACAGCCGAATCTTTGCACTTGCATTTTCATAGATGTTATTAATAATATTAATGTATGCATCTTCAATACCGCAGGATTTCAGAGCCATTGCAACTGCTGATGGTTTCACCGAATCAAAGGCTTTTTCATAATCGATAAAAGCCATGCACAATGGAAGTTCATATTCCCTCGCTCTTTCAATTAGTTCTCTGAGCACGTGGATATGATCTATTGTGCTGTAGCCACTCCTGAATCCAGCTTGTTCTCTCGGTTGAGCCATGTCCATTGTTACCTTCAAGCGGTGTGAAAGAACTTTAGTGAAGATTTTATAAACTACTGATAGGAGGCTGATAGGTCTGTATTTTTCCGAGATCCTCAATGTCACCTTTCTTATTTAGCAGGATCATTGTAGCGGTGTTCCAATCCTCAGGAATCTTTCCTTCATTAATGCATCGAGTGAAAATTTGGGCGAGTACTGTTTCGATTTCTCCACTTGCTTCTTGTATGATGTCTACAGTAATTTCATCTTCTCCTGGAGCTTTTCCCCGCTTCATGTTCTTGATTGCATGTGCAACTTCTGCTGGAAGGACTGGAGGAACTCTGGTACTGGTATCTTTCATGATGTCTGGAGTGCATGTATCATCCCTTTCATATAATTTGGAGTAGAAATCTTTCACTCTTGTCAAAATCTCGCCTCTATTTCTTGTTACAGAACCATCTTCTTTTCTCAGTGCCATAATCTGTTTTCTTCCCTTACTGATATGTCCCTTTGCTATCTTTAGGCTTTGGTTGTTTTCAATTGCTTTCCTCACTAGTTCACAGTTGAATTTTCTTACGTCTTCAGTAATACTTTTTCGTACTGTCTTGCATAGCTCTATATATTCCACTTTGGAAGTCACATCTTCTTTAGTTGTCCTCATCACTCTTCTTTTTTGCATCAACATTTTCGTTTTTCCTGATAATTTATTTACATGCAACTTGTTCTTAGACCCAGCTAATTTTGTTGCTGTTTCCATAAGAGCTTTGGTTACTTTTCTGTTAACTTCAGAGATGTCCACTTCTTCCGATGTTAGGCCTTCTAAAGCAGAGAACCTGTTCTTCAGTTCCAACTTGAAGGTATTATTGTGTTTTTTAAGGTTGGTTATGTCAATAGATTTTGTTTGTCTTATGAGCTTGCCACGTTCAAGTTTAGTGTTGAGGTGCATCTTACATCTCACCAATCTATGGTCACTACCTGTGTTGAACTTGTTTAGCACACTGCAGTCTTCTATGACGAATTTTTTGTTACACATAATAAAATCAATTTCACTTGTCGTCCCATTTGGATGTCTCCATGTCCATTTCCTGTGTGGCTTTTTCTTGAAGAAGGAGTTCAAGATGAAAAACCATTCTGCCTCTGCAAACTCAACGAGAGTATTTCCACGCTGGTTTCTGTTGCCGTGACCGAATTTACCTACTGAAGTTTCATTCTGTTGCCGTTGCCCTATTTTTGCATTGAAATCTCCCATAATTATTTTCAAGTGCTGCTTACCTTTATTATTTAGATGACAAATTTCCTCATAAAATTCTTCAATTTCTTCTTCAGGATGACTTGTGGTGGGTGCATAAGTTTGAATAATCTGAGCCTGGTATCTTCTCGATAGTTGGATAACGAGTCGTGCAGCTCTGTCAGAGGAACTTTCAACTTCTACAACTTTATCCTTCAGTTTCTTGTTTATTATAAATCCAACACCACTAGTTCTGCCAGTATCTGTCCCACGATAGTAGAAGAGATGTCCACTTTTCAGTTCGATGAGATCTTCTCCTTTTCTTCTTACCTCACTTAGCCCCACGATGTCCCACTTGATCCTTTGTAGTTCCTCTTCCAATTCAAGAAGCCTTGAATCAGAAGATAGGGAGCGTCCATTGTACGTTGACAAGGTCAGCATCAGATGGCAGCCTAGTCCGGTCCTCCGGGGATTCTTAGCACCCTCTGCCTTCATGTCGCGCTGGCCGCTGCCTTGGCCAGGTACATTCCAGCTGCCGGAGACTGAGGGCCAAGATTTAAGTTGTGGAGTCATTTTGGAGGGGTTTGGCCATAACTCACCACGCTGGCCAAGCGGGTTGGTGAGTGTGGGATAGAATTTCCTCTAATCCCGATGGTATAGTTATACCGCTATGGGCGGTCGTCAGAGCCTCTTTAGTGGGAACAGGATGCACCACGAGAAGGCGGGGTTGACATTTGTCAAGGAGAGGCTGTGATGTTACGCATCACCTGACCTTACATCCCGGACTATATATATATATATATACATATATATATATAATGGTAATGGGCTGGATATACTGCCAGAAGAACAGACCATCGATGGACAGCCGAAATTTTAGATTGGATTCCAAGGGACAGGAAAAGACCCAGAAGAAGACCACATGAGAGATGGGTGGATGAAATTCGAAAGTATGCAGGTGTGACATGCAGGAGACTGGCACAAGACAGACCGTTGTAGATGAAACTTGGGGAGGCCTTCGTCCAGCAGTGGATTGATAATGGTTGACAATGATGATGATGATAAATATATCATCAACATTGTCAACCATTATCAATCCACTGCTGGACGAAGGTCTCTACAAGCCTCTCCTACAACGGTCTGTCTTGGGCCAGTCTCCTCCATGTTACTCCCGCATACATTCGAATTTCATCCACCCATCTCCCATGTGGTCTTCTTCTGGGTCTTTTCCTGTCCCTTGGAATCCAATCTAAAAAATTCGACTGTTCATCGATGGTTTGTCCTTCTGGCAATCTGTCCAGCCCATTGCCATTTCAGGGATCTTTTTATGATCATGATGTCTTCCACTCTTGTCATTTTTCTGATTCACGACTTCCTCTTCTTATCTCTCCTGGTTACACCAAGCATGTACCTCTCCATGCTACTTGTCTGCGGCCTTTGTATGTCTCTTTTAGTGAAGTTTCACGTCTCTGCATCATACGTAAGCACTGGAAGGATGCATTGATCAAACACTTTTCTTTTAAGACATAATGGAATATTGCTCTTAAAAATTATGCTGTTTCTTCCAAAAGCTCTCCAATCAAGTTTTATACGCCGATTAATTTCTTCATCAATGTGACCCTCACTTGATACCTGCTGTCCAAGATAAACGCACGCATCTGTTATCTCCATCAATCGATAAATCTTCATTTCTTGTAAAAGCATTGTACATCACTTTTGCCTTCTGAAAGTTCATTTTTAATCCCACTTCTTTACTCTTGTCAGCAAGTTCCTGGATCATACTCTGCAGCTCTGATGTGGTAGTTGCAAAAAGGACTACGTCATCAGTAAAACGAAGGTGAGTTAGATAATGTCCATTAATCTTTATCGGCTTTGTTTTCCCAGTTCAGTGATTGAAAGATATTTTCCAATGTGGCATTAAACAGCTTGGGAGATATGGTGTCAGCTTGTCGGACTTCCTTTCCAATTTTATATATATATACTAACGTTATATAGAAGAAAACATTTCATAATGACTTCTGCCCCGTTTTTGTACTCGAAGGTACAGCGGTTATCGTAAAATGTCTTAATCTCTATTGTTTCTTCTTTGTTTTAAAAGAACAGGAAACAAAACGTTAATTTCGTTTTCCTAAAAGATAATCGAAGTACAATGGTGACCAAAAATCCGGCACTAATTTACTTTACAGACGGAAAGTAAATTTGTGATGTTCGAAGTCAACTTATACAGCGTAATTTTAAAGTCACGGATACATATTATACATCATTTCAAAGCAAATTTTATTTTGAATTCAAATATGTTTACAGAATGTTATTACCAGTAATAGAAGTGAAGTTACAAGCTAAAATGTGCAAGTGAGGAATTACAAATCCAGTTCTGAAAAAGCTTTCGCGCCCCTCTAATCCTCTATAGCTTTCTCCGACATCCGCTAGTGAGATATAAAATGATGTAGAATCGTCTGCCGACTTAGAGGGCCGCGGGTGGCCGAGTGGGCAACGTTCGTGGCTGCCACGGAAAGGACCTCAGGTTCGATCCCAGGCAGGTACGAACGCTCGATCTGTAACGTATACTCCAGATTCACTTTCCTTTTGATTTTTACTATCTCTGGTTATTTTATTTTACTATGTAAATTATCTTCTTACTGAACGAGATGTTATTTCTCCCGCTGAATGAGATCTGGCAATGAGTGTAAGTCATGACGTGGTGGTAGCCAGTATAAATAGGCGCGTTCAACGATACCAGAGAGAGCTTTTTTGTTGATGTGCGTAGAGAGAGCTGTTGTTGTATGGTGAGAGCTTTTTGTTGATGTGCGTAGGGAGAGCTTCGTTTATGTGAGTAGAGCTACGTTAATTTGTGCCAAGAGCTTCGTTCTATGTGATTAGGTTTTTTCTTCATTATTGTGATAAGATTAATGTGACTAGTGTGTGTGTGTTGGAGGATACCAGGACTTTCTCTGAATAAAGCTTGTGTTGTAAGTACGTTTTTCTCAGTTCATAGTTTTGTCAGATCTCTGTCTGGCTGTTAGGTTTATTTCATTAGTTGTTACTATTAACAACCAGCATAAGACTTTATTCATCTTAATTACTACTACAACATTACTAGCAGTTAAAAGCTTGTTCATTATTATTATTACTACACTACTAGCAGGAAAGTTTATTCATGATATAATTAACAGACAACAAGCATTAGAAGAAGCATTAGTAGAAGAAGCTGAATTCATTATAGATCCACTAAATATCCGCCGTGAGTCGGATGGGCACGTTAAGCCGTCGGGCCCCCTGGTACTGACCACCCGGTAATAAATAAGAGCGTCCTCCTCCCCCTTTCTACTTCGCTTCCGTGTGACTTTCCTATCGGGCACTCTAGCCCAAATCTCCTAGCTTCCTATTTCTAAGGGTTGTTTAAGACCTGGGGTCAGACACTCCCGTCCTAAAATCCTCTACATATGATGATGCCGACTTAGATAGCACCCTTGTTTTTCGCGGCTGTCCGAACTCCGTCTTCCTATGGCAATTTCAACATTTCTAATTTCCGGGACATTATCTCCACTCCAAGCAATTTTTATCTCCATTTCCAACTAAGTGTCCCTAGTTTAGCCCTTAAAAGGATTAGCTCCTAATTTCTCCCAACTACTCATAAGCAGTTCACCCCACTATCTCAACTTTCGTTAAAAAAAAAAATGATGATAAACAAAAAAAAAAAAAAAAGAACAAAAAAAAACAGAGGGAACCTCTCACAGGTAAGTAAAATCTCGAAATCTACTGCTATGAGTAAAAATCTCATTATTTCCCTTATGCTTTCTCCATTACAAATTCCTTGTGCACCACCAATTCGTCACTTCACGCCAACTCCCCTGGAATTACTATACAGTGCAAATTAATTGGGACAAAGTAAAAAATCACTCTTTTTTCCCAAACTATGACTTTATATCATTCTATGCTTTGATATACACTGATAAATACCTGTATTGGTATGAAGTATGTCCTCGCCGCCCCGGTGGCGCAGTGGTCTAAGGCGATGGCCTCTGATCATTCGTCCGTAAATGGTCCGGGTTCGAATCCCGGTCAGGCATGGATGTTGTGTTTGTCTTACGGCACTGGCTCTCTCCCTTCCCTGGAACCAGTGGCCCTAAATTAGGGACGGGCGACTGCTTATAGCCCATTGAGTTGCTCACGGTGGTCGTTAAACCTCAAAAAAAAAAAAAAAAAAAAAAGTATGTCCTCCTGTAGCAGAAATGACCTTTTGAATTCGTTTTGGCATTGACTCCACTAATTGAGTGCACATATTTTTGACCTCATAATCGTAAAACCACGCTTTTTATAGCATTCGTTATAATGCGTTTTTTGGTTGTACAGTCCATTTTACCTAAACGTCTCTTCAAAATATTCCACAAGTTTTCTATGGGATTTAAGTCTGGTGAATTTCCAGGCCAATCAAGCAAATGAATTTGATTTTCCAGCTTGACCAATTTCGAATTGTGACATGGGGCCAAGTCATGTTGAAATGTCCCGTCAAAAGTTTGCAAGAATGGAATAATCCTACGTTGTAATATTTCTACGTACTTGGCTGAATTCATCATACCTTGAACAGGAACTAAGCTTCCAGTGCCATTTGATCTGAAAAAACCCCAAAACATCTGTTTCAGAGGGTGTTTTACAGTTTGTTTGACATGCTCAGGTCTTAAGGGTTCACAGTTGCTTCGTCTAACGACATTTGCTTGGTAACCCTGCACAAATGAATGAGTTTCATCACTGAAAATTACCTTTTTCCTGTCGTCAGCAGTCCATGATTTATATTTTTTGGCCCATGCTAAACATTTTATCTTCATTTTCGCATTCAAATATTGTTTTTTCGTTGGTCTTCTTGCCTTCCGGCCAACTTCCAGAAGCCTACGGCGTACAGTTGAATAACTAACATCACAACCACTAGCCAATAAATCTCTTTGAAGGTCGGTGCTTGTTTTTTTTTTTTTTTTGGATTCATTTACTATTTCTAATTACATATTTATCGGTTCATGGAGTTGTTTTTCGTTTCTTCCACATTTACCTCTCCTTTTTGGAGACGATGATCCAGATGCATTGTATCGCGTAAGCAGTCTTGATACACTTGATTTGCCTACACCAACTGCAGAAGCGATATCTCTCACTGTCATAGAAGTGTGATCCTTCAGAGCAATTATTTTTACACGCTTCCTTGGGGAAATATCCATTTTTCAATACACGAAAGCAACACGTGCTCACAGAGAGCAAAAACTAACATCCACCTGTCACACACGAAAGCTCACAGCTGAAGCTGAAGTGCCTATTTCCCGTTTAAAACCTGTCAAACCACATTCTTACTATCAAGTTCTAACAGTCACACCACCTCACAGCTGATAAAACCGGTTTACGTGGGTTTCCGACATCAACAGGTGATCACATTACAATTCTGAGAATAAAATAGCTTGTCCCAATTAATTTGCACGGTATAGTACCAAAAAATATAAATTACCATGCTCAACCATCACCAGGATACATCCTACTTCCATCGCTTCGTCGGAAATTCATCGGACTATCCCTCAGCTCTGCCTCCTTCTCACCAGTCAGACTGACCCTGCTTCCCTGTTAGTGTCAGGAGTTGTTACTTTTTTCTCAACTGTTAAAAGTGCAATTCACTCGCGCTTACTTTTAGCAGTATAAATCTACAACTCTATTTTCCAATTCCTCTTTAAAATGTATCCAATCAGGGGACTCTACCCCGAATCTATCTACTTCTTCTTAGCTCGATACAACTGAATGTGAATTGGACCTAAACCTTAAGTATTATTATCATTATTGCCGACTTAGACCGCAACTGCTTCTAGTCAGTGGACGGACGTTTGTGCAGAGTTTCCGGTGATATTTCAATTTCGGAATGTCAAAGACCCGAAAATTGGTCCTGCCTTTTCAAAATAGGGCAAAAATTATTACTTTGCGTGAACTTGGATCCAGTCATAAAAATGCTGTTAAATGTGACAGTGATCATTCCACTCTCTTGCGCGTCATTAAAAGAGTTGCAGAAACTGGATGTGTGGGAAACCGAAAAAGATCAGGTCCACCAAGTCTGTGTACTCAATGTAATGATCGCATGTTGATTCGTCGTTCCTTAAAATCAAGGTTTAAAACAGCCACTGATTTAAGAAATGAGTAGGAGAATGAAGTAGGCATTATCGAATCTACACGTACAGTTCGTCGCAGGCTGCAAGAAAACGGATTGACTACACGAAAACCCTTTCCTTGCTGAACAACAACGGCTCCAAAGAATTTCTTGCGCCAAGGCACACAAGAATTGGATGGCTGGTGAATGGGAAAATGTTATCTTCAGTGATGAAACTACCGTTACTAATTTCGCTAATAACGGAAATAATTATGTAAATCGTCGGGCTGGTGAAATATACACTATCTACCAACAAGTAATTGGACACCCCTGCAATCGACGATATCTGCGGTCCTGATACACGTCACGGCCGTCGCCGTTAAATATCGTGGTGGAAACAACAACGCAACCAGTCGCATGCAAGATGCCACGCAGTTCGGAGCTCTCTGATTTCGAGAAAGGTGTAATCGTCGGGTATCACAGAAATGGCCGATCCATACGTGGCATATCCAGCAAGTTGAAGTACCCAAAATCGACAGTGGCCTACGTGATTGGCAAATGGAAGATGAGAGGCAACTGTCTGAATGTGCCCCGACCCGGCAGACCCACAAAACTGGGAGTTAGAGACCGACGGGTGCTGGCCAGAGAAATTCGGAAGAATCGCACCAAATCGATGGGTCTCATCCGTGAGGAGTTTCAACAGGCATCCGGGAGTGTTCTTTCGATGAATACCATCCGTAAGGAAGCCCATCTGCTCGCTTATCATGGACGTGCTGCCGCCCACAAGCCTTTCATCACCAAGTACAATAGCGCTGCTCGGCTAACGTTGTGCAAAGAACGTAAACCGTGGACTGTTGAACAGTGGAAAGAGGTTCTCTGGAGCGACAAATCAAGGTTCACCCTCTACCGTTCGGATGGCAGCGTCTGGGTTTGGTGTCTGCTTGGAGAAAGGCCTCCTGCCGGAATGTATTGTGCCAACTGTGAAGTTCGGCGGCGGTGGAATTATGCTATGGGGATGTTTCTCCTGGTATGGCACGGGACCCTTGGTCGCAATTCCTGGTAGACTCAACGCCGAGACCTACTGCACCATTTTGGATGACCATGCGCTTCCTACGTTGTGGCAGTTTTACGGGGTGGACCCATGTTACTTTCAGGATGACAATGCCACCTGTCATGTTGCGAGGTCCACCATGGTTTGGTATGGTGACAATGGGGTTAATCGAGTGGAGTGGCCTGCGCAGAGCCCGGACTTTAACCCTATCGAGCACCTCTGGGACGAGTTGGACCGTCGACTTAAGGGGTGCCCCCACCGTCCGAAATCGGTGAAGGAACTGACCTGTCTTCTCCAAGCCGAGTGGAAGAAAATACCGCTAGCCGTCGTACAACGCCTGGTAGAGAGTATGCCCCGGAGGGTTGCAGCTGTAATCGCCGCTTGTGGAGGTTCCACCAACTATTGAAGGTGAATAAACTTCGTTTTCCTTTTTTTTTTTTTTTTTTTTGTGATTGGAGGTTTAACGACCACCGTGAGCAACTCAATGGGCTATAAGCAGTCGCCCGTCCCTAATTTAGGGTCACTGGTTCCAGGGAAGGGAGAGAGCCAGTGCCGTAAGACAAACACAACATCCATGCCTCACCGGGATTCGAACCCGGACCCCGTTCGGACGAATGATCAGAGGCCATCGCTTAGACTAATGCGCCACCGGGGCGGCCGTTTTCCTTTGCTATCACAGGTGTCCAATTACTTGTTGGTAGATAGTGTATAAGGCATGCTTTGCCCAGCCAACAATCAAGTACCCACATTCGGTGATGTTATGGTCCTGTATTTCAGCCAGTGGTGTTGGCTGTCTGCACATTGTTGATGGTACATTGAATGGATCGAAATATGTGGATATTTTGGAGTACAAATTGCTACCATCGGCACAAGACATGGGTTTGCGGGATTTTATCTTTCAGAACGATAACGCGCCATGCCATCCATCAAAGTTGGTTGAAGGGTGGTTTAATCGAAATGTTATAAGAAAATTTCAGTGGTCGGCACAGTCACCGGATCTTAATCCCATGAATAATCTGTGGGTGAGAGTGAAGCAAAAGATCTGTCAACAAGGACCCACATCTAAAATAACATTAATTGAGTCTGCAAGGGCCATATGGCACCGTGTTATCACCAACGGACAACTAGAGAAGATCATTAATCCCATGCCAAGAAGGTGCACTTTGTTACTAAGAAACCGTGGTTATCCGATTAAATATTAAAGCGTATTTTGCCTACTGGTAAGTTACTTCAAGTGTCCTGCAAGTTTCAATAATGTACTGTAAAGTAATTTTACGTTAAATGCATTGTACACTAATTTCACTTAGTCTTGATTTTTATGACTAGACTCTGTACTTTTGCTTGTAACTTCACTCTTGTTACTAGTAATACCATTCTGTAAAACTATTTGAATTGAGCATAAAATTTCCTTTAAAATGATGTACAATATTTATTCCTGACTTTATCATTACGCTGTGTAAGTTGACTTCAAACAGGAAAAATTTACTTCGGTCTATTGGTGCTGGACTTTTGGCCACGACTGTAAATTAAAATATCTCGTAGTAACTGGTATTTCCCTTGAAAAATTTAATTTTAGATAACAGTGGTTAGAACGGTTGAAAGGTGGCAGCGGGTCGCCTAGTGGTCAGCGTTCGTGACTGCCATGGGGATAACCTCAGGTTTGATCCACTAAATACCTGCCGTGTTTCGAATCGGCACGTTAAGCCGTCGGACCCCGGGTACTATCCCCGCGGTAATAAATAAGGGCGTCTTCCTCCCCCTTTCTACTTCGCTTCCGTTTTACTTTCCTATCGGGCACTCTAGCCCAAAATCTCCTAGCTTCCTATTTCTAAGGGTTGTTTAAGACCTTGGATCAGACACTCCCTTCCTAAAATCCTCTACATAGGATCTGATCTTATCTGGTCGAAAGGTGTTCCAACCAATTTTAAATAACATTGGTTGGAACGGTCGAAATGTGTGCGCCGCGGATGGCCTGATGGGCAACGTTTGTGACTGCCACGGAAAGGACCTCAGGTTCGATACCAGCCAGGTACGAACGCTCGATCCTCTAAATATCCGCCGTGCGTCGAATGGGCACTTTAAGCCGTCGGACCCCGAGTACTGCCCCCCCCCCCGGTAATAAACAAGGGCGTCTTCCTCCCCCTTTCTACTTCGCTTCCGTGTCAGTTTCCTATCGGGCACTCTAGCCCAAATCTCCTAGCTTCCTATTTCTAAGGGTTGTTTGAGACCTGGGGTCAGACACACCCTTCCTAAAATCCTCTACATATGACCATGATCATGGTCGAAAGGTGTGACCAAAGAGTATCCAACTGAGAAGGCGTTAAGGATCGGCAGGACGTAATTGTGCCGATGATATCCAGGATTACAAGATTCAGTGCACGTCTATCGACATACAGGCTGATGCCGGAGCAGACTGCGCGCGCGTGTTTGTGTTGTTTTGTGGACCAATTCTTCTAGTTCGGTGTTACAGGCTAAGTGCTATATAGGGAGTCAGTTGAGCTATGCAGAGCACGTGACTGTTGCCTTCTCGGTAGCATTATCACTTTGCAAGTGGGATATGTTAGTTTTGTTGTGCATATTTATGTATTTAAGGCGTTTGTTTGCTCTTCAGGTTTTCAGAAATATTTTCAGAAATGCCAAATACTGCGGATTGTCTGCATTTTGTATGGATACTTAAGCCTAACTGTAACATCTGCTGAAATTCTATTTAAATAGTACTATCAATTGCTACTTCATATTTGTTCCGCCAAAATAAGAGACAGGTGGGATATCAGAAAACAACAACAAATTTTTTTTTTTTGGTTGGAGGTTTAACGACCACCGTGAGCAACTCAATAGGCTATAAGCAGTCGCCCGTCCCTAATTTAGGGTCACCGGTTCCAGGGAAGGGAGAGAGCCAGCGCCGTAAGACAAACACAACATCCATGCCCGACCGGGATTCGAACCCGGACCCCTTACGGACGAATGATCAGAGGCCAGCGCCTTAGACCACTGCGCCACCGGGGCGGCCAACAAAACTCGAAACAATCGTTAGTCTTGGAGCTAGCTCGTGTGCGGTATGCACTTTTTTTTTTTTTTTGATCGAAGGTTTAATGACCACCGTGTGCAACTCAATGGGCCATAAGCAGTAACCCGAACCTAATTTATTGCCACTGGTTCCAGGACAGGGAGAGAGCCAATGCCGTAAGACAAACACAACACCCATGCCTCACCGGTCAGCCCCGGTGGCGCAGTGGTCTAAGCGATGGCCTCTGATCACTCGTCCGAAAGGGGTCCGGGTTCGAATCCCGGTTAGGCATAAATGTTGTGTTTGTCTTACGGCACTGGCTCTCTCCCTTCCCTGGAACCAGTGACCCTAAATTAGGGACGGGCGACTGCTTATAGCCCATTGAGTTGCTCACGGTAGTCGTTAAACCTCCAATCAAAAAAATGCCTACCGGGATTCGAACCCGGACCCCTTCACGGACGAATTATCACAAGCCAGCGCTTAGACCGCTGCGCCACCTGGGCAGCGATTGGAGGTTTAACGACCACCGTGAGCAACTCAATGGGCTGTAAGCAGTCGCCCGTCCCTCATTTAGGGTCACTGGTTACAGGAAAGCAAGAGAGCCAGTGCCGTAAGATAAGCACAACATCCATGCCTCACCGGGATTGGAACCGGGACCCCTTCACGGACAAATTATGACAAGCGGGCGTTTAGACCACTGCGCCACCTGGGCAGCGATTGGAGGTTTAACGACCACCGTGAGCAAGTCAATGGGCTTTAAAATTAAGCAGTCGCCCGTCCTTAATTTAGGGCCACTGGTTCCAGGGAAGGGAGAGAGCCAGTGCCGTAAGACAAACACAACGTGAAGAGGTTAGGGATTCGAACCCGGACCTCTTCACGGACAAATTATCACAAGCCAGCGCTTAGACCACTGCACCACACGGGCTACAGGGAAGGGAGAGAGCCAGTGCCATAAGACAAACACAACGTGAAGATATCGGGATTCGAACCCGGACCTCTTCACGGACAAATTAGCTTTAACGACCACCGTGAGAAACTCAATGGGCTATAAGCTGCCGCCCGTCCCTAATTTAGGGTCACTGGTTACAGGAAAGCAAGAGAGCCAGTGCCGTAAGATAAGCACAACATCCATGCCTCACCGGGATTGGAACCGGGACCCCTTCACGGACAAATTATGACAAGCGAGCGCTTAGACCACTGCGCCACCTGTGCAGCGATTGGAGGTTTAACGACCACCGTGAGAAACTCAATGGGCTATAAAATTAAGCAGTCGCCCGTCCCTAATTTAGGACAACTGGTTCTAGGGCAGCGAGAGAGCCAGTGCCGTAAGACAAACACAACATCCATGCCTCACCGGGATTCGAACCCGGACCCTTCACAAACGAATCATCATAAGCCAACGCTTAGACCACTGGGCCACCGGGGCGGCTGGTTCATGATGAGCATCACGACTGCACCCTTTTTCAGTCGTAAAATGTGAGGCGGAAGTCCACTCATGTCGATCGTGTTCAAAAAGTCAATTGGATAGCGCACTCTTTCACTCTCATCTTCAGTCACAACTGTGTTTGCAAATGTTGTTGGAATGAGATTCGCGTTTCGAATATTCTTCATTTTCTCTCTTGTCTGAGACATATAGTTGCGACCCATTGATCGCTCACGCCTTCCAAGAAGGCTCTTACGTTTTCTTTTTTTTTTTTTTTCTGCGGGAGAGACATTCTGTTAAAGGTAAGTACGCAATAAAGTATTTACTTACTTTAGGATTGATCATAGAACACCATGCACACACCAAGTCTGACACTGAATTGAGCGACTGTTGTAGATAAGGCCACACGCTTCTCCCATAGACTTTACATGGAAAATTTTCCGCCCCGTCACATCCAAACAGTTGCCCCAATCTCAGTTTTCTCTTCGACTGGCATGGTAAGACCTTTATTTTGATACCTCAACCATATCTTTACATTCAGCCATTCTCTCAAAATAGGACACAGTAAAAAACCTTATAGAATTAATATATAGATGTCCAAGTATTTTACCACCAAGGTTCACATTTCTGCTGCTACAACTAAAAATCTTATGAGGGACGAGACATTACTTTCAGGATGCCCTTTGTACGATGACGATATTTTAGAAAAACGAAAATAGTGCACTTCGCAAAGCCAAATTTTTACATGCAATTGCAAAAAACCTTATTTAATGTGGGAAACTCACTCGAGTGATCAAGAATTCTATGAATGGATAAATTGTTTGAGTGAGTTTCATTCGGTAAGGCATAGCAGTTTAATTGTATCGTGCAGAACAATTAGTCTCAAAACAAAAAAAGACCGTTAAGGTTGTCTTCGAATGAGTGTCGGAGTTCGTCTTCTACTCTACATCTGCAATGTAAATCCTTTTGTGCACATTTTCTGGAAGAGTATTACTTTGTAGTGCTTGAAATTTTGAGAACAAATAAAAACGATCCATAACTAATATATGCCACAGTTATTATTCCGAAAAATGTATTAGATTTTTTTTAATTCAATTTATCTGACTAAAAATCATTTCAAGTTGGCGCCATAAGTTAGCATAGCGGTGTTTCTGTCTGGAAGCAACGAAATCTCTTATTTCTTTCTGATTTTTCTAATTATCTGAGCCAAGTAGAAATCAATGAATAGGTGCAAAAGTGAGATTGAATTTTTTTCTTCTGTAGATCATTTTAAATCCTACTGTACGCTAATTTTTTGAAGAGAAAATGTGTACATTAACAGATAACTCCTGAATTTCAGCTATAGAACCTCCTATTTGCTAAGCTCCACCTACTTACTGAGCCCCAACCCCAAATAACGTCATTGGTTAAAACGTAACAATGCGTATTTTGCCTTTTCATTGTATAGCCAACGAGAGACCGTTTCCACTCTGAATATGGTGAGGTCTGCAGTGATTCGCTGACGCCAACTTCTGGGACAATCCCTCAAGATGTAAAAGCCACTCCCAAGGAGTGATCTTTTGCGCCATCTATCGCAGAAGATGAACCCTAACACTCATTCAAAGACAGCCTTAAGTGTCCGAAAAAAAAAAAAGGAAATGCACTGTGGAGTTAGGGTCGGGGGAAAACATCCGCATGTATTATTCCAAAAGCATAGTTTCCAACTTACGTGCCGGCAGGGTTCCCAACAAGGATCTGCCTCTTTCTGTTGATTTGGTGCGGTTTTGGCTCGGACACCATGTTCACATCTGCAATGGCCGCAGCATAATGGAATCCCCAAAAAACACCGAAGGGGAGGAAAAAAAGAGCAAAACAAAACAAAAAGTCAAAAATGCTTCAAAAACATGGCAAAAAGTATTTTTCACAAAAATGACAAATTTGCAATCTGGAAAAAAAGAGAAAAACAAATAAGATTTTAGTTCTCCATGAGATGCAGCTTAATGTATAATTATATACATATGTGAATATAATCACTTACAAGTCGTCTATACAATGCTTCCTTTGTAATTTGGTAGTATGGTAGTATTTATGTAATTATAGATCCTTGAGGAAATTGAGGCAACACGTTTCGTTCACGGGTCTAACCAAGGTTAGTAGATGGTAAGGTCATACTCATCCTGCACTTCCGGTGATTGCTTTGTGACGTCACTCTCTAAATCGCGATCGTCAGACTACCTAATCGCCAAACTTAGTATATGACAAGGTTATGCTCATCCTGCACTTCCGGTGCTTGCTTTCTGACGTCACTGTCGAAATCGCCATCGTAAGACTACCTAAGAGCCAAAGTTAGTAGATGACAAAATTATGCTCATCCTGCACTTCCGGTGACTGCTTTGTGACGTCACTGTCCAAATCGCCATCGTAAGCATACCTAAGAGCCAAGATTAGTAGATGACAAGATCATGCTCATCCTGCACTTCCGCTGATTGCTTTGTGACGTCACTGTCCAAATCGCCATCGGAAGACTGCCTAATCGCCAAGTTAGTATATGACAAAGTTATGCTCATTCGCAACTTCCGGTGATTGCTTTATGACGTCACTGTCCAAATCGCCATCATAAGCCTACTTAAGAGCCAAGATTAGTAGATGATAAGATTATGCTCATCCTGTACTTCCGCTGATTGCTTTGTGACGTCACTGTCCAAATCGCCATCGGAAGACTACCTAATCGCCAAATTAGTATATGACAAGGTTATGCTCATTCGCAACTTGCGGTGATTGCTTTATGACGTCACTGTCCAAATCGCCATCGGAAGACTACCTAATCGCCAAATTAGTATATGACAAGGTTATGCTGATTCGCAACTTGCGGTGATTGCTTTATGACGTCACTGTCCAAATCGCCATCGTAAGACTACCTAACCGCCAAGATCAGTAGATGACAAGTTTACGCTCATCCTGCACTTCCGGTGATTGCTTTGTGACGTCACTGTCCAAATCACCATCGTAGGACTACCTAAGAGCCAAGGTTAGTAAATTACAAGATTATGCTCATCCTGCACTTCCGGGGATTGCTTTGTGACGTCACTGTCCAAATCACCATCGTAGGACTACCTAAGAGCCAAGGTTAGTAAATTACAAGATTATGCTCATCCTGCACTTCCGGGGATTGTTTGTAACGTCACTGTCGTCAATGTTCGCGAACAGGACTTCCTGAGCGATCCAACAGCGGCAAAAACGCTGGCAGCGATGTATTTTTTTTTTTTTTTTTTTTTTTTTTTTTTTTTTTGATTGGAGGTTTAACGACCACCGTGAGCAACTCAATGGGCTATGAGCAGTCGCCCGTCCCTAATTTAGGGTCACTGGTTCCAGGGAAGGGAGAGAGCCAGTGCCGTAAGACAAACACAACATCCATGCCTCACCGGGACTCGAACCCGGACCCCTTCGGACGAATGATCAGAGGCCAACGCCTTAGACCACTGCGCCACCGGGGCGGCGCAGCGATGTATCGCTGCCCAAGGAGACTACTTTGAGGGAGATCATATCCAGACTTAAGTAGCGTAAGTACTTTGTTGTATATCGGCCTAGGCTCGAAACGTTTTGATCGGACCTGAAAACGTATAAATAATTCCCGTTTGAATTTAAACTGATCTACTGAGTTTTTTACTCGTCAACTAAAACTATTTACTCGTCACAGAGAAGCAGAAGACGGCATTTTTCAAGCCTTGTCTATAATGCAGGGATATCGACCCTAGGGGCCGGCAGAATTGTTTTCATGGGGGTGAAAACAAAGTTCCTGACGGAAGATCTTCCTAAGCCCTAAGTTATTCAAGATAAAAGATAGAAACGCAGTGTTAGTTTCACTGCGAAAAGGGAAACATACACTGAAGTGCCAAAATAACTAGGATACTTCTCTAATACTGCGTTGGTCCCGGACGTTCGTCGTCTTTAACATGGTACCGGCCATCACTGGAATCATGCCACGCAAAAGCACGCGTGAGCTGTACAAAAAAATTCTGAAATTCACGAGCCACTCCGTGATTCCTTTCGTGAATTAACGAAGCATATTTCTGATACATACAACCTTCTCCACGAAATGACGGGGAAAAAACACCTCCCGAATTTAACGGATTTTTCATACCCCACGAAAATTCTGAATTCACGAGCCACTCCGTGATTCCTTTCGTGAATTAACGAAGCATATTTCTGATACAACCTTCTCCGCGGAAAGACGGGGAAAAAACACTCCCGAATTTCACGGATTTTTCACACCCGACGAAAATTCTGAATTCGCGAGTCACTCCGTGATTCCTTTGGTGAATTAACGAAGCATATTTCTGATACAACCTTTTCCGCGAAATGACGGGGAAAATACACCCACGAATTTCACAGATTTTCATACCCCACGAAAATTCTAAATTCTCAGAAACGTTTCCGCAATTCCTTACTAATATTAACGAAAATTCTGAATTCTCAGTAACGCTTCCGCAATTCCTTTCTAATATTAACGGAAATTCTGTATTCTCAGAAACGTTTCCGCAATTCCTTTCTAATATTAACGAAAATTCTGAATTCTCGGAAACGTTTCCGCAATTCCTTACTAATATTAAAGAAAATTCTAAATTCTCAGAAACGTTTCCGCAATTCCTTACTAATATTAACGAAAATTCTAAATTCTCAGAAACGTTTCCGCAATTCCTTTCTAATATTAACGAAAATTCTGAATTCTCGGAAACGTTTCCGTAATTCCTTTCTAATATTAACGGACATTTCTGTTAGCACGTTTTCCGTATCTATATGGCAAAAAAAAAAAAAAAATCCTGTAATAGGAATGATTCGCGGGAATACTCGCGGTTTGATTAACTGTTAAATTTCAATCGTAGGGCGAAAGATTTGATTTTGAAGTTCCGTAGGGACATCGGATACTGTGGATAGCATATCGTATGCAACTTTGGTTATTGTGCAGAGGATATTCCATTTCCTCTCAGTCATTTTGGGCAGATGCTATTAATCACACCGCACAAAAAGTAGTAACCTCTGAGAAAAATGGCATTAGGAAGTTACTAGTTGTACAGAGAACACGGTGATAGCAATGTTGGGAGATAAATAGCACTCACGTGGTCTACAGTATCATTTCTGTCTCGTACAGTGGTGAAGAGCAACGTGTCTGTTGAATTTAGTCTGCAATACGAGTCGTGAAACAGACGTCACTGAGTGGGAAAAAGGAGCCATCGTGTTTGGCCGTATCCACGGACTCAAAGTGAATGAAATCACCCAATTCGGTGCTGTGTCAAGGCGCAAAGTGAATTCGTTGCTGTGTCAAGGCGCAAAGTGAATTCGTTGCTGTGTCAAGGCGCAAAGTGAATGAAACCACCCAATTCGTTGCTGTGTCAAGGCGCAAAGTGAATGAAATCACCCAATTCGTTGCTGTGTCAAGGCGCAAAGTGAATGAAATCACCTAATTCCTTGCTGTGTCAACTGTGTCAAGGCGCAAAGTGAATTCGTTGCTGTGTCAAGGCGCAAAGTGAATTCCTTGCTGTGTCAAGGCACAAAGTGAATGAAATCACCCAATTCGTTGCTGTGTCAAGGCGAAAAGTGAATGAAATCACCTAATTCCTTGCTGTGTCAACTGTGTCAAGGCGCAAAGTGAATGAAAACACCCAATTCGTTGCTGTGTCAAGGCGCAAAGTGAATTCGTTGCTGTGTCAAGGCTTAAAGTGAATTCGTTGCTGTGTCAAGGCACAAAGTGAATGAAATCACCCAATTCGTTGCTGTGTCAAGGCGCAAAGTGAATGAAATGACCTAATTCCTTGCTGTGTCAAGGCGCAAAGTTAATGAAAACACCCAATTCGTTGCTGTGTTAAGGCGCAAAGTGAATTCGTTGCTGTGTCAAGGCGCAAAGTGAATTCCTTGCTGTGTCAAGGCGCAAAGTGAATGAAATCACCCAATTCGTTGCTGTGTCAAGGCGCAAAGTGAATGAAATCACCCAATTCGTTGCTGTGTCAAGGCGCAAAGTGAATTCGTTGCTGTGTCAAGGCGCAAAGTGAATTCGTTGCTGTGTCAAGGAGCAAAGTGATAAAATCACCCAATTCGTTGCTGTGTCAAGGCGCAAAGTGAATGAAATCACCCAATTCGTTGCTGTGTCAAGGCGCGAAGTGAATGAAAGCACCCAATTCGTTGCTGTGTCAACTGTGTCAAGGCGCAAAGTGAATGAAATCACCCAATTCGTTGCTGTGTCAACTGTGTCAAGGCGCAAAGTAAACGAAATCACCCAATTCGTTGCTGTGTCAAGGCACAAAATGAATGAAATCACCCAATTCGTTGCTGTGTCAAGGAGCAAAGTGATAAAATCACCCAATTCGTTGCTGTGTCAAGGCGCAAAGTGAATGAAATCACCCAATTCGTTGCTGTGTCAAGGCGCGAAGTGAATGAAAGCACTCAATTCGTTGCTGTGTCAACTGTGTCAAGGCGCAAAGTGAATGAAATCTCCCAATTCGTTGCTGTGTCAAGGCGCAAAGTGAATGAAAACACCCAATTTGTTGCTGTGTCAAGGAGCAAAGTGAATGAAATCACCCAATTCGTTGCTGTGTCAAGGCGCAAAGTGAATGAAATCACCCAATTCGTTGCTGTGTCAACTGTGTCAAGGCGCGAAGTGAATGAAAGCACCCAATTCGTTGCTGTGTCAAGGCGCAAAGTGAATGAAAACACCCAATTTGTTGCTGTGTCAAGGAGCAAAGTGAATGAAATCACCCAATTCGTTGCTGTGTCAAGGCGCAAAGTGAATGAAAACACCCAATTCGTTGCTGTGTCAAGGAGCAAAGTGAATGAAATCACCAATTCGTTGCTGCGTCAAGGCGCAAAGTGAATGAACGCACCCAATTCGTTGTTGTGTCAAGGCGCAAAGTGAATGAAATCACCCAATTCGTTGCTGTGTCAAGGCGCAAAGTGAATGAAATCACCAATTCGTTGCTGTGTCAAGGCGCAAAGTGAATGAACGCACCCAATTCGTTGTTGTGTCAAGGAGCAAAGTGAATGAAATCACCCAATTCGTTGCTGTGTCAAGGCGCAAAGTGAATGAAATCACCCAATTCGTTGCTGTGTCAAGGCGCAAAGTGAATGAAATCACCCAATTCGTTGCTGTGTCAAGGCGCAAAGTGAATGAACGCACCCAATTCGTTGCTGCGTCGAGGCGCAAAGTAAATGAAATCACCCGATTCGGGTCTACAAACAGTGGCGTAGCTCGCAGTCAACTGAAAATCTGCGACGTAACTGTGGCCCGAAAATGGTTCTGACCAACAGGGACAGAAGCCGTGTTTCATGCATGGTAACTGCAAATCGGATTCAATCCAGGCAACAGTTGCTCCAAACAGTCAATGAAAGTCCACTCCAACCAATTTCCGAAAGGACATTGCGACGAGAACTGCATGCGATGGAACTCTGGAGCAGAATACCAAGGAAGAGGCCTCTGTTAACAGCAAGTCACAGAGTCGCACGTGATCAACGGACTCACAGGCATCAAAACCTTACTGTGGAGGATTGGAAACGAGTAATTTGGTCTCATGAGTCTCGTTTTTGCTTGTACGCCAATGATGTAAGGCGAGGAGTGTATCGCACGCCGAATGAAGCCTTTAATCTTGATTTTGCTGTTCAAGCTGGAGGAAGGTCTGTGATGTTTTGGGGATGGATTCCGTAGCACGAAATGAGCCCTCTCGTTGCAGTGATGATGAATTTGAATCAGCATGCGTACCTCTATTTGCAATTACGAAGTGTTGCCCTTTGCCCTACATCTCCAGGAGCATCATCACATGACCACTCCTATCTTCCAAGACGAAAATTGCCGTGCGCACAGGGCTAAAACTGTGCCTGAGTGACACGAGAAGCAATAAGCGACACTGTCTCCCCTCGACTGGCCCGCCAAGTCACCAGATTTAAATCCTATTGAAAATCTCTGGAATCATTTCGGAACAGAAGGTGAAACGCCGGAATAGACACCCACCTACTCTGGCGGAACTTCGGGACCAATTGACGTATGAAATGCTGCAAATTGATGATCAATACATCCACAATCTCGATGAGTCTCTATAACACCGAATTCATGCTGTTATCAAGGCAAGATGCGCCTGCACCCGTTAATCGGTAAGTTCTGACAGGGGTGAATAATTGTTTGTCTGGTGTGCTTATACACTATCTACCAACAATTAATTGTACACCTGTGATAGCAAAGGAAAACGAAGTTTATTCACCTTAAATATTTGGTGGAGCCTCCACGAGCGGCGATTACAGCTGCGACCCTCCGGGGCATACCCTCAACCAGGCGTTGTACGACGGCTAGCGGTATTTTCTTCCACTCGGCTTGGAGAAGACAGGTCAGTTCCTTCACCGATTTCAGACGGTGGGGACACCCCTTACGTCGACGCTCCAACTCGTCCCAGAGGTCCTCGATAGGGTTGAGGTCCGGTCTCTGCGCAGGCCAGTCCATTCGATTAACCCCATTTGCGCAACATGACAGGTGGCATTGTCATCCTGAAAGTAACACGGGTCCACCCCGTAAAACTGCCACAACGTAGGAAGCGCATGGTCATCCAAAATGGTGCAGTAGGTCTCGGCGTTGAGTCCACCAGGAATTGCGATCAAGGGTCCCGTGCCATACCAGGAGGAACACCCCCATAGCATAATTCTACCGACGCCGAACTTCACAGTTGGCACAATACATTCCGGCAGGAGGCATTCTCCAGGCAGACGCCAAACCCAGACCCTGCCATCCGAACGGTAGACGGTGAACCTTGATTCGTCGCTCCAGAGAACCTGTTTCCACTGTTCAACGGTCCACTGTCAACGTTCTTTGCACCGCATTAGCCGAGCAGCGCTATTGGACTTGGTGATCAAAGGCTTGTGGGCTGCAGCACGTCCATGATAACCGAGCAGATGGGCTTCCTTACGGATGGTATTCATCGAAAGAACACTCCCGGATGCCTGTTGAAACTCCTCGCGGATGTGGCCCGTCGATTTGGTGCAGTTCTTTCGAATTTCTCCGGCCAGCACCCGTCGGTCTGTAACTCCCAGTTTTGTGGGTCTGCCGGGTCGGGGCACATTCCCACAATCACCTCTCATCTTCCACTTGCCAATCACGTAGGCCACTGTCGATTTTGGGTACTTCAACTCGCTGGATATGTCACGTATGCATCGGCCATTTCTGTGATACCCGACGATTACACCTTTCTCGAAATCAGAGAGCTCCGAGCTGCGTGGCACCTTGCATGCGACTGGTTGCGTTGTTGTTTGCCACACGATATTTAACGGCGGCGGCGGCGGCCGTGACGTGTATCAGGACCGCAGATATCGTCGATTGCAGGGGTGTCCAATTACTTGTTGGTAGACAGTGTATATTGTGTTACCGTAAAATACCAGGTACTTAAATTTTTGTGCAGGTGATTCGTACAATATCTACGTATGAGCCTGTGGGGTCCTTAAGAAAAAGTCTAATATAGTTCTCAAGAGTAAATTTTATGGTTAGAAATGTTTTGAAATAATACTGCAAAATACTGCATTTCACTTCTTCTTAAAGGTAACTGAAATACTTCGTTGGTTTAAAAAGATCAAGTTCCGAAGCATTCTGTTCCTTCCAAAAACACGACGGAAAAAACGCTCAATTTGTGATAAGTTCAGAAAAAAATAATTTTATCACAAACATATTAAAAATAAATAAATAATAAGCTCTAAGAGAAAACAAGTTAGTAAAATCATGAAATTCATTGATAACGATACTCTTTCCAACATACCAGAAATCATTACTCAAGTTATGAGGAATAAATCTTGCTCCTGACCTTTGACCCGATTTCGATTATATTAAACAAAATTGGTTCAGTATACCTCTGAAACAACATGCTAAAGTTTTGCCGCAATAAAAGCATTATCAGTCAAGTTACGAGGATAATGGCTGAGAAATAAATCTTGCTCCTGTGCCTTGACCTTTAACCCCATTTCGATTGTATTAAACAGAATTAGTTCAGTATACCTCCAGAACAACATACTAAATTTTTTCGCAATAGAACCATTTTTAGTCAAGTTATGAGGATAGTGGCTGTGGAATAAATCTCGCTGCTGTACCCTAACCTTTGGCTCTATTTCGATGATATATTCAACACATTTGGTTTAGTATACCTCCTGGACAACATTATAAAGTTTAGTCTCAATCGAAGCATTTTTACGTAAGTTATAATGCATAATGGCGGTGCAATGGATCCCGTTCCTATGTCCTGATCTTTGACCCCATTTCGCCCATTTTCAATAGGGTTCGTCCCCTGATGACCCTCTACCACATACTAAAATTTCATCGAAATCCAACCATTTTTACCGAAGTTATGACTCATAAGGGCAAATAGAATGGATCCCGCTTTTATGTCCGGACTTTTGACTCCATTTCGCCCAATTTTCAATAGGATTCGTCCCCAGGTAGTCGCCTACCATATACTGAAATTTCATCGAAATTGTACTATTTTTACGCGAGTTATGGTTCAGACGAGCAGATAGTCGGACGGACGGACAGACAGACGGACAAAGCTGGAGCATATACGCTTCTTCAAGCGCGCGGTTTTTGTTGAGTCAACCCAAACGACCTTTGTGCGGTCCTCAGCACCGGCGTGAAAGTATTCTCTGGCCTAAGAGCTGAAAAGTTCGAGGTCCTCGACTTTTCAGAATTTCTGTTTAAATAGGAAAAAAACTTGAGAACGAAATTTTTTGAAACAAACGAACTTCTGACTACGGAAAATCTGTGAATTTCAAAAACGGAAATTTCGTTAAAAAATCGCCAGCTGCCGGCAACTTTGCAGCACGTTATTTTCAGAAATTTTTCGTTATTCACACCACTTGTTTTTTGCAGAGTACGTGTCAGGCTGTTTTTCCTATACGCCTAATTTAGCATACGGAAATTTTTGGTAGGCGTTTTCTGCAATTTTCACTGGTAATTTTATGTTTGTCCGTCTCTCTGTTCTTAAAATCAGCATCTTTTCCGAAGGGTCTCAAACAACATGTCTACTTCAATTGAGGAGTTTCTCCAAACTAAGGCAGAGTCTGGTGAACTCTGCATTTCCGATTACCGACAGTTCAAGTTCAATGCACTTCCTTTTACGGACAGTTCAAGTTCAATGCACTTCCTTTTACGGACAGTTCAAGTTTAATGCATTTCCGGTTGCGGTCAGTTCAAGTTCAATGCATTTCTGGTTGCGGACAGCTCAAGTTCAATGCTTTTCCGGTTACAGACATCTCAAGTACAATGTATTTTCTTTTATGGACAGTTTAAGTCAATGCATGTTCAGTACGGACAGTTCAATGCATTTCCAGTTACGGACTGTTCCAGTTCAACGCATTTCCGGTTACGGGCAATTCAAGTTCAATGCATTTCCGGTTACGGACAGCTCAAGTTCAATGCATTTCCGATTACGCACAGCTCAATTTCAATGTATTTCCTGCTATGGACAGTTCAAGTTCAATGCATTTCCGGTTACAAACAGTTCAAGTTCAATTCATTTACGGACAGTTCAATGCACTTCCGGTTACGGACTGTTCAAGTTTCGTGCATTTTTGGTTAAAGACAGCTGAAGTTCAGTGCATATCCTGTTACGGACTGTTCAAGTTCAATGCATTTCCGGTTACGGACAGTTGAAGTTCAATGCACTTCCAGTTACGGACTGTTCAATTGTAATGCATTTCCTGTTACGAATAGTTCAAGTTCAATGCATTTCAAGTTACGGACAGTTGTAGTTCAATGCATTTCTGGTTACGGACTATTCAATTTCGATGTATTTCAAAGTTATGGACAGTTCAAGTACAGTGCACCTCTGGTTACCGACAGACGGCTCAAGTACCGTGCACTTCTGGTTACCGACAGACGGCTCAAGTTCAATGCATTTCCGGTTACTGGCAACTTAAGTTCAATATATTTCCGGTTCTCCATTTCCCCATGCAAAAGGATTAGGGGCGCCATTTGTAAGCAAGTGACACATGAGCAGTTTGACTCCATCTCCCCATGCGAAAGGGTTAGGGGATCCTTTGTATATGAGTGACACAGGATCAGTTTACCTCCGTCTCCCCATGCGAAAGGATTAGGAGTACCCTTTGTTCGGAAGGGACACGCACAATTAGTTTGCCTTCCCCTCCCCATGTAAAAGGATTACAGGAACCCTTTGTACGGAAGTGACACACAATCAGTTTGCCTCCTTCTCCCAATGCGAAAAGATTAGGGAGACGCTTTGTACGGAAATGACACACGATCAGTTTGCCTCCTTCTCTCCATGCAAAAGGATTAGGGGCACCCTTTGTAAGCAAGTGACACATGAGCAATTTGACTCCATCTTCCCATGCGAAAGGATTAGGGGGACCTTTTGTACATAAGTGACACACTCTGAGTGTGCCTCCGTCTCCCTATGCAAAAGGTTTAGGGGGCGGGGGGACTTTGTACGGAAGTGGCACACAATCAGTTTGCCTCCCTCTCCCAATGCGAAAAGATTAGGGGACTCCTTGTACGGAAGTGGCACATGAGCAGTTTGATTAAATCTCCCCATGCGAAAGGATTATGGGGACCCTTTTTACGCAAGTGACACCAACTCAGTTTGCCTCCGTCTCCCCATGCGAAAGGATTAGAGGGACCCTTTGAGCGGAAGTGACACCGGAACAGTTTGCCTCCCTCTCCGAATGCGAATAAGGTTAGGGGGACCCTTTGAACGGAAGTGACACACGATCAGTTTGCCTCCCTCTCCCCTTTGGGGGACGCAGTTAAGGAGTGCTTGACACAAAATCTTATTGTACGGAAGGGCCATGTCCGGATGTTCCACGACACCCTTTCCAACCTGAAGAACAAGAATAACACTGATTAACAGAGCTCAGTATCAGGTATTCTTTATACCATTTCATTTACAACTTAAGTTCAATATATTTCCGGTTCTCCATTTCCCCATGCAAATTTTCTCCATTTTCTCCTCGCACTCGAAGTCGTTTAGGCACAGTTGCTTCGATTTTCATAAAGACGTACTGGTCATAATATTTTAGCCCTTCGGTGTATATTCATATACTCAGTGCATACATAGCAGTTCACTCAAAGTAGATTTTTTTTTTCAAATCGGTAGACCATAACATTAATAACGGAAGAGGAGCCGGAGAGTTTAAAAACAAAAATGAAGGAAGCATTTTATTGACGACTCTTTAGTATTTCCAGGTATAAAAACATCACATAAAGGTAAAAATCTCTTACCAAATATGATTACAAAAGTATTATTACCAAACAAACGGTATATATCTGCAGGTAAAAAATAGGTATCTCAAAAATTGTTAACAGAGCAAACAAATATTTGTACTGAACATTTTTTAAAACATTTTCATTTCATTTAAAATCTGAAAGTATTGAAATATTATAGCGGCTTGAACTTAAAATATCTTGCAATGGATTGATTTTTGTACAACAGAAAACAACATATATATATTTGGTTTAATACGTAACACAAATGTCTCGTTTCAATTTGTTTTCCGACAACATGTAGTTTACCAAAACAGCAGTTTTAAGCATTTATTGAAAAATAAAATGAATTTCAGAAATGACCTATACATTGATATAATACAAAATACACATATAATAAAAGAACGTTATGGAACTGAAGGAAAATGCAAACATTTATAAATCTCAACAAGTTCATTCATATAGAGCAACAATACACCACGCACTTTTTTTTTGGACTCACACACACATATTTATCTATTTATTGAGTTCTGTTCAGGACTGTTTCTAGCAATATAAGCCATATCCATGTACTGAAAGAACTAACTAAAAAAATGAATGAATCCTAACTTCCATTATGTATGGTTTTCATTGAATATGAAAAGGTACTTCATTCCGTCGAACTATCGTCATTTATAATACCTTTGAAATATTGAGGTTCTGAAGTTGCGTTCACCAATCTACATATTTAAAACACAATGACGCTTCTTTTGTTGAAAATACGAGGAGAGACATGACGTGATTCGCAGCAATTGTGTGGTTAAAGTGCACCCAATAGAAGAGGAGAGAGAATTATTTGAAATCCTCGTTGTATTGAGCTTGTGGTCCATCGCTTGACCTTACGCACGCTAATCTAAGACAGAACTAATAATGACATTATATTTTGATGTCGTTAGTTGTTCAACAGTTGCTGCCATGTTTGCAAGATATAAGAAGCGATCTCGTTAGTTCTGTATATAGCAATTCTACTACGTTATTTTTATTAAATATTCCGTCCTTTTATTCGACCCAAGTTGCAGTTATTTAAGGTGAGTATCGTAAATGCATACACTAGTTATTCTTTACCGAAGTCATAAGTCTGCCATTGGAACGGAGAGGTACTCCCTCCCGAAAGGATTCAACGGTACAGTGTATATTAATAAACATTCTAGTTTTCATATCATACACAGTGTGGCAAAGAATTTTTAAGACTGTGTCTGTAAAATGAAATAGAAACAAGAAATTATAATTTGTTTTGGTTTGTTATTCAAAATAAGTCCCTCCGGCTTCAATACACTTGTTACAGCGATTTAATAATGGTTCGAATGCCTGTTCCAGTTCGCTTTCCGATATTGCCTCCAAAACACGCGTCGAAGCTGTTTGTATGGTCGAAATATCATCAAAATAACACCCTTTTAACGTCATTTTAAGTTTTAGGAATAAAGAAAAGTCGCAGGGTGCTAAATCAGGCGAATACGGTGGATGATTCAACACACAGACATTATTTTTCGCCAAAAATCTACGAACAAGAAGTGAGGTGTGACTGGGTGCATTATCGTGCAACAAACACCAACTGTTTTCATCCCGATATTCTGGACGAATGCGACGAATTGTGCCGATCAAACGCCTCAAAACAGTTAAATAAAATTCACCAGTAATTGTTTTTCCACTTGGAACAAATACCCTTACTATCGAAGAATGTAATGAGCATTGTTTTGATTTTCGATGGAACTTTTCTTGTGTTTTTGGCTTGTGGTGAGTTTTTTGACTTCCATTCCGCACTTTGTCGCTTTGTTTTAGAATCATATTGAAAACACCATGTTTCATCACCTGTAACAATCGATTTTAAGAAGTTTGGATCATTTTCAGCGGCTGAAATGATGTCTCTGCAATGTGCACTTCTCCTTGATTTTTGTTCATTGGTTAACGTGTGTGGAACAAATTTAGCACAGACTTTGGTTTTGCCCAAATCTTCACATGGATGGTTTGAATCGTTTCTTTGTTGATGTTTAAAGACTCTTCCATTATTCTTAGTGACGCACATCGATTGTTTGTCACGAAATCACGCACTTTTTCAATAATCTCAGGTGTCCTAGATGAACTTGGTCTTCCGGTATGCTTATCATCTTCTAGCGTCTATCTTGCGTCCAAAAAACGTTTGTGCCACAGGAAAACATTTGATCTTCTTAAACAAAACTTATCGTAAACTTGTTTTATCATTTGGTACGTTTCCGAGGCACTTTTACCAAGTTTTGCGTTAAATTTATTAACAACCTTTGTTCCATCTTACTAATAATTCAACATGAAAAAAATTTTACTTCCCTAATGAACGGCCGTTTCGTTTGAGTTACTTTAACAACTGCGCAGTACTTTTAGCAGAAAGCAAGCAGATGGTCATGGTTTATAACGCATTCGCGATTACACTGGTGGCGCCATCGTAGGCTGAAATCTAGCGCCAGGCTTAAAAATTCTTTGACGCACTGTGTACATAATTATCAACATTCCAACATCTTTCACCCGCTCGAGCGATTTTCACGATTTGTGAAAATGACCCCCAGATTTGCCATCGCTAATTTTTACTGAAGTACATTTTTTTATGTTACCATGGCATTTTCTTTAAACAATCCGCCGTTCGGCATTCTGGCGTTAGTTCTCGCTTCAGTACTTGCAGCGCTATCTGCCTTTCTTCGGTGGTCGGATTTGGAACTAAGCTCTCCGCAATCAACTACGTACTTGCAATCATCCGAATCGGTTCAGTAGTTTTCGAGATTAGTAAAACAAAAATCCGTATATTATTGTGAACTACTTTCTTTCACGTTGGGTGTGATCAGGTTAAATGTAAATAAAGCGGAACGATATACGGGAAATCGGGAATTATTTGAAAGCGATCTGATTCGGTAGTACAGCGAAAAATAATAAACATAATAAAAAATAAACAAAAGAGCCCATGTCTACCAGAAAGAAATAAGCTTTCCAACGCTGAAAGAATCACCCAAATCGGTTAAGTAGTTTTCGAGATTACCTCAAACACCCAAACAAACTTTCTGTCTTTATATATTAATATAGATTATACACTGAGTGGACACTTTATTATGACCATCCCCTTCAGTACTTCGTTGGGCCACCTTTTGCCTTTAATACTGCATCGATTCTTCGTGGCATGGACTCCACGAGATGTTGATAAGTGGTTTGTGGAATCTGAGACCATTCTTGATGAATAGCACTTTCCAGGAGTGTGAGATTGCAGGATTGTGGATCCAGCTGTCTGATGGCTCGTTCAACTTCATCCCACAAATTCTCAATGGGGTTGAGATCTGGAGATTGTAGGGGCCACCTAAGCAAAGTAAACTCACCGGCATGTTCCTGAAACCAATGCTGTACAATACGGCATGTTCCTGAATCTTGTTGAAAGTAGCCATCGCCATTGGAATAAACCATCCACATGACAGGATGCACTTGGTCCGCAACGATGTTTAGATATGATGTGCCAGTCAGACGTTGATCAACACGAATTCAAGGGCCCAAAGCATGCCAGGAAAACATTCTCCAAACCATAACGTTGCCTCCACTATAGCTTGAAGAGTTGTAGCAATGCATTTGGGGTCCATGCTTTCGTGCTGTTTCCACCAAATTCTCACTCGGCCATCGGCATGGTGCAACTGAAAATGTGATTCATCGGACCACATAATTTGTTTCCAATTATCGACTGTCCAATCCTGTGCGAACTAGAGACGTTTTGCCTTGTTAACTGCAGACAGAAAAGATATTCGAGCAGGCCTTCGGCTGCCATATCCCATCCGATGCAGTGTACGGCAAACAGTGCGTGCAGAGATCATTTGAGGGGATCCTTTTTTAAGATGGTCTGTAATTTGCTGCACTGTTGCCCTTCTGTTGTCTGTTACCAGTCTAGACACTCTCCGTTCCGCCCTAGCAGTCACTAGTCGATGACGACCACACGTTGCACGTAGAGACCCAGTTTTTTGGCTGACAGTCCAGTCTTTAAACACTTTAACAACAGCTGCTCTGGAACATTTCAGGAATGCGGCGGTTTCGCTGATACTCGCTCCATGGCTCCGAGCTCCTACAACGTTGAAAGTCCGTCAAATCGCATTTTTTGCACATCTCGTCACCCAAAAACCAATTCTACTACTGTCACAAGCACTAAGCTTTCCCTTTTTATACTAGCCTCGCCCTCTGGTGGCAACAGCGTGCAGCCATAGCTCATTTGCTTAAAACTGTCAGGTGGTCATAATAAAGTCGCCACTCAGTATGTAATGACATAAAAAAAATTATTAATACCAAACTGGCAAAATTAAACACATTTTAAACACATTGTGTTGTTATCTAGACACGATATCATTTCGGGTCACTGAAAGAATACCTCAGTACTCCAATGTAAGTCCGTCAGCGACTGGTAAGCATATGTTTGTACAATAATGAGGAACGCCATCGTTAAATTAGTATACGAGTAGTTGGAAGAATTAAAAATTAATGGGAATGTTAGGGAAATTTTATTGTTGCTGACCCATTTGATACACTATCCATTAATAATTCAACCGTTTATTTTCAACCGTCATGCATTTTATTACGATTTGCGTTATATGACAAGAAAAAATTTCGGTCATAGTATTTTCAACCGTGCATGGCATTTGTTGCGGACTAGTGTTATTATTAACGTGCAAGAAAATGTACGTGCAAAGGCTCGGCTATTTGAGGATAGAGCACTAAAAAAAAAAAAAAAAAAGAAAAGGTACTGAAACAAGGTGACACCATATCTCCCAAGCGTTTCAGTGCCACGTTGCAGAATATCGTTCAGTCATAGAACAGAGAAGACCAATTAATAAAAATTAAAGGAGATTAAATGCACATTATTTAACGCACCTCTGCTTTGTTGACGATACCCATTTTACCCTCTGAGAACAGCAGAGTATGATCCGGGAACAAGCTGACAAGAGTACGGAAGTGGGCTTAAAAATTAACTTACAGAAAAAAAAAGTTGTCCTGGTTTTCAAAAATTGAACATGTACCATTTGACGAAGCAAAGCTACAAATAACTAATTCCTACATTTTTCTTGAATAACAGATATCAAGCAAACAATGCATCAAAGAAGAAGTCAGTGGGAATATAAAACTTTGATTGAGAACATTATGAAAGAACAGTAACATTTTCAAGAGCAACTTACCATTATGTCTTAAAAGAAATGTATTTCATAAACTATGGACCAGAGACATGGACCTTAACTAAAAAGGTCACGTAGAGGCTGCACACAACTGAAAGAAGCGTGGAGAGCATTTGGAAGAAAGAGTACAATTTTCAAGATAATTTACCATTGTGTCTTAAAAGGAAAGTGTTTAATCAATGCATTTTCCAGTTCTTACTTATGCATCACAGACATGGACCTTAACTAAAAAGGACATATAGAGGCTACAGACGACTGAAAGAAGTATGGAGGGAATTTGGAAGAGACAGAGCAATTTACCATTATGTCTTAAAAGAAATGTATTTCATAAACTATGGACCAGAGACATGGACCTTAACTAAAAAGGTCATGTAGAATCTGCACACAACTGAAAGAAGCGTGGAGAGCATTTGGAAGAAAGAGTACAAATTTCAAGAGAATTTACCATTATGTCTTAAAAGGAAAACGTTTAATCAATGCATTTTCCAGTTCTTACTTATGCATCACAGACATGGACCTTAACAAAAAAGGACATATAGAGGCTACAGACGACTGAAAGAAGTATGGAGAGCATTTGAAAGAAACAATACAATTTTCAATAGCAATTTACCATTATGTCTTAAAAGAAATGTATTTAATGAACTATGGACCAGAGACATGGACCTTAACTAAAAAGGTCATGTAGAGGCTACAGACAACTGAAAGAGGTATGGAGAGCATTTGGAAGAAACAGTACAATTTTCAAGAGCAATTTACCACTATGTCTTTAAAGAAAAGTGTTTTATCAATGCATCATTCTAGTTGTTACTTATGGATCAGAGATATAGACCTTAACTAAAAAGGGAATATAGAGGCTGCAGACAACTGAAAGAAGCATTTGGAAGAAACATTACAATTTTCAAGAGCAATTTACCATTGTGTCTTAAAAGAAAAGTGTTTAATCAATGCATCCTTCCAGTCTTACTTATGGATCAGAGATATAGACCTTAACTAAAAAGGGAATATAGAAGCTGCACACAACTGAAAGAAGCATTTGAAAGAAACAGTACAATTTTCAAGGGTATTTACCATTATGTCTTAAGAGAAAAGTGTTTAATCAATGCGTCCTTCTAGTTCTTACTTATGGATCACAGACATGGACCTAACTAAAAAGGACATGTAGAGGCTACAGACAACTGAAAGAAGTACGAAGGGCATTTAGAAGAAACAGTAAAATTTCAAAGAGCGATATACCTTATATCTTAAAAAAGAAAAGTGTTTAATCAATGCATCCTTCCAGTTCTTACTTATGGATCATCGACATAGACCTTAACTAAAAAGGGCATATAGAGTCCAGGCAACATTTTCCACATGTCTAGGTTCTAGTGGCGCAGCGCCCATCCTAATCTTTGCATCCTGTGATGTGCGGTCAGCAGCGGTCCCCTTGTGAAGCGATGGCTTCTGTACCCCATAGCGAGGAGATGGTTCTGGATGGTGTGGCTGCTTACACGTTTTTGTGCACCAGCGTTAAATTACCGAGTGATTTCTTGCACTGTGGCCCATCTATCCACTGTTACAATGTGAGCTAGCCGACGATGATCCCGTTCTTCCACACTCTCTTGTCCACGGCAGTTGGCCCTTGCAGGGATGGTTTTACCGGATTCGATGTACTCACGGTGCACCCGTGATACAGTGGCTCGTGAAAATCCCAGTGCCTGCACGACTTCCGAGATGGAGTGATCCATTCGTCGGGCCCCGACAATTTGCCCACGATCAAATGCGCTTAGATCCTTCGTCTTACCCATACTGCGTCCGACTCTTACTTATTCCCGTCGCATCACTCTTTATATTGTGGGATTGCTGCATACGTCATGTCGTTTCCGTTTACAGCTGTCTTTAATTCCATTGCTCTTCAGTGTATTCGGGAACAGGATAGCCACCAAAGACATACGGCCGCCACGTTCGCCCGATTTCACACCCCCAGATTATTATCTGTGGCGTTTACTAAAGAACTATGTTTACAAGAACAGTTCCCTTACTCAGCCGGAACTACAGGGAGTCAGCAACATTTCTCCGTTGGACATGCCGCGTGTCTTTGAGAACGTGTTCGGACACGTTGATGCATGTCTACACACAGGAGGGGCCCATCTGCAGCATTTACTGTAGCAGGTATGCTTGTAGTTGTTGTATGTGTATTGTCTTGCCAGATGCCCAGTGACTTTTCCCACACCCTGTATTAATTATCGCGAGCATATTGCAACAGTTTTGTGTTTTATCGGACTCAATCATTTTCCGTCGTAAGTTCTTCGGGGGACCCATTCAGACATCTTAGCCTAGGTGGCAACTAAGGCTTTTATCTGACTCTGCCTACTGCCTGTGTGATGAGGGGGGGCGGTCAGCGGGGAGGAGATGCGGGATCAGATCGAGAGTAATCACTTGACAGAAAAGAAACAGCATGGGTGCACTGTAGCGCGGAATGATACTGAACTTCCCCTCCACAGAGAAGTTGTGATAAGGCTTTCCAAATTTAACAACAATACACTCTCAGGGTGATTTGAAGTAGAGTTTCATGTTTTTTTTGTTTTTTTTTAATTGGAGGTTTAACGACCACCATGAGCAACTCAATGGGCTATAAGCAGTCGCCCGTCCCTAATTTAGGGTCACTGGTTCCAGGGAAGGGATAGAGCCAGTGCCGTAAGACAAACACAACATCCATGCCTCACCGGGATTCGAACCCGGACCCCTTTCGGACGAATGATCAGAGGCCATCGCTTAGACCACTGCGCCACCGGGGCGGCGTTTCATGTTCTGGTGATAACACTAGAAAATACTGTGACTTTTTATGAAAACTATGCAGATGATTTATTAGTTTGAAGAATGCACCACACACATACACACACCCAACACCCCCCCCCACACACACACACACCCAACACCCCCTACTCCCCACACACATCCAACACCCCCCTACCCCCACAAACAAAACACACACACACCACGTATTAATTATAACAAGCATACTGCTGAATGAAATACGGGATTACATCATATAATACAAATTTTGAAGATGACAATCCGTTTTTTGGTGTAACTGTGGCAAGAAATTCATTCGTGCTTTATCAGCTCCTCCAAACAATCACGGGATAGGATTCTTAACCTCCAGATTCGCTAAACATGAATGTCGGTTGCTTCGACTATAGCGAATCCTGTGATGGTTTTATTCAAATTAATCGAAAACTTGAGACTTGGTCGTTCCGGGTGGTGTTCTGATTACCATACCCGGGCGCTATCTCGGAGACGCGGGTTCGATTACCGCTCCAGAACGACGAAATGTTCGAGTTTTTGGATATTATCGGACTTACCATCCTTGTCATATTTACGCCAAAAAACGGATTGTCATCTTCAAAGTAATCATATTGCAACAGTTTAGCGTTTTATCGGACTGAATAATGATTTTCCATCATAAATTCTTTGGAGGCCCACTCAAACATCTTAGTCTAGGTACCCACGGAGGCTTTAGTCCGGCGCTGCCCACTTCTTGTGTGATGTGAGGCCTCGGATGGCTTAGTGGTCAACGTTCGTGACTTCCACGGAGAAAGCTTATGTTTGATCCCAGGCAGGTAGGTTAAGTGTTCTACCACAGGTTACCATAGTATTTGTCATTTTCTTGTAGGATTTCCGTCCACAGTGAGTAGAGTTTAGGTCCCGGTCACCTACAGCGAGATCGCCTTTTCGGCAGGACACAGAAACGGAAGGAATGAGAGTAAGTCTAGCGACTTTGACAGAACAGTTTGTAGTGAGATTAGAGTACAGTAGATGGTGCCACCGTACAAGTACGATGTTGCACACAGAGGGGTGAGAGAATTTCAGGGGGGGAGGGCATAGGAAAAGATACCCATTTAACCAGTGGGTCCAGCCTGGGGGCCGTCACTTAACGTGCTCGTCCGATGCACGGTGGATATTCAGCGATTGTTAGTAAATCACACCATCTCTGTAAAGATCAGCTCAGGTTTGAACCTTAGGACCTTGCATTGATAGTCTGACTCGCTAACCACTAAGCCATTCGCGGCTCTTCCCAGGCAGGTACAAACGCTCGAACCACTAAATATCCACCGTGCGTCGGATGGGCACGTTAAGCCATCGGACCCCAGGCACTTCCCCCCCCCCGGTAATAAATAAGGGCGTCTCCCCCCTTTTCTACCTCGCTTCCGTGTCATTTTCTTATCAGGCACTCTTGCCCAAATCTCCCAGCTTCCTGTTTCTAAGGGCTCTTTAGGACATGGGGCCAGACTCTCCCTTCCTAAAATCCTCTACATGTGATCTGATCTTGTGTGATGTTTGTGTGTGTGTGTGAAAAGGAGGGGGGGGTCAGATCGAGAGTAATCGCTTGACAGAAAGGAAACAGCAGGAGGCCGCCCCGGTGCGCAGTGGTCTAAGCAATGACTCCTGACCCTTCGTCCGAGTCGGGCCAGGGTTCGAATCCCGTTGAGGCATGGATGTTGGCCGCCCCAGTGGCGCAGTGGTCTAAGCGATGGCCTCTGATCATTCGTCCGAACGGGGTCCGGGTTTGAATCTCGGTGAGGCATGGATGTTGTGTTTGTCTTTCGGCACTGGTTCTCTCGCTTCCCTGGAACCAGTGGCCCTAAATTAGGGAAGGGCGACTGCTTATAGTCCATTGAATTGCTTACTGTGGTTGTTAAACCTTCAATTGCCGCCCCGGTGGCGCAGTTGTCTAAGCGATGGCCTCTGATCATTCGTCCGAAAGGGGTCCGGGTTCGAATCTCGGTGAGGCATGGATGTTGTGTTTGTCTTTCGGCACTGGTTCTCTCGCTTCCCTGGAACCAGTGGCCCTAAATTAGGGAAGGGCGACTGCTTATAGCCCATTGTGTTGCTCAATGTGGTTGTTAAACCTTCAATTGCCGCCCCGGTGGCGCAGTTGTCTAAGCGATGGCCTCTGATCATTCGTCCGAAAGGGGTCCGGGTTCGAATCTCGGTGAGGCATGGATGTTGTGTTTGTCTTTCGGCACTGGTTCTCTCGCTTCCCTGGAACCAGTGGCCCTAAATTAGGGAAGGGCGACTGCTTATAGCCCATTGTGTTGCTCAATGTGGTTGTTAAACCTTCAATTGCCGCCCCGGTGGCGCAGTTGTCTAAGCGATGGCCTCTGATCATTCGTCCGAAAGGGGTCCGGGTTCGAATCTCGGTGAGGCATGGATGTTGTGTTTGTCTTTCGGCACTGGTTGTCTCCCTTCCCTGGAACCAGTGGCCCTAAATTAGGGAAGGGCGACTGCTTATAGTCCATTGAATTGCTTACTGTGGTTGTTAAACCTTCAATTGCCGCCCCGGTGGCGCAGTTGTCTAAGCGATGGACTCTGATCATTCGTCCGAAAGGGGTCCGGGTTCGAATCTCCGTGAGGCATGGATGTTGTGTTTGTCTTTCGGCACTGGTTGTCTCCCTTCCCTGGAACCAGTGGCCCTAAATTAGGGAAGGGCGACTGCTTATAGTCCATTGAATTGCTTACTGTGGTTGTTAAACCTTCAATTGCCGCCCCGGTGGCGCAGTTGTCTAAGCGATGGACTCTGATCATTCGTCCGAAAGGGGTCCGGGTTCGAATCTCCGTGAGGCATGGATGTTGTGTTTGTCTTTCGGCACTGGTTCTCTCGCTTCCCTGGAACCAGTGGCCCTAAATTAGGGAAGGGCGACTGCTTATAGCCCATTGAGTTGCTCACTGTGGTTGTTAAACCTTCAATTGCTGCCCCGGTGGCGCAGTTGTCTAAGCGATGGCCTCTGATCATTCGTCCGAAAGGGGTCCGGGTTCGAATCTCGGTGAGGCATGGATGTTGTGTTTGTCTTTCGGCACTGGTTCTCTCGCTTCCCTGGAACCAGTGGCCCTAAATTGGGGAAGGGCGACTGCTTATAGTCCATTGAGTTGCTCACGGTGGTTGTTAAACCTCCAATAAAACACAACAACAGCAGGAGTGCTCTGTAACGCGGATTGATACTGAACTTGCTTTCCACGGAAAGGTCGTGGTAAAGCTTCCCATCTTTAAAAACAATACACTCTCAGGGTGATTTGAAGTGTAGTTACGCCTGTGTATGCGCTATTTCTATTCCTTGTTTTTTTTACGACTTTAGTCGCCATTTGTTTTATTACAGACACACTGCTATATTGTTTTATTGCGAGTATAGAATACACCGAGTATTTTTGCTAGCGGTAATTCTGACGTCTTAATGTTACAGAGGCAGAGTGAAACCAAACCAAACCGAAACTGTCTCATGAGATTTGGGGGAAAAAAGGGGGAAATAAGCACGCTCCGTTAGCTCAGCGCAGTTATAAGGGGTCTAATGGCTACGGATGGCTACGTGATGATCCCCAAGATTATCTCCAATCGTCAAGAAATCCACTTACCAACGCCAATTTTCATCACGTCAATTACACCCACTATCGAGTTTAGCTTCTACGCTATTGCTGTCGTCTGCAGCTATGCCATTAACCCGATGCATGCGGGCCCGCCCAATTTCCTTCCCTCTCTCTCTCTCTCTCTCTCCATCCATTCATCCCCCCCCTTCCGCTAACCAAGTCTCTCCATTCCAAGGAAACACTCTCCACGATCCCCATCGCCTTCCTCTGGTGGTCAATCACTGGAAGTCTATTTGAGTGTTGTGGTCGCCTCGTGACGTGATGGAACGGTGAACTTTCCGAGGTCAACAGAAAGGCTCAACAGAGGAGACGCATTCCGCTGAATTGCACTTTCGCTGTGTCGGAAGTCATACGAGCTATTCGCAGAAATCTGATACCGCAACTTTTTTAATTTCCTTCCTCACCCGTTACAGGACATGTAAGAAGACAACGGATCTCTCTACTTCTCGTCTTCTAGGTTTCCAAACGAAGTTTCCGAAAACTTTTCCCATACAACCTTTGTTGTTTATCAATTTATTTTACTTTATATTTTTGTAGAAAACAAATCGCCAAAGTTGTGGCGCAACTGCACTTTATTTATTTATCTACTTATTCCATTTTCAATTCAATTCAGTTTATTTAGCTCTTACATTTAAACCAAAAATCACCCGCTCCGTTGGGGCAGTGGTTTAAGCGCTGGCTTATAACCATTCGTACTAGAAGGGTCCGGGTTCGAATCACAATGAGTCATGGATGTTGTGTTTGTCTTACGGAAATAGCTCTCTCCGTTCCCTGGAATCTGTGGCCCTAAATTAGGGACGAGCGACTGCTTATTGCCTACTGAGTTGCTCACGGTGGTAGCTAAAACTGCAATAAAAAACAAAGTAATATAACAACAGTGTAGACAATTCTAACAGAAAGAGAGTTTTTTTTTTTTTCAAATCCCAAAGATCCGCTGTTTTTCCCATTGTGATCAACACTACTGACGATTGCTAACGAGCAGCAGCCTTAAATAGCCCAGTCAGACAGGCACCCACAATAAGCCCTTTATCGAACTCCGAAAGATCCTTTGTTTTTCCCATTGTGATCAACACTACTGACGATTGCTAACTAGCAGCTGTCTTAAATAGTTCAGTCAGACAGGCACCCACAATAAGCCCTTTATCCAACTCCGAAAGATCCTTCGTTTTTCTCATTGTGATCAACACTACTGACGATTGCTAACTTGCAGCAGTCTTAAATAGCCCAGTCAGACAAGCACCCTTATCAATAAGCCCTTTATCCAACTCCAAAAGATCCTTTGTTTTTCCCATTGTGATCAACACTACTGACGATTGCTAACGAGCAGCAGTCTTAAATAGCCCAGTCAGACAGGCACCCACAATAAGCCCTTTATCGAACTCCGAAAGATCCTTTATTTTTCCCATTGTGATCAACACTACTGACGATTGCTAACGAGCAACAGCCTTAAATAGCCCAATCAGACAGGCACCCACAATAAGCCCTTTATCGAACTCCGAAAGATCCCTTTGTTTTTCCCATTGTGATCAACACTACTGACGATTGCTAACTAGCAGCAGTCTTAAATAGCCCAGTCAGACAGGTACCCACAATAAGCCCTTTATCGAACTCCGAAAGATCCCTTTGTTTTTCCCATTGTGATCAACACTACTGACGATTGCTAACGAGCAACAGCCTTAAATAGCCCAATCAGACAGGCACCCACAATAAGCCCTTTATCGAACTCCGAAAGATCCCTTGTTTTTCCCATTGTGATCAACACTACTGACGATTGCTAACTAGCAGCAGTCTTAAATAGCCCAGTCAGACAGGCACCCACAATAAGCCCCTTTATCGAACTCCGAAAGATCCCTTTGTTTTTCCCATTGTGATCAACACTACTGACGATTGCTAACTAGCAGCAGTCTTAAATAGCCCAGTCAGACAGGCACCCACAATAAGCCCTTTATCGAACTCCGAAAGATCCCTTGTTTTTCCCATTGTGATCAACACTACTGACGATTGCTAACTAGCAGCAGTCTTAAATAGCCCAGTCAGACAGGCACCCACAATAAGCCCTTTATCGAACTCCGAAAGATCCCTTTGTTTTTCCCATTGTGATCAACACTACTGTCGATTGCTAACTAGCAGCAGTCTTAAATAGCCCAGTCAGACAGGCACCCACAATAAGCCCTTTATCGAACTCCGAAAGATCCTTTGTTTTTCCCATTGTGATCAACACTACTGACGATTGCTAACGAGCAACAGCCTTAAATAGCCCAATCAGACAGGCACCCACAATAAGCCCTTTATCGAACTCCGAAAGATCCTTTGTTTTTCCCATTGTGATCAACACTACTGACGATTGCTAACGAGCAACAGCCTTAAATAGCCCAATCAGACAGGCACCCACAATAAGCCCTTTATCGAACTCCGAAAGATCCTTTGTTTTTCCCATTGTGATCAACACTACTGACGATTGCTAACGAGCAACAGCCTTAAATAGCCCAATCAGACAGGCACCCACAATAAGCCCTTTATCGAACTCCGAAAGATCCTTTGTTTTTCCCATTGTGATCAACACTACTGACGATTGCTAACTAGCAGCAGTCTTAAATAGCCCAGTCAGACAGGCACCCACAATAAGCCCTTTATCGAACTCCGAAAGATCCCTTGTTTTTCCCATTGTGATCAACACTACTGACGATTGCTAACTAGCAGCAGTCTTAAATAGCCCAGTCAGACAGGCACCCACAATAAGCCCTTTATCGAACTCCGAAAATCCTTTGTTTTTCCCATTGTGATCAACACTACTGTCGATTGCTAACTAGCAGAAATTTTAAATAGTCCAGTCAGACAGGCACCCACAATAAGCACTTTATCGAACTCCGAAAGATCCTTTGTTTTTCTCATTGTGATCAACACTACTGACGATTGCTATCGAACAGCAGTCTTAAATAGTCCAGTCAGACAGGCACCCACAATAAGCACTTTATCGAACTCCGAAAGATCCTTTGTTTTTCCCATTGTGATCAACACTACTGACGATTGCTAACTTGCAGCAGTCTTAAATAGCCCAGTCAGACAGGCACCCACAATAAGCCCTTTATCGAACTCCGAAAGATCCTTTATTTTTCCCATTGTGATCAACACTACTGACGATTGCTAACGAGCAACAGCCTTAAATAGCCCAATCAGACAGGCACCCACAATAAGCCCTTTATCGAACTCCGAAAGATCCTTTGTTTTTCCCATTGTGATCAACACTACTGACGATTGCTAACTAGCAGCAGTCTTAAATAGCCCACTCAGACAGGCACCCATAATAAGCCCTTTATCGAACTCCGAAAGATCCTTTGTTTTTCCCATTGTGATCAACACTACTGACGATTGCTAACGAGCAACAGCCTTAAATAGCCCAAGTCAGACAGGCACCCACAATAAGCCCTTTATCGAACTCCGAAAGATCCTTTGTTTTTCCCATTGTGATCAACACTACTGACGATTGCTAACGAGCAGCAGCCTTAAATAGTCCAGTCAGACAGGCACCCACAATAAGCCCTTTATCGAACTCCGAAAGATCCTTTGTTTTTCCCATTGTGATCAACACTACTGACGATTGCTAACTAGCAGCAGTCTTAAATAGCCCAGTCAGACAGGCACCCACAATAAGCCCTTTATCGAACTCCGAAAATCCTTTGTTTTTCCCATTGTGATCAACACTACTGTCGATTGCTATCGAACTAGCAGAAATTTTAAATAGTCCAGTCAGACAGGCACCCACAATAAGCACTTTATCGAACTCCGAAAGATCCTTTGTTTTTCTCATTGTGATCAACACTACTGACGATTGCTATCGAACAGCAGTCTTAAATAGTCCAGTCAGACAGGCACCCACAATAAGCACTTTATCGAACTCCGAAAGATCCTTTGTTTTTCCCATTGTGATCAACACTACTGACGATTGCTATCGAACAGCAGTCTTAAATAGTCCAGTCAGACAGGCACCCACAATAAGCACTTTATCGAACTCCGAAAGATCCTTTGTTTTTCTCATTGTGATCAACACTACTGACGATTGCTATCGAACAGCAGTCTTAAATAGCCCAGTCAGACAGGCACCCACAATAAGCCCTTTATCGAACTCCGAAAGATCCTTTATTTTTCCCATTGTGATCAACACTACTGACGATTGCTAACGAGCAACAGCCTTAAATAGCCCAATCAGACAGGCACCCACAATAAGCCCTTTATCGAACTCCGAAAGATCCCTTGTTTTTCCCATTGTGATCAACACTACTGACGATTGCTAACTAGCAGCAGTCTTAAATAGCCCAGTCAGACAGGCACCCACAATAAGCCCTTTATCGAACTCCGAAAGATCCCTTGTTTTTCCCATTGTGATCAACACTACTGACGATTGCTAACGAGCAACAGCCTTAAATAGCCCAATCAGACAGGCACCCACAATAAGCCCTTTATCGAACTCCGAAAGATCCCTTGTTTTTCCCATTGTGATCAACACTACTGACGATTGCTAACGAGCAGCAGCCTTAAATAGCCCAGTCAGACAGGCACCCACAATAAGCCCTTTATCGAACTCCGAAAGATCCTTTGTTTTTCCCATTGTGATCAACACTACTGACGATTGCTAACTAGCAGCAGTCTTAAATAGCCCAGTCAGACAGGCACCCACAATAAGCCCTTTATCGAACTCCGAAAGATCCCTTGTTTTTCCCATTGTGATCAACACTACTGACGATTGCTAACGAGCAACAGCCTTAAATAGCCCAATCAGACAGGCACCCACAATAAGCCCTTTATCGAACTCCGAAAGATCCTTTGTTTTTCCCATTGTGATCAACACTACTGACGATTGCTAACTAGCAGCAGTCTTAAATAGCCCAGTCAGACAGGCACCCACAATAAGCCCTTTATCGAACTCCGAAAGATCCCTTGTTTTTCCCATTGTGATCAACACTACTGACGATTGCTAACGAGCAACAGCCTTAAATAGCCCAATCAGACAGGCACCCACAATAAGCCCTTTATCGAACTCCGAAAGATCCCTTGTTTTTCCCATTGTGATCAACACTACTGACGATTGCTAACGAGCAGCAGCCTTAAATAGCCCAGTCAGACAGGCACCCACAATAAGCCCTTTATCGAACTCCGAAAGATCCTTTGTTTTTCCCATTGTGATCAACACTACTGACGATTGCTAACTAGCAGCAGTCTTAAATAGCCCAGTCAGACAGGCACCCACAATAAGCCCTTTATCGAACTCCGAAAGATCCCTTGTTTTTCCCATTGTGATCAACACTACTGACGATTGCTAACGAGCAACAGCCTTAAATAGCCCAATCAGACAGGCACCCACAATAAGCCCTTTATCGAACTCCGAAAGATCCCTTGTTTTTCCCATTGTGATCAACACTACTGACGATTGCTAACGAGCAGCAGCCTTAAATAGCCCAGTCAGACAGGCACCCACAATAAGCCCTTTATCGAACTCCGAAAGATCCTTTGTTTTTCCCATTGTGATCAACACTACTGACGATTGCTAACTAGCAGCAGTCTTAAATAGCCCAGTCAGACAGGCACCCACAATAAGCCCTTTATCGAACTCCGAAAGATCCCTTGTTTTTCCCATTGTGATCAACACTACTGACGATTGCTAACTAGCAGCAGTCTTAAATAGCCCAGTCAGACAGGCACCCACAATAAGCCCTTTATCGAACTCCGAAAATCCTTTGTTTTTCCCATTGTGATCAACACTACTGTCGATTGCTAACTAGCAGAAATTTTAAATAGTCCAGTCAGACAGGCACCCACAATAAGCACTTTATCGAACTCCGAAAATCCTTTGTTTTTCCCATTGTGATCAACACTACTGTCGATTGCTAACTAGCAGCAGTCTTAAATAGTCCAGTCAGACAGGCACCCACAATAAGCCCTTTATCGAACTCCGAAAGATCCTTTATTTTTCCCATTGTGATCAACACTACTGACGATTGCTAACGAGCAACAGCCTTAAATAGCCCAGTCAGACAGGCACATACAATAAGCCCTTTATCGAACTCCGAAAGATCCTTTTTTTCCCCATTGTGATCAACACTACTGACGATTACTAACTAGCAGAAATTTTAAATAATCCAGCCAAATGGGCACTCATAATAAGCTCTTTATCGAACTCCGAAAGATCCTTTGTTTTTCCCATTGTGATCAACACTACTGACGATTACTAACTAGCAGAAATTTTAAATAGTCGAGCAAAACGGGCACCCATAATAAGCTCTTTATCGAACTCCGACAGATCCTTTGTTTTTCTCATTGTTATCAAAAATGCACTTGCACTTGTTTGAAGTAGTTTTAGGAAGTGAGTCTGACCCCTGGTTTAAAACTACCTTTAGAAATGGAAGCTAAAAGATTTGAGTAGGTAAACTCAGTAGGAAAGAGAAACAGAAGAATTAGAGACAGGAGAAGAGAGCTGATCTTTTGAGCAAACCGAGACATCAGTCCGGGAGGAAGGTGGAAAACCGCTACAGGTGGGCCACCTCAGGATGACGAGGAACAGAAGAATTAGAGGCAGGAGAAGAGAGCTGATCTTTTGAGCAAACCGAGACATCAGTCCGGGAGGAAGGTGGAAAACCGCTACAGGTGGGCTACCTCAGGATGACGAGAAACAGAAGAATTAGAGGCAGGAGAAGAGAGCTGATCTTTTGAGGAAACCGAGACATCAGTCCGGGAGGAAGGTGGAAAACCGCTACAGGCGGGCCACCTCAGGATGACGAGGAGTGAAACCCACGAAAACCACATCCGGGCGTCGGAGCAGCAATCACTACTCAACGTCTTAAAATCAACCTGAAAAAGAAAGGAGACGGTGTTTTGTCTGACACCCACCAATTGTTTACTGACTTAGTCACCATCTTGTCCTCCTGTCCTCCATGCGATCCAAACTCTCCAGCCTAGATAAGTGCTCAACAGTGCTTCGCTCTGACATGTCCCTGTCAGGGAGAGAGACAACGATCTGCGCCTTAGTTCTCAGATACCTAAGGAATTCGATGGGATCGCAATCAACCGCACCCCTAACAAATTTATTAGGGTGGGCTTCCGCTTTCTTGAAGAACTTCTTGGCAAGGCTGGTGAAGATCAACTAGGCTGTTGAGCAGCAGTCTTAAATTGCTACCTGCGTAAGTGACGTTTCCGTACATCTGATAACAGTTTCTAATTAAGTGGCAGCTATGTGTAGTTTTGTTTCTGCTTAACATTATGCACTGAAGTGCCAAAAGTCATGGGATACGTATCTAATATCGTGTAAGACCTCCTCTAGCCCGGCGAAGTGCAGCAGCTCGACGTGGCATCGATTCCACAAGTGGGCAGAAGAATTCTAGAGAGATGTTGAGCCACGCGGTCTGAACAGCCACCCACAGTTCCCTGGTATTTGTAGGTGCAGGATCTTGAGTGCGAATGGACCTTTTCACCACATCCCATAAGTGCTCTATTGGGTTCATGTCAGGTGAACGTGGTAGTCACACCATCCGTCGGAACTGTCCAGAATGCTTCTCGAACGAATTTTGGACAATTTGGGCCAGATGACATGGTGCGTTGTCCGCCTGGAAAATCTCATCATTGTTGGGGTACGTGAAGGGCTGGAAATGGTCACATAGCAGAACAACAAAGCGATTATCGATTAATCACGTGTTTACGAGGACCAGAGAACCCAAACCGTGCCACGTAAAGACACCCCACACACGTACGGAAGCACCACCAGCTTGCACAGTTCCTTGTTGACAGCTTGAGTCCATGGCCTCATGGGGTCTACGCCACACCCGAACCCTACCATCAGCTCGGAACAACTGGAAGCGTGACTCATCGGACGACGCCACATGTCGCCAGTCTTCCAGGGTCCAATTACTGCCAAGCAAAAACACAAGTGTTGGGAAACTGCTGGCCACCAGCTGGCAGTGATGGGTTACTGCCGACTGAAATCTGCCGCTCACGGCGCGGTAGCGGTCCGTTGGTGGCAGCGCCATCAGTTGGCGAGCCATTCATGGCCCTGCAGCATCGCCGTGAATTGTGGGCCTCCGAGGAAGTGCCACAAGTGGCCCGTAGCTGGCAACCAATGCAACCCCCACAGCAGGTGAAAGCAAAGGCACTGCGCATGCGCAGAAGAAACACGTGCTGTGTCTCTCGTGGTACTAGTTGGTCGAAGACGACGCTATCGCCATCGTGTTATTTTAGTGGATGTTAAGAAAAAAAAATCCATATGCAGAGAGGCGGATTAATTTTCTAATGAAATTCCACGTCTACGAAGATATCAGATTAAGCCATGAAATACTAGATTGCAGCCGTGAAATACACCCACTCCATTCCCATGAATAACAAGAAATAATTTGAAACCGCCTGAAACAACAGTCCTGGAAAAACTAAAAAAAACGTTTGTTGGTAGAAAAAAAAAGAATTATACGCGTACAAAATTTATCAATTATTTGAAAAAAAAAGATGCAACGATATGTGGATATAATGTACTCATCCATGGGTTGAATACACAAGACTGGGAGGAATTCGCTTCTAAAAATAACGAGAAGTAAAATAAAATATATTTCCTCTTTAAAACAAATGTAGCTTCGGACAAAGGAAAGATGCAACGTTAAAAATGTAAGAGAATGTGACATGAACGGGTAAATATATTAATTCAACAATCGCCTTTCAAGAGAAGGTCAGCACAAAACTTTGGAAAGCGCCTTTAAGTTGGTACACTCCTTTAAAATGAGTGAAGTTCCCTTAAGGTGAAAAAAACTATCGTTACGTTGAAATAATAGATTTGTGAATTATATGAAACTGACATTTATGAAAAATACCTCGCAATACTGTAAAATTAAAGAGAGAACCATTCGATTACACATTCCGCAGGAAAGATACTCAGCTTCAAGCATATGCCCATGCGTGGTAAATCAGTCCCGTCGGTAGAGAGTTTGCTCCCACCCAGATCCAGACGGGCGTTTTGCCGATCTGTTGAGAAAACTTCCACAGTGCAGTACTACTATTCAGAAGTTTCGTAGGGGGAGGGTGGAAGTTGTAGCTTTGGGAAACTGCGGTTATCCTTATTTTTTTTTATGGCTTCTGCTGGGAAATTGGCGGACAAGATTCGGCAAGCCATCAGTTACGTCACGTGATTACCGGCTGCCACTGCCAGGAAACTAGCGGACCACATTAGGCTAGCCATCATTTGATAGCACGTGCTTACAGGGACGCTGAAGGGCCACTTGTGGAAGCTACTGCCTGTGATGGATAACTGACGGTCCTGTTGTGGCATATGACAACTGATGGGGGTGCCAACTTTTGGCCCTTCTGTTGGCCGCCCGGACATTTTATTGACGGTTCGACAGCGGCACACATAGTGCTGGGCCATCGCATGCAGTGCTGGCTGCCAGCAATGGCCCAGCAAGACTGTTTTTGCTGGGTGTGGTCACGAGCCTACGTGAGGCGCTGTGTCCTATGTCGTGGTGTTAACAAAGGCACTCTGGTGGGTCTTCTGCTCCCATATCCCCATGAACGCTAAATTACGTTGCACTGACCTGATGGATATGTCTCTGGTACCTCTTGCATTGAATGTGGATTTCATTTGAGTCAGTGTCTCTTGTCTGTTAGCATGGACAATCCTGGTCAGACGCCGCTGGTCACGGTCATTCAGCACCCGTGGTCGGCCACTGCGCTGTTCACGGTGAGAGGTAATGCCTTCCATGAGGTATTCTCGGTACACACGTGACACCGTGGATGGAGGAATGTTGAATGTTCGCACAACTACAGAAATTGAATGCCCCATCCGTCTGGCTCCCACTACCATGCCTCGTTCAAACTCCTACAATTAACGTCGGCTTTCCGTAATCCTACTGGCGGTTGTTCAACCTGAATTGTATTGTTGGTACACACGTCACACTGTGGATCGAGGAATGCTGAATGTTCGCACAACTTCGGAAATCGAATATCCCATCCGTCTCGCTCCCACTACCATGCCTCGTTCAAACTCACATAATTCACGCCGGCTTGCCATAATCCTACTGGCGGTTGTTCAATCAGACTTGTATTGCTGGTACACATGTGACACTGTGAATCGAGGAATGCTGAATGTTCGCACAACTACGGAAATCGAATGTCCCATCCGTCTGGCTCCTACTACCATGCCTCGTTCAAACTCACATAATTCACGCCGGCTTGCCATAATCCTACTGGCGGTTGTTCAATCTGATTTGTATTGTTTGTACACATGTGACACTGTGAATCGAGAAATGCTGAATGTTCGCACAACTACGGAAATCGAATGTCCCATCCGTCTGGCTCCTACTACCATGCCTCGTTCAAACTCACATAATTCACGCCGGCTTGCCATAATCCTACTGGCGTTGTTCAATCTGATTTGTATTGTTTGTACACATGTGACACTGTGAATCGAGGAATGCTGAATGTTCGCACAACTACGGAAATCGAATGTCCCATCCGTCTGGCTCCCACTACCATGCCTCGTTCAAACTCACATAATTCCCGTCGCCTTGCCATAATCCTACTGGCGGTTGTTCAACCTGACTTGTATTGTTGGTACACACGTGACACTGTGGATCGAGGAATGTTGAATGTCCCATCCGTCTGGCTCCCACTACCATGCCTCGTTCAAACTCCCATAATTCACGTCGACTTGCCATAATCTTACTGGCGGTTGTTCAACCTGACTTGTATTGTTGGTACACACGTAACACTGTGGATCGAGGAATGTTGAATATTAGCACACTTACGGAAATTGAATGTCCATCCGTCTGGCTCCCACTACCATGCCTCGTTCAAACTCCCATAATGGAGATGGGGCAGTTAGTTTCCACTGGGTACGAAGCCATGTCGGAACCCTAGGAAACGAAAGGGCAGATCAGCTGGCGAAGGCAGCCACGCTGAAAGAGACGGTCGACGTGCAATGCAGAACGCCGCGAAGGTGCATTCGCGCAGCACTAGCACGTCGGACCATGACCGAATGGCAGGTCAGATGGGACACGGGAGAGACAGGGCGGAAGACACACAGAGTGTTTCCGAAAGTCTCGACCAAACGAGCACAGACAAATAAGTTCCTGAATCAAGTACTCAGTGGCCATGGCATCAGCCCTGAATACCTAGGCAGATTTGCCATCAGGAACTGCACTTGTCCCTGTGGAAAGAGAACGGCAAGCATAGAACACTGCGTACTCGAATGCAGTGGCTTCGCCGAATGGAGAAACACACTGATCCCAGGTGTGCAAAGAACGCGAAGATTGGATCTGCTCATCCAATCTTCCGTTAACAGGAGGGGGATAATAGCCTTGGTTGAAAGGCTAACCCTCCAGCAACATACCATCTTCCCCAATCAAACGGGGACCGAAACGCAGGAGGTGAACGTGCACACCGAAAGCGAATCGGAAGATGAATGAGGGTAGAAGTCTGTGGGAAAGCAGACGAAGAAACCACCAATGTAAATATTCTGTAAATAAATTTTGCTATCTCTTGATGTTGTAAGTCCTAAGCATGAGGACAGTGTATACATGTGTGTAGGTGTTTGAAAAAGAAAATAAAGGGAAATTATTCCCCAAAAAAAAGTTCGAGGGCAAGGAATCTTCCAGTCAGCGAAAAAGTAAGAAACGACCTATCCCGCCAGACAGAGCGGGAACCCAGACAAGGTATTCTAGGTCGCCTGCCAGCACGTCACCACGGGCTGGTCTCTGGGCCATTGGGGTGGCCAGGGTCTGAACCGCGTCTCAAGGCAGGATAATTGTCGCAACATTTCAAAATAACATCCAAGGTGCTCAACAAGTCCCCGTGGAGCCAAGACAGATTGGCGGAACGGGACAATGAAATCAGTATATTACCATGCCTCGTTAAAACTCCCATAATTCACGTCGGCTTGCCATAATCCTACTGGTGGTTGTTCAACCTGACTTCTATTGTTGGTACACACGTGACAGAGTGGATCGAGGAATGTTGAATGTTTGCACAACTACGGAAATTGAATGTCCTATCCGTCTCGCTCCCACTACCATGCCTCGTTCAAACTCACATAATTCACGCCGGCTTGCCATAATCCTACTGGCGGTTGTTCAATCAGACTTGTATTGCTGGTACACATGTGACACTGTGAATCGAGGAATGCTGAATGTTCGGACAACTACGGAAATCGAATGTCCCTTCCGTCTCGCTCCCACACCATGCCTCGTTCAAACTCACATAATTCACGCCGGCTTGCCATAATCCTACTGGCGGTTGTTCAATCAGACTTGTATTGCTGGTACACATGTGACACTGTGAATCGAGGAATGCTGAATGTTCGCACAACTACGGAAATCGAATGTCCCATCCGTCTGGCTCCCACTACCATGCCTCGTTCAAACTCACATAATTCCCGTCGGCTTGCCATAATCCTACTGGCGGTTGTTCAATCTGACTTGTATTGCTGGTACACATGTGACACTGTGAATCGAGGAATGTTGAATGTTCGCACAACTACAGAAATTGAATGTCCCATCTGTCTGGCTCCCACTACCATGCCTCGTTCAAACTCCTACAATTCCCGTCGGCTTTCCGTAATCCTACTGGCGGTTGTTCAACCTGAATTGTATTGTTGGTACACACGTAACACTGTGGATCGAGGAATGCTGAATGTTCGCACAACTTCGGAAATCGAATGTCCCATCCGTCTGGCTCCCACTACCATGCCTCGTTCAAACTCACATAATTCACGCCGGCTTGCCATAATCCTACTGGCGGTTGTTCAATCAGACTTGTATTGTTGGTACACATGTGACACTGTGAATCGAGGAATGCTGAATGTTCGCACAACTACGGAAATCGAATGTCCCATCCGTCTCGCTCCCACTACCATGCCTCGTTCAAACTCACATAATTCACGCCGGCTTGCCATAATCCTACTGGCGGTTGTTCAATCTGACTTGTATTGCTGGTACACATGTGACACTGTGAATCGAGGAATGTTGAATGTCCCATCCGTCTGGCTCCCACTACCATGCCTCGTTCAAACTCCCATAATTCACGTCGACTTGCCATAATCTTACTGGCGGTTGTTCAACCTGACTTGTATTGTTGGTACACACGTAACACTGTGGATCGAGGAATGTTGAATATTAGCACACTTACGGAAATTGAATGTCCCATCCGTCTGGATCCCACTACCATGCCTCGTTCAAACTCCCATAATTCACGTCGGCTTGCCATAATCCTACTGGCGGTTGTTCAACCTGACTTGTATTGTTGGTACGCACGTGACAGTGTGGATCGGGGAACGTTGAATGTTCGCACAACTATGGAAATTGAATGTCCTATCCGTCTGGCTCTCACTACCATGCCTCGTTAAAACTCCCATAATTCACGTCGGCTTGCTATAATCCTACTGGCGTTTGTTCAACCTAATGAATCCATCTGAGTTTGGTGGCCGCCGTGTTACATTACCCTCAGTTGCTCATTTTTGGATGCTTTGTAAGTTGCAGACCTTTCAGTTTTCTATTTCCTGTGAGAAAGACGTTTGCTTATGACAGATTTATCGAATTGTTTATTTGAAGTTCAATTAACATTAAAAGCTGAGGAGAGATCTATTTGCAAACGAATATCGAAAACTAAAAATGGAATAGCCAAAAATTTCCAGTTCGAACTAGAAATTTGTACAGTTTTCAGTAACTTCCGGTCAATAAACTACATTCCTGGAAACGTTTTATTAATATTTTGTAAAAATCGTGTCGTTTCTAACGCACAATAAAATCCCTGATTTTTTTTTAATTTGTAAATTTTTGGATTTATTATTAGTCATCTGTCAACGCAAACGGATTTTATTTTGCTCTTACAACCGCTTTTCAATTTTGTATATTTCGTGTACTCTTCGTTAGAATTTTGTAAATTATCAAAGTTTAGCCCTGACTAAAGTTTTTGAGGAAATATTTCGTTGCGTACGTGTTTCCGGAGATATTCACTCGATCACATGAAATATTTTTTTTCCACTGTAGAGTTTGCGAACTGGTCATGCTGTACTTTAAACAGCATGCATTCTTCGTGTGATAAGCTAAAGGGATTTTTGCTGTACGCAGCGGTAAAACGTGCCCTAACAATGTTTTGAAAGAAAAGAAAACAATGGTGATATTATAGACTACATCCATAAATGTACAGGATATTTGTTTTTTGCAAGAAATCTTTAAAACTTCTAACCTGCATAACGTTGTTAAGTACGAAATTCAGTGGGGCAGTCAGAAGGGTAACCTATACGATACCGTGCAAATTAATTGGGACAAGCTATTTTATTCTCAGAATTGTAATGTGATCGCCAGTTGATGTCGGAAACCCACGTAAACCGGTTTTATCTGCTGTGAGGTGGTGTGACTGTTAGAACTTGATGGTCAGAATGTGGTATGTCCGGTTTTAAACAGGAAATAGGCGCTTCAGCTTCAGTTGTGAGCTTTCGTGTGGGACAGGAGGATGTTAGTTTTTGCTCTCTGTGAGTACGTGTTGCTTTCGTGTATTGAAAAATGGATATTTCTCCAAGGAAGCGTGCAAAAATAATTGCTCTGAAGGATCACACTTCTATGACAGTGAGAGATATCGCTTCTGCAGTTGGTGTAGGCAAATCAAGTGTATCAAGACTGCTTACGCGATACAATGCATCTGGATCATTGTCTCCAAAAAGGAGAGGTGAATGTGGAAGAAAACGAAAAACAACTCCAAGAACCGATAAATATCTAATCAGAAATAGTAAAATGAATAAAACAAAAAAAAAACAAGCACCGACCTTCAAAGAGATTTATTAGCTAGTGGTTGTGATGTTAAGGATTCAACTGTACGCCGTAGGCTTTTGGAAGTTGTCCGGAAGGCAAGAAGACCAACGAAAAAACAATATTTGAATGCGAAAATGAAGATAAAACGTTTAGCATGGGCCAAAAAGTATAAGTCATGGACTGCTGACGACTGGAAAAAGGTAATTTTCAGTGATAAAACTCATTTATTTGTGCAGGGTTACCAAGCAAATGTCGTTAGACGAATCAACTGTGAACCCTTAAGACCTGAGCATGTCGAACAAACTGTAAAACACCCTCTGAAACAGATGTTTTGGGGTTTTTTCACATCAAATGGCACTGGAAGCTTAGTTCCTGTTCAAGGTATGATGAATTCAGCCAAGTACGTAGAAATATTACAACGTAGGATTGTTCCATTCTTGCAAACTTTTGACGGGACATTTCAACATGACTTGGCCCCATGTCACAATTCGAAATTGGTCAAGCTGGAAAATCAAATTCATTTGCTTGATTGGCCTGGAAATTCACCAGACTTAAATCCCATAGAAAACTTGTGGAATATTTCAAAGAGACGTTTAGGTAAAATGGACTGTACAACCAAAGAACGCATGATAACGAATGCTGTAAAAGTGTGGTTTATGAAGTCGAAAATATGTGCACTATATTAGTGGAGTCAATGCCGAAACGAATTCAAGGGGTCATTTCTGCTAAAGGAGGACATACATCATACTAATACAGGTATTTATCAGTGTATATCAAACAAGTTCAACACAGGTAGTGACCATAGATTGGTGAGATGTAAGATGCACCTCAACACTAAACTTGAACGTGGCAAGCTCATAAGACAAACAAAATGTATTAACATAACCAACCTTAAAAAACACCATAATACCTTCAAGTTGGAACTGAAGAACAGGTTCTCTGCTTTAGAAGGCCTAACATCGGAAGAAGTGGATATTTCTGAAGTTAACAGAAAAGTAACCAAAGCTCTTATGGAAACAGCAACAAAATTAGCTGGGTCTAAGAACAAGTTGCATGTAAATAAATTATCAGGAAAAACGAAAATGTTGATGCAAAAAAGAAGAGAGATGAGGACAACTAAAGAAGATGCGACTTCCAAAGTGGAATATATAGAGCTATGCAAGACAGTACGAAAAAGTATCACTGAAGACGTAAGAAACTTCAACTGTGAACTAGTGAGGAAAGCAATTGAAAACAACCAAAGCCTAAAGATAGCAAAGGGACATCTCAGTAAGGGAAGAAAACAGATTATGGCACTGAGAAAAGAAGATGGTTCTGCAACAAGAAATAGAGGCAGAAATTTTGACAAGAGTGAAAGATTTCTACTCCAAATTATATGAAAGGGATGATACATGCACTCCAGACATCATGAAAGGTACCAGTACCAGAGTTCCTCCAGTCCTTCCAGCAGAAGTTGCTCATGCAATCAAGAACATGAAGCGGGGAAAAGCTCCAGGAGAAGATGGAATTACTGTAGACATCATACAAGAAGCAAGTGGAGAAATCAAAACAGTACTCGCCCAAATTTTCACTCGATGCCTTAATGAAGGAAAGATTCCTGAGGATTGGAACACCGCCACAATGATCCTGCTACATAAGAAAGGTGACATTGAGGATCTCGAAAACTACAGACCTATGAGCCTCCTATCAGTAGTTTATAAAATCTTCACTAAAGTTCTTTCACACCGCTTGAAGGTAACACTGGACATGGCTCAACCGAGAGAACAAGCTGGATTCAGGAGTGGCTACAGCACAATAGATCATATCCATGTGCTGAGAGAACTAATTGAAAGAGCGAGGGAATATGAACTTCCATTGTGCATGGCTTTTATCGATTATGAAAAAGCCTTTGATTCGGTGAAACCATCAGCAGTTACAATGGCTCTGAAAACCTGCGGTATTGAAGATGCATACATTAATATTATTAATAACATCTATGAAAATGCAAGTGCAAAGATTAGGCTGTTTGAAAATACAACACACATAAAAATTGGAAAGGGAGTGAGACAAGGTGACACCATATCTCCGAAGCTCTTTAATGCCACATTGGAGGGTGTTTTTCAGTCACTGAGCTGGGAAAACAAGGGGATAAAGATTAATGGAGATTATCTAACCCACCTTCGTTTTGCTGATGACGTAGTCATTTTTGCAACTAGCCCATCAGAGCTGCAGAGTATGATCCAGGAACTTGCTGACAAGAGTAAAGAAGTGGGATTAAAAATGAACTTTCAGAAGACAAAAGTGATGTTCAATGCTTTTACAAGAAATGAAGATTTATCGATTGATGGAGAAAAGCTGGAGATAACAGACACGTACGTTTATCTTGGACAGCAGATATCAAGTGAGGGTCACATTGATGAAGAAATTAATCGGCGTACAAAACTTGCCTGGAGAGCTTTTGGAAGAAACAGCATAATTTTCAAGAGCAATATGCCATTATGTCTTAAAAGAAAAGTGTTTGATCAATGCATCCTTCCAGTGCTTACGTATGGTGCAGAGACGTGGACCTTAACTAAAAGTGACATACAAAGGCTGCAGACAACTCAAAGCAGCATGGAGAGGTGCATACTTGGTGTTACCAGGAGAGATAAGAAGAGGAACTCGTGGATCCGAAAAATGACAAGAGTAGAAGACATCATGATCAGAGTTAAATCCCTGAAATGGCAATGGGCTGGACATACTGCCAGAAGGACAGATCATCGATGGACAGCCGAAATTTTAGATTGGATTCCAAGGGACAGGAAAAGACCCAGAAGAAGACCACATGGGAGATGGGTGGGTGAAATTCGAAAGTATGCAGGGGTGACATGGAGGAGACTGGCACAAGACAGACCGTTGTGGAGGAAACTTGGGGAGACCTTCGTCCAGCAGTGGATTGATAATGGTTGACAATGATGATGATGATGATGATCAAGGCATAGAATGATATAAAGGCAAATTGGAAAATTGAGTGATTTTTTACTTTGTCCCAATTGATTTGCACAGTATATGACTGCCGCTAGAAGCCTCGGCTTTAGAGAGTTACGTAAAACTTGCTTGTTATGCTCGCTCCCCTTATTCTATCCTTGGTTCAACCTGGCTCACGAGATTACATCTCGCAACATATAAATATTTTGGCGTGCGTCAAAGCCTTCATTCGACAGCAACGGGAGCTAAAAATTTGCATTCCGCTATCCAATATATTTTGGCACATCTATATGTGTGGCAACAGTAAAAGTATATTTAATGATAACTTATATTTAAAGAGGATTAATACCTAATTTCGAAAATTGAAGATAGAATAAAAGCAAGCTTTTGTTTAAACCTGCTTGCATTTAAGGGGATTCGTATTGAAACGACTGCATTACGTCCGTGGCTTTGATTTTATTTCCAAGCATTCAACAGCAATTACGCAAAATGTTTGGAAACGAATCAAAGTGATATCTGCAAACCAGACCTCTTATTATTAATTGCGGCAACGTTGGATATTTTCTTTATCCTCCTCAGCGCAATTAACAAATTGGTGAAAACAAGCAGAAGAAGAAGAAAAAAAAAGAAGCTTTGGTTACTGGTTCTGAAAGCAGTGAAAATCTAAATTACGGAGATAAGTGCTTTGGAATTCGTTTTCATCTGCAGATTCAGGAAAGACCGCAAAGAAATGCATTAATTGCGAAGAATCGAGGACCATCCACTTTCGAATAGGAATGCAGTTTAATTAGATCTGCCGCGGTATTTCGACTACGGCTAAACAAGGCGAGTACTGTTTTACATAATGATCGAAAAGGAAAAAGATCCGTTATTGGATAACAATGCCTCTTTGTTATAAGACCCGCTTTAATCAATGCATTCTTCGAAATTCTCTTGGAACTTGCAAATTTCACAATACAAAGAGCTTGTAAAACTTGCAATCACAGTTTCTGAAATACAATTCTGTTTTTAAATATCTTTGTTCTGAATACAGCTACGTCTCCCGAAATGCTTTTCACCAAATGTTTTTTTTTCCCCCAAGAGATGTAGTGATTACTGCTGTTGAAACGTAATCAGTGTTTTTTCTATTTTTTATTTTTCTTACGAAGGTGGGGATCAATTCTATAATTTATTCTATCGTTTTGTTCCAAACGTGTTCTGAGTGCAACCCTTTGAAATACACAGCTTATTCACACATACACAGTGCGTCAAAGAATTTTTAAGACTGGCGCTAGATTTCAGCCTATGGTGGCGCCACCAGTGTAATAAACCGTGACCATCTGCTTGCTTTCTGCCAAAAGTACTGCGCAGTTGTTAAGGTAACTCAAACGAAACGGCCGTTCATTAGAGAAGTAAAATTTTTTTCATGTTGAATTGTTAAGATGGAACAAATCGCTGTTATTAAATTTAACGCAAAACTTGGTAAAAGTGCCTCGGAAACGTACCAAATGATGAAACAAGTTTACGGTGAGTTTTGTTTAAGTAGATCAAATGTTTTCCTGTGGCACAAACGTTTTTTGGACGGAAGAGGTATGCTAGAAGATGATAAGCATACCGGAAGTGTCTATGGAACGGCCTTTTTGTAGAGGCAGCAGCACGACCGTCTGCAAGCAATTCTCTATGACCTGTGGAAGATGGTCAATACAGCCTGGATAGCTATACCACAGTACAGCATTTAATCATTATATGATTCGGTGCCTCAGCGCTATAGCAGGTAATACAAGCCAGAGGTGACCACACCTCTTATTAGCAACAACAACGTCTTAGATATATACCGAGATGCTAATAATTTGTTCTGTATTCCTTGATGAACATTACCTGTAAAAATCAAAGTCATAGCTCGACTCCTTATAGGTGTGGTGTTTCTTATAAACATGCTTGTATTACATGTTGACATAACGCAAGCACGTCTGACTCTTGTATGCATTTCGAACACCTTTGACTCGTACACATTCCTTTTCTCTCCTTTCACTCGCGCACATCTCGTTCCGTACACCTTTCACTCGTTCACATCTCGTTTCGTACACCTTTCACTCGCGCACATCTCGTTCCGTACACCTTTCACTCGTTCACATCTCGTTTCGTACACCTTTCGCTCGTGCACATCTCGTTTCGTACACCTCTCACTCGTGCACATCTCGTTTCGTACACCTTTCGCTCGTGCACATCTCGTTTCGTACACCTTTCACTCGTACACATCCCTTTTGTACACCTTACAGTCATGCACATCTCGTTTCGTACACCTTTCGCTCGTGCACATCTCGTTTCGTACACCTTTCACTCGTGCACATCTCGTTCCGTACACCTTTCACTTGTGCACATCTCGTTTCGTACACCTTTCACTCGTGCACATCTCGTTTCGTACACCTTTCCCTCGTGCACATCTCGTTTCGTACACCCTTCGCTCGAACACTTCTCATTTCGTGCACCTTTCCCTCGTACACATCTCGTTTCGTACACCTTTCACTCGTGCACATCTCGTTTCGTACACCTTTCACTCGTGCACATCTCGTTTCGTACACCTTTCACTCGTGCACATCTCGTTTCGTACACCTTTCACTCGTGCACATCTCGTTTCGTACACCTTTCGCTCGTGCACATCTCGCTTCGTACACCTTTCGCTCGTACACATCTCGTTTTGTACGCCTCTCACTCGTACACATCTCGTTTCGTACACCTTTCACTCGTGCACATCTCGTTTCGTTCACCTTTCCCTCGTGCACATCTCGTTTCGTACACCTTTCACTCGTGCACATCTCGTTTCGTACACCTTTCGCTCGTACACATCTCGTTTTGTACACCTTTCAGTCATGCACATCTCGTTTCGTACACCTTTCACTCGTACACATCTCTACTGCCGTCTGTGAAAGCAGAAGTCTGCGCGCGACCGCTCACTCCGGAATAAGTTGCTCTCCCAACTACGCTACGCTGACGGACTGACACGTGCTTTATCTCTGTAGTATGTCCCATAATCTCCCTCTGAACTTTTTTTTTAAGCGAAGAGCGAATTTTTTATTAATTCTAGACGATGTGTGGAACAAACGTCACACATTTCTCCAATGACCCAAGGACAACTACACCCATGAACCGTTACATTAATGACCACCTACCTAATAAGCGGTAGGACCCCCTTAATCCCGCAAAACAGCGGCCACTCGGCGAGGCATCGACTCGATAAGGTGGCGATAGGTGTCCTGGGGTAACTGGTACCACAATGCCAGCAGCAGGTCCTCCAGTTCCCGTACATTTCGGGGTGGTGGTGATTTAGCGCGAACATGCTTTTCCAAGTAGAACCACAAATGTTCGATTGGGTTCATATCAGGTGAATTTGGAGGCCTGGGCATTAACTGAAAGTCACCAGCATATTCCTCGAACCGCTCCTTGACGATCCTGCATGACAGTGTGGCATGTCGTATTATCCTGTTTGTAATGACCATCACCAGCAGGGAACACAGTTGCCACGAATGGGTGAACGTGGCCCGCAACGATGTTAAGGTACCTGGGATTGTGCTATTGGTAAAAATGGGACCTAAAGAGTCCCAAGAAAACATCGCCCAAGCATAACACCGCCGCCGTCTGCCTGTTTCCGCCCAACAGTGCATCCAGGTGCCATAGCCTCCGTTGGTAATCAGCCTATCAGCGCTCGACCGTCTACGTTATGCACCAGCAATCTTGATTCGTCCGACCAGGCCACTTTCTTCCAGTCATCCTCAGTCCAATCTCGATTATCTTGGGCGCATTTCACGCGCTGTTGGCGATCACCTGCAGCGAGCATGAGGGCCCGGATGGGTCTTCGGCTACGCAGGCCCATGCGCAGAAGACTGCGACGAATTGTGTGCTGTGATACATTGCCGTGATCACCACTGTTGTGGCTGCGGATGATTTGTCGCACTGTGGCCCTGCGGTCGCTGTGAACTATGCGCAACAGTCTTCGCTCCCCTCTGGCAAACAATGAGCTGCGGGCGACGCACGGCTGGACAAAGGTTCCTCGTTTGGTCATCTGTGCACCACTTTTGATACGTACTCAGTACAGCGGCACGGCAACAACCTTCAAGCCGCGCCATTTCCGAGATCGTAGTTCCGAGGCGCCGTACCGTCACAATTTGTCCTTTATCAAACTCCGGTGAATCGACAGCTTCTCCCATTCTGACTCCGAACGCTTTACTAACCGAAAGCCGGTCCTCGGTTTGTATATATATATATATATACTACTCTGGGAACTTCGTCTGCGCCACCGTTTAGTCTCCAGACGCGCTCGTTTATCTACTTTGTGGGTGGTCAAAATGGAAAGGGTCATTGGTGTACATCGATTCAATACGTTCGGACGCCAAAGTGAAAGCACAAATTTTTCCGTGACGGGGGATCGAAATCGCGATTCCTCACTCCGGAGTAAGTTGCTCTCCCGGAAGTAATTTGTACAAATACAGGGTGTTCGATCTTCTGCTCTTATGGTTCGTCATGATGTTCCTCAGGGATCGGTTTTGGGCCCGTTATTACACTGCTGGACAATTGCTAAGGACGGATCATAAACGGCTCTATAGCGCATAAAAAAGTAAGTGTGGTTGGATGCCAAGTGAAATAAAATAATGTCAGAACGCCAGGACATTACAAGAAAGACAATTTATTGTGCTCTGAAATCCAGAAGGCTTTGGAACGTGTTCAAGGGACAAACAGGCCATTTTGTGCAGAATACGTAAACGTGAAAAAAATGCAATTACCGTCCGCAGACGTTCCGGCGTAAGATGTCAATACGGGATATGGCCACCATGGAGGGCGATGCAAGATTCCACACGTCGTGTCATGCTTTGCACAACATTATCAAGCAGCTGTTGGGGTAATTTATCCCATTCCTCTGTCAGTGCACGGGTGAGGGTGTCCTTGTTTATTGGAGGGCATTGGCGACCAGCAAGACTCCTCCCCAAAGCATCCCACACATTTTCAATGGGATTCAGATCTGGAGAACGTGCTGGCCATACGAGGCGTTTAATATCCTCGCTCTCAAGACACTCCTGGACAGCGACTGTTCGATGACATGTTGTGTTGTCGTCCATGAAAATGAATCTATCACCGACAGCACCACGGAACATGCGAACATGAGGTAGCAGAACATCATTAATGTATCGTTGGCCAGTCATAGTCCCAGTTGGAAGCACATAGAGGGACGTACAGCTATTGATCATGATGCCAGCCCATACCATGACACTACATGTTGGATATCGGTCCCTTTCCTGTATGTTTGCTGGACAATATGCAGTACCACTATCACGCCAGATCAGTTGTCGTCGACAATCAGACGATAGACTGTATCTAGTCTCATCTGAGAAGAGGACAGCAGACCAGTCGTTATCAGTCCAATTGCGATGTTGATGGCACCATTGCAAACGGGCGGTACGGTGACGTCTGGACAATGGGATGCACACAACAGGACGGCGGGCGTATAGTCCTCCTTCATGCAAACGTCGGGCGACAGTTTTTCGGGAGATCCGCTTGCCAGTAACAGCCATAAACTGATTTGCTACCTCACTACCTGTGCTGCGCCGGTGTCTTTTTGTTGATAGCACTATGTACCGATCTTCTGCAGGTGTCGTTCTGCGAACACGACCTCCCCCGTGACGTTTGCTACACTCTCCATTTGTTTGAAATGATTTCCAAAGCCTTGAAACAACACTGTGGCTGACGTCGAACTCCCTGGCAACATCTGTTATTTTTCGCCCTTCTTCAATCTTGCCAATAATACGGCTACGCGTAAAATCATCTAGGTGATGTCGGAAAGACATACTGAAACTTGCAAGTTCGTCAATTGATTCTTTCCCTTTCAACTTTGCGTTTGAAAAACAACGGTCAGTACGCGTCAAATCCTTTATATCTCTTATCAGCGCTATGACGTCACGAACAAGTTCGGCAATCCAAAATTTGCATACGCACAACACGTCTTACTGTATCCCGCACTTATGCTAATTTCCACATTTTCCTGCCTTCCATTTTATGGTTGCTATCGTTGCTATTGTCATCCGTCCTTAGCAATTGTCCGGCAGTGTATTTTTAATTTATGTTAATGATTTATTTACTATTACTTCAAGTGCTACGCCTATTTTTTCCGGGGACACTCTGTCTGAGTTGGTCCCACGTGTGAATCTGGAACTTTAGGATTACTTTCGTTGGTTTTGCTGTAATTCCTTAACAATCAATTTTTACAAAACTACTGTATAACGAAGTAAATTTCTCCGTCATTTTTGGTCTACGCCGGGATTCGAACCCGAGGCCGCTTATTCCGGAACAAGTCGCTCTACCAACTGACCTACGCAGACGATTATTCTGATTCCTATCTGCCTTTATGTCGTGTGCGTCCTGCTGGCAGGTACGTCACACGACATAAAGTCATTTAATGGAGTGCCCCTTGACTTTCAGGCTGTTGTAAAGTTGTTGGGTGTATATTTACAAGATAATTTGAGATGGGATGCACATGTTAGTGAAATTGCGGTTGGGCCCAGATCCCGCATTGGTGTCATTTATAGGATTTCAAGTTCGTTGCCTGCCAGGATTAAGTTGCTATTGTATTTTTCATTTATTTATCCATTTCTATCTTATTGTCTCTTGGCTTGAGGTCGCACAACTATTGGGAATATTAATAGAATTTATGTTTTACAAAAAACATTTTTACCATGAAAGAAATCATGAAAGAAATACGGGATTACGCCATATAATACAAATTTTGAAGATGACAATCCGATTTTGGGCGTAAATGTGACAAGGATGGTAAGTCAGATAATATCCGAAAACTTGAAAAAAAAAATTTTTTCATCGTCCTGGAGCGGGACTCGAACCCGCGTCTCCCAGAAAACGCCCGGGTATGCTAACCACTACACCACCCAGAACGACCAAGTCTCAAGTTTCCGATCAATTTGAATTTTCAAGTTTTCGGATATTATCTGACTTACCATCCTTGTCACATTTACGCCAAAATTCAGATTGTCATCTTCAAAATTTGTAACATTTTTTACGTTTGGTGAATCCGTCTTTATAAGAGTACATTCTCTTTTTCTCAGTTATCAGATAATGTCATTTGATAAATTATACAGTTTTCGATTATTACTGTTTATGCGTGAACGTATATATGCTAAGAAATATTCAGATCTAATCACCTTGCACTTCCGTTCCGATTATCATGACACTCGTGGACATAGTAGTTTTTTAATACCTAGAGCGCGTACTAATTTATTATTTAATAATATTAATTTGACCTGCCTTAGGTCCTGGAATGGGTTGCCGCTTCGAATCAAGAAGATTACACACTTTTTGGTATTCAAAAAGCAACTGAAGACCTTCAAAATTAATAGTTGATTAACTTTTGGTTATATATTAGGCATTATTACTTTAATTTACTGTATAATGGTTAAATTGTTCTTTGGCTTGACTATTTAGATTCTTTGGGGGGAGGGGGTAAGGGCCCGTCAGGCTACTGTTAGCCTTTTCCCTAATTCCCTTACCCACAATCACAGTGCACCACACTGATTTGTTTAAGAACCTGTAGTGGTGCTTCAATTTACTTTAACTAAAACTAAAAACAAATTTATTCATGTTATCATACGTGTTTTTGTGGTTCCTATTACTTCATTTACACTTTTCAATATATGTTTAATAATATTGTATAATATTTGTAATGTTTTTTTTTTTTTTTTTGGCACAGAAGTTGTATTTGTGATTTGATTTTGTGGTGAATGACGTAGTGTGGCAAAGAAAAATAAAAAATAAAAAATAATAAAAATAAGTAAGATGCGCGGGCGGAATGCATTGCTGCTGTTTTTTTTTTTCTCGTCTTGATACGTGCTTTATCTGATTAGTACCTCAGGCAGCATACATTAAAGCATTTTCGAAAAGGTTGTATTTCATGGTACCTTGCACAGATGAAAAACAAGTTAGTAAAATCATGCAATGCATTGATTATAATACGCTTTACAACATTACAGAAATCATTACTCAAGTTATCACTCAAGTTATGAGAATAATGGCTGTGGAATAAATCTCGGTCCTGGGCCCTGACCTTTGATCCCTCTTTTGATGATATTCAACAGAACCGGTTCGGCATACCTCCGAAATAACATGATAAAGTTTTGTCGCAATCGAAGCATTTTTACGTAAGTTATGATGCATAAGAGCTATGGAATAGATCCCGCTCCTGTGTCCTAACCTTTCACCCCATTTCGCCCATTTTCAATAAGGTTTGTCGCCAGGTGATCCCCTACCACATACTAAAATTTCATCGAAATCGAACCTTTTGTACGTTAGCTATGACGCGTAACAGAAGTGGAATAGATCCCTCTCCTATGAACTGACCTTTGACCCCATTTCGTTCACTTTAAATAGGGTTCCTTCCCAGGTGATCCCCTACCAGATACTAAAATTTCATCGAAATCCAACGGTTGTTACGCGAGTTATCGTGCTGACGGACATACGCACACAACGCGTGACGTAACGAGGCAGATGGGAATCGCGACCATCTGCTAGCAGGGTGTGACGTCATAAATCTTTAATAGGATCCACAAACAATGCGTGACGTAATGAGATAAATGGCATGACCGCGCGCCAACATTCTCAAACGCGAGTTGTGACGTCATGAGATTTCTAAGCATTGGTAACATTAATGGAACAACGCCATCACTAAAAACGTTATAATTCGGGGTGGTAATTTAACCCACTAAACGAATTCTTCCAAAGTCGAGATCAAGCTAAATCGATTTCTAGTACCAGAAAACGGTAGGTTAACGACTTTCATCAAAATTCTTAGAGCCGTTTTCCAAATAAAATGTACATACATACATACAAGAATTGCTACTTTAAGGTGAACGTCAAGTAACTTTGCTTCCTATACTTCCAATGGAAAAACTTTTGTACACATTTTCTTCACAATTAATGCGTTCCCAAGGATGAAAATTTGAACATCGATTAAAATATCTTCATTTTATAACTTGCAATACTTAATATTTTCTAAAACATAACCATAATTATGCAATTCAACATTTGTTTGTCTACTGACGTCATGAAAATACAGGTCGCGCCATCTTTTTTCTGGACAATTAATGCGTTCACCAGGATGAAAATTTGAACATCGATTAAAATAGCTTTATTTCATAACTTAGAATACTTAATATTTTCTAAACCATAACCGTAATTATGCAATCCAACATTTTTTTGTCCACTGACGTCATCAAAGTACAGGTCGCGCCATCTTTTCTCTGGTTTCAACACCACAAAAGGAAAAGTTATTCATTTTTAATATCATCATCATCATCATTGTCAACCATTATCAATCCACTGCTGGACGAAGGTCTCCCCAAGTTCCCTCCACAACGGTCTGTCTTGTGCCAGTCTCCTCCATGTCACTCCCGCATACTTACGAATTTCATCCACCCATCTCCCATGTGGTCTTTTTCTGGGTCTTTTCCTGTCCCTTGGAATCCAATCTAAAATTTCGGCTGTCCATCTATGGTCTGTCCTTCTGGCAGTATGTCCAGCCCATTGCCATTTCAGGGATTTAACTCTGATCATGATGTCTTCCACTCTCGTCATTTTTCGGATCCACGAGTTCCTCTTCTTATCTCTCCTGGTTATACCAAGTATGCACCTCTCCATGCTGCTTTGAGTTGTCTGCAGCCTTTGTATGTCTCTTTTAGTTAAGGTCCACGTCTCTGCACCATACGTAAGCACTGGAAGGATACATTGATCAAACACTTTTCTTTTAAGACATAATGGCATATTGCTCTTGAAAATTATGCTGTTTCTTCCAAAAGCTCTCCAGGCAAGTTTTGTACGCCGATTAATTTCTTCATCAATGTGACCCTCACTTGATATCTGCTGTCCAAGATAAACGTACGTGTCTGTTATCTCCAGCTTTTCTCCATCAATTGATAAATCTTCATTTCTTGTAAAAGCATTGAACATCACTTTTGTCTTCTGAAAGTTCATTTTTAATCCCACTTCTTTACTCTTGTCAGCAAGTTCCTGGATCATACTCTGCAGCTCTGATGGGCTAGTTGCAAAATGACTACGTCATCAGCAAAACGAAGGTGGGTTAGATAACCTCCATTAATCTTTATCCCCTTGTTTTCCCAGCTCAGTGACTGAAAAACACCCTGCAATGTGGCATTAAAGAGCTTCGGAGATATGGTGTCACCTTGTCTCACTCCCTTTCCAATTTTTATGTGTGTTGTATTTTCAAACAGCCTAATCTTTTGCACCTGCATTTTCATAGATGTTATTAATAATATTAATGTATGCATCTTCAATACCGCAGGTTTTCAGAGCCATTGTAACTGCTGATGGTTTCACCGAATCAAAGGCTTTTTCATAATCGATAAAAGCCATGCACAATGGAAGTTCATATTCCCTCGCTCTTTCAATTAGTTCTCTCAGTACGTGGATATGATCTATTGTGCTGTAGCCACTCCTGAATCCAGCTTGTTCTCTCGGTTGAGCCATGTCCAGTGTCACCTTCAAGCGGTGTGAAAGAACTTTAGTGAAGATTTTATAAACCACTGATAGGAGGCTGATAGGTCTGTAGTTCCTGAGATCCTCAATGTCACCTTTTTATGTAGCAGGATCATTGTAGCATTGTTCCAATCCTCAGGAATCTTCCCTTCATTAAGGCATCGAGTGAAAATTTGGGCGAGTACTGTTTCAATTTCTCCACTTGCTTCTTGTATGATGTCTATAGTAATTCCATCTTCTCCTGGAGCTTTCCCCTGCTTCATGTTCTTGATTGCATGAGCAACTTCTGCTGGGAGGACTGGAAGAACTCTGGTACCTTTCATGATGTCTGGAGTACATGTATCATCCCTTTCATATAATTTGGAGTAGAAATCTTTCACTCTTGTCAAAATTTCGCCTCTATTTCTTGTTATAAAACCATCTTCTTTTCTCAGAGCCATAATCTGTTTTCTTCCCTTACTGAGATGTCCCTTTGCTATCTTAAGGCTTTGGTTGTTTTCAATTGCTTTCCTCACTAGCTCACAGTTGAATTTCCTTACGTCTTCAGTGATACTTTGTCGTGTTGTCTTGCATAGCTGTATATATTCCACTTTGGAAGTCACATCTTCTTTAGTTGTCCTCATCTCTCTTCTTTTTTTGCATCAACATTTTGGTTTTTCCTGATAATTTGTTTACATGCAACTTGTTCTTAGACCCAGCTAATTTTGTTGCTGTTTCCATAAGAGCTTTGGTTACTTTTCTGTTAACTTCAGAGATGTCCACTTCTTCCGATGTTAGGCCTTCTAAAGCAGAGAATCTGTTCTTCAGTTCCAACTTGAAAGTATTATGGTGTTTTTTAAGGTTGGTTATGTCAATACATTTTGTTTGTCTTATGAGCTTGCCACGTTCCAGTTTAGTGTTGAGGTGCATCTTACATCTCACCAATCTATGGTCACTACCTGTGCTGAACTTGTTCAGCATACTGCAGTCTTCGATGACGAATTTTTTGTTACACATAATAAAATCAATTTCACTTGTCGTCCCAATTGGATGTCTCCATGTCCATTTCCTGTGTGGCTTTTTCTTGAAAAAGGAGTTCAAGATAGAAAAATCCTTCTGCCTCTGCAAACTCAACGAGAGTATTTCCACGCTGGTTTCTGTTGCCGTGACCGAATTTACCTACTGAAGTTTCATTCTGTTGCCGTTGCCCTATTTTTGCATTGAAATCTCCCATAATTATCTTCAAGTGCTGCTTACCTTTATTATTTAGATCACGAATTTCCTCATAAAATTCTTCAATTTCTTCTTCAGCATGACTTGTGGTGGGTGCATAAGTTTGAATAATCTGAGCCTGGTATCTTCTCGATAGTTGGATAACGAGTCGTGCAGCTCTGTCAGAGGAACTTTCAACTTCTACCACTTTATCCTTCAGTTTCTTGTTTATTATAAATCCAACACCACTAGTTCTGCCAGTATCTGTCCCACAATAATAGAAGAGATGTCCACTTTTCAGTTCAATGAGATCTTCTCCTTTTCTCCTTACCTCACTTAGCCCGACGATGTCCCACTTGATCCTTTGTAGTTCCTCTTCCAATTCAAGAAGCCTTGAATCAGAAGATAGGGAGCGTCCGTTATAGGTAGCCAAGGTCAGCATCAAATGGCAGCCTAGTCCGGTCCTCTGGGGATTCTTAGCACCCTCTGCCTTCATGTCGCACTGGCCGCTGCCTTGGCCAGGTACATTCCAGCTGCCGGAGACTGAGGGCCAAGATTTAAGTTGTAGAGTCATTTTGGAGGTGTTTGGCCATAACTCACCACGCTGGCCAAGCGGGTTGGTGAGTGTGGGATAGCATTTCCTCTGATCCCGATGGTATAGTTATACAGCTATTGGCGGTCGTCAGAGCCCCTTTAGTGGGAACAGGATGCACCACGAGAAGGCGGGGTTGACATTTGTCAAGGAGAGGCTGTGATGTTACGCATCACCTGACCTTACATCCCATTTTTAATATAATTATGATTATGTTTTAGAAAATATTAAGTTTTCCAAGTTACAATATGAAGATATTTTAATCGATGTTCAAATTCTCATCCTTGGGAACACATTAATTTTGAAGGAAATGTGTAAAAAAATTTTTCCATTGGAAGTATAGGAAGCAAAATTACTCGACATCCACCTTAATAATATGGGATAAGGACAATGGAATGGATCGCAATCCTATGTCCTGACCTTTGACCACATTTCGTCCATTTTCAATAGGGTTCGTCCCCAGTGGTCCTCTACTACATACTGAAGTTTCATCGAAATCGAACCATTTTTACGCCCGTTTTAACGCATAAGGGCAATGGAATGCATCCCGATTTTTTGTCCTGACCTTTGACCCCACTTCACCCATTTTGAATAGGGTTCGTCCCCAGGCGGTCTCCTACCACATAGTGAACTTTCATTGAAATTGAACCATATTTACGCAAGTTATGACGCATAAGGGTAATGGAATGATACCGCTCCTACGTCGTGACCTTTGACCCCATTTGTCCCCGGTTGGTCCCCTACCACATACTAAAATTTCATCGAAATCGACCCATTTTTACGCCAGTTATCGTGCGGACAGGCGGACGGACAAAGCCATATACGCTTCTTCAATCTACGGTTGGAGAGCGTAAAAAAAAAAAAAGCCGCCCCGGTGGCGCAGTGGTCTAAGCGATGGCTTCTGATCATTCGTCCGAACGGGGTCCGGGTTCGAATCCCGGTGAGGCATGGATGTTGTGTTTGTCTTATGGCACTGGTTCTCTCCCTTCCCTGGAACCAGTGACCCTAAATTAGGGACGGGCGACTGCTTATAGCCCATTGAGTTGCTCACTGTGGTCGTTAAACCTCCAAAAAAAAAACAGTTTTATGTAGAACACGATGACGCCCGGTTTGTCGGCTTCTAAGAAATCTTTTTGACTGCTGTTATTTTTGGAAGAAATTTCGTTTTCTAAAAGAGCGTAAAAAATATCATTTCTGAACACTGCACATGAATAAATAAAAGCAGGTAGAAAAACATTCATGTTTATCATCATGTATTTCATACATTAAAAGTCTTGAAACTAACCCTTGTGGAATTATTTCCTCCTGCTCTCTTAAAATCGCTTCTAATAAAATTAAATGAATACTTTGCACTCAGTGAAAACGAATGAACGGAATTTCAATTTTCCTTCCAATAATAAAATGCTATAAAAAGTTAGGATGTATCTGAATTTCGCCATTATTTTAACAGTCACTCGTGAACGTTATATTTCATTGCTGATGCGAAATTCATTCAAGGTCGAAAAAGATCTTCACGAACGTGCGTGACCACTGCAGTGAAAACAAATGTAAAGCAGAAATATTCTCCATAAATACAGATTGCACTCTTCGAAGCTGCTATTAACCGCTTTCAACTGTGTTCTCAGAAAAACAAAAATGGTGCTGACTTTGTACACATGGGATGATAAGTGGGTTATTTGTCGGAATTAAAAGAGCTTTCACAGAGTTTAACAGTAATAGTTTTTAAGGAATGGATTTCTCAAATATTTGCTCGCAGTAATCTTTATTAAGCTTGAGGATAAATCTTTCCTCCATTTGTAATCTCTACCTTTATGTTTTTTATTAAAGGCGATTTTGAGAATTAGGACAGAGCTGTTATTTATGGAATTTAACTTGTCAGATGCAGTTTGTCTTTTGGGGACAAAAAAATTAATTTTGCCTTCGCTAATGTTGAAAATGATAATTCAAACAGAAGAAATGAATTTTCTTTCGGATTTAATTAGTTCAGGCTAAGCCGAAATATATCTTCCTTATTAACTAATTATTACCAAGGAGCTGTACACCAACTACACTCTTTGCAAATATAAAAAAAAAAGAAAAAACAGAAAGAAATCAAGAAAGATGACACCAAATTTTAGGGTGTTTTGAATCCATTCTGATGCGGATTAAATTTATCAAAGGTGTTCAAAGTTAGTGGAACCGGTATGGAAAACAGTAATATCTGACCAAAGAAAGAAGTTTTCCAATGGGATTTTTAATCCCGCAGATGTTGCTGTAAACGGAATCGTGAGCTTATGCCCTCTGGTTGCAGACTTGTGAGTTAAGAAAAATATGAAATTATATAAGAAATATTTCGCAGTGGAAACGCTCTCCAACAAAGAAAAAAATTCTCAAATCGGTCTCCTAGAAGCACACATATCGACAAATGTAAGATATGCATCTACGCCCTCTGGGGGGAAAAACATGCATTACTTTAAGAAGAAAGTATTCTCAAATGGTTTTTCAATTTGAGCGGTATCGGACCAGGAAAACAAAATTTTCAGTCGAATTTTCAGGAGCTCAGTTTTTGCTGCAAATACATCTGAAGCAGAAATTAGCACTGGTGGCCAAACCATTTTTTTTTTACCAAAAATTAGAAAATGTATGCAAAATCATCTGAAAATGTATGCAAAATCATCAGGGAAAATCCTCCAAATACGTGGCGTCAGTGAATAAACAAAGACATCGCTCTTTTCACGTTTAACAACGCACAGCAACCGAAAATTTGTTATTCGGCCGGCGGGGAATTGAAGCCCGGATCTCTCGATATCTAGCCGAGCGCGTTAACCTTACAACACGGTGGCCAACAATCCACGACGCTATGTGCGTTTTTCTGTCATCATCTGACATTATATATATCCGTAAGATTGGCTCAGCAACGAGACGTCTTCATCTGGTGGGCATTAACAGCACTGGCTATATATTAATTATAGCAGTTTAATCCAAAGGGCAAGATCCAAAGTGAAAATCCTCTAAATACGTGGCGTCAGTGAATAAACAAAGACATCGCTCTTTCCCCGTTTTAGCAGCACATAGCAACCAAAAATTTGTTATTCGGTCACCGCCGGGGAATTGGATCCCGGATCTCTCGATATCTATACTCCGAGTCAAACTTAGAGTGAACCACTATGAAGAGAACGAAACAGCTACCTCCGCTACGAAAAATAGTCCCTAGCATTTTGAGCGAAAAGCATCAGAATTATTGCTTAGAATCCATTTTTGTTTGCTCAACAGTTTATCAGACAAAATTGCTATCTTAAAAAATTCTAGAAGTTAGAGCGCTTTTAGAAATAAATTTTTTGTGAGAAGTTGCTGAATGAAGAGCTTCGCACTTTCGGCTATTTCTGCCCACTTGGGATACAACTCGGACAGGGGGAAAGAAGGGGCGGAAGACCTCTCCCAACATTCACAACACAGAGGCAATAAATTGACAATCGGGGAAACACGAAGGCAGTAGGGGAAGTAGTTCGGCCTCCACCAGACCCCCACTCACAATCCCCACTGCTTGCGTGATGTGTGGGTGGGTTGGGGGGATCAGAAAGGAAACAGTAGAAGAGCACACCAACGCTGATGGATACCGTTCTTGCATTCCACGACGAGATGTGATAAGGCTCTCCCGCCTTTCCCAGTAGTACACTTTTGGGGTGAATTGGAGTATAGCCAAGCGCGTTAGCCTTACACAACGGTGGCCAACAATCCACGGCGCTATGTGCGTTTTTCTGTCAGCGGCTGACATTATAAATCCGTAAGATGGGCTTAGCTGCGAGACGTCTCCATCTGGCGGCCATTTCCAGCACGTGTGATGTCATCACATTTCGCACGAAATGAGGTAAGTCCACTTCAGGTTTCGTTGCAATATTCATTGGTGTAAATATTTTTAAAGGAATCCCGAGTTCGACAGCGAGTGGGACACCCTGTATACATGGTCGTGAAAGGACGGCTTTAATCGGGCATAGATGAAGACCTGCAACGAGTGTTACAGAGGTAAACATCAATACAATAGGTGTTATTATACGGGAAGACAGACATCTATCAATTAGAGATATCGAAGATATGGTTCTCATTTCAAAATCATCAGTTCACAGAATTTTAACCGAGCGTTTGGGCATGAAACTGTTGTGCTGTCGGAAAAGTCATGACGTATTTTAGAAATGTTTTGCAAAGGTCATTTATTGATAGAAAGAACAAAGATCAATCAACGATATAATGCACGTTTTGTTCGATAACCTTTTGCCATCTTTCAGTGAGCTGCAGAATGCCTCATTCATAGAAGGACCTGTCTTTCGTGGCGAAAAACTGTACAAGGTGCTGATTTACAGCCTCATCTGAATTGAACGTTATACCATGCAAGGACTGTTGAAGAGAGCGGAACAAGTGGTGACGGCGCAAGGTCAGGCGAGTATGCTGGGTGTGAAAACACATCCCACCGGTGATCAAACTTGTGTGTGGTCTCGCGTTGTCGTTATGGTACACAACACCTTTACGATGAACAAGCTCTAGACGTTTCTGGATGATGGATTTGTTCAAACTGTCCAATTGCCGACAGTACACATTCGAATCGATTGTTTGGTTCCATGGTAGGAGCTCGAAAAACAAGACACCTTTAAAATCCTACCACACTGAGACCAGAACCTTCCGCCGATGAAAGTCTGCTTTGGATGTCGTTTGAGGCGAAGCAGCACGTCGGGACCAAGACCGTTTGCGCAGCACATTGTTGTACACAATCCACTTTTCGTTATCAGTCGCTTCAAAAAAGGATCGTTTTCCTCACGTTTAATGAGCATATCGCAGATGTTGATACGCGCCGTCAATGGAGCTTCTTTGAGTTCATGAGGAACCCACACATCGAGCTTGCTTACGTATCATAGCTTCTTCAGGTGGTCGTGAACGCTTGAATGATGGATGTGCAATGTGTTTGCAATCTCTCGTGTCGTGTAACGTGGGTTTGACTCGATCAATGCCTTGAATTGTTCGTCATCAACCTCGGTGGGCCTCCCCGACCGAGGAGCATCGTTTAGGTCAAAATCTTTAGCACGGAATTTTGCGAACCACCGCTGGCACTGATGTTCTTGTAGAGCATTATAACCGTACACTTTACGCAACTTTTCACAAGCTTCACGCGCGTTCTTCTCTTTACGGAAGTAAAAGAGTAAAATATGGCGAAAATGCACAGTTTGGTCTTCCATCTTCAACTTGATGTCAAATCTCCACAAATCAACCAAATCGCTCACTATTCCTTTCAGACTGCAGCTAGAACTGACTCTTGTCGAATCCCATAGCGATAACAGAGCTGCGCATGCCTCAAGTACTTCCAAAACCGCCCAACCGCCATCGGGTGCCAAAATACGTCATGACTTTTCCGACAACCCAATAGTTTGCTCAATTTGGGTGACCCATTTCTTTTCAAGCGCGGCCCACTGCAAGGCTGAGAATCCCCAGTTCTGTCATTTATTTAGAGATAATAAATATTAAATCGATGCCCCAATCTGCATATAATCCAAACTTCCCAACATGTGACTTCTGGTTACTAGAAGACTTACGGGAATTTATCAGAAAGGATGCTCAAAATAGTTGCCGCTGCTATTAAAGACAGAAGCTGCACTTCTGTACACTAAGCTTCTGAAATAACTGCGTTTGTTTGAAATACACAGTGGAGTCTCAATAGTTTTTGCAATGTAGTATACAATAGATATGAGCACGGGCCCGGGTTCGGATGGGCTCAGAATTCATTAGCTACCGAAAAACCCGGGCAAGGGCTCAGAATTACACATCTTGAATTTCATTACTGTAATTAATTCAACACGTGCAATTCCAAGCCTGGTTGAATTACACGTGTTGAATTTAATTGTGGATTTGTTACCATGGTGGAAGGATTTTCAATTTCCTAAGCTAGATGCCATTGCTAGACAAATTTTGCTTAGCAAGACTTGCATTATGCATTGTCCAAATCTACGGCACAAGCAAGTCTTAGTTTAAGGTGGTCTGGTATCGAAAAACTGGGAAAAAATAACATTCCCATTTTTGGTATTTTGTTAAAAATCAAACATCTTATCTTTAAGATGATGTATTAATTTCCAAAATTGTGCAGTTAGAAGTATTGTTATTTTTTTTATCACTCCCGCGATTTTTGGGGTGACGTTGGTTTTTAGTGAAGCAGGTAGAGTTTTAGAGAAAAGAAGATCAAATTGAAGCGCTGAGGCATTAGATGCAATTCTCTCTCTCTCTCTCTCTTTTCATGATGAACTTGATCTGGAAACTGCACACACATATGATAATATTGTGATTATTATACTACACTGCCGGACAATTGCTAAGGACGGATGACAATAGCAACGATAGCAACCATAAAATGGAAGGCAGGGAAATGTGGAAATTGGCATAAGTGCGGGATACAGTAAGACGTGTTGTGCATATGCACATTTTGGACTGCCAAACTTGTTCGTGACGTCATAGCGCTGAAAAGAGATATAAAGGATTTGACGCGTATTGACCGTTGTTGTTCAAACGCAAAGTTGAAAGGGAAAGAATCAATTGACGAACTTGCAATTTTCAGTATGTCTTCTCGACATCACCTAGATAATTTTACGCGTGGCCGTATTATTGGCAAGATTGAAGAAGGGCGAAAAACAACAGATGTTGCCAGGGAGTTGGACGTCAGCCACAGTGTTGTTTCAAGGCTTTGGAAATCATTTCAAACAAATGGAGAGTGTAGCTAACGTCACGGGGGAGGTCGTGTTCGCAGTACGACACCTGCAGAAGATCGGTACATAGTGCTATCAACAAAAAGACACCGGCGCAGCACAGCTAGTGAGGTAGCAAATCAGTTTATGGCTGCTACTGGCAAGCGGATCTCCCAAAAAACTGTCGCCAGACGTTTGCATGAAGGAGGACTATACGCCCGCCGTCCTGTTGTGTGCATCCCATTGTCCAGACGTCACCGTACCGCCCGTTTGCAATGGTGCCATCAACACCGCAATTGGACTGATAACGACTGGTCTGCTGTCCTCTTCTCAGATGAGAGTAGATACAGTCTATCGTCTGATTGTCGACGACAACTGATCTGGCGTGATAGTGGTACTGCATATTGTCCAGCAAACATACAGGAAAGGGACCGATATCCGACATGTAGTGTCATGGTATGGGCTGGCATCATGATCAATGGCCGTACGTCCCTCTATGTGCTTCCAACTGGGACTATGACTGGCCAACGATACATTAATGATGTTCTGCTACCTCATGTTCGCATGTTCCGTGGTGCTGTCGGTGATAGATTCATTTTCATGGACGACAACGCAACATGTCATCGAACAGTCGCTGTCTAGGAGTGTTTTGAGAGCGAGGATATTCAACGCCTCGTATGGCCAGCACGTTCTCCAGATCTGAATCCCATTGAGAATGTGTGGGATGCTTTGGGGAGGAGTCTTGCTGGTCGCCAATGCCCTCCAATAAACAAGGACACCCTCATCCGTGCACTGACAGAGGAATGGGATAAATTACCCCAACAGCTGCTTGATAATGTTGTGCAAAGCATGACACGACGTGTGGAATCTTACATCGCCCTCCATGGTGGCCATATCCCGTATTGACATCTTACGCCGGAACGCTTGCGGACGGTAATTGCATTTTTTTCACGTTTACGTATTCTGCACAAAATGGCCTGTTTGTTCCTTGAACACGTTCCAAAGCCTTCTGGATTTCAGAGCACAATAAATTGTCTTTCTTGTAATGTCCTGGCATTCTGACATTATTTTATTTCACTTGGCATCCAACCACACTTACTTTTTTATGCGCTACATAGCCGTTTATGATCCGTCCTTAGCAATTGTCCAGCAGTGTATTAAGCGCAAAGCTTTGTTAATGTTACAAAATGCAGAATAATCTGGTCTGGAATGCTTTTACGTTCTTTTTTTTTTAATTTTGGAAATTTCCCTATGTGCTTGTTTTTATATTCTACTACATCACTCTAAAGTACCATTACCAATTAGCATATATGTAAATTATATTGCAAAGATTAGTTTTCTAGAGTCAAAATTTCAAACACTTGCAACTGTCTGTACAGCGTTGTACTTTTTATAATGCAATTTATTCAAAATAAAAGTAAATTTAGAAATCAAAAAGAAATAACGAATGGAATTTTTGTTTCTAAATGATTTTCTTTTCTTCAGCTTTTACCAAAATTACTGATTCCCCTGATACGGTCAAAGGGCACGTTGATTATTTATTTATTTTCAAATCCACATTTTAGAACATTTGGCTTTACGCGTAGTATTTCTAAAAACATATTAATATTGTGAAGTGGATTAACTGAACTAAACTTTTTAAACTAATGATTTTTAAACTAATCCTTGCCTGGGCCATATCTTTTGGCCAGTGTATAATGCAAAAATTCAAGCCTTGATAAGCAAAGCTTTCCAAGAACGGGCCCGGACTCAGCAAACAGATGTAATCAAAGAAAGCGGGCCGGGCCCGGGCTCCTAAAATTAAGCCCGAACTCATCTCTAGTATACAACAGTTGCCAAAATTATGGAAGCCTTTTGGAAACAGTGTATTTTTGAGATTTCACGGCTCATAACACCACTTTTTTTGGAGTAATACCATAAAATTATATATCAATGGAAAGATAATTTCATCAAGAATGTAATGCAGTAACTCTTATGAAGAATTTTGTATTAGAACAGCAGTTATAATGAAGAAAAGTGAAACACATAGAAAAAATGAGATATACAAAAATTCTCGCCGTGTCAGTTAATACTTAGTTGGGTAACCATTAGCGTTAATTACGGCCTTACAACGCCTTCCCATGGAGTGAACTAATTTTTTCAGTTCTGCAGCTGTAATATAATGTGAAACCAAGATTGAATTATTGCTTCTATTAATTGGGTTTTATTGCTGGGTTGCTTCTGACTAACGAGTTTATTTAGTCGGATCCATAGAGTTTCGATGGGGTTAAGGTCTGGGCTATTCCCAGGCCATTCCAGTACTGGAATATGATTATCTTGAAACCACTTTTTGCACACAGCAGCAACATGACATGGAACTAAATCCTGTTGAAATATAAATGCTTCATTATCTTGGAAAAGATCACGCGCAGAAGGCTTCACTTTGGGCTCAAGCATTTTATTAAGGTATTTTTGGCTATTTATGTTTCCATTAATCACGCAAATTCTGCGCACACCTTTTGATGTCATACAACCCCAGATCGTAACACTAACTGGGTGTTTCACGGTACATGTAATGTAATCAGGATGTAAATCTTCTCCGATCGTATTTTATGCCATCACTACCAAAAATGGAGATTTTGGTCTCATCACTCCAAATAACATTGTGCCATTTTTCCGCTGTCCAGTTAACATGGGTGTTAGCTCAGTTTGATCTTTTGAACCTTTGTTTGAGAGATAAAAATGGCTTTTTTCGTGGAATTCTGGCTTTTAGACCAAATTCCTGCACTTAACTTCACGTTGCATTGAGCCATTTCATCTTGTATACACCCAGGGTATTTTCTTCTGTCACCTAGGCACAGTCTCTTAATTCTTCTATCATCATTTGCTGTTATGTACCTCTTCCTACCTTTACCCGTCTGGTTTTGTAGTGACTAAGTCTCCTTATACCTCTTCAAAGATTTAGAAATGCCACCTTTGGTTAAGTTTCCACCAGTATTTCTTCTAATTTCTTCATAACTGAAGCCTTATTCTCTTAATAGTACTATTTTACATCGCGTTCTGGGTGACCAGTCAACTCTTTGCGCCATTTCTTTAATTTTATTACGTTTTACATGCTCACTAAATGAAAGAAGACAAAAAAAAATCCCGACCAACTTGATAGCAATCACATAACAAACTGACAAATGTCTTCCTCTCAGCTACAATGCATGACATCAATAGCTGAATCCTACTGCGATCTGAATGGCCCATTGCTAAAACAAGATGACACCTGATTGGCTCTCTAAACACTCATGTTCATTGGCTACATTCAAATGAAGGAAAGCTACTTCATATCAACCTAAGGAAGTTGTGCTTCTTTTTCTGGTTATTTAGCTACAACTTTTCATGGAATACAGATAATTAAACAAACGTTGTTGCATTACATTCTTGATTAAATTATCTTTCCATTGTTATATAATTTTATGATATTAATCCAAAAAAACGGGGTGTTAGAAGCCATCAAACCTCAAAAATACACTTTTTCCAAAAGGTTTCCACAATTTTGGCCACTACTGTATATTGCTGTGTGCGTCGTAAATAATTTGAAAGAATGTTTTGGGAAAAGTATAACTCTGAGACTAATGTTTCGTCCATCTGCAACGAGAAATGAAAATTCTACTAAATGTGCAGCGAAGCTGATAAAAAGGAAAGAAGAGCTGAAAGGTTAAGTTGAAGAAACAAAGTACAGTATTTGTCCCTTGAAAACCATTTTTGAAATCACTGTGTCTCTTAAAGTGTTCCTTTCGCCAGAATAGCGAGCGGGTTCTGAAATGGGAAAAGGAAAATGTTTAAGTAAAAGAGATGGAAATTCTTGACAACCAGTGAGATGCAAACGGAAAAGCTATTATTTGAATCTCGAGAGACGTCGGGTGCATTCCAAACTGCACTTGACGTATGCAAAAATGTTGGCCAAGAAATATTAAAAACACTGAAGGGAATTCCAGGAGAAGCTCCGATTCTTGAGAGCACTTCCGAGAATTCTGAACTGGTTAAAGCAGGAGTTGCAGAGGGAAAATCTGGAGTGATTTCCAGATAAAAGTGAGTCGGAAAATATACACAGACTTGTTTTAACCTACAGCACACAAGAAATTGATACAAAGCACTCCTTAATAACAACAGGCATCACCTGGTACAAAAAATATTTCCAAAACACATTTTTCTTTAACTGGGATGAAAGAATTAAATGCATGTTAGCAAATAGGTCAAAAGCACTTGCTAAGAGTAAACCTGCAAATTAAAACAGCGCGTTTTTCGTAGCATTGTTATTCAAAGTGGATTTACGGGAATGATTGGGACCAATCCTTTCTCACTGATTACTTTCTAAAAGCGTCTAGGAAAGTGGAGAGATGCTTGAGGTACTTTTTTCCACCCTGTGGCACGATGTCCTTGTCAGGGACACTATCCCTTCCCCATCATGCCTTGTGTCATGGAGCAGAGAATAAAGGACTAGAAGGGAGTGCTTATCACCAGTGAAAGGATTGAACCTAAGAAAGGAGAGAGCAGATATTTGAGTCACTTGTTTCTACCCAGTGGCATGATGTCCGTGTCAGGGGGACTAGCCCTTCCCCATTATGCCTGGGGTAATGGAGCAGAGAATAAAAGACTAGAAGAAGGTGCTTATCACCAGTAACAGGATTAAACCTAAGAAAGGAGAGAGTAGATTTTTGAGTCACTTGTTTCTACCCAGTGGCATGATATTCGTGTCAGGGTGACTATCCCTTCCCCATCATGCCTTGGGTCATGGAACAGAGAATAAAGAACTAGAAGGGAGTGCTTATCACCAGTGACAGGATTAAACCTGGGAAAGGAGAGAATAGATTTTTGAGTCACTTGTTTCTACCCAGTGGCATGATGTCCGTGTCAGGGGGACTAGCCCTTCCCCATTATGCCTGGGGTAATGGAGCAGAGAATAAAAGACTAGAAGAAGGTGCTTATCACCAGTAACAGGATTAAACCTAAGAAAGAAGAGAGAAGATTTTTGAGTCACTTGTTTCTACCCAGTGGCAAGATGTCCGTGTCAGGGGGACTAGCCCTTCCCTATCATGCCTTGGGTCATGGAGCAGAGAATAAAGGACTAGAAGGGAGTGCTTATCACCAGTGACAAGATTAAGCCTAAGAAAGGAGAGAGAAGATGTTTGAGTCACTTGTTTCTACCCAGTGGCATGATGTCCGTGTGAGGGGGACTATCCCTTCCCCATCATGCCTTGGGTCATGGAACAGAGAATAAAGAACTAGAAGGGAGTGCTTATCACCAGTGACAGGATTAAACCTAAGAAAGGAGAGAGAAGATTTTTGAGTCACTTGTTTCTACCCAGTGGCATGATGTCCGTGTCAGGGGGACTAGCCCTTCCCCATTATGCCTGGGGTAATGGAGCAGAGAATAAAAGACTAGAAGAAGGTGCTTATCACCAGTAACAGGATTAAACCTAAGAAAGAAGAGAGAAGATTTTTGAGTCACTTGTTTCTACCCAGTGGCAAGATGTCCGTGTCAGGGGGACTAGCCCTTCCCCATTATGCCTGGGGTAATGGAGCAGAGAATAAAAGACTAGAAGAAGGTGCTTATCACCAGTAACAGGATTAAACCTAAGAAAGAAGAGAGAAGATTTTTGAGTCACTTGTTTCTACCCAGTGGCAAGATGTCCGTGTCAGGGGGACTAGCCCTTCCCTATCATGCCTTGGGTCATGGAGCAGAGAATAAAGGACTAGAAGGGAGTGCTTATCACCAGTGACAAGATTAAACCTAAGAAAGGAGAGAGAAGATGTTTGAGTCACTTGTTTCTACCCAGTGGCATGATGTCCGTGTGAGGGGGACTATCCCTTCCCCATCATGCCTTGGGTCATGGAACAGAGAATAAAGAACTAGAAGGGAGTGCTTATCACCAGTGACAGGATTAAACCTAAGAAAGGAGAGAGAAGATTTTTGAGTCACTTGTTTCTACCCAGTGGCATGATGTCCGTGTCAGGGGGACTAGCCCTTCCCCATTATGCCTGGGGTAATGGAGCAGAGAATAAAAGACTAGAAGAAGGTGCTTATCACCAGTAACAGGATTAAACCTAAGAAAGAAGAGAGAAGATTTTTGAGTCACTTGTTTCTACCCAGTGGCAAGATGTCCGTGTCAGGGGGGACTAGCCCTTCCCTATCATGCCTTGGGTCATGGAGCAGAGAATAAAGGACTAGAAGGGAGTGCTTATCACCAGTGACAAGATTAAACCTAAGAAAGGAGAGAGAAGATGTTTGAGTCACTTGTTTCTACCCAGTGGCATGATGTCCGTGTGAGGGGGACTATCCCTTCCCCATCATGCCTTGGGTCATGGAACAGAGAATAAAGAACTAGAAGGGAGTGCTTATCACCAGTGACAGGATTAAACCTAAGAAAGGAGAGAGAAGATTTTTGAGTCACTTGTTTCTACCCAGTGGCATGATGTCCGTGTCAGGGGGACTAGCCCTTCCCTATCATGCCTTGGGTCATGCAGCGGAGAATAAAGGACTAGAAGGGAGTGCTTATCACCAGTGACAAGATTAAACCTAAGAAAGGAGAGAGAAGATGTTTGAGTCACTTGTTTCTACCCAGTGGCATGATGTCCGTGTGAGGGGGACTATCCCTTCCCCATCATGCCTTGGGTCATGCAGCAGAGAATAAAGGACTAGAAGGGAGTGCTTATCACCAGTGACAGGATTAAACCTAAGAAAGGAGAGAGAAGATGTTTGAGTCACTTGTTTCTACCCAGTGCCATGATGTCCGTGTCAGAGGGACTATCCCTTCCCCATCATGCCTTGGGTCATGGAGCAGAGAATAAAGGACTAGAAGGGAGTGCTTATCAGCAGTGACAGGATTAAACCTAAGAAAGGAGAGAGAAAATGTTTGAGTCACTTGTTTCTACCCAGTGGCATGATGTCCGTGTCAGAGGGACTATCCCTTCCCCATCATGCCTTGGGTCATGGAGCAGAGAATAAAGGACTAGAAGGGAGTGCTTATCACCAGTGAGAGGATTAAACCTAAGAAAGGAGAGAGAAGATGTTTGGATCACTTGTTTCTACCCAGTGGCATAATGTCCGTGTCAGGGGGACTAGCCATTCTCCATCATGCCTTGGGTCATGGAGCAGAGATAAAGGAGTAGGAATAAAGGACTTCACTCGTGAAAGGCTTACGGTCGGAACGACTGAGGTATCACCGCTTGGGGTTCCATAAACATATATTGTATTTTTCGCGAAATCTGTGCATTTAAAAATCGGATATTGAGATTTATTTTAACGTTGGGTAGAGATTGCAACGATCAATATTTTACACGTTTTACTATAAATTGTGACAAAGTGCTTGCTACTTAGGCTCGTATGCTGATATATTTGTTTTTCTTTCAAATGTTTGCAATCGTATTTTTCTGTCCGAAAGTATTCACCGCAGAAAAAGGTAATGGGAACTTTTCCCCTCAAAATAGTGCTTTTTCTTTTAGTTAGGGAGCTTTCATGTGAATCTCTCTAATTACGATATGTTCGCTTCTGAATTTCTGAATTTGATATTTCGAAAAGAAAAAAATTCGCTGTTGACAACGGTTGTGGTGAGGAACGTTTTTCATTCGAATTCCATTTCTTGTAACGCCGCTAGGAAGATAGGTGGTCATTTCAATTTGTACTATACTTAAAACCGCAACTTCAGTTCTAAGAACATTCGTTTTTGCCCAATCTTTTTTCTTTTAAAGCTCTGCTTTAAAAGCTTTTGCTTATTCCGGAATCGATTCAAAAGAACTGCACTCGAGAATTCGGTCTCATCTTTCTTGTTTTTGATTTCTTCTTTCAGCGTGTATAATTTTACCTAGTTCAGTAAACAGTACACTTATTAAACAGAAATCATCGCTCTTTCATTAAACCTAAGAAAGGAGAGAGTAAATAAGGGAGTCTTGGAAAAATTATCATCGGCCGTCACCGGGAATCGAACCCAGTGTCTTCCATTTACGCGCCAGACATGCTAATCAAACGGCAGTTAATCAAATGTGAGTCTGGAGAATTAGAGGCTGCTGTGGTGCAGTGGTAGCATGTCTGGCGCGTAACTGGAAGACCTGGGTTCGATTCCAGGTGACGGCCGATGAGAATTTTTCCGAGACTCGCTTATTAACGTGGAAAAAGCGACGATTTTTGTTTGGTGTTTCTGATCCTCGTCGAGCGTTTGAATTAGTAGACTTATTGTTTAGAAATCGGTCGCATAACGCACCGTGCGACAATTACGTAATGAGACCGATTTGAGAAAAATTAGGAAAGCAGGAAAACGTGAATATATTTTATTCGAAGTACTTGGTATCTATAAATGAAGTATACAGTTTCAGTATGTTATTTTCTTGATCTCAAAGAGTACAGTCTTGTGACACTTATACACTATCTACCAACAAGTAATTGGACACCCGTGATAGCAAAGGAAAATGAAGTTTATTCACCTTCAATAGTTGGTGGAGCCTCCACGAGCGGCGATTACAGCTGCGACCCTCCGGGGCATACTCTCAACCAGGCGTTGTACGACGGCTAGCGGTATTTTCTTCCACTCGGCTTGGAGAAGACGGGTCAGTTCCTTCACCGATTTCGAACGGTGGGGGCACCCCTTAAGTCGACACTCCAACTCGTCCCAGAGGTGCTCAATAGGGTTAAGGTCCGGGCTCTGCGCAGGGCAGTCCGTTCGATTAACCCCATCGTCACCATACCAAGCCATGGTGGACCTCGCAACATGACAGGTGGCATTGTCATCCTGAAAGTAACATGGGTCCACCCCGTAAAACTGCCACAACGTAGGAAGCGGATGGTCATCCAAAATGGTGCAGTAGATCTCGGCGTTGAGTCTACCAGGAATTGCGACCAAGGGTCCCGTGCCATACCAGGAGAACCACCCTCATAACATAGTTCCACCGCCGCCAACTTCACAGTTGGTACATTACATTCCGACAGGAGGCGTTCTCCAGGGAGACGCCAAACCCAGACTCTGCCATCCGAACGGTAGAGGGTGAACCTTGATCCGTTGCTCCAGAGAACTTGTTTCCACTGTTCAACGGTCCACTGTCGACGTTCTTTGCACCACGTTAGCCGAGCAGCGCTATTGGACTTGGTGATCAAAGGCATGTGGGCGGCAGCACGTGCATGATAACCGAGCAGATGGGCTTCCTTACGGATGGTATTCATCGAAAGAACACTCCTGGATGCCTGTTGAAACTCCTCGTGGATGTGGCCCATCGATTTGGTGCGGTTCTTCCGAATTTCTCTGGCCAGCACCCGTCGGTCTCTAACTCCCAGTTTTGTGGGTCTGCCTGGTCGGAGCACATTCCGACAGTCACCTCCCGTCTTCCACTTGCCAATCACGTAGGCTACTGTCGATTTTAGGTACTTCAACTCGCTGGATATGTTGCGTATGGACCGGCCATTTCTGTGATACCCGACGATTACACCTTTCTCGAAATCAGAGAGCTCCGAACTGCGTGGCATCTTGCATGCGACTGGTTGCGTTGTTGTTTCCCACACGATATTTAACGGCGGCGGCCGTGACGTGTATCAGGACCGCAGATATCGTCGATTGCAGGGGTGTCCAATTAATTGTTGGTAGATAGTGTATAAGTATATAAGTGTCATAAGACTGTAGACTTTGACATAAACAAAAATTTAGTAGGTTGTACCGGAGATACACGGCACCGGTTCTGTTGAATATCATCGAAATGGGGTCAAAGATCAAGACACAGGAGCGAAATTTATTCAACAGCCATTATCCTTATAACTTGAGTAATAATTTGAGTAATGATTTCTGGTGGTGTTGGAAAGCGTATAGTAATCAATAAATTGCATGATTTTACTAACTTGTGTTAATTTGCTTCACTAGCGAACAATTTCTTTATGAAAGTAAAATAAAACACAGAATATGAAAATAACGAGAAAGAAAAGAAACTGAACTCTATTTTTTTACGCTTTCCAACCGTAGATTGAAATATCGTATGGGCTCCAGCTTTGTCTGTCTGTCCGTCCGCACGACAATTTGCGCAAAAATGGTTCGTTTGCGATGAAGTTTTAGTATGTGGTAGGAGACAACCTGTGAAGGAACCCAATGAAAATGGGCGAAATGGGGTCAAAGGTCAGGAATAGGAGTGGGATTCATTCCATCTCCCTTATGCATCATAACTTACGTAAAAATGCTTCGACTGTGACTAAACCTTTGTGACGTATATTCTAAATAGCATACCCGGGCGTTTTCTGGGAGACGCGGGTTCGAGTTTCGCTCCAGGACGATGAAAATTTTCAAGTTTTCGGATATTATCTGACTTACCATCCTTGCCACATTTATGCCAAAAATCGGATTGTCATCTTCAAAATTTGTATTATATGGCGTAATCCCGTATTTCTTTCATGATTTCCTTTTTAGTTTCTTTCCCTATGTAAATCTTGAGTTTATTCTGTTAATCCTCATTCTTAACGTAATATCTTTTCTCTCAAACGAATACGTTTGGCAACACAGTTGAGGTTGAATGCACGTGAGTTATGCCTGATATTGATAAGAGCAAGAGATAAAAGCGAGATTGCTTGAGAGCGTTGTAAGAGAGCGATTATTACGAGCGTTGGGTTGTAAACTGATTATTGAAAGGAGCGTTGTGAAAAGAGCGTTGTGTTAAGAGTTGTGTGGTGTTTGGAGAGTTTAGTGCAATATGCTATGCTACGATGTGTTTGCTACATCCTGGATAAAGCATCTTTTTCTGTAATTTTGACTTCTGTTTACATGTTTCGTTTGGCCGTTAAGGTTTCTTTCATTTAGGAACTATTTCTTAGTATGTTGATGTTTTAAATTAACGTAGAAGTAAGACAAGAATTCTACGTCATACTTCATCATCTTGTTCTGGAGATATACTGAACCGGTTCGGTTTAATATAATCGAAATGGCGTTGAAGGTCAGGGCACAGTAGCGAGATTTATTCCGCAGCCATTATCTTCATAACTTGACTAAAAATGCTTCTATTACGACAAAACTTTAGTATGTTGTTCCGGAGATATGCTGAACAATTCTGTTTAATATCATCGAAATAGGATTAAAGGTCAAGGCACAGGAGCGATTTTTATTCCACAGCAATTATCCTCATAACTTGAGTAATGACTTCTGGTATGTTAGAAAGCGTATCACAATCAATGTATTGCATGATTTTACTAACTTATTATCCTTTCACGAACTCTCTCAATGAGTTTAAACGTGTGCAATGAAATCAGGAGTCCGAGCCTTTCGTCATTTTCCAGATCTTCCCGCTCATTCTTGAAACATGCATACCATCAGAATATTTGCTCACGATATAAGCAGTTTGCTCTAAACTAGTCTCTCAGATGCAGTTTTACCAATTTTCGAACAGAACCGGATATTTTCTCTCTGCGCCGTAACAGAACAGTGACAATGTTCTTCCACCGAATGACGTCATATACAGAGTAAATAATCATCTGCGCAATTCTCACGGAGACGTTGTTGCCACCAAATATCTGATAGATGACTTATAAAAAAAAACATGTTTTTCCGACCCGTGTTATTCACGGATGTATTAATACTAGACGAAACCCGTTGGAATCGACGGATTTCTTGGGGTTTTTTTAAAGGAATAAACTCATATGAAACAAATGTAAACTTTATTTGATTGACGAATTCATTCAACCACTTCAGTAAAGACAACAGTCCAGGTTCGTGATGTTTTTTTTTTTTGGTTTTTTTTGACTGAAGGTTTAACGATCACCGTGAGCAACTCAATGGGCTATAAGCAGTCGTCCGTCTCTAATTTAGGGTCACTGGTTCCAGGAAAGCAAGAGAGCCAGTGCCGTAAGAAAAACACAACATCAATGCCTCACCGGGATTCGAACTCGGACCCTTCATGAACAATTCATCATAAGCCAGCGCTTAGACCACTGCGCCACCTGTGCAGCGATTGGAGGTTTAACGACCACCGTGAGAAACTCAATGGGCTATAAAATTAAGCAGTCGCCCGTCCCTAATTTAGGGTCACTGGTTCCAGGAAAGCATGAGAGCCAGTGCCGTAAGATAAGCACAACATCCATGCCTCACCGGAATTGGAACCGGGACCCCTTCACGGACAAATTATGACAAGCGAGCGCTTAGACCACTGCGCCACCTGTGCAGCGATTGGAGGTTTAACGACCACCGTGAGAAACTCAAAGGGCTATAAAATTAAGCAGTCGCCCGTCCCTAATTTAGGACAACTGGTTCCAGGGCAGAGAGAGAGAGCTAGTGCCGTAAGACAAACACAACATCCATGCCTCACCGGGATTCGAACCCGGACCCTTCACGAACGAATCATCATAAGCCAGCGCTTAGACCACTGCCCCACCGGGGCGGCCAGGTTCGTCATGAGCATCACGACTGCACCCTTTTTCAGTTGTAGAATGTGAGGCAGAAGTCCACTCATCTCAATCGTGTGCAAAAATTTCAACTGGATAGCGCACTCTTTCACTCTCATCTTCAGTCACAACTGTGTTTGTAAATGTTGTTGGAATGAGATTCGCGTTGCGAATACTCTTCGTTCTCTCTTGGCGGAGACATATAGTTGCGAACCATTGATCGCTCATACCTTCCAGTAAGGCTCTTACGTTTTCTTTTCTTTTTTTTTTTTTTTGCGGGAGAGACATTCTGTGAAGGGTAAGTATGCAATAAAGTATTTATTTACTTTAGGACTGATCATAGAACACCATGCACACACCAAGTCTGACACTGAACTGAGCGCCTGATGCAGATAAAGGGCCGTACGCTTCTCCCATAGACTTTACATGGAAAATTTTCCGCCCCACCACATCCGAACAGTTACTCCAATCTCAGTTTTCTCTTCGACTGGCACATCTACATGGTAAGACCTTTATTTTGATACCTCAACCATATCTTTACGTTCAGCCATTCTCTCAAAATAGGTCTCCCGGTAAAAAAACTTTATAGATTGAAGATATAGATGGCGCAACTCAATATGTACATTCTAAATATTTTCACTAACAATGGTTACCGGAATGTTTATTTACATCTTTACATAATGGGAAACCTCTTACATACGTGAATAAACTGGATCGAATGAATATTACATTGTATATATACATCACACAGTCCAACGGCATAACGCAATCAGGTCTTCGAGAGTGTTCGGTGTTCCGATGAGAAGAACTTTGATACCAATTCATGCTAGCGTTGTTTTGCGCAACGGTTGGCTCAGAAAAGAGACTTCGGACTCTGGACAATCTAAGTCCCTCTATGCTTCAGCCTTCAACAGCGCGTGAGTCAACCGCACGCTTCTCCCATATACTTTACATGGGGAATATGCCGCCCCACAACGCCCGAACCGTTGCCTCAATCTCTTTTTTCTCTTCGACTAACACATCTAAATCGTAAGACCTTTATTTTGAAACCTCAACCATATCTTTATGTTAAGCCGTTCTCTCAAAATAGGACTCACAGTAAAAAACCTTATAGAATTAATATATAGATTTATTTTAAATGAGTGTAATTACTTAATCGCCCCACTCTGTAATTCATCGTTCATTGAGAGTTCGCATTTCGTTCTTTAATAACTTCATTCAAAATTATTTGGTTCTACTTGACGTTGAGAAATAGCACTAGGTTTGGGGACAGAAATTTTATGAAATCGTTCCTTTTTCCCTTTTATGAAATCGTTCCTCGTTCTAACGTTCCGGGCCTGATTTACTCTTAGGCCCACAAGGCGCCCGGATACCAGAATCACAACGCAAAAAAAAAAAAAAAAAAGAAAAAAAATATTTTTACGCGTTCCAACCGTAGTTGAAGAAGCGTATATGCTCCAGCTTTCTCCGTCTGTCTGTCCGTCCGCACGATAATTCTCGTAAAAATGGTTTGCTTTCGATGAAATTTTAGTATGTTATAGGGGTCATCCTGGAGATGATCCCTAATCAAAATGGGCGAAATCGGGTCAAAGGTCAGATCAAAGGAGCGAGATCCATTCCCTCGCCCTTATGCGTCATAACTTAAGCAAAAATGCTTCTATTGCGACAGAACTTTAGTATGTTGTTTCGGAGGTATGCTGAACCAATTCTGCCTAATATAATCAAAATGGAGTCAAAGTTAAGGGCACAAGAGCGAGATTTATTTCACAGCCATTATCCTCATAACTTGACTAAAAATGGTTCTATTGCGAAAAAAATTAGTGTGTTGTTCCGGAGGTATACTGAACCAATTCTGTTCAATATAATCGAAATGGGGTCAAAGGTCAGGGCACAGGAAACGATATTTATTCCACAGCAATTATCCCCTTAAGTTGAGTAATAATTTGAGTAATTATTTCTGGTATGCTTGAAAGCGTATCATAACCAATGCATTGCATGATTTTACTAACTTGTTTATTAATTACTGTAAATGGAAAAACAAGTTAGTAAAATCATGCAATGCATTGATATTATGATACGCTTTCTAACATACCAGAAATCATTACTCAAGTTACATGTATTACTCAAGTTATGAGGATAATGGCTGTAGAATAAATCTCGCTCCTATGACCTGACCTTTGACCCCAGTTCTATGATATTCAAGCGAATCGGTAAAGTATACTTCCGGAACAACATGATAAAGTTTTGATCCCATTTCGGCCATTTTCAGTAGGGTTCGTTCTCAGTGGTCCCCTACCGCATACTAAAATTTCATGGAAATCGAGCCATTTTTACGCACGTAATGACGCTTAAAGGCAATGGAATGCATCCCACTCCTATGTCCTGACCTTTGGCCCGACTTCACCCATTTTCAATAGGGTTCGTCCCAGGTGGTCCCCTACCACATACTAAAATTTCATCGAAATCGAACAATTTTTACACGAGTTATCGTGCGGACAGACGGACAAAGCTGAAGCATATACGTTTCTTCAACCTACGATTGGAAAGCGTAAAAAATGGGCGAAAAAAGTCCTTTTTTCCTGAAATTAAGATTAACACTTTAATTTCAAATGTGAGTAGTGGATAAGACAGGAAAATCGCAGTTCTTTTCGTGAGAAACTTCCAGATGAAATATAAATGTGGTACATTCCTTATACACTATAAACATCTTCAAAGAGGTTTTTCATTGTTAGACATTTTATAGAAGCTTTGAGTATATTTCATATTGTAAAGAATCAGATTTAAAAATCGCTTGAGTCTAAATTAAGCGAATTAATGAGATGAATAATCTGTGTGTGAGAATTATCCAGTTATGCATGTTTACTCAAATCTGAGCATATTTCCTCTGTTAATAGAACTAGTGTACTATAATATTGAACACACCACAGGTGATTAATCAGCGGCATGAAAGTTTACCTTGCCCCCCAAAAAATCAGTCGGTACCAAGTCTAAATAATGTTTATCAGTTAAAAATAAAATTAAAAGGGGATGAATAACTTAACATCTGTGTACATCTGAATTATTACATAATCAATCCGAAAATAACAATACTAAACACTTACTTGCTCGCCTAAGTGGGAATTCCCTTGCTAATATTAGATTTGATAAAATCAGATATTATTTCTTATTTTTATTAAGATTTGATTAAATCAGATATTATTTCTTATTTTTATTAAGATTTGATAAAATCAGATATTATTTCCTATTTTATTAAGATTTGATAAAATCAGATATTATTTCTTATTTTTATTAAGATTTGATAAAATTAGATATTATTTCTTATTTTTATTAAGATTTGATTAAATCAGATATTATTTTTTATTTTTATTAAGATTTGATAAAATCAGATATTATTTTTTATTTTTATTAAGATTTGATAAAATCAGATATTATTTCCTATTTTATTAAGATTTGATAAAATCAGATATCATTTCTTATTTTTATTAAGATTTGATAAAATTAGATACTATTTCTTATTTTTATTAAGATTTGATAAAATCAGATATTATTTCTTAATTTTATTAAGATTTGATAAAATTAGATATTATTTCTTATTTTTATTAAGATTTGATAAAATCAGATATTATTTCTTATTTTTATTAAGATTTGATAAAATTAGATATTATTTCTTATTTTTATTAAGATTTGATTAAATCAGATATTATTTCTTATTTTTATTAAGATTTGATAAAATCAGATATTATTTCTTATTTTTATTAAGATTTGATAAAATCAGATATTATTTCTTATTTTTATTAAGATTTGATTAAATCAGATATTATTTCTTATTTTTATTAAGATTTGATAAAATCAGATATTATTTCCTATTTTATTAAGATTTGATAAAATCAGATATTATTTCTTATTTTTATTAAGATTTGATAAAATTAGATATTATTTCTTATTTTTATTAAGATTTGATAAAATCAGATATTATTTCTTATTTTTATTAAGATTTGATAAAATCAGATATTATTTCTTATTTTTATTAAGATTTGATAAAATCAGATATTATTTCTTTCTTTTTTATTAAGATTTGATAAAATCAGATGTTATTTCTTATTTTTATTAAGATTTGATAAAATTAGATATTATTTCTTATTTTTATTAAGATTTGATAAAATCAGATATTATTTCTTATTTTTATTAAGATTTGATAAAATCAGATATTATTTCTTATTTTTATTAAGATTTGATAAAATCAGATATTATTTCTTTTTTTTTTATTAAGATTTGATAAAATCAGATATTATTTCTTATTTTTATTAAGATTTAATAAAATCAGATACTATTTCCTATTTTTATTAAGATTTGATAAAATCAGATATTATTTCCTATTTTTCCCAGCACAGTGTCATCAACTTTAAAATTAATTGATAATATTTAGTGGTGACAAATGTACTTACTCTTTCAAGAATGCTGCGAACGGGGGGGGCTTCTTGTACTGTGCATAGGCGGAGCCGTAACTAGGGCGGTACAGCTCCGGGCGCTGAAATCACTGTTTGGAATGCGATTACAATTGGAACTGAAACTTTTACCCAAGTTTTTGGCAGAATTAGAATTTCCTCCTCAAAATGTTTCAGGAGTTATTAGTTTCTCACATTCAGTAATGAAAGCGTATTTGTATAGTCCGTCCAATTGAAGAATAACCATGGGCCCCCTTTTTACAATAAATGGAGCCCCCCAGTACTTCCTTAGTTGGGTAGACTATATGTGAGTTCCAAGATAAGGATGTTGTTCACATTTTTGAAGATTCTCTGGAGTCTATTCAGTCTTTATTGTGGCTGAATGCCACGGTAGTCAGCTAAATTCCGTCCGCTTGATGCGGTGCTGAAGGTCCGAACTCCGAAGAAGTTGCGAAAGGCTGTAAAAACAGTTATAACGAAGTAAATTTCTCCGTCATTTTTGGTCCCCGCCGGGGATCGAACCCGAGTCCACTTATTCCGGAACAAGTCGCTCTACCAACTGAGCTACGCAGACGTTCGTTCTTGTTGCTATCTGCCTTTATGTCGTGTGCGTCCTGCGGGGCAGGCACGTCACATCCCCTCCCCTCGAAAGAGGGCCAGGGCATGGCCCACGGGTCAGCCGTGACCATGAATCGTTGCAGGCAGCCATCCGCTGTAGAACGTGCCCTTGAGAACTCCCAGTCAATCTGGAATGTGGAATGTGGAGCGTGGAGTGTTTAATGTGGGGTGTTGATTTGTGTGAAGTGGTGTGTGATTTCTATGCTATCCTGAAGTGCTATGATGTATTAATGAAATCATCTGGAATAAACCCAATTTCCGTAAGTTTGACTTCTGTTTCAAATGTTTCGTCTGGCCGTTAAGGTTTAATTTTATGAACTATTTCATCGTATGGTTATGTTTTTAAGATAAAGTAGAGGTACGAAAAGACAGTTACGTTATACAGTCACATTTTGATTGTACCTTTTTTGCGCCTAGTTTCCTTAGAAAGTCTTTGTAGTACTGTCATATTTTTGAAATTGTATCTACATACATCATACATACATATCACTAAGCTGTTCTCTGAGATTCAGAGGTTAGCTCCAAAAAGAAATACAAACTTCCAGATGTTTTTACTTATTGTTGTCGTATCAAACTTCTCCATTTAGAGCGATCTTGACATACAACTCGTGCTTCACTGATATCCATTACACGCCGTACACAAGATCTTTTATACTTCATACTCATAATCTTTTTCTCACGCAGACACTCCTGAATCTGATCCACCCATGTCTTCCTTGGCCTTCCTCTGCCTTTCCTTCCTGCCACTTGGGCTGAAAAGATTTTCTTAGTAAGCATTTCATCACTCATTCTTTCAACATGGCTAAACCACCGAAGCATATTGGTCTCCACCTTGCTAACAACATTTTGCTTTACATCACAACTGCAATACATCTTCATTCCTCACACAATCAGATCGTGTCTTGCCACAAACCCCACGTAAGTAACGCATTTCTCCAGCACACAAACGACTCCTATGCTTCTTCTGCACTACCCAGGTTTCACTGCCATACATCAGAGTAGGAACAATTACTGTTTCATACACAGCCATGCGGGACTCTCTAGAGAACCCATCATTCCTGTGAAAACCTCCCAGAGCAGCTATGACTTTCAAAGAAGAATTCACTCGCCTACTGATTTCACCATCCAACTTGTTCTCTCTGTCAAACATGCTTCCTAAATACACAAACTCACTCACCTGGTCAATCACAGTGCCATTTATACTTACATTACATTCAGTGCTACCAGTTCCTCTCTCAAACACCATAACTTTGGTTTTTCCCTTATTTATACTCAGTTTGAATTTCATGCAAGCTTCGTGCATCCGAGAACACATACTCTGCAAATCACTTTTGCTCTCTGCCAACAGGACAGTGTCATCAGCATACAGCAATCTGCACACACGGATATCACCAAGACATAAACCACTATTATCTATTTTGGCATCACGCATGCATGCATCCATAAATATATTAAACAGCCATGGTGACATTACACAACCTTGTCTAACTCCTGCACCAATGGAAAACCATTTTGATAAAACACCATTCACTCGTACACAAGCTCTACTACCAGCATACATGGCTTTTACACTATTAAGTAGATTCCCAGTAACACCATATTCATTCAATACCTTCCACAAAAGTGTCCTATTGACTCGGTCGTAAGCTTTCTCTAAATCTATGAAGGCAGTAAAAACTTTCTTCCCAACAGCCAGATACTTTTCAATGATGAAATTGTATCTGCTTTTTGCTATCTTTAATTTGAAGCTATTTTTCTTGAAAATTCTTTTTTGTAACTTGTGCTCGCTTAGATTTTCAATGCTGTCTTTTGTTCTTTTGGTGAGTGTGTGTGTGTGTGAGAGACAGAGAGAGAGCGAAAGAGAAATATAGATAGACAGATAGAGAGAGGCAGATTGGGGCGCAATATTTTGCAGTTTTCCCCGGGCGCAGAAATGCCTAGTTACGACCCTGGCCTTGGGCCCAATTCTGTGTAAATAGGACCCTGATAACGTTCATTTCATTGAATAATTTTAAATAAAAATCGTTAATGCATTTTTATTTTATTTGATGGCGACATAGCTCCCTTCTGTCAACGTGCCGCCATTTTTTTTAGCTTGTATCTTTTTTTACCGTTTAGAAACATCTTCCTCGCTCGCTCGAATGTCGGACCCTTGAAGCCGCACTTGACGAGTGACTATTTTGAGATGAAGCAATATCTACCCCTGCGATTAGTCAGACACAGTTTCGGCCATTGTTTTCAATCTTATCTAAAATCCACGTGAGTTCTTAAAAGACGACAGGATGACGCCATTTTTTCCCTCCTATCTACCTCTCTTGATGTAGTTGCGTGCCTCTCAAAGCATTCCTCGTTGCAAATCATTCACTTGACTAGATCGCAGTCGAAAGCCTTGTTTCCTTTCACACAGGATAATATATGCCCTGCTCCGCTTAAACGGATGTCGGGGTTTTTTTTCTCTCACTTCCCATTCGTCTTTCCTTTCTTTATTTTAAACCTTATGGTGGTTTGTGATTCGATATTTATCTCGAAGATTTTTTTGTCTATATGTTATCTCAACCAAGCTGGTAGATTTAACAGAACAGATGTATTACATATGTTTTTTTTTATTTTCAACAGTTCCTTTTAAAAAATAAGAATAAATATTTATTTCAGAATTTCCAAAGCTTATAACTACGCCCAGGATTTTAAAGATTTTGCATATTTCTTTGGCAATACTAAAACATTGTTCAAGTGTATACAAATGTGTTTCATACAAAACTAAGCTCATTTACAGCGATTGGGCAGAATAATGTGAACACCAAGTTCAGAGACGTGAGTTTTAGGGCAGCTGCGTACGTCGCAATACGTAAAGGTACCCCCCCACGCTTTTTGGTTGCAGTTGCTTTGTTTAGAACCTCAAGGTCCTATTTAGAGTCTGTGACGTGCCTGCAGATAGCAGCGAGAGCATACGTCCGCGTAGCTCAGTTGGGAGAGCGTCTTATTCCGGAATGACGGGACCCGAGTTTAATGCCCAGCGTCACCAAAAATGACGGAGAAATTTACTTCCTTATATTGGCGCCCAAATTTCAAGAATGACCTGGCCTTTAAAACCCTTTAAGCGGCCGTTGTACTTGTGCCAAAAATTTCTCGAATTTTCCTGTGCTCCTCAAACAGAATTGCTCTCATAGCAACCAGGTTATACAAAAGCTACGGCAAAACAATTCCTTTTCCTATTTCATCTTATGACTATCGCTGGTTGTAAGTGCTCCCTTTGCAGACCTTAGTCTTACAGTGTGTAGTCTGATTCCCTTATAGTCCTTTATTCTGAGTACCACTACCAAATGAATGATTCAAAAGGAGTAGTCCCTCGGACACGGGCATCATGCCACTGGGTGGAGACAAGTAACTCAAACATATTTTCTCTTCTTTCTTAGGTTCAACGTCTTTTTTTATAGCATTATTAGCTGAAAAGGTAATCAAGAAGGACGGATTAATGACAATCATATCCCCAAATGACCGCTTAGAAAAACAAACCTAAGGTAAAAGCAACGCTTTCTGATGCGCAGGTTCACTTGTTCCTGTTGCGTTCTGCCCACTTCTTACACAGTGAAAATACTCGTTCTAGCTGATTTCAGCGTATTATGCTAACCCCGAGTTAATTCGTTCCAGCCGGTTAAAGGGTTAAAATTCTGGCAATGGTGTAATGTTCTTTCCACACCGCGAGACAAGAAAAACAAGAAAGATGACACGGAATTTTCGGGTGTAATAAGCACATCTTTTGAATCCGTTCTGATGCAAATTAAATTTATCAAAGCTATTCAAAGTCAAAAGAACCGGTATGGAAAACAATACTATCTTACGGCAAAAAGAAGTTTTTCAATCGGGTTTTTAATCCCTCAGATATTGCTGCAAACGGAATCGTGAGCTTACGAGCTCTTAGAAACAGAGATATCGACAAAAACAAGATGTGTCTTTACGTCACCTGGGGAGAAAAACAATGCATTATTTTAGGAAGAAAGTATTCTCAAAAGCTTTATCTATATGAGCTGTATCGGTCCAAGAAAAAAACAAATTAGTCGAATTTTCAGGAGCCCAGATTTTGCTACAAATACATCAGAAGCAGAAATTAACACTTATGACCTGTGGTGGCCAAACCATTCTTTACCAAACATTAGAAATTATGTGAAAATTATTTTCCATCAGGTCTTGTATGCGATACAGGAAGAATTTTTCAAATCGGAGTTTTAGAAACAGAAATAGCGCAGAAAACGCACTTTGCCTTTGTGCCCCCTAGCGGGAAATCCATGATGTACTTGAAAATTTTGAATTTATAGGAAAAACATTTCGCATCGGAAACACTATCCAACAAAAAAGGAGTTTTTCAAATCGGACTCCCAGAAGTACAGATATTGACAAAAAAATGATATACATCTACGCCCCCTGGCGTAAAAACCATGCACTATTCTAAGAAGAAAATGTTTCTAAAAGGTTTGTCGACATGAGTAGTATCGGTCTACAAATGACGATTTTTTCAATCGAGAATTTAGAAGCTCGTATTTTGCTGCAAATTTATCAGAAGCGGAAATTAAGATTTACCCACACTGGTGGCCAAACCATTTTTTTTTTACAAAAATTAGAATTATATGCCAACGATTTCTCATCAGGAGCTGTATCCGATGCAGAAAGAATTTTTCAAATCGGAGATTTAGAAGCAGAGATATAGGGGAAAACGCAATGTACCGCTACGCCCCCTAGCGGAAAGTCTATGAATTACTTGAAAATTTTGAAATTATATGAAAAACATGTCACACGGAAAACACTATCCAGCAAAGAAGGAATTTTTCAAATCAGACTCCTAGAAGTAGAGATATTGACAAAAAGAAGATATACGTCTACGCTTCCTGGCGGAGAAACTGTTGAATATTTTAGGAAGAAAATATTCCGAAAAGGTTTATCGATGTGAGTGGCATCAATCCACGAAAGAATTTTTTCAATCGATATTTTTGAAGCTCAGATTTTATGGCAAATACATCAGACGTAAAAATTAACAGTTACGCCCCCTGGTGGCCAAAGTACTCTTTACAAAAAATTAGAAATTATATGCAAAAGATTTTCCATCAGGAGTTGTATCCGTTGCAGAAAAAGAATTTCAGATCGGAGTTTTAGAAGAGTTATCGGGGAAAATGTAATTTACTTTTACGCCCCCTAGCGGAAAATCTATGCGTAATTTGAAAAAAGTAACTATATCTAAAATATTCTTCAACATAAATGGAATCGAAAGATAAAATAACTTTTTCAATCGGATGTTTAGAAGCATATATGTGGAATAAAACGTGTTTTCGAATTCGACATCATCTGCATTTACGCCCTCTAGCGGCGAAACTGTACATCGTAAAAAAAAAAAAAAAACGAAATAAAGGATCATCATTCGCATATTTCAAGCTTCCCAATGCAAAAAGAATTTTTCAATCGGACGCATAGTTGCAGAGATATCGTGGGTACAGGCGGACGGACGGACGGATGGAAAAACCGATAACACAAGCACGACCTTTTTTTTACAAAAGACGTGCTAATAAGAAGAATCCGTTCTTCAGCGCTTCGAAAACGAAATGTGTGTGATGTTACGTTCCACACACCAAATTGTCTGAGATTCCTCAAACGCGCGTTCTTCATGGGATTACTGCCTACAGCGACACATGATCCCGGCTGACCCGTTTGCCATGCCCCCGGCCCTCTTGTGGCGTGCCTGCACCGCAGGACGCACATGAGATAAAGGCAGATAGGAGCGAGAGCATACGTCCGCGTAGCTCAGTTGGGAGAGCGACTTATTCCGGAATGAGGGGACCCGGGTTCGATGCCGGCGTGAACAAAAGTGACGGAGAAATTTACTTCGTTATAGTATGTCTTGTCGCGAAATTTCTTTCAGGATGATGACGAAATGAGCGACCTAACGGACCTCGAAAAGGGCTAATTGTTGGTGACCGACTAGTTGGTGACTCAGTGACAACAGTCGTCAGGGTAGTGGGGTATCGAGAGCTACTGTCTCTAGTGTCATGACAGCATACAGTGTTCGTGGCAAAACCTCATCTGCGAAACACAAGGGCGGCCGGGAAACGACCCTGGCTGATAGAGACAGGAGAACATGAAAGAGGATTGTTATCCGTAATGAGAAAATAACGGCGCCGAAAATTAGTGCGTAGCTCAATCTGCATATCCAAACCCCAGTATCAACGAAAATAGTGCGCAGGGAATTGCTTACAAGATGTCCATGGCAGAACTGGTATTGCCAAAACCTCTGGTGACCCTGATGAATTCACAACAGCGACGGAAGTAGTAAGGCCGGGGAGAGCGAGCTCGAGCCCCAGTGGAAAAAAATCTCCGGGCTTCCCCACCTCGGCTCCTCCACTAACCACCTATAACGAAGTAAATTTCTCCGTCATTTTTGTCCACGCTGGGGCTAGAATCCGGGTCCCCTCATTACGGAATAAGTCGCTCTGCCAATTGAGCTACACGGACGTTCGTTATCGCTGCTATCTGCCTTTATGTTGGGTCGTTCCCCCAGCCCTCTTGGGGGGGGGGTTGCACGGCCCACGGGTCAGCCGTGACCATGAATCACCGGAGGTTTGCTTTTTTGCTTTGATTGGAGGTTTAACGACCACCGTGAGCAACTCAATGGGCTATAAGCAGTCACCCGTCCCTAATTTAGGGTCACTGGTTCCAGGGGAGGGAGAGAGCCAGTGCCGTAAGACAAACACAACATCCATGCCTGACCGGGATTCGAACCCGATCCCCTTACGGACGAATGATCAGAGGCCAGCGCCTTAGACCACTGCGCCACCGGGGCGGCTAATCACCGGAGGCAGCCATCCGCTGTAGAACGTACTTGAGAACTCCCAGTCAATCTAGTGTGTGGAATGCAACATCACACACATTTATTTTTTGCAGCGCTGAAGAAGGGATTCCCTTGTGTTTCCTCTCTCGCTGTGTGGAAAGAACATCACACCATTGTGAGATCTTGAACGGCCAGGTCATCCGGAAAGTTCGGGCGCCATTATATCGCAGTAAATTTCTCCGTAATTTTTGTCCACGCCGGGGCTCGAACCTGGGTCCAATCATTCCGGAATAAGTCGCTCTACCAATTGAGCAACGCAGACGTTCGTTATCGCTGCTATCTGCCTTTATGTCGTGTGCGTCCTGCGGGGCAGGCACGTCACACACCACATAATCCATATTTCCGTTTCCTCACCTACCCTCCACCCACCATTCCCGTACTTCCCTACAACCCGACCGGTTGCAACTCTTCAATCTTTTTTTTTGCGGCGGATAATTTTTCATATTCTACCCTCCGTAAACAAGCCCTCGAACCCTCCCTTTCGAGAAAAGAGTTTTCTCAGAAAACTCTTGAACGCCATCAACCGACAGACATTCTTATTTTGCTTAGTACTTTGGCGTAAGCATCGCATTTTCACCTTTCATTTTTAAATATGTCTAAAGATGCAGCGTCTGGGAAAGTATCCACAGAGTTCTCATAAGTAAACATTAAATCTTGTGTTTTCACTTTTAAGTTGCCGCTGTGAACAGGACGACTTCATCGGTCATCGGAATAAAGAAAAATAAACGAAGTCGGAATTACGCACAAAGGAATTGTATTCATTTATAAAAATTGCCGCAATGCAAAAATAATGAGTTGAGCATAAACTAAAAAGACAAAAGATGCCGGCTTCTAGTGGAAAACACAAAGTGACAAAATCCACATGATGAAAATTGTCTGCAGTCTTTGATGACTAGTAGTTGTATATCATACACAATGATCTGTGTCGGCGAGTAGCAAAGCAACACAGAGAACAAAATGTGTTGTGTCGGCGTGTCGTTGGAAAGGAAAGAAGAAATGAAAAACGTAATATGGAGAGCTCGTTTGATTTGCCGCAAGTAACCCAGGCACGTGTTAGGCTGGGAACTCGAGTAACACTGTAACAGTTCAGTTAGCCTGGGAAGTCAAGTAACATAGTGTTAGCCTTGGAACTCAAGTAACGTTGTTAGCCTAGGAACTCAAGTAATATTGTAACACTTCGTTAGCCTGGGAACTTGAGTACCATTGTAACACTTCGTTATTTTTTTTATGGTATTTAAAGCAAGTTTTGAATTTATTACATTTTTTACACTTATGACATAAATTACGCATTTCTACGCGTGACGTAGAAAACATTCTTTTACGCGTAACTTCTCAATCCTGGTGACGGTATAGTTTCAAAAATATTCGGACACCATAAATAATAATTAGAAAACATTACTTTAGAAACGGGATTTGGGCCCCCTTAGAGGCCCATGCACCGCTCTCTCTCGTCAGGCCTGGGCAGTGGTGCCAGGAGCATACAACGTGGACTGCTGATGCATGGAAGCGTGTAATGTGGTCGGATGAATCCACATTCACATTATTCCCCACCGCAGGACGTGCTTACGTGTGGAGAACACCGTCAGAAGCGTACAACCCATACTGTCTGCTCCCAACAGTGCAGCATAGTGGTGGTTCTGTCATACTCTGGGTATTCATATCGTGTTTTTCAGCAGATCCCCTGATCACCTTGAAAGGACGGATGGCAAGCAGGACGTATGAAACCATTTTGGCCTTTCATTGGCTCAGGCATTGTTTCCTGTATGGGATGCTATCTAACAAGAAGTGAAATTCACAGAGCTCGGAATGTCCAATCACGGTTTGAGGAACATGAGGACGAACTTTCACACCTTCCTTGGCCTCACCAATCGCCAGACTTAAACACCATCGAGCCACTGTGGTCTGTGTTGGAAAACAGAGTAAGATACCGTTATTCTTTTCTTGTATCTCTCAAGGACCTGGAGGAGTTTCTGCATGAAGAATGGTGTAACATCCCATTAACCACCATCCAGTATTTGTATGCGTCCATTCCAAGGAGGATTCAGGTAGTTTTGAATGCCAAAGGTGGTCCCAAACCGTATTAGGTACGTAAAACCTTCTTTCATCATACAGAATGGTGTAACATCCCCCTAACCACCATCCAGTATTTGTATGCGTCCATTCCAAGGAGGATTCAGGTAGTTTTGAATGCCAAAGGTGGTCCCAAACCGTATTAGGTACGTAAAACCTTCTTTCATCATAAAGAATGGTGTAACATCCCACTAACCACCATCCAGTATTTGTATGCGTCCATTCCAAGGAAGATTCAGGCGGTTTTGAATAGCAAAGGTGGTCCCAAACCCTATTAGGTACGTAAAACCTTCTTCCTGCATGAAGAATGGTGTAACATCTCACTAACCACCATCCAGGATTTGTATGCGTCCATTCCAAGAAGGATTCAGGCGGTTTTGAATGCCAAAGGTGTTCCCACACCCTATTAGGTACATAAAACCTTCTTTCTGCGTGAAGAATGGTGTAATATCCCACTAACCATCATCCAGGATTTGTATGCCTACATTCCAAGGAGGATTCAGGCGGTTTTGAATGCCAAAGGTGTTCCCACACCCTATTAGGTACATAAAACCTTCTTTCTGCGTGAAGAATGGTGTAATATCCCACTAACCATCATCCAGGATTTGTATGCCTACATTCCAAGGAGGATTCAGGCGGTTTTGAATGCCAAAGGTGTTCCCACACCCTATTAGGTACGTAAAAGCTTCTTTCTTCATGAAGAATGATGTAACATCCCACTAACCACCATCCAGGATTTGTATGCCTCCATTCCAAGGAGGATTCAGGCGGTTTGGAATGCCAAAGGTGTTCCCACACCCTATTAGGTACATAAAACCTTCTTTCTGCGTGAAGAATGGTGTAATATCCCACTAACCATCATCCAGGATTTGTATGCCTCCATTCCAAGGAGGATTCAGGCGGTTTGGAATGCCAAAGGTGTTCCCACACCCTATTAGGTACATAAAACCTTCTTTCTGCGTGAAGAATGGTGTAATATCCCACTAACCATCATCCAGGATTTGTATGCCTACATTCCAAGGAGGATTCAGGCGCTTTGGAATGCCGAAGGTGTTCCCACACCCTATTAGGTACATAAAACCTTCTTTCTGCGTGAAGAATGGTGTAATATCCCACTAACCATCATCCAGGATTTGTATGCCTACATTCCAAGGAGGATTCAGGCGGTTTTGAATGCCAAAGGTGTTCCCACACCCTATTAGGTACGTAAAAGCTTCCTTCTTCATGAAGAATGATGTAACATCCCACTAACCACCATCCAGGATTTGTATGCCTCCATTCCAAGGAGGATTCAGGCGGTTTGGAATGCCAAAGGTGTTCCCACACCCTATTAGGTACATAAAACCTTCTTTCTGCGTGACGAATGGTGTAATATCCCACTAACCATCATCCAGGATTTGTATGCCTACATTCCAAGGAGGATTCAGGCGGTTTTGAATGCCAAAGGTGTTCCCACACCCTATTAGGTACATAAAACCTTCTTTCTGCGTGAAGAATAGTGTAATATCCCACTAACCATCATCCAGGATTTGTATGCCTCCATTCCAAGGAGGATTCAGGCGGTTTTGAATGACAAAGGTGTTCCCACACCCTATTAGGTACGTAAAAGCTTCTTTCTTCATGAAGAATGATGTAACATCATACTAACCACCATCCAGGATTTGTATGCCTCCATTCCAAGGAGGATTCAGGCGGTTTGGAATGCCAAAGGTGTTCCCACACCCTATTAGGTACATAAAACCTTCTTTCTGCGTGAAGAATGGTGTAATATCCCACTAACCATCATCCAGGATTTGTATGCCTACATTCCAAGGAGGATTCAGGCGGTTTTGAATTCCAAAGGTGTTCCCACACCCTTTTAGGTACGTAAAAGCTTCTTTCTTCATGAAGAATGATGTAACATCCCACTAACCACCATCCAAGATTTGTATGCCTCCATTCCAAGGAAGATTCAGGCGGTTTTGAATAGCAAAGGTGGTCCCAAACCCTATTAGGTACGTAAAACCTTCTTCCTGCATGAAGAATGGTGTAACATCTCACTAACCACCATCCAGGATTTGTATGCGTCCATTCCAAGAAGGATTCAGGCGGTTTTGAATGCCAAAGGTGTTCCCACACCCTATTAGGTACGTAAAACCTTCTTTCATCATAAAGAATGGTGTAACATCCCACTAACCACCATCCAGTATTTGTATGCGTCCATTCCAAGGAAGATTCAGGCGGTTTTGAATAGCAAAGGTGGTCCCAAACCCTATTAGGTACGTAAAACCTTCTTTCATCATGAAGAATGGTGTAACATCCCCCTAACCACCATCCAGTATTTGTATGCGTCCATTCCAAGGAGGATTCAGGTAGTTTTGAATGCCAAAGGTGGTCCCAAACCGTATTAGGTACGTAAAACCTTCTTTCATCATAAAGAATGGTGTAACATCCCACTAACCACCATCCAGTATTTGTATGCGTCCATTCCAAGGAAGATTCAGGCGGTTTTGAATAGCAAAGGTGGTCCCAAACCCTATTAGGTACGTAAAACCTTCTTCCTGCATGAAGAATGGTGTAACATCTCACTAACCACCATCCAGGATTTGTATGCGTCCATTCCAAGAAGGATTCAGGCGGTTTTGAATGCCAAAGGTGTTCCCACACCCTATTAGGTACATAAAACCTTCTTTCTGCGTGAAGAATGGTGTAATATCCCACTAACCATCATCCAGGATTTGTATGCCTACATTCCAAGGAGGATTCAGGCGGTTTTGAATGCCAAAGGTGTTCCCACACCCTATTAGGTACATAAAACCTTCTTTCTGCGTGAAGAATGGTGTAATATCCCACTAACCATCATCCAGGATTTGTATGCCTACATTCCAAGGAGGATTCAGGCGGTTTTGAATGCCAAAGGTGTTCCCACACCCTATTAGGTACGTAAAAGCTTCTTTCTTCATGAAGAATGATGTAACATCCCACTAACCACCATCCAGGATTTGTATGCCTCCATTCCAAGGAGGATTCAGGCGGTTTGGAATGCCAAAGGTGTTCCCACACCCTATTAGGTACATAAAACCTTCTTTCTGCGTGAAGAATGGTGTAATATCCCACTAACCATCATCCAGGATTTGTATGCCTCCATTCCAAGGAGGATTCAGGCGGTTTGGAATGCCAAAGGTGTTCCCACACCCTATTAGGTACATAAAACCTTCTTTCTGCGTGAAGAATGGTGTAATATCCCACTAACCATCATCCAGGATTTGTATGCCTACATTCCAAGGAGGATTCAGGCGCTTTGGAATGCCGAAGGTGTTCCCACACCCTATTAGGTACATAAAACCTTCTTTCTGCGTGAAGAATGGTGTAATATCCCACTAACCATCATCCAGGATTTGTATGCCTACATTCCAAGGAGGATTCAGGCGGTTTTGAATGCCAAAGGTGTTCCCACACCCTATTAGGTACGTAAAAGCTTCCTTCTTCATGAAGAATGATGTAACATCCCACTAACCACCATCCAGGATTTGTATGCCTCCATTCCAAGGAGGATTCAGGCGGTTTGGAATGCCAAAGGTGTTCCCACACCCTATTAGGTACATAAAACCTTCTTTCTGCGTGACGAATGGTGTAATATCCCACTAACCATCATCCAGGATTTGTATGCCTACATTCCAAGGAGGATTCAGGCGGTTTTGAATGCCAAAGGTGTTCCCACACCCTATTAGGTACATAAAACCTTCTTTCTGCGTGAAGAATAGTGTAATATCCCACTAACCATCATCCAGGATTTGTATGCCTCCATTCCAAGGAGGATTCAGGCGGTTTTGAATGACAAAGGTGTTCCCACACCCTATTAGGTACGTAAAAGCTTCTTTCTTCATGAAGAATGATGTAACATCATACTAACCACCATCCAGGATTTGTATGCCTCCATTCCAAGGAGGATTCAGGCGGTTTGGAATGCCAAAGGTGTTCCCACACCCTATTAGGTACATAAAACCTTCTTTCTGCGTGAAGAATGGTGTAATATCCCACTAACCATCATCCAGGATTTGTATGCCTACATTCCAAGGAGGATTCAGGCGGTTTTGAATTCCAAAGGTGTTCCCACACCCTTTTAGGTACGTAAAAGCTTCTTTCTTCATGAAGAATGATGTAACATCCCACTAACCACCATCCAAGATTTGTATGCCTCCATTCCAAGGAAGATTCAGGCGGTTTTGAATAGCAAAGGTGGTCCCAAACCCTATTAGGTACGTAAAACCTTCTTCCTGCATGAAGAATGGTGTAACATCTCACTAACCACCATCCAGGATTTGTATGCGTCCATTCCAAGAAGGATTCAGGCGGTTTTGAATGCCAAAGGTGTTCCCACACCCTATTAGGTACATAAAACCTTCTTTCTGCGTGAAGAATGGTGTAATATCCCACTAACCATCATCCAGGATTTGTATGCCTACATTCCAAGGAGGATTCAGGCGGTTTTGAATGCCAAAGGTGTTCCCACACCCTATTAGGTACATAAAACCTTCTTTCTGCGTGAAGAATGGTGTAATATCCAACTAACCATCATCCAGGATTTGTATGCCTACATTCCAAGGAGGATTCAGGCGGTTTTGAATGCCAAAGGTGTTCCCACACCCTATTAGGTACGTAAAAGCTTCTTTCTTCATGAAGAATGATGTAACATCCCACTAACCACCATCCAGGATTTGTATGCCTCCATTCCAAGGAGGATTCAGGCGGTTTGGAATGCCAAAGGTGTTCCCACACCCTATTAGGTACATAAAACCTTCTTTCTGCGTGAAGAATGGTGTAATATCCCACTAACCATCATCCAGGATTTGTATGCCTCCATTCCAAGGAGGATTCAGGCGGTTTGGAATGCCAAAGGTGTTCCCACACCCTATTAGGTACATAAAACCTTCTTTCTGCGTGAAGAATGGTGTAATATCCCACTAACCATCATCCAGGATTTGTATGCCTACATTCCAAGGAGGATTCAGGCGCTTTGGAATGCCGAAGGTGTTCCCACACCCTATTAGGTACATAAAACCTTCTTTCTGCGTGAAGAATAGTGTAATATCCCACTAACCATCATCCAGGATTTGTATGCCTCCATTCCAAGGAGGATTCAGGCGGTTTTGAATGACAAAGGTGTTCCCACACCCTATTAGGTACGTAAAAGCTTCTTTCTTCATGAAGAATGATGTAACATCCCACTAACCACCATCCAGGATTTGTATGCCTCCATTCCAAGGAGGATTCAGGCGGTTTGGAATGCCAAAGGTGTTCCCACACCCTATTAGGTACATAAAACCTTCTTTCTGCGTGAAGAATGGTGTAATATCCCACTAACCATCATCCAGGATTTGTATGCCTACATTCCAAGGAGGATTCAGGCGGTTTTGAATTCCAAAGGTGTTCCCACACCCTTTTAGGTACGTAAAAGCTTCTTTCTTCATGAAGAATGATGTAACATCCCACTAACCACCATCCAAGATTTGTATGCCTCCATTCCAAGGAGGATTCAGGCGGTTTGGAATGCCAAAGGTGTTCCCACACCCTATTAGGTACATAAAACCTTCTTTCTGCGTGAAGAATGGTGTAATATCCCACCAACCATCATCCAGGATTTGTATGCCTACATTCCAAGGAGGATTCAGGCGGTTTTGAATGGCAAAGGTGTTCCCACACCCTATTAGGTACATAAAACCTTCTTTCTGCGTAAAGAATGGTGTAATATCCTACTAACCATCATCCAGGATTTGTATGCCTACATTCCAAGGAGGATTCAGGCGGTTTTGAATGCCAAAGGTGTTCCCACACCCTATTAGGTACGTGAAAGCTTCTTTCTTCATGAAGAATGATGTAACATCCCACTAACCACCATCCAGGATTTGTATGCCTCCATTCCAAGGAGGATTCAGGCGGTTTTGAATGCCAAAGGTGTTCCCACACCCTATTAGGTACGTAAAAGCTTCTTTCTTCATGAAGAATGATGTAGCATCCCACTAACCACCATCCAGGATTTGTATGCCTACATTGAAAACCAAATTCTGCTCTAATATGAATTAACTTCCTTAAAAAAATATCGGAATATATTAGTTTCAACGGATTCAGTAGAGATATCTTTTTCCATTCTTCGAGAAATCTCGGAAACTTCGGTTGTATCAATGACAAGCATAACATCAACAGTACGTTTTTTAAAATTTAATAATATCATTCATCTTGCCGAGTTTTCTCTAAAGAAAAACTACGTCTACCAAAACCACTTCCATATTAGATTTCGAGGAAGGCTGTAAGAGAGAAAGTAAAAAAAAAAAAAAAAAACGAACAGATAAATAAAATATACGCTGTCAAAGAAGCTGCCTTGACGCCCTTATTAAATTTCTGAGTTCGGAAACGGAAATCGAAAAATGTTCTCACTCTCCAAAAGAAATAAAGAGGAACTAATGTATCAACGCACTATTTCAACACAACTGAGAAATTCTTGCTCTTTATAAATGACATTTACACACCTGCAATAGAATTAGAAATCAAATGTATCTAAACGTCACTTTTGCAGCATAAATACAAAATACGCGGTAAAGTGCATCACCACGTGATCTAGGCAACTATTTAAGACTTTCTTTTTTTACTGAGGGTTTACCGACCACCGTGAGCAATTCAATGGGCCAAAAGCAGTCGCTCGTCCCTGATTTAGGGTCACTGATTCCAGGGAAAATATGGAGACAGTGCCGTAAGACAAACACAATAACCATGCCTCACGGAATTCGAACCCACACCTCTCCTGGACGGATGATCAGAAGCCATCTCTTGCACAACTGGCCTAATTAAAACTGCTACTCTTCAGTAATCGTCAGTAGTGATGTAACATCCCACTAACCACCATCCAGGATTTGTATGCCTCCATTCCAAGGGTGGGTGTCCGTCTATCTGAACTATTTAAGACTACTGCTAGCTAGTAATCTTCAGTAGTGTTGATCACAATGATCACAAACCACTTCCATATTAGATTTCGAGAAAGGCTGTAAGAGAGAAAGTAAAAAAAATAAAAAAAAAAAAACGAACATCCAGGATTTGTATGCATCCATTCCAAGGAGGATTCAGGCGGTTTGGAATGCCAAAGGTGTTCCCACACCCTATTAGGTACATAAAACCTTCTTTCTGCTTGAAGAATGGTGTAATATCCCACTAACCATCATCCAGGATTTGTATGCCTACATTCCAAGGAGGATTCAGGCGGTTTTGAATGCCAAAGGTGTTCCCACGCCCTATTACGTAGGTAAAAGCTTCTTTCTTCATGAAGAATGATGTAACATCCCACTAACCACCATCCAGAATTTGTATGCGTCCATTCCAAGGAGGATTCAGGCGGTTTTGAATGGCAAAGGTATTCCCAAATCCTGTTAGGTACGTAAAACCTTCTTCTGCATGAAGAATGGTGTAACATCCCACTAACCACCATCCAGGATTTCTATGCCTCCATTCCAAGGAGGATTCAGGCGGTTTTGAATGGCAAAGGTGGTCCCAAACCCTGTTAGGTACATAAAACCTTCTTTCTGCATGAAGAATGGTGTAACATCCCACTAACCACCATCCAGGATTTGTATGCCTCCATTCCAAGGAGGATTCAGGCGGTTTTGAATGGCAAAGGTGGTCCCAAACCCTGTTAGGTATGTAAAACCTTCTTTTCCTAGGTGTTCACATTATTCTGTCCGACCTCTGTATGTGTCACATTGAAAACCAAATTCTGCTCTAATATGAATTAACTTCCTTAAAAAAATATCGGAATATATTAGTTTCAACGGATTCAGTAGAGATATCTTTTTCCATTCTTCGAGAAATCTCGGAAACTTCGGTTGTATCAATGACAAGCATAACATCAACAGTACGTTTTTTAAAATTTAATAATATCATTCATCTTGCCGAGTTTTCTCTAAAGAAAAACTACGTCTACCAAAACCACTTCCATATTAGATTTCGAAGAAGGCTGTAAGAGAGAAAGTAAAAAAAAAAAAAAAAACGAACAGATAAATAAAATATACGCTGTCAAAGAAGCTGCCTTGACGCCCTTATTAAATTTCTGAGTTCGGAAACGGAAATCGAAAAATGTTCTCACTCTCCAAAAGAAATAAAGAGGAACTAATGTATCAACGCACTATTTCAACACAACTGAGAAATTCTTGCTCTTTATAAATGACATTTACACACCTGCAATAGAATTAGAAATCAAATGTATCTAAACGTCACTTTTGCAGCATAAATACAAAATACGCGGTAAAGTGCATCACCACGTGATCTAGGCAACTATTTAAGACTTTCTTTTTTTACTGAGGGTTTACCGACCACCGTGAGCAATTCAATGGGCCAAAAGCAGTCGCTCGTCCCTGATTTAGGGTCACTGATTCCAGGGAAAATATGGAGACAGTGCCGTAAGACAAACACAATAACCATGCCTCACGGAATTCGAACCCACACCTCTCCTGGACGGATGATCAGAAGCCATCTCTTGCACAACTGCGCCCCAGGGGCGGCCTAATTAAAACTGCTACTCTTCAGTAATCGTCAGTAGTGTTGATCACAATGGGGAAAATAAAGGATCTTTTAGAGTTCGATAAAGGGATTATTGTGGGTGTCCGTCTATCTGAACTATTTAAGACTACTGCTAGCTAGTAATCTTCAGTAGTGTTGATCACAATGATCACAAACCACTTCCATATTAGATTTCGAGAAAGGCTGTAAGAGAGAAAGTAAAAAAAATAAAAAAAAAAACGAACATCCAGGATTTGTATGCCTACATTCCAAGGAGGATTCAGGCGGTTTTGAATGCCAAAGGTATTCCCACACCCTATTAGGTACGTAAAAGCTTCGTTCTTCATGAAGAATGATGTAACATCCCACTAACCACCATCCAGAATTTGTATGCGTCCATTCCAAGGAGGATTCAGGTGGTTTTGAATGGCAAAGGTATTCCCAAATCCTGTTAGGTACGTAAAACCTTCTTCTGCATGAAGAATGGTGTAACATCCCACTAACCACCATCCAGGATTTCTATGCCTCCATTCCAAGGAGGATTCAGGCGGTTTTGAATGGCAAAGGTGGTCCCAAACCCTGTTAGGTACGTAAAACCTTCTTTCTGCATGAAGAATGGTGTAACATCCCACTAACCACCATCCAGGATTTGTATGCCTCCATTCCAAGGAGGATTCAGGCGGTTTTGAATGGCAAAGGTGGTCCCAAACCCTGTTAGGTATGTAAAACCTTCTTTTCCTAGGTGTTCACATTATTCTGTCCGACCTCTGTATGTGTCACATTGAAAACCAAATTCTGCTCTAATATGAATTAACTTCCTTAAAAAAATATCGGAATATATTAGTTTCAACGGATTCAATAGAGATATCTTTTTCCATTCTTCGAGAAATCTCGGAAACTTCGGTTGTATCAATGACAAGCATAACATCAACAGTACGTTTTTTAAAATTTAATAATATCATTCATCTTGCCGAGTTTTCTCTAAAGAAAAACTACGTCTACCAAAACCACTTCCATATTAGATTTCGAGGAAGGCTGTAAGAGAGAAAGTAAAAAAAAAAAAACGAACAGATAAATAAAATATACGCTGTCAAAGAAGCTGCCTTGACGCCCTTATTAAATTTCTGAGTTCGGAAACGGAAATCGAAAAATGTTCTCACTCTCCAAAAGAAATAAAGAGGAACTAATGTATCAACGCACTATTTCAACACAACTGAGAAATTCGTGCTCTTTATAAATGACATTTACACACCTGCAATAGAATTAGAAATCAAATGTATCTAAACGTCACTTTTGCAGCATAAATACAAAATACGCGGTAAAGTGCATCACCACGTGATCTAGGCAACTATTTAAGACTTTCTTTTTTTACTGAGGGTTTACCGACCACCGTGAGCAATTCAATGGGCCAAAAGCAGTCGCTCGTCCCTGATTTAGGGTCACTGATTCCAGGGAAAATATGGAGACAGTGCCGTAAGACAAACACAATAACCATGCCTCACGGAATTCGAACCCACACCTCTCCTGGACGGATGATCAGAAGCCATCTCTTGCACAACTGCGCCCCCGGGGCAGCCTAATTAAAACTGCTACTCTTCAGTAATCGTCAGTAGTGTTGATCACAATGGGGAAAATGAAGGATCTTTTGGAGTTCGATAAAGGGATTATTGTGGGTGTCCGTCTATCTGAACTATTTAAGACTACTGCTAGCTAGTAATCTTCAGTAGTGTTGATCACAATGAGAAAACAAAAGATCTTTCGGAGTTCGATAAAGGGCTTATTGCGGGTGCCCTCCTGACTGGACTATTTAAGACTGCTGCTAGTTAATAATCGTCAGTAACGTTGATCACAATGGGTAAAATAAAGGATCTTTTGGAGTTCGATAAATGGCTTATTGTGGGTGCCCGTCTGGGTGGATTATTTAAGACTGCTGCTAGTTAGTAATCGGCAGTACTGTTGACCACAATGGGAAAAACAAAGGATCTTTCGGAGTACGATAAAGGGCTTATTGTAGTAGCCCGTCTGGCTGGACTATTTAAGACTGCTGCTAGTTAGCAATCGTCAGTAGTGTTGATCACAATGGGAAAAACAAAGGATCTTTCGGAGTTCGATAAAGGCTTATTGTGGGTGCCCGTCTGGCTGGACTATTTAAGACTGCTGCTAGTTAGTAATCATCAGTAGTGCTGATCACAATGGGAAAAACAAAGGATCTTTCGGAGTTCGATAAAGGCTTATTGTGGGTGCCCGTCTGGCTGGACTATTTAAGACTGCTGCTAGTTAGTAATCATCAGTAGTGCTGATCACAATGGGAAAAACAAAGGATCTTTCGGAGTTCGATAAAGGCTTATTGTGGGTGCCCGTCTGGCTGGACTATTTAAGACTGCTGCTAGTTAGTAATCACCAGTAGTGTTGATCACAGTGAGAAAAACAAAGGATCTTTCGGAGTTCGATAAAGGCTTATTGTGGGTGCCTGTCTGGGTGGATTATTTAAGACTGCTGCTAGTTAGCAATCGTCAGTAGTGTTGATCACAATGGGAAAAACAAAGGATCTTTCGGAGTTCGATAAAGGCTTATTGTGGGTGCCCGTCTGGCTGGACTATTTAAGACTGCTGCTAGTTAGTAATCGTCAGTAGTGTTGATCACACTGGGAAAAACATAGGATCTTTCGGAGTTCGATAAAGGGCTTATTGTGGGTGCCCGTCTTTCTGGCCTTTTTAAGACTGCTGCTAGTTAGTAATCATCAGTAGTGTTGATCACAATAGGGAAAATAAAGGATCTTTCGGAGTTGGATAAAGGGCTTATTGTGGGTGCCCGTCTGGCTGGAATATTTAAGCCTGCTGCTAGTTAGTAATCTTCAGTAGTGTTGATCACAATGAAAAAAAGGGATCTTTCGGAGTTTCAGGGCTTTTTGGTGGTGCTCGTCTGGGTGGACTATTTAAGACTGCTGCCAGTCAATAATTTTCAGACCCAGCTTGCCTTGTAAACACAATTCAAGGTTCTGGAGGCAGTACCATTGTGTAGGGCACGTTCTATTGATATGGAACGGGTCCCCTGATGTGCCTATGTACCGACGGTAGGCAGAGAGTTTGACTGGAGGTCCATGAAGCAAAGGACACAAATTGCCTTGTAAACACGTCTCAAGGTTCTGGAGGTGGGGTCCTCGAAGTATTTATTATATGAACATAGCTGCCGATCAAGTCCATCCTGCAATGCTGACTATTTATCCAGCAGGTGAAGGCTCTTTCATGAATGACAATGCTACTGTATGTGGTCCTCCATGGATTATCTGAACATTTTTGCCCGTCAAGTCTATCCTGCAACGCTGACTATTTATCCTGCAGCTGATGGTTATCTGAACCTTGTTGTCGATCCAATCCATCCTGCAATGTTGACTTTTTATCTAGCAGATGACGGCTGTTTCACGGCGGTCAATTCTACTGTCTACCACGCAATAGCGATTAAGTAGACATGACAGCGGCTTTCACCATTTTCCCTAGGGCACCACAAAGTCCAAATATGAACCACCTTGAGAACGTATAGGACATAATGGAGAAATAGCTCCTGGAGCAAAGACCTCTTGCGTCAAATCTGAGCTAGTGAAAGAAATGCGTGTTAAACGTGTGATATGCTGTAGACCTAGCTGAAGTCCAACTCTTTGTAGAATCAATGCCGAACTCCATAAGTGATTTAATTCGAGCTAAAGGAGCTCTAATCCGGTTGTGAATAAAGTTTTCTAATTTGGTGGCCGATGTATGCACATCTAACTAAATTTATATTTAATGTTTGAGATATTAATCAAAGCGTGTGTTTAAAACAAATGTCATTCTCGTCGTATATCATTTCAACGGAACAAAAATTTTGTTTTGTGTTTTGATATGATGCATTATAGTATATATGTGATGACGTAGTCATTTTTGCAACTACCCCACCAGAGCTGCAGAGTGTGATCCAGGAACTTTCTAACAAGAATAAAGAAGTGGGATCGAAAGTGAACTTTTAGAAGACAAAACTAATGCACAAAGCTTTCACAAGGAATGAAGATTTATTGATTGATGGCGAAGTGCTTGAGATAATCGATACCTACATTCACCTCGGACAGCAGATATCAAGCGAAAGTTACATTGAAGAAAAAATTAATCGGCGTATGAAACTTGGTTGGAGAGCTTTTAGAAGAAACAGTACAGTATTTAAGAGCAATATGTCATTATGTCTTAAAAAAATTTTTAATCAATGCATCCTTCCAGTTCTTACTTATGGATCAGAGACATGGGCCTTAACTATAAAGAACATATAGAGGCTACAGACAACAAAAAGAAGTACGGAGAACATTTGGAAGAAACAGTACAATATTCAAGAGCAATTTACCATTATGTTTTAAAAGAAAAGTATTTGATCAATGCATCCTTCCAGTTCTTAATTATCGATCAGAGACATGGACCTTAACTAAAAAGGACATATAGAGGCTACAGACAACTGAAAGAAGTATGGAGGGCATTTGGAAGAAACAGCACAATTTTAAAGAGCAATTTGCCATTATGCCTTAAAAGAAAAGTATGTAATCAATGCATCCTTCCAGTTCTTACTTATGGATCAGAGACATAGACCTTAACTAAAAAGGACGTATAGAGGCTACAGACAACTGAAAGAAGTATGGAGGGCATTTGGAAGAAACAGTACAATTTTCAAGAGGAATTTTCCATTATGTCTTAAGAGAAAAGTGTTTAATCAATGCATCCTTCCAGTTCTTACTCATGGATCAGAGACATGAACCTTAATGAAAAAGCACATATATAGGCTTAAGAGAAGTTAAAGAAGCCTGGAGGTATGCATGCTTGGTGTAACCAGGAAAGAGAAGAAGAGGAACACGTGGATACGGGAAATGGTAAGAGTGGAACACATGATCAGAAAAAAATTCCCTGAAATGGCAATGGTTTATATACATACTGCGAGAAGAACAGACCTTCGACGAACAACCAAAATTTTAGAATAGGTGACAGAAAACGACGCAGTAGAATACCACATTGGAGATAATGAATGAAATTCGAAAACACGCCGGAGTAACATTGAGGAGAGTGGCTCAAGATAGAGAGTTGTGGGGAAAGTTTGGAGAGACATTCATCCAGCAGGGGAACTGATAATGGCTGACAATGATGATGATGATGATATTTCAATGAGCGTTTTCTTCGTCAAGATACGTGAACATTTCACCTTAACTTGTTTTGTGGCGGTTTTTCTTTTCTTCCTTTCCTCGCCACCCCTCTTTTCAACGGTTTCGATGTAGTATGTTTTTTGTTTGTGTTTGGAAGGTGGGCAATTTCCTTATTCATTTGTGATGTAACAGGTATCAGAGAATGCTGTGCTTCAAAGACCGTCATCTGCCCTTTTTAATTACATGCTTTATTTTGATAATTAAATTCACCTTTCGAAATTTTGCTGACATAGAACATCCCTGGGAAGTGTACAGGACAATAACTAAATTACGATTCTGCACTTTTCTGAAGACACATCATGTAACCAATTAATTAGCTTTGCTGTTCCTAATTAGCGGAATTTACTTCACTGTTTTATTTCGTCTCTTATCGGTTAATGACGAACACAAAAGATTTGGAGGCACTTCTGACAATTCAGAAAAACTACTTCACGCGAACGATAAACTGTAAAAAAAAAATTTCTGAAATTCAAGAGCCATTTTCCAAGATTTCTTTCGTGAATTAATGAAGCGTATTTCTGATACAACATTTTCCGTGAAATGAGGGAAACGATTCTGAATTTTACTGGTTTTTCGTACACAAAGAAAAATTCTGAATTTTCAGAAACCTTTTCGCAATTGCTTTCTTATTTTGATAGCAAATTACAGTTTTCAAGATGTGTTAACGGAAAATTCTGAATTTTCAGAAACCTCTCGCACTGCTTTTGTATATTGCCGTTAAATAACGGTTTTCCAGATGTGATAATGGAAAATTCGGAATTTTCAGAAACATTCCGTTACTCCTTTCTTATATTGACGGTGATGTGTTAACGGAAAATTCTGAATTTGCAGGAACCTTTCCGCAATTCCTTTTGTATATTGATGGTAAATAACAGTTTCCCATATGTGTTAACGGAAAATTCCGAATTTTTAGAAAGCTCTCCTCAATTAATTTCTTATATGGACGGTAAATTACCGTTTTCAAGATGTGTTAACGGAAAATTCTGAATATTCAGAAACCTTTGCTCATTTTATTTCTCATATTGACGGTAATTTACCGTTTTCAAGATGTGCTAACGGAAAATTCTGAATTTTCAGAAACTTTTCAGCAATTCCTTTCTTATATTGACGGTAAATTACAGTTTTCAAGATATGTTAACGGAAAATTCTGAATTTTAAGAAACCTTTCCGCAGTTCCTTTCTTATATTAACGGAAAAATTCCGATCTCACTTTTCCCGTATCCACATGAAGAAAATATTCTGGTAATAGCAGAGATTCACGGGAATACTTGGGGATTTGATTAACTGTTAAATTTCAGTGGACTGTCGAAGTATTTGATTTTGAAGTTCCGTAGCAAGTTTCGATGTTCTGGTTAATATATTACATGAATTATGTACACTAATTATGCAGAAAATAGTAAAACTATGCTAGTTATTCGATTTACTGGCGTAGGAATATAGGGATTTACTGGCGTAGGATATAACAGTTGTTTCCAAGTAATTCCCTCAATAACCAAATGGCTTCTTCAAGAAAGATAGACAGAAATTCCAATCTGAATAACAGTACGCTTTGACAATTTTATTATTAACAATTTATAATGAACTTTCTACTATTCACATTGCAGTTTCTGTCTACCGTCCTTGAAAAAGCCATCTAGTTGATGTGCGACAGCTTGGGAACGATTGTTTATACACTATATTGACAAAAGTCACTTGACACCTAGAGGAGAAACGCAACATATCATTTATTGACATATATTAGAACGGTGTCGATTAACCTTTGGTCTTAATACATGCACTGACCCTTCGAGACATGCTTTCGACAAGGTTTTGGAACACAGTCATAGGTATGCGCTTCCATTCAGTACATAATGCTGCCGCTAACTGTTGCTTAATAGTAGGCCTCGGTTCCAAACATCTTATGCGGCGCTCTAATTCTCTAATTCATCCCACAGGTGCTCTATATGATTAAGATCAGGGCTCTGTGCTGGCCAGTTCACACGTGATACGGGATTACACGCCGCAATAGTCCTTGCTTTGTACTGCTGGCTACGCCCTTTTGAGCTCCGCATTTTGCGTTCTGCTTACCTGTTTCCTGCGCCCATAGCCCAGTTTTTTTGTGTTTCCCTCGTGCACGAATGTTTGCGCTGTCTTCCTAGCCACTTCTCCTAGTTGGCGAGTGTATATTTTGCCAATATTCCTTCCTATTTCATCTCGTTGGGTCTGTTTACAATCTGCCCATCGTGACTCGCCTTGACTATTTGCTCTGAACCTGCCTGCTGCTCGTTGCTCGTAGCAGCCTTCCTGTTGCTTGGGTGTGCGTTTGTCTCCCATGTGTGTGCTCCACCTATCGCTAGTGGTTCTCTGCGCTACCTTCCCCGGTGTGCCGATTGCCTTCCTAGTGCTCCTGTTGTTGCCTTCCCCAATGGATTGCCTGCTACCCGTGTGCCGTTGCAAGTCTTCTGCGTCGGTGCGTATCTCTCGCGCTCCAGCTATCCTTAGTGGTTTATCGTGCGGCCTTTCCTGGTGCACTGCTTGCCGCCTCAAATTTCTTCGGTGATTCGTGAGTATTCCGCCTCGCCTTTCTCCAGTGATTCGTGAGTATTTCACCTCGCCTTTCTTTAGTGATTCGTGAGAATTTTACCTCGCCTTTCTTCCGTGATTCGTGAGTATTTCACCTAGCCTTTCTTCAGTGATTCGTGAGTATTTCACCTCACCTTTTTTTATTGATTCGTGAGTATTTCATCTCGCCTTTTTTCAGTGATTCGTGAGTATTTCACCTCGCCTTTCTTTAGTGATTCGTGAGTATTTCACCTCACCTTTCTTCATTGATTCGTGAGTATTTCATCTCACCTTTCTCCAGTGATTCGTGAGTATTTCACCTCGCCTTTCTTTAGTGATTCGTGAGTATTTTACCTCGCCTTTCTTCAGTGATTCGTGAGTATTTCACCTCGCCTTTCTTCAGTGATTCGTGAGTATTTCACCTCGCTTTTCTCCTGTGATTCGTGAGTATTTCACATCGCCTTTCTTTAGTGATTCGTGAGTATTTAACCTCAAATTTCTTCAGTGATTCGTGAGTATTTCACCTCGCCTTTCTCCAGTGATTCGTCGGTATTTCACCTCGCCTTTCTTTAGGGATTCTTGAGTATTTCACCTCGCCTTTCTTCAGTGATTCGTGAGTATTTCACCTCGCCTTTCTCCAGTGATTCGTGAGTATTTCACCTCGCCTTTCTCCAGTGATTCGTGAGTATTTCACCTCGCCTTTCTTTAGGGATTCGTGAGTATTTCACCTCGCCTTTCTCCAGTGATTCGTAAGTATTTCACCTCGCCTTTCTTCAGTGATTCGTGAGTATTTCACCTCGCCTTTCTTCAGTGATTCGTGAGTATTTCATCTCGCCTTTCTTCAGTGATTCGTGAGTATTTCACCTCGCCTTTCTTCAGTGATTCGTGAGTATTTCACCTCGCCTTTCTTCAGTGATTCGTGAGTACTTTACTTCGCCTTTCTCCAGTGATTCGTGAGTATTTCACCTCGCCTTTCTTCAGTGATTCGTGAGTATTTCACCTCGCCTTTCTTCAGTGATTCGTGAGTACTTTACTTCGCCTTTCTCCAGTGATTCGTGAGTATTTCTAGTATTTCTAATTCAAAGTATATGTACCATCTTTGAGTACATATATTTTAAATATATGTACTGAAAAAAATCCATATATTTCAAATATATGTGCTCTAACTTCATTCAGTTTCTGTGCCCTTTCGTGCAGGGCACAGAAACTAAATTATAGCAAAACTAGCTACTCTGACAGGATAGTTTATAAGTGAGACAGAGCACACTAGATGGCGCCACCGTACAAGCGTGCGATTTTGCACATGGAAGTAAGAGAGGAATTAGGTGGGGGCTTAGGAACGAACACGTTTATATGTAACCGGGGGCTGTCACTTAACGCGCTCGTCCGATAACGCTGGGGAACAATTTTGAACATATTTTTTGTTGACTTCGTTTTTTCTACCGCTTATCTGCATGCGATTACTTTGACTGAAATAAGCATGCTGATTTTGTAACGGCAGCTAGTTTTCTTCTATGACGTCAGGTTTTTTCTCTACCGCTTATCTGCATGCGATTACTGTAGCCGGGATGGAGGAGAGCACTAGAGTTCTCCTATTGGCTGAAAGCAAAGCGCCTCCATCGAGTGGGGAGGGAGGGGTGGAGGACGACCTTGTGGACCAGCGAAAGGTTGTTAGTTGTCTGGGCTATTCAGTTACACGCACAACAGCGCGGTGAGAAGTTAGCTATTTTTTACCTATTTTTCATAACTTGCTTAGCAAATGTTATTATTTTATAAACACGTATTTAATTTATGATGTCTGCCTCTTCTGTTTCTCGTCGGAAGTGCACAAACAACCGTGATTCATTTTGTTACATCTGTGGAAGTTTCACGATTCTCAGTCAAAGGGCGAACATCAGCGCATTTGTAAAGCAAGCCTATTTTGCATATTTCAAAGTTAAACTGGGTGATCAGGATAAGTCATGGTCCCCTCATAAAGTGTGCAAGCAGTGTGTGGAGAGTTTACGGATGTGGACGAAGGGAACACGTGATAAGATGCCATTTGGAATACCTATGATTTGGCGAGAGCCAATAGATCATGTAAGTGACTGTTATTTTTGCATAGTGAAAACATCAGGATATAACAAGAAAAATAAATGTAACATAGAGTATCCTAGTCTACCATCAGCTATACGCCCACAGTGTCATTCAGCTGAAATCCCACTGGCGGTTTACGTTACACTGCCCTCTCTTGAAGAACATGATTATGGTGATGAAGTGTGTGACAACAGTGATGCCGATTTTGTAATTGAAGATGACTCTGTTCGTAGGGGATTTGCTCAGCATGAGTTCAGTGGTTTGGCACGTGATTTGGGACTGTCAAAGAAGGCTTCAGAACTTCTAGCATCAAGACTGCGTGAGAAAAACCTGCTTGAAAAAGGAACGAAGGTATCGTACTTTCGAACCAGAGAAAGTGAATTTCTGCAGTACTTTAGAAGTGATAGTGGCTTTGTATATTGCCAAAACATACGAAGTTTAATTAAGGAATTGGGAATTGCAAAGTATAAAGCAACTGAATGGCGAATACATAGTGCGTCAAAGAATTTTTAAGACTGGCGCTAGATTTCAGCCCACGGTGGCGCCACCAGTGTAATCGCGAATGCGTTATAAACCGTGACCATCTGCTTGCTTTCTGCCAAAAGTACTGCGCAGTTGTTAAAGTAACTCAAACGAAAAGGCTGTTCATTAGAGAAGTCAAATTTTTTTCATGTTGAATTATTAAGATGGAACAAAGAGCTGTTATTAAATTTAACGCAAAACTTGGTAAAAGTGCCTCGGAAACGTACCAAATGATGAAACAAGTTTACGGTGAGTTTTGTTTAAGTAGATCAAATGTTTTCCTGTGCCACCAACGTTTTTTTTTTTTTTTTTTTTTTTTGACGTAAGAGAGACGCTAGAAGATGATAAGCATACCGGAAGACCAAGTTCACCTAGGACACCTATGATTATTGAAGAAGTGCGTGATTTCGTGGCAAACAATCGATGTGCGTCACTAAGAATGATGGAAGAGTCTTTAAACATCAACAAAGAAACAATTCGAACCATCCTGCATGAAAATTTGGGCAAAACAAAAGTCTGTGCTAAATTTGTTCCACACACGTTAACTAATGAACAAAAATCAAGGAGAAGTGCACATTGCAGAGACATCATTTCAGCCGCTGAAAATGATCCAAACTTCTTAAAATCGATTATTACAGGTGATGAAGCATGGTGTTTTCAACATGATCTTAAAACAAAGCGACAAAGTGCGGAACGGAAGTCAAAAAACTCAGCACAAGCCAAAAAAACAAGAAAAGTTCCATCGAAAATCAAAACAATGCTCATTACATTCTTCGATAGTAAGGTTATATACAAAGAATTTGTTCCAAGTGGACAAACAATTATTGGTGATATACAAAGAATTTGTTCCAAGTGGACAAACAATTATTGGTGAGTTTTATTTAAATGTTTTGAGGCGTTTGATGGGCAGAATTCGTAGCATTCGTCCAGAATATCGGGATGAAAACAGTTAGTGTTTGTTGCACGATAATGCACCCAGTCACACCTCACTTCTTGTTCGTAGATTTTTGGCGAAAATTAACGTCTGTGTGTTGAATCATCCACCGTATTCGCCTGATTTAGCACCCTGCGACTTTTCTTTGTTCCCAAAACTTAAAATGACGTTAAAAGGGTGTTATTTTGATGATATTTCGACCACACAAACAGCTTCGACGAGTGCTTTGGAGGCAATTCCGCAAAGTGAACTGGAACAGGCATTCGAATCATTATTAAATCGCTGTAATAAGTGTATTGAAGCCGGAGGGACTTATTTTGAATAACAAACCAAAACAAATAATAATTTCTTGTTTCTTTTTCATTTTACAGACCCAGTCTTAAAAATTCTTTGCCACACTGCGTATTCATCGATAGCTCAAAGCGGAGCTTAAAGGGTGTCCTCCTTCACAATGGCAATTTATTTGGGTGAGTCCCAATTGATCATTTAATTTGTCTTTGTGAAGAGTATGGAGACATAAAGAGAGTCATTGAGTTGTTGCAATATCACACAATTGGGACATATGTGTTGACATTAAAATGGTACGCTTCCTTCTTGGTCAGCAACGCGGATACACAAAATATCCCTGTTATCTGCGCATGTGGGACAGCAGAGCACGTGAGAAGCATTGGGTGGAAAGAAATTGGCCTCCACGATCTTCCCTCAAACCTGGTGATCCAAACATTCTACATGAGCCACTTGTTGATAGAAAAAACATAATATTCCCACCCCTGTACATGAAACTAGGTCTCATGAAGCAGTTTGTTACAGCTTTGCCAACTCAAGGAGGCTGTTTCAAATACCTCATTACGGCATTTCTTTGGAAAAAATAAAGCCCAGTGTATTTGATGGTCCACAGATTCGGCAACTCATCAAAGATCAACATTTCATCGGAACAATGTCAGAACTGGAAAAGAATGCTTGGTTATCATTCAAGGCCATTGTCAAGGACTTTATTGGAAATACACGAGCAAAGAATTACACCGAAATTATTCAGAAACTCTATGGACTCCTACAAAATGCTTGGCTGCAACATGAGCATCAAGGTGCATTTTCTGCATAGCCATCTTGATACGTTCCCGGAAAATCTTGGTGGCGTCAGTGATGAACAAGGAGAACGATTCCACCGAAATCTGAAGGTCATGGAAGGACTGTATCAGGGTAGATGGGATGAACACATGCTAGCTGACTATTGCTGGAGCATTCGGCGAGATTGTCCACAGATTGAACACTCCAGGAAAAGCTACAAGCGCACATTTTTATCTTAACTGCTACGACTTGCACACAATTTTCCAGACAGTAGCAATATATCCTTTGTATGAACAAAATAGATGTAAACAAAGTACATTCAGGTAAATTATTTTTTCTTTATTTTTCATTCTACACAGTATGGCAAAGAATTTTTAAGACTGGGGTCTGTAAAATGAAATAGAAACAAGAAATTATAATTTGTATTGGTTTGTTATTCAAAATAAGTCCCCCCGGCTTCAATACACTTGTTACAGCGATTTAATAATGATTCGAATGCCTGTTCCAGTTCACTTTGCGGAATTGCCTCCAAAGCACGCGTCGAAGCTGTTTGTATGGTCGAAATATCATCAAAATAACACCCTTTAAACGTCATTTTAAGTTTTAGGAATAAAGAAAAGTCGCAGGGTGCTAAATCAGGCGAATACGGTGGATGATTCAACACACAGACGTAATTTTTCGCCAAAAAAAAACTACGAACAAGAAGTTAGGTGTGACTGGGTGCATTATCGTGCAACAAACACCAACTGTTTTCATCCCGATATTCTGGACGAATGCGACAAACTCTGCCCATCAAACACCTCAAAACATTTAAATAAAACTCACCAGTAATTGTTTGTCCACTTGGAACGAATTCTTGGTGGATAATACCCTTACTATCGAAGAATGTAATGAGCATTGTTTTGATTTTCGATGGAACTTTTCTGGTTTGTTTGGTTTGTGGTGAGTTTTTTGACTTCCATTCCGCACTTTGTCGCTTTGTTTTAGGATCATATTGAAAACACCATGTTTCATCACTTGTAACAATCGATTTTAAGAAGTTTGGATCATTTTCAGCGGCTGAAATGATGTCTCTGCAATGTGCACTTCTCCTTGATTTTTGTTCATTGGTTAACGTGTGTGGAACAAATTTAGCACAGACTTTTGTTGTTTAGCCCAAATCTTCATGCAGGATGGTTCGAATCGTTTCTTGGTTGATGTTAAAAGACTCTTCCATCATTCTTAGTGACGCACATCGATTGTTTGCCACGAAATCACGCACTTCTTCAATAATCTCAGGTGTCCTAGATGAACTTGGTCTTCCGGTACGCTTATCATCTTCTAGCGTATCTCTTTCGTCCAAGAAACGTTTGTGCCATAGGAAAACATTTTATCTATTTTAACAAAACTCACCGTAAACTTGTTTCATCATTTGGTACGTTTCCGAGGCACTTTTACCAAGTTTTGCGTTAAATTTAATAACAGCCCTTTGTTCCATCTTAATAATTCAACATGAAAAAACTTTACTTCTCTAATGAACGCCAGTTTCGTTTGAGTTACTTTAACAACTGCGCAGTACTTTTGGCAGAAAGCAAGCAGATGGTCACGGTTTATAACGCATTAGCGATTACACTGGTGACGCCACCGTAGGCAGAAATCTGGCGCCAGTCTTAAAAATTCTTTGACGCACTGTGTATGTATGAAATTTGTATGTTTTTCGAGGAACATGGAGGTTACCCTGTATCGTAAAATGTTGATGTGGTAGAAAAAAAACTGAGGTCATATTTGGATTCACAACCCAAAAGTTAGTAAAAAATAAGTGGCAGATCTAAGTCAACGGAAACTGTGTTCCCCAGTGTAATTAGCGATTTTTAGAAATTCGCACTACCACTCCAGGTTTGAACCTGAGGTCCCTCCAACAGCAGTCTGAATCTCTAACCACTGAGCCATCCGGGTTTCGATTCCAAATTTGGAATGCGTGTACTCCATGGGTACACTTATTCATGGAATCAACTGGAAAAGCATTATTCGATGGCACATCTGCGATAATAGATATAATCATTGTCACATGCTGGGCAATTGGACCGCACAATTTTATGACAAATATAGTGATGAAACGACAATATATTATTTATGAGATTGACACTTAATGTAAAAACGTACCTAACGATACTTTTTACATAACGAAATTGCTTGAGATCAGTGACTTTGTTGTATTAATTATTTATGAGTGCCACTTTACACATTTATTAAACAATTTCTCTTGAAATCTGTAATATCTAAAATGAAGTAATACTACACTATCTACCAACAAGTAATTGGACACCCCTGCAATCGACGATATCTGCGGTCCTGATACACGTCACGGCCGCCGCCGCCGTTAAATATAGTGTGGGAAACAACAACGCAACCAGTCGCATGCAAGATGCCACACAGCTCGGAGCTCTCTGATTTCGAGAAAGGTGTAATCGTCGGACGTCACAGAAATGGCCGATCCATACGTGACATATCCAGCGAGTTGAAGTACCCAAAATCGACAGTGGCCTACGTGATTTGCAACTGGAAGATGAGAGGTGACTGTCGGAATGTGCCCCGACACGGCAGACCCACATAACTGGGAGTTAGAGACCAACGGATACTGGCCAGAGAAATTCGGAAGAACCGCACCAAATCGGTAGGCCACATCCTCGAGGAGTTTCAACAGGCATCCGGGAGTGTTCTTTCGATGAATACCATCCGTAAGGAAGCCCATCTGCTCGGTTATCATGGACGTGCGGCCGCCCACAAGCCTTTGATCACCAAATCCAATAGCGCTGCTCGGCTAACGTGGTGCAAAGAACGTCGACAGTGGACCGTTGAACAGTGGAAACAGGTTCTCTGGAGCGACGAATCAAGGTTCACCCTCTACCGTTCGGATGGCAGGGTCTGGGTTTGGCGTCTGCCTGGAGAACGCCTCCTGCCGGAATGTATTGTGCCAACTGTGAAGTTCGGCGGCGGGGGAATTATGCTATGGGGATGTTTCTCCTGGTATGGCACGGGACCCTTGGTCGCAATTCCTGGTAGACCCAACGCCGAGACCTACTGCACCATTTTGGATGACCATGCACTTCCTACGTTGTGGCAGTTTTACGGGGTAGACCGATGATACTTTCAGGATGACAATGCCACCTGTTATGTTGCGAGGTCCACCATGGCTTGGTATGGTGACAATGGGGTTAATCGAATGGACTGACCTGCGCTGAGCCCGGACCTTAACCCTATCGAGAAAATCTGTTACGAGTTGGAGCGTCGACTTAAGGGGTGCCCCCACCGTCCGAAATCGGTGAAGGAACTGTCCTGTCTTCTCCAAGTCGAGTGGAAGAAAATACCGCTAGCCGTCGTACAACGCCTATTTGAGAGTATGCCCCGGAGGGTCGCAGCTGTAATCGCCGCTCGTGGAGGCTCCACCAACTATTGAAAGTGAATAAACTTCGTTTTCCTTTGCTATCACAGGTGTCCAATTACTTGTTGGTAGATATTGTAGATTACATTTATACTTATTGACGCAGTTATTTGTAAGTACGTAGGGCTACTTATATTTGAGCATGCCATGTACTCGTTTACAATACGATTGTACTTAAAAAAGATCGAGTAGCTGAATACTCTCCTTTTTAAGTAGATTTTTTTAAGGGTGTGACATGCGAAGAATGCATAGCATAAATTATCTACACAGAGCACTAGTGTACTCTCAATTTTTTTATTCGTTGTGAGTTTCCTATGCAATGGTTTGGAACTCGAGATCGTTTTAAATTGACAATAACATTCAAGTATGTTTAAGAAAAGTCCAAATGTTCTGCTTCATGGTATTATTTCGAAGTGCCTCTAAATATAAAATTTATTCTTGATAGCTATAATAGCTTTTGTGTTAAGGGGTTTATAGTTTAATGCATGGGCATCATACCGCTCTACACTTTAAGTACCCGTTTGTTTATTGCAACACAATACACTATAGCTGGCGTACCAACTGATGTGTTGGGAGAAAGAATATCCTTTGCCGCAATAACCTAAATTTTAAGCGATATGCTACCCACATTTTCCGATCGCGCTACAGAAATTCAAAACCAGACCCCCCCCCACCTCCCCCGCGAGAAAAAAGAAGACTCAAATTTAACAGTTAATCAACCTCAAGTATCTCCGCAAAAAGCTCCTGTCAGTGGAAAATGTCCCTCATATGAATGCGTAATAAGGGAGAACATAATTTTTCCGTTGATATACAAAAAGAAACACCGAAAGACACGAAAATTCAGACTCCTCCACTAATACCTCTTTAAAACTGCAATTTACCGTTAATATACGACAGGAATTGCGGAAAGGTTTCAGAACATTCCGTAGTTATGATTAACAGCTCTCGAAAACGGCGATTTCCCGTTGATGTTCGAAAGAAATTGCGGAAAGATTTTCCGAATTTGTCATTAACAGCTCTTGAAAACGGCGATTTCCCGTTGATGTTCGAAAGAAATTGCGGAAAGATTTTCCGAATTTATCATTAACAGCTCTTGAAAACGGCGATTTCTCGTTAATATTCGAAAGAAATTGCGGAAAGATTTTCCGAATTTGTCATTAACAGCTCTTGAAAACGGCGATTTCCCGTTAATGTTCCAAAGAAATTGCGGAAAGATTTTCTGAATTTGTCATTAACATTTTTTGAAAACGGCGATTTCCCGTTGATGTTCGAAAGAAATTGCGGAAAGATTTTCCGAATTTGTCATTAACAGTTTTTGAAAACGGCGATTTTCCGTTAATGTTCGAAAGAAATTGCGGAAAGATTTTCCGAATTTGTCATTAACAGCTCTTGAAAACGGCGATTTCCCGTTAATGTTCCAAAGAAATTGCGGAAAGATTTTCCGAATTTGTCATTAAGAGCTCTTGAAAACGGCGATTTCCCGTTAATGTTCGAAAGAAATTGCGGAAAGATTTTCCGAATTTGTAATTAACATTTTTTGAAAACGGCGATTTCCCGTTGATGTTCGAAAGAAATTGCGGAAAGATTTTCCGAATTTGTCATTAACAGTTTTTGAAAACGGCGATTTTCCGTTAATGTTCGAAAGAAATTGCGGAAAGATTTTCCGAATTTGTCATTAACAGCTCTTGAAAACGGCGATTTCCCGTTAATGGTCGAAACAATTTGCGAAAAGATTTTCCGAATTTGTCATTAACAGCTCTTGAAAACGGCGATTTCCCGTTAATGTTCAAAAGTAGTTGCGGAAAGATTTCGGGAAATTCAGAACTTTCCGTTAACACGTCTTAAAAACGGCAGTTTACCGTCAGTATAAGAAAAGAATTTTGGAAAGGCTTCCGAAAATTCAGAATTTTCTGTTAAAACTTCTTAAAACGGGTATTTACCACCAATAAAACAAAAGGAATTGCTGAGAGCTTTCGGCAAATTAAGAATTTTCGTTGACATCTCTTAAAAACGGTAATTTACAGTCAACATAAGAAAAAATTGCGGAGAAGTTTCGGAAAATTCAGAATTTTTCGTTAACACGTCTTAAAATCGGCAGTTTACGTTCAATATAAAAAAATAATTGCGGAGAGGCTTCGAAAAATTCAGAATTTTCCGTTAACACGTCTGAAAAACGGCAGTTTATCGTCAAAATAAAAAAAGAATTGCGGAGAGGTTTCGGAAAATTCAGAATTTTCCTTTAACACGTCTTAAAAGCGGCAGTTTACAGTCAACATAAGAAAAGGAATAGCGGAGAGGTTTCGAAAAATTAAGGACTTTCGTTAACACTTCTTAAAAACGGTACTTCACTGTCAGTATAAAAAAGGAATTGCGGGGAGGTTTCGGAAACATCAGAATTTCCCGTTAACAGCTCTTAAGAACGGAAATTTCCCGTTAATAGAGTTGGGTAAAAGTTTTGGATAATTCAAAATTTTTCATTAACACTTCTTGAAAACGGCAGTTTTCTGTTATTAACCGGAGAAATATGAACAGAAGCAGGTCTGTTCTCTTCACGTAAGAGAAGTACCTGAAATTCTCGTTCTTTCCGTTATTTCACGGAGACGTTTGAATCAGGAATGGGCTTCGTTAATTCACGAAACGCATCACGTGGAATGGTCGTGAGTTCCAAGAAGTTTTTTTTTACAGTGCAGCTGCTCTTGTTGTTTCGCATGACGAAGAAATTCAATCAAGTCGGTATAAACTTTCAAGCCTTTTTAAGTCGGGAAAGAAAAATAGTTTACTGCAGCTGACATATTACTTCGTGTTTTACCAAGAAACGTCTTGCTGTTCTTCATCAGCCAAATATAAACCAGACACGTATGATTATAACAGGCGAGGGAGGTCAGACCGTAGTCAAAGTGCAACCGAAAAGGAAAAGAAAAAGAAAAGCATAGTTCCTGAAACAATAGATTCAGCGGTGGACGACATCTCACATGTAATGTCGGAATCATCCATCTTCGCGCCGCTCAAAATAGCAATGCATGAAGGGTCAGACCGCGAATAGACACAAGATTTAAAACATCCTGATGATCTCCAGCTAATGAAAGGAAGCCTGGAACGTTATGTAATCCGTGGCACCTTGTAAAACGAACACCTGTGTCATTGTGTTCACTCGCGCCTTTGTCTTAAGAGAGTCAGAAACCTAACAAATCAAGAGTTGAAACAATACAGAAGCAGATGAAAAAAAAAACCAAACGCTTAAGATTCGAAGAGAACTAAGTTATCATCAGAGGAATTCAGATAAAGTGGGAGCGACACCTGAAGTTGGGAAATTGTGATACAGTGAGGGGTTGGCTTTTTTCGGGAAAAGAAAACGAAATTTCTTCCAAAAATAACAGCAGTCAAAAAGATTTCTTAGAAGCCGACAAACCGGGCGTCATCGTGTTCTACATAAAACTGTTTTTTTTTGGAGGTTTAACGACCACCGTGAGCAACTCAATGGGCTATAAGCAGTCGCCCGTCCCTAATTTAGGGTCACTGGTTCCAGGGAAGGGAGAGAACCAGTGCCGTAAGACAAACACAACATCCATGCCTCCCCGGGATTCGAACCCGGACCCCGTTCGGACGAATGATCAGAGGTCAGCGCCTTAGACCACTGCGCCACCGGGGCGGCCATAAAACTGTTCCCGAAGTTTGTTCGCATTTCTGATCTTTCTGCCTGCAAACTCGTTTACACGTAGTTCTACGGATGTTCTACTGTAGCTTCAATCGCTCGCTTTTTAACTCGGTTAAACGTAATTCATTTATACACTCTTTGTTATTATACATTAAAATTTGAATTTCCTGTGAATTTACACCACACCGTGTGGTTAATTACGTTGACGAAAACAGCTAATACACTGACGGAAAAAAAAAATCCCAACACCACGAAAAAATAGTTGTAGAGGAATGAAATGGCGGCAATACATTCGTACAGGTAACATATTTAATCGATTAAGGTTTCAAGATCACAGCTTAATGTAAGCGCGAGAAGAGCCATTTTAAATGTGAAATGCTGGTACATTAATAACCGGTATAACCGCCAGAATGTTAAATGCAAGCACGCAAACGTTCATGCATTGTGTCTTACAGGTGCTGGATGTCAGTTTGTGGGATGGAATTCCATGCCTGTTACACTTGGTCGGTCAATACAGGGACGGTTAATGCTGGTTGGGGGTGACGCTGGAGTTGTCGTCCACTGATGTCCCATACGTGCTCGATTGGTGAAAGATCTGGTGATCTAGCAGGCCACGGCAACATGTCGACACTCTGTAGAGCATGTTGGGTTACAACAGCGGTATGTGGGCGAGCGTTATCCTGCTGGAAAACACCCCCTGGAATGCTGTTCATGAATGGCAGCACAACAGGTTGAATCACCAGACCGACGTACAACTGTGCCGTCAGGGTGCGTGGGATAACCACGAGAGTGCTCCTGCTGTCATAGGAAATTGCTCCCCAGACCATAACTCCAGGTGTAGGTCCAGTGTGTCTCGGCCGCAGACAGGTTGTTTGCAAGCGCTCACCTGACTTCCTTTTAACCAACGCACGGCCATCACTGGCACCCAGGCAGAACCGGCTTTCATCAAAAAACACAACAGATCTCCACTGCGTCCTCCAATGAGCTCTAGCTTGACACCGCTGACGTCGCAAATGGCAGTGGTTTGGAGTAAGTGGAATGCACGCTACAGGGCGTCTGGCTCGGAGCTGTCCTTCAAGTAACCGATTTGTAACAGTTCGTTGTGTCACTGTGGTGGCAACTGCAGCTCGAATTGCTGCCGCAGACGCGGTACGATGCGGCACGGCCATACGCCGTACACGGAGGTCTTCCCTCTCAGTAGTGCCACGTGGCCGGCCGGAACCCGGTCTTCTTGAGGCAGTACCTTCCCTTCACCACCACTGCCAACAATCATGCACAGTGGCTACATTCCTGCCAAGTCGTTCTGCAATATTGCGGAAAGAAAATCCACCTTCTCGTAGGCCTATTACACGTCCTCGTTCAAACTCCGTGAGCTGTTGATAATGGCTTCTTCGTCTTCTTAAGGGCATTCTTGACTCACATCCACACACTACGTCGAATCTCAACGATAACTAACGCTCACGAACGTTACAGCGCGTATTTACAGTAAACCTGCTTTGCATGTTCCGAGGGGCGCTACTAGCGCCACACGTATGTGCCGAGCGTGAAATTTGCATAGACGTCATCTTACAGATGTACTCTCACCGCCTACCAACTGTCGTTCATCTAACACAACCCCTTCTTGGTGTTGGGATTTTTTTACGTCTGTGTAGATCACATGCGTCATAAGAGACCGACTTTTTTTAATTGAAGATTTAACGACCACCGTGAGGTACTCAATGGACTATAAGCAGTCGCCCGTCCCTAATTTAGGATCACTGGTTCCAGGGAAGGGAGAGAGCCAGAGCCGTAAGACAAACACAACATCCATGCTTCGAGAGGATTCGAACCCGTACCCCTTTCGAACGAATGATCATAAGCTAACGCTTACACCACTGCGTCAATGGGGCGGAATCGACGACATGGGAGTCCGTTGTTGTACATAGGGTTGGGGAATTATGCATTAAAGTTAATTTTCTACGTGACGCGTAAAAGACGCGTAAAAATGCGTAATCTTATATATAAAATACAAAACGTCTGTTTGTCTGAAGCAGCAAAAACTCTCGAACGCCGAACTGCGGCACCGTGAAATTTCCCCTAACTTATTAATACTGGAATTTGTAGGTCAACGCAACTGTTTTAAGATCTCTACGTTGTTCCGTTCGCGAGTTATGAATTAATTAATAAGCTAATCAATAAAGTCAGCGTCGTTTGCTACATCATCGTTATCTGAAAGCACGTGACTACATTCATTGCCGTGGCACATCCACAGGTGTTTCTATTCTTTGAAAACTATGCATTGCTTTTTTTTTCATGATCACAGAAAAATCCCTGAAATGGCAATGGGCTGGACACACTGACCATCGTTGGACAGTCGAAATTTTAGATTGGATTCCAAGGGACAGGAAAAACCCAGAAGAAGACCACATGGGAGATGGGTGGATGAAATTCGAAAGTATGCGGGAGTAACATGGAGGCAACTGGCAAAAGACAGACCGTTGTGGAAGAGGCTTGGAGAGACCTTCGTCCAGCAGTGGATTGATAATGGTTGACAATGATGATGAACTCTTTATGTATCACAAACGCAATTTAATTATTTGTCCCTTAGCTGTTCCTTAAAGAATTTCAAAGACAAATTTCTAAGAAAATCTGAAGTTTGTTTCAATACGTTTATAATAAAGTATTTTTCCAGATAAGAATTATATATTTTGAGAACCTGACGAACGCACATGCAGTTATTGTACTGGATAAACCTAAATGACTGTTTTGGTACTATGGGATGTTTTTCAGAAGGTGAGCATGTCTCATTATAAATTTACTAACTTGATAGCAATGGCATACAATTCTGTGCAAATATTTTGTCATTACTGTGAAACTACTTGGCGGTACAGGTTTATAATCAATTATTACTACTATTAGAATAACAAGTGCTCTATGGGATTGAGGTCGGGTGATTTTGCTGGCCAAGGGAGAACGCAGACATCGCTGTCATGTTCCTGAAACCAGTCATGCACTCCCTTAGTGGCGTGTCACGGCGCATTGTGCTGTTGGTAGACCCCATCACCAAGAATCACCATCAAGGTAAACGTCCGACATGAAGACTTGCATGTAGTCAGCAAAGATTTGAGCCTTTCACTGGCCGAGCCGGGCCTGTCTGTATTTTAAGACTTACGGGCCTTGAATTTCGCCTGTAATTTAAGACTTACCGGCCTACAATTTCGCCTGTAATATAAGACTTACGGGCCTACAATTTCGCCTGTAATTTAAGACTTACGGGCCTACAATTTCGCCTGTAATTTAAGACCTACAGGCCTACAATTTCGCCTGTAATTTAACACTTACGGGCCTACAATTTCGCTTGTAATTTAAGACTAACGGGCCTACAATTTTGCATGTAATTTAAGACTTATGGGCCTACAATTTCGTCTGTAATTTCAGACTTACGGGCCTACAATTTCGCCTGTAATTTCAGACTTACGGGCGTACAATTTCGCCTGTATTTTAGGACTTTCGGGCCTACAATTTCGCTTGTAATTTTAGACTTACGGGCCTACAATTTAGTAGGCGGGCTTGGACGGGCCTGCACTTGCATGTCTACCGTGTAGTCAGGTTGTTGATAAATTTAGGTCATTCTGTTTTTGAAGTCTCTGTCTTTCCCTTCTCGTAATCATATCTTTTGTTTCTCGCAATCATTCTTCTCTCCCGCCTTGTGCTATTTTTTATTTTTTTATTTATTTTGCCCGCATCTTTTCGTCTTTGATCTTTAGCAATCGAACTGCCCTTTGAATCCATATTCCATTTATTTCGGAAGTTTTCACCAGAAAAACATTTGCTCCTTACGATGATTTGCATTTATAGGAATTGGGAATCAATTAAAGCTTCAATATGCGCTAGTAAACTATTCTTAGGCTTTGTCTTTATAATTTTGATTTGCTATTTGCTTTCTTTTAAATATGGATGAATATTGGGTTATGTAAATTAGAGGTTCGGGGAGCAAAACAATCGGAAAATTGTGTTACATTTGGATTTTGGGAGTTATATCCTAAACCTGAAGAATTAAAATCAAAGACGTAGGGCCAACAGAATGGAATCATATTCTGCATACGAGAGTTTGCTGTATTAACAATTACCCATTAATCATGTTATTGTGTGTGCGTATGTGTAACTGAGCATCAATTTATATTATGTTCTGGGCAAAAGTGTCAAAGAAGACAGTACTTGACTATTATAAACAGTGATCTGACCCTACGAAGGATTCGATTATGAAATGACCATAATTTACTTAAATTCACTTAATACTATTTATAGCATTTGCCGTATTTGTGGTTACTGGTGGGTTAGTTAACTTACTTATGCCCTCTTTCTTACGCTTTCCAACCGTAGGTTGAAGAAGCGTATATGGTCCAGCTTTGTCGGTCCGCCTGTCCGCACGATAACTGGCGTAAAAATGGTTCAATTTCGATGAAATTTTATTATGTGGTAGGGGACCACCTGGGGACGAACCCTATTGAAAATGGGACAAATGGGGTCAAAGGTCACGACGTAGGAGCGGGATCCATTCCATTGCACTTATACGCCATAACTTGCGTAAAAATGGTTCGATTTCGATGAAACTTCAGTATGTGGTAGGGGACCACCTGGGGACGAACCCTATTGAAAATGGACGAAATGGAGTGAAAGGTCAGGATATAGGATTGCGATCCATTCCATCGCCCTTATCCCATATTATTAAGGTGGACGTCAAGTAATTTTGCTTCCTGTACTTCCAATGGAAAAACTTTTGTACACATTTCCTTCACAATAAATGTGTCCCCAAGGACGAAAATTTGAACATCGATTAAAATAACTTCTTATTATCACTTGGAATACTTACTATTTTCTAAATCATAAACATAATTTTATAAAAAATCAATAACTTTTCCTTTGATATTGTTGAAACCAGAAAAAGGATGGCGCGACCTGTACTTTGATGACGTTAGTAGACAAACAAATGTTGGATTGCATAATTATGGTTATGTTTTAGAAAATATTAGGTATTCCAAGTTAAAAAATGAAGCTATTTTAATCGACGTTCAAATTTTCATCCTTGTGAACGCATTAAAGAATTGTCCAGAAAAAAGATGGCGCGACCTGTATTTTCATGAAGTCAGTAGGCAAACAAATGTTGGATTGCATAATTATGGTTATGTTTTAGAAAATATTAAGTATTGCAAGTTATAAAATGAAGCTATTTTAATCGATGTTCAAATTTTCATCCTTGGGAACGCAATAATTGGGAAGAAAATGTGTACAGAAATGTTTCCATTCGAACTACAGGAAGCAAATTTACTTGACGTTCACCTTAAAGGAGCAACTCTTGTATGTATGTAAATTTTATTTTGAAAACGGCTCTAAGGATTTTGATGAAATTCGTTAACCTACCGTTTTCTGGTACTAGAAATCGATTTAGCTTGATCTCGACTTTAGGAAAATTCGTTTAGTGGGTTAATAACCACCCCGAATTACCACGTTTTTAGTGTAATGTCATGGCGTCGTCCGATTAGATGTTGGCGCGCGGTCACGCCATCTGTCTCCTTACGTTTTGCGTTGTGTGCGGATCCTATTTAAGTTTTATGACGTCACAGTCTTGCGAGCAGATGGTCGCGATTCCCACCTGCCTCATTACGTCACGCGTTGTGTGCGTGTGTTCGTCCGCACGATAACTGGCGTAAAAATTGTTCGATTTCGATGAAATTTTAGTATGTGGTAGGGAAACTACTGGGAAGGAAACCTATTGAAAATTGGCGAAATGGGGGTCAATGGTCAGGACATAGGAGCGGAATCTCTTCCATCGCCATTATGCGTCATACCTTACGTAAAAATGTTTCGATTTGGATGAAATGTTAGTATGTTGTAAGAACTTGCCTGGGGACGAATCCTATTGAAAATGGGCGAATGGGGTCAAAGGTTAGGACACAAAAGCGGGATTTATTCCATAGCCCTAATGCATCATAACCTACGTAAAATCGGTTCGACTGCGACAAAACTTTATCATGTTATTTCGGAGGTATACTGAACCAGTTCTGTTGAATATCATCGAAATGGGATCAAAGGTAAGGGCACAGGAGAGAGATTTATTCCACAGCCATTTTCCTCATAACTTGAGTAATAACTTAAGTAATGATTTCTAGTATGTTAGAAAGCGTATCATAATCAATGCATTGCATGATTTTACTAACTTGTTACACGAGTTCCGAGTTAGTCCAAAAGGCTACAGTACAAATACCGTCTGTGTTAAAAAAGCAAGTGACAGATACGCAAATAAAACCTAAGCCGGACCTGAATGGCCAGGTCAGGCCGGGGCGGGCCTGACATTAATTGGGTGAGAACGGGCCGGGCTCGGGCTTAAAAATTTTGCTTCTGCAGGGTTCTAACCAGGATGGAGAGGTAGCCATTGACGTTCACGGACCCACCGAGAGGTACTAGCGGTCCCAGGTCACAATAGGAAAACATTTAGACGTGCACACTGCCACCGCTAGTGACGTCTGTGAAGTAGAAACTTCGATTCGTCGGAGAAGGTAACTTTTTTCCACTCTTCCACTGTCCAATGACGGTTGTCCCATGCGAACTGCAGGCGTCGTTGCCGGTGGACCTAGGTGGTTAACATGGGCGCCTTTACGCAGCGTTGACTCCGGAGACCCATGCGTAACAGGGTTCGCTCTACTGTTATAGGGGATACGAACCTAGGCGCTCCAGTGTTCATTTGCGGGATCAATTGCTGCTATGTTACGCGTGGATTGTCCTTTACCAGCCGACGAAAGCGCCGTTCTCTTCTGGGGACCATGGCAACAGTTATAACGTCATGAGGTACTCGGTGTGCCATTGGTCCATTCTTGGTACACCCTTACTACAGCACCTCGAGAACAGCCCACGAAGTCGGCTGTTTCTGAGATACTTCCACCCTTGGCGTGCTAGCCGATAATCATTCTTGGTACACCCTTACTACAGCACCTCGAGAACAGCCCACGAAGTCGGCTGTTTCTGAGATACTTACACCCTTGGCGTGGTAGCCGATAATCATCCTTGGTACACCCTTACTACAGCACCTCGCGAACAGCCCACGAAGTCTACTGTTTCTGAGATGCTTACACCCTTGGCGTGCTAGCCGATGATCATTCTTGGTACACCCTTACTACAGCACCTCGTGAACAGCACACACGAAGTCTGCTGTTTCTGAGATGCTTCCACCCTTGGCGTGGTAGCCGATAATCATTCTTGGTACACCCTTACTACAGCACCTCGCGAACAGCCCACAAAGTCTGCTGTTTCTGAGATGCTTCCACCCTTGGCGTGGTAGCCGATAATCATTCTTGGTACACCCTTACTACAGCACCTCGAGAACAGCCCACGAAGTCTGCTGTTTCTGAGATACTTCCACCCTTGTCGTGCTAGCCGATAATCATTCTTGGTACACCCTTACTACAGCACCTCGAGAACAGCCCACGAAGTCGGCTGTTTCTGAGATACTTCCACCCTTGGCGTGCTAGCCGATGATCATTCTTGGTACACAATTACTACAGCACCTCGCGAACAGCCCACGAAGTATGCTGTTTCTGAGATACTTCCACCCTTGGCGTGCTAGCCGATAATCATTCTTGTTACACCCTTATTACAGCACCTCGAGAACAGCCCACGAAGTCGGCTGTTTCTGAGATACTTCCACCCTTGGCGTGCTAGCCGATGATCATTCTTGGTACACCCTTACTACAGCACCTCGCGAACAGCACACGAAGTCTGCTGTTTCTGAGATGCTTCCACCCTTGGCGTGGTAGCCGATAATCATAATTGATACACCCTTACTACAGCACCTCGCGAACAGCACACGAAATCTGCTGTTTCTGAGGTGCTTCCACCCTTGGCGCGGTAGACGATGATCATTCGTTTTTGAAGGACCGTCAAATCGCAACCTCTAACCATTGTGTTCACGTAATGCACTATGGCTCATCTGTCCTGGTCGGTCGATTATATCTCCGTTTGGTCGAACTTGTCACGTGAATTCTTTGACGCGCCTGAGCTGGTACACTGTAATTCCATAGGTAGTCATATTATACTGATACGTCCGTGTATAGATCAATTAACCCTTTAACTACCATGATCCAAAAATCTTGTATCACTCTAAATACCATAACACCCGGAACTGTCTGTTGCTTCACTTCTTTAGAGTTTAGTGACAACAGTAGTGACTGGGAGTGACTCCTGTTGATCCCCCATAGGTAGAGTAAATTTGAAGAACAAGTGAGGGTAAGAAATCTGACTCACTCTAGGCAGGCGTTTCTGGCGTTTATGGCAGTTTGTACGCACGGGCGTTTTTTGGGCGTTATGGTCGTTAACCCTTTAACGACCACAATCGAAAAATCTTGTATCACTCTAAATACCATAACCCCCGAAACTGTTTCACTTCTTTAGAGTTTAGTAACAACAATAGTGACTGGGAGTGACTACTGTTGATCCCCCATAGGTAGAGTAAATTTTAAGAACAAGTGAATGTAAGAAATCCGACTCACTCTAGGCAGGCGTTTCTGGCGTCTACGGCTGTTTTTACGTACGGGCGTTTTGGGCATTGTGGTGGCTAACCCTTTAAGGACCACGAACCAAAAATCTTGTATCACTCTAAATACCATAACCCCCGAAACTCTCTGTTGTTTCACTTCTTTGTTTAATAACAACAATAGTGACTGGTAGTGACTCCTGTTAATCCCTCATAGGTCTAGAAAATTTTAAGAACGAGTAAGGGTAAGAAATCGGACTCACTCTAGACAGGCGTTTCAGGCGGCTATGATCGTTTGCACGTACGGGCGTTTTGGGCGTTATGGTCGTAAAAGGGTTCAAGGGACTGGTGAACACCTGCCATTATGTAAGCGCAGATGTTGTCCAACACATTGTAGAATCTATGCCAAAACGCATCTGTTCTCTTATTCGAGGTCAAAATATTCATTTAATAAAAGTGAAGTGACCATATGTGTAGTTTCTGTAAATATATGCTCGTCAGAGAATGAGAGTGGAAAAGGTAATAAATAACGTCTTACTATTACTATGAAAATAGGTTTTTGTTTTTGCGAACTCACATGTAGCGGTTCTCGTTGATCTCAAGGTGTTCACAGATCGTAATTTGATACCCAATGCTTTAGAGGAATTACACAATTTTATAATGATGCCCGTAGTTCCTCTAACGATGATCATTAACTTTCAAATACCGGAAAAAATCAAGAACAATGAACAGTTAATTAATTTACTTTCCGGAAAAAACTGAAGCTTTACTCTTCCTAATTACCATTTTTAAAGGAATAAATAAATATTCAGTGAATTGCCCGTTAATTGTATTAAAAAACGTCAGGGAAGTGTGCTTGCTTTCCGACACACGTTGTTTTAAAGGAATTGTCGGAGTTGAGCAGTAAGTGTGTGTTTACATAATGCCTCTAGCAGTTTGGCGCAAAACAAAATCTAGATATTTAATGAAAAATTTAGTGCAGGGTACGAAAATAAAGTCTGTAATGTGCTTAGCAAACAGCGATGTGTGATTAACGAAGACAAAGTTTGTATTCAAGTGCTAACGCCAATTTGTTGAAAAAAAAACTGTTGCGATCCTTTCGACAAGGAGTTCAGCTGCGTTTCATAATAGGCATGCTACGTTGATACAAAGCGTTCCTAGAGAACAATACCTACTTTCAAAGAGGAATCCCGCTTTAAAAAAACAGCCGTGAGCATTGTAAACAAACAGGCTAAATACAGATAGTCAATTAAGCATAATGTTCTGTCATTTGGAAGTCCTTCTGTCAAATGGTACAATCTGGCATCGAAGTTGTCGAGAACTGCTTTGTTGTAACGATTGGTTTTTGGCGTTTGCAAATGGCATCACGTGTAACTTTTATTGCAAGTCTAAAAAAACAATTACTTTTTGTAGAAAGGTAACGGCATCAGTTATGTCTCTAAACACTATCCTTTATAATACCGAGATAAATCTTCGTGCTGAATTCTGTTTTTTAGTTATGTTTTTAGTTATTTTGCTGATGACGTAGTCATTTTTGCAACTACCCCATCAGAGCTGCAGAGTATGATCCAGGAACTTGCTGACAAGAGTAAAGAAGTGGGATTAAAAATGAACTTTCAGAAGACAAAAGTGATGTTCAATGCTTTTACAAGAAATGAAGATTTATCGATTGATGGAGAAAAACTGGAGATAACAGATACATATGTTTATCTTGGACAGCAGATATCAAGTGAGGGTCACATTGATGAAGAAATTAATCGGCGTATAAAACTTGCCTGGAGAGCTTTTGGAAGAAACAGCATAATTTTCAAGAGCAATATGCCGTTATGTCTTAAAAGAAAAGTGTTTGATCAATGCATCCTTGCAGTGCTTACGTATGGTGCAGAGACTTGGACCTTAACTAAAAGAGACATACAAAGGCTGCAGACAACTGAAAGCAGCATGGAGAGGTGTATGCTTGGTATAACCAGGAGAGATAAGAAGAGGAACTCGTGGATCCGAAAAATGACGAGAGTGGAAGACATCATGATCAGAGTTAAATCCCTGAAATGGCAATGGGCTGGACATACTGCCAGAAGGACAGACCATAGATGGACAGCCGAAATTTTAGATTGGATTCCAAGGGACAGGAAAAGACCCAGAAAAAGACCACATGGGAGATGGGTGGATGAAATTCGTAAATATGCGGGAGTGACATGGAGGAGACTGGCACAAGACAGACCGTTGTGGAGGAAACTTGGGGAGACCTTTGTCCAGCAGTGGATTGATAATGGTTGACAATGATGATGATGATGAAACAAAATCCTCCGAGAATCAGTCTTTGAATTTACTCTTCAAAGGAAAAGAAGATGTAATAATCTTTTAAACAAAGCAAGTACAAGGGTTGAACATAAAAATGTGAAACACCTAGGATAAAAAGGTTTTACGTACCACTGTGACGTGCCTGCCCTGCAGAACGCACTCGACCTAAAGGCAGATAGCAGCGAGAACCAACACCTGCATAGCTCAGTTGGTAGAGCGATTTGTTCTGGAATAAGTTGACTCGGGTTCGATTCTCGGCGTGTACCAAAAATGACTGAGAAATTTACTTCGTTATAATGGCGCCAGAACTTTCCGGATGACCCGGCCGTTAAAGATCTCACAATGGTGTGATGTTCTTTCCACATCGCGAGACAAGAAAAATAAGGGAATCCCTTCTTCAGCGCTTCGAAAAAAAAAAAGTGTGTGACGTTGCATTCCACACACCAGACTGACTGGGAGTTCTCAAGTGCACGTTCTACAGCGGATGGCTGCCTACAGCGGTTCATAGTCACTGCTGACAGGGGGGCCATGCCTCGGCCCTCTTTCGGAGGGTGGGGGTGGGGTGGAAAAGATATGGCGTGCCTGATCCGCAGGACGCACTCGACCTAAAGGCAGATAGCAGCTAGAACGAACACCTGCATAGCTCAGTTGGTAGAGCGACTTGTTCCGGAATAAGTGGACTCGGGTTCGATCCCCGGCGTATACAAAAATAACGAAGAAATTTACTTCGTTATAATGGCGCCCGAACTTCCCGGATGACTCGGCTGTTAAAGATCTCGCAATGGTGTGATGTTCTTTCCACACCGCGAGACAAGAAAAATAAGGGAATCCCTTCTTCACCGCTTCGTAAAAAAAAAAGTGTGTGTGACGTTGCTTTCCACACACCAGATTGACTGGGAGTTCTCAAGTGCACGTTCTACAGCGGGTGGCTGCCTACAACGACTCATAGTCACGGCTGACCGGTGGGTCATGCCCCCGGCCCTCTTTCGGGGGGAGGGGGAGATGTGACCGGCCTGACCCGCTGGACGCACACGACATAAAAGCAGATAGCAGGAAGAACGAACGTCTGCGTAGCTCAGTTGGTAGAGCGGCTTGTTCCGGAATGAGTGGACTCGGGTTCGACTCCCGGCGTAGACCAAAAATGACGGAGAAATTTACTTCGTTATAATGGCGCCAGAACTTTCCGGATGACCCGGCCGTTGAAGATCTAGCAATGGTGTGATGTTCTTTCCACTCCGAGAGACAAGAAGAATAAGGGAATCCCTTCTTCAGCGCTTCGAAATATAAAATGTGTGTGACGTTGCATTCCACACACCAGATTGACTGGGAGTTCTCAAGTGCACGTTCTACAGTGGATGGCTGCCTACAAGGATTCATAGTCACGGCTGACCCGTGAGCCATGCCCCGGCCCTCTTTCGGAGGGAGGGGGAGATGTGACGTTTCTGATCCGCAGGACGCACACGACATAAAGGCAGATAGCAGCGAGAACAAACGTCTGCGTAGCTCAGTTGGTAGAGCGACTTGTTCCGGAATAAGTGGACTCGGGTTCGATCCCCGGCGTGGACAAAAATGAAGGAGAAATTTACTTCGTTATACCACCTTTGGCATTCAAAACCTCCTGAAACCTCCTTGGAATGGACGCATACAAATCCTAGATGGTGGTTAGTAGGATGTTACACCATTCTTCATGGAGAAACTCCTCCAGGTCCTTGAGAGATACAGGAGAAGGATAACGGGATCTTAATCTGTTTTCCAATACAGACCACAGTGGCGTTTAAGCCTGGTGACTGGGGAGCCAAAGGAAGGTGTGAAAGTTTGTCCTCATGTTCCTCATTCGACATTCCGAACTCTGCGAATTTGGTCGTTATTATTCTGATAGATGACATCACCTGCAGGAAACAATGGAGCCAAAATGGTTTCATACGCGCTGCCAATCATCCGTCCTTTCAGGGCGATCAAGAGACCTTCTGAAAACCACGATATGACCGCCCAGAGCATGACAGAACCACCACCATGCTGCACTGTTGGGCGCAGGCAGTCGAGGTTGTACGCTTCTGACGGTGTTCTCCACACGTAAACGCATCCTGCGGAGTGGAATAGTGTACATGTGGATTCATCTTTCCACATTACACGCTTCTGTGCCTCCGCAGTCCACGTTGTATGCTCCTGGTACAATCACCAGAGGTTTTGCAATAGCAGCTCTGCCATGAATATCTTGTTTGCGCAGTTCCCTGCGCAATGTTTTCGTTGATACTGGGGTCTGGAGATGCAGATTGAGCTTCTCACTGAATTTGGGGCCCGTGGTGTTGTTATTAAGGGCAGGTTCGTGGAGAGCGAGCTCGGGCACCAGTGCAATAAAATCTCCGCCACACCCCCACCTCGACTCCTCCACTAACCACTTAATCCATATTCCCATTTCCCCACCCACCATTCCACTACTTCCCGACAACCCGACCGGTTGCAACTCTTCACTGCGGTGGATAATTTTTCATATTCTCCTCCTCCGCACATCAGTGATATATCGTTGCAAATAAACAGTGGTACTATTATGTCAAAATTATGATCAGAGTTTTGTAGTAGCAGTGGTACATACACTGAAGAGCAATTGAATTTGAGATACCTGTCTAGTAACGTGTAGTACCACCTTTCGCCCTGATGACGGCGGCGATTCGTCTCGGCATGGACTCGACAAGACACCGGAAGCGTTGGGAAGCCATACGGATCCACGACCCCTGAACAAGCTCCCACAGTTCACGAAGATTTGATGGAAGGGGGTCATCTCTCTCGATGGCATCACAGATGTGCTCGATGGGATTGAGGTCACGTGACCTAACTGACCAAGGAAGCAAGCTCACGTCGGTGAAGTGTTCATCCAACCATTCGGATACAATTCGGGAGTTGCATTGTCTTGTTGCTGGATGAGGTCCCCAGTGCGATGTTGAAGACGCACAAACAAGAGCAAATAGTCGTCCTGGATATCTCGGTAATGTTTCCCTGTGAGGAACAATGTCACACGTGCCTGGGGTTCCATTTCAGTCCACGTAAACAGTGCCTAGACGAGAAAGTCACCCCCACCAGCTTGAAGAGTACCCTGCTGGCAAGAAGGATCCATCGCTTCATGTGGTTTGCGACGTACTCGTATCCTGCCATCCGCATGTACCAACGTGAATCTCCACTCATCAGTCCAGGCAACATTTTTACACATGTATAGAGTCCAGTGGCGATGTTCCCGCGCCCATGCTAATCTTTTCACCCTGTGATGTGCGGTCAGCAGCGGTACCCTCGTGGGACGATGGCTTCTGTACCGCATAGCGAGGCGATGGTTCTGGATGGTGTGGCTACTTACACGTTTTTGTGCTCCACCGTTAAACTGCCGAGTGATTTCTTGCCCTGTGGCCCGTTTATCCGCTGTTACAATGCGAGCTAGCCGACGACGACCGCGCTCATACACACGCTGTTGTCCACGGCAGTTGGCCCTTGTAGGGATAGTTTTACCAGATTCGATGTACTCACGATGCACCCATGACACAGTGGTTCGTGAAAATCCTAGTGCCTGCACGACTTCCGAGATGGAGTGACCCATTCGTCGGGCCCCGACAATTTGCCCACGATCAAATGCGCTTAGATTCTTCGTCTTACCCATACTGCGACCGACTCATACTGATTCCCGTCGTATCACTCCTTACATTGTCGGATCACCGCATACGTCATGTCGTTTCTGTTTACAGGGCCGCCCACAGCGTCACATTTGCCTAACGCCAGCTGTCTCTAATTCAATTGCTCTTTAGTGTATAAATCAAATATTGTATACACTTACAAAATTTTATTTTAAAAACACTTTCGAAACCTTACGGATTTGTGATGTCAGCTGACAGAAAAACACACATAACGCCGTGGATTGTTAGACATCGTGGTGTAAGGTTAACGTGCTCAGATAGATATCGAGAGATCCGGGATCCAATTCCCGACGGTGACCAAATAACAATTTTTCGGTTGCTGTGTGTAGCTAAAACGTGAAAAGAGCGATATTTATTAACTGGTTTGTGGAAAGAGCATGTTTATTAACCGGTTCTGTTGAATATTATCGAAATGGGGTCAAAGGTCAGGGCATAGGAGCGAAATTTATTCTACAGCCATTATCGTAATAACTTGAGTAATGATTTCTGGTATGTTGGAAAACGTATCATAATCAATGCATTGCATGATTTTACTAACTTCTTCATATCAGAAATATCTTTTACGCTCTTCAGTAGACAAATAATTGTATACTGATTACAGCCCACTCTCTCAGCGATTAATTAGCCGTCAAGAGTTTCCCTCTTCATGCAGATCAACTATTTTTACTCTGTCCGCTGTGGACAATTCCACATTTTAACCATTATTGATAATGCACACAAATCATACCCTAATAACAACAAGAAGCGACTACCACAATGCTCTAGTAGCTCTGCGTCGACCCTTATAAAGGCTGGAGTAGGATTGGGATTCGCTGCTTTCAAATGGAAGCCGCGAATGAGATAAAAAAAATTCTATGGTTGGCTGCAACAACTGATGAGATCAGATCATATGTAGAGGAATTTAAGAAGGGAGTGTCTGACCCCAGGTCTTAAACAACCCTTAGAAATAGGAAGCTAGGAGATTTAGGCTAGAGTGCCCGATAGGAAAGTGACATGGAAGCGAGGTAGAAAGGGGGAGGAAGACGCCCTGATTTATTACCGGGCGGCCCGTACTCTGGGTCCGACGGCTTAACGTGCCCATTCGACGCACGGCAGATATTTAGTGGCTCGAGCGTTTGTACCTGACTGGGATCGAACCCGAGATCTTCTACTTGGCAGTTAGGGACGTTGACCACTATGCCACCCGTTTCCCGAAAGCTCTAGTAGATCAGATCAGATCACAAGTAGAGGATTTTAGGAAGGGTCTGTCTGTCCTCATGTCTTAAACAACCCTTAGAAATAGGAAGCTAGGAGATTTGGGCTAGAGTGCCCGATAGGAAAGCGACACGGAAGCGAGGTAGAAGGGGGGAGGAAGATGCCCTTATTTATTACCGGGGGGCCAGTACCCAGGTCCCGACGGCTTAACGTGCCCATTCGATGCACGGCGGATATTTAGTGGATCGAACCCGAGTTCTTCTCCGTGGCAGCTACGGATGTTGACCACTAGGCCACTCGCGGTTCCAATGCTGTACTAGTAGATCAGATCAGAACATATGTAGAGGATTTTAGGAATGGAGTGTCTGACTTCATGTCTTAAACAACCCTTAGAAATAGGAAGCTAGGAGATCTTGGCTAAAATGCCCGATAGGAAAGTGACATAGAAGCGAGGTAGAAAGAGGGAGGAAGACGCCTTTATTTATTGCCGTGGGGCCAGCACCCGGGTCCCGACGGCTTAACGTGCCCATCCGACGCACGGCGGATATTTAGTGGTTCGAGCGTTCGTACCTGCCTGGGATCGAACCCGAGGTCTTCTCCGTGGCAGTTAAGGACGTTGACCACTATGCCACACGCGGTCCCAATGCTCTAGTAGCTCTGCGTCAATCCTTATAAAGGCCAGAGTAGGATTACGATAGCATTAGGAAGTAGCCAATCAGGTAAGAGAATGTTTACGATTGGCTGTTACAACTGATACGCAGCCAACGTGAATGCCAATGTGTTTGTCAAACCCCATATTCTTTGTCATATCTTAAGAACACAAGTAGCTACTGGAAAAACTAAGATATTTTTGAAATTTCGATGAAATTTCGCATCTATAAACGATGAAATAAGTATGAAAATTGGCTAGATAAAAAAAAAGTCAAACTTAAAAATCCACGGTTTTTGCAGGTGACACAATACTTTTGCTCACTACTGTAGAAGGTTAAGAGATATCGTGTTCATAGGAGGATGGTATTATGAGAATTCTCTATTTATAAAATGACGCTCTGAAGGAAGAATTGGAATGACTGCACTTGACAACAAAGATATAAGTGTCTGAAGTTCCTAAAGACCACGCTCTGTCAAACACTTTATTAAAGGATTGATTACCAGATGTTGTTCTTAAAGCTTTAATGTAAATGTTCCAAACCTACTTTGATTGATGATTCTTGAAAGGCTTCATATCAATCCATTAATAGACTCGTAAATAATCTATAATTCACAGAAAGTCACTTCGCTATTGATAGCAGCTCTTCACTTATTTTTCCTCATAAGAATTTATGCGCTGCGTGGCGTAAAGACTGGATAGCCTGTTCTTAGTTTTGCATTTTATGAAGAGGTATTTCTTTTTATATGTTTTTCTTCCCCTACGATATTTCATTTCCCTTGGGCTTATATGCTTTTAAGATTGTTTGTCTGAGTAGAAATGCGTTTCGAGAAAACAACTCCAGTCTATCTCTGAACCAGTTTGAACGAGAGCTGTTTGTTATAGCTTCAAGAAACTCGTGATATCTGGTTTGTATTTTACGAGAAAACGGCAGAACATTATTGATGTTGTAGAAATTTGGTTTGAAAGTCAATTTTCTCTTTCTCGAGAAACTGTGGAGACCAATTTCCACCCGAAAAAACATTTCATTCGAAGAAATTTCTGAAGAAATACTCGATGACGAAATCCGATTCTGGCACTACAAATGCAGCGAATATTTCCTAAACGCATTATTATTCTCTGAAAAAATGTGTTTTCTTCAATTCCTCTCCTTCTTGTGAAAAATTGATTGCCGAGTGTAGCATAAAAAAAAATGAAATTCATGAAGTGTCGTATAAAATACATTGCTGTCCAAAATTAAAGTTCAAAAGCAGTCTTAAGATATATAACTTATAGATAAAGTTCAATGAAAGGAATGTAAAGGCAGTGATAGCTGGAACATTAAAGACATAGACTGGTATCAACAAGTTAAGTATACGTAAAAAAAAAAGGACATTTTAAAAAAAACGACACATGGGATACAAAACAATGTAACCGCCAAGGTGGCGCAGTGGCCTAAGCGATGACTTCAGATCGTTCGTCCGGAAGGGGTGTGGGTTCGAATCCCGGTGAGGCATGGATGTTCTGTTTGTCTTACGGCACTAGCTCTCTCCCTTCCCTGGAACCAGTGGCCCTAAATTAGGAACGGGCGACTGCTTATAGCCAATTGAGTTGCTCACGGTGGTCGTTAAACCTCTAATAAATAATAATAATAATAATAATAAAGTACAGATGACGTGACAATGGAAATATGAAAATCATGACGCAATACCATGAAACGATTGTTAGAAAAAGCGAAGTAATACATCATGAAAGAAATACTGGGTTACACCATATGATACAAATTTTGAAGATGACAATCCGATTTTTGGTGTAAATGTGACAAGGATGGTAAGTCTGATCACATCCAAAAACTTGAAAATGTCATCGTCCTGGAGCGGGACTCGAACCCGCGTCTCCTAGATAGCGCCCGGGTATGCTAACCACTACACCACCCAGAACGACCAACTCTCAAGTTTCCGATTAATTTGAATATAACCATCACAGGATTCGCTAGTCGAACAACCTGCATTCATGTTTAGCGAATCAGGAGGTTAAGAATCCTATCCCGTGACTTCCCGGAGGAGCAGATAAATTGCATAAATAGAATACCCGGGCACTATCTGGGAGACGCGAGTTCGAGTCCCTCTCCAGGACGACGAAATTTTCAAGTTTTCGGATATCTGAGTTACCATCCTTGTCACATTTACACCAAAAATCGGATTGTCACCTTAAAAATTTGTATTACATGGTGTAATCCCGTATTTATTTCATGATTTATCTGCTCCTCCGGGCAATCACGGGATAGGATTCTTAAATTCCCGATTCGCTAAACATGAATGCCGGTTGCTTCGTCTAGCGAATCCTATGATGGTTATATTCAAATTAGTCGGAAACTTGAGACCTGGTCGCTCTGGGTGGTGTAGTGGTTAGCATACCAGGGCGCTATCTGGGAGACGCTGTTTCGATTCCCATTTCAGGACTGTTGGTGATTTAATTCTATATAATATGCACTCAATAACGCTTTGAGTATTAATCACAAATGACGACTAACGAAAGAATTAGAATTTTTTCAACTCACTGAACGGAAGATCGAAAAGTGGGAGAGTACTTAGCACCACTAATTAAGTAATCGAAATTTATTTACATTAAGTTGACTCACAACACGATGATCGTTCACTGATGACGGCAGGTTAATTTAACACACACATAAATTGACATACTTTTTACAATAAGTCAAGCACACACACCGCCATGTTAACATTTTCGTTGCCGACGAGAGAGAAGGAACAACGGCAGTTTCACTTCGCCTGTAGTAGTAAGCGAGAGAGTTTCGCCCAGTGCGGCAGTGCCATCTATCGTCTAGTAGAACTGCGAACAGACACATTTTGGTAATTTTTCTAACAAGGACGACGAATTTTTTAAGTTTTCGGATATTATCTGACTTATCATATTTACACTAAAAAACGGATTGTCATCTTCAAAATTTGTATTGCATGGTGTAATCCCGTATTTCACTCATGATTTATCTACTCCTCCGGGCAATCACGGGATAGGTTTCTTAACCTCCAGATTCGCTAAATATGAATGCCGGTTGCTTCAACTAGCGAATCCTGTGATGGTTTCATTCAAATTAATCGGAAACTTGAGACTTGGTCGTTCTGGGTGGTGTAGTGGTTAGCATACCCGGGCGCTATCTGGGAGACGCGGATTCCAGTCCCGCTTCAGGAAAATGAATTTTTCAATTTTTCGGATATTATCTGACTTATCATCCTTGTCACATTTAAACCAAAAAGCGGATTGTCATCTTCAAAATTTGCAAAATAATACATTTTTCGAGTTGAGAAAAAAGCTGCAAAAATGCTAAAATGTCATTTCTTGTCCTCGTCGCTCCCTGCTAGTAGGGGGTGGAAACTGGACACGGGTCAACGGGTTGACAATTTCTTGCGGGACAAGGGTCAGCTCAAGGTCTTCCTGACCCGATTTCAACCCAATTTATTTTCGTTTTAGTTTTGAAAGGAAGAAATATTCAAAGAAAAATGTTTTGGGTTGTAAGAAAAGTCATGACGTATTTCGGCACCCGATGGCGGTTGCGCGGTTTTGGAAGTACTAGAGGACTGCACAGCTCTGTTATCGCTATGGCATTCGACAGGCGCCAGTTCTATCTGCAGTCTAAAAGGAATAGTGAGCGATTTGGTTGATTTGCGGAGATTTGACATCAAGTTGAAGATGGAAGACCAAACTGTGCGCTTTCGCCATATTTTACTGTTTTACTTTCGTAAAGAGAAGAACGCGCGTCCAACTTGTGAAAAGTTGGGTAAAGTGTACGGTGATAATGCTCTACAAGAACGTCAGTGCCAGCGGTGGTTCGCAAAATTCCGTGTTGGTGATTTTGAACTCAACAATGCTCCTCGGTCCGGGAGGCCCACCGAGGTTGATGACTACCAAATCAAGGCATTGATCGAGTCAAACCCACGTTACACGACACGAAAGATTGCAGACACATTGCACATCCATCATTCAAGCGTTCACGACCACCTGAAGAAGATGGGATACGTAAGCAAGCTCGATGTGTGGGTTCCTCATAAACTCAAAGAAGCTCAATTGACCGCGCGTATAAACATCTGCGATATGCTCATTAAACGTGAGGCAAACTATCCTTTTTTGAACTGACTGATAACTGGTGACGAAAAGTGGATTGTGTACAACAATGTGCTGCTCAAACGGCCTTGGTCCCGACGTGCTGCTTCGCCTCAAACGACATCCAAAGTAGACATTCATCAGTTCTGGTCCCAGTGTGGTGGGATTTTAAAGGTGTCTTGTTTTCCGAGCTCCTACCATGGAACCAAACAATCAATTGGAATGGGTACTGTCGACAATTGGACAGTTTGAACGAATCCATCATCCAGAAACGTCCTGACCTTGCGCCGTTAGGCTTCCACTTGTTTCGCTCTCTTCAACAGTCCTTGCGTGGTATAACGTTCAATTGAGATGAGGCTGTAAATCAGCACCTTGTAAAGTTTTTCGCCACGAAAGACAGGTCCTTCTATGAACAAGGCATTCTGCAGCTCACTGAAAGATGGGAAAAGGTTATCGAGCAAAACGGGCATTATATCATTGATTGATCTTTGTTCTCTCTATCAATAAATGTCCTTTGCAAAACATGGCATTTGGAAGTAGCAGGCGAAGGTACGGAAGGTCTTCGAATCAGAACTGCGAAGACTCGGGAAGAGCTGCTTGCATTATGCCGTTTGTTTTCGTTCGCCAGACTGAGTCAAAGAAGCTTTTTTTGCAGTGAAAGCATCGACATATTTTAATACCGATGACAATTGACTTTGTATATACATGTGTGTATATTTAATTTAGTTTAGTTTGTGCATTCTCTGGGCTCCGCAGCTAGCTTAGCTAGCCTCGAATATACGCCACTGACAGAATAGGTCCCTGGGCGCCAATGGCTACCTGTCTATTCTCGCTGACCACAGGTATCCCTTCATGTTTGACTCTGGTGGTGACGTTGTGTACCAACCTGACAATGCATCGTACCACGTCGTTAAGAACGTGCACGACTGGTTCCAGGAACACGACAGAGATGTCTTCGTTCTCCCTGGTGGGACTATTTGGATCAACAGGTTCGATGGGCCGACCCACAAACACGTAATCTCCGGGATTTCCGTACTCTACCGCAGTCGAAATGGACGAGGGGCGACCTTCCAAAGCCTCATTGCGTCTATGCCACGCCCTTTCGCAGCTGTCATCCGGACCAACATTGGTTATTCACACTGGCGTACACTGAAGTGCCACAAAAACTGGTTCACCAGTCTAATACTTGGTAGGTCCCCCACGGGAGCGCAGGACTGCAGAAATACGACGGGGCATGGACTCCACTAACTTCTGGAAATATGCTGTAGGCAATGCACACCATACTTCCTGCAGAGCGTTCCACAATTCTTGTGTATTCCGAGGTCTCGGATTCCTGTGTTCGATAGCGCGTTGCATGGCATCCGAAATGTCACGTTCATATCTAGCGACTTGGGTGGAAATGGCAACACCCAAACTCAGATGAATGCTCCTCTAACCATAATGTGGCGTCATAACACTTGTGTGGAGGTGCATTGTCCTGTTGGAACAGACCCAACGCATCAGCATGAATGCAGGACATGAACGGGTATACCTCGTCAAAAAGGATGCGCACATAGCGTTAGGCCGGTCACAGACGTTTGTAGACGTACCAGGGGCCCCAGTGAAGTCCAGCTAAACACACCCCACACCTTTACGGACCTCCCCGCCATCCGGTACAGTTCCCTGTTAACAGGCGGTATCCATGGCTTCATGGGATTTGCACCACACACGAATCCTTCCATCTGCCCGATACAGTTGGAAACGCTACTCGTCAGACCAGGCTACTTGTTTCCAGTCATCAAGTGTCCAGTGGCGGTGTTGCCGTGCCCAAGCGAGGAGCATAGCTCTGTGTCGTGCACCCATCAAGGGGACTCGAGTTGGGCGTCGTCTCCTAAAGTTCATATTGTTCAGGGTACGTTGCACAGTCCGGACGCTGATGCTTGTTGAGGCTCCAGCATTGAATTCCGATGATACCTGCGAGAGTGTTGCGTGAAACGATTCTTGACAGCCGACGATGGTCACGTTCACCCAATGTCTTTTTACGGCCACACTTGTATCGTAGGTTGGAGGTTTTGCCGGAATTCTTGTAGTCACGGTACACCCTCGCAATGGTCGTCTGTAAAAATCCGAACTTCGCTTCTACCTCCGAAATTTTATGGCCCATCTCACGAGCGCCAACTATGACACCGCGTTGAAAATCGCTTAAATCGTTGTTACTTGTCATTCTCATGCCGAAAACAGCTCTGACAGCTGGCAAGAATGTCTATCTCTTCATATACGCACTGGCGGACGCAACCGAGTGCGCGCATAGGTGACGTTGCTATGTATTTCGCATAAGCTCGTCTGTACCAGTTTTTCTGGCACTTTAGTGTATATTCAAGGCTAGCTATGCTAGCTGCGAAGCCCAGAGAATGCACAAATAAAAGTTAATTAAATATACACAAATAAAAGTTGATTAAATATACACAAATAAAAGTTAATTAAATATCATTATCATCATCAACCATTATCAATCCACTGCTGGATGAAGGTCTCCCCAAATTTCTTCCACAATTGTCTGTCTTGGGCCTGTCTCCTCCACGTCACTCCAGCATACTTTCAAATTTCATCCTTCCATCTCCCATGGGGTCTTCTTCTGGGTCTTTTCCTGTCCCCCGGAATCCAGTCTAAAATTTCGGTTGTCCCCCGGTGGTCCGTTCTTCTGGCAACATGTCCAGCCCATGGCCATTTCAGTGATTTCACTCTGGTCACGACGTCGTCCATTATCCACAAGTTCCTTTTCTTATCTTTACTGGTTACACCAAGCATGCATCTATCTCTCCATGCTGCTTTGAGTTGTCTGCAGCCTTTGTATGTCTTTTTTAGTTAAGGTTCATGTCTCTGCTCCATATGTAAACACTGGCGGGATGCATTGATTAAACACTTTTCTTTTGAGACATAATGGCATACTGCTCTTAAAAATTGTACCGTTTCTTCCAAAAGCTGTAAGTTTTATACGGCGATTAATTTTTGCATCAATGTGACCCTCACTCGATATCTGCTGCCGAAGATACATGTAGGAATCGGTTACTCAAGCTTTTCCCCATCAATCGATAAATAAATTTATCCGTCATTTTTTGGTCTACGCCGGGATTCGAACCCGAGTCCGCTTATTCCGGAACAAGTCGCTCTACCAACTGAGCTACGCAGACGTTCATTCTGATTGCTATCTGCCTTTATGTCGTGTGCGTCCTGCTGGCAGGTACGTCACATCTCCCCCCCCAAAGAGGGCCGGGGGCATGGCCCACGTGTAAGCCGTGACCATGAATCGTTGCAGGCAGCCATCTGCTGTAGAACGTGCACTTGAGAACTCCCAGTCAATCTGGTGTGTGGAATGCAACGTCACACACATTTATTTTTCGAAGCGCTGGAGATGGGATTCTCTGATTTTTCCTATCTCGCGGTGTGGAAATAACATCACACCATTGCGAGATTTTGAACGGTCGGGTCATCCGGTTAGTTCGGGAGCCCTTATAACGAAGTAAATTTCTCCGTCATTTCTGGTCTACGCCGGGATTCGAACCCGAGTCCGCTTATTCCGGAACAAGTCGCTCTACCAATTGAGCTACGCAGACGTTCATTCTTATTGTTATCTGCCTTTATGTCGTGTGCGTCCTGCTGGCAGGTACGTCACACATTGTACATCACTTTTGTCTTCTGAAAGTTCATTTTTAATCCCACTTCTATACTCTTTTCAGCAAGTTCTTGGATCATACTCTGCAGCTCTGAAGGGGTAGTTGCAAAGATGACTACGTCATCAGCAAAACGAAGGTGAGTTAAGTAATCTCCATTAATCTTTATCCCTTTGTTTTCCTAGTTCAATGATTGAAAGACATTTTGCAATGTGGCGTTAAAAAGCTTGGGAGATATGGTGTCACCTTGTCTCACTCCCTTTCCAATTCTTAATTAAATATATAAAAATAAAAGTAAATTATCAACGGTATTAAGATATGTCAATGCTTTCGCTGCGAAAAAAAAAAAAAAAACACGAGCGGATTCGCTTCTTTCGATTATGAAAATCAGTCTGGCGAGCTATGATCAACGGCATCAACGTAACGCAAATAGGTCTTCGAGAGACTTCGCTGTTCTGATGCGAAGAGCTTCAATACTATCTCCTGCCAGTGTTTCCATGACAACATAAATGAGCTACGGAGCTCGTGAGTGGCCATTGCTTTGGCCAAGGGTTTGCTCCGAAAAAGCGAAGACTTCGGACTACCTCAGTCTCTCCATGCTTCCAGCGCGTGTTTAGCGAGAGTTGTTTCAGTTTGTGGGAAGTATCAATGAATTAAAATCAGTGATATTATATCTTAAATGAAGATTAAAAAATGAACAGAATGTGTTTAATTCCCTTGATGAATACAAGACAAATCAGTAAGAAACATTACTTGTTACATAAAGTTGAGTAATTGAACATAGTGTTTATTCAGGTGTACAAATTTGCAGATCAATATTAAACTAGTTGTTCATCAAAAACTGCAACTCTCGAAAGACGTTTTTCTGCATTAGAAAGATTCAAGATATACACAGTGCGTCAAATAATTTTTAAGACTGGCGCTAGATTACAGCCTACGGTTGCGCCACAAGTGTAATCGCGAATGCGTTATAAACCCTGACCATCTGCTTGCTTTCTGCCAAATATACTGCGCAGTTGTTAAAGTAACTCAAACGAAGCGGCCGTTCATTAGAGAAGTCAAATTTTTTTCATGTTGAATTATTAAGATGGAACAAACGGCTGTTATTAAATTTAACGCAAAACTTGGTAAAAGTGCCTCGGAAACATACCAAATGATGAAACAAGTTTACGGTGAGTTTTGTTTAAGTAGATCAAATGTTTTCGTGTGGCACAAACGTTTTTTGGACGGAAGAGATACGCTTCAAGATGATAAGCATACCCGAAGACCAAGTTCATCTAGGACACCTGAGACTATTAAAAAAGTGCGTGATTTCGTGGCAAACAATCGATGTGCGTTGCTAAGAATGATAGAAGAGTCTTTAAACATCAACAAAGAAACGATTCGAAATATCCTGCATAAAGATTTGGGCTAAACAAAAGTCTGTGCTAAATTTGTTCCACACACGTTAACCAATGAACAAAAATCAAGGAGAAGTGCACATTGCAGAGACATCATTTCAGCTTCTGAAAGTGATACAAACTTCTTAAAATCGATTGTTACAGGTGGTGAAGCATGGTGTTTTCAATATGATCCTAAAACAAAGCGACAAAGTGCGGAATGGAAGTCAAAAAACTCACCACAAGCCAAAAAAGCAAGAAAAGTTCCATCGAAAATCAAAACAATGCTCATTACATTCTTCGATAGTAAGGGTATTATCCACAAAGAATTTGTTCCAAGTGGACAAACAATTACTGCTGAGTTTTATTTAAATGTCTTGAGGCGTTTGATGGGCAGAATTCGTCGCATTCGTCCAGAATATGGGGATGAAAACAGTTGGTGTTTGTTGCACGATAATGCACCCAGTCACACCTCACTTCTTGTTCGTAGATTTTTGGAGAAAAATAACGTCTGTGTGTGTTGAATCATCCACCGTATTCGCATGATTTAGCATCTTGCGACTTTTCTTTATTCCCAAGACCTAAAATGACGTTAAAAGGGCGTTATTTTGAAGATATTTCGACCATACAAACAGTTTCGACGCGTGTTTTGGAGGCAATTCCTCAAAGTGAACTGGGACAGGTATTCGAATCATTATTAAATCGATGTAACAAGAGTATTGAAGCCGGAGGGACATATTTTGAATAACAAACCAAAACAAATTATAATTTCTTGTTTCTATTTCATTTTACAGACCCAGTCTTAAAAATTCTTTGCCACACTGTGTATCTTAGAGCTACACAAGAACATGCACATTCGAGCAACTTGGCTGTTTTGTCAATAGAGAAAAACGTTATTTTTAAATATGAAAAAGTACTCGGAAGAAACATTTTTGTGAAAATGTCGTTCACACAAAAGGAAAGAAGAATGGAGTTCATGTGCAAATAAGTGTTCAAATCCTAATTCTCATAATTATTTGGTATCATGTTAGCAATGGCATGTACCTAAAATTTAGAATAAAAAATTTTACTTCTATTACTTAACAATTAAAATATAAACTTCACAATTTATAAAACAGTGCATAGAGATTCTGGAAAAGAATTGGATAAAAATAAAATCAGCAAGAATATTGTGGCAACACATAGCGTTTCAAGTTGATTCTTTGCAGTCATTCAACCCAAGCTTTTCATATATTTAGGAAGCTTGTTATTTATAGAAAGCCAAATCAAGGACAAAGCTGAAAAAAAATTTCCGGAAATAACGTTCCAAAAAAAAAAAACATGTTGTTTTTTAATCCTCCATAAATTCAACGAAATAATTTTTCAGGTTGAAGCACCTGCCTTGTCCTTCAGAATTCGAAGCTTTGAATGATATGAATTTCACGTGTCACTGAGGAACCACTTTTTAGAATGACACGTCGTTACATAGTCACCAAAGAGGAACGTTTAAAGTCGTCTGCAAAGAGAGAGAGAGAGAGAGAGAAAGAGAGCTTTCCCCATTTTGAGCCTCCCTCCCTTCCAGTTTACACCATCCTAATTTTGGCTCCGTTCCACTTGGACACGGCTCAGCTGAGGAAATGAGGGAATACACATCTGTTTTGTCAAGTAACAGTTTTGTATTCCTTCATCGTCCGATAGAAAGCACTTTTGTTGCACTTTTGTTGCTGTCTGACAAGCCTGCTGGAATGCTATGCGGAATCGAAAAACATTGGCGTAAAAATTGTGTTAGATAGTTTCACCTCGCGTGCGTCTATTGCCCTCCGATCACACAAACATGAAGTCATTCGGTAGCTTCGCAACATGGCTGCAGCAAAAAGGAAGATGAATTTCTCTCAATTCCTCCCTCTTTTCGAAATAAAAATTCAGATTTCGCAGTCGAAGGGAAGTACAGCACATTAATAAAAAAAAAAATGCTCACGTGATTTTTATTCCACTAACAGAAATTTTTATATAGCCGGCGGGTTTTGCAAAAACTACGACAAAGCATTTCATTTCCCGCTTCATCTCAGCAGCACTGATCATGAACCTGTAAGAGAATAAAGAGCACTCCTCCCTGCTCTATGACTTAAGGCATCACGGGGAAGGGATAGTCTCCCTGACACGGACATCATGCCACTGGGTAGAAACAAGTGACTCAAACATCTTCTCTCTCTCCTTTCTTAGGATTAATCCTGTCACTGATGATAAGCACTCCCTTCTAGTCCTTTATTATCTGCCCCATTACCCAAGGCATGATGGGGAAGGAATAGTCCCCTGACACGGACATCATGCCACTGGGTAGAAACAAGTGACTTAAACATCTTCTCTCTCCTTTCTTAGGTTTAATCTTGTCACTGGTGATAAGCACTCCCTTCTAGTCCTTTATTCTCTGCTCGATGACCCAAGACATGATAGGGAAGGGATAGTCCCCCTGACACGGACATCATGCCACTGGGTAGAAACAAGTGACTGAAACATCTTCTCTCTCCTTCCTTAGGTTTAATCTTGTCACTGGTGATAAGCACTCCCTTCTAGTCCTTTATTCTCTGCTGCATGACCCAAGGCATGATGGGAAGGGCTAGTCCCCCTGACACGGACACATGTCACTGGGTAGAAACAAGTGACTCAAACATCTTCTCCCTCCTTTCTTAGGTTTAATCCTGTCACTGGTGATAAGCACTCCCTTCTAGTCCTTTCTCCTCTGCTCCATGACCCAATGCATGAAGGGGAAGGGCTAGTCCCCTTGACACGGACATCATGCCACTGGGTAGAAATAAGTGACTCAACTATCTTTTTCTCTTTTCTTAGGTTTAATCCTGTCACTGGTGATAAGCACTCCCTTCTAGTCATTTCTCCTCTGCTCCATGACCCAAGGCATGATGGGAAGGGCTAGTCCCCCTGACACGGACATCATGTCACTGGGCTGAAACAAGTGACTCAAACATCTTCTCTCTCCTTTCTTAGGTTTAATCCTGTCACTGGTGATAAGCACTCCCTTCTAGTCCTTTATTCTCTGCTCCATGACCCAAGGCATGATGGGGAAGGGATAGTTCCCCTGACACGGACATCATGCCACTGGGTAGAAACAAGTGACTCAACTATCTTTTTCTCTTTTCTTAGGTTTAATCTTGTCACTGGTGATAAGCACTCCCTTCTAGTCATTTCTCCTCTGCTCCATGACCCAAGGCATGATGGGAAGGGCTAGTCCCCCTGACACGGACATCATGTCACTGGGCTGAAACAAGTGACTCAAAGATCTTCTCTCTCCTTTCTTAGGTTTAATCCTGTCACTGGTGATAAGCACTCCCTTCTAGTCCTTTATTCTCTGCTCCATGACCCAAGGCATGATGGGGAAGGGATAGTTCCCCTGACACGGACATTACGCCACTGAGTAGAAACTAGGGATTCAAACATCTGCACCCTCCTTTCTTAGTATCTTCGCTATTGTTATAAATAAATTAAGAAGTAATCAATAAGAAAGGATTTGTTCTAATCATCATGCTAAATGAGAACATTGAATTCCAAAGCTAAGCGGAAAGCCTAGCTTTCTGACTCACAGGTGCACTCCTTCCAGCAGCGTTCAGTTACTGCTTAGACAAAGAATGTATTGCTAAATGACCAGTTTGAATAACAAAGCTAAGGGGGAAGTAACATCTTCTGATGCGCAAGTTCACTCGGTCCAGCCGCGTTTTGCCACTTGTTAGACGGAGAATATACTCATTCGAGCTGATTTCAGTTAATTTTACTAACCCTGAATTAAATCGATCCAGACCTATAAAAGGTTCATACACGAAATTTTTATCAAATCCATTTTATATAATTTCACCCCCTTTTTTAAAATATTGGGTTGGTCCAGGTAAGATGTCCGTTTTCACCCAGTGGACATGTTCGAGCCCTCCAGAAAAATGGTATCGTCCAGCAACGTCACATGGCATGCATCTCAAGGTAGGTACAAATCTGGTGCACGCATTGCTTGCCTCATTTCATAAACAAGGTTCAATCGCAAGTGTACAGATCACGGTCAAAATGGAGAATGCAGATAGGCCGGAAGAAGAAAAATGTTCTTTGAAGCTCGGTCATTGTACGGGTAGGGCGGCCCGAAGCGTTAATGCAGCGTGTGGGCAGGAAACAGCGAATGAACTTTCCATACGGAGAATGTTTGCAAAATTCCCAGCAGGCGAGACGTTCCTTGCATATGCGTCTCATGGTCGTTTACCGGTCAATGTAAGTAACAGATGGGGACCTGAGGAATATATCGTGGAAGCTCACCTGCCGAAGAGTGTCCACGAGATCGCAATGATTCCGTGTTCATCATCGTTCGACGGTTTTCCGACGCCTGCTGGTCTTGAAGAAGGCGAAAGATGTTGCGCGTCTGGGTTTCATACGAATTGACCGCAGCCAATAAGACACAAAAAAGTGGATCCTCTACATCAGCAGTTTTCAAAATAAACCATTTCACGGGAGTTCCGCGAAGTCAAATCTCGGACGTTATTTGTTTGCCCCCATCTCTCTCTCTCTCTCTCTCTCTTCCTTTTCTCTGTCTCTCTCTCTTTCTTTCTGTCTCCGCTCTATTTCTCTCTCTCTCTCTCACTTCCTCTCCTTCCCTCTGTATCTCTCTCTCTCTCCCCTCCATTTTTATCTCTCTCATTTTCTCTTCTTCTCTCTGTACCACTCTTTCTTTTTCTCTCTCTCACTTTATCTGCTTCTCTCTGTACCTCTCTCTTTGTCTCTCTCTTTCTCTCCCCCCTCTATCTCTCTTTCTCGCTATCTGTTTCACTCTCTTTTTCTCTCTGTTTCTCTCTTCCTCTCTCACTTCCTCTGTATTTCTTTCTTTCACTTTCTTTCCTTCAGTCTCTCTTTCCCTTTCTCTTTACCACTCTCTCTCTTTCTCTCACTTTCTCTCCTTCACTTTCTCTTTCCGTCACATTCCCCCTCTCTCTCTCTCTCTCTCTCACTTTCTCTCTCTCTCTCTCTTCCTCTCTCCCCTCTATCATTTTCTCTCTCCATCTATCTCACTTTCTCTCTATCCCTCTATCTTTCTCTCTCTCACTTTCGCTTCTTTTCTCTCTGTTTTTCTCTCTCTATTCCTATCTCTCTTTCTCGCTCTCTCTTTCTCTCGCGCTCTCTTCCACTTTCTTTCTCTTTCTCTCTCACTCTCTTCCACTTTCTTTCTCTTTCTATCTCTTGTTCTCTCCTTCTCTCTCTGTTTCTCTCTCTCCCTCTATCCCTATTTCTCTTTTTACTCTCTCTTTCTCTCTCGCTCTCTTCCACTTTCTTTCTCTTTCCCGCTCACTCTCTTCCACTTTCTTTCTCTCTCTCTCTCTCTCTTTTTCTCTCCTTCTCTCTCTGTTTCTCTCTCTCCCTCTATCCCTATTTCTCTTTTTACTCTCTCTTTCTCTCTCGCTCTCTTCCACTTTCTTTCTCTTTCTCTCTCACTCTCTTCCACTTTCTTTCTCTTTCTATCTCTTGTTCTCTCCTTCTCTCTCTGTTTCTCTCTCTCCCTCTATCCCTATTTCTCTTTCTCACTCTCTCTTTCTCTCGCGCTCTCTTCCACTTTCTTCTTCTCTCTTGCTCTCTTCCACTTTCTTTCTCTTTCTCTCTCGCTCTCTTCCACTTTCTTTCTCTTTCTCTCTCGCTCTCTTCCACTTTCTTTCTCTTTCTCTCTCACTCTCTTCCACTTTCTTTCTCTTTCTATCTCTTGTTCTCTCCTTCTCTCTGTTTCTCTCTCTCCCTCTATCCCTATCTCTCTTTTTCACTCTCTTTCTCTCTCGCTCTCTTCCACTTTCTTTCTCTTTCTTGCTCACTCTCTTTCACTTTCTTTCTCTCTCTCTCTCTCTTTTTCTCTCCTTCTCTCTCTGTTTTCTCTATATATATCCCTATCTCTCTTTCTCACTCTCTCTTTCTCTCGTGCTCTCTTCCACTTTCTTTCTTCTTCTCTCTCGCTCTCTTCCACTTTCTTTCTCTTTCTCTCTCGCTCTCTTCCACTTTCTTTCCATTTCTCTCTCTTGTTCTCTCCTTCTCTCTCTCTCTCTCTCTCTCTAACCCTACCTCTCTTTCCCACTCTCTCTTTCTCTCTCGCTCTCTTCTACTATCTTTCTCTTTCTCTATCTTTTTCTCTCTTTCTCTCTTCCCCTCCCCCTCTGTTTTTCCTCCCTATCCCTCTTTCTCACGACTATAAAATGGAGGTTTTCCGGAGGTTTACTGATGTGTAATGACGTCACTGTAACGGTTTATGGAATGTGTGCTGCCATACCCTTGTGCTTTCTGGAATATTTAGGTTAGGGACGGGCTTAACAGTGATTTTGCTGGCGCATTGACAACCCCGGCAGTTTGACGGAAGTTACGGAGACTTTAAACGGTGACAAAAATCACCGTTTACGATAGTAGTGCGGAGTTGTAAAGAAGCCGAAACTACGAGTCCCCGTCTTACTTGCAACAGCTTCAATATTTACGACAAGCGTGACTCAACTGTTGTCGAGTCACCGACTAGATTGTAACAATGCCAAAATCACTGATTCATCGGCTCGCTTTGAAGTCTTTGTTCATGAGCGAAAGATTACACAAAAACTATCTTAAGCGTGGGAAAAGGGGGATGCGAAAAGAAACCTCACACCACTAGCGACCTCTATCATGTTTCAACACAAAAGGAGAAAAACTGATTAGACATAGTGACATGATAAGCAAAACTACGACGTGAAAGAGATTTTGGAACCCAATCATTGCTCGGACATGGCTAACGACGACATTCTTATCAGTGAATTTGGAACTGTTAGTTTTTGTCACCGGTCAGTGATGTTTCAGTAACGATGGCAAACGTGTTTGCCGATCCAGATCTACACTGGTGTGAAAACTTAAGAACAATGTGGAAAAACTAAAATAATGCCTTAAATAGAAGCAGCACCTAAACGAAAACAAGCTAGTAAAATTATGAATGCATTGATTATGATATGCTTTCCAACATACCAGAAATCATTACTCAAGTTATGATGATAATGGCTGTGAAATAAATCTCCCTCCTGTATCCTGACCTTTGATCCCATTTCGATGATATTCAACAGAAACGGTTCAGTATACTTCAGAAATAACAAACTAAAGTTTTGTCGCAATAGAAGCATTTTTACGTAAGTTATGAGAATAATGGCTGTGGAATAAATCTTGCTTCTGTACCCTGACCTTTGACCCCATTTCGACGATATTCAACAGAACCTTTTCGTTATATCTCCGGAAGAACATGATAAAGTTTTGTCGCAATAGAAGCATTTTTACGTAAGTTATGATGCATAAGGCCAACGGAATGGATCCCGCTCCTATGACCTGACCTTTGATCCCATTTTCAATAGATTTCGTCCTCAAACGGTCCCCTGCAACATAATACAATTTCATCAAAATCGAACCGTTTTTACGCAAGTTAGGACGCACAAGGGCAATGTAATGGATCACGCTCCTGTGTCCGGACCTTTGACCCCATGTCGCCCATTTTCAATAGGATTCGTCCTCAGGCGGTTCCGTACCACATTCTGAAACTCCATCGAAATCGAACTATTTTTACGCAAGTTATGACGCATAAGGGCAATGGAATGGATCCCACTCCTATGTACTGACCTTTGACCCCATTCTGCCCATTTTCAACAGGGTTCGTTCCCAGATGATCCTCTACCACATACTAAAATTTAATCGAAATCGAACCATTTTTACGCAAATTATAACGCATAAGGGCAATGGAATGGATACCGCTCCTATGTCCTGACCTTTGACCCTATTTCGCCCATTTTCAATAGGGTTCATCCCCAGGTTGTCTCCTACCAAGTACTAAAATTTCATCGAAATCCAACCATTTTACGCGAGTTATCGTGCTGACGGACAGACGGACAAAGCTGGAGCATATACGCATCTTCAACCTACGGTTAGAAAGCGTAAATTAACTCAGCAACAGCCGATGCGTAATAATGGAGAATGATTTGTGGTTTTCATGACGTCACAACAAACAAGAAAGGTAACACCGAATTTTCCGTTGTAATAAGCGCGTCTTTTGAATCCGTTCTGACGCAACTTAAATGTATTCAAGCTATTCAAAGTCAACGGAACCGGTATGAAAAACGGTAGTATGTGACCGAAGCAAAAAGTTTTTCCAATAGGGTTTTCATCCCGCAGATATTTCTGTAAACGGAAACGTGAACTTACGCCACTCTCGTGGAAGACTTGTGAGTTAACAAACATTTGAAAATATATGAGAAACATTTCGCAGCGGAAATGCTCTCCAACAAAGAAATAATTCTACAAATCGGACTCCTAGGAGCAGAGATATCGACAAATATAAGACATGCCTCTACGCCTCCTGGCGGGAAAAACCATTCACTATTTTAAGAAGAAAGCATTCTCAAAGGTTTTCTGATGTGAGCGGTATCGGTCGAGGAAAGATTTTTTTTAATCGAGTTTTCAGGAGGTCAGATTTTTCTGCAAATACATCAGAAGCGCTTACGCCCCCTACTGTCTAAACCTTTCTTTACCAAATATTAGAAATACAGTGGATCCCACTTAAGAAGTTCCCGCATAAGAAGTTTTCCCGTTTAAGAAGTTTAATTTTTAGAGTCCCGATTTTTTTCCCATAGTGCTTAAGAAGTTGCAAGGGTCACAAGTTTCAAAGTAAAAACATAGGATTTTGGACCTCGTCCAGCAGATAAGTACATGTCAAAGAAGTTGGGAGGAAACGTTTCTTTGTTCTCCCCGTACATGTAGTAAGCGAAGCCCCTGCCGGGTCCCCACGGTCAACGCATGGGGTCATGTTTACTCCCCCCCCCCCACTTCTTCAGCGTCTGCCCTTTGTGTATCGCAATCGCCTTATCTTTGGGGCTGGGGAAAGTCTGGGAAAGGAAACACTTGCTGAAAGTTAGTCATTCTGTCAGAGTTACGCTCAGATGTTGCACCTCGCATCATCATCATCATCATCATCATTGTCAACCATTATCAATCCACTGCTGGACGAAGGTCTCCCCAAGTTTCCTCCACAACGGTCTGTCTTGTGCCAGTCTCCTCCATGTCACCCCTGCATACTTTCGAATTTCATCCACCCATCTCCCATGTGGTCTTCTTCTGGGTCCTTTCCTGTCCCTTGGAATCCAATCTAAAATTTCGGCTGTCCATCGATGATCTGTCATTCTGGCAGTATGTCCAGCCCATTGCCATTTCAGGGATTTAACTCTGATCATGATGTCTTCCACTCTTGTCATTTTTCGGATCCACGAGTTCCTCTTCTTATCTCTCCTGGTTACACCAAGTATGCACCTCTCCATGCTGCTTTGAGTTGTCTGCAGCCTTTGTATGTCTCTTTTAGTTAAGGTCCACGTCTCTGCACCATACGTAAGCACTGGAAGGATGCATTGATCAAACACTTTTCTTTTAAGACATAATGGCATATTGCTCTTGAAAATTATGCTGTTTCTTCCAAAAGCTCTCCAGGCAAGTTTTGTACGCCGATTAATTTTTTCATCAATGTGACCCTCACTTGATATCTGCTGTCCAAGATAAACATACGTATCTGTTATCTCCAGTTTTTCTCCATCAATCGATAAATCTTCATTTCTTGTAAAAGCATTGAACATCACTTTTGTCTTCTGAAAGTTCATTTTTAATCCCACTTCTTTACTCTTGTCAGCAAGTTCCTGAATCATACTCTGCAGCTCTGATGGGGTAGTTGCAAAAATGACTACGTCATCAGCAAAACGAAGGTGGGTTAGATAATCTCCATTAATCTTGATCCCCTTGTTTTCCCAGCTCAGCGACTGAAAAACACCCTCCAATGTGGCATTAAAGAGCTTCGGAGATATGGTGTCACCTTGTCTCACTCCCTTTCCAATTTTTACGTGTGTTGTATTTTCAAACAGCCGAATCTTTGCACTTGCATTTTCATAGATGTTATTAATAATATTAATGTATGCATCTTCAATACCGCAGGTTTTCAGAGCCATTGTAACTGCTGATGGTTTCACCGAATCAAAGGCTTTTTCATAATCGATAAAAGCCATGCACAATGGAAGTTCATATTCCCTCGCTCTTTCAATTAGTTCTCTCAGTACGTGGATATGATCTATTGTGCTGTAGCCACTCCTGAATCCAGCTTGTTCTCTCGGTTGAGCCATGTCCAGTGTTACCGTCAAGCGGTGTGAAAGAACTTTAGTGAAGATTTTATAAACCTCGCATACGTGGAGTTAAACGTTTAGTTTTATTGTTAAAATGCGTAGCTAGAAATATGGCGTCTAAAGGCATCAAAAGAAAAGCTTTATCTGTGGTTGAGAAATGAAACATTATTACGAAAGTTGATGAAATCCCGCATTTCTAGGGTGCAGATAGCAAAAGAACTAAATTCACCCGTTACAACCCTCAACGGTATAGTGGCAAAATGGGACACTGTGCTTGCAAATGCTTCCCATTCATTAAAAATCAAAAAGGGTAAATACGAAGATGTCGAAGAAAAACTTCTTGTGTGGTTTAAACAAGCAAGAAACGCTGACATTCCGATCAACGGGACAATTCTTCGTGAGAAAGCAGAAGAGATTTCCAACAAATTAAATGTTGAATTTAATCATTCCAATGGACGAATCGACCATTTTAGAAAAAGAGCAAGACTGACTTATAAACCTGTTTTTAGAGAATCAAAAGGTGTTAACGTCGAAGAAGTGGATCTGTTCAAAACACAATATACAATTCGGCACCCGCTTGAAGAACCTCCTATCATCAGCTAAAAAGGATCGAGCAACAATAGATATTATGAACAAATGACGTGTGCATAATATTCCTCTGCTGGACCCCTCAACAGAAGAACATATTAACAACTACGTAGGCTCGACACGAAAAAGTTTGGGTATCCGTGTCCAGGAACACAAATGCGATATCCGAACCAACAGCAATAATACAGCATTATCAAGGAATGTAGTAAACGGAATGTTACAACCAGACTGGGAAAACATTCGACTAGTGGACAGTCCAGTACATATACATTCGCTGCATTTCGTTGAAAGTATGTACACCGAAGCTTTAATGGACAAATACTGTAATGACTACTTGCCTGTGGACATTTCAAAAATTTGGAAAGAGAGTATTACCAACCTGAACTTTAAATTATAGTAATATACACTATCTACCAACAAGTAATTGGACACCCCTGCAATCGACGATATCTGCGGTCCCGATAAACGTCACGGCCGCCGCCGTTAAATATCGTGTGGGAAACAACAACGCAACCAGTCGCATGCAAGATGCCACGCAGTTCGGATCTCTCTGATTTCGAGAAAGGTGTAATCGTCGAGTATCACAGACATGGCCGATCCATACGTGACATATCGAGCTAGTTGAAGTACCCAAAATCGACAGTGGCCTACGTGATTGGCAAGTGGAAGATGAGAGGTGACTGTCGGTATGTGCCCCGACCCGGCAGACTCACAAAACTAGGAGTTAGAGACCGACGGGTGCTGGCCAGAGAAATTCGGAAGAACCGCACCAAATCGGTAGGCCACATCCACGAAGAGTTTCAACAGGCATCCGGGAGTATTCTTTCGATGAATACCATCCGTAAGGAAGCTCATCTGCTCGGTTATCATGGACGTGCTGCCGCCCACAAGCCTTTGATCACCAAGTCCAATAGCGCTGCTCGGGTAACGTGGTGCAAAGAACGTCGACAGTGGACCGTTGAACACTGGAAACAAGTTCTGTGGAGTGACGAATTAAGGTTCACCCTCTACCGTTCGGATGGCAGGGTCTGAATTTGGCGTCTGCCTGGAGAACGCCTCCTTCCGGAATGTATTGTGCCAACTGTGAAGTTCGGCGGGGTTGGAATTATGCTATGGGGGTGTTTTTCCTGGTATGGCATGGGACCCTTGGGCGCAATTCCTGGTAGACTCAACGCCGAGACCTACTGCACCATTTTGGATGACAATGCGCTTCCTACGTTGTGGCAGTTTTACGGGGTGCACCCATGTTACCTTCAAGATGACAATGCCACCTGCCATGTTGCGAGGTCTACCATGGCTTGGTATGGTGACAATGGGGTTAATCGAATGGACTGGCCTGCACAGAGCCCGGAACGTAACCCTATCGAGCACCTCTGGGACGAGTCGACTTAATGGGTGCCCTCACCGTCTGAAATCGATGAAGGAACTGACCTGTCTTCTCCAAGCCGAGTGGAAGAAAATACCGCTAGCCGTCGTACAACGCCTGGTTGAGAGTATGCCCCGGAGGGTCGCAGCTGTAATCGCCGCTCGTGGAGGCTCCACCAACTATTGAAGGTGAATAAACTTCGTTTTCCTTTGCTATCACAGGTGTCCAATTACTTGTTGGTAGATAGTGTGTATTTACAATTTCCAACAATATATAAACTTGATCATAACTTTGTATTTGTAACAAATCCTTGTATTGATATGTTAAACTAATAATTTGTGAAATTATATCCGTTACACTGTTATAATGGCAACGGTCACGACCCATGCGACGTTTGATGACTTATACCCATAATGCATCGCTGCACTACTATATATAGGAGTACTGCATTGCCTCTGTTTCAGCTGATGATGGGGTAAATGTTACCCTGAAAGTGCTAGTGGAGTATTTTAACTATAAATATCTTTCGTATTTTATTAAATATTGTACATAGACGGTGAGGTTTCGTTTCATATGACGTATTGTGTGAAGTCATTCTTTATCAGATCTTATTTCTTTGGTGCGTAACAGAATGTAAGCATCATTACGTGAACGAGTGTGATTTCCCTCAAGGACTAGACGGACCAAAGCGGTGTTAGAGGCAGCTGTTCAGGTGGAGTTATGCTGTTCAGCTGTTCGAATGCTTTGGCTCCGAAGGGTCGAGCCTATGCTCCAACTGTCGTTGAACTCCGGATTCAAACCGTGTAATGGTATACAATAGGCCTATTCACCACATTTCTCATTCTCGGGCTTGACGTCACGGTCCTTGTGTATCAAGCTAGAAGATTCGCCAAATGAAAACCTGTGTTTGTTTCAGATGTTGCGCAAGATATGTGAATTATAAAGGCAATGATCCGATGTATTGGTATGAAGTAAGAAAAAAAAACCCAGGAATTTCGTTCCGCAAGCTTTCCCCGTCAACGAACGGCTTCATCAGGAGGTTACATAGAGAGAGCAGAATCAAAATTATAAACAGAGCGTAAATCTTATACATAAAACACAAAACGTCTGTTTGTCTGAAGCAGGAGAACTCTCGCACGCCGAACTGTGGCATCGTGAAATTTGCATAGCTTATTAATACTGGAATTTCTAGGTCAACGCAACTATTTTAAGATCTCTACGTTGTTCCGTTCGCGAGTTATGAATTAATTAATAAGGTAATCAATAAAGTCAGCATCGTTCGCTACGTCATCGTTATCTGTTCCAAATCTGAAAGCACGTGACTGCATTCATCCGCAGGTGTTTCTATTCTTTGAGAACTGTGCATAAAAAAAATGCAAAAACGAACTTTGCGAAATCTTAACGAAACGGGCTGAAATTTTTGTCAACATCATGAATTGGTAATAAGAGGAATACCTCAAAATTTCACCGGAATCCGGTCAAAACTTTTTTAAATAGGTATGTAATTTTTAATTTATCGGTAAACAGAAATATATATGCAGAACCGGTTAATAAAATTTAGACGACTAATTCAAAAAGTTATTTACCGATTCAGGGGAAAATGGGAGGTTATGTTCCTATTAACGATTTATGATGTTCATTAAAATTTCAGCCAGTTTCATAAAATATTCGCAAAGATACATTTTTAACTCTTTTATCCCAGAGATTCGCCCCTCAAAGACGTCTGAAAATGAAAGCACGTAATGCATTTGATCGTCGATAACAAAATGTTAACGAATTTTGTTCAGTCAGTGTTGTAATGCTGTGTCTCCTGGACGCGTGTTAAATAATTCGTAACGCTTTTGGACCGTTTGATTCTACAGCTGCATGTTGGAATGTCAAGAGCAAAGGATCCAACAAAATTATATATTGTCGCTGATGAAGGAGAAACCAAAAATGTTGTGTACGGCCAAGGGCTGAAATAATCACACTACTGTTACAGTGGACACCCCCATCCTAAAACCTGAAGAAAACTCTAAAATTTGTCCGCCATGTCGCGTATGGTATGAGGCAGCTAGGAATCACAGTTCGGCAGGATCACATGTTCTTTTACAGTTCAGTTTTTTTTATTTATTTCTCATTTACGTTGTTTTTCTTTCGGATGTTCTCTAAAATTAATTAACAAAATTGCGGGATAATTAGGAAGTCGCTCCAATGCTCTTGAAGGCAAGAAACGCAATATTTTTGCCATTTTGAATTATTTCTACCTGTGGGAAAAGGTAGCACTCAATGGTTGCTCTGGAAATTGATAAGAGCAAAGCGATAGGCCCAGAAGAGGACTTCTAGATTTCTTGAGGAGGGGCCGATGTTACGACCCACCCCCGCCATTAATTTAGTAATTAATGGGCGTGGTTGATGTGTGAAATTAATTAAGTATTAATTGTTCGAGGCTTGATTGGAGTTTAAAAGTGTAAACAGCAGATAAAGTTTTATCTGGGGGTTTGGAAAGAAAAGAGGCGAAGAATTCTCTCTCTGGCTGGGTGGTCTCAGAATAGCTCTGTTAGGTCATAAATATCAGGGCGCAGCTGACGGGCAGCCTATGCAACACGGAAAGGGAAAGAGGAATACGTATCGAATGAGCCACTTGAGTAGGAATGAATGAAGATAGGGGACGAAAGGTTTAGCGAATAATCGTAAATTAGTCGATTGTTTGGGGCATTTTCGAGAACAATTGCTCTCTGTGTGGTCCGTGCAGAAAAATAAGAGTTCGCACTTGGCATGAAAATAAGGAAGAAAGTTTAGTTGTCTGTATGCTCTCCGATGTGAAAGGCTGGATGCCTTGGATCTGCAGCAAAATGAATTGGGGAAAATGAAGCAGCAAACCTCCCCGCATTTGGTAAGAAATGGAGACAACTCGAGGCAGCTGGAGATGCCAGTTTGCCATAAAGACAGCAGAATGCCTAAATCCGCAGGATAAAGCAGAAATTTCTAGGCTGGAGCGTAATGGAACTCAGCGACTGTTTGGCCTAATGAAAGCCAAGTTACAGGGGAATTAAGAAGTCTGCGAGTAGACAGTGGTCATTCCAATGAGAAGCGAAGCCAAGCAAAAGTCGGGTTCGGATGCCAACCACTGCAGTGTGGAATCGTCACCCCCATTCATCCCCTACTGTGGAGGAAGTGAAGAGATGCGCTTGTCTTACGGGGCGAAGCGAGGCCCCATGTGTGCGTGTGTGTGGTCGCGTAAGCAGCGAAGCCACTACGTGTAAGTGCGACGGGATAAAAACATGTCGAAAGAAAAATATGAGCGTAAGAGCGGTGGCTTCGATACCTAACAAATATACAGGTGAAATGTTGAGTTGCCGATATACGCTTAAGGTAAAAGCACGTCTGATTTCGCTCGGCCGAGAAAATTAATCTTGGAAACCGCAACATCAGATGTGAGAGGGCCTATTTTGCTTAACGCCCACCTTCAAATCGTCACGAGAATAGATCAGTGTGCACTCTAATCATTGCAACAAAGTGCGGCGTGATATTACCATTTTTAATTGTGTGCTTCATTTACATCAAGCGTCAAAGTGAAGTGTTGAATCATCGGTGCTGCCACATGGTGCAAGTGTCTGTGTGCGTGTTTTTTTTTTGTCGTGTGATATTATGTGATGCACAACGGATTTGCACAGCAAAGTCACGAAACTGTAAGTAGATGAATATTTCCTTTTTCTTTCTTCGCACATCTGCGAACTTGTGCCATCCCGACACCCAAAGCTGCATGGACATAGATGCAGTAATGCTGAGTGACTGAACCTCAGAGGAAATACCTGCACATACAGATTTCAATTTCTTACAGGGCCCATTTCCTGATTACTTTTTTTTACATGAATAAGGGAGAGGGTGTGGCCACAAATTCCGCTGGGCGGGACAGTTTCTTTTAACTTTGGTTCAGGACCAACGTCAGCGGGGCAGGGTTCTGCATGTGCATGCTTATTAGATTTAGTTAATTAACTTTGGCAGTATTTCGCACCTATAATCTTATACCGCAAATTAACGTGCTTGTGTATTTTGTGTCGCGAGTATTTTTAATGTGATCGTTTGCATATAATTTTTTTTATTCTCTAAGCAATTGTATATGAATATCACCTGCAGCTCTATTTAGTGTGTAAACGAGTAGTATCTCTTGTTCAGATAGTCCGGTGGAGACTCAGTCGGCTGCGTTATCCGACAGTAAAGTGTGACACCGTATGCTGCCCACATATGAGGGGCAATTGTCTATGCGCCTAGAGAGCGCCGGATCTGTTTAAATCTCGCAGAACGTTATTAAATGTTGTGTTGTGTATTTGAGAATCATGTGTTATTTGCGAAAGTGAGTGTTGTACTGACTGGTTGGGGATTGAATGTACCGGAGTAAGATCCGGACCACTACACTCAGTCACGAATTGGTGATTGCGGGTGAACCTCATCACAACTCTGATCCCAAAGTATCATTTTTTTGAGATTATTTTATTGTTTATTTGTTGTTGTTATTTTGTTCACAAGGTGGATTCACCCAAGCCTTATGCTTCGGGTCATTCTTCAACTTTTCATTTTTTATGTTCTGGTGTGAATCTTTGAGTGCAGCAGTGCACCTGAGATTCTCACCTGGTGCCGTGGCCAACTAAATTGTACTTCAGGTATCAAGCACCGTTACCGGCAGACTCGGCAGGAACACTGCTAGTAACGTGTAACATTAATGATGCCGTTGTCCCAGGATCGATACCTATATTTTGCAGCTAGCGGAACAACACTCATGTTCGTAAAATAAGTGCGAATTGACTGCCATTACTATTTTTATTTAATTTTGTTCGGTGCGAATTTTGTATAATTTAGCATTAAGTAAGCCTTAAGCTGTTTTCTAAGAACTGCCATAATTTTAGTGGGTAAGAAAAACAAAATGGCTAACACGAAAAAATCGTCATCTGCGAGTCACATGGATTCAGATGATTCTGGTGGTCACTCTGACGGAGAACATGTGAGCACTGGGGCTGCAATTGTTCCGGAAGAGAATACACCTGTTACAAGTACAGCGGGTACATCACAGCTGAGACAAACAGCTTTAGCCGCACCCATGGTTTACGGGGAGCAGTCGAGATTATAGTGGATCCCCAGGAAGACTGTGACACCACGATTATCTACGATGTTGAGAAGGAACTCGAAGACAGTGGAACGCAAGAATTTGGCATCGAGCGCAGATAAAAGCGGGTGTAGGAGCATCGAACGTGAGAGATCTGTGGAACTCGTGGATTCTCGAAGCTATGCCTCATATTTAAATTTTCTTTCAGCCTATCTCGACGGGTAGCAATGAACGTGTGATGAAATCCTTAAACTTTCCTTCCGCTCTCCGGGCACTTAAGTTCGGAATTAGGTGCCTTGCGACGGTGGGAAAGGGTTGAGTGTTTACAGTTAAAAAAAAAATAGAATGATTGGATGAATAAACTTCATCCAGTCATCCCCTTTTTTTCTTTCATGGGGGGATGGAATGTTACAGTGGACACCCCCCCCCATCCTAAAACCTGAAGAAAACTCTAAAATTTGTCCGCCATGTCGCGTATGGTATGAGGCAGCTAGGAATCACAGTTCGGCAGGATCACATGTTCTTTTACAGTTCAGTTTTTTTTATTTATTTCTCATTTACGTTGTTTTTCTTTCGGATGTTCTCTAAAATTAATTAACAAAATTGCGGGATAATTAGGAAGTCGCTCCAATGCTCTTGAAGGCAAGAAACGCAATATTTTTGCCATTTTGAATTATTTCTACCTGTGGGAAAAGGTAGCACTCAATGGTTGCTCTGGAAATTGATAAGAGCAAAGCGATAGGCCCAGAAGAGGACTTCTAGATTTCTTGAGGAGGGGCCGATGTTACGACCCACCCCCGCCATTAATTTAGTAATTAATGGGCGTGGTTGATGTGTGAAATTAATTAAGTATTAATTGTTCGAGGCTTGATTGGAGTTTAAAAGTGTAAACAGCAGATAAAGTTTTATCTGGGGGTTTGGAAAGAAAAGAGGCGAAGAATTCTCTCTCTGGCTGGGTGGTCTCAGAATAGCTCTGTTAGGTCATAAATATCAGGGCGCAGCTGACGGGCAGCCTATGCAACACGGAAAGGGAAAGAGGAATACGTATCGAATGAGCCACTTGAGTAGGAATGAATGAAGATAGGGGACGAAAGGTTTAGCGAATAATCGTAAATTAGTCGATTGTTTGGGGCATTTTCGAGAACAATTGCTCTCTGTGTGGTCCGTGCAGAAAAATAAGAGTTCGCACTTGGCATGAAAATAAGGAAGAAAGTTTAGTTGTCTGTATGCTCTCCGATGTGAAAGGCTGGATGCCTTGGATCTGCAGCAAAATGAATTGGGGAAAATGAAGCAGCAAACCTCCCCGCATTTGGTAAGAAATGGAGACAACTCGAGGCAGCTGGAGATGCCAGTTTGCCATAAAGACAGCAGAATGCCTAAATCCGCAGGATAAAGCAGAAATTTCTAGGCTGGAGCGTAATGGAACTCAGCGACTGTTTGGCCTAATGAAAGCCAAGTTACAGGGGAATTAAGAAGTCTGCGAGTAGACAGTGGTCATTCCAATGAGAAGCGAAGCCAAGCAAAAGTCGGGTTCGGATGCCAACCACTGCAGTGTGGAATCGTCACCCCCATTCATCCCCTACTGTGGAGGAAGTGAAGAGATGCGCTTGTCTTACGGGGCGAAGCGAGGCCCCATGTGTGCGTGTGTGTGGTCGCGTAAGCAGCGAAGCCACTACGTGTAAGTGCGACGGGATAAAAACATGTCGAAAGAAAAATATGAGCGTAAGAGCGGTGGCTTCGATACCTAACAAATATACAGGTGAAATGTTGAGTTGCCGATATACGCTTAAGGTAAAAGCACGTCTGATTTCGCTCGGCCGAGAAAATTAATCTTGGAAACCGCAACATCAGATGTGAGAGGGCCTATTTTGCTTAACGCCCACCTTCAAATCGTCACGAGAATAGATCAGTGTGCACTCTAATCATTGCAACAAAGTGCGGCGTGATATTACCATTTTTAATTGTGTGCTTCATTTACATCAAGCGTCAAAGTGAAGTGTTGAATCATCGGTGCTGCCACATGGTGCAAGTGTCTGTGTGCGTGTTTTTTTTTTGTCGTGTGATATTATGTGATGCACAACGGATTTGCACAGCAAAGTCACGAAACTGTAAGTAGATGAATATTTCCTTTTTCTTTCTTCGCACATCTGCGAACTTGTGCCATCCCGACACCCAAAGCTGCATGGACATAGATGCAGTAATGCTGAGTGACTGAACCTCAGAGGAAATACCTGCACATACAGATTTCAATTTCTTACAGGGCCCATTTCCTGATTACTTTTTTTTTACATGAATAAGGGAGAGGGTGTGGCCACAAATTCCGCTGGGCGGGACAGTTTCTTTTAACTTTGGTTCAGGACCAACGTCAGCGGGGCAGGGTTCTGCATGTGCATGCTTATTAGATTTAGTTAATTAACTTTGGCAGTATTTCGCACCTATAATCTTATACCGCAAATTAACGTGCTTGTGTATTTTGTGTCGCGAGTATTTTTAATGTGATCGTTTGCATATAATTTTTTTTATTCTCTAAGCAATTGTATATGAATATCACCTGCAGCTCTATTTAGTGTGTAAACGAGTAGTATCTCTTGTTCAGATAGTCCGGTGGAGACTCAGTCGGCTGCGTTATCCGACAGTAAAGTGTGACACCGTATGCTGCCCACATATGAGGGGCAATTGTCTATGCGCCTAGAGAGCGCCGGATCTGTTTAAATCTCGCAGAACGTTATTAAATGTTGTGTTGTGTATTTGAGAATCATGTGTTATTTGCGAAAGTGAGTGTTGTACTGACTGGTTGGGGATTGAATGTACCGGAGTAAGATCCGGACCACTACACTCAGTCACGAATTGGTGATTGCGGGTGAACCTCATCACAACTCTGATCCCAAAGTATCATTTTTTTGAGATTATTTTATTGTTTATTTGTTGTTGTTATTTTGTTCACAAGGTGGATTCACCCAAGCCTTATGCTTCGGGTCATTCTTCAACTTTTCATTTTTTATGTTCTGGTGTGAATCTTTGAGTGCAGCAGTGCACCTGAGATTCTCACCTGGTGCCGTGGCCAACTAAATTGTACTTCAGGTCTCAAGCACCGTTACCGGCAGACTAGGCAGGAACACTGCTAGTGCCGTGTAACACTACGAATAAATAATTTGTAATGACCGAATTTGTGAAATCAGCTTTTTTCTTTCTGGCAAGCATAAATTTAGCATAAATTTTTCCACCCTCGCACCCCCGCACCTGCGGGGGCAGCGAGGGTGGTACTTATGCCACTGCTTTGAAGTGGGTTGCAAGAGTGTCTGTGTCATCATCGAAATGAAGGTGAGCTCTATTAATCTTCCTAGTTCAATGAATTAACTACTCACACTTTGGTTATTACTGTATTTTAAAGTGTAACATTTTGTTCGGGTCGAAGGCTATCTCTCTGGTGTGTTCACCTGCTTACGATTCTTTTTGTATAATCTTCTCGTTCCTTTACAGTATTGTCTTTCCCCATATCGAACTGGAAAATCTCTCGAAGGTCCAGCCATTGTGCCGAAAGAACCATGTTGGCTCACAACGTTAATCTTATTTCATTCAACATTTATTTATTTATTCAGAAAATGAATTCTCGCCGCCTGCATCGCGTTCACCCCAGTCCACTGGGATTAAGAAACGCAGTCGACTTGACGACAGTAAACAACTCGAAGAAGAATATTCCAAAGTCAGTGAAAATCCTCAAGGACTTACGAGCTTCCTAATCTTCCAATCTATTTTTCCAGCGAAGAGATAGATAATCAACGTTAAGGGTTCTTTTCGATTTCGCAGTTTTTCCCTGGCGAAGTTTATTGTATCCTAGATCTCGAGTCTTTAAATGATAAGTAGGAAAAATGATGCTATCAGTTACACGCATTTCTGAACAAAAAATAAATAAAAAGCAGGATATAAATCAAAGTTGACTTAAAGAATTTCGAGGGAGGTTTTGTTGTTGGAGGGCCGGAGCGGATAGGCATTCAGAGCAGATGAAAAGAAAGCGGTTCGATCGAATTTGTAGTCTGCGCTTCTAGGTCAAGGTCGGTCCCGCCTTCGTCTCCGAGTGCATGCGGTGCTTGCCTTCTTTCGTTACAAACAAACAAATATATATAAAAAAAAATCGCGATAACAGCAATAGGCGTAGTAGGCCGTTCATCGCAGGCTTACGAGAAGGGGAAGGAAAAAAAAAAGTAACGAAAGCAAAGCCAAGAATAAATTGAAAAAGTGGGATCCCACTGAAGCTGAAAAATTGAAAGCTGCGCTCGCAATAATATCACGACTAAAATTGGGTGCTCCCCCATTCAAACGTTCTTCAAGTGCCTTTTCTTTATCGATATTGACGCATATATATCATATGAAGTATATCGTTTAAGGCATGTCTGGTTTTCTATTAAAGATATTACCGGCAGAAATTCATCGAAAACGTGATTGGCGAGAGAGAGAGAGAGAGAGAGAGAGTATAACATAAACGTTATTTTAATGTTTTGTACAGCCATTTGCAAAAGTTTAAGCCCCCGGTCAATATATTAGAATTAAGATTTTTAAAAAAACAACTAATTACCAGTCAGAGATATTTGACAAAATTACACCACAGATGAAAACTTACATTCTTTAGAACACAAAATGACCGAAATTAGTACTTTGTGCGGCAGCTTTCTTGGGTCCGAGACGTGGGCTATCTCATCCGTGCCCCTTCCCCTTCCCCAGTACTATTTTTTTGGGGGGAAGGGGGGAATATTGTTCACTTGATCGAAAGGTCCCTTGACCGAAAATCACATCGCAGAAAATCACTTGATCGAAAGGTACATTTCACCGAAGTGTCGCTTGACCGAAAAGTTAATTTCACCGAAAGGTCACTTCATCTAAAAGCTCATTTCATCGAAAGGGCATTTGATCGAAAGGTACATTTCACCGGAGGATCGCTTGACCGAAAAGTTAATTTCACCGAAAGGTCACTTCATCTAAAAGTTCATTTCATCGAAAGGGCATTTGATCGAAAATCACTTGATCGAAAGGTACATTTCACCGGAGGTTCGCTTGACCGAAAAGTTAATTTCACCGAAAGGTCACTTCATCTAAAAGCTCATTTCATCGAAAGGGCATTTGATCGAAAATCACTTGATCGAAAGGTACATTTCACCGGAGGGTCGCTTGACCGAAAAGTTAATTTCACCGAAAGGTCACTTCATCTAAAAGCTCATTTCATCGAAAGGACATTTGATCGAAAATCACTTGATCGAAAGGTACAATTCACCGAAGTGTCGCTTGACCGAAAATTTCATTTCACCGAACGGTCACTTCACCTAAAAGTTCATTTCACCGAAGGATTACTTTACCTAAAAGTTCATTATATCGAAAGATCATTTCACCGAATGGCCAGTTTATCGAAAACTTAGAATTTTGTTGTTAGAGATCTATTGGCGTGTGGTGCTGGCTTTTGAAAAACCGGCCACCTAAACAATATCGGATTGTATAAAAAATACACTTTTAATTTCTATGAAACACCTCCCCATGAGTAGGTTTCTCGAAATATAACATTAATTATAAGGCTTAGAATTTGACTAAACAAGCGGTATCGGAGGTCGATATGCAAGCTGGGAATAAGGTAAAATTACCAAATCTCTGATGGAACAAAAAGGCCTCACAAGGGTTTCGTAGCAAATCAAGTAAAAAATGTTCCTGTTTTACTCAACACGAAACATTAATTTTTTGACCGTAGGCCTAGATACAGGACATTTTAAAAGATTTTAACCCTACTCGTATTCATAAGCATTACATAAAATGTAAAGTAACTTTTTATGTAAACCTTATGAACATGAACACGCACGTTTAAAATTTGCTAAAAAGGCCTAAGCCAAGGCCTAGTGATCTAAAATTGATTTTTTTTTACCTAGAAAAAAGGTGCTACATTATTCATTTTACTTTTTATGTAAACCTTACGAACATGAGCACTGAACATGACTTTTGTGTAAACCTTATGAACATAATTAAAATTTACTAAAAAAACTTAAGCCGAGGCCTATTGTCTTATAGAAAAAAGATTTGTCTTAAAACTAAATCTTTGCGTTCTTTGTGACACGGAGAAATCAAAAATGCAATTTGAGTATGATCCCCTTACGTTTCGGAGGTCTGCCGAATGTGCACCATACTTCAACAGATCCTGTAATGAAATCCAAAGTTTTCGATAAACTGACCCTTCGGTGAAATGACCTTTCGATGAAATGAACTTTTAGGTAAAGAGACCTTTCGGTGAAATGAACTTTTCGATCAAGTGATCTTTTGATGAAACAATCTTTTCGGAGAAGTGATTTTCGGTCAAGTGACCCTTCGGTGAAGTAAACGTCGGGCAAATGAACCAATTACCGGAAAAAAAATCCAAGGAAAAAATATCCACGGAAAAAAAAGCCAGGAAAAAAAAATCCAACGGAAAAATAATCCAGTGAAAAAAAAAGCCAAATGAAAGAAAAGCCACGGAAAAAAAGCCCATGGAAATAAAATCCAACGGCTACTTTCATGTAGGCTAACCAGTAAGAAACTTAGGGGGTCATAAACATTTACATAAAAAAAAAAAAAAGTTCTCACTTCTCAAAGATTACATTGGACACCATAATTTGTTTCCATGGTGGTTCGATCAATTGTGGGCCGTATAAAAATTGCATTTTTTTTCGTGTGTCCACTTCCATGTTGGGTGACTTTGTAGGAAATTAAGGGGTCGTATAAATATTGCATTTCTGATTTCTTTGTGTCACTTCCATGTAGGAAGCTTAAGGGGTTATATAAAAAAATTCTGATTTCTTTGCGTCACTTCTATGTAGGAAGCTTAGAGGGTCGTATAAAAATTTTCATTGGATTTTTTCCCCTGGCTCTCTGTTTTTTTCCTGTGGATCTTTTTTCTTACATTGACACCACAGGGCAAGCAGAGTTTGATTATTTAATAACCTACGAATTAATAACAATAAATATTTATAATCTTACAATTGGTAAAGCAAAACTGATTGCGATTTTGAAGTTCGGTAGCAATGTAATAGAAGAATAACACAGGGTTTTGTGAATATTGAAACTGCTCCTTTTATGAACGCATTGCAGATTGGTCAATAAGAAGGGTGCAATAAAACCCAACAAAAATTAATATCTTCACAGTGATAACAATAATGAAATTATGGCACTGGCTCTCTTCCTTCCCTGGATCCAGTGAACTTAAATTAGAGACGGGCGACCATTTATATATAGCCCACTGAGTTGCTCACGGTAGTCGTTAAACCTCCAATAAAAAAATTCATAAAAAAGCGAATTTTTACTTAAACAGTTGTCCATAAATTAAAGATTTTTTGAGGGAAACACCAAGTGGCACCAGTATTTTTTTTTCTAATTTTCCTTAAAATCAATCTGTTTAATAAAGGAAACCTTACAGTAAAGATAGTCAGTACCTACAACGATTTCAAGATCTACAGTAAGATAGCAAGTGCCTAAAAAGGTTTAAGATGACATAGTAGTAAGATCTACTGTAGGTAGATCTTACTATCTACTGTTGATCTCATAGTAGTAAGATAGTAAGATCTGCAGCAAGATACTAAGATCTATAACGAAGTCAATTTCTCCGTCATTTTTATCCGCGCCAGGATTCGAACCCGGGTCCACTCATTCCGGAATAAGTTGCTCTACCAGTTGAGCTACGCGGACATTTTATTCTGATTGCTATCTGCCTTTATGTCGTGTGCGTCCTTCTGGCAGGTACGTCACATCTCCTGGTACGTTACATCATCTCCCCCTTGTTTTTCTTTTTTTCTTTCGAAGTGCTGCTCATATTTTTCCTATCTCGCGGTGTGGAAATAACATCACACCAATGCGAGATTTTGAACGGTCGGGTCATCCGGATTGTTCGGGCGCCATTATAACGAAGTCAATTTCTCCGTCATTTTTATCCGCGCCAGGATTCGAACCCGGGTCCACTCATTCCGGAATAAGTTGCTCTACCAGTTGAGCTACGCGGACATTTTATTCTGATTGCTATCTGCCTTTATGTCGTGTGCGTCCTTCTGGCAGGTACGTCACATCTCCTGGTACGTTACAGATCTACAGTAAGATAGTAAGATCTACAGTAAGATACTAAGATCTACAGTAAGATAGTAAGATCTACTGTAGTTAGATCCTACTATCTACTAAGATCTACAATAAGATAGCAAGATCTACTGTAGTTAGATCTTACTATCTACTAAGATCTACTGTAGGTAGATCTTACAAACATCTGCAGTAAGATAGTAAGATCTACAGTAAGGTACTAAGATCTACAGTAAGATAGTAAGATCTACTGTAGTTAGATCTTACTATCTACTAAGATCTACAGTAAGATAGAAAGATCTACTGTAGTTAGGTCTTGCTATCTACTAAGATCTACTGTAGTTAGGTCTTGCTATCTACTAAGATCTACTGTAGTTAGGTCTTGCTATCTACTAAGATCTACTGTAGTTAGGTCTTGCTATCTACTAAGATCTACTGTAGTTAGGTCTTGCTATCTACTAAGATCTACTGTAGTTAGGTCTTGCTATCTACTAAGATCTACTGTAGTTAGGTCTTGCTATCTACTAAGATCTACTGTAGGTGGATCTTACAAAGATCCACAGTAGATAGACCTTCTAAGATCTATCTGTTCTATAAGATCTATCTGATAATAATCTGATAGATCCTGTACTAGATCTGATAAATCTGATAGATAATGATATAATAATATCATCATATTATCTGATAATATTGTCTATCTTTATCTGATAAATTTATTTTTATCTGATATAATATCTTATAATAATATCATATAATAATGAAAACAATAAGATAAATAATAATATTATTTATATATTATGATGTAAATAAAAATATATAAGATATTATTATAAAATAAAAATATGTTATATATTTTTAATACTATTTATTATTTATATATTATAATAAGATATATATATAATAATATATAATATCTTATTTATAATATCTTATAATAACTGATAATATTATCTTTATCTGATATAATCTCATAGATCGTGTATCATCTACCTAATACAAGATCTATCTAGTAAGATCTACTCTAGAACTTACAAAGATCTACCGTAGATATATTTTATCTATCTTTGCTGTAAGATCTACAAGGATCTGCAGTAAGATAGTAAGTGCCTAAAAAGATTTAAAATCAATCTGTTTAAAAAAGGGAACCTTACAGTAAAGATAGTAAGTGCCTACAGAGATTTGAAGTTAAGATCTACAGTAAGATAGTAGGTGCCTACAAATTTTTAAAATCAATCTGCTTAAAAAAGGGAACCTTATAGTAAAAACTGGAATATTGGAGTATCCCAAGGCTCTAATTTAGGATCACTCCTGTTTTCCATATATATTAATGACCTTCCTTTTTGCATTGATAGCCATTGTCTGTTGTTTAATGATGAACTCAAGCTTTATTGCAATGTACAGACTCCTGATGACTGTCTTGCTCTTTAAACTAAGGTCAATAACTTACTTCAGTGGTGTACATTAAATCATCTCCACCTCAATATCTCGACGTGTCATGCAGTTTCGTTTTCGCGGAAAAGAAACCCAATTTTTTTTTTATTTCAAAGCTGGCGACTGTACTCTTAGCCGGACAAAAGATATCCAGTACTTGGGAGTCAAGTTTGATTCGAACTTGGACTTTCAAAGTTATATCAAAAGAATTGTATGTACAGCGTACAGAAATCTTGGATTTATCATGCGACATTCCAAGTATTTCTCGAATATTCAGACACTTATTCGCTTTTCTGAGACTACGGTCAGATCCTCACTGGAATATACGGCGATCATTTGGAGTCCTAGCCAAGTAACTCTAGTAAATGAAATCGAGAAAGTTCAGAAAACAGTTTCTTCGACACCTTTTTTACAAATCAACTGGCGTTTATATAGCAGACATCCCGACCGCTGACCTTCTGACATTATTCAAGGTGACCTCTCGGCAATCGAGAAGGAAGGCTCTCCAACTCAAGTTCTTGTACGGCATCATCAACGGAGAGATTGATGATGCTCAAATTGCAAACCAATTAAGTTTCCCTTTACCGACGACAAAAACAGAACTATTGGGTTGTCAAAAAAGCCATGACGTATTTTAGCCATGTTTAGTAAAGGTCCTTTATTGACAGAAAGAACAAAGATCAATCAATGATATAATGCCCGTTTTGTTCGATAACATTTTGCCATCTTTCAGTGAGCTGCAGAATGCCTCGTTCATAGAAGGACCTGTCTTTTGTGGCGAAAAACTCTACAAGGTGCTGATTTACAGCCTCATCTGAATTGAACGTTATACAACGCAAGGACTGTTGAAGAGAGCGAAACAAGTGGAAGTCTGACGGCGCAAGGTGAGGCGAGTATGCTCTGCGTAGAAACACATCCTACCCAAGCTCCAATAATTTTTGGCGGGTGATCAAACTTGTGGGTGATCTCGCGTTGTCCTGATGGAGCACAACACCTTTACGATGAACGAGCTCTGGACGTTTCTGAATGATGGATTCATTCAAACTGTCCAATTGCCGACAGTACACATTCAAATTGATTGTTTGGTTCCGATATTTGCAGTTCCATTTGCAGAACTGATGCTGGAAAAAATTCTCCGTTATGTAAAATGTATAGGCTTTGCAAATCACCTAAAGAATGCCCGGATATTTTTAATGTAAGTAATAATTTTTTCATAAAGCATGTTTTGCAAGACTGTAAATATCCCTTGGTAATTATATCACTGTAAATATAACTATAGAAATTCCTGTAACTAAATATACCATCTGTAGGGATGTGCTACAAATGAATAAAAAAAAGATAGTAAGTGCCTACAAAGATTTGAAGTTTCTCATGGTTGATTTAAAACCACAAAACAATAAACAGCATACAAAAAAAAGCAAGAAATATTATTCGTAAAAAATGGTATTAACGCACAAAAGTGATTATCTTTTTTTGAATCTCCAAGTCAAATGTACCGTTTCTTATTCCTTACACTTCTTTCTTTGTACATCAATCAGTGGAACAAGAATTTTTGCTTTTTAATAAGGCAAAATTTAAAAAAGAAATCGTTACTGTTCTAAATTTGGTCCTTTGCTAAAAACTGCACTAATTCCATGGCCAGTACAGTTCTTTTCATGGCAGAGTTAAGATCGGTGTTATCGTTTTTTAAGCTTTAATTACGCTGAAAATACATGATTTTCCATTACTATTTGGTGTATCTGAAAAAAAAGATCATTATTCCATTAGATTCAAAAAGAAATTCGAGACCAAATAAATCTCCGTCGCCGACTTGCGTTTTCCGTAAAGTCGTTTTCTCTGCAGAATGAGTAAGTACTGGGCGTGCGCATAAGTTCCACCTGTTTTTGTAAGCTACAAGAAAAGGAGAAGAACACAACAAATAATGTACCTAGGATTTCACCAAACTGCCATCATTCTGCATGATCTCTTGCCATCTGTCTATCGTAGGTGAATTCCACGATGGAAAAACCTGTGTTTTAGTCAAACAAGTTAGTAAAATCATGCAATGCATTGATTATGATACGCTTTCCAACATAACAGAAATCATTATTCAAGTTTTAACTCAAGTTATGAGGATAATGGCTGTGGAATAAATCTCGCTCCTGTGTCCTGACCTTTGATCCCATTTCGATGATATTCAACAGAACTGGTTCAGTATACCGCCGAAATAACATGATAAAGTTTTGTCGCAATGGAAGCATTTTTACGTAAGTTGTGATGCATAAGTGCTATGGAATAGATCCCGCTCCTGTGTCCTAACCTTTGACCCCATTTCGCCCATTTTCAACAGGATTCGTCCCCAGGCAGACCCATACAACATACTATGATGTCATCCGAAGCGAAAATTTATACATAAGTTATGACGCATAATGGCGATGAAAGTGATTCCACTCCTATGTCCTGATCTTTGACCCCATTTCACCCATTTTCAACAGGGTTTGTCCCCAGGTGGTCCCCTACCACGTACTACAATTTAATCGAAATCGAACCTTTTTTACGTTAGTTATGACGCATATGAGCAGCGGAATGGATCGCGCTCCTATGTCCTGACCTTTGACCCCATTTCGTTCACTTTCAATAGGGTTCCTTCCCAGGTGTTTCCCTTCCACATGGAAAAAGTTCATCGAAATCGAACGATTTTTACGTGAGTTATCGTGCGGACTGGCATACGCACACAACGCGTGATGTAATTAGGCAGATGGAAATCGCGACCATCTGCTCGAAAGAGTGTGACGTCATAAAACTTTAATAGGATCCACACGCAACGCGTAATATAATGAGACAGACGGAGTAACATTGCTCTAACATCTCAGTCGCGAGATTGTGACGTCATAAGATTTCTAAGCATGGGCAACATTAATCGGACGACGCCATGATACTAAAAACGTGGTGATTCGGGGTGGTTATTCAGCGTACTAAACGAATTTTCCTAAAGTCGAGATCAAGCTAAATCTATTTCTGGTACCACAAAACGGTAGGTTACAGACTTTCATCAAAATCCTTAGAGCCGTTTTCAAAATAAAATTTACATACATACAAGAATTGCTCCTTTAATAGTATGGGATAAGGGCGATGGAATGGATCCCGATCCTATGTCTTGACCTTTGACCCCATTTCGTCCATTTTCAATAAGGTTCGTCCCCAGGTGGTCGCCTACCACATACTAAAATTTCATCGATAATTAATCGAACCATTTTTACGCACGTTATGACGCATAAGGGCAATGGAATGCATCCCGCTCCTATGTCCTGACATTTGACCGCACTTCACCCGTTTTCAATAGGGTTTGTTCGCAGGTGGTCCCCTACAATATACTAAACTTTCATCGACATGGAACTATATTTACGCAAGTTATGACGCAAAAGGGCAGAGGAATGGATCCCGCTCCTATGCCGTGACCTTTGACCCCATTTCGTCCATTTTCAATAGGGTTCGTCCCCAGGTGGTCCCCTACCACATACTTAAATTTCATCGAAATCGAACAGTTTTTACGTGAGTTATCGTGCCGACAGATAGACGGACAGACGGACGGACAAAGCTGGAGCATATACGCTTCTTCACCCTACGGTTGGAAAGCGTAAAAAAGTCATATAATGCCGTTTTCACATCGTCCACATCATCGAAGGTTTGGAGAGCGAAGGCGTTCTGTAATGATCGAAAAAGGTGGTAGTCTGTAGGTGCCAGATCAGGGGAATACGCCGGGTGAGGTAACTCTTCCCAACCTTAGTCCAGTAATTTTTGCCGAGTGATTAAATCAGCATGAGGTCTGGCATTATCATGATGAAGGATCACGCCTTTGCGATTGACGAGTGCTGGCCGCTTCAATCTCAGTTGTTCTCGCAATCTGCCCAGCTGTTGGCTGTAGAGGTCAGCATTTATCGTTCGGTTACTTGCCAACACCTCCATGTGGTTTATTTTCTGGACATCCCACCAAACACTCAACAAAACATTTTTTGGGATGCAGTCCTCCTTTTGAGGTCCGTAGAGCAGGCTCAATACCTTGGCACACAATCCGTTGACGCTTTACATTACGGTACAGTACCCATTTCTCATCACCCGTCACAACACTTCCCCAAAACGGTTCATTTCTGTGACGAGAAAGGAAAGAAACGCAGGTACGGATTCTCTCCTCTCGTTGCTTTGCAGAAAGCTGGTGCGGAACCCAGTTATCGAACTTGGTGATGAACCCAAGCGCATGCATCCATCCTTCGATTGTTGTTCTGGGTACCGACAATGTTTCTGCTAATTCCTGAACGGTTGGATGTGGGTCATTTGTTATGGCTTGGTCCACATCCTCGTCAGAAACCACGAATGGACGTCCAGGACGTGGTTCATCTTTACAGCTTCTGTCTCCGTTCCGGAATTTTCGAAACCAACGGCGACATGTGCTATCATCAACTGCATCCTCCCCATACACTTGACAGATGTTGCGGGAAGCCGCGGCTGCAGTACTGCCTTTATCGAACTCGTACAGTAAACAATGTCTAACGTGTTCCTTATCGCATCCCATGTTACACCGTCCGTGATTTCCGTTACGAATGACTTACTCGGACAAACCTAGCGCCTCTATATGCTCTACTTCTCCACGCTTTATTGGCCGAAATTTCGGCATCGCAGCGTCATCTGTGACGTAACTACTGCGATCGCAATTTGCATCTATTACAGAAACGGGTAGAACTTTTGCACCCACCCAATAGTTTGAGCTTTAATTTCGCTTTAAACAAACGAGAAAAAACGCTTGCTTTGTCCTCTGATGTAGCAAGGGGTTACTAAAACAATATAGAAAACACACATTGTAAGGAAAATGTGGACAATCAGTACTGCGTAGTTCAGTCTCCCGTGAAACAATGTTACGAGACACAGAAATGACGCAGATTCCACCCAAGTCAGATTAAGTACCGGTTTTGAAATTTAATTTCCCTTAAATAATGGGGGTCGGCGCAAAAATACTTGTTCGTGTTCTCTACTGATTGGTTTTAAGGAGATACTATGCGAAGCAAGAAAACATGAAGTTCATTAAAAAAATTCTTAAGATATACGACGTACTTTCATAATCACCGAAGGTACTAGAAACAATTAAAATGATCAGAAAAAATGAGAAAATTAATAAGAATATAATGAGGGTGGGGAAAAAAAAAAGAAACAACATTAAGGAACTTGATCGGAAAAATTCCAAAATACGGAAACGAAAATGGACGAAACATTTAATTGCTGCTAGAGCAGTCATTTCCGGCAGTACTTTCCCCTGTTTTTTCAATTGCTAGCCACCCTATCATACTTTTTCGATCTTTTCCTTAAAAGTTTTCATTGTAGGAAATAATTTTAGTATTACACCTGGACTTAATTAAAAAATAGGAAACATTTAAAAATATTTTCCAAGATCTGAAAAAGGAAATAAAATCTCACGACGTTTCTGGGACTTCAAGGGCCGTGATAACTTCGCCACGTAACGAGAGATGCTTAAGACATCCAAAACATATTAAAAAAACATCCAAAAAATGCCACAATATTACAAACACCCAAAAAACCCTCCCCAAAATGTTTAATGAATGTTACAACCTTGAAATCGCGAAAACAAATTGTACGCACATAATTAAAATAACGATATCAGCATCTCGTTCTATTAATGCAACATTGCATCGAGGCTGTTTTGAAGACCAATTATTAGGTAGGTGCTACAAACAATCTTCTACTTCAGTGTAGATACCTGTAGAACGATATCAGCATCTCGTTGTATCAATGCAACTTTGCATCGAGTCTGTTCTGAAGACCAATTATTAGGTAGGTGCTACGAACAGTCTTCTACTTCAGTGTAGATACCTGTAGAACGATATCAGCATCTCGTTGTATCAATGCAACTTTGCATCGAGGCTGTTCTGAAGACCAATTATTAGGTAGGTGCTACGAACAATCTTCTACTTCAGTGTAGATACCTGTAGAACGATATCAGCATCTCGTTGTATCAATGCAACTTTGCATCGAGTCTGTTCTGAAGACCAATTATTAGGTAGGTGCTACGAACAGTCTTCTACTTCAGTGTAGATACCTGTAGAACGATATCAGCATCTCGTGGTATCAATGCAAAATTGCATCGAGGCTGTTTTGAAGACCAATTATTAGGTAGGTGCTACAAACAATCTTCTACTTCAGTGTAGATACCTGTAGAACGATATCAGCATCTCGTGGTATCAATGCAACATTGCATCGAGGCTGTTTTGATGACCAATTATTAGGTAGGTGCTACGAACAATCTTCTACTTCAGTGTAGATACCTGTAGAACGATATCAGCATCTCGTGGTATCAATGCAAAATTGCATCGAGTCTGTTTTGAAGACCAATTATTAGGTAGGTGCTACGAACAAGCTTCTACTTCAGTGTAGATACCTGTAGAACGATATCAGCATCTCGTGGTATCAATGCAACATTGCATCGAGGCTGTTTTGAAGACCAATTATTAGGTAGGTGCTACGAACAATCTTCTACTTCAGTGTAGATACCTGTAGAACGATATCAGCATCTCGTTGTATCAATGCAACATTGCATCGAGGCTGTTCTGAAGACCAATTATTAGGTAGGTGCTACGAACAGTCTTCTACTTCAGTGTAGATACCTGTAGAACGATATCAGCATCTTGTTGTATCAATGCAACATTGCATCGAGGCTGTTTTGATGACCAATTATTAGGTAGGTGCTACGAACAATCTTCTACTTCAGTGTAGATACCTGTAGAACGATATCAGCATCTCGTTGTATTAATGCAACATTGCATCGAGGCTGTTCTGAAGACCAATTATTAGGTAGGTGCTACGAACAATCTTCTACTTCAGTGTAGATACCTGTAGAACGATATCAGCATCTTGTTGTATCAATGCAACATTGCATCGAGGCTGTTCTGAAGACCAATTATTAGGTAGGTGCTACGAAGAATCTTCTACTTCAGTGTAGATACCTGTAGAACGATATCAGCATCTCGTTGTATTAATGCAACATTGCATCGTGGCTGTTTTGAAGACCAATTATTAGGTAGGTGCTACGAACAATCTTCTACTTCAGTGTAGATACCTGTAGAACGATATCAGCATCTCGTTGTATCAATGCAACATTGCATCGAGGCTGTTTTGAAGACCAATTATTAGGTAGGTGCTACAAACAATCTTCTACTTCAGTGTAGATACCTGTAGAACGATATCAGCATCTCGTTGTATCAATGCAACATTGCATCGAGGCTGTTTTGAAGACCAATTATTAGGTAGGTGCTACAAACAATCTTCTACTTCAGTGTAGATACCTGTAGAACGATATCAGCATCTCGTGGTATCAATGCAACATTGCATCGAGGCTGTTTTGAAGACCAATTATTAGGTAGGTGCTACAAACAATCTTCTACTTCAGTGTAGATACCTGTAGAACGATATCAGCATCTCGTGGTATCAATGCAACATTGCATCGAGGCTGTTTTGAAGACCAATTATTATGTAGGTGCTACGAACAATCTTCTACTTCAGTGTAGATACCTGTAGAACGATATCAGAACTTCGTTGAATCCATGCCACTTCAAACTGAGGTTGTTTTGAAGGTTAAAAAAATGCCCAACACTTTACTAGGTACGTTTGGTACGTTTTGGTATTAATTTCATACTTCAATGTAAGTTATTTCTGTTAATTAAATTTTATAGCGGACTTTCCGAGAAGAAAATCTGCTTTCATATTCTGTCGGAATTTTAATCTTATGCACCTGAAGACATCACGTAGGAACTAAAAGCATTTTGGCAGCAAAGAATATTTGCTTGAAGCGAAGGTGAAGGAAAAAACACTTTGAGAGTTCCGAGCTGGAAAAGAGAAAATTTGGAATGAACAGAAAGAACCGGAGACAGCAAACATGGATTATTTTCGTAAATGAAAAGAGCCAACAGCAAATATAACAAGATATTGAACGTGAAACATTAATTACACAAAAAAACATAAAACCGCTAAAAGAAAAGGGCTTGTACTAATAGTATTACCCGTGGAAATATGTACAAAAAAGGGCGAAATTCTATGTTCAGTAATTAAGGTGCGTTAGTTCAAACATACATTGCGTTTTAAAGGGCGCATCTGAAGCAAAACAAAAAAACCCTAAATATTACCAACGCAAATAAAATTATGTTAACTTGAAAGCATTCAGCTGATACCGTGTATGGGATGAAATGAAAAAACAAGTACCGTACTTATCCAAAAGTTATTGAACGGCGTGAACGTTTCCAACAACGGTTGCTTGTTAATGTTTTAATAATAAAAACAAATCCAAAAGCGGATTTAAACATAACACAGCCCTGGTCTGACAAATTTCAGAAGCGGAAAAGTATTTTATTTAAAAAAATGTCATTTCATATTTAAATTATACTTAGATCCTTTTTGTCGTAAAAACGATGAGCATATTTTCAAGAACAATTGGCATATTTAGCACATGCATAATTTAAAACACTAGGCATTGAAATAACAATATATATACACCGGCGTGCAAAAATTAAGGACGAGATAGTTTTTCGCATGTAACGTCGTGCAGAAGTGTTCCACATCGACTCAAATCATACCATAAGATCCCCAAGATGTAAGAATATGGGACAAGTGAGCAAAACCGTCCAAAACAGGGAATCCAAAGGATACAAAGGCACTTTATTGAAAAGGTAGCTTCGAGCACAACTGGACAGAAGACAGAAACTTCCATGTGACAGGCGGCTGCCAAGGAAAATCCAGTCTTTAGTAGGGGACATGATCACCCCTGACTGCGTTGCAAGGTTTACAACGTCAGTCCATGCTGAGGAAGATGTTGTCAAGGAGCTGTTGAGGCATCGCGGCCCGTTCCCCTTGTAGCGCCAATCGCAGCTGCGCAATCGTTGTTGGCGGCTGGTGACGTGCTGCCAAGCGTGTCCCGAGAAGGTCCCACACGTGTTCGATTGCATTTAGGTCCGGGGACCTTGCGGGACAATCCATGCGTTGAATATCTTCACTCTCCAACAGCTCTGCGACAGTCATTGTAGGATGAGGTGTAGCGTTGTCGTCCATGAAGAGGAACTCAGGACCCACAGCACCTCTAAACAGACGCACGCGAGGCAGGAGAACCTCGGTACAATAGCGGACACCAGTGACTGAACATCCTTGGAAGATGTGGAGGTCAGTACGGCTACCAAGCATGATACCGCCCCAAACGAGAACTCCGCCACCTTCAAACCGGTCCCTTTCGATGATCTTGGAGGTGTGATTGTATGTTCCCTGCTCTTTCTAGATGTGTATAGGTCCAGAATCGCTCGTCAGACTACATCTGCTCTCATCCGTAAAGATAACTCGACACCGTTACTGATGTGTCCAATTCTTGTGTTCCTGGCACTACACAAATCGCCGTCTCCGATCAGCAGGCGTTAATGGCACACACCGTACTGGTCGTCGTGCAAATAGACCACCTTTGTGCAGTCTCCTGGCCACGGTAAAACGCGATAACGGACGTCCAGTTGTCTGTTGCATGTGCCTTTCGATTTCTCCCGCTGTCTGCCGTCTGTCTCTTCTCGCCTGTAGGACAATATACCGGTCGTCCGCCGCCGTGGTTGCTCGTGGACGACCGCTACTAAACTCTCGGTCAGCTGTTCATGTCTTTTGAAATGTGGAAGCTGCTTAAGCGACCCCTGTACAGCTTGAATAACGCCAGCATCTGTGTTGAATGTTGCGCCACGGAACATCTTTATTGTTGGAAACAACCAGAAATCGTACGGGGTGAGGTCAGGACTGTAGTCCGGCTGTAGCATGATTTCAATACTGAATTTCGTAAGAAAGTGTTGAACACAAGCAGCCACATGTGGGCGGGCGTTATTATGGTGTAGGGTCGACCCTGCAGTCTCCTATGACAAATTTTTTGTTACACATAATAAAATCAATTTCACTTGTCGTCCCATTTGGATGTCTCCATGTCCATTTCCTGTGTGGCTTTTTCTTGAAGAAGGAGTTCAAGATGAAAAACCCTTCTGCCTCTGCAAACTCAACGAGAGTATTTCCACGCTGGTTTCTGTTGCCGTCACCGAATTTACCTACTGAAGTTTCATTCTGTTGCCGTTGCCCTATTTTTGCATTGAAATCTCCCATAATTATTTTCAAGTGCTGCTTATCTTTATTATTTAGATGACAAATTTCCTCATAAAATTCTTCAATTTCTTCTTCAGGATGACTTGTGGTGGGTGCATAAGTTTGAATAATCGGAGCCTGGTATCTTTTCGAGACTTGGATAACAAGTCGTGCAGCTCTGTCAGAGGAACTTTCAACTTCTACAACTTCATCCTTCAGTTTCTTGTTTATTATAAATCCAACACCACTAGTTCTGCCAGTATCTGTCCCACGATAGTAGAAGAGATGTCCACTTTTCAGTTCAATGAGATCTTCTCCTTTTCTCCTTACCTCACTTAGCCCCACGATGTCCCACTTGATCCTTTGTAGTTCCTCTTCCAATTCAAGAAGCCTTGAATCAGAAGATAGGGAGCGTCCATTATACGTAGCCAATGTCAGCATATTTTAAACATATTATATTTATAAAATTTATTATTCTTATGTAATTTAAATATATTATATTTATAAAATATATTATTATTTATAAATCATATTTACACAATATATTATTATTTATATATAATATATAATTTATATTATTCTAATATATATATATATATATATATATATATATATATATCATCATCATCCTCATTGTCAACCATTATCAATCCACTGCTGGATGAAGGTCTCCCCAAATTTCTTCCACAAAGGTCTGTCTTGTGCCAGTCTCCTCCATATTACTCCCGCATACTTTCGAATTTCATCCACCCATCTCACATGTGGTCTTCTTCTGGGTCTTTACCTGTCCCTTGGAATTCAGTCTAAAATTTCGGCTGTCTATCGATGGTCTGTCCTTCTGGCAATATGTCCAGCCCATTGTCATTTCAGGGATTTTACTCTGATCATGATGTCTCTTGTCATTTTTCTGATCCACAAGTTCCTCTTCTTATCTCTCCTGGTTACACCAAGCATGCATCCCTCCATGCTACTTTGAGTTGTCTGCAGTCTTTGTATGTCTCTTGTAGTTAAGGTCCACGTCTCTGCACCATACGTAAGCACTGGAAGGATGCAATGATTAAACACTTTTCATTTAAGACATAATGGCATACTGCCCTTAAAAATTGTTCTGTATCTTCCAATAGCTCTCCATCCAAGTTTTATACGCCGATCAATTTCTTCATCAATGTGACCCTTACTCGATATCTGCTACCCAAAACAAATGTAGGAATCGGTTGTCTCAAGCTTTTCTCCATCAATCGATAAATATTCGTTTCTTGTAAAGGCATTGAACATCACTTTTGTCTTCTGAAAGTTCATTTTTAATCGCAGTTCTTTACTCTTGTCAGAAAGTTGTTGGATCATACTCTACAGCTCTGAAGGGGTAGTTGCAAAGACGACTACGTCATCAGCAAAACGAAGGTGAGTTAAGTAATTTCCATTAATCTTGTTCCTTTTGTTTTCCCTGTTTAATGATTGAAAGACATTTTGAAATGTGGCGTTAAAGAGCTTGATAGATATGGTGTTACCTTGTCTCACTTCCTTTCCAATTCTTATTTGTGTTGTATCCTCAAATATCCGAACCTTTGCCCTTGCATTTTCATAGATCTTACTAATAATGCTAATGTTATATTATATATTATTATTATTATATAATATTATTATTATATAATATTATTATATATTTTAAATATATGATATTTTTATAATATATTTTTATTTATATATAAATACAGTCAAGCCTCTATTTAGCGAACTTCAAGGAACCAACAGTCTTGTACGTAAAATCGAGGAATTAGCTAAATCGAGGAAGCCTTTCGAATGAAACATTCGAATTAAGCTAGTGTTCATAACAGAATATGTAAGCAGCTGAGTTCTTTCTTTCAGTGAAATTTATATTATGTATAGTACTTTTAATTACGAAATTTATTTGAAAAAATGTTATAATAAGTACACATTTACTTTGATATTAAATTACATAAAATTCGTAGATATTCGACTTCAATATGTAGCATCAAAATTTAAGCGTGCTTTAAAATTGCCAGGAAAATATTATACTTGATTTTTTTCCCGAGCACTTAGCTTCTTAAATACCGACTTCAGTGTTCATTTTTCCACGTTTGTGCTGGCGTCACGGAATCAACATATTTACTTTCGCCGGACAGAGCTCTATACACTATGCATATTTGATGCGGTGAATTCCTTTATTCGGAGTCGCTGGGCAAGATGAACTGCTTTTTCCTTCAGAAGTGATCCACTAGTAGGCAAATTACTAGCTCGTGTTTAATGGAACCAAGTGACAAGAGCGTTTTCCAACTCAGGTGCAATGCTTTCATAGATTTCTTCTTACTCGAAAATTGCCCGCACTTTGATAAACAGCTTTCAATTTCTTTTCTATTTTTCGCTATGGTACACAACGTTGACTTGGAAATTCCGAGTTTCTCTGCTACAGCAGTCTGCGATCCTGGGTTTGCATCAACCTGCGACAAAATATCCATTTTTTTCACTGATTGAAAACCTTGTCCGTTTTTCTTTTTTTTTTTTTTTTTTTATTTGCTGCAGTCGTTCCTTTATTTTAATGCTCTCATAAAATGGACTTTTGAAAATTACAGTTATTAGTAAATTTCACTTTTAACTTTTCCAGTTCTATCTATGTTCATCAAAACTTTATCCGTAAAAGAAGTTTGTTGTTTAATTTGTCCTGTAGATTTAACACTGAGAAGAAAAGAAGAAGCGTAATTTGGGAAAGAATTATAAAAGTTCAATTTTGGGTACGTACAATGTGTGTACACCGACTTCAAAAAAAGCTATTGTTCTGTCTGTAGCTAAAAACAAGAATCCCCAGGGTACTCCAGATTTCCTCCCCCGCACCGCCTTTCTTTTTCCTGCTTCTCACTCACGCAAGAAAACGCTGCGCTCCTTTGGAGTTTGTTGGTCATTTGCTTCACCCTGTAAGAAGCTTACGCTTGATAGTCGGAGGAATGGCCAACTGATTTATGATTCCGTCAAGCTGTGTCGTAGATGGTGTTCTATGAAACGCTGGTTAACTGAATGCGTACAATCTTCGTGTTACGCGAGGCTGTCTTTCTAGTTGGCTTTTAACATTAGAATGCTTGTTAACATAGTTTTGTGGTTTAAAAGAAATTAAAAATATTCACTAAATTGAGGAAACGTGTTCGTTAAATCGGGGAACGCCATGCATTAATTTCATGGTGGTTTCGTCCGGACCATTAAAAATGTACGGAAAATCGCGGAATTCGTTAAATCGCGGTCATATATATATATATATGAAAGGGATGATATATGCACTCCAGACATCATGAAAGATACCAGTACCAGAGTTCCTCCAGTCCTTCCAGCAGAAGTTGCACATGCAATCAAGAACATGAAGCGAGGAAAAGCTCCAGGAGAAGATGGAATTACTGTAGACATCATACAAGAAGCAAGTGGAGAAATCGAAACAGTACTCGCCCAAATTTTCACTCGATGCCTTAATGAAGGAAAGATTCCTGAGGATTGGAACACCGCTACAATGATCCTGCTACATAAGAAAGGTGACATTGAGGATCTCAGGAACTACAGACCTATCAGCCTCCTATCAGTAGTTTATAAAATCTTCACTAAAGTTCTTTCACACCGCTTGAAGGTAACACTGGACATGGCTCAACCGAGAGAACAAGCTGGATTCAGGAGTGGCTACAGCACAATAGATCATATCCACGTGCTGAGAGAACTAATTGAAAGAGCGAGGGAATATGAACTTCCATTGTGCATGGCTTTTATCGATTATGAAAAAGCCTTTGATTCGGTGAAACCATCAGCAGGTGCAATGGCTCTGAAAACCTGCGGTATTGAAGATGCATACATTAATATTATTAATAACATCTATGAAAATGCAAGTGCAAAGATTAGGCTGTTTGAAAATACAACACACGTAAAAATTGGGAAGGAGTGAGACAAGGTGACACCATATCTCCGAAGCTCTTTAATGCCACATTGGAGGGTGTTTTTCAGTCACTGAGCTGGGAAAACAAGGGGATAAAGATTAATGGAGATTATCTAACCCACCTTCGTTTTGCTGATGACGTAGTCATTTTTGCAACTACCCCATCAGAGCTGCAGAATATGATCCAGGAACTTGCTGACAAGAGTAAAGAAGTGGGATTAAAAATGAACTTTCAGAAGACAAAAGTGATGTTCAATGCTTTTACAAGAAATGAAGATTTATCGATTGATGGAGAAAAGCTGGAGATAACAGACACGTACGTTTATCTTGGACAGCAGATATCAAGTGAGGGTCACATTGGTGAAGAAATTAATCGGCGTACAAAACTTGCCTGGAGAGCTTTTGGAAGAAACAGCATAATTTTCAAGAGCAATATGCCATTATGTCTTAAAAGAAAAGTGTTTGATCAATGCATCCTTCCAGTGCTTACGTATGGTGCGGAGACGTGGACCTTAACTAAAAGAGACATACAAAGGCTGCAGACAACTCAAAGTAGCATGGAGAGGTGCATGCTTGGTGTAACCAGGAGAGATAAGAAGAGGAACTCGTGGATCCGAAAAATGACAAGAGTGGAAGACATCATGATCAAAGTTAAATCCCTGAAATGGCAATGGGCTGGACATACTGCCAGAAGGACAGATCATCGATGGACAGCCGAAATTTTAGATTGGATTCCAAGGGACAGGAAAAGGCCCAGAAGAAGACCACATAGGAGATGGGTGGATGAAATTCGAAAGTATGCAGGGGTGACATGGAGGAGACTGGCACAAGACAGACCGTTGTGGAGGAAACTTGGGGAGACCTTCGTCCAGCAGTGGATTGATAATGGTTGACAATGATGATGATGATGATATATATATATATATATATATATATATATATATATATATATATATATATATATATATATATATATATATTCAGGTTTTGTTATTTATTATTAATTTTAGTTTCTTCCCTGTTGGTTTTTGAGTTTCATTTTAATTTTTTGTCACTGTTACAAAAAAAAAAATTGTTACAGTTTCTGCTTTGTAGGTTGTTAGTTCTGAGTATTCATCACTGCTGCGCTTGCACGTCATGATCTTCAGAATGTAAGTTCAAAATGCTTTTTTAATTTTGTCTTTAACTCTGCTTTCAGTTATATATATATTTATTTAAGAGTAGTATGTCAGTATGTCTCAAAAGAAAAGTGTTTTATTAATGCATCCTGCCAGTGCTTACGTATGGAGCACAGACATGGACCTTAACTAAAAAAGACATACAAAGACTGCAGACAACTCAAAGCAGCATGGAGAGATGCATGCTTGGTGTAACCAGGAAAGATAAAAAGAGGAACTTGTGGATAAGGAAAATGACAGGAGTGGACGACACCATGACCAGAGTGAAAACACTGAAATGGCAATGGGCTGGACATGTTGCCAGAAGAACGGACCACCGACGGACAACCGAAATTTTAGATTGGATTCCGAGGGACAGGAAAAGACCCAGAAGAAGACCCTATGAGAGGTGGAAGGATGAAATTCGAAAGTATGCTGGAGTGACATGGAGGAGACAGGCCCAAGACAGACAATTGTGGAAGAGATTTGGGGAGACTTTCATCCAGCAGTAGATGGATAATAGTTGATGATGATGGTGATGATGATATATATATGAATATAATCATATATGGCCTGCGCAGAGAGAAAACAAAGGGATAAAGATTAATGGAGATTATCTAACCCACCTTCGTTTTGTCGATGACATAGCCATTTTTGCAACTACCCCATCAGAGCTGCAGAGTATGATCCAGGAACTTGCTGACAAGAGTAAAGAAGTGGGATTAAAAATGAACTTTCAGAAGACAAAAGTGATGTTCAATGCTTTTTCAAGAAATGAAGATTTATCGATTGATGGAGAAAAGCTGGAGATAACAGACACGTACGTTTATCTTGGACAGCAGATATCAAGTGAGGGTCACATTGATGAAGAAATTAATCGGCGTACAAAACTTGCCTGGAGAGCTTTTGGAAGAAACCGCATAAATTTCAAGAGCAATATGCCATTATGTCTTAAAAGAAAAGTGCTTGATCAATGCATCCTTCCAGTGCTTACGTATGGTGCAGAGACGTGGACCTTAAATAAAAGAGACATACAAAGGCTGCAGACAACTCAAAGTAGCATCGAGAGCTGCATGCTTGGTGTAACCAGGAGAGATAAGAAGAGGAACTCGTGGATCCGAAAAATGACAAGAGTGGAAGACATCATGATCAGAGTTAAATCCCTGAAATGGCAATGGGCTGGACATACTGTCAGAAAGACAGACCATCGATGGACAGCCGAAATTTTAGATTGGATTCCAAGGGACAGGAAAAGACCCAGAAAAAGACCACATGGGAGATGGGTGGATGAAATTCGTAAGTATGCGGGAGTGACATGGAGGAGACTGGCACAAGACAGACCGTTGTGGAGGAAACTTGGGGAGACCTTCGTCCAGCAGTGGATTGATAATGGTTGACAATGATGATGATGATGATAATCATATAAGTAACATATAATTTATATTTTTTTATATATATAATCATATATGTATTATATAATTTATATTATTATTGTATATATAATCATATATGTACTATATAATTTATATTATTATTATATCATATATTAATATTTATATATTTTAAATATATATTATTAATAAATATCATTAACAAATCAGGTGTCTATTTACCTGTGACACGTTTGTGTGCACAGCTAAAGCGATATATCGTGCACGTACTTATTTTGCAGAAGTAGTGCTAATAACTGGAAACCAAACTTACCTAAAGCAAGACAAACGAAGTAGCTAGGTTTGTGTTGAAAAATAAATATCAAAGATCATTGAGGTAAGGAACTTAATAAGCGATGCCGCCTTGGGCTGGCTGTGCATTGTCGAGAGGACAGAATAAAAATGTTTCCTACATTCTGAAACTACTCTTCGTGTTATTAAAACTTGCTTCGATTTGATGTTCTTCTTTTGTGCAACTTTAAGCTGCAAACTTTGGCAAAGAATAAATAAAACTCGAAATCAACTTTTGATTTCATTTGAAAATTTTCTGTTTTAGGAAAACATAACATTACGAAAAGAAATTTCGTAACAAGAGCGCGGAGCCAAAATCACTAATTTATTATTTAAAATGTATACATGTGTAAACAACTTGAAAATTTCACATTGTTTCAACATAATATTACGCTATTTTAAATTTATAATTAAAAGCCATACGAATTAAATGCTGCATTATAAGCAACCAAAAATTCTTAATTTTTAAGATATCTCAGCGGAGTAAAGACACTTCGCTCTAAATATTTTTAATTAAAGAGCGTTTAGATGAATAATTTATGGTAGTGGTAACCAAAGTGGTAAACATTTTTTAACAAATATTTCCAAGAATTTAATTATTCGTCAAGTGCGTCAGAAAAACCGAAGAGTATCATACTTTAGAGGGAGTGAAACAAAACACAAAATTTGTTTATTCACAACAAAAAGAAAACACAGCAAGTAACAAAGTTTCGTCGTTCCCAACGGCAAACACGTGACTAATCAGATAAAGATATTGCAAAGCCCTTAAGAACACGCTCCCTTAACTTTTAATGAAATTCATTGTCTTGAAAAATTCACAAGCGCTTTTACTTTCCGCTTTTCATTTATTTGTCATAGATAGCTTATACGTTGAAATGTTTGCATAAATGCGATCCATGTGTTTGAGAAGTCGCATAACTTACTGCGATTACAAAGAGCATATTCACACATTTTTAGAATGGTGTTGATAAGAAATAACAGAAAATAAATGAAGTTCAAATAATTGAAACTGGCAACGGCGTATTAGATAAACACAAAAGAAGCATCTGCTGCAGTTAAATATTGTCTGCCAACAAAATGGCGCTCGTAAAACCAGCTGTTGATAGAAAGATGTTTTTGCTCTTATTACGAAGAAAAATATTCGTATTCTGTAATTAAATAACGCTGTGAAAATCATGGAATTTCTAAATGTAAAATAAGCAATATTATTAATAATAGAGGGAAAAATCGTCAAGCATTGCTTTTAACAGGAAAAAGAACACATAAAGGTATATCTCTGCGGATGACCAGCCTTCATAGATTTAGAAAAACCTATACTAGTTATCCGAATTTATTGGCGTAGACGAAATCAAATTTATCAACCTAAAGGCTTTTTCAAGGAAAGTCGACATCCAACCTGACAATAACGAAGAGATACATATCGCTAAGCTGTTCTCTGAGATTCAGAGGTTAGCTCCAAAAATAAATACAAACTACCAGATATTTTTACTTAATGTTGTCGTATCAAACTTCTCCATTTACAGCGATCTTGACATACAACTCGGGCTTCGCTGATATCCATTACACGCCGTGCACAAGATCTTCTATGCAGACACTCCTGAATCTGATCCACCCATGTCATCCTTGGCCTTCCCCTGCCTTTCCTTCCTGCCACTTGGGCTAAAAAGATTTTCTTAGTAAGCATCTCATCACTCATTCTTTTAACATATCCAAACCACCGAAGCATATTGGTCTCCACCTTGCTAACATTTTACTTCACGTTACATAACTGCAACACATCTTCATTCCTCACACAATCAGAACGTGTCTTGCCACAAACGACTCCTATGTTTCTTCTGTAGTACCCAGGTTTCACTGCCATACGTCAGAGTAGGAACAATTACTGTTTCATACACAGCCATGCGGGACTCTCTTGAGAACACATCATTCCTGTGAAAACCTCCCAGAGCAGCGATGATTTTAATGAAGAATTCACTCGCCTACTAATTTCACCATCCAACTTGTTCTCTCTGTCAAACATGCTTCCTAAATACACAAACTCAGTCACCTGGTCAATCACAGTGCCATTTAGACTTATATTACATTCAGTGCTACCCATTCCTCTCTCAAACACCTTTGCATGAAATTCAAACTGAGTATAAATAAGGAGTTTTCCCTTATTTATACTCAGTTTGAATTTCATGCAAACTTCGTGCATCTTAGACAACATACTCTGCAAATCACTTTTGAGTGATAAAGCGGACAGTGTCATCAGCATACAGCAATCTGCACACATGGATATCACCAAGACATAAACCACTATTATCTATTTTGGCATCACGCATGCATGCATCCATAAATATATTAAACAGCCATGGTGACATTACACAACCTTGTCTAAATCCTGCACCAATAGAAAACCATTTTGATGAAACACCATTCACTCGTACACAAGTTCTACTACCAGCGAAAACAGACCAAACTGCACACGCAGATAGCCAAGTAGGTCCTGAACAAATGATTTAATAGTCACATACAGACTAGGCGCCAGTGAACGAATATGCGGGAGGATTGTGGCCCCCATTTTGGGTGATAAAGCGTTGAATCTGACGTGGAATCGAAGCAATGAGATTCCGAATAGAGTCCTGAGGTATCGTGGACCATGTGGTGTTGATTCGTGTTCACAGCTCATCTTCATTTTGCGGAGGTGGGAGGGTGCTCAACCGACGTCCAATCGTGCCCCCACAGATGCTCGATGGGCGAGAGGTCGGGGGATAGTGCTGGCCACGGAAGCATCCGCACACCGTGTAAAGCATTCAGGCTGATACCGGCGGTATGCGGCCGGGTGTTATCCTGTCGAAAAATGGCTTTTGGTATACCCTGAAGGTACGGTAGTTCCACGGGCCGCAGTACCTCGTCAACATAGCGGCATGCAGTAAATGAACCCTAATGCGTACCAACAGTTAGCGGCTTTGGGCCACCTTGCCTCCACACTCTCACACGGCGATCATCCATGGTGAGACAGAACCGCGATTTGTATATGAACACCTTACTCTTCCACTCCGCATGACTATGGCTCGCTGCTAAAGGTAGCCTTCACTACAAGAGGTGACGACGATGGCTCGCTGTTAAGGGTAGCCTTCACTACCAGAGGTGACGACGATGGCTCGCTGTTAAGGGTAGCCTTCACTACAAGAGGTGCCGACAATGGCTCGCTGTTAAGGGTAGCCTTCACTACAAGAGGTGACGACGATGGCTCGCTGTTAAGGGTAGCCTTCACTACCAGAGGTGACGACGATGGCTCGCTGTTAAGGGTAGCCTTCACTACAAGAGGTGACGACGATGGCTCGCTGTTAAGGGTAACCTTCATTTCAAGAAGTGACGACGATGGCTCGCTGTTAACGGTAGCCTTCACTACAATAGGTGACGACGATGGCTCGCTGTTAACCGTAGCCTTCACTACAAGAGGTGACGACGATGGCTCGCTGTCAAGGGTAGTCTTCACTACAAGAGGTGACGACGATGGCTCGCTGTCAAGGGTAGTCTTCACTACAAGAGGTGACGACGATGCTCGCTGTTAAGGGTAGCCTTCACTACAAGAAGTGACGACGATGGCTCGCTGTTAAGGGTAGCCTTCACTACAAGAGGTGACGACGATGGCTCGCTGTTAAGGGTAGCCTTCACTACAAGAGGTGACGACGATGGCTCGCTGTTAAGGGTAGCCTTCACTACAAGAGGTGACGATGATGGCTCGCTGATAAAGGTAGCCTTCACTAGAAGAGGTGACGACGATGGCTCGCTGTTAAGGGTAACCTTCACTTCAAGAAGTGACAACGATGGCTCGCTGTTAACGGTAGCCTTCACTACAATAGGTGACGACGATGGCTCGCTGTTAAGGGTAGCCTTCACTACAAGAGGTGACGACGATGGCTCGCTCTCAAGGGTAGTCTTCACTACAAGAGGTGACGACGATGGCTCGCTGATAAAGGTAGCCCTCATTACAAGAGGTGACGACGATGGCTCGCTGTTAAGGGTAGCCTTCACTACAAGAGGTGACGACGATGGCTCGCTGTTAAGGGTAGCCTTCACTACAAGAGGTGACGACGATGGCTCGCTGTTAAGGGTAGCCTTCACTACAAGAGGTGACGACGATGGCTCGCTGTTAAGGATAGCCTTCACTACAATAGGTGACGACGATGGCTCGCTGTTAGGGGTAGCCTTCGCAACGGACGGCTGGACAGCAAACCAGGCGCAGCCAATCGGCACGCGACTGTCCGCGTGGATATCGGAACATCCAATCCTCCCCGTACACGCTTCAAAATGTTGCCCGTTGTGGCCTGTGGGTCCGCTACGGCATGACGTCAGATGCGACGATCCGGGTACTCGGACGTCCGTCTCCGTGCTCCGGTCCCCTTACGACGTTGCACAGATCCTTCCTGGCACCACCGTCTCCAAGTGCGACCGACGGTTGTGGCATCACGTTGCGTTTCTTCCGCAATACGACACGGGGACCATCCGGCGGTACGCAGGCCTACGATGACAACTCAGGTGAACTCATCTGTTTGGTGAAATCGCGTACGACGGCATCTTAACAGCATTAGCACCCGTTGTTCGTTCTTCAGACACGGTTACAGCAGTACCACTCACTTCTCTCTGACGTGACGACGTCTCGACTGATGGCCTTACGAGCTGGTTGTCCCCTTATATCCCGCGCACCGTTCGTGCGATTGGCCTACAAATGCAATGATTTGCATAAGTGTGCACAGCACTCTGCAATTTGCACGGTGCTGCGTTCATGTCTTAGCGTGCCACGGGTGGCCCAGTGGGTAGCGTTCGTCACTGCCATGGAAAAGGACCTCAGGTTCGATCCCAGGCAGGTACGAACGCTCGATCCACTAAATATCCGCCGTGCATCGGATGGGCATGTTAAGCCGTCGGACCCCGGGTACTAGACCCCTGGTAATAAATAAGGGCGTCTTCCTCCCCCTTACTACTTCGCATACGTCTCACTTTCCTATCGGGCACTCAAGCCCAAGTCTCCTAGCTTCCTATTTCAAAGGGAGATCTGGGGTCATCTACATTTGATCATGTCTTCGTGGTGTGGCATTTTCTTTGTCAGGTAGTGTATATGCATAAAGGAACTTAACTACCCTTAAAGGGAGATATTTTTACTTTACGTTGAGGTATTTTTCTTAACGTTTAGCGATCCACAAACAGTTTCAAGAGCCATAAATTAGGTCATTGACAGGAACTCTTTTTTGTTCTCAGTCGAATTAATACAATTCTTGCTTTTCTGGTACGTGCTTACGTTCTACAACGTCGAATCCTTTTCAATGTTTAATGAGCTTTAAGACCTTCAGTATCCACTCTTGTCCCTCAGAAAAATGACCTAAAGAATCTTTTTCCGGAAAAAAAAAAAAGAAGAAAGGATTTGATGTGATCTTGGGAATGATTCTTTTCTTTCCTCTTCGCTTCCCCTGACAGGTCGACTGTTGAGATATAGCACGAACTGAAGCGCAACAATGAGGAACCGCAAATAGATATCTCTCTCTCTCTCTCTCTCTCTCCTTCATTACGAACTCCGTCTCCAGACTCAGAAGAAGGAAGATAGTTCCGTGCACTACTTCCTAAGACGCATAATGAGAAATGAGTTGAATTGCTGATGCTCTCGAATTTTCCCTCGTCAGTTCTTTTCTCTTTTACTCTACCCTCGCATTTTTCTTTACCGTGTCATTAAAATAGCAGAGATCCTTGGATCAAATGTACACCACAAATCAAAAAGACGAAGAAATCTCATTTATTGGACCTGAAACTATTAGATAACCAAAAAGGTATATTACCATTTTCGAAAACTGAGATAAAAGTGTAACACATATGTATAGTAGAAAAGCAATTTATTCACCAAAATAGTTACCATGGACATCAACAACGTGCTAACAACGTACACTGATGAGCAATTATATTATGACCACCGCTCAGCCTAGAGAAATTAGAGAAATCACAGAGCAGAATACACTGAAGTGCCAGAAAAACTGATACAGACAAGCTTATACAAAATACATAGCAACGTCGCTTATGCGCGTACTCGGTTGCGTCCGCCAGTGTGTATATAAAGCGATAGACATCCCTGCCAGCTGTTAGAGCCGCGGGTGGCCTAGTGGGCAACGTTCGTGACTGCCGCGGAAAGGACCTCAGGTTCGAACCCAGGCTGGTACGAACGCTCGATTCCACTAAATATCCGCCGTGCGTCGGATGCGCACGTTAAGCCGTCGGACTCCGGGTACTGGCCGCCCGGGTAATAAATAAGGGCTTCTTCCTCCCACTTTCTACTTCGCTTCCGTGTCACGTTCCTATCGGGCACTCTAGCCCAAATCTCCTAGCTTCCTATTTCTAAGGGTTGTTTAAGACCTGGGGTCAGACACTCCCTTCCTAAAATCCTCTACATATGATCATGATCATGCCAGCTATTAGAGCTGTTTTCGGCATGAGAATGACAAGTAATAACGATTTAAGCGATTTTCAACGCGGTGTCATAGTTGGCGCTCGTGAGATGGGCCATAGTATTTCGGAGGTAGAAACGAAGTTCGGATTTTCACGGAAGACCATTGCAAGGGTGTACCGTGACTACAAGAATTCCGGGAAGACCTCCAACCTACGATACCAGTGTGGCCGTAAAAAGACACTGGGTGAACGTGACCATCGTTGGCTGTCAAGAATCGTTTCACGCGATAGGTGTGCAACACTCTCGTAGGTATCATCGGAATTCAATGCTGCAGCCTCAACAAGCATCAGCGTCCGGACTGTGCAACGTACCCTGCACGATATGGGCTTTGGAAGCCGACGCCCAACTCGAGTCCCCCTGATGGGTGCACGACACAGAGCTATGCGCCTCGCTTGGGCACGGCAACACCGCCACTGGACACTTGATGGCTGGAAACAAGTAGCCTGGTCTGACGAGTTGCGTTTCCAAATGTATCGAGCAGATGGAAGGATTCGTTTGTGGCACAAACCCCATGAAGCCATGTATCCCGCCTGTCAACAGGGAACTGGAGGGGGTCTGTAATTGAATGGGGTGTGTTTAGCTGGACTTTACTGGGACCCCATGTACGTCTACAAACGTCTGTGACCGGCCAACGCTATGTTCGCATCCTTTCTAACGAGTACACCCGTTCATGTCCTGCATTCATGCTGATGGGTTGGGCTTGTTCCAACAGGACAATGCACCTCCACACAAGTGTCGGGACGCCGCATTATGATTAGAGGAGCATTCATCTGAGTACGGGGTGTTGCCGTTCCCACCCAAGTCCCAAGATCTGAACGTGATAGAACACATTTGGGATGCCATGCAACGCGCTATCGAACACAGGAATCCGAGACCTCCGAGTGCACCCGAATTGTGGAACGCTCTGCAGGAAGTATGGTGTTCATTGCCTACAGCTTATTTTCAAAAGCTAGTGGAGTCCATGCCCGTCGTATTTCTGCAGTCCTGCGCTCCAGTGGGGGAATTACCAAGTATTAGACTGGTGTACCAGTTTTTCTCGCACTTCAGTGTACATACAACTCGAGGACCGGCTTTCGGTTGATTCGGAGTCAGAATGGAAAAAGGTGCCGATTTATCGGAGTTTGATAAAAGACAAATTGTGACGGCACGGTGCCTCGCAACTACGATCTTGGAAACGGCCCGGCTTGTGGGTTGTTCACGTGTCGCTGTAGTGAGCACGTATCAAAAGTAGTGCACAGATGGCCAAACGATGAATCGTCGTCTTATCCGTGTGTGGTCAGCAGCTCATTGATGCCAGAGGGGGAGCGGAGACTGTCATGCATTATTCACAGCCACCGCAGGGCTACATTGCGACAAATCACCGTCAGCAGCAACAATGGAGATCAGGACAATGTGACACAGCATACAGTTCATCGCAGTCTTCTGCAAATTGGGCCAGCGTAGCCGAAGACACAGCCGGGTCCCCATGATCACTGCACCTCGTCCCTAACGATGTCTAGATGCTTGAGACCTGTCACGGATTGTACTGTTGGAATAATGGGGCCTAAGGTGTCCCAAGGAAACATCTCCCACAGCATAAAACCGCCGCCGCTGGCCTGTTTCCGCCAAACAGTGCATCCAGGTGCCATAGCCACCGTTGGTAATCGGCGTATCCGCGCTCGGCCGTGTACGTGATGCACCAGGAATCTTGATTCATCACACCAGGCCGCTTTCTTCCAATCACCCATGGTCCAATCTCGATGATCTTGGGCCTATTTCATGCGTTGTTGGGGATGACGGGCAGTGAGCATGGAGACCAGGCGGTGTCTTCGGCTGGGCTGGCCCATGCGCAGAAGGCTGTGATGAACTGCGTGATGCGACACATTTACCTGATCACCACCGTTGTAGCTGCGGCAGATTTGTCCCACTGTGGCCCGGCGGTCGCTGTGAACAATGCGCGGCAGTCTCCGCTCCCCTCTGGTATCAATGAGCTGCGGACCACACACGGATAAGACGACGGATCGTCGTTTGGCCATCTGTGCATCACTTTTGATACGTACTCACAACAGCGGCACGTGAACAACCCACAAACTGCGCCGTTTCCGAGGCACCATGCCATCACAATTTGTTTTTTTATCATCATCATCATCATCATTGTCAACCATTATCAATCCACTGCTGGACGAAGGTCTCCCCAAGTTTCCTCCACAACGGTCTGTCTTGTGCCAGTCTCCTCCATGTCACTCCCGCATACTTTCGAATTTCATCCACCCATCTTCCATTTGGTCTTCTTCTGGGTCTTTTCCTGTCCCTTGGAATCCAATCTAAAATTTCGGCTGTCCATCGATGGTCTGTTCTTCTGGCAGTATGTCCAGCCCATTGCCATTTCAGGGATTTAAATCTGATCATGATGTCTTCCACTCTTGTCATTTTTCGGATCCACGTGTTCCTCTTCTTATCTCTCCTGGTTACACCAAGCATGCACCTCTCCATGCTACTTTGAGTTGTCTGCAGCCTTTGTATGTCTCTTTTAGCTAAGGCCCACGTCTCTGCACCATACGTAAGCACTGGAAGGATGCATTGATCAAACACTTTTCTTTTAAGACATAATGGCATATTGCTCTTCAAAATTATGCTCTTTCTTCCAAAAGCTCTCAAGGCAAGTTTTGTACGCCGATTAATTTCTTCACCAATGTGACCCTCACTTGATATCTGCTGTCCAAGATAAACGTACGTGTCTGTTATCTCCAGCTTTTCTCCATCAATCGATAAATCTTCATTTCTTGTAAAAGCATTGTACATCACTTTTGTCTTCTGAAAGTTCATTTCTAATCCCACTTCTTTATTCTTGTCAGCAAGTTCCTGGATCATACTCTGTAGCTCTGATGGGGTAGTTGCAAAAATGACTATGTCATCAGCAAAACGAAGGTGGGTTAGATAATCTCCATTAATCTTTATCCCTTTGTTTTCCCAGTTCAGTGATTGAAAGACATTTTCCAATGTGGCATTAAAGAGCTTCGGATATATGGTGTCACCTTGTCTCACTCCTTTTCCAATTTTTATGTGTGTTGTATTTTCAAACAGCCGAATCTTTGCACTTGCATTTTCATAGATGTTATTAATAATATTAATGTATGCATCTTCAATACCGCTGGATTTCAGAGCCATTGCAACTGCTGATGGTTTCACCGAATCAAAGGCTTTTTCATAATCGATAAAAGCCATGCACAACGGAAGCTCATATTCCCTCGCTCTTTCAATTAGTTCTCTCAGTACGTGGATATGATCTATTGTGCTGTAGTCACTCCTGAATCCAGCTTGTTCTCTCGGTTGAGCCATGTCCAGTGTCACCTTCAAGCGGTGTGGAAGAACTTTAGTGAAGATTTTATAAACCACTGATAGGAGGCTGATAGGTCTGTAGTTCCTGAGATCCTCAATGTCACCTTTTTTATGTAGCAAGATCATTGTAGCATTGTTCCAATCCTCAGGAATTTTCCCTTCATTAAGGCATCGAGTGAAAATTTGGGCGAGTACTTGTTTCGATTTCTCTACTTGCTTCTTGTATGATGTCTACAGTAATTCCATCTTCTCCTGGAGCTTTTCCCCGCTTCATGTTCTTGATTGCATGTGCAACTTCTGCTGGAAGGACTGGAAGAACTCTGGTACTGGTACCTTTCATGATGTCTGGAGTACATGTATCATCCCTTTCATATAATTTGGAGTAGAAATCTTTCACTCTTGTCAAAATTTCGCCTCTATTTCTTGTTACAGAACCATCTTCTTTTCTCAGTGCCATAATCTGTTTTCTTCCCTTACTGAGATGTCCCTTTGCTATCTTTAGGCTTTGGTTGTTTTCAATTGCTTTCCTTACTAGTTCACAGTTGAATTTTCTTACGTCTTCAGTGATACCTTTTCGTACTGTCTTGTATAGCTCTATATATTCCACTTTGGAAGTCACATCTTCTTTAGTTGTCCTCATCACTCTTCTTTTTTGCATCAACATTTTGGGTTTTCCTGATAATTTGTTCACATGCAATTTGTTCTTAGACCCAGCTAATTTTGTTGCTGTTTCCATAAGAGCTTTGGTTACTTTTCTGTTAACTTCAGAAATATCCACTTCTTCCGATGTTAGGCCTTCTAAAGCAGAGAACGTGTTCTTCAGTTCCAACTTGAAGGTATTATGGTGTTTTTTAAGGTTGGTTATGTCAATACATTTTGTTTGTCTTATGAGCTTGCTACGTTCAAGTTTAGTGTTGAGGTGCATCTTACATCTCACCAATCTATGGTCACTACCTGTGTTGAACTTGTTTAGCACACTGCAGTCTTCTATGACGAATTTTTTGTTACACATAATAAAATCAATTTCACTTGTCGTCCCATTTGGATGTCTCCATGTCCATTTCCTGTGTGTCTTTTTCTTGAAAAAGGAGTTCAAGATGAAAAACCCTTCTGCCTCTGCAAACTCAACGAGAGTATTTCCACGCTGGTTTCTGTTGCCGTGACCGAATTTACCTACTGAAGTTTCATTCTGTTGCCGTTGCCCTATTTTTGCATTGAAATCTCCCATAATTATCTTCAAGTGCTGCTTACCTTTATTATTTAGATGACGAATTTCCTCATAAAATTCTTCAATTTCTTCTTCAGGATGACTTGTGGTGGGTGCATAAGTTTGAATAATCTGAGCCTGGTATCTTCTCGAGAGTTGGATAACGAGTCGTGCAGCTCTGTCAGAGGAACTTTCAACTTCTACCACTTTATCCTTCAGTTTCTTGTTTATTATAAATCCAACACCACTAGTCCTGCCAGTATCTGTCCCACGATAATAGAAGATATGTCCACTTTTCAGTTCAATGAGATCTTCTCCTTTTCTCCTTACCTCACTTAGCCCGACGATGTCCCACTTGATCCTTTGTAGTTCCTCTTCCAATTCAAGAAGCCTTGAATCAGAAGATAGGGAGCGTCCATTATACGTAGCCAAGGTCCGCATCAGATGGCAGCCTAGTCCGGTTCTCCGGGGATTCTTAGCACCCTCTGCCTTCATGTCGCACTGGCCGCTGCCTTGGCCAGGTACATTCCAGCTGCCGGAGACTGAGGGCCAAGATTTAAGTTGTGGAGTCATTTTGGAGGGGTTTGGCCATAACTCACCACGCTGGCCAAGCGGGTTGGTGAGTGTGGGATAGCATTTCCTCTAATCCCGATGGTATAGTTATACCGCTATTGGCGGTCGTCAGAGCCCCTTTAGTGGGAACAGGATGTACCACGAGAAAGCGGGGTTGACATTTGTCAAGGAGAGGCTGTGATGTTACGCATCACCTGACCTTACATCCCTTTTTTTTTTTTTTTTATCAAACTCCGATAAATCGGCAGCTTTTCCCATTTTGACTTCGAACATTTATAACGAAGTAAATTTCTCCGTCATTTTTGGCCACACCGAGGCTCGAACCCGAGTCCCTTCATTCCGGAATAAGTCGCTCTACCAACTGAACTACGCGAACTTTCGTTAGCGCTGTTATCTGCCTTTATATCGTGTGCGTCCTGCTGCGCAGGCACGTCACATCTCCCCCTCCCCGAAAGAGGGCCGGGGGCATGGCCCACGCGTCAGCCGTTACCATGAATCGTTGCAGGCAGCCATCCGCTGTAGTACGTGCACTTGAGAACTCCCAGTCAATCCGGTGTGTGGAATGTAACGTCACGCACATTTGTTTCTCGAAGCGCTGAAGAAGGGATTCTCTTATTTTTCGTATCTCGCGATGTGGAAAGAACATCACACCATTGCGAGATCTTTAACGGCCGGGTCATCCGGGAAGTTCGGACACCATTATAACGAAGTAAATTCCTCCGTCATTTTTGTGCACGCCTGGGCTCGAACCCGGGTCTCCTCATTCCGGAATAAGTCGCTTTACCAATTGAGCTACGCGGACGTTCGTTATCGCTGTTATCTGCCTTTAAATCGTGCGCGTCCTGCTGGGCAGGCACGTCACGCACTCTACTAACCGAAAGACGGTCCTCGGGGTGCACGTAGTGCTCTGTGAGCTTCATCTGCGCCACCGTTTGGTTTCCAGACGCGTTCATTTCTCTAGGCTGAGGGTAGTCATAATGGAATGTGTTCATCGGTGTATGTCGTGGAACTGTTATACGCAAAAAAAAAGGAGATTCCAATAGTTTTTTTCGGACAGCCTAACCGAAATGAATTTTTGTTTGAAATCTTTTGTGCTCTTGCCTTCCTGAGTGGAAGGTTTTACAATCAAGTGAAGTATTCGTAATCTGATTTGATATGCTGGAGAAGATTAACCCAGTGTTTATTTTTGCATTACTAACTATCTTAGGGAGCGCTTCATTCTAAAGATGTGAGAGGCAGTTCACAGGAGATCGCCAAAGCGGCAGGTGTTCGATTAGGCAGATTAAAACGAAGTACCTCCAGTGACGCTTTCGTTTTGCAGACGCAGAGGCGAAAGGGAGAGATATGTTAATGTCGTTGCTTTCACACCAGTAGCCTATTTTCGTATTTTTTAAATTTTATTTCCTACACCGCTCTCTTCTCAAGGGAAAAACGTTTGGCGATAGCAGAGTTCCAAAGAGACAAAAACAGAAAACAAAAGTTCCTCCCCCGCATGATTTCAGATAAGCTTTTACCCATACAAGACCACGTAGTAACACTCTAAGAGTAAACAGTTGTAATGCATATCATTTAAGTCAAAGATTTTCAGGTGAATATTTTGGAAACTTCAAAATTCTCCACTTTCATTTTGCGCATGAAATAAAAGTAGAGAATATTGAAGTTTCAGAGATTTAAGTCAAAACATTTTCAGTTGAAATTTTTCGAACTTTCAACATTCTCTACTTTCATTTTATGCATATCATTGAAGTCAAAGATTTCCCGTTAAACTTTTTTGAACCTTCAACATTCTCCACTTTCATTTATGCATATCATTTAAGTCAAAGATTTTCAGTTGAATTTTTGAAACTTCAACATTCTCTACTTTTACTTTATGCATATCATTTAAGTCAAAGATTTCCCGTTAAACTTTTTTGAACTTTCAACATTCTCTACTTTCATTTATGCATATCATTTAAGTCAAAGATTTCCCGTTAAACTTTTTTGAACCTTCAACATTCTCCACTTACTTTTATGCATATCATTTAAGTCAAATATTTTCAGTTGAATTTTTGAAACTTCAACATTGTCTACTTTTATTTATGCATATCATTTAAGTCAAAGATTTTCAGTTGAATTTTTGAAACTTCAACATTCTCTACTTTTATTTTATGCATATCATTTAAGTCAAAGATTTCCCGTTAAACTTTTTTGAACCTTCAACATTCTCCACTTTCATTTATGCATATCATTTAAGTCAAAGATTTTCAGTTGAATTTTTGAAACTTCAAGATTCTCTACTTTTATTTTATGCATATCATTTATCATTTAAGTCAAAGATTTTCCCGTTGAATTTTTTGAAACTTTCAACATTCTCTACTTTTACTTTATGCATGTCATTTAAGTCAAAGACTTTCCCGTGAAACTTTTTGAACTTTCAACATTCTCTACTTTCATTTATGCATATCAATTAAGTCAAAGATTTCCCGTTAAACTTTTTTGAACCTTCAACATCCCTCCACTTTCATTTATGCATATCATTTAAGTCAAAGATTTTCAGTTGAATTTTTGAAACTTCAAGATTCTCTACTTTTATTTTATGCATATCATTTAAGTCAAAGATTTCCCGTTAAACTTTTTTGAACTTTCAACATTCTCCACTTTCATTTATGCATATCATTTAAGTCAAAGATTTCCCGTTAAACTTTTTTGAACCTTCAACATTCTCTACTTTCATTTATGCATATCATTTAAGTCTAAGATTTTCAGTTGAACTTTTTCAAACTTCAACATTCTCTACTTTCATTTATGCATATCATTTAAGTCAAAGATTTCTCGTTTAACTTTTTTGAACTTTCAACATTCTCTACTTTCATTTATGCATATCATTTAAGTCAAAGATTTCCCCTTAAAAATCTTATTCATTTATGCATATCATTTAAGTCAAAGATTTTCATTGAACTTTTTTGAAACTTCAACGTTCTCTACTTTCATTTATGCATATTATTTAAGTCAAAGCTTTTCAGTTGAACTTTTATGAAACTTCAACATTCTCTACTTTCATTTTATACATATGATTTAAAGCTGTCTTTTAATGAGTCTTAGGGTTCATTTCATATCCTATATCTGCAATGTAAATTCTTTTGTACATATTTTCAGGAAGACCGTTACTTTGTAGTGTCTGAAATGTTCGGTACAAACAAAAACGACCCATAGATAATACGTATCTACTGCAGTTATTTTTCGGAAAAATTTGTTAGAATTTTTTTTTAAATTCAATTTATCTTACTTTAAAATATTCCAATTTGGGCGCTAGATGGCGCGATAGGTTAGATTTGCAGTGCTTCTGTCTGGAAGAAACGAAATCTCTCATTTCTGTCTGTATTTTCTAATTATCTGACCCAAATGGAAAAGATTGAACGGCGGCAAAAGTGAGCTTGGAATATTTTCTTCCATATATGATCTTAAATCCTACTGTACGTTCATTTTTTGAATAGAAAATGTGTACATTAGCAGAGAACCCCTTAATTTGAGCTATAGAAACTCCGTCTACTTACTGAGCTCCACCCCAAATAACGTCATTGGTTAAAACGTAACAGGGCGTATTTTGTCTTTTCGTTATGAAGCCAACGAGAGACAGCTTCCATTCTGAATATGGTGAGGTCTGCAGAGATTCGCTGACGCCAACGTCTTGGAAAGTCACTCAAGACGTAAAAGTACGCCCAAGGAGTGATTTCTGTGCCATCTATGGCACAAGATAAACCATAATACTCATAAATTTTTGGTAAACAATATTTTTGGCTTTTCCACTGGGAGCAAAAACATTGGCATTGATCATCCTTTTGTTTATCATTTTGAATTTTGAATATCTGGAACTCTGTATTTATATAACATTATATTTCTGCCTGATGGAGTAGCCTGCTGGTGCTGAATGCCAGCGTAAAACTAAAAAATGGTACATTTTATGAAAATTTGTATGGGGACCCCTTGACCCCTTGACCCCAGGCTCCGACCCCTTCCGAAAACCGTCTACGATCTACGTTAGAGTACCATGAGATAGTATACCGAATTTGTGGTTTGAAATTAAGCTGTAGAAATTTTCCCGAAATTTTTTTATGGAAGCATGCCAGGAAGACATTCCCCAAACCATAACGTTGCCTCCACCATCTTGAAGGGTTGTAGCAATGCATTTGGGGTCCATGCTTTCGTGCTGTTTCCGCTAAATTCTCACTCGGCCATCGGCATGGTGCAGCTGAAAACGTGATTCATCGGACCACATAATTTGTTTCTAATTATCGACTGTCCAATCCTTGTGCTTCTGTGCGAACTGGAGACGTTTTCTCTTGTTAACTGCAGACAGCAAAGGTGTTCGAACAGGCCTTCGGCTGCCATATCCCATCCGATGCAGTGTACGGCGAACAGTGCGTGCAGAGATCATTTGAGGGGATCCTTGATTAAGATGGTCTGTAATTTGCTGCACTGTTGCCCTTCCCAGTTTTTTAGGCTGACAGTCCAGTCCTTAAACACTTTAACAACAGCTGTTCTGAAACATTTAACGAATGCGGCTGTTTCGGTGATCTCGCTCCATGGCTCCGAGCTCCTACAATCATCCCACGTTGAAGGTCCGTGAAATCGCATTTTTTACCCATCTCGTCACCCAAAAAATCACTGCTACTACTGTCGCAAGCACTAAGCTTTCCCTTTTTATACTAGCCTTGCCCTCTGGTGGCAACAGCTCATTTGCTTAAAACTGTCAGGTGGTCACAATGAAGTGGCCACTTGGTGTATATGCAAACTAGGAATCAATTAGAAAACTTTACAATAAGTTTCTTACCGAGTACTTGTCCAGCTACTGTCCTGCCGTCTTCGCCAACAACGGAGTTTCTCGCATCCCAGGCGTCTGTGAATTGAACAAAAGCGTAACCCTTGTGCATGGATATTCCAATGACTCTACCGTATCTCGAGAAGATACGCTCTACGTCTTCCTTCGTGACAACGTACGTGTTGAGATTTCCCACAAAAATACGTGAATTGACCGAATGAGGGTCGGTGCTGTTTGTTTGGTTTCCGACCCGGGTCATTGCTGGAAGAGGTTTTGGTGTGGGCTCTTCAGCCAGAGGAACGACAGCTAGAAAGAGATAAAAATACATTTTAGCTGATTACTCCAAATACATTTTAGCTGATTACTCCAAATACATTTTAGCTGATTACTCCAAATACATTTTAGCTGATTACTCCAAATACATTTTAGCTGATTACTCCAAATACATTTTAGCTGATTACTCCAAATACATTTTAGCTGATTACTCCAAATACATTTTAGCTGATTACTGCAAATACATTTTAGCTGATTACTCCAAATACATTTTAGCTGATTACTCAAAATACATTTTAGCTGATTACTGCAAATACATTTTAGCTGATTACTCCAAATACATTTTAGCTGATTACTCCAAATACATTTTAGCTGATTACTCCAAATACATTTTAGCTGATTACTCCAAATACATTTTAGCTGATTACTCCAAATACATTTCAGCTGATTACTCGAAATACATTTTAGCTGATTACTCAAAATGCATTTTAGCTGATTACTCCAAATACATTTTAGCTGATTACTCCAAATACATTTTAGCTGATTACTCCAAATACATTTTAGCTGATTACTCCAAATATATTTTAGCTGATTATTCAAAATGCATTTTAGCTAATTACTCCAAATACATTTTTTATAAATATACAGTTTGTGTATTTTCAGCAATATACACTGAAGTGCCAGAAAGACTGGTATACCAGTCTAATACTTGATAGGCCCCCCACGGGAGCGCAGGACTGCAGAAATACGACGGAGCATGGACTCCAGTAGCTTCTAGAAATATGCTGTAGGCAATGCACAAAATTCTTCCTGCAGAGCGTTCCACAATTCGGGTGGTTTTTTTTTTTTTTGATTGGAGGTTTAACGACCACCGTGAGCAACTCAATGGGCTATAAGCAGTCGCCCGTCCCTAATTTAGGGTCACTGGTTCCAGGGAAGGGAGAGAGCCAGTGCCGTAAAACAAACACAACATCCATGCCTGACCGGGATTCGAACCCGGACCATTTACGGACGAATGATCAGAGGCCAACGCCTTAGACCACTGCGCCACCGGGGCGGCAATTCGGGTGTATTCCGAGGTCTCGGATTCCTGTGTTCGATAGCGCGTTGCATGGCATTCCAAATGTGTTCTATCACGTTCAGATCTGGAGACTTGAGTGGGAATGGCAACACCCCAAACTCATATGAAAGCTCCTCTAATCATAATGCGGCGTCCCGACACTTGTGTGGAGGTGCATTGTCCTATTGGAACAGGCCCAACCCATGAGCATGAATGCAGGACATGAACAGGTGTATCTCATCAGAAAGGATGCGCACGTAGCGTTGGCAGGTTACAGACGTTTGTAGACGTACCAGGGGTCCCAGTGAAGTACAGCTAAACACCCCCCTACCCATACGGACCCCCCACCAGCCAGTACAGTGCCATGTTGACAGGTGGGATTTATGCTTTCAATGGGTTTGCGCCACACACGAATCCTTCCATCTGCCCGATACAGTTAGAAACGCGACTCGTCAGACAAGGCTACTTGTTTCCAGTCATCAAGTGTCCAGTGGCGGTTTTGCCGTGCCCAAGCTAGGCGCATAGCTCTGTGTCGTGCATCCATCAAGGGGACTGGAGTTGGGCGTCGGCTCCCAAAGCCCATATCGTGCAGGGTACGTTGCACAGTCCGGACGCTGATGCTTGTTGAGGCTCCAGCATTGAATTCCGATGCTACCCGCGAGAGTGTCGCGTGAAACGATTCTTGACAGCCGACGATGGTCACGTTCACCCAATGTCTTTTTACGGCCACACTGGTATCGTAGGTTGGAGGGTTTGCCGGAATTCTTGTGGTCACGATACACCCTTGCAATGGTCGTCCGTGAAAAATCCGAACTTCGTTTCTGCCTCCGAAATACTATGGCCCATCTCACGAGCGCCAACTATGACACCGCGATGAAAATCGATTAAATCGTTATTACTTGTCATTCTCATGCCGAAAACAGCTCTGACAGCTGGCAAGGATGTCTATCGCTTAAACCGAATACGCGCATAGGTGACGTTGCTATGTATTTTGCATAAGCTCGTCTGTACCAGTTTTTCTGGCACTTCAGTGTATGCGGTTCTAAAAATTAAATTGAAAGCATTCTGTCGTGGTCAGATACCGCTCACAACCTAGCCAAAAATCTTCAGCATAAAATCATGCATGGTTTTTCAACCAGGGTGCATAGATATATTGGGTGTGAGCAAAAATTCTACCCGTTTTGTAGGCTACAAAGAAAGATGGAGAACACAACAATTAACGTACCTAGGATTTCACATTATTGTCAACATTCTGTATGACCGGTGTTGCCTGTATATTAGTACGTAAAGCCCACTCGGGAAAAAGTCCCGTGTTTGAGAATCAAAAAAGTCATGTAAGGCCGTTTTCACATCGTCCACATCATCGAAGGTTTGGAGAGCGAAGGCGTTCTGTAACGATCAAAAAAAGGTGGTAGTCTGTAGGTGCCAGATCAGGGGAATACGCTGGGTGAGGTAACACTTCCCAACCAAAGTCCAGTAATTTTTGCCGAGTGATTAAATCAGCATGAGGTCTGGCATTATCATGATGAAGGATCACGCCTTTGCGATTGACGAGTGCTGGCCGCTTCAATCTCAGTTGTTCTCGTAATATGCCGAGCTGTTGGCTGTAGAGGTCAGCATTTATCGTTCGGTTACTTGCCTACACCTCCATGTGGTTTATTTTCTGGACATCCCACCAAACACTCAACAAAATATTTCTGGGATGCAATCCTCCTTTTGAGGTCGATGGAGTAGGCTCCGTACTTTGGCACACACTCCGTCAAAGCTTTACATTACAGTACAGTACAGTACCCATTTCTCATCACCCGTTACAATTCGTCCCCAAAACCGTTCATTTCTGTGATGAGAAAGCAAAGAAACAGAGGAACGGATTCTCTCCTCTCGTTGCTTTGCATGAATCTGGTGCTAAACCCAGTTATCGAACTTAGTGATGAATCCATCCGTCCTTCGATTGTTTTTCTGTGTACTGACAACGTTGCTGCTAATTCCTGAACTGTTGGAAGTGGGTCATTTGTTACGGCTTGGTTCGTCAGAAACCAATGATGGACGTCCAGGACGTGGTTGACCTTTACAGCTTCTGTCTCCGTCCCGGAATTTCCGAAACGAACGGCGACATGTGCTATCATCAACTGCATCCTCCCCATACACTTGACAGATGTTGCGGCAAGCCGCGGCTGCAGTACTGCCTTTATCGAACTCGTACAGTAAACAATGTCTAATGTGCTCCTAATCCCATGCCATGTTACACGTTCCGTGGTTTCCGTTACGAATGACTTACTCGTTCAAATCTAGTGCCTCTATATGCTCTCCTGCTCAACGCTTTATTGTCCGGAAGTTCCGCATGTCAGCGTCATCTGTAACGTAACTACTCCGATCGCAATTCGCATGTAATGCAAAAACGGGTGGAATTTTCTTCATATCTTTGCGTCTGTCAGTCCGATTCGGTATTTTTTTAGTCTTAGAGCGTTTCCGGATATCGGGAAAAAATGTTCGGTATTCGTGAACGCTACATAAAATGTTCAGAATTTTCCTTAACGTACAAATTTGCCACCAGATGGCATATAAATTCACGTTTGTGTTCACAGAATATTTACAACAAATCTTGTGTTCACAGTACCTCTTCTTCTAAAACTCCAATTTGAACATTTTTGTCTTCAGCGGATACACCTCCTCATGGAAAATCTTTTGCATATAATTTCTAATTTTTGCTAAAGAATACTTTTGCCACCAGGGGGTGTAAGTGTTAATTTGATGTATTTGCTATAAAATCTGAGCTTCTAAAATATCAATTGAAAAAATCATTTCGTGGACTGGTTCCAGTCACATCGGTAAACTTTTTCGGAAGATTTTCTTCTTAAAATATTCCATCGTTTCTCCGCCAGATGGCGTAGATGTATGTCATATTTTTGTCAATATCTCTACTTCTAGGAGTCCGATTCGAAAAATTCCTTCTTTGTTGGATATTGTTTTTAGTGTGACATGATTTTCATATAATTTCAAAAATTTCAAGTAATTCGTAGACTTTCCGCTAGGGGGCGTATAGGTAAATTGCCCCGCCCCCCTATATCTCTGATTCTAAATCTCGGATTTGAAAAATTCTTTTTGCACCGGATACAGCTCTTGGTGGGAAATCCTTTGCATATAATTTCTAATTTTTGTAAATAATGGTTTGGCCAGCAGGTGGCGCCTTAATTTCCGCTTCTGATGTATTTGTAGCAAAATATCAGCTTCTGAAATCTCTACTGGAAAAAGTGTCGTTTGTTGACCGATACTACCCATGTCGACAAACCTTTTAGGAACATTTTCTTCTTGAAATAATGCATGGTTTCTACGCTAGGGGCGTAGATGTATATCATACTTTTGTCAATATCTCTACATCTAGGAGTCCGATTTGAAAAATTATTTCTTTGTTGGATAGTGTTTCCGATGCGAAATGTTTTCCTTATAAATTCAAAATTTTCAAGGAAATCATAGACTTACCGCTAGGGGGCTGAAACGTAAATTTCGTTTTCTGCGTTATTTCTGCTTCTAAAACTCCGATTTGAAAAATTCTTCCTGTACCGAATACAAGTCGCTCTCCAACACCTGATGGAAAATATTTTTCATATAATTTGTAATGTTTGGTAAAGAATGGTCTGGCCACTAGGGTCCATACGCGTTAATTTCTGCTTCTGATATATTTGTAGCAAAATCTGGACTCCTGAAAACCCGACTAAATTTTTTTTCTAGGACCGATACCGCTCATATGGAAGAACTTTTGAGAATATTTTCTTTCTAAAATAATGCACGGTTTTAACACCAGGGGACGTAAAGTCACATCTTATTTTTGTCGATATCTAAGAGTCCGATTCGAAAAATACGTTCTGTGTTGGAGAGCGACTCCGGTGTGAGTTGTTTCTGATATTAATTCATGTTTTTCTTAACGCACAAGTCTGCAACCAGAGGGTGTAATCTCACGATTCCGTTTACAGCAATATCTCAGGGATTAAAAACCCAATTGAAAAACTTCTTTCTTCCGCCAGATACTATTGTTTTTCATACCGGTTCCATTGACTTTGAATAGCTTTTATAAATTTAATTTGCGTCAGAACGGATTCAAAAGACGTGCTCATTAACGTGCTCATTAACGTGTTCATTAACGTGCTTATTACACCCGAAAATTCGGTGTCATCTTTTTTTGTTTTTACGGTTTTTCATTCGCTACAGCATAGATGGGGAGCATTATTCTCTTTAAATAATGCACAGTTTTCCCTGTAACGGGCCAAAATATCAAAACTATTTTATCTCCTTCGCTTTTCCTAGGAGAGGTATTTAAATAATTATTTTCCCTTGGTATGGCTTTTGTTATGAAGAACACTTTTCGCATAGTTTCAAGTTTTCCATTATTAAAAATTCTTCCGCTAGGGGACGTATATTCACATCATGTTTTCCTGTATATCTACCCTAACTGATCGATTTGAAAATCCTGTTGTCTCTGGTATTTATCTTCATCTACAAGTAACTTTTTGCGCAATCTGTTAATTTTTGGAACATGGTTCTCAGCCGCTAGTGGGAGAAAGAAGCTATTTTTAGATCTTTTCTGGATTGTACAAACCCGGTTGATTGTTTTTGTAACGATTTCCGCTGACTATGAAACGCTCTGAAGTACATAGCTTGTCCTAAAACAAATGAGAATGTTTTTATAAAAAAACGTGCAATACTGCGTTCCACCTTGACACGAGTCTCGAAAAAACGGTAGTCGTTGTAGTAACCATATAAACCTGCTACACCTGTTTATCACGCATGCGTCGTCAGCAGTGCGCGGTTTAATAAGAGTTATTTCGTGAAACCCTAATAACTGCTTTCGCTCTGTGATTTTTCGAAAAAATGGATGCGAAAGAGGAACAAAGACGCGTCACTAAATTTTACTGTCGACTTAAGAAATCTGTCGAAGAGACTTTCAGTTTTATGCAAGAGGCTTATAAAGATGAATGTCTAGGAAAACAAACAATTTTCAGCATAAAGAATTCATGGAGGGTGGCGAATTTAATCGCGCATGGAGGAAGACCTTCAACGAGTGTTACAGAGGTAAACATCAATACAATAGGTGTTATTATACGGGAAGACAGACATCTATCAATTAGAGATATCGAAGATATGGTTCTCATTTCAAAATCATCAATTCACAGAATTTTAACAGAGCGTTTGGGCATGAAAGGAGTTTGTTCAACTTGGGTTCCCCATTTCTTTTAATGTGCTAAGGCCGCACATGTCAAGTTCTGTCATTTCTTATTTGGAAAAAATGAATATTAAGTTGATGCCGCAATTTGCATACCGTCCAGAGTTGTCACCATGTGACTTCTGGTTGTATCCCATTTAAAAAAAACACTACGGGGACGAAAATTTGGGACTGATCAACAACTTATTGCAGTTGCGCAGGGGTTGCTCCAATAGCATTTCGGAAGAAGAATTCCAGGAACTTTGGGACACTTATATTCGATGCAATGGACAGTATTCCGAAAAAGATGATCACTTCCTTGATAATTAAGGTGAGCATTTTCAAAAAGTGGGAGGAACGTTGGGACACCTGTATTCGATGCAATGGACAGTATTTCTAAAAAGATGATCAATTCCTTGATAATTAAGGAGAGCATTTTCAAAAAGTGGGAGGTACGTTGGGACACCTGTATTCGATGCAATGGACAGTATTTCTAAAAAGATGATCAATTCCTTGATAATTAAGGTGCGCATTTTCAAAAAGTGGGAGGTACGTTGGGACACCTGTATTCGATGCAATGGACAGTATTTCGAAAAAGATGACCCTTCCTTGATAATTAAGGTGCGCATTTTCAAAAAGTGGGAGGAACGTTGGGACACCTGTATTCGATGCAATGGACAGTATTTCTAAAAAGATGATCAATTCCTTGATAATTAAGGAGAGCATTTTCAAAAAGTGGGAGGAACGTTGGGACACCTGTATTTGATGCAATGGACAGTATTTCTAAAAAGATGATCAATTCCTTGATAATTAAGGAGAGCATTTTCAAAAAGTGGGAGGTACGTTGGGACACCTGTATTCGATGCAATGGACAGTATTTCTAAAAAGATGATCAATTCCTTGATAATTAAGGTGCGCATTTTCAAAAAGTGGGAGGTACGTTGGGACACCTGTATTCGATGCAATGGACAGTATTTCGAAAAAGATGACCCTTCCTTGATAATTAAGGTGCGCATTTTCAAAAAGTGGGAGGAACGTTGGGACACCTGTATTCGATGCAATGGACAGTATTTCTAAAAAGATGATCAATTCCTTGATAATTAAGGAGAGCATTTTCAAAAAGTGGGAGGAACGTTGGGACAATTGTATTCGATGCAATGGACAGTATTTCTAAAAAGATGATCAATTCCTTGATAATTAAGGAGAGCATTTTCAAAAAGTGGGAGGTACGTTGGGACACCTGTATTCGATGCAATGGACAGTATTTCTAAAAAGATGATCAATTCCTTGATAATTAAGGTGCGCATTTTCAAAAAGTGGGAGGTACGTTGGGACACTTGTATTCGATGCAATGGACAGTATTTCGAAAAAGATGACCCTTCCTTGATAATTGAGGTAAGCATTTTCAAAAAGTGGGAGGAACGTTGGAACACCTGTATTCGATGCAATGGACAGTATTTCGAAAAAGATGATCAATTCCTTGATAATTAAGGTGCGCATTTTCAAAAAGTGGGAGGAACGTTGGGACACCTGTATTCGATGCAATGGACAGTATTTCTAAAAAGATGATCAATTCCTTGATAATTTAGGAGAGCATTTTCAAAAAGTGGGAGGAACGTTGGGACACCTGTATTCGATGCAATGGACAGTATTTCGAAAAAGATGATCAATTCCTTGATGATTAAGGTGCGCATTTTCAAAAAGTAGGAGGAAAGTTGGGACACCTGCATTCGATGCAATGGACAGTATTTCGAAAAAGATGACCTCTTCCTTGGTAATTAAGGGGAGCATTTCCGAAAAGTGGGAGGAACTTTGGGATACCTGTGTTCGATGCAATGAACAGTACTTTGAAAAAGACGACCACTTTCTTGATAATTAAGGTGCGCATTTTCAAAAAGTGGGAGGAACGTTGGGACTCCTGTATTCGACGTAATGGACAGTATTTCGAAAAAGATGATCAATTCCTTGATAATTAAGGTGCGCATTTTCAAAAAGTGGGAGGAACGTTGGGACACCTGTATTCGATGCAATGGCCAGTATTTCGAAAAAGATCACCACTTCCTTGATAATTAATTAAAGGAAGCATTTTCAAAAAGTGGGAGGAACGTTGGGACACCTGTATTCGATGCAATGGACAGTATTTCTAAAAAGATGAACACTTCCTTGATAATTAATTAAGGGGAGCATTTTCAAAAAGTGGGAGGAACGTTGGGACACCTGTATTCGATGCAATGGACAGTATTTCTAAAAAGATGATCAATTCCTTGATAATTAAGGTGCGCATTTTCAAAAAGTGGGAGGTACGTTGGGACACCTGTATTCGATGCAATGGACAGTATTTCGAAAAAGATGACCCTTCCTTGATAATTAAGGTGAGCATTTTCAAAAAGTGGGAGGAACGTTGGGACACCTGTATTCGATGCAATGGACAGTATTTCGAAAAAGATGATCAATTCCTTGATAATTAAGGTGCGCATTTTCAAAAAGTGGGAGGAACGTTGGGATACCCGTGTTCGATGCAATGAACAGTATTTCTAAAAAGATGATCAATTCCTTGATAATTAAGGTGCGCATTTTCAAAAAGTGGGAGGAACGTTGGGACACCTGTATTCGATGCAATGGCCAGTATTTCGAAAAAGATCACCACTTCCTTGATAATTAATTAAAGGAAGCATTTTCAAAAAGTGGGAGGAACGTTGGGACACCTGTATTTGATGCAATGGACAGTATTTCTAAAAAGATGAACACTTCCTTGATAATTAATTAAGGGGAGCATTTTCAAAAAGTGGGAGGAACGTTGGGACACCTGTTTTCGATGCAACGGATAGTATTTCGAAAAAGATGACCGTTTTCTTCGTAATTAAGTACGCCTATTTTCTTAATAAAGCATCCTCAGTTGTTTTGGAACAACCCTTGTTTCTTATTTGTGTCTGAAAAAAATTGAAAGTCGTGTTCACTGCAACCGAAAATTTGGTGTTTTTCTTGTTGTAAATATACACCGATAAGCCGTTATGACTACCTTGCTAATGAGCTGCAAGACCCAATTTAACCCCCAAAACAGCAGCCACTCGGCGAGGCATCGATTCAATGATGTGGTGATAAGTATCCTGGGGTATCTGGTAACATAATGTCAACAGCAGGTCCTCCAGTTCTCGTACACTTTGCGGTGGTGGTGATTTACCGCGAGCCTGCTTTTCCAAGTCGAACCACAAATGTTCCATTGGGTTCATGTCAGGTTAATTTTATGGCCAGGGCATTAACCGAAATTCACCAGCATGTTCCTCGAACCACTCCTCGACGATTCTGGCAGTGTGGCATGGCGCATTATCATGTTGGAAATGGCTATCACCCGCAGGGAACACAGTTGCCATGAGTGGGTGAACTTAAGACCGCAACGATGTTCAAACACCTGGGATTGTGCTATTCGGATGATGGGGGCCTAAAGTGTTCCAAGAAAACATCGCCCACAGCATAACATCGCCGCCGCAAGTCTGTTTCCTCCCAACACTACATCCAGGTGCCATAACCTGCATTGGCAATCGGCGTATCAGCGTTGGACCGTCTACGTAATGCCCCAGGAATCTTGATTCGTCAGACCAGGCCACTTTTTTCCAATCATCCTCAGTCCAATCTCGATGATCTTGGGCCGATTTCACGCGATGACGTGCAGTGAGCATGGGGACCCGGCTGTGTCTTCGGCTACGAAGGCCCATGCGCAGAAGACTGCGATGAACTGTGTGCTGTGACTCATTGCCCTGATCACCAGTGTTGTGTCTGCGGGTGATTTGTCGCACTGTAGCCATGAGGTCGCTGTGAACAATGCGCTACAGTATCCTCTCCCCTCTGGCATTAATGAGCTGCGAACGACGCACGGCTGAACGACGGCTCGTCGTTTGGTCATTTGTGCACCACTCTTGATACGTACTCACTACAGCAGCACGTGAACAACTCACAAACCGCGCTGTTTCCGAGATCGTAGTTCCGAGGAGCCGTACCATCACAATTTGTCCTTTATCAAACTCCGATAAAACGGCAGCTTTTCCCCATTCTGACTGCGAACGCTCTACTAACCGAAAGCTGTTTCTCAGGCTATATATACGCTGTGTGGCCACTTTATTATGACCACCTGACAGTTTTCATCAAATGAGCTATCGCTGCACGCTGTTGCCACCAGAGGGCGAGGCTAGTATAAAAATGGAAAGCTTAGTGCTTGTGACAGTAGTAGAAGTGATTTTTGGGTGACGAGATGGGTAAAAAATGCGATTTGACGGATTTTCAACGTGGGATGATTGTAGGAACTCGGAGCCATGGAGAGAGTATCACCGAAACCACCGCATTCGTTTCCAGAGCAGCTGTTGTTAAAGTGTTTAAAGACTGGACTGTCAGCCAAAACACTGGGTCTCTACGTGCAACGTGTGGTCGTCATCGACTAGTGACTGCTCGGGCGGAACGGAGTGTGTCCAGACTGGTAACATACAACACAAGGGCAACAGTGCAGCAAATTACAGACCATCTTAATTAAGGATCCCCTCAAATGATTTCTGCACGCACTATTCGCCGTTCACTGCATCGGATGGGATATGGCAGCCGAAGGCCTGTTCGAACACCTTTGCTGTCTACAGTTAACCAGAGAAAGCGTCTCCAGTTCGCACAGGAGCACAAGGATTGGACAATCGATAATTGGAAACAAATTATGTGGTCCGATGAATTACGTTTGCAGTTGCACCATGCCGATGGCCGAGTGAGAATTTGGCGGACACAGCACGAAAGCATGGACCCTAAATGCATTGCTGCAACCCTTCAAGCTGGTGGAGGAAATGTTATGGTTTGGGGAATGTTTTCCTGGCATGATTTGGGCCCTTTAATTCGTGTTGATCAATGTCTGACAAGCACATCATATTTAAACATCGTTGCGGACCAAGTGCATGCTGTCATGCGGATGGTTTATCCCAATGTCGATGGCTACTTTCAACAAGATAATGCGTCCTACCATAGTGTTCGTATTGTACAGGATTGGTTTCAGGAACATGCCGGCGAGTTTACTTTGCTTAGGTGGCCCCCACAATCTCCAGATCTCAACCCCATTGATAATTTGTGGGATGAAGTTGAACGAGCCATTAGACAGCTGGATCCACAACCCTGCAATCTCACACTCTTGGAAAGTGCTATTCATCAAGCATGGTCTCAGATTCCACAAACCACAGGCTATCAACATCTCGTGTAGTCCATGCCACGAAGAATCGACGCAGTATTAAACGCAAAAGGTGGCCCAACGATGTACTGAGGGGGTGGTCATAATAAAGTGGCCACTCAGTGTATACTGCTTTGTGAACTTCACCTGTGCCATCGTTTCGTCTCCAGGCGAGTTCATTTTTGTAGGCTGGGGGTGGTCATAATGAACTCACTCGTCGGTGTAGAATTCAATTATTAATAAATCAGAAGTGACAACTTTCAATCTTAAAATTGTGAATTTTTTAAAAATTAAGCTGGATTGGGTGGTCTCGAGGTAGTTAAAGAACAAGTTAGTAAAATCATGCAATGCATTAATCATGATACGCTTTCCAACATAACAGAAATCCTTACTCAAGCTATTACTCAAGTTATGAGGATAATGGCTGTGGAATAAATCTCGCTTACATGTCTTGATCTTTGACTCCATTTCGTTGATATTCAACAGAACCGGTTCAGGATACTTTCGAAACAACATGGTAAAGTTTTGTCGCAATCGAAGCATTTTTACATAAGTTATATGATGCGTAAGGGCAATGGAATATATCCCGCTCCTATGTCCTGACCTTTGACACCGTTTCGCCCATTTTCAATAGGGTTCGTCCTCATGTGGTCCCCTACTACATACTAAAATTTCATCGAATCCTGTGTCCTGACCTTTGACCCCATTTCGGCCATTTTGAATAGGGTTCATTGCCAGGTGGTACATTACCACATTCTAAAATTTCATCGAAATCGAACCATTGTTATGCACGTTATGATGCAGAAGTGCGATGCAGTAAATCTCGCTCCTGTGTCCTGACCTTTGACTCCATTTCGATTATATTCAACAGAACCTGTTCAGTACACTTCCGGAACAACATGGGACAGTTTTGTCGGAATGAAAGCATTTTTACGTAAGTTATGATGCATAAGTGCAATGGAATTAATCCCACTCCTATGTCCTGATCTTTGTCGCCATTTCGCCGAATTTCAATAGGGTTCATTGCCAGGTGATCCTTTACTACATAATAAACTTTTATCGAAATCGAGCAATTTTTACGGAATTTATGACGCATAAAGGCAATGGAATGAATCAGGATCCTGTGTCCTGATCTTTGATCCCATTTCATTCATTTTCTATATGGTTTATTGGCTGGTGGCTCCCTACCACATACTAAAATTTCATCGAAATCGAACCATTTTTACGCAAGTTATGACGCATAAGGACAATGGAATGGATCCCTCTCCTATGACCTGACCTTTGACCGCATTCCGTTCATTTTAAATAGGTTTCATTCCCATGTGATCCCCTACCACATACTAAAATTTCATCGAAATCGAACCATTTTTACGCAAGTTATCGTGCGGACGGACAGACGGACAAAGCTGGAGCATATACGCTTCTTCAACCTACCGTTGGAGAGCGTAAAATAAGCCCCTTTCAGCCCCTCCCACTCCTGCCGATGTTTTTACACTAATGACGCCTCTGTTTTAAGCTAGTCTAATTACTACCGAGAAAAAAATTATTTTTGTCCACAAAAGTCACTCAGAAACATGTTGTATATTTCAGCTTGCGCACTTCAAACAAACATCATACTTCATATTCTGCGGAAATAGTGTGAAAATCAAGTTTCTGACATGAGAGGAAATAAATGTAGTTTAGAGGCAGTTTGAAATCGGCGAAGAAAAAAAAAAAAAAATGACCTGCCATATTGCACGTAGGCGTACCTTTTCCGAAGTCATACACTGATTCGGTTTGTGGAACCGTATATTTTCCTTTATTTCCTGCTGCACCGAGACACCGAATGCCATCTAACATTTAATCTGTTTCAGGTCCGTCGGAAAGAAAAAAGGAATGACAGAAACAATTTTCATTCTTCAGGAAGTGTAGCGGCGTCCAACGATGTTTCTGTTCGCATCGGTCCCCGAGTTCATTGTGTTCCTTTCTGACTGTTATGAAATATGCCGTCATCTGAGACCCAACAATGGGTAACCGCAAATAGATATCCCCACGCTCGCCTTTATTACGGGATCCGCTGTTTTTCCAGCTTTGAGGTGAAAAAAGCAGCGGATGAATCTTGTGTCTTACGCACAAAACCAAATCTTGTTTGAATCACGGGATTCTTCCCTTTTTCTCTTCTTTGAGCGCAAAGATTTCATTTTCTTTTACATTTCTCTTCCACCTACGCATCTTCCAGCTAATAATATCCTCGAATGAAATCCGACCCTCGTGGATGAATGAAAGCGAGCAATCTATCTGTCTAAAGAATTTTATGTAAGCGCAATTTCCTTTTTTTTTCTCAAGTCCTAACGACCATCACACCTGCATACAACATTCGCGAAGCAGTGTTCTTATTTTAGCCCATCTTTTGAAAAAAAAAAAAAAAGTGCGTTCCTATATCGTTACCATCTTCATCCATCTCCGCGCGCAACATCCCCAAACGGAAAAGTGATTGCATAAATCATTCGTTCCTAGAAATTCATTCTTCTCATTCACGCAAAAAGTATCATTCACAAATGATAATTCAAAACATTATCCTCCCAACTTCCCTGCTGTCACTAAGCTCACTGAGTAAATCATTCGTTTTAGAGATCTCGTGTTTACTAGCGATGGGATAAATCATTCATTTTTGGGAATCCAATCGACATTCGCGGAAGCGAGTCATTCAATTTCCAGGTTGTCACTAAGCTCACTGAGTAAATCATTCGTTTCAGAGATCTCGTGTTCACTAGCGATGGGATAAATCATTCATTTTTGGGAATCCAATCGTCATTCGCGGAAGAGAGTCATTCAATTTCCAGGTTGTCACTAAGCTCACTGAGTAAATCATTCGTTTCAGAGATCTCGTGTTCACTAGCGATGGGATAAATCATTCATTTTTGGGAATCCAATCGTCATTCGCAAAAGAGAGTCAACATTCAATTTCCAGGTTGTCACTAAGCTCACTGAGTAAATCATTCGTTTCAGAGATCTCGTGTTTACTAGCGATGGGATAAATCATTCATTTTTGGGAATCCAATCGTCATTCGCGAAAGAGAGTCATTCAATTTCCAGGTTGTCACTAAGCTCACTGAGTAAATCATTCGTTTCAGAGATCTCGTGTTCACTAGCGATGGGATAAATCATTCATTTTTGGGAATCCAATCGTCATTCGCGGAAGAGAGTCATTCAATTTCCAGGTTGTCACTAAGCTCACTGAGTAAATCATTCGTTTCAGAGATCTCGTGTTCACTAGCGATGGGATAAATCATTCATTTTTCGGAATCCAATCGTCATTCGCGGAAGCGAGTCATTCAATTTCCAGGTTGTCACTAAGCTCACTGAGTAAATCATTCGTTTTAGAGATCTCGTGTTTACTAGCGATGGGATAAATCATTCATTTTGGGAATCCAATCGTCATTCGCGGAAGAGAGTCATTCAATTTCCAGGTTGTCACTAAGCTCACTGAGTAAATCATTCGTTTTAGAGATCTCGTGTTTACTAGCGATGGGATAAATCATTCATTTTTGGGAATCCAATCGACATTCGCGGAAGCGAGTCATTCAATTTCCAGGTTGTCACTAAGCTCACTGAGTAAATCATTCGTTTCAGAGATCTCGTGTTCACTAGCGATGGGATAAATCATTCATTTTTGGGAATCCAATCGTCATTCGCAAAAGAGAGTCAACATTCAATTTCCAGGTTGTCACTAAGCTCACTGAGTAAATCATTCGTTTCAGAGATCTCGTGTTTACTAGCGATGGGATAAATCATTCATTTTTGGGAATCCAATCGTCATTCGCGAAAGAGAGTCATTCAATTTCCAGGTTGTCACTAAGCTCACTGAGTAAATCATTCGTTTCAGAGATCTCGTGTTCACTAGCGATGGGATAAATCATTCATTTTTGGGAATCCAATCGTCATTCGCGGAAGAGAGTCATTCAATTTCCAGGTTGTCACTAAGCTCACTGAGTAAATCATTCGTTTCAGAGATCTCGTGTTCACTAGCGATGGGATAAATCATTCATTTTTCGGAATCCAATCGTCATTCGCGGAAGCGAGTCATTCAATTTCCAGGTTGTCACTAAGCTCACTGAGTAAATCATTCGTTTTAGAGATCTCGTGTTTACTAGCGATGGGATAAATCATTCATTTTTGGGAATCCAATCGTCATTCGCGGAAGAGAGTCATTCAATTTCCAGGTTGTCACTAAGCTCACTGAGTAAATCATTCGTTTCAGAGATCTCGTGTTTACTAGCGATGGGATAAATCATTCATTTTTGGGAATCCAATCGTCATTCGCGGAAGAGAGTCATTCAATTTCCAGGTTGTCACTAAGCTCACTGAGTAAATCATTCGTTTCAGAGATCTCGTGTTTACTAGCGATGGGATAAATCATTCATTTTTGGGAATCCAATCGTCATTCGCGGAAGCGAGTCATTCAATTTCCAGGTTGTCACTAAGCTCACTGAGTAAATCATTCGTTTTAGAGATCTCGTGTTTACTAGCGATGGGATAAATCATTCATTTTTGGGAATCCAATCGTCATTCGCGGAAGAGAGTCATTCAATTTCCAGGTTGTCACTAAGCTCACTGAGTAAATCATTCGTTTCAGAGATCTCGTGTTCACTAGCGATGGGATAAATCATTCATTTTTGGGAATCCAATCGTCATTCGCGGAAGAGAGTCATTCAATTTCCAGGTTGTCACTAAGCTCACTGAGTAAATCATTCGTTTCAGAGATCTCGTGTTTACTAGCGATGGGATAAATCATTCATTTTTGGGAATCCAATCGTCATTCGCGGAAGAGAGTCATTCAATTTCCAGGTTGTCACTAAGCTCACTGAGTAAATCATTCGTTTCAGAGATCTCGTGTTCACTAGCGATGGGATAAATCATTCATTTTTGGGAATCCAATCGTCATTCGCGGAAGCGAGTCATTCAATTTCCAGGTTGTCACTAAGCTCACTGAGTAAATCATTCGTTTTAGAGATCTCGTGTTTACTAGCGATGGGATAAATCATTCATTTTTGGGAATCCAATCGTCATTCGCGGAAGAGAGTCATTCAATTTCCAGGTTGTCACTAAGCTCACTGAGTAAATCATTCGTTTCAGAGATCTCGTGTTTACTAGCGATGGGATAAATCATTCATTTTTGGGAATCCAATCGTCATTCGCGGAAGAGAGTCATTCAATTTCCAGGTTGTCACTAAGCTCACTGAGTAAATCATTCGTTTCAGAGATCTCGTGTTTACTAGCGATGGGATAAATCATTCATTTTTGGGAATCCAATCGTCATTCGCGGAAGAGAGTCATTCAATTTCCAGGTTGTCACTAAGCTCACTGAGTAAATCATTCGTTTCAGAGATCTCGTGTTCACTAGCGATGGGATAAATCATTCATTTTTGGGAATCCAATCGTCATTCGCGGAAGCGAGTCATTCAATTTCCAGGTTGTCACTAAGCTCACTGAGTAAATCATTCGTTTCAGAGATCTCGTGTTTACTAGCGTGGGATAAATCATTCATTTTTGGGAATCCAATCGTCATTCGCGAAAGAGAGTCATTCAATTTCCAGGTTGTCACTAAGCTCACTGAGTAAATCATTCGTTTCAGAGATCTCGTGTTTACTAGCGATGGGATAAATCATTCATTTTTGGGAATCCAATCGTCATTCGCGAAAGAGAGTCATTCAATTTCCAGGTTGTCACTAAGCTCACTGAGTAAATCATTCGTTTCAGAGATCTCGTGTTCGCTAGCGATGGGATAAATCATTCATTTTTGAGAATCCAATCATCATTCGCGGAAGAGAGTCATTCAATTTCCAGGTTGTCACTAAGCTCACTGAGTAAATCATTCGTTTCAGAGATCCCGCGTTTACTAGAGATGGGATAAATCATTCATTTTTGGGAACCGAATTGTCATTCGCGGAAGCGAGTCATTCAATTTCCAGGTTGTCACTAAGCTCACTGAGTAAATCATTCGTTTCAAGAGTCCCGTGTTTACCAGTGATGGCATAAATCCTTCATTATTGGGGATTCATTCTTTTTTCGCAGAAAAGAGTCATTCAATTTCCAGGTTGTCACTACGCTCAATGAATAAATCATTCGTTGCAGGGATCTCGTGTTTATTAACGATGGCATAAATCATTCATTCTTGAGGATCTATTCGTCATTCACGGAAAAGAGTCATTTGATTTCCATGTTGTCACTACGCTCACTGAGTAAATCATTCGTTTCAGAGATCTCGTGTTTACTAGCGTGGGATAAATCATTCATTTTTGGGAATCCAATCGTCATTCGCGAAAGAGAGTCATTCAATTTCCAGGTTGTCACTAAGCTCACTGAATAAATCATTCGTTTCAGAGATCTCGTGTTTACTAGCGATGGGATAAATCATTCATTTTTGGGAATCCAATCGTCATTCGCGAAAGAGAGTCATTCAATTTCCAGGTTGTCACTAAGCTCACTGAGTAAATCATTCGTTTCAGAGATCTCGTGTTCGCTAGCGATGGGATAAATCATTCATTTTTGAGAATCCAATCATCATTCGCGGAAGAGAGTCATTCAATTTCCAGGTTGTCACTAAGCTCACTGAGTAAATCATTCGTTTCAGAGATCCCGCGTTTACTAGAGATGGGATAAATCATTCATTTTTGGGAACCGAATTGTCATTCGCGGAAGCGAGTCATTCAATTTCCAGGTTGTCACTAAGCTCACTGAGTAAATCATTCGTTTCAAGAGTCCCGTGTTTACCAGTGATGGCATAAATCATTCATTATTGGGGATTCATTCTTTTTTCGCAGAAAAGAGTCATTCAATTTCCAGGTTGTCACTACGCTCAATGAATAAATCATTCGTTGCAGGGATCTCGTGTTTATTAACGATGGCATAAATCATTCATTCTTGAGGATCAATTCGTCATTCACGGAAAAGAGTCATTTGATTTCCATGTTGTCACTACGCTCACTGAATAAATCTTTCGCTTCAGTGATCTCGTGTTTACTAGTGATGACATAAATCATTCATTCAACATTCCAAGATTTTCAACATGCTGAAGGTGCTGAAAATCAGCCAACATTACCACAGAAAGGTTTCTTGAGACTGAGACCGTCGCTGAACGCTCCAGAAAGTGTTGGTCGCATACCGTGAGGACTGCTCGCCTGGTGAAAGTAGTGCCAGCTCGTATTTGGTGGAATCCTATCAGAAAACAATCAGTGATGGTTCCTGTGGTAAACATTTCAAGAATGTCGATCGCACACGTGCTACGGAGTGACCTAAGGGGGTGAGCTTACCGGTGGCGTACAGGGCACTTCCTCACCCCACAACTGAAGCAGCAGAGGGTGCTAAAAGCGAAACCTTTGCTGTAGCGTAAAGCAGACAATCGCCACAGACAGATCCTTTTCTCTGATAAAAACATTTTCACTACTGAAGAGATATTCAACCACCAAAATGACAGGGTGTATGAGTCAACCTCGAGAGAAGCTGAGGGAAAAGCTCCAAGGATCATGAGGGGCCACCATCCTGGTTCTGTCATGGTTTGGCGAAGAGTCTCCTACGGGGGTACCACGGAGCTCCATTTATGTGAGAAAGGAGTTATCCGTCAAAGTCTACCAGGACAAGATTCTGGAGCGCCAGTTGCCAAACATGTGAGTCACGCCCTCTTCCAAAACCGGCAGTGGAGCTTCCAGCAGGATTCCGCACCTGCCTACATCGCCAAGGCAACCGAGAAGTGGCTTCAGGCAAATTTTCCAGACTTCATTTCTCCAGCCGATTGGCTTTCAAGCAGCCAAGATCTCAACCCATTGGATTACAACTTGTAAGCCACACTGAAGGACATGGGCTGTAGAAAGAGACACCCCAGTATTGAATGTAAAACGCTCTTTGGTGCGGGCAGTAGAGGCTTTCACTGTGGAGTCCCTGCGTAAAGCTGTTGATGAGTTGCCATAGAGACTGAAGGACTGTGTAAAGGCAAAAGGATGACATTTTAAAAGTGATTGGGGCCATGTGTTCATAAGTGTACTACTTACGTCATATACATACATACATACACTATCTACCAACAAGTAATTGGACACCTGTGATAGCAAAGTAAAACGAAGTTTATTCACCTTCAATAGTTGGTGGAGCCTCCACGAGCGGCGATTACAGCTGCGACCCTCCGAGGCATACTCTCAACCAGGCGTTGTACGACGGCTAGCGGTATTTTCTTCCACTCGGCTTAGAGAAGACAAGTCAGTTCCTTCACCGATTTCGGACGGTGGGGGAACCCCTTAAGTCGACGCTCAAACTCGTCCCTGAGGTGCTCGATATGGTTAAGATCCGGGCTCTGCGCAGGCCAGTCCATTTGATTAACCCAATTGTCACCATACCAAGCCATGGTGGACCTCGCAACATAACAGGTGGCATTGTCATCCTGAAAGTAACATGGGTCCACCCCGTAAAACTGCCACAACCTAGGAAGCGCATGGTCATCCAAAATGGTGCAGTAGGTCTCGGCGTTGAATCTACCAGGAATTGCGACCAAGGGTCCCGTGCCATACCAAGAGAAACACCCCCATAGCATAATTCCCCCGCCGCCGAACTTCACAGTTGGCACAATACATTCCGGCAGGAGGCGTTCTCCAGGCAAACGCCAAACCCAGACCCCGCCACCCGAACGGTAGAGGGTGAACCTTGATTCGTCGCTCCAGAGAACCTGTTTCCACTGTTCAACGGTCCACTGTCGACGTTCTTTGCACCACGTTTCCCGAGCAGCGCTATTGGACTTGGTGATCAAAGGCTTGTGGGCGGCAGCACGTCCATGATAACCGAGCAGATGGGCTTCCTTACGGATGGTATTCATCGGAAGAACGCTCCCGGATGCGTGTTAAAATTCTCGCGGATGTGGCCCATCGATTTGGTGCAGTTCTTCCGAATTTCTCTGGCCAGCACCCGTCGGTCTCTAATTCCCAGTTTTGTGGATCTGCCGGGCCGGGGCACATTCCAACAGACACCATTCATCTTCCACTTGCCAATCACGTAGGCGGCTGTCGATTTTGGGTACTTCAACTCGCTGAATATGTCACGTATGGATCGGCCATTTCTGTGATACCCGACGATTACACCTTTCTCGAAATCAGAGAGCTCCGAACTGCGTGTCATCTTGCATGCGACTGGTTGCGTTGTTGTTTCCCACACGTTATTTAACGGCGGCGGTCGTGACGTGTATCAGGACCGCAGATATCGTCGATTACAGGTGTATCCAGTTATTTGTTGGTGGATAGTGTACATACATATCACTAAGCTGTTCTCTGAGATTCAGAGGTTATCTTCAAAAGGAAATGCAAACTACCAGATAATTTTTACTTACCGTTGCCGTATCAAACTTCTCCATTTACAACGATCTTGATATACAACTCGGGCTTCATTGACATCCATAACACGCCTTACACAAATCTTCTATACTTTATACTCATAATCTTTTTCTCATGCAGACACTCCTGAATCTGATCCTCCTATGACTTCCTTGGATTTCCTCTGCCTTTCCTTCCAGCCACTTGGGCTAAAAAATTTTCTTAGCAAGCATCTCATCAGTCATTCTTTCAACATGCTCAAACCACCAAAGCAAATTAGTCTCCACCTTGCTAATAACATTTTGCTTCACATCACACAACTGCAACACATCTTCATTCCTCATACGATTGGAATGTGTCTTGCCACAAACCCCCGTAAGTTATGCATTTCTCCAGCACACAAACGACTTCTGTGTTTCTTCTGCAGTACCCAGGTTTCACTGCCATACATCAGAGTAGGAACCATCACACTCTCATACGCAGCCATGCGGGACTCTCTTGAGAACCCATCATTTCTGTAAAAACCTCCCAGAGCAGCCATGACTTTCAATGAAGAATTCACTCCCCTACTAATTTCACCATCAAATTTGTTCTCTGTGTCGAATATGCTTCCTAAATACACAAACTCACTCATCTGGTCAATCACAGTGCCATTTATACTTACATTACATTCAGTGCTACCAGTTCCTTTTTCAAAAACCATAACTTCGGGGTTTCCCTTATTATTAGCACGTCTTTTGTAAAAAAAGATCGTGCTTCTGTTATCAGTTTGTCCGTCCGTCCGTCAGTCCGTCCGTCCGTTCGTCTGTACCCACGATATCTCAGCAACTATTAGTCCGATTTGAAAAAAATTTTGCATTGGGAAGCTAGAAATATGCAAATGATGATCCTTTATTTCCTTTTTTTTTTTTACGATGTACAATTTCGCCGCTAGGGGGCGTAAATGCAGATGATGTCGAATTAAAAAAAAACCGTTTTATTCTACATATTTGCTTCTAAACATCCGATTGAAAAACAATTTATATCTTTCGATTCCATTTATGTCGAAGAATATTTTAGATATACTTACTTTATCAAATTACGCATAGATTTTCCGCTAGGGGGCGTAAAAGTAAATTACATTTTCCCCGATAACTCTTCTCCTAAAACTCCGATTTGAAAACTTTTTTCTTCAGCGGATACATCTCCTGGGGGAAAATCGTTTGCATATAATTTCAATTTTTTGGTAAAGAATACTTTGGCCACCAGGGGTCGTAAGTGTTAATGTTTGCTTCTGATGTATTTGCCATAAAATCGTAGCTTTTAAAATATCGATTCAAAAATTCTTTCGTGGATTGATGCCACTCACATTGATAAACCTTTTCGGAATATTTTCTGCTTAAAATATTCGCCAGTTTCTCCGACAGGGGGCGTAGATGTACATCTTATTTTTGTCAATATCTTTACTTCTAAGAATCCGATTTGAAAAATACCTTCTTTGTTGGATAGTGTTTTCCGTGTGACATGTTTTTCATATAATTTCAAAATTTTCAAGTAATTCATAGACTTTCCGCTAGGGGGCGTAGAGGTAAATTTGCGTTTCCTCCTATATCTCTACTTCTAAATCTCCGATTTGAAAAATTCTTTCTGCACCGGATACAGTTCCTGATGGCAAATCGTTTGCACATAATTTCTAATTTTTGTAAAAAAATAGTTTGGCCACCAAGGGGCGTAAATCCTAATTTCCGCTTCTGTTGTATTTGCAGCAAAATATGAGCTTCTAAATTCTCGATTGAAAAAAAGTTGTTTGTTGACCGATACTACTAATATCGACAAACCTTTTAGAAATATTTTCTTCTTAAAATAGTGCATGGTTTCTACGCCAGGGGGCGTAGATGTATATCTTATTTTTGTCAATATATGTACTTCTAGTAGTCCGATTTGAAAAATTCCTTCTTTGTTGGATAGTGTTTTCCATGTGACATGTTTTTCATAAAATTTCAAAATTTTCAAGTAGTTCTTAGACTTTCCGCTAGGGGGCGTAGGGGTAAATTGCGTTTCCTCCTATATCTCTGCTTCTAAATCTCCGATTTGAAAAATTCTTTCTGCACCGGATGCATCTCCTGATGGGAAATCTTTTGCACATAATTTCTAATTTTTGTAAAAAAATAGTTTGGCGACCAGGGGGGATAAATCTTAATTTCCTCTTCTGTTGCATTTGCAGCAAAATATGGGCTTCTAAATTCTCGATTGAAAAAAACGTCGTTTGTTGACCGATACTACTCATGTCGACAAACCTTTTAGGAACATTTTCTTCTTGAAAAATGCATGGTTCTTACGCCAGGGGCGTAGATGTATATATCTTATTTTTGTAAATATCTCTACTTCTAAGAGTACGATTTGAAAAATTCATTCTTTGTTGGATAGTGTTGCCGATTCGAAATGTTTTCCCCATAAATTCAAAAATTTTCAAGTAAATCATACACTTTCCGCTAGGGGGCACAAAGGTAAATTGCGTTTTCTGCGTTATTTCTGCTCCTAAAGCTCTGATTTGAAAACGTCTTCCTTTATCGCATACAAGACCTGATGGAAAATATTTTTCACATAATTTCTAATGTTTGGTGAAGAATGGTTTAGCCACCAGGGGTCATATGTGTTAATTTCTGCTTCTGAAGTATTTGTTGCAAAATCTGGGCTCCTGAAAACTCGACTAATTTTTTTTTTCTTCGACCGATACCGTTTATACGGATAAACCTTTTGAGAATACTTTCTTCCTAAAATAATGCATGGTTTTCCAACCAGGGGACGTAAAGTCACATCTTATTTTTGTCGATATCTCTGTTTCTAAGAGTTCGTAAGCTCACGATTCCGTTTACAGAAATATCTGAGGGATTAGAAACCCGATTGAAAATCTTCTTCCTTTGGTTAGATCTATTGTTTTCGATACCAGTTCCATTGACTTTGAATAGCTTCGATAAATTTAATTTGCGTCAGAACGGATTCACAAGGCGCGCTTATTACACCCGAAGATTCGGTGTCAACTTTCTTGTTTAAACTCAGATGGAAAAACCAAAGTTATGGTTTATCCCAGGTATATATTAAAGTACCTTTAAATTTCGTTTGTTATTTCATTGAATATTTTGTAGCAGTATTTATGATAAGAGTAGGTACTGCAGAAGCTCTGATCTTCACCGAAATGCATCGCCCGTTGTGGGAGAAAAGTTTTGGTAAGAGATTCTGGTATTATATGTGTCATCCTGTGCCGTTCTAAAGACAGAACGATGCTGTTCATTTCAAAAATCTAGTTTTCATTTGCCTAAAAGAAAGGAGAGTTGCGTTATGCTTATGTCTAAATAGCTCTCCACATAGTTAGTGAGGAAATCTCAATGTTTATTATAAGTAATCCGATGAATAAAGCCACTGAATAAATCATAGGGACAACACAAACAACGTTATGACTCCTAATAGACCAGATTTGAATGGCATCACAGAGGAAGCGGAAAATGCCTAATAATCCGTAACATTCCACGGACTAACTGTAGCATTTAGTGCAATGACGCATATTAGCACTGGCAACATAGCTCGCAAGTCGCAAGGGGAATTCTCTAGCGATCTCAATAATCACGTCGTTATATGTAACTAATTTGAAATCTTCCTAAACGCGTCGTTTACCCTGAATACCGTTCTGAATAAGGAAGATAAAGTAAAACGACTGTTACTTCAGGAGTAGTTGAAAGCAGGCTCACAGCTGCGTAGCTAAGGTTCAATTTAGTTTTCCTAATTGAAATTTCAAATTTAAATTACGTAATTCGTCTTGCTGTGTATGGAAATTATCACTTGCACAGAGGATCCAAACGTGAATATGAAATGCCAATTCCCAAGGGACTCTTCAAAGTTCTCGTATACAGGGTGTCCAAAAATAACTGTGAACTGAGAGTAACACTTACCATGTCAAACCGGTTCCTACAGGGGTGTTGAAAATGGACCCCACCGACTGCCAGACATGTCTGCACACGCTTCTGCATGTTGGTGAAGACCTTTCTCAGGGTGCGTGGTGTGATTTGCTGGATGTGGGTCGTTATTGCAGCCTGTATCCTTTGAAGTGTATGAAGTGGTTCCTACAGGAGGTGTTGGAAATAGACCCCACCGACGTCTCGACATGTGTGCACACCCTTCTGTATTTTGGCGAATACCTTTCTCAGGGTATGTGGTGTGATTTGTTTCATGGGGGTCGTTATTGCAGCCTGCAGCACTTGAAGTGTATGAAGTGGTTCCTACAGGAGGTGTTGGAAATGGGCCCCACGGACATCCAGACATGTCTGCACACCCTTCTGCATGCTGGTGAAGACTTTTCTCTGGTGTGATTTGTTGGATGTGGATCGTTATTGTATCCTGTAGCGTTTGAAGTGTAGGCGGATTACTTGCGTACACTTTCCCCTTCAGTGCTCCCCACAGAAGAAAGTCAGATCCGGTGACCAGGCAGGCCACAGTCCCCGGAAGATGATGCTAATTCCGAAGAACTCCAGAAGCTGTACTGCTGCGGCAGTGGTGTGAGCTGTTGCGCCGTCTTGTTTGAACCATTCTTTGTTGATTTCCCGAAAGTCAGATCCGGTGACCAGGCAGGCCACAGTCACCGGGAGATTATGCGAATTCCGAAGAACTCCAGAAGCTGTACTGCTGCGCCAGTGGTGTGAGCTATTGCGCTGTCTTGTTAGAACCATCCTTTGTTGATTTCCCGTTCCGTGAGTTCAGATATGAATGGTTAGACAATATGGGCCCGGTATTGTTCCGAGTTAATGGTTTCAATGAAGACAAGTTAGCAAAATCATTCAATGCATTGATTATGATGCGCTTTCCAACATACCAGAAATAACTTCTCAATTTATTACTCAAATTTTGAGGATAATGGCTGTGGAATAAATCTATCTCCTATGTCCTGACCTTTGACTCCATTTCGATGATATTTAACAGAATTAGTCCAGCATACCTCCGGAACAACATGCTAAACTTTTGTCGCAATAGAAGCATTTTTAGTCAAGTTATGAGAACACTGAAAAATCCTTCAAAATACGTGGCGTCAGTGAATAAACAAAGGCATCGCTCTTTACACATTTGGCAACGTACAGGAACCGAGAAATTGTCATTCGGCCGCTGCCGGGGAATTGAATCCCGAATCTCTCGATATCTAGCCGAGCGTATTAACCTTACACCACGGTGGCCAACAATTCACAGTGCTATGTGCGTTTTTCTGTCAGCATCTGCCATTATAAATCCGTAAGATGGGCTCAGCTACTGAGACGTCTCCATCTGGTGGGCATTAACGGCATTGGCTATATATTAATTACAGCAGTTAAATCCGAAAAGCGAGATCCTAAGTGAAAATCCTTCAAAATACGTGGCGTCAGGGAATAAACAAAGATATCGCTCTTTCCACGTTTAGCAACGCACAGCAACAGAAAAACTCTTTTTTCTGTTGACAATTTTTCGTTTGCCGTGCGTTGCTAAACGTGAAAAGAGCGATGTCTTTGTTTAATATGAGGATACTGCAAAGAAGGAATTAATCTCGCTCCTGTGCCCCAAACTTTTGCTCCCATTTCTACGATGTTAAACAGAATTAGTTCAGTATACCTCCGGAACAACATACCAAAGTTTTGTCGCAACAGAAGCCCTTTTAATCAAGTTATGAGGATAATGGTTGTGGAATAAATCTCGCTCTTGTGTCCTGACCTTTGACCCCATTTCCATGATATTCCACAGAATCAGTTCAGTATATCTGCAAAACTACATGATAAAGTTTTGTCGCAATCCCAGCACGTTTACGAAAGTTATGACGCATAAAGGTGATGGAATAGATCCCGCTCCTATGCCCTGACCTTTGACCCCATTTCGATTATATTAAAAAGAATTGGTTCAGTGTACCTTCGGAACAACATGCAAACGTTTTGTCGCAATGGAAGCATTTTTAATCAGGTTATGAGGATAATAGCTTTCGAATAAATCTCACTCGTGTGTCCAGATCTTTAACACCATTTCGATGATACTAAACTGGACCAGTTCCGTATACCTCTGGAACAACATACTAAAGTTTTGTCGCAATAGAAGCATTTTTAGTCAAGTTATGAGGATAATGGCTGTGGAATAAATCTCGCTCCTGTGCCCTGACCTTTGACCCCATTTCCATGATATTCCACAGAATCAGTTTAGCATACCTGCAAAACTACATGATAAAGTTTTGCCGCAATCGCAGCATGTTTACGAAAGTTATGACGCATAAAGGTGATGGAATAGATCCCGCTCCTATGCCCTGACCTTTGACCCCATTTCGATGATATTAAAATAGAATTGGTTCAGTATACCTCCGGAACAACATACTAAAGTTTTCTCCCAATTGAAACCTTTTTAGTCAAGTTCTGAGGATAATGGCTGTGGAATAAATCTCGCTCCTGAGCTCTGACCTTTGACCCCATTTCGATGATATTCCACAGAATCAGTTCGACATACCTGCAAAACAACATGATAAAGTTTTGTCGCAATCGCAGCATGTTTACGTAAGTTATGACGCATAAAAGCGGTGGAATAGGTTCTATGTCCTGACCTTTGACCCCGTTTTGCCCACTTTCAATAGGGTTTGACCCCAGGTGGTCCCTTACCACATATTAAAATTTCATCGAAGTCGAATCATTTTTACGCGAGTTATCGTGCGGACAGCCTGACAAATAGACTGACGGACAAACAAAGCTGGAGCATATACGCTTCTTCAACCTACGGTTGGAAAGCGTAAAAAAAAGGGATTTTGGGAATATTATATTACTAGCATATAGCCCGTCCTAGAACGGTTGTTTTTAAGCTTTAAATAAATATTAATACACTGACGGAAAGTGAAAAAAGAACACCAAGAAGAAGACGTCTGATACCAACGAAATTTATACAGCATAATAACGGAATACAGAGGATAACGTGATCAAAACATTATGGCAAAATACAGCTGTATTTGCTGGTAAACTGAAAAATAACATTTCCATGTAACATGGTTAGTACGAGGTTGAACCGCCATGAACTGCGTCACACTGTGCAATTCTGGCATGGAGTATGTCGTACAGATGTTGGATGTAAGTTTGGGGTATTGAGTTCCAAGCATCCTCAACCTGGGCGAGTAAATCGGGGATGGTCGTGGCTGGCCGTGGAGACCGGATAAGTCGTTGTCCCATAAAATCCCACACGTGCTCAATGGGGGACAAATCCGGTGAACGTGCAGACAATGAAAGTTGTCTCACACCCTGAAGTGCATGTTGCGTTGCACGTGCCGTGTGTGGGCGTGCGTTACCTTGATTAAAAACACCACGTTGGACCGACCTTACAAATGGCACAACAACGGGCTGAATGATGTTGTTGATGTAGGAGGTGCTGTTTAACGTACTCGGTACAAACACTAGTTGTGCACGGGAGTGATAGCTGATCGCTCCCCACACCAGGAGACTAAGTGTAGGCCCTGTGTTTCGCTGGCGGATGGAAGAAGGGTGGAGACGCTCCCCTGTGTGTCTGCAAACACGCATGCGGCCATCGGAGGCTCCCAAACAGAATCTGCTTTCATCGCTGAACACGACAGATCGCCATTGCGTTCTCCAGTGCAGACTTTGGCGACACCACTGCAGCCGTTCCTGACGGTGGGCTGGAGTCAGAGGTACACATGCCAGAGGCACACGTGCACGTAGTCCTGCATCCAGTAGACGGTTGCGAATTGTTCGCACAGTCACCTCAGGTACAACGGCAGCTCGGATTTGCGTCGCAGTGGATGTTCTGCTTGACAACGCCGCTCTTCTTATGCGTCGATCGGTCCGCTCATCAGTCCGTCTGTGACTCCCGGTTCCACGTCTTCTCGTGTGGGAATGTTCCTCGGACCATCTACGCCACCATCGTACCACCACCGATACTTCCCGTCCAATTCGCTCCGCAATACGACGATACGACCAGCCGGCCTCGCGGAGTCCGACTAGACGACGTCCGATAACTGCTGAAATCGTACACGTCTTCCATGTCCAGGCATTGCAGCTTCTTCAGGGTCTTCGCACGTGTCCGTACGCCGACGACCGGTTACATTCACTCCGCCGTACTCCTTAAATACTACCGACGATAATTTGCATATTATGCCGTGCTGTGGCGTAAGCGCTCGCCAGTTGGTAACATCACATTTACGTAAACTCCACCCCATTAACATATGTAAATTTCAGGATCGTCCGCCAACTTCTTCTTGGTGTTCTTTTTTCACTTCCCGCCAGTGTATATATGTGATGTTTCCCGTCCTGAGACGGTGAAATATTTAACTGAAGCAGATTGAAAACACTTCAAAGAGACGCCGGCTTTTTGAAAGGAAATATAGTGAAAACTTATATAGTAAGAACTCATTCATGTTAGAACTGAAAACTATATGCTATTTATTTCCGTTTTTCAAAAAACCTCGCGGTAAATATTCTCCGCGAAATATTTTTTGTCGTTCAACAATCTTTCTTGTAGTCCAGTTGTTACAGTGTAAAATTACCTTAATAACTTTTATTTTTTGATTTTTCGCGTTAAATTATGTTTTGTCCATGCACAGATATTATTCCGCTCTCGGCTTGTTTTAAACTGTCTTATTCAAAGTTTAGTTTGAAGCTTCATACCGAAACATTTTCTACAAAATAATGCCATACTTGGTATTACAAACTGGAACTGTGTAAATTATCGGCAATGTGCTTATTAGGGCGACATCTGCTTTCAGATGCAATTTTGCTCACTTCGACATCGCAAGATTTCAGTTTCTATTGTAGATTAGAGCGTTTAGATAGGTCGATATTTTGCAAAAGCTATAATATAATCAGCACTAAACTCGAAAAAATTAGTTAAAATAAAAAATAATTAAAGCGCACAGATCAGAATTCGAATTGTGCTAAATTCAATTAATATACACTGAGTGGCCACTTTATTATGACCACCTTACAGCTTTAAGCAAATGAGCTATGGCTGCACGCTGTTGCCGCCAGAGAGCGAGTCTAGTATAAAAAGGGAAAGCTTAGTGCTTGCGACAGTAGTAGAAGTGATTCTTGGGTGACGAGATGGGTAAGAAATGCGATTTGACGGACTTTCAACGTGGGATGATTGTAGGAGCTCGGAGCCATGGAGCGAGTATCACGAAACCGCCACATTCGTGAAATATTCCACAGCAGCTGTTGTTAAAGTGTTTAAAGACTGGACTGTCAGCCAAAAAACTGGGTCTCTACGTGCAACGTGTGGTCGTCATCGACTAGTGACTGCTCGGGCGGAACGGAGAGTGTCCAGACTGGTAGCATACAACAAACGAGCAACAGTGCAGCAAATTACAGACCATCTTAATTAAGGATCCCCTCAAATGATCTCTGCACGCACTGTTCGCCGTACACTGCATCGGATGGGATATGGCAGCCGAAAATCTGTTCGAACACCTTTGCTGTCTGCAGTTAACAACAGAAAACGTCTCCAGTTCACACAATGATTGGACAGTCGATAATTGAAACAAATTATGTGGTCCGATGAATAATGTTTTTAGTTGCACCATGCCGATGGCCGAGTGAGAATTTGGTGGAAACAGCACGAAAGTGTGGACCCCAAATGCATTGCTACAACCCTTCAAGCTGGTGGAGTCAACGTTATAGTTTGGGGAATGTTTTCCTGGCATGCTTTGGGCCCTTTGATTCGTGTCTGACTGGCACATCATATCTAAACATCGTTGCGGACCAAGTGCATCCTGTCATGTGGATGGTTTATCCCAATGGCGATGGCTACTTTCAACAAGCTAATGCGTCCTGCCATAGTGTTCGTATTGTACATGATTGGTTTCAGGAACATGCCGGTGAGTTTACTTTGCTTAGGTGGCCCCCACAATCTCCAGATCTCAACCGCATTGAGAATTTGTGAGATGAAGTTGAAACAGCTGGATCCACAACCCTGCAATCTCACACTCCTGGAAAGTGCTATTAATCAAGCATGGTCTCGGATTCCAGAAACCACCTATCAACATCTCGTGGAGTCCATGCCACGAAGAATCGACCAACGAAGTACTGAGGGGGTGGTCATAATAAAGTGGCCACTTAGTGTATTTGTGCTTCTGCGTATGAACTACCATAACATTATAACATTTGCGACTGCGCAATTTCAAGTTCACCATAAAAAAAATGCACCTAGTATAAAAGAAATGCTGTTAATATATCTTATTTTTTCCTGCTATTGTTGATGGGCTTTCACGTAGAGTCAAACATAATTTCATTTAAACGTTTTTAGATAAAAGGTGAGTTGCTTTACTGCGCAGTTTCCGATACTTTAATATTTAGTATTTCACGTGTTCGATTTTAAGATGCTATCAATTCGCTTCTGCGTATTTCAACGTCAGAGAACCGAGGAGACACGAAGTAAAATAAGAGTTACCATCGATATTTTAGTAATTTTGAAACATTTCCGTGTCTAGAAAATGTCGTGTTCTCAGTGGCAGTTATTGCATTTTTTTTTTTTTTAGAATTTTTTTTTATCATTTCTTTCTTTAGTTTCTGTTCGACTCTTCTACAAAGCTCTGCTCCGTGCGTGGATCAGTTTTTTCTACGTCGTCTTTGCGTCTTGTCTTGACACAATGTCACTTGCAAAGCTCCGAACCTCCCTTGGGGCATTTCCGTTTTTGTTTCTTGTAGTATACGATCAGTCTTGATCCGTAACACATATTTGTTTCCTTTAAACGGGAAACACTTTATTTCAGTTCATTCGACAGCGGGAGATGACAGATCAAAAGGATTTTTTCCACGACAGGTCTGAAGTATTTGATTGGTTCTGTATCAAAACTCTTATCTTCTTCATTTCTCTTGGGAAGGAAGAAAATGTTTTCGCAGAGAAGAACTTCCAAACTTTATGCATACTTATTTCCTATTCTTCTCTTTTCAGCAAAGCTCAGGCCAGATCTAAGAGACATTAAAGGAAGTATGTTGAAAATGAATTTTATGCGCATTTTTCAGACAGTTCTTTAAGGTAGATTTAGCTTTATACGTACCCAGTGTTTGTTCCAGGACTTTTTCGCCAAGTGAGGGATTACGAATGGAAACTTAGAGGGGGTAAGTTTTCCATTTGCCATATAACCCACCATCGTTTTATTGCTTACGTAGTCATTTTTGCAACTACCCCATCAGAGCTGCAGAGTATGATCCAGGAACTTGCTAACAAGAGTAAAGAAGTGGGATTAAAAATGAACTTTTAGAAGACAAAAGTGATGTTCAATGCTTTTACAAGAAATGAAGATTTATCGATTTATGGAGAAAAGCTGGAGATAACAGACACGTACGTTTATCTTGGACAGCAGATATCAAGTGAGGGTCACATTGATGAAGAAATTAATCGGCGTACAAAACTTGCCTGGAGAGCTTTTGGAAGAAACAGCACAATTTTCAAAAGCAATATGCCATTATGTCTTAAAAGAAAAGTGTTTGATCAATGCATCCTTCCAGTGCTTACGTATGGTGCAGAGACGTGGACCTTAACTAAAAAAGACATACAAAGGCTGCAGACAACTCAAAGTAGCATCGAGAGCTGCATGCTTGGTGTAACCAGGAGAGATAAGAAGAGGAACTTGTGGATCCGAAAAATGACAAGAGTGGAAGACATCATGATCAGAGTGAAATCCCTGAAATGGCAATGGGCTGGACATACTGCCAGGACAACAGACCATCGATGGACAGCCGAAATTTTAGATTGGATTCTAAGGGACAGGAAAAGTTCCAGAAGAAGACCACATGGGAGATGGGTGGATGCAATTCGAAAGTATGCGGGAGTGACATGGAGGAGACTGGCACAAGACAGACCGTTGTGGAGGAAATTTGGGGAGACCTTCGTCCAGCAGTAGATTGATAATGGTTGAAAATGATGATATATATGTATATATATGTAATATATATATATATATATATATATATATGGGATGTAAGGTCAGGTGATGCGTAACATCACAGCCTCTCCTTGACAAATGTCAACCCCGCCTTCTCGTGGTGCATCCTGTTCCCACTAAAGGGGCTCTGACGACCGCCCATAGCGGTATAACTATACCATCGGGATTAGAGGAAATTCTATCCCACACTCACCAACCCGCTTGGCCAGCGTGGTGAGTTATGGCCAAACCCCTCCAAAATGATTCCACAACTTAAATCTTGGCCCTCAGTCTCCGGCAGCTGGAATGTACCTGGCCAAGGCAGCGGCCAGTGCGACATGAAGGCAGAGGGTGCTAAGAATCCCCGGAGGACCGGACTAGGCTGCCATCTGATGCTGACCTTGGCTACTTACAATAGACGCTCCCTATCTTCTGATTCAAGGCTTCTTGAATTGGAAGAGGAACTACAAAGGATCAAGTGGGACATCGTGGGGCTAAGTGAGGTGAGGAGAAAAGGAGGAGATCTCATCGAACTGAAAAGTGGACATCTCTTCTACTATCGTGGGACAGATACTGGCAGAACTAGTGGTGTTGGATTTATAATAAACAAGAAACTGAAGGATAAAGTTGTAGAAGTTGAAAGTTCCTCTGACAGAGCTGCACGACTCGTTATCCAACTCTCGAGAAGATACCAGGCTCAGATTATTCAAACTTATGCACCCACCACAAGTCATCCTGAAGAAGAAATTGAAGAATTTTATGAGGAAATTCGTCATCTAAATAATAAAGGTAAGCAGCACTTGAAAATAATTATGGGAGATTTCAATGCAAAAATAGGGCAACGGCAACAGAATGAAACTTCAGTAGGTAAATTCGGTCATGGCAACAGAAACCAGCGTGGAAATACTCTCGTTGAGTTTGCAGAGGCAGAAGGGTTTTTCATCTTGAACTCCTTCTTCAAGAAAAAGCCACACAGGAAATGGACTTGGAGACATCCAAATGGGACGACAAGTGAAATTGATTTTATTATGTGTAACAAAAAATTCGTCATCGAAGACTGCAGTGTGCTGAACAAGTTCAACACAGGTAGTGACCATAGATTGGTGAGATGTAAGATGCACCTCAACACTAAACTCGAACGTAGCAAGCTCATAAGACAAACAAAATCTATTGACATAACCAACCTTAAAAAACACCATAATACCTTCAAGTTAGAACTGAAGAACAGGTTCTCTGCTTTAGAAGGCCTAACATCAGAAGAAGTGGACATCTCTGAAGGTAACAGAAAAGTAACCAAAGCTCTTATGGAAACAGCAACAAAATTAGCTGGGTCTAAGAACAAGTTGCATGTGAACAAATTATCAGGAAAAACCAAAATGTTGATGCAAAAAAGAAGAGAGATGAGGACAACTAAAGAAGATGTGACTTCCAAAGTGGAATATATAGAGCTATGCAAGACAGTAAGAAAAGGTATCACTGAAGACGTAAGGAAATTCAACTGTGAACTAGTGAGGAAAGCAATTGAAAACAACCAAAGCCTAAAGATAGCAAAGGGACATCTCAGTAAGGGAAGAAAACAGATTATGGCACTGAGAAAAGAAGATGGTTCTGTAACAAGAAATAGAGGCGAAATTTTGACAAGAGTGAAAGATTTCTACTCCAAATTATATGAAAGGGATGATATATGCACTCCAGACATCATGAAAGATACCAGTACCAGAGTTCCTCCAGTCCTTCCAGCAGAAGTTACACATGCAATCAAGAACATGAAGCGAGGAAAAGCTCCAGGAGAAGATGGAATTACTGTAGACATCATACAAGAAGCAAGTGGAGAAATCGAAACAGTACTCGCCCAAATTTTCACTCGATGCCTTAATGAAGGAAAGATTCCTGAGGATTGGAACAACGCTACAATGATCCTGCTACATAAGAAAGGTGACATTGAGGATCTCGGAAACTACAGACCTATCAGCCTCCTATCAGTAGTTTATAAAATCTTCACTAAAGTTCTTTCACACCGCTTGAAGGTAACACTGGACATGGCTCAACCGAGAGAACAAGCTGGATTCAGGAGTGGCTACAGCACAATAGATCATATCCACGTGCTGAGAGAACTAATTGAAAGAGCGAGGGAATATGAACTTCCATTGTGCATGGCTTTTATCGATTATGAAAAAGCCTTTGATTCGGTGAAACCATCAGCAGTTACAATGGCTCTGAAAACCTGCGGTATTGAAGATGCATACATTAATATTATTAATAACATCTATGAAAATGCAAGTGCAAAGATTAGGCTGTTTGAAAATACAACACACGTAAAAATTGGAAAGGGAATGAGACAAGGTGACACCATATCTCCGAAGCTTTTTAATGCCACATTGGAGGGTGTTTTTCAGTCGCTGAGCTGGGAAAACAAGGGGATAAAGATTAATGGAGATTATCTAACCCACCTTCGTTTTGCTGATGACGTAGTCATTTTTGCAACTACCCCATCAGAGCTGCAGAGTATGATCCAGGAACTTGCTGACAAGAGTAAAGAAGTGGGATTAAAAATGAACTTTCAGAAGACAAAAGTGATGTTCAATGCTTTTACAAGAAATGAAGATTTATCGATTGATGGAGAAAAGCTGGAGATAACAGACACGTACGTTTATCTTGGACAGCAGATATCAAGTGAGGGTCACATTGATGAAGAAATTAATCGGCGTACAAAACTTGCCTGGAGAGCTTTTGGAAGAAACAGCATAATTTTCAAGAGCAATATGCCATTATGTCTTAAAAGAAAAGTGTTTGATCAATGCATCCTTCCAGTGCTTACGTATGGTGCAGAGACGTGGACCTTAACTAAAAGAGACATACAAAGGCTGCCGACAACTCAAAGTAGCATGGAGAGGTGCATGCTTGGTGTAACCAGGAGAGATAAGAAGAGGAACTCGTGGATCCGAAAAATGACAAGAGTGGAAGATATCATGATCAGAGTTAAATCCCTGAAATGGCAATGGGCTGGACATACTGCCAGAAGGACAGATCATCGATGGACAGCCGAAATTTTAGATTGGATTCCAAGGGACAGGAAAAGACCCAGAAGAAGACCACATGGGAGATGGGTGGATGAAATTCGAAAGTATGCAGGGGTGACATGGAGGAGACTGGCACAAGACAGACCGTTGTGGAGGAAACTTGGGGAGACCTTCGTCCAGCAGTGGATTGATAATGGTTGAAAATGATGATGATGATGATGATATATATATATATATACAGAGAGAGAGAGAGAGAGAGAGAGAAAGAGATCATCATCATCATCATTGTCAACCATTACCAATCCACTGCTGTACCGAAGGTCTCCCCAAGTTTCTTCCACAACGGTCTGTCTTGTGCCCATGCGATCTCTTTCTTTTTCATTTTAGACTGGATTCCTGTTCTTCGGAATCCAGTCTAAAATTTCAGCTGTCCATCGATGGTCTGTCCTTCTGCCAGTATGTCCAGCCCATTACCATTTCAGGGATTTTACACAGATCATGATGTCTTCCACTCTTGTCATTTTTCGGATCCACGAGTTCCTCTTCTTATCTCTCCTGGTTACACCAAGCATGCATCTCACCATGCTACTTTGAGTTGTTTGCAGCCTTTGTATGTCTCTTTTAGTTAAGGTCCACGTCTCTGCACCATACGTAAGCACTGGAAGGATACATTGATCAAACGCTTTTCTTTTAAGACATAATGGCATATTGCTCTTGAAAATTATACTGTTTCTTCCAAACGCTCTCCAGGCAAGTATTATACGCCGATTAATTGCTTCATCAATGTTACCCTCACTTGATATCTGCTGTCCAAGATAAATGTTGGTATTGGTTATCTCCAGCTTTTCCCATCAATCAATAAATCTTCATTTCTTGTAAAAGCATTGTTCATCACTTTTGTCTTCTAAAAGTTCATTTTCAATCCCACATCTTTAATCGTGTCAGCAAGTTCCTGGATCATACCCTGCAGCTCTGATGGGGTAGTTGCAAAAATGACTACATCATCAGCAAAACGAAGGTGAGTTAGATATTCTCCATTAATCTTTATTCCTTTTGTTTTCCCAGTTCAGTGATTGAAAGACATTTTCCAATGTGGCATTAAAGAGTTTGGGAGATATAGTGTCACCTTGTCTCACTCCCTTTCCAATCTTTATGGGTGCTGTATTCTCAAATAGCCGAATCTTTGCACTTGCATTTACATAGATACGCATATATAATTTTTTATAATTTGAAGTCTTATCCCAGCATATATAGAATTAATTACTATATACGCCGATAAGCTATTGCATTGTGAACACCCCCAGCCTAGAGAAATGAGCGCGCCTGGAGACCAAAAGGTGGTACAGGGGAAGTTCACAGAGCAGTATATATAAAATCCGGCTTTCGGTTAGTAGAGTGTTTGGAGTCAGAATGGGAAAAGCTGCCGACTTATCGGAGTTTGATAAAGGACAAATTGTGATGGCATGGTGCCTCGGAACTAAGATCTCGGAAACGGTGCGGATTGTGGGTTGTTCACGTGCCGCCGTAGTCAGTACGTATCAAAAGTGGTGCACAGGTGGGTAAACGAAGAACCTTCGTCCAGCTGTGTGTCGTCCGCATTTCATTGATGCCAGAGTGGAGCGGAGAGTGTCGCGCATTGTTCCCAGCGACCGCAGAGCCGCACTGTGCGACAATACCCCCGCACCTACAACAGTTGTGATTAGGGTAATGTGTCACAGAACACACCTCATCCTTCTGCGCATGGGCCTGCGTAGCCGAAGACCCAGCTGGGTCCCCATGCTCAGCGCACCTCATCGACAACAACGCATAAAATGGGCCCAAGATAATTGAGATTGGACCGTGGATGATTGAAAGAAAGTGGCCTAGTCTGACGAATCAAGATTCCTGGTGCATCACGTAGACGGCCGAGCGCGGATACGACGATTACCAACAGAGGCTATGGCACCTAGATGCACTGTTCGGCGGAAACAGGCCCGCGGTGACGGTGTTTTGTTGTGGGCGATATTTTCTTGAACACTTTGGGCCTTATTATTCCAATAGCACACTCCCTGACTCTCTCATCGCAAACAGTATATCACTGCAAATAAAATAAACTCCGATCTACTTAATATTTTATGTGGAATGACTCAAGGTTTGGTATTGGGACCGTTACTGTTCCTGTTATATATTAATGACCTTCCTCTGTGCCTGCAATCAACTCATGCTTTGCTATACGCTGATGACACTGTCATTTTTCAAAAATGTCATGATTTGCATAAGTTACAGATAATGATCAATAAGTTATAAATAATGATCTATCAAATTTATCTCATTGGTTATGCTCTAACAAATTATCACTTAATATTCTAAAAACCAACGCCGTATATTTCCGAAACGTTCATAAAAGAGAGGACATAAATAAATTTCCAGTCATGATTAATGATCTCCCCTTTAAATTGTGGACAAAGTTTAGTATCTTAGTATTTGGTTTGACGAATTCTTTAACTGGAATACGAATGTTCAGTTTGTTTTAAAAAAAAAGTTTCCTTACAGGTTGGCCTGCTTGGTAAAATTAAGCATCTCTTCCCTATCAAGGTCCTAAAAACATTTTACTATGCTTTTATTTATAGCCATCTCTCCTATTGTCTAGAATCTTGGTATTCAAATATAAGTGCAAACAATAAGTTATGCTTGCTCAAATTACAGAAGAAATCTGTTCGCTATATGCTGAACACAGATTACATGTCTCATTGAAAATCATTATTTCTAAAACTAAATATTCTAAAAATTTATGAAATTTTTACCTTGAAACTAGGTATCATGTTTTTTAAAATAATGCACCTTAAACTGCCTATTTTTCAATCTGACATCAAATATCTGGATTATTCTATCTTCACCAGATCTGTTGCTAACAACAAATTATGTCAGCCGTGTGTTAGACTTAATTATGGTTTAAATAGCAGACTGTATAAAGCCATTATCCTATGGAATAATCTCCCAGACAGCATCAGATCCCTGGAAAGTTTTCCTTATCTCTGCGAAATTTCATTGTAAATCACCCTGATATCCATAACGAATCTCAACCCTATCATTAAATTGTAGTTCCAAGCATGCTGCCAACAATGGTGCTTCTGTTATAACCATCTTACTTTCTTTCATATATGCCATATGTTTTATTCTTTTTCTTACATCTGATAGGGGAATCGCCTTACAACCAATGTGTTCAGATTCCTCCTGGTGTATTGCATTTTCATATAACTGTAAGTTTTAAATGTGTGCAATAAATAATTGTATTGTATTGTATCAGGTATCTGAACATCGCTGCGGACCAAGATCACCCATTCATGGCAACCGTGTTCCCTGCTGGTGATGGCCATTACCAACACGATAATGCGCGATGCCACACTGACAGAATCATCAAGGAGTGGTTCGAGGAACAACCTGGTGGCTTTCTGTTAATGCCCTGGCCTCCAAATTCACCAGATAGGAACCCAATCGAACATTTGTGTTTCGACTTGGAAAAGAGTGTTCGCGTTAAATCACCACCACCCCAAACTGTACGGGAATTGGAGGACCTGCTGTTGACATTATGGTTTCAGATACCCCAGGACACTAATCGCTACCTCACCGAATTGATGCCTTGCCGAGTGGCCGCATGTTTTGCAGGCAAATGGGGGTCCTACAGCTTATAAGGTAGGTGGTCATAGTGTAATGTCTCAGCGGTGTATATAGTAATTACTTCTTCAAACATTTCGAGAACAAACTTCCTCCTGCTTAACAAGGAGAGCGGGATTTCAAATTATTGTAAATTGGACCACAGCCACAAAATCTGATTCTGAAAACAGTCAGTCAGTAAATAAAAATATCATCATCATCATCATCATTGTCAACCATTATCAATCCACTGTTGTCTTATCCAGTCTCCTCCATGTCACTCCCGCGTACTTATCAATCCACTGTTGTCTCTGCCAGTCTCCTCCATGTCACTCCCGCATACTTTCGAATTTCATCCAACCATCTCCCATGTGGTCTTCTTCTGGGTCTTTTCCTGTCCCTTGGAATACAATCTAAAATTTCGGCAGTCCATTGTTGATCTGTCCTTCTGGCAGTATGTCCTGCCTATTGCCATTTCACGTATTTAACTCTGATCATGACGTCTTCCACTCTTGTCATTTTTCGGATCCACGAGTTCCTCTTCTTATCTCTCCTGGTTACACCAAGCATGCACCTCTCGATGCTACTTTGAGTTGACTGCAGTCTTTGTATGTCTCTTTTAGTTAAGGTCCACGTCTCTGCACCATACGTAAGCACTGGAAGGATGCATTGATCAAACAATTTTCTTTTTTAAGATATAATGGCATATTGCTCTTGAAAATCATGCTGTTTCTTCCAAAAGCTCTCCAGGCAAGTTTTGTACGCCGGTTAATTTCTTCATCAATGTGACCCTCACTTGATATCTGCTGTCCAAGATAAACGTACGTGTCTGTTATCTCCAGCTTTTCTCCATCAATCGATAAATCTTCATTTCTTGTAAAAGCATTGTACATCACTTTTGTCTTCTGAAAGTTCATTTTTAATCCCACTTCTTTACTCTTGTCAGCAAGTTCCTGGATCATACTCTGCAGCTCTGATGGGGTAGTTGCAAAAATGACTATGTCATCAGCAAAACGAAGGTGGATTAGATAATCTCCATTAATCTTTATCCCTTTGTTTTCCCAGTTCAGTGGTTGAAAGACATTTTCCAATGTGGCATTAAAGAGCTTCGGAGATATGGTGTCACCTTGTCTCATTCCCTTTCCAATTTTTACGTGTGTTGTATTTTCAAACAGCCGAATCTTTGCACTTGCATTTTCATAGATGTTATAAATAATATTAATGTATGCATCTTCAATACCGCAGGATTTCAGAGCCATTGTAACTGCTGATGATTTCACCGAATCAAAGGCTTTTTCATAATCCATAAAAGCCATGCACAATGGAAGTTCATATTCCCTCGCTCTTTCAATTAGTTAAATAAAAATATATAATTATCTAAATGCTGCCACATAAGTGGAAACTACGTAGGTTGAAATGTGAGGTTCAACTTTCAGATTTTCTGTAAAAAATATTTTGTTTTCACCAACAGAAATTTCAGAGTAGAGCAGCACTGTAAAATTGCCTTTTCTTTGTCTTTCTCCAACTTTCCATCATTTCCTAATGCTTTCTTGTAAGACGTAAATGTAAATGGCACCGTTATGAACACTCCGCGAGTTTTTTGCAAAATGTACGTCGTTTGCCATGAATTTTTCGCCGAGTTTATAGAATTCACCACCTCTGTTTTTATCTTCGTACATCCTTGCATATTTTTTCTCCCAAGCCTTATTACACTAAAGAGCACTTGAATTAGAGACAGCTGGCGTTATGCAAATGTGGCACTGTGGGCGGCCCTGTAAACGGAAACGACATGACGTATGCAGCGATCCGACAATATAAGGAGTTATGCGACGGGAATCAGTAAGAGTCGGACGCAGTATGGGTAAGACGAAGGATCTAAGCGCATTTGATCTTGGACAAATTGTCGGGACCGACGAATGGGTCACTCCATCTCGGAAGTCTTGGATTTTCACGAGCCACTGTGTCACGGGTGCACCGTGAGTACATCGAATCTGGTAAAACCATCCCTGCAAGAGCCAACTGCCGTGGACAACAGCGTGTGTATGAGCGGGGTCATCGTCGGCTAGCTCGCATTGTAACAGCGGACAGACGGGCCACAGTGCAAGAAATCACTCGGCAATTTAACGCTGGTGCGCAAAAATCGTGTAAGCAGCCACACCATCCAGAACCATTTCCTTGCTATGGGGTACCGAAGCCATCGTCCCACGAGGGTACCGCTGCTAACCGCACATCACATGGTGCAAAGATCAGCATAGGCGCGGGAACATCGCCACTGGACCCTTAACATGTGGAAAAATGTTGCCTGGACTGATGAGTCGAGATTCACGTTGGTACATGCGGATGGCAGGATACGATTGCGGCGCAAACCACATGAAGCGATGAATCCTTCTTGCCTGCGCAGTACTCTTCAAGCTGGTGGGGGTGGCATTCACGTCTGGGGACTGTTTACGTGGATTGAAATGGGACCTCTGGTACGTGTGACATCGTCCCTCACAGGCCAAGGTTAGCGGGATATCCTGGACGACCATTTTTTTCCGTTTGTGCGTCTTCAACATTCCTACTGGGGACCTCATCCTGCAACAAGACAATGCAGCTCCCGAATCGTATCCGTATGGTTGGATGAACACTCCACCGACGTGACCTCGCTTCCTTGGCTAACTAGGTCACCTGAGCTCAATCTCATCGAGCACATCCGGGATGCCATCGAGAGAGATGTTCGATGCTCTGACTCCCCTCCGTCAAATGTTCGTGAACTGTGGGAGCTTGTTCAGGGGGTCGTGGATCCGTATGGCTTCCCAACGCTTCCGGTGTCTTGTTGTGTCCATGCCGAGACGAATCGCCGCCGTCCTCAGGGCGACAGGTGGTGCTACACGTTACTAGACAGGTATCTCTAATTCAATTGCAGTTCATTGTACTACTTGATGGGAGTATCGCGTACTTTACTTCCGATTCAAAGTGTGGGCACTCGTTTCGGCAGGCTAGAAATTCTCATCTACATTACTAAAATACATTCAGCACACTCCTAATCCGGAATAGCGGCTCCCATAATTAGGAAGTAAATATAACTTGTGTACTGGTTACATTTTGGAGAACGACATGCGTCTTCATACACTTTTTAGGAAAAATAAACTGTGACACTTGAACAACTATTAAAAAAATAGCGTACAGACCGTCCTGGGATGGTCGCTCTACCAACTAAGCTACGCAGACGTTCGTTCTTGCTGCTATCTGCCTGTATGTCGTGTGCGTCCTGCGGGGCAGGAACGTCACATCTGCCCCCCCCCCCCCAGAAAGAGGGCCGGGGCATGACCCACGGGTCAGCTGTGACCATGAATCGTTACATGCAGCCATCCACTGAAGAACGTGCACTTGAGAACTCCCAGTCAATCTGGTGTGTGGAATGCAACGTCACACACATTTATTTTTCAAAGCGCTGAAGAAAGGATTCTCTTATTTTTCCTGTCTTGCGGTGTGGAAAGAACATCACACCATTGCGAGATCTTTAACGGCCGGGTCATCCGGGAAGTTCGGGCGCCATTACAACGAAGTAAATTTCTCCGTCATTTTTGGTTCACGCCGGGGTTCGAACCCGAAACCTCGTATTCCGGAATAAGTCGCTCTATCAACTGAGCTACGCAGACGTTCGTTCTCGCTGCTATCTGTCTTTATGTCGTGTGCGTCCTGCGGGGCAGGCACGTCACACTGTCTTCCCACATAATAACACCTATTGTATTGAGGTTTACCTCTGTAACACTCGTTGAAAATCTTCCTCCATGCGCGATAAAAGACGCCGACTCACGGCCATCCATAAATTTCTTATGCCATACGCAAATTAACGTTCGTGTCTGCCACGGAGAGGACCTCGGGTTCGATCTCAGGCAGGTATGAACGCTCGAACCACTAAATATCCGCCGTGCGTCGGATGGGCACGTTAAGCCGTCGGGTCCCGGGTACTGGCTCCCCGGTAATAAATAAGGGCGTCATCCTACCCCTCTCTACATCGCTTCCGTGTCACTTTCCTATTGGGAACTCTAGCCCGAATCTCCTAGCTTCCTATTTCTAATGGTTGTTTAAGACCCGGGATCAGACATACCCTTCCTAAAATCCTCTACATATGATCTGATCTGATCTAAATTATTGATTTCCCCAGACATTCATCTTCATAAGCCTCTAAATTATTGATTTTCCCAGACATTCATCTTTATGAACCTCTAAATTATTGATTTTCTCAGACATTCATCTTTATAAGCCTCTAAATTATTGATTTTCCCAGACATTCATCTTTATGAACCTCTAAATTATTGATTTTCTCAGACATTCATCTTTATAAGCCTCTAAATTAATGATTTTCCAGACATTCATCTTTATAAGCATCTAAATTATTGATTTTCCCAGACTTTCATCTTTATAGGCCTCTAAACTATTGATTTTCCCAGACATTCATCTTTATAAGCCTCTAAATTATTGATTTTCCCAGACATTCATCTTCATAAGCCTCTAAATTAATCATTTTCCAGACATTCATCTTTATAAGCATCTAAATTATTGATTTTCTTAGACATTCATCTTTATAAGCCTCTAAACTATTGATTTTACCAGACATTCATCTTTATAATCCTCTAAATTAATGATTTTCCCAGACATTCATCTTTATAAGCCTCTAAATTATTGATTTTCCCAGACATTCATATTTATAAGCCTCTAAATTATTGATTTCATAGACATTCATCTTTATAAGCCTCTAAATTACTGATTTTCCCAGACATTCATCTTTATAAGCCTCTAAATTATTGATTTTCCCAGACATTCATCTTTATAAGCATCTAAATTATTGATTTTCCCAGACATTCATCTTTATAGGCCTCTAAACTATTGATTTTACCAGACATTCATCTTTCATAAGCCTCTAAATTATTGATTTTCCCTGACATTCATCTTTATAAGCCTCTAAGTTATTGATTTTCCCAGACATTCATCTTCATAAGCCTCTAAATTATTGATTTTCCCAGACATTCATCTTTATCAGCCTCTTGCATAAGACGCAGACAGACTTCTGAACTGGAAAGCAATATTTATAATGGCTGATCTTTGTTCCTTTTTCACATCCATTGTTTCGAAAAATCACAGCGCGAAAGTACTTGTTAGGGGTTCACGAAAAAACGCTTATTAAACTGCGCACTACAGACAACGCATACTTGATAAAGAGGTGTGGCGGTTTGCTATGGTTACTACAACGAGTACTGTTTTTTTTTTTTTTTTTTTGAGACTTGTGCTAGGTTCGAACGCTGTATTGCACAATTTTTATAAAAACAGTCTCAGTTCTTTTAGGACAAGCTACTATACTGTGCAAATTAATTGGGAAAAAGTAAAAAAATCGCTCTTTTTTCCAAAACTATGCCTTTATATCATTCTATGACTTGATATACACTGGTAAATACCTGTATTAGTATGAAGTATGTCCTCCTATAGCAGAAATGACCTCTCGAATTCGTTTTCGCATTGACTTCACTAATTGAGTGCAAGTATGTTTGAATTCATAATCGTGGAACCACACTTTTATAGCATTCGTTATCATGCGTTATTTGGTTGTACAGTCAATTTTACCTAAACGTCTCTTCAAAATATTCCACAAGTTTTCTATGGGATTTAAGTCTGGTGAATTTCCAGGCCAATCAAGCAAATGAATTTGATTTTCCAGCTTGACCAATTTCGAATTGTGACATGGGGCCAAGTCATGTTGAAATGTCCCGTCAAAAGTTTTCAAGAATGGAACAATCCTACGTTGTAATATTTCTACGTACTTGGCCGAATTCATCATACGTTGAACAGGAACTAAGCTTCCAGTGCCATTTGATCTGAAAAAAAACCCAAAACATCTGTTTCAGAGGGTGTTTTACAGTTTGTTTGACATGCTCAGGTCTTAAGGGTTCACAGTTGCTTCGTCTAACGACATTTGCTTGGTAACCCTGCACAAATAAATGAGTTTCATCCCTGAAAATTACCTTTTTCCAGTAGTCGCAGCACTCCATGATTTATATTTTTTGACCCATGCTGAACGTTTTATCTTCATTTTCGCATTCAAATATTGTTTTTTCGTTCATGTTCTTGCCTTCTGGCCAACTTCCAGAAGCCTACGGCGTACAATTGAAATCCTAACATCACAACCACTAGCCAATAAATCTGTTTGAAGGTCGGTGCTTGTTTTTTTTTGGATTCATTTTACCATTTCTAATTAGATATTCATCGGTTCGTGGAGTTGTTTTTCGTTTCTTCCACATTTACCTCTCCTTTTTGGAGACGATGATCCAGATGCATTGTATCGCGTAAGCAGTCTTGGTACACTTGATTTGCTTACACCAACTGCAGAAGCGATATCTCTCACTGTCATAGAAGTGTGATCCTTCAGAGCAATTACTTTTGCACGCTTCCTTGGGGAAATATCCATTTTTCAATACACGAAAGCAACACGTACTCACAGAGAGCAAAAACTAACATCCACCTGTCACACACGAAAGCTCACAACGGAAGTTGAAGTGCTTATTTCTTGTTTAAAACCTGTAAAACCACCTTCTTACTATCAAGTTCTAACAGTCACACCACCTCACAAACCGGTTTTCGTGGGTTTCCAACATCAATTGGCGATCACATTACAATTCTGAGAATAAAATAGCTTGTCCCAATTAATTTGCATGTAAAAAATTACTCTACATATCTGCTTTTCCCCCGTCATTCTTGACGAGCTTTTACGTCGGGAATTAATAAAAAAAGAAACTATATGTGAAAATATTGTTAGTAGTTTATGCTTCAAATCTTGCAGAACTTTGAAACTAAACGGGTTCGTGAAGAGAAACGTAGAAGTGATAATTCTTAATCTGTACCCATATTAACGACATTTTGATTCTGTTTTCATTTTATTCCTTGTGAAATGTTGCTGGTAATGACATGGAGTTTTATTTAAGCAAAGCGCATTATTCACGCGAGACGGAGACGACTGTCTCTTTTAACGAGACACAGATGTGGACGTCCTGGTATCGACGAAATGTGTGCGCGCACGGATGAATGCGGCGCACTTAAATTGCGGAAAGGAATGCAAAGAACTTCACACTCGTAAATTCGAGGGTTTGTTTCGACAAAATGTAATTTCGAATAAATTCCCTCCGGTCTCGAGCAATTTATCCGAAATTCCGTCCGCATAACTTCCCGGTCTTCGGTGCAACCTCCCGAATAAGCCGTTCATAAGAGAGCTGGAGGCGCCCACCCGAAATTCCCGTTTCTCACTGGACCAAGTAAAGCCAAAATGCGTAGAGATTTGTTTTCATTTTGGGAAGCAGCCAGCTACGGATAAAATTGCCTTATTTCTCGCATAGAATCGGTGTTTACAGTTGTATCGATTGTCTCTGGTTTTCGGCGATCTTGAGGTTGCCGTTTCTGCAGCGGATTTTACGGATGAGAAATCAAAAGAAAAGAGTCTGTGACGAATTTCTGTTCCACTGGTGAAATATTGTCTAACATTTAGTAGAGCTCATGGGGAGAAGGTTTAGAAAGGAATTTTTACTTTAACAATAGTAGGTATTTGCTTCGAGATGGTGTCTTTAAACCGAAGAACCAGAAACTTCTCGATCAAAAAATGCACATTTTTCCTTTTTAGCACGTCTTTTGTAAAAAAATATCGTGCTTATATTATCAGTTTGTTCTTCCGTCAGTCAGAGGACACCATATTTCTGTAACTATTAGTCCGATTTGAAAAATTCTTTTTGCGTTGGGGAGCTTGAAATATGCGAATGATGATCTTTCATTTCGTTTTTTTTTTTTTAGGATGCACAGTTTCGCCGCTAGAGGGCGTAAATGAAAGATTATATCGAATTCAAAATGCACGATGATTTATAAAGAAGCATGCAGTTTCAACGCACTATGAAACAAGAACAATGTAAGATATTTTTGAACATAAAATACTCGAAACATTCCCCTACGATTTTGTTACTGGAGCTTGAAATATGCGAATGATGGTTTTTTTAGGATGCACAGTTCGCCGCTAGAGGGCGTAAATGAAAGATTATATCGAGTTCAAAATGCACGATGATTTATAAAGAAGCATGCAGTTTCAACGCACTATGAAACAAGAACAATGTAAAATATTTTTTAACATAAAAAACTCGAAAAGTTCCCCTACGATTCTGTTACAGGAGCTTGAAATATGCGAATGATGATCTTTCATTTCGTTTTTTTTTAGGATGCACAGTTTCGCCGCTAGAGGGCGTAAATGAAAGATTATATCGAATTCAAAATACAGGATGATTTATCAAGAAGCATGCAGTTTCAACGCACTGTGAAACAAGAACAATGTAAGATATTTTTGAACATAAAAAGCTCGAAACATTCCCCTACGATTCTGTTACAGGAGCTTGAAATATGCGAATGATGATCTTTCATTTCGGTTTTTTTTAGGATGCACAGTTTTGCCGCTAGAGGGCGTAAATGAAAGATTACATCGAATTCAAAATACAGGAATATTTTATAAAGAAGCATGTAGTTTCAACGCACTGTGAAACAAGAACAATATAAGATATTTTTTAACATAAAAAACTCGAAACATTCCCCTACGATTCTGTTACAGGAGCTTGAAATATGCAAATGATGATCTTTCATTTCGGTTTTTTTTAGGATTCACAGTTTCGCCGCTAGAGGGCGTAAATGAAAGATTATATCGAATTCAAAATAAAGGATGATTTATAAAGAAGCATGCAGTTTCAACGCACTATGAAACAAGAACAATGTAAGATATTTTTTAACATAAAAAACTCGAAACATTCCCCTACGATTCTGTTACAGGTAACAAGAACAATGTTACCTGTAAAAGAATTGTAGGAGAATGTTTCAAGTTTTTAGAGACAGTCACAGATGTTCTGCGTGTGCACCCTTAGTCACACGACATTTCCGTTTCTAGTTTCCAGATGCTGACAGTAACAGTTGAAGACACGGACCACAACGGCGAACCGTTAGGTAGATGTACTCATAAAGTTCGTGTCCCGCTACTGAGGGACATAAACTCCCCTTCCTGTTGATCTAGCGGAGCTGAAACAGCGTATCACAGCCACTATCACTGCACTTGATTCAGATATCTTATCTCGCGTTTGGGTGGAAATGGATTACCGGCTCGATGTGTGTCGTGTGACTAAGGGTGCACACATAGAACATCTGTGACTGTCTCTAAAAAAACTTGAAACATTCCCCTACAATTCTATTACAGATAACATAAAATATCTTACATTGTTCTTGTTTTATAATGCTTTGAAACTGTATACTTCTTTATGAGTCACCCTGTATATTGCTAAAACCAAAGAAGGTTTTTAACTGATGCTTTTACTTAGTTTTTCTGCTATACATTAATATATATATACATAATATGCCAGATATACCATATATACATATATATCATCATCATTGTCAACCATTGCCAAATCACTTCTCGGCGAAGGTCTCCCAAGTTTCTTCCACAATGGTCTGTCTTGTGCCAGTCTCCTCCATGCTATTCCTGTATACTTTCGAATTTCATCCACCCATCTCCCATGTGGTCTTCTTCTGGGTCTTTTCCTGTCCCTTGGAATACAGTCTAAGGTTTCGGCTGTCCATCGATGACTGTCCTTCTAGCAATATGTCCAGCCTATTTCATAAATTAGGAACAGTATTTCCTTTGTTTGAACGTTTGTCCTATTTTGGTGCCGCAGTGGAAATAGGCCCTGCCTTTTTAATTATCGAGTCTTTGTCTCAACCAAAATACTTTTTTATTGATGCAACGTTCACTGTTGTATTGTTCATGAAACGTTCTTTCACATTTGAATATCAAAACAAGAAGAATACCCGGTTATTAAGAAATTACTTTACATATTTTATTTTTCCCCGTCAATACTGGCGGGGAAAAATAAATATGTAAAGTACTTTTAATATATTTCGTACAATTTTTAACATGATATTATTATACATATAAACACCCAGATCTATCTCTCTGTCTGTCTGTCTCTCTCTCTCTCTCTCTCTCTCTCTCTCTCTCTCTCTATGTCGGGAACGCTTGACGTCACAGCAACGTCTGCATTTTTGCGCATCACGTATCAATCAGTTCGTGTGTGCTCTCGAGATGTCAAAGTGATTGCTTTCTTATAATAGCATACGATCACTTTTAGATGTCAAGGTGATCGCGTGTTAATTTAAAAACATTGAATTATCAATGACTCGAGTTCTATTTATCCAATGTACAAAATTCGAATTGAAATCTTAATATCACGGCAAGTTGCGTTTGCATATTAATTTAATTTAGTACAATTGGGATATTAATTTGTACGCTTTAATTATTTTTTACTTTTTTAATTTAACTAAGCTTCCGAGTTTAGTGCTGATTTTAATACACATTATGTAAAATATTGATCTATCTAAACGCTCCAACTTACAATCAAAACTGAAATCTTGAGATGTCAAAGTGAGAAAAATTGTATCTAAAAGCAGATATCGCTCCAGTAGCAGATTGTCCAGAATTTAGGTAGTTCCGATTTGTAGAACCATATGTCGCATTATTTTGTAGAAAAGGTTTCGGTATGAAGTTTCAAACTAACCGTCGAATAGAACAGTCTAAAACAAGCCGTGGAGGGAATAAAAAGTGTGCCGCAGAAAAAGTAATTTAACGCGAAAAATCAAAGTAAAAGTTATTAAAGTAAGTTTACACGAAAACAACTTTTAGAGTTTAGTGCTGATCATATTACACATTTTTCAAAATAACGATCTATCAAAATGCTCTAACCTACAATTGTTAAACAACAAATATTTTACACACAATGTTGTTTATCGCGAGGTCTTTTGAAAACCGGAAATAAATAGCATATCATTTTTAGTTCTAACATGAACGAGTTCTTAATATATAAGTTTTTACTACATTTCCTTACAGAAATACGGCGTCTGTTTGATTTGTTTTCAATCTACTTCAATAAAAAATTTCAAACCGTCTTCGGACGGGCAACATCCCTTATATATTAATATTTATGTAAAGCTTAAAAACAACCCTCCTAGGACGGGCTATACGCTAGTAATAAAATAACAAGGTATCACTTAAATTATATTGCTTAATTTACTGTGCTTGTAGCATTTATTGAATCTTGTTCAACTGTTCTTATTTGCACAGGCTTATTTTATATTGCTAGGTGATTCACTTTTTTTATTTTATAATGATACAAAAATCAAAGGCTCACAGTAGTAACTGTGCCGTAACCTACAACGCCACCCTTTCATGGTACTATCTCACTCGTTCTACATCCTTAAAGAATTCAACTGTCACTATTTCATGACACTATCTCACAAGTTCTACGTCCTTAAAGTATTCAACTATCACTATTTCATGGAAATATTTTACTTGTTCAACGTCCTCAAAGTATTCAACTGTCACTATTTCATGACACTATCTCACTCGTTCTACATCCTTAAAGTATTCAACTGTCACAATTTCATGACACTATCTCACTAGTTCAACGTCCTTAAAGTATTCGACTATCACTATTTCATGGCAATATCTCACTTATTCAACGTCCTTAAAGTATTCAAGTGACACTATTTCATGGCACTATCTTAGTAATTCTACGTCCTTAAAGTATTCAACTATCACTATTTCATTTAAATATCTCACTTGTTCAACGTCCTTAAAGTATTCAACTGTCAATATTTCATAGCAATATCTCACTAGTTCTACGTCCTTAAAGTATTCAACTGTCACTATTTCATGGCAATATCTCACTAGTTCTACGTCCTTAAAGTATTCAAGTGACACTATTTCATGGCACTATCTCACAAGTTCTACGTCCTCAAAGTATTCAACTGTAACTATTTCATGGCAATATTTCACTAGTTCTACGTCCTCAAAGTATTCAACTGTCACTATTTCATGGCAATATCTCACTAGTTCTACGTCCTTAAAAGTATTCAACTGTCACTATTTCATGACACTATCTCACTAGTTCTACGTCCTTAAAGTATTCAACTATCACTATTTCATGGCAATATCTCACTTGTTCAACGTCCTTAAAATATTCAAGTGACACTATTTCATGGCACTATCTTAGTAGTTCTACGTCCTTAAAGTATTCAACTATCACTATTTCATAGCAATATCTCACTTGTTCAACGTCCTTAAAGTATTCAACTGTCACTATTTCATAGCAATATCTCACTAGTTCTACGTCCTTAAAGTATTCAACTGTCACTATATAATGGCAATATCTCACTAGTTCTACGTCCTTAAAGTATTCAAGTGACACTATTTCATGGCACTATCTCACAAGTCCTACGTCCTCAAAGTATTCAACTGTCACTATTTCATGGCAATATTTCACTAGTTCTACGTCCTTAAAGGGTTCAAGTGACACTATTTCATGGTACTATCTCAGTAGCTCTACGTCCTAAAATATTCAACAGTCACCATTTCATGGCACTATCTTTCTAGTTCTACATCATTAAAGTATTCAAGTGACACAATTTCATGGCACTACCTCATTTTAGTTTTACGTCCTTAAAGTATTCAAGTGTCACTATTTCGTGGCACTATACCACTAGTTCTACGTCCTTAAAGTATTCAGCTATCACTATTTCATGGCACTATATCACTAGTTCTACGTCCTTAAAGTGTTCAACAGACAATATTTCATGGCATTACCTCAGCAGTTATAAGTCCTTAAAGTATTCAACTGTCACTATTTCATGGCACTGCATTACCTCAGCATTTATAAGTCCTTAAAGTATTCAACTGTCAATATTTCATGGCACTATCTCACAAGTTCTACGTACTTAAAGTAGTCAAGTGACACTATTTCATGGCAATATCTCACTGTTCTACGTCCTTAAATTATTCAACTGTCACTATTTCATGGCACTATCTCACTCGTTCTACATCCTTAAAGTTTTCAACTGCCACTATTTCATGACACTATCTCACTAGTTCTACGTCCTTAAAGTATTCAACTATCACTATTTCATGGCAATATCTCACTTGTTCAAGGTCCTTAAAGTATTCAACTGTCACTATTTCATGGCAATATCTCATTAGTTCTAGGTCCTTAAAGCATTCAACTGTCACTATTTCATGGCAATATCTCACTAGTTCTACGTCCTTAAAGTATTCAAGTGACACCATTTCATAGCACTATCTCACAAGTTCTACGTCCTTAAAGTATTCAACTGTCACTATTTCATTGCAATATCTCCCTAGTTCTACGTACTTGAAGTATTCAAGTGACACTATTTCATGTTAATATCTCACTAGCTCTACGTCCTAAAATATTCGACAGTCACCTTTTCATGGCACTATCTTACTAGTTCTACGTCCTTAAAGTATTCAAGTGACATGGCACTATCTCGCTATAGTTTTACGGCCTTAAAGTATCCAAGTGTCACTATTTCGTGGCACTATCCCACTAGTTCTACGTCCTTAAAGTATTCAGCTATCACTATTTCATGGCACTATCTCACTAGTTCTACGTCCTTAAAGTATTCAACAGACACTATTTCATGGCATTACCTCAGCAGTTGTAAGTCCTTAAAGTATTCAACTGTCACTATTTCATGGCACTATCTCACAAGTTCTACGTACTTAAAGTAGTCAAGTGACACTATTTCATGGCACTATCGCACTAGTTTTACGTCCTTAAAGTATTCAACTGTCACTATTTCATAGCACTATCTCACTAGTTCTACGTCCTTAAAATATTCAACTGTCACTATTTCATGGCAATATCTCACAAGTTCTACGTCCTTAAAGTATTCAAGTGACACTATTTCATGGCACTATCGCACTAGTTTTACTTTCTTAAAGTATTCAACTGTCACTATTTAAGGGCAATATCTCACTAGTTCTACGTCCTTAAATTATTCAACTGTCACTATTTCATGGCACTATCTCACTAGTTCTACGTCCTTAAAATATTCAACTGTCCCTATTTCATGGCAATATCTCACTAGTTCTACGTCCTTAAAGTATTCAAGTGACACTATTTCATGGCACTATCGCACTAGTTTTACGTCCTTAAAGTATTCAACTGTCACTATTTCATGGTAATATCTCACTAGTTCTACGTCCTTAAAGTATTCAACGTGACACTATTTCATGGCACTATCTCATTAGTTCTACGTCCTTAAAGTATTCAACTATCACTATTTCATGGCATTATCTCACTTGTTCAACGTTTTTAAAGTATTCAACTGTCACTATTTCATAGCACTATCTCACTAGTTCTACGTCCTTAAAGTGTTCAACTGTCACTATTTCATAGCAATATCTCACTAGTTCTACGTCCTTAAAGTATTCACGTGACACTATTTCATGGCACTATCTCATTAGTTCTACGTCCTTAAAGTATTCAACTATCACTATTTCATGGCATTATCTCACTTGTTCAACGTTTTTAAAGTATTCAACTGTCACTATTTCATAGCAATATCTCACTAGTTCTACGTCCTTAAAGTGTTCAACTGTCACTATTTCATAGCAATATCTCACTAGTTCTACGTCCTTAAAGTATTCAACTGTCACTATTTCATGGCAATATCTCACTAGTTCTACGTCCTTAAAGTATTCAAGTGACACTATTTCATGGCACTATCTCACAAGTTCTACGTCCTTAAAAGTATTCAACTGTCACTATTTCATGGCAATATCTCACTAGTTCTACGTCCTTAAAGTATTCAAGTGACACTATTTCATGGCACAGTCTCACAAGTTCTACGTCCTTAAAGTATTCAACTGTCAGTATTTCATGGCAATATCTCACTAGTTCTACGTCCTTAAAGTACTGAACTGTCACTAATTCATAGCAATGTCTCACTAGTTCTGCGTCCTTAAAGTATTCAACTGTCACTATTTCATAGCAATATCTCACTAGTTTTACATCCTTAAAGTATTGAACTGTCACTATTTCAGGGCAATATCTCACTAGTTCTACGTCCTTAAAGTATTCAACTGTCACTATTTCGTGGCACTATATCACTAGTTCTACGTGCTTAAAATATTCAACTGTCACTATTTCATGGCAATATTTTACTAGTTCTACGTCCTTAAAGTATTCAAGTGACACTATTTCATGGCACTATCTCACAAGTTCTACGTCCTTAAAGTATTCAACTGTCAGTATTTCATGGCAATATCTCACTAGTTCTACGTCCTTAAAGTATTCAACTGTCACTATTTAATAGCAATATCTCACTTGTTCAACGTCCTTAAAGTATTCAACTGTCACTAATTCATAGCAATGTCTCACTAGTTCTACGTCCTTAAAGTATTCAACTGTCACTATTTCATAGCAATATCTCACTAGTTTTACATCCTTAAAGTATTGAACTGTCACTATTTCAGGGCAATATCTCACTAGTTCTACGTCCTTAAAGTATTCAACTGTCACTATTTTATGGCACTATCTCACTAGTTCAACGTCCTTAAAGTATTCAACTGTCACTATTTCATGGCATTATCTTACTAGTTCTACGTCCTTAAAGTATTCAAGTAACACTATTTCATGGCACTATCTCACAAGTTCTACGTCCTTAAAGTATTCAACTGTCACTATTTTATGGCAATATCTCACTAGTTCTACGTCCTTAAAGTATTCAAGTGACACTATTTCATGGCACTATCTGACTTGTTCTACGTTCTTAAAGTATTCAACTGTCACTATTTCATGGCAATATCTCACTAGTTCTACCTCCTTAAAGTATTCAAGTGACACTATTTCATGGCACTATCTCACTAGTTATACGTCATTAAAGTATTTAGCGAAGGGCAGTTGACGTAGCATTAAGTTGTAGGTTACGGCCCGTGTTGCAGGTGTGCCCCTTTGATTTTTTTATCTAAAAAATAAAGAATTAACTTCATTTCGGTTTATCACAGCGTCTGTCAGTTCTGACAGTCAGCTGCATTACGGCGATGTGCGAACGAACGCGTCTTTACGTACACGAACTAACCAGGTCGTGCGTTCTTTTAGAGTTTCACTGCATTTAAATAAGAACATGTGTGTTAGTTTTCAAATAACTGCAGAGTTAACAAGTTTGTTTAATAATCTTTTAAAATACAGAAGAAAAAGAAATTACAGCGTAAAATTTAGCGTAGCAATAATTTCGACTTGAAAGGGTAAGCAAGACAGATTCGTCAACTTAATGAAAGCATCCCTGTCATTTCACTGGAAGTGATAAACCATTCCTATAATCGAAATTATAAACTGTTGTCGTAGTTTCACTTGAAGTTATAGTGTCTTTATAGTTAACCGAACGATTCCTGTACTTGTGAACAAATCGTTCTTGTACTTGAAAAGGTTAGTTTGAGGGTCCATTACGAAGTATCGCCGTCGTTTCAAAAGATGTCGATTGACATATTTAAGGAATCAGATTTTTCATTCATTGCAAACTTATGACTATGAAAATTTTAATAATGAAATAATTCCTTTAGGTGAAAATGTATTTTATATGCAATCCGTGATCACTAATATATAAAAAAAGGTCAAGAAAAACTGAACTTTTTTCTGTGTTTTTTAATTATTACCAAAGGCTCAATAAAACACGTTTTAACATAAGTGAATTGCTGCTTGATCCACTGATTGCATCAAATAAATTAAGATTTCAAGAAAATTATGCAATTGCTACATTATTAAACGTACACAAATGGCATAACAAGTTTTCCTAATTTTAGTACCATCTAGTTACGTGTTTGGACAACTTCATTTTGATAAGCAAATGTAAAGTTTATAATTTTTGTCTTCCAGAGCACTATTTCAAAAAAGTTACCTTGTCAAAGTTCAACACATCTGTATTAAGTATATTAGTAGCATTAAGCAAAACTATTTGGATCCACAATATAAGCATTTCTTTTTATCTGGAAAAATACAAGTAACTTATTGGCAGAAATTTCCTGAAATTTGATTTTCAAGAAGTATTCAGCAAAACTGCCAATGTACATATAATTATGGTTGTGTAGTTCTTTGTGTATCACAAGCACAATTTGATTATGTGTCCGTTAGCTGTTCCTTGAAGAATTTCAAAGACACGTTTCTAAGAAAATCTGAAATTTGTTCCAATAATTTCTTAAAGTATTTTTTCAGATAATTATTATATTTTTTGAGAACGTGACAAATGCACATGCAGTTATTGTACTGAATAAATCTAAGCGATTGTTTTGGAACTATAGGATGTATTTTAAAAGATGTACATTTTTCATTATAAACTGACTAACTTGATGTACCATTTTCTCAGTAACTATAAAAAGCAATGGTATAAAATTTTGCACAAATGTATTGTCATTGCTAAAGCTATTGAAAAAGATTGTTTTTTCCTTTTTTTATGATTTTGGTTTCAAAATAAATTCTATGAAGGATTGAAGAAGTTTTTCCCCATACAAAAATTGACACCCACATTCACGTTTGGAAGCGCACTTTCCAGTAGTTATCGGATAATATGAGATATATTAGTTCCAGTTATTATTGCTGTAGCTTGTGAAGACACAGTGCAGGAAGTCTGGAAACAGATAAGTCTAGATAAATGAATAAAAAGTTGATCTCTCATTTTAAGCAAATATTTTCAAAAAAAAAAAAAAAAAAAAAAGAAGCGAGTATATATTTCTACTTGTATTTTAAAAATCTTGTTTATTTAGAACATAGTTTCCACAATATGTGGATTCATGTCGATCCACGTACTTTTCTTTCTCTTAAAAATAACAATCTCCAAGGCTTAAAAATACCATGCCCGAGATGCCCAGAGCATGTAAATCATTCGTCTGGGCAGGTAAATAAAACATCTAATTGCCTGTGCATGGTAACTAAATTTTAAAATAAAAAAGTTTGTAATAAAATTTCCTACTACACAAGAAAAAAAAGACAGTCATCACATGTCGTGTTTCATGTCATTGTTAATTAATGGAAGTTGTATTATTGTTACGAAGTACCAAGGAAAGAGTAATATCACACCTTTAATTATGTTATGCTCTACGCCCAGAAATCGGAAACCTAGTTTTGCTCAAAATTTTGTTTATAATCAACAACTGTATGCATGCCTCTGATGTAACTGACCTCTCATGTTTAGTGACAAAGGGAGAAAACTTTAACAAAAGGAACATGGCAGAATCACTAAATTTCCGAAACACCAGTTTCATCATCGTACCATTTCATACCAATTTTAGCATCAGCATCTTAAAAATTGATATACACACGTTTGTGCATTGAACATTTGTAATACAGACCCTTAAAATGGAAGTGCAAACATGTAAAAACAGTTCATATTTTTAACTTAAAAAAATAGGGTTCTGGTTTGTTATCTTAAAAGGTACATTTTCCTGCGCATCCAGCTTTTACTACCTGGGCAAGTAAATAATTTCTTGCCCAGGTAGTACTGATATATTTCACCTAATTTTTAAGAAATTGAATGGTTTTGATAAATTCCCATCCTAATACAGATAGAGCATACACACTGCTCACACGAGAGTTCTTCAATGTGTTGGTTTGTAGAAAAATGCTTCAAAATCTTTAAACGGACATTTTAAAGGCAAACTTACTCCTGAACTATGTGTGAACGTCTGTTTTTGTGCATTCATATCTAATTTTTGCTGTCTATACTTGATTCAGTGTTTGTGTTCCTTTAGTAATAAATATTAAAAATGATAATTCAATGCAATTCTCTATGTCTGCAAACACAAAAGATGTATTTCACATGGCAACAAGGCCTTAGCATTTATATAAGGGACATAGGCATGTTAGATGTGTACATGACATACATATATTTCGTATAGGCTATAAGTATTTTACAAGCATTTGTGCCCAGAAATAGGAACCCCAAAAAAGTTAATCTGGCGCTGCCTAAACACTTAAATAACTAAGTACGAATGTATCAACATATTATTCTTGGGATCAAAAACATGCAACCCTTATTATTCTGTGTCCATAATAAAAAAAAGTTTAAAATCCCTTCCTAAATATACATATTTTACTTTGAACTTATTTGATACATTGGCAAAAACATGTTATGGGTTACTATAACAACACAAATAATCTATTCTTTCCATTACAAACATAAATTTCATTTTTCAAAAATCTTTTCAGTGCTTTGACTTCCCGCTGTGAGATGCATTAGATTATAAAATTAGCCAAATTTAAATTTTCTAGTTCAACATTTTTATTTTACGAGTAGTTTAAAATAAGGTTAACAAAAGGTTTCCACGTACCTTAGAGTTGAAAATTTTCACGCTTTATTGCTGTAATCCATTTTGAGAACCTCCCCATTAGTAGGGAATTTGAATACTTTTAATATTAATCTATGAAAATAAATTTAGTTGACAATTTGACAACAACAACCACGCACATCCGTTGTCACGCTTACACGGAGTGAGCAAGCTCATGCATGCTCGACCACCCACCACGAACATCATCAGCCTACTCTCCCCTACGTCACGCAGCTTCCGGCGTTCGGTGCACAGGCCTTCTAAGCTATTAGGGGGTGATGGCTGAGGTCATATCTGTGATTATCTATTCACTAGCTATCAACCTTAAAACGGCGTGCGGGGAAACAAAATCACGCCAAATGTAGCTTAAATTTCTAACGCTACTGAATCGACGAGTTACGTGGTGGAGATGTGAAACTTGTTTTGTCATAAATGGGACTCTATGAACTATCTAATGATATTATTTAATACTCTACGATTATTAGTCTCGAAGATGTAAGCGTTCAAATTGTGACATGTTTTCGTTGCATCCGTTCTCAAAATGTTATCACCTACCTAGCGCGAAGAAAGACGAAGTTCAACGGCAAAAATGATGATTTTATTGATTTAGTGATGCTGACAAGTTGATGGATTTGAAGCTTAAATTTATATCTACTGTATTCTTTTTACTTGATTCTCTTACTTTTTTGATCGTTTTAGTGCCAAGCAATATATCCAAGATGGAAAAGCTGTCAACACCATAGAGAGGAAAAACTGTTTACTTTTTAAATTCTTTACTGTGTAAATTTACTTGCTTACTACCTTATTTGGACTCTAACTTTTGCCTCGTACTACAGTATTAACAGTGTAAACTTATTTGTTTACTTCCTTGCTTGAACTGCAACTTTTGCTTCTTACTACATTATTCACACTGCAAATCTACTTGCTTACTACCTTATATGGATTGTAACTTTTGCTTCCTACTACATTATTCCCACTGTAAATTTACATGCTTACTACCATTTTTGGATTGTAACTTTTGCTTCCTACTACATTATTCACACTGTAAATTTGCTTGCTTACTACCTTGTTTGCATTGTAACTTTTGCTTCCTACTACTTTATTCACACTGTAATTTACTTGCTTACTACCTTGTTTGCATTGTAACTTTCGCTTCCTGCTGCTACATTATTATCACTGTAAATTTACTTGCATGCTACCTTTTTTGGATTGTGACGTTTGCTTCTTACTAAGTTATTCACATGGTTATTTACTTGCTTACTACATTGTTTGCATTGTAACTTTTGCTTCCTACTACATTATTCACACTGTAAGTTACTTGCTTACTACCTTGTTTGCATTGTAACTTTCGCTTCCTGCTACATCATTTGCGCTGTAAATTTACTTGCTTACTGCTTTGTTTGCAATGTAACTTTTGCTTCCTACTACTTTATTCACACTGTAATTTACTTTCTTACTACCTTGTTTGCATTGTAACTTTTGCTTCCTACTATTTTTTTCACACTGTAATTTACTTTCTTACTACCTTGTTTGCATTGTAACTTTTGCTTCCTACTACTTTATTCACACTGTAATTTACTTTCTTACTACCTTGTTTGCATTGTAACTTTTGCTTCCTACTATTTTTTTCACACTGTAATTTACTTTCTTACTACCTTGTTTGCATTGTAACTTTCGCTTCCTACTACATTATTCACACTGTAAATTTGCTTGCTTACTACCTTGTTTGCATTGTAACTTTTGCTTCCTACTACTTTATTCACACTGTAATTTACTTGCTTACTACCTTGTTTGCATTGTAACTTTTGCTTCCTACTATTTTTTTCACACTGTAATTTACTTTCTTACTACCTTGTTTGCATTGTAACTTTCGCTTCCTACTACATTATTCACACTGTAAATTTGCTTGCTTACTACCTTGTTTGCATTGTAACTTTTGCTTCCTACTACTTTATTCACACTGTAATTTACTTGCTTACTACCTTGTTTGCATTGTAACTTTCGCTTCCTGCTACATTATTATCACTGTAAATTTACTTGCATGCTACCTTTTTTGGATTGTGACGTTTGCTTCTTACTAAGTTATTCACATGGTTATTTACTTGCTTACTACATTGTTTGCATTGTAACTTTTGCTTCCTACTACATTATTCACACTGTAAATTTACTTGCATGCTACCTTTTTTGGATTGTATCTTTCACTTCGTGCTACATTATTCACACTGTAAATTTATTTGCGTACTACCTTGTTTGGACTGTTGCTTTTGCTTCCTGCTACATCATTTGCGCTGTAAATTTACTTGCTTACTGCTTTGTTTGCAATGTAACTTTTACTCACTACTAAATTATTCACACTGTAATTTACTTGTATGTTACCTTTTTTGGATTGTAACTTTTACTTCGTACTGTATTATTCACACTGTAAATTTACTTGCTCAATTCTTTGTTTGGACTGTAACATTTGCTTCCTGCTTACATTATTCACACTGTAAATTTACTTGCTTAATACTTTGTTCGGACTGTGACTTTTACTTCCTTCTACATTATTCACACTGTAAATTTACTTGCTTACTACCATTTTTCGATTGTAACTTTTGCTTCTAACTACATTATTTTCACTGTACATACAGCTTGCTTACTACCTTATTTGGACTGAAACTTTTGCTTCCTACTACATTGTTCAAACTGTAAGTTTACTTGCTTACTGCCTTGTTTGGACTGTAACTTTTGCTTCCTACTACATTATTTACACTGTAAATTTACTTGTTTACTGCCTTGTTTAGACTGCAACTGTTGCTTACTATTACATTATTTACACTGTAAATTCCCCTTGCTTACTACCTTATTTGGACTGTAACTTCTACTTGCTTAATATCTTTTTGGGTTGTAACCCCCAAGCCACATGTGTCTTTTTATGCCTGTATGAGCCATGGCTGGAATGTAAGTTGGAAAAATCTACTACTGAAAAGGGTCTCGGGATACTTTTGATCATATAGTATAACTGTAGCAGTCAAAAAATGTCCCCAAGAACCTCAAACTTTTTATTAATAAACTTAAGTTAAATAAGTACTCAATTAAGTTACTGTAAATAAACTGAATTAAGAAAGTACTCAATTAAGTTAAATAAGTATAAATTAAGTTAATATGTTACTCAATTTATATATTAGACAGCATTTTGCTCCCTGATATGCAAATTTCACTGCGGGCATTTGTTCCTCGTGTCCACTTTCATATGTCCTGTGAACATCGTAACATTTCATTGAGTGCTTTGGATTATTTGCCTGAAATTGTCTTCCAGACTTTGATTTTGGACAGTAATATAATTGGAGAATTCAGTGAATTATTTGCAGCAATCAGAATTGTGAACAGAATTAACTGTGCACACGCAATGCAGTACACAAGTCCAATTACTGTGAATACTCTCGTAATAAGTATAAGTTCTCTGGAAAGTACCCTGCTTAAAAAAATACCTCTTTGTGCTACTTTATTTTTTAAAAACTCCTTACTGTAACTGTAAGGAGAGGTTATACCAAAAATTCATTAACCACAGAAATAAAGGTAAACGGAATTTTCGGTTGTAATAAGCACGTCTTTTGAATCTTTTCCGACAGAAAGCATCTTTCAAACCAGAGTTTTAGAAAACCTAAAAATTCAGCAAAAGACAGACAGACAGACAGAGAGAGAGAGAGAGAGAGAGAGAGAGAGAAGGAAAGACATAGGAGATAGAGAGGAAGAGGAGACAGTCACAGGGAGAAGAGAGAGCAGACAGAGAAAGGAGAGAAAGATAGAGGAGAAAGAGATATACAGGAAAGAAAGGGAATCAGAGAAAGAGAGCGCGAAAAGAGGAGAGAGTCAGACAAAGAGAGAGGAAAGAGCAAAGATGGACAGAGAGTGGAGAGAGAGAGGGGACAGAATCAGAGAAAGGACAGACCGAGAGAAAGGCGAGAGGGAGGAGAGAGAGAGGAGAGAGATAGAGGAGAGAAAGATATACAGGAAAGAAAGGGAGTCAGAGAGAGAGCAGGAAAAGAGGAGAGAGTCAGACAAAGAGAGAGGAGAGAGCAAAGAAGGACAGAGAGTGGAGAGAGAGAAGGGGGATAGAGTCAGAGAAAGGACAGACCGAGAGAAAGGCGAGAGGGAGGAGAAAGGGAGGAGAGAGCGAAGAGGGACACACAGAGAGAGGAGCGCAAGAGGGAAGAGAGAAGAGAGACAGAAAGAGGAGAGAGAGTCAGGCAGAGAGAAAGCAAAGAGGAGCGAGACAGAGAGGGCAGAGTGGAGGAGAGATAGGGGAGAGAGAGAAAATGCTCGTACACTACCTAAGAAAAAACTGCGCATGATTTAAAATGCGCAGTGTGACCTGCGTATTCATATTGAATGGCACCGGTTGCTAAAACATTTAACATTTCTAAAAATCGATTAAGCATAAACAAATAGAAATAGCTACTTATTCCCACTACTGGCTAAAAAGTGTGTTTCGAAAATTAAAAACTGTTAACGAAATGCTTCTCATAGCAGAAAATGTGGTCAGAGGCAAAATAGTTTTAAATCGGACTAACCAAACACGATATGTAGGGGAAATCGTGAAATAACATTGGTACTTTAGCAAAAAAGCTGTGAGCTACTTAAAGAAGCAACTGCATGCAAAACACTCTTCATAATGAAGAGTATCCTACGAAAAAAAGGATATTGTTTTTTTACGCTGTAATACTGCGTATGAAAACAAAATCCATATGTTGCCCCCAATGCAAAACAATACTTACCATCAACGAACAGCATATCAGGAAATCTCTGCCCAGGAAATCACCAACCCTTTTTCGTAGCTCCAAGCCCAGTGCACTGAGACCAGGAATGTCAGAGGCATAGGAACACAAGAACCAAGGGCTTAAGCCCAAAGACTGAGGGCTGGTAAATTTAATTCCACCAGGAACAATTACATCACTCAATGGAAATACCTATGGAACGCTTTTCTGACACAGTGGATTCAAAGCCTCGCCGTGTGACGAAAAGGACTCAAAGTCTGGCTGTGTGACGTAGAAAACTCAAATCCTCGCCATGTGACGTAGATAGAGGATTCAAATCCTCGCCATGTGACGTAGAGAACACAAAGCCTTGTCGTGTGACATAGAGAACTCAAATCCTCGCCGTGTGACGTAAGGCACTCAAAGCTTTGCCATGTGACGTAGAGTACTCAAATCCTCGCCATGTGACGTAGAGGACTCAAAGTCTCGCCGTGTGCCGCAGAGGATTCAAAGCATCGCCGTGAGTCGTAGAGGAGTCACAGCTTCACCGTGTGACGTAGCAAACTCAAATCATCGCCATGTGACGTACATGACTCAAAGCCTCGCCATGTGATGTACATGACTCAAAGCCGCGCCATGTGACGCACAGGACTCAAAGCCTCGCCATGTGACGTACGTAACTCAAAGCCTCGCCATGTGACTTACAGGACTCAAAGCCTCGCCATGTGACGTACAGGACTCAAAGCCTCGCCATGTGACGTACATGACTCAAAGCCTCACCGGTCATTGTAGAGAACTCAAATCCTCGCCGTGTGACGTAGAGGACTCACATCCTTGCCATGTGACGAAGAGGAATCAAAGTCTCGCCGTGTGACTTAGTGAACTCAAATCCTTGCCATGTGACGAAGAGGACTCAAAGTCTCGTGTGTGCCGTAGAGGATTCAAAGCATCGTCATGAGTCGTAGAGGACTCATAGCTTCGCCGTGTGACGTAGCATACTAAAATCCTCGCCATGGGACGTAGAGGATTCAAATCCTCCATATGTGACGTAGAGGACTCACGACCTCGCCATGAGACGTAGAGAACACAAAGCCTTGTCATGTGGCGTAGAGAACTTTAATCCTCGTCGTGTCACGTAGAGGACTCAAAGCACCGCCGTGTGACGAAGAGAACTCGAAGCCTCACCGTGAGACGTAGAGGACTCAAAGCCTCGCCGTGTGACGTAGAGAACTCAAATCCTTTCCATGTGACGAAGAGGACTCAAAGTCTCGTCGTGTGACGTAGAGAACTCAAATCCTTGCCATGTGACGAAGAGGACTCAAAGTCTCGCCGTGTGACGTAGAGAACTCAAATCCTCGCCGTGCGACGTAGATGACTCAAAGCCTCGCCGTGTGACGTAGAGGATTCAAAGCCTCGCCACGTGACGTAAAGGTTTCAAATCCTTGCCATGTGACGAAGAGGACTCAAAGTCTCGCCGTGTGACGTAGAGAACTTAAATCCTCGCCACGTGACGTAGAGGACTCAAAGCCTCGTCGTGTTCCGTAGAATATTCAAAGCATCGTCATGAGTCGTAGAGGACTCATAGCTTCGCCGTGTGACGTAGCATACTAAAATACTCGCCATGTGACGTAAAGGACTCAAATCCTCCACATGTGACGTAGAGGACTCACGTCCTCGCCATGAGACGTAGAGAACACAAAGCCTTGTCATGTGGCGTAGAGAACTTTAATCCTCGTCGTGTCACGTAGAGGATTCAAAGCACCGCCGTATGACGAAGAGAACTCGAAGCCTCACCGTGAGACGTAGAGGACTCAAAGCCTCGCCGTGTGACGTAGAGAACTCAAATCCTTGCCATGTGACGTAGAGGACTCAAAGCCTCGCCGTGTGCCGTGGAGGACTCAAAGCCTCGCCGTGTGATGTAGAGGATTCAAAGCCTCGCTGTGTGACGTAAAGGATTCAAAGCATCGTCGTGAGTCGTAGAGGACTCAAAGCCTCGCCATGTAAAGTACATGACTCAAAGCCTTGCCGGTCGATGTAGAGAACTCAAATCCTCGACGTGTGACGTAGAGAACTCACATCCTTGCCGGTCGATGTAGAGAACTCAAATCCTCGACGTGTGACGTAGAGAACTCACATCCTTGCCATGTGACGAAGAAGACTCAAAGCCTTGCCGTGTGACTTAGAGAACTCAAATCCTCGCCATGTGACGAAGAGGACTCAAAGTCTCGCCGTGTGACGTAGAGAACTCAAATCCTCGCCGTGTGACGTAAAGGATTCAAAGCCTTGCCGTGTGCCGTAGGGGATTCAAAACATCGTCGTGAGTCGTAGAGGACTCATAGCTTAGCCGTGTGACGTAGCAAACTGAAATCATCGCCATGTGACGTACAGGACTCAAAACCTCGCCGGTCGATGTAGAAAACTCAAATCCTCGCCGTGTGACGTAGAGAACTCAAATCCTCGCCGTGTGACGTAAGAACTCAAATCCTGCCCATGTGACCTAGAGAACTCAAATACTCGCCATGTGACGAAGAGGACTTGTGACGTACCTGCCAGCAGGACGCACACGACATAAAGGCACATAGCAATCAGAACAAATGTCTGCGTAGCTCAGTTGGTAGAGCGACTTATTCCGGAATAAGCGGCCTCGGGTTCGAATCCCGGCGTAGACCAAAAATGACGGAGAAATTTACTTCGTTATAGACTCAAATCCTCGCCATGTGACGAAGAGTACTCAAAGCCTCGCCGTGTGCCATAGAGGATTAAAAGCATCGCTGTGTGACGTAGAGTACTCACATCCTTGTCATGTGACGAAGAGGACTCAAAGCCTCGCCGTGTGCCATAGAGGATTCAAAGCATCGCCGTGTGACGTAGAGAATTCAAATACTCGCCATGTGACTTAGAGAACTCAAATCCTCGCCATGTGACGAAAAGGACTCAAAGTCTCGCCGTGTGCCATAGAGGATTCAAAGCATCGCCGTGAGTGGTAGAGAACTCAAAGCGTCATTGTGTGACTGCACTAACCCGGGAGAAAGTTGGGCATGCCATTTATTAAGTAAGAATCCCATCCCATGGTTTCTGTGCACTCAGTGTACATTACTCGCGTCACTCTATCTTTCGGTTTTTCCTATTTTAAATTAAGCTAAACTTTACGACAGCAGTGTAGCTGGTGGACTTACTAACTCCCAGCCCTAACAGGTTTCCCCCGCAAGCAGCTTAAGCATTAATAACATACGGAAATAAACGTGCCATCAAATGGTTTTGATCGACACATAAACAGCTGCTGTAATGAGTCATAGATCAATCACGTTCGTTCACGCCACTCTAGGAAACCTCCGCCGGCGAAAGCGTGTCCTATCCGCGAAGTATTATTCCACTTCAGAAACGCTTCCTCGTGTCTGATAAGGCCGGAGTTTTCTGGGAGAAACATCGCTAGGCGAGCAAATTACAGCCCAGTAGGCTCTTATCCCGGCTGGTTTGGACCATTGATTACGTCACGTGACAACCATTCTATCCAATGCAAATCGAACCGTCAACAGGGGACCCACGCAAATGCAAAAGCCCCGAAGCCTCCTTCGCTTGAGTTGTTGATCATCCCGCCGAGATAATGTAGTTTTCCCTATAACACATTTGCAGGTCGCCTGAATCCACTAAAGGGATAAGTTACTGCAGAGAGGTTTAGCTACAAAGAATGGTTTTGCCTCTATATACCAGAATTCCGAGAATATTTGGTTGTTTAGTGAAATTCAATTGATGAAAACCTTTACTACTTTCTCTTTAAGGGGGACCTTAAGAGAAATTATGTCGTATATCTGTAATGTAAATTCTTTTGAACACATTTTCTCGAAGACTATTGCTTTGTTGTGTTTAACATTTTGAGTACAAATTAAAACGGACGGTAGCTAATATATGGCACAGATATTATTCCGAAACATTTGTTAGAATTATTTTTAAAATTCAATTTTTCGGGATCGAAAGTATTCCAATTTGGCGCTAGAAGTTAGCTTGGCACTGCTTTTGTGTGGTAAAAAACAAAATCTCTAATTTACATCTGATTTTTCTAATTATCTGGGCCAAATAGAAATACACTGGCGGAAAGTGAAAAAAGAACACCAAGAAGGAGACGTCTGATACCAACGAAATTTATAAAGCATAATAACGGAATACAGAGGATAACGTGATCAAAACATTATGGCAAAATACAGCTGTATTTGCTGGTAAACTGAAAAATAACATTTCCATGTAACATGGTTAGTACGAGGTTGAACCGCCATGAACTGCGTCACACTGTGCAATTCTGGCATGGAGTCTGTCGTACAGATGTTGGATGTAAGTTTGGGGTATTGAGTTCCAAGCATCCTCAACCTGGACGCGTAAATCGGGGACGGTCGTGGCAGGCCGTGGAGACCGGATAAGTCGTTGTCCCATAAAATCCCTCCCACACGTGCTCATTGGGGGACAAATCCGGTGGCAATGGAAGTTGTCTCACACCCTGAAGTGCATGTTGCGTTGCACGTGCCGTGTGTGGGCGTGCGTTATCTTGCTGGAAAACACCATGATGGACCGACCTTACAAATGGCACAACAACGGGCTGAATGATGTTGTTGATGTAGGAGGTGCTGTTTAACGTACCCGGTACAAACACTAGTTGTGTACGGGAGTGATTCCTGATCGCTTCCCACACCAGGAGAACAGGTGTAGGCCCTGTGTGTCGCTGGCGGATGCAAGAAGGGTTGAGACGCTCCCCTGTGCGTCTGCGAACACGCATACGACCATCGGAGTCTCCCAAGCAGAATCTGCCCTTATCGCTGAACACGACAGATCGCCATTGCGTTCTCCAGTGCAGACGTTGGCGACACCACTGCAGCCGTTCCTGACGGTGGGCTGGAGTCAGAGGTACACATGCCAGAGGCATACGTGCACGTAGTCCTGCATCCAGTAGACGGTTGCGGATTGTTTGTACAGTCACCTCAGGTGCAACGGCAGCTCGGATTTGCGTCGCAGTGGTTGTTCTGCTTGACAACGCCGCTCCTCTTATGCGTCGATTGGTCCGCTCATGAGTCCGTCTGTGACTCCCGGTTCCATGTCTTCTCGTGTGGGAATGTTCCTCGGACCATCTACGCCAGCATCGTACCACCACCGATACTTCCCGTCCAATTCGCTCCGCAATACGACGACACGACCACCGAGTGTGAAAGCTTGGCGAATCTTTTTACAAATTTACACCACCAAAATAAACGTATTTACTATGCTATAAGCGTTCCTTGCGTGCTAATGAACAGTTGAATAAAAAGTGCTTTCCAGTATTGTACTAAAAAGTGCTAACGAACATTAGAATAAAGAATGCTTTCCAGTATCGTACTACAAAATGCTAACGAACATCAGAATAAACAGTACTCAAGTAACACTGCTCTTCTATTGTCTCCAGAAGAAACAGTGCTCTCCAATATCATACTTAAAAGCGCTGGACAACATTATAATGAACAGTGCTCAAGCAACGGTGCCCTAGAGATCCTATAAGAAACAGTGCTTTCCAGTAACGTCATAAAAATGCTAACGAACATTAGAATACACACTGCTCAAGTAAGAGTATTCTGGTGACAATAGAAGAAAAAGCGCTTTCCAGTATCGTACGAAAAAGGGATAACGAACGTTAGAATAAACAGTGCTCTAGAAATCTCATAAGGAACAGTGCTTTCCAGTATTCTGCTAAAAAAGTGCTAACTGACGTTAGAATAAACAGTGCTCAAGCAACAGTACTCTAGGCACCCTAGAAGAAATAGTGCTCTCCGATATCATACTAAGAATTGCGAACGAACATTAGAATAAACAGTGCTCAAGTAACCGTACACTAGATACCCTAGAAGAAACAGTGCTTTCCAGTAACTTCATAAAACGTGTTAAGGAACATTAGAATAAACAGTGCTCAAGTAACCGTGCTAAAGAAATCCTAGAACAGTGCTTTCCAGTACCGTTCAAAAAGCGCTAACGAACATTAGAATAAAAAGTGCTTTCCATTATCGTACGAAAAAGTGCTAACCAACATTAGAATAAACAGTGCTTTCCAGTATCGTACCAAGGAGTGCTAACGAACGTTAGAATAAACAGTGCTGAGGTAACACTACTGTAGACACCCCAGAAGAAACAGTGCTCTCCAATATCATACTAAAAGCGCTGACCAACATTAGAATAAACAGTGCGCAAGTAACAGTGCCATAGAGACCCTGTAAGAAACAGTGCTTTCCAGTAACGCCATAAAAAGGCTAACGAACGTTAGAAAAAACCGTGCTCAAGTAACAGTGCTCTAGAGATCCTAGAAAGAACAGTGCTTTTTAGTAACTTAATAAAAGGTGTTAACGAACATTAGAATAAACAGTGCTTTCCAGTATCGTACCAAGGAGTGCTAACGAAAATTAGAATAAAAAGTGTTTTCCATTATCATACGAAAAAGTACTAACGAACATTAGAATAAACAGTGCTCAGGTAACACTATTCTAGAGACCCCAGAAGAAACAGTGCTCTCCAATATCATACTAAAAGCGCTGACCAACATTAGAATAAACAGTGCGCAAGTAACGGTGTCATAGAGGTCCTGTAAGAAACAGTGCTTTCCAGTAACGCCATAAAAATGCTAACGAACGTTAGAATAAACCGTGCTCAAGTAACAGTGGTCTAAAGATCCTAGAAAAAACAGTGCTTTCCAGTACCGTTCAAAAAGTGCTAACGAACATTTGAATAAACAGTGCTTTCCAGTATCGTACTAAAAAGTGCTAACGAATATTAGAATAAACAGTGCTCAAGTAACAGTGCCGTAAAACCCCCACAAGAAACAGTGCTTTCAAGTATCCTACTAAAAAGTGCTAACGAACATTAGAATAAACAGTGCCATCCAATATCATACCTAAACAGTGCTATCGGAACATTGCACACTGTGCTTTTATCTCAGTATTTTTACTACGTAACTTTGCTTTCGGTTCGCTGTCACGTGTTACCAACTTCAATTTTATCGAGGGAAAATCTGTGTAGTTAAGATAGAAAAACTTGCAACGGGAAGAAACCAATTTACATAAGAACGCAGAAACTGCAAAGGGAGGGGAAATTAGACCTATAAGTCAGATATGTACAGTTAAAGAGGAAAATATAAAGTTTGTGGTCCCCAAACACCTTTTTTTCTTGGCATCGGTTTCAAGATTACGTTCTAGAAACAGGCCTACCTGCATCAATATATTGGGACGAAGAAAGCAACCGGTAGGTAAAATTAGAGCACAAGTTCAAATAACTACAGGCTTAACTCAATCCCAATAATAACAACTTGGCAATACCACGACATTTCATTTAATAAAATGCCAGCAATTTGCTTGGTACCGGGCCAGAGCTACACCGTCAAGCACAAGACAAAAAAGCCTAAATCTACTCATCGTAGTACAGGTACCGAGAAACACTTACAATAGAGAAAGAGAGAGGGGAAAATGGAATAATTAAGCTAAATATATCGCACTATGATGCACAAAAAGCGTGACATTATGCGTTGAAAAAAAAACAACTCGCTGTAGCCTAAAACACAGCCAATAGAATTCGTTGATGGATAGGCGGGCTCCAGTTGGTTGATCTGCACGCTGCCAGCTGATGTAATGAAGAGATAAATTAAAAAAGAAAGAAAATAAAGGGGTAAAAAAGAACTAATGTGAGGTGATTATAGTACGAAAATCTGGCAACGTGACAGGGCGTCTCTTGTTCTTTTGTTTAGAAGCAAAGAGATCGCTTTACATGCGTTGTGAACAGGTTTTCTATTTTTTTTTCTATCGTCGCTTTCAACGATCATCCGTTTTATACTAATCAGGTGTAAAATCAGCAACAAAAATTCATGTCCAATTAGGCTACTAAGTATAAGCTGTTGAAAACGGACCCTTTGCGATAGTAAACTTGGATAATGTAAATAGGAAAGGGATTTCAGCTGTCCTCTAATTCAATTATTGCTGCGGAAATTCTTCTTTTGTTCTCTATTAATGGCATCGGTTCAACAAGGGCAGACGGTGTATCTGCAACTTTGCCAGCTCGCCTGATGCTGTATAATTTCGCTGCTATCATTCTGAATAGGAGGCATGAGAAATATTCTGGTGGTGCAGTGGTCTAAGTGATAGCTTCTGATCATTCGCCCGAAAGGGGTCCGGGTTCGAAACCCGGTGAGGCATGGATGTTGTGTTTGTCTTACGGCACTCGATCTCTCCCTTCCCTGGAACCAGTAGCTCTAAATCAGGGACGGGCGACTGCTTATAGCCCATTGAGTTGCTCACGGTGGTCGTTAAACCTCCAATCAAAAAAAAAAAAAAAGAATTCTCCATTCACGCATTTTCATACACTGAAAAAAACCCGTGTCTGGTTCATTTGCCAGACCTTTACTTCACCGAAGGATCCCTTGACCGAAAATCACTTTGCCGCCCCGGTGGCGCAGTGGTCTAAGCGATGGCCTCTGATCATTCGTCCGAACGGAACGGGGTCCGGGTTCGAATCCCGGTGAGGCATGGATGTTGTGTTTGTCTTACGGCACTGGCTCTCTCCCTTCCCTGGAACCAGTGGCCCTAAATTAGGGACGGGCGACTGCTTATAGCCCATTGAGTTGCTCACGGTGGTCGTTAAACCTCCAATCAAAAAAAAAAAAAAAAAAAAAAAAAAAAATCACTTCACCGAAAAGATTGTTTCACCGAAGGATCTCTACTTAAAATTTCATTTCATCGAAAGGTCATTTTACCGAAGGATGTGTTTATCGAAAATTTTGGATTTCATTACACGATCTGTTGAAGCATGGTGCAAGTTCAGCAGACAGACCACCGAAACGTTAGAGGATTATATTCAAATTGCACTTCTGATTTCTCCGTGTCACAGAGAACGCAAAGATTAATATAGATTAAGATAATACAACGTAATTGTCACAAATGTTTATTTTCAGAAGCCGACCATGGTTTCGCTAGGTATTGACCTAGCTTCATCAGGACGAATGGCACGTAAATATTCAAATTGTATCATCATCATCATCATTGTCAACCATTATCAATCCACTGCTGGACGAAGGTCTCCCCAAGTTTCCTCCACAACGGTCTGTCTTGTGCCAGTCTCCTCCATGTCACTCCCGCATACTTTCGAATTTCATCCACCCATCTTCCATTTGGTCTTCTTCTGGGTCTTTTCCTGTCCCTTGGAATCCAATCTAAAATTTCGGCTGTCCATCGATGGTCTGTTCTTCTGGCAGTATGTCCAGCCCATTGCCATTTCAGGGATTTAACTCTGATCATGATGTCTTCCACTCTTGTCATTTTTCTGAATCACGAGTTCCTCTACTTATCTCTCCTGGTTACACCAAGTATGCACCTCTCCATGCTGCTTTGAGTTGTCTGCAGCCTTTGTATGTCTCTTTTAGTTAAGGTCCACGTCTCTGCACCATACGTAAGCACTGGAAAAATGCATTGATCAAACACTTTTCTTTTAAGACATAATGGCATATTGCTCTTGAAAATTATGCTGTTTCTTCCAAAAGCTCTCCAGGCAAGTTTTGTACGCCGATTAATTTCTTCATCAATGTGACCCTCATTTGATATCTGCTGTCCAAGATAAACGTACGTGTCTGTTATCTCCAGCTTTTCTCCATCAATCGATAAATCTTCATTTCTTGTAAAAGCATTGTACATCACTTTTGTCTTCTGAAAGTTCATTTTTAATCCCACTTCTTTACTCTTGTCAGCAAGTTCCTGGATCATACTCTGTAGCTCTGATGGGGTAGTTGCAAAAATGACTATGTCATCAGCAAAACGAAGGTGGGTCAGATAATCTCCATTAATCTTTATCCCTTTGTTTTCCCAGTTCATTGATTGAAAGACATTTTCCAATGTGGCATTAAAGAGCTTCGGAGATATGGTGTCACCTTGTCTCACTCCCTTTCCAATTTTTATGTGTGTTGTATTTTCAAACAGCCTAATCTTTGCACTTGCATTTTCATAGATGTTATTAATAATATTAATGTATGCATCTTCAATACCGCAGGATTTCAGAGCCATTGTAACTGCTGATGGTTTCACCGAATCAAAGGCTTTTTCATAATCGATAAAAGCCATGCACAATGGAAGTTCATATTCCCTCGCTCTTTCAATTAGTTCTCTCAGTACGTGGATATGATCTATTGCGCTGTAGCCACTCCTGAATCCAGCTTGTTCTCTCGGTTGGGCCATGTCCAGTGTCACCTTCAAGCGGTGTAAAATAACTTTAGTGAAGATTTTATAAAGAACTTTAGTGAAGATTTTATAAAGAACTTTAGTGAAGATTTTATAAAATTGTATATGACTCATAAAATGGTGTTTACAGTCACGTGTTGTGGTTATGTGCTTCCGCGCGTTTGATAGAAATGGGGTGGATGCCATGTCATTAACAAGTTGCGAAGACTTCTGATATATATGGAAAGCTTCCAAACTACTAAGTTTGGTGGTTGAATCTGGCTTGTCAATAAGTTTCGCTTCTTCAAAGAGAAATTTGTGGTCTTTTTCGTAACAGTGTTTAGGCATCGATGACTTCTTTAGGTCACAATTCCGAATGTAGGTCTTGTGCTCCTTCAGTGGAAAACGCAAGGCTCTACGGGTTTGTCCTATGTACGAAGCGGCACATTCACATGGAATTTGATAAATTTCCCACGAGTTTTTGTCTTCAACATAGTCCTTTGATCCTAAAAATCTCATTTTGTTTATGGGTTTAAAAATCACCTTAAAATTAAAGGTTTTGAGAATTTTTGTAATTTTGAAGGTAATGCCACGGGAAAATGAAATAATGGCAAAATTCTCTCGCAATGGGCGCATCACAGGAGTTAATGTGGAGAATGGCTTCGGTTTCCGGAATTTTGTTAGAGCCTTGTCTATAATGGAAGGGTTGTATCTTCGCTGTACTGCAACATTAAGTTTTAAGACAACAAAACCTCGGCTTAGGTCTTTTTAGCAAATTTTAATCATGTTCACAAGGTTTACATAAAACAAGTAAAGTTAATAATGTTGCATATTTTTTCAGGAAAAAAAGAACCAATTTTAGGTCCCTAGGCCTCGGCTTAGGCCTTTTTACCCAATTTTAATCGTGCGAACTCATTCACAAGGTTTACAAGTCATGTTGATAATATTGCACATGTTTTCAGGCAAAAAGAATCAATTTTGGGGCCCTAGGTTTCAGCTTAGGCCTTTTTAGCAAATTTTAACCGTGTGTGCTCATGTTCATAAGGTGTGCATAAAAAGTCACTTTACATTTTATGTAATGTTTATGAATATGAGTAGGGTTAAAATGGCCTGTATCTAGGCCTACGGTCAAAAAATTAATGTTTTGTGGTTGAGTAAAAGTGGAACTTTGTTTACTTGATTTGCTATGTATCCCTAATGAATATGAGCTCGGAGGATTAATATTTCACAAAAAGGCACAGATATAGACCTTATAATTAATGTTATATTTCGAAAAACCTACTCATGGAGAGGTGTTTCATAGAAATTAAAAGTGCATTTTTTAAACAATCAGATAATGTTTAGGTGGCCAGTTTTTCAAAAACCCGTACGACACTCCAACATATCTCTAACAACAAAATTCAAAGTTTTCGATAAACTGATCATTCGGTGAACTGATCTTTCGATATAATGAACTTTTAGGTAAAGTAATCCTTCGGTAAAATGAACTTTTCGATCAAATGTCCTTTCCATGAAATGAACTTTTAGGTGAAGTGACCTTTCGGTGAAATGAACTTTTCGGTGAAGCAACCCTTCGGTGAAATGTACCTTTCGATCAAGTGATTTTCGGCGAAGTGATTTTCTATCAATTGTCCTTTCGATGAAATGAGCTTTTAGGTGAAGTGACCTTTCGGTGAAATGAACTTTTGCGATCAAATGTCCTTTCGATGAAATGAACTTTTAGGTGAAGTGACCTTTCGGTGAAATGAACCTTTCGGTCAAGTGACCCTTCGGTGAAATGTACCTTTCGATCAAGTGATTTTCGATCAAATGTCCTTTCGATGAAATGAACTTTTAGATGAAGTGACCTTTCGGTGAAATGAACTTTTCGATCAAATGTCCTTTCGATGAAATGAACTTTTAGGTGAAGTGACCTTCCGGTGAAATAAACGTTTCGGTCAAGCGACCCTTCGGTGAAATGTACCTTTCGATCAAGTGATTTTCGATCAAATGTCCTTTCGATGAAATGAACTTTTAGGTGAAGTGGCCTTTCGGTGAAATGAACTTTTCGATCAAATGTCCTTTCGATGAAATGAACTTTTAGGTAAAGTGACCTTTCGGTGAAATGAACTTTTCGGTCAAGTGACCCTTCGGTGAAATGTACCTTTCGATCAAGTGATTTTCGATCAAATGTCCTTTCGATGAAATGAAGTTTTACATGAAGTGACCTTTCGGTGAAATGAACTTTTCGATCAAATGTCCTTTCGATGAAATGAACTTTTAGGTGAAGTGACCTTCCGGTGAAAAAAACGTTTCGGTCAAGCAACCCTTCGGTGAAATGTACCTTTCGATCAAGTGATTTTCGATCAAATGTCCTTTCGATGAAATGAACTCTTAGGTGAAGTGGCCTTTCGGTGAAATCAACTTTTCGATCAAATGTCCTTTCGATGAAATGAACTTTTAGGTGAAGTGACCTTTCGGTGAAATGAACTTTTCGGTCAAGTGACCCTTCGATGAAATGTACCTTTCGATCAAGTGATTTTCGGCGAAGTGATTTTCTATCAATTGTCCTTTCGATGAATTGAGCTTTTAGGTGAAGTGACCTTTCGGTGAAATTAACTTTTCGGTCAAGCGACCCTTCGGTGAAATGTACCTTTCGATCAAGTGATTTTCGATCAAATGTCCTTTCGATGAAATGAACTTTTAGGTGAAGTGACCTTTCGGTGAAATGAACTTTTCGATCAAATGTCCTTTCGATGAAATGAACTTTTATGTGAAGTGACCTTTCGGTGAAATAAACTTTTTGGTCAAGGGACCCTTCGGTGAAATGTACCTTTCGATCAAGTGATTTTCGGTCAAGTGACCTTTCGATCAAGTGAACGATACCCAAGGAAAAAACATAGGAGACCCCAAATTTTCGGTTGCAATGAGCAGGTCTTCTGAACCCAACACGAATAACATATTTTAGTCATTCATAGTTAACAACCCATTAAAAAAACAGGTGGGATCAGTTCTGATTGAGTCGTCAGTTTGGAACGTAGGATTATGACTTGCAGATGGGAGAGTTGAAGTGAGCTAGTCGAGTATGGTATCAAAGCGTTTATTTAATTAGTTATAGCCAGCACAGGTCTATGATCTAAAAAGTAGCTTACACATTTTTTTCAAATAATGCGGGATACATTGCGAACACAAAGCAGATCGATACACGAATTGCCCAACGTGGTGTTATGTCTTCTTGGGCTTCTTACATTCCTCATCACTTGCTCTTGCCTCGCGTTTTGATTTTATCCACTTTTGCTTGCGTTCATTCTGCGAATTCCTCGGCATTGTCGAAAATGTTAACCCGCTCACAGGAAAACAATTTTTAAAAATTTTACTTTTAACCACTGCGATATTTTCTTTATACACTATCTACCAACAAGTAATTGGACAACCCTGCAATCGACGATATCTGCAGTCCTGATACACGTCACGGCCGCCGCCGTTAAATATCGTGTGGGAAACAACAACGCAACCAGTTGCATGCAAGATGCCACGCAGTTCGGAGCTCTCTGATTTCGAGAAAGGTGTAATCGTCGGGTATCATAGAAATGGCCGATGACATATCCAGCGAGTTGAAGCACCCAAAATCGACCGTGGCATACGTGATTGGCACGTGGAAGATGAGAGGTGACTGTCGGAATGTGCCCCGACCCGGCAGACACACAAAACTGGGAGTTAGAGACCGACGGGTGCTGGCCAGAGAAATTCGGAAGAACCGCACCAAATCGATGGGCCATATCCACAAGGAGTTTCAACAGGCATCCAGGAGTGTTGTTTCAATGAATACCATCCGTAAGGAAGCCCATCTGCTCGGTTATCATGGACGTGCTGCCGCCCACAAGCCTTTGATCACCAAGTCCAATAGCGCTGCTAGGCTAACGTGGTGCAAAGAACGTCGACAGTGGACCGTTGAACAGTGGAAACAGGTTCTCTAGAGCGACGAATCAAGGTTCACTCTCTACCGTTCGGATGGCAGGGTCTGGGTTTGGCGTCTGCCTGGAAAACGTCTCCTGCCGGAATGTATATCGCCAACTGTGAAGTTCGGCGACGGTGGTATTTTGCTATGGGGGTGTTTCTCCTGGTATGGCACGGGACACTTAGTCGCAATTCCTGGTAGACTCAACGCCGAGACCTACTGCACCATTTTGGATGACTATGCGCTTCCAACGTTGTGGCAGTTTTACGGGGTGGACTCATGTTACTTTCAGGATTACAATGCCATCTGTCATGTTTCAAGGTACACCATGGCTTGGTATGGTGACAGTGGGGATAATCGATTGGACTGGCCTGCGCAGAGCCCGGACCTTAACCCTATCGAGCACCTGTGGGACGAGTTGGAGCTTCGACTTAAGAGGTGCCCCCACCGTCCGAAATCGGTGAAGGAACTGACCTGTCTTGTCCAAGCCGAGTGGAAGAAAATACCGCTAGCCGTCGTACAACGCCTGGTTGACAGTATGCCCCAGAGGGTCGCAGCTGTAATCGCCGCTCGTGTAGGCTCCACCAACTATTGAAGGTGAATAAACTTCGTTTTCCTTTGCTATCACAGGTGTCCAATTACTTGTTTCTTGAGAGTGTATATTCGAATAGATCTCGTTGAGAGCTTTAAAACCATACCACGCACTGTCGTCGCGCACTCACGGTTGCCCAGATAAACTTCGATGTTGTCAAAATTGCTCATCATTTCAAAAATTAAACTGTTCGGCGGCGGCTGCTTTCAGGCGTTCTCGATAATCTCTAGTTCGTTGGGCTGCAATTTTCTTGGGCTTCTGACATTTCTCATCACTTGCTCTTGCCTCTCGTTTTGTTTTTATCCACTTTTGCTTGCGTTCATTCTGTGAATTCTGCGGCATTGTCGAAAATGTCAACCCTTTCACAGGAAAACAATTTTTAAAGATTTTGTTTTAAACCACTGCGATATTTTCTTGATATATTTGAATAGATCTCGTCGAGAGCTTTAAACCCATACCAAGCACTGTCGCCGTACACTCACGGTTGCCCAAACAAAAACCGCGTTTTTTTTCAAAAGTGCTCACTAGTTCACACGAAAACAATTTTTAAAATGTTCAGTTCAAACCACTGAGAAATGTTCCCCGCATATTTGAATAAATCTCGTCGAGAGCTTTAAAACGATACCATGCCCAGTCGTGTTGCGCTCACGGTTGCCGAGATAGACTGAGTCAAACGCGGCGACACCCGCAGGAACATCGCATCATTCCCCGCAAACAGGGAGCAATGGGAGCGTCGCGCGCCCGAGGTATTGCGCAGTACGCGAACTGGACTCCATGCTGTTTAGGAATATGCTAACACGATTAGTATCCGGCACGTATTTTTAACGATATAATGATTTCAATTGGAGCCTATTTTTGTTACAGGCGGTCGGTTATAAGTCACCCCATACTATCTGCGTAGTTAGACGTAGGCCTACGTGAAATTCAACAGGATATCTATTAAGGGAATGCAAACGTTTCCGCAGCCCCTGCTATTGGGCGCTATAGGGGTCTAACCGGCCTGCGATCTGTGCTGTCAGTTCGTTTATGAAGCCAAGCATGGCGGTCGATGAAGTTCATTTGCGACACTGTCTGTTAATGATGTTAAATTTAGGGAAAAACTACGAGTGAAGCATACGGTTCAATATGACAGGCGTATGGCGAAACGGTTATGGGTGATCGGACGTGTCAAGAATGGTTTGCCAGGTTTAAGAAAGGTGATCTAAGCTTAGAAGACAAGCCACGTGCAGGTAGACCTCAGGAACTCGCCGACGAGGAGCTTGAATCCCAGTTGCAAGAGGATGCCACACAATCGACCACAACTGGCGAAACGTTTGAAAGTAGCTCAATCGACGGTGGTATGGCGTCTACAGGCCTTGGAGAAGATCCAGAAGATTGGTAAGTGGGTTCCGCGTACTTTAACGGAGCGTAATATTGGTCAACGATTGGGTATCTGCATGACGTTGCTGAAGAGGGTTCAAGGGAAGAATTTCTTGCGGAAGGTTGTCACTAGTGTTTTTTTCAGGACTTTTTGGCCGGGGGGGGGGGGGGGGGCAAATGGAGCCTTAGAGGAGGCAAGTTTTCCATTTGCTATATCATCATCATCATCATTGTCAACCATTATCAATCCACTGCTGGACGAAGGTCTTCCCAAGTTTCCTGCACAACAGTCTGTCTTGTGCCAGTCTCCATGTCACTCCCGCATACTTTTGAATTTCATCCACCCATCTCCCATGTGGTCTTCTTCTGGGTCTTTTCCTGTCCCTTGGAATCCAATCTAAAATTTCGGCTGCCCATCGATGGTCTGTCCTTCTGACAGTATGCCCAGCTCATTGCCATTTCAGGGATTTAACTATGATCATGATGTCTTCCACTCTTGTCATTTTTCAGATCAACGAGTTCCTCTTCTTATCTCTCCTGGTTACACCAAGCATGCAGCTCTCGATGCTACTTTAAGTTGTCTGCAGCCTTTGTATGTCTCTTTTAGTTAAGGTCCACGTCTCTGCACCATACGCAAGCACTGGAAGGATGCACTGATCAAACACGTTTCTTTTAAGACATAATGGCATATTGCTCTTGAAAATTATGCTGTTTCTTCCAAAAGCTCTCCAGGCAAGTTTTGTACGCCGATTAATTTCTTCATCAATGTTACCCTCACTTGATATCTGCTGTCCAAGATAAACGCACGTGTCTGTTATCTCCAGCTTTTCTCCATCAATCGATAAATCTTCATTTCTTGTAAAAGCATTGAACATCACTTTTGCCTTCTGAAAGCTTATTTTTAATCCCACTTCTTTACTCTTGTCAGCAAGTTCTTGGATCATACTCTGCAGCTCTGATGGGGTAGTTGCAAAAATGTCTACGTTATCAGCAAAACGAAGGTGGGTTAGATAATCTTTAGAGGGGGCCTTGCCCCCTTCCCCCAGTAAAATGTTTAATTATTATTTTTTTGGTTAAAATGCGACTTAGTACATTAGAAAAAAATGCTTTAATATTTCTTTAATTTTGTTTCAGATGGTAGATTTCAAAAACTTCCTTTTTTCGCCCCCTCCCTCCTCCCAAGAAAAATTCTGTATACATCCCTGATATAGTAATTACTTCTTCAAACATTTCAGGAATAACATAGTTTTTTCAGCTAAAGAAGGGGGAGGTGGATCCGCAGGCTTGAAATTTTTATCTATTAAAATATTAAAATGCATTCAACGTCAAGAGATCCTGAATCACGATTCCCACACAATTAGGTATGATTAGTCTACTTATTATATTTTGAAGAACACTTTTAATAAAATAAACTATAACTAGTACCATTTCAACAAATATAAAAAAAATATAATTGGAGAAATATTTGCAGCATAAAAAGAAACGAAACTTTCTTTTTCATCACAGCCTGAATTTATTAAAAATTTGGTTCGGTAACCGAAACCGTGTCCGGGAAGGGGGAGGGGGTGAATGGTCGTTTCCGGGAGGGATTCGGCCCCTTGGATGTATGCCTGAAAGAAACACTGGTGGTCACCGGGTTCGCCCCCTGGATGTATGTCTGAAAGAAACACTGGTTGTCACCGGGTTCGCCCCTGGATGTATGCCTGAAAGAAACACTGGTTGTCACCGCGTTCGCCCCCTGGATGTATGCCTGAAAGAAACACTGGTTGTCACCGGGTTCGCCCCCTGGATGTATGCCTGAAAGAAACACTGGTTGTCACCGGGTTCGCCCCCCTGGATGTATGCCTGAAAGAAACACTGGTTGTCACCGGGTTCGCCCCCCTGGATGTATGCCTGAAAGAAACACTGGTTGTCACCGGGTTCGCCCCCTGGATGTATGCCTGAAAGAAACACTGGTTGTCACCGGGTTCGCCCCCCTGGATGTATGCCTGAAAGAAACACTGGTTGTCACCGGGTTCGCCCCCTGGATGTATGCCTGAAAGAAACACTGGTTGTCACCGCGTTCGCCCCCCTGGATGTATGCCTGAAAGAAACACTGGTTGTCACCGGGTTCGCCCCCCTGGATGTATGCCTGAAAGAAACACTGGTTGTCACCGCGTTCGCCCCCCTGGATGTATGCCTGAAAGAAACACTGGTTGTCACCGGGTTCGCCCCCTGGATGTATGCCTGAAAGAAACACTGGTTGTCACCGCGTTCGCCCCCCTGGATGTATGCCTGAAAGAAACACTGGTTGTCACCGCGTTCGCCCCCCTGGATGTATGCCTGAAAGAAACACTGGTTGTCACCGCGTTCGCCCCCTGGATGTATGCCTGAAAGAAACACTGGTTGTCACCGCGTTCGCCCCCCTGGATGTATGCCTGAAAGAAACACTGGTTGTCACCGCGTTCGCCCCCCTGGATGTATGCCTGAAAGAAACACTGGTTGTCACCGCGTTCGCCCCCTGGATGTATGCCTGAAAGAAACACTGGTTGTCACCGCGTTCGCCCCCCTGGATGTATGCCTGAAAGAAACACTGGTTGTCACCGCGTTCGCCCCCCTGGATGTATGCCTGAAAGAAACACTGGTTGTCACCGCGTTCGCCCCCCTGGATGTATGCCTGAAAGAAACACTGGTTGTCACCGCGTTCGCCCCCCCTGGATGTATGCCTGAAAGAAACACTGGTTGTCACCGCGTTCGCCCCCCTGGATGTATGCCTGAAAGAATTACTGGTTGTCACCGCGTTCGCCCCCTGGATGTATGCCTGAAAGAAACACTGGTTGTCACCGCGTTCGCCCCCCTGGATGTATGCCTGAAAGAAACACTGGTTGTCACCGCGTTCGCCCCCTGGATGTATGCCTGAAAGAATTACTGGTTGTCACCGCGTTCGCCCCCTGGATGTATGCCTGAAAGAAACACTGGTTGTCACCGCGTTCGCCCCCTGGATGTATGCCTGAAAGAAACACTGGTTGTCACCGCGTTCGCCCCCCTGGATGTATGCCTGAAAGAAACACTGGTTGTCACCGCGTTCGCCCCCCTGGATGTATGCCTGAAAGAAACACTGGTTGTCACCGCGTTCGCCCCCTGGATGTATGCCTGAAAGAAACACTGGTTGTCACCGCGTTCGCCCCCCTGGATGTATGCCTGAAAGAATTACTGGTTGTCACCGCGTTCGCCCCCCTGGATGTATGCCTGAAAGAATTACTGGTTGTCACCGCGTTCGCCCCCCTGGATGTATGCCTGAAAGAAACACTGGTTGTCACCGCGTTCGCCCCCCTGGATGTATGCCTGAAAGAATTACTGGTTGTCACCGCGTTCGCCCCCCTGGATGTATGCCTGAAAGAAACACTGGTTGTCACCGCGTTCGCCCCCCTGGATGTATGCCTGAAAGAAACACTGGTTGTCACCGCGTTCCGCCCCCCTGGATGTATGCCTGAAAGAAACACTGGTTGTCACCGCGTTCGCCCCCCTGGATGTATGCCTGAAAGAAACACTGGTTGTCACCGCGTTCGCCCCCCTGGATGTATGCCTGAAAGAAACACTGGTTGTCACCGCGTTCGCCCCCCTGGATGTATGCCTGAAAGAAACACTGGTTGTCACCGGGTTCGCCCCCTGGATGTATGCCTGAAAGAAACACTGGTTGTCACCGCGTTTCGCCCCCCTGGATGTATGCCTGAAAGAAACACTGGTTGTCACCGGGTTCGCCCCCCTGGATGTATGCCTGAAAGAAACACTGGTTGTCACCGGTTTCGCCCCCCTGGATGTATGCCTGAAAGAAACACTGGTTGTCACCGCGTTCGCCCCCTGGATGTATGCCTGAAAGAAACACTGGTTGTCACCGGGTTCGCCCCCTGGATGTATGCCTGAAAGAAACACTGGTTGTCACCGGGTTCGCCCCTGGATGTATGCCTGAAAGAAACACTGGTTGTCACCGGGTTCGCCCCCTGGATGTATGCCTGAAAGAAACACTGGTTGTCACCGGGTTCGCCCCCTGGATGTATGCCTGAAAGAAACACTGGTTGTCACCGGGTTCGCCCCCTGGATGTATGCCTGAAAGAAACACTGGTTGTCACCGGGTTCGCCCCCTGGATGTATGCCTGAAAGAAACACTGGTTGTCACCGGGTTCGCCCCCCTGGATGTATGCCTGAAAGAAACACTGGTTGTCACCGGGTTCGCCCCCTGGATGTATGCCTGAAAGAAACACTGGTTGTCACCGGGTTCGCCCCCTGGATGTATGCCTGAAAGAAACACTGGTTGTCACCGGGTTCGCCCCCCTGGATGTATGCCTGAAAGAAACACTGGTTGTCACCGCGTTCGCCCCCTGGATGTATGCCTGAAAGAAACACTGGTTGTCACCGCGTTCGCCCCTGGATGTATGCCTGAAAGAAACACTGGTTGTCACCGGGTTCGCCCCCTGGATGTATGCCTGAAAGAAACACTGGTTGTCACCGCGTTCGCCCCCTGGATGTATGCCTGAAAGAAACACTGGTTGTCACCGCGTTCGCCCCCCTGGATGTATGCCTGAAAGAAACACTGGTTGTCACCGGGTTCGCCCCCTGGATGTATGCCTGAAAGAAACACTGGTTGTCACCGCGTTCGCCCCCTGGATGTATGCCTGGAAAGAAACACTGGTTGTCACCGGGTTCGCCCCCCTGGATGTATGCCTGAAAGAAACACTGGTTGTCACCGCGTTCGCCCCCTGGATGTATGCCTGAAAGAAACACTGGTTGTCACCGGGTTCGCCCCCTGGATGTATGCCTGAAAGAAACACTGGTTGTCACCGGGTTCGCCCCCTGGATGTATGCCTGAAAGAAACACTGGTTGTCACCGCGTTCGCCCCCTGGATGTATGCCTGAAAGAAACACTGGTTGTCACCGGGTTCGCCCCCCTGGATGTATGCCTGAAAGAAACACTGGTTGTCACCGGGTTCGCCCCCCTGGATGTATGCCTGAAAGAAACACTGGTTGTCACCGCGTTCGCCCCCCTGGATGTATGCCTGAAAGAAACACTGGTTGTCACCGGGTTCGCCCCCTGGATGTATGCCTGAAAGAAACACTGGTTGTCACCGCGTTCGCCCCCCTGGATGTATGCCTGAAAGAAACACTGGTTGTCACCGCGTTCGCCCCCCTGGATGTATGCCTGAAAGAAACACTGGTTGTCACCGCGTTCGCCCCCCTGGATGTATGCCTGAAAGAAACACTGGTTGTCACCGCGTTCGCCCCCCTGGATGTATGCCTGAAAGAAACACTGGTTGTCACCGCGTTCGCCCCCTGGATGTATGCCTGAAAGAAACACTGGTTGTCACCGCGTTCGCCCCCCTGGATGTATGCCTGAAAGAAACACTGGTTGTCACCGCGTTCGCCCCCCTGGATGTATGCCTGAAAGAAACACTGGTTGTCACCGCGTTCGCCCCCCTGGATGTATGCCTGAAAGAAACACTGGTTGTCACCGCGTTCGCCCCCCTGGATGTATGCCTGAAAGAAACACTGGTTGTCACCGCGTTCGCCCCCTGGATGTATGCCTGAAAGAAACACTGGTTGTCACCGCGTTCGCCCCCCTGGATGTATGCCTGAAAGAAACACTGGTTGTCACCGCGTTCGCCCCCCTGGATGTATGCCTGAAAGAAACACTGGTTGTCACCGCGTTCGCCCCCCTGGATGTATGCCTGAAAGAAACACTGGTTGTCACCGCGTTCGCCCCCCTGGATGTATGCCTGAAAGAAACACTGGTTGTCACCGCAGTTCGCCCCCTGGATGTATGCCTGAAAGAAACACTGGTTGTCACCGCGTTCGCCCCCTGGATGTATGCCTGAAAGAAACACTGGTTGTCACCGCGTTCGCCCCCTGGATGTATGCCTGAAAGAATTACTGGTTGTCACCGCGTTCGCCCCCTGGATGTATGCCTGAAAGAAACACTGGTTGTCACCGCGTTCGCCCCCCTGGATGTATGCCTGAAAGAAACACTGGTTGTCACCGCGTTCGCCCCCCTGGATGTATGCCTGAAAGAATTACTGGTTGTCACCGCGTTCGCCCCCCTGGATGTATGCCTGAAAGAAACACTGGTTGTCACCGCGTTCGCCCCCCTGGATGTATGCCTGAAAGAAACACTGGTTGTCACCGCGTTCGCCCCCCTGGATGTATGCCTGAAAGAAACACTGGTTGTCACCGCGTTCGCCCCCTGGATGTATGCCTGAAAGAAACACTGGTTGTCACCGCGTTCGCCCCCCTGGATGTATGCCTGAAAGAAACACTGGTTGTCACCGCGTTCGCCCCCTGGATGTATGCCTGAAAGAAACACTGGTTGTCACCGCGTTCGCCCCCTGGATGTATGCCTGAAAGAAACACTGGTTGTCACCGCGTTCGCCCCCCTGGATGTATGCCTGAAAGAAACACTGGTTGTCACCGCGTTCGCCCCCTGGATGTATGCCTGAAAGAAACACTGGTTGTCACCGCGTTCGCCCCCCTGGATGTATGCCTGAAAGAAACACTGGTTGTCACCGCGTTCGCCCCCCTGGATGTATGCCTGAAAGAAACACTGGTTGTCACCGCGTTCGCCCCCCTGGATGTATGCCTGAAAGAAACACTGGTTGTCACCGCGTTCGCCCCCTGGATGTATGCCTGAAAGAAACACTGGTTGTCACCGCGTTCGCCCCCCTGGATGTATGCCTGAAAGAAACACTGGTTGTCACCGCGTTCGCCCCCTGGATGTATGCCTGAAAGAAACACTGGTTGTCACCGCGTTCGCCCCCTGGATGTATGCCTGAAAGAATTACTGGTTGTCACCGCGTTCGCCCCCCTGGATGTATGCCTGAAAGAAACACTGGTTGTCACCGGGTTCGCCCCCTGGATGTATGCCTGAAAGAAACACTGGTTGTCACCGCGTTCACCCCCCTGGATGTATGCCTGAAAGAAACACTGGTTGTCACCGGGTTCGCCCCCCTGGATGTATGCCTGAAAGAAACACTGGTTGTCACCGCGTTCGCCCCCACTGGATGTATGCCTGAAAGAAACACTGGTTGTCACCGGGTTCGCCCCCTGGATGTATGCCTGAAAGAAACACTGGTTGTCACCGGGTTCGCCCCCCTGGATGTATGCCTGAAAGAAACACTGGTTGTCACCGGGTTCGCCCCCCTGGATGTATGCCTGAAAGAAACACTGGTTGTCACCGGGTTCGCCCCCCTGGATGTATGCCTGAAAGAAACACTGGTTGTCACCGGGTTCGCCCCCCTGGATGTATGCCTGAAAGAAACACTGGTTGTCACCGCGTTCGCCCCCTGGATGTATGCCTGAAAGAAACACTGGTTGTCACCGCGTTCGCCCCCCTGGATGTATGCCTGAAAGAAACACTGGTTGTCACCGCGTTCGCCCCCCTGGATGTATGCCTGAAAGAAACACTGGTTGTCACCGCGTTCGCCCCCCTGGATGTATGCCTGAAAGAAACACTGGTTGTCACCGCGTTCGCCCCCTGGATGTATGCCTGAAAGAAACACTGGTTGTCACCGCGTTCGCCCCCTGGATGTATGCCTGAAAGAAACACTGGTTGTCACCGCGTTCGCCCCCCTGGATGTATGCCTGAAAGAAACACTGGTTGTCACCGCGTTCGCCCACCTGGATGTATGCCTGAAAGAAACACTGGTTGTCACCGCGTTCGCCCACCTGGATGTATGCCTGAAAGAAACACTGGTTGTCACCGCGTTCGCCCCCTGGATGTATGCCTGAAAGAAACACTGGTTGTCACCGCGTTCGCCCCCCTGGATGTATGCCTGAAAGAAACACTGGTTGTCACCGCGTTCGCCCCCTGGATGTATGCCTGAAAGAAACACTGGTTGTCACCGCGTTCGCCCCCCTGGATGTATGCCTGAAAGAATTACTGGTTGTCACCGCGTTCGCCCCCTGGATGTATGCCTGAAAGAAACACTGGTTGTCACCGCGTTCGCCCCCCTGGATGTATGCCTGAAAGAAACACTGGTTGTCACCGCGCGTTCGCCCCCCTGGATGTATGCCTGAAAGAAACACTGGTTGTCACCGCGTTCGCCCCCCCTGGATGTATGCCTGAAAGAAACACTGGTTGTCACCGCGTTCGCCCCCCTGGATGTATGCCTGAAAGAAACACTGGTTGTCACCGCGTTCGCCCCCTGGATGTATGCCTGAAAGAAACACTGGTTGTCACCGCGTTCGCCCCCCTGGATGTATGCCTGAAAGAAACACTGGTTGTCACCGCGTTCGCCCCCCTGGATGTATGCCTGAAAGAAACACTGGTTGTCACCGCGTTCGCCCCTGGATGTATGCCTGAAAGAATTACTGGTTGTCACCGCGTTCGCCCCCCTGGATGTATGCCTGAAAGAAACACTGGTTGTCACCGCGTTCGCCCCCTGGATGTATGCCTGAAAGAAACACTGGTTGGTCACCGCGTTCGCCCCCCTGGATGTATGCCTGAAAGAATTACTGGTTGTCACCGCGTTCGCCCCCCTGGATGTATGCCTGAAAGAAACACTGGTTGTCACCGCGTTCGCCCTCCTGGATGTATGCCTGAAAGAAACACTGGTTGTCACCGCGTTCGCCCCCCTGGATGTATGCCTGAAAGAAACACTGGTTGTCACCGCGTTCGCCCCCCTGGATGTATGCCTGAAAGAAACACTGGTTGTCACCGCGTTCGCCCCCCTGGATGTATGCCTGAAAGAAACACTGGTTGTCACCGCGTTCGCCCCCCCTGGATGTATGCCTGAAAGAATTACTGGTTGTCACCGCGTTCGCCCCCCTGGATGTATGCCTGAAAGAAACACTGGTTGTCACCGCGTTCGCCCCCTGGATGTATGCCTGAAAGAAACACTGGTTGTCACCGCGTTCGCCCCCCTGGATGTATGCCTGAAAGAAACACTGGTTGTCACCGCGTTCGCCCCCTGGATGTATGCCTGAAAGAAACACTGGTTGTCACCGCGTTCGCCCCCTGGATGTATGCCTGAAAGCATTACTGGTTGTCACCGCGTTCGCCCCCCTGGATGTATGCCTGAAAGAAACACTGGTTGTCACCGCGTTCGCCCCCCTGGATGTATGCCTGAAAGAATTACTGGTTGTCACCGCGTTCGCCCCCTGGATGTATGCCTGAAAGAAACACTGGTTGTCACCGCGTTCGCCCCCTGGATGTATGCCTGAAATAATTACTGGTTGTCACCGCGTTCGCCCCCCTGGATGTATGCCTGAAAGAAACACTGGTTGTCACCGCGTTCGCCCCCTGGATGTATGCCTGAAAGAAACACTGGTTGTCACCGCGTTCGCCCCCCTGGATGTATGCCTGAAAGAATTACTGGTTGTCACCGCGTTCGCCCCCTGGATGTATGCCTGAAAGAATTACTGGTTGTCACCGCGTTCGCCCCCTGGATGTATGCCTGAAAGAAACACTGGTTGTCACCGCGTTCGCCCCCCTGGATGTATGCCTGAAAGAAACACTGGTTGTCACCGCGTTCGCCCCCCTGGATGTATGCCTGAAAGAAACACTGGTTGTCACCGCGTTCGCTCCCCTGGATGTATGCCTGAAAGAATTACTGGTTGTCACCGCGTTCGCCCCCCTGGATGTATGCCTGAAAGAAACACTGGTTGTCACCGCGTTCGCCCCCCTGGATGTATGCCTGAAAGAAACACTGGTTGTCACCGCGTTCGCCCCCTGGATGTATGCCTGAAAGAATTACTGGTTGTCACCGCGTTCGCCCCCTGGATGTATGCCTGAAAGAAACACTGGTTGTCACCGCGTTCGCCCCCTGGATGTATGCCTGAAAGAAACACTGGTTGTCACCGCGTTCGCCCCCTGGATGTATGCCTGAAAGAATTACTGGTTGTCACCGCGTTCGCCCCCCTGGATGTATGCCTGAAAGAAACACTGGTTGTCACCGCGTTCGCCCCCCTGGATGTATGCCTGAAAGAATTACTGGTTGTCACCGCGTTCGCCCCCCTGGATGTATGCCTGAAAGAAACACTGGTTGTCACCGCGTTCGCCCCCTGGATGTATGCCTGAAAGAAACACTGGTTGTCACCGCGTTCGCCCCCTGGATGTATGCCTGAAAGAAACACTGGTTGTCACCGCGTTCGCCCCCCTGGATGTATGCCTGAAAGAAACACTGGTTGTCACCGCGTTCGCCCCCCTGGATGTATGCCTGAAAGAATTACTGGTTGTCACCGCGTTCGCCCCCCTGGATGTATGCCTGAAAGAAACACTGGTTGTCACCGCGTTCGCCCCCTGGATGTATGCCTGAAAGAAACACTGGTTGTCACCGCGTTTCGCCCCCTGGATGTATGCCTGAAAGAATTACTGGTTGTCACCGCGTTCGCCCCCCTGGATGTATGCCTGAAAGAAACACTGGTTGTCACCGCGTTCGCCCCCCTGGATGTATGCCTGAAAGAAACACTGGTTGTCACCGCGTTCGCCCCCTGGATGTATGCCTGAAAGAATTACTGGTTGTCACCGCGTTCGCCCCCCTGGATGTATGCCTGAAAGAACCACTGGTTGTCACCGCGTTCGCCCCCCTGGATGTATGCCTGAAAGAAACACTGGTTGTCACCGCGTTCGCCCCCTGGATGTATGCCTGAAAGAATTACTGGTTGTCACCGCGTTCGCCCCCCTGGATGTATGCCTGAAAGAAACACTGGTTGTCACCGCGTTCGCCCTCCTGGATGTATGCCTGAAAGAAACACTGGTTGTCACCGCGTTCGCCCCCCTGGATGTATGCCTGAAAGAATTACTGGTTGTCACCGCGTTCGCCCCCCTCGATGTATGCCTGAAAGAAACACTGGTTGTCACCGCGTTCGCCCCCCTGGATGTATGCCTGAAAGAAACACTGGTTGTCACCGCGTTCGCCCCCCTGGATGTATGCCTGAAAGAAACACTGGTTGTCACCGCGTTCGCCCCCCTGGATGTATGCCTGAAAGAAACACTGGTTGTCACCGCGTTCGCCCCCCTGGATGTATGCCTGAAAGAATTACTGGTTGTCACCGCGTTCGCCCCCCTGGATGTATGCCTGAAAGAAACACTGGTTGTCACCGGGTTCGCCCCCTGGATGTATGCCTGAAAAAAACACTGGTTGTCACCGGGTTCGCCCCCCTGGATGTATGCCTGAAAAAAACACTGGTTGTCACCGGGTTCGCCCCCCTGGATGTATGCCTGAAAGAAACACTGGTTGTCACCGCGTTCGCCAACCTGGATGTATGCCTGAAAGAAACACTGGTTGTCACCGGGTTCGCCCCCTGGATGTATGCCTGAAAGAAACACTGGTTGTCACCGCGTTCGCCCCCTGGATGTATGCCTGAAAGAAACACTGGTTGTCACCGCGTTCGCCCCCCTGGATGTATGCCTGAAAGAAACACTGGTTGTCACCGCGTTCGCCCCCCTGGATGTATGCCTGAAAGAAACACTGGTTGTCACCGCGTTCGCCCTCCTGGATGTATGCCTGAAAGAAACACTGGTTGTCACCGCGTTCGCCCCCCTGGATGTATGCCTGAAAGAAACACTGGTTGTCACCGCGTTCGCCCCCCTGGATGTATGCCTGAAAGAAACACTGGTTGTCACCGCGTTCGCCCCCTGGATGTATGCCTGAAAGAAACACTGGTTGTCACCGCGTTCGCCCCCCTGGATGTATGCCTGAAAGAAACACTGGTTGTCACCGCGTCCGCCCCCTGGATGTATGCCTGAAAGAATTACTGGTTGTCACCGCGTTCGCCCCCTGGATGTATGCCTGAAAGAAACAATGGTTGTCACCGCGTTCGCCCCCCTGGATGTATGCCTGAAAGAAACACTGGTTGTCACCGCGTTCGCCCCCCTGGATGTATGCCTGAAAGGAACACTGGTTGTCACCGGGTTCGCCCCCCTGGATGTATGTCTGAAAGAAACACTGGTTGTCACCGGGAATGAAAAATGGTTCTATTGCGACAACCCCGTACGCAAGCGATCTTGGGTAGACCTAGGACAGCCATCAACATCCACTGCAAAACTGTATATCCACGGAAAAAGGTGCTGTTATGTGTGTGTGTGATGGGATGTGCATGGAGTTCTGTGCTTAGAACTATTGAAACCGGGCGAAACAATCACTGCACAACGATATAGCGATCAGCTGATGAAACTGAACGCCGATATAACGATATAGCGATCAGTTGATGAACCTGTATGCCGATATAACGATCTGGCGATCAGTTGATGAACCTGAACGCCGCAGTCGAGTAAAAACGCCCATGGACAGACGGAGGACGCCACCCAGTCATCCTGTTACACGATAATGCCCGACCACATGTCGGTGCCACCACAAAATCAACCCATTAAGAGTTACACTGGGTGATTTTACCGCACCCGCCTTACTCCCCGGACATTGCACCCTCAGACTTTCACCTGTTTCGCTCTATGCAACATGCCCTAGCCCAACAGCAATTCGCCACAGTTCCAGAGGTGGAAAATTTCGACACTGCGTTCTTCAGCTTAAACACGAGTCCTTTTATCACACTGGCATTTATTTGTTGACTGAAAATGGCAAAAGGTCATTGATGCTAACGGCCAATACTTCGTTGAATAAATGCGTACTGGTTTCCTGATTGTTCCTGTCTCTTTTCTGCTTAAAACGGTGGAACCTTTGCATACCCCTAATTAATTCAAACGAAGTGCCATCGGGAGTTGTATCCATTTCAGAAAGAATTTTTCGAATCCGACTTTTAGAAGCAGAAATATCGGGGGGAAACGCAATTTGCCGCCTAGGTGGCGCAGTGGTCTAAGCAATGGCCTCTGATCATTCGTCCGAACGGGGTCCGGGTTCGAATCCCGGTGAGGCATGGATGTTGTGTTTGTCTTACGGCACTGGCTCTCTCCCTTCCCTGGAACCAGTGACCCTAAATTAGCGACGGGCGACTGCTTATATCCCATTGAGTTGCTCACGGTGGTCGTTAAACCTCCAATAAAAAAAAAAAAAAAAAAAAAAAAAGAAACGCAATTTAGTTTTACGCCACCTAGCGGAAAATCTATGCGTAACTTGAAAAAGTGATTATATATACCTTAGTTGCCTTAGACATAAATGGAATCAAAAAGTAAAAGATTTTTTCAATCGGATGTCTAGAAACAAATATATGAAACGAAATCATCTGCATTTATGGATTCGACATCATCTGCATTTATGCCCTCTAGTGGCAAAATTGTGCACCATATAAAAAAAAATGGAGGATCGTCATTCGCACATTTCAAACTTCTTAACGCAAACAGAATTATTGAAATCGGACTAATATTTGCAGAGATATGGTGTCCACAGACGCAAACCGATAACATAAGCACGATCTATTTCACAACAAGTTAGTAAAATGCAACGCATTGATTATGATAAGCTTTCCAACATACCAGAAATCATTACTCAAGTTATTATACAGGTTATGAGGATAATGGCTGTGGAATAAATCTCGCTCCTGTGACCTGCCCTTTGACCCCATTTCGATTATATCAAACAGAACCGGTTCAGTATACCTCCGGAACAACATGATAAAGTTTTGTCGCAATCGAAGCATTTTTACGTAAGTTATGACGCATAAGTGCAATGGAATGGATCCCGCTCCTATGTCCTGACTCTTGACTCCATTTCGCCCATTTTCAACAGGCTTTCTTCCTAGGTGGTCCCCTACCACATATTAAAATTTCATCGAAATCGAACCATTTTTACGTGAGTTATCGTGCGGACAGACGGACGGACGGACGGACAGACAGACAGACAAAGCTGGAGCATATACGCTTCTTCAGCCTACGGTTGAAAGCTAAACAAGTTAGTAAAATTATGTAATGCATTGAATATGATACGCTTTCCAACATGCCAGAAATCATTACTCAAGTTATTACTCACGTTTTGAGGATAAGGGCTGTGGAATAAATCTCGCTCCTGTGTCCTGACGTGACCTCATTTCGATGATATTCAACAGAACCGGTTCAGTATTCATCCTGAACAACATACCAAAGTTTTGTCGCAATAGAAGATTTTTACGTAAGTTATGACGCTTAAGGGCGATGGAATGGATCCCGCTCCTATGCCCTGACCTTTGCACGATTTTCGTTCATTTTCAATCGGGTTTGTTCCCAGGTGGTCCCCTAGCACATACTAAAATTTTATCGAAATCGAACCACTTGTACGCGAGTTATCGTGCGGACGGACAGACGGACAGAAAGAAAAAGTGGAGCATATACGTTTTTTCAACAAACGTTTGGGAAACGTAAAAAAGACGTGGTAAGAGCGTAATCGAAAGATGATCATAAGGAAGATAATTTTTTTCTGTTAAGTAAACGAATAAATACACTGACGTTCATGACAAAAACAGAACATCTGAAAGAAGTCTAGCTGGGACTTTGATTTTTTACAGTATATATTCATTCACAAGCTGCCAACGGGGTACAGTTGGCAAATTTTCAGCGACGCTATTGCAAAATCTATTAAGGCGTCTGCTATAACAAATTCTTAAAAACGAACTCATAAAATTTATGACTTCCAGAACAAAAGTGCGAAACATTCTAAAAAAGAAATTCCTAAAATGTATCATGAACTACTTTCCTTCACGCCTTCACGTTGGTTGTGATCAGGTTGGATGTAAACAGAGCGGAAAGATACACTCAGATTGGGAACGACGCTTTTCATTTTGTATCGCGAAAGACAGACACACATACACAAACTTTCTTTTATTATAATAGATTAAGCAAGTGTTGATCTAACAGACGGAGTCTTTCCATTTCTTCCTTTTTCAATTCAAACGATTTTTTTTTTTTAATTAATGTTAGCGAGCCGACTTTCGTTAAACGGTTCAAGTAAAAGGCCATCTACACTGCTGTCCACCCAAAATGCAACACCTTGACACGAGATAGCAAAGCCAAATTTACTGGACACATAACAACAGATACAAAGATGAAACGATTGAGCTTACAGGCCGAACACGCAGACATCAATAGTTCGTGTGGCCCCCATGGCTGGCAATAACGGCCGCTACACACCGCGGCATCGAACGAAAGAAGCTTTGGATGTGGGCTTGGGGTATGTCGGTCCAGCCTGCTTCCACACGTTGCCACAGTTCATCACGGGTGGTGCTTGCCGGGCCACTCGGTTGCCGATCAGCGACCAGACGTGTTCGATGGGCGACATATCGGGAGAACACGCGGGCCACGACAGCAGTAACACCTGATGGGCCGCGAGGAATTGTTGCACGATGCGTGTCACGTGCGGGCACGCATTGCCCTGTTGAAACGTGTCCGCTGTCAGGTCCTGCAGGTAAGGGAGGACTACAGGCACCAAAACGTCGGAGATGGTGCGGTGGCTGTTGAGTGTACCGGCGATGCGTACCAGAGGGGTGCGGGATGTCATATCCAATTGCGCCCGAAACCATAACGCCAGGCGACGGACCGGTATGGCGATGCATACTGCAGGCGTCTTACAGTCTCTCGCCGCGGTACCGCTGCACGCGGATCCGACCATCGTGGTGTTGCAGGCAGAAGCGGGATTCATCGGAGGAGACAATGTCGTGCCATTCCGTATTCCAGGTGCGGCGTTCAACGGCCCACTGCTGCCTCACTCGCCGGTGGTGTAACGTCAATGGTAATCGGAGCAATGGGCGCCGTGCGACAAGTCCCCACTCCTGCAGACGACGACGAACGGTACGTGCTGACACAGGTTGTTGAGCAACACACCCTAATTCCTGCGCTAACGTTCGTGGTGTGGTGGTGCGAGCCGTCAATGCCTGCTGCACAATATGCCGGTCCTCTCGTTGGGTATTGTGCCGCGGCTTCGGCAATCGCTCACGTCGGTCCGTCCGTCCCTCCTGCACCCACCGAATCCATACTCGCTTCACTGTGACTTGATGTCGTCCCACACGGGCGCCGATGTCTCGATACGATAAACCGCTATCGCGATAAGCCAGTATTCGTCCTATGTGGAACTCCGAAACGTGCTGGAATGACTGCCGTATTCTGCGACGAGGCATCAGGAAGCTTCCCACGCACAGGTCCGGCAGCACAACAAACTTCCACTACTTACACTCCGCCTTCTGTGCACCCTTCTTGTAGTGCTTCAGGGCGGCGTGCCGGGTGCACATGATTTGCATATGCCTTGCAATGGTAATCGTTTGCGTGTCCTCACGCGGGCGACGCATGCTGCGAATTGCAGGCCAATCGGATGCTTCCTTCTTGGTGTTGCATTTTGGGTAGCCAGAAGTGTAGTTTTAATTTAAATTCCTCAATGACCTGGAATTTCGGTAATCGGAAGGTGCCAAAACTTGACCATGGACGATGTCCAACCGCATGGCAAAAATCACGGTGATCGGATGCGTCATATCCTACCTATGCCCGAACAACTAATTATCCCGAGTCTCGTAAAGAGAGCTCCGCTGTGTTGGCGATAAGAGATTAAATAAACGCATGAAATGGAACACGGGATTACACCATACAATACAAAGTTGTAAGATGTGAATCAATTTTTTACGCTTTCCAACCGTAGGTTGAAGAAGCGTATATGCTCCAGCTTTGTCCGTCCGCCTGTCCTCCGCCTGTCTGTCCGTCCGTCCGCACGATAACTCACGTGAAAATGGTTCGATTTCGACGAAATTTTAGTATGTTGTAGGGGACCACCTGGGGACAAACCCAATTGAAAATAGGCGAAGCAGGATCAAAGGTCAGGTCATAGGACCTGGATCCATTCCATTGCCTTTATGCGTCATAACTTGCGTAAAAATGGATCGATTTCGATGAAAGTTTAGTATGTGGTAAGGAACCACATGGGGACAAACCCTATTGAAAATGGGCGAAATGGGGTCAAAGGTCAGGACATAAAAGCGGGATCCATTCAATTACCTTTATGCGTCATAACATGCGTGAATATGGTTCGATTTCGATGAAATTTTAGTATGTGGTAAGGAACGCCCTGTGCACGAATCCTATTGAAAATAGGCGAAATGGGGTCAAAGTCAGGCAGGGCATAAAAGCGGGATATATTCCATTGCCCTCATGCGTGTCATAACTTGAGTAAAAATTGTTCGATTTCGATGAAATTTTAGTATGTGGTAGGGAACCAATTGGGGACGTTCCCGATTGAAAATGCGTGAAATTGGGTCAAAGTCAGTCAGGACATAGGAGTTGCATCCATTCCATTGCTTTTATGCGTGTCATAACTTGCGTAAAAATTGGTTCGATTTCGACGAAAATTTAGTATGTGGTAAGGAACCACATGGTGACAAGCCCTGTAGAAAATGGGGTTAATGGGGTCAAAGGTCAGGGCATAAAAGCGGGATCCATTCCATTGCCTTTATGCGTCATAACATGCATAAATATGGTTCGATTTCGATGAAATTTTAGTATGTGGTAGGGAACCACCTGGGCACGAACCCTATTGAAAATGGGCGAAATGGGGTCAAAGGTCAGGCAGGACATAAGAACGGGATTTGTTCCATCGCCCTTATGTGTCATAACTTGCGTAAAAATGGTTCGATTTCGATGAAATTTTAGTATGTGGTAGGGAGCCACCTGGGGACGAACCCTATTGAAAATGGGCGAAATGGGGTCAAAGGTCAGGACACTGGAGTGGGATCCATTCCATTGCCCTTGTGCATCATAACTTACTTAAAATGCTTGGATTGCGACAAAATTTTATAATGTTATTCCTTAGGTATAGTGAACCGGTTCTGTTGAATATCAATAAAATGGTGTCAAAGGTCATTGCACAAAAGCCAGATTTATTCCACAGCCATTATTCTCATAACTTGCGTAAAACTGCTTCTATTGCAACAAAACTTTATCATGTTGTTCCGGAGGTATAGTGAACCGGTTCTGTTGAATATCAACGAAATGGGGTCAAAGGTCAGGACACAGGAGCGAGATTTATTCCACAGCCATTATTCTCATAACTTGAGTAATGATTTCTGGTATGTTTGAAAGCGTATCATAATTAAGGCATTGCATAATTTTACTAACTTGTTTTAGTGTAACTATGACATGGATGGTAAGTCAGATAATATCCGAAAACTTGAAAATCTCGTCATCCTGGAGAGTAAATCGAACCTTCGTCTCCCGAATTTGTGGCTCTGGTTGGTGTAGTGGCTAGCATACTCGGGAGCTATCCGAGAAACGCGGATTCGATTGCAACACCAGGGCGACGAAATTTTTATGTATTTGGACATTATCTGACTTACTCTCTCCATGTCATATTTACACCAAAAAACGGATTCACAACTTCAAAATTGCTATTAAATAAACGCTTTGAAACCATACTCGACTAGCTCATTTCAACTTTCCGAACTGCAAGTCGTAGTTGCGTTCCAAACTGACGGCTCAATCAGAACTGAGCCTGCTTTTATTCTTTTTTTTTTTTATGAACACGGATGATTTTCGTCTATCTCTGCTACTTAATCTTTTAATCTTATAAAGTATCGCATTTGGCAGTGACATTTTACATTACTAAATTGATACCCTTGTTTTAGAAAGATCGGGAGTTGCAGATTTAAAGCCCCTAGTTACAAGTTTTATGCAGAAATCAGAAACAGGAGTAATCCGTTCAGTGAATGAAATACAATCCGCTTTTAAGGATTATTCTGTTTTTCGCGTAGAAGAGCTGAATGGATGACAGAAGAGTTCCACTGTTGGTCACCTCCAGAAGCACGCCTCAAAAGAAAATCCGTCTTTGAAGATATATCCTTGCGACTCTCCGCGTAATACATTTTACACTTCAAGAAAGCTTTAACGCTTTTTTCCTTTTTAACATTCCCCCATTTTTATCTAAAAACCTCTTTACGTCTCTGGCGTTTCATGATTTCCTCTCTTGGCCTTTTTCCCCCCGTCAACACTCCATCACGTCTTTCCTGGTGGTACCTAACAATAACTTATCTTAGTCGGTGTCGTCCTTTTATTCTATATATTCTATTTTTTACAATAATATTTTCCTCTTATGTGTTTCTCCACAAACGTGGGAAGATATTGAAAATGCCATTCATTCAGTAAATCGTATTGTACCAAACGCGAAAGAAATGCAAACGTCAGCTAAAAAGTGTATACCATTATACGCGCGATTACGATGTATCGAAATAACAAAACGCCCCTGTGGCGCAGTGGTCTAAGCGATGGCCTCTGATCATTCGTCCGAACGGGGTCCGGGTTCGAATTCCGTGAGGCATGGATGTTGTTTTTGTCTTACGACACTGGCTCTGTCCCTTTCCTGGAACCAGTGACCCTAAATTAGGGAACGGGCGACTGCTTATAGCCTATTCAGTTTCTCACGGTGGTCGTTAAACCTCCAATCGAAAAAAAAACAAAAAGGGGGGGGGGGGTACGGGTTCGAATCCCGGTGAGTCATGGATGTTGTTTTTGTCTTACGACACTGGCTCTGTCCCTTTCTGGAACCAGTGACCCTAAATTGGGGATGGGCGACAGCTTATAGCCCATTAAGTTTCGCACGGTGGTCGTTAAACCTCCAATCAAAAAAAAAAAAAAAGGGGGGGGAGGGTCCGGGTTTGAATCCCCGTGAGTCATGGATGTTGTTTTTGTCTTACGACACTGGTTCTCTCATTTCCCTTGAACCAGTGACCCTAAATTAGGGACGGGCTACTTCTTATAGCCCAATAAATTGCTCACGGTGGTCGTTAAAGCTCCAATAAAAAAAAAACTCCGGTTTTTTTATCGGTGGTCCGTCTTTCTGGCAATAGGTCCAGCCCATTGCTCGTTCTTGACAGACGTTGCGTGGGTGGCTCCTACATTTTATGCATTCCAGTGTGATATACCTCGTCCCACACACACCTGTTGCGTGCCTCGCCTGTTTAAAGGTACTGCATACGTTTTGAACTACTTTTCTGGCAATATCGTCCTTGAATGTGTTCATATCCTTCCGTTTGCCTATCGTTAGCTCCTTTGTTTACATTTAGAAGCTGTCAACATGGAGGCTCCCGGTCTATCCTTATCATCTCTGGGCGTGGCGGATGCACGTCTCTTCTCACTTCCCACGTCCATGAAAGTTGACGTACTCTCGTTCTCAGATGTGTCTGCTCAGGTGCCTTCCCAGCTTCCTTTTACTCGTGCTCCTGGACTAGGTGACGTCTCCTTCTTCTGCTTCTGCCACTGTGCCCTTCCCTGAGTACTAGTAATGACTACATCCTTGCCTTCAGCCTGTGCTCCTCTTCCCTCACTGCCTTCTGTGCCAGCCGGCTCAACACAGACTTCTCTTCCGAGGATGTCATTTGCCTCTACAGTGCAGTGAGGCGCTAATTCTACGTCAGCTTCTTCTCAACTTGTTAGTCTCTTGCAATCAGCACTTGTTATTCAGGACTCCAATCACAAGGTGAAGGTTACGATTGATGAAAATTTGCATATTGGCAGTGGGTTGCTACTTTGCCACGCTACATGAAGGCCTCCTCAGGTAATGTGTCGTCCGCGTCTATTTCTGGAATTTCACGTACCCCTCGGGGTATCTCAGTGCAGTTAAAGCGCAAAGAGGATGTTGACTTTTTCTTGCACAGGGACTTTCGATTGGAACGAATAATCTCACCCCTTCTCCGTCTTTCCAAACTTTTAGTGAACATCACGTTCTGTGAGTGCCTGACGCTGCGCTTCCTCTCCTTGTCACTCATTTTTGTAAAATTGTTGGCAAAGGTACGACACTCCACGGGGAACTCGATTTTTGACACTCCACGCGGAACTCGATTTTTACATGCTACAGGACCTCGCCGTCAGTAATTGGCCATCTTTCCCACTGAGAAAGCCTTGGCTGGTTGCGCTGCAGAGGCTATTGGAGAAATTGGCTCACGCAGGTACAGTTTCAAGGTCTTCGCTACTCACTACTGTACTCACTGTCTTACACAGGACAACACCACTGCCTCCTGTGAACGATTCCGACGTGGTCTTTCCACCTGCTCGCATCCCTCAATCGATCACTTGGATCTTTCTACCATCCCTTCTTCCAGTGGTTTGCCTGCCGTGATCTCTCCGTCCGACGCACATTCCAGTACAGGAGAGAGATCTGTGACGTGTCTGCACCGCAGGACGCACATAAGGTAAAGGCAGATAGCAGCGAGAGCATACGTCTGCGTAGCTCAGTTGGGAGAGCGACTTATTCCGGAATTAGGGGACTGGGCTTCGATGCCCGGCGTGGACAAAAAAATGACGGAGAAATTTACTTCGTTATAGATGATCCATTTCCTCCTCTTCAGGTTGTGTATTCTCCTTCTGGGTTATAGCAGAGATGTCTGCGGCGGAGTGTTCCGATTCGGATGGGTCGAGTGGTGCTTCGGTACCACTCCGGCCGTCTGGCTTTTCTCCTTGTCGCTCGCATATCGGATCTCCTTCTACGAACCTGTCTACTGTTTTCCTGTTGCCGCACCTTCCTGATGCCTCGGCTGTGATTCCAGTGTCCACCGCTGCTGATTCCTCAGCGCAACCTGTTTCCTCGTCTCCCGTTTAGGGTGGACTTCCTGATTCGCCAATGGATTCATCTGCCTCAACTCCATCTTCGTAACGGACTGGAACTTCCACAGGCTCTATGAAACAGGAGAAGGTAAAACATCTTACTATTACTCCTTCATCTGGTGTGCCCGATGTTTCGAGTTCAGGTGTTTCTCCGCCTGATGACTCCTTCCACGAGTATGCGTCTCCGTTCTAGTCCTGTTAATCCTCACTCTGATGCTAAGGTTACACAGGCCTTTCATATGTTTCGTCCGGTTCCTGGACCTCTGTCCAGACAGCAATACTTACGCCTCTTTCAACCTGCTCGCGCAGATGCGTGTGCTGAAAGATTCCTCCAATCACCTGATAGTGACCTGAGTGAAGCGGTGACGCAATTTGAAGCTTACATGTCATTTTTAAAATTTTTGTGCGTCGCAGATCCAAGGTACCAGGTTTTCATGAGGTGCTTACAGTCTCCGGCTCGCCATCCTTGCAGGACCTCGCTGAGCAACTTTCTTCTGCGTCTTCAGCTCCTCACACCGACGACTTTTAGTTCCTTCAAGCACTGTCTTCCACATTGTGGTCCCCTGGATCCTCTGGGCTTCGCGTTTTCCTGAATGCTTATACACTATCTACCAACAAGTAATTGGACACCTGTGATAGCAAAGGAAAACGAAGTTTATTCACCTTCAATAGTTGGTGGAGCCTCCACGAGCGGCGAATACAGCTGCGACCCTCCGGGGCATACTCTCAACCAGGCGTTGTACGACGGCTAGCGGTATTTTCTTCCACTCCGCTTGGAGAAGACAGGTCAGTTCCTTCCCCAATTTCGGACGGTGGGGGTACCCCTTAAGTCGATTCGTCCCACAGGTGCTCAATAGGGTTAAGGTCCGGGCTCTGCGCAGGCCAGTCCATTCGATTAACCCCATTGTCACCATACCAAGCCATGGTGGACCTCGCAACGTGACAGGTGGCATTCTCATCCTGAAAGTAACATAGGTCCACCAGTAAAACTGCCACAACGTAAGAAGTGCATGGTCATCCAAAATGGTGCAGTAGATCTCGGCGTTGAGTCTACCAGGAATTACGACCAAGGGTCCCGTGCCAACCAAGAGAAACACCCCCATGGCATAATTCCAACGCCGCCGAACTTCACAGTTGGCACAATACATTCCGGCAGGAGGCGTTCTCCTAGGCAGATGCCAAACCCAGACCCTGCCATCCGAACGGTAGAGGGTGAACCTTGATTCGTCGCTCCAGAGAACCTGTTTCCACTGTTCAACGGTCCACTGTCGACGTTCTTTGCACCACGTTAGCCGAGCAGCCCTATTTGACTTGGTGATCAAAGGCTTGTGGGCGGCAGCACGTCCATGATAACCGAGCAGATGGGCTTCTTCCTTACGGATAGTATTCATCTAAAGAACACTCCCGGATGCTTGTTGAAACTCCTCGGATGTGGCCCATTGATTTGGCGCTGTTCTTCCAAATTTCTCTGGCCAGCACCCGTCTGTCTCTAACTTCCAGTTTTTTGGTCTGCCAGGTCGGGGCACATTTCGACAGTCACCTCTCATCTTCCACTTGCCAATCACGTAGGCCACTGTAAATTTTGGGTGCTTCAACTCGCTGGATATGTCATCGGCCATTTCTATGATACCCGACGATTACACCTTTCTCGAAATCAGAGAGGTCCGAACTGTGTGGCATCTTGCATGCGACTGGTTGCGTTGTTGTTTCCCACACGATATTTAACGGCCGCGGCCGTGGCGTGTATCAGGACCGCAAATATCGTCGATTGCAGGGGTGTCCAATTACTTGTTGGTAGATAGTGTACAAATATTATCACGTTCCTGGTGCTGCTTCATGTACTATGCTATGCCGTTATACTCTTCCTTATTTGTGTGCATATTTTTTTTGCATCCTCTTAATAACGATGTCCCTTCGCAATGGTCTTGCGCTCCTTATGTTTGTTCTCCAGTTTGTGTTGCATTGTGGATATCACTGTACTTCCTCATTTATGTTAGCTGTACAGCTAATTTCAGTGACATCTCCTATGTTTGTATTTTTATTATAGTAATACACTGGGAACCCGTGGTGCCCACAGTTACCAAAAACAAAAGCCTATTTCCATTTCAGGGATTTTGCTCTGATCATGATGTTTTCCACTCTTGTTATTTTCCAGATCTACGAGTTTCTCCTTTTATCTTTCCTGGTTACACCAGCCATGCATCTCTCCATACCTCTTTCAGTTTTTTGTATCCTTTGTATGTCCTTTTTAGTTAATGTCCATGTCTCTGAATCATAAGTCAGAACTGGAGGGATACATTGATTAAACACTCGCCTTTTAAGACAAAATGGTAAACTGCTCTTGAACATTGTACTGTTTCTTCCAAATGCTGTCTATACTTCATTCAGTTGTCTGTAGCCGGTATATGTCCTTTTTAGTTAAGGTCCATGTCTCTGATCCATAATAAGAACAGAAAGGATGCATTGATTAAACACTTTTCTTTTAAGACATAATGGTAATTTGCTTTTGGGAATTGTACTGTTTCTTCAAAATGCTCTCCATACTTCTTCCAGTTTTCTGTAGATTTTTATGTCCTTTTTTAGTTAAGGTCCATGCCACTGATCCACAAGTAGGAACGGGAAGGATGCATTGATTAAACACTCGGCTTTTAAGACAAAATGGTAAATTGCTCTTGAACATTGTACTGTTTCTTCCAAATGCTGTCTATACTTCATTCAGTTGTCTGTAGCCGGTATATGTCCTTTTTAGTTAAGGTCCATGTCTCTGATCCATAATAAGAACAGAAAGGATGCATTGATTAAACACTTTTCTTTTAAGACATAATGGTAATTTGCTTTTGGGAATTGTACTGTTTCTTCAAAATGCTCCCCATACTTCTTCCAGTTTTCTGTAGATTTTTATGTCCTTTTTTAGTTAAGGTCCATGCCACTGATCCACAAGTAGGAACGGGAAGGATGCATTGATTAAACACTCGGCTTTTAAGACAAAATGGTAAATTGCTCTTGAAAATTGTACTGTTTCTTCCAAATGCTGTCTATACTTCATTCAGTTGTCTGTAGCCTGTATATGTCCTTTTTAGTTAAGGTCCATGTCTCTGATCCATAATAAGGACAGAAAGGATGCATTCATTAAACACTTTTCTTTTCAGACATAATGGCAATTTGCTTTTGGGAATTGTACTGTTTCTTCAAAATGCTCTCCATACTTCTTCCAGTTTTCTGTAGATTTTTATGTCCTTTTAGTTAAGGTCCATGCCACTGATCCACAAGTAGGAACGGGAAGGATGCATTGATTAAACACTTTTCTTTTAAGACATAATGGTAAATTACTCTTTAAAATTGTACTGTTTCTTCAAAATGCGCTCTGTACTTCTTCCTGTTGTCTGTAGCCTCTATATGATCTTTTCAGTTAAGGTCCATGTCTCTGATCCATAAGTAAGAACTGGAAGGATGCATTCATTAAACACTTTTCTTTTAAGACATAATGGTAAATTGCTCTTGTAAATGGTACTGTTTCTTCCAAATGCTCTCCATACTTCTTTCTGTTGTCTGTAGCCTCTACGTGTACGTTTTAGTTAAGTTCCATGTCTTTGATCCACAAGTAAGAACTGGAAGGATGCATTAATTAAACACTTTTCTTTTAAGACATTATGGCAAGTTGCTCTTGAAAATTGTATTGTTTCTTCCAGTTGCACTCCAACCAAGTTGATTATTAATTTCTTTTACGATTTGACCATTTATTCTCCAAGAAAGATGTCGGTATGGATTGCTTCTAAATTTACTGGTCATCCTCATATTCTTCAGTTCTTTAAAATGAACTGTGTATTAATTTTTGTTTTCTTTAATTTCGTTTCTAATTTCACTTGTTTACTTATAACAACGAGTTCCTGGATTTCTTTTCTTCACCGAGGGTTTGGTTGCCAAAATGACTGCGTCGTCAGCAAATGGAATGTGAATTAAACAATTTTCATTAACCTTTATCCCATTTCGCTCCAGTTTAATGGTTGTACGGCTTTTTGCAGTGTGGCATCTTGTATTGGGTGATATCTTTGGTGATATATTGGGTGACACCGTTTCCAATCTTCATTACGTGCTCTGTTCAAGAATAGTTCAAACTTTGCGCCGGCAATTTCATCGATGTCATCTACAATTTAGCAATACATTTAATCGTAAAACCATTGCATGTCGTGATTATACACTATCGACGAACAAGTAATTGGACACCAGTGCAATCGACGATATCTGCGATCCTGATACACGTCACGGCCGCCGCCGTTAAATATCGTGTGGGAAACAACAACGCAACCAGTCGCATGCAAGATGCCACGCAGTTCGGAGCTCTCTGATTTCGAGAAAGGTGTAATCGTCGGGTATCACAGAAATAGCCGATCCATACCTGACATATCTATCTAGTTGAAGTACCCAAAATAAACAGTGGCCTACGTGATTGGCAAGTGGAACATGAGATGTGACTGTCGGAATGTGCCCCGTCCCGGCAGACCCACAAAACTGGGAGTTAGAGACCGAAGGATGCTGGCCAGAAAAATTCGGATGAACCGCACCAAATCGATGGGCCACATCCGCGAGGAGTTTCAACAGACATCCGGGAGTGTTCTTTCGATGAATACCATCCGTAAGGAAGCCCATCTGCTCTGTTATCATGGACGTGCTGCCGCCCACAAGCCTTTGATCACCAAGTCCAACAGCGCTGCTCGACTAACGTGGTGCAAAGAACGTCGACAGTGGACCGTTGAACAGTGGAAACAGGTTCTCTGGAGCGACGAATCAAGGTTCACCCTCTACCGTTCGGATGGCAGGGTCTGGGTTTGGTGTCTGCCTGGAGAACGCCTCCTGCCAGATTGTATTTTGCCAACTGTGAAGTTCGTCGGCGGTAGAATTATGCTATGGGGGTGTTTCTCCTGGTATGGCACGGGACCCTTGGTCGCAATTCCTAATAGACTCAACGCCTAGACCTACTGCACCATTTTGGATGACCATGCGCTTCCTACGTTGTGGCAGTTTTACGGGTGGACCCATGTTACTTTCAGGATGACAATGCCACATGTCATGTTGCGAGGTCCACCATGACTTGGTATGGTGACAATGGGGTTAATCGAATGAACTGGCCTGTGCAGAGCCCGGACCTTAACCCTATCGAGCACCTCTGGGACGAGTTGGAGCGTCGACTTAAGGGGTGCCCCCACCGTCCGAAATCGGTGAAGGAACTGACCTGTCTTCTCCAAGCCGAGTGGAAGAAAATACCACTAGCCGTCGTACAACGCCTGGTTGAGAGTATGCCCCGGAGGGTCGCAGCTGTAATGGGAGCTCGTGGAGACCCCACCAACTATTGAAGGTGAATAAACTTCGTTTTCCTTTGGTATCACGGGTGTCCAATTACTTGTTGGTAGTTAGTGTAGTTTAATTATAAACCCATAAGGATAAAAAAAAATTGTCGTTTTACCAGTTCACGGCGACAAATTTAATTTTGGTGTTCTGTTTTCTACGCTTTTCAACCGTAGATTGAAGAAGTGTATGTGCTCCAGCTTTGTACGTTCGTCTGTTTGTCTGTCTGCACGATAGCTCGTGTAGAAATGGTTGGATTTCGATGAAATTGTAGTATGCGGTAGGCGATAACCTGGGGACGAACGCTATTGAAAATGGGTGAAATGGGGTCTAAGATCATGACATGGGAGTGGGATCCATTCCATCGCTCTTATGAATCATAACTTAGGTAAAAATGCTTCTATTGCGACAAAACTTTAGTATGTTGTTCCGGAGGTATGGCGAACTAATTCTGTTGAATATAATCGAAATGGGGTCAAAGGTCAGGGCACAGGAGCGATATTTATTCCACAGCCATTATCCTCATAACCTGAATAAAAATGCTTATATTGCGACAAAACTTTAGTATGTTGTTCCGGAGGCATGCCGAACCAATTCCGTTGAACATTATCGAAATGGGGTCAAAGGTCAGGACACAGGAGCGAGATTTATTCCACAGCCATTATTCTCATAACTTGAGTAATAACTTTAGTAATGATTTCTGGTATGTTGGAAAGTGTATCACAATCAATGCATTGCACGATTTTACTAGCTTGTTTAGCTATTGTTTATGTCCTCGTTTGTGCTTGGGAAGCATTTCTGTTAAATTTTGTTAATATCTACGCACTGGTTTTCTCTGATGTGGCTCTGAATGGAAACAATACAGGCAGGAGACGTGTTTCGTAAGTAAATTAAAATAAATGGTAGTGTTATTTCATGCATGATGAAACAGTGAATAAGGAATTCAATATCTTTGTCCTTGAGTTTCGCTGAAAAGCGTTTGCTCCGCGCAAGTGTCAAATTTTTTGGAATTGTTATTATGAACGGGTGCCAGGTTTGGTTCATGGACCCATGTCACGTGATTGTCATCTCTGGCTGTTGTGCCGCATCGTTTAGGATGCATAGCCTTGCTTCCGTGTAACCCTGTCTGTCGGGTCCTGCCCAATTATATATCATGTCAACAGGTAATAAAGTGAGCAAGGGTAAAGACCACGTGATCTCGGCAAAGAAGGCTCAAGCAACAGCAGGAATTAATGCCAGAGAACTGAAATCGCATTCCTAGCTATTACATGCATTCTTTTCCTCCACAAAATGATGAGAGCTTCTTCTTCAATAATTGTTGCGGCATTCGGACAGGAAATATAAGTTCAAGAGTACCCCCGATAACAACGATGAACTCGGAACCGACGAAAATCCTCGCTTAATTAGGATCATTTTTTAAATCTGTATCAATGTGAAAAAATCTCGCTATGTATTAGATGTGTAATAGAAAAGTTATAGAACTTTTTATGTTCAATTGAAAAGTTTTATCCGTTTTTTTTTGTGTTGAGAAGAATAAAAGTAGTTTTTTTTAATAAATAAGGTCCTCATTTGTGCTTATAAAACTGACTCACTCACAGACTCATCACCGAATCTCACAAACTCCTGAACTTTGAACTTTCATGTTTGGCAGGAATGTTCCTTTTACAACATAGAGGCTCACTAAGAAAGGATTTTTTCCTACGATAAATTGAAGTGGGTCGAAATGGTTTTTTATACGCTTTCCAACCGTAGGTTGAAGAAGCGTATATGCTCCAGCTTTGTCCGTCCGTCTGTCCGCACGATAACTCACGTGAAAATGGTTCGATTTTGACGAAATTTAGGGGACCACCTGGGGACGAACCCTATTGAAAATGGGCGAAACAGGGTCAAAGGTCAGGACATAGGAGCGGGATCCATTCCATTGCTCTTATGCGTTATAACTTGCGTAAAAATAGCTCGATTTCGATGGAATTTTAGTATGGGGTAGGGAACCACCTGGGGACGATCCCTATTGAAAATAAATGAAATGAGGTCAAAGGTTAGGACATAGAAGCGGGATCCATTCCATTGTCTTTATGCATCATAACTTGCGTAAAAATGGCTCGATTTCAATGAAATTTTAGTATGTGGTAAGGAACCACCTGGGAACGAACCCTGTTGAATGGTGTCAAACGTCAGGCAGGGCATAAGAGCGTAATTTATTTCATTGCCCTTATGCGTCATAACTTGCGTAAAAGTGGTTAGATTTCGATGAAATGTTGGTATTTGGTAAGGAACCACTTGGGAACGAAACATATTGAAAATGGGAGGAATGGGGTCAAAGGTCAGGACATAAAAGAGGGATCTATTTCATTGCCTTTATGCGTCATAACATGCGTAAATATGATTCGATTTCGATGAAATTTTAGTATGTGGCAGAGAACCACCCGGGCACGAACCCTATTGAAAACGGGCGAATGAGGTCAAAGGTCAGGCAGGGCATAAGAGCGAATTTATTTCATTGCCCTTATGCGTCTTAACTTGCGTAAAAATGGTTCGATTTCGATGAAATTTTAGTACGTATTAGGAAGCCACTGGGGACGAACCCTATTGAAAATGGGCGAAACGGGATCAAAAGTCAGGGCATAAAAGCGGGATTTTTCCATTTCCCTTATGCGTCATAACTTGCGTAAAAACGGTTCGATTTCGATGAAATTTTAGTATGTGGTAGGGAGCCACTGGGGACGAACCCTATTGAAAATGGGCAAAATGGGGTCAAAGGTCAGGACACTGGAGTGGGATCCATTCCATTGCCCTTGCGAATCATAACTTACCTAAAAATTTTTCGATTGCGACAAAACGTTATCATGTTGTTCCGGATGTATAGTGAATCGGTTATGTTGAATATCAACGAAATGAGGTCATAGGTCATTGCACAAAAGCAAGATTTATTCCATAGCCAATATTCTCATAACTTGCGTAAAATTGCTTCTATTGCGACAAAACATTAGTATGTTATTCTTGAGGTATAGTGAACCGGTTCTTTTGAATATCATCAAAATGGGGTCAAAGGTCAGGACACAGGAGCGAGATTTATTCCACAGCCATTATCCTTATAACTTGAGTAATAAATTTTGGTATGTTGGAAAGCGTATTATAATCGATGCGTTGCATAATTTTACTAACTTGTTTTTTTAATAACCCAGCTTTGATGACGCTAGGACGTTTTGCAATGATCCATCCATTGTTGCCCAGAAACTGCAGCCTTGCACTAAGTTTTGAATGCCTTGAGTTGGCCTGCTTAGTATATATTTTGTTCTGAATTTATTTGTTCTGTATTTGTTTTAAAAAAAAAAACTTTAAAAATCACGAAAAACGCGCTATATCATAATATGCTTTGCATTTAAACATTTATTATCGTTTGAAATATCGAAAATGTCAAGGTTTTTTTGAGTCAAAATCAGATTACCGACATTCGATTTCACCGAAGCAACGGTGACGTCATATAAGTGGTAAGCATAGCCCACTGGAAAGAAGAGGCCCTGAAACGATTTAGTCATGTGACCAAGAAGGTCTCAACTTCTATGCTCTGAACTGCAGGTGAAGTACATTAGTCCGTTAATATTGTGACTATTTTCCCCTCGCATAATTATTTGGCGGGAGGCGTGGCTAATTAACTGTAATTGAAACTTGATTGGGGGTTTTAATTAACAGAGAGTTATAATTTAAACACTTGCTAGGGGCGGTATATAAAGACAAGATCTTCTAGCACTTTGAATTCAAGTGGCGAGTTGCAGGTGTTTGCCACGAGAACAAAGAGCCCATAAACGGAAATGGGACGGGTCACAGTTGAAGAGTTCTCTCCCATGGCTCAAAAGTTATTTAGACGGCAGGCGTGTTTGAAACTTTTGTCTGTGCCGCACGCGAAACAATGGGAAAGCTCTTGGACTTGAAGAGCGTTTACTAATAAATACGTCGCGATTTCAAGTGGTAAAATTCACCGCGTACCACTTCTTGGAGACGGGAGATTGTTGTTGTGTAGAAGAATCCGTTTGATAGCCGAGAGAACGAGGAAGGAGATTTCCTCGCGCTGGAACAATTGTCGCCGTCTGCTGCTCTTGAAATTCTTAGCATAAGAAGTGAAGCCAGCTAAAAACATAAGCTTGTCACCACGCCAAGTCCCGGTGGGAACTTGAAGGGCATAGATTTTGTTAACGATTTTCGAGAAGCATGGAGGGGTGCATACTTGGTGTAACCAGGAGAGATAAGAAGAGGAACTCGTGGATCCGAAAAATGACAAGAGTGGAAGACATCATGATCAGAGTTAAATCCCTGAAATGGCAATGGGCTGGACATACTGCCAGAAGGACAGATCATCGATGGACAGCCGAAATTTTAGATTGGATTCCAAGGGACAGGAAAAGACCCAGAAGAAGACCACATGGGAGATGGGTGGATGAAATTCGAAAGTATGCGGGAGTGACATGGAGGAGACTGGCACAAGACAGACCGTTGTGGAGGAAACTTGGGGAGACCTTCGTCCAGCAGTGGATTGATAATGGTTGACAATGATGATGATGATGATGATGATGATATTGGCAGCAATTACATTGGGTTTCCTAGTATAGGCGACCTAGTCTCATCGTTGGGACTTAAAAGCGTTGTGTTTCATATGAGCTCGTACGAGTTAGTCGCAAGAACTCATATGCCGCAAAGAAATTAAATTTAAGAAAAGAACTAACACTTCGGTTACATGCTTGAATAGGGGTATCTGTAAAGGAAGAAAACTATGGCTTATTTTAAACTAATACACAGACACTCGTACCCATTTGCAGAGCAGCGAGAAGAAAAACACGTTGATTTAAGAAACAAATATAAAATTTATTTTGGGTATATTGCTTAATTTTAGAACAATTTAATGGTGGGACCCGTTTAAATTATAACACATCTCTACAAAAGGAAGTTATGGTTTAACTTGAGAAATGTAAAAGTACCAATATCCCTAACAATCCAACCAGTACGAGCTGAGTAATAATATTTCATTTCTAAATCTTAACTGAATACTCAGCAAGCAAGGGATTGAAATAATTGGATGATGTCTTACCCTATATAGAACTTCTGCTGGGCTGATCGATCCGGCGGTTGAGGAAAGCGCTGGTTGTCTGGAGCCGTGGGCTTCGACTGGTATCCTTCGTGGATAAAACACAGCCGGTAGTTATCTAAGATTCTTTCTTTACTTTGCTTGGTTGTCTACAGTTCCTTCCTTCGCGACGACGGACTTCTGGAACCCCGCAGAGTTAGGCATTTTTTTGCCTACCGCTGACTCTTCCGACCAAAATTTCCACACACCACTCCGACCAAAATTACTGTGCCCCATGTTCGCAAAAACAACTTCTCTCCCCGTCTCTTTCTCTCTCTCTTGCGCTCTCTCTCTCTGTTTTTCTGTCCGTTTTTCGCCCCGTCAAATTTCAAGTTTTTTCCTTTTATTTTAGTTTTCGCTTTCCCTTATCGTCCTGCTGCGAGGCGTGTCCTTACCTCGAGAAGACGTCCCTTGCCCCTTCATTGGTTCTGGATCCCCCTACTCTCGTACGCAAGTGGTCCGCTTGTCCAGTTGCTGCCGGCCAGTGGCTACTTTTGGGCAGATGTTCTCTGGGCCTGCTGACCATCTGCTGAGCTAAGCCCTTTTAAAAATTTATTTGGCAGTAACTGTCACCGCGTTGTTGTGTTCTATTTTCGTAGTATCCGATCAAACCCTTTTTAAAACTTGAAGACTGCTCGAAGGCACGTATGCCCGACTGAAATATGTTCTCCAACCACGCTCTTGGATGACATTTATTGCCTAGTCTTATCTTCTTACCAGCCTTAAAATTTCTTTCTTAAATTTCCGCCGTATGGCCGCCACTACGTCCATTGTTGCTACGGAAGCACTATGCAATTCGCAATGCTGTTGCTTCTCGCCTGCCGGGAATGGAAGAAAATACGTTTTGACTTGTTTACGAAATTTCGCACTTGGCCTGCAGTTTGCAATTTAGCTCTCTTTTCCCTCGCGGAAGGAAAAGTGGAGAAAAGAAAAGAAAAGAACCCAGCGAATCGCTGTGCGGCCTGGGTTGGGATGATAGTTCGTGCACCTAATTACAAATTACTCCAATTAAGCCGTTACATAAATAATTATGTTAATTAATTAACATAATTAAAACAATTAAATTGGAACTTGAATCCCGAATTTGAGCAATTATATACTGAAAGCAATGTGCCCGAAATTAGAATAATTGTCGCGGCAACAAGCTGATGAATAACCAGCACGAACTTTACCTGAAAACTTTCATCCATACCAGCCGGACCACCGATACCTGCCGGAAGGAGCCATTTCAGCTAAAATGCAGAGAGAGACAAAATAATCACGGCATCGCCTCGCTCACCCAGAGAGAGAGAGGAGGAATAACCAGCCTCAGGAAACACGGAGGAGCCCTCTGCAGAGAGAGAGAGAGAGAGAGAGCGTCTGAAGTAACCGCTAGCCTCTTCGTGTTCAAGTAGGGGGAAACTTTTGTGTGTGTGTCTGAGTGCGCACGTCCAGTGACTAGGAACGACGTCGTTTTGGCCACAGCATGGAAAGAGCAAAAAATGGAAGTTAAGATCACACTACCTGTGTGAGTGTTTGTGTTTGTTTTTGTCATCAATACTTTGGATACTCGAGGTTTTAATCAGTATTTTCTTTGCGGCCCATTGTGAACGAAAAGACTTTTTGTTAGGACACATTTTCTGAAACACCGAAGAGGGCCAGAGCTTGCCGGAAATTATAGCTTTTATTATTGCGTGAAGAATCCAGTGTAAATTATGCCTGTATCTATTAAATCCCAGTTTTAATTGTTATACTGTGCCCCCATTGGTTTATTGGTGTACTGTGTAGGCTAAGTAGCCAACGAGGTATATTTGCGGATCCAGCGATCGAATCGCAGTCCGGAAATATTTGGCATCCTGACATCTGAAGCGCAAAGGTCGTAACAAAAGTGGTGATCAGCACTGGGATCCGTAGAGCACCTCAGAAGCACAGTACATATGCTAACTTTTGCAACTTGCATAATAAGTTGAGCTCAAAGTTTCAAAAATGGAAGGGATTACAAAAATATTAGATGAACTGAAAGATGAACTCAGAAATGGACTGAAAACTTCCAAAGAAAGTTTTGAGTAGCAGCTCAAACAACAACAAGAAAGTTTTGAGCAAAGCTTACAACAGCAGAAAGAAAGTCTTGAGCAGCAGCTCAAACAACAACAAGAAAGTTTTGAGCAAAGCTTACAACAGCAGAAAGAAAGTCTTGAGCAGCAGCTCAAACAACAACAAGAAAGTTTTGAGCAAAGCTTACAACAGCAGAAAGAAAGTCTTGAGCAGCAGCTCAAACAACAACAAGAAAGTTTTGAGCAAAGCTTACAACAGCAGAAAGAAAGTCTTGAGCAGCAGACGGGCAACATAAATCAGCTGATAGCTAGAATTGGGGAGTATGAGGAAAAATTTGATAAAAGAATAGAAGATACCAACTTGCGTATCGATCAGTTGGAAATTGGGCAGGCAAAATACGTAGACCAAATTGAACAATGTACCCAAAATTTAGAGAGCGTTCGTTATTATGTGCGAGACTCAAAATAGAAATGTAAAGGGAAAACTTTCTGGGGAATTTAATGGTACTAAGTTAGAACAAACTAAATTTTATAGGGATATTGAGATCAGGGTAGGCCGCCCCGGTGGCGCAGTGGTCTAAGGCGCTGGCCTCTAATCATTCGTCCGTAAGGGGTCCGGGTTCGAATCCCGGTCAGGCATGGATGTTGTGTTTGTCTTACGGCACTGGCTCTCTCCCTTCCCTGGAACCAGTGACCCTAAATTAGGGACGGGCGACTGCTTATAGCCCATTGAGTTGCTCACGGTGGTCGTTAAACCTACAATCAAAAAAAAAAAAAAAAAAAAAGATCAGGGTACAACATTGTGAGGCAAAAATAAGTTCGTCGGAATTTAAGTCACCGGGGTTGATGAGCGAAGCTTTGAGTAGGTCTACCCGAATTAAACCAGGCGCGTTTGACGGAAAGGCTAGCTGTGGGGTACACGGGACCCAGTTGTAAATCGTTTCGAGTGTGAACGGCTGGAGCGAAAGGGAGAAAGCATGCACGCTTGCGGCATCATTGAGGATGCAGCTGCTGATATCCTACAAACTTTGTCGGAAGAGAGTCGTTTAAAATATTCTTGTCTCGTCGCTGTCCTGGAACTCAGATTTGGGGAGGAACATTTAAAACAACTCCGTGTTCTTCAGTTGAGAAATCGCAGGCAGGAGGTCAACGAGTCACTTCAAGAGCTCGCGACCGACATCGATCGGATGACAAGGCTTGCGTATGGTCAATGTACGTCGGATATACAAGACACGATGGCGCAGTAACATTTTGTGGAAGCGATTGCTGATCCAGACATTCAGCATTCAGTGCGTATGGCGAATTGTGACTCACTAAAGTCAGCCGTCTTACATGCAATGAAATTTGACTCTTCGCGCCATTCTTGGAGTTCTAGAAAAACAGTTCGTATGACGACTGTAGCAGAAAGTCCGATCAATGCATCAGTCGAAACTAAACTCGAAGAGCTTTTGAATCTCCTTCGCAGACATGTTAAACATCGTTCTGTTTCGTCTCCTGGCCGGGGAAGAAGTGATACGCCGTCTAGAAAAGTGGAGTGCTGGTATTGTAGATAAAGAGGGCATCGCATTTTGGAGTGTAGAAAACGGTTGAGAGAGGGAAAAAGTCTAAGGAACAGACTTCGGGAAACCTTCAGAAGTCAGCTTTGGGGAGCGAGAACTGACGCGGCAAGAGCAGGCCCGCACGGTGAAAGCGCACGTCACAGGTCTTTCTGGGGATTACAGTGGTTTAAGAGTTGAGGGGATTATAAATAAAACTAAATGCCAATTTGTGCTGGATACTGGGGAGGATATTACACTAGTCCGTCCGAATTTTTTTTAGCATATTAAGGAACCTGCAGATTGTGTGAAGGGTAAGCAACGGGTTGAGATTCAAACTGTGAATGGTGAGGGTTTAGTTGCTCTTGGAACCGCAAGCGTCGACATACGAATTGGAAATAAATGCTGCAGACACACAGCAGTGATTGCTAATATCGTTGAAAAATGCATCCTGGGTCTCGATTTTCTTAGCGAGAACGGATATGTTTTGGATCTTAAGAATGGAACCCTGAAGACGGAACATGAGGAAATGGTTCTCATGAGGAGTCAACATGGGCACCTGAGGTCACACAGGGTCACAGTTCTTGCAAAAGAAAAGTGTGTTTTACCAGCAAAAAGTGAAACAATTCTGGCAGGATGTTTGCCTGAGCTTTCACTAGAATTTCCGATGGCAGTATGCGAAATGTCCGAAATTTGCCAGTTACCAAAGAATGTGCTTGTAGCGCGAGCGCTGGTAAAAAACTAAAAACGGCGCATTGTATCCCCGTGAGAATAGCTAACCTAGGTGACGTCGATGTAAAGATAAGGGAAGGGTTAGCACTTTGCTCCTTGAATCCTGTGATTTCGGCGCGTAGCAGCAGAGTAAGGATCCCAACCCAACTAGCGAGTGGGAGGGAGCTGAGAAGTACCGGAGCATCTGCGTGACCTTACGGCGGAGGCCATGGCGGGCATGAGTACGTGTCAGCTAGGAGAGTGGACCGAGATGATATGCAAATTTGCCGATGTTTTTTTCCGCAGGTGAGGATGATTATTGACGAACCAATGTCGTTTTCCATAGAATAGATACGGAAAATAGTGCTCCAATTAAGCAACCGCATAGACGTTTACCTTTAGCTAAACGAGCAGAAGTGGAAGAGATGTTAAGAAATATGGAGAAGCAAGGTGTTATAGAACCTTCATTTAGCCCGTGGGCATCACCTGTTGTTTTAGTCTCTAAGCCTGACGGTACGACTAGATTTTGTTTAGACTACAGGAAACTGAATGAAGTAAGGATTCCTATCCACTACCTAGAATAGATGACACTTTGGATCGTTTGGTTGGAGATGAGTGGTTCTCAACGCTCGATCTAAAAAGTGTCTATTGGCAGGTGGGTATGCATCCAAATGATAAAGAGAAAACTGCCTTTACGACAGGTAATGGTTTGTATCAATTTCGGGTGATGCCCTTTGGATTATGTAATGCGCCCGCCATATTTGAACGTTTAATGGAAACTGTTCTTCGAGGTTTACCGTTTGACATCTGCATGGTCTATCTGGATGACATAATTGTGTGTGGTACTACTTTTGCTAAGCATTTGGATAATTTGAGAGTCGTTTTCACTAGGCTCCGTGAAACTGGGTTAAAATTGAATCCGAAAAAGTGTAGATTTTTGCAAAAGGAAGTGAAGTACCTAGGACATGTAATTTCTGCTGATGGCATAGGGACAGACCCTGAAAAGATTGTGGCAGTCAAAGAATGGCCTCCGCCGACGAATGTTCGGGAGGTGAGAAGTTTCCTTGGGTTATGTTCCTATTACCGGAAATTTATCAGAGGTTTTTCGCAGATAGCCCGACCATTGCATCTGTTAGCGAAAGTTCCCTTTGGGTGGAATGAAGAGTGTCAACGAGCCTTCGCGACACTAAAGACCGCTATTGGCTTATCCCAAAGCGGAATTATCATTCATCCTGGATGTCGATGCTAGTGAAACTGGAGTAGGTGAAGTTTTATCTCAGGTTCAGAATGAACGGAAAAAGTCATTGCGTACTTTAGTAAATCTCTTTCTAAACCGGAACGGAACTACTGTGTTACTAGGAAAGAATTATTGGCTATGGTAAAAGGCATAGAACATTTCCATCATTATTTATTCGGTAGAAAATTCTTGTTGCGAACCGATCATGGCGCTTTGCGTTGGTTGTTTAATTTTAGAAATACGGAGGGACAGGTAGCCAGGTGGATAGAGCGTTTACAAACTTATGATTTCCAGGTACAACATCGGAAGGGAAATGAACATAAGAATGCGTATGCTTTGTCGAAAAGACCCTGTCCGCCTCAATGCAAATCCTGCCTAAGCGCAGAGAGCAATGATCTGCAGCCGTGGACCCAAGCGGTGCGAGAGGCGATAATTCCCCCGACCCCGAATGTACGAGATCCGCTGAGAATAATTTAGAGATCTCAAATTTGTCATGTTGATAGGTCTTAAGGTCCGGTTACACAGAAAAGTCCGAAAACCAAAAAAATTAAAATAGCGGATTTTGAACATTACCTACTTGAATTTTTCGCGAATTGTACGACCACTTCTAAATAATTTAGAGATCTGAAAATTGGCATGCTGATGCCCGGATACCTAGAAAAGTCCGAAAAAAAAAAAAAATCAAAATAGCGGCTTTGGAACATTGTCTGCTTGAATTTTTCGCGAATTGTTCGACCACTTCTAAATAATTTAGAGATCTGAAAATTGGCATGCTGATAGATCTTAATGTCCGGATACCTAGAAAAATCCGAAAACCAAAGAAATCGAAATAGCGGTTTTGGAACATTGTCTGCTTGAATTTTTCACGAATTGTTCGACCACTTCTAAATAATTTAGAGATCTCAAATTTGTCATGCTGATAGGTCTTAAGGTCCGGATACATAGAAAAGTCCGAAAACCAAAAAAAAAATAAAATGGCGGATTTAGAACATCATCTACTTGAAATTTTCGCGAATTGTACGACCACTTCTAAATAATTTAGAGATCTGAAAATTGGCATGCTGATAGATCTTAATGTCCGGATACCTAGAAAAGTCCGAAAACCAAAAAAAATCAAAATAGCGGCTTTGGAACATTGTCTGCTTGAATTTTTCGCGAATTGTTCGACCACTGCTAAATAATTTAAAGATCTCAAATTTGTCATGCTGATAGGTCTTAAGGTCCGGATACATAGAAAAGTCCGAAAACCAAAAAAAAAATAAAATGGCGGATTTAGAACATCATCTACTTGAAATTTTCGCGAATTGTAGGACCACTTCTAAATAATTTAGAGATCTGAAAATTGGCATGCTGATAGATCTTAATGTCCGGATACCTAGAAAAGTCCGAAAACCAAAAAAATCAAAATAGCGGCTTTGGAACATTGTCTGCTTGAATTTTTCGCGAATTGTTCGACCACTTCTAAAGAATTTAAAGATCTCAAATTTGTCATGCTGATAGGTCTTAAGGTCCGGAGACATAGAAAAGTCCGAAAACCAAAAAAAAAAATTAAAATGGCGGATTTAGAACATCATCTACTTGAATTTTTCGCGAATTGTTCGACCACTTCTAAATCATCATCATCATCATTGTCAACCATTATCAATCCACTGCTGGACGAAGGTCTCCCCAAGTTTCCTCCACAACGGTCTGTCTTGTGCCAGTCTCCTCCATGTCACTCCCGCATATTTACGAATTTCATCCACCCATCTCCCATGTGGTCTTTTTCTGGGTCTTTTCCTGTCCCTTGGAATCCAATCTAAAATTTCGGCTGTCCATCTATGGTCTGTCCTTCTGGCAGTATGTCCAGCCCATTGCCATTTCAGGGATTTAACTCTGATCATGATGTCTTCCACTCTCGTCATTTTTCGGATCCACGAGTTCCTTTTCTTATCTCTCCTGGTTATACCAAGCATGCACCTCTCCATGCTTCTTTGAGTTGTTTGCAGCCTTTGTATGTCTCTTTTAGTTAAGGTCCACGTCTCTGCACCATACGTAAGCACTGGAAGGATGCATTGATCAAACACTTTTCTTTTAAGACATAATGGCATATTGCTCTTGAAAATTATGCTGTTTCTTCCAAAAGCTCTCCAGGCAAGTTTTGTACGCCGATTAATTTCTTCATCAATGTGACCCTCACTTGATATCTGCTGTCCAAGATAAACATATGTATCTGTTATCTCCAGTTTTTCTCCATCAATCGATAAATCTTCATTTCTTGTAAAAGCATTGAACATCACTTTTGTCTTCTGAAAGTTCATTTTTAATCCCACTTCTTTACTCTTGTCAGCAAGTTCCTGGATCATACTCTGCAGCTCTGATGGGGTAGTTGCAAAAATGACTACGTCATCAGCAAAACGAAGGTGGGTTAGATAATCTCCATTAATCTTTATCCCTTTGTTTTCCCAGTTCAGTGATTGAAAGACATTTTCCAATGTGGCATTAAAGAGCTTCGGAGATATGGTGTCACCTTGTCTCACTCCCTTTCCAATTTTTATGTGTGTTGTATTTTCAAACAGCCGAATCTTTGCACTTGCATTTTCATAGATGTTATTAATAATATTAATGTATGCATCCTCAATACCGCAGGATTTCAGAGCCGTGGTAACTGCTGATGGTTTCACCGAATCAAAGGCTTTTTCATAATCGATAAAAGCCATGCACAATGGAAGTTCATATTCCCTCGCTCTTTCAATTAGTTCTCTCAGTACGTGGATATGATCTATTGTGCTGTAGCCACTCCTGAATCCAGCTTGTTCTCTCGGTTGAGCCATGTCCAGTGTTACCTTCAAGCGGTGTGAAAGAACTTTAGTGAAGATTTTATAAACCACTGATAGGAGGCTGATAGGTCTGTAGTTCCTGAGATCCTCAATGTCACCTTTTTTATGTAGCAGGATCATTGTAGCGTTGTTCCAATCCTCAGGAATCTTCCCTTCATTAAGGCATCGAGTGAAAATTTGGGCGAGTACTGTTTCAATTTCTCCACTTGCTTCTTGTATGATGTCTATAGTAATTCCATCTTCTCCTGGAGCTTTCCCCCGCTTCATGTTCTTGATTGCATGAGCAACTTCTGCTGGGAGGACTGGAAGAACTCTGGTACCTTTCATGATGTCTGGAGTACATGTATCATCCCTTTCATATAATTTGGAGTAGAAATCTTTCACTCTTGTCAAAATTTCGCCTCTATTTCTTGTTATAGAACCATCTTCTTTTCTCAGAGCCATAATCTGTTTTCTTCCCTTACTGAGATGTCCCTTTGCTATCTTAAGGCTTTGGTTGTTTTCAATTGCTTTCCTCACTAGCTCACAGTTGAATTTCCTTACGTCTTCAGTGATACTTTTTCGTGTTGTCTTGCATAGCTCTATATATTCCACTTTGGAAGTCACATCTTCTTTAGTTGTCCTCATCTCTCTTCTTTTTTGCATCAACATTTTGGTTTTTCCTGATAATTTGTTCACATGCAACTTGTTCTTAGACCCAGCTAATTTTGTTGCTGTTTCCATTAGAGCTTTGGAAACTTCTAAATAATTTAGAGAATTGGCATGCGGATCGATCTTAAGGTCCAGACACCTAGAGAAGTCTACAAACCAAAAAATAAAATGGCCGGCTTTGGAATAGTGTCTCATTGAATTTTTCTACCACTTAGAAATGTCTGAAAACCAAAACATTCCTAAGGTCGGCTTAGCTTTACTGTTTGAAATGCTGATAGGTTTGAAGATATTGATTCCTGAAACGTTGAAATGCTGTGAAAATTCCATGAAATTTTGATTTAAAATTAAGGTGCGTCTGCTCCGTTTTACGTCGAATCGTGAATCGTAAGCATTGACGCTATGTAAAAGAGGTGTTTATCTTAAATTACATTTCTTTTCCTGGACTACTTTTCCCTTTCTTTAATTCTACGTTCAATAGAAGTTAGTTTTCTCTAATGTTACTTCGAAATGTTACAGATGAAAGCTTTCCAAGCGTAGATTCCAGAATATCACTCAAAAGCATTGGAATTATCATCTGTCAGATCAATCATTTTGCTATTATCACCTCATCCTCAAAGAGAAAACGAGAAACACGTGTGTGGTTGATGACTTGGCGCGAAATTTATCCCACCAACAAAACGCGCCCTCTCTCTTTCTCTCTCTCTCTCTTGAAGATACTTTTTTTCCAGAACGCTCTTCAAAGTGACGGATCATTGCGTATCAGAGAACACCAACTGTCGTTGCCAGATAAGAATAATAAACTGTGATTTATCGGACCATAAAACTAGAAACTAGAGGCACACCTCTTACGTCGTCTCCCTCCCATGATGACATCAGGACTGTGTTCCAACGCGTGGAGGGGTTATCGGAGTTAGCGAACTGCGAGAGAGAGAGAGAGAGAGAGAGAGAAGAAAAAGATCTCTAGCTTTTTCTATCGTATATCTGTGTGGATCGCGCATCTCCGGAAACGCATTTGGGATCGATAAGAACGTTGCCTTCACGGACTTCTCTGCTAAACGGGAGTCGTGAGAGTCCGCCGGTTCTGATTCGTCGATGACTTTGCTCAAACGCGCAACAATGCAGGATGGACATCGAAGTGGATGATCGCTCTCTTAAAGTACAGATCATATTTCTGCTTCTTCGGAAAACTTTCCAAAGAAGATATCATCTAGCAAAACCGTTAGAACGTTTGAATTACGTATTATTTTCTAACTTCAAAGCGCACGGAGAAAGTTTTGTGTCCCTGAACATAATCGAATTTTGAGATTTTTTTTTTTATGATGTAGGACTACGTCTAACTCTATGGATAGTATGGGATGACTTACGGCCGACCACCTAAGTAAAAAAAAAAAAAAAGGTTCCAATTGAAATCATTATAGCGTTAAAAATACGTGCCGTACACTAATCGTGGTAGCATATTCGTAAACAGCAGGAGTCCAATTCGCGTATTGCGTAATACATTGTGCGCGCGACACTTCCTTCGCTCCGTGTGCGCATGATGCAATATGGGTGTGCCACCGCGTTTGACTCAGTCTATCTCGCCAACCGCGAGAACAACAAGACTGTGCATGGTATCGTTGTAAAGCTCTCGTCGAGATCTATTAAAACATGTAAAGAACATATTGCAGTGGTTTAAACTAAAAATTTTTAAAATTGTTTTCGTGTGAACGGGTTAACATTTTTGACAATGCCGCGGAATTCACAGAATGCACACAAGCCAAATTGGAGTAAATCAAAACGAGAGGCAAGAGCAAGTGATGAGGAATGTAAGAAGCCCAAGAAGACATAACACCACGTTGGGTAATTCGTGTATCGATCTGCTTTGCGTTCGCAATGTATCCAGAATTATTTGTAAAAATTGTGTAAGCTACTTTTCATATCATAGACCTGTGTTGGCTATAACAAATTAAATAGACGTTTTAACCATACTCTATAACGAAGTAAATTTCTCCGTCATTTCTGTCCACGCCAGGATTCGAACCCGGATCCCCTCATTCCGGAATAAGTCACTCTACCAATTGAGCTACGCGCACGTTTTATTCTGATTCCTATCTGCCTTTATGTCGTGTGCGTCCTTCTGGCAGGTACGTCACATCTCCTGGTACGTTACATCATCTCCCCTTATTATTATTTTTTTTTTTTTTTTTTGAAGTGCTGGAGAAGGGATTCTCTTATTTTTCCTATCTCGCGGTGTGGAAATAACATCACACCATTGCGAGATTTTGAACGGTCGGGTCATCCGGATAGTTCGGGCGCCATTGTAACGAAGTAAATTTCTCCGTCATTTTTGTCCACGCCAGGATTCGCACCCGGATCCCCTCATTCCGGAATAAGTCACTCTACCAATTGAGCTACGCGGACGTTTTATTCTGATTCCTATCTGCCTTTATGTCGTGTGCGTCATTCTGGCAGGTACGTCACATCTCCTGGTACGTTACATCATCTCCCCCTTATTATTATTATTTTTTTTTTTTTGAAGTGCTGGAGAAGGGATTCTCTTATTTTTCCTATCTCGCGGTGTGGAAATAACATCACACCATTGCGAGATTTTGAACGGTCGGGTCATCCGGATAGTTCGGGCGCCATTATAACGAAGTAAATTTCTCCGTCATTTTTGTCCACGCCAGGATTCGCACCCGGATCCCCTCATTCCGGAATAAGTCACTCTACCAATTGAGCTACGCGCACGTTTTATTCTGATTCCTATCTGCCTTTATGTCGTGTGCGTCCTTCTGGCAGGTACGTCACATCTCCTGGTACGTTACATCATCTCCCCCTTATTATTATTTTTTTTTTTTTTTTTTGAAGTGCTGGAGAAGGGATTCTCTTATTTTTCCTATCTCGCGGTGTGGAAATAACATCACACCATTGCGAGATTTTGAACGGTCGGGTCATCCGGATAGTTCGGGCGCCATTATAACGAAGTAAATTTCTCCGTCATTTTTGTCCACGCCAGGATTCGAACCCGGATCCCCTCATTCCGGAATAAGTCACTCTACCAATTGAGCTACGCGGACGTTTTATTCTGATTCCTATCTGCCTTTATGTCGTGTGCGTCATTCTGGCAGGTACGTCACATCTCCTGGTACGTTACATCATCTCCCCCTTATTATTATTTTTTTTTTTTTGAAGTGCTGGAGAAGGGATTCTCTTATTTTTCCTATCTCGCGGTGTGGAAATAACATCACACCATTGCGAGATTTTGAACGGTCGGGTCATCCGGATAGTTCGGGCGCCATTATAACGAAGTGAATTTCTCCGTCATTTCTGTCCACGCCAGGATTCGAACCCGGATCCCCTCATTCCGGAATAAGTCACTCTACCAATTGAGCTACGCGCACGTTTTATTCTGATTCCTATCTGCCTTTATGTCGTGTGCGTCCTTCTGGCAGGTACGTCACATCTCCTGGTACGTTATATCATCTCCCTTATTATTATTTTTTTTTTTTGAAGTGCTGGAGAAGGGATTCTCTTATTTTTCCTATCTCGCGGTGTGGAAATAACATCACACCATTGCGAGATTTTTGAACGGTCGGGTCATCCGGATAGTTCGGGCGCCATTATAACGAAGTAAATTTCTCCGTCATTTTTGTCCACGCCAGGATTCGAACCCGGATCCCCTCATTCCGGAATAAGTCACTCTACCAATTGAGCTACGCGCACGTTTTATTCTGATTCCTATCTGCCTTTATGTCGTGTGCGTCCTTCTGGCTGGTACGTCACATCTCCTGGTACGTTACATCATCTCCCCCTTATTATTATTATTATTTTTTTTTTTTGAAGTGCTGGAGAAGGGATTCTCTTATTTTTCCTATCTCGCGGTGTGGAAATAACATCACACCATTGCGAGATTTTGAACGGTCGGGTCATCCGGATAGTTCGGGCGCCATTATAACGAAGTAAATTTCTCCGTCATTTTTGTCCACGCCAGGATTCGAACCCGGATCCCCTCATTCCGGAATAAGTCACTCTACCAATTGAGCTACGCGGACGTTTTATTCTGATTCCTATCTGCCTTTATGTCGTGTGCGTCCTTCTGGCAGGTACGTCACATCTCCTGGTACGTTACATCATCTCCCCCTTATTATTATTTTTTTTTTTTTTTTTTTTGAAGTGCTGGAGAAGGGATTCTCTTATTTTTCCTATCTCGCGGTGTGGAAATAACATCACACCATTGCGAGATTTTGAACGGTCGGGTTATCCGGATAGTTCGGGCGCCATTATAACGAAGTAAATTTCTCCGTCATTTTTGTCCACGCCAGGATTCGCACCCGGATCCCCTCATTCCGGAATAAGTCACTCTACCAATTGAGCTACGCGGACGTTTTATTCTGATTCCTATCTGCCTTTATGTCGTGTGCGTCCTTCTGGCTGGTACGTCACATCTCCTGGTACGTTACAACTCGACTAGCCCATTTCAACTCACCGATCTGCGAATCGTAGTCCTACGTTCCAAACTGACGACTCAATCAGAACTGAGCCTACTCGTATTTTTTGTTATTGTGCCGTATCATTTCCAAGGAACATCGTAAATTTTGGCAACACGAATTTTATTTTGTTGTGCATCTGTTGACTGTCTGGCCGCATTACCTTCACGTGTGCGGAAAAGATTGTAAGGATTATAAATACATGAAAACTTGCCTTAAGGATTTGTAATATCGGTAATCCAGTCCGGATTCAAAACACAAGCCTAAAAGAACGGCCTGAAAATAACACTCGGTGCCCAGGGTCAGAAAAATGGCATGGTTTCCAGAAAAACAAACTCCTTTACCAAGGTATAAAATTGAACCTGCCACGAGATACAAACAACCAGAGAAACAAACGGGTCTCGAACCAGCTGGGCAAGGGTCGACAATTTCTTGCTGGTCAAACGGGTCGGGTCAAGGTATTCCTGACCAGATTTCGACCAGGTTTTGTTTCCGTTTTATTTTTAAAATGAAAAAAAAATCAAAGACAAAATGCACATTGAAGATTTTTATGGTCTACACTGAAGAGCAGTTGAATTAGAGACAGCTGGCGTTATGCAAATGTGGCGCTGTGGGTAGCCCTGTAAACGGAAGCGACATGACGTATGCAGCCATCCAACAATATAAGGAGTGATGCGACGGTAATCAGTTAGAGTCGGACGCAGTATGGGTAAGACGATAGATCTAAGCGTAGTTGATCGTGGGCAAATTGTCGGGGCCCGACGAATGGGTCACTCCATCTCAGAACTCACGCAGGCACAGGGATTTTCACGAGCCACCGTGTCACAGGTTCACCGTGAGTACATTGAATCGGGTAAAACCATCCCTGCAAGGGCCAGCATCCGAGGACAACAGCGTGTGGATGAGCGGGGTCATCGTCGGCTAGCTCGCATTGTAACAGCGGATAGACGGGCCACAGTGCAAGAAATCCCTCGGCAATTTAACGCTGGTGCACAAACACGTGTAAGCAGCCACACCATCCAGAACCATCTCTTCGCCATGTGGTACAGAAGCCATCATCCCACGAGGGTACCGCTGCTGACCACACATCACAGGGTGCAAAGATTACCATGGGCGCGGGAACATCGCCACTGGACCCTAGACATGTGGGAAAATGTTGCCTGGACTGATGAGTCGAGATTCACGTTGGTACATGCGGATGACAGGATACGAGTACGGCGCAAACCACATGAAGCGATGGATCCTTCTTGCCAGCAGGGTACTCTACAAGCTGGTGGGGATGGCATTCTCGTCTGGGAACTGTTTACGTGGACTGAAATGGGACCCCTGGTACGTGTGACATCGTCCCTCACAGGTCAACGTTACCGGGATATCCTGGACGACCATTTGCCCGAATTGTATCCGAATGGTTGTATGAACACTTCACCGACGTGACCTCGCTTCCTTGGCCAGATAGTTCACTTGACCTCAATCTCATCGAGCACATCTGGGATGCCATCGAGAGAGATGACCCCCTCCATCAAATCTTCGTGAACTGTGGGAGCTTGTTCAGGGCTCGTGGATCCGTATGGCTTCCAAACGCTCTTGGTGTCTTGTCGAGTCCATGCCGAGACGAATCGCCGCCGTCATCAGGGCGAAAGGTGGTGCTACACGTTACCACACAGGTATCTCTAATTCAATTGCTCTTCAGTGTATGCTAGTACCAGATGAGTGGAAACTGATTTTTCATGCAAAAATATTGCCGTCTCTTTAATATAGCAAACGATTTTCACCAATCGACGATACCATATCTTAAAACGATACTTCCTTTGTGTTTGTTTTCAGTGCGATTGTCCGGAGCAAGATACAGGAAAACGCCTATCGCTTCCTTCTCTGGTGATTCACTCTCTCACACCTCTCGTGTCACATTGTAAGACTGCGAGTTACTTTCCACATCGCATCTTTTGCACTGAGGATTCAGAGGTTTTTCGTTTGACATGCTAACATCCCGTTCCGTTGCAGGTCGTGTCTGAATTAATGCCTCATTTGTTAATATGGATGACTTTAATATTAAGGAGGTTGAAAAACCAACAAATACGTTCTTGTTGAAAACAAAAAAGAGAAGAGTGAATGCTGGAAATTGTTTCGTCTCATTAAGAAATCGGAATATGTTTCACGGCAGCATCATATTTTACAAACTTGGGGCGATTTGAAAGTTTGGGAAACGTGAATCTTGATTTCATGAGTGCTCTTTCCTTCTGGGGAGTACTATACCGTGCAAATTAATTGCTACAAGCTATTTTGTTCTCAGAATTGTAATGCGATCGCCAGTTGATGTCGAAAACCCACGTAAACCGGTTTTATCAGCTGTGAGGTGGTGTGACTGTTAGAACTTGACAGTAAGAATGTGATTTGACCGGTTTTAAACAGGAAATAGGCGCTTCAGCTTTAGTTGTGAGCTTTCGTGTGTGAAAGGTGGGTATTTCCCCAAGGAAGCGTGCAAAAATATTACACTGAAGGATCACACTTCTATGACAGTGAGAGATATCGCTTCTGCAGTTGGTGTAGGCAAATCAAGTGTGTCAAGACTGCTTACGCTATACAATGCATCTGAATCATCGTCTCCACAAAGGAGAGGTAAATGTGGAAGAAAACGAAAAACAACTCCACGAACCGATAAATAGCTAATCAGAAATAGGAAAATGAATCCAAAAAAAACAAGCACCACCCTTCAGAGATATTTATTGGCTAGTGGTTGTGATGTTAGTGATTCAACTGTACGCCATTGGCTTCTGGAAGTTGGTCGGAAGGCAAGAAGGCCAACGAAAAAACAATATTTGAATGAGAAAATGAAGATAAGGCGTTTAGCATGGGCCAAAAAATATAAATCATGTACTGCTGACGACTGGAAAAAGGCAATTTTCAGTGATGAAACTCATTTATTTGTGCAGGGTTACCAAGCAAATGTCGTTAGACGAAGCAACTGTGAACCCTTAAGACCTGAGCATGTCAAACAAACTGTAAAACACCCTCTGAAACAGATGTTTTGGGGTTTTTTCTCATCAAATGGCACTGGAAGCTTAGTTCCTGTTCAAGGTATGATGAATTCAGCCAAGTACGTAGAAATATTACAACGTAGGATTGTTCCATTCTTGCAAACTTTTGACGGAACATTTCAACATGACTTGGCCCCATGTCACAATTCGAAATTGGTCAAGAATGTCAAGCTGGAAAATCAAATGCATTTGCTTGATTGGCCTGGAAATTCACCAGACGTAAATCCCATGTGGAATATTTTGAAGAGACGTTTAGGTAAAATGGACTATATAACCAGAGAACGCATGATAACGAATGCTATAAAAGTGTGGTTACACGATTATGAAGTCAAAAATATGTGCATTCAATTAGTGGAGTTAGTGCCAAAACGAATTCAAGAAGTCATTTCTGCTAAAGGAGGACATACTTCATACTAATAAAGGTATTTTTTTGGAGGTTTAACGACCACCGTGAGCAACTCAATGGGCTATAAGCAGTCGCCCGTCCTTAATTTAGGGTCACTGGTTCACGGGAAGGGAGAGAGCCAGTGCCGTAAGACAAACACAACATCTATGCCTGACCGGGATTCGAACCCGGACCCCTTACGGACGAATGATCAGAGGCCTGCGCCACCGAGGCGGCACAGGTATTTATCAGTGTATATCAAAGCATAGAATGATGTAAAGGCATAGTTTGAGAAAAAAGAATGGATTTTTACTTTGTCCCAATTAATTTTCACAGTATAGTAATGATGAAATCAATATCCACGTTTTGGAAACTTTCAACTCATCAGAAACTGGTGAAAATTGTTATTTTTCACCAGTTTATAGTAATGATGAAATCAATATCCACGTTTTGGAAACTTTCAACTCATCAGAAACTGGTGAAAATTGTTATTGCTGTGAAGCATATTCTGAAGCTTGATATGTTATCAAGAAAAAAGGAAAAACTGAAATTAAGCATACAACAAGTTACTGAATTCAAAAATGTTGACTACAGCTGCATCAAAATTAAGCGGAACAACTTAAAATTACTGCGGAGAGAATTTTGGACTCTCGTAGATGTGTTTGAAAACGTGTGTTAAACATTTAGAACGACAGTTTCAACACCTTCTGTATAAATGAGTTAATTACACGTTTCCGTAATACATTTACACAATTCCTATATAACACACAATACCCACTGCGGAGAGAGTTTTTGAACGCTTTGTATATACACTATACTGACATAAGTCACCGGACGCACTTTCAAAAGAAAATGAACGGATCTGCTGCGTTGTTAAGATGCGCGGTACAGTTGCAAACGGTATAAAAACAAGCCTGCAGCTGACCGCGATCATATCGCACTGTGAGGTTGAGTGAAAATGTCGCTGAACTGACTTTGAGAAAGGAAAGATTGTTGGGTGTTATATTAGTGGGTTGTCCATAAGAGAAACCGAGAGGCGTTTAAACATACCCAAGTCAACTGTTTTGGATGTACTGAATAAGTGGAAGACACATGGCGTGCCTGAAGCAGTAAAACGTACCGGCAGACCAAAGAAACTGACTTTGAGAAAGGAAAGATTGTTGGGTGTTATATTAGTGGGTTGTCTATAAGAGAAACCGAGAGGCGTTTAAACATACCCAAGTCAACTGTTTTGGATGTACTAAATAAGTGGAAGACACATGGCGTGCCTGAAGCAGCAAAACGTACCGGCAGACCAAAGAAACTGACTTTGAGAAAGGAAAGATTGTTGGGTGTTATATTAGTGGGTTGTCCATAAGAGAAACCGAGAGGCGTTTAAACATACCCAAGTCAACTGTTTTGGATGTACTAAATAAGTGGAAGACACATGTGCGTGCCTGAAGCAGTAAAATGTACCGGCAGACCAAAGAAACTGACTTTGAGAAAGGAAAGATTGTTGGGTGTTATATTAGTGGGTTGTCCATAAGAGAATAATACAAGCCTGCAGCTGACCGCGATCATATCGCACTGTGAGGTTGAGTGAAAATGTCGCTGAACTGACTTTGAGAAAGGAAAGATTGTTGGGTGTTATATTAGTGGGTTGTCTATAAGAGAAACCGAGAGGCGTTTAAACATACCCAAGTCAACTGTTTTGGATGTACTGAATAAGTGGAAGACACATGGCGTGCCTGAAGCAGTAAAATGTACCGGCAGACCAAAGAAACTGACTTTGAGAAAGGAAAGATTGTTGGGTGTTATATTAGTGGGTTGTCCATAAGAGAATAATACAAGCCTGCAGCTGACCGCGATCATATCGCACTGTGAGGTTGAGTGAAAATGTCGCTGAACTGACTTTGAGAAAGGAAAGATTGTTGGGTGTTATATTAGTGGGTTGTCTATAAGAGAATAATACAAGCCTGCAGCTGACCGCGATCATATCGCACTGTGAGGTTGAGTGAAAATGTCGCTGAACTGACTTTGAGAAAGGAAAGATTGTTGGGTGTTATATTAGTGGGTTGTCCAAAAGAGAATAATACAAGCCTGCAGCTGACCGCGATCATATCGCACTGTGAGGTTGAGTGAAAATGTCGCTGAACTGACTTTGAGAAAAGAAAGATTGTTGGGTGTTATATTAGTGGGTTGTCCATAAGAGAAACCGAGAGGCGTTTAAACATACCCAAGTCAACTGTTTTGGATGTACTGAATAAGTGGAAGACACATGGAGTGCCTGAAGCAGCAAAACGTACCGGCAGACCAAAGAAAATCAGTGATAGAGGACGTCGAAGCCTCAGGAGTGTCGTTACAGCTAATCGACGGAGTACTGCACAAGACCTCAGTGTACAGGTGAGTAAAAATGCTTGAACCTCGGTATGTACACGTACCATTGGCATAGAACTTCATTCCATGGGTTACCGTGGTCGTGCGGCTGCTCATAAGCCTTTCATCTCCACTCGGAAAGTTACTCGTCGTTTAGCATGGTGTAAAGAAAATGTATCGTGGACCGTAGATCAATGGAAACGGGTACTAGGGACTGATGAATCCAGATACACGATCCATCAGTATGATGTCCGTGTGTGGGTATGGCGGCAGCCGGGGGAACGCTATTTACCACAGTGTACTGTTCCTAGAAAAGCTTTTGGAAGAAACAGCATATTTTTCAAGAGCAATATGCCATTATGTCTTAAAAGAAAAGTGTTTGATCAATGCATCCTTCCAGTGCTTACGTATGGTGCAGAGACGTGGACCTTAACTAAAAGAGACATACAAAGGCTGCAGACAACTCAAAGTAGCATGGAGAGGTGCATACTTGGTGTAACCAGGAGAGATAAGAAGAGGAACTTGTGGATCCGAAAAATGACAAGAGTGGAAGACATCATGATCAGAGTTAAATCCCTGAAATGGCAATGGGCTGGACATACTGCCAGAAGGACAGATCATCGATGGACAGCCGGAATTTTAGATTGGATTCCAAGGGACAGGAAAAGACCCAGAAGAAGACCACATGGGAGATGGGTGGATGAAATTCGAAAGTATGCAGGGGTGACATGGAGGAGACTGGCACAAGACAGACCGTTGTGGAGGAAACTTGGGGAGACCTTCGTCCAGCAGTGGATTGATAATGGTTGACAATGATGATGATGATGACTGTTCCTACGATCAAGCTTGGAGGTGTCAGTGTACTCGTTTGGGGGTGTTTTTCGAGGTATGGTCCCTGCCCATTGGTTACTGTTGACAAACCTGTTAACCAGCACGTCTATCTCGATATTCTGGACAATTATGTGTGGAACCCAGCCTTGTTGGTACGGCGAGGTTTGACGATAATTCTGTGTCGTGACTGGCCTTAATCCCATAGAGCACCTATGGGATGAATTAGTGCGCTGCATAAGAAGTTTAGAACGAAGGCCTACTACTAAGCAACAGTTAGCGGCAGCATTATGTACTGAATGGAAGCGCATACCTATCGCTGTGTTCCAAAACCTTGTCGAAAGCATGTCTCGAAGGGTCAGTGGATGCATTAAGGTCAAAGGTGGACCGACACCGTACTAATGTATGTCAATAAATGCTATGTTGTGTTTCTCTTCTAGGTGTCCGGTGACTTTCGTCTGTATAGTGTACATACATTTCTTGACCTATTTAAAAGTATTCATCTACTTAATACAGACATTTAACGTGGAGCAGGAACATCAAACAAAGATCTTCGCTCTTTCCACGTTTATAAGTGAGTCACGGAAAAATTCTCATTGGCCCACTGAAAAATTCTCCCGGTGGCGGCCAATGAGAATTTTTACGTGACTCACTTATAAACGTGGAAAGAGCGAAGATCTTTCTTTGATGTATTCATCTACTTTTTCGATTTTTTTTTTCCTTCTATCAAAATCTTTTCTGTATTTTGCATATATTTAGTTTTTAATGTCCTTATTGTTATACCTTTTTTTAAGGCTTCCCCATGTGCATACCAATTCTCATCTTGATTGGATTGGATAATTCTTTATGGGTGCTTCGTTTTTGTTTTTTGGCAAAAAGTGTATTTTTTTAGTATCTGATTGATTTCAAAATACGTGCTCGTTGGAATTGAATATTCGGTATTATGTTTCTTGTTCAAAAAACGTGCTAAAAGAATACTGAACTTTCAATTTCTCTGATAAAATTTCTGTTAAAAAATAAGCCTGACGAAATGGGAGCAAGTATTGGCCCACGTCTGGAGCGAAGCCCATAATTCTTCTCTTTTTTTCTCCTGTGTTAAAAAAAGACAAAACAATCAGTGTTTATCGGTAGTTAATCATACTGAAGTTTACTTTTTTCTTTTCCTGTTTTTTTTTTTTTTCCTATAGTTCCAAGGTTTAGAGTCGGCAGATTATGCGCACCCTTTTGGCAAGTCACCCAACTGTAAAACGGTGTTCTAGCGCAACTTGGATTATATAAGGGATCCAGCTGTTGAAAAGAAACACGTTATCTAATGAGATAGCGAGAGAACAATGATACAACTTAAAGTTACGGAACGCACAATGTGCCAGTCGAAAATTCAAAATATGAGCGGCGTACAAAAATTTAATTAATCGGGTGATGTTAAAATTCATAGAATGAAAAAATTATACACTGAGTGGCCACTTTATTATTACCACCAGACAGTTTTAAGCAAATGAGCTAAGGTTGCACGCTGTTGCCGCCAGAGGGCGAGGCTAATATAAAAAGGGAAAGCTTGCTGCTTGCGATAGTAGTAGAAGTGATTTTTGGGTAACGAGATGGGTAAAAAATGCGATTTGACGGACTTGCAAACGTGGGATGATTGTAGGAGCTCGGAGCCATGGAGCGAGTATCACCGAAACCGCCACATTCGTGAAATGTTCCAGAGCAGCTGTTGTTAAAGTGTTTAAAGACTGGACTGTCAGCCAAAAAACTGGGGCTCTACGTGCAATGTGTGGTCGTCATCGACTAGTGACTGCTCGGGCGGAACGGAGAGTGTCCAGATTGGTAACAGACAACAGAAGGGCAACAGTGCAGCACATTACAGACCATCTTAATCAAAGATCCCCTCAAATGATCTCTGCACGCACTGTTCGTCGAACACTGCATCGGATGGGATATGACAGAAGAAGGACTGTTCGAACACCTTTGCTGTCTGCAGTTAACAAGAGAAAACGTCTCCAGTTCGTACAGGAGCACAAGGATTGGACAGTCGATAATTGAAAACAAATTATGTGGTCCGATGAATCACGTTTTCAGTTGCACCATGCCGATGGCCAAGTGAGAATTTGGCGGAAACAGCACGAAAGCATGGACCCCAAATGCATTGCTACAACCCTTCAAGCTGATGGAGGCAACGTTATGGTTTGGGGAATGTTTTACTGGTATGCTTTGTGCCCTTTAATTCGTGTCTGACTGGCACATCATATCTAAACATCGTTGCGGACCAAGTGCATCCTGTCATGTGGATGGTTTATCTCAATGGCGATGGCTACTTTCAACAAGATAATGCGTCCTGCCATAGTGCTCGTATTGTACAGGATTGGTTTTAGGAACATACCGGTGAGTTTACTTTGCCTAGGTGGCCCCCACAATCTCCAGATCTCGACCCCATTGAGAATTTGTGAGATGAAGTTGAACGAGCCATCAGACAGCTGGGTCAACAACCCTGCAATCTCACACTCCTGGAAAGTGCTATTCATCAAGCATGGCCTCAGATTCCAGAAACCACCTATCAACATCTCGTGGAGTCCATGCCACGAAGAATCGACGCAATATTAAAGGCAAAAGGTGGCCCAACGAAGTACTGAGGAGGTGGTCATAAAAAAGTGGCCACTCAGTGTGTAAAGGATACCGCTGTTGAAAAAAACACGTTATCTAATGCGATAGGGAGAGAACAATGATATAACTTAAAGTTACTGAACGCTCATTGCCAGTCGAAAATTCAACATATGAGCGCTGTACAAAAAATTAAATCATCGGGTATTGTTAAAATTCATAGAATGAAAAAATTATATACATGGTGTCTCAAAACTCCTTGAAACATTTTAAAATTTTAGTCATTTGCAAAAGTTTAAAACCACCCGTAGGTATTAGGAGATTTCTGCCGATCGCGTCAGCTACTGTCTGTATTACTCAGTTTCTCCTCGGTGTTGCATCATCCTACAGCGACAGCTGTTAATAGAGGGGAAAGCATGCGAACGTCAGTTTGTTTCTGATTCTCATGCTGGGAGATTTCGTACGTATTTTCCATATCAAACAGAAGTCATCATTCTTTCCACGTTTATAAGTGAGTCAGGGAAAAATTCTGATTCGCCGCCACCGGGAATCGAACCCAGGGTCTTCCAGTTACGCGCCGGACATGCTACCACTGCACCACAGCGGCCTCGAATTTTCCAGACTCCCATTTGATTAACTGCCAAACTACTGTACTGTGCAAATTAGTTGGGACAAAGTAAAAAATCATTCTTTTTTCCAAAACTATGCCTTTATATCATTCTATGCCTTGGTATACACTGATAAATACCTGTGTTAGTATGAAGTATGCCCTCCTTTAGCAGAAATGACCTCTTGAATTCGTTTTGGCATTGACTCCACTAATTGAGTGCACATATTTTTGACTTCATAAACCACACTTTTATAGCATTCGTTATCATGCGTTCTTTGGTTGTACAGTCCATTTTACCAAAACGTCTCTTCAAAATATTCCACAAGTTTGCTATGGGATTTAAGTCTGGTGAATTTCCAGGACAATCAAGCAAATGAATTTGATTTTCCAGCATTGACCAATTTCGAACTGTGACATGGGTCCAAGTCATGTTGAAATGTCCCGTCAAAAGTTTGCAAGAATGGAACAATCCTACGTTGTAGTATTTCTACGTACTTGGCTGAATTCATCATACCTTGAACAGGAACTAAGCTTCCAGTGCCATTTGATGTGAAAAAACCCCAAAACATCTATTTCAGAGGGTGTTTTACAGTTTGTTTGACATACTCAGGTCTTAAGGGTTCACAGTTGCTTCGTCTAACGACATTTGCTTGGTAACCCTGCACAAATAAATGAGTTTCATCACTGAAAAGTACCTTTTTCCAGTCGTCAGCAGTCCATGATTTATATTTTTTGGCCCATGCTAAACGTTTTATATTCATTAATATCGTTTTTTCGTTGGTCTTCTTGCCTTCCAGCCAACTTCCAGAAGCCTAGGGCGTACAGTTGAATCACTAACATCACAACCACTAGCCAATAAATGTTTTTGAAGGTCGGTGCTTGGTTTTTTTTTTTTTTTGGATTCATTTTACTATTTCTGATCAGATGTTATAACGAAGTAAATTTCTCCGTCATTTCTGTCCACGCCAGGATTCGAACCCGGAACCCCTCATTCCGGAATAAGTCACTCTACCAATTGAGCTACGTGGACGTTTGTTCTGATTCCTATCTGCCTTTATGTCGTGTGCGTCCTGCTGGCAGGTACGTCACATCTCCCCCCGAAAGAGGGCCGGGGGCATGGCCCACGGGCCAGCCGTGACCATGAATCGTTGCAGGCAGCCATCCACTGTAGAACGTGCACTTGAGAACTCCCAGTCAATCTGGTGTGTGGAATGCAACGTCACACGCATTTATTTTTCGAAGCGCTGGAGAAGGGATTCTCTGATTTTTCGTATCTCGCGGTGTGGGAATAGCATCACACCTTTGCGAGATTTTGAACGGTCGGGTGGGTCATCCGGATAGTTCGGGCGCCATTATAACGAAGTAAATTTCTCCGTCATTTCTGTCCACGCCAGGATTCGAACCCGGATCCCCTCATTCCGGAATAAGTCACTCTATCAATTGAGCTACGCGGTCGTTTGTTCTGATTCCTATCTGCCTTTATGTCGTGTGCGTCCTGCTGGCAGGTACGCCACAATGTTTATCGGTTCGTGGGGTTGTTTTTCGTTTTCTTGCACATTTACCTCTCCTTTTTGGAGACGATGATCCAGATGCATTGTATCGCGTAAGCAGGCTTGATACACTTGATTTGCCTACACCAACTGCAGAAGCGATATTTCTCACTGTCATAGAAGTGTAATCCTTCAGAGCAATTTTTTTGCACGCTTCCTTGAGGAAATATCTATTTTTCAATACACGTACTCACAGAGAGCAAAACCTAACATTCACCTGTCACACACGAAAGCTCACAACTGAAGCTGATGTGCCTATTTCCTGTTTAAAACCGTTCAAACCACATTCTTACTATTCTTACTGTCACACCGCCTCACAGCTGATAAAACCGGTTTACGTGGGTTTCCCACCTCAACTGGCGATCACAGTACAATTCTGAGAATAAAATAGCTTGTCTCAATTAATTTACATAGTACATTGCAGGTTGCTTTGCTGGAGAGTAGTAGCATGTCCGGCGGGTAACTGGAAGACCCTGGGTTCGATTCCCGGTGGCGGCCGATGAGAATTTTTCCGTGACTCACTAATAAACATGGAAAGAGCGATTACTTCTGTTTGATGTTCCTAATCCACGTCAATTGTGTGTGTTAAATATTTTCTATAGAGCAAAAAATGGGCAAAACAGCATCTTTAAGTGTTACGGAGAGGGCATAAATAGTAACTTTATATCATGAAGGATACTTCGAACGAGACATAAGCAGGGAGGTGAATATGAGAAAGACTGCTATTCATAATACCGTCATGAAATATCGAGATACAGGGGAATTTAGTGACCGAAAGAGAAGTGGACGTCCAAGGAAAACAACCCCACGTGATTACAATACCCTAAGGTGAATAGTTATGCATTCGCCAAGGAGTTCGAGCAAGAAAAACTAGGCCTTTCTACATTTAAAAGGGTCTGATATCAGTATCAACACGGTTTAGTAAAGATTCCTGCTACATAAGAAAGGTGACATTGAGGATCTCGGAAACTACAGACCTATCAGCCTCCTATCAGTAGTTTATAAAATCTTCACTAAAGTTCTTTCACACCGCTTGAAGGTAACACTGGACATGGCTCAACCGAGAGAACAAGCTGGATTCAGGAGTGGCTACAGCACAATAGATCATATCCACGTGCTGAGAGAACTAATTGAAAGAGCGAGGGAATATGAACTTCCATTGTGCATGGCTTTTATCGATTATGAAAAAGCCTTTGATTCGGTGAAACCATCAGCAGTTACAATGGCTCTGAAAACCTGCGGTATTGAAGATGCATACATTAATATTATTAATAACATCTATGAAAATGCAAGTGCAAAGATTAGGCTGTTTGAAAATACAACACACGTAAAAATTGGAAAGGGAGTGAGACAAGGTGACACCATATCTCCGAAGCTCTTTAATGCCACATTGGAGGGTGTTTTTCAGTCACTGAGCTGGGAAAACAAGGGGATAAAGATTAATGGAGATTATCTAACCCACCTTCGTTTTGCTGATGACGTAGTCATTTTTGCAACTACCCCATCAGAGCTGCAGAGTATGATCCAGGAACTTGCTGACAAGAGTAAAGAAGTGGGATTAAAAATGAACTTTCAGAAGACAAAAGTGATGTTCAATGCTTTTACAAGAAATGAAGATTTATCGATTGATGGAGAAAAGCTGGAGATAACAGACACGTACGTTTATCTTGGACAGCAGATATCAAGTGAGGGTCACATTGATGAAGAAATTAATCGGCGTACAAAACTTGCCTGGAGAGCTTTTGGAAGAAACAGCATAATTTTCAAGAACAATATGCCATTATGTCTTAAAAAAAAGTGTTTGATCAATGCATCCTTCCAGTGTTTACGTAAGGTGCAGAGACATGGACCTTAACTAAAAGAGACATACAAAGGCTGCAGACAACTCAGAGTTGCATGGAGAGGTGCATGCTTGGTGTAACCAGGAGAGATAAGAAGAGGAGCTCGTGGATTCAAAAAAATGACAAGAGTGGAAGACATCATGATCAGAATTAAATCCCTGAAATGGCAATGGGCTGGACATACTTCCAGAAGGACAGACCAACGATGGACAGCCGAAATTTTAGATTGGATTCCAAGAGATAGGAAAAGACCCAGAAGAAGACCACATGGGAGATGGGTGGATGAAGTTCGAAAGTATGCCGGAGTGACATGGAGGAGACTGGCACAAAACAGACCGTTGTAGAGGAAACTTGGGGAGATCTTCGTCCAGCAGTGGATTGATAATGGCTGACAATGATGATGAAGGTAATGATGATACACACATTTGCAATATGATATAACTAAAATTAATCAAATTAAATTATTGACATATTATATCTTTAGTGCTTTTTTAAACGATACAAAACCGGAAAGTGATTTTATATGAATCGGCAGCCCGTTTCAGAGCTGGGGGCAACGCGCATTAATACGTAGTGGTATAAAATAGCTCCGAGACTAGGTACGTAGCGCGCCAACAGATTTCAGTAGGCGGACGTGCGAGCTCCGGACGAGGGCAGCGACCTTTATGAGTCATTCTGCCGAGTGGCATCGTTCAGTGAACATCAGGAGCTGTGCTACACGATATTTGGTGACCACGTGCAAAACACAGCTGCGATTTCGGTATGGGCTGCAAAATAGAGCAGGGAGCGAACATCAAATTCTGCGGCAAATCGGGAACGGAGATGCATTAAATGTTGCGGCAGGCTTATGACAATGAAGCAATGAGTCGTGCGAGGTGTTTTGAGTGGCACAAGCGCTACGTGAGCTGCAGAACGGCACTGCAAGAGGACGAGAGGTCAGGGAGATCATCCACGGGCAAACCCCACGAAAATGTGGACAAAAGTAGGGAACTGGCACATGAGGATCGCCGGAGAATAATTTAAAACATTGCCACCGTCGTCAATGTGTCATGGTCTGCATTTTTCCAAAGTATGTGCCAAAAATTCAGAACCCCGAACAGAAGGCACTCCGTGTCGAACTTTGTCAAGAGCTTCGTCAGCAGGTGGTGAATGAACCAACGTTCCTTTCGCGGGTCATCACTGGGGACGAGACTTGGGTCTACGGTTACGAGCCGGAGACCAAACAACAGTCGGCGCAGTGGAAGAGCCCGGCATCTCCGCTACCGAGGAAGACCCAACAGGTCCAGAGCACAACCAAAAGCATGCTCATCGTCTTCTTCGACATTCGTGGGGTTCGAATTCGCCCACCAGGACCAGACCATTCCCGCCTCTTTTACTGCGACGTTCTGCGGCGTTTTAGAGAGGACATCCGCCGCAAACGGCCTGAAATTTGGGGGCAGGGGCTGTTTCCTGCTCCATCACGACAATGCAACAGCTCACAGAGCATTAGCAACACTCCAGTTTTGCAGCCGCAATAGCATGTCTACTAGAGATGAGTTCGGGCTCAATTTTAGGAGCCCGGGGCCAAAGGCCTAGCGCCGGGGCCGGCCCGGTTTCTTTGATTACATGTGTTTGCTGAGCCCGGGCCCTGAATCTTTGAAAATTTTGCTTATGAAGGCTTGCATTTATGCATTATACACTGGGCAAAGAAATGGCCCAAGCAAGGATTAGTTTAAAAATCATTAGTTTAAAAAGCTTAGTTCGGTTAATCCACTTCACAATATTAATATGATTTTTGAAATACTACGCATAAAGCCAAAAGTTCTAAACTGTGGATTTGAAAATAAATAAATAATCAACGTGCCCTTCGACCGTATCAGGGGAATCAGCAATTTTGGTAAAAGCTGAAGAAAAAAAGTCGTTTAGAAACAAAAAATTCCATTCGTTATTTCTTTTTAAATTTCTAAATTTACTTTTATTTTGAATACATTGCTTTATAAAACGTACAACGCCGTACAGACAGCTGCATGTGTTTGAAATTTTGACTCCATCTTTGCAATATAATTTACATATATGCAAATTGGTAAAGGTAGTTTAGAGTGATGTAGTAGAATATGAAAAAAAGCATGTAGGGAAATTTCCAAAATTAAAAAAAAATAAAAGAACGTAAAAGCATTCCAGACTAGATTATTCTGCATTTTGTAACATTAACAAAACTTTGCGCTTAATAGTATAATAATCACAATATTATCATATGTGTGTGCAGTTTCCAGATCAAGTTCATCATGAAAAAAGAGAGAGAGAGAATTGCATCTAATGCCTCAGCGCTTCAACTTGATCTTCTTTTCTCTAAAACTCGACCAGCTGCACTAAAAACCAACGTCACCCCAAAAATCGCGGGAGTGAGGAAATTTCAAAAAATAAATATCCATACTTCTAACTGCACAATTTTGGAAATTAATACATTATTTTAAAAATAAGATTCTAGATTTTTAATAAAATACAAAAAATGTGAATGTGATTTTTTCCCAGTTTTTCGATACCATACCTCTTTAAACTAATCCTTGCTCGGGCCATAGCTTTGGACAATGCATAATGCAAGTCTTGCTAAGCAAAATTTGTCTTGCAATGGCAGCTAGCTTAGGAAATTGAAAATCCTTCCACCATGGTTACAAATCCACAATGAAATTCAACTCCTGTAATTCAACCGGGCTCGGAATTACACGTGTTGAATTAATTACAGTAAGGAAATTCAAGACTTGTAATTTCGAGCCCGGGCTTGGGTATTTTGGTAGTTAATGGATTCCGGGAACGAGCTCATCTCTAATGTCTACCCTTCCTCATCCACCTTACTCACCAGATTTGGCCCCCTGTGACTTCTTCTTGTTTCCGAAGATGAAGATGAAGCTCAAGGGTCGCCATTTTGAAACCGTGGACGAGATCCAGCGCGAATCGCAGATTGTGCTTGACACGATTCGCGAACAGGACTTCTAGGGAGCGTTCCAACAGTGGCAAAAACGCTGGACTACTTTGAGGGAGATCATAGCCAGACTTAAGTAACGTAAGTACTTTGTTGTATATCGGCCTAGCCTCAGAACCTTTTGATCGGACCTCGTATCAATGTTAGTTTGTTAGTTTGCAAATAATAATTCAGTACATCAAGTGTAGCTGTCATGATAACACGCGTAAAAATGGTTCGATTTTGATGAAATTTTAGTGTGTGATAGGGGACCACTGGGGACGAACCCTATTGAAAATGGACGAAATGGGGCCAAAGGTCATGGCATAGGAGAGGGATCCATTCCATTGCTATGTTGCGTCATAACTTGCGAAAATATGTTCGATGTCGATGAAAATTTAGTATATTGAAGGGAACTACATGGGAATGAACCCTATTGAAAATGGGTAAAGTGGGGTCAACTGTCAGGACATGCGAGCGGGATGCATTCCATTGCCTTTATGCGTCATAACGAATGTAGAAATGGCTCGATTTCGATTAAATTTTAGTATGTGGTAGGGGACTACCTGGGGACGAACCATAAGATCGAGATCCATTCCATCGCTCTTTTTTTTGTTTTTGTTTTTATTGGAGGTTTAACGACCACCGTGAGCAACTCAATGGGCTATAAGCAGTCGCCCGTCCCTAATTTAGGGTCACTGGTTCCAGGGAAGGGAGAGAGCCAGTGCCGTAAGACAAACACAACATCCATGCCTCACCGGGATTCGAACCCGGACCCCTTACGGACGAATGATCAGAAGCCATCGCTTAGACAACTGCGCCACCGGGGCGGCTCCATCGCCCTTATCCCATACTATTAAAGGAGCAATTCTTGTATGTATGTAAATTTGATTTTGAAAACGGCTGTAAGGATTTTGATGAAAGTCGTTCACCTACCGTTTTCTGGTACTAGAAATCCATTTAGCTTGATCTCGACTTTAGGAAAATTCGTTTAGTGCGTTAAATAACCTCCTTGAATTGCCACGTTTTTAGTGTCATGGCGTCCTATTAATGTTACCCATGATTAGAAATCTTATGACGTCCCAATCTCGCGAATGATATGCTGGCGCGCGGTCACGCCATCTGTCTCATTACGTCCCGCGTTGTGTGTGGATCCTATTAAAGTTTTATGACGTCACACTCTTTCGAGCAGATGGTCGCGATTCCCATCTGCCTCATTACGTCACGCGTTGTGTGCTTATGCCCGTCCGCACGATAACTCGCGTAAAAATCGTTCGATTTCGATGAAAATTTAGTATGTGGAAGGGGAACACCTGGACAAGAACCCAATTGAAAGTGAATGAAATGGGGTCAAAAGTCAGGACATAGGAGCGGGATCCATTCCACTGCTCTTATGCTTCATAACAAACGTAAAAAAGGTTCGATTTCAATTAAATTGTAGTATGTGGTAGGGAACCACCTGTGGACAAAGCCTATTGAAAATGGGTGAAATGGGGTCAAAGGTCAGGACGTAGGAGCGGAATCACTTCCATCGCCATTTTGCGTAATAACTTATGTAAACATTCTTCGATTTTAATAAAATGTTAGTATGTCGTAGGGGCCTACCTGGGGACGAATCCTGTTGCAAATGGGCGAAATGGGGTCAAAGGTTATAACATAGAAGCGGGATCTATTCCATAGCCCTTATGCATCATAACTTGCGTAAAAATGCTTCCATTGTGACAAAACTTTATCATGTTATTTCGTAGGTGTGCTGAACCGGTTCTGTTGAATATCATCAAAATGGGATGAAATGTCACTGCACAGGACTGAGATTTATTCCCCAGCAATTATCCTCATAACTTGAGCAATGATTTCTGGTATGTTGGAAAGCGTATCATAATCAATGCATTGCATGATTTTACTAACTTGTTTAGTAAATTATTAGTTTCAATGTAAGATAACAACCGGCTACGAATCAACTTCCAAAACATTTTTACAAAACAGAAATGACTGAAATAGGACGGTACTTAGAAGCATCGCTTGTGGATGACTTATTGTGAATTACACTAACTCTACTGAGTTCTAGCGGTTCAGGAATAATACCTGTAGTTAAAATACTATAGACAAGTTAGTAAAATAATGAAACTCATTGATTATTATACGCTTTCCCACATACCAGAAATCATTACTCAAGTTATGAGGATAATGACTGTGTAATAAATCTCGGTCCTGTGCCCTGACCTTTGTTCCCATTTCGATGATATTCAACAGAACCGGTTCAGTATACTTTCGGAACAACATACTAAAGTTTTGTCTCAATCGATGCATTTTTACGTAAGTTATGACGCATAAGGGCAATGGAATATGTCCCACTCTTGTGTCCTAACCTTTGACCCCATTTTGCCCATTTTCAACAGCAGGCGTCCCGAGGTAGGCACCTACAACATACTAACATTTCATCCAAATGGAAGCCTTTTTATGTAATTTATGACGCATAATGGCGATGGAAGCGATTCCGCTCCTATATCCTGACCTTTGACCCCATTTCGCCAATTTTCAATAGGGTTTGTCCCCGGGTGGTCCCCTATCAGATACTAAATTTTCATCGAAATAGAACCTTTTCACGCTAGTTATGACGTATAACAGCAGTGGAATGGATCCTGCTCCTATGTCCTGATCTTTGACCCCATTTCGTTCACTTTCAACAGGGTTCTTTCTCAGGTGGTTCCCTTCCACATACTAAATTTTCATCGAAATCGAACAATTTTTACGCCAGTTATCGTGCGGACGGACACAAGCACACAACGCGTGACGTAATGAGGCAGATGGGAATCGCGACCATCTGCTCGCAAGAGTGTGACGTCATAAAACTTTAATAGGATCCACACACAACGCCTGACGTAATGAGACTGATGGCGTGAACGCGCGGCGCCAACATCTCAATTGCGAGAGTGTGACGTCATAAGATTTCTAATCATGGGTAATATTAATGGGACGACGCCATGACACTAAAACGTGGTAATTCGCGGTAGTTATTTCACCCACTAAACGAATTTTCCAAAAGTCCAAATCAAGCTAAATCGATTTCTAGTGCCAGAAAACGGTAGGTTAACGACTTTCATCAAAATCGTTAGAGCCGTTTTCAAAATAAAATTTACATACATACAAGAATTGCTCCTTTAATAGTATGGGATAATGGCAAAATGCATCCCGCTCGTATGTCCTGATCTTTGACTCCACTTCTCCGATTTTCAATAAGGTTCGTTCCCAGGTGGTCCCCTGCCACATACTAAAATTTCATCGAAATCGAACCATATTTACGCATGTAAAGACGCATAAGGGCAGTGGAATAGATCCCGCTCCTATGTCGTGACCTTTGATCCCATTTCGTTCATTTTTAATAGGGTTCGTCCCCTACCACATACTAAAATTTCATCGAAATCGAACCATTTTTACGCGAGTGATCGTGCGGACAGACAGACGGACGGACGAACGGACAGACGGACAAAGCTGGAGCATATACGCTTCTTCAACCTATGGTTGGAAAGCGTAAAAAACAGTAAGCCTAAAGTAACCCTACTGAAGTCTGGTCCGAGGCTGATGTTGTCTGCACCATGCTAACGCGCTCTCTTTTGTGCTGAAGTGAGCGGGACGCAAACAGCGGGACTTCTGGCAAAACGCCCACTCTCATGAAGCCTTCGGGAAACAGTGACCCTTGAAACTCGGATTCCAGTGGCGGTATGCAGCTCACGAGATAGCTGTGCAGCTGTAGCAGTCCTGTGGCGCCTCAGTGAAAGTGCCAAATAGCGATCTTCACTGGCCGTCGTGGCTCTTGGACGACCTTGGCCAGGCCTTCTCGATATGGATTCGGCGTCCTTAAACTGTTTCGACAAATTGCAGACAACAGTGGGGGTTGCATTGAGCTCTGTAGCAACCTGCACTTGCGATTCCAATCTACCGACGATTCTCCACCTCATTCAGTCGCCAATACGTTCATGGGAACTCATTTTACCTGATTGCATATGAAATTGAACCAACGCCTGCAAGAAACACAATGAATGTCGCCCAGTAGCCGCCCCGGTGGCGCAGTGGTCTAAGCGACGGCCTCTGATCATTCGTCCGAACGGGGTCCGGGTTCGAATCCCGGTGAGGTATGGATGTTGTGCTTGTCTTACGGCGCTGGCTCTCTCCCTTCCCTGGAACCAGTGACCCTAAAATAGGGACGGGCGACTGCTTATAGCCCATTGAGTTGCTCATGGTGGTCGTTAAACCTCCAATAAAAAAAAAAAAAAAAAGAATGTCGCCGAACAGTACGAGCGAACTAATCGTGGAAAAAGTCACGTGTGCTTCAAGCCCTCCGCGATCACAGCTCCGCCCACACGCACTTGTGCGCTTGCGTATTCTACACTGCAAATTTGCATTCTTATCCGGCGGCATAATTTGTACCTTTGGTTCCGTACTTTCTGTGAAAATCGACAAAATGTGCAAATTCTCTTAATTTTGAACACCAGTGTACTTGCGTTACCCATTCACGAAATATTTTACAGCAATCAATCACCAACGCGGTAGATCACTATAGTAAACATCTCTGATCAGTAACAACATATTCCAGAGACACTGACTGATGAAAAACACGACGCAAGATTGCATGCGTTCAACTCATACCTATTGTCTTGAACCACATGCTAGCTAAAAAGGAATTCGCCAGTAGCACATGATCGTAAAAAAAAACCCAGGGTGGTATAAACGTCAAAATTAGTACCACTAATTGCTTCTGCTGCATTCCCCGGAACTATTTCCTCTTTGTTATGCGGTTAAAAATAATGAAATTACTTCAGAGTATAAAAAAGCACAGAGGAATAAAGCTAAACAAAAGGTTTTTGAGCACAAGAAGAAAAGTTACGTGTCCAAAGACGTCTCGCTTCAACTGTGCCAAAAACAAGTTGTGCCAGATTCTCACAAAGTACTTCGAGAAAAAAAAATATCCAAAAGTGGAGCACAAATGATTAATGTTGCCAAATTTTTAGCTCCGCTTTATCGTTTTTGTGATGAATGAAATTCCCGGCGATGACAGCAAAAATATTACGACCGTCAGTTGTTGAGAGTTATTGGAGCAGAGCTTTCACTTTTTTAATTACTTTCTTCAAGGTCGAAAGGCTTGATAACATTATTTTTGTGTGCGTACGATAGCAAAATAATGTGAATAGAAACATTCAGTGTCAAAATCAAATGTTTTTTTTTCTTTTTTTTTTTTTTTTTTGGAAATTTGGAGTAAAAGCATAATACACAAAGTTTGTCTGCTCTTATATTATCATCAACAACTATTATCAATCCAAGGCTCGATGAAGGTCTCCCACGGGCGTTTTCTACAACTCTCAATCTTGACCCATTCTCTCTTACCCGTGACCCCAACGAATTTCATTACCCAATCAGTTTTATTCTCTCTTTTCAGTGACTCCAACGAATTTCATTCCCCAATCACCTATAAGTTTTCATTTGCTCTTCGCCGTGACACCAACGAATTGTATTCCCTAGTCACCTGTGAAGTCTAATTTTCTCTTCCCCATGAGCCCAACGAACTTCATTCCCTAATCATCTAAAAAGTTTTATTCTCTCTTCCCCGTGACCTCAACGAATTTCATTCCCCAATCACCTAAAAGGTTTTACTCTTTCTCCGTGACCTCAAGGAATTTCATTCCCCAATCACCTTTAAGATTTGATTTTTTCTTCACTATCACCCCAACGAATTTCATTCCCCAATCACCTGCAAGGTTTTATTCCCTATCCCCGGGACCGCAACAAATATCATTCCCTTATCCCCTATACGGTTTTATTCTCTCTTTCCCGTGGCCACCAACGAATTTCATTCCTTAATCACCTATAAAGTCAAATTTCTCTGTTCCCCGTGAGCCCAAGAAACTTCATTCCCTAATCATCTAAAAAGTTTTATTCTCTCTTTCCCGTGACCCCAACGAATTTCATTCCCCAATCATCTAAAAAAATGTATTCCCTTTCCGCCGTGACCCCAACGAATTTCATTCCCCATTCACCTATGAGGTCTAATTCTATGATCCCCGTGAGCCCAACGAACTTCATTCCCCAATCACCTAAAAGGTTTTATTCTCTCTTTCCCGTGACTCCAACGAATTTCATTCCCCAATCACCTATAAAGTCAAATTCTCTCTTCCCCGTGAGCCCAAGAAACTTCATTCCCTAATCATCTAAAATGTTTTATTCTCTCTTTCCCGTGACCCCAAGGAATTTCATTCCCCATTCACCTATCAGGTCTAATTCTATGTTCCCCGTGAGCCCAACGAACTTCATTCCCCAATCATCTAAAAAGTTTTATTCTCTCTTTCCCGTGACTCCAACGAATTTCATTCCCCAATCACCTATAAAGTCAAATTCTCTCTTCCCCGTGAGCCCAAGAAACTTCATTCCCTAATCATCTAAAATGTTTTATTCTCTCTTCTTCGTGACCCCAACGAATTTCGTTCCCCAATCACCAGTAAGATTTGATTTTCTCTTCACTAGGACCCCAACAAATTTCATTCCCCAATCACCTAAAAGGTTTTTCTCTCTCTTCCACGTGACCTCAACGAATTTTTCCCCCAATCACTTAAAAGGTTTTATTCTCTCTTCCCCGTGACCCCAACGAATTTCGTTCCCCAATCACCTGTAAGATTTGATTTTCTCTTCACTATGACCCCAACAAATTTCATTCCCTAATCACCTAAAAGGTTTTTCTCTCTCTCTTCCACGTGACCTCAACGAATTTCTTTCCCCAATCACTTAAAAGGTTTTATTCTGTCTTCCCCGTGACCCCAACGAATTTCGTTCCCCAATCACCTGTAAGATTTGATTTTCTCTTCACTATGATCCCAAAAAATTTCATTCCCCAATCACCTAAAAGGTTTTTCTCTCTCTTCCACGTGATCTCAATGAATTTCTTTTCTCAATCACTTGAAAGGTTTTATTCTCTCTTCCCCGTGACCCCAACGAATTTCGTTCCCCAATCACCTGTAAGATTTGATTTTCTCTTCACTATGACCCCAACGAATTTCATTCCCCAATCACCTATAAAGTCAAATTCTCTCTTCCCCGTGAGCTCAAGAAACTTCATTCCCTAATCATCTAAAAAGTTTTATTCTCTCTTTCCCGTGACCCCAACGAATTTCATTTCCCATTCACCTATGAGGTCTAATTCTATGTTCCCCGTGAGCCCAACGAACTTCATTCCCCAATCATCTAAAAAGTTTTATTCTCTCTTTCCCGTGACTCCAACGAATTTCATTCCCCAATCACCTAAAAGGTTTTATTCTCTCTTCTTCTTAACCTCAACGAATTTCATTCCCCAATCACCTGAAAGATTTTTCTCTCTCTTCCCCGTGACCTCAACGAATTCTTTCCCCAACCACTTAAAAGATTTTATTCTCTCTTCTTCGCGACCTAAACGAATTTCGTTCCCCAATCACCTGTAAGATTTGATTTTCTCTTCACTAGGACCCCAACAAATTTCATTCCCCAATCACTTAAAAGGTGTTTCTCTCTCTTCCACGTGACCTCAACGAATTTTTTCCCCAATCACTTAAAAGGTTTTATTCTCTCTTCCCCGTGACCCCAACGAATTTCGTTCCCCAATTACCTGTAAGATTTGATTTTCTCTTCACTATGACCCCAACAAATTTCATTCCCCAATCACCTGAAAGGTTTTTCTCTCTCTTCCACGTGACCTCAACGAATTTCTTTCCCCAATCATTTAAAAGGTTTTATTCTCTCTTCCCCGTGACCCCAACGAATTTCGTTCCCCATTCATCTGTAAGATTTGATTTTCTTTTCACTATGACCCCAACAAATTTCATTCCCCAATCACCTAAAAGGTTTTTCTCTCTCTTCCACGTGACCTCAACGAATTTTTTCCCCAATCACTTAAAAGGTTTTATTCTGTCTTCCCCGTGACCCCAACGAATTTCGTTCCCCAATCACCTGTAAGATTTGATTTTCTCTTCACTATGATCCCAACGAATTTCATTCCCCAATCACCTAAAACGTTTTTCTCTCTCTTCCACGTGACCTCAACGAATTTCTTTTCCCAATCACTTGAAAGGTTTTATTCTCTCTTCCCCGTGACCCCAACGAATTTCGTTCCCCAATCACCTGTAAGATTTGATTTTCTCTTCCACTATGACCCCAACGAATTTCATTCCCCAATCACCTATAAAGTCAAATTCTCTCTTCCCCGTGAGCTCAAGAAACTTCATTCCCTAATCATCTAAAAAGTTTTATTCTCTCTTTCCCGTGACCCCAACGAATTTCATTCCCCAATCACCTATGAGGTCTAATTCTATGTTCCCCGTGAGCCCAACGAATTTCATTCCCCAATCATCTAAAAAGGTTTTATTCTCTCTTCCACGTGACTCCAACGAATTTCATTCCCCAATCACCTAAAAGGTTTTATTCTCTCTTCTTCTTAACCCCAACGAATTTCATTCCCCTAATCACCTAAAAGGTTTTTCTCTCTCTTCCACGTGACCTCAACGAATTTCATTCCCCAATCACTTAAAAGGTTTTATTCTGTCTTCCCCGTGACCCCAACGAATTTCGTTCCCCAATCATCTGTAAGATTTGATTTTCTCTTCACTATGACCCCAACAAATTTCATTCCCTAATCACCTAAAAGGTTTTTCTCTCTCTTCCACGTGACCTCAACGAATTTCTTTCCCCAATCACTTAAAAGGTTTTATTCTGTCTTCCCCGTGACCCCAACGAATTTCGTTCCCAAATCACCTGTAAGATTTGATTTTCTCTTCACTATGATCCCAAAAAATTTCATTCCCCAATCACCTAAAAGGTTTTTCTCTCTTCCACGTGACCTCAACGAATTTCTTTTCCCAATCACTTGAAAGGTTTTATTCTCTCTTCCCCGTGACCCCAACGAATTTCGTTCCCCAATCACCTGTAAGATTTGATTTTCTCTTCCACTATGACCCCAACGAATTTCATTCCCCAATCACCTATAAAGTCAAATTCTCTCTTCCCCGTGAGCTCAAGAAACTTCATTCCCTAATCATCTAAAAAATTTTATTCTCTCTTTCCCGTGACCCCAACGAATTTCATTCCCCATTCACCTATGAGGTCTAATTCTATGTTCCCCGTGAGCCCAACGAACTTCATTCCCCAATCATCTAAAAAGTTTTATTCTCTCTTTCCCGTGACCCCAACGAATTTCATTTCCCAATCACCTAAAAGGTTTTATTCTCTCTTCTTCTATAACCTCAACGAATTTCATTCCCCAATCACCTAAAAGGTTTTTCTCTCTCTTCCACGTGACCTCAACGAATTCTTTTCCCCAATCACTTAAAAGGTTTTATTCTCTCTTCTTCGCGACCTAAACGAATTTCGTTCCCCAATCACCTGTAAGATTTGATTTTCTCTTCACTAGGACCCCAACAAATTTCATTCCCCAATCACCTAAAAGGTTTTTCTCTCTCTTCCACGTGACCTCAACGAATTTTTTTCCCCAATCACTTAAAAGGTTTTATTCTCTCTTCCCCGTGACCCCAACGAATTTCGTTCCCCAATTACCTGTAAGATTTGATTTTCTCTTCACTATGACCCCAACAAATTTCATTCCCCAATCACCTAAAAGGTTTTTCTCTCTCTCTTCCACGTGACCTCAACGAATTTTTTTCCCCAATCACTTAAAAGGTTTTATTCTGTCTTCCCCGTGACCCCAACGAATTTCGTTCCCCAATTACCTGTAAGATTTGATTTTCTCTTCACTATGACCCCAACAAATTTCATTCCCCAATCACCTAAAAGGTTTTTCTCTCTCTTCCACGTGACCTCAACGAATTTTTTCCCCAATCACTTAAAAGGTTTTGTTTTGTCTAACCCGTGACCCCAACGAATTTCGTTCCCCAATTACCTGTAAGATTTGATTTTCTCTTCACTATGACCCCAACAAATTTCATTCCCCAATCACCTAAAAGGATTTTCTCTCTCTTCCACGTGACCTCAACGAATTTTTTCCCCAATCACTTAAAAGGTTTTGTTTTGTCTAACCCGTGACCCCAACGAATTTCGTTCCCCAATTACCTGTAAGATTTGATTTTCTTTTCACTATGACCCCAACAAATTTCATTCCCCAATCACCTAAAAGGTGTTTCTCTCTCTTCCACGTGACCTCAACGAATTTTTTTCCCCAATCACTTAAAAGGTTTTATTCTCTCTTCCCCGTGACCCCAACGAATTTCGTTCCCCAATTACCTGTAAGATTTGATTTTCTCTTCACTATGACCCCAACAAATTTCATTCCCCAATCACCTAAAAGGTTTTTCTCTCTCTTCCACGTGACCTCAACGAATTTTTTCCCCAATCACTTAAAAGGTTTTGTTTTGTCTAACCCGTGACCCCAACGAATTTCGTTCCCCAATTACCTGTAAGATTTGATTTTCTTTTCACTATGACCCCAACAAATTTCATTCCCCAATCACCTAAAAGGTTTTCTCTCTCTTCCACGTGACCTCAACGAATTTTTTCCCCAATCACTTAAAAGGTTTTGTTTTGTCTAACCCGTGACCCCAACGAATTTCGTTCCCCAATCACCTGTAAGATTTGATTTTCTCTTCACTATGACCCCAACGAATTTCATTCCCCAATCACCTGTAAGGTTTCATTCTCTTTCCCCAGGACCGCAACAAATAACATCCCCCTATCACATAAACGGTTTTATTCTCTCTTCACTGTGACCCCAACTAATTTCATTCGGCAATCCCCATAAGGTTTCTGCTCGGTCTTTTACTGTCCCTTAGTAATTTGGCTAATGCATCAGTTAGTTGTTCAATGGTATCAGTACTGCCCATTGCATTTTTTTGGAGGGCACTACACCCCATTGCCATTTGAAGGTTCTTCTCTTGGGCCATTTTCTTCAAAATGACACGCCCCTACTTTCTGATTTCATTCCCCCTAATCCCACACGGTCTTCTTCTGGGCCTTTTCCTCTTCCTTCGAATCTAGTTTAGAATTTCAGTTGTCCAACACTGGTGAGCTCTTCTAACAGCATTTCCATCGCATTGCAAATAGAGGGCATTTACCTTGATCATGATGTCATCAACTCCCTTCATTTTCTTCATACATAAGTTCGTCTCCCTCTCCTTTCTGTTTATACCAAGCATGCGCATCTAAATGCTACTTTCAACAGTTTGCAGTCTTTGTATGTCCCTTTCAGTTAAATTCCATATCTCTGATCCATAAATAAAACTGGAAGGACGGATTGATTAAACACTTTTCTTTTAAGACATAATGGTAAATTGCTCTTGAAAATTGTACTGTTTCTTCAAAATGCTATCCATACTTCTTTCAGTTGCCTGTAGCCTCTATATGTCCTTTTTAGTTAACGTCCATGTCTCTGATCCATAAGTTAGAACTGGAAGGATGCATTGATTAAACACTTTTCTTTTAAGACATAATGGCAAATTACTCTTGAAAATTGTACTGTTTCTTCCAAATGCTATCCATACTTCTTTCAGTTGCCTGTAGCCTCTATATGTCCTTTTTAGTTAAGGTCCATGTCTCTGATCCATAAGTTAGAACTGGAAGGATGCATTGATTAAACACTTTTCTTTTAAGACATAATGGTAAATTGCTCTTGAAAATTGTACTGTTTCTTCAAAATGCTATCCATACTTCTTTCAGTTGTCTGTAGCCTCTATATGCCCTTTTTAGTTAACGTCCATGTCTCTGATCCACAGGTTAGAACTGGAAGGATGCATTGATTAAACACTTTTCTTTTAAGACATAATGGTAAATTGCTCTTGAAAATTATACTGTTTCTTCAAAATGCTATCCATACTTCTTTCAGTTGTCTGTAGCCTCTATATGCCCTTTTTAGTCAACTTCCATGTCTCTGATCCACAGGTTAGAACTGGAAGGATGCATTGATTAAACACTTTTCTTTTAAGACATAATGGTAAATTGCTCTTGAAAATTATACTGTTTCTTCAAAATGCTATCCATACTTCTTTCAGTTGTCTGTAGCCTCTATATGCCCTTTTTAGTCAACTTCCATGTCTCTGATCCACAGGTTAGAACTGGAAGGATGCATTGATTAAACACTTTTCTTTTAAGACATAATGGTAAATTGCTCTTGAAAATTATACTGTTTCTTCAAAATGCTATCCATACTTCTTTCAGTTGTCTGTAGCCTCTATATGCCCTTTTTAGTCAACTTCCATGTCTCTGATCCACAGGTTAGAACTGGAAGGATGCATTGATTAAACACTTTTCTTCTAAGACATAACGGCAAATTGCTCTTGAAAATTGTACTGTTTCTTCAAAATGCTATCCATACTTCTTTCAGTTGTCTGTAGCTTCTATATGCCCTTTTTAGTTAACGTCCATGTCTCTGATCCACAGGTTAGAACTGGAAGGATGCATTGATTAAACACTTTTCTTTTAAGACATAACGGCAAATTGCTCTTGAAAATTGTACTGTTTCTTCAAAATGCTATCCATACTTCTTTCAGTTGTCTGTAGCTTCTATATGCCCTTTTTAGTTAACGTCCATGTCTCTGATCCATAGGTTAGAACTGGAAGGATGCATTGATTAAACACTTTTCTTTTAAGACATAATGGCAAATTGCTCTTGAAAATTGTACTGTTTCTTCAAAATGCTATCTATACTTCTTTCAGTTGCCTGTAGCCTCTATATGTCCTTTTTAGTTAAGGTCCATATCTCTGATCCATAACTTAGAACTGGAAGGATGCATTGATTAAACACTTTTCTTTTAAGACATAATGGTAAATTGCTCTTGAAAATAGTACTGTTTCTTCAAAATGCTATCTATACTTCTTTCAGTTGCCTGTAGCCTCTATATGCCCTTTTTAGTTAACGTCCATGTCTCTGAACCATAAGTTAGAACTGGAAGGATGCATTGATTAAACACTTTTCTTTAAGACATAATGGCAAATTGCTCTTGAAAATTGTACTGTTTCTTCAAAATGCTATCTATACTTCTTTCAGTTGCCTGTAGCCTCTATATGTCCTTTTTAGTTAAGGTCCATATCTCTGATCCATAACTTAGAACTGGAAGGATGCATTGATTAAACACTTTTCTTTTAAGACATAATGGTAAATTGCTCTTGAAAATAGTACTGTTTCTTCAAAATGCTATCTATACTTCTTTCAGTTGCCTGTAGCCTCTATATGCCCTTTTTAGTTAACGTCCATGTCTCTGAACCATAAGTTAGAACTGGAAGGATGCATTGATTAAACACTTTTCTTTTAAGACATAATGGCAAATTGCTCTTGAAAATTGTACTGTTTCTTCAAAATGCTATCTATACTTCTTTCAGTTGCCTGTAGCCTCTATATGTCCTTTTTAGTTAAGGTCCATATCTCTGATCCAGTTAGAACTGGAAGGATGCATTGATTAAACACTTTTCTTCTAAGACATAACGGCAAATTGCTCTTGAATATTGTACTGTTTCTTCAAAATGCTATCCATACTTCTTTCAGTTGTCTGTAGCTTTTGTATGCCCTTTTTAGTTAACGTCCATGTCCCTGATCCATAAGTCAGAACTGGAAGGATGCATTGATTAAACACTTTTCTTCTAAGACATAACGGCAAATTGCTCTTGAATATTGTACTGTTTCTTCAAAATGCTATCCATATTTCTTTCTGTTGTCTGTAGCTTCTATATGCCCTTTTTAGTTAACGTCCATGTCTCTGATCCATAAGTTAGAACTGGAAGGATGCATTGATTAAACACTTTTCTTTTAAGACACAATTTTGAGGCACCAAATTGTATAATTCTAGACATATTCCTCGAAGAAATGAGACCACCGTCTTGGAACCGAAATACTAGATTATATATCAAGGAACAGAAACAGACCCAGAAGAAGACGACGTGGGAGATAGGTGAATAAAATTCCAAATCACGCTGGGGCGACATTGTAAGAGACTGCTCAGGCCTTCTTCGTGAGACCTTAATTTGCAGTGGATTTACAATGGTTTATGGTGACAATATGTGTCACCTATATTTTAAAGACATACACTGAATTGATTTTTTCATTACGTGACGTTTGGATATCAATAGATACTGTAAAAAAGTTTTGAATGTATTCACTCATTGAAATTTTCACGTGAATGTTTTCCATTGGTAATATGCTATCCAGCAGTCTAACAGTGCAAATTTCCCATACCAGGTTTTTCGTCCCAGCTGGGTCTTTTTCACTTGGGTAAAGCCGCTTCCCTTGAAAACAGCAAACTCAAATTTGTGCCGGGGACTATTCATAGGCTTAAGAGTTGCTCATTTTGTTTGCTAAACCTATCCCTCTTCTATAGAGTTCCTTCTTCAGGAAATTTTATAAACCTTAGAAGCGCTACTTATGAAAGACTATTAAAAATGAAAGGGTATCTATCATTGGCTATTTTCATTTTTAGGGGTTCTGTGACCACGTGCCCAACCCGGTAGCGTAAAAGCAGTTCTTAGTCTCTAATTTAGGGACTCTGGTTCCAAGAAAGGGAAACAAACCACAACTTGGAAAGCGCATGGTCATCCAAAACGGTGCAGTAGGTCTCGGCGTTGAGTCTACCAGGAATTGAGACCAAGGGTCCCGTGCCATACCGGGAGAAACACCCCCATAGCATAATTCCAACGCAGCCGAACTTCACAGTTGGCACAATACATTCCGGCAGGAGGCGTTCTCCAGGCAGACGCCAAACCCAGACCCTGCCATCCGAACGGTAGAGGGTGAACCTTGATTCGTCGCTCCAGAGAACCTGTTTCCACTGTTCGACGGTCCACTCGTAAACGTTCTTTGCACCACGTTAGCCAAGCAGCGCTATTGGACTTGGTGATCAAAGGCTTGTGGGCTGCAGCACGTCCATGATAACCGAGCAGATGGGCTTCGTTACGGAGGGTATTCATCTAAAGAACACTCCCGGATGCCTGTTGAAACTCCTCGCGAATGTGGCCCATCGATTTGGTGCGGTTATTCCGAATTTCTCTGCCCAGCACCCGTCGGTCTTTAACTCCCAGTTTTGTGGGTCTGCCGGGTCGGAGCACATTCCGACAGTCACCTCTCATCTTCCACTTGCCAATCACGTAGGCCACTGTCGGTTTTGGGTACTTCAACTCGTTGGATATGTCACGTATGGATCGGCCATTTCTGTGATACCCGACGATTACACCTTTCTCGAAATCAGAGAGCTCCGAACTGCGTGGCATCTTGCATGCGACTGGTTGCGTTGTTGTTTCCCACACGATATTCAACGGCGGTGGTCGTGACGTGTATCACGACCGCAGATATCGTCGATTGCAGGGGTGTCCAATTACTTGTTGGTAGATAGTGTATAATGGAATGGAAAGTATTGTATGTTACTTGTTAATTTCTCAGCCTTGTAAGACGTGCATGCCTAATCAGTTTTATTGTTGCTGGATAGAAAAGGTGACGTAACAGAGTGGCAAAAGGGAGATATCGTCTTTGGTCGTGAACATGGTCATTCGCTGAGGGAGGTGGCGGAGTTCGTTGGCGTGTCCAAGTCCACAGTTAGTAGTGTTCATTCAGCGTGGAAGGAGTCGGCCAGAGACAATTCCCGTAGGAGCATCTGCGGCAGAAAAACCATCATGAGAAACCGTGATCGTCGACGTCTAGGGCGATTATCAACCGTAGAACGGTTCGAAACCCTGCAGGAATTGCTGCAAGAGGACAATGCGGGACCTATTCAGCCTGTTTCCAAACGAACGCTTCAACGAGGACTGCATGGTGTAGGAATATTCAGTCGTGTAGCTAGAGTACGTCCCAAGCTGTCTGCCATACACAAGAAAAAGCGGCTGGAATGGGTGAGAGAACACCGACACTTGACCACAAAACAATGGAGACGCATCATCTGGTCGGACGAATCCAGGTTCTGCTTGTATTCCAATGATGGTCGATCCAGGGTCATGCGGAAGGCCGGAGAATCCTTCAACGCAGAGTGTGTGCAAAGGGCTGTACAGAAGTGGGGTGGGATTGTCATGTTTTGGGGGTGTATATCCAGAGCTAGGGTGCGTCCCTTAGTTCACATGTTTTGGGGGTGTATAGCTGGGGTGGGTCCCTTAGTTCACGTGTCTAATGGCATGAAAGCGATGGACTACGTGAAACTGTTGGATAAGGACATGTTGCCATATGCCCAGTTCCTCTAAGATGCCGCCATTGCAGAACCACGCTATCAATACGACAGCTACACTGTCCAGCGAGCTGCCATTGTGCAGGATTGGTTTGCAGAACATGAGGTCGACGTCCCACATCTCACCTGGCCCGCCAATTCGCCTGATAATAGAGAAATTTTTGGGACATGCTCGAACGGGCCGTTAAGAAGAGACAACAACACCTTCCAAATTGACTGCTCTGAGGGACCAGTTGTTCACGGCGTGGGGCAAACTGGACATTAATGTCATCCTCTCCAATATTGACAGCCTGCCAAAGAAAATCAAGGCTGTGCTTCTAGCTCGTGGTCATGTAACCCCATATTAGCCAATAAAATGAGCATTCCGTAATTTTTTGTCCGGTGTGCTTATTACACACAGATGACGTGGATTAGGAACACGAAACAGAAATCTTAACTCTTTCCACTCTAATAAGTGATTCTAGGAAAAATTCTCATCGGCAGTCACCGGGAATCGAACCGAACGCGGTTTGGCAGTTAATCACATGTGAGCCTGGAGAATTCGAGGCCGCTGTGGTGCAGTGGTAGCATGTCCAGCGCGTAACTGGAAGACCTGGGTTCGATTACCGGTGACGGTCGATGAGAATTTTTCCGCGACTCGCTTATTAACGTGGATAGACATGACCCCCGGAAGGAGAAGGTCATCGCACATGCTTGTGACGTCACTGGCGGTGGATCGTCGCAGCCCATGAGAGAGAGAGAGAGAGAGCATGGGCGCATCAGAGCATATATTTCCGATGGTCACGATCGTTGTTTTAAGATTTCGGTATTACAGTGAAAAGTTGCATCACAAATGTAACATATCGCTGAAAATGCTTGACGTATTTACAGCATCGTAGCTTCCTTTTTAAATCTGAAAATCAGTTTGCTGATTCCATATGTTTTTCTTTCTTTTTTTTTTTTCAGTCAATAGCTTTAGTAACAGGAATGAACGATCGTGGGAGAATGTATTCAAAGACTACGTCGTTGTTTTTATCTGTTATAAAAAATATTTGAACTAATTGTAATGAAAACTGTACATGTATATACACTATCAACCAACAAGTAATTGGACACCTGTGATAGCAAAGGAAAACGAAGTTTATTCACCTTCAATAGTTGGTGGAGCCTCCACGAGCGGCGACTATAGCTGCGACCCTCCGGGGCATACTCTCAACCAGGCGTTGTACGACGGCTATAGCGGTTTTTTCTTCCCCTCGGCTTGGAGAAGACAGGACAGTTCCTTCACCGATTTCGGACGATGGGGGCACCCCCTTAAGTTGACGCTCCAACTCGTCCCAGAGGTGCTCGATAGGGTTAAGGTCCGGGCTATGCGCAGGCCAGTCCATTCTATTAACCCCATTGTCAACATACCAAGCCATGGTGGACCTCGCAACATGACAGGTGGCACTGTCATCCTGAAAGTAACATGGGTCCATCCCGTAAAACTGCCACAACGTAGGAAGCGCATGGTCATCCAAAATGGTGCAGTAAGACTCGGCGTTGAGTCTACCAGAAATTGCGACCAAGGGTCCCGTGCCATACCAGGAGAAAAACCCTTATAGCATAATTCCACCGCCGCCGAACTTCACAGTTGGCACAATACATTCCGGCAGGAGGCGTTCTCCAGGCAGACACCAAACCCAGATCCTGCCATCCGAACGGTAGAGGGTGAACCTTGATTCGTCGCTCCAGAGAACCTGTTTCCACTGTTCAACGGTCCACTGTCGACGTTCTTTGCACCACGTTGGCCGAGCAGCACTATTGGACTTGGTAATCAAAGGCTCAACATTTTTTAAAATGCTTTTTTCTCCAAATGTTTGACCAAATTAATTAACGAAGGTCTTGTGCTATTAACTAAGGTCTTGTGTTATTAACTAAGGTCTTGTATTTAAATTCGATTAAAAAATGTTCTATGTATATACCTTACTATGTGGTGTAACTGTGAGGTTATCCCTTTTAATGGCACGAATCCACTAGAACACAAATCTTGGTCTTTTGGAAATCCATACACACGAACTTTGGGTCCTGTTTCAAAATTTCGACGACATCAGCGAACACAACACGGATGTGGTATAATCAAATGCCTATCTCATTCAATTCATCATCATCATCATCATTGTCAACCATTATCAATCCACTGCTGGACGAAGGTCTCCCCAAGTTTCCTCCACAACGGTCTGTCTTGTGCCAGTCTCCTCCATGTCACCCCTGCATACTTTCGAATTTCATCCACCCATCTCCCATGTGGTCTTCTTCTGGGTCTTTTCCTGTCCCTTGGAATCCAATCTAAAATTTCGGCTGTCCATCGATGATCTGTCCTTCTGGCAGTATGTCCAGCCCATTGCCATTTCAGGGATTTAACTCTGATCATGATGTCTTCCACTCTTGTCATTTTTCGGATCCACGAGTTCCTCTTCTTATCCCTCCTGGTTACACCAAGCATGCACCTCTCCATGCTACTTTGAGTTGTCTGCAGCCTTTGTATGTCTCTTTTAGTTAAGGTCCACGTCTCTGCACCATACGTAAGCACTGGAAGGATGCATTGATCAAACACTTTTCTTTTAAGACATAATGGCATATTGCTCTTGAAAATTATGCTGTTTCTTCCAAAAGCTCTCCAGGCAAGTTTTGTACGCCGATTAATTTCTTCATCAATGTGACCCTCACTTGATATCTGCTGTCCAAGATAAACGTACGTGTCTGTTATCTCCAGCTTTTCTCCATCAATCGATAAATCTTCATTTCTTGTAAAAGCATTGAACATCACTTTTGTCTTCTGAAAGTTCATTTTTAATCCCACTTCTTTACTCTTGTCAGCAAGTTCCTGGATCATACTCTGCAGCTCTGATGGGGTAGTTGCAAAAATGACTACGTCATCAGCAAAGCGAAGGTGGGTTAGATAATCTCCATTAATCTTTATTCCCTTGTTTTCCCAGCTCAGCGACTGAAAAACACCCTCCAATGTGGCATTAAAGAGCTTCGGAGATATGGTGTCACCTTGTCTCACTCCCTTTCCAATTTTTACGTGTGTTGTATTTTCAAACAGCCTAATCTTTGCACTTGCATTTTCATAGATGTTATTAATAATATTAATGTATGCATCTTCAATACCGCAGGTTTTCAGAGCCATTGTAACTGCTGATGGTTTCACCGAATCAAAGGCATTTTTTCATAATCGATAAAAGCCATGCACAATGGAAGTTCATATTCCCTCGCTCTTTCAATTAGTTCTCTCAGCACGTGGATATGATCTATTGTGCTGTAGCCACTCCTGAATCCAGCTTGTTCTCTCGGTTGAGCCATGTCCAGTGTTACCTTCAAGCGGTGTGAAAGAACTTTAGTGAAGATTTTATAAACTACTGATAGGAGGCTGATAGGTCTGTAGTTTCCGAGATCCTCAATGTCACCTTTCTTATGTAGCAGGATCATTGTAGCGGTGTTCCAATCCTCAGGAATCTTTCCTTCATTAAGGCATCGAGTGATTCAATTACCGGTATATAAAAACTGTAATTAAAATGTTAGTTGAAGCAAACCACACGAAATGAACACTATTCATTTCACGCAAGCATGGACAACCACAAAAATCACAAGTCACGCGATCAGGCGTAGCGTCGTAATGCAGACGCGGACTGTTTGATAAGTAGATCCACGAGGTGTGACGTCAGTGAAAATGACGTCACGACTCGATAGGCCTTCCAGATCTCGGAAGTAACGGGATAAAGCGATGATTTCTGTTTGGTGTTCCTGATCCACATCGAGTGTTTGAATTGTAGTTTTAAATTTTTAAATAAAATACGAAATATTTTGGTCTCAATATGCTACTGTTCTCAACGTAAGATGATTTATGAGTTTTACTGCCCAAAAATATATTACTTTTCTGAATTTTACGCGACTATATTTTGAATTTGAATGTTTTATTAGAAGTTTCTGTGTGGTGTATTCGGTTTTATGTTTAAACAGGCTGTTTCCTTTCTAGCCAGTTTCCGCTCACAAGACATGCAGAGGAATTTATTAATTTCAAAACTTCTAGCAACGTCCTGCAGGGAAATTATATTTCTGAAAAGTATTAAAATATTATTGAAATTTGTTTGAGCTTAAACAAAGATTTCGTTCATTTTACATGACGTAACTAATCTCGAGTATGTGACGTAAAGGTTTCTAAAACTTCATTGGTAGAGGATGAATATTCGCTGAATTCTCTGAGGTAATAAGAATTTTATGTAAGGCAGAATGATCTTTCATTAAGTGAAGAACATCGTAAGAAATCAAGAAACCAGACAATATTTTTATTTTGGAATAAAAAAGCTTTGTACACATACTGGCCACAAATATATATACCTTTGCCACAAATATAAGCAAATATACTCCTAACAGCTCAAACATTATGACCATCTGAATAATATTACAGTGGCGTGCAAAAGTATTGCATCCCCTACAAAACATATGAATTTTCAAGTTGAACTAATTTTTTAACTAATTAATTTTCATAGTTAATTCCTGGTTTATATACCACTAGATATAAATTTTAATGGAGATTTCAGAAATGTCTTAGTTTCATCTGCAGCTACTTCTGTTCTTAAGATATGACATAAAATCTGGGGTTTGACAAACACCTTGAAATTCGCGTTAGCTGAGTATCAGTTGTTACAGCCAATCACAGACATTCTTTTACCTGATTGGCTACTCCTTAATCTCACTCCATCCTTTAAAAAGGTTGATGAGAGTGTCCTTATTTAGTTGGGCCGCGGGTGGCCTAGTGGGCAACATTCGTGACTGCGGTGGAAAGGACCTCAGGTTCGATCCCAGGCAGGTACGAACGCTCGATCCACTATATATCCGCCGTGCGTCGGATGGGCACGTTAAGCCGTCGGGTCCCGGGTACAGGCGCCCCCGGTAATAAATAAGTGCGACTTCCTCCCCCATTCTATCTCGCTTCCGTGTCACTTTCCTATCGAGCACTCTAGCCCAAATCCCCTAGCTTCCTATTTATAAGAGTTGTTTAAGACCTGGGGTCAGACACTCCCTTCCTAAAATCCTCTACATATGATCATCCTTATTTGGTGGGGGCCGCGGGTGGCCTAGTGGTCAGCGTTCGTGCCTGCCATGGAGATAACCTCAGGTTCGTTCCTGGGCAGGTACGAACGTTCAAACCACTAAATACCCGCCGTGCGTCAGATGGGCACGTTAAGCCGTCGGACCCCAGGTACTGGCCTCCCGGTAATAAATAAGGGCGTCTTCCTCCCCCTTTCTATCTCGCTTCCGTGTCACTTTCCTATCGAGCACTCTAGCCCAAATCCCCTAGCTTCCTATTTATAAGAGTTGTTTAAGACCTGGGGTCAGACACTCCCTTCCTAAAATCCTCTACATATGATCATCCTTATTTGGTGGGGGCCGCGGGTGGCCTAGTGGTCAGCGTTCGTGCCTGCCATGGAGATAACCTCAGGTTCGTTCCTGGGCAGGTACGAACGTTCAAACCACTAAATACCCGCCGTGCGTCAGATGGGCACGTTAAGCCGTCGGACCCCAGGTACTGGCCTCCCGGTAATAAATAAGGGCGTCTTCCTCCCCCATTCTATCTCGCTTCCGTGTCACTTTCCTATCGAGCACTCTAGCCCAAATCCCCTAGCTTCCTATTTATAAGAGTTGTTTAAGACCTGGGGTCAGACACTCCCTTCCTAAAATCCTCTACATATGATCATCCTTATTTAGTGGGGGCCGCGGGTGGCCTAGTGGTCAGCGTTCGTGCCTGCCATGGAGATAACCTCAGGTTCGTTCCTGGGCAGGTACGAACGTTCAAACCACTAAATACCCGCCGTGCGTCAGATGGGCACGTTAAGCCGTCGGACCCCAGGTACTGGCCTCCCGGTAATAAATAAGGACGTCTTCCTCCCCCATTCTATCTCGCTTCCGTGTCACTTTCCTATCGAGCACTCTAGCCCAAATCTCCTAGCTTCCTATTTATAAGAGTTGTTTAAGACCTGGGGTCAAACACTCCCTTCCTAAAATCCTCTACATATGATCATCCTTATTTAGTGGGGGCCGCAGGTGGCCTAGTGGTCAGCGTTCGTGCCTGCCATGGAGATAACCTCAGGTTCGTTCCTGGGCAGGTACGAACGTTCAAACCACTAAATACCCGCCGTGCGTCGGATGGGCACGTTAAGCCGTCGGACTCCAGGTACTGGCCTCCCGGTAATAAATAAGGGCGTCTTCTTCCCCCTTTCTACTTCGCTTCCGTGTCACTTTCCTATCGAGCACTCTAGCCGAAATCTCCTAGCTTCCTATTTCTAAGGGTTGTTTAAGACCTGGGGTCAGACACTCCCTTCCTAAAATCCTCTACATATGATGAATCGACCCTTATTTTGTGTGCCGCGGGTGGCCTAGTGGTAAACGTTCGTGAATGCCACGGAGAAAACCTCGGATTCGATCCCAGGCAGGTACGAACGCTCGAACCACTAAATATCAGCTGTGCATCGGATGCGCACGTTAAGCCCCAGGTACTGGCCTCCCGGTAATAAATAAGGGCGTCTTCTTCCCCTTTCTACTTCGCTTCCGTGTCACTTTCCTATCGGGCACTCTAGCCCAAATCTCCTAGCTTCCTATTTCTAAGGGTTGTTTAACACCTGTGGTCAGACACTCCCTTCCTAAAATCCTCTACATATGATCTGATCTGATCTACTATAGCATTGTATGAGCACGTTAAGCCGTCGGATTCCCGGTAGTAAATAAGGGCGTCTTCTACCTCGCTTCCGTGTCACTTTCCTATCATGCACTCTAGCCCAAATCTCCTAGCTTCCTATTTCTAAGAGTTGTTTAAGACCTGGGGTCAAACACTCCCTTCCTAAAATCCTCTACATATGATCATCCTTATTTAGTGGGGGCCGCAGGTGGCCTAGTGGTCAGCGTTCGTGCCTGCCATGGAGATAACCTCAGGTTCGTTCCTGGGCAGGTACGAACGTTCAAACCACTAAATACCCGCCGTGCGTCGGATGGGCACGTTAAGCCGTCGGACTCCAGGTACTGGCCTCCCGGTAATAAATAAGGGCGTCTTCTTCCCCCTTTCTACTTCGCTTCCGTGTCACTTTCCTATCGGGCACTCTAGCCCAAATCTCCTAGCTTCCTATTTCTAAGGGTTGTTTAACACCTGTGGTCAGACACTCCCTTCCTAAAATCCTCTACATATGATCATGAAGATCATTGTGGGCCCAAAACGACGGCGACGCAATAACACGTTCATCGGAAACCTGTTCAAAAGCGGCGAGGACGCATATATGCTCATCTTAACGACGACGAATACTTATTATTCATGTGACGAAATTTCGCATTGCCTTTTCTAAAACTCCTACCACCTGGAGAGTTAAAAGTGCCTGTTCATTTAAACTTCCGTATTTTCACAGATTTTCCGTCTTCAGAAATTCCATTTATTTCAGAAAAGTCCACTTTAGGCTTTTTCGTATTTAAATGAAATTCCTCAAAATCGAAGACCCTTAATTTTCCATCTCTTCTCGTGGCCCCTCGTCAACAAGACCATTCTCAGCCGAGAATAAGTAAGCCATTCTCTCAAAATACATTACTCTCTGCACAAAATTTCTGTGAACGGCCAAAAAAATCTCTCTAAACCTAAACTCTGCGCATTCACTCATTTCTAACACCCACCCGACACTCAACAGCCACGCGACGTCTTCTACGCCCTAAAGACCTGCGGCCGTAACTTCGAACCAGCCCCCGTCATTTTTTTTACCTATTATCTAGGCTATAGCCTAGATAGCCTAGATAACCCTTCCACTGTAGTCAGGATCGATCCCCCGTCGTTTGGGTTAGTACAATAGGCAACGCACGCCTTTAACCACTGAGCCACAAACGCTCGGTAATACACTGCTTGCCACCCAAAATGCAACACGAAGAAGAAAGCATCCGATTATCCTGAAATTATATAGCAGTATGCGTCGCCCGCGTGAGGACGTGCAAACGATTAGCATTGCAGGGCATGTGCAAACCATGTGGGCCAGGCACGCCACCGAGAAGCACTATAAGAAGAGTGCACAGAAGGCGGGGTGTAAGTAGAGGAAGTGTGTTGTGCTAGCAGACCTGTGCGGGGGAAGCTTCCTGATGCCTCGTCGCAGAATACGGCAGTCATTATAGCACGTTTCGGTGTTCGACGAAGGACTAATAGTGGCTTATCCCGTCAGCGGTTTATCGTACCGAGACATCGGCGCCCGTGTGGGACGACATCCAGCCACAATAAGGCGAGTATGGATTCGGTGGGGGCAGGAAGGACGGAAGGACCGACGTGAGCGATTGCCGCAGCTGCGGCACACCGCCGACCTAGAGGACCGGCATGTTGTGCGGCGGGCACTGATGGCTCGCACCGCCACATCACGAACGTTAGCGCAGGAATCAGGATGTGTTGCACAACAATCTGTGTCAGCACGTACCGTTCGACGTCGTCTGCAAGAGCGGGGACTTGTCGCACGGCGCCCATTGCTCCGATTACTATTGACGTTACACCACCGGCGAGTGCGGTGGCAGTGGGCCGTTGAACGCCACACCTGGACTACGGAATGGCACGACATTGTCTTCTCCGACGAATCCCGCTTCTGGCTGCAACACCACGATAATCGGATCCGTGTGTAGCGGCACCGCGGCGATAAACTGTATGGCACCTGCATTATGCATCACCATACCGGTCCGTCGGCTGGCGTTATGGTTTGGGGCGCAATTGGATATGACACCCGCATTCCCCTGGTACGCATCGTCGATACACTTAACAGCCACCGCTACATCTACGACGTTTTGGAGTCTGTAGTCCTCCCTTACCTGCAGGACCTGCCAGCGGCTACGTTTCAACAGGACATTGCGCACCCGCACGTGGCACGCATCGTGCAACAATTCTTCACTGCCCACCAGGTGTCACTACTGCCGTGGCCCGCTTGTTCTCCCGATATGTCGCCCATCGAACACGTCTGGTCGCTGATCGGCAACCAAGTGACCCGGCAAGCACCACCCGTGATGAACTGTGGCAACGTGTGGAATCAGCCTGGACCGACAAACCCCAAGCCCACATCCAAAGCCTCTTTCGTTCGATGCCGCGGCGTGTAGCGGCCGTTATTGCTAGCTATGGGGGCCACACGAACTATTGATGTCTGCGTGTTCCGCAAGTCGCACGGACCTGTAAGCTCAATCGTTTCATCTTTGTATCTGTTGTTATTTGTCCAGTAAATCTGGCTTTGCTATCTCGTGTCCTTCTTGGTGTTGCATTTTGGGTGGCCAGCAGTGTATATCATGTTGTTTCACCACGAATTAGTTTTCAATAGCTACGAGTTTCACGATGAACATTAATTCATGGAAACCAGTACGCGTGGTTTACGGTACGTTTTCCTTCACGGAAAATACACTGATAATCTTCAATATTTGCAGTAGCATAAATACGAATTCTTTCTGCAAGGATTGTCGATAGGTTCTTACATTAGAACTATTGTTTGTCAAAAGAAAAAAAAAGAATGGGAAAGGGAAGAAACTAAAAAATATGTTCAAATTCCGAATGCTATTATGTCTCTCTGTTCTAAAAGAAAATGAAAATGCCGCTGTTTTAGAAATTTCGTGACACTCTTGCTTTCCTAGCTTGCAACGCAAAACGTATCGAACACAAAAATATGAAATTTTCATCGTTTGTAGAGAATTGTTTGGAGAACACGCAGAAATAAACCGTTTCTCGATTCTGGTGATACTTTAAGAGCTATTGTATTTCAAACTTAAGGTAGGCAAAAAAGGGCTGTCAGGCCGCGTTCCGGACACACTAACAGCAACAGAACCACGAAACTTTGTAGGCATGTAGTGCCATGACCGAAGTTTTGCACCTCGTCGCCCTTTTTTAGAATTTCGATTTATTTTACGAGAAATTAAATTTCTAAATTTCACAAAATTCTCTATTTCGCGATGGGATCCATTTAAAAAAACGGATATATGGCAAACTATAAATCATGGCGCATTGCAATTTTTACAGCATAAACTTACAACTATCATCCCTTTTTTTACAAAAAAAAATTAGGACATAGTCATTTTCTGATTTTTAAGCATTTTTTAAAGACGCAAGGGAAAGAAACGAACGGCTTGTCTGTTTTCACGATAACCACAGAGGAAAGTTCTGGTCCCGTGACCTGCTGCCATGGTGACGCGGAGAATTGGTTATGTATATGTTTTGTTGGTTAAGCTATCTCAGTTGTTTAAGGTGGACGTCAAGTAATTTTGCTTCCTATATCTACTTCCAATGGAAAATTTCTGTACACCTTTTCTTGACAATTACTGCGTTCCCAAGGATGAAAATTTGAGCATCGATTAAAATAGCTTCATTTTATAACTTGGAATACTTAATATTTTCTAAAATATAACCATAATTATGCAATCCAACATTTGTTTGTCTACTGACGTCATCAAAGAACAGGTCGCGCCATCTTTTTTCTGGACAATTAATGCGTTCACAAGGATGAAAATTTGAGCATTGATTAAAATAGCTTCATTTTATAACTTGGAATACTTAATATTTTCTAAAACATAACCATAATTATGCAATCCAACATTTGTTTGTCTACTGACGTCATCAAAGTACAGGTCGCGCTATCATTTTTTGGGTTCCAACACCACCAAAGAAAAAGTTATGGATATTTAATGTAATTATGGTTATGTTTTAGAAAATATTAAGTATTATAAGTTATAATATGAAGTTATTTTAATCGATGTTAAAATTTGGATCCTTGGGAACACATTAATTGTGAAGGAAATGTGTACAGAAGTTTTTCCATTGGAAGTATAGGAAGCAAAATTACTTGACGTCCACCTTAACGGTTTACGGTTTACGGAAATGCTTTTGGACCGCTTTCGTTTTCCTTAGTGGTAAGTTTAGTAAGTGCTATAAGTTCAAACGACAAAAGTCCGACCTTCAAAAAATTAACGACAGTAAAAAAAACTCTGAAATTTCGGAATAACAAGCCTTATTTGCTTAGAAATGAAATAAAAATTTAAATTTATATGAATTTTCCAGTTTTTAGCACGTCTTTTGTAAAAAGATCGTGCTTCTGTTATCGGTTTGTCCGTCCGTCCGTCTGTACCCACGATATCTAAGCAACTATTAGTCCGATTTGAAAAATTCTTTTTGCACTGGGAAGCTGGAAATATGCAAATGACGATCCTTTATTTTGTTTTTTTACGATGTGCAATTTCGCCGCTAGAGGGCGTAAATGCAGATGATGTCGAATTCAAAAATACGTTTTATTCCACTTATTTGCTTCTAAACATCCGATTAAAAAACAATTTATATCTTTCGATTCCATTTATGTCGAAGAGTATTTTAGATATAGTTACTTTATCAAATTACGCATAGCTTTTCCGCTAGGGGGCGTAAAAGAAAATTACATTTTTCCTGATAACTCACCTTCTAAAACTCCGATTTGAAACATTTTTTTCTTCAGCAGATACATCTCCAGATTGAAAATCTTTTGCATATAATTTCAAATTTTTGGTAAAGCATACTTTGGCCACCAGAGGGCGTAAGTGTTAATTTTTGCTTCTGATGTATTTGCCATGAAATCGTAGCTTCTAAAATATCGATTAAAAAATTCTTTCGTCGAATGATGCCATTCACATCGATAGACCTTTTCGGAATATTTTCTTCTTAAAATATTCTACAGTTTCTCTGCCAGGGGGCGTAGATGTTCATCTTATTTTTGTCAACATCTCTACTTCTAGGAGTTCGATTTGAAAAATTCCTTCTTTGTAAGATAGTGTTTTCCGTGTGACATGTTTTTCATGTAATTTCAAAATTTTCAAGTAATTCATAGACTTTCCGCTAGGGAGCGTATAGGTAAATTGTGTTTCCCACTATATCTCTGCTTCTAAATCTCCGATTTGAAAAATTCTATCTGCACCGGATACAGCTCCTGTTGGGAAATCGTTTGCAGATAATTTCTAATTTTTGTAAAAAAATAGTTTGGCCACCAGGGGGCGTAAATCTTAATTTTCGCTTCTGTTGTATTTGCAGCAAAATATGAGCATCTAAATTCTCGATTGAAAAAAACGTCGTTTGTTGACTGATACTACTCATGTCGACAAACCTTTTATAAAAATTTTCTTCTTGAAAAAATACATGGTTTCTACGCCAAGGGGCGTAGATGTATATCTTATTTTTGCGAATACCTCTACTTCTAAGAGTACGATTTGAAAAATTCCTTGTTTGTTGGATAGTGTTTCCAATGCGAAATGTTTTTCCTATAAATTCAAAATTTTCAAGTAAATCATAGACTTTCCGCTAGGGGGCTTAAAGGTAAATTGCGTTTTCTGCGTTATTTCTGCTCGTAAAGCTCTGATTTGAAAAAATTCTTCCTGTATCGCATACAATACCTGATGGAAAATATTTTTCACACAATTTCTAATGTTTGGTAAAGAATTGTTTGGCCACCAGGGGTCATAAGTGTTAATTTCTGCTTCTGAAGTATTTGTTGGAAAATCTGGGCTCCTGAAACCTCGACTAAATACTAAATTTTTTTTCTTCGACCGATACCGCTTATACGGATAAACCTTTTGAGAATACTTTCTTCCTAAAATAATGCATGGTTTTCCCAATAGAGGACGTAAAGTCACATCTTATTTTTGTCGATATCTCTGTTTCTAAGAGTTCGTAAGCTCACGATTCCGTTTACAGCAATATCTGAGAGATTAAAAACCCGTTTGAAAATCTTCTTTCTTTGGTCAGATCTATTGTTTTCCATGCCGGTTCCATTGACTTTGAATAGCTTTGATAAATTTAATTTGCATCAGAACGGATTCAAAAGATGTGCTTATTACACCCGAAACGTCGGTGTCAACTTTCTTGTTATTTCATGTGATATACACTGCTGGACAATTGCTAAGGACGGATCATAAACGGCTATATAGCGCAAAAAAGTAAGTGTGGTTAGATGCCAAGTGAAATAAAATAATGTCAGAATGTCAGGACATTACAAGAAAGACAGTTTATTGCACTCTGAAATCCAGAAGGCTTTGGAACGTGTTCAATGGACAAACAGGCCATTTTGTGCAGAATACGTAAACGTGAAAAAAATGCAATTACCGTCCGCAGGCGTTCCGGCGTAAGATGTCAATACGGGATATGGCCACCATGGAGGGCGATGCAAGATTCCACACGTCGTGTCATGCTTTGCACAACATTATCAAGCAGCTGTTGGGGTAATTTATCCCATTCCTCTGTCAGTGCACGGATGAGGGTGTCCTTGTTTATTGGAGGGCATTGGCGACCAGCAAGACTCCTCCCCAAAGCATCCCACACATTTTCAATGGGATTCAGATCTGGAAAACGTGCTGGCCATACGAGGCGTTGAATATCCTCGCTCTCAAGACACTCCTGGACAGCGACTGTTCGATGACATGTTGCGTTGTCGTCCATGAAAATGGATCTATCACCGACAGCACCACAGAACAGGCGAACATGAGGTAGCAGAACATCATTAATGTATCGTTGGCCAGTCATAGTCGCAGTTGAAAGCACATCGAGGGACGTACGGCCATTGATCATGATGCCAGCCCATACCATGACACTACATGTCGGATATCGGTCCCTTTCCTGTATGTTTGCTGGACAATATGCAGTACCACTATCACGCCAGATCAGTTGTCGTCGACAATCAGACGATAGACTGTATCTACTCTCATCTGAGAAGAGGACAGCAGACCAGTCGTTATCAGTCCAATTGCGATGTTTATTGCACCATTGCAAACGGGCGGTACGGTGACGTCTGGACAATGGGATGCACACAACAGGACGGCGGGCGCATAGTCCTCCTTCATGCAAACGTCTGGCGACAGTTTTTCGGGAGATCCGCTTGCCAGTAGCAGCCATAAACTGATTTGCTACCTCACTAGCTGTGCTGCGCCGGTGTCTTTTTGTTGATAGCACTATGTACCGATCTTCTGCAGGTGTCGTACTGCGAACACGACCTCCCCCGTGACCTTTGCTACACTCTCCATTTGTTTGAAATGATTTCCAAAGCCTTGAAACAACACTGTGGCTGACGTCGAACTCCCTGGCAACATCTGTTATTTTTCGCCCTTATTCAATCTTGCCAATAATACGGCCACGCGTAAAATCATCTATAGGGGATGTCGGGAAGACATACTGAAAATTGCAAGTTCGTCAATTGATTCTTTCCCTTTCAACTTTGCGTTTGAACAAGAACGGTCAATACGCGTCAAATCCTTTATATCTCTTATGAGCGCTATGACGTCACGAACAAGTTCGGCAATCTAAAATTTGCATACGCACAACACGTCTTACTGTATCCCGCACTTATGCTAATTTACACATTTTCCTGCCTTCCATTTTATGGTTGCTATCGTTGCTATTGTCATCCGTCCTTAGGAATTGTCCGGCAGTGTACTTGGAAATCGGGCTGCAGGGCCCGAGTGCTACTCTGGAAACGAGCGTAGCGAGCCTAGAGGCGCAGAAACTGGTTTGTTGAAAAAAAAAAGAAAAAAAAACCAGAAAACTACACTTTAGAAATTTTGAAGATGACAAACGATTTTTTTTTTTTTTTTGGTGTAAATATTGAGTCGTTTCATAATTATTGGCCGATTCGGACACAAAGAAACAAACAACAGTAACAGACGACGAAATACATTTTATTCCGAAAACTTTCTGCCCTCGGCAGCATTAGACTGTGCCCAACGTGTTTGCAGTGCAAAAAATGCCACGGTGGCAGAAACTGGCATCACAGTCGTCCGAGGAATCGCCAACGGCGGAAATCACAGCATCCTTGTTAGCGAACCGTTTGCCCCTCAAGAAGTGGTCCAAATGGTGAAACATGTGAAAGACTGAGGGGGCCAAATCAGGTGAATAAAAAGGGTGAGAAAGGACCTCGTACCCCAAGGCGTTGATTTTTTTTCGCATGCTTCCAATAGACGCATGTGATCGTGCGCCGTTCTGAAGCAGTATGGGACGCAAACGATGGGCGAGCGATGATTGTTTGCTGCATAATTTCTGGTGACATTCGCTCGGCTGACGGCAGCACACGTCCGTTGTGATTGTTTGACCTCGCGGCAAAAAACTCATAATGAACCACAGTCTTGGCAGTCCACCACACAGAGATCAGAACCTTCTGTGGGTGCAAATCGGGTTTGGGCATGTGTTTGGGTGGTACCCCTTTATCGAGCCAAGGCGCTGTTCGCTTCCTTTTGTGATAAAGCACCCATTTTTCTTCAACCGTAAGGATCCGATGCAGAAAGGGAGCTCTAGCCTCACGTTTTTGTAGGGCAATGCATGTTTCCAGGCGCCGTATCTGCTGCTGTTCGGTAAATTCCTATAAAAGCCAGGTATCCAGTTTTTAACCTTGTCCATAGCTGTCAGGTGTCTGGAAACTGTTGCTGATGATACGACAAGTTCGGCACTGAGCTCGTGTACTGCGGACGTTGGTTTTTCTTCCACTTTCCGCCTTAAATGTACAGTGTCACACAGAACCGGCTCCTGGCTTATGGTCGATGGCAACATCACCGGCATGGAACTTGGAAAACAGTCTACGGACAGTTCTTTCTGTCACTCTTCGTTCCGACAACCCATGCTCTATTGACATTTGCGACCGCTTCGGACACAAATTTGAATTCGTGCAAAATCACCGATCTCACGTCGGGTTACTCCATCACGCCACGAAGTCCTCAGATCTGTCTGAAATACCGTTTTATACAAAAAAAAATTGAACTTTCAGAAGACAAAAGAGATGTTCAATGCTTTTACACGAAATGAAGATTTATCGATTGATGGAGAAAAGCTGGAGATAGTAGACACGTACGTTTATCTTCGTCAGCAGATATCAAGTGAGGGTCACATTGATGAAGAAATTAATCGGCGTACAAAGCTTGCCTGGAGAGCTTTTGGAAGAAACAGCATAATTTTCAAGAGCAATATGCCATTATATCTTAAAAGAAAAGTGTTTGATCAATGCATCCTTCCAGTGCTTACGTATGGTGCAGAGACGTGGACCTTAACTAAAAGAGACATACAAAGGCTGCAGACAACTCAAAGTAGCATGGAGAGGTGCATGCTTGCTGTAACCAGGAGAGATAAGAAGAGGAACGCGTGGATCCGAAAAATGACAAGAGTGGAAGACATCATGATCAGAGTTAAATCCCTGAAATGGCAATGGGCTGGACATACTGCCAGAAGAACAGACCATCGATGGACAGCCGAAATTTTAGATTGGATTTCAAGGGACAGGAAAAGACCCAGAAGAAGACCACATGGGAGATGGGTGGATGAAATTCGAAAGTATGCGGGAATGACATGGAGGAGACTGGCACAAGACAGACCGTTGTGAAGGAAACTTGGGGAGACCTTCGTCCAGCAGTGGATTGATATTGGTTGACAATGATGATGATGACACGTGGAGTGAACCGATTCAATGTCCATGGGCGTTTGGTAGTTCCTCCTACGAGGCGTCCCTTGTAACCGGATATGCAAATTCGCCTTGTCGGCATCGGCTAATAATTATGAAACGACCCAATATGACAAGGATGGTAAGTCAGATAATATTCAAAAACTTGAAAATTTCGTTTTCCGAATCCGCGTCTACCAGATAGCGACTGGATATGCTAACCACTACACCAGCCAGAGTCCCAAGTTCCAGATCAATTGTCACATTTACACCAAAACACGGACTGTCATGTTCAAAATTTGTAATGTATGGTGTAATCCCGTATTCAGTTCATGATACATTTCAGAAGTCGATACGGAATCAAATATAGATACAAAATATCATCGGAGTAAATTCCACAGGGGAAGCATGGCCTCGGTAGACACATTAGGATAGTTTATCCAATGGCAAATGGAAATGTTATTCTTTCCTCCAACTATGTTCTTGTCCCAGCGGAAATACGAAGGGTCTGTTTTCCGCGGAAGACTGATATGTTCAGTGACCTCGTTATGTCACCCGCTGTCTGAGATCTTAGTGTTCCTTACAATGCGAGATATAAGTGTTCTTTATCAAGAAATGCGTCTACGAGCCACTCGAGCAAAGTGAAATGAATTACGGGAAATCTTCAACACTTGGAATACAAGGTGTCAACAAACGCATACGAATTAATTTGTTCATATGACCGTATCTCTTATAACTAGTCCGTAGCTACTGCCATGCAAGGTTAAACAAGCTGTGACTGATTTTTTTTTTTTTTTTTTTTGTCATATGACACAAATCGAAATAAAATCCATAACTACAACGGTTGAATTATTAATGGGCAAAAAGATGGGTTACCAACAGCAAAATTTTCGTAATATTCCTATTAATACAAATTTTGAAGATGACAATCCGATTTTTTGGCGTAAATGTGACAAGGATGGTAAGTCAGATAATATCCGAAAACTTGAAAATTTTCGTCGTCCTGGAGCGGGACTCGAACCTGCGTCTCCCAGAAAACGCTCGCTTATGCTAACCACTACACCACCCAGAACGATCAAGTTTCCGATCAATTTGAATATAACCATCACAGGATTCGCTAGTCGAAGCAACCGGCATTCATGTTTAGCGAATCTGGTGTTTAAGAATCTTATCCCGTGTTTTCCCGGAGAAGCAGATAAATCCGTGTTTGCCCGGAGAAGCGGATTCGAGTCCCGCTCCAGGATGATGAAAATTTTTAAGCTGTCGGATATTATCTGACTTGTCACATTTACGCCAAAAATCGGATTGTCATCTTCAAAATTTGTATTATATGGCGTAATCCTGTATTTCTTTCATGATTTATCTGCTTCTCCGGACAATCACGGGATAAGATTCTTAACCTCTAGATTCGGTAAACATGAATGCCGGTTGCTTCGACTAGCGAATGCTGTAATGGTTATATTCAAATTGATCGGAAACTTGGTCGTTCTGGGTGGTGTAGTGGTTAGCATACCCGGGCGTTTTCTGGGAGACGCGGGTTCGAGTCCCGCTCCAGGACGACGAAAATTTTCAATTTTTCGGATATTATCTGACTTACCATCCTTGTCACATTTACGCCAAAAATCGGATTGTCATCTCCAAAATTTGTATTATATGGCGTAATCCCGTATTTCGTTCATGATTCCTATTAATTTTTACAACTATTCGTAACCGAATATAACAATGACGTTCCTCATTATTCTATAGGGTGATTCATAAAGAAGTATTGTGACGTGCCTGCCCAGCAGGACGCACACGACATAAAGACAGATAGCAGTCAGAACGAACCTCCGCGTAGCTGAATTGGTAGAACGACTTATCCCGGAATGAGGGGACCACGGTTCGAGCCCCGGCGTGAACAAAAATGACGGAGAAATTTACTTCGTTATAATGGCACCCGAACTTCCCGGATGACCCGACCGTTCAAGATCTCGCAATGGTGTGATGTTCTTTCCACACCGCGAGATACGAAAAATAAGAGAATCCCTTCTCCAGCGCTTTGAAAAATAAATGTGTGTGACGTTGCATTCCACATACCAGATTGACTGGGAGTTCTCAAGTGCACGTTCTGCAAAGGATGGCTGCCTGCAACGATTCATGGTCACGGCTGACCCGTGGGCCATGCCCCGGCCCTCTTTCGTGGGGCGGGGGAGATGTGACTTGCCTGCCCAACAGGACGCACACGGCATAAAGGCAGATAGCAGCGATAACGAACGTCCGCGTAGCTCAATTTGTAGAGCGACTTATTCCAGAATGAGGGGACCCGGGTTCGAGCCCTAGTGTGAACAAAAATGACGGAGAAATTTACTTCGTTATAGTATCCAGTTTCAACGCACTATAAAACAAGAACACTGTAAGATATTTTGTTACCTGTAACAGAATTGTAGGGGAATGTTTCAAGTTTTTTTTAGTCACAGATGTTCTATGTGTGCCCCCTAGTCACACGACACACATCGAGTCAGTAATCCATTTCCGCCCAAACGCGAGGGAAGATATCTGAATCAAGTGCAGTGATAGTGGCTGTGATACTGCCCTATGTACGGAATCATTTTCAGCTTCTTTCTCAAAATTCTCCAGACAGTGGGCTGTGAAATCTGCACTTCACGACTCACCCATCGCGTTGATTTTCCCGGACTTCGTTGAATGGCGGTGATCGACGACTTCTTCCGATACACGCGATCGTCCAGGACTTTTAAGTTTGCCCAAACAGCGCATAATTTCAAATTTTTTATGCCAATCGTAGATAGATTTTTCTGGTTGGAGGTTCTTTTCCGAATCGTGATCGGAAATGCCGTTGCACAAAAGTTACAGATTCCGTTTTGCTCGATTCAAGAACACAAAACGCCTTCTCCACTGCGGACGCTGCCACTGTGACTGATTAGTCACGTGACACACGCGCTATCGCCTACGTCACTTCCTTCAGTAGCGGGACACAAACTTTATGAGTACATCTACCAATGGTTCGCAGTTGAGGTCCGTGTCTTCAACTGTTACTGTTTTACAGCATCTGGAAACTGTATACTTCTTTATGAATCACCCTGTATAAACATGTGCTTATCCGTTATTGACGGACTTGCATTGGAATATTGAGGCATTCTTTCAGCAACCTGAAATGATATCGTGTCTAGATAACTACACAATGGGGCTAAAACTGTTTTTTATTTTGCTAGTTTGGTTTTAACATTTTTTTCTTTTGGTATCATCATACACTGAGTGGGCACTTTATTATGACCACCCCCTCAGTACTTCATTGGGCCACCTTTTGCCTTTAATATTGCGTCGATTCTTCGTGGCATGGACTCCACGAGATGTTGATAGGTGGTTTGTGGAATCTGAGACCATGCTTGATGAATAGAACTTTCCAGGAGTGTGAGATTGCAGGGTTGTGAATCCAGCTGTCTGATGGCTCGTTCAACTTCATCCCACAAATTCTCAATGGGTTTGAGATCTGGAGAATGTGAGGGCCACCTAAACAAAGTAAACTCACCGGCATGTTCCTGAAACCAATCCTGTACAATACGAGAGCTATGGCAGGACGCATTATCTTGTTGAAAGCAGCCATCGCCATTGAGATAAACCATCCACAGGACGGGATGCACTTGGTCCGCAACGATGTTTAGATATGATGTGCCAGTCAGATGTTGATCAACACGAATTAAAGGGCCCAAAGCATGCCAGGAAAACATTCCCCAAACCATAACATTGCCTACACCAGTGTTATGGTGAAAAGTTTGGTCAACGTGTGTAATTATTATTTAAATTTATGCAGATATTAAAATTGAAGATGTTGAATATAGGTGAAATTAAAATTCGGGAGATGGGTGGATGCATTTTGAAACAAAAGTAAATTCAATTTATCTAAGGCCATGATAAATGAAAATATAAATAAAATGCAACGCTGATGTTTGAAGATTTCAAAAGTTATTATTGAAGGTTTGCGTTGTTTGAATATACGATTAATTGTGACACCTGCAAGTGTAAAATACGTAATTATTGTTTACACTAGCTTGAAGGGTTGTAGCAATGCATTTGGGGTCCATGCTTTCGTGCTGTTTCCCCCAAATTCTCACTCGGCCATCGGCATGGTGCAACTGAAAACGTGATTCATCAGACCACATAATTTGTTTCCAATTATCGACTGTCCAATCCTGTGAGAACTAGAGACGTTTTCTCTTGATAACTGCAGACAGAAAAGATATTCGAGCAGGCCTTTGGCTGCCATATCCCATCCGATGCAGTGTACGGCAAACAGTGTGTGCAGGATCATTTGAGGGTATCCTTGATTAAGATGGTCTGTAATTTGCTGCATTGTTGCCCTTCTATTGTCTGCTACCAGTCTGGACACTCTCCGTTCCGCCCGAGCAGTCACTAGTCGATGACGACCACACGTTGCACGTAGAGACCCAGTTTTTTGGCTGACAGTCCAGTCTTTAAACACTTTAACAACAGCTGTTCTGGAACATTTCACGAATGCGGCGGTTTCGCTGATACTCGCTCCATGGCTCCGAGCTCCTACAACGTTGAAAGTCCGTCAAATCGGATTTTTTGCCCATCTCGTCACCCAAAAACCAATTCTACTACTGTCGCAAGCACTAAGCTTTCCCTTTTTATACTAGCCTCGCCCTCTTGCGGCAATAGCGTGCAGCCATAGCTCATTTGCTTAAAACTGTCAAGTGGTCATAATAAAGTGGCCACTCGGTGTATATGGCTTACTGAATAATACCTACAACCAATTATTAAGTGCTTCACTTAAAGTTAAACAGGAGCCACCCAAGAAGCTTCAAGAAAATGTTTCTGTAAGTTAGCCTTTATTAACCAAAACTCCATTGCTGCTTCAATCATGCAGAACTACAACTCACTTTCCAACAGTATTAGTAACTTACTCCAACTAAAGTGAGTTAATAAGTTGAGAACTTTGTTAAGGAAAACACCAACTCTAAAGGTACAGAGGGTGAGTCGAAAGTTTTGCAGTATTTGTATAACCGCACGTGCTGCGGCGGGTATGTCACGTGATTAAGCTATTTGGTGTATGCAAAAGTTTCCTCCGTTTTAAGGAGACAAGAACAATCAGGAAACCAGTACGCATTTATTCGAGGAAGTATTAGCCATTAGGATCAATGACCTTTTGCCATTTTACAGGCAACAAATGAATGCCCCCAGGTGATAAGACTCGGGTTTTGAGCTGAAGAACGCAGTGACGAAATTTACAACCTCTGGAACTGTGGTTGAACCGCTGTTGGACTAGGGCATGTTGCATAGGGCGAATCACATGAAAGTCGGAGGGTGTAATGTCTGGGGAGTAAGCCCGGTGCGGTAAAAGCTCCCATTGTAACTTTTCAAGGGTTGATTTCGTGGTGGCAGCGACATGTGGTCTGGCATTATCGTGTAACAGGATGACTGGGCGGCGTCCTTTGCCTGTCCATGGGCGTTTTTGCTCGATTGCGGCGTTCAGTTTCATCAACTGATCGCTATATCGTTATATCGGCGTTCAGGTTCATCAACTGATCGCTATATCGTTATATCGGCGTTCAGGTTCATCAACTGATCGCTATATCGTTATATCGGCGTTCAGGTTCATCAACTGATCGCTATATCGTTATATCGGCGTTCAGGTTCATCAACTGATCGCTATATCGTTATATCGGCATTCAGGTTCATCAACTGATCGCTATATCGTTATATCGGCGTTCAGTTTCATCAGCTGATCGCTATATCGTTGTGCAGTGATTGTTTCGCCCGGTTTCAACAGTTCTAAGCACAGCACTCCATGCACATCCCATCACACACACACATAACAGCACCTTTTCCCGTGGATATACAGTTTTGCAGTGGATGTTGATGGCTGTCCTAGGTCGACCCAAGATCGCTTGCGTACGGGGTTGTCGCAAAAGAACCATTTTTTATCCCCGGTGACAAACTTCCACAAGAAATTCTTCCCTTGAGATCTCTTCAGCAAAGACATGCAGATGCCCAATCGTTGAGTAATACTACTCTACGTTAAAGTATGCGGAACCCACTTACCAATCTTCTGTATCTTCCCCAAGGCCTGTAGACGCCGTACCACCCTCGATTGAGCCACTTTCAAATAGGAAAACCGTAATGCACCACTTAGGGTAGTTTATAAACACAAACAAGACTATGTAGTTAAATCCGGAATAGCTGTTTTAGTTTTGGGATTATTGTCGATGGTGTCATGTTGGCAAATTTGTAGCGTTTTTCACCGTGCCAAATGGCTACAAAATCCTATAGTCTTAATTATCTCCGAAACTAATACGAATAGAGAAACCATACTGCATCACTTCGGGTAGTTTATAAACGCAAGCAAGACCATGTAGTTAAATCCGGAATAGCTCTTTTAATTTTGGAGTTATTGTCGATGGTGTCATGTTGGCAAATGTTTAGCGTTTTTCACCGTGCCAAATGGCTACAAAATCCTATAGTCTCAATTATCTCCGAAACTAATACGAATAGAGAAACCATACTGCATCACTTCGGGTAGTTTATAAACGCAAGCAAGACTATGTAGTTAAATCCGGAATAGCTCTTTTAGTTTTGGAGTTATTGTCGATGGTGTCATGTTGGCAAATTTGTAGCGTTTTTCACCGTGCCAAATGGTTACAAAATCCTATAGTCTCAATTATCTCCGAAACTAATACGAATAGAGAAACCATACTGCATCACTTAGGGTAGTTTATAAATGCAAACAAGGCTATGTAGTTAAATCCGGAATAGCTGTTTTAGTTTTGGGATTATTTTCGATGGTGTCATGTTGGCAAATTTGTAGCGTTTTTCATCGTGCCAAATGGCTACAAAATCCTATAGTCTTAATTATCTCCGAAACTAATACGAATAGAGAAACCATACTGCATCACTTAGGGTAGTTTATAAACGCAAGCAAGACTATGTAGTTAAATCCGGAATAGCTCTTTTAGTTTTGGAGTTATTGTCGATGGTGTCATGTTGGCAAATGTTTAGCGTTTTTCACCGTGCCAAATGGCTACAAAATCCTATAGTTCCAATTATCTCCGAAACTAATACGAATAGAAAAACCATACTGCATCACTTCGGGTAGTTTATAAATGCAAACAAGACTATGTAGTTAAATCCGGAATAGCTGTTTTAGTTTTGGAGTTATTGTAGGTGGTGTCATTTTGGCAAATTTTAAGCGTTTTTCGTTTTCCTATTGCTATTAGTTTTGGAGATATTTGAGTCCATTGTGTGACATCCGCTTGCAACAGCGATTCCAGCTCCTCGTCTGCGAGTTCCTGCGGTCTACCTGCAAGTGGCTTGCCTTCCAAGCTTAGATCACCTTTCTTAAATCTGGCAAACCTTTCTCGAAACGTCCGCTCACAGATAACCGTTTCGCCTGACATATTGAACCGTATGCTTCACTCGCACTTTTCCCTAAATTAAACATGAATAACAAACCGTTCCGCAAATGAACTTTATCGACTGCCATGCTTGGCTTCATGTACGAACTGACAGGACGGGTCGCCAGCCGGTTAGACTTTTGCATACCCCTATTAGTTCAAATCGCGCACTGCAGTCAGTCGAAAGTGATATAAAGTGATAGTCGTTGCTGTGAACAACACTGCATGCCGTCGTTCTGTCTGTGTTTGGGATGAACAAAAGATGAACAGCCACAACCGGCTAATTAGGGAACTTTTGCTTTACGAGTTTGAACTTGGTCACAACGCTTCTCAAGCAACATGAAACATTTGTCATGCGAAAGGGGGAGGTTCCATGGACCACAGTACCACACACAGATGATTCAAGAAATTTCGCTCAGGTGACAGAAACCTCAATGGTCAGATAAGCCTGTAACCGCGGATTCGGATGCCGTAGAGGCAAATCCGACAACCAGCACTCGGAGATTATCAGGCGAGCTGGGCATATCACAGACCACCGTGGTTCGTCCCCTTCAGGACCTCGGCAAGGTCTACAGGACCTGCCGCACTGTCCCTCACGAACTGACGTCGTCTGAAGCAAACCGCCGAGAGGAAGTGCGCACAAAACTCCTACTAGAAAACCCGCCCGATGTACGTTTCATCAAGAGAATTGTTATGTGCGATGAAAAGTGGATCTATTTCCGTAATCCTAAAACACAATGACAGTAGTTGAGCCTGAACAAGCTTCCTGAACCTGTTGCCAAACGTGGGCGCTTCGAGCACAAGGTGATGCTCTGCGTCTGGTGGAATTTCTATTACAAATTTGTTCCAGACGGTCGGACCATCAACGCCAACCTCTACTCTGAAGAGCTGGAGAGGATTTATGCCGTTTTGGAGGAGAAGTACACGGCACTTGTGAACAGAAAGCGCGCTCACCTACAGCAGGACAATTCTCGGCCTCAAACCGCGTGAACGACCCTGGCAAAACTCCAGGAACTTGAGAGCATCGTAATGATGCCACACTCAGCATGCACACTCAAGGACAATGAAATTTGCGCGTCAAGAAGGAAGCGACGGATTAAACTGAAATTTTATGGACGTAATGATACAGATGAATGATACACATGATGGCAAAAACAGAGCTGCAGGAAAATTACTACAGAGGAATCTATGGCACGCAGTCCGGGGATCTTCAATAGCGCGTCGCGCCGCCTTGTGCGGCGATACATGCTGCAATACGGTCCGGCATGGAGGACAACAAACGGCTGATGTCTTCCTGCGGCCGACTGGCACACACGTGTTGGACGGTGTGCTCGAAATACCGGATAGTGTGGCACGGCGGCAGCCGGCGATTCAACTGGTCCCGCACATGCTCGATAGGGGACATGTCCGGGGAGCGGGCAGACCATAAAAGTGCCTGGACATGACGTAGGCAGTCCTGGGCAACCCGAGCCGTGTGCGGGTGGGCATTATCCTGCTATTATAGGACACCTGGAATCCCAGCCAGGAATGTGAGCACATGGGGCCGTAGGATCTCATCCACATTCCGCTGTCCCGTCAATGATCCACATACTACTACTATAACTGATCGGCTATCGTAGGAAATGGCTCACAGATCATAACGCCTGCAGTGGGGGAGGTGTGGCGCTCGATAGCGAGGGTGGGATTGTGCCGTTGACCAGGGGACCTCCACACCCGGACACGATGCTCATCTGTCTCCAAAACGAAGCGGCACTCATCGCTAAACACCACATGCCGCCAGTCAGTGGCGTTTCACGTCGTCCGTCTGTGGCGTTCCACGTCGCTCTAGAGTGGCACCACTGCATAGGGAGCCGGCAATGTTCCGTCGTTAATGGCAGCATACGTAAGGGGCGCTGGGGTCGCATATTCGCTTCCGCGAGGGCGTCGAGAAATGTTTCATGAGCACACACGAGCCGCTACATCTGCATGTATAGTGGACAGGGTTCCCGTTGGATCCGTTCGTGCCTGGCGCATGATCCGTCTATCCTCTCTACCGGTGATCCTCCTGGTCCGCCCGGAGCCGCTCCGCCGTGTGGCAGTGCCGTCACGTGTCCACAGCGCCCAACACCGTCGGACGGTATGGTCAGAACGATCCACGTGGCGGGCTATACGGACTTTGAGAGAGGCCCGATGATCAGGCCTCTCTCAAAGTCCGTAAGTTGCATAAATCGACGTTTCTGGCGTCTAACCGACATTCTTGTCACTCTGTACTCTTGCTTGCGTCGGCCGGTGCTTTTCGCTTTCATTGGGCATCGACTACACGCCGGTTTATAAGGCTGTTGGTTCGTGCTTGCAGTGCCACCACAGGGTGTGCGGTCATGCGCACTAGCACCAAACATGGATTATTTGCTTACCAGCTCGCACTGTAGCTATTTGCGAAGTTTCGCGGATTGTAGCGTGTTTTCTTCTAGGTGCGCAAATTTCGTTGTCCGTGAGTGTAGTCCGGATATAGCCCCGTCGGATTATTACTTGTTTCGATGCATGGCCCACTTCCTTCGCGGGCGGCACTTCAACAACCAGGAGGAGATCGCAGCTGGGGTGAAGGAGTTCTTCACCTCGAAAGACAAGAACTGGTACCTCCGCGGAATCGAAGAACTGGTAGACAGATGGCTAAAGACGGTGAAACAGGATGGCCTATACTTTGAATGGTAGTCAGCTTTCGTCGTAAAGGTACGTATGAAGACATAAAGTGATCCAAATATTGCAAAACTTTCGACTCATCCTCTGTAGAATCGAAGAACTGGCAGACAGATGGCTAAAGACGGTGCAACACGGTGGCCTATACTTTGAATGCTAGTCAGCTTTCGTCGTAAAGGTACGTATGAAGACATAAAGTGATCCAAATATTGCAAAACTTTCTACTTATCCTCTGTAGAATCGAAGAACTGGCAGACAGATGGCTAAAGACGGTGAAACACGATGGCCTATACTTTGAATGCTAGTCAGCTTTCGTCGTAAAGGTACGTATGAAGACATAAAGTGATCCAAATATTGCAAAACTCAAATCACCCTCTGTAGAATCGAAGAACTGGCAGACAGATGGCTAAAGACGGTGCAACACGATGGCCTATATTTTGAATGCTAGTCAGCTTTCGTTGTAAAGGTACGTTGAAGACATAAAGTGATCCAAATATTGCAAAACTTTCGTTTCACACTCTGTAGAATCGAAGAACTGGCAGACAGATGGCTATAGACGGTGCAACACGATGGCCTATACTTTGAATGCTAGTCAGCTTTCGTCGTAAAGGTACATATGAAGACATAAAGTGATCCAAATATTGCAAAACTTTTTACTCATCCTCTGTAGAATCGAAGAACTGGCAGACATATGGCTAAAGACGGTGAAACACGATGGTCTACACATTGAATGCTAGTCAGCTTTCGTCGTAATGGTACGTATGAAGACATAAAGTGATCCAAACATTGCAAAACTCGATTCACCCTCTGTAGAATTGAAGAACTGGCAGACAGATGGCTAAAGACGGTGCAACACGGTGGCCTATACTTTGAATGCTAGTCAGCTTTCGTCGTAAAGGTATGTTGAAGACATAAAGTGATCCAAATGTTGCAAAACTTTCGTCTCACCCTCTGTATAACACGCAGCCTTCAAATAGACCAAACTTCAATTAAAACAACGCCGCTTCTACGATTATAGCACTGTTACATCCATCTCAACTCTTCTTGCTGCTTCCTCACATCATATATCTTCCAATACTTATCCGTCACACACATACGTCATAATCTCTGACCTCAGAGGTGTTGCCAACCTCATCTCGCGCGAGAGAGAAGATTCGTATAACGTTTAGGTTGAAAAACGGTAAAAGAGAATGTACTTAAATTTACGTAGAGAAAGTAGCTAAAAATTAAAGTTAATTTAGATTATACGTCACATTCTGTAAACAAAGTAGCCAGCATTAGAATGCTAGAAAATGATGTCTTCTACTCTTGTTATTTTCCTTATCCACCAATTCATTTCCACGGGGAACAAATGTGGAAAAAGGTATGGATATTCTTATACGGCGAGGTTTTTCACCCAAAAGCTGTTTCAGCGAGTGCCCAAATTTAGCGAGAATTCCGCCGAGCAACTTCTTATAAGCGGTCTCGTCTGTAATTCCTTAACCAGATTCAGTGTGTTTTGGTCTGAAACCTTTTAATATGCAAATACCGAAGATAGCGTCTCTCTCGGAAGCGGAAGGATTTCTTTCTTTTTGGAATCTCGGATCACTCACAATACTCTGGAATCTCATTGTTGAAGTTAGAGTTATTTTTGAAAACATTACCTCGGATATATATTTTTTACTGTGAATATTACTCCAGTAAAGTGGTTATTGCAGTCGAAATGAATCTAAAGGTGTATTTTTAGAATAAAACAAACTGATTTGCGTAATAACCAAAAAATAATTCCGCTTAGTCATTGCCTGGACTTAGATATTCAAATATTCATCCTCTGCGGTCTAATTCTAAACAACTTTTAGGCCCGAGCTTTTCGTTTTAAAGTCCCCCAAAAGATTTACTAATGAGTTGCACTTGGATCTTAATTTAGGAACTCCAATCAGAGATGATGTTTTGAATTAGTCGAACTAAACCTCAAGCGTATTTTAAAAGAGCAACCCCTTCGTCAAATGTAGTTCCTTTTCTTTTTTTTTCTTTATATATATATGTGTGTGATGGCAAGATGCCATGTTCATCGCCATTGCCAGATTCCGAAACTAAAAAGCAATCGGCATTACGAAATCTTAATTGAAAGCGTGTGATGGTTCTTGAAAGGCAGTTGCAGCAAACGCGTTGAGCTTTCGTTTCTCTCTCGACTCTGAACGATTCTTTGTTTGTTAAGTGCTGAACGCCATTTATTTATCGTCTGCTTGGCTTCCGAATCAAGTGGTGTGTAAATAATGTGCTGCCCGCGGTGTTTCGATTTGGCTGGCGTTGGTTGGTTTAATATGTTAGCCAATGTGGCGAATCGAATTCAGTTGACTTTCGAAAAAAAAATCAAAATGGTGGCGTGTTGGATAATAATGATTGTATTATTATGTTGTTGTTTTTTTCCCTCCTCTTTTGGTGCAGTATTTTTTGATTAAATATAGTCCCCTGCCACACAAAATGATAAATTTAACCATAACGCTTTAATCTTACCATAGCCGCCCCGGTGGCGCAGTGGTCTAAGGCGTTGGCCTCTGATCATTCGTCCGTGAGGGGTCCGGGTTCGAATCCCGGTCAGGCATGGATGTTGTGTTTGTCTTACGGCACTGGCTCTCTCCCTTCCCTGGAACCAGTGACCCTAAATTAGGGACGGGCGACTGCTTATAGCCCATTGAGTTGCTCACGGTGGTCGTTAAATATCCAATCAAAATAAAAAAAAAAAAAAAAATCTTACCATACTCGCTTCAAATGAAATATTACTTCCTCCGCTATGTAAAGAAATGTAATTCATATGCACTTCTATGCATCTTTTTTAATTATCTTTCCGTTCAAACTTTCTTCTGAAAGAAGTTGTCTCAAGATATTGCGAAACAAGTTATTAAATTCATGTAGAGGAAATGCCATAGGGAGGATATGCTTAGTTCTTCACATATTCATGAACGAACCTCTTGTGGTGACGCGGAGTGATATAAAAAAATAGAGAAAAAATGCTGCCTGTAGTGGCAGAAAAATCAGTGCTAATGCTGGAAAAAAAAACAAAACAAGAAAGATGACACCCAATTTTCGGGTGTAATAAGCACGTCTTTTGAATCCGTTCTAACGCAAATTAAATTTATCAAAGCTATTCACAGTCAATGGTACCGGTATGGAAAACAATAGATCTGACGGAAGAAAGAAATTTTTCAATCGGGTTTTTAATTCCTCAGATATTGCTGTAAACGGAATCGTGAGCTTACGAACTCTTAGAAACAGAGATATCGACAAAAATAAGATGTGACTTTACGTCCGTTGGTGGGAAAACTATGCATTATTTTAGGAAGAAAGTATTCACAAAAGGTTTATCCATATGAGCGGTATCAGTCCAAGAAAAAATTTTTTAGTCGAGTTTTCAGGAGCCCAGATTTTGCTAGAAATACATCAGAAGTAGTGTTACCGCGGAATTTTCTATATCCCCGTAACATTTAAACTTCATCCGTATAATTTTGATCATTTAGTATTTTTTTTTTCATTTTTACTCTAAGGCGGTAGGAAATAAATATTTAAATTGCCAAAATAGAATATCAATGATAAAAATTACTTTCCGGTGAAGCTGAGTCAGGTTACCCGAAAGTTTAGGTTGATAATTAGGTCTGTCCTAATTGCACTCAAGCCAAACGAAAAGGGGAAAATTATATTTTTTTTTCTCACGGAAACCTGATGAAAATCCCAGATCGGAAGGAAGAGAAAGGAAGAAATTCACAGTTCTTTTTCTCACGAAACTCAAAGAAACGAAGAGAATGGCAGGAGCGCAATAAATCCTCTTGGGGACGTCACCCCTTTTCTTCAGCTACTATTGCAAGGGTCTCTGCATTGTCCAAAGTAGCGACAAAATCTGAGATAAGTCACGTAGCCGGAAATACCTACGTGACAATCTTCGCTTCTAAGTAGCTAGGCGAGGTCAATTAACCAAAAAGGTGCGAAGACAAGTTGACAGCTGAAAGAAGACATAATTTTTGGGAAAGTGACCCGAACTGAACGGATAGCCAGCGAATCGCATAGCAGGGCTATCTGTGAGGGCCAATGACATAACCCGACGCGATTCGGACGGCCGGGCCGTCACGCCCCAAGATGGACACCGGACACGGGAAAAAAGAGAAAAATGGAATGAAGACTGAGAGGAGAGTCGACTACGGAGAGATTCAAAAATAACTTAACAGAGGGAACACTAGAGAATTGCAGTCTGAGCTGAAGAGAGGTCTCAGCGGTTTCGGAGGAGAGATGTTTCCAAGATAGAGAAATTTTAGAGCAAATATTTTAGATGATAGTTGATGAGGTTCACCGCCAACCAAGAAGAGAACGGACCAGCCGGCAACCCAGATTTGCGATCGGGGCTTCTCAAGGAAAAGAGGGTATGATGACATTTGTCTTACGCATTTCTGATTCATGCCTCATAGCTTTGCATGTGCTATGCAGGACCAGTTACCCAAAAGTCTCTCACAAAGTGCATTAACAATGTTTTTCCTCTGGCGTACCGCGCCGAGTTTAAACCAGTAACTAGGATTTAAAGTCAGTTATGTAATATTAAGTGCATTATATCCGTTCGAAATTAAAACTAAATTGTTTAGCTAAAGCAAGCAACCTCACCGGTACATTGTACCTAGCTTTAACACCATATTTTAAAAAGAAATAAACAGTTAAATTTTTTATTCACGTGTCACTCAGATCATTTCTACAAACCTCATTAGAGTTAAATTTGTGATTTTCATTATTTTTATTCATGCGACTTTTTATTTTAACTTCTTTGCGGCATATGAATGAGCATGGAAACCCCATGCTGATTCATATGAAACACAACGCGATGCATTTGTCGACCCTGAGCTTGGAGACCCTTAGTTAGGGAATCCAAATTCATCGTTGACACCACTAGGCGAAATTTAGAAAGTGAATTGATCAGTATGGGATTTTGACCTTTTTAACTTTTACCCACTACGGCGGATAAGACGTAGTAGTGGTTCGCTGATACCCGACAGGGAGCGGTAATAGTAGAAATTAACACTTATGACCTCTGGTGGCCAAACCATTCTTTACCAGACATTTGAAATTACGTGAAAAATATTTTCCGTCAGGTCTTGTAACAGATACAGGAAGAATTTTTCAAATCGGAGTTTTAGGAGCAGAAAACGCAATTTACCATTGTGCGCCCTAGCGGAAAGTCTATTATTTACTTGACAATTTTGAATTTATAGGAAAACCGTTTCGCATCGGAAACACTATCCAACAGAGAAGGAATTTTTCAAATCGGTCTTTTAGAAGTACAGATATTGACAAAAAAAAAAAAGATATACATCTACGCCCCTGGCGTAGAAGCCATGCATTATTTCAAGAAGAAAATGTTCCTAAAATGTTTGTCGACATGAGTAGTAACGGTCCACAAAAGACTTTTTTCAATCGAGATTTTAGAAGCTCATATTTTGCTGCAAATACATCAGAAGCGGAAATTAAGACCTACCCAACCTGGTGGCCAAACAATTTTTTACAAAAATTTGAAATTACGAGCAAACGATTTCCCATCAGGAGCTGTATCCGGTGCAGAAAAAAAAATTTCAGATCGGAGATTTAGAAGCATAAATATAAGGGAAAACGCACTTTACCTTTACGCCCCTTAGCGAAAAATCTATGAATTACTTGAAAAGTTTGAATTTATAGGAAAAACATGTCACACTAGAAACACTATCCAACAAAGAAGGAATTTTTCAAATCGGACTCCTAGAAGTCGAGATATTGACAAAAACAAGATATACATCTACGCCCCCCTATCGTAGAAACCGTGCTCTATTTTAAGAAGAAAATGTTTCTAAAAGGTTTGTCGACATAAGTAGTATCGGTCTACAAACGATGTTATTTTCAATCGAGAATTTAGAAGCTCATATTTTGCTGCAATACATCGGAAGCGGAAATTAAGGTTTACGCCCCCTGATGGCCAAACCATTCTTTATAAAAATTAGAAATTATGTGCTAACGATTTCCCATCAGGAGCTGTATCCGGTGCAGAAAGAATTTTTCAGATCGGAGATTTAGAAACAGAGATATAGGGGAAAACGCAATTTACCTTTACGCCCCGTGCGGAAAGTCTATAAATTACGTGAAAATTTTTAAATTATATAAAAAACATGCGACACGGAAAACACTATCCAAAAAAGAAGGAATTTTTCAAATCGGACTCCTAGAAGTCGAGATATTGACAAAAACAAGATATACATCTACGCCCCCTGGCGTAGAAACCGTGCACTATTTTAAGAAGAAAATGTTTCTAAAAGGTTTGTCGACATAAGTAGTATCGGTCTACAAACGATGTTATTTTCAATAGAGAATTTAGAAGCTCATATTTTGCTGCAATACATCAGAAGCTCGAAATTAAGGTTTACGCCCCCTGGTGTCCAAACCATTTTTTTACAAAAATTAGAAATTATGTGCAAACGATTTCCCATCAGGAGCTGTATCCGGTGCAGAAAAAAATTTTCAGATCGGAAATTTAGAAGCAGAGATATAAAGGAAAACGCAATTCACCTATACGCCCCCTAGTCTATGAATAACTTGAAAATTTTGAAATTATATGAAAAACATGTCACACGGAAAACACTATCCAACAAAGAAAGAATTTTTCAAATCGGACTCCTAGAAGTCGAGATATTGACAAAAATAAGATATGCATCTATGCCCCCTGGCGGAGAAACTGTGGAATATTTTAGGAAGAAAATATTCCGAAAAGGCTTATCGACGTGAGTGGCATCAGTCCACGAAAGAATTTTTTCAATCGATATTTTAGAAGCTCAGATTTTATGGCAAATACATCAGAAGCAAAAACTAACGCTTACGCCCCTGGTGGCGAAAGTATTCTTTACCAATAATTCGAAATAATATCAAAAGGATTGCGCATCAGGAGATGTATCCACTGAAAAAATAAATTTTCAGATCGGAGTTTAGAAGAAGAGGTATCGGACAAAAGGCAGTTTACTTTTACGCCCCCTAGCGGAAAATCTATGCGTAATTTGAAAAAGAAACTATATCCAAAATACTCTTCGACATAAATGGAATCGAAAGATAAAATAATTTTTTCAATCGGATGTTTAGAAGCAAATATGTGGATTAAAACGTATTTTTGAATTCGACATCATCTGAATTTACGCCCTCTAGCGGCGAAATTGTGCATCGTAAAAAAAAACGAAATAAAGGATCATCATTCGCATATTTCAAGCTATCGAATGCAAAAAGAGTTTTTCAAATCGGACTAATAGTTGCAGAGATACCGTGGGTACAGACGGACGGACGGATGGACAAACCGATAACCATAAGCACGATCTTTTTTTACAAAAGACGTGCTAAAAAAAGAAACGATAAAAGGGAGAAAATTCTGAACTCGGGTAATGGGGTAGTTGCCACCTGTCCGGTGAGGCCATGATCCCAGAATGGGAGGGGGGGAGCTCTAGGGTGGGCGCTCCAAAGTCTGGGTGGGGGCGAATTATGCTTCATATATACACTATCTACCAACAAGTAATTGAACACCTGTGATAGCAAAGGAAAACGAAGTTTATTCACCTTCAATAGTTTGGTGGAGCCTCCACGAGCGGCGATTACAGCTGCGACCCTCCGGGGCATACTCTCAACCAGGCGTTGTACGACGGCTAGCGGTATTTTCTTCCACTCGGCTTGGAAAAGACAGGTCAGTTCCTTCACCGATTTCGGACGGTGGGAGCACCCCTTAAGTCGACGCTCCAACTCGTCCCAGAGGTGTTCGATAGGGTTAAGGTCCGGGCTCTGCGCAGACCAGTCCATTCGATTAACCCCATTGTCACCATACCAAGCCATGGTGGACCTCGCAACATGACAGGTGGCATTGTCATCCTTGAAGTAACATGGGTCCAACCCGTAAAACTGCCACAACGTAGGAAGCGCATGGTCATCCAAAATGGTGCAGTAGGTCTCGGCGTTGAGTCCACCAGGAATTGCGACCAAGGGTCCCGTGCCATACCAGGAGAAACACCCCCATAGCATAATTCCACCGCCGCCGAACTTCACAGTTGGCACAATACATTCCGACAGGAGGCGTTCTCCAGGAAGACGCCAAACCCAGACCCTGCCATCCGAACGGTAGAGGGCGAACCTTGATTCGTCGCTCCAGAGAACCTGTTTCCACTGTTCAACGGTCCACTGTCGACGTTCTTTGCACCATGTTAGCCGAGCAGCGCTATTGGACTTGGTGATGAAAGGTTTGTGGGCGGCAGCACGTCCATGATAACCGAGCAGATGGGCTTCCTTACGGATGGTATTCATCGAAAGAACACTCCCGGATGCCTGTTGAAACTCCTCGCGGAAGTGGCCCATCGATTTGGTGCGGTTCTTCCGAATTTCCCTGGCCAGCACCCGTCGGTCTCTAACACCCAGTTTTGTGGGTCTGCCTGGTCGGAGCACATTCCGACAGTCACCTCCCGTCTTCCACTTGCCAATCACGTAGGCTACTGTCGATTTTAGGTACTTCAACTCGCTGGATATGTCGCGTATGGACCGGCCATTTCTGTGATACCCGACGATTACACCTTTCTCGAAATCAGAGAGCTCCGAACTGCGTGGCATCTTGCATGCGACTGGTTGCGTTGTTGTTTCCCACACGATATTTAACGGCGGCGGCCGTGACGTGTATCTGGACCCGTGATCGCAATTCCTGGTAGACTCAACGCCGAGATCTACTGCATCATTTTGGATGACCATGCGCTTCCTGCTTTGTGGCAGTTTTACGGGGTGGACCCATGTTACTTTCAGGATAACAATGCCACCTGTCATGTTGCGAAGGTCCACCATGGCTTGGTATGGTGACAATGGGGTTAATCGAATGGACTGGCCTGCTCAGAGCCCGGACCTTAACCCTATCGAGCACCTCTGGGACGAGTTGGAGCGTCGACTTAAGGGGTGCCCCCACCGTCCGAAATCGGTGAAGGAACTGACCTGTCTTCTCCAAGCCGACAGGAAGAAAATACCGCTAGCCGTCGTACAACGCCTGGTTGAAAGTATGCCCCGGAGGGTCGCAGCTGTAATCGCCGGTCGTGGAGGCTTCACCAACTATTGAAGGTGAATAAACTTCGTTTTCCTTTGCTATCACAGGTGTCCAATTACTTGTTTGTAGATAGTGTATTAATTCTCATTCAATTTCGGAGATTTATTCGTCGATTAAAAAAGACTGTTCAAACTCAACTTTTCCGAATATTGAAATAATTATGTTCATGTTCCTTTCGATGACGATCACTAATTGCACTGGTGAAAGAACTTTCTCCAAACTCAAATTAATAAAATCATCGCTTCGAAATTCCATGACAGAATCAAGACTTAACTCTTTATCGTTAGTGTCCATCGAAAATGAACTCACGCAAGAATTAGACTTTTCCGAATAAAAAATTCGTTCCTCTCGAATCAAGAAAGTAAAATATTTAAATGAGAAAACAAGTGTGAAAAGTACAAATTCTGATGTTTTCATATTCTCAATTTATAGATTTTTATTGATACTTTAATGCGCTGTACTGAGTACTGACGCTTAGTTTTAGGAATCAAATTTCTCTGTTGATTTGGTTACGATATAAAGCTATTAAGCCCGAAGATGTTAATTTTATAGCCGCGGGTGGCCTACTGGTCAGCGTTCGTGACTGTCGTAAAGATAACCTCAAGTTCGATCCTGGGCAGGTACGAACGTACCCGCCGTGCGTCAGATGGGCACGTTAAGCCGTCGGACCCCGGGTACTGGCCCCCGGTAATAAATAAGGGCGACTTCCTCCCCTGTTCTACCTCACTTCCGTGTCACTTTCCTATCGGGCACTCTAGTCCAAATCTCCTAGCTTCCGATTTCTAAGGGTTGTTTAAGACCTGGGGTCAGACACTCCCTTCCTAAAAAAATCCTCTACATGTGATCTGATGTTAATTTTAGTTGACATTTGCCTTATTAAATTTGAACTTCGTTCTTTATTTCTTTTCTGAGTTTGCTTTTATCAACAAATGTTTGTCGAAGCAGCATACAGGGTGTTCCAAAATGATCTTTACAATTTTGACCCTCAATAAAACCTAAACGAAATAAGGTAGCGAAGTTCTGTTTATTCTAACAGCAACGCAAAAAGTTTTATTGAGCGAAGGGAGGCAGAAAGCCGAGCAGAGCTTTCTTTACGAGACTCGACACAATTATTTGTTCGGGCATAGGTAGGAGATGACACATCCGATCACCGTGAATTTTTGCATGCGATTGGACATCGTCCATGGTCAGTTTTTGACGCCTTCCGATTCCGGAAATCCCGTTTCATTCAGGAATAATCGTCCAAAAACTTGCATTTTCAGAGTTTTTTCCGGGTTTTGAGAAGGGATCGTTTGTTACCTATCTTTTCCAAAGATTTTCAGCCGATCGCGGCGACACTCGCCACAGAGAAAGGGAAGAACATGGTGAGTGATATGGGGTTGGTATCATGTTGATTGATCGTGACGTATAAAAGTAATGACCATTAAAAAACTGACCAATTTTGATAATTATTGAAAAAATCCGATCTCTATACAAAACTCGGGACAATTAGTTGACACATCCGATCACCGTGATTTTTTGCATGCGATTGGACATCGTCCATCTTCAGGTTTTAATGCCTTCCGATTCCCGAAATTCCGTGTCATTCAGGAAGTTTAATTAAAACTAGATGGCCTTTTACTTGAACAGTTTCACGAAACTAAGCTCACTAACATAAATTAAAAAAAATATTTGAATTGAAAAACGAAGAAATGGAAAGGCACCGCCTGTTAGCTCAACACTTGCTTAATCTACACTGCTGGCCACCCAAAATGCAACACCAAGAAGGAAGCATCCGATTGGCCTGAAATTCCCAGCATGCGTCGCCCGCGAGAGGACATGCAAACGATTAGCATTGCAGGGCATATGCAAATCATGTGCCCCCGGCACGCCACCGTGAAGCACTATAAGAAGGGTGCACAGAAGGCGGGGTGTAAGTAGTGGAAGTGTGTTGTGCTGTCGGACCTGTGCTTGGGAAGCTTCCTGATGCCTCGTCGCAGAAAACGGCAGTCATTCCAGTACGTTTCGGAGTTCGACAGAGGGCGAATAGTGGCTTATTACGACAGCGGTTTATCGTACCGAGACATCAGCGCCTGTGTGGGACGACATCCAGCCACGGTGAGGCGAGTATGGATTCGGTGGGTGCAGGAGGGACGGACGGAGCGACGTGAGCGATTGCCGCAGCCGCGGCACATCACCAAACGAGAGGACTGGCATGTTGTGCGGCGGACACCGTCACATCACGAACGTTAGCGCAGGAATTAGGGTGTGTTGCGCAACAACCTGTGTCAGCACGTACCGTTCGACGTCGTCTACAGGAACGGGGACTTGTCGCACGGCGCCCATTGCTCCGATTACCATTGACGTTACACCACCGGCGAGTGCGGCGGCAGTGGGCCGTTGAACACCGCACCTGGACTACGGAATGGCACAACATTGTCTTCTCCGACGAATCCCGCTTCTGCTTGCAACACCACGATGGTCGGATCCGCGTGTGGCGGCACCGCAGCGTGAGACTGTATGACGCCTGCATTATGCATCGCCATACCGGTCCGTCGCCTGGCGTAATGATTTGGGGCGCAATTGGATATGACACCCGCACCCCTCTGGTACACATTGCCGGTACACTCAACAGCCACCGCACCATCTCCGACGTTTTGGAGCCTGTAGTCCTCCCTTACCTGCAGGACCTGCCAGCAGCCACGTTTTAACAGGACAATGCGCGCCTGCATGTGGCACGCATCGTGCAACAATTCTTCATGGCCCACCAGGTGCCACTGCTGCCGTAGCCCGCCTGTTCTCCCGATATGTCGCCCATCGAACTCGCCTAGTCGCTGATCTGCAATCGAGTGGCCCGGCAAGCACCACACGTGATGAACTATGGCAACGTGTGGAAGCAGCCTGGACCGACACACCCCAAGCCCACATCCAAAGCCTCTTTCGTTCGATGCCGCGGCGTGTAGCGGCCGTTATTGCCAGCCATGGGGGCCACACGAACTATTGATGTCTGCGTGTTCCGCAAGTCGCACGGGCCTGTAAGCTCAATCGTTTCATCTTTGCAACTGTTGTTATGTGTCCCGTAAATCGGGCTTTGCTATCTCGTGTCCTTCTTGGTGTTGAATTTTGGGTGGCCAGCAGTGTATAATATTAAAGGAAGTTTTTGCATGTGTGTGTGAGTCTGTCTTTCGCGATACAAAATGAAAAACGTGGTTCCCGATCTGAGTGTGTCCTTCCGCATTGTTTACATGCAACCTAATCACAACCAACGTGAGGGCGTGAAGGAAAGTAGTTCATGATAAATTTTAGACATTTCTTTTTTAGAATGTTTCGTACTTTTGTCCTGGAAGTCATAAATTTTACGCGTTCGTTTTTTAGAATTTGTTATAATAGACGCCTTAATAAGCTTAGATTTTGCAATAGCTTCGCTCAAAATTTGCCAACTGTACGCGAGTTATCGGTTACAGTTGGGGCTTGTCCAAGTTGGTATACAAAAGGTTTTTGTTTACTTTCAGGTACGATCCCCTCTGCAAAAATTAGAGGCCGCCCCGGTGGCGCAGTGGTCTAAGCGATGGCCTCTGATCATTCGTCCGAAAGGGGTCCGGGTTCGAATCCCGTGAGGCATGGATGTTGTGTTTGTCTTACGGCAGTGGCTCTCTGCCTTCCCTGGAATCAGTGACCCTAAATTAGGGATGGGCGACTGCTTGTAGCCCATTGAGTTGCTCACGGTGGGTTAGTCGTGTTTATCTGTGCTCCTCAAGTTTTCGTTGGTGTGTTATTTTTCTTCGTTGTCAGTGTTCTATTTCGTGTGTGTGTTGTGTGTGAAGGTTCCGTGTTTCTTTTTATATGCCTGCCGAGCTGGTAAGTGCTTATTTTGATTAGTTTACCTTATTTTTCTGCCTTGGCCAAGCTGGCTAAGGGCTAAGCTTTTCCTCGCCATTGCAAATGGCGGCTTCCGGGGAGAATGACGTCCTAACCCTTGCTACCGGAAATGATGATCTCCCGATAACAGCTTCTCTAAATACTACTACCAATGACGAGTCAATCTCGATAAACCACTCCTCCTTGCAGCTTTCTGTTGCTGCCTTACCATCGGATATCGCCTCTTCTTCCAAGTCTCCCAGCGGCGATACGATGTCTTCTCTGAAAGCTAATGATGACGCCATGGATGTTTCGCACTCCATGCCGGAATCATCTAAAAAGCAACGTACAACTACCCTCTCATATGCTGACGTAACCGCATCTAAGTCGGGACCTTCCCAGTCTTCTTTTTCTCCTGGACAATATGAGATGACGCATAATGCTGAAGTCATTGAGGTTGTCCTTAAAGAAGATACCCCTTCTGGGCTGAAATTCCTTCAAACTATGGAGAATGGTGTTGTATTTCCGAGCCTGAGAAATACAAAACTTACTGCATATACTGCTGCTCTTCGAGAGATTGTTCCTGCATCAGCTATAACTCATGTGGGCAGGAAGCCTTACAAAGTAGTTGTTTACTTCTCTACTCCTGCCCATTCCCTACATGTACTGACCAAGGGCATCTCAATTGGTGATCGTCACATCCATGCCGAACCTGTTTCACAGAGTTCCGTTGTTGTAAGTTTCTCACCAGTTCCACCTGAAGTTTCAGATGATCTCTTGATTGCCGCTCTTCTTCCTTATGGCCGGATCATTGGAGGTGCAACTACCTACTCTTCGTTTCCAGAGGTGCCAGAAGACAGATACCTACTCGGGTTTCGCCGCAATGTTCGTGTGGTCTTCCCTTCAGAGGAGCACATGCTGCGTATTCCACCCACTTTACGTGTACGCTGTTGCCCGCACATTAGAGAGATATTCATCACAGTAGGCTCCGTCTGTCCGAATTGTAAAGGCACGGGACATCCCCGCGCTCTATGCCCTCATAATGCGAACACTCTTTCCAAGTCAACAGCACGACCTTCTTCCTCTTTGTTACGCCAATCGGCATCCTCTTCTGGTGCTAAAGACCAGCAACAGCAGACTTTCTCAAAAAGTAATGATACAGTAGTTGGTCAACCGACGTCTACAAAAAGTAGTGAGACAGCCATTGGTCAACCGACGTCTACCAGAAGTAGTGAGACAGCCGTTGGTCAGCCGACGTCTACAAAAAGTAGTGAGACAGCCGTTGGTCAACCGACGTCTACCAGAAGTAGTGAGGCAGCCGTTGGTCAACCGACGTCTACCAGAAGTAGTGAGACAGCCGTTGGTCAACCGACGTCTATGGGTACACCCTCGACCTCGGGTGATGCATTGGCGCCCACTTTATCTCTTCAGTCAAATGAGGCATCAATTGCTAATCCAAAGTCTCTTATAGAGATGGTTGATGACGATTCTCGTCATACTGCTACACCGACCGTTGAGGTTGTTTCTTCAGTTCCTTTTAAATTGCCGGAAGTTCCAATTCCGGTTACAGCACAAAGTCGTGGACGGGCGAAGCGACGTAGAACTTCACGCGCTCAGAATAAGAAGTTTAGAATTACAACTACCCTTAAGGCAGGACGTGATTGTTCTAGTAGTCAAGTGCTCACGTCTGAAGGCTCTATGGAATCTGATACAGATGATGGAACAATTATTCCGATCTCCTGTGAAAACGTTTTACATATTCTAGAGGCATCCTCGCTTTCACAGACACCTGTGTCTGGGGAGAAGGTGTATGCGTGCCTAATAAGTACCCGTAGAGAAAAGCTGTCTCGCAATTTTTTGGAAGGATACTCCCACTGTCTGTCTGACACCATGAATCAAATGTTGGCGATACATTCTCATTTACGTACCGTTCCGGGCAGAGATCTGGGTGGTCCCTACTGGGCAAAGAAGTTCCGTAGCCGCCTCGCCAAGTTACAGAACGCGGCCGACAACATCCTCCAACCATCATCAGACTATTCTGTTCAAGACAGTCACACTGAATAGTAGGGGTATGTGTACCCCTTTGGCGAATGCTTTAGTGTATGAAGACGTCCACCACCTCAAAGCAGATCTCCTACTTTTGCAAGAGACAAATTGTCTATCCACTTCACCCTTCCATCGCTGGAGGAGATGGGACTATCAGTTTCATCACGCGTATAGGCTCTCTCTTCGTGGAGGTTTAGCGATTGGTGTACATAATAGATTTCGTCAAGCACTCTCCTCTGTTAAAGTTCATAACCTGTGCCGAGACTTATTGCAGCGACTCACTTTCGTCCTAGATGGACAACGATATTTAGTTTTCAACATATATATTCCATGTTCATCTACACATCTAACCTTGTTATTTTCGTCGCTCCGCACTGCACTTCAGTCAGCATTACCATCAGATCATGTGCTCATTGGAGGAGACTTTAACTGTACACTTCAACCAGAGCTCGATCGCGCTCCTTCGAGGACTGAACATCGTTCACGTCTTGTGGAGCAATTGCGATCATTAGTGTCTGATTTTGATTTACATGACGTGTTCCGACGATTGCATCCGACATCCATTTCACATACCTGGAGAGCTTCATCTGCATCCTCCTCTCTTTCTGCCAGGCTGGATCGATTTTACGCTTCTGCTCCGTTATTGCCCATTACAACGGATTGTATGCACTCTCCTACAGCTTCATCCGATCACTGTGCCATCACTATCTCCTGTAGCTCTTCATCTCGTCTGCATGTTAGGCCTCGGTCATGGACACTGGACACTTCTCTCCTAGCTGATGAGAATATGTGCACCGAGATCAGAGATCTTCTTGATCATATGCGAGAGGGCCTGTCCACTGCACCTTGTGCCATCAATTACTGGCTCGAGGTAAAATCGTACCTAATTTATCTTCTCAGACGTCATTCCTTCTCCGAAGGCACGAAGCGCTCCATGGAAGAGCAAAATCTCCGAAACATCCTGTTACAGCTTGGTGCGAGTCATCCCATGTATACAGCTTACCAAGCGGATCTTAGAGCACTTCTTGAGCCTCGTGCACGTCAGGTAATTCTTCGTCTCCGTCTACAACATATATCACCAGAGGACTGCTCCTTTGAGTTTCTGTCCGCGTTAGAAGAAAAGCGCCGCTCGTCGCATCAGCTTCGACTACTTCGGCGGCCTGATGGTGAAATCATCTCTGATCCGGATGCAGTTTGCTCTCAGGTTCGTCGATATTTTACTATCAAATACAGTGAAACTCCTCAGCCTTCTGTTTCTGCTTCTGCTACTTTACTCTTTGCTCTTCCCCAAGTTCCTTCCAATCTCTCTGATTCCCTTTTACAACCTATTTCGCAGACTGAACTTCGGACCATTCTTGCCTCTCTAAATTCCCGTGCTGTCCCAGGTCCAGATGGCCTTCCGCTCCTTTTCTACCGTACTTTTCTCCCTTCGTTGCTTCCATTTCTTCTCGCCGCTTTCAATGCTGCTCTTTCTTCCTCTTCTCTTCCGAGGGGTTTCACAGAGGCTCATATGGTGTTATTCCCCAAGAAAGGCGATCTGCTTGACTTGGGAAACTGGCGCCCTATCTCGCTACTAAACATTGACTATAAACTCTTCACTAAACTCCTTTCCAATCGACTCAACCAAGTTCTTCCATTTCTTCTTTCTCCCGACCAGACCTACGCGGTTCCTGGTCGGTCCATCACTTCTAATCTCAATCTCCTTCGAGATCTCCTACATCTGGCTCGTACTAACTCTGAACCACTTGCCCTCTTTAATCTTGACCAAAGAGCTGCTTTCGACAATATCTCACATTCGTATCTTTCTGCTGTTCCTATTGCTTTCGGCTTTCCTTTTGCTTTTGTTACCTCTATTCTTGCCCTTTATCAGGACGCTGCTTTCCATGTCAAGACGGCCGCCTTCTTGACTGCACCTATTCCTTTTCGGCGAGGCATTCGGCAGGGTTGCCCACTTTCTGGGCAGCTCTTTGCCATTGCTTTTGAGCCGTTTCTTCGGTCTGTCCATCGAGTCTTTATAGATGTACTGCCACCGCCTACTGCAAGTACTAGGCACTTTTCTGTGACATACTCTGCATATGCTGATGACGCGACCTTTTGTGTACGGACAGACGCTCAATTCGACATCTTGCTCCAGATTTACGATCAATATTCTTCATGTTCAGCGGCATCAATTAATACATCCAAGAGTGCAGGTCTATGGAGCGGAGCGTGGGCCTCTAGGACTGACACCCCGTGGGGCGCCTCATGGACTGCTTCATCCCAAAAATTCCTTGGGTCCATCTCGGAGTCCGTCTTTCTGCTCAAAATGAAGCATGGAATGCTCTCAGAACACGCCTTACTCGAACTGCTGCCTTCTGGCGAGGTTCCCAGTTTTGTACTTCTTACTTCTCAAGAGCTAGAATAGCTCAGACTTATATTCTTTCACCATGCCTATATGCATGGTCAGCTGAACGTATGCCCATTTATCACCTCAATGAAATCACTTGAATCATCTCAACGATAATAAGGAACAGGTACCATTGGATCCAGGTCTCCACTCTCTGTCGTCGAGTCACTGATGGAGGTATTTCACTGCTGGATGTTCGTACCTACTATAAAGCACATAAAGTGGTTTCTTTCCTGCGGCTACTAAGTGCACCAGAGTCGCCAGTTACGCTCGTTAGAGATGTCATGATATCGCCTAGGAATTCCCGAATCACTTTCATCATGTATCTTCTAATGGATCAATCTCCTTTTTCCATTCTAAACTTTCCCCTTTCTACAAAGAGGTCCTTTCCTTTCTCCGTTCTCTACCCCTCTTCCGTGCTCCACCGGCTTCCACCACTGAACTATTAGCTGAGCCCCTGTTCTTTTCTTCCATCCTTCATCCCCCTAATGCTCCCTACTTTACTGACCTTTCCTGGCTCCCCGCCGGAATAGTATCTGTTCAGGATCTAATTTCTCCAGATCTTTCTTGGAAACCCTTCTCTGATCTTTCCCCCTCCCCCCCCCTACCTCTTCCTCTCTTTTGCTGTATGATTCCTTCCGTTCTTCAATCATTACCCTCTTCCCTAACCTTGCCTCTCAAGCTGGGTTAACTCTTGTTCCCTCTGCCTCTCTTCCTCTTCCCTTTTTTCTTTCCGTTCGGGGCTCATCACTTCCTCTCTCCAGTTTTTCTATCTCGTCTCTTTACCGTTGTCTCATTGATCCACTATATGCTACACCATTGATGATTCCAGATGTTCCGAATGTCGCCCTTTCACAAGTGTGGTCCATGTCTAATTCGCCACTATCTATTCCAGCAGAAAGAAACATCCAATGGTTGTTTCTTCATCGGCGGTTACCAGTTCCTACCAAATTATTCAGGATGACGCTTGTTGATTCGCCTAACTGCGTGTTTTGCTCTGCGATTGCGGATGTAGATCATGTGTATCAACATTGCACAGTGCTTCTTCCCTTGCTACATCTGACCTTCACTACTGCACAGTGCCTTAGTACTAATGATCTCTCCTTCTCAGCCTATAGTACGCTACTCAGTTCAAGTACTCCGCCTATTCCTATATCAGAGTCATGTGCTTATGTATTCATATTAGCAAAACATGTGATTTTTTGCTACTATCAACAGCTACGTTCTACCCCTATACAGCCTACCATCTTTCAGGCGGGAGCTGCGATGTGCAGTCAGTTCCGGAACAGACTGACTTCACGCTTGAGGCTTGCTTTCACTGTTGCTAAGGCTGCGAATCGAATCCCACACTTTATGTCAGTGTGGTCACCTTTTCGTCAATGGTTTTCTGGTCCATCAGAAGACCTTAGACTTTTGTTCTGACTTCTGTGAAATTGTTTGGACTAATTGAAGTATAGTTTTGTGATTATCGTGTTCTTAGGTGCCCTTGTCATCATTGCTTCTTACTGTTACTGCCCGTTTGCATGTTTCTCACCAACAAGGTCTTGTAGGTGAGTTTCTTGTTGTACCACAGGCACTTAGAATAAGTTTAAAGTTTTTTGGGTTTTTTTTCGGCACTTTCCTTATGTCTGACGGGCTTTATAATATATGGTTTTTGCTCACGGCGCTAAGCAACTGTTTGATAGTGTTTAAATTGTATTATTGATTTTGCACAGTGTGGTTTTTGATCATGTTACATGTACATAAAGGGATATGATCAGTCGATTACACCATGTTCTGCAAGGTTTAGCACTTTTGTAGTGCAGGGGGTAATTGTTCATCATTCGGTTATTTGTACTGTACCTGAAGTATAGTTGCTATGCCACAAGCTCAGTTTTGTATATACTAAAGTACTTTCCTAATTGCACTATAAAATTTATGTTTGGCACATTTCGCGTGTTGGGTCACGATTACATGTCTTAAGTTTTATGCTCATGGTGCGGAGCAAACGCTTTGATAGTATTTCAATTATATGTTAATATTACACAGTGTGGTTTTTCTCATGTCACATGCGCCTAACAGGAAATAATCAGTCTATTAGATAATATTCTGCGCTGTGTTGCATATTTGCTGTACAAAGAGTCAGTTTCATATTTTCATTATTTGTATTGTACCCGAAGTATAAATTTTCTGTAAAACGCAAGTTCTGTTTGTACTAATATACTTTACTCTTTGCACTGTGAAACTTACAGTTGTACCATGGAATTGTAACTCCTGATTAGTGTCTTCCCTATGCCGTTGCATGTTGTGTACATATGTTGTTGTTCATTACAAGTTAATCTATAGCACTGTGATTGAGGCACTTGTTTAAGCCTAAGTAATAGTTCTTTTTGTAATTTGACAGCGTTTCACAAGAGAGATATTGCATTCAATTTGTATAGAGTTCACACCATCATTGTGGATAGATCATTTATTCGCTTATCTTTCAGATACTGAAAAGTATAAACCTTCTGCTCTTTTCTTCTTTTTTCTCAAGATTGCTCAAAATATACATGTTTGTTTTTGCACTGTAAAATTTATAGTTATACCTTGTACTGGTGTTCACCTGTTAGAGATGGCACTATGCTGATGCACATTGAGAACATATGATGTACATAGAGTAAGTCAACTCTTCAGTCCAGTATTGTCAGTGTTCTGAATTTGCTTACATTGTATATAGTGCATCCACATAATGTAAATATCTCATTGTCATTGTAAATAGGTCATCTAATTGTTTATCTTTTGGTAACTGTTAAGCACAGGCCCTCTGTATCTTCCTGTCCATGTTTGCTCCAAATAAAAATTGTTGAAGCTCACGGTGGTCGTTAAATCTCCAATCAAAAAAAAAAAAATAAAAAAATTAGAGGTTTGAATTTACGGAAAATTTCTGAAAATAACGTGCAGCATAGTTGCCAGTAAGTATCGGTGTTTTTCAGAAATTTCCGTTTTTAAAAGTGCCCGTTCATTTTATAACTTCCGTATTTTCACAGATTTTCCGTAGTCAGGAATTCCGTTCATTTCAGCAAAATCCACTTCAGGTTTTTCCGTATTTAAACTGAAATTTCGCAACACCGACGATCCTGCATTTTTCAGCCCTTTTCCCCAGATAAACCTCCTGCTCCAGCCAGGATTGAACCCGAGCTGCTTGGACTAGTAACGCGCGCCTTTAACCACTGAGCCACAGACACCCGGAAATTCGTGTCACGTACATCGTAAAACATATTGCGCGACGATGATTTTTTTCGTCATTAAGGTGTGACGTGCGTGCCCCGCAGGACGCACACGACATAAAGGAAGATTGCAGTGAGAACGAACGTCCGCGCACCTGAGTTGGTAGAGCGACTTGTTCCGGAATAAGTGGACTTGGGTTCAATCCCCGGCGTGGACCTAAAATGACGGAGAAATTTACTTCGTTCCACCATCACAGCCGTAACTACGGCGGGGCAGCTGAAGAGAGGGCGCAAAATTCAGTTCTTACAATCTGATTAATATTGTAATCGAACTTTGCACCAGTTTCTGCTACAATTTTTATCGTTTTCCCTCAAAACGTTCAGGGATTATTAATATCTCACATTAAAAAATAAAGTCGCAGTTGTACATGTGGTGCAAGATAAGGACGTCGTTCAAGCTGTTGAACATTCACTGGGGATTGTCTAATGATTTCTGATACTTTGAGCTTCGACTTCCATTTGATGGGGTACCGAACGTCGTTAAGTCCTAAGCCGTACAAACACTCACAATCCGAGTTTTTTTTTGTTTGAGAAAGGATTGGGGTGGGGGGGGGGGTTAACGACCACCGTGAACAACTCGATGGGCTATAAGCAGTCGCCCGTCCCTAATTTTTAGCCGCTGGTTTAAGGAAAGGGAGAATCCGTCCCTCACTAATCTAGGGACAGTGTTTCCAGGGAAACGACATACATGCCTCGCCCTGGATTTGTGCCCGAGCCCATCTCGAACGAATGGTCAGAAGCCAGTGCTTTGACCACTGCACCACCGGAACGGCAGTTCGATTACGCCTCTCCTATAGGTAGATACATTGGGATGAGACGTTTTGTTTTACCCAGCAATATACACTAGCGTGCAAAAATTAAGGACGAGACGGTTTTTCGAATGTAACGTCGTGCAGAAGTACTCCACATCAACTCAAATCATACAATAAGATCCCCAAGATGTAAGAATATGGGACAAGTGAGCAAAACCGTCCAAACAAGGAATCCAAATGATACAAAGGCACTTCAAACACAACTGGACAGAAAACAGAAACGTCTATGTGACAGGCACCTGCCAAGAAAAATCCAGTCTTTAGTAGGGGATATGATCCCACCTGACAGCGTTGCAGGATTTACAACATCTGTCCATGCTGAGGACGAGGTTGTCACGGAGCTGTTGAGGCATCGCGGCCCATTCCTCTTGTAGCGCCAATCGCAGCTGCGGAATTGTTGCTGGTGGCTGGTGACGTGCTGCCAAGCGTCTCCCGAGAAGGTCCCACACGTGTTCGATTGGATTTAGGTCCGGGGACCTTGCGTGCCAATCCATGCGTTGAATATCTTCACTCTCCAACAGCTCTGCGAAAGCCACTGTACGATGAGGTGTAACGTTGTCGTCCATGAAGAGGAACTCAGGACCCACAGCACCTCTAAACAGACGCACGCGAGGCAGGAGAACCTCAGTACAATAGTGGACACCAGTGACTGAACCTCCTTGGAAGATGTGGAGGTCAGTACGGCTACCAAACATGATACCGGCCCAAACGAGAACTCCGCCACCTTCAAACCGGTCCCTTTCGATAATGTTGGAGGTGTGATTGCGTGTTCCCTGCTCTCTCCAGATGTGTATACGTCCAGAATCGCTTGTCAGACTAAATCGGCTCTCATTCGTAAGGAGAACTCGACCCGATTGCTGAAGTGTCCTGTTCTTGTGTTCCTGGCACCACGGAAACCGCCGTCTCCGATGAGCAGGAGTTAATGGCACTCATTGTACTGGTCGTCGTGCAAATAGACCACCTTTGTGCAGCCTCCTGGCCACGGTAAAACGCGATAACGGACGTCCAGTTGTCTGTTGCATGTGCCTTGCGCTTTCTTCTGCTGACTGCTGTCTGTCTCTTCTCGCCTGTAGGGCAATATACCGGTCGTCTGCCGCCGTGGTTGTTCGTGGACGACTACTGCTAAACTCTCGGACAGCTGTTCAAGCTCGTGAAACGATGCTGTGAGCCATTGCGAACTCCTCGGCCACACTAGTCACACTTCGACCTTCTTCCAAATTCCCAATGACGCGAACTCGAGTAAAGTCAACCAGATGTCGTCTACTGGATTGCCTGTTGGCCATATCACACGGTGGCAGCAACTCGACGTCGTTCAAACCGATGTACACCGTGCAATAGCTTTCGCCGAATTCCTGAGCGTACACCGCCCGTGTGCTTTATAGCCTTCCGATATCCCCCCCCCTACCTCATGGTGCATATATGCGCATGCCCTACCTTACCGGACCCTAGTCTATCTCCTGAGTGGTCTTTCTGTCTGTTCTGCCTGCTCGTTCCGCTGTTATGCTAATTTCTCCTCTTCGTCCTTAACTTTTGCACACCAGTGTACATTTATGTGTGTACATACACAGTGCGTCAAAGAATTTTTAAGACCGGGTCTGTAAAATGAAATAGAAACAAGAAATTTTAATTTGTTTTGGTTTGTTATTCAAAATAAGTCCCTCCGGCTTCAATACACTTGTTACAGCGATTTAATAATGATTCGAATGCCTGTTCCAGTTCACTTTGCGGAATTGCCTCCAAAGCACGCCTCGAAGCTGTTTATATGGTCGAAATATCATTAAAAAAAACCACCGTTTTAACATCATTTTAAGTTTTGGGAACAAAGAAAAGTCGCAGGGTGCTAAATCAGGCGAATACCGTGGATGATTCAACAGACAGACGTTATTTTTCACCAAAAATCTACGAACAAGTAGTGAGGTGTGACTGGGTGCATTATCGTGCAACAAACACCAACTGTTTTCATCTCGATATTCTTGACGAATGCGACGAATTCTGCCCATCAAACGCCTCAAAACATTTAAATAAAACTCAGCAAATTCTTTGTGGATAATACCCTTACTATCGAAGAATGTAATGAGCATTGTTTTGATTTTCGATGGAACTTTTCTTGTTTTTTCGGCTTGAGGTGAGTTTTTCGACTTCCATGCCGCACTTTGTCGCTTTGTTTTAGGATCATATTAAAAACACCATGTCGCATCACCTGTAACAATCGCTTTTAAGGAGTTTGGATCATTTTCAGCGGCTGAAATGATGTCTCTGCAATGTGCAGTTCTCCTTGATTTTTGTTCTTTGGTTAACGTGTGTGGAACAAATTTAGCACAGACTTTTTGTTTTGCCGAAATCTTCATGCAAGATGGTTCGAATAGTTCATTTGTTGATGTTTAAAGACGTTTCCAACATTCTTAGTGACGCACATCGATTGTTTGCCACGAAATCACGCATTTTTTCAATAATCTCAGGTGTCCTAGATGAACTTGGTCTTCCGGTATGCTTATCATCTTCTAGCGTCTCTCTTCCGTGCAAAAAACGTTTGTGCCACAGGAAAACATTTGATCTACTGAAACAAATCTCACCGTAAACTTGTTTCATCATTTGGTACGTTTCCGAGGCACTTTTACCAAGTTTTGCGTTAAATTTAATAACAGCCCTTTGTTTCATCTTAATAATTCAACAAGAAAAAAATTTTACTTCTCTAATGAACGGCCGTTTCGTTTGAGTTACTTTAACAACTGCGCAGTATATTTGGCAGAAAGCAAGCAGATGGTCACGGTTTATAACGCATTCGCGATTACACTGGTGGCGCCACCGTAGGCTGAAATCTAGCGCCAGCCTTAAAAATTATTTGTCGCACTCTGTATGTATACGCGAGTAAATCAAATATATATATATAAGATAGATGGGAGGGGGGTTGCAATATTCTGTGCTTTTCCCCGGGCGCAGAAATGCCTAGTTATACCTCTATTCCACCTAAAATCTGTGCCTTGTGTTTCCAATGGTAAAACTTCTTTACATATTTTCTTCGGAATTAATGAATTCCCAAGGATGAAAATTTGCACATCGATAAACCCAGTGGCGTATCTTGGGTCCGAGAATTGGGCTATCCCCCCCTCTCCCCGTATTGTTTTTTCAAAATTGCGAAGTTTGTTTTTTAATTGTTAAGTAATAGAAGTAGCATTTTTTTCTAAATTTTAGGTACATGCTATTGCTAACATATTAAATAATTGTCAGGATTAGGATTTGAACACTTATTTGTACATGTACTCCATTCTTCTTTCCTTTTGTGTGAACTTGAGTGTTACGTTTTCACAAAAATGTTTCTTCCGAGTACTTTTTCATATTTAAAAATGATGTTTTTCTCTGTTAACAAATCAGCCAAGTTGCTCGAATGTCCATGTCCTTGTGTGGCTGTAAGATACATCTTGATTTTTTTTAATACGGAAAAACTTCTCTCTGCAGTTGTTGATGAACAGTTTAATATTGATCTGCTAATTTGTACTCATCAATAAACACTATGTCCAATTACTTAACTTTATGTAACATGTAATGTCTCTTACTGATTTGTTTTGTATTCATCAAGGGAATTAAACACCTTCAGTTCATTTTTTAATCAAGCTGTATCAAAATGTGAAGCATTTAGTTCTTTAAGCTCTGATAGTAGATGTTCAGGGAAGCTTTCACAAAATTTATCAAAACAGTTCAAAGCCACGAATTGAAGATATAATATCACTGATTATAATTCATTGACACTTCACACAAAATGAAACTATTCTCGCGAAACACGCGCTGGATGCATGAAGGGACTGAGGTAGTTCGAAGTCTTCGTTTTTCTGAGCGAACCCTTGGCCAAAGCGATGGCCACTCACGAGCTCCGTAGCTCATTCATGATGTCATGGAAACGCCAGCAGGAGATAGTATAGAAGCTCTTCGCATCAGAACAGCGAAGTCTCTCGAAGACCTACTTGCGTCACGTTGATGCCGTTGATAAAAAAAAAAAGCCCGGCTCGGCCCGTTGCTTTGTTCTCTAAACTGAAAAAAATCCTTGCTGAGCCTGTTGTTTTTTTGTCTAAACTAAAAAAATACCCCGCCCGGCCCATTGCTTTGTTCACTAAACCCCCACAAAAAAGTCAACCCTGCCGGTTGTTTTGCTTTCTAAACTAAAATAGATCTTGGCCGGCCCACCGCTTTGTGTTCTAAATTAAAAAAAGAGCTCGGCCTGGCACGTTGATTTGTTCTGTAACCTTAAAAAAACCCTGGCTCAACCCGTTGTTTTGTTTTCTAAACTAAAAATAACCAGGCCCGGCCCGTCGCTTTGTTCTCTACATTAAAAAAGAGCTCGGCCCGGCCCGTCGCTTTGTTCTCTACATTAAAAAAGAGCTCGGTCCGGCCCGTCGCTTTGTTCTCTACATTAAAAAAGAGCTCGGCCCGGCCCGTCGCTTTGTTCTCTACATTAAAAAAGAGCTCGGCCCGGCCCGTCGCTTTGTTCTCTACATTAAAAAAGAGCTCGGTCCGGCCCGTCGCTTTGTTCTCTACATTAAAAAAGAGCTCGGCCCGGCCCGTCGCTTTGTTCTCTACATTAAAAAAGAGCTCTGTCCGGCCCGTCGCTTTGTTCTCTACATTAAAAAAGAGCTCGGCCCGGCCCGTTGCTTTGTTCTCTACATTAAAAAAGAGCTCGGCCCGGCCCGTCGCTTTGTTCTCTACATTAAAAAAGAGCTCGGCCCGGCCCGTCGCTTTGTTCTCTACATTAAAAAAGAGCTCGGCCCGGCCCGTCGCTTTGTTCTCTACATTAAAAAAGAGCTCGGCCCGGCCCGTCGCTTTGTTCTCTACATTAAAAAAGAGTTCGGCCCGGCCCGTCGCTTTGTTCTCTATAATAAAAAAGAGCTCGGCCCATCACTTTGTTCTCTACATTAAAAAAGAGCTCGGCCTGGCCCGTCGCTTTGTTCACTACATTAAAAAAGAGCTCGGCCTGACACGTTGCTTTGTTCTCTAACCTTAAAAAAATCTCGGCTCAGCCCGTTGTTTTGTTCTCTGAACTAAAAATAACCAGGCCCGGCTCATCGCTTTGTTCACCACATTAAAAAAGAGCTCGGCCTGGCACGTTGCTTTGTTCTCTAACCTTAAAAAAATCGCGGCTCAACCCGTTGTTTTGTTCTATGAACTAAAAACATCCAGGCCCCGCCCTTCGCTTTGTCCTCTACATTAAAAAGAGCTCGGCCCGGTCCGTCCCTTTGTTTTCTAAACTATAAAAACGCCAGGCCGGGCCGTTGCTTTGTTCTCTAAACCAAAAAAAAAAAAAACCTGGCCCGTTGCTTTGCTCTCTAAACTGAAAACGTCCCTGCTCAGCCCGTTGCTTTGTTCTTTAAACTACACTGCTGGCCACCCAAAATGCAACACCAAGAAGGATACGAGACAGCAAAGCCAGATTTACTGGACACATAACAACAGATACAAAGATGAAACGATTGAGCTTACAGGCCCGTGCGACTTGCAGAACATGCAGACATCAATAGTTAGTGGGGCCACCATGGCTGGCAATAACGGCCACTACACGCCGCTGCATCGAACGAAAGAGGCTTTGGATGTGGAGTTGCGGTATGTCGGTCCAGGCTGCTTCCACACGTTGCCACAGTTCATCACGGGTGGTGCTTGCCGGGCCACTCGGTTGCCGATCAGCGACCAGATGCGTTCGATGGGCGACATATCGGGAGAACACGCGGGCCACGGCAGCACTGACACCTGGTGGGCCGTGAAGAATTGTTGCACGATGCGTGCCACGTGCGGGCGCGCATTGTCCTCTTGAAACGTGGCCGCTGGCAGGTCCTGCAGGTTCCAAAACGTCGGAGACGTAACGGTGGCTGTTCAGTGTACCGGCGATGCGTACCAGAGGGGTGCGGGTGTCATATCCAATTGCGCCCCAAACCATAACGCCAGGCGACGGACCGGTATAGCGATGCATAATGCAGGTATCATACAGTCTCTAGCCGCGGTGCCGCCACACGTGGATCCGACCATCGTGGTGTTGCAGGCAGAAGAGGGATTCTTCGGATAAGACAATGGCGGGCCATTCCGTAGTCCAGGTGCGGCGTTCAACGGCCCACTGCTGCCTCACTCGCCGGTGGTGTAATTAATGTCAATGGTAATCGGAGCAATAGGCGCCGTACGACAAGTCTCCGTTCCTGTAGACGACGTCGAACGGTACGTGCTGACACAGGTAGTTTCACAACACACCCTAATTCCTGCGTTAACGTTCGTGATGTGGCGGTGCGAGCCGTCAATGCCCGCCGCACAACATGCCGGTCCTCTCGTTCGGTGGTGTGACGTGACTGCGGCAATCGCTCACGTCGGTCCGTCCGTCCCTCCTGCACCCACCGAATCCATACTCGCCTCACTGTGGCTGGATGTAGTACCACACGGGCGCCGATGTCTCGGTAGTGGCTTATCGCGACAGCGATAAGCCACTATTCGTCCTCTGTCGAACTCCGAAACGTGCTGGAATGACTGCCGTATTCTGCGACGAGGTATCAGGAAGTTTCCCATTCACAGGTCCGGCAGCACAACACACCACACTTCCACTACTTACACCCCGCCTTCTGTGCACCCTTCTTATAGTGCTTCTCGGCGGCGTGCCGGGCTCACATGATTTGCATATGCCCTGCAATGCTAATCGTTTGCATGTCCTCTCGCGGGCGACGCATGCTACGCATTTCAGGCGAATCGGATGCTTCCTTCTTGGTGTTGCATTGTGGGTGGCCAGTAGTGTAAAAAAAAGGTCGATCCGTCCGTGCGGACCTTTGACCTTTACATGCTTACAGTTTTAGCACTCTTTAAAAATTTCAATTATATAATCTGTCGCAGGATAGTAGATTTGTAAATTGAAAGTACATGTGACCAAGGCACTTGGATATTCATTTTTCCATTTCCAAAACACATTTTTGTTTTCAATTTACAATTCCCTTTGTGGAGAACGCCTTGCGGACCGATGAGAAATGCTCCGCGGTCCACGAGTTAAAGCCCCTGAGAACATCAGGCTTAAGAAAGAACAATTCGAAAAAGCAGAAATGAGGACATAAGGAAACTTCTTGGAGGAAGAACAATTGGAACAAACAGAAATGAGGATGTAAGGAAAGAGCTTGAAAGAAGAACATTCCAAAAGAACAAAAATGAAGCTAAGAAATTAAAGAAATGGGGCTAAGAATGAAGGCTAAGAAATTGGAAAGAACAGACATCAGGATACTTGAAACGGGCATCAAGAAAAGAACATGAAACAGATGAGGACATAAGTATTTTGGAAAGAACGGAAATGGGGATCCTTAGATTGATTGAAAGGGATGTCAAAGAAAAAATACGGAAAAAATGAAGACATAAGGAAAGAACTTGAGGAAAAACAATTGGAATAAGCAGAAATGAGGATATAAGGAAAGATCTTGAAGGGGGAACAATTGGAGCAAACAGAAATGTAAGGAAAGACATGATAAAAGAGCAATCGGAACGAACAGAAATGAAGGAAAGAAAGAAATGGAAGGCTGAGAAATTGGAAAGAACAGACATCAGGTACTTAGAAGGATGAAACGGATAACAAGGAAAAACATGGAAGAAGTGAGGACATAAGGATTGGAAAGAACGGAAATGGGAATCCTCGGATGATTGAAAGGAATCTCAAGGAAGGAACATAGAATATAAGAGGACAGTTGGAAAGAATCGAGATGAGATCCTTAGATGAATGAAATGGAAATCAAGGAAAGAATAGAAGAAATGAGGACACAAGGAAAGAACTTGGAAGAATAACAACTGGAAAGGACAAAAACCAGAATACTAAGGTGAATGGAAAGAAAATTAAGGAAGGAAATAAAGACATCAGAAAAATAAAAGACATCAGGATTAAGAAAAATTAAGGAAGAAAATAAAGACATCAGGATTAGGGAAAATTAAGGAAGAAAATAAAAGACATCAGGATTAGGGAAAATTAAGGAAGAAAATAAAGACATCAGGAAAATAAAAGACATCAGGCTTAGGGAAAATTCAGGAAGAAAATAAAGACATCAGGAAAGAGCTTGACGGTAGAACCATTTAGAACAGAAATGATGATGCTTAAGCTGATTAAAGGAATATGAAAGAAAGAACATAAATTAATGAAGGTATAAGGAAAGACCTTGAAAAGATGTGAAAATTAAGAAGCTGAACATATGTGAAGAAAATATCAATTTGAAAAGCAATGTCTGAAGCAGACGTGTCAAAAAGCAAGAGATAGGAAGAGTTAGAAAATGATGATGCTAAAAAGCGGTAGATGATGATGAGCGTCAGAGAGAATACAGAGTATTAAAAAAATGGCAAGACATGTAAGACCTTGGGACCGTCTGTTTGCCAAAAACGAGAAAAAAAAATACCTGGTCAGGCACAAAACATTCATCGGGGGTTCTGTAATTGCAGATAGCTATCTAGGAAAGGCTGCTTATTTTAGAAGAGTCCTTGAAGATACCACGAAACAAGTGAAATGGTCGGTTGAGTCCAGCAGTTTTCTTATACGTACGTGATACTATTAACTTTGGCTAAGAGACAAATAATGGAGATGCTTACGACAGTTGGTATCAACGATGTGGTAATACATAACGTGCAAAATATCTGACGCGGAAGCTTCACAACGAGGACGCATCCGCTCCTCAAAAAAAAAAAAAAAAAAAAAAAAAGAAAGAATTCTCATTCTTAGGAATGAGATTTGTGCAGATGTGAAAACAGAGAGGGACCTGTGCTTCAAAAGACGGCCGACCATTTTTTCGAAGTCTTAAGAAGTGCCGCTGTCAAGAGCAATACTTAAAAAAACGACGCAAAACAAAATGTTCTTCAAAAGATCACGCGCACATGTCAGTGAGAAAATCTATAGCGTCATTTTAAAAACCAACAATGGATGCTTAACAAATTCTCGTCGCGTTTGCTATTTTTTTAGGAGGAAGAAATAATTTTGAAACGAAAATTACAATGCGTATCGCCAATATCAACTTCATTTTTAATTTCAAAATTGAAAGGAAAGTGTTCGAGGAAAATGATCGTTCGAGAAGAAAGTAAATACTTGTCGAGTAAAGTAGTTTTTTTTTTTTTTTTTTTGGGGGGGGGGGGAGGGGTAAGTTTCGGGAGTAGTTGTGGAGTGTTTATGTACGTTCAACGTAAAGTAAGTGCATGTACAAGTGAACGAACTATTCGTCTTTAACTTACGTAGGTGTTTTTGTCTTCCAGATTCGTAAAACGAAATTACTGACAGAAGACCCCACTTACACAGCACAGAATATTGCGTATACGTTACAAGTACGTTGCACTCAAGCATTGAGACTTTTCAGATACCTTGCGCAATGTAACAGTAATGTTTCAGAAAACTTACTGTTACGTCAAAATGTCCTCAAACGTTACATAACTTTGAAACGTAACCGATACGTTACAGTGAAAGGTCTTTGTAACTTCAACATACCAACTTCATGTTACTGTTACGTATTTGAAAGATATTTGTAACATTACTGTTACGTACTTGAAAGATATTTGTAACATTACTGTTACGTATTTGAAAGATTTTTGTGACATCATCATATTACTGTTACGTATTTACTATGTTGAACATTATAGTTTTAACAAACTTTGTAAAATCTTAATAAAAATATTACACTCAACAGCTGTTTCAAAAGCAAAACAGTCGTATTACGAGTTGTTTACGTTTTCACAGGTTAAACGCAGTCCGCTGTCCATTGGGAACAATGGCGGCGCTTATACACTGAGTGGCCACTTTATTATGACCACCTGACAGTTTTAAGCAAACGAGCTATAGCTGCACGCTGTTGCCGCCAGAGGGCGAGGCTAGTATAAAAAGGGAAAGATTAGTGCTTGCGACAGTATAGTAGAAGTGATTTTTGGGTGACGAGATGGGTAAAAAATGAAATTTGACAGACTTTCAACGTGGGATGATTGTAGGAGCTCGGAGCCATGGAGCGAGTATCACCGAAACCGCCACATTCGTGAAATGTTCTAGAGCAGCTGTTAATAAAGTGTTTAAAGACTGGACTGTCAGCCAAAAAACTGGGGCTCTACGTGCAACGTGTGGTCGTCATCGACTAGTGACTGCTCGGGCGGAACGGAGAGTGTCCAGACTGGTAACAGACAACAGAAGGGCAAGAGTGCAGCAAATTACAGACCATCTTAATCAAGGATCCCCTCAAATGATCTCTGCACGCACTGTTCGTCGAACACTGCATCGGATGGGATATGGCAGCCGAAGGCCTGTTCGAACACCTTTGCTGTCTGCAGTTAACAAGAGAAAACGTCTCCAGTTCGCACAGGGATTGGACAGTCGATAATTGGAAACAAATTATGTGGTCCGATGAATCGCGTTTTCAGTTGCACCATGCCGATGGCAGAGTGAGAATTTGGCGGAAACAGCACGAAAGCATGGACCCCAAATGCATTGCTACAACCCTTCAAGCTGGTGGAGGCCACATGATGGTTTGGGGAATATTTTCCTAGCATGCTTTGGGCCCTTTAATTCGCGTTGATCAACGTCTGACTGGCACCTCATATCTAAACATCGTTGCGGACCAAGTGCATCCTGTCATGTGGATGGTTTATCCCAATGGCGATGGCTACTTTCAACAAGATAATGCGTCCTGCCATAGTGCTCGTATTGTACAGGATTAGTTTCGGGAACATGCCGGTGAATTTACTTTGCTAAGGTGGCCCCCACAATCTGCAGATCTCAACCCCATTGAGAATTTGTGGAATGAATATGAACGAGACATCAGACAGCTGGATCCACAACCCTGCAATCTCACACTCCTGGAAAGTGCTATTCATCAAGCATGGTCTCAGATTCCACAAACCACCTATCAACATCTCGTGGAGTCCATGCCACGAAAAATCCACGCAGTATTAAAGGCAAAGGGTAGCCCAACGAAGTACTGAGGCGGTGGTCATAATAAAGGGGCCACTCAGTGTATATTGATAACAAAAGTAATAACAATCGGTGAAAAATGAGGGTGTCGAATTTTCATCATACGTGTGGAATAGACTACATTTCAGCAAAACAAAAAAAAGAATGATCAAATATGTCATTTCTCTAAACACCTACCAATATGAAATTTCTCGGCTTCAAGTAAAAAAAAAAAGATGCTTGTATAGTATACTAATACAACATAGCCATTTACTTAGATTTTATAAAATGCTTTTTAGAATTTAAAACTTATAATAATCAAAACAATTGCTTACTTTCAGATGATCTTGAATCAAAAAAATAGAAAAAAAAAGGATGAAATATTAAATCAACTATACTCGAGTATGACAGTATTATCAAAGAATATCCCAGTAGCACGTGGGAATGCGACTATGAGAATGCTTCGGTGAAATGGCATAAATGCGCATGCGCATTGACGCCGTTGCCAAACCAGAAATCTTAAATTCCGCCGGAATGTAACATCAAGGTAGCAATTATGTACAATGGGAACTATGAAACAGTAGTATCAGTGAATGCTATTTTTAACGTAACCGTAATGTACAAAGAGTTATGTTCCAAACTCGATGTTGCTGAAAGGTAATTGTAAGATATCTCTGAAAGTGTGATGAAATGAGAGATTGTAACATTATTGATACATATCTCAAACGTTTTGTGCTGTATGGGCAGGAGATCCATGTGCGTCATTGTATGCTGTATGAATTTCACAAGGAGAACAATGCAACCGTGGCCACCAATAACATTTGCGCTGTTCATCCGAATGCGTTAAATGTCCGCAAGTGCCTGCTTTGGTTCGCCCAATTCCGGTCGGGAAATTTTGACCTCTCTGATGCCCCTGGTGCATGACGGCCCGTGGAACTGGACAATGACCTGCTGCGTGTAGCCGTTGAGGCAGATCCTCGTCAAACATTGATGAATTATTCCAACATCTTAATGCATCATGGTCTACTGTCCAAGAGCACTCGCAAACAGATAGGGAAGGTCTATAGACAAGGTGTTTGGGTCCCACACCAACTTTCACCTGACAACAAAGCCCAGAGTTTCACCATCTGCAACTCTTTGCTCAGCCGACATGATAAGGATCCATTTGTTCAGAGATGAAAAGTGGGTTCTTTATAAAAAGTGGGTTCTTTATGAAAAGTGGGTTCTATTATTGAAAAGTGGGTTCTATTTATTGAAAAGTGGGTTCTTTTACCAGAGATGAAATTACTACCAGAGATCTATTATTGAAAAGTGGGTTCTATTATTGAAAAGTGGGTTCTATTTATTATTAAAAGTGGGTTCTATTTATTATTAAAAAGTGGGTTCTATTTATTATTTAAATGTGGGTTCTATTTATGAAAAGTGGGTTCTTTTACCAGAGATGAAATTACTACCAGAGATCTATTATTGAAAAGTGGGTTCTATTTATTATTAAAAGTGGGTTCTATTTATTATTAAAAAGTGGGTTCTATTTATTATTTAAATGTGGGTTCTATTTATTATTTAAATGTGGGTTCTATTTATTATTGAAAAGTGGGTTCTATTTATTATTGAAAAGTGGGTTCTATTCATTATTGAAAAGTAGGTTCTATTTATTGAAAAGTGAGTTCTTTTACCAGAAATGAAATTATTACCAGAGATATATTATTGAAAAGTGGGTTCTATTATTGAAAAGTGGGTTCTATTATTGAAAAGTGGGTTCTATTTATTATTGAAAGTGGGTTCTATTCATTATTGAAAAGTAGGTTCTATTTATTGAAAAGTGGGTTCTTTTACCAGAGATGAAATTATTACCAGAGATATATTATTGAAAAGTGGGTTCTATTATTGAAAAGTGGGTTCTATTATTGAAAAGTGGGTTCAATTTATTATTGAAAGTGGGTTCTATTTATTATTGAAAAGTGGGTTCAATTTATTATTGAAAGTGGGTTCTATTTATTATTGAAAGTGGGTTCTATTCATTATTGAAAAGTAGGTTCTATTTATTGAAAAGTGGGTTCTTTTACCAGAGATGAAATTATTACCAGAGATATATTATTGAAAAGTGGGTTCCATTATTGAAAAGTGGGTTCAATTTATTATTGAAAAGTGGGTTCTATTATTGAAAAGTGGGTTCTATTAATTATTGAAAGTGGGTTCTATTCATTATTGAAAAGTAGGTTCTATTTATTGAAAAGTGGGTTCTTTTACCAGAGATGAAATTATTACCAGAGATATATTATTGAAAAGTGGGTTCAATTTATTATTGAAAAGTGGGTTCAATTTATTATTGAAAAGTGGGTTCTATTATTGAAAAGTGGGTTCAATTTATTATTGAAAGTGGGCTCTATTTATTATTGAAAAGTGGGTTCTCTTTATTGAAAAGTGGGTTCTTTTACCAGAGATGAAAAGTGGGTTCTTTACGTGAACAACAAACGCAAAAACCAGTGGCTTTCTCCAGGTCAGACACCAGTTTGTACACCAAAACCAGGCATACACCCCAAAAAGGTTTGCTCTGTGTTTGGTGGACATCCGCTGACATAGCTCACTTTGAGCTCTTGGAACCCAGACAGACCGTAACCGCAGACCTCTATTGTCAACAAATGGACCGTTTGAAGCAAGCTCTTACTCTAACACATCCAGCACTGGCCAACAGAAAAGGTGTCATCTTCCAGCATGACAACGCGAAACCTCACACGGCGAGACGGACACAGCAGACGATCAGAGATTTTGGTTGGGAAGTTCTGCCCCATCCCCCTTATTTCCCTGACACTGCACCATCTGATTACCATTTATTCTGATCTCTGCAGCACATTCTTAACCGGAAAAGATTCTGCAATATTGATGATGTCAAAACGGAGCTAACGGACTTCTTTGCATCACAGCCAACTTCTCTTTATAAAGACGGCACTGAAAGTTTAGTTTCACGATGGGCAAGTGCGATCGATAATGATGACGATTATATAATCGATTAAGAAAAAAATTTCTTCTGTTACAAGCCATGTTTCTCTTCTTTTCCAAAAACGCATAATCGTCACTAAATGACCTGAAGATCACGATAGAACATGCAAGGATCCCGAAATGCTACAAACTTTGCTACTTTCTTTGGAAAATCGTATATAGGAGGTTGTTCGAAACTATGAAGAATCCATAAGTTTCTGAGAACCACCTGTTCATTTATATTCGCAGTATTCCGTTTTTTTATACATATACACATTTGGGACAACCCCTGTTGTTATTTCTAAATTACACTATCTACCAACAAGTAATTGGACACCTGTGATAGCAAAGAAAAACGAAGTTTATTCACCTTCAATAGTTGGTGGAGCCTCCACGAGCGGCGATTACAGCTGCGACACTCCGGGGCATACTCTCAACCAGGCGTTGTACGACGGCTAGCGGTATTTTCTTCCACTCGGCTTGGAGAAGGCAGGTCAGTCCCTTCACCGATTTCGGACGGTGGGGGAACCCTTTAAGTCGACACTCCAACTCGTCCCAGAGGTGCTCGATAGGGTTAAGGTCCTGGCTATGTCCATTCGATCAACCCCATTGTCACCATACCAATCCATGGTGGACCTCGCAACATGACAGGTGGCATTGTCATCCTGAAAGTAACAAGGGTCCACCCCATAAAACTGCCACAACGTAGGAAGCGCATGGTCATCCAAAAAGGTGCAGTAGGTCTCAACGTTCAGTCTACCAGGAATTGCGACCAAGGGTCCTGTGCCATATAAGGAGAAACACCCCCATAGCATAATTCCACTGCCGCCGAACTTCACAGTTGGCATAATACATTCCGGCAAGAAGCGTTCTCCAGGCAGACGCCAAACCCAGATTCTGCCATCCGAACGGTAGAGGGTGAACCTTGATTCGTCGCTCTAGAGAACCTGTTTCCACTGTTCAACGGTCCACTGTCGACGTTCTTTGCACCACGTTAGCCGAGCAGCGCTATTGGACTTGGTGATCAAAGGCTTGTGGGCGGCAGCACGTCCATGATAACCGAGCAGATATGCTAACTTACGGATGGTATTCATCGAAAGAACACTCCCGGATGCCTGTTGAAACTCCTCGGGGATGTGGCCCATCGATTTGGTGCGGTTCTTCCGAATTCTTCTGGCTAGCACCCGTCGGTCTCTAACTCCCAGTTTTGTGGGTCTGCCGGGTCGGGGCACATTCCGACAGTCACCTCTCATCTTCCACTTGCCAATCACGTAGGCCATTTTCGATTTTGGGTACTTCAACTAGCTGGATATGTCACGTATGGATCGGCCATTTCTATGATACCCGACGATTACACCTTTCTCGAAATCAGAGAGCTCCGAACTGCGTGGCATCTTGCATGCGACTGGTTGCGTTGTTGTTTCCCACATGATATTTAACGGCGGCAGCCGTGACGTGTATCAGAACCGCAGTTATCGTCGATTGCAGGGTTGTCCAATTACTTGTTGGTAGATAGTGTATAACTACAGTGCAAGTTCCATTCTCATATATTTTTTTGTTAAATGTTAATCGCATGTGTTCTGTCATAAAAAAATTTGAACTCATGGCCATAGTCCATTTTGTTCATTAGATACATTTCATTTTCATTATGAGGTTGCATTTCACCACATTACATTCCAACATTAATTTTATAGCAAACATATAACATTAAGAAAAGCATTATATAATATATATACACTGCCGGACAATTGCTAAGGACGGATGACAATAGCAACGATAGCAACCATAAAATGGAACGCAGGAAAATGTGGAAATTAGCATAAGTGCGGGATACAGTAAGACGTGTTATGCGTATGCAAATTTTGGATTGCCGAACTTGTTCGTGACGTCATAGCGCTGATAAGAGATATAAAGGATTTGACGCGTACTGACCGTTGTTGTTCAAACGCAAAGTTGAAAGGGAAAGAATCAATTGACGAACTTGCAATTTTCAGTATGTCTTCCCGACATCACCTAGATGATTTTACGCGTGGCCGTATTATTGGCAAGATTGAAGAAGGGCGAAAAATAACAGGTGTTGCCAGGGAGTTCGACGTCAGCCACAGTGTTGTTTCAAGGCTTTGGAAATCATTTCAAACAAATGGAGAGTGTAGCAACCGTCTCGGGGGAGTTCGTGTCCGCAGTACGACACCTGCAGAAGATCGGTACCTAGTGCTATCAACAAAAAGCCACCGGCGCAGAACAGCTAGTGAGGTAGCAAATCAGTTTATGGCTGCTACTGGCAAGCGGATCTCCCGAAAAACTGTCGCCAGACGTTTGCACGAAGGAGGACTATACGCCCGCCGTCCTGTTGTGTGCATCCCATTGTCCAGACGTCACCGTACCGCCCGTTTGCAATGGTGCCATCAACATCACAATTGGACTGATAACGACTGGTCTGCTGTCCTCTTCTCAGATGAGAGTAGATACAGTCTATCGTCTGATTGTCGACGACAACTGATCTGGCGTGATAGTGGTGCTGCATATTATCCAGCAAACATACAGGAAAGGGACCGATATCTGACATGTAGTGTCATGGTATGGGCTGGCATCATGATCAATGGCCGTACGTCCCTCTATGTGCTTCCAACTGGGACTATGACTGGCCAACGATACATTAATGATGTTCTGCTACCTCATGCTCGCATGTTCCGTGCTGCTGTCGGTGATAGATTCATTTTCATGGACGACAACGCAACATGTCATCGAACAGTCGCTGTCCAGGAGTGTCTTGAGAGCGAGGATATTCAACGCCTCGTATGGCCAGCACGCTCTTCAGATCTGAATCCCATTGAAAATGTGTGGGATGCTTTGGGGAGGAGTCTTGCTGGTCGCCAATGCCCTCCAATAAACAAGGACACTCTCATCCGTGCACTGACAGAGGAATGGGATAAATTACCCCAACAGCTGCTTGATAATGTTGTGCAAAGCATGACACGACGTGTGGAATCTTGCATCGCCCTCCATCGTGGCCATATCCCGTATTGACATCTTACGCCGGAACGCCTGCGGACGGTAATTGCATTTTTTTCACGTTTACGTATTCTGCAGAAAATGGCCTGTTTGTCCCTTGAACACGTTCCAAAGCCTTCTGGATTTCAGAGCACAATAAATTGTCTTTCTTGTAATGTCCTGACATTATTTTATTTCACTTGGCATCCAACCACACTTACTTTTTTATGCGCTATATAGCCGTTTATGATCCGTCCTTAGCAATATACCAGCAATGTATGTACTTATGTACAGGGTAACCACAGAACAGGAAATTGAGTAAAAGCCTACATATACACTATACTGACAAAAGTCACTTGACCCTAGAAGAGAAACACAACATTGCATTTATTAACATACATTATTACGGTGTCGGTCTACCTTTGGCCTTAATGCATGCGATGACCCTTCGAGACAGGCTTTCGACAAGGTTTTGGAACACAGTGATAGGCATGCGCTTCCATTTAGTACATAATGCTGCCGTTAATTATTGCTTAGTATAGGCCTTGGTTTCAAACTTCTTATGCGGAGCTCTAATTGATCCCATAGGTGATCTGTGGGATTAAGATCTGGGCTATGTGGTGGCCAGCCCACACACGATACGTCAATCCACGCCTTAACAGTCCTTGCTTTATGGCTCGGTGCATTATCCTGCTGCTACCAAAAAGGCTCGGTTCCATAGTACTGTCACATAGTTGGTAGGGCATAATTGTCCAGAATATCGAGCTAGATGTGCTTGTTAACAGGTTTGTACACGATAATCAATGGGCCGGGACCGTACGACAAACCCCTCCCCCCCACATACACACACACGAGTACACTGCTAGCTCCAGACTTGAACAGTACACCGTAGTAAATTGCGTTCTCCCGGCTGCCACCATACACACGCACGGCCATCAGACTGATGGATCGTGTATCTGGATTCATCAGTCCATAGGACCCGTTTCCATTGATCTACGGTCCACGATAAATGTTCTTTACACCATGCTAAACGACGAGTAGAATTCCGAGTGGAGATGAAAGGCTGTAGCCGCACGACCACGGTAACCCATGGAATGAAGTTCTCTGCGAATGGTACGTGTACCTACCGAGGTTCCAGCATTTGTACTCGCCTGTACACTGAGGTCTTGTGCAGTACTCCGTCGATTAGCTGTAATGACTCTCCTGAGGCTTCGACGTCTTCTATCACTGATGTGCTTTGGTCTGCCGGTACGTTTTGCTGCTTCAGGCACGCCATGTGTCTTCCACGTATTAAGTACATCCAAAACAGTTGACTTGGGTATGTTTAAACGCCTCTCGGTTTCTCTTATGGACAACCCACTAATATAACACCCAACAATCTTTCCTTTCTCAAAGTCACTTCCGCAACATTTTCACTAAACCTCACAGTGCGATATGATCGCGGTCAGCTGCAGGCTTGTTTTTTATACCGTTTGCAGCTGTACCGCGTATCTTAACAACGCAGCGGATCCGTTCATTTGCTTTTGAAGGGATGTCCGGTGACTTTTGTCAGTATAGTGTATATATATAGCCCGAGCGAATCCCAATTCCCCTAAAGTGCGTAGTTAAGCCAAACGTCCTGCACATATAAAATTTACGCATATGTGGTCTGATTAATAATTTTCTACTATTAAATTTTATATTGTAGTTAGTTCGCAAATACCTTTTTAAATGTTTTCGATAATGATTATAACTATTGATATGTGTTAGTTGACAAGGTAGATTATTTCATGATACTAATACCTGGTAATCAATAAATAATTGTTGGGTTAAAGTGTTAAGAATTAGTAACAAATATGTATTTCTGTTTCTAGATTGATATAGTCTTGACCCAGTGTTTAGCTGAATTAAATATTGATAACTATTTTCCATTATTCGTTTATACATAAATCCAAATATTACCGTAATTTTCCAATATCTAAAAATCCATAGATATTAATCCGTACCCACATATTGAAATTAATTTCCCTAGAATTATTTAAACTTTTGACCATCCTATTTTGTAATGATTGTGATTTATACACTATCTACCAACAAGTAATTGGACACCCCTGCAATCGACGATATCTGCGGTCCTGATACACGTCACGGCCGCCGCCGTTAAATATCGTGTGGGAAACAACAACGCAACCAGTCGCATGCAAGATGCCACGCAGTTCGGAGCTCTCTGATTTCGAGAAAGGTGTAATCGTCGGGTATCACAGAAATGGCTGATCCATACGTGACATATCCAGCTAGTTGAAGTACCCAAAATCGACAGTGGCCTACGTGGTTGGCAGGTGGAAGATGAGAGGGGACTGTCGGAATGTGCCCCGACCCGGCAGACCCACAAAACTGGGAGTAAGAGACCGACGGGTGCTAGCCAGAAGAATTCGGAAGAACCGCACCAAATCGGTACGCCACATCCCCGAGGAGTTTCAACAGGCATCCGGGAGTGTTCTTTCGATGAATACCATCCGTAAGTTAGCATATCTGCTCGGTTATCATGGACGTGCTGCCGCCCACAAGCCTTTGATCACCAAGTCCAATAGCGCTGCTCGGCTAACGTGGTGCACAGAACGTCGACAGTGGACCGTTGAACAGTGGAAACAGGTTCTCTGGAGCGACGAATCAAGGTTCATCCTCTACCGTTCGGATGGCAAGCTCTGGGTTTGGCGTCTGCCTGGAGAACGCCTCCTGCCGGAATGTATTGTGCCAACTGTGAAGTTCGGCTGCGGTTGAATTATGCTATGGGGGTGTTTCTCCTGGTATGGCACGGGACCCTTGGTCGTCATTCCTGGTAGACTCAACGCCGAGACCTACTGCACTATTTTGGATTACCATGCGCTTCCTACGTTGTGGCAGATTTACGGGGTGGACACATGTTACTTTCAGGATGACAATGCCACCTGTCATGTTGCGAGGTCCACCATGGCTTGGTATGTTGACAATGGGGTTAATCGAATGAACTGGCCTGCGCTGAGCCCGGACCTTAACAATATCGAGCACCTCTGGGACGAGTTGGAGCGTCTACTTAAGGGGTGCCCCCCCCCCCGTCCGAAATCGGTGAAGGAACTGACCTGTCTTCTCCAAGCTGAGTGAAAGAAAATACCGCAAGCCGTCGTACAACGCCTGGTTGAGAGTATGCCCCGGAGTGTCGCAGCTGTAATCGCCGCTCGTGGAGGCTCCACCAACTATTGAAGGTGAATAAACTTCGTTTTCCTTTGCTGTCACAGGTGTCCAATTACTTGTTGGTAGGTAGTGTATAAATTAGTCTTAGTAGTTTGACCCGATACTAATGAACGATAAGCCAAAGATGGATAAATCAGATTGTAGTATATAATTTTTAATATTCTAAATGTATTTTTATAGTACTTAAGTACTTTCGGAACGTACTGTAACAGAGAATAAATAAGGAAAAAAATGAGCATACAGTTTTTGATCGAGCTACTGCTAGTACAGAATGTAAGATCAGTGTACAGAGATAAGTCAGTAGAATGAATCTCTATATTTAGAAAGCATGTTTGATAAAGAAAACCGATTACATGATGAAATCAATAAGCGAATGAATTCATCTTTTGAAAGTCATAGCTGTTTTAGGAGGATCTCACGGGAATAACTGGTTCCCTAAAGGTCCGGAAAGTTGTGTATGGAAGTGTAATTGCTCGTTAGAGAGATAGACTATTCATGAACCATTCGTCCGCAACGAATGACTCTTTGCCGTGAAAGGGGAATAGTTGTTTCTCACAGTGGTGAGATCATTCGATCCGCCATTACTGCGACAAACATTAAAGTAGCAACACGTTTAAATTTATTCCAACCGCATGAATTCGGAAACGAATTACCATTAAGAAAAGTAATGCTCATAATTAATAAGTGTCAACCATTATATGAGTAAGAAATCACCAGTTAACTAGGAAATAGTGGTGCAACTTATGAACGGGAATGATACGTGAATGCCATCCATTTGAATTTCCCATGAGATAAGTAATGTCGAGAATTGATAAGTGTCACCCGTTATGTGAGTGAGTAATCAGCAGTCAGCTAGTAAATAATAGTGAAACTTCAGAAAGGGAATTATACAACGTTAATGCCATTTATTTGAATTCCGAATAAGAAAAGTAATGCCGAGAATTAATAAGTGTCAACCCTTATGTGAGTGAGCAACCAGCAGGCAACTAGGAAATACTGGTGAAACTTAAGAATGGGAGTAATACGTTAACGCCATTTATTTGAATTTCCAATAAGAAAAGTAATGTCGAGAATTAATAAGTGTCACCCGTTATGTGAGTGAGTAATTAGCAGTCAGCTAGGAAATAATAGTGAAACTTCAGAAAGGGAATTGTACTTTAATGCCATTCGTTTCAATTCCCAATAAGAAAAGTAACGTCGAAAATTAATAAGTGTCACCCGTTATGTGAGTGAGTAATTAGCAGTCAGCTAGGAAATAATAGTGAAACTTAAGAAAGGGAATTATACGTTAATACCATTGATTTGAATTCCGAATAAGAAAAGTAATGTCGGGAATTAATAAGTGTCAACCATTATGTGAGTGAACAATCAGCAGTAAACTAAGAAATAATGGTGAAACTTAAGAATGGGAGTATTACGTTAATGCAATTTATTTGAATTTTCAATAAGAAAAGTAATGTCGGGAATTAATAAGTGTCAACCATTATGTGAGTGAACAATCAGCAGTAAACTAAGAAATAATGGTGAAACTTAAGAATGTTAATGATACGTTAATGCTAATTATTTGAATTCCCAAGAAGAAAAGTAATGTCGGGAATCAATAAGTGTCACCCGTTATGTGAGTGAGCAACCAGCAGTCAACTAGGAAATAATGGTGAAACTTAAGAATGGGAATGATACGTTAATGCTATTTATTTGAATTCCCAAGAAGAAAAGTAATGTCGGGAATCAATAAGTGTCACCCGTTATGTGAGTGAGCAACCAGCAGTCAACTAGGAAATAAGTGACGTACCTGCCAGAAGGACGCACACGACATAAAGGCAGATTTATTTGAATTCCCAAGAAGAAAAGTAATGTCGGGAATCAATAAGTGTCACTCGTTATGTGAGTGAGTAAACAGCAGTCAGCTAGGAAATACTGGTGAAACTTAAGAAAGGGAATGATACGTTAATGCCATTTATTTGAATTTCCATTAGGAAGGAATGTCGAGAATTAATAAGTGTCACCCGTTATGTGAGTGAGTAATCAGCAGTCAGCTAGGAAATACTGGTGAAACTTAAGAATGGGAGTGATACGTTAACGCCATTTATTTGAATTTCCAATAAGAAAAGTAATGTCGAGAATTAATAAGTGTCACCCGTTATGTGAGTGAGTAATCAGCAGTCAGCTAGGAAATACTGGTGAAACTTAAGAATGGGAGTGATACGTTAACGCCATTTATTTGAATTTCCAATAAGAAAAGTAATGTCGAGAATTAATAAGTGTCACCCGTTATGTGAGTGAGAAATCAGCAGTCAGCTAGGAAATACTGGTGAAACTTAAGAATGGGAGTGATACGTTAACGCCATTTATTTGAATTTCCAATAAGAAAAGTAATGTCGAGAATTAATAAGTGTCACCCGTTATGTGAGTGAGAAATCAGCAGTCAGCTAGGAAATACTGGTGAAACTTAAGAATGGGAGTGATACGTTAACGCCATTTATTTGAATTTCCAATAAGAAAAGTAATGTCGAGAATTAATAAGTGTCACCCGTTATGTGAGTGAGAAATCAGCAGTCAGCTAGGAAATACTGGTGAAACTTAAGAATGGGAGTGATACGTTAACGCCATTTATTTGAATTTCCAATAAGAAAAGTAATGTCGAGAATTAATAAGTGTCACCCGTTATGTGAGTGAGCAACCAGCAGTCAACTAGGAAATAATGGTGAAACTTAAGAATGGGAGTGATACGTTAACGCCATTTATTTGAATTTCCAATAAGAAAAGTAATGTCGAGAATTAATAAGTGTCACCCGTTATGTGAGTGAGAAATCAGCAGTCAGCTTGGAAATACTGGTGAAACTTAAGAATGGGAGTGATACGTTAACGCCATTTATTTGAATTTCCAATAAGAAAAGTAATGTCGAGAATTAATAAGTGTCACCCGTTATGTGAGTGAGAAATCAGCAGTCAGCTAGGAAATACTGGTGAAACTTAAGAATGGGAGTGATACGTTAACGCCATTTATTTGAATTTCCAATAAGAAAAGTAATGTCGAGAATTAATAAGTGTCACCCGTTATGTGAGTGAGCAACCAGCAGTCAACTAGGAAATACTGGTGAAACTTAAGAATGGGAGTGATACGTTAACGCCATTTATTTGAATTTCCAATAAGAAAAGTAATGTCGAGAATTAATAAGTGTCACCCGTTATGTGAGTGAGAAATCAGCAGTCAGCTAGGAAATACTGGTGAAACTTAAGAATGGGAGTGATACGTTAACGCCATTTATTTGAATTTCCAATAAGAAAAGTAATGTCGAGAATTAATAAGTGTCACCCGTTATGTGAGTGAGAAATCAGCAGTCAGCTAGGAAATACTGGTGAAACTTAAGAATGGGAGTGATACGTTAACGCCATTTATTTGAATTTCCAATAAGAAAAGTAATGTCGAGAATTAATAAGTGTCACCCGTTATGTGAGTGAGCAACCAGCAGTCAGCTAGGAAATAATGGTGAAACTTAAGAATGGGAGTGATACGTTAACGCCATTTATTTGAATTTCCAATAAGAAAAGTAATGTCGAGAATTAATAAGTGTCACCCGTTATGTGAGTGAGAAATCAGCAGTCAGCTAGGAAATACTGGTGAAACTTAAGAATGAGAGTGATACTTTAACGCCATTTATTTGAATTTCCAATAAGAAAAGTAATTTCGAGAATTAATAAGTGTCACCCGTTATGTGAGTGAGTAATCAGCAGTCAGCTTGGAAATACTGGTGAAACTTAAGAATGGGAGTGATACGTTATTGCTATTTATTTGAATTCCCAATAAGAAAAGTAATGTCGAGAATTAATAAGTGTCACCCGTTATGTGAGTAAGCAATCAACAGTCAGCTGGGAAATACTGGTGAAACTTAAGAATGGGAATGATACGTGAGTGTCATTCATTTAAATTCCCAATAAGAAAAGTAATGTCGAGAATTAATAAGTGTCACCCGTTATGTGAGTGAGCAACCAGCAGTCAACTAGGAAATAATGGTGAAACTTAAGAATGGGAATGATACGTTATTGCTACTTATTTGAATTCCCAAGAAGAAAAGTAATGTCGGGAATCAATAAGTGTCACCCGTTATGTGAGTGAGTAATCAGCAGTCAGCTAGGAAATAATAATGAAACTTAAGAATGGGAATGATACGTTAATGCCATTTATTTGAATTCCGAATAAGAAAAGTCATGTCGAGAATTAATAAGTGTCAACCGTTATGTGAGTAAGCAATCAACAGTCAGCTGGGAAATAATGGTGAAACTGAAGAATGGGAATGATACGGGAATGCGATTTATTTGAATTCCCAATAAGAAAAGTAATACCCAGATATGTGAGTGAGCAACCAGCAGTTAGCTAGGAAATAATAGTGAAACTTAGGAATGGGAATGATACGTTAATACAATTTATTTGAATTCCCTAACCGCTGAATCTCAGAGAACACCTTAGTGATTTATATGCATGTATAAAAGTCTGAAATACAGTTTTGTGATCATCATTTTACCAATGCGTAGAGTACAAGATGCCGATGTTGTAGCCAGATCCCATAAAGTTAACGTAAATTTGGAAAAGCGTTTTTCAAATCATAAAAGACCTTTTAGATATGAAAGAGCATATACTTTGTTCTTATGTTTTGAAATGCTAATCGTCGGTGGAGCTTTCCAAAGGAACGCGGTCGTTAGAATTTCGTAGTAGAAAAGGATCCGCTTGCTTCCTTAATTCACCGTGATCTTTATCTATTATTTCTTGGCCATTCAAAAAAAATTCGAAATCTTTCAGTTTAATGGAACTTTCAAATCTAGAGCTTCTCTCTACTTTCTTTCACAATCATGATGTTTGTTTTCTTGGACGTATCGTTTGATGTAAACTTTACTGCTTCCTCTCCGTATTTTCGTGAATAAGAGGCAGCATGTATTGTTTATCAAAATAAGTGATCATGTACTCATATCAGATGGCAGTGCATTATGTGATGAAACAGAAGTCTCAGGTTTTATGCTTTTCTGATACGGAATGTTCTGTAAGGTACCTAACGCGATATCAATACTACAAGAATTTCATAATTTTCTTACCTTACTTAATGCTTAACCGAACCCAATGAAAGATAAATGTACATTCCTATACAGCACAAAACGTTTCAGATATGTATCAATAATGTTACAATCTCTCATTTTTGTTACCCTTTCAGAGATATCTTACAATTACGTTTCAGCAACATCTATTTTGGAACATAACCCTTTGTACATTACGGTTACGTTAAAAATAGCATTCGCCGATACAGCTGTTTTATAGTTTCCATCTAACAGAACTGTAATCTTAATGTTACATTCCGGCGCTTTTTAAGATTTCTGGTTTGGCAACGGCGTGGATGCGCATGCGCATTTATGCCATTTCGCCGAAGCACTCTCGTAGTCGTTCCATGTGCTACTGGGATATTCTTTGGTGATACTGTCGTACTCGAGGTAGCTAGTTAGTGTACACTAGTGTCCGTCCTTGAGTTTTGCACGCCAGTGTATAATGTCTTAGTACGTTTGTTGGTTTTGAAATAGAAGAAAAAAGTCTCAATAAAAGTAGTTGTTAGTTTGTAAAGGTAAAAAAAAAAAATAACGTTGATATATGGAGTAGTTTAACGACTACGCAAGTTTAGTAGAAACAATAGAGTAAGATATGCATTAAAAGGTACATGTCGTTGATTAATCATGAAGAAATTTAAGTCATCCTACAGAAAAATAAAATGATCTACAGAAAAAACATAATGTATTTCTATTAAATAACGTATACCCAAAGCATTTAGAAAAAATAGATTAAGATATACACGCGTATATAGTCGTATCAGAAAAACTGGTACAGACGAGCTTATGCGGAATACATAGCAACGTCACATATGCGCGTACTTGGTTGCGTCCGCCAGTGCGTATATAAAGTGATAGACATCCTTGCCAGATGTCAGAGCTGTTTTCGGCGTCAGAATGACAAGTAATAACGATTTAAGCGATTTTCAACGCGGTGTCATATTTGGCGCTCGTGAGATGGGCCATAGTATTTCGGAGGTAGAAACGAAGTTCGGATTTTCACGGACGACCATTGCAAGGGTGTACAGTGACTACAAGAATTCCGGCAAAACCTCCAACCTACGATACCATTGTGGCCGTATAAAAACATTGGGTGTACGTTACCATCGTCGGCTGTCAAGAATCGTTTCACGCGATAGGCTTGCAACACTCTCGCAGGTATCATCGGAATTCAATGCTGGAGCTTCAACAAGCATCAGCGTCTGGACTGTGCAAAGTACCTTGCACGATATGGGCTTTGGGAGCCGACGCCCAACTCCAGTCCTCTTGATGGTTGCACGACACAGAGCTATGCGCCTCGCTTGGGCACGGCAACACCGCCACTGGACACTTGATGACTGGAAACAAGTAGCCTGGTCTGACGAGTCGCGTTTCCAACTGTATCGGGCAGATGGAAGGATTCGTGTGTGACGTACACCCTATGAAACCATGGATCCCGCCTGTCAACAGGGAACTGTACCGGCTGGTGAGGGGTCCGTAATGGTATGGGGTGCGTTTAGCTGGACTTCATTGAGACCCCTGGTACGTCTTCAAACGTCTGGGACCGGCCAACGCTATGCGTGCATCCTTTCTGATACACCCGTTCATGTCCTGCCTTCATGCTGATGGGTTGAGCCTGTTCCAATAGAACAATGCACCTCCACACAAGTGTCGGGACGCCACATTATGGTTAGAGGAGCATTCATCTCAGTTTGGGGTGTTGCCATTCCCACCCAAGTCCCCATATCTGAACATGATAGAACACATTTGGTATGCCATGCGACGCGGTATCGAACACTGGAATCTGAGACCTCGGAATACACCCGAATTGTGGAATGCTCTGCAGGAAGTATGGTGTGCATTTCTTACAGCATATTTCCAGAAGGTAGTGGAGTCCATGCCCCGTCGTATTTCTGCAATCCTGCGCTCCCATGGGGGACCTACCATGTATTAGACTGGTGCACCAGTTTTTCTGGCACTTCAGTGCACATGTCGCTGATTAATCATGAGGAAATTTAAGTCATCGTACAGAAAAAAAAATGATCCGTGGAAAACATAATGCATTTCTATTAAATAACGTATTCGCAAAGAATTGGCTTTCTCGTTAGTTCCTACAGTAACGGTGTAAGAGCGAGGCGACCCGTGGTCAAGTGGGATAATGCATCCGACTAGTAACCCGACGGACAGGGTTCGAACCTTGCGTGATCATCGAGGCTTTGTATTTCCTTGAGCCGCCCCGGTGGCGCAGTGGTCTAAGGCGTTGGCCTCTGATCATTCGTCCGTAAGGGGTCCGGGTTCGAATCCCGTCTGGCATGGATGTTGTGTTTGTCTTACGGCACTGGCTCTCTCCCTTCCCTGGAGCCAGTTACCCTAAATTAGGGACGGGCGACTGCTTATAGCCCATTGAGTTGCTCACGGTGGTCGTTAAACCTCCAACCAAAAAAAAAAAAAAAAATTCCTTGAAAATTACCTCAAAGGTTTTATGCTTTTCTGATATGGAACGTTCTGTAAGGTCATCATCATCATCATCATTGTCAACCATTATCAATCCACTGCTGGACGAAGGTCTCCCCAAGTTTCCTCCACAACGGTCTGTCTTGTGCCAGTCTCCTCCATGTCACTCCCGCATATTTACGAATTTCATCGACCCATCTCCCATGTGGTCTTTTTCTGGGTCTTTTCCTGTCCCTTGGAATCCAATCTAAAATTTCGGCTGTCCATCTATGGTCTGTCCTTCTGGCAGTATGTCCAGCCCATTGCCATTTCAGGGATTTAACTCTGATCATGATGTATTCCACTCTCGTCATTTTTCGGATCCACGAGTTCCTCTTCTTATCTCTCCTGGTTATACCAAGCATGCACCTCTCCATGCTACTTTGAGTTGTCTGCAGCCTTTGTATGTCTCTTTTAGTTAAGGTCCACGTCTCTGCACCATACGTAAGCACTGGATGGATGCATTGATCAAACACTTTTCTTTTAAGACATAATGGCATATTGCTCTTGAAAATTATGCTGTTTCTTTCAAAAGCTCTCCAGGCAAGTTTTGTACGCCGATTAATTTCTTCATCAATGTGACCCTCATTTGATATCTGCTGTCCAAGGTAAACATACGTACCTAACGCTATATCAATACTACAAGAATTTCATAATTTTTATTAACTGACATATTCCTTAACCGAACCAAATGAAAGATAGAAGTCTCTTATGTCATAGTTTGAGTTACACATGCAGAAGTGCCTTTAAATTATTTTTTGTTTAGGGTTAAACGACCTCCGTGAGCAACGCTATGGGCCACAAACAGTAACCTGTCCCTAATTTAGGGTTACTGGTTCCAGAGAAGGAAGAGGTGTGTGGTATTATCCCTAATTTAGGGTTACTGGTTCCAGAAAAGGAAGAGGTGTGTGGTATTATAGAGATGGATTGGATTGGAGGTTTAACGACCACCGTGAGCATTTCAGTGGGCTATAAGCAGTCGCCCGTCCCTAATTTAGTGCCAATGGTTCCAGGGAAGGGAGAGAGCCAGTGCCGTAAGACAAACACAACATCCATGCCTCACCGGGATTCGAACCCGGACCCCGTTCGGACGAATGATCAGAGGCCATCGCTTAGACCACTACGCCATCGGGGCGGCCTATAGAGATGAATCACGTATGAAGACGACAAATCTGCAACGATAATTCGCTCCGTGTAGCTCAGTTGGGAGAGCAACTTACTCCGGAGTGAGGGGCGCAAGTTCGATCCTCGACACGGACAAATGGATGAACTGGCCATTGAGTTCTTCGGAAAATATGTGATGTTTCTTCCACACACTGTCTGGAATTAATTAAAGTTCGTACTTCACTCACAAAAAAAAAAAAAAAAAAATTAACAGAGCCTTAATTAAGAAGGCTTTTGACTTAAGACAGACACAACAACCCACTGGATTCGAACCAAGACCCATCTGAAAAAAGTGGTTCTAAGTCAGTTTCAAGACCGCTGCTCATCCAAGGCGACACCATTGAATTAGAGATGCAAGTTCTTCCGCTATTCGAATATAGAGATTCCTATGAAACCTTTGGTAAGACAAAATGGAGTAAAGAGAAGCAATGATCATTAATTTATTTGGGAAAACATTTTAAGTTTTTCTAGACCCCAAAAATATCATACCAAATAACGCATAAAACTTGAAGTAAAACTAACATTCAGTAAAAGCAGAAATCGCCACCCCGGTGACGCAGTGGTCTAACCGCTAAACGACGGCTTCTGATCATTCGTCCGAAAGGGTTCCGGGTTCGAATCCCGTTGAGGTATGGATGTTGTGCTTGTCTCTCTCCCTTGTATAAACCAGTGGCCCTGAATTAGGGATGGGCGACTGCTTATAGCCCATTGAGTTGCTCACGGTGGTCGTTAAACGGAAAAAAAAGAAACAGAAATTCGTGATATAAACAGACACATTTGTCTGGAACGCTTGACGCCACAGCAACGTCGGCATAGTTGTGCCACCGCCTCGGTGGCGCGGTGATCTAAGCGATCGCTTCCGATCATTCGGCCGAAAGTAGTCCGGGTTTGAATCCCGGTGAGGTATGGATGTTGTGTTTGTCTTACGGCCCTAACTCTTTCCCTTCCCTGGAACCAGTGGCCTTAAATTAGGGAAGGGCGACTGCTTATAGCCCATTGAGTTGCTCACGGTGGTCGTTAACCGCAAAATTAAAAAAAAAAAAAAAAAAGCAGAAATTCGTGATATAAACAGACACATTTGTTTAAAATGCTTGACGTCACATCATTCATCCGGAAGGGTTCCGCCGCCTCGGTGGCGATGTGGTCTAAGCGATTGTGCCGCCGCCACAGTGGCGCAGAGGTCTAAGCGATGGCTTCTGATCATTCGTCCGAAAGGAGTCCGGGTTCGAATCCCGTGAGGCAAGGACGTTTTGTTTGTCTTGCGGCACTCTCTCTCTCCCTTCCCTGGAACCAGTGACCCTAAATTAGGGACGGGCGACTGCTTTTAGCCCATTGAGTTGCTCACGGTAGTCATTAAACCTCCAATAAAAAAACAACAACAACAGAAATTCGTGATACGAACAGACACATTTGTCTGGAACGCTATACGTCACAGCAACGTCAGCATTGTTGTGCCGCCGCCCCGGTGGAGTAGCGGTCTAAGCGATGGCTTCTGATCATTCGTCCGAAAGGGGTCCGGCTTCGAATCCCGGTGAGGTATGGATGTTGTGTTTGCCTTACGGCCCTAACTCTCTCTTTTCTCTGAACCGGTGGCCCTAAATTAGGGACGAGTGACTGCTTATAGCCCATTGAGTTGCTCACGGTTGTTGTTGAACCTCAAATAAAAAAAAAAAAAGCAGAAATTCGTAACATAAACAGACACATTTGTCTGGAACGCTTGACATCACAGCAACGTCAGCATTATTGTGGCGCAGCGGTCTGAGCGATGGCTTCTGATGATTCGTCCGAAAGGGGTCCGGGTTCGAATCCCGTGAAGCATGGATGTTGTGTTTGTCTTAGGGCACTGGCTCTCTCCCTTCCCTGGAACCAGTGACCCTAAATTAGGGACGGGCGACTGCTTTTAGCCCATTGAGTTGCTCACGGTAGTCATTAAACCTCCAATAAAAAAACAACAACAACAGAAATTCGTGATACGAACAGACACATTTGTCTGGAACGCTATACGTCACAGCAACGTCAGCATTGTTGTGCCGCCGCCCCGGTGGAGTAGCGGTCTAAGCGATGGCTTCTGATCATTCGTCCGAAAGGGGTCCGGCTTCGAATCCCGGTGAGGTATGGATGTTGTGTTTGCCTTACGGCCCTAACTCTCTCTTTTCTCTGAACCGGTGGCCCTAAATTAGGGACGAGTGACTGCTTATAGCCCATTGAGTTGCTCACGGTTGTTGTTGAACCTCAAATAAAAAAAAAAAAGAGCAGAAATTCGTAACATAAACAGACACATTTGTCTGGAACGCTTGACATCACAGCAACGTCAGCATTATTGTGGCGCAGCGGTCTGAGCGATGGCTTCTGATGATTCGTCCGAAAGGGGTCCGGGTTCGAATCCCGTGAAGCATGGATGTTGTGTTTGTCTTAGGGCACTGGCTCTCTCCTTTTCCTGCAACCAGTGTCCCTAAATTAGGGACGGGGGACTGCTTACAGCCCATTGAGTTGCTCACGGTGGTCGTTAAACACCCATAAAAAAAATTGTTCTGCCATCACGATTCGATCAATTCGTGTGTGCTCTCGAGGTGTCAAAATGAAAGTGTGCTATATAATAGCACGCGATCTAATGTCAAAGTAATTCCGTCCTATATAATTGCACGCGATCACATTGATATGTCAAGGTGATCGCGTTCCAATTTAAAAACACTGGATTATCAATGGCTGGAGTTCTATTTATCCTTTCTACAAAATTCGAATCGAATAATTCTTAATATCACAACAAGTTGCGTTTGTATGTTAACTTAATTCAGCACAATTCGAATATTAATTTCTACATTTTAATTAGTTTTTTTTTTACTTTTCTTTTAATTTAACTAACTTTCCGAGCTTAGTGCTGATTATATTATACATTTTGCAAAATGTCGACCAATCTAAAACTGTCTAACCTACAATAAAAGCTGAAATCTTGAGATGTCAAAGTGAGCAAAACTGCTCCTAAAAACAGGTTTCGCCCCCAATAGCGCAGTGTCGATCATTTAGATAGTTCCGATTTGCAACGCCAGATGTCGCATCTTTTTGCAGAAAAAGTTTCGGTACGAAATTGTAAACTAACCGTCGAATGGGACAGTCTAAAACAAGCCGTGAACGGAATAACGAACGTTAATACAGACATTTGACGTGGACTAGGAATATCAAACAGAAGTCATCGCTTTTTTCACGTTTATAAGTGAGTCACGGAAAAATTCTCATTGGCCGCCACCGGGAATCGAACCTAGGGTCTTCCAGTTACGCGCCGGATATGTTGTTTGATGTTCTAGTCCACGTCAAATGTCTGTATTAATTATTCATTCGCCTTCTAATTATTTGTTCAGTTGCTGCTTACCATCTTTGGTGAATCCCCAGCATTGTGCGGGGCTCCAAGAAGCAACCTGCCAAATTGGCTTGGCAGTTAGTGTTTGTGGGTCTGGAGGAATTCCAGGCAGCTGTGCGCAGTGGAAGAATATCCGGTGCGTAACTGGAAGAACTGGGTTCGATTCCCGGTGGCGGCCAATGAGAATTTTTCCATGACTCACTTATAAATGTGGAAAGAGCGAAGATCTTTGTTTGATGTCCCTGGTCCACGTCAAATGTCTGTATTAATTATTCATTCGCCTTCTAATTATTTGTTCAGTTGCTGCTTACCATCTTTGGTGAAATCCCAAAATTGTGCGGGGCTCCAAGAAGCAACCTGCCAAATTGGCTTGGGAGTTAGTGTGTGTGGGTCTGGAGGAATTCGAGGCAGCTGTGAGCAGTGGAAGAATATCCGGCGCGTAACTGGAAGACCTGGGTTCGATTCCCGGTGGCGGCCAGTGAGAATTTTTCCATGACTCACTTATAAACGTTGAAAAGAGCGATGACCTCTGTATGATAACAAATATTGCAGGGGAAAATATCATTTAACGAGAAAACTCAACGCAAAAGGTGCTACGGTAAGTTTACACTAAAATAATTGGACTACAAGAAATATTGTTAAACAACAACAAGTATGTTACACGGAATGTTTATTTATCGCGAGGTTTTTTTAAAAACGGAAATACTTAGCATATAATTTTCATTTCTATCATGAATGAGTTCTTATTTTATAAGTTTTTACTATGTTTCCATACAGAAATTTGGCGTCTATTTGATTTGCTTTCAATCTGCTTCAGTTAAAAATGTCACCCTGTTCTAGGACGGGTAGCAACACTTATATCATCATCATCATTGTCAAAGATTATCATTCCACTGCTGGACGAAGGTCTCCCCAAGTTTCTTCCACAACGATCTGTCTTGTGCCAATCTCTTCCATGTTATTCCCGCATACTTTCGAATTTCATCCGCCATCTCCCATGTGGTCTTCTTCTGGGTCTTTTCCTGTCCCTTGGAATCCACTCTAAAATTTCGGCTGTCCATCGATGGTCTGTCCTTCTGGCAAAATGTCCCATCGCCATTTCAGGGATTTTACTCTGGTCATGATATTTTCCACTCTTGTCATTTTTCGGATCCACGAGTTCCTCTTTTTATCTCTCCTGGTTACACCAAGTATGCACCTCTCCATGCTTTTTTGAGTTGTCTGCAGCCTTTGTATGTCTCTTTTAGTTAAGGTCCACGTCTCTGCACCATACGTAAGCACTGGAAGGATGCATTGATCAAACACTTTTCTTTTAAGACATAATGGCATATTGCTCTTGAAAATTATGCTGTTTCTTCCAAAAGCTCTCCAGGCAAGTTTTGTACGCCGATTAATTTCTTCATCAATGTGACCCTCACTTGATATCTGCTGTCCAAGATAAACGTACGTGTCTGTTATCTCCAGCTTTTCTCCATCAATCGATAAATCTTCATTTCTTGTAAAAGCATTGAACATCACTTTTGTCTTCTGAAAGTTCATTTTTAATCCCACTTCTTTACTCTTGTCAGCAAGTTCCTGGATCATACTCTGCAGCTCTGATAGGGTAGTTGCAAAAATGACTACGTCATCAGCAAAACGAAGGTGGGTTAGATAATCTCCATTAATCTTTATCATTTTGTTTTCCCAGCTCAGCGACTGAAAAACACCCTCCAATGTGGCATTAAAGAGCTTCGGAGATATGGTGTCACCTTGTATCACTCCCTTTCCAATTTTTACGTGTGTTGTATTTTCAAACAGCCGAATCTTTGCATTTGCATTTTCATAGATGTTATTAATAATATTAATGTATGCATCTTCAATACCGCAGGATTTCAGAGCCATTGTAACTGCTGATGGTTTCACCGAATCAAAAGCCTTTTCATAGTCGATAAAAGCCATGCACAATGGAAGTTCATATTCCCTCGCTCTTTCAATTAGATCTCTCAATACGTGAATATGATCTATTGTGCTGTAGCCACTCCTGAATCCAGCTTGTTCTCTCGGTTGAGCCATGTCCAGTGTTACCTTCAAGCGGTGTGAAAGAACTTTAGTGAAGATTTTATAAACCACTGATAGGAGGCTGATAGGTCTGTAGTTCCTGAGATCCTCAATGTCACCTTTTTTATGTAGCAAGATCATTGCAGCGTTGTTCCAATCCTCAGGAATTTTCCCTTCATTAAGGCATCGAGTGAAAATTTGGGCGAGTACTGTTTCAATTTCTCCACTTGCTTTTTGTATGATGTCTATGACAATTACATCTTCTCCTCGAACTTTTCCTAGTTTCATGTTCGGGGAAAAGGGAAAAGCTCTAGGAGAAGATGAAATTACAGTAGACGTCATATACCCAGCTGGCCACACAAAATGCAACACCAAGAAGGACACGAGATAGCAAAGCCAGATTTACTGGACAAATAACAACAGATACAAAGATGAAACGATTGAGCTTACAGGCCCGTGCGACTTGCGGAACACGCAGACATCAATAGTTCGTGTTGCCCCCATGGCTGGCAATAACGGCCGCCACATGCCGCGGCATCGAATGAAAGAGGCTTTAGATGTGGGCTTGGGGTAAGTCGGTCCAGGCTGCTTCCGCACGTTGCCACAGTTCATCAGGCGTAGCTGCGGGTGGTGCTTGCCGGGCCACTCGGTTGCCGATCATCGACCAGACGTGTTCGATGGGCGACATATCGGGAGAACAGGCGGGCCACGGCAGCAGTGACAGCTCGTGGGCCGTGAAGAATTGTTGCACGATGCGTGCCACGTGCGGGCGCGCAGTTCTGTTGAAACTTGGCGGCTGGCAGGTCCTGCAAGTAAGGGAGGACTACAGGCTCCAAAACGTCGGAGATGTAGCGGTGGCTGTTGAGTGTACCAGCGATGTGTACCAGAGTGGTGCGGGTGTCATATCTAATTGCGGCCCAAACCATAACGCCAGGCGACGGACCAGTATGGCTATGCATAATGCAGGCGTCATACAGTCCCTCATCGCGGTGCCGCCACACGCGGATCGGACCATCGTGGTGTTGCAGGCAGAAGCGGAATTCGTCGGAGAAGACAATGTCGTGCCATTCCGTAGTCCAGGTGCGGTGTTCAATGGCCCACTGCCGCCTCACTCGCCGGTGGTGAAACGTCAGTGGTAATCGGAGCAATGGGTGCCGTGCCATAAGTCCCCGCTCCTGCAGACGACGTCGAACGGTACGTGCTGACACAGGTTGTTGCGCAACACACCCTAATTCCTGTGCTAACGCTCGTGATGTGGCGGTGCGAGCCGTCAATGCCCGCCACACAACATGCCGGTCCTCTCGTTCGGTGGTGTGCCGCGGCTGCGGTAATCTCTCACGTCGGTTCGTCAGTCCCTCCTGCACCCACCGAATTCATACTCGCCTCACTGTGGCAGGATGTCGTCCCACACGGGCGCCGATGTCTCGGTACGATAAACCACTGTCGCGATAAGCCACTATTCGTCCTCTGTCGAACTCCGAAACGTGCTGAAATGACCGCCGTATTCTCTACGACGAGGCATCAGGAAGCTTCCCACGCACAGGTCCGGCAGCACAACACACTTCCACTACTTACACCCCGCCTTCTGTGCACCCTTCTTATAGAGCTTCTCGGTAGCGTGCCGGGCGCACATGATTTGCATATGCCCTGCAATGCTAATCGTTTGCATGTCCTCTCGCGGGTGACGCTCGCTGCGAATTTCAAGCCAATCGGATGCTTTTATCTTGGTGTTGCATTCTGGGTGACCAGAAGTGTATATTAATATTATAAATGTTACAACCCCTATTTATTAATATTTGTTTAAAGCTTAAAACAACCGTGATATAAATACACATTTATCATTACTGGATGACAACCGAATGATAATAAATATACATTTTACGCATAACTGGATGATGACTTAAAGAGACCTCTTCGCAACTAACAGAGACAATAATAACTTCAGCAGCTTTCAAGAATCTTTCTCTTTGCGTGTAAATAGTACGAATGGAGACGAGCAAGTTTTACGCATGTCTTTATTTCGTTCAACACAATCGAAATGCTATTTTATTACATCCAGTTTAACGCTAAGCGTAACACCCTTACGAACTCTCTTAGGGTTTTCTGATACTTTAGGACGCATCTTTTTAACGGATGCACAAAATACACGGTCGAGTCACATTATTGTGACCACCAGCTAATATCCAGAGTAATCGCCGTGTGCAGCGCGGACAGCTGGTGGGTGTACCGGGAGTGACACAATAGGGTGCTGGAAGGTGCTCACAGGTATGTGGAGTCATGCTGACTGCAGTGTATCTGACAGCTGCTGGAGGATCCATAGAGCGAACATCACGATCGAGGTTGTCCCACAGATGCTCAATTGGGGAATTAGGGGGCCAGGGAAGTACTTTGAAGTCTTCATCGTGCTTTTCCAACCACTCTCGGACATTTCTAGCTGTGTGACACGTTTCCTTTTCGTTCTGGAAGATCCCATCCGTCCCAGGGAAGACAATCAGCATGTATGGGTGTACGTGGTCTCCAAAGATGGATTCATTACGAATTCGGTCCATAGTGCCTTTCACAGGTATGAGTGGACCCAGGGAATGTCACGAAAACATTCCCCAGACAATAACGCTGCCCCCACCAGCTTGTGTTCTTCCAGCAATGGTTGAAAAGTGTTTGTTCTCGGATGTTTCTCGCCTTATACACCAACGTCCATCGCTTCGATGAAGCAGAAAACGTGACTCATCGGAAAAGGCAATCCTTTGCCAATCAGCGGACGTCCAATTCCGTTACTACCGTGCAAAATGTAAGCCTTTCCTGCCGAAGCACCTTCGTTAGCATAGGTGCAGTGACCATCCGTCTGCATCGGAGCTCCCTACGCAGCAGAGTTCGCTGAACTGTCGTTTTATACACACTTCCGGTAGCCCCCTAGTTCATTCGGCAAAGTGAGTTGCTCCACTGTAGCGTGTCGATCGGCCCTCACGCACCTTCGAAGCCGATGTTCACCTCTCACATCAATTTCACGTGGTGTTCCGCAGTTTCCACGTCGCTTATTCGCAATGGTGTCATTTCTCCAATCACTATAGATTTTAACCACAGCAGCACGCGAACAGTTCACAAACTGCGCTGTTTCAGAAATATTGCCACCCTTGGCCGGAAAGCCGATAATCATCCCTTTTTGCAAATCTGATAAATCGCTCCTTTTACCTATGACAACAACAAGTGTTGTGTTTTCAGAATGCCTACAGCATTCCTTATGTACCTTCCAAGCCAGCTGACGACACGTGTCTTCTTTCATAGGCTACGTGCCGTTGACGTCAAAAGTAGGAGTTGGTCATGTGGCGTACCTGCCAGGAGGATGCACACTACATAAAGGCAGATAGCAGTCAAAACGAACGTCCGCGTGGCTCAATTGGTAGAGTGACTTATTCCGAAATGAGGAGACCCGGGTTCGGGCCCCGGCGTGGATAAAAATGACGGAGAAATTTTATTCGTTATAATGGCGCCCGAACTTTCCGGATGACCCGGCCGTTCAAAATCTCGCAATGGTGTGATGTTCTTTATACACCGCGAGATAGAAAAAAAACAGAATCCCTTCTCCAGTGCTTCGAAAAATAAATGTGTGTGACGTTGCATTCCACACACCAGATTGACTGGGAGTTCTCAAGTGCACGTTCTACTGCGGATGGCTGCCTGCAACGATTCATGGTCACGGCTGGCTTTCGGGGGGGGGGGGAGATGTGACGTGCCTGCCCAGCAGGACGCACACGACATAAAGACAGATAGCAGTCAGAACGAACGTCCGCGTAGGCTCAATTGGTAGAGTGACTTATTCCGGAATGAGGGGACCCGGGTTCGAGCCCCGGCGTGGACAAAAATGACGGAGAAATTTACTTCGTTATAGTCACAATAATGTAACTCGACTGTGTCGTAATCTAGGAAGCCACAAAACAAAGATGAGTTTAATTTAAAGACAGCCGCCCCGGTGGCGCAGTGGTCTAAGGCGATGGCCTCTGATCATTCGTCCGTAAGGGGTCCGGGTTCGAATCCCGGTGAGGCATGGATGTTGTGTTTGTCTTACGGCACTGGCTCTCTCCCTTCCCTGGAACCAGTGACCCTAAATTAGGGACGGGCGACTGCTTATAGCCCATTGAATTGCTCACGGTGGTCGTTAAACCTCCAAAAAAAAAAAAAAAAAATTAAAGACAAATTTGTGTTTTTCACATCAATTCGAACGAACGATTAGAAGTCAACTCTTGGTCCAATTTAAGCACCAAGGCTGCCGTGACAAATGATCGACGTGTCGAATTCAAGGAAACAACAATTTTAGCTACAAGCAAAAGACGCAGGTGATTATTTTTTTTCCTTTTCTGTTAGGTGTTCCCAAACAGAAAGGGAAAAAATGGAATATTTATTACCGAGAAATAGGCGTAACTTATGTCGGCGTTTGGAGGAATACATGCAGATTACGGATTGACGAATTTATCAGCGACAAACTCACGCAGGTTAGCAATTTATCACCGACGAATTCATGCAAATGACAGATCCATCGTTGACGAATTCACGTAAGTGAATAATTATTCTTTGAATAAAGTAATGAATTGCTTCCTGAAGAATGGACAGCAGGGATGAAATTGTTAGTGATGAATTAGCGCACAGTGGTTAAGTTCTTCTAGAGACGAATTAACGTAACTGAGGAGTTTGTTTTCGTGTGATAGACGTACACTGAAATACTAAATTATTAAAACAATCTTACCAATAACGTGGGGGGACCGCTCTTTGTCTTCAAGACAACCTCGATACTATGTGGCATGGATTCAACGAAATGCTGATATCGATCTACAGGTATCGACACTAAAGTAGCAGATTGTTATAGGATCAAGGTTGTTCCCGACCTATATCTCAGCGAATTGTGCGCAAGAAATTGAAGAGGATTATTATTGGCGGTCGGTAATATGCTTATATGAGCCGCCCCGGTGGCGCAGTGGTCTAAGCGATGGCTTCTGATCATTCGTCCGGAAGGGGTCCGGGTTCGAATCCCGGTGAGGCATGGATGTTGTGTTTGTCTTACGGCACTGGCTCTCTCCCTTCCCTGGAACCAGTGACCCTAAATTAGGGACGGGCGACTGCTCATAGCCCATTGAGTTGCTCACGGTGGTCGTTAAACCTCTAATCAAAAAAAAAAAATATGCTTATATGGAAACCACTGATTTCTGCGAAGAAGAGGACATTTTTTTCTACAGTGCTGCCAGGAACACCGTGATTGGACACTGGAATTAAGTCACGTGGATCACCGAGTCGCAGTGCACCTTGTTCTGTGCCGAAGATAGGCAGAGAGTTTGGCAAGAGTTCCATGAAGCAATGTACCCAGCTTGCCTTGTGAACACAATGACACATGCATGTGGTGTCATTGTGTAAGGTATGTTCTGTTAGTAGCGTACGGGCCCCTTGATATCGGTATAGGTCGGGTGACCTCCAAGGATTATCTTAGCATTGTTGCCAATCAAGTCCATCCAGCAATATTGACATTTATCCCGCAGGTAACGGCTGTTTTGTGGACGACAATGCCACTATTCATCGTGCACAATGTGTTCAGCAGTGATTCAGCCAGAATGAAAGCGACTTTGACGACACACAGACCACCACAAAGTACGTTTATAAGCTCCATTGGGAACGTATGGGATATCTTACAAAAGCAGATCCTGAAGCAATATTCTCTTTTGTCAAATATGAGCCAGCTACGAATTATATGGTGAACGCCTGATATGCTGCAGACGTAGCTACTCTTCCCCAGCTCGTGGAATCCATTCAAAACCGCATTTGTGCCGAAATTTGAGCTGAAGAAGGTCGACCCCGGGATTGAATAAAATTTTCTAATTCGGTAGTATGTACACTGAAGAGCAATTGAAATAGAAACAACAAGCGTTATGCAAATGTGGCGTTGTGGGTGGCCCTGTAAACGGAAACGACATGACGTATGTAGCGATTCGACAATATATGAAGAGATGCGACGGGAATCAGTAAGAGTCGGATGCAGTATGGATAAGACGAAGGATCTAACCGTATTTCATCGTGCGCGAATTGTCGGGGCCCGACGAATGGGTCACTCCATCTCGGAAGTCATACAGGCACTGGAAATTTCACGAGCCACTGTGTCATGGGTGCACCGTGAGTACATCGAATCCGGTAAAACCATCCCTGCAAGGGCCAATTGCCGTGGACAACAGCGTGTGGATGAGGGGGTCATCGTCGGCTAGCTCGCATTTTTACAGCGAATAGACGGGCCACAGTGCAAGAAATCACTCGGCAATTTAACGCTGGTGCACAAAAACGTGTAAGCAACTACATCAACCAGAACCATCTTCTCTCTATGGGGTACAGAAGCCATCGTTCCAAGAGGGTACCGCTGCTGACTGCACATCATAGGGTGCAAAGAATAGCATGAGCGCGGGAACATCTCCACTGGACCCTAGACATGTGGGAAAATGTTGCCTGGACTGATGAGTCGAGATTCACGTTGGTGCAAGCGGATGGCAGGATACGAGTAGGGCGCAAACCACATAAAGAGGTGGATCCTTTTGCCAGCAGGGTGCTCTTCAAGCTGGTGGGTGTGGCATTCCGTCTGGGGACTGTTTATGTGAACGGAAATGGGAACCTTGGTACGTGTGACACCGTCTCTCACAGGTCAACGTTACCGGGATATCTTGGACGACCATTTGCTCCCGTTTCTGCATCATCAACATCCCACTGGGGACCTCATCCTGCGACAAGACAACGCACCGTGCCATCGCTCCCGAATTGTATCCGAATGGTTGGATGAACACTCCACCAGCGTGACCTCGCTTCCTTGGCCAGCTAGGACACCTGACCTCAGTCCCATCGAGCACATCTGGGATGCCATTGAGAGAGATGTTCGAGGCTCTGACCCCCTCCATCAAATCTTCGAGAGCTGTGAGAGCTTGTTCAGGGGTCGTGGATTCGTATGGCTTTATCAACGCTTCTGGTGTGTCGTCGAGTCCATGCCAAGACGAATCGCCGCCGTCATCAGGGCGAAAGGTGGTGCTAAACGTTACTAGAGAGGTATCTCTAATTCAATTGCTTTTAAGTGTATATAGCAGTACCTTCAAAACGTTGCGGAATTTTTTTTTATTAAAAAAGAATGAGTACATATAATACCTGTTTCTGCGGTGTTTCCTTCGAAATAGTTACCCTGTGCAACTATGCATTTTGCCAGCGCTCATACAAAGATTTAAATGCTGTTTGCAAGCCTTCTTAGTACGTCCTCCAGTGCCTCCGTTGCAGCTCGTTGCACTTCTTCGGAACTTGAGAAGCGTCACCCCTTCAGCGAATTCTTCATCCGGGGAAAAAGAAAAAGTCATACGGGACGAGATCAGGGGAATAAACTGGTTGTGGAAAAACGGGAATGTGATGTTTGGACAGGTAATCGGACACCAAGAGGGATCTGTGAGCCGGCGCATTATCGTGATGCAGCACCCACGATTTGGACTTCCAAAGATCGGGTCGCTTGCGTCTCACTGATTCTCAGAGACGTTTCAGGACGTTGACGTACTCTTCTTTGGTGACTGTACGACCATGTTGAAGGAATGTCGTGTGTACGACCCCCTTGTAATCGAAGAAAACTGTTGACAAGACCTTTCCTTCGGAGCGGTCAGCTTTGAACTTTTTTGGTCGTGGTGACGACGGTGATTTCCACATTTTTGACTGTCGGTTTGATTAGGGGTCGTACAGAAAGCACCAAGCCTCATCGCCAGTGATCAATCGATTCAAGAGATCGGGATCTGAATCCACTGCATCGATGTTATCCCCGCAAAATTGCATGCGCTTATCCATTTTTCCCTGTGTCAGGTTTTTGGGAACCATTTGTTGGCACACGTGATGCATGCCCAGTTTCTCTGTTAAAATGGCATTGCAACTTCTGCAATCCCTGCAACAGTTTTTCAACGGTCACTTTTCACAATTTATTTGACAATGGCGATTTGTTCATCCGTTGTGGATGTTGAAGGTCGTCCTGACCTCTCATCATCCTCGATACACTATCGCCCGTTTTCGAATCGTCGATGCCACTCATAAACTCTAGTTCGACTCATTGCACTCTTACCGTACGCTGACTTAATCATTTGAAAAGTCTCAGCGAAAGATATTCCGAGCAGAACACAAAATTTCAGACTTCAACGCTGTTCAAAATTCGACATCGTTGTCCTCGCGACGCAGAACCTCGAATGCCTGTAATCACGAACTACGCACATGCGTTGCACGTGTTGGATATGGATCAAACCAGTTCTGGCTGGTCGGTCACATGATGCTCTACGGTTGCTCAGCGGGGAATGACGTAATTCACTGACATTTGGCAAATATTCAAAAAAGTTCGGAACTTTTTGAACGTAGTAATATATCTTCTGTACTATGTCTCATTTCCATGGAAAATGATTCACAAACTGTGTACCTCGTATGTAAATGAATAAACTTGATTTTTACACAAGTACATGGAACTGAGTTGTCCAATACGTATTCGTATATCTAGATATTTCATTCCATTTATCATGATTATATTATCTGCGTCCGGGTAAAAAACACAGGAATTTAAAGAAAACGATTTATCTGATTATTTTGTTTATGCTTGCATAAGTAATCATTCATCGCATCGGTTTGTTCACCTTGTTCAACTTTGTTGAATCTGCGTGTGAATAAAAAAGATAATACAAATTTTGAAGAGGACAATCCAATTTTTGGTGTAAATGGGACAAAGATGGTAAGTCAGATAATATCCGAAAACTTGAAAATTTCATCGTTCTGCTACGGGACTCGAACCTGCGTCTCCTAGATAGCGCCCTTGTATGCTAACCACTACACCACCCAGAACGACCTAGTCGCAAGTTTCCGATTAATTTAAATATAAGCATTACAGGATTCGCTAGTCGAACCAACCGGCATTCATGTTTAGCGAATCTGGAGGTTAAGAATCCTATCCCGTGATCGCCCGGAGGTGCAGATAAATGATGAAAGAAATACGGGATTACACCATATAATACAAATTTTGAAGATGACAACCCGATTTTTGGTGTAAATCTTGTAAGGATGATAAGTCAGATAATGTTCAAAAACTTAAAAATTTCATCGTCCTGGAGAGGGACTCGAACTCGCGTCTCCCAGATAGCGCCCGCGTATGCTAACCACTACATCACAGAGACTCAGGGTTTGAGTCCCGCTCCAGGACGATGAAATTATCGGATATTATGTGACTTACCATCCTTGTCACATTTACACCAAAAATCGGATTGTCATCTTCAAAATTTGTATTATATGGTGTAATCCCGTATTTCTTTCATGAAACAAGATAATGTTTGTGAAGTTTGATATTTGACATAAAATTTATATGATTTATAAATCGAACAGGCCCATTTAACATGATGTATTGAAGTTTTGTATAATTTTACATGATATAATATAATGTAGTAAAATTTAGTATTATAGTATAATTTATCTTATTGTCTCTTGGCTTGGGGTCGCACAACTATTGGGAATATTAATAGAATTTATGTTTTACAAAAAAAATGTTTACTTTTGGGGAATCCGTTTTTACAAGTACATTCTCTTTTTCTCACTTATCAGATAATGTCATTTGATAAATTATACAGTTTTCGATTATTACTGTTTATGCATGAACGTATATATGCTAAGAAATATTCAGATCTAATCACCTTGCACTTCCGTTCCGATTATCATGACACTCGTGGACATAATAGTTTTTTAATACCTAGAGCGCTTACTAATTTATTATTTAATAATATTAATTTGACCTGCCCTAGGTCCTGGAATGGGTTGCCGCTTCGATTCAAGACGATTACGCACTTTTCGGTGTTCAAAAAACAACTGAAGACCTTCAAAATTAATAGTTGATTAACGTTTGGTTATATATTACGCATTATTACTTTAATTTACTGCATAATGGTTAAATTGTTCTTTGGCTTGACTATTTAGATTCTTTGGGGGGGGGGGGGGAAGGGGCCGTCAGGCTACTGTTAGCCTTTTCCCCCTAATTCCCTTACCACAATCACAGTGCACCACACTGATTTGTTTAAGAACCTGTAGTGATGCTTCAATTTACTTTAACTAAAACTAAAAACAAATTTATTCATGCTATCATACGCGTTTTTGTATTTCCTATTACTTCATTTATACTTTTCAATATATGTATAATATTATTGTATAATATTTGTATTTGCATGTTTTTTTTTTTTTGGCACAGAAGTTGTATTTGTGATTTGATTGTGTCGTGAATGGTGTAGTGTGGAAGAAAAATTTAAATAAAATAAATAAAATTCTATAGTAAAATTTACTTCTGTAGACTTGTCAGTAGATCCGCATTCTAAAAAGTATATGCGAAATATATTAAATATTACCTTTTAGTTACTAACAAATTGAAATTATATGTTTCGTGAACCAGTATGCAAGACTAACTCATAAAGATATTAAACATTACATTTTATACAATAACAGGAACTGGAATTATAAGTTACGTGAATCAATATGCTAGACTAATTAATTAAGATATTAAATATAACATTTTATACAATTTCAGAGACTGAAATTAAAAGCTACGTGAATCTGTACGCTAGACTAACTCATTAGGATATTATATATAACTTTTTTATAAAATAACAGAAACTGAAATTAAACGTTTCGTGAATCAATATGCTAGACTAATTTATTAAGTTATTTAATATAACATTTTATACAATAACAGGGACTGAAATTAAAAGCTACGTGAATCTGTACGCTAGACTAACTCAGTAGGATATTATATATAACTTTTTTATAAAATAACAGAAACTGAAATTAAACGTTTCGTGAATCAATATGCTAGACTAATTTATTAAGATATTAAATATAACATTTTATTCAATAACAGAGACTGAAATTAAAAGCTACGTGTACCTGTACGCTAGACTAACTCATTAGGATATTATATATAACTTTTTTATAAAATAACAGAAACTGAAATTAAACCTTTCGTGAATCAATATGCTAGACTAATTTATTAAGTTATTTAATATAACATTTTATACAATAACAGAGACTGAAATTAAAAGCTACCTGAATCTGTACGCTAGACTTACTCAGTAGGATATTATATATAACTTTTTTATATAATAACAGAAACTGAAATTAAACGTTTCGTGAATCAATATGCTAGACTAATTAATTAAGATATTAAATATAACATTTTATACAATAACAGAGACTGAAATTAAAAGCTACGTGAACCTGTACGCTAGACTAACTCATTAGGATATTATATATAACTTTTTTATAAAATAACAGAAACTGAAATTAAACCTTTCGTGAATCAATATGCTAGACTAATTTATTAAGTTATTTAATATAACATTTTATACAATAACAGAGACTGAAATTAAAAGCTACCTGAATCTGTACGCTAGACTTACTCAGTAGGATATTATATATAACTTTTTTATATAATAACAGAAACTGAAATTAAACGTTTCGTGAATCAATATGCTAGACTAATTTATTAAGATATTAAATATAACATTTTATACAATAACAGAGACTGAAATTAAAAGCTACGTGAACCTGTACGCTAGACTAACTCATTAGAATATTATATATAACTTTTTTATAAAATAACAGAAACTGAAATTAAACGTTTCGTGAATCAATATGCTAGACTAATTTATTAAGTTATTTAATATAACATTTTATACAATAACAGAAACTGAAATTATAAATCTAATAGATTAGTATGTCACACTGACATATTACGATATTAAACATTACACTTCATATAATGTCATCAACTAAAATTATAAATCTAGCGAATCATGATAACTCATTAATATATTAAAAATTACATTTTAGACAATCAGAGCAACAAGAATTATAAGTCTAGGAAAACAGCATGCTAGACTAACTCATAAAAATATGAAATATCGCCTTTTATACCGTAACAGGAACTGAAATTACAAATCAAGTGAATCAATATGCTAAACTGTTTCATTACGATATTAAATATTATTATTTTTTGTTTTTGAAGGTTCAGCGACCACTGTGGGTAACTGAATGGGCTATAAGCAGTCGCCCGTCCCTAATTTAGGGTCACTGGTTCCAGGGAAGGGAGAGAGCCATTGCCGTAAGATAAACACAACATCCATGCCTCACCGGGATTCGAACCCTGAACCCTTTCGGACGAATGATCAGAAGCCAATGCTTAGACCACTACACCACCGGGGCGGCAAATATTAAATATTACATTTTATACAACAACAGGAACTAATATTGTAGCCTAGTAAATCGATATGCTGAAGTAGCTCATTAGAGTATCAAATATTACATTTTGTACAATAACGTCACCCGAGATCATAAATTTAATGAATCAAAACTATTAAAATTACATTTTATACAAGAACAGCAACTCAAATCGTAATTCTAGTGAATCAGAATGGTAGACTTACTCATTAAGATAATAAATATTACTTTTTTTATACTATCAGGAACTAAAATTATAAGTCTAATAAATCAGTAGGCTAGACTTGCAGATTAGGATGTTAAATATTACATTTTGCCGCCCCGGTGGCGCAGTTGTCTAAGCGATGGCCTCTGATCATTCGTCCGAACGGGGTCCCGGTTCGAATCCCGGTGAGGGATGGATGTTGTGTTTGTCTTACGGCACTGGCTCTTTCCCTTCCCTGGAACCAGTGACCCTAAATTAGGGACAGGCGACTGCTTATAGCCCATTGAGTTGCTCGCGGTGGTCGTTTAAACCTCCAATCAATCAAATATTACATTTTATTCAATAATAATAGCTCAAGTTATAAGTTTAGTGAATCAATATGCTTGATTATCTCCTTAGGATAATAAATATTACACTTTACACAATAACAGGAAGTGAAATTAAAAATCTAGTGAATCAGTATTCTATACTAACAGAATTGGGTATTAAATATTATATTTTACACAATAGTAACTGAAATTATAAGTTTACTGAATCAGTATGATAGACCATCTCATTAGGATATTGAATGTCACATTTTGTACAATAACAGGAACTGAAATCATAGTCTAGTGAGTCAGTATGCTAGACTAACTAAAAGAAAATATTAAATATTACAGTTTATGCAAGAGCAGGAACTGAAATTATAAGTCTATAGTGAATCGGCATACTGGACTAACTCATTAGAATATCAAATATTATATTTTATACAGTACTAAATACTAAAATTATAAGTTTAATGAAACCGTGTGTTAAACTAACACATTAGATTTTAAATATTACATTTTATACAGTAATAATAATAACTGAAATAGTACGTCTAGTGAATCAGTATGCTAAACTAACTCATTATGACATTAAATATACATTTTATGCAACACCTGGAACTAAAATGATAAGTGAATCAGTATTCTAGACTAACACGTTGAGTTATTAAATATTATATTTTAAACCATAAGAATAACTGAAATTATAAGAGTAGTGAGTCAGTGTACTAGACTAACTCATTAGGATATTAAATATTATATTTGTATATTACCAGAACCAAAATTATAGTCTAGTGAACCAGTCTAGCATAGACTAAGTCATAAAAATATTGAATATTACACTTTATACAATAACAGGAACTGAAATTATACAACTAGTAAATCAGTAAGCTAGACTGACTCACTAGGATAATAAATATTACATATCATACAATAACAGGAACTAATATTATAGTCTAATGAATAAGTATGCAAGACTAACACATTAGATTTTAAATATTACGTTTTATACGATAATAATAACAGAAATAATAAGTATAACTAATCAGTATGATAGACTAACACATTGGGGTATTAAATATTATATTTTATACAATGATAACAGAAATTGTAAGGCTAGTGAATCAATATGCTAGACTATCTCATTAAGATATTAAATTTTATAATAGGAAATGAAATAATAAAACTGTAAAATCAGTATACTATACTTTTTCATTAGTATATTAAATATTGTGTTTCATACAGTACTACTAACTGAAATTATACGATGAATGAATTAGCATGTTAGACTAACACGTTAGATTTTGAATATTGCATTTTATACAATAGCAATAACTGAAATAATAAGTCTGATGAAATATGCTAGACTAACTCATTAATATTAGGAACTAAAATTAGAAGTCTAGTGAATCAGTATTTAAGACTAACACGTTGGGGTATTAAATATTATATTTTAAAGCATAATCATAACTGAAATTATAAGACTAGGGAATCAATCAGTATGCTAGATTATCTCATTAAGATATTAAATATTACACTTTATACAATAACAGGAAGTGAAATCAGTATTTTGTTTTTGATTGGAGATTTAACGACCACCATGAGCAACTCAATGGTCAGTAAACAGTCGCCCGTCCCTAATTTAGGGCCACTGACTCCACGGAAGAGAGAGAGCCAGAGCCATAAGACGAACACAACATTCATGAATCACCGGGATTCGAACCCGGGCCCATCTTGGACGAATGATCAGAAGCCATCGCTTATACCACTGCGCCACCTGGGTGGCGGTGAATTAGTATAACAGACAAATTCATTAGGATATTAAATATTGTATTTCATTCAGTACTACTAACTGAAATTATTAGTGTAATGAATTAGTATGCTAGACTAACACGTTAGGTTTTAAATATTGCATTTTGTACGATAGTAATAATAACTGAAATAATAATTCTAATGAAGTATGCTAGACTAACTCATTATTGTATTAGGTGTAACATTTTGTACAATATCAGGAACTAAAATTATAAGTCTGGTGAATCAGTATTCTAGACGAACACGTTAGGGTATTAAATATTATATTTTAATAATAATAACAACTGATATTATAAGACTATTGAATCAATATGCAAGACTATCTCATTAAAATATTAAATTTTATAATAGGAAGTGAAATCATAAATCTAGTGAATCAGTATATTAGACTAATTCATTAGGATATTTAACATTGTATTTTATACAGTACTGCTAATTCAAATTATAAGATGAATGAATTAGTATGCTATACTAACACGTTAGATTTTAAATATTACATTTTATACAATGATAATAATAACTGAAATAATAATTCTAATGAAGTATGCTGGACAAACGCATTATGGTATTAAATATGGAACTACAATTATAAGTCTGGTATTTTAGATTAACACGTTGGGATATTAAATACTATATGTTAATAATAATAACTGAAATTATAAGACTAGTGAGACAGTATGCTTGACTAACTCATTAATATGGAACGCCTATAGTTATATATAAATGCAATTTATTTTATTGTGCTGGTATTTATAGTTCAAATCTGTCGGATGTGTCAAATTTTGGATCTGAGATATTACGCGTTTGAACTGATTCCAAGTTTGAATGTGTTGATAGAAGGAAGTTGAATTATTGGCAATTTATAATATGCATTATCAGTGTAAATTGATTCCTTTAAACGCGTATAAAATGTCCTTTCGAACCGCTAGTTGAGGGAGATAGTAGCTCGAAAATATTTTGTCTTCTGGAAGGAAATCAAAGTGCAGTTCAATTTTCCTTACCTTAAAAATTCCCCTCTCACGTAGAGTGATGTTGATGGTAAGTTATCCCGCTTCGCTGAGCGCTGTTGTCACTTATTCTTTTGTGTCGAGCACAACACACAAGCATCCGCATGTGATCTTGGGCTTCCCAAGCCGTCTGGATGAAAGAGGACTCTACCAGAAAGGACGGCATCCATCTGCAAGTGTAACCAATCACAAGTCTCTAATGCGGTGACGTCACGACTCTTCGTGGCCAATGGTTAGCCGTGTAGGGGGAAATAGCTGGATGCTCACGACACAGCTGATGCTGAGGATGCCCCCCTTGAAGAGCGGACTTCTCTCTTTCTCTCTCTTCTTACATCCCACGCGACTGGAAGTTAAGGAATGCCCGAATGTTCGCATTCTAGCGTCCTCATAATCCTCAAGGGAATACAGCCTTCGAATCGTGGGTGTAGATGAATTCCTGACAGGCAGGAGTCGCGAAATGGAATTGGATTATTCTCAGTGTTGTGATGTAAATTACAGTAAATGCAAAACAGATATTCTTTCCTGATTTTGTGACTTCTTAACGCTTCCGTTATTTCCACCTGAAATACGTATATTCGTAACTGTTGAGAGCACGGAACTGCCGGGAAAGAAAACGTTGAGTAAAAATAAGAAATATGAAATAACTTCGTGACATTATGCCGGCTTCTTTAAACAACTTTTTCGTTATCTGTAGGCACTGCAAGAATCTAATTTAAAAATTTTCTCTCCTTCTGCTAACAAAAGAAACGTAATATGGTTGCCAAAGATATTTAAAAAAAAAAAGCTCCAACTCCTTTCATTTACGCTTTCCAACCGTAGGTTGAATAAGCGTATATGCTCCAGCTTTGTCCGTCCGTACGATAACTCTCGCAAAAACGGTTCGATTTTGAAATGTTAGTATGTGGTAGGGAACCAACTGGGGAGGAACAATAGTGAAAATGAGCGAAATGGGGTCAAAGGTCACGACATAGCAGTGGGATCCATTCCATTACTCTTATGCGTCATAACTTGCGTAAAAATGGTTCGATATCGATGAAATTTTAGTGTGTGGTAGGGGATCACCTGGAAACGAACGCCATTGAAAACGGAGGAAATGGGATCAAAGGTCACGACATAGGAGAGGGATCCATTCCATTGCCCTTATGGAGAGGAGGAGGTTGGAGGTTTAGTTTAACGACCACCGTGAGCAACTCAGTTGGCTATAAGCGGTCACCCGTCCCTAATTTAGGGTCACTGCTTCCAGGGAAGGGAGACAGACAGTGCCGTAAGACAAACACAACATCCATGCCTAACCGGGATTCGAACCCGGACCCCTTTCGGACGAATGACCATTGCCCTTATGCTTCATAACGTATGTAAAAATGCTTCTACTGCGACAAAATTTTAGTATGTTGTTCCGGAAGTACACTGAACCAGTTCTGTTGAATATAATCGAAATGGGGTCAAAGGTCAGGACACAGGAGCCAGATATATTTCACAGCCATTATCCTCATAACTTGCCTAAAAATGTTTCTATTGCTACAAAACTTTTGTATGTTATTCCGGAGGTATACTGAACCGGTTCTGTTGAATATCATCAAAATGGGGTCAAAGGTCAGGACACAGGAGCGAGATTTATTCCACAGCTATTATTCTCATAACTTGAGTAATGATTTCTGGCATGTTGGAAACCGTATCATAATCAATGCATTGCATGATTTTACTAACTTGTTTACGCTTTCCAACCGTAGGTTGAAGAAGCGTATATGCTCCAGCTTTGTCCGTCTGTCTGTCTGTCGGTCGGTCCGCACGATAACTCGCATAAAAATGGTTCGATTTCGATGAAACTTTATTACGTGGTAGGGTATAACCTTGAAAAGAACCATATTGAAAATGGACGAAATGGTGTCAAAGGTCGGGACATAGGAACGGCATCCATTCCATCGCCCTTATGCGTCATAACTTACGTAAAAATGCTTCTTTTGCGACAAAACATTAGTATGTTGTTCCGGAGTTATACTGAACCGGTTCTGTTGAATATAATTGAAATGGAGTCAAAGGTCAGGGCACAGGAATAAGATTTATTTCACAGCCTTTATCCTCATAACTTGAATAAAAATGCCTCTATTGCGGCAAAACTTTAGTATGCTGTTCCGGAGGTATACCGAACCAATTCTTTTTAATATCATTGAAATGGGGTCAAAGGTCGGGACACAGGAATGACATTTATTCTACAGTCATTATCCTCATAACTTGAGTAATGATTTCTGGTATGTTGGTAAGCGTATCATAATCAATGCATTGCTTGATTTTACTAACTTGCTCTGTTTTTCACATGGAGCACAAAGTACCTCAATCAAAAATCCAACAAATACAAATTGCGCCCAAGTTGTTCACATCACGCCACGGTGCGAGTAGGAGATGAAATATTTTTGACTACCACGTAACAACGTTGTCAAAGATGTTAAAAATAATCTCCTATTCCTTTTATTCTGTCTTTTACATGGAGCAAAAAGTACCTGAATCAAAAGTTCAACAAATACAAATTGCGCCAAAGTTGTTGATGTCACGCAAATGTGCGAGTGTAGATGAAATACTTTTGACTACCACGTAACAACGTTGTCAAAGATTGTTAAAAAAAATCTCCTATTCCTTTATTCTCTCTTTGACATGGAGCATAAAGTACCTGAATCAAAAATTCAACAAATACAAATTGCGCCAAAGTTGTTCACGTCACGCAGGTGTGCGAGTGCAGATGAAATATTTTTGACTACCACGTAATATCGTTGTCAAAGACGTCAAAAATAATCTCATATTCCTTTTATTCTGTCTTTCACACGCAGCATAAAGTATCTCAATCAAAAATTCAACAAATACAAATTGTGACCAAGTTGTTCACGTCACGCTAGTGGGCGACTCCCAAATGAAATATCTTGGACACCCACCTACGATTGTCAAAGACATCATAGAATAAATTGTCATTGTTGTCAAAGATATATTTGACCATTTATAGAATAAAAACGGGATTGAGAATTTTTTAAACATCTTTTAACCATGTAACATGGTTGTTAAATACAGTAAAACAAATTATCAATTATTTTTTTCTATCTTTCACACGCAGCAAAAATACTTCAATCAAAAATTCAACAAATACAAATTGTGCAGATGTTACTCCCGTCACGCTACTGCGCGAGTCCCAGACGAAATACCTTTGATAACCACGTACGATTGACAAACATATTATAGTATAAATTGTTTTGAAAGATATATTTATAAATTTTTTTAAGATGACAAACCGATTTTTGGTGTAAATGTGACAAGGATGATAAGTAAGATAATATCCAAAAACTTGAAAATTATCATGGAACCCGCGTCTCTCAGGTAGCGCCCGAGTATGCTAACCACTACCCCCCCCCTCCAGAACGACCAAGTCTCAAATTTACGATTAATTTTAATATAACCATCACAGGATTCTCTACTCTAGTCGAAGCAACCGGCATTCATATTTAGCGAATTTGGAGGTTAAGAATCCTATCCCGTGATCGCCCGGAGAAGCAGATAAATCATGAAACAAATACAGGATTACACCATATAATAAAAATTTTGAAGATGACAATCCGATTTTTGGCGTAAATGTGACAAGGATGGCAAGTCAGATAGGCCTAATATACGAAAACTTGATTTTTTTTCAAGTTTTCGAATGCCGGTTATTTCGACTAGCGAATCTTGTGAGGGTTATAATTAAATTAATCGGAAACTTGAGACGTAGTCGTTCTGGGTGGTGTAGTGGTCAGCATACCCGGGCGCTATCTGGGGGACGCGGATTCGAGTCCCGTTCCAGGACGATGAAAATTTTCAAGTTTTCGGATATTTTCTGACTTACCATCCTTGTCACATTTACACCAAAAATCGGATTGTCATCTTCAAAATTTGTATTAAATGGTGTAATCCCGTATTTATTTCATGATATATTTATAGAACAAAAAGAAATTGAGAACTTTTTGACATCTTTTCACCATGTAGCATGGTTGTCAAAGATAGAATAAAAGGAATTGGAGAATTTCTTACCATCTTTCACACGCAGCCTAAAGTACCTCAATGAAAAATTCAGCAAATACAAATTGAGCCCAAGTTGTTCACTCACACTAGTGGACAAGTACCAGATGAAATATATTTGACAACCACGTAGCATGGTTGTCAATGATAATTAATAAAATTCTCTAATTCCTTTTATTCTATCTTTCACACGTCGCATAAAGTACCTCAATGAAAAATTCAACAAATACAAATTGAGCCCAAGTTGTTCACTCACACTAGTGGACAAGTACCAGATGAAATATATTTGACAACCACGTAGCATGGTTGTCAATGATATTAATAAAATTCTCTAATTCCTTTTATTCTATCTTTCATACGTCGCATAAAGTACCTCAATGAAAAATTCAGCAAATACAAATTGAGCCCAAGTTGTTCACTCACACTAGTGGACAAGTACCAGATGAAATATATTTGACAACCACGTAGCATGGTTGTCAATGATATTAATAAAATTCTCTAATTCCTTTTATTCTATCTTTCACACGTCGCATAAAGTACCTCAATGAAAAATTCAACAAATACAAATTGAGCCCAAGTTGTTCACTCACACTAGTGGACAAGTACCAGATGAAATATATTTGACAACCACGTAGCATGGTTGTCAATGATATTAATAAAATTCTCTAATTCCTTTTATTCTATCTTTCACACGTCGCATAAAGTACCTCAATGAAAAATTCAACAAATACAAATTGAGCCCAAGTTGTTCACTCACACTAGTGGACAAGTACCAGATGAAATATATTTGACAACCACGTAGCATGGTTGTCAATGATATTAATAAAATTCTCTAATTCCTTTTATTCTATCTTTCACACGTCGCATAAAGTACCTCAATGAAAAATTCAACAAATACAAATTGAGCCCAAGTTGTTCACTCACACTAGTGGACAAGTACCAGATGAAATATATTTGACAACCACGTAGCATGGTTGTCAATGATATTAATAAAATTCTCTAATTCCTTTTATTCTATCTTTCACACGTCGCATAAAGTACCTCAATGAAAAATTCAACAAATACAAATTGAGCCCAAGTTGTTCACTCACACTAGTGGACAAGTACCAGATGAAATATATTTGACAACCACGTAGCACGGTTGTCAATGATATTAATAAAATTCTCTAATTCCTTTTATTCTATCTTTCACACGTCGCATAAAGTACCTCAATGAAAAATTCAACAAATACAAATTGAGCCCAAGTTGTTCACTCACACTAGTGGACAAGTACCAGATGAAATATATTTGACAACCACGTAGCACGGTTGTCAATGATATTAATAAAATTCTCCAATTCCTTTTATTCTATCTTTCACACGTCGCATAAAGTACCTCAATGAAAAATTCAACAAATACAAATTGAGCCCAAGTTGTTCACTCACACTAGTGGACAAGTACCAGATGAAATATATTTGACAACCACGTAGCATGGTTGTCAATGATATTAATAAAATTCTCTAATTCCTTTTATTCTATCTTTCACACGTCGCATAAAGTACCTCAATGAAAAATTCAACAAATACAAATTGAGCCCAAGTTGTTCACGTCACACTAGTGGACAAGTACCAGATGAAATCACAACCACGTAGCACGATTATCAATGTTATTAATAAAATTCTCCAACTCCATTTAAGGCTGTCTTTCAATGAGTGTAACATATATTCTGTCCTATATCTGTAACGCCAATTCTTTTGTACGCATTTTCTCAAAAACTGTTACTTTGTAGTGTTTGAAATTTTGAGCACAAATAAAACCGACCCATAGCTAATATGTGTAGCAGTTATTTTTCCGAAAAATTTGTTAGAATTATTTTTAAAATTCAATTTATCTGACTCGAAAGTATTCCAAATCGGAGCTAGATGTCACCAGAAGTTAGCTTGGCAGTGTTTCTGTGTGGAAGAAACGAAATCTCTCATTTCTGTCTGATTTTAATTATCTAGACCAAATAGAAATCAAAGAATGGGCACTGAAGTGCGATTAGAATCATCTTAAATTCTACTGTACGTTCATTTTTTGAAGAGAAAATGTGTACATTACCGGAAAATACAATTTGAGGCAGAATCCACGCCTACCTGCTAAGCTCCACCCCCAAACAATGTCATTGGTTAAAACATAACAGGGCGTATTTTGTCTTTTCATTGTGGAGCTAACGAGAGACTGCTTCCATTCTGAATATGGTAAGGTCTTCAATCATTCGCTGACGGCAACTTCTGGGACAGTCCCTCAAGACGTAAAAGCCATGCCCAAGGAGGGATATTTTGCTCCATCTATCGCAGAAAATGAAGCCTAACACTGATTCAAAGACATCCTTAATCTAACTTACCTTTTACACGCATCATAAGGTACCTGACACGCCTTCGATAACCGTAGACTATCCAGGCTTGTATAGACCAACAGTGTGGCAAGGGATCGGCGACGCATGTCACAACCAGATTAAATGTCGGAGGCCCAATCAGCGTCAAGGAGCGAAAGTAATGGCGCATGCTGCATATCCTAGACTAGGAGCTGACGCCCTACTCGTGTGCCACTGTTAACTGCTCGTCATCGGACATTACGCCCGCCTGGTGGCGGAAATATCAACACTGAACCTCTGCAGAATAGTGCCACGTCATGTGATCAGTTGAATCCCGTTTTCAGCTTTACCCAGCTGACAGGAGGGTGCAAATGTGGCACCGACAGCATGATGCCATGTCCACGTCGTGCCAGATCGGTTCTGTTTAAGAAGGTGGTAGCCAGTGGCGGCTCGTGGTGTAAAATGCTGGTGAGGCGAACGGTCTTGATGTAAATGTAAAACAGTAAAACGTATGTTATTGAAAAATATATAAATTCGTATAACGTTATACGAATATATATATATATATATCTATCAGTGGCGTAGCAGGGGGGGGTCGTGGTTTGCACACCCCTTATTAGGCGAGACAGTTAGCTTTTTCTAAGTACGTTTTATAGATAATTTCCCTATTTAAATTCTTTGATTTTTATATAACTCGGAAAGCAATGTAATTTCTTGATAATAGAAGAGAAAGTAAAGCAAAGCGGCCAAAGAAGTTGCTTTATTAAATTTTTATTAAAACAACTATAATTTATTGCATTTTCTTCATTTTATTAAATTAGCTTCATTTTGTATTAATATTCAAGATGTGCGTACGTACCAATAGGAAAATATTTGTCGAAGCGCCCCCCCCAATTGTTATATGTACTTATACACAGTTATACAGCAGAAGTGCAGAACACCCCCCCCCCTTCAAAAAGTTTCATGTCAAAGGCAGTATCCCCCATTGGATATCTTTGAAGTCCTTTGTTCGAGTCGGCTGAATCATTAAAATCCGCTGAGATTCGGAAGTCTCGTTAAGCCATTGGTCCAGGGTAAGCGGCGCCTTGTTATTAACAGCTGTAAACCCCATCCCTTAGGGCTCCATCCCATGTCATTTAGCCCTTATATACAAATATTATTAAACAGTAATGGAATAAAATTATAGAAATATATGAAACACGGCGTGGGGAGTCTTTCTTCACGAAAAAATCCAAAAATTTTAGGGGAAAAATGTACATATACCTCTCTATATATGTGTGTGTGTAATATACGCTACTTTTGCAACAATATTTTTATGAAAACAATTATTCGATAATTTTACAACAAAGAAAGAAATATTTCACCAGTATTCTTTTATGTAATACACTTGAGCGAAAATACGCAATTTGCGCGGTTTCTTTAGCTAGTCAATGCGTCACTCACATCCCAACGCCAATCGGAGATCCACTACTTAAAAATTCAAAGTAAATCATTTGAATAGAAATTGTTTTCTCACGAAATGTTTCTTGAGCTTGAATAAAAGTCACAGTTCGATTGGCATATTAGTGAAGGTGCATTTAGCACGGGTCACAAACTGAAGTCCAGGCTCGTGATAACTATGTACAGGAGAAGTCAAGCTAAGGAAGCACATTTCTATATAAAAAAGTATAAAATAATTTAAACCTGGAATTAAAAACAGGGGAATACGATATTAATTTGCTTTGGTCTCGAACAGAATGCTTTCAGTTTATGTTTTATAAATAAGTTCAATTCTGCGATCCTTTTTGGCTGCAAATTTGTCTATGATCAGATCATAAAATGGTTGAGTAGACATTAGATGGTTCAGCAATTCTTTCTCGATTGAAATTTTAGCGAGTGAAGACAAACGATCTTGTGCCGTTGTATTACGGAGGTAAGTCTTAATTCTCTTCAAACAAGAAAAAATTCCTTTCAGCAGAAGAACTTGTTGACGCCAGTGTCAATACAAGAGAAAATAATTTGTAGGCTTCTGGTAACACCTCTTTCAGCTCGTTTTCTTTCATTGTTTTCAAGGTTTTCTGAAAACTGAGTTCCCTGAAGTTGTGATCATTATATAAAAAATCTAATTCGTTTTTTAGTCGTTATGTGTCTGTGAAAATGTTTGGATAAATTTTTTTGAGAGTGTTAAGGGCACTGGATGGATATGACTCTAAATAACTATGGTATTTTGAGCTGTCAACTAGCTGCAGAAACTCGAGCTTTCCCATATCTTCAAATCTGGTATTTATTTGGACTTTTATATATTCATGAATACACTCAATTAAATCATTCTGTATCGTTTTAGATTGTCCAGAAAATAAGCTTCGTATTTCTTCAAAATGTGCTTTTAATTCTGGGGTGCTCCTACGAAGTAACATTTGGAACATTTCCTTGAAATTACCTTTATTTAATGAGAAAATAGTTTCATCATGTCCTCGAAAAGGCAGTTCTTGCTTGCTTAGAACGACAACTAAATCAATTATATGTTCCATAAAAAGCCTATTTAGTCTGACCTTTTCATTAAACTTGACTTTATGAAGAGCAGCATTTTCTTTGAGCATATCAGAAATAGTGTTTGTTTTTTTCCATTCGTTTTAGACCTACGTGGTTAGTTCTATGCTCTTTAGAGCTTTCGTGCAATTTTGCACTACGAGAAAAGTTTTTTAGATCAAAATAACCCGTTGTATTCCACACATTTTTCTTATTGCTCAAAAGTAAACATGGCCAGCAAAAGAGAGTTTGCTTGTAATAGCATCAGAAAGCCAGGGAAAAATCTCGTACTATGATTTATTGAAAGACCTAAAAAACGATTTGCCGCACTTCTTATCTTTAGATATTGAACTTATTATAGGTGTCGGTCTTCCAGATATGAGAACATCCTTGTTATCATAATCTTTCCAGTGTTTAAAAGGAATTTCTTCCAGAACACAAATCACGTCGCTTGTTGGGCCATTCATATTTTCCAACCAAAATCAAAATATGCTGTTTAGTAACAATAACAAAATGAAAAAAGAAAAACTCAACATTACTATGAACTAGCAAACACCCGCAGAAGAGAAAATTGAAAACACACTACAAAAAGTTAGATTCAAATACACTCTGACGAATAGTTAAAGCTACGTAGAAATCTTCGTACTCCAAAGCGTATAGAGGCGAACGGCGTCATCGCCCGTGAAACCACTTTTCACAAGGGTCATCTGCTCATTTTCCCGCGCCCATTGGTTACACAATCCTTGGGTTCTCCAATAACAGCGGAGATGCGATTCCAGTTTAAGCGAAATGGAGGGTCGCCTCAGAAATTTCCTTTCTCTTACTGGAAGTCCGGCACCTCTTTAGGTAGACCTCGGACCGTGGGGGTGGGGGGTTCAGTCTGTAGGGCTCTTCTCTGATCCCCAGTTCCCAAAACCGGCTTCTCATCGAGACGATTCAGCCGGTCGCCTCTAAGCGCTTAAAACATGCAGCTGCTTTGCAAAAATAATGATTCATTCCTCTTCTCGAAAGCCTTTCTTTAACCATTCATGAATCACAGTGTGAATTTCAGTGTTTCATTTATCCTGCAAAGTTCTTATATCTTTGTTACTGACAGAAGGTTTTTTTTTTTTTCTTTCACTTCTCATTCTGCGGAATTTCAGGTGAGGCGGCGCCTCACTTGCCTCATCTGACGGGCCGCCACTGGTGGTAGCTCTGTGTTTTCTCATTGGACACATTAGGACCCTTAGCGTGCCTGGAGAGGTCCGTAACAGCTGCGCGCTACCAGCATGTGTTGTCTAATCATCTACACGCTTTCATGGCCTTCACGCATCCTATGGCCGATGGTCTGTTTCAGAAGCACAATGCAACCGGCCGCAAGCACCTAGGCTTGTCTCGAGGAACACTCATCTGAGTTTAAAACTACCCAGTGGCCCCCAACGTCACCGGATTTAAACCCTGTTGAAGCTCTCTGAAATAACGTGGAACGGAACATCAGATTTAAACGGTTTCACATGAGGCATCACTTACCATTAAACCGTTCAATTGAATTGAAAAGTTCCATCAGACGTTAGATAGGATTGTGCACTTCCATCAGACATCAAGGAGGATTCAACGGTTCCATCACACATCAAATAGGGATGAATAGTTTCATCAGATATCAAATAGGATTGAAGAGTTTCATCAGACATCGAGTAGGATTGAACGGTTCCAGCAAACATCAAGTAAGACTGAACGGTTCCATTACACATCAAATACGGATGAACGGTTCCATCAGATATCAAGTAGGGTTGAATGGTTTCATCAGATGTCAAATGCAACTGAACTGTTTCATCAGATGTCAAATGCAACTGAACTGTTTCATCAGATGTCAAATGCAACTGAACTGTTTCATCAGATGTCAAATGCAACTGAACTGTTTCATCAGATGTCAAATGCAACTGAACTGTTTCATCAGATGTCAAATGCAACTGAACTGTTCCATCAGACATCAAGTAGGACTGAACGCTTCAATTAAACATTAAATAGGACTGAATGGTTCCTTCAGTCAGAAAATAGGACTACGAGGTTCCATAAAACATCAAGCAGGCTTGAAGTGTTCCATTACACATCAAATAGGGATGAACGGTTTCATCAGATATCAAATAGGATCGAAGAGTTCCATCAAACAGCAAGTAGGATTGGACGGTTCCAGCAAACATCAAGTAGGACTGAACGATTCCATTAACTGAACTGTTCCATCAGACATCAAGTAGGACTGAACGCTTCGATCAAACGTCAAATAGGACTGAATGGTTCCATTAGTCAGAAAGTAGGACTGGACGGTTTCATCAAACCCCAAGCAGGCTTGAACTGTTCCATTACACATCAAATAGGGATGAACGGTTCCATCAGATATCAAGTAGGATTGCATGGTTCTATCAGACGTCAAATACAACTGAGCTGAAGTATTCCATCAGACATGAAGTAGGACTGAAAGCTTCAATTAAACATCAAATAGGAAAGAATGGTTTCATCAGACATAAAGTAGGACTGAACAGTTCCATCAAACATCAAATAGGACTGAACGGTTCTATTACACATCAAATAGGGATGAACGGTTCCATCAGATTTCAAGCAGGATTGAATGGTTCCATCAGATTTCAAGCAGGATTGAATGGTTCCATCAGATTTCAAGCAGGATTGAATGGTTCCATCAGATTTCAAGCAGGATTGAATGGTTCCATCACACGTCAAATACAATTGAACTGTTCCATCAGATATCAAGTAGGACTGAATGAATCGATTAAACATCAAATAGGATCGAACGCTTCGATTAAAAATGAAATAGGACTGAATGGTTCCATCAGACATCAAGTAGGAATGAACGGTTCTATCAGACACCAAATAAGACTGAACGGTCGCATCAGACATCAAGTAATGTGGACAAATCTGTTTTCGGAGTTGACTGTTTCTAATTTAGGGACACGTAATTTCAGGAATGGTGCCGGAGAAGCTTCATAGGAAAACTGAAATACTGTATGCATGCCTAAGACCTGGTCGGAACGTCTAACTTGGACGAACATTTAAAAGCCAGCACAACTGGTAACTTGAACAGCAACAAATTTATTCCGTTTTCTGAAAGCACACGCAGAAACCATTCACTAAAGTGTGATGCTTTTATCGAAATGCGATCGTTAGACAACCAATTCATAGAAATCATTTTGCTTAACTCTCTTTCACATTCCAATACTCACAATAGTATTCACATTCATAAAGTTCGAGAGTAAATTGCAATGTAAGACAGAAGCATATTAAATGAACTTATTTTACTTCAAGCCAATTAGTATTGGTACCTAGTTCACAAACTTCTATTACAAAGCGTCAGTTAGGGAAACTAAGATGTTAATAAAAATGAAAACTAATTTAGTGTCAGGTATACTTTCCGCTAAACAACCGAAACCACACACGTGACTAAATAATCGGAGAAGTGTGGTACCGTCGGCGTTGGGAATGGCTCTCTTTAAATGCTCTTTGCTTAAACCATTAAGTTGATAATTCCGCTTAAAGCAATTGGGATAAACGTAAATTCATTCAGGAAGGGGTCTCTGTGCACAGATGCTACGAATTCTTGTTCTTCAGCAACAAAAATGGGAGGGAATTCCTCCTGACTTGGCAAACAACGGAAGTCTGAGAACTAACGCAGTATTGGCGTCTTTATGACCCTCTGCATAATTCATTTTTAGCAGGTGCAACGAACAACCGCTCGCAATGGACTTAATTATTATGCAGCATCTCAGAAACTTATCCTCTTTGCTGTTCCACGGCGTTACTAATTGCTAAACATCTTTTCCAAGAGAAACTTCCATTAAAACAAGGCTTATTATGTGTAAATCACTTATTTGTTTACAAGTTTCTGTAAGACGATGCCTAAACATTAATACTTAACACCATAGCCGCATTCGTAAACGATCTCAATTCATCTCAATTCACCACAAAATCACTTTATTCTAGCATTTCCTCTCTTTCGCACACGTGGAACTCTTCAAACGAATCTTAAAATGTGCATGCTGAATTCGACAATGTAAGTCACGCGACCTATTGGGTTGTCGGAAAAGTCATGACGTATTTTAGCCATGTTTTGCAAAGGTTATTTCTTGATAGAAAGAACAAAGATCAATCAATGATATAATGCCTGTTTTGTTCGATAACCTTTAGCTATCTTTCAGTGAGCTGCAGAATGCCTCATTCATAGAAGGACCTGTCTTTCGTGGCAAAAAACTGTACAAGGTGCTCATTTACAGCCTCATCTGAATTGAACATTATACCACGCAAGGACGGTTGAAGAGAGCGAAACAAGTGAAAGTCTGACGGCGCTAGGTCAGGCGAGTATGCTGGGTGTGGCAACACATCCCACCCAAGCTCCAATAATTTTTGGCGGGTGATCAAACTTGTGTGTGGTCTCGCGTTGTCGTAATGGAACACAACACCTTTACGATGAACGAGCTCTGGACGTTTCTGGATGATGGATTCGTTCAAACTGTCCAATTGCCGACAGTACACATTCAAACTGATTGTTTGGTTCCGTGGTAGGAGCTCGAAAAACACGACACCTTTAATATCTCACCACACTGAGACCAGAACCTTCCGCCGATGAATGTCTGCTTTGGATGTCGTTTGAGGCGAAGCAGCACGTCGGGACCAAGACCGTTTGCGCAGCACATTGTTGTACACAATCCACTTTTCGTTATCAGTCGCTTCAAAAAAGGATCGTTTTCCTCACGTTTAATGAGCATATCACAGATGTTTATAAGCGCCGTCAATTGAGCTTCTTTAAGTTCATGAGGGAACCCACACATCGAGCTTGCTTACGTATCCCAGCTTCTTCAGGTGATCGTGAACGCTTGAATGATGGATGTGCAATGTGTCTGCAATCTTTCGTGTCGTGTAACGTGGGTTTGACTCGATCAATGCCTTGATTTGGTCGTCATCAACTTTGGTTGGCTTCCCGGACCGAGGAGCATCGCTGAGTTCAAAATCCCCAGCACGAAATTTTGCGAACCACCGCTGGCACTGACGTTCTTGTAGAGCATTATCACCGTTCACTTTACACAACTTTTCACAAGCTTGACGCGCGTTCTTCCCTTTACGGAAATAAAACAGTAAAATATGGCAAAAATGCACAGTTTGGTCTTCCATCTTCAACTTGATGTCAAATATCCGCAAATCAACTAAATCGCTCACTATTCCTTTTAGACTGCGGCTAGAATAGGCACCTGTCGAATGCCATAGCTGTAACAGAGCTGCGCATGCTTCTAGTACTTCCAAAACCGCCCAACCGCCATCGGGTGCCAAAATACGTCATGACTTTACCGACAACCCAATAATTCTGAATCATAATGAGAACTCCTCTGGTAAAGGAATTCGTAAAGACAGGGCTTTTTGATGCCCTGTATCTCTCCCAACAACAGCAAAGCAAATCCCATGTAAAAAATTCGATGCAAAGGAAATCAGTAACAGTGCGCCATTATCAAAGCCAATGTTAAAATCCTAAACTGCCGTACGCTGTCCAACGAAGAGACGCAAAATAGTTAGTATTTCACTGTTACTTGTGATTTACTAGCATAATAGGAATTCGACACCCTTATTTGGGACCGATTTTTATTAGCACGTCTTTCGTAAAACAAGTAAGTAAAATCATGCAATGCATTGATTATGATACGCTTTCCAACATACCAGAAATTATTACTCAAGTTATGAGGATAATGGCTGTGGAATAAATATCACTCCTGTGTCCTGACCTTTGACCCCATTTCGATGATATTCGACAGAACCGGTTCAGTACACCTCAAGAAGAACATACTAAAGTTTTGTCGCAATAGAAGCAGTTTTACGCAAGTTATGAGAATAATGGCTGTGGATTAAATCTTGCTTTTGTGCAATGAACTTTGACCCCATTTCGTTGATATTCAACAGAACCGGTTCACTATACCTCCGGAACAACGTGATAACGTTTTATCGCAATCGAAACATTTTTTGGTAAGTTATGATGCACAAGGGCAATGAAATGGATCCCACTCCAGTGTTCTGACCTTTGACCCCATTTCGCCCATTTTCAATAAGGTTTGTCCCCAGTGGCTCCCTACCACATACAAAAGTTTCATCAAAATCGAACCATTTTTACGCAACTTACGACGCATAAGGACAATAGAACAAATCCCGCTCTTATGTCCTGCCTGACCTTTGACCCCATTTCGCCCATTTTTAATAGGGTTCGTGCCCAGGTGGTTCCCTACCACATACTAAAATTTCATCGAAATCGAACCAAATTTACGCAAGTTATGACGCATAAGGTCAATTGAATGGATCATGCTCTTATGGCGTGACCTATGACCCCACTTCACCCATTTTAAATAGGGTTCGTCCCCTGGTGGTCCCCTACCACATACTAAAATTTCATCGAAATCGAACCATTTTTACGTGAGTTATCGTGCCGACAGACATACGGACGGACGGACGGACAGACGGACGGAAAAAGCTGGAGCATATACGCTTCTTCAACCTACGGTTGGAAAGCGTAAAAAAGATCGTGCCTATGTTACTGGTTTGTCCGTCCGTCAGCCTGTACCCACGATATCTCTGCAGCTATTAGTTCGATTTGAAAAAAATTCTTTTTGCATATGGAAGTGTGAAATATGCGAATGATGAGCCTTTATTTCGTTATTTTTTACGATGTAAAGTTTCGCCGCTAGAGGGCGTAAATGCAGATGATGTCGAATTCAAAAATACGTTTTATTCCACATATTTGCTTCTAAACATCCGATTGAAAAAAATATTTTACCTTTTGATTCCATTTATGTCAAAGAGTATTTTAGATATAGTTACTTTTTCAAATTACGCATAGATTTTCCGCTAGGAGGTGTAAAAGTAAATTGCATTTCCCCCGATAACTCTTCTTCTAAAACTCCGATTTGAAAAATGTTTTCTTCAGCGGATACATCTCCTGATGGAAAATCTTTTGCATATAACTCCTCATTTTTGGTAAAGAATACTTTGACCACCAGGGGCGTAAGCGTTAGTTTTTGCTTCTGATGTATTTGCCATAAAATCTGAGCTTCTAAAACATCGATTGAAAACATGATTTCGTGGACTGATGCCACTCACATAGACAAACCTTTTTGGAATATTTGTTTCCCAAAAAATTTCACACTTTCTCCGCCAGGGGGCGTAGATGTACATCTTATTTTTGTCAATATCTCTACTTCTAGGAGTCCGATTTGAAAAATTCCTTCTTTGTTGGATAGTGTTTTCAGTGTGACATGTTTTTCATATATTTTTCAAAATTTTCAAGTAATTCATAGACTTTCCGCTAGGGGGCGTAAAGGTAAATTGCGTTTCCCCCTATTTCCTGCTTCTAAATTTCCGATTTGAAAAATTGTTTCTGCACCGGATACAGCTCCTGATGGGAAATCGTTTGCACAAAATTTCAAATTTTTGTAAAAAAAATGGTTTGGCCACCAGGTGGCTAAAGCCTTAATTTCCGCTTCTGATGTATTTGCAGCAAAATATGAGCCTCTAAAATCTCGATTGAAAAAAAGTCGTTTGTTGACCGGTACTACTCATGTCGACAAGTCTTTTAGGAAAATTTTCTTCTGGAAATACTGCATGGTTTCTACGTCAGGGGGCGTAGATTTATATCTTATTTTGGTCAATATCTCTACTTCTAAGAGTCCGATTTGAAAAAAACTCCTTCTCTGTTGGATAGTGTTTCCGATGAGAAATGATTTTCCTATAAATTCAAAATTTTCAAGTAAATCAAAGGTAAATTGCGTTTTCGGCGTTATTTCTGCTCCTAAAGCTCTGATTTAAAAAATGTTTCCTGTATCGCCTACAAGACCTGATGGAAAATATTTTTAACATAATTTCTAATGTTTGGTAAAGAATGGTTTGGCCACCTGGGGTCATAAGTGTTAATTTCTACTTCTGATGTATTTGTAACAAAATCTGGGCTCCTGAAAACTCGACTAAAATTTTTTTCTTGGACCGATACCGCTTATATGGATAAACCTTTTGAGGATACTTTCTTCCTAAAATAATGCATGGTTTTCCCACCAGGGGACGTAAAGTCACATCCTATTTTTGTCGATATCTCTGTTTCTAAGAGTTCGTAAGCTCAAGATTCCGTTTACAGCAATATCAGAGAAATTAAACACCCGATTGAAAAACTTCTTTCTTTCGTCAGATCTATTGTTTTCCATACCGGTTCCATTGACTTTGAATAGCTTTGATAAATTTAATTTGCGTCAGAACGGATTCAAAAGACGTGCTTATTACACCCGAAAATTCGGTGTCATCTTTCTTGTTTATTGTGATTTTATTAAAACTATATTGTTCAACGAAGTAAATACGTAACAGTAATATCATGATGTCACAAATATCTTACAAATACGTAACTGTAACATGAAGTTGGTATGTGAAGTTACAAAGACCTTTCACTGTACCGCATCGGTTATGTTTAAAAGTTATGTAACTACGTAACCGTAAGGTTTCTGAAACATTACTGACACACTGCGCAACGTATCTGAAAAGTCTCAATATTTCAGTGCTACGTACGTGTCACATATATGAAATATTCTGTGCTGTGTGGGAATAGTTAGTATTTCACTGTTACTCAACAATATACACAGTGTGGCAAAGAATGTTTAAGACTGGGTCTGTAAAATTAAATAGAAACAAGAAATTATAATTTGTTTTGGTTTGTTATTCAAAATAAGTCCCTCCGGCTTCAATACACTTGTTACAGCGATTTAATAATGATTCGAATGCCTGTTCCAGTTCACTTTGCGGAATTGCCTCCAAAGCACGCGTCGAAGCTGTTTCTATGGTCGAAATATCATCAAAATAACACCTTTTTAACGTCATTTTAAGTTTTGGGAACAAAGAAAAGTCGCAGGGTGCTAAATTAGGCGAATACGGTGGATGATTCAACACACGGACGTTATTTTTCGCCAAAAATCTACGAACAAGACGTGAGGAGTGACTGGGTGCTTTATCGTGCAACAAACACCGACTGTTTTCATCCCGATATTCTGGACGAATGCGACGAATTCTGCCCATCAAACGCCTCAAAACATTTAAATAAAACTCACCAGTAATTGTTTGTCCACTTGGAACAAATTCTTTGTAGGTCGAAAAATGTGATGAGCATTGTTTTGATTTTCGATGGAACTTTTCTTGTTTTTTTGGCTTGTGGTGAGTTTTTTGACTTCCATTCCGCACTTTGTCGCTTTATTTTAGGATCATATTGAAAACACCATGTTTCATCACCTGTAACAATCGATTTTAAGAAGTTTGGATCATTTTCAGCGGCTGAAATGATGTCTCTGCAATGTGCACTTCTCCTTGATTTTTGTTCATTGGTTAACGTGCGTGGAACAAATTTAGCACAGACTCTTGTTTTGCCCAAATCTTCTTGCAGGATGGTTCGAATCGTTTCTTTGTTGATGTTTAAAGACTCTTCCATCATTCTTAGTGACGCACATCGATTGTTTGCCACGAAATCACGCACTTTTTCAATAATCTCAGGTGTCCTAGATGAACTTGGTCTTCCGGTATGCTTATCATCTTCTAGTCCAAAAACGTTTGTGCCACAGGAAAACATTTGATCTACTCAAACAAAACTCAGCGTAAACTTGTTTCATCATTTGGTACGTTTCCGAGGCAATTTTACCAAGTTTTGCGTTCAATTTAATAACATCCCTTTGTTCCATCTTAATAATTCAACATGAAAAAAATTTTACTTCTCTAATGAACGGCCGTTTCGTTTGAGTTACTTTAACAACTGCGCAGCTAGTACTTTTGGCAGAAAGCAAGCAGATGGTCACGGTTTATAACGCATTCGCGATTACACTGGTGGCGCCACCGTAGGCTGAAATCTAGCGCAAGTCTTAAAAATTCTTTCACTCACTGTGTACAGCGATGACAATAATAACCACCCCCAACCCAGAGAAATGACGCGCCTGGAGACCAAAAGGTGGCGCAGGTGAAGTTCACAGAGCAATCCGAGGACCGGCTTCCAGTTAGTAGAGTGTTCGAATTCAGAATGGGAAAAGCAGCCGATTTATCGGAGTTTGATAAAGGACAAATTGTGATGGGAAGGCGCCTCGGAACTACGATCTCGGAAACGGTGCGGCTTGTGGGTTGTTCATGTGCCGCTGCACTGTGTACGTTTCAAAAGTGGTGCACAGATGGCCAAACAACGAACCGTCGTCCAGCCGTGATGTCGTCTGCGGCTTACTGTTTCCAGAGGGGAGCGGAGACTGTCACGCATTGTTCACAGCAACCGCAGGGCCACAGTGCGACAAATCACCCGCAGCTACAGGGTGATCCATTTAAACCAGTACCATGTGATTTACTTATAACTTTTTTATAAATAACAACAAAATCATACAGTAAGTTGAGAATTATACATGTGGTATTGAAGAATCATTTTATCAAAGCAAATGTTGGAGTTGTCCTCCATTTTCTTGTAAACACAGTTGAACACGCCGCACCATATTCAGTGATGTCTCATGTAGAGTACGAGCAGTAACATTGCCAATTTCAGTCGTGAGTGTTCCATGCAATGTTTTTGGATGGGGTTTGTAAACTCTATCCTTTAAGTAGCCCCATAGAAAAAGTCAGGGTAAGTTAAGTCCGGAGATCGGGGAAGCCATATGTTTTTTGAAATTAATCTGTCATCAAAGAAGCTGGTTATGAGTTCCATTGAGGCTTTCGATGTGTGACACGTAGCGCTATCCTGCTGAAAGTAGCCCTATTTCAATTCAATGTCATCAAGTTGTTCCGCAAATTCATTGAATATGCAGCAATAAACGTTAGTGTTGACCGTCTCAGAGAAAAAAATGGGGCCAATAATTTTCGTAGACGAAACCGCACACCATACACCAACCTTTTGTGAATGCATCGGTGTTTTACACATAACGTGTGGGTTTTCGGTAGCCCAGTATCTGCTGTTTTGCGAATTGACGTAACCTGACAGATGAAACCAGGCTTCATCCGTAAACCATGTGATGGAGAGAATATCAGATCGTAAATTAAGAACATTTTGAAACCATTTGCACTAACTTACTCTCTTTCCCTTGTCCGGTTCCTGCAGCTGATGGATTACGTGCACTTTAAATGGTCGAATATTAACTTTTTTGGCTGCCCTTTGACATGTTCCGTATGAATATTCTGTATGTTGGCTTAATCTGCACACCGATTTCGTCGGAGATTGAAGTAAATGTTGCCGAACATCGTCCACACGCGTTTGGGGCATCGGAGGGTGATGTCTACTGCTACCACTGAGAAGAGAACCGGGTTGCTCCAGTTTTTTTGCCATCGACAGAATTGTTGACTTGCTTGGCACTTTTCGAACTCCAAACTCTCTTCGAAATGCTCGTTGCGTTTTGATGACAGAATTGGTTACCCAATATGATTTCACTAAAAAAAACACGCTCTGGAACAGAGTACTGCATGTTTCCGAATGCACGCAAGTGAATGACAACGCAACAACAAACAAATCACGAGCTGAGTTACAGTTACGGTTAACAATCTTCTTCACGGTGGCGGTTTTCATTCTCCAGGAGTTCCTGCTTCTATTGAAAAAAAGAAGAACTTCCTTGCGCGATCCCTTGAAAAAATGTAAGGTTTTTCCAGGTTATTGGTTTAAATGGATCACCCTGTACAACAGTGGTGATCAGGTCAATGTGTCAGAGCACACAATTCATCGCAGCCTTCTGCGCATGGGCCTGCGTAGCCGAAGACCCTGCCGGGTCCCCATGTTCACTACACGTCATCGCCAAAAAAAGCATGAAATGTGCCCAAGATCAAACTGACGTCAATAACGTGCTTCAGTGGTGTTTATTAAACCACCTCCACCTCTACATCTTCAAGCGTCATGTCGTTTCCTTTTTGCGGGAAAGAAAACCAATTCGTTTTTACTACAAAGCTGATGACTATACTCTTAGCCGGACAAATGTGTCCAGGAATTGAGAGTCACGTTTGATTCGAACTTGGACTTTAAAAATCATATCAAAAGAATTGTACATACAGCGGACAGAAATCTTGGATTTATCATAAGACATTCCAAGTATTTCTCGAATATTCAAACACTTATTCGCATTTTTGAGACTAAGGTAAGATCCTCACTGGAATAGATACTTCATGTACACTGAAGAGCAATTGAATTAGAGACAGCTGGCGTTATGTAAATGCGGCACTGTGGGCGGCCCTGTAAACGGAAACGACATGACGTATGCAGCGATCCGACATTATAAGGAGTGATGCGACGGGAATCAGCAAGAGTCGGACGCCGTATGGGTAAGACGAAGGATCTAAGCGCATTTGATCGTGGGCAAATTGTTGGGTCCGAACGAATGGGTCACTTCCTCTCGGAAGTCGTGCAGGCACTGGAACTTTCACGAGCCACTGTGTCACTGGTGCACTGTGAGTACATCAAATCCGGTAAAACCATCCCTGCAAGGGCCAACTGCTGTGGACCGCAGCGTGTGGATAAGCTGGGTCATTGTCGGCTAGCTCGCATTGTAACAGCGGATAGACGGCCCACAGTGCAAGAAATCACTCGGCAATTTAACGCTGGTGCACAAAAACGTGTAAGCAGCCACACCATCGAGAACCATCTCCTCGCTATGGGGCACAGAAGCCATCGTCCCACGAGGGTACCGCTGCTGACGGCACATCACAGGCTGCAAAGATCAGCATAAGCGCAGGAACATCGCCACTGGACATTAGACATGTGGGAAAATGTTGCCTTGGCTGATGAGTGGAGATTCACGTTGGTACATGTGGATGGCAGGATACGAGTACGGCGCAAACCACATGAAGCGATGGATCCTTTTGCCAGCAGGGTGCTCTTCAAGCTGGTGGGGGTGGCATTCCCGTCTGGGGGCTGTTTACGTGGACTGAAATGGGACCCCTGGTATGTGTGACATCGTCCCTCACAGGTCAACGTTACCGGGATATCCTGGACGACCATTTGCTCCCGCTTGTGCTTGTGCGTCTTCAACATTCCACTGGGGACCTCATCTTGTAATAAGACAATACACCGTGCCATCGCTCCCGAATTCTATCCGAATGGTTGGATGAACACTCCACCGACGTGACCTCGCTTCCTTGACCAGCTAGGTCACCTGACCTCAATCCCATCGAGCACATCTGGGATGCCATCGAGAGAGTATTTCGAGGCTCTGACCCCCTCCATCAAATCTTCGTGAACTGTGGGAGCTTGTTCAGGGGTCGTGAATCGGTATGGCTTCCTAGCGCTTCCGGTGTCTTGTCATCAGGGCGAAAGGTGCTGCTACACGTTACTAGACAGGTATCTGTAATTCAATTGCTCTTCAGTGTATATCTTCCGTATAAGGAAGTCACAAGTTATACGTGGTTAAAATACATAATACATAGGGATTCAGTATCTCTTTTAGAATTGCTATTACGCACGTTAAAATACGGACATGTGATTATGATGGTGCAGTTATTTATGGCGTTTATTATTGAAAAAATAAAGACTTAAAGAAAGCAAGAGTAATTACTCACATATATTAGTCCAGAGGTCGTTTTTGTTCGCATACCACGAACTACCGTTATGTAAATGTATAGACCAAACAACTTTTGGAACTACGGTGGTATGTGAACAAAAACGACCTCTGGACGAATACATGTGAGTAATTGCTCTTGCTTTCTTTTAGTCTTTATTTTTTCAAAAATAAACGTCATAAATATCTGCACCACCATAATCACATGTCCGTGTTTTAACGTACGTAATAGCAATTCTAAAAGAGATACTGAATCTCTATGTATTATCCTCACTGGAATATGCGGCGAACATTAAGAGCCTCCCGTAACTCTAGTAAATGAAATCGAGAAAATTAAAAAAAAAAAAAATTCTTAGACACCTTTTTTATCAAATCGACTGGTGTTTATATAGCGGACATCCCGACGGCTGATCTTCTGATATTCTTCAAGGTGACCTCTCGGCAATCGAGAAGGGAGGTTCTTCAACTCAAGTTCCTGTACGGCATCATCAATGGAGAGATTGATGATACTCAAATTGTAAACCAATTAAGTTTCCGTGTCCCACGTTTACCGAGGACAAAATGTGAACTATTTGCAGTGCCAGTTTGCAGAACTGATGCTGGAAAAAAATCTCCGTTATGTAAAATGTATAGGCTTCACAACTCACTTGAAGAATGTCCGGATATTTTTAATGTAAGTAATATTTTTTTCATAAAGCATGTTTTGCAAGACTGTAAATATCACTTAGTAATTATCACTGTGTATATAATATGAAATTAATCGGCGTACAAAACTTGCCTGGAGAGCTTTTGGAAGAAACAGCATAATTTTCAAGAGCAATATGCCATTATGTCTTAAAAGAAAAGTGTTTGATCAATGCATCCTTCCAGTGCTTACGTATGGTGCAGAGACGTGGACCTTAACTAAAAGAGACATACAAAGGCTGCAGACAACTCAAAGAAGCATGGAGAGGTGCATACTTGGTGTAACCAGGAGAGATAAGAAGAGGAACTCGTGGATCCGAAAAATGACAAAAGTGGAAGACATCATGATCAGAGTTAAATCCCTGAAATGGCAATGGGCTGGACATACTGCCAGAAGGACAGATCATCGATGGACAGCCGAAATTTTAGATTGGATTCCAAGGGACAGGAAAAGACCCAGAAGAAGACCACATGGGAGATGGGTGGATGAAATTCGAAAGTATGCAGGGGTGACATGGAGGAGACTGGCACAAGACAGACCGTTGTGGAGGAAACTTGGGGAGACCTTCGTCCAGCAGTGGATTGATAATGGTTGACAATGATGATGATGATGATATAACTATAGCAATTCCTTTAACTAGATATACTATCTCTAGTTATGTGCTTACAAATAAATAAATAAATTAATTAATATAAATTTACTCTAGATAGCCGTATAGCTTTTGTCTAAAGGAATCCATAAACTGCTACATAGACATCGCGCACCTCTGCAATAAATTAAGTATACCCTGAAAGAAATACAGGATTACGTCATATAATACAAATTTTGAAGATGACAATCCGATATTTGGCGTAAATGTGACAATGATAGTAAGTCAAATAACATCCGAAAACTTGAAAATTTTCATCGTCCTGGAGCGGGACTCGAACCCGCGTCTCCCAGAAAACGCCCGGGTATGCTAACCACTACACCACCCAGAACGCTCAAGTTTCCGATCAATTTGAATACAACCATCACAGGATTCGCTAGTCGAAGATCCCGTGTTTGCCCGGAGAAGCCTTCTCCGGGCAAACACGGGATAGGATTCTTAACCTCCAGATTCGCTAAACCTGAATGCCGGCTGCTTCGACTAGCGAATCCTGTGATGGTTATATTCAAATTGAACGGAAACTTGAAATTTGGTCGTTCTGGGTGGTCTAGTGCTTAGCATACCCGGGCGTTTTCTGGGAGACGAGGGTTCGAGTCCCGCTCCAGGACGATGAAAATTTACAAGTTTTCGGATATTATCTGACTTACCATGCTTGTCACATTTACGCCAAAAATCGGATTGTCATCTTCAAAATTTGTAAGTATACCCTGTTTCTTACGGTAACACAATATGTAATAGCTGGAGCACAAAATGAAGAAGAGGAGAAGAAATATCCTGTGCCACAGTAACCATAATTCATGCGATATAATATCCACAGTATCTGTTCTCCATACAGAACTTCAAAATCAAATATTTTCACACACTATTGTAATTTAACATGTAATTAAACCCACAAGTGTTCCCATGAATCTGTCCCATTACGGAAATTATTCGTCGTATGAATACGGAAAAAGTGAGAACGGAGTTTTTTCGTTAATATAAGAGAGGAATTGCGGAAAGTTTTCTGACAGTTCAGAATTTTCCATTATCACAGCTTGAAAACGGTAATATACTGTCAATATAAGAAAGGAATTGCGAAAAGTTTTCTGAAAATTCAGAATTTTCCGTTATCACCTCTAGAAAACAATAATTTACAGTCAATATAAGAAAGGAATTGCGAAAAAGTTTCTGACATTTCAGAACTTTCCATTATCACCACTGGAAAACGGTAATTCACCGTCAACATAAGATAGGAATTGCGGAAAGTTTTCTGACAATTCAGAATTTTCCATTATCACTTCCTGAAAACGGTAATTTACGGTCAATATCAGAAAGGAATTGGGGAAAGCTTTCTGAAAATTCAGAATTTTCCATTATCACCACTTGAAAACGGCAATTTACCGTCAATATAAGAAAGGAACCGCGGAAAGTTTTCTGACAATCCAGAATTTTCCATTATCACTTCTTGAAAACGGTAATTTACCGTCAATATTAGAAAGTCGTTCCGGAAAGTTTTCTGACAATTCAGAATTTTCCATTATCACTTCCTGAAAACGGTAATTTACGGTCAATATCAGAAAGGAATTGGGGAAAGCTTTCTGAAAATTCAGAATTTTCCATTATCACCACTTGAAAACGGCAATTTACCGTCAATATAAGAAAGGAACCGCGGAAAGTTTTCTGACAATCCAGAATTTTCCATTATCACTTCTTGAAAACGGTAATTTACCGTCAATATTAGAAAGTCGTTCCGGAAAGGTTTCTGAAAATTCAGAATTTTTCATTACCACCTCTTGAAAACGGTAATTTCTCGACAATGTAAAAAAGAAAGTGCGGAAAGTTTTCTGACAATTCAGAATTTTTCATTATCACCCCTTGAAAACGGTAATTCACCGTCAACATAAGATAGGAATTGCTGAAAATTTTCTGACAATTCAGAATTTTCCATAATCACTTCCTGAAAACGGTAATTTACGGTCAATATCAGAAAGGAATTGGGGAAAGCTTTCTGAAAATTCAGAATTTTCCATTATCACCACTTGAAAACGGCAATTTACCGTCAATATAAGAAAGGAATTGCGGAACGTTTTCTGACAATTCAGAGATTTTTCCATTATCACTTCTTGAAAATGGTAATTTACCGTCAATATTAGAAAGCAGTTCCGGAAAGGTTTCTGAAAATTCAGAATTTTTCATTACCACCTCTTGAAAACGGTAATTTGTCGACAATGTAAAAAAGAAAGTGCGGAAAGTTTTCTGACAATTCAGAATTTTCCATTATCACCCCTTGAAAACGGTAATTCACCGTCAACATAAGATAGGAATTGCGGAAAGTTTTCTGACAATTCAGAATTTTCCATTATCACTTCCTGAAAACGGTAATTTACGGTCAATATCAGAAAGGAATTGGGGAAAGCTTTCTGAAAATTCAGAATTTTCCATTATCACTTCCTGAAAACGGTAATTTACCGTCAATATAAGAAAGGAATTGAGGAAAGTTTTCTGACAATTCAGAGATTTTTCCATTATCACTTCTTGAAAACGGTAATTTATCGTCAATATTACAAAGCAGTTCCGGAAAGTTTTCTGACAATTCAGAATTTTCCATCATCACCCCTTGAAAAGGAAAATTTACCGTCAATATAAGAAAGGAATTGCGGAAAGATTTCTGAAAATTCAGAATTTTTCCGGCGTAGAAAAAATCTATGGAATTCAGTTTTTTTCCGTCATTTCACAAAAAAAAGTTGTATCAGAAATATGGTTCATTAATTCACGGAAAATTGCACTTGAATTTCAGAAATTTCTTTGGCGCAGTAGAAAATTTGCAAAGATGCGTTGGGAACTTTCTTGTTCTTTCTGGATTTCGTTTTAAGGTTCATTTCTCTTCGTGCTTTTTTCTTCTACTCTTGAGTTTTTATTAATATAAATCATAAGTTTCTATCCTCAAATACAGAATTTTTCCGGCGTAGAAAAGAATCAATGAAATTCAGAGTTTATTTCCGTCATTTCACAAAGAAAAAAAGTTGTATCAGAAATATGCTTCATTAATTCATGGAAAATTGCTCTTGAATTTCAGAAATTTCTTTGGTGCGGTAGAAAATTGCCTGGTGCTCATTATAACCAAAGATTCGTTGGGAACTTTCTTGTTCTTTCTGGATTTCGTTTTAAGGATCATTTCTCTTCGTGCTTTTTTCTTCTACTCTTGAGTTTTTATTAATATAAATCATAGGTTTCTATCCTCAAATACAAACTGGTGTTTGTTGGTATAAGGGTGGCACGTTCCCAAAGCGATTTATTTAAAAATTGCAGCAGACGTTGAACATTTTTCCCCCTCCTTTCTTTCTCGGTTAATCAAAAATAAAACAAACGAAAAGAGAACGAGCCAAGTGATATCTGGCAGCATGTGTTGCCCACACCGAGTTTCCTCTACGCTCTGTTGAACTTCTTGCTGTATTTAGATGTAATGAGGCCCAAAACGATCCGCGTGAGTGACCTACCCTCTCCCGTAAGGAGGGGGAAAAAACTTAGAATTGAAAAGAGTCCTGTTAAACTAAGGATAATGTTTAGTAATTATTCATTCTTACTTATAGCTGCTGGAAAAAAATGACTTTAGGATATGAGATCTAATAATAGAAATATCATAGAAATTCATCACATTTTTTATATGATATCTCTAACCGTATCAGAGCGAGAAAAATGTGCATACAAAAAGGAAGCTTCAACTATATAGCTGGTTGTATGATGCCTGCAGAAATATTTGGCAGTAAAAATGCAGCCTTACGTCACATTGAAATATGCTGCTAATGACATTTCCTGTTGCTTTTCTTTTAACAGACCTCGAGATAACTATGATGGAATGATTAGGTAAGAATTTCTTCTCGAAATGAGACTTCAAACGCAGCTTCAATTCACTCATTAGTTTTACAGCGAAATAAAAATAACATTTAGCCAGCGTAATTTATCATCATTAACAAATAAATCAATTGGTGATTTGAATATGTGAAGATACGCTTGTTGACAGTAGAGCCTGTATAAATGAATAAATGGTGCTTAAATCCGCGTCCCATCAATGTAAGGGTCAGATAGCAAGTGGTGTGCAAACGCATTGCATCACCTGCAGAAACCGTGAATTTTTAAGTTTAACTCTTTGTTTAACTAACTAATTTTCATAATTATTTCATCATTTATATGCCATTAGATGATTGGAGACAAGGTGACAACATATCTCCGAAGCTCTTTAATGCCACATTGGAAAATGACTTTCAATCACTGAACTGGGAAAACAAAGGGATAAAGATTAATGGAGATTATCTAACCCACCTTCGTTTTGCTGATGACGTAGGTCATTTTTGCAACTACCCCATCAGAGCTGCAGAGTATGATCCAGGAACTTGCTGACAAGAGTAAAGAAGTGGGATTAAAAATGAACTTTCAGAAGGTAAAAGTGATGTACAATGTTTTTACAAGAAATGAAGATTTATCGATTGATGGAGAAAAGCTGGAGATAACAGACACGTACGTTTATCTTGGACAGCAGATATCAAGTGAGGGTCACATTGATGATGAAATTAATCGGCGTACAAAACTTGCGTGGAGAGCTTTTGGAAGAAACAGCATAATTTTCAAGAGCAATATGCCATTATGTCTTAAAAGAAAAGTGTTTGATCAATGCATCCTTCCAGTGCTTACGTATGGTGCAGAGACCTGGACCTTAACTGAAAGAGACATACAATAGCTGCAGACAACTCAAAGCAGCATGGAGAGGTGCATGCTTGGTGTAACCAGGAGAGATAAGAAGAGGAACTCGTGGATCCGAATAATGACAAGAGTGGAAGACATCATGATCAGAGTTAAATCCCTGAAATGGCAATGGGCTGGACATACTGCCAGAAAGACAGACCATCGATGAAGCACATCCGGCGCGTAACGGGAGTCGAACCCAGGGTCTTCCAGTTACGTGATGGAAGCACATCCGGCGCGTAACTGGAAGACCCTGGGTTCGACTCCCGGCGGCGGCCAATGATTAATTTTTCCGTGGCTCACTTATAAACGTGGAAAGAGCGAAGATCTTTGTTTGATGTTCCTGGTCCACGTTAAACGTCTGCATTAATTACTTAACAGTAGTCACTAAACACCTTGGATGGAATTCTTCATGCTTCAATCTCCTTACATACGCACTACTCAGATTCCTATTAAGGCGATTTTCCATTGCTTGGTTGTCAATGAGACATGCTGTTTTGTCGATTTAAGTTTACGATATCTTTGATTTGCAGTTAACAGGTGAATTGAGCCTCCTATCTGCCAAGCTTACCTTTCTGAGCACTGCACAGTGTGGCAAAGAATTTTTAAGACTGGGTCTGTAAAAGGAAATAGAAACAAGAAATTATAATTTGTTATGGTTTGTTATTCAAAATAAGTCCCTCCGGCTTCAATACACTTGTTACAGCGATTTAACAATGATTCGAATGCCTGTTCCAGTTCACTTTGCGGAATTGCCTCCAAAGCACGCGTCGAAGCTGTTTGTATGGTCGAAATATCATCAAAATAACGCCCTTTTAACGTCATTTTAAGTTTTGGGAATTAAAAAAAGTCGCAGGGTGCTAAATCAGGCGAATACGGTGAATGATTCAACACACAGACGTTATTTTTCGCCAAAAATCTACAAACAAGAAGTGAGGTGTGAGTGGGTGCAATATCGTGCAACAAACACCAACTGTTTTCATCCCGATATTCTGAACGAATGCGACAAATTCTACCCATCAAACGCCTCAAAACATTTAAATAAAACTCACCAGTAATTGTTTGCCCACTTGGAACAAATTCTTTGTGGATAATACCCTTACTATCGAAGAATGTAATGAGCATTGTTTTGATTTTCGATGAAACTTTTCTTGTTTTTTTGGCTTGTGGTGAGTTTTTTGACTTCCATTCCGCACTTTGTCGCTTTGTTTTAGGATCATATTGAAAACACCATGTTTCATCACCTGTAACAATCGATTTTAACAAGTTTGGATCATTTTCAGCGGCTGAAATGATGTCTCTGCAATGTGCACTTCTCCTTGATTTTTGCTCATTGGTTAACGTGTGTGGAACAAATTTAGCACAGACTTTTGTTTTGCCCAAATCTTCATGCAGGATGGTTCGAATCGTTTCTTTGTTGATGTTTAAAGACTCTTCCATCATTCTTAGTGACACACATCGATTGTTTGCCACGAAATCACGCACTTTTTCAATAATATCAGGTGTCCTAGATGAACTTGGTCTTCCGGTATGCTTATCATCTTCTAGCATACCTCTTCCGTCCAAAAAACGTTTGTGCCACAGGAAAACATTTGATCTACTTAAACAAAACTCACCGTAAACTTGTTTCTTCATTTGGTACGTTTCCGAGGCACTGTTACCAAGTTTTGCGTTAAATTTAATAACAGCCCTTTGTTCCATCTTAATAATTCAACATGAAATAAATTTTACTTCTCTAATGAACGGCCGTTTCGCTTGAGTTACTTTAACAACTGCGCAGTACTTTTGGCAGAAAGCAAGCAGGTGGTCACGGTTTATAACGCATTCGCGATTACACTGGTTGCGCCACCGTAGGCTGAAATCTAGCGCCAGTCTTAAAAATTATTTGACGCACTGTGTATGTCCTTCCTGGTTGTAGTGGATCTGGGCCTTCCACGGCAACGCATATTTTTAATATCACCAGTGTCTTTTACTTTCTTCAGTAGCCTAATAACCTAAGACTAGACGAAACCCGCCGGAATTAACGGTAAGTTTTTTGTTTTTTTTAAAGGAATAAACTAATATGAAACAACAAACGTAAACTTTATTTGATTGACAAATTAATTCAACCACTTCAGAAAAGACAATAGTCCCGGTTCGTGACTTTTTTTTTTTGACTGAAGGTTTAACGACCACCTTGAGCAACTAATAGGCTATAAGCAGTCGCCCGTCCCTAATTTAGGGTCACTGGTTCCAGGGAAGGGAGAGAGCCAGTGCCGTAAGACAAACACAACGTCCATACCTCACCGGGATTCGAACCCTGACCTTTTTTTGGACGAATGATCAGAGGCCATCGCTTAGACCACTACACACGCCACCAGGGCATCGTAACTATGGTGTTGACCAAAGACATTGAAGGAGAATTGTCTGGCAAAGAGTCAATTCTCCTCCAGTGTCTACCTCCGGCATTCTTTGAAAGCCGCCATTATTAAAAAACATCGAAGGAGAATAGATCGGCAATAGACTACCTCCGACATACATAGAAAGTCGCCATTACAGGAGTAACTAGTGTGTTGACCAAAGCCATTGGAGAAAAATACATTGAAGAGCAATTGAAATAGAGATACCTGTCTAGCAAGGTGTAGCACCACCTTTCGCACTGATGACGGCGTCGTTTCGTCTCGGCATGGACTCGACAAGACACCGGAAGCGTTGAGAAGCCATACGGATCCACGACCCCTGAACAAGCTTCCACAGTTCACGAAGATTTGATGGAGGGGGGTCAGAGCCTCGAACATCTCTCTCGATGGCATCCCAGATGTGCTCGATTGGATTGAGATCAGATGACATAGCTGGCCAAGGAAGCGAGGTCACGTCGGTGGAGTGTTCATTCAACCATTCGGATACAATTCGGGAGCTGCATTGTCTTGTTGCAGGATGAGTTCCCCAGTGGGATGTTGAAGACGCACAAACGGGAGCGAATGGTCGTCCAGGATATCCCGGTAATGTTGACCTGTGCGGAACGCTGTCACACGTACCAGGGGTCCCATTTCAGTCCACTAAAACAGTCCCCTGACGAGAATGCCAACCCCACCAGCTTGAAGAGTACCCTGCTGGCAAGAAAGATCAATCGCTTCATGTGGTTTGCTCCGTACTCGTATCCTGCCATCAGCATGTACCAACGTGAATCTCGACTCATCAGTCCAGGCAACATTTTTGCACATGTCTAGGGTCCAGTGGCGATGTTCCCGCGCCCATGCTAATCTTTGCACCTTGTGATCTTTGCACCCAAGATGAAAGCAATGCTATGTGATGCAAAAGTGAAAACAATGCTATATGACGCAAAGTTGAGACCCATTCTAAAGGTGAAAGGAATGCTACGTGACGCAAAGCTGAAAGCATTGCTATTTGATGCAAAGGTGGGAGCAATGCTGTTATTCAAAGGTGAGAGCAATGCTATGTGACGGAAAGTGAAATTAATGTAATGTGATACAAAGGTGAACGCAATGTAATGTAATGCAAAGGTGAAAGCAATGCTATGTGATGCAAAGTGAAAGCAGTGCTATGTGATGCAAAAGTGAAAGCAATGCTATGTGATGCAAAGCTGAAAGCAATGTTATATGATGCAAAGCTGAAAGCAATGCTATGTGATACAAAAGTGAAAGCAATGATATATGATGCAAACGTGAAAACAATGCTATATGACGCAAAGTTGAGAGCCATTCTAAAGGTGAAAGCAATGCTACGTGGCGCAAAGCTGAAAGCATTGCTATGTGATGCAAAAGTGAGAGCAACGCTGTTATTCAAAGGTGAGAGCAATGCTATGAGACGGAAAGTGAAATTAATGTAATGTGATACAAAGGTGAACGCAATGTAATGTAATGCAAAGGTGAAAGCAATGCTATATGATGCAAAGGTGAAAGCAATGGAATGTGATGCAAAAGTGAAAGCAATGATATGTGATGCAAAGTGAAAGCAACGCTATGTGATGCAAAGCTGAAAGCAATGCTATGTGATGCAAAGCTGAAAGAAATGCCATGTGATGCGATGCGAAAGCAATGCCATGTGATGCAAAAGTGAAAGCAACGATGAGTGAGCAAAAGTGAAAGCAATGCTATGTGATGCAAAGTGAAAGCAATGCTATGTGTTGCACAGGCTCTAGTTCACTTTTTGAATACTTGTTCTGCTCACTTCTTCGACAGCGATGGTGCTCGTTTGACCTGATTTAAGCCCATTTTCCTAAACCCGAGTTAATTCTTTCTAGTCGTTTAAAGGGTGAAAATTCCAAAGGAGGTGGTAGAAGGGTAAAACAGCCCCTTTCTGTAACTTCTGTCGCGAAGAAGCACACAAAATTTATTTACTAATTTGTCCGACAAAAGCACTTATTTTATTAATTTTGTGGAGATTATTCCACATTTTTTTTTTCGTTTTTCTCAATTTATACCAAGATCCGCAAGATTAAAAATTCCATCATTGAGAAAGATTGCAAATGATTATAAATGAGGGGGAAATGGTGATTTCTTAAGAGAAGGGGGAAATTAGATTCCGAACAAGAAAACTGCGTGACTTCAAATTAACAATTTAAGATTCAGCTCTTCGAAAGAGTTTTTTTTATTAAATCTGACAAGATATATTTATCTAATTAAAATAATCTAATATCGTTATGGCTTTACCGAGATATGAAATTTCTAATTAAGCTAATTATTTTACTGACATCGGGATTTTAACTTAAATGGAATTTTTTTCTCTCATAAGGAAATGCGTATATTTTACTTTGGTTTTGTATGTATAACTTCATTTCCGCAACAAAACTTATTGGAAAAATATTCTGCGTAATGAATAATTTAAATTGCATCTCTTTTTTTTTCAGTAGAAAACATAATAATCTGACGCGAAATGTCATAGAACATGATGTACTGTTTGAAGTACATTTCCATAATTGAGCTCGAATTTTAAATTTGTTCATGTCAGTGAGAAAGACGCATTTCTTATTTTTTTAATTAACATATGCTAAGGAAAATAAACACATCTTTAGGACTCAAATGTTCTTATTTTTTAATTCCCTTCCTATTTTGGTATTTACAGAGAGCAAAGGAGATGCAGCTATTATCAACAAGAAAGATGACACCGAATTTTTGGTTGTAATGAGTACGTTTTTGAACCATTTTAAAATTTAAAATTTACTGAATTTTAACTTTTATTAAAATTCAGGAAATTCAAAATTTTAAGATGTTTTTTGGAACCAATAAAAACTTTTAATTTGCTGAATTTAAAATAAAATAAAATTCAAAATTTTAATTCCGTAAATTTAAATATTGTAAATTTAAAATTTACTGGATTTTAATGACTGAATTAAAATTTACTGAATTTTATTTTTTATTAAAAATTCAGTAAATTTAAAATTTTAAATGTTTTTTGAACCAATAAAAATTTTAGATTTACTGAATTTTAATTTTTGGTTGTAATGAGCACGTTTTTTGAACCATTTGCGACATGAAAAATATATTTCAAAATCGATTTTCAGAAAATTTAAAAATTCAGTAAAAAAGAAAATACACTAACATCACGTCGGTAAATATTGTGCATAATTTAAAGTGCGTAATGAAAGAAGGGTTATTCACAGCAAATGGAATCAGTTGAAAAAAATTTTCACCGATTTCTGCCATGATTAAGATATCGAGAAATAGGAAAAGCTACCTTACGCATACTAGGAATAGAAAAGTATGTTAAGAAAATTAAGGCTGTTTTTGAATGAGTGTTAAAAGTTCATCACCTATCCTATATCGGCAATGTAAATTATTTTGTACACATTTTCACGAAGACTTGTAGTATCTGAAATTTTGAGCACAAATAACAAGTTAGTAAAATCATTCAATGCACTGATTAGGATACCCTTTTCAACATACCAGGAACCATTACTCAAGTTATTACTCAAGTTATGAAAATGATGGCTGTGGAATAAATCTTGTTTCTGTGCCCTGACGTTTGATCCCATTTCGATGATATTCAACAGAATTGGTTCAGTATATCTCCGGAACAACATACTGAAGTTTTGTCTCAATAGAAGCATTTTTAGTCAAGTTATGAGGATAATGGCTGTGGAATAAATCTCGCTCCTGTGTCCTCACCTTTGACACCATTTCGATTATATTACACAGAACCGGTTCAGTATAACTCCGTAACAACATGTTAAAGTTTTGTTGCGATCGAAGCATTTTTACGTAAGTTATGACGCATAAGGGCAATGGAATGGATTCCACTGCTATGTCCTGATCGTTTACTGCAGTTCGTCCAATAGTTGATTTAACTTTAGTGCAGTTTGTCCAATAGTTGATTTAACTTTAGTGCAGTTTGTCCAATAGTTGATTTAACTTTAGTGCAGTTTTTACCAATATTTGATTTAAGTTTAGTGCAGTTTGTCCAATAGTTGATTCAGCTTTAGTGCGGTTTGTCCAATAGTTGATTTAAGTTTAATGCGGTTTGTCCAATAGTTGATTTAACTTTAGTGCAGTTTGTCCAATAGTTGATTTAACTTTAGTGCAGTTTTTACCAATATTTGATTTAAGTTTAGTGCAGTTTGTCCAATAGTTGATTCAGCTTTAGTGCGGTTTGTCCAATAGTTGATTTAAGTTTAATGCAGTTTGTCCAATAGTTGATTTAACTTTAGTGCAGTTTGTCCAATAGTTGATTTAACTTTAGTGCAGTATTTACCAATATTTGATTTAACTTTAGTGCAGTTTTTACCAATATTTGATTTAAGTTTAGTGCAGTTTGTCCAATAGTTGATTCAGCTTTAGTGCGGTTTGTCCAATAGTTGATTTAAGTTTAATGCAGTTTGTCCAATAGTTGATTTAACTTTAGTGCAGTTTGTCCAACAGTTGATTTAACTTCAGTGCAGTTTGTCCAATAGTTGATTTAACTTTAGTGCAGTTTGTCCAATAGTTTATTTAACTTTAGTGCAGTTTGTCCAATAGTTTATTTAACTTTAGTGCAGTTTGTCCAATAGTTGATTTAACTTTAGTGCAGTTTATCCAATAGTTGATTTAACTTTAGTGCAGTTTGTTAAATAATTGATTTAACGTTTGTGCAGTTTGTCCAATAGTTGATTTAAGTTTAGTGCAGTTTGTCCACTAGTTGATATAAGTTTAGTGCCGTTTGTCTAATAGTTGATATAAGTTTAGGGCAGTTTGTACAATAGTTGATTTAACTTCAGTGCAGTTTGTACAATAGTTGATTTAACTTCAGTGCAGTTTGTACAATAGTTGATTTAACTCTAGCTTCAAATCGTTTGAATTCGAAGCAAATAGAGAACTATGAAAGTCATTTAGCAAACTTTTAGTTACATCATTTGTTTCATGGCTGAAAAAAAAGTCGCTATCTCAGTTCTCTCAAGATTGGAACACACCGAATTACGTATAATAAAATCAAAGAACACTATAGTTTTGAAAATCTGAATTCAAATTTAACGTATATTTGTACGAAACGTTTAGGTGAATTACGTGTAACCGAATTCAAAAAGCGTTAGGAGCTACCGTAAAATATTAAGAATACCTCAGAATTACTTTTAAAACTGAAATATGTTTTAACCGATACTCCACAGTAATTATTGAGTTATCGGAAGAGTCATGACGTATTTCAGTCATGTCTTGCAAAGGTCATTTATTGATAGAAAGAACAAAGATCAATCAATGATATAATGCCCGTTTTGTTCGATAACCTTTCGCCACCTTTCAGTGAGCTGCAGAATGCCTCGTTCATAGAAGGACCTGTCTTTCGTGGTGAAAAACTGTACAAGGTGCTGATTTACAGCTTCATATGAATTGAACGTTATACCACGCAAGAACTGTTGAAGAGAGCGAAACAGGTGGAAATCTGACGGCGCAAGGTCAGGCGAGTATGCTGGTTGTGGCAACACATCCCACCTAAGCTCCAATAATTTTTGGATGGTGATCAAACTTGTGTGTGGTCTCGCGTTGTCGTGATGGAACACAACACCTTTACGATGAACGAGCTCTGGACGTTTTTGGATGATGAATTCATTCAAACTGTGCAATTGCCAACAGACAGTACACATTCGAATTGATTGTTTGATTCCGTGGTAGGAGCCCGAAAAACACGACACCTTTAAAATCCCACCACACTGAGACTAGAACCTTCCGCCGATGAATGTCTGCTTTGGATGTCGTTTGAGGCGAAGCAGCACGTCGGGACCAAGACCGTTTGTGCAGCACATTGTTGTACACAATCCACTTTTGGTCACCAGTTATCAGTCGCTTCAAAAAAAGATCGTTTTCCTGACGTTTAATGAGCATATCGCAGATGTTCATACGCGCCGTCAATTGAGCTCTTTGAGTTCATGAAGAACCCACACATCGAGCTTGCTTACGTATCCCAGCTTTTTCAGGTGGTCGTAAACGCTTGAATGATAGATGTGCAATGTGTCTGCAAACTCTCGTGTCGTGTAACGTGGGTTTGACTAGATCAACGCCTTGATTTGGTCGTCATCAACCTCGGTGGGCCTCCGCGAACAAGGACCACCGTTTAGGTCAAAATCACTAACACGGAATTTTGCGAACCACCGCTGGCACTGATGTTCTTGTAGAGCATTATCACCGTACACTTTGCGCAACTTTTCACGAAGCTTGACGCTCGTTCTTCCCTTTACGGAAATAAAACACTAAAATATGGCTAAAATGCACAGTTTGGTCTTCCATCTTCAACTTGGTGTCAAATCTCCGCAAATCAACCAAATCGCTCACTATTCCTTTTAGACTGCAGGTAGAACTGGCGCCTGTCAGATGCCATAGCGATAACAGAGCTGCGCATGCCTCAAGTACTTCCAAAAACGCCCATCCGCCATCGGGTGCCAAAATACGTCATGACTTTTCCGACAACCCAATAGTAACGTATACCATAACCTTTGGCACTTCACGGTTCAACATCCCATTTTGAGCGTGGTTTGTTTCAGCCAAATAATATCTAACGAGAAGAAGTTAAGGCTCAACGAGACGTAACTAACGCAGCCATATTTTCAGGAAAAACATGCAGTGCACAGAAGCCAACATACAGGCTGATGCCGGAGCAGACTGCGCATGCGTATTTCTGTTGACTTCAATTTCTTTGGGTAAAGAACAGTCAGCCGTCAGCAGAGCTACTCAGACAGACACATAGCATGTGATTGTAACCTTCTTGGTAGCATAATCACCTCGCAAATCGGATATGTCAGTTTTGTTACGCCAACCGGGTTAGTTAAGGCTTTTGTTTGTTCTTCAGTTTTTCAGAAATATTTTCAGTAATGCCAAATACTAGGGAATGTCTGCATTTTGTACGGATCCTAGGCCTAACTGTAATATTTGCTTTAACCGTTAGATATTCTTTGGCTTCACTGCCGTAGCCTCCCCTAACGTGTTATTGCTCCTGAATGTTAACTTTCCCGCAGAGTATATTATCTCTTAAGAAGTGGTGGCGCTGTTGCCGCCTGTTTTACTTTATCTCTATGAGAGTTGACCTTCTTTAAGCGTTAGATATTCTTTGGCTTCACTGCCGTAGTCTCCCCTAACGTGTTTTGCTCCTGAATGTTAACTTTCCCGCAGAGCATATTATCTCTTAAGATGTGGTGGCGCTGTTGCCGCCTGTTTTACGTTATCTCTATGAGAGTTGACCTTCTTTAAGCGTTAGATATTCTTTGGCTTCACTGCCGTAGTCTCCCCTAACGTGTTTTGCTCCTGAATGTTAACTTTCCCGCAGAGCATATTATCTTTTAAGATGTGGTGGCGCTGTTGCCGCCTGTTTTACGTTATCTCTATGAGAGTTGACCTTCTTTAAGCGTTAGATATTCTTTGGTTCAGATATGAGCGCAATTTTAAAATTGTTTCATCGTTAAATAGTTGCTAGAATTCGTTCACCGCTGAGTTCGTTTTACAATGCAACTGCTTTCTTTCATCGAAGAACTGACAGAATTTTTTCCTCTGGGAATTTACGTGGTGTTTGATCATCGCAATTTTCCCGTGTTTACCACGAAGGAAGATTCGTAAAGACTGTTCCCCAAAATTGCCACTGCGATACAAAAGAATATTCGTTCACAAATTTTGAAGACGACAATCCGGTTTTTGGCGTAAATGTGACAAGGATGGTTAGTCAGATAATATCCGAAAACTTGAAAATTTTCATCGTCCTGGAGCGGGACTCGAACCCGCGTCTCCAAGAAAACGCCCGGGTATGCTAACCACTACACCACCCAGAACGACTAAAATTGATCGGAAACTTGAAACTTGGTCGTTCTGGGTGGTGTAGTGGTTAGCATACCCGGGCGCTATCTGGGAGACGCGGATTCGAGTCCCGCTCCAGGAAGATGAAATTTTCAAGTTTTCGGATATTATCTGACTTACCATCCTTGTCACATTTACGCCAAAAATCGGATTGTCATCTTCAAAATTTGTATTATATGGCGTAATCCCGTATTTCTTTCATGAATATTTTTTTAGTAACCAGCCAGCTTTAATTTTCCCAATTATCCATAATTACCACGGCCGGTCTTTCTTGCCAATAACTTTCTGGAATATCGAGAAAGAAACTACAAGGAAACAACTCTTTTTTTCCCCGTCGAAATGTAAGCACTAAATAGTCATCTAAACAGGCAACATTACGTGAGTATATCCTCTTGAAATATGTTGATACACATTCTCGATGTTTTGGCGCCTTCTCTGAGCACTTCTTGTTTTCCTTGCGTCTTGAAAAACAACAACATAAAAGTTCCGCTGAATATGAAAGGATTCAAAACAGAAATTACTTTCTCGAGCGGGATTCTAATATCCATGCAAATGTTTCCAGAGTTTGATAGCCCATCCAGATGGCTCCAATTAGCATGCAACTAATATCGTGTTAACTTGTGCCAGACAGCAGGTGTTGCCGAATTCCAAATGCGATATCCAAGAAAAATTCAATTATTATAACGTAGTAAAAATTCTGGGACAACGATAATAGAATCTAATCCACTAATGTTAAACAACACCTTGTTGTAAAACAGTGAACAAATAAAACAGAATCTTCGTTTCAATAGTTTTTGCTGAAAACGGATGGGATAAATATTGTTTTTTTTTTGTTTTTTTTTATTGGAGGTTTAACGACCACCGTGAGCAACTCAATGGGCTATAAGCAGTCGCCCGTCCCTAATTTAGGGTCACTGGTTCCAGGGAAGGGAGAGAGCCAGTGCCGTAAGACAAACACAACATCCATGCCTCACCGGGATTTGAACCCGGACCCCTTTCCGACGAATGATCAGAGGCCATCGTTTAAACCACTGCGCCTCCATGGCGGCGTAAATATTGTTGCACCCTCGACGCTAGTCAATTGAACAAATACACGGTCGGGCCACATTATTGTGACCACCAGCTAATATCCAGAGTAATCGCCGTGTGCAGCGCGGACAGCAGCTAGACGGGCTGGGAGTGACTCAATAAGGTGCTGGAAGGTGCTCACAGGTATGTGGAGCCATGATGACTGCAGTGCATCTGACAGCTGCTGGAGGGGTCGTGGAGGAGGATCCACAGGGCGAACAACACGATCGAGGTGGTCTCACGGATGCTCAATTGGGTTTAAGTCTGGGGAAGTAGGTGGCTAGACAAGTACTTTGAAGTATTCGTCGTGCTCTTCCAACCACTCTCTGACATTTCTAGCCATGTCACACTACGTCGCATTGTCTTTCTGGAAGATCCCATCCGTCCCAGGGAAGACAATCAGCATGTATGGTTGGGTGTATGTAGTCTCCAAGGATATATTCATAACGAATTCGGTCCATACTGCCTTTCACAGGCATGAGTGGACTCAGAGAATGCCACGAAAACATCCCCCAGACCATAACGCTGCCCCCACCAAATTGTGTTCTTCCAGCAGTGGTTGAAGAGTGTTTGTTCTCCGAGGTTTCTCGCCTTATACGCCAACGTGCGTCCATCCGTTCGATGAAGCAGAAAACTTGACTCATCGGAGAAGGCAATCCTTTGCTAATCAGTGGAGGTCCAATTCCAATACTGCCGTGCAAATGTTAGCCTTTTCTGCCGATGCACCTTCGTTAGCATAAGTGCAGTGACCATTCGTCTGAATCGGAGACCCATACGCAGTAGGGTTCGCTTAACTGTCGTTTCAGACGCACTTCTGGTAGCCCCCTGGTTCATTCGGCCAGTGAATTGCTCCACTGTAGCGAATCGATCGGGCTTCATGCACCTTCGAAGTCGAAGTTCACTTCTCACAACAATGGCACATGGTTTTCCGCAGTTTCCACGTCGCTTATTCGCAATGGTGCCATATGTCCAATCACGATACAGTTTAACCACAGCAGCAGCACGCGAACAGTTCACAAACTGCGCTGTTTCAGAAATACTGCTACCTCTCCTCATAGTTTGGACAGGAAGATGTCAGGCACTGTCCGACGTCCCAGATGTAAACATCAGAATTTAGAATAATTATTTGTGAATTTTTTATCTCCGAAATTTTAATCATTGGCAAAAGAATTTAGCCTATAAAATTGGCAAACCAAAAAACTCCCGAAATTCATATTGCACCCATAAATTACTCATTCAACTTCAGCATTTGCACGAGATAACAGACATTTAATTACTTAACATGAAACAGAAAATGAAATGAAGACGTCTAATTAAAAACACCAGAGGAGATACCATGAGCAGTTTCTGCATGAAGAATGGTGTAACATCCCTCTAAACACCATATATATTCAGACCTATCAGTCTCCTATAAGTGGTTTATAAAATCTTTACTAAAGTTCTTTCAAACCGCTTGAAGGTAACACTGGACATGGCTCAACCGAGAAAACAAGCTGGATTCAGGAGTGGCTACAGCACAATAGATCATATCCACGTACTGAGAGAACTAATTGAAAGAGCGAGGGAATATGAACTTCCATTGTGCATGGCTTTTATCGATTATGAAAGGGCCTTTAATTCGGTGAAACCATCAGCAGCTACAATGGTTTTGAAATTCTGTGGTATTGAAGATGCATATATTAATATTATTGATAACATCTATGAAAATGCAAGTGCAAAGATTTGGCTGTTTGAAAATACAACACACATAAAAATTGGAAAGGGAGTGAGACAAGGTGACACCATATCTCCGAAGCTCTTTAATGCCACATTGGAAAATGTCTTTCAATCACTGAATTGGGAAAACAAAGGGATAAAGATTAATGGAGATTATCTAACCCACCTTCGTTTTGCAGATGACGTAGTCATTTTTGCAACTACCCCATCAGAGCTGCAGAGTATGATCCAGGAACTTGCTCGCAAGAGTAAAGAAGCGGGATTGAAAATGAACTTTCAGAAGACAAAAGTGATGTACAATGCTTTTACAAGAAATAAAGACGTATCGATTGATGGAGAAAAGCTGGAGATAACAGACACGTACGTTTATCTTGGACAACAGGTATCAAGTGGGGGTCACATTGATGAAGAAATTAATCGGCGTACAAAACTTGCCTGAAGAGCTTTTAGAAGAAACAGCACAATTTTCAAGAGCAATATACCATTATGTCTTAAAAGAAAAGTGTTTGATCAATGCATCCTTCCAGTGCTTACGTATGGTGCAGAGACGTGGACTTTAACTAAAAGAAACATACAAAGGCTGCAGACAACTCAAAGCAGCATGGAGAGCTGCATGCTTGGTGTCCCCTGGAGAGATAAGAAGAGGAACTCGTGGATCCGAAAAATGACAAGAGTGGAAGACATCATGATCAGAGTTAAATCCCTGAAATGGCAATGGGCTGCACATACTGCCAGAAGGGCAGATCATCGATAGACAGCCGAAATTTTAGATTGGATTCCGAGAGACAGAAAAAGACCCAGAAGAAGACCACATGGAAGATGGGTGGATGAAATTCGAAAGTGTGCGGGAGTGTCATGGAGGAGACTGGCACAAGAAAGACCGTTGTGGAAGAGGCTTCGAGAGACCTTCGTCCAGCAGTGGATTGATAATGGTTGACAATGATGATGATGATGATGATATTACCTATATACCAAATGCTTCCTATCAGCTCAAAAACGCGCTCAAGGAGATGAACCTCGGTGTTCGGATCAGATGTCCGACATCTCTTTTTTTTTTCTTTTTTTTTTTTTTTTTGATTGTAGGTTTAACGACCACCGTGAGCAACTGAATAGGCTATAAGCAGTCTCCCGTCCTTTCTTAAGGGTCAGTGGTTCCAGGGAAGGGAGACAGCCAGTGCCGTAAGACAAACGCAACATCCCTACCTCACCGGGATTCGAACCCGGACACCTTTTGGACTCCGACATCTTTATATACTATGCTTAAGGGAAACACTGAGAAGTCCCCACCTTCCAATGAAACAGGCCATTCCTGTACTACACTGCCGGATAATTGCTAAGGACGGATGACAATAGCAACGACAGCAACCATAAAGTGGAAGGCAGGAAAATGTGGAAATTAGCATAAGTGCGGGATACAGTAAGACGTGTTGTGCGTATGCAAATTTTGGATTGCCGAACTTGTTCGTGACGTCATAGCGCTGATAAGAGATATAAAGGATTTGACGCGTATTGACCGTTCTTGTTCAAACGCAAAGTTGAAAGGGAAAGAATCAATTGACGAACTTGCAATTTTCAGTATGTCTTCCCGACATCACCTAGATGATTTTACGCGTGGCCGTATTATTGGCAAGATTGAAGAAGGGCGAAAAATAACAGATGTTGCCAGGGAGTTCGACGTCAGCCACAGTGTTGTTTCAAGGCTGTGGAAATCATTTCAAACAAATGGAGAGTGTAGCAAACGTCACGGGGGAGGTCGTGTTCGCAGTACGACACCTGCAGAAGATCGGTGCATAGTGCTATCAACAAAAAGACACCGGCGCAGCACAGCAAGTTAGGTAGCAAATCAGTTTATGGCTGTTACTGGCAAGCGGATCCCTCGAAAAACTGTCGCCAGACGTTTGCATGAAGGAGGACTATACGCCCGCCATCCTGTTGTGTGCAGCCCATTGTCCAGACTCACCGTACCGCCCGTTTGCAATGGTGCCATCAACATCGCAATTGGACTGATAACGACTGGTCTGCTGCCCTCTTCTCAGATGAAAGTAGATATAGTCTATCGTCTGATTGTCGACGACAACTGATCTGGCGTGATAGTGGTACTGCATATTGTCCAGCAAACACACAGGAAAGGGACCGATATCCGACATGTAGTGTCATCGTATCGGCTGGCATCATGATCAATGGCCGTACGTCCCTCTATGTGCTTCCAACTGGGACTATGACTGGCCAACGATACATTAATGATGTTCTGCTACCTCATGTTCGCCTGTTCTGTGGTGCTGTCGGTGATAGATTCATTTTCATGGACGACAACGCAACATGTCATCGAACAGTCGCTGTCCAGGAGTGTCTTGAGAGCGAGGACATTCAACGCCTCGTATGGCCAGCACGTTCTCCAGAGCTGAATCCCATTGAAAATGTGTGGGATGCTTTGGGGAGGAGTCTTGCTGGTCGCCAATGCCCTCCAATAAAGAAGGACACCCTCATCCGTGCACTGACAGAGGAATGGGATAAATTACCCCAACAGCTGCTTGATAATATTGTGCAAAGTATGACACGACGTGTGGAATCTTGCATCGCCCTCCATGGTGACCATATCTTGTATTGACATCTTACGCCGGAACGCCTGCGGACGGTAATTGCATTTTTCACGTTTACGTATTCTGCACAAAATGGCCTGTTTGTCCCTTGAACACGCTCCAAAGCCTTCTGGATTTCAGAGCACAATAAATTGTCTTTCTTGTAATGTCCTGGCATTCTGACATTATTTTATTTCACTTGGCATCCAACCCCACTTACTGTTTTATGCGCTATATAGCCGTTTATGATCCGTCCTTAGCAATTGTCCAGCAGTGTATATCCGGTCGGATCCGCCCGACACTACATTGGAATGACTAAACGCTCATTTAGATTTAGAGTTACCGAACATAAAAGGGACATAAAGAACGGCAAAGTAACTGCGGCCCTATCCAGAAAAGTCAAGTTAAAGTCCACTGCTCCAATGTGGGATGACGTAAAGAAATGAGCTTCCTACTCCACTCCAAAATCTACTGCCGTTCGCGAAACTTTGGAGATCGTAACCAACAGCGAGTCGTGCAATGATAACGTCTCACTGGTGTTGCCACGGGTTTGGAACCAGTTCTTCAAATAGTGATTGCCTGATAGCTTATGTCTTAAGTTAACAACTACGTAGGCTCGACACGAAGAAGTTTGGGTATCCGTGTCCAGGAGTACAAGTACGATATCCGAACCAACAGCAATAATACAGCATTATCAAGGAATGTAGTAAACGGAATGTTACAACCAGACTGGGAAAACATTCGACTAGTGGACAGTCCAGTACATATACATTCGCTGGATATCGTTGAAAGTATGTACACCGAAGCTTTAGGGGACAAATGCTGTAATGACTACTTGCCTGTGGACATCAAGAATTTGAAAAGAGCGTATTACCAACCTGAACTTTAAATTATAGTAACACACATTTACAATTCCAACAATGTATAAAATTGATCATAACTTGGTATTTGTAACGAGTCTTTGTATTGATATGTTAAACTAATAACTTCTGAAATTATACCCGTTACACTGTTATACACTGAAGAGCAATTGAATTAGAGACAACTGGCGTCATGCAAATGTGGCACTGTGGGCGGCCCTGTAAACAGAAACGACATGACGTATGCAGCGATCCGACAGTATAAGGAGTGATGCGACGGGAATCAGTAAGAGTCGGACGCAGTATGGGTAACACGAAGGATCTAAGCGCATTTGATCGTGGGCAAATTGTCGAGGCCCGACGAATGGATCACTCCATCTCGGAAGTCGTACAGGCACTGGGATTTTCACGAGCCACTGTGTCACTGGTGCACCGTGAGTACATCGAATCCGGTAAAACCATCCCTGCAAGTGCCAACTGCCGTGGACAAGAGCGTGTGGATGAGCGGGGTCATAGTCGGCTAGCTCGCATTGTAACAGCGGATAGACGGGCCACAGTGCAAGAAATCACTCCGTAATTTAACGCTTGTGTACAAAAACGTGTAAGCAGCCACACCATCCAGTACTATCTCATCGCTATACAGTACAGAAACCATCGTCTCACCAGGGTACCGCTGCTGACCGCACATCACAGGGTGTACAGATTAGCATGGGCGCGGGAACATCGCCACTTGACCCTAGACATGTGGAAAAATATTGCCTGGACTGATGCGTCGAGATTCACGTTAATACATGCGGATGGCAGGTTACGAGTACGGCGCAAACCGCATGAAGCGATGGATCCTTCTTGCCAGCAGGGTACTCTTCAAGCTGGTGGGGTTGGCATTCTCGTCTGGGGACTGTTTATGTAGACTGAAATGGGACCCCTGATACGTGTGACACCGTCCCTCACAGGCCAACGTTACCGGGATATCCTGAACGACCATTTGCTCCCGTTTGGGCGTCTTCAACATCCCACTGGGGACCTCATCCTGCAACAACACAATGCAGCTCCGGAATTGCATCCAAATGGTTGGATGAACACTCCACCGACGTGACCTCGCTTCCTTGGCCAGCTAGGTCATCTGACCTCAATCCCATCGAGCACATCTGCGATGCCATCGAGTGAGATGTTCGAGGCTCTGATTTCCCTCCATCAAACCTTCGTGAACTGTGGGAGCTTTTTCAGGGGTCGTGGATCCGTATGGCTTCCCAACGCTTCCGGTGTTTCGTCGAGTTCATGGGGAGACGAATCGCCGCCGTCATCAGGGTGAAAGGTGGTGCTATACGTTAATAGACAGGTATCTCTAATGCAATTGCTCTTTAGTGTAATGGCAACGGTCACGACCCATGCGACATTTGATGACTTATACACATAATGCATCGTTGCACTACTATATATAGGAGTACTGCATTGCCTCTGTTTCAGCTGATGATGGGGTAAATGTTACCCCGAAAGTGCTAGTGGAGTATTTTAACTATAAATATCTTTCGTATTTTATTAAATATTGTACAAAGACGGTGAGGTTTTCATTTCATTTGACGTATTGTGCGAAGTCATTCTTTTATCTTTAGTGACTGGCTCTTGGCTTGCCTACCATGATTCCGCGGACTAAACGAGCATATCGCCTCGTGTCTTTGAATACCTGATTACGTTCGCATCTATTCGTTATTGTCAAGTCAAGTCACCACGTTCGAATTGTTGAACCGTTCTATTATTCAGTTTGCAGTTAGCTGTTAACCTTCCTTGAGAAAGCCATCTGGTTGATGTGCGAAAGCTTGGGAACTTTTATTTCTATTCTACGCCAAGAAATTTCGGAACACTAGTATAGTTATACTACACTGCCAGAAAGTGAAAAAAGAACACCAAGAAGGAATTGGCGGACGATCATGAAATTTACATATGTTAATGGGGTCGAGATTACGTAGGTGTGATGTTAGTTTCGGGACCAACCGGTTAGCGCTTACGCCACAGCACGGCATAATATACAAATTATCGTCGGTGGTATTTAAGGAGTACGGCGAAGTGAATGTAATCAGTCGTCGGCGTACGAACACGTGCGAAGATCCTGAAGAAGCTGCAATGCCTGGACATGGAAGACGTGTACGATTTCAGCAGTTATCGGACTTTGAGCTAGGTCGTCTAGTCGGACTCCGCGAGGCCGGGTGGTCGTATTGTCGTATTGCTGGGCGAATTGGACGGGAAGTATCGGTGGTGGTACGATGGTGGCGTAGATGGTCCGAAGCATATTCCCACACGAGAAGACGTGGAACCGGGAGTCACACACGGACTGATGAGCGGACCGATCGTTGCATAAAAAGAGCAGCGTTGTCAAGCAGAACGTCCACTGCGATGCAAATCCGAGCTGTCGTTGTAACTGAGGTGACTGTGCGAACAATCCGCAACCGTCTACTGGATGCAGGACTATGTGCTCGTGTGCATCTGGCATGTGTCCCTCTGACTCCAGCCCACCGTCAGGAACAGCTGCAGTGGTGTCGCCAACGTCTGCACTGGAGAACGCAATGGCGATCTGTCGTGTTCAGCGATGAAAGTAGATTCTACTTGGGAGCCTCCGGTGGCCGTATCCGTGTTCGCAGACTCACAGGGGAGCGTCTCCACATTTCTTGCATCCGCCAGCGACACACAGGGCCTACACCTGGTATACTGGTGTGGGGAGCGATCAGCTATCACTCCCGTACACAACTAGTGTTTGTATCGGGTACGCTAAACAGCACCTCCTACATCAACAACATCATTCCGCCCGTTGTTGTGCCATTTGTAAGGTCGGTCCATCGTGGTGTTTTCCAGCAGGATAACGCACGCCCACACACGGCACGTGCAACGCAACATGCACTTCAGGGTGTGAGACAACTTCCATTGCCTGCACGTTCACTGGATTTGTCACCTATTGAGCACGTGTGGGATTTTATGGGACAACGACTTATCCGGTCTCCACGGCCAGCCACGACCATCCCCGATTGAGGCGTCCAGGTTGAGGATGCTTGGAACTCAATACCCCAAACTTACATCCAACATCTGTACGACAGACTCCATGCCAGAATTGCACAGTGTGACGCAGTTCATGGCGGTTCAATCTCGTACTAACCATGTTACATGGAAATGGTATTTTTCAGTTTACCAGCAAATACAGCTGTATTTTGCCATAATATTTTGATCACGTTATCCTCTGTATTCCGTTATTATGCTGTATAAATTTCGTTGGTATCAGACGTCTCCTTCTTGGTGTTCTTTTTTCACTTTCCGCCAGTGTATTTAAGTACAGTTAGTGTATTGTTCCTTGTTATTAATCACCATCGAGGATTTGTATGTGTTCATTCCAAGGAGGATTCAGGCGGTTTGGAACACCAAAGTTGGTCCCACACCCAATTAGGTACGTAAAATCTTCTTTTCCTAGGTGTTATTATTATTTTGTGCAACCACTGTATCTTGTTGGTGAGAAGAGTCACTGAAGTTTAGACTTAAAATACTTTTTTGTTTCGGAAAACTGACTTAATGACGTCAAAGTCAGACTTCAGATACGGGGCCCTTGTTCGAAATCTTCACTAAACGCTTTATCTCGCGCTCTCTTCTTGATAAACAAAATATTCCTGAAATTTTACGACACCCTTGAGTATCTGGTGGAGTTTTACGAATCGTATTTCTGTTTAGCCTTACAACTTTGAAAGAGAGTAGATAATTTTCTTAAAAATCCACTAGAGCAGCGGAGTTCCTTCACTTCGATTAATTTAGGTAAACTGCATTGCCGTGCCAATAGATATAATTCACTTCGGAATATTAGAGAATGGTTTTGGGTTTCTTTTCTTCAAGACGCTGTCGTTTATTAAGATATCAGAGACGTCTTTTCCTCCTTATCGATCGTAGAAGTAAAGGATTCAAAGTATTCCTTAATAAAAGACTCCGAATAAGTAAATCGCTGCGTTTTGGAGAACTTTTCCAGGAGAAGTTGAAATAAAGACTACCACGGAGAGAGATATATTTCCTTTATGTGCGCCGTTTGTCTTATAAATGTATTTCTCCTATTGTATCTCACAGAAGCTGGAGCTATTTCCAAGCAAAATCGTTTATTATAAGAGTAATCATTATCAATTTCATGCCGTTGTCTTTTCAGCTAGGCCACTGTACCACGGTATAACTGATTCCCTTTCCGAAAGACGAAGACAGGGGGAGCGAGCGTATTACGGTGAAGACAAATTACTGGTTATATTTTAAGGTAGCCAATTATTCTTTTGCACTTCTCGCAGCTCAGTAATCCGATTTTCTCTTGTTTCATTTTTTCCTTCTGTGGGTCTGTAACAAACGACAGAAAATGCACTGCCAAATATTCATAGCATATATAACGAAGTAAATTTCTCCGTCATTTCTGGTCTACGCCGGGAATCGAACCCGAGTCCGCTTATTCCGGAACAAACAGCTCTACCAACTGATCTACGCAGACCTTCATTCTGACTGCTATCTGCCTTTATGTCGTGTGCGTCCTGCTGGCAGGTACGTCACATCTACCCTCCCCCCCCCGAAAGAGGATTATAACGAAATAAATTTCTCCGTCATTTCTGGTCTACGCCGGGAATCGAACCCGAGTCCGCTTATTCCGGAACAAGTCGCTCTACCCACTGAGCTACGCAGACGTTCATTTTGAATGCTATCTGCCTTTATGTCGTGTGCGTCCTGCTGGCAGGTACGTCATACACCCACCCCCGAAAGAGGGCCGGGGCATGGCCCACGGGTCAGCCGTGACCATTAATCGTTGCAGGCAGCCATCCACTGTAGAAAGTGCACTTGAGAACTCCCAGTCAATATGGTGTGTATAATGCAACGTCACACACATTTATTTTTCGAAGCGCTGGAGAAGGGATTCTCTGATTTTTCCTATCTCGCGGTGTGGAAAGAACATCACACCATTGCGAGATTTTGAACGGTCGGGTCATCCGGATAGTTCCGGCGCCATTATAACGAAGTAAATTTCCCCGTCATTTTTTGTCTACGCCGGGAATCAAGCCCGAGTCCGCTTATTCCGGAACAAGTCGCTCTACCAATTGAGCTACGCAGACGTTCATTCTGACTGCTATCTGCCTTTATGTCGTTTGCGTCCTGCTGGCTGGTACGTCACACATATTTGAATATACGTACAAGGTGTCCATAAATGATGTATACTAGAGATGAATTCGGGCTCAATTTTAGGAGCCCGGGTCCGGCCCGCTGTCGTTGATTACATGTGTTTGCTGAGCCCCGGCTCGCCAGGGTGCGGATGCTTGGAAAATTTTGCTTATCAAGGCTTGCATGTATGCATTATACACTGGCCAAAGATATGGCCGAAGCAAGGATCCCGTATTTCATTCATTGATATTTTGTGCCTCTGGGCAATCATGGGAATGAATTCTAAACCTCCAGATTAGCTATACATGAAAACCGGTTGCATGGGAATGAATTCTAGACCTCCAGATTAGCTATACATGAAAACCGGTTGCATGGGAATGAATTCTAAACCTCCAGATTAGCTATACATGAAAACCGGTTGCATGGGAATGAATTCTAAACCTCCAGATTAGCTATACATGGACACCGGTTACATGGGAATGAATTCTAAACCTCCAGATTAGCTATACATGAACACCGGTTGCATGGGAATGAATTCTAAACCTCCAGATTAGCTATACATGGACACCGGTTACATGGGAATGAATTCTAAACCTCCAGATTAGCTATACATGAACACCGGTTACATGGGAATGAATTCTAAACCTCCAGATTAGCTATACATGAACACCGGTTGCATGGGAATGAATTCTAAACCTCCAGATTAGCTATACATGAACACCGGTTGCATGGAAATGAATTCTAAACCTCCAGATTAGCTATACATGAACACCGGTTGCATGGGAATGAATTCTAAACCTCCAGATTAGCTATACATGAACACCGGTTGCATGGGAATGAATTCTAAACCTCCAGATTAGCTATACATGAACACCTGGTTGCATGGGAATGAATTCTAAACCTCCAGATTAGCTATACATGAACACCGGTTGCATGGAAATGAATTCTAAACCTCCAGATTAGCTATACATGAACACCGGTTGCATGGGAATGAATTCTAAATCTCCAGATTAGCTATACATGAACACCGGTTGCATGGAAATGAATTCTAAACCTCCAGATTAGCTATACATGAACACCGGTTGCATGGGAATGAATTCTAAACCTCCAGATTAGCTATACATGAACACCGGTTGCATGGGAATGAATTCTAAACCTCCAGATTAGCTATACATGAACACCGGTTGCATGGAAATGAATTCTAAACCTCCAGATTAGCTATACATGAACACCGGTTGCATAGAAATGAATTCTAAACCTCCAGATTAGCTATACATGAACACCGGTTGCATGGAAATGAATTCTAAACCTCCAGATTAGCTATACATGAACACCGGTTGCATGGGAAATGAATTCTAAACCTCCAGATTAGCTATACATGAACACCGGTTGCATGGGAATGAATTCTAAATCTCCAGATTAGCTATACATGAACACCGGTTGCATGGGAATGAATTCTAAACCTCCAGATTAGCTATACATGAACACCGGTTGCATGGGAATGAATTCTAAACCTCCAGATTAGCTATACATGAACACCGGTTGCATGGGAATGAATTCTAAACCTCCAGATTAGCTATACATGAACACCGGTTGCATGGGAATGAATTCTAAATCTCCAGATTAGCTATACATGAACACCGGTTGCATGGGAATGAATTCTAAACCTCCAGATTAGCTATACATGAACACCGGTTGCATGGGAATGAATTCTAAACCTCCAGATTAGCTATACATGAACACCGGTTGCATGGGAATGAATTCTAAACCTCCAGATTAGCTATACATGAACACCGGTTGCATGGGAATGAATTCTAAATCTCCAGATTAGCTATACATGAACACCGGTTGCATGGGAATGAATTCTAAACCTCCAGATTAGCTATACATGAACACCGGTTGCATGGGAATGAATTCTAAACCTCCAGATTAGCTATACATGAACACCGGTTGCATGGGAATGAATTCTAAACCTCCAGATTAGCTATACATGAACACCGGTTGCATGGAAATGAATTCTAAACCTCCAGATTAGCTACACATGAGCACCGGTTGCATGGGAATGAATTCTAAGCCTCCAGATTAGCTATACATGAACACCGGTTGCATGCGAATGAATTCTAAACCTCCCGATTGAACACTGGTTGCATGGAAATGAATTCTAAACCTCCAGATTAGCTATACATGAACACCTGTTGCATGGAAATGAATTCTAAACCTCCAGATTAGCTATACATGAACACCGGTTGCATGGGAATGAATTCTAAACCTCCAGATTAGCTATACATGAACACCGGTTGCTTCGACTAGCGAATCCTGTGATGGTTATATTCAAATCAATGGGAAACCTGAGTCTTGGTCGTTCTGAGTGGTGTAGTGGCTAGCATACTCGGGCGCTATCCGGGATGCGCGGGTTCGATTCCTGCTTCAGGACGATGAAGTTTTCGGATATTATCTGACTTAACATCCAGTTCAGGGATTTAGCGACCAGTGTGAGCATTTCTATGAGCGGTAAGCAGTCACCTGTCCGTAATTTAGGACCACTGGTTCCAGGTAAAGGAAGAAGAGCCAGTGCCATGAGGCAATCCACCACGGGATTCGAACCCGGATCATCTCAGACAAATTATCAGAAGCCAGAGCTCGAACCACGGCGCCATAGGGACGGCAAAGTTCCATTTTTAATTTTTTTCTTTTATCACTAAAAATCAACATTTTTTTCAAAATCATATTCGGTGAAACTCAGAGCTGGCATTTCGAAGACGCTCTGAACATTTGCTTAAAATAAACGCTAGCATTTTAGAGAAGCAAAATTTCATTTAAAGCACACATTCCGCGAAGAAGTATTCCCGCGTCTTCAGCTCTTCTGGGGAAAAATAATCACCTAACCGTCTGTTTTAATCATAATCCTCAGCATTCAGGATTTTTGGGATTAAATGAGGCAGCGTTAAGTTATCGATCTCGTTCGTGAACGCAACGTAGTCGGCATTTTGTAAGGACGCTGGTGTGGAATAACCAACTGATTTCTTCTCTAGAATGTAACGAACAACTTCAAATCATCCGCAACCGAAGAACTTCTATCTTTTAGCTGGAACCAAAGTTAGAGCAAAAGACATTTTCTCGAAAACAGGTAAAAAAAATCTCTCCCTTGTTCGTGTTTTCTCAGGGAGAAAGATCTTATGGTCACCTTCCATTATTACTCCACACACGTGCTCCAAGGCGTTTTCACATCGAAAAGAAGCGAATGTCTTTTGATCCCTCTGCAACGAATTTTTTGGGAAGAAATTGGGATTTCGCCGATTTCATTTTTACTTCGTAGATTTATTTTCTTTGGCAACGCATCAAACATGTTCTGTGGAGGAAAAGAACTTTTTTTTTCTCTTTCTCTCTCTCCTTTCTTACACTGTCGTTCACACGAAGCACTCAGAATTACTTTACTTTTCTTAGCACGATGTTCGAAAAGAGCTTATGTATTTATTCAAGACCTTAACATTTCAACAGGCGAATGTTCAGCAGGTGCCGTCGTATACAGAATTGGAAACCGATCAAAAATTCTGGACCCGGACGTTACATAACTGGGCCCGAACCTGAGCTGGACAAATCTACTTTCAACTACAAATTAGAAACTCAATTTATAATTATACATATAATCATCTATACATATTATAAAATAAAGTCCCCGGTAGGCGTCTGTATGTTTGTTCGGGCTAATCTCGAGAATCGCTGTCTATCTATACATAGTATAACATAAAGTCCCAGGTAGGCGTCTGTATGTTTGTTCGGTCTAATCTCGAAAATCGCTGTCTATCTATACATAATATAAAATAAAGTCCCGGTAGGCGTCTGTCTGTTTGTTCGGTCTAATCTCGAAAATCGCTGTCTATCTATACATAGTATAAAATAAAGTCCCCGGTAGGCGTCTGTATGTTTGTTCGAGCTAATCTCGAGAATCGCTGTGTATCTATACATAGTATAAAATAAAGTCCCCGGTAGGCGTCTGTCTGTTTGTTCGGGCTAGTCTCGAGAATTGTTGTCTATCTATACATAGTATAACATAAAGTCCCCGGTAGGCGTCTGTATGTTTGTTCGGTCTAATCTCGAAAATCGCTGTCTATCTATACATAATATAAAATAAAGTGCCGGTAGGCGTCTGTCTGTTTGTTCGGTCTAATCTCGAAAATCGCTGTCTATCTATACATAGTATAAAATAAAGTCCTTGGTAGGCGTCTGTCTGTTTGTTCGGTCTAATCTCGAAAATCGCTGTCTATCTATATATAGTATAAAATAAAGTCCCCGGTAGGCGTCTGCATGTTTGTTCGAAGTAATCTCAAGAATCGCTGTCTGTCTATACATAGTATAAAATAAAGTCCTTGGTAGGCGTCTGTCTGTTTGTTCGAGCTATTCTCGAGAATTGCTGTCTATCTATACATAGTATAAAATAAAGTCCCCGGTAGGCGTCTGTATGTTTGTTCGAGGTAATCTCGAGAATCGCTGTCTATCTATACATAGTATAAAATAAAGTCCTTGGTAGGCGTCTGTCTGTTTGTTCGGGCTAGTCTCGAGAATTGCTGTCTATCTATACATAGTATAAAATAAAGTCTTTGGTAGGCGTCTGTCTGTTTGTTTGGTCTAATCTCGAAAATCGCTGTCTATCTATACATAGTATAAAATAAAGTCCCCGGTAGGCGTCTGTATGTTTGTTCGAAGTAATCTCGAAAATCGCTGTCTATCTATACATAGTATAAAATAAAGTCCTTGGTAGACGTCTGTCTGTTTGTTCGAGCTATTCTCGAGAATTGCTGTCTATCTATACATAGTATAAAATAAAGTCCCCGGTAGGCGTCTGTATGTTTGTTCGAGGTAATCTCGAGAATCGCTGTCTATCTATACATAGTATAAAATAAAGTCCTTGGTAGGCGTCTGTCTGTTTGTTCGGGCTAGTCTCGAGAATTGCTGTCTATCTATACATAGTATAAAATAAAGTCCCCGGTAGGCGTCTGTATGTTTGTTCGAGGTAATCTCGAGAATCGCTGTCTATCTATACATAGTATAAAATAAAGTCCTTGGTAGGCGTCTGTCTGTTTGTTCGGGCTAGTCTCGAGAATTGCTGTCTATCTATACATAGTATAAAATAAAGTCCTTGGTAGGCGTCTGTCTGTTTGTTCGGGCTAGTCTCGAGAATTGCTGTCTATCTATACATAGTATAAAATAAAGTCCCCGGTAGGCGTCTGTATGTTTGTTCGAGGTAATCTCGAAAATCGCTGTCTATCTATACATAGTATAAAATAAAGTCCTTGGTAGGCGTCTGTCTGTTTGTTCGGGCTAGTCTCGAGAATTGCTGTCTATCTATACATAGTATAAAATAAAGTCCTTGGTAGGCGTCTGTATGTTTGTTCGAGGTAATCTCGAGAATTGCTGTCTATCTATACATAGTATAAAATAAAGTCCTTGGTAGGCGTCTGTCTGTTTGTTCGGGCTAGTCTCGAGAATTGCTGTCTATCTATAAATAGTATAAAATAAAGTCCCCGGTAGGCGTCTGTATGTTTGTTCGAGGTAATCTCGAGAATCTCTCTCTATCTATACATAGTATAAAATAAAGTCCTTGGTAGGCGTCTGTCTGTTTGTTCGAGCTATTTTCGAGAATTGCTGTCTATCTATACATAGTATAAAATAAAGTCCCCGGTAGGCGTCTGTATGTTTGTTCGAGGTAATCTCGAAAATCGCTGTCTATCTATACATAGTATAAAATAAAGTCCCCGGTAGACGTCTGTATGTTTGTTCGAGGTAATCTCGAGAATCTCTGTCTATCTATACATAGTATAAAATAAAGTCCTTGGTAGGCGTCTGTCTGTTTGTTCGAGCTATTTTCGAGAATTGCTGTCTATCTATACATAGTATAAAATAAAGTCCCCGGTAGGCGTCTGTATGTTTTTTCGAGGTAATCTCGAAAATCGCTGTCTATCTATACATAGTATAAAATAAAGTCCCCGGTAGGCATCTGTATGTTTGTTCGAGGTAATCTCGAGAATCGCTGTCTATCTATACATAGTATAAAATAAAGTCCTTGGTAGGCGTCTGTCAGTTTGTTCGAGCTATTCTCGAGAATTGCTGTCTATCTATACATAGTATAAAATAAAGTCCCCGGTAGGCGTCTGTATGTTTGTTCGAGGTAATCTCGAGAATCGCTGTCTATCTATACATAGTATAAAATAAAGTCCTTGGTAGGCGTCTGTCTGTTTGTTCGAGCTATTCTCGAGAATTGCTGTCTATCTATACATAGTATAAAATAAAGTCCCCGCTAGGCGTCTGTTTGTTTGTTCGGGCTAATCTCGAGAATCGCTGAACAGATTTTGATGCAGGTTTCGACATTCCATAGAGCATTTGTCGAGGAACGTTTAGGTGCATGAAATCTATGACAAAAGGGAGTCGAGCAGTAACGATTTTAGTGACAAGTCAAAGAAACAACCGCCGTCCACATTCTTCCGTGGCTTCCACTGCCTAAACAACGATGCGCGGCGACTGGTTTACGAAACTTTTTTGCTCATTGGGAAAATGACGCGAGGTGCATGAGCGGCGGCCGGTCTGACAGCATTTAAGGCCACAGACTAAATGCGCAGTTACATCGGACGCTTAAAGATATGGTTTATCGGCGCTCGCATAGACTAAATGCGTAGTTGTTTTCGTCCACACGTATGTATCTCTGTAATTAAAATTTAAATATTGTATTAACTTTAAGCAGAGACGAAAATCTAATATTGGTTGAAGTACATCGGACGCTGAAGGAATTTGTTTATCCCGTCATAATGAAACTTTCCCAGAAACATAATTTCGATAAGTAAATGACAGACAAAGAATGCCTTTACAAAGAGAAAGACAGTCGCTTGTTTAACGCAATAATCGCCTCTCTTTAGATTAGCCGTAAATTCTAAATTACTACCGTGCGAAGCCGGGCCGGGTCGTTAGTCTGTACACTGAAGAGCAATTGAATTAGAGATACCTGTCTAGTAACGTGTAGCACCACCTTTGGCCCTGAGGACGGCGGAGATTCATCTCGGCATGGATTCGACAAGACACAGGAAGCGTTGGAAAGCCATACGGATCCACAACCCCTGAACAAGCTCCCACAGTTCACGAAGATTTGATGGAGGGGGTCAGAGCCTCAAACATCTCTCTCGATGGCATCCCAGATATGCTCGATAAGATTTAGGTCAGGTGACCTAGCTGGCCAAGGAAGCGAGGTCACGTCAGTGGAGTGTTCATCCAACCATTCGGATACAATTAGGGAGCGATTGTCTTTCTGCAGGATGAGGTCCCCAGTGGGATGTTGAAGACGCACAAATGGGAGCAAATGGTCGTCCGGGATATCCCGGTAACGTTGACCTGTGAGGGACGATGTCACACGTACCAGGGGTCCCATTTAAGTACACGTAAACTGTCCCCAGACGAGAATTCCACCCCCACCAGCTTGAAGAGTACCCTGCTGGCAAGAAGGATCCATCGCTTCATGTGGTTTGCGCCGTACTCGTATCCTGCCATCCGCATGTACAAACGTGAATCTCGACTCGTCAGCCCAGTCAACATTTTTCCACGTGACGATGTTCCCGCGCCCATGCTAATATTTGCACCCTGTGATGTGCGGTCAGCAGCGGTACCCTCGTGGGACGATGGCTTCTGTACCTTATAGAGAGGAGATTGTTCTGGATGGTGTGGCTGCTTATACGTTTTTCTGAAACAGCGTTAAATTGCCGAGTGATTTCTTGCACTGTGGGCCTTCTATCCGCTGTTACAATGCGAGCTAGCCGACGATGACCCCGCTCATCCACACGCTGTTGTCCACGGCAGTTGGCCCTTGCAGGGATGGTTTTATCGAATTCGGTGTACTCACGGTGCACCCGTGACACAGTGGCTCGTGAAAATTCTAGTGCCTGCACGACTTCCGAGATGGAGTGACCCATTCGTCGGGCCCTGACAACTTGCCCACGATCGAATGCGCTTAGATCTTTCGTCTTACCCATACTACGCCCGACTTTTACTGATATGTCGTTTCCGTTTACATGGCCGTCCACAGCGCCAGCGCCACATTTGCATAACGCCAGCTGTCTCTTATTCGATTCCTCTTCAGTGTATATACATGTATGTATATTTATACTATCTACCAACAAGTAATTGGACACCCCTGCAATCGACGATATCTGCGGTCCTGATACACGTCACGGCCGCCGCCGATAAATATCATGTGGGAAACAACGACGAAACCAGTCGCATGAAAGATGCCACGCAGTTCGGAGCTCTCTGATTTCGAGAAAGGTGTAATCGTCGGGTATCACAGAAATGTCCGATCCATACGTGACATATCCAGCGAGCTGAAGTACCCAAAATCGACAGTGGCTTACGTGATTGGCAAGTGGAAGATGAGAGGTGACTGTCGGAATGTGCCACGACCCGACAGACATACAAAAAGAAGTACCCAAAATCGACAGTGGCTTACGTGATTGGCAAGTGGAAGATGAGAGGTGACTGTCATCTTCCACTTGCCAATGACACAGTGCACCCGTGACACAGTGGCTCGTGAAAATTCTAGTGCCTGCACGACTTCCGAGATGGAGTGACCCATTCGTCGGGCCCTGACAACTTGCCCACGATCGAATGCGCTTAGATCTTTCGTCTTACCCATACTACGCCCGACTTTTACTGATATGTCGTTTCCGTTTACATGGCCGTCCACAGCGCCAGCGCCACATTTGCATAACGCCAGCTGTCTCTTATTCGATTCCTCTTCAGTGTATATACATGTATGTATATTTATACTATCTACCAACAAGTAATTGGACACCCCTGCAATCGACGATATCTGCGGTCCTGATACACGTCACGGCCGCCGCCGATAAATATCATGTGGGAAACAACGACGAAACCAGTCGCATGAAAGATGCCACGCAGTTCGGAGCTCTCTGATTTCGAGAAAGGTGTAATCGTCGGGTATCACAGAAATGTCCGATCCATACGTGACATATCCAGCGAGCTGAAGTACCCAAAATCGACAGTGGCTTACGTGATTGGCAAGTGGAAGATGAGAGGTGACTGTCGGAATGTGCCACGACCCGGCAGACCCACAAAACTGGGAGTTAGAGACCGACGGGTGCTGGCCAGAGGAATTCGGAAGAACCGCACCAAATCGATTGGCCACATCCACGAGGAGTTTCAACAGGCATCCGGGAGTGTTCTTTCGATGAATATCATCCGAAAGGAAGTCCATCTGCTCGGTTATCATGGACGTGCTGCCGCCCACAAGTTTTGATCACCAAGTCCAATAGCGCTGCTCGGCTAACGTGCTGCAAAGAACGTCGACAGCGGACCGTTGAACAGTGGAAACAGGTTCTCTGGAGCGAAAAATCAAGGTTCACCCTCTACCGTTCGGATGGTAGGGCCTGGGTTTGGCGTCTTCCTGGAGAACGCCTCCTGTCGGAATGTATTGTGCCAACTGTGAAGTTCGGCGGTGTTGGAATTAGGCTATGGGGGTGTTTCTCCTGGTATGGCACGGGACCCTTGGTCGCAATTCCTGGTGGACTCAACGCCGAGACCTACTGCACCATTTTGGATGACCATGCGCTTCCTACGTTGTGGCAGTTTTACGGGGTGGACCCATGTTACTTTCAGGATGACAATGCCACCTGTCATGTTGCGAGGTCCTCCATGGTTTGGTATGGTGACAATGGGGTTAATCGAATGGACTGGCCTGCGCAGAGCCTGGACCTTAACCCTATCGAGCACCTCTGGAACGAGTTGGAGCGTCGACTTAAGGGTGCCCCCACCGTCGGAAATCGGTGAAGGAACTGACGTGTGTTCTCCATGCCGAGTGGAAGAAAATACCGCTAGCCGTCGTACAACGCTTGGTTGAGAGTATGCCCCGGAGGGTCGCAGCTGTAATCGCCGCTCGTGAAGGCTCCACCAACTATTGAAGGCGAATAAACTTCGTTTTCCTTTGCTATCTCAGGTGTCCAATTACTTGTTGGTAGATAGTGTATATACAGAGTCACGTGGGACATTACGTATCTTAACTAATTGTCATTCATGATTTACAAGGTGTTATATCACATACATCTGTTGGCACAAAAAATAGTGAAAAAAAATATACACATATGTTATAATTCAATGATTTTACCAAGTGTTTCCAAAATTCAAGTAAATCGACATTACAACATTTCGTATCTAATACCGTGATAAAAACATTTTCTGCTGTTAACAGAGCATGAACACAGGAAGGAGTCTGGAGCATACTGACATTGCAACGATCAGAGATAAATATGCCATTATTTACATTACGTGCAAGTGCTGTATTATAAAGGTGCGCTTTAATGCTATATTTGTGTTTATTCACTCGTAACTCCAAATTCCTCCTTGTAGAACCTACGTAATTATTGACATGCTGTTTTGTAACTGGGTCTAAAAGCGGAATATTGTAAACACCCCAACTTCGCAGAATATCAGTTTGATCTCGGTCTCGTCTGAGTTATGTACAAACAAATTGTTACACCTAATGCCTAATTGTAATTTATATTTGGAACACACAAGTAACAACAAATTTGTAACACCAGGTAAGTATTCTAGCGATCCAATGAACTTCTGATTACGTTCATTATCTCTGACTAACGTAATAGAACAACGTGTTATTACCCTTTCATGAATCCTGCGGGTAATATAATCCGGGTACCCAAACATGTTAGTCATCTTATAAAAATGCCATTGATCTCACTGTTTAAAGCTCGGTCTGTAGATGTATGTGAGTAAGCTCTCCTGAAGTAAAAATCTATCGCTGAAGTTTTCTGCCCAAAAGGATGACATGAGTTATACGGAATGATAGAACAGATAAGAAATGTTTTAATGACTATTAATTACCCTGTCGATTTACCTGAATTTTGGAAACACTTGGTAAAATCATTGAATTATAACATATGTGTATAGCTTTTTCACTATTTTTTGTGGCAACAGATGTATGTGATATAACACCGTGTAAATCCTGAATGACAATTAGTTAAGCTACGTAATGTCCCACGTGACTCTGTATATACACTATCTACCAACAAGTAATTGCACACCTGTGATAGCAAAGGAAAACGAAGTTTATTCACCTTCAGTAGTTGGTGGAGCCTCCACGAGCGGCGATTAGAGCTGCGACCCTCCGGGGCATACTCTCAACCAGGCGTTGTACGACGGCTAGCGGTATTTTCTTCCACTCGGCTTGGAGAAAACAGGTCAGTTCCTTCACCGATTTCGGACGGTGGGGGCACCCCTTAAGTCGACGCTTCAATTCGTCCCAGAGGTGCTCGATAGGGGTTTTCTGCTCTGGGCTCAGCGCAAGCCAGTCCATTCAATTAACCCCATTGTCACCATACCAAGCCATGGTGGACCTCGCAATATGACAGGTGGCATTGTCATCCTGAAAGTAACATGGGTCCACCCCGTAAAACTGCCACAACGTAGGAAGCGCATGGTCATCCAAAATGGTGCAGTAGGTCTCGGCGTTGAGTCTACCAGGAATTGCGACCAAGGGTCCCGTGCCATACCAGGAGAAACATCCCCATAGCATAATTCCACCACCGCCGAACTTCACAGTTGGCCCAATACATTCCGGCAGAAGACGTTCTTTAGGCAGACACCAAACCCATACTCTTCCATTCGAACGGCAGAGGGTGAACCTTGATTCGTCGCTCCAGAGAACCTGTTTCCACTGTTCAACGGTACACTGTCGACGTTCTTTGCACCACGTTAGCCGAGCAGCGCTATTGGACTTGGTGATCAAAGGCTTGTGGGCGGCAGCACATCCATGATAACCGAGCAGATGGATTTCCTTACGGATGGTATTCATCGAAAGAACACTCCCGGATGCCTGTTGAAACTCCTCGCGGATGTGACCCATCGATTTGGTGCGGTTATTCCGAATTTCTCTGGCCAGCACCCGTCGGTCTCTAACTCCGCGTTTTGTGGGTCTGCCGGGTCGTGGCACATTCCGACAGTCATCTCTCATTTTCCACTTGCCAATCACGTAGGCTACTGTCGATTTTGGGTACTTCAACTCGCTGGATATGTCACGTATGGATCGGCCATTTCTTTGATACCCGACGATTACACCTTTCTCGAAATCAGAGAGCTCCGAACTGCGTGGCATCTTTCATGCGACTGGTTGCGTTGTTGTTTCCCACACGATATTTAACGGCGGCGGCCGTGACGTGTATCAATACCGCACATATCGTCGATTGCAGGGGTGTCCAATTACTTGTTGGTAGATAGTGTATATATAGATGTATAATACAGCAACATAGATCATCTGAAGATAGAGTGAACGGCACTCCGAAAGTGCTAATGGCTTTTAATTGTAGATATATGTTCGTTTTTAAAATAAAATAAATCGTGTTAAGACGGAGTTCTTATATTGTAAGTGACTCTATATTTCCTTCACTCAATACACCTGAGTAATTTTCACTTACCCATAGCATAAAGTCTAAGCAGGCCAAAACTTCACGTTTTTTTTACAACAAATATGTAAATTTACCGTTCTGGTACCTTTTTTTGTATGTTATGAATAAATATGTTGTTTTTTACGCTTTCCAACCGTAGGTTGAAGAAGCGTATATGCTCCAGCTTTGTCTGTCCGTCCGTCCGCACGATAACTCACGTTTAAAATGATTTTATTCAGACGAAATTTTAGTATGTGGTAGAGCACCACCTAGGGACGAACCCTATTGAAAATGGGCGAAGCAGGGTCAAAGGTCAGGACATAGGAGCGGGATCCATTCCATTGCTGTTATGCGTCATGATGTGCGTAAAAATAGTTTGATTTCGATGAAATTTTAGTATGTTGTAGGGAACCACCTGGGCACGAACCCTATTGAAAATGGGCGAAATGGGGTCAAAGGTCGGAGAGGGCATAAGAGCGGGATATATTCCATTGCCCTTATGCGTCATAACTTGCGTAAAAATTGTTCGATTTTGATGAAATTTTAGTATGGGGTAAGGAACTACATGGGGATGAACGCTATTGAAAATGGGCGGATGGGGTCAAAGGTCATGACATAAAAGCGGGATCAATTCCATTGCCTTTATGCGTCATAACATGCTTAAATATGGTTCGATTTTGATAAAATTTTAGTATGTGGTAGGGAACCACCTGGGCACGAACCCTATTGAAAATGGGCGAAATGGGGACGAAGGTCAGGCAGGTCATAAGAGCGGGACATATTCCATTGCCCTTATGCGTCATAACTTGCGTAAAGATATTTCGATTTCAATGATATTTTAGTATGTGGTAGGGAGCCACTGGGGCGAACCCTTTTGAAAATGGGCGAAATGGGGTCAAAGGTCAGGACACTGGAGTGAGATCCATTCCATTGCCCTTGTGCATCATAACTTACCTAAAATGCTTGGATTGCGACAAAACTTTATCATGTTGTTCCGGAGGTATAGTGAACCGGTTATGTGTAATATCCACGAAATGGGGTCAAAGATCATTGCACAAAAGCCAGATTTATTCCACAGCCATTATTCTCATAACTTGCGTAAAACTGCTTCTATTGCAACAAAACTTTATCATGTTGTTCCGGAGTTATAGTGAACCGGTTCTATTGAATATCATCGAAATGGGGTCAAAGGTCAGGACTCAGGAGCGAGATTTATTCTACAGCCGTTATCCCACATAACTTGAGTAATAATTTCTGGTATGTTGGAAAGCGTATCATAATCAATGCATTGCATGATTTTACTAACTTGTTTTTAAAGTACTTGAATGTGCTCAAATAAAGTCAAAGCTGCCGAATTCGAATATGCCGATAATTCGAATTATTTTTGTGGTCGCTTCAGCTTCGAATTATCCAAGTTACACTGCATATGCAAAATGTTTTGCGACCAAATATTTGGCAAAGAATGCCCGACATACTCGAAGTTGGAGACATCATTTTGGACAACAACGCGAGGCCGCATATTGCTCGTCCAGTAACAGGCATTCTGGAAACGTATGGATGGAAATTCCTTCCCCATACGCCATACAGTCCTTTCATGAGCCCTCCATACCGTGACTTGTTCCCAAAACTGAAGGCCGCTCCAGGGGCGTAGTGGTCTAAGCGATGGCTTCTGATCATGCGTCTGAGATGGGTCCGGGTTCGAATCCCGGTGAGGCATGGATGTTGGGTTTGTGTTAAGGCTCTGGATCTCTCCCTTCCCTGGAACCAGTGACCCTAAATTAGGGACGGGTGACTGCTTATAACCCATTGAGTTGCTCACGGTGGTCGTTAAATCTTCAATCAAAAAAACAAACAAAAAACTGAACAAACCACTTCGCGATAAAGGATTTAGGATGTCTTTAATGAGGTGACCCAAGAAATCCGACGCCACAACAATGGAATTGTTCTGACTGGAATACAAGACTCGCCCAATCGTTGGGCCCCTATCATAAATAAACATGGAGATTATCCCGAAGGCCTGCAAAGGAATGTTGTGAAGAAAATTTGTTTTTTAAGAGATAACCCCCACTGTGCAAAACTTTTGTAATGACCCTGGTATCACAGGCGTAAACACTCGGGGAGGAGGAGTGGGGTTAGAATCCCCCAGATTTTCAGATTCGGGATTCCCAATTTAAAGGACGCCCACCCCCTCCCCTTAATTTTCCGGGAATATACACTGCTGGACACCCAAAAAGCAACACCAAGAAGGAAGCATCCGATTGGCCTGAAATTCGCAGCATGCGTCGCCCGTGAGAGGACATGCAAACGATTAGCACTGCAGGGCATATGCAAATCATGTGCGCCCGGTATGCCACCGAGAAGCACTATAAGAAGGGTGCACAGAAGGCGGGGTGTAAGTAGTGGAAGTGCGTTGTGCTGCCGGACTTGGGCGCGGAAAACTTCCTGAAGCCTCGTCGCAGAATACGGCAGTCATTCCAGCACGTTTCGGAGTTCGACAGATGACGAATAGTGGCTTATCGCGACAGCGGTTTATCGCACCTAGACATCAGCGCCGGTGTGGGACGACATCCAGCCACAGTGAGGCCAGTATGGATTCGGTGGGTGCAGGAGAGACGGACGGACCGACGAGAGCTATTGCCGCAGCCGCGGCACACCACCGAACTAGAGGGCCGGCTTGCTGTGCGGCGGGCATTGACGGCTCGCACCGACACATCACGCACGTTAGCGCAGGAATTAGGGTGTGTTGCGCAACAACCTGTGTTAGCACGTACCTTTGGACGTCATCTGCAGGAGCGGGGACTTGTCGCATGACGCCCATTGCTCCGGTTACCATTGACGTTACACCACCGGTGATAGCGGCTGCAGTGGGCCGTTGAACGCCGCACCTGGACTACGGAATGGCACGACATTGTCTTCTCCGACGAATGCTGCTACTGCCTGCAACACCACGATGGTCGGATCCGCGTGATGCGGCACCGCGGCGAGAGACTGCATGACGCCTGCATTATGCATCGCCATACCGGTCCGTCGCCTGGCTTTATGGTTCAAGGCGCAATTGGATATGAAACCCGCAGCCTTCTGGTACGCATCGCCGGTACACTCAACAGCCAGTGCTACATCTCCGACGTTTTGGAGCCTATAGTCCTCCCTTGCCTGCAGGACCTGCCAGTGCCCACGATTCAACAGGACAATGCGCGCCCTCACGTGGCACGCATCGTGCAACAATTCTTCACGGCCCACCAGCCGACATTGCTGCCGTGGCCTGCCTGTTCTCCCGATATGTCGGCCATCGAACACGTCTGGTCGCTGATCGGCAACCGAGTGGCCCGGCAAGCACCACCCGTGATGAACTGTGGCAACGTGTGGAAGCAGGCTGGACCGACATACCCCAAGCCCACATCCAAAGCCTCTTTCGTTCGACGCCGTGGCGTGTAGCGGCCGTTTTTGCCAGCCATGGAGACATCACGAACTATTGATGTCTGCGTGTTCCGCAAGTCGCACGGGCCTGTAAGCTCAATCGTTTCATCTTTGTATCTGTTGTTATGTGTCAAGTATATCTGTCTTTGCTATCTCGTGTCCTTCTTGGTGTCGCATTTTGGGTGGCCAGCAGTGTAATTATATATTAAATAATTTTTTATTATGTTAACCAAATAAATTCAATAATATAAGATTGTAATTTTTCGTAGAATGCAAACACCTGTAAAATAAGTACTACCCTATCTATCATAGTTTTACAGTTGTGTTTGCTAAGTTCCACAATCCGCCAACAGGGGCGCCTTTGTCCTGTCCGTTAGATCGCGCCTCAGAAACAGCTTTGCTCTTGCGTGCGTGTATATACGGGGAGGGGGTCCCAAACTCTATCTCATAGGGCATGTATATAATATTGTATAAATATGTATATACAGTACGTACTAGGACAGGCCGCTAACTGTAACCGATAACTCAGGTACAGTTGGCAAATTTTGAGCGAAGCTATTGCAAAATCTGAGCTCATTAAGGCGTCTATTATTACAAATTCTAAACAAGAAAGAGGACACCGAATTTTCGGGTGTAATAAGCACGTCTTTTGAATCCGTTCTGACGCAAATTAAATTTATCAAAGCTATTCAAAGTCAATGGAACCGGTATGGAAAACAATAGTATCTGACGGAAGAAAGAAGTTTTTCAATCGGGTCTTTAATCCCTCAGATATTGCTGTAAACCGAATCTTGAGCTTACGAACTCTTAGAAACAGAGTTATCGACAAAAATAAGATTTACGTCCCCTGGTGGTCAAACCATGCATTATTTTAGGAAGAAAGTATTCTCAAAAGGTTTATCCATGTGAGCAGGATCGGACCAAGAAAAAAAAAAAAAATTTAGTCGAGTTTTCAGGATCCCAGATTTTGCAACAAATACCTCAGAATCAGAAATTAACACTTATGACCCCTGGTGGCCAAACCATTCTTTACAAAACATTAGAAATTATGTGAAAAATATTTTCCATCAGGTCTTGTATGCGATACAGGAAGAATTTTTCAAATCGGAGTTTTAGGAGCAGAAAACGCAATTTACCTTTATGTGCCCTAGCGGAAAGTCTTAAATAATTTACGTGAAAATTTTGAATTTATGGGAAAAATCTTTCGCATCGGAAACACTACCCAACAACGAAGGAATTTCTCAAATTTAAATTTCAGAAGTAGAGGTATTGACAAAAATAAGATATACATCTACGCCTCCTGGAGTAGAAACCATGCATTATTTCAAGAAGAAAGTATTCCTAAAAGGTTTGTCGACATGAGTAGCATCGGTCGACAAAAGACTTTTTTCAATCGAGATTTTAGAAGCTTATATTTTGCTGCAAATACATCATAAGTGGAAATTAAGACTTACGCCACCTAATGGCCATACCACTTTTTTATAAAAATTAGAAATTATGTGCAAAGGATTTCCCATCAGGAGCTGTATCCGGTGCAGAAGAATTTTCAAATAGGAGGTTTAGAAGCAGAGAAATTGCGCGAAACGCAATTTACCTTTACGCTCCCTAGCAGAAAGTCTATGAATTATTTGAAAATTTTGAATTTTTAGGAAAAACATGTCACACTAGAAACACTATCCAACAAAGAAGGATTTTTTTTTAAATCGGACTCCTAGAAGTCCAGATATTGACAAAAGTAAGATATACATCTACGCCCCCTGGCGTTAAAATCATGCACTATTTTAAGAACAAAATGTTCCTAAAAGGTTTGTCGACATGAGTAGTATCGGTCAACAATCGACGTTTTTTTCAATCGAGAATTTAGAAGCTCATATTTTGCTGCAAATACATCAGAAGCGGAAATTAAGATTTACGCCCCCTGGTGGCCAAACCATTTTTTTTTTTTTTTTACAAAAATTAGAAATTTTGTGCAAACGATTTCCCATCAGGAGCTGTATCCGGTGCAGAAAGAATTTTTCAAATCGGAGATTTAGAAGCAGAGATATAGGGAGAAACGCAATTTAGCTCTACGCCCCCTAACGGAAAGTCTATGAATTACTTAAAAATTTTTAAATTATAGGAAACACATGTCATACTGGAAACACTATCCAACAAAAAAGGAATTTGTCAAATCGAACCCCTAGAAGTAGAGCTATTGACAAAAATAAGATATACATCTACGCCCCCTGGCGTTAAAATCATGCACTATTTTAAGAACAAAATGTTCCTAAAAGATTTGTCGACATGAGTAGTATCGGTCTACAATCGACGTTTTTCTTAATCGAGAATTTAGAAGCTCATATTTTGCTGCAAATACATCAGAAGCGGAAATTAAGATTTACGCCCCCTGGTAGCCAAACCATTTTTTTACAAAAATTAGAAATTTTGTGCAAACGATTTCCCATCAGGAGCTGTATCCAGTGCAGAAAGAATTTTTCAGATCGGAGATTTAGAAGCAGAGATATAAGGCGAAACGCAATTTACCTTTACGCCCCCTAGCGGAAAGTCTATGAATTACTTGAAAATTTTGAAATTATATGAAAAACATGTCACACGGAAAACACTATCCAACAAAGAAGGAATTTTTCAAATCGGACTCCTAGAAGTAGAGATATTGGCAAAAATAAGATATATATATCTACGCCTCCTGGCGGAGAAACTGTGAGATATTTTAAGAAGAAAATATTCCGAAAAGCTTTATCGATGTGAGTGGCATCAGACCACGAAAGAATTTTTTCAATCGATATTTTAGAAGCTCAGATGTTATGGCAAATACGTCAGAAGCAAAAATTAATATTTACTCCCCCTGGTGGCCAAAGTATTCTTTACCAAAAATTCGAAATTATATGCAAAGTATTTTTCATTAGGAGATGTATCCGCTGAAAAAAATATTTTTCGAATCGGAGTTTTAGGAGAAGAGTTATCGAAAAAAATGTAATTTATTTTTACGCACCCTAGCGGACAATCTATGCGTAATTTGAAAATGAAACTATATCTAAAACACTCTTCGACATAAATGGAATGGGAAGATAAAATAATTTTTTCAATCGGATGTTTAGAAGCAAATATGTAGATTAAAACGGGATTTTGAATTCGAAATCATCTGCATTTACGCCCCCTAGCTGCGAAATTGTACATCGTAAAAAAAAAAACGAAATAAAGGATCATCATTCCCTTATTTCAAGCTTCCGAATGCAAAAATAATTTTTTCAAATCGGACTTATAGTTGCAGAGATACCGTGGGTACAGCCGGACGGACATACCGATAACAGAAGCACGATCTTTTTTTACAAAAGACGTGCTAAAAACGAACGCGTAAGATTTATGACTTCCAGAACAAAAGTACGAAACATTCTAAAAAAGAAATGCCTGAAATTCATCATGAACTACTTTCCTTCACGCCTTCACTTTGGCTGTGATCAGGTTGCATGTAAACAAGGCGGAAAGACACACTGAGATCGGGAACCACGTTTTTCATTTTGTATCGCGAAAGACGGACACATACACAAACTTCCTTTTATTATTATAGATTAAGCAAGTGTTGAGCAAACAGACGGAGTCTTTCTATTTCTTCGTTTTTCAATTGAAACGATTTTTTTAAATTAATGTTAGTGAGCCGACTTTCGTGAAACGGTTCAAGTAAAAGGCCATCTACACTGCTGGCCACCCAAAATGCAACACCAAGAAGGACATGAAATAACAAAGCCAGATTTACTGGACACATAACAACAGATACAAAGATGAAACGATTGAGCTTATATTCCCGTGCGACTTGCGGAACACGCAAACATCAATAGTTCGTGTGGCCCCCATGGCTGGCAATAACGGCCGCTACACGCCGCGGCATCGAACGAAAGAGGCTTTGGATGTGGGCTTGGGGTATGTCGGTCCAGGCTGCTTCCACACGTTGCCACAGTTCATCACGGGTGGTGCTTGCCGGTCCACTCGGTTGCCGATCAGCGACCAGACGTGTTCGATGGGCGACATATCGGGAGAACAGGAGGGCCACGGCAGCAGTGTCACCTGGTGGGCCGTGAAGAATTGTTGCACGATGCGTGCCATGTGAGGGCGCGCGCATTGTCCTGTTGAAACGTGGTCGCTAGCAGGTCCTGCAGATAAGGGAGGACTACAGGCTCCGAAACGTCAGAGATGGTGCGGTGGCTGTTGAATGTACCGGCGATGCGTACCAGAGGGGTGCGAGTGTCATATCCAATTACGCCCCAAACCCTAACGCCAGGCGACGGACCAGTATGGTGAGGCATAATGCAGGCGTCATACAGTCTCTCGCAGCGGTGCCGCCACACGCGGATCCGACCATCGTGGTGTTGCAGGCAGAAGCGGGATTCGTCGGAGAAGACAGTTTCGTGCCATTCCGTAGTTCAGGTGCGGCGTTCAACAGCCCACTGTCACCGCACTCGCCGGTGGGGTAACGTCAGTGGTAATCGGAGCAATGGGCGCCGTGCGACAAGTCTCCGCTCATGCAGACGACGTCGAACGGTACGTGCTGACACAGGTTGTTGCGCAACACACCCTATTTCCTGCGCTAATGTTCGTAATGTGGCGGTGCGAGCCGTCAATTCCCGCCGCACAACATGCTGGTCCTTTCGTTCGGTGGTGTGCCGCGGCTGCGGCAATCGCTCACGTCTGTCCATCCGTTCCCCCTGCACCCACCGAATCCATACTCGCCTCACTGTGGCTGGATGTCGTCCCACACGGGCGCCGACATCTCGGTTCGAGAAACCGCGGTCGCGATAAGCCACTATTCGTCCTTTGGAGAACTCCGAAACGTGCTGGAATGACTGCCGTATTCTGCGACGAGGCTTTTTTTTTCTTATTGGAGGTTTAACGACCACCGTGAGCAACTCAATGGGCTGTAAGCAGTCGCCCGTCCCTAATTTTAGGGTCACTGGTTCCAGGGAAGGGAGAGAGCCGGTGCCATAACACAAACACAACATTCATGCCTCACCGGGATTCGAAACCGAACCCCCTTTTTTTTTTTTTTTTTTTTATTGGAGGTTTAACGACCACCGTGAGCAACTCAATGGGCTGTAAGCAGTCGCCCGTCCCTAATTTTAGGGTCACTGGTTCCAGGGAAGGGAGAGAGCCGGTGCCATAAGACAAACACAACATTCATGCCTCACCGGGATTCGAAACCGAACCCCCTTTTTTTTTTTTTTTTTTTATTGGAGGTTTAACGACCACCGTGAGCAACTCAATGGGCTGTAAGCAGTCCCCCGTCCCTAATTTTAGGGTCACTGGTTCCAGGGAAGGGAGAGAGCCAGTGCCGTAAGACAAACACAATATCAATGCCTCACCGGGATTCGAACCCGGACCCCGTTCGGACGAATGATCAGAGGCCATCGCTTAGACCACTGCGCCACCGGGGCGACGCGACGAGGCTTCAGGAGGTTTTCCACGCGCAGATCCGGCAGCACAACACACTTCCACTACTTACACCCCGCCTTCTGTGCAGCCTTCTTATAGTGCTTCTCGGTGGCGTGCCGGGCGCACATGATTTGCATATGCCCTGCAATGCTAATCGTTTGCATGTCCTCTCGCGGGCGACGCATGCTGCGAATTTCAGGCCAATCGGATGCTTCCTTCTTTGTGTTGCATTTTGGGCGGTCAGCAGTGTAGATTAAGCAAGTGTTGAGCTAACAGACGGTGTTTTTCCACTTCGTTTTTTAATCAAACAATTTTTTTAGTTTATGTTAGTGGGCCGACTTTCGTGAAACGGTTCAAGCAAAAGGCCATCTAGTTTTAATTGAAATACCACAATGACCCCGATAGGCGTCAAAACCTGACCATATCCAGTCGCATGAGAAAAATCTCGGCGATTTGATGTGTCATATCGTAGCTATGACCGAACAACTAATTATCCCGAGTCTCGTATAGAGAACGGATTTTTTTCAATTATTGACCAGTTATTTAATGGTCATTATTTTTATACGACACGACCATTCCCTATGATACAAACCTCATGTCACTGACCATATCCTTCCCTTTCTCTGTGTGAAGTGTCACCGCGATTGTATGAAGATCTTTGGAGGAGTTAGGTAACAAACGACCCCTTCTCGAAACCCGGAAGAAACCCTGAAATTGCAAGTTTTGGGGCGATTATTCCTAAATGAAACGGAATTTCGGGAATCGAAAGGTGTCAAACCCTGACCACGGACGATGTCCAATTGCATGCAAAAAATCACGGTGATCGGATGTGTTATCTTGTGCCTGTGCCTGAACAACTAATTGTCTCGAGTCTCGTACGTTCGTAGACTTCTGGGCCCAAACCGGGGGCCGCGGGTGGCCGAGTGGGCAACGTTCGTGACTGCCACGGGAAGGGCCTCAGGTTCAATCCCAGGCTGGTACGAACGCTCGATCAACTAAATAATGGACTTGCGTCGGATGGGCACGTCAAGCCGTCGTACCCAGTGTACTGGTCCCCCGGTAATAAATAAGGGCGTCTTGCTCCCCCTTTGTACTTCGCATCCGTGTCACTTTCCTATCGGGCACTCTAGCTCAATTCTCCTAGCTTCCTCTTTCTAAGGGTTGTTTAAGACCTGGGGTCAGACACTCCCTTCCTAAAATCCTCTAAATATGATCATGATCAGCCTCGCTTTGCTCAATAATGTGTGTATGTTTGACCGGGCCGTCCCGGTGGCTCAGTGGTCTAAGCGATGGCCTCTGATCATTCGTCCAAAAGGAATTCGGGTTCGAATCTCGTGAGGCTTGGATGTTGTGTTTGTCTTACGGCACTGGCTCTCTCCCTTCCCTGGAACCAGTGACCCTAAATTAGGGACGGGCGACTGCTTACAGCCCATTGAGTTGCTCACGGTGGTCGTTAAACCTACTATCCGAAAAAAAAAAAGGGGGGGTCTGGGTTCTAATCTCAGTGAAGCATGGATGTTGTGTTTGTCTTACGGCACTGGCTCTCCCCCTTCCCTGGAACCAGTGACCCTAAATTAGGGACGGGCGACTGCTTATAGCCCATTGAGTTGCTTCTGGTGGTCGTTAAAAATCCAATCAAAAAACAAAAGGGGGGGGGATTCGGCTTCGAATCCCGGTGAGGCATGGATATTGTGTTTGTCTTATGGCAGTGGCTCTCGCCCTTCCCTGGAACCAGTGACCCTAAATTTGGGACGGGCGACTGCTTGTAGCCCATTGAGTTGCTCACGGTGGTCGTTAAACATCCAATCCAAATAAAAAAAAAAAAGGGGGTTTCGGTTTCGAATCCCGGTGAGGCATGGATGTTGTGTTTGTCTTATGGCACTGGCTCTCTCCCTTCCCTGGAACCAGTGACCCTAAATTAGGGACGGGCGACTGCTTATAGCACATTGAGTTGCTCACGGTAGTCGTTAAACCTCCTATCCAAAAAAAAAAAAAAAAAAGGGGGGTCTGGATTCTAATCTCAGTGAAGCATGGATGTTGTGTTTCTCTTACAGCACTGGCTCTCCCTCTTCCCTGGAACCAGTGACCCTAAATTAGGGACGAGCGACTGCTTATAGCCTATTGAGTTGCTCACGGGAGTCGTTAAACCTTCAATAAAAAATAAAAAAAATAAAAAGTGTTTGACCGGATCTTCCCCTCCCCGCCCCCCTCCAGATTTTTTTTTTTTTTTTTTTTTTTTTTATTGGAGGTTTAACGACCACCGTGAGCAACTCAATGGGCTATAAGCAGTCGCCCGTCCCTAATTTAGGGTCACTGGTTCCAGGGAAGGGAGAGAGCCAGTGCCGTAAGACAAACACAACATCCATGCCTCACCGGGATTCGAACCCGGACCCCTTACGGACGAATGATCAGAGGCCAGTGCCTTAGACCACTGCGCCACCGGGGCGGCCCTCCAGATTTTGAAACACGATTACGCCCCTTCTTGGCATTATTTATTTAGCTGGCCTTATTATCCATGCCTTATCTGTGATTTTACTAATAACGGCCTGGAAACGATTTTTACCTGACGTTGATAAATCAGAAAAAAAGGCCGTTCTAATCTTTGACTCAACTGCATATTTTACTTCTGCCTGTTGCTGACAAACGGTTAAAAAAATCACTAGGAAATGCAGAACACGTGTTCATCTAGCAATTCTTTCATTTCCATCGAAAAAAAAAAAAATGTCGCAAGAGGGGGAATCGGGGCATTAATAATGTTGCCAGATAGAAAAACCTAGCGAACCGGAATGAAAAAAATATCAGACAGTGTGTGTCGAACACGTCAGAGACGTGAACGACTCTCCTAACAAGAGCACGTACTCAATTTTGCTTTTTGATTTTGGCTTTTACTTCGCGGCGTTCAAACGAGGAAGCCCAATCAAAGCCTTTTTTCCAATACCACATTTCCTTTTCATGCCTCAAGGATATTATTAAAAGAGTTCTCCAGGTCTGCTGTTGCCTCTCACAAACAAACTCTTGTGACGGCCATTTTATTTTTCTCCTCTTTCGCTCGACGAACGTAATACCGGATATCACCTTCTGCATTTTCTGCAATCTATTACTACGAAGCGCCATATATATATTTTTAATTTTCTTTAGCTAAATTAATAAACTTGAAACTCTTTTTTTAACCTTTTAAGCTCTCCCACCTACTTACGTAGCTATCTCCTGAGGTGTCGCGGACGGAGAACCGGGTTTTTCTGCAGTGGACAGAGCTTAATTCCACCATGGAACGAAGATATTCAGGAAAGTGCAAATATTGGAACATGTTTGGCAGTAATGAAGGAGATAAAATCTGATTTTATTTTCTAACTCTATGTTAATAACATTTATAGATCCTTTGCTTACAACAAGAACAGTTAGGAAAAACTCAGCAATACAAAAAATGCAATAATTACGGTGAACGTCAAGAAATTTTGTTTCCTATACTTCCAATGGAAAAACTTTTGTACACATTTCCTTCACAGTTAGTGTGTTCCCAAGGATGAAAATTTGAGCATCGATTAAACTAACTTCATATTATAACTTGGAATACTTGACATTTTCTAAAACATAACCATAATTATATTAAAAATCAATAACTTTTCCTTTGGTGGTGTTGAAACCAGAAAAAAGATGGCGCGACCTGTACTTTGATGACGGCAGTAGACAAACAAATGTTGGATTGCATAATTATGGTTATGCTTTAGTAAATATTAAGTATTCCAAGTTATAAAATGAAGCTATTTTAATCGATGTTCAAATTTTCATTCTTGGGAAAGCATTAATTGTGAAGAAAATGTGTACAGAAGTTTTTTCATTGGAAGTACACTGAAGAGCAATTGAATTAGAGATACCTGTCTAGTTAGTAACGTGTAGCACCAAATTTCGTCCTGATGACGGCGGCAATTCGTCTCGGCAAGGACTCGACAAGACACCGGAAGCGTTGGGAAGCCATACGGATCCACGACCCCTGAACAAGCTCCCACAGTTTACGAAGATTTGATGGAGTGGGGTCAGAGCCTCAAACATCTCTCTCGATGGCATCCCAGATATGCTCGATGGGATTGAGATCAGGTTACCTAGCTGGTTAAGGATGCGACGTCACATCGGTGGAGTGTTCATCCAACCATTCCGATACAATTCGGGAGTTGCACTGTCTTGTTGCAGGATGAGGTCCCCAGTGGGATGTTGAAGACGCACAAACGGGAGCAAATGGTCGTCCAGGATATCCCGGTAACGTTGACCTGTGAGGAACGATGACACACCTACCAGGGGTCCCATTTCAGTACACGTAAACAGTCCCAAGACAAGAATGCCACCCCCACCAGCTTGAAGAGTACCCTGCTGGCAAGAAGGATCCATCGCTTCATGTGGTTAGCGCCGTACTCGTATCATGCCATCCGCATGTACCAACGTGAATCTCGACTCATCAGTCCAGGCAACATTTTTCCACATGTCTAGGGTCCAGTGGCGATGTTCCCGCGCCCATGCTAATCTTTGTACCCTGTGATGCGCGGTCAGCAGCGCTACTCTCGTGGGTCGATGGCTTGTGTACCCCATAGCGAGGAGATGGTTCTGGATGGTGTGGCTGCTTACACGTTTTTGTGCACCAGCGTTAAACTGCTTAGGGATTTCTTGCACTGTGGCCCGTCTATCCGCTGTTACAATGCGAGCTAGCCGACGATGACCCCGCTCATCCACACGCTGTTGTCCGCGGCAGTTGGCCCTTGCAGGGATGGTTTTACCGGATTCGATGTACTCACGGTGCACCCGTGACACAGTGGCTCGTGAAAATTCCAGTACCTGCACGACTTACGAGATGGAATGACCCATTCGTCGGGACCCGACGATTTGCCCACGATCAAATGCGCTTAGATTCTTCGTCTTACCCATACTACGTCCGACTCTAACTGATTCCCGTCGCATCACTTCTTATATTGTCGGATCGCAGCATACGTCTTGTCGTTTCCGTTTACAGGGCCGCTCACAGCGCCACATTTGCATAACGCCAGCTGTCTCTAATTCAATTGCTTTTCGGTGTATAGGAAACAAAATTTCTTGATATCCACCTTAAACAAGGAAATATGACACCGAATTCTCGGTTGTAGTGAGCACGTCTTTTGAACCCGTGTTGCATAAATATATATTACTAAGCTGTTATCTGATATTTAGAGGTGAGCTCCACAAAGAAATAGAAACTACCAGATAAATGTTTTACTTACTGTTGCCGTATCAAACTTCTCCATTTACAGCGACCTTGACATACAACTCGGGCTTCACTGACATCTATCACACGACGTACACAAGACTTTCTATACTTCATACTCATAATCTTTTCCTCATTGAGACACACCAGAATCTGATCATCCCATGACTTCCTTTGCCTTCCTCTGCCTTTCATTCCTGCCACTTGAGGTAAAAAAAATTCTTAGTAAGCATCTCATCACTGATTCTTCCAACATGTCCAAACCACCTACGAATATGAGTCTTCACTTTGCTAACAAAATTTTGCTTCTCATTACACATCTTCATTCCTCACACTATCAAAAACGTGTCTTGTCACAAACACCCGTAAAGAATACGTTTCTGCAGCACACAAATGACTCCTATGTTGTTTTTTTGTAGTACATAGGTTTCACTGCCATACATCAAATTAGGGACAATCACACTCTCATACATAGGCATGCGAGACTCTCTTGAGAACCGATCATCCATGTGAAAACCTCACAAAGCCGCTATGACTTTCAATGAAAAATTCACTCGTCTAAATTTCACCATACACAGTGTGGCAAAGAATTTTTAAGACTGGGTCTGTAAAATGAAATAGCAACAAGAAATTATAATTTGTTTTGGATTGTTATTCAAAATAAGTCCCTCCGGCTTTAATACACTTGTTACAGCGATTTAATAATGATTCGAATGCCTGTTCCTGTTCACTTTGTGGAATCGCCTCCAAAGTACGCATCGAAGCTGTTTGCATGGTCGAAATATCAAAATAACACCCTTTTAACGCTAATTTAAGTTTTGGGAACAAAGAAAAGTCGCAGGGTGCTAAATTAGGCGAATACGGTGGATGATTCAACAAACAGACGTTATTTTTCGCCAAAAATCTACGAACAAGAAGTGAGGTGTGACTGGGTGCATTATCGTGCAACAAACACCAACTGTTTTCATCTCGATATTCTGGACGAATGCGACGAATTCTGCCCATCAAACGCCTCAAAACATTTAAATGAAACTCACCAGTAATTGTTTGTCCACTTGGAACAAATTCTTTGTGGATAATACCCTTACTATCGAAGAATGTGATGAGCATTGTTTTGATTTTTGATGGAACTTTTCTTGTTTTTTTGGCTTGTGGTGAGTTTTTTGACTTCCATTCCGCACTTTGTCACTTTGTTTTAGGGTCATATTGAAAACACCATGTTTCATCACCTGTAACAATCGATTTTAAGAAGTTTGGATCATTTTCAGCGGCTGAAATGATATCTCTGCAATGTGCACTTCTCCTTCATTTTTGTTCATTGGTTAACGTGTGTGGAACAAATTTAGCACAGACTTTTGTTTTGCCCAAATCTTCATGCAGGATGGTTCGAATCGTTTCTTTGTTGATGTTTAAAGACTCTTCCATCGTTCTTAGTGACTCACATCGATTGTTTGCCGCCACGAAATCTCGCACTTTTTCAATAATCTCAGGTGTCCTAGATAAACTTGATCTTCCGGTATGCTTATCATCTTCTAGCATACCTCTTCCGTCCAAAAAACGTTTGTGCCACAGGAAAACATTTGATCTACTTAAACAAAACTCACCGTAAACTTGTTTCATCATTTGGTACGTTTCCGAGGCAATTTTACCAAGTTTTGCGTTCAATTTAATAACATCCCTTTGTTCCATCTTAATAATTCAACATGAAAAAATTTTTACTTCTCTAATGAACAGCCGTTTCGTTTGAGTTACTTTAACAACTGCGCAGTACTTTTGGAAGAAAGCAAGCAGATGGTTACGGTTTATAACGCATTCGCGATTACACTGGTGGCGCCACCATCGGCTGAAATCTAGCGCCAGTTTTAAAAATTCTATGACGCACTGTGTACAATTTGTTCTTTCTGTCAAACATGCTTCCAAAACACACAAAATCATTCACCTGATTGATCATTGTGCCGCTTAGACTTACATTAGTTATACAAATAAGTTTTGATGTGTTTTGTGTCTGACGTATACCGCTAATTTACATATCCGACCTTTCTTCGCGTCGCTTTCATGTGACGTAACTGGTCCAGAGTATAAAATGTGATACAGAAATTTGCCCAATAGTCAAACGCATTTTCCCATCGGTAGGTGAAAGATGGCAAGCGATACTGCATTTATTCGACACTGCATTCGTTATGAATTTCCTCAAGGAGAAAGGGCTGCAGAAGCATGCGCATCGATCTATTCTATTCTTGGGGAAAATATTGTTTCGAAAGCCACGTGTGAGTTTTGGTTCAGACGGTTTAAAGCAGGTGATTTTAACGTTAGCCATCGAGAACAAAGCGGCGCCTAGCAGAAGGTTGCTCATGAGGAACTGCAAGCATTGCTGGATGAAGATTCGTCTCAAACGCAAAAAGAACTAGCTGAACAACTGAAGGTAACTCAACAAACCATTTCCAATCGTTTATGCGCAATGGGAAAGATTCAGAAGGAAGGAAAATGAGTGCTACATGACCTGAGCCAGAGAAACAAGGGTGAGCGTGTCATGAAGTGTTTGAATCTGTTGAATAAACAACACAGAAAGTCTTTCCTGTGGAAAATCGTTACGGGTGATGAAACGTGGATACGGAACGACTATCCCAAAGGCAAAATACACTGGATAGACCCCGGTGAAGCAACGACTTCGACACCGAAACGCAATTTTCACTCCAAGAAAGTTCTGCTGTGCATCTTGTAACGTACCAGGAGATGTGACGTACCTGCCAGAAGGACGCACACGACATAAAGGCAGATAGGAATCAGATTAAAACGTCCGCGTAGCTCAGTTGGTAGAGCGACTTGTTCCGGAATAAGCGGACTCGGGTTCGAATCCCGGCGTAGACCAGAAATGACGGAGAAATTTACTTCGTTATAATGGCGCCCGAACTATCCGGATGACCCGACCGTTCAAAATCTCGCAATGGTGTGATGTTATTTCCACACCGCGAGATAGGAAAAATAAGAGAATCCCTTCTCCAGCACCCCGAAAAAAAATGAGGGGAGATGATGTAACGTACCAGGAGATGTGACGTGCCTGCCAGAAGGACGCACACGACATAAAGGCAGATAGGAATCAGATTAAAACGTCCGCGTAGCTCAGTTGGTAGAGCGACTTGTTCCGGAATAAGCGGACTCGGGTTCGAATCCCGGTGTAGACCAGAAATGACGGAGAAATTTACTTCGTTATAATGGCGCCCGAACTATCCGGATGACCCGACCGTTCAAAATCTCGTAATGGTGTGATGTTATTTCCACACCGCGAGATAGGAAAAATAAGAGAATAACTTCTCCAGCACTTCGAAAAAAAAAAAAAAAAAAAAAAATGAGGGAGAGATGATGTAACGTACCAGGAGATGTGACGTACCTGCCAGAAGGACGCACACGACATAAAGGCAGATAGGAATCAGATTAAAACGTCCGCGTAGCTCAGTTGGTAGAGCGACTTGTTCCGGAATAAGCGGACTCTGGGTTCGAATCCCGGTGTAGACCAGAAATGACGGAGAAATTTACTTCGTTATAATGGCGCCCGAACTATCCGGATGACCCGACCGTTCAAAATCTCGCAATGGTGTGATGTTATTTCCACACCGCGAGATAGGAAAAATAAGAGAATCCCTTCTCCAGCACTTCGAAAAAAAAAATAAATAATAAGGGGGAGATGATGTAACGTACCAGGAGATGTGACGTACCTGCCAGAAGGACGCACACGACATAAAGGCAGATAGGAATAAGATTAAAACGTCCGCGTAGCTCAATTGGTAGAGTGACTTATTCCGGACTGAGGGGATCCGGGTTCGAATCCTTGGCGCGGATAAAAATGAAGGAGAAATTCACTTCGTTATAATCTGGTGGGATATGAAGGGTGTCCTCTATTATGGACTATTGGAACTGGGTCAAACTGTTACTGCTGATCGCTACAAGCAACAATTGCTGCGATTGAACCAAGAAATCTTTCGGAAACGCCCTTTCACAGGCAAAGGATTGCGTCCCGTGAAATTACTGCATGACAACGCTTGTCGCAAAATCGGTCAAGGAAACGTTATTGACGCCTGGCTGGGAAATTTGGAGCGCCGTGCGTATAGTTCCGACATAGCCCTTTCAAACTAACATTTGTTCCGATCGATGCAACATAGCTTGTCTGCTGTACGGTTCCGGACATGTGACGAAGTGCAAAAATGGGCTGACGACTTCATCGCGTCTCACGACGAAGTATTCTTCATGGCTGGAATCCGTCAGCTGCCCGACCGATCGCGGAAGGCGATAGATAATGACAGCGCACATTTTGATTCGTAAAGGTATTGTTGTTTTCTCTCAAATTACATGTTGCGTTGTCTTAAAACCCTTTAAAACTCATTACTACCAGTTCGTCGCTCAAAAACCATAACTTTGGTTATTTCTTAGTTACACTCAGTTTGAATTTCATGCAAACTTCGTGCATCCGAGACAACATACTCTGCAAATCAATTTTGCTCTCTACCAACAGGACAGTGTCATCAGCATACAGCAATCTGCACACACGGGTATTATCAAGACATGAACCAGTATTATCTATTATGACGTTACGCATGCACGCATCCATAAATATATTAAACACTGGGAAACTGCGCCGGTCAGGAGGACTTGCTCCAAGGTCAGACTCACGTCACGCTCCCTCCTGAAATCAGTTCTGACGCCAATTAAATTTATCAAAGCTATTTAGCCGCCCCGGTGGCACAGTGGTCTAAGGCGATGGCCTCTGATCATTCGTCCGTAAGGGGTCCGGGTTCGAATCCCGGTCAGGCATGGATGTTGTGTTTGTCTTACGGCACTGGCTCTCTCCCTTCCCTGGAACCAGTGACCCTAAACTAGGGACGGTCGACTGCTTATAGCCCATTGAGTTGCTCACGGTGGTCGTTTAAACCTCTATTAAAAAAAAAAAAAAAAAAAGCTATTTAAAGTCAATGGAACCGATTAGGTAAACGATCACCGGTTTTTTACAATCGATAAAACACCCACACATATAGAAACATCTACTTAGTTCCACCAGCGGCTGAAAAACGTGTTACAGAAATTAACAAACTGCCCACAAAACGTTTCTCATAGCACAAGGAAGGTATCAGATTCAAAGAGATTTTCGAATCGAACAGTTAAAAGAAGAAACACATAAAAGGAAACATATTATAAGGCTACGTATGCTAGCGGAAGAATTTTGCATAATGGAAAAGTTGAAAATAGGCGAAAAATATTCTTCATGGAAAAAGCTGTGCTAAGGAAAAATAAATTTTCAAATACGTCTCCCGGAAGTAGAGATTGCGAAAATAAGGTTTCGATCTTTACTCACGTATTGGTAAATCTTCGCATTATTTAAAGAGGATACTGCTCCACATCTCTGTTGCAGCGAATGGCGTACAGTAAAAAAAAAAATTCCCGATAGTGTTTTTAGAAGCTGCGATAAAGCTGCAAACTGAAGTACACAATCATCACCTACCGACAGAAGTATGAACTTCACTGGTGTGCAAAAATTAAGGACGAAGAGGAGAAATTAGAATAACAGCGGAACGAGCAAACAGAACGGGCCGAAAGACCACTCAGGAAATAGACTACGGTCTGTACGGTAGTGCACGCGTATATATGCAGCATGACGTAGGGAAGGGGAGGTAGTGTCGGAAGGGTATAAAGCATGCTCAGCAATTCGGTGAAAGCTATTGCACGGTGTACATCGGTTTGAATGACGTCGAGTTGCTGCCATCGTGTGATACGACCAACAGGCAATCCAGTAGACGACATCTGGATGACTTTACCCGAGGTTGCGTCATTCGGAAGTTGGAAGAAGGTCGAAGTGTGACTAGTGTGGCCGAGGAATTCGGGATCGCTCACAGCATCGTTTCACGAGCTTGGAGAGCGTTTCAAAGGACACGAACAGCTGTCCGAGAGTTTAGCAGTGGTCGTCCACGAGCAACCACGGCGGCAGACGACCGATAGATTGTCCTACAGGCGAGAAGAGATAAACGGCAGACAGCGGGAGAAATCGCAAGGCACATGCAACAGACAACTGGACGTCCGTTATCGCGTTTTACCGTGGCCAGGAGGCTGCACAAAGGTGGTCTATTCGCACGACGACCAGTACGGTGTGTGCCATTAACGCCTGCTCATCGGAGAAGGCGGTTTCTATGGTGCCAGGAACACAAGAACTGGGCACATCAGCAATGGGGTCGAGTTCTCTTTACGGATGAGAGCCTATTTAGTCTGACGAGCGATTCTGGACGTATGCACATCTGGAGAGAGCAGGGAACACGCAATCACATCTCCAACATCATCGAAAGGGACCGGTTTGGAGGTGGCGGAGTTCTCGTTTGGGGCGGTATCATGCTTGGTAGGCGTACTGACCTCCACATCTTCCAAGGAGGTTCAGTCACTGGTGTCCGCTATTCTACCGAAGTTCTTCTGCCTCACGTGCGTCTGTTTATGAGGTGCTGTGGGTTCTAAATTCCTCTTCATGGACGACAACGCTACACCTCATCGTACAGTGGCTATCGCAGAGCTGTTGGAGAGTGAAGATATTCAACGCATGTATTGGCCCGCAAGGTCCCCGGACCTAAATCCAATCGAACACGTGTAGGACCTTCTCGGGAGACACTTGGCAGCACGTCACCAGCGGCCAGCAACGATTCCGCAGCTGCGATTGGCGCTACAAGAGGAATGGGCCGCGATGCCTCAACAGCTCCTTGACAACCTCGTCCTCAGCATGGACAGACGTTGTAAATCCTGCAACGCAGTCAGGGGTGATCATATCCCCTACTAAAGACTGGATTTTTCTTGGCAGCCGCCTGTCACATGGACGTTTCTGTCTTCTGTACAGATGTGCTCGAAGCTACCTTTTCAATAAAGTGCCTTTATATCCTTTGGATTCCTTGTTTGGACGGTTTTGCTCACTTGTCCCATATTCTTACATCTTGGGGATCTTATGGTATGATTTGAGTCGATGTGGAGCACTTCTGCACTACGTTACATTCGAAAAACCGTCTCGTCCTTAATTTTTGAACGCCAGTGTATGTGTCTGTAAACGGAAACGTGAACTTACGCCCTGTGGTAACAGACTACGTTAAGAAAAATTTGAAATTATGTGAGAAACATTTTGCACCGGAAACACTCTCCAACAACGAGTGAATTTTTCAAATCAGACTCTTAGAAGCTCAGCTATGGACAAAAATAAGCTATGCATCTACGCCTCCTGGCGGAAGAAACATACATTATTTTAAGAAGAAAGTAATCTCGAACGGTTTATCGACGTGAGCGGTATCGGTCTACGAGAGACATTTTTCAATCGAGTTTTCAGGGGCTCAGATTTTGTTGCAAATGCATTAGAAGCAAAAATAAAAACTTACGCCCCCTGGTGTTCAAGCCATTTTTTACCAAATATTTCAAATTTTGTGCGAAATATTTCTTATCAGGAGCTGTATCCGATACAGAAAGAATTTTTCAAATCGGAGTTTAGGAAGGAGAGATATCGGGGGAAACGCCCTTTGCCACCCCGGTGGCGCAGTGGTCTAAGGCACTGGCTTCTGATCATTCGTCCGTAAGGGGTCCGGGTTCGAATCCCGGTCGGGCATGGATGTTGTGTTTGTCTTACGGCACTGGCTCTCTCCCTTCCCTGGAACCAGTGACCCTAAATTAGGGACGGGCGACTGCTTATAGCCCATTGAGTTGCTCACGGTGGTCGTTAAACCTCCCATCCAAAAAAAAAAAAAAAAAAAAAAAAGAAAGAAACGCACTTTAACTTTACACCCCCTAGCAGAAATATTTGAAATTATATGAAAAACATTTTGCACCGAAAGTGCTATCCAACGAAGAAGGAATTTTTCAAATCGGACTCCTTGAAGCAGAGATATTGACAAAAATATTATATATATCTACGCTCCCTGGCGGAGAAACCATGCATCATTTTAAGACGAAAATATTCCGAAAAGGTTAATGGACGTGAGTGGCATCGCTCCACGGAAGAATATTTTCAATCTAGATTTTAGATGCTCAGATTTTGCTGCAAATGCATCAGAACCCGAAATAAAGACTTACGCCATCTGATGGTCAAACTATTTTTTTTACCAAAAATGAGAAATTTTATCAAAGAATTTCGAATCAGGAGCTGTATACGGTGCAGAAGGAATTTTTCAATCGGAGTTATCGGGAGAAACGCAGTTCCCTTTTACGCCCCGTAGCGAAAAATCTATGCGTAACTTCAAAAAGTGGCTATACCTAAAATAATCTTCGGCATAAATGGAATCGAAAAGTAAAAAAAAAACTTTTCAATCGGATATTTAGAACCAAATATATAGAATAAAATGTATTTTGAATTCCACATCATCTGCATTTACGTCCTCTAGCGGCGAAATTGTGCATCTTATAAAAAAAAAAAAACGAAATAAAGGATCATAATTCGCACAGTTAAAGCTTCCCAATGCTAAAGAATTTTTCAATTCGGACTAATAGTTGCAGAGATATGGTGTTCAGAGACGGACTGACAAACCAATAAGCACGATCTTTTTTACAAAAGACGTGCTAAAAATGCCACATCATTTTAATCTGATTGGAAATATAGGGAGCAAAATAAACGTAAATACTGTCACTTATTCGAACGTATGTAATTTGAATTCGTGGTTAATTCGAACTTTTCCCTTGGTCCCTCGAATTTTCTATTAAAACAATGTAAAAAAATCATCCGTAAATCAAACTTTTGTTGGATAATTTCAAATTTTTCTTGACGCACTGACGTGCCACAAAAGCTCACGTTTCCGTTAGCAGCATATTTCAAGCCATATCTGCTGACAAAAACACGATTAAAAAAATTCGTTTTCGGTCAGATACTAGTAACTATGAAAACATTTTGAACTATTGCCTTCACAAAATAATGCCCAATTTCTTCGCTAGGGGCGCAAACGTTATTTAGTTTTTATGAATATCTCTGCATCTAAATATCTGTCCTAAAAAAAATGTTTTAACATCGGATGTCATTTTTCTTCTGCAACACTTGCAGAGTTTTTTTTTTTTTTTGTAGTTCACAGTTCTGTCGCTAGGTGGCGCTTGTGTACTTTTATTAGTAACTGTATCTCCGCTTCTAAAACCCTTATTGATTTTTTTTACTTACTGTATCCCTTTCGCTACAATCAAGATGGGGACCAATATTCTGTTTAAATAATGCCCAGCTTCCCCGCTAGAGGGCTCACAATCTTCGCTTCCGAGATACTTTTTTGTTTGTTTCCTTCTTCAGTTGCACATAGTCCAAGATCCAGTTCAGAACTTATTTACACGAACAGTGCAAAAGCTTTGTGAATATTTTTTGTTTATATATGACATAAGTGTCTTAGAAAGGAGTCTTTCAAAATCCCAGTGGGGGAACGCTGCGTGATGACGTCATCAATATGGCTGCCGGCTATTACGTGGTTTCCAAATTTAAACATACATAACTTTTCACCAGCTAATGCTACACAGATGAATTTTTTCTGAAATGTTTCAAATTTAATGACAACTACTTTTTGTAATTACACATTTTTGTTAACTCCATTAGTTTTTCGGATAACTTCTTTTCAATGTAAAAAAACAGTGTTCACATTGGTTATGTGTGACGTTTAACCATGATTTATTCAAAAACTATACGACTTTCGAAAAAATACTCAGGAACAAAAAAGTTGCATTTTTTAATGAGGATTTAGAAAATGTACAATAACAGGGGGCTTACCCAAACGCTTAGGGAATTTTGAGTGATATCTCGTTATACGTCCTCTTTCTCAAGATTGTATGCGTTCTCCTATTGGGAAATCATACGATCTTTCCTCTATGGGCTAAGAGTTATATCATGTTTTCTTCTGTGTTTCTTCTTTTCAATGTTCGATTTGAAGATCTATTTATTTCTTATACTTTTTGAGGCCCATTTGTTAATTTTAGTAAAATATTTTTTTACTTGCTGAAAAAAGTTAGTAGCTGTTTCTATTTGTGATCGTTTTATCGATTGCAGAAATCCCGTTCATTTTCTTTTATACATAATTTTTATGGGTGCTGTATTCTGAAATAGCCGAATCTTTGCACTATGAAAATGCAAGTGCAAAGATTCGGCTATTTGAGAATACAGCACCCAAAAAAATTGGAAAGGGAGTGAGACAAGGTGACACTATATCTCCCAAACTCTTTAATACCACATTGGAAAACGTCTTTCAATCACTGAACTGGGAAAACAAAGGGATAAAGATTAATGGAGATTATCTAACTCACCTTCGTTTTGCTGATGACGTAGTCATTTTTGCAACTACCCCATCAGAGCTGCAGAGTATGATCCAGGAACTTGCTGACAAGAGTAAAGAAGTGGGATTAAAAATGAACTTTCAGAAGACAAAAGTGATGTACAATGCTTTAACAAGAAATGAACATTTATCGATTGATGCGGAAAAAGTGGAATTAACCAATACCTACATTTATCTTGGACAGCAGATATCAAGTGAGGGTCACATTGATGAAGAAATAAATCGCCGTATAAAACTTGACCGGAGAGCTTTTAGAAGAAACAGCATAATTTTCAAGAGCAATATGCCATTATGTCTTAAAAGAAAAGTGTTTGATCAATGCATCCTTCCAGTGCTAACGCATGGTGCAGAGACGTGGACCTTAACTAAAAGAGACATACAAAGGCTGCAGACAACTCAAAGGGCATGGAGAGATGAATGCTTGGCGTAACCAGGAGAGATAAGAAGAGGAACTCGTGTATCAGAAAAATGACAAGAGTGGAAGACATCATGATTAGAGTTAAATCCCTGAAATGGCAATGGGCTGGACATACTGCCAGAAGGACAGACCATCTATAGACAGCCGAAATTTTAGACTGGATTCCAAGGGACAGGAAAAGACCCAGAACAAGACCACATGGAAGATGGGTGGATGAAAATTCGAAAGTATGCGGGAATAACATGGAGCAGACTGGTACAAGACAGACCGTTGTGGAAGAAGCTTGGAGAGACCTTCGTCCACCAGTGGATTGAAAATGGTTGACAATGATGATGATGATGATATTTCTAACAGGTTCCAATGACAATGAATAACTTTGAAAAATTTTATTCGAATCCGAAAGAACACAAAAGAAAGATGACACCAAAAATTCGGTGTCATCTTTTGTGTTTATTTTTTTATATTTCCTTTCCAAGTAGGAGGACGGAGACCTTGCTGGATATGTTTCACCGCCGTACCTAAGTACACTATATTATCAAATGTATTCGGACACTAGTAAATATTTGCATAAGCGCAAAGAACCGTTGCGCAGAAAGGTGAGAAGTGAATGGATAGGTACGTACACTGAAGTGCCAGAAAAACTGGTACAGACGAGCTTATGCAAAATACATAGCAACGTAATGCGCGTACTCGGCTACGTCCACCAGTGCGTATATAAAGCGAGCTGTCAGAGCTGCTTTCGGCATGAGAATGACAAGTAATAACGATTTAAGCGATTTCAACGCGGTGTCATGGTCAGCGCTCGTGAGATGGGCCATAGGATTTCGGAGTTAGAAACGTAGTTCAGATTTTCACGGACGACCATTGCAAGGGTGTACCGTGACTAGAAGAATTTCGGGAAAAACCTCCAACCTGCGATACCAGTGTGGCCGTGAAAAGCTATTGGGAGAACGTGACCATCGTCGGCTGTCAAGAATCGTTTCACGCGACACTCTCGCAGGTATCATCCGAATTCAATGCTGGAGCCTCAACAAGCATCAGCGTCCGGACTGTGCAACGTACCCTGCACGATATGGGCTTTGGGAGCCGACGCCCAACTCGAGTCCCTTTGATGGGTGCATGACAAAGAGCTATGCGCCTCGTTTGGGCACGTGCAACACCGCCACTGGACACTTGATGACTGGAAATAAGTAGCCTGGCCTCAGGAGTCGCGTTTCCAACTGTATCGAGCAGATGGAAGGATTCGTCTGTGGCGCAAGCCCCATGAAGCCATGGATCCCGCCTGTCAACAGGGAACTGTACCGGCTGTTGGGGGGATGCGGGGATCCGTAATGGTATGGGGTGTGTTTAGCTGGACTTCACTGGGACCCCTGGTACGTCTACAAACGTCTGTGACCGGCCAACGCTATGTGCGCATCCTTTCTGACGAGGTACACCCGTTCATGTCCTGCATTCATGCTGATGGGTTGGGCCTGTCCCAACCGGACAATGCACCTCCACACAAGTGTCGGGACGCCACATTATCGTTAGAGGAGCATTCATCTGAGTTTGGGGCGTGTCCATTCCCCACAAAAGTCCCCAGATCTGAACGTGATAGAACACATTTGGGATGCCATGCAACGCGCTATCGACCACAGGAATCCGAGACCTCGGAATACACCCGAATTGTGGAACGCTCTGCAGGAAGTATGGTGTGCATTGCCTACAGCATATTTCCAGAAGCTATGTGACGTACCTGCCAGAAGGACGCACACGACATAAAGGCAGATAGGAATCAGAATAATCGTCTGCGTAGCTCAGTTGGTAGAGCGACTTGTTCCGGAATAAGCGGCCTCGGGTTCGAATCCCGGCGCAGACCAAAAATGACGGAGAAATTTACTTCGTTATAATGGCGCCCGAACTATCCGGATGACTCGGCCGTTCAAAATCTCGCATTAATGTGATGTTCTTTCCACACCGCGAGATAGGAAAAATCAGAGAATCCCATCTCCAGCGCTTCGAAAAATAAAAATGTGTGATGTTGCATTTCCACACAGCAGATTGACTGGGAGTTCTCAAGTGCACGTTCTACAGTGGATGGCTGCCTGCAACGATTCATGGTCACGGCTGACCCGTGGGCCATGCCCCGGTCCTCTTTCAGGGGGGAGATGTGACGTACCTGCCAGCAGGACGCGCACGACATAAAGACAGATAGGAATCAGAATAAACGTCTGCGTAGCTCAGTTGGTAGAGCGACTTGTTCCGGAATAAGCGGCCTCGGGTTCGAATCCCGGCGTAGACCAAAAATGACGGAGAAATTTACTTCGTTATAGCTAGTGGATCCATACCCCGTCGTATTCTTGCAGTTCTGCGCTCCCGTGGGGACCTACCAAATATTAGACTGGTGTACCAGTTTTTCTGGCACTTCAGTGTATATAAATCGGAGATGTTGCGTCGTGTTATCGGAAACGTCGAAGCGGGAATGCCTCATGGACGTGAACAGAGTTGGAAACAGGTCAATTATTTTAGACACCTGACCCAGACGTCACATGACCAGAACTTGACCCGGAAAATCCTGCTTTGAACTGCAAATCCGAAATATTGTATATATAAAAAAAAAAAAAATAGATGACCGTACATTGGCATAGTCCAACGTACGAGCAGAAACGTTATCACAAACGTAGAATCGATCTTGGAAGTTACTTTTATGCTGCTATTCCGCACAAAACTTAATTTAAATTCTAATTAAATTGCACCCGGCTGTCTGAAAATTTCTAGAAGAAAAAAATTGTTTCCACTTTACAAAGTTACCATTTGTTTTTATTCAATAAACAAAGTTTCAAATAAACGCATTTGCCAAGTATTTCGATTCCCCCATTATTGGATCTTTTTATTCCTCTCGTTTTTTTATTTCTTCCCAAACGATATGCTGCTTGCTGTTTAATTAGAATCTGGAAAGTTTTCAATAAACTTTCGCTAAACATGGCCCTGTTTTATCGAGTATCTCATCATTTTGGCAAAGGAGGGCATTATTATCAGTGTTTAAAAATATCCCAGGAAAGATATAATAGATTGGACAGAACACAATATCTGTTCGGCTATGTCGCCGAAAAAAAAAAATAGTGAATAAATTGAATTCGTCCGATAAAGTGAGTGGGCGTCCGGGATAGTGGGTAAAAACACGTAATTGCATTTTAATTAATGGGTTAGGCTTGACATGCAAAAAAATAAGATAAAAAACGAATTTCTAGAATTCTTATTCTCATAACTCAGAGGGTGGGTCGGACGTTTTGCAATATTTGCATAAACGAAAGTGCTGCGGAGGGTATGTCACGTGTTAAAAGTACAGAGTTATTCACTTGGCACTTTAACCCATAAAAAAGCGCAGGGAAAAAACATTTCAAGCTGAAATTTAAAAAAAAGTGCCTTACCTTTTCGCAAACACATCGATATCAGAGAAGATGTTAAAAATGTTCGCCATTTGCATTCAAACACATATCAACCCGTCGCTGAATATTGTCAAATGTACACTGCATTCACAAAAGTCACCGTACACACCTTCATAAGCAAATGAACGGATCCGCTGCGTTGTTAAGATGCGCGGTACAGCTGCAAACGGTATGAAAACCAGCCTGCTGCTGACCGCGATCATATCGCATTGTGAGGTTGAGGGAAAATATCGCTGAACTGACTTTGAGAAAAGAAAGACTGTTGGGTGTTATATTAGTGGGTTGTCTATAAGAGAATAATACAAGCCTGCAGCTGACCGCGATAATATCGCACTGTGAGGTTAAGTGAAAATGTCGCTGAACTGACTTTGAGAAAGGAAAGATTGTAGGGTGTTATATTAGTGGGTTGTCTATAAGAGAATAATACAAGCCTGCAGCTGACCGCGATAATATCGCACTGTGAGGTTAAGTGAAAATGTCACTGAACTGACTTTGAGAAAGGAAAGATTGTTGGTGTTATATTAGTGGGTTGTCTATAAGAGAATAATACAAGCCTGCAGCTGACCGCGATCATATCGCACTGAGAGGTTGAGTGAAAATGTCGCTGAACTGACTTTGAGAAAGGAAAGATTGTTGGGTGTTATATTAGTGGGTTGTCTATAAGAGAATAATACAAGCCTGCAGCTGACCGCGATCATATCGCACTGTGAGGTTGAGTGAAAATGTCGCTGAACTGGCTTTGAGAAAGGAAAGATTGTTGGGTGTTATATTAGTGGGTTGTCCATAAGAGAATGATGCAAGCCTGCAGCTGACTGCGATCATATCGCACTGTGAGGTTGAGTGAAAATGTCGCTGAACTGACTTTGAGAAAGGAAATATTGTTGGGTGTTATATTAGTGTGTTGTCCATAAGATAATAATACAAGCCTGCACCTGACCGTGATCATATCGCACTGTGAGGTTGAGTGAAAATGTCGCTGAACTGACTTTGAGAAAGGAAAGATTGTTGGGTGTTATATTAGTAGGTTGTCTATAAGAGAATAATACAAGCCTGCAGCTGACCGCGATCATATCGCACTTTGAGATTGAGTGAAAATGTCGCTGAACTGACTTTGAGAAAGGAAAGATTGTTGGGTGTTATATTAGTGGGTTGTCTATAAGAGAATAATACAAGCCTTCAGCTGACCGCGATCATATCGCACTGTGAGGTTGAGTGAAAATATCGCTGAACTGACTTTGAGAAAGGAAAGATTCTTGGGTGTTATATTAGTAGGTTGTCTATAAGAGAATAATACAAGCCTGCAGCTGACCGCGATCATATCGCACTGTGAGGTTGAGTGAAAATGTCGCTGAACTGACTTTGAGAAAGGAAAGATTGTTGGGTGTTATATTAGTAGGTTGTCTATAAGAGAATAATACAAGCCTGCAGCTGACCGCGATCATATCGCACTGTGAGGTTGAGTGAAAATGTCGCTGAACTGACTTTGAGAAAGGACTGACTTTGAGAAAGGAAAGATTGTTGATATTAGTGGGTTGTCCATAAGAGAATGATGCAAGCCTGCAGCTGACCGCGAACATATCGCACTGTGAGGTTGAGTGAAAATGTCGCTGAACTGACTTTGAGAAAGGAAAGATTGTTGGGTGTTATATTAGTGTGTTGTCCATAAGAGAATAATACAAGCCTGCAGCTGACCGCGATCATTTCGCACTGTGAGGTTGAGTGAAAGTGTCGCTGAACTGACTTTGAGAAAGGAAAGATTGTTGGGTGTTATATTAGTGGGTTGTCCATAAGAGAATAATACAAGCCTGCAGCTGACCGCGATCATATCGCACTGTGAGGCTGAGTGAAAATGTCGCTGAACTGACTTTGAGAAAGGAAAGATTGTTGGGTGTTATATTAGTGGGTTGTCTATAAGAGAATGATACAAGCCTGCAGCTGACCGCGATCATGTCGCACTGTGAGGTTGAGTGAAAATGACGCTGAAATGACTTTGAGAAAGGAAAGATTTTTGGGTGTTATATTAGTGGGTTGTCTATAAGATAATAATACAAGCCTACAGCTGACAGCGATCATATCGCACTGTGAGGTTGAGTGAAAATGTCGCTGAACTGACTTTGAGAAAGGAAAGATTGTTGGGTGTTATATTAGTGGGTTGTCCATAAGAGTTGTCCGAGAGGCGTTTAAACATACCCAAGTCAACTGTTTTGGATGTACTGAATAAGTGGAAGACAAATGGCGTGCCTGATGCAGCAAACACGTACCGGCAGACCAAAGAAAATCAGTGATATCTTTACAGCTAATCGACGGAGTACTGCACAGTACCTCAGTGTACAGGTGAGTAAAAATGCTGGAACCTCGGTATGTACACGTACCATGCGCAGAGAACTTCATTCCATGGGTTACCGTGGTCGTGCGGCTGCTCATAAGCCTTTCATCTCCACTCGGAATGCTACTTGTCGTTTAGCATGATGTAAAGAACATTTATCGTGGACAATAGATCGATGGAAACTGGTCCTATGGACTGATGAATCCAGATACACGATCCATCAGTCTGATGGCCGTGTGTGGGTATGGTGGCAGCCTGGGGAACGCTATTTACCACAGTGTACAGTTCCTACGGTCAAGTTTGGAGTTGGCAGTGTACTGGTGTGGAGGTGTTTTTTGTGGTCTGGTCCGGGCCCATTGGTTGTCGTGGGTAAGCCTGTTACGCAGCAGGTCTGCCTCGCTATTCTGGACCATTATATCCTACTAACTCTGTGGCAATGCTATGGAACCGAGCCATAAAGTAAGGATTGTTACGGCGTATTTTGATGATAATTCCGTATCGTGTTTGGACTGGCCAGCCCAGAGCCCTGATCTTAATCATATTGAGCACCTATGGAATGAATTAGAGCGCCGCATAAGAAGTTTGGAACCAAGGCCTACAACTAAGCAATAGTTAGTGGCAGCATTATGTACTGAATGGAAGCGCATACCTACCGCTATGCTCCAAAACCTTGTCGAAAGCATGTCTCGAAGGGTCAGTGCATGCATTAAGGCCAAAGGTGGTTCCACACCGTACTAATGTACGTCAGTAGATGCTATGTTGTGTTTCTCTTCTAGGTGTTCTATGACTTCTGTCAATATAGTGTATGTCTGAGCATGTCTGTGCACGCGTTGGTATTTATTGCTTCAATTTCTTGTGTGATGTTGTTTTGCAGCTGCCGGCTTATTGCTGTGTACAGTATCTTTCAGATGTCCCCATAGGAAGTAATCGGGTGGAGTTAAATCTGTTGAACTGGAGATAATCCGATCTCCGAAGAAATTCCGAATCTCAGCCATGCAGCCATTGGAAGTGTAACAAGCCGCACCATCCTGTTGGAAGAAGCCATTCTGCAGTTCAGTATCATCCAGTTGGTTCACAAACTCCATGAAGATATTGAGATACACTTCTTTGTTGATCGTCTGTTTAAAGAAAATGGGACCGATTACCGGGTTCCACGAAATGGCGCACCGCCGCCCCGGTGGCGCAGTGGTCTAAGGCGTTGGCCTCTGATCATTCGTCCGAAAGGGTCCGGGTTCGAATCCCGGTGAGGCATGGATGTTGTGTTTGTCTTACGGCATTGGCTCTCTCCCTTCCCTGGAACCAGTGACCCTAAATTAGGGACGGGCGACTGCTTATAGCCCATTGAGTTGCTCACGGTGGTCGTTAAACCTCCAAAAAAAAAAAAAAAAAAAAAAAAAAGAAATGGCGCACCATACGTCAATCTTTATGGGATGCATTCTTACCTCGTGAATGACAGGGTGATTCTCACTCAGGGCCGGATTATTTTTTTTATTGATTGGAGGTTTAACGACCACCGTGAGCAATTCAATGGGCTATAAGCAGTCGCCCGTCCCTAATTTGGGGTCACTGGTTCCAGGGAAGGGAGAGAGCCAGCGCCGTAAGACAAACACAACATCCATGCCTGACCGGGATTCGAACCCGGACCCCTTACGGACGAATGATCAGAGGCTAGCGCCTTAGACCACTGCGCCACCGGGGAGGCAGGGCCGGATTAAGGTGAGGGCTATAGGGGCCTTCTGGCCCATCATGACCAAGGGCCCATGTGGCATGCCTAGGCAAATAATTGATAAGTCGCTAAAGAGAGAGAGAGAGAGAGAGAGAGAGATTTATAAAATAATTTTACTTTTGTCTCGTATGATTTCCACTTGCTCAGAAACAGAGGCTGATAGACAAAATACATTTCAATGTAGTGACTCACCAAAGGTATAGTTTTCACGTACCTGCGTACAGGTCGGAGTGACAGTTTCAGCTTTATCACTACCATCCACATACACCTCCCTGTTTACAGTTGGAACCGTTAATGGTCCAAGTTCCCTGTGGTTTCCCATTGTGTAGCAAAAAGATGCACTAAGAAAGTAGTGATACAATGCTAAATCATTAGAAAATCAAAGACAAAATTTAGGTATCTTAAGCTTTTAACTCATATTCTTGTGAGAACAGTGGAAAATATAACGATTTTTCATGAAAACTCTGCAGGGAATTTATTAGTTTGAAAAATGCACTACGTATTAGTTAGCATCACCATATTGATACCGTCTCATGTTTTAATGGTCTTCGAATGATCTCCGTCATACGTTTTTTAGGGGCGTTATGGGAACAACGAAAAATACAGAGACTTCTGTGACGTGTTCTGCACGGCAGGACGCACATAAGATAAAGGCAGATATTATCTTATATGCGTCCGGAATGAGGGGACCCAAACTAGATGCCCGGCGTGGACAACAATGACGGAAAAATTTACTTCGTTATGCTTATTATGAAAACTTTGCAGATAATTTATTAGTTATAGTTTCGTGTTTTAATGGACTTCAAAATGATGCCCGGTTATAAGTTCTTTGTGGGCCCACTCATATGTCTTAGCCTTGAGGCAAACTCAAATGTCTTAGCCTTGAGGCCCACTCAAATGTCTTAGCCTTGTGGTCCACTCATATGTCTTAGCCTTGAGTCCCACTCAAATGTCTTAGCCCTGAGGCCAACTCATATATCTTAGCCTTGAGGCCACCTCGTATGTCTTAGCCTTGAGGCCCACTCATATGTCTTAGCCTTGAGGCCCACTCATATGTCTTAGCCTTGAGGCCCACTCATATTTCTTAGTCTTGAGTCCCACTCATATGTCTTAGCCTTGTGGTCCACTCATATGTCCTAGCCTTGAGTCCCACTCAAATGTCTTAGCCCTGAGGCCAACTCATATATCTTAGCCTTGAGGCCACCTCATATGACTTAGCCTTGAGGCCCACTCATATGTCTTAGCCTTGAGGCCACCTCATATGTCTTAGCCTTGAGTCCCACTCAAATGTCTTAGCTCTGAGGCCAACTCATATATCTTAGCCTTGAGGCCACCTCATATGTCTTAGCCTTGAGGCCCACTCATATGTTTTAGCCTTGAGGCCCACTCATATTTCTTAGCCTTGAGTCCCACTCATATGTCTTAGCCTTGTGGTCCACTCATATGTCTTAGCCTTGAGTCCCACTCATATGTCTTAGCCTTGAGGCCCACTCATATGTCTTAGCCTTGAGGCCCACTCATATTTCTTAGCCTTGAGTCCCACTCATATGTCTTAGCCTTGTGGTCCACTCATATGTCTTAGCCTTGAGTCCCACTCAAATGTCTTAGCCCTGAGGCCCACTCAAATGTCTTAGCCTTGAGGCCCACTCAAATATCTTAGCCTAGGGGCCCACTGAGGCCTTATTCCGGCTCTGTTCTCACTCACTCATGCCAGTATATTCTGTGAGTTCACATAGCCTGAAAGGTGGAACCAGGCTTCGTCCGTGAACCACGAAATGTCTAATACGCCTGGAATTTGACTGACAAATTCCTTAAACCACCGGCAGTAATGCATTAACTTCGGCATGTCAATTGGTAACACCACATGAACGACTGTAACATAATATGGCTTCATTCCGTAATTATAACACGCAACGGCAGTCGTTGAGCTCGGGCCAGCTTTCGGAACCTTTTACCAAACGTGGAAGCTTCGAGCACAAATGATGCTATGCGTCTGATGGAATTTCGAGGGGATAATCCATTACGAATTTGTTCCAGACGGTCGGACCACCAACGCCAATCTATACTGTGAACAGCAGGAGAGAATGTATGCCGTTTTGGAGGAAAAATACCCTGCACAGGCGAATGGAAAGCGCGATCTCCAACAGCAGGACCACGCTCGTCCTCATACGGCACGAACCACCCTGACACAACTCCAGCAACTTGAGGGCGTGGAACTGATGTCTCGCGTAGCATATAGTATAGACCTTGCACCTGCGGATTATTACTTGTTCCGGAACATGGCCCACTTCCTTCGCGGGCGCCACTTCAACAAACACGAAGAGGTGGCAGCTGGGATAAAGGAGTTCTTCTCCTTGAAGGACAAGAGCTGGTACCGCCGCTGAATCGAAGAACTGACAGACAGTTGGTTAAAGAGGGTGCAACACGATGACCTATTCTTTGAATGCTAGCCAGCTTTCGTCGTAAAGGTACGTATGAAGACATAAAGTGATCCAAATATTGCAAAACTTTCGACTCACCCTCTGTAGAATCGAAGAACTGACAGACAGATGGCTAAACAGGGTGCAACACGATGGCCTATACTTTGAATGCTAGTCAGCTTTCGTCGTAAAGGTACGTATGAAGACATAAAGTGATCCAAATATTGCAAAACTTTCGACTCACCCTCTGTAGAATCGAAGAACTGACAGACAGATGGCTAAAGATGGTGCAACACAAAGGCCTGTACTTGGAATGCTAGTCAGCTTTCCTCGCAAAGGTACGTATGAAGACATAAAGTGATCGAAATATTGCAAAACTTTCGACTCACCCTCTGTAGAATCGAAGAACTGACAGACAGTTGGCTAAAGAGGGTGCAACACGATGACCTATTCTTTGAATGCTAGCCAGCTTTCGTCGTAAAGGTACGTATGAAGACATAAAGTGATCCAAATATTGCAAAACTTTCGACTCACCCTCTGTAGAATCGAAGAACTGGCAGACAGATGGCTAAAGACGGTGCAACACGGTGGCCCATACTTTGAATGCTAGTCAGCTTTCGTCGTAAAGGTAGGTATGAAGATATAAAGTGATCCAAATATTGCAAAACTTTCGACTGACCCTCTGTAGGATCGAAGAACAGGCAGACAGTTGGCTAAAGAGGGTGCAACACGATGGCCTATTCTTTGAATGCTAGCCAGCTTTCGTCGTAAAGGTACGTATGAAGACATAAAGTCATCCAAATATTGCAAAACTTTCGACTCACCCTCTGTAGAATCGAAAACCTGGCAGACAGATGGCTAAAGACGATGCAACACGATGGCCTATACCTTGAATGCTAGTCAGCTTTCGTCGTAAAGGTACGTATGAAGACATAAAGTGATCCAAATATTGCAAAACTTTCGACTCACCCTCTGTAGAATCGAAGAACTGACAGACAGTTGGCTAAAGAGGGTGCAACACGATGGCCTATTCTTTGAATGCTAGCCAGCTTTCGTCGTAAAGGTACGTATGAAGACATAAAGTCATCCAAATATTGCAAAACTTTCGACTCACCCTCTGTAGAATCGAAAACCTGGCAGACAGATGGCTAAAGACGATGCAACACCGTGGCCTATACTTTGAATGCTAGTCAGCTTTCGTCGTAAAGGTACGTATGAAGACATAAAGTGATCCAAATATTGCAAAACTTTCGACTCATCCTCTGTAGAATCGAAGAACTGACAGACAGATGGCTAAACAGGGTGCAACACCATGGCCTATACTTTGAATGCTAGTCAGTTTTCGTCGTAAAGGTACGTATGCAGACATAAAGTGATCCAAATATTGCAAAACTTTCGACTCACCCTCTGTAGAATCGAAGAACTTTCAGACAGATGGCTAAAGATGGTGCAACACAATGGCCTGTACTTGGAATGCTAGTCAGCTTTCCCCGCAAAGGTACGTATGAAGACATAAAGTGATCGAAATATTGCAAAACTTTCGACTCACCCTCTGTAGAATCGAAGAACTGGCAGACAGATGGCTAAAGACGGTGCAACGCGATGTCCTATACTTTGAATGCTAGTCAGCTTTCGTCGTAAAGGTACGTATGAAGACATAAAGTGATCCAAATATTGCAAAACTTTCGACTCACCCTCTGTAGAATCGAAGAACTGACAGACAGTTGGCTAAAGAGGGTGCAACACGATGACCTATTCTTTGAATGCTAGCCAGCTTTCGTCGTAAAGGTACGTATGAAGACATAAAGTGATCCAAATATTGCAAAACTTTCGACTCACCCTCTGTAGAATCGAAGAACTGGCAGACAGATGGCTAAAGACGGTGCAACACGGTGACCCATACTTTGAATGCTAGTCAGCTTTCATCGTAAAGGTAGGTATGAAGATATAAAGTGATCCAAATATTGCAAAACTTTCGACTCACCCTCTGTAGGATCGAAGAACTGGCAGACAGATGGCTAAAGACGGTGCAACACGATGGCCTATACTTTGAATGCTAGTCAGCTTTCGTCGTAAAGGTACGTATGAAGACATAAAGTGATCCAAATATTGCAAAACTTTCGACTCACCCTCTGTAGAATCGAAGAACTGGCAGACAGATGGCTAAAGACAGTGCAACACGATGTCCTATACTTTGAATGCTAGTCAGCTTTCGTCGTAAAGGTACGTATGAAGACATAAAGTGATCCAAATATTGCAAGACGTTCGACTCATTCTCTGTAGAATCGAAGTACTGGCAGACAGATGGCTAAAGACGGTGCAACGCGATGGCCTATACTTTGAATGCTAGTCAGCTTTCGTCGTAAAGATACGTATGAAGACATAAAGTGATCCAAATATTGCAAAACTTTCGACTCACCCTCTGTAGAATCGAAGAACTGACAGACAGTTGGCTAAAGACGATGCAACACGGTGGCCTATTCTTTGAATGCTAGCCAGCTTTCGTCGTAAAGGTACGTATGAAGACATAAAGTCATCCAAATATTGCAAAACTTTCGACTCACCCTCTGTAGAATCGAAGAACCTGGCAGACAGATGGCTAAAGACGATGAAACACGGTGGCCTATACTTTGAATGCTAGTCAGCTTTCGTCGTAAAGGTACGTATGAAGACATAAAGTCATCCAAATATTGCAAAACTTTCGACTCATCCTCTGTAGAATCGAAGAACCTGACAGACAGTTGGCTAAAGACGATGAAACTCGATGGCCTATACTTTGAATGCTAGTCAGCTTTCGTCGTAAACGTACCTATGAAGACATAAAGTGATCCAAATATCGCAAAACTTTCGACTCATCCTCTGTAGAATCAAAGAACTGACAGACAGATGGCTAAAGACGATGCAACACGATGGCCTATACTTTGAATGCTAGTCAGCTTTCGTCGTAAAGGTACGTATGAAGACATAAAGTCATCCAAATATTGCAAAACTTTCGACTCATCCTCTGTAGAATCGAAGAACCTGGCAGACAGATGGCTAAAGACGATGCAACACGATGGCCTATACTTTGAATGCTAGTCAGCTTTCGTCGTAAACGTACGTATGAAGACATAAAGTGATCCAAATATTGCAAAACTTTCGACTCATCCTCTGTAGAATCGAAGAACTGATAGACAGATGGCTGAAAAGAGTGCAACACGATGGCCTATACTTTGAATGCTAGTCAGCTTTCGTCGTAAAGGTACCTATGAAGACATAAAGTGATCCAAATATCGCAAAACTTTCGACTCATCCTCTGTAGAATCGAAGAACTGACAGACAGATGGCTAAAGACGATGCAACACGATGGCCTATACTTTGAATGCTAGTCAGCTTTCGTCGTAAAGGTACGTATGAAGACATAAAGTCATCCAAATATTGCAAAACGTTTCGACTCACCCTCTGTAGAATCGAAGAACTGATAGACAGATGGCTGAAAGACGATGCAACACGATGGCCTATACTTTGAATGCTAGTCAGCTTTCGTCGTAAAAGTACGTATGAAGACATAAAGTGATCCAAATATTGCAAAACTTTCGACTCACGCTCTGTATGTGATTTTACAACCGATATTATTGTAAGAAGGACACGAAAAGCAACGGAAGAAACTTTTATCAGTTTAGAAAAGGCAGCAAAGAAGATCAATTTGCAGATTAACGAAGGAGAAACAAAGTATATGCCAGTAACTAGAATTATTTGTGATAAGAATCCTTCTGAAGTTGAAATTGGTTCCTATAAATTTTAAATTGTACATTGCTTACATACTTGGGATCGGAAGGTAATTGTAACAAGAAAGATGACACCGAATTTTCGGGTGTAATAAGCACGTCTTTTGAATCCGTTCTGACGCAAATTAAATTTATCAAAGCTATTCAAAGTCAATGGAACCGGTATGGAAAACAATAGCTCTGACGGAAGAAAGAAGATTTTCATTCGGGTTTTTAATCCCTCAGATATTGCTGTAAACGGAATCATGAGCTTACGAACTCTTAGAAACAGAGTTATCGACAAAAATAAGATGTGACTTTACGTTCCCTGGTGGGAAAACCATGCATTATTTTAGGAAGAAAGTATCCTCAAAAGGTTTATCCATATGAGCGGTGTCGGTCCCAAAAAAAACATTTAGTCGAGTTTTCAGGAGCCCAGATTTTGCTACAAATACATCAGAAGCAGAAATGAACACTTATGACCCCTGGTGGCCAAACGATTCTTTAAAAAACATTAGAAATTAAGTGAAAAATATTTTCCATCTAGTCTTGTATGCGGTACACGAAGAATTTTTCAAATCGGAGTTTCAGGAGCAGAAAACGCAATTTGCCTTTATGCGTCCTAGCGGAAAGTCTTAAATGATTTACTTGAAAATTTTGAATTTATAGGAAAAACATTTCGCATAGGAAACACTATCCAACAACGAAGGAATGTTTCAAATTGGACATTTAGAATTAGAGATATTGAAAAAAATAAGATATACATCTACGCCCCTGGCGTTGAAACCATGCATTATTTCAAGCAGAAAGTGCTCCTAAAAGGTTTGTCGACATGAGTAGCATCGATCAACAACAGACTTTTTTTTCAATCGAGATTTTAGAAGCTCATATTTTGCTACAAATACATCAGAAGCGGAAATTAATACTTACGCCACCTGGTGGCCATACCATTTTTTTACAAAAATGAGTAATTATGTGGAAACGATTCCCCATCAGGAGCTATATCCGGTGCAGAAGGAAGTTTTCAAATCGGAGGTTTAGAAGCAGACAAACAGTGGGAAACGCAACTTACTTTTACGCCCCCTAGCGGAAAGTCTATGAGTTACTTGAAAATTTTGAATTTATAGGGAAAACATGTCACACTAGAAACACTATCCAACAAAGAAGGAATTTTTTAAATCGGAATCCTAGAAGTCGAGATATTGATAAAAATAAGATATACACCCTGGCGGAGAAACTGTGGGATATTTTAGGAAGAAAATATTCCAAAAAGGTTTATCGATATGAGTGGCATCAGTCCACGAAAGAATTTGTTCAATTGATATTTTAGAAGCTCAGATTTTATGGCAAATACATCAGAAGCAAAAATTAACACTTACGCCCCCTGGTGGCCAAAGTATTCTTTACCAAAAATTCGAAATTATATGCAAAAGATTTTCCATTAGGAGATGTATTCGCTGAAAAAAAGATTTTTCAAATCGGATTTTTAGGAGAAGAGTTATCGGAAAAAATGTAATTTACTTTTACGCCCCTTTAGCGGAACATCTATGCTTAATTTGAAAAGAAAACTATATCTAAAACACTCTTCGACATAAATGGAATCGAAAGATAAAAGAATTTTTTCAATCGGATGTTTAGAAGCAAATATGCGGATTAAAACGTAATTTTGAATTCGACACCATCTGCATTTACGCCCCCTAGCGGTAAAATCGTGCATCGTAAACAAAAACGCAATAAAGGATCATCATTTGCATATTTCAAGCTTCCGAATGCAAAAAGAATTTTTCAAATCGGACTAATAGTTGCAGAGATACCGAGGGTACAGGCGGACGGACGGACAAACCGATAACAGAAGCACGATCTTTTTTTACAAAAGACGTGCTAAAAATGATGTTAGTACTGAGATTCAGAGACGTATTTTTTCCGCAAATGCTTCTGAGGACTTAGGAAACACTTAAAGTCACATATGATCTCAAGAAACTCAAAGATAAGGATGTACAAAGTAAGACCAGCGTTAAATTATACCTCTGAAAACTGGGTGTTAACAATGGAAGATGAAAGTTTGCTGGGTCTGTTTGAAAGAAGAGTTCTTAGGACGCCTTGAAAAGAAACACAACACGGAATTTATTGACATACATTAGTACGGTGTCAGTCCACCTTTGTCCTTAATCAGGGCTCTGTGCTGGCCAGTCCACACACGATACGAAATTGTCGTCAAACCACGCCGTTATATAGTCCTTGCTTTATGGCTCGGTGCATTATCCTGCTGGTACCAACAAAGCTCGTTTCCATAGTATTGCCACAGAGTTGGTAGGGCATATTTGACCAGAATATCGAGGTAGACGTGCTAGTTAACAGGTTCGACCAAAATAAGCAATGGGCCGGGACCATACCACGAAAAACACCCCCTCACGAGTGCAATGCCAGCTAAAAACTTGACAGTAGGAATAGTACACTCCGGTAAACAGCGTTCCCCTTGGCTGCCGCCATACCAGCTCATGCCATCAGACTGATGGATTGTGTGTCTGGATTCATCAGTCCATAGGACCCGTTTCCATTGATCTACGGTCCACGATAAATGTTTTTTACACCATGCTAAACGAAAAGTAGCATTTAGAGTGGAGATGAAAGGATAACGAGCAGCCGCACAAACACGGTAACACATGGAATGAAGTTCTCTGCGAATGATACGTGTGCATACCATGGTTCCAGCATTTTTACTCACCTGAACATTGAAGTCTTGTGCAGTACTCCGTCGATTAGCTGTAACGACTCTCCTGAGGCTTCGACGTCCCCTCTCACTGATTTTCTTTGGTCTGCCGGTGCGTTTTGCTGCTTCAGGCACGCCCTGTGTCTCCCACGTATTCCGTACATCCAAAATAGGTGACTTGGGTATGTTTAAACGCCTCTTGGTTTCTCGTATGAACAATCCACTAATATAACACCCAACAATCTTTTCTTTCTCAAAGTCAGTTTACCGACGTTTTCACTCAACCTCACAGTGCGATATGATCGCGGTCAGCTGCAGGCTTGTATTATTCTCTTATTGACAACCCACTAATATAACATCCAACAATCTTTCCTTTCTCAAAGTCAGTTCAGCGACATTTTCACTCAACCTCACAGTGCGATATGATCTCGGTCAGCTTCAGGTTTGTATTATTCTCTTATAGGCAACCCACTAATATAACACTCAACAATTTTTCGTTCCTCAAAGTCAGTTCAGCGACATTTTCATTCAAACTCACAGTGCGATATGATCGCGGTCAGCTGCAGGCTTGTATTATTCTCTTATGGACAACCCACTAATATAACATCCAACAACCTTTTCTTTCTCAAAGTCAGTTCAGCGACATTTTCACGCAACCTCACAGTGCGATGTGATCGCGGTCAGCAGCAGGCTTGTATTATTTTCTTATGGACAACCCACTAATATAACACCCAACAATCTTTCATTTCTCAAAGTCATTTAAGTGATATTTTCACTCAACCTCACAGTGCGATATGATCGCGGTCAGCAGTAGGCTTGTATTATTTTCTTATGGACAACCCACTAATATAACACGCAACAATCTTTCCTTTCTCAAAGTCATTTCTGTGATATTTTCACTCAACCTCACAGTGCGATATGATCGCGGTCAGCTGCAGCCTTGTATTATTCTCTTATGGACAACCCACTAATATAACACCCAACAATCTTTCCTTTCTCAAAGTCCGTTCAGCGACATTTTCACTCAACCTCACAGTGCGATATGATCGCGGTCAGCTGCAGCCTTGTATTATTCTCTTATAGACAACCCATTAATATAACACACAACAATCTTTCCTTTCTCAAAGTCAGTTCAGCGACATTTTCACTCAACCTCACAGTGCGATATGATCGCGGTCAGCTGCAGGCTTGTATTATTCTCTTATAGACAACCCACTAATATAACACCCAACAATCTTTCCTTTCTCAAAGTCAGTTCAGCGACATTTTCACTCAACCTCATAGTGCGATATGATCGCGGTCAGCTGCAGGCTTGTATTATTATCTTATGGACAACCCACTAATATAACACCCAACAATCTTTCCTTTTTCAAAGTCAGTTCAGCGACATTTTCACTCAACCTCACAGTGCGATACGATCGCGGTCAGCTGCAGGCTTGTATTATTCTCTTATGGACAACCCACTAATATAACACCCAACAATCTTTCCTTTCTCAAAGTCAGTTCAGCGACATTTTCACTGAACCTCACATTGCGATATGATCGCGGTCAGCAGTAGGCTTGTTTTTATACCGTTTGCAGCTGTACCGCGCATCTTAACAGCACAGCGGATCCGTATATTTGCTTTTCAAGGCGTGTCCGGTGACTTTTGTCAATATAGTGTATATTAGGATTTCTGCCCAAGCTGCCAAGCGTTCAGCTAAGCAATGCTTCCTCCATGCAACTAACTTGCGAATCTGAAAAATGCGTTTGGCTTGCACATTACTAACTCCATTTATATTTATGTGGTTTATTCCTCAGAACTAACAGCTTTCGCTGTATCCTTCCAAACTCATTATGAGCAGAAAATGCAGTACAGTTACCCCTTTTAACACAAGGCTAATTTCTGTTGTTCAAGTGAAAAATACATACAAACTCCATCATATATAAATGAACAAGGAATTCCTTTTCCATTCGAAATGTTTACGGTGAAAGTTTCCTTTTCGTGTTGTTAAAATTCAATCAATAAACAAAGAACAGAAAAAATTCCTTTAAAGATAACTTGAAGTTTACTTTGTGAAAAGACTTTCATTCATCGGAAGGGACTAATAACGTTTGAAGCCAGAGGCGTCTTTTGAATTAAAACAAAGCATTCGTTATTCTCTAAGTTACCACACACAGAGAGAAAAGCATAAGAGATTTACAGAATATTTTATTTTTAACAAGAGCAGGGGAATATTTTTCTTCCAATCTTGTCTCAGTCAGTAGTTCTTTCTTGAAACATCTTCCTAGTTATACAGAAGACAGTTCGCTTTAATTTCATTAAGTGACATTCGAAGGAAGAACAATCTCATATAAAATCAGAAATAAAATTCCAACCCACGGTAATTCAAATTTATGCTTCTGCAAAATATTTACCTACTCTGTAAATAAAAATGAAGTTTAGAAATAGCGACTTTGTTCTTAGAGTATTTACCTTCGCTTCTTCTGCTGATAAAACTGCTTTAAATATGTGAATTCATGAGATCGGGTATTGTTTTACACGAAGCATTAATTTAATAATTTCAATGTGTTAAACTTACTTAATATTAAAAAAAATATTAATTGTAGTTTTCAATCGCATTTATTTGGTTGGAAAATAATACTCGATGACGAGGTAACCGAACTCGAAACCCCGGCCACGACGCTCATTGGCAAATGAAATTGCGACATGGCATCAGCAGGTAGGTGGCTTAAAAATGTCTTTGAATGAATGTTAAGGCTCATCTTCTGCGATAGATGGCGCAAAAAATCACTCCTTGGGCATGGGTTTTACGTCTTAAGTGACGGTCCCAGAAGTTGGCGTCAGCGAATCACTGCAGATCTCACTAAATTCAAAATGGAAACGGTCTCTCGTTGGCTCCACAATGAAAAGACCAAATACGCGCTCAAACGTTTTAACCAATGACGTTGTTTGAGGGTGGAGCTCAGTAAGTAGGCGGAGTTCCTATACCTCAGAATCAGGGGTTCTCTGCTAATGTACACATTTTCTCCTCAAAAGATGAAAGTATAGTAGGATTTAAAATGATCTATAGAAGACAAGATTCCAATTTCACTGTTGTCCCTATTAATTGCTTTCCATTTGGCTTAGATAATTAGAAAAATCAGGCAGAAATAAAATATTTTGTTGCTTCCAGACAGATACACTGCTATGCTAACTTATCGCGCCATCTAACGCCAAATTGGAATACTTTCGATTCAGATAAATTGAATTATAAAAAAATTCTAACAAATTTTTCGGAATAATAACTGTGACATATACTATATCGACAAAAGTCACTGAACACCCCTTCAAAAGCGAATGACCGGATCCGCTGCGTTGTTAAGATCCCCGGTGCAGCTGCAAACGGTATGAAAACAAGCCTGCAGCTGACCGCGATCATATCGCACTGTGAGGTTGAGTGAAAATGTCGCTGAACTGACTCTGAGAAAGGAAAGATTGTTGGGTGTTACATTAGTGGGTCGTCCATAAGAGAAACCGAGAGGCGTTTAAACATACCCAAGTCAACTGCTTTGGATGTACTGAATAAGTGGAAGACACATGACGTGCCTGAAGCAGCAAAACGTGCCGGCAGACAAAAGAAAATCCGGGATAAAGGACGTCGAATCCTCAGGAGAGTAGCTACAGCTAACAGACGGAGTGCTGCACAAGACCTCAGTGTACAGGTGAGTAAAAATGCTGGAACCTCGGTATGTACACGTTCCATTCGCAGATAACTTCATTCCATGGGTTACCGTGGTCGTGCGGCTGCTCATAAGCCTTTCATCTCCACTCGGAATGATACTCGTCATTTAGCATGGTGTAAAGAACATTTATTGTTGACCGTAGATAAATGGAAACGGGTCCTATGGACTGATGAATCCAGATACACGATCCATCAGTCTGATGGCCGTGTGTGGGTTTGGCGGCAGCTGAGGGAACGCTATTTACCACAGTGTACTATTCCTACTGTCAAGTTTGGAGCTGGCATTGCACTCGTGAGGGGGTGTTTTTCGTGGTATGGTCCCGGCCCATTGGTTATCGTGCACAAACCTGTTAACCAGCACGTCTACCTCGATATTCTGGACAATTATGCCCTACCAACTCTGTGGCAATATTATGGAACCGAACCTTGTTGGTACCAACAGGATAATGCACCGAGCCATAAAGCATAGACTGTTACGACTTGGTTTGACGATAATTCCATATCGTATGTGGACTGGCCAACACAGAACCCTGATCTTAATCCCATAGAGCACCTATGGGATGAATAAGAGCGTCGCATAAGAAGTTTGGAGCCGAGTTCTACTACTAAGTAACAGTTACCGGCAACATTATGTACTGAATGGAAACACATACCTATCGCTCTGTTCCAGAATCTTGTCGAAAGCATGTCTCGAAGGATCAGTGCTTGCATTAAGGCCAAAAGGGGACTGACACTGTACTAATGAATGTCAATTAATGCTATGTTGGGTTTCTCTTCTAGGTGTTTGGTGAATTGTGTCAGTATTATTTAAATACAGTCAAACCTCGATTTAACGAATTTTTAAGGGACCAACAAACTTGTACGTAAAATCGAGGAATTCGTTAAATCGACAAAGCCGTTCGAAAGTAACATTTAACTTAAAATAGTGTTCATAACAGGATACGTAAGCAGCTAAGTTCTGTTTCTTTCAGTGAATTTTAAATTAGTATAGTACTTTTAATTACGAAATTTGTTATTAGAAGTGTTATAATAAATACGTACACATTTACTTTGAATATTAAATATGTTTTTCGTAGGTTTTAGACTTCAATACGTTGCATCAACATTTAAGCGTACTTTAAAATTGCCAGAAAAATATGACAGTTGATTTTTTCCGGGCATTTATCTTCTTAAATAACTACTTCAGTATTATAAACTGTATGAAACTGAACATCAATTAGCGCTAATTAACTTGTAAAAACGAAATACGCGTTGATTACCTTATTACAGTGTTGAAAAGAAATGCTTTATAGAAGATTGCTTATTTTTTCTGAGAGTTTAGCTTTATAAATTGCAGCTTCAATTTCATGAAGTGAATTAAAAATGGCATCCTTAATCAAAACAGAAACACCATCGCTCTTTGCACGTTTATAAGTGCGTCACGGAAAAATTATCATCGGCCACCACCGGGAATCGAACCCAGAGTGTTTCAGTTACGCACCGGACATGCTACCACTGCACCACAGGGGACTCGAACTCACTGGGGATTCACCAAAGATAGAAAGCAGCAACTGAACAAATAACTAGGAGGAGAATGAATAATTAATACACATTATATATTGACGTGGATTAGGAACATCAAACAGAAGTCATCGAATTTTCCCGTGACTTTCTGTGTCATGAGAATTTTTCCGTGACTCACTTTAAGAATTTTTCGTGACTTTCCGTGTCATGGGAATTTTTCTGTGACTCACTTATAAAAATTTCCGTGACTTTCCGTGTCATGAGAATTTTTGCGTGACTCACTTATAAGAATTTTCCGTGACTTTCCGTGTCATGAGAATTTTTGCGTGACTCACTTATAAGAATTTTTCGTGACTTTTCGTGTCATGGGAATTTTTCTGTGACTCACTTATAAAAATTTCCGTGACTTTCCGTGTCATGAGAATTTTTGCGTGACTCACTTATAAGAATTTTCCGTGACTTTCCGTGTCATGAGAATTTTTCCATGACTCACTTATAAGAATTTTCCGTGACTTTCCGTGTCATGAGAATTTTTGCGTGACTCATTTATAATTTTCCGTGACTTTCTGTGTCATGAGAATTTTTCCGTTACTCACTTATAAGAATTTTCCGTAACTTTCCGTGTCATGAGAATTTTTCCGTGACTCGCTTATAAGAATTTTCCGCGATTTTCCGTGTCATGAGAATTTTTCCGTGACTCGCTTATAAGAATTTTCCGCGATTTTCCGTGTCATGAGAATTTTCCGTGACTTTCCGTGTCATGAGAATTTTTCCGTGACTCACTTATAAAAATTTCCGTGACTTTCCGTGTCATGAGAATTTTTCCGTGACTCACTTATAAAAATTTCCGTGACTTTCCGTGTCATTAGAATTTTTGCGTGACTCACTTATAAAAATTTCCGTGACTTTCCGTGTCATTAGAATTTTTGCGTGACTCCCTTATAAGAATTTTCCATGACTTTCCGTGTCATGAGAATTTTTTCGTGACTCACTTATAAGAATTTTCCGTAACTTTCCGTGTCATGAGAATTTTTCCGTGACTCGCTTATAAGAATTTTCCGCGATTTTCCGTGTCATGAGAATTTTTCCGTGACTCGCTTATAAGAATTTTCCGCGATTTTCCGTGTCATGAGAATTTTCCGTGACTTTCCGTGTCATGAGAATTTTTCCGTGACTCACTTATAAAAATTTCCGTGACTTTCCGTGTCATGAGAATTTTTCCGTGACTCACTTATAAAAATTTTCGTGACTTTCCGTGTCATTAGAATTTTTGCGTGACTCCCTTATAAGAATTTTCCGTGACTTTCCGTGTCATGAGAATTTTTCCGTGACTCACTTATAAGAATTTTCCGTGACTTTCCGTGTCATGGGAATTTTTCTGTGACTCACTTATAAGAATTATCCGTGACTTTCCGTGTCATGAGAATTTTTCCGTGACTCATAAAAATTTCCGTGACTTTCCGTGTCATTAGAATTTTTGCGTGACTCCCTTATAAGAATTTTCCGTGACTTTCCGTGTCATGAGAATTTTTCCGTGACTCACTTATAAGAATTTTCCGTGACTTTCCGTGTCATGAGAATTTTTCCGTGACTCACTTATAAACGGGTAAAAAGCGATGACTTCAGTTTGATGTTCCTAATTCACGACAATAATGTGTATTAATAATTAAGTCATCATTAATATCATAGTAGGTTTCAACGCATTATATACCGTTAGAAGCATCACTAAAGCAAGTAACTTTCGGTTCTGCTTCATCTTCTTTATCAGAATGGATGCATTTTTTCCGATCTGCTCATCCAAAACAACATCAAGGGATTGCATTTGGAAGGTATGCAGATTTGCTTCACAATCAACATAATCGGAAAACACAATACCTGATGAGGCAACTTCATTCCATTCTGCAAGATCGTATTTCGCAAAATTATCAGTAGGATTTTCGGTATTGGACCCACTTTCTTCTTGTTCACAACCTGAAAAGCCTACTTTGTAAATCCAGTTTTTAATGGTATATGTCGTAACTGCATTCAACGATTGTCGCACGAAATGCATTGCATCGAGAATGTTTACTTTAATTTTTACATACATCGTTCTTTGCATCGATAGTAGTAAGTAATATTTACATGAGAAGCTTTCGATAATGGGCTTTAAAAGATCTAATGACACCCAGATCCAGCGGTTGCAATGCACTAGTACAATTTGCTGGGAAAACATGACTTGAACATTTTTCAGATTGTTTACCTCAGGTTTTTTTTTTTATTGGAGGTTTAACGACCACTCTGAGCAACTCAATGGGCTGTAAGCAGTCGCCCGTCCCTAATTTAGGGTCACTGACTCCAGGAAAAGGACAGTGCCGTAAGACAAACACAACATCCATGCCTCACCGCGATTCGAACCTGGACCTCTTTCGGACGAATGAACAGAGGCCATCGCTTAGACCACTGCGCCACGGGAGCGGTTGTTGGAGGTTTAACAACCACCGTGAGCAACTCAATAGGCTGTAAGCAGTCGCCCGTCCCTAATTTAGGGTCACTGATTCCAGGAAAGAGACAGTGCCGTAAGACAAACACAACATCCATGCCTCACAGGGATTCGAACCTGGACCCCTTTCGGACGAATGAACAGAGGCCATCGCTTAGACCACTGCGCCACGGGACCGGTTATTGGAGCTTTAACGACCACCGTGAGCAGCTCGATGGGCTGTAAGCAGTTGCCCGTCCCTAATTTAGGGTCACTGACTCCAGGAAAAGGACAGTGCGGTAAGACAAACACACCATCCATGCCTCACCGCGATTCGAACCTAGACCTCTTTCGGACGAATGAACAGAGGCCGTCGCTTAGACCACTGCGCCACGGGAGCGGTTGTTGGAGGTTTAACAAAAACCGTGAGCAACTCAATAGGCTGTAAGCAGTCGCCCGTCCCTAATTTAGGGTCACTGATTCCAGGAAAGAGACAGTGCCGTAAGACAAACACAACATCCATGCATCACCGCGATTCGAACCTGGGCCTCTTTCGGACGAATTAACAGAGGCCATCGCTTAGACCACTGCGCCACGGGACCGGTTATTGGAGGTATAACGACCACCGTGAGCAACTCAATAGGCTGAAAGCAGTCGCCGGTCCCTAATTTAGGGTCACTGATTCCAGGAAAGAGACAGTGCCGTAAGACAAACACAACATCCATGCCTCACCGCGATTCGAACCTGGGCCTCTTTCGGACGAATGAACAGAGGCCATCGCTTAGACCACTGCGCCACGGGAGCGGTTGTTGGAGGTTTAACGACCATCGTGAGCAGCTCGATGGGCTGTAAGCAGTTGCCCGTCCCTAATTTAGGGTCACTGACTCCAGGAAAGGGACAGTGTCGTAAGACAAACACAACATCCATGCCTCATCGGGATCCGAATCTGGACCCTTTTCGGACGAATGAACAGAGGCCATCGCTTAGACCACTGCGCCACGGGAGCGGTTATTGGAGGTTTAACGACGACCGTGAGCAACTCAATAGGCTGAAAGCAGTCGCCGGTCCCTAATTCAGGGTCACTGATTCCAGGAAAGAGACAGTGCCGTAAGACAAACACAACATCCATGCCTCACCGCGATTCGAACCTGGGCCTCTTTCGGACGAATGAACAGAGGCCATCGCTTAGACCACTGCGCCACGGGACCGGTTATTGGAGCTTTAACGACCACCGTGAGCAGCTCGATGGGCTGTAAGCAGTTGCCCGTCCCTAATTTAGGGTCACTGACTCCAGGAAAAGGACAGTGCCGTAAGACAAACACACCATCCATGCCTCACCGCGATTCGAACCTAGACCTCTTTCGGACGAATGAACAGAGGCCATCGCTTAGACCACTGCGCCACGGGAGCGGTTGTTGGAGGTTTAACAACCACCGTGAGCAACTCAATAGGCTGTAAGCAGTCGCCCGTCCCTAATTTAGGGTCACTGATTCCAGGAAAGAGACAGTGCCGTAAGACAAACACAACATCCATGCCTCACCGCGATTCGAACCTGGGCCTCTTTCGGACGAATGAACAGAGGCCATCGCTTAGACCACTGCGCCACGGGAGCGGTTGTTGGAGGTTTAACGACCATCGTGAGCAGCTCGATGGGCTGTAAGCAGTTGCCCGTCCCTAATTTAGGGTCACTTACTCCAGGAAAGGGACAGTGTCGTAAGACAAACACAACATCCATGCCTCATCGGGATCCGAATCTGGACCCTTTTCGGACGAATGAACAGAGGCCATCGCTTAGACCACTGAGCCGCCGGAAATGGCTATCTGAGCATGCGCAGAACATTGATAAAGGAATAAGAGGATTTTTCACTTTTATTTATTTATTTATTTATTTTTTTTTTTTTTTTTTGCCCAAATCTGAGTAACCTAAGCTTCTCTTTAATTTTTGATTAAAGCTTTGGTAACCCACGACGTTTTATTTGCTTCATATTTGGGGTGGGAAAAGTTTTCGCATTTTTAAAGCAAAGCGGTTTATCAGATTTGCCTAAAACTAATGGCTGCAATTTTTCTGACCCTAATTAAAGAAAAACTTGGAAAGAGCGGTGCTCTTGTTTATTAACATTGTCTCCACGTATTTGGAAGATTTTCACCGTTTCTCTCGCCCTTTGGATTTATTAGCTATAATTAAAAATCTTTGATTCGGTGAAACCATCAGCAGTTACAATGGCTTTGAAATCCTGCGGTATTGAAGATGCATACATTAATATTATTCATAACATCTATGAAAATGCAAGTACAAAGATTCGGTTATCTGAGAATACGGCACACATAAAAATTGAAAAGGGGGTGAGACAAGGTGACACTAAATCTCCCAAACACTTTAATGACACTTTGTAAAATGTGTTTCTATCACTGAACTGGAGAAACAACGGGATAAAGATTAATGGAGATTATCTAACTCCCCTTCGTTTTGCTGATGATGTAGTCATTTTTTCAACTACCCCATCAGAGCTGCAGAGTATGATCCAGGAACTTGCTGACAAGAGTAAAGAAGTGGGATTAAAAATGAACTTTCAGAAGACAAAAGTGATGTTCAATGCTTTTACAAGAAATGAAGATTTATCGATTGATGGAGAAAAGCTGGAGATAACAGATACGTACGTTTATCTTAGACAGCAGATATCAAGTGAGGGTCGCATTGATGAAGAAATTAATCGCCGTATAAAACTTGCCTGGAGAGCTTTTGGAAGAAACAGTATAATTTTGAAGAGCTTCATCTTGATCATATGTAGAAGATTTTAGGAAGGGAGCATCTGACCCCAGGTCTTAAACAACCCTTAGAAATAGGAAGCTAGGAGATTTGGGCTAGAGTGCCCGATAGAAAAGTGACACGGAAGCGAGGTAGAAGACGCCCTTATTTACTACCGGGGTCCGACGGCTTAACGTGCTCATACAATGCTATAGTAGATCAGATGAGATCATATGTAGAGGATTTTAGGAAGGGAGTGTCTGACCCCAGGTCTTAAACAACCCTTAGAAATAGGAAGCTAGGAGATTTGGGCTAGAGTGCCCGATAGAAAAGTGACACGGAAGCGAGGTAGAAGACGCCCTTATTTACTACCGGGGTCCGACGGCTTAACGTGCTCATACAATGCTATAGTAGATCAGATGAGATCATATGTAGAGGATTTTAGGAAGGGAGTGTCTGACCCCAGGTCTTAAACAACCCTTAGAAATAGGAAGCTAGGAGATTTGGGCTAGAGTGCCCGATAGAAAAGTGACACGGAAGCGAGGTAGAAGACGCCCTTATTTACTACCGGGGTCCGACGGCTTAACGTGCTCATACAATGCTATAGTAGATCAGATCAGATCATATGTAGAGGATTTTAGGAAGGGAGTGTCTGACCCCAGGTCTTAAACAACCCTTAGAAATAGGAAGCTAGGAGATTTGGGCTAGAGTGCCCGATAGAAAAGTGACACGGAAGCGAGGTAGAAGACGCCCTTATTTACTACCGGGGTCCGACGGCTTAACGTGCTCATACAATGCTATAGTAGATCAGATGAGATCATATGTAGAGGATTTTAGGAAGGAGTGTCTGACCCCAGGTCTTAAACAACCCTTAGAAATAGGAAGCTAGGAGATTTGGGCTAGAGTGCCCGATAGAAAAGTGACACGGAAGCGAGGTAGAAGACGCCCTTATTTACTACCGGGGTCCGACGGCTTAACGTGCTCATACAATGCTATAGTAGATCAGATCAGATCATATGTAGAGGATTTTAGGAAGGGAGTGTCTGACCCCAGGTCTTAAACAACCCTTAGAAATAGGAAGCTAGGAGATTTGGGCTAGAGTGCCCGATAGAAAAGTGACACGGAAGCGAGGTAGAAGACGCCCTTATTTACTACCGGGGTCCGACGGCTTAACGTGCTCATACAATGCTATAGTAGATCAGATGAGATCATATGTAGAGGATTTTAGGAAGGGAGTGTCTGACCCCAGGTCTTAAACAACCCTTAGAAATAGGAAGCTAGGAGATTTGGGCTAGAGTGCCCGATAGAAAAGTGACACGGAAGCGAGGTAGAAGACGCCCTTATTTACTACCGGGGTCCGACGGCTTAACGTGCTCATACAATGCTATAGTAGATCAGATCAGATCATATGTAGAGGATTTTAGGAAGGGAGTGTCTGACCCCAGGTCTTAAACAACCCTTAGAAATAGGAAGCTAGGAGATTTGGGCTAGAGTGCCCGATAGAAAAGTGACACGGAAGCGAGGTAGAAGACGCCCTTATTTACTACCGGGGTCCGACGGCTTAACGTGCTCATACAATGCTATAGTAGATCAGATCAGATCATATGTAGAGGATTTTAGGAAGGGAGTGTCTGACCCCAGGTCTTAAACAACCCTTAGAAATAGGAAGCTAGGAGATTTGGGCTAGAGTGCCCGATAGGAAAGTGACACGGAAGCGAGGTAGAAGACGCCCTTATTTACTACCGAGGTCCAACGGCTTAACGTGCTCATACAATGCTATAGTAGATCAGATCAGATCATTTGTAGAGGATTTTAGGAAGGGAGTGTCTAACCCCAGGTCTTAAACAACCCTTAGAAATAGGAAGCTAGGAGATTTGGGCTAGAGTGCCAGATAGGAAAGTGACACGGAAGCGAGGTAGAAGACGCCCTTATTTACTACCGAGGTCCAACGGCTTAACGTGCTCATACAATGCTATAGTAGATCAGATCAGATCATTTGTAGAGGATTTTAGGAAGGGAGTGTCTGACCCCAGGTCTTAAACAACCCTTAGAAATAGGAAGCTAGGAGATTTGGGCTAGAGTGCCCGATAGGAAAGTGACACGTAAGCGAGGTAGAAGACGCCCTTATTTACTACCGAGGTCCAACGGCTTAACGTGCTCATACAATGCTATAGTAGATCAGATCAGATCATATGTAGAGGATTTTAGGAAGGGAGTGTCTGAGCCCAGGTCTTAAACAACCCTTAGAAATAGGAAGCTAGGAGATTTGGGCTAGAGTGCCCGATAGGAAAGTCACACGGAAGCGAAGTAGAAAGGGGGAGGAAGACGCCCTTATTTAGTGCCGGGGGGCCAGTACCCGGGGTCCGACGGCTTAACGTGCCCATCCGACGCGCGGCGGATATTTAGTGGATAGAGCGTTTAAACCTGCTGGGATCGAACCTGAGGTCCCTTCCGTGGCAGTCACGAACGTTGCCCACTAGGCCACACGCGGCCCGTTTTTTTTTTTTTTTTTTTTTTTTTTTGAAGAGCAATATGCAATTATGTCTTAAAAGAAAAGTGTTTAATCAGTGCATCTTTCCAGTTCTTACATATGGTGCAGAGACGTGGACCTTAACTAAAAGAGACATACAAAGGCTGCAGACAACTCAAAGCAGCATGTAGAGGTGCATGCTTGGTGTAACCAGGAGAAATAAGAAGAGGAACTTGTGGATCCGAAAAATGACAAGAGTGGAAGACATCATGATCAGAGTAAAATCCCTGAAATGGCAATAGGCTGGACATACTGCCAGAAGGACAGACCATAGATGGACAGCTGGAATTTTAGACTGGAATCCAAGGGACAGGAAAAGACGCAGAAGAAGACCCCATGGGAGATGGGTGGATGAAATTTGAAAGTATGCGGGAGTAACATGGAGGAGACTGGCACAAGAAAGACCGTTGTGGAAGAAACTTTGAGAGACCTTTGCCCAGCAGTGGATTGATAATAGTTGACAATGATGATGATGATGAATTAAATATCTTGTGCCGTTAAGCTCCACGATGTCAACGGTTTGACAATTTCTATAACTTGTTTATGCCAAATAACCAGTTTTCATGCCTTGTTGTAACCCGTGGACGACCTGCCGCAGGTTGATGATTAACTTCGCCGATGTCCTGGTATCTTCTTCAAAGTCTAGATATAATGGATAGATTAACGCCAGTGGCTCTGGCAATATTACTTTGCGTCTAGTAAAATTCCAACATTCTGATCCTCCGACCACGTGTAAGTACAGGGGTGGACAACAAAACTGAAACACGTGGGTTCAGGACACAACAATTTATTAGTACGGTGCACGGCCTCCTTTGGAGGTCTATACAGCTGCAATTCGTCATGGGAAAGATCGATACAAGTGGCCACAGGGATTTGAAGCCATTCCTCTTGCAGAAAAGTGCCTAGTTCACGACCTGATACTGGTGGAGGAAAACATTTTCTGTAAACGGAAACGACATGACGCATGCAGCGATCCGACAATATAGAGGTGATGCGACGGGAATCAGTAAGAGTCGGATGCAGTATTAATTCCGCAGCCATTATCCTCATAATTTGAGTAATAATTTCAGTAATGATTTCTAGTTTGGAAAGCGTATCATAATCAATGCATTGCATGATTTTACTTACTTGCTTTAAACTATGCTAAACTTTTTTAAACACCATAAATACCACAAAACAGAACGGTAACGAAATGCTGAATTGATTGTTCGATTAGTTCTGGACAGTTACTTTAAGCAGTGCGTTTGGTGAACCTCGACATGTCGCTTGGATTTCCCTTTGAGGAAATGGTGTTAAATGAAAATCAATCGCACCTGACTTATTTCTCAAGATTCCCATAGATGCTAAATAACGGACAAAAGAAATCGATTTTTCTAATGCCGTGAAAAGCCTTCTTGTTTGATAAAAGACGGAAGAAATAAAGGCACTTCTCATCTGGAATTTAATGGTTCTGGCATAGCTTACGTACACAGTTGTATTGGTGTGTTCGACTTGATTTGATACATAAACAAGTTAGTAAAATCATGCAACGCATTGATTGTTATATACCTATTCCAACATACCAGAAATCATTACTCAAGTTATAAGGATAATGGCTGTGGAATAAATCTCGGTCCTGTGTCCTGACCTTTGATACCATTTCGATGATATTCAAAAGAACCGGTTCAGTATACCTCCGGAACAACATACTAAAGTTTTGTCGCAATGGAAGCATTTTAGTCAAGTTACGAGGATAATGGCTGTGGAATAAATCTCGCTCCTGTGTCCTGACCTTTGACCCCATTTCAATGATATTAACCAGAAATGTTTCCGTTTACTTCCGGAACATCATACTAAAGTTTTGTCGCAATAGAAGCATTTTTGATCAAGTTACGAGGATAATGGCTGTGGAATAAATCTCGGTCCTGTGCCCTGACCTTTGATACCTTTACGATTATATTCAACAGAACCAGTTCAATGTACCTTCGGAACAACATACTAAAGTTTTGTCGCAATAAAAGCATTTTTATGAAGTTACGAGGATAACGGCTGTGGAATAAATCTCGGTCCTGTGTCCTGATCTTTGACCCCATTTTGATGATATTCAACAGAACCGGTTCAGTATACCTCCGGAACAACATACTAAAGTTTTGTCGCAATAGAAGCATTTTAGTCAAGTTACGAGGATAATGGCTGTGGAATAAATCTCGCTCCTGTGTCCTGACCTTTGACCCCATTTCAATGATATTAACCAGAAATGTTTCCGTTTACTTCCGGAACATCATACTAAAGTTTTGTCGCAATAGAAGCATTTTTGATCAAGTTACGAGGATAATGGCTGTGGAATAAATCTCGGTCCTGTGCCCTGACCTTTGATACCTTTACGATTATATTCAACAGAACCTGTTCAATGTACCTTCGGAACAACATACTAAAGTTTTGTCGCAATAAAAGCATTTTTATGAAGTTACGAGGATAACGGCTGTGGAATAAATCTCGGTCCTGTGTCCTGATCTTTGACCCCATTTTGATGATATTCAACAGAACCGGTTTAGTATACCTCCGGAACAACATACTAAAGTTTTGTCGCAATAGAAGCATTTTAGTCAAGTTACGAGGATAATGGCTGTGGAATAAATCTCGCTCCTGTGTCCTGACCTTTGACCCCATTTCAATGATATTAACCAGAAATGTTTCCGTTTACTTCCGGAACATCATACTAAAGTTTTGTCGCAATAGAAGCATTTTTAATCAAGTTACGAGAATAATGGCTGTGGAATAAATCTCGGTCCTGTGCCCTGACCTTTGATACCATTTCGATTATATTCAACAGAACCTGTTCAGTGTACCCCGGAACAACATACTAAAGTTTTGTCGTAATAAAAGCATTTTTATGAAGTTACGAGGATAACGGCTGTGGAATAAATCTCGGTCCTGTGTCCTGATCTTTGACCCCATTTTGATGATATTCAACAGAACCGGTTCAGTATACCTCCGGAACAACATACTAAAGTTTTGTCGCAATAGAAGCATTTTAGTCAAGTTACGAGGATAATGGCTGTGGAATAAATCTCGCTCCTGTGTCCTGACCTTTGACCCCATTTCGATTATATTAAACAGAATTGGTTCAGTATACTTCCGGAACAACGTACTAAAGTTTTGTCGCAATGGAAGCATTTTTACGTAAGTTATGACGCATAAGGGCTATGGAATATATCCCGCTCCTATGTTCTGACCTTTGACTCCATTTCGTCCATTATCTATCGGGTTCGTCCCCAGTGGTGGTCCCCTACCACATACTAAAATTTCATCGAAATCGAACCATTTTTACGCGAGGTATCGTGAGGACGGACGGACAAACAGACGGACAAAGCTGGAGCATAAATGCTTCTTCACCCTAAGGTTGGAAAGCGTAAAAAAGAGCTTTGTTCTAAGACAAGAAAAAGTGTATCTTGTGATGGATCCCGATGCGGGTGTCCGAAAGGTCTTATGATTTTAACCTTTTACCTTTATGTTTTAATAAAACCTATCTGGGTGTTATAGTGTGCATCCCGGAGTATACCATGCAGAAATGGCCTTTTTTTATTATTGTTGAACTCGGTAATTGTTTGTTGAGTTGCCAATGCCGTATGTGGACGAGCGTTGTCGTGCAGGAACAGCATTTTTTTTATAACATTCCCCGTCGTTTTGTGCGAATTGCTGGTTTCATTTTGTCCTTCAGCAAGTCACTATATGACCGACAGTTAGTTGAGTCACACTGTAATTGATAGTGTTCAATGATGGGTCCTCTCATGTCAAAAAAGAGAGTCAGCGTTCATTTTCGTGCCAAAGGGACAACGTTGACCTGATTTTTGCATGGGAAGCTGGGATGTTCCACTCCATGCTTCTCCTTTTGCTCTCGGGGGCGTAATGATGAACCCATATTTCGTCCTCAGTGACAATCCCCTCACTGGGATCTGACTCTTACCGGTGCCAAGAATTTCTGTCAGTTTCTAGGCGCTACTGCTTGTACACATCAGGCAATTACCGTCGCATTTATCTCACACGCACTTTATGATATCCGAGATTGTCATGCACTATTGATAATGCAGAACCATAGCTAATATTTACCTTTTGGGCGATCTCATACAGAATAACCCGGCGATCTTCTTTAATGAGCGCATCGATTTTTTTTTTTTTTTTTTGATTGGAAGCTTAAGAATCACCGTGAGCAGCTCAATGGGCTATAAGCAAATCAAACAGAAGTAATATCTCTTTCCACGTTTATAAGTGAGTCACGGAAAAATTCTCATCGGCCTCCACCGAGAATCGAACCCAGGATCTTCCAGTTACGCGCCGGACATGCTACCACTGTACCACAGCGGCCTCGAATTCTCCAGATTCACATACCACTAACTGCGAAACTACATGGCAGGTTCTCTGGAGAATTCCAGGCCGCTGTGGTGCAGTGGTAGCATCTCCGGCGCGTAACTGGATGATCCTTGGTTCGATTCCCGTTGGTGGCAGGTGATAATTTTTCCGTGACTCACTTATAAACGTGCAAAGATCGAAGACTTCTGTTTGATGCTCCTAATCCACGACAATAGTGTGTATTAATTATTCATTCACCTCCTAGTTATTTGTTCTGTTGCTTACCATCTTTGCTAAATCCCCAGCATCGTGCGGGGCTCCAAGAAACAACCTGCCATGTGGTTTGGCAGTTAATGTTTGTGAGTCTGGATGAATTCGAGGCCGCTGTGGCGCAGTGGTTTCATGTCTGGCGCGTAACATGTCTGGAGCTTCTGTTTGATTTTCCTAATCCACGTCAATTGTCTGTATTAATTATTATTCATTCGCGTTCTAGTCATTTGTTCCGTTGCTGCTTACCATCTTTGGTGAACCCCCAACATGGAGCTGGGCTCCAAGAAGCAATCTACCAAATGGCTTGGCAGTTATTCGTATCTGAATCTGGAGGAATTCGACGCCGCTGTGGTGCAGTGGTAGAATATACTTCGCGTAACTGGAAGACCCTGGGTTCGATTCCCGGTGGCGGCAGATGAGAATTTTTCCGCGACTCACTTATAAACGTGGAAAGAGGGATTACTTCTGTTTGATGTTCCTAATCCCCTTCAGTTGTGTGCATTAATTATTCATTCGGGATATAAGCAGTCGTCCGTCCCTAATTTATGGCCAGTGGTTCCAGGGAAGGGAGAGAGCCAGTGCCGTAAGACAAACACAACATCCGTGCCTCACCGGGATTCGAACAGTTTGTAGTGAGATTAGAGTACAGTAGATGGCGCCACCGTACAAGTACGATATTGCACATAGAGGGGTGAGAGAATATCATGGGGGCATAGGAAAGGATACCCATTTAACCAGTGGGTCCAGCCTGGGGGCCGTCACTTAACGTGCTCGTCCGATGCACGGCGGATATTCAGCGATTGTTAGTAAATCACACCATCTCTGAAAGATCATCCCAGGATCGAACCTGAGGACCTTGCATTGATAGTCTGACCCGCTAACCACTAAGCCATCAGCGGCTCCGTTACTTGTGGTTGCTTCCCAGCTGCTGCTTTTATACCCACTATCCCAGACCTGTTCGCCTATGGCGCCATCTGGCGATGAAAAATGTAAGTAAAGGGAGTAAACATTTATGTGACCCGATGTCATTCTGATCATTTCTACGCAAACCGTGTTGCCTTACTCTCAAAACTCCGCGAGTTATTACGTTTTAAAAAATGTGCAAGACTTTTGGTTCACCCGCTATATAGAGAGTATATCTCACTGATTTAAACTAAAAATTTTAAGAAATGTTTTCGTGTGAACGGGTTGACATTTTCGACAGTGCCACCGAATTCGCAGAATGAACGCAAGCAGAAGTGGAGAAAATGAAAACGAGAGCCAAGAGCAAGCATGAGGAATGTTAGAAGCCCAAGAAAACAGAGCACCACGTTGGGTAATTCCTCTATCGATCTGCTTTGTGTTCCCAATGTAACCCGTATTATTTCTAAAAATTGTGTAAGCTACTTTTCATTTCTCACACATGTATTGGCTATAACGAATTAAATAAACGCTTTTAACTAGCTTATTTCAACTCTCCGATCTACAAGTCGTTGTCTTACGTAACAAACTGACGGCACAATCAGTCCACCTGAATGTTTCTTACTCTTTCCAGCCGTAGGTTGAAGAAGCGTATATGCTCCACCTTTGTCCGTCTGTCTGTCTGTCTGCCCGTCGGTACGATAACTCGCGTAAAAATGGTTCGATTTCAATGAAATTCTAGTATATGGTAAGGGACCACCTGGGAACGAACCCTATTGAAAATGGACGAAATGGGGTCAAATATCAGAACATTGGAGCGGGATCCATTCCATTGCCCTTATGCGCCATAACTTACGTAAAAATGCTTCGATTGCAAGAAAACCTTATAATCTTGTTTCGGAAGTCCCAGTTCTGTTAAAATATCATCCAAATGGGATCAAAGGTCAGGGCACAGAAGCAAGATTTATTCCACAGCCATTACCTTCATAACTTGACTAAAAATGCTTCTATTGCGACAAAACTTTAGTATGTTGTTCTGGAGGTATACTGAACCAATTCTGTTTAATATAATCGAAATTATGTCAAACGTCTGGGCACAGAAGCAAGATGTGTTCCACAACCATTACCCTCATAAATGGACTAAGAATGCTTCTATTGCGACAAAACTTTAGTATGTTGTTTCGGAGGTATACTGAACCAATTCCTTTTAATATATTCGAAATGGGGTCAAAGGTCAGGGCACAGGAGCGAGATGTATTCCACAGCCATTACCCTCATAACCTCACTAGAAATGCTTCTATTGCGACAAAACTTTAGTATGCTGTTCCGGAGTTATACTGAACCAATTGCGTTTAATATAATCGAAATTAGGTCAAAGGTCTGGGCACAGGGGCGAGATTTATTCCACAGCCATTACTCTCATAACTTGACTAAAAATGCTTTTATTGCGACAAAACTTTAGTATGTTGCTCCGGAGATATACTAACCCAGTTCTGTTGAATATCATCCAATTGGGGTCAAAGGTCAGGGCACAGAAGCAAGATTCATTCCACAGCCATTACCCTCATAACTTGACTAAAAATGCTTCTGTTGCGACAAAACTTTAGTATGTTGTTCCAAAGGTATACTAACCCAGTTCTGTTGAATATCATCCGATTGGGGTCAAAGGTCAGGGCACAGAAGCAAGATTTATTCCACAGCCATTACCCTCATAACTTGACTAAAAATGCTTCTATTACGACAAAACTTTAGCATGTTGTTCTGGAGGTTTACTGAACCAATTCTGTTTAATATAATCGAAATTGGGTCAAAGGTCTGGGCACAGGAGCGAGATGTATTTTACAGCTATTACCCTCATAACCTGACTAAAAATGCTTCTATTGCGACAAAACTTTAGTATGTTGCTCTGGAGGTAAACTGAACCAATTCTGTTTAATATCATCGAAACGGGGCAAAGGTCATGGCACAGGAGCGAGATTTATTCCACAGCCATTACCCTCATAATTTGCCTAACAAGTTAGTAAAATCATGCAATGCATTGATTATGATACGCTTTCCAACATACTAGAAATCATAAAATGGCTGTGGAATAAATCCCACTCCTACGCCCTGACCTTTGATCCCATTTCGATGATATTCAACAGAACTGGTTCAGTATACCTCCGAAATAACATGATAAAGTTTTGTCGCAATCGAAGCAATTTTACGTAAGTTATGATGTATAAGGGCTATGGAATAGACCCCGCTTTTGTGTCCTAACCTTTGACCCATTTCGCCCATTTTCAATAGGATTCGTCCCCAGGCAGGCCCATACAACATACTAAAATTTCATCCAAATCGAAACATTTTTACATAAGTTATGACGCATAATGGCGATGGAAGTGATTCCGCTCCTATGTCCTGACATTTGACCCTCATTTCGCCAATTTTCAATAGGGTTTGTCCCCAGGTAATCCTCTACCACATACTAATATTTAATCGAAATAGAACCTTTTTTACGTTAGTTATGACGCATAAGAACAGTGGAATGGATCCCGCTTCTATGTCCTCACCTTTAACCCCATTTCGTTCACTTTCAATAGGGTTCCTTCCCAGGTGATTCCCTTCCACATGCTAAAATTTCATCGAAATCGAACGATTTTTACGCGAGTTATCGTGCAGACGAACATACGCACACAACGCGTGACGTAATGAGGCAGATGGGAATTGCGGCCATCTGCTAGCAAAAGTGTGACGTCATAAAACCTTAATAGGATCCGCACATTTGTTTGATTGCTGACCTCATGAAAATACAAGTCGCGCCATCTTTTTTCTTCACAATTAATGCGTTCCCAAGGAGGAAAATTTGAACATCGATTAAAATAGCTTCATTTTATAACTTGGAAAACCTAATATTTTCTAAAACATAACCATAACTATGCAATCCAACATTTGTTTATCTACTGACGTCATCAAAGTACAGGTCGCGCCATTCTTTTTCTGGTTTCAACACCACCAAAGGAAAAGTGATTGATTTTTAATATAATTATGGTTATGTTTTAGAAAATATTAAGTATTCCAAATTATATTAAGAAGTTATTTTAATCGATGTTCAAATTTTCATCCTTGGGAACACATTAATTGTGAAGGAAATGTGTACAAAAGTTTTTCCATTGGAAGTATAGGAAGCAAAATTACTTGACGTCCACCGTAATAATATGGGATAAGGGCGATGTAATGGATCGCAATCCTATGTCCTGACCTTTAACCCCATTTCATCCATTTTTAATAGGGTTCGTCCCCATGTGGTCCCCTTCCACATACTGAAATTTCATCGAAATCGAACCATATTTACGCACGTTATGGCGCATAAAGGCAATGGAATGCATCCCGCTCTTATGTCCTGACCTTTGACCCCAATTCACCCATTTTGAATAGGGTATGTCTCCAGGTGGTCCCTTACCACATTGTAAAATTTTATTGAAATCGAACCATATTCACGCAAGTTATGACGTATAAGTGCAATGGAATGGATCCCGCTCCTACGTCGTGACCTTTGACCCCATTTGTTCCATTTTCAATAGGGTTCGTCCCCAGGTGATCACCTACCACATACTAAAATTTCATCGAAATCGAACTATTTTTACGCCAGTTATCGTGCGGACAGACGGACAAAGCTGGAGCATATACGCTTCTTCAACCTACGGTTGAAAGGCGTAAAAAACGCTTCTATTGAGACAAAACTTGAGTATGTTGTATCGGAGGTATACTGAACCAATTCCGTTTAATATATTCGAAATGGGGTCAAAGGTCAGGGCCACAGGAGCGAGATGTATTCCACAGCCATTACCTCTGAACTTGAGTAATAACTTGGGTAATGATTTTTGGTATGTTGGAAAGCGTATCATAATCAAAGCATTGCATGATTTTACTAACTTGTTTACTCGGACTTTAGTACTCTTGCAAAGAGCGTATAGCATAACAAAATGAATTCCCTGCAGCACAAAACTGCATCTGCAAATATTTATTAATTAACACGTGTCCATGAAACATTTTGTCTTATTTAGAAGACAAACGTTAAAAGTGTTCATTCTGGGCTAACAGCTGGTGGTCACATTCTTCTTTTTGAATTTCCTAACACCCATGTCTTTTCTCGCTTCTCTCATTCTAAACAAGATGCGTAATAGTGCTTTTAAAGTAACTAATATACTTACTGAGTGTTTCGTTAACAAACTAAAACGTGAACAGAAAATTAATGCCCAATTTCTATTTTAAAAAGAACTTGAGCAGACGGGTAATAAGTCGCTCTTGAAACTGCACAGGAAAGGGTAGTGACCCAGACGTTAGCGGAAATCTTAATGCGAAGCATAGATCTTTGTCTAACTGACTAATCATTTTGGTAACGTGCCAAGGCAGTATATTAAACCCCTGGTAATGCATCACACTGGAATTGGTTCCAAGGAAGAACACCAAATGCAAACGCCATGCACATTTGCCTTACTCTATTTTCATTTTCAATCCGTCACTGTTTACATTATGATCCGTGCAATTAATTCCATTTCATTTAATTTTACGATCAAGGCTAAAAAAAATCTTATTTACGAAATACAGGCAAACAAAGAACGGTGTGAATAGTATAAAAGCAAAAAAAAAAAGAAAAAGATAAGTAAAATCAATAGCTCTCAAGTACAGCGTTTGTAAGCACGTCTTTTGTAAAACAAGTTAGTAAAATCATGCAATGCATTGATTATGATACGCTTTCCAACATACCAGAAATTATTACTCAAGTTATGAGGATAATGGCTGTGGAATAAATCTCGCTCCTGTGTCCTGACCTTTGACCCCATTTCGATGATATTCCACAGAACCGGTTCAGTACACCTCAAGAATAACATACTAAAGTTTTGTCGCAATAGAAGCAGTTTTACGCAAGTTATGAGAATAATGGCTGTGGAATAAATCTTGCTTTTGTGCAATGATCTTTGACCCCATTTCGTTGATATTCAACAGAACCGGTTCACTATACCTCCGGAACAACGTGATAACGTTTTATAGCAATCGAAACATTTTTTGGTAAGTTATGATGCACAAGGGCAATGAAATGGATCCCACTCCAGTGTTCTGACCTTTGACCCCATTTCGCCCATTTTCAATAAGGTTTGTCCCCAGTGGCTCCCTACCACATACAAAAATTTCATCAAAATCGAACCATTTTTACGCAACTTACGACGCATAAGGACAATAGAACAAATCCCGCTCTTATGTCCTGCCTGACCTTTGACCCCATTTTTCCCATTTTCAATAGGGTTCGTGCCCAAGTGGTTCCCTACCACATACTGAAATTTCATCGAAATCGAACCATATTTACGCATGTTGTGACGCATAAAGTCAATGGAATGGATTCAACCTTAATGCCCTGACCTTTGACCCCATTTCGCCCATTTTCAATAAGGTACGCCCCCAGGTGGTTCCTTACCAAATACTAAAATTTCATCGAAATTGAACCATATTTACGCATGTTATGACGCATAAAAGCAATGAAATGGATCCCGCTTTTCTATTCTGACCTTTGACCCCATTCCACCCATTTTCAATAGGTTTCGTTGCCAGGTCGTTCCTTAGCACATACCAAAATTTCATCGAAATCGAACCATTTTTACGCAAGTTATGACGCATAAGGGCAGTGGAATAAATCCCGCTCTTATGCCCTGCCTGACCTTTGACCCCAATTTGCCAATTTTCAATAGGGTTCGTGCCCAGGTAGTTTCCTACCACATACTGAAATTTCATCGAAATCGAACCATATTTACGCATGTTATGACGCATAAAGGCAATGAACAGGATCCCGCTCTTATGGCGTGACCTTTGACCCCACTTCACCCATTTTCAATTGGGTTCGTCCCCTGGTGGTCCCCTACCACATACTAAATTTTCATCGAAATCGAACCATTTTTACGTGAGTTATCGTGCCGGCAGACAGACGGACGGACGGACGGACAGACGGATGGACGGACAGACGGACGGAAAAAGCTGGAGCATATACGCTTCTTCAACCTACGGTTGGAAAGCGTAAAAAAGATCGTGATTATGTTACCGGTTTGTCCGTCCGTTCGTCTGTACCCACGATATCTCTGCAGCTATTAGTACGATTTGAATTTTTTTTTTGCATTGGGAAGTTTGAAATATGCGAATGATGATCCTTCATTTCGTTTTTCCTTTTTACGATGTGCAATTTCGCCGCTAGAGGGCGTAAATGCAGATGATGTCGAATTCAAAAATACGTTTTATTCCACACATTTGCTTCTAAACATCGGATTGAAAAAATTATTTTATCTTTCGATTCCATTTATGTCGAAGAGTATTTTAGATATAGTTACTTTTTCAAATTACGCATAGATTTTCCGCTAGGGGGCGTAAAAGTAAATTACATTTTCCCCGATATTTCTTCTTCTAAAACTCCGATTTGAAAAACATTTCCTTCAGCGGATACACCTCCTGATGGAAAATCTTTTGCATATAATTTTAAATTTTTGGTAAAGAATGCTTTGGCCACCAGAGGGCGTAAGGGTTAATTTTTGCTTCTGATGTATTTGCCATAAAATCTGAGCTTCTAAAATATCGATTGAACAAATTATTTCGTGGACTGATGCCACCCACATCGATTAACCTTTTTAGAATATTTTCTTAAAATATGTCACAGTTTCTCCGCCAGGAGGCGTAGATGTATATCTTATTTTCGTCAATATCTCTTCTTCTAGGAGTCCGATTTGAAAAATTACTTTTATGTTGGACAGTGTTTCCAGTGTGACATGTTTTTAATATAATTTCAAAATTTTCAAGTAATTCATAGACTTTCCGCTAGGGCGCGTAAAGGTAAATTGCTTTCCCCCTATATCTGTGTTTCTAAATCTCCGATTTGAAAAAAAAATTCTGCACCGGATATAGCTCCTGATGAGAAATCCTTTGCACATAATTTCTAGTTTTTGTAAAAAGTGGTTTGGCCACCAGGTGGCGTAAGTCTTAATTTCCGTTTCTGATGTATTTGCAGTAAAATATGAGCTTCTAAAATCTCGATTAAAAAAATGTCATTTGTTGACCGATACTAATCATGTCGACAAACCTTTTAGGAACATTTTCTTCTTGAAATAATGCATGGTTTCTACGCCAGGGGGCGTAGATGTATATCTTATTTTTGTCAATATACCTACTTCTAGGAGTCCGATTTGAAAAATTCCTTCTTTGTTGGATAGTGTTTCCGATGCGAAATGTTTTTCCTATAAATTCAAAATTTTCAAGTAAATCATAGACTTTCCGCTAGGGGGCACAAAGGCAAACTGCGTTTTCTGAGTTATTTCTGCTTCTAAAACTCCGATTTGAAACATTCTTCCTGTATCGCATACAAGACGCGAAGGAAAATATTTTTCACATAATTTCTAATGTTTGGTAAAGCATGGTTTGGCCACTAGGGGCATAAGTGTTAATTTCTGCTTCTGATGTATTTGTAGCAAAATCTGGGCTCTAAAAACTCGACTAATTTTTTTTTTTTTCTTGGACCGATACTGCTTATATGGAAAAACTTTTTGAGAACACTTTCTTCCTAAAATAATGCATGGTTTTCCCACCAGGAGACGTAAAATCACATCTTATATTTGTCGATATCTCTGTTTCTAAGAGTCCGATTTGAAAAATTATTTCTGTGTTGGAGAGCGTTACCGGTGCGAAAGGTTTCTCATATAAATTCATGTTTTTCTTAACGCACAGGTCTGCAACTAGAGGGCATAAGCTCCCGATTCCGTTTACAGCAATATCTGAGATATTAAAAACCCGATTGAAAAACTTCTTTCTTCCGTCAGATACTATTGTTTTCCATAACGGTTCCATTGACTTTGAATAGCTTTGATAAATTTAATTTGCCTCAGAACGGATTCAAAAGACGTGCTCATCACACCCGAAAATTCGGTGTCATCTTTCTAGTTTTTTTGTTTTGTTTGTTTGTTTTTTTTGTTTGCTCTGACAGAACGAGCATAAAATGGCCAGGGTCCGATTTACACAGAATCGGGTCGCCCTACGCCCCGCGCCATTAAGGGGCACCGCAGTTTAAGAAAAAAAAATCATTTTCGGTAGAATATTGTATAAAAATTATTTTGTGTGTGTGACATTTGGGGTGCGATGCCCTTAAAAAGATGTTTTTTTACGTTTTCCAACCGTAGGTTGAAGAAGCGTATATGCTTCATCTTTTTCCGTCTGTCTGTCCTTTCGCACGATAACTCGCGTAAAAATGGTTCGATTTAGATGAAATTTTAGTAAGTGGCAGGGGACCACCTGGGGACGAATCCTATTAAAAATGAGCAAAATGGGGTCAAAGGTCAGGACATAGGAGCGAGATCCATTCCATTGTCCTTATGCCTCATAAATTGCGTAGAAATGGTTCGATTTCGACGGAATTTTAGTATGTGCTACTGGAACTCCTGAGGACGAACCCTATTGAAAATGGGGCGAAATGGGGGTCAAAGGTCAGGTCATACGAGCGTCATAACTTAAGTAAATATTCTTTGATTGCGAAAAAACTTAATCATGTTGTTCCGGAGGTACACTGAACCGAATCTGTTGAATATAATCGAAATGGGGTCAAAGGTCAGGGCACAGGAGCGAGATTTATTCCACAGCCATTATCCTCATAACTTGACTAAAAATGCTTCTATTGCGACAAAACGTTAGTGTGTTGTTCCGGAGGTATGCTGAACTGATTCTGCTGAATATAATCGAAATGGGGTCATAGGTCAGGGCACAGGAGCGAGATGTATTCCACAGCCATCATCCTCATAACTTGACTAAAAATGCTTCTATTGCGACAAAACGTTAGTGTGTTGTTCCGGAGGTATGCTGAACTGATTTTGTTGAATATAATCGAAACGGGGTCAAAGGTCAGGGCACAGGAACGAGATTTATACCACAGCCATTATCCTCATAACTTGACTAAAAATGCTTCTATTGCGACAAAACTTTAGTATATTGTTCCGGAGGTATGCTGAACTGATTCTGTTGAATATAATCGAAACGGGGTCAAAGGTCAGGGCACCGGAACGAGATTTATACCACAGCCATTAGTCTCATAACTTGACTAAAAATGTTTCTATTGCGACGAAACGTTAGTGTGTTGTTCCGGGGGTATGCTGAACTGATTGTGCTGAATATAATCGAAATGGGGTCGAAGATCAGGGCAAAGGAGCGAGATTTATTCCACAGCCATTATCCTCATAACTTGACTAAAGATCCTTCTATTTCGACAAAACGTTAGTGTGTTGTTCCGGAGGTATGCTGAACTGATTCTGTTGAATATAATCGAAACGGGGTCAAAGGTCAGGGCACCGGAACGAGATTTATACCACAGCCATTAGTCTCATAACTTGACTAAAAATGTTTCTATTGCGACGAAACGTTAGTGTGTTGTTCCGGGGGTATGCTGAACTGATTGTGCTGAATATAATCGAAATGGGGTCGAAGATCAGGGCAAAGGAGCGAGATTTATTCCACAGCCATTATCCTCATAACTTGACTAAAGATCCTTCTATTTCGACAAATTGTTAGTGTGTTGTTCCGGAGGTATGCTGAACTGATTCTGTTGAATATAATCGAAACGGGGTCAAAGGTCAGGGCACCGGAACGAGATTTATACCACAGCCATTAGTCTCATAACTTGACTAAAAATGTTTCTATTGCGACAAAACGTTAGTGTGTTGTTCCGGAGGTATGCTGAACTGATTGTGCTGAATATAATCGAAATGGGGTCGAAGATCAGGGCAAAGGAGCGAGATTTATTCCACAGCCATTATCCTCATAACTTGACTAAAGATCCTTCTATTTCGACAAAACGTTAGTGTGTTGTTCCGGAGGTATGCTGAACTGATTCTGTTGAATATAATCGAAACGGGGTCAAAGGTCAGGGCACCGGAACGAGATTTATACCACAGCCATTAGTCTCATAACTTGACTAAAAATGTTTCTATTGCGACAAAACGTTAGTGTGTTGTTCCGGAGGTATGCTGAACTGATTCTGCTGAATATAATCGAAATGGGGTCGAAGGTCAGTGCACAGGAGCGAGATTTATTCCACAGCCATTATCCTCATAACTTGACTAAAAATCCTTCTATTTCGACAAAACGTTAGTGTGTTGTTCCGGAGGTATGCTGAACTGATTCTGATGAATATAATCGAAACGGGGTCAAAGGTCAGGGCACCGGAACGAGATTTATAACACAGCCATTAGTCTCATAACTTGACTAAAAATGTTTCTATTGCGACAAAACGTTAGTGTGTTGTTCCGGAGGTATGCTGAACTGATTCTGCTGAATATAATCGAAATGGGGTCGAAGGTCAGGGCACAGGAGCGAGATTTATTCCACAGCCATTATCCTCATAACTTGACTAAAGATCCTTCTATTGCGACAAAACGTTAGTGTGTTGTTCCGGAGGTATGCTGAACTGATTCTGTTGAATATAATCGAAATGGGGTCATAGGTCAGGGCACAGGAGCGAGATGTATTCCACAGCCATCATCCTCATAACTTGACTAAAAATGCTTCTATTGCGACAAAACGTTAGTGTGTTGTTCCGGAGGTATGCTGAACTGATTTTGTTGAATATAATCGAAACGGGGTCAAAGGTCAGGGCACAGGAACGAGATTTATACCACAGCCATTATCCTCATAACTTGACTAAAAATGCTTCTATTGCGACAAAACGTTAGTATATTGTTCCGGACGTATGCTGAACTGATTCTGTTGAATATAATCGAAACGGGGTCAAAGGTCAGGGCACCGGAACGAGATTTATACCACAGCCATTAGTCTCATAACTTGACTAAAAATGTTTCTATTGCGACAAAACGTTAGTGTGTTGTTCCGGAGGTATGCTGAACTGATTGTGCTGAATATAATCGAAATGGGGTCGAAGATCAGGGCAAAGGAGCGAGATTTATTCCACAGCCATTATCCTCATAACTTGACTAAAGATCCTTCTATTTCGACAAAACGTTCGTGTGTTGTTCCGGAGGTATGCTGAACTGATTGTGCTGAATATAATCGAAATGGGGTCGAAGATCAGGGCAAAGGAGCGAGATTTATTCCACAGCCATTATCCTCATAACTTGACTAAAGATCCTTCTATTTCGACAAAACGTTAGTGTGTTGTTCCGGAGGTATGCTGAACTGATTCTGTTGAATATAATCGAAACGGGGTCAAAGGTCAGGGCACCGGAACGAGATTTATACCACAGCCATTAGTCTCATAACTTGACTAAAAATGTTTCTATTGCGACAAAACGTTAGTGTGTTGTTCCGGAGGTATGCTGAACTGATTCTGCTGAATATAATCGAAATGGGGTCGAAGGTCAGGGCACAGGAGCGAGATTTATTCCACAGCCATTATCCTCATAACTTGACTAAAGATCCTTCTATTTCGACAAAACGTTAGTGTGTTTTTCCGGAGGTATGCTGAACTGATTCTGTTGAATATAATCGAAACGGGGTCAAAGGTCAGGGCACCGGAACGAGATTTATACCACAGCCATTAGTCTCATAACTTGACTAAAAATGTTTCTATTGCGACGAAACGTTAGTGTGTTGTTCCGGAGGTATGCTGAACTGATTTTGTTGAATATAATCGAAACGGGGTCAAAGGTCAGGGCACCGGAACGAGATTTATACCACAGCCATTAGTCTCATAACTTGACTAAAAATGTTTCTATTGCGACGAAACGTTAGTGTGTTGTTCCGGGGATATGCTGAACTGATTGTGCTGAATATAATCGAAATGGGGTCGAAGATCAGGGCAAAGGAGCGAGATTTATTCCACAGCCATTATCCTCATAACTTGACTAAAGATCCTTCTATTTCGACAAAACGTTAGTGTGTTGTTCCGGAGGTATGCTGAACTGATTGTGCTGAATATAATCGAAATGGGGTCGAAGATCAGGGCAAAGGAGCGAGATTTATTCCACAGCCATTATCCTCATAACTTGACTAAAGATCCTTCTATTTCGACAAAACGTTAGTGTGTTGTTCCGGAGGTATGCTGAACTGATTCTGTTGAATATAATCGAAACGGGGTCAAAGGTCAGGGCACCGGAACGAGATTTATACCACAGCCATTAGTCTCATAACTTGACTAAAAATGTTTCTATTGCGACAAAACGTTAGTGTGTTGTTCCGGAGGTATGCTGAACTGATTCTGCTGAATATAATCGAAATGGGGTCGAAGGTCAGTGCACAGGAGCGAGATTTATTCCACAGCCATTATCCTCATAACTTGACTAAAGATCCTTCTATTTCGACAAAACGTTAGTGTGTTGTTCCGGAGGTATGCTGAACTGATTCTGTTGAATATAATCGAAACGGGGTCAAAGGTCAGGGCACCGGAACGAGATTTATACCACAGCCATTAGTCTCATAACTTGACTAAAAATGTTTCTATTGCGACAAAACGTTAGTGTGTTGTTCCGGAGGTATGCTGAACTGATTCTGCTGAATATAATCGAAATGGGGTCGAAGGTCAGGGCACAGGAGCAAGATTTATTCCACAGCCATTATCCTCATAACTTGACTAAAGATCCTTCTATTTCGACAAAACGTTAGTGTGTTGTTCCGGAGGTATTCTGAACTGATTCTGTTGAATATAATCGAAACGGGGTCAAAGGTCAGGGCACCGGAACGAGATTTATACCACAGCCATTAGTCTCATAACTTGACTAAAAATGTTTCTATTGCGACAAAACGTTAGTGTGTTGTTCCGGAGGTATGCTGAACTGATTCTGCTGAATATAATCGAAATGGGGTCGAAGGTCAGGGCACAGGAGCGAGATTTATTCCACAGCCATTATCCTCATAACTTGACTAAAGATCCTTCTATTTCGACAAAACGTTAGTGTGTTGTTCCGGAGGTATGCTGAACTGATTCTGTTGAATATAATCGAAACGGGGTCAAAGGTCAGGGCACCGGAACGAGATTTATACCACAGCCATTAGTCTCATAACTTGACTAAAAATGTTTCTATTGCGACGAAACGTTAGTGTGTTGTTCCGGAGGTATGCTGAACTGATTTTGTTGAATATAATCGAAACGGGGTCAAAGGTCAGGGCACCGGAACGAGATTTATACCACAGCCATTAGTCTCATAACTTGACCAAAAATGTTTCTATTGCGACGAAACGTTAGTGTGTAGTTCCGGGGGTATGCTGAACTGATTTTGTTGAATATAATCGAAACGGGATCAAAGGTCAGGGCACCGTTACGAGATTTATACCACAGCCATTAGTCTCATAACTTGACTAAAAATGTTTCTATTGCGACGAAACGTTAGTGTGTTGTTCCGGGGGTATGCTGAACTGATTGTGCTGAATATAATCGAAATGGGGTCGAAGATCAGGGCAAAGGAGCGAGATTTATTCCACAGCCATTATCCTCATAACTTGACTAAAGATCCTTCTATTTCGACAAAACGTTAGTGTGTTGTTCCGGAGGTATGCTGAACTGATTCTGTTGAATATAATCGAAACGGGGTCAAAGGTCAGGGCACCGGAACGAGATTTATACCACAGCCATTAGTCTCATAACTTGACTAAAAATGTTTCTATTGCGACGAAACGTTAGTGTGTTGTTCCGGAGGTATGCTGAACTGATTTTGTTGAATATAATCGAAACGGGGTCAAAGGTCAGGGCACCGGAACGAGATTTATACCACAGCCATTAGTCTCATAACTTGACTAAAAATGTTTCTATTTCGACAAAACGTTAGTGTGTTGTTCCGGAGGTATGCTGAACTGATTCTGCTGAATATAATCGAAATGGGGTCGAAGGTCAGGGCACAGGAGCAAGATTTATTCCACAGCCATTATCCTCATAACTTGACTAAAGATCCTTCTATTTCGACAAAACGTTAGTGTGTTGTTCCGGAGGTATTCTGAACTGATTCTGTTGAATATAATCGAAACGGGGTCAAAGGTCAGGGCACCGGAACGAGATTTATACCACAGCCATTAGTCTCATAACTTGACTAAAAATGTTTCTATTGCGACAAAACGTTAGTGTGTTGTTCCGGAGGTATGCTGAACTGATTCTGCTGAATATAATCGAAATGGGGTCGAAGGTCAGGGCACAGGAGCGAGATTTATTCCACAGCCATTATCCTCATAATTTGACTAAAGATCCTTCTATTTCGACAAAACGTTAGTGTGTTGTTCCGGAGGTATGCTGAACTGATTCTGTTGAATATAATCGAAACGGGGTCAAAGGTCAGGGCACCGGAACGAGATTTATACCACAGCCATTAGTCTCATAACTTGACTAAAAATGTTTCTATTGCGACGAAACGTTAGTGTGTTGTTCCGGAGGTATGCTGAACTGATTTTGTTGAATATAATCGAAACGGGGTCAAAGGTCAGGGCACCGGAACGAGATTTATACCACAGCCATTAGTCTCATAACTTGACCAAAAATGTTTCTATTGCGACGAAACGTTAGTGTGTTGTTCCGGGGTATGCTGAACTGATTTTGTTGAATATAATCGAAACGGGGTCAAAGGTCAGGGCACCATTACGAGATTTATACCACAGCCATTAGTCTCATAACTTGACTAAAAATGTTTCTATTGCGACGAAACGTTAGTGTGTTGTTCCGGGGGTGTGCTGAACTGATTGTGCTGAATATAATCGAAATGGGGTCGAAGATCAGGGCAAAGGAGCGAGATTTATTCCACAGCCATTATCCTCATAACTTGACTAAAGATCCTTCTATTTCGACAAAACGTTAGTGTGTTGTTCCGGAGGTATGCTGAACTGATTCTGTTGAATATAATCGAAACGGGGTCAAAGGTCAGGGCACCGGAACGAGATTTATACCACAGCCATTAGTCTCATAACTTGACTAAAAATGTTTCTATTGCGACAAAACGTTAGTGTGTTGTTCCGGAGGTATGCTGAACTGATTCTGCTGAATATAATCGAAATGGGGTCGAAGGTCAGGGCACAGGAGCGAGATTTATTCCACAGCCATTATCCTCATAACTTGACTAAAGATCCTTCTATTTTGACAAAACGTTAGTGTGTTGTTCCGAAGGTATGCTGAACTGATTCTGTTGAATATAATCGAAACGGGGTCAAAGGTCAGGGCACCGGAACGAGATTTATACCACAGCCATTAGTCTCATAACTTGACTAAAAATGTTTCTATTGCGACGAAACTTTAGTGTGTTGTTCCGGAGGTATGCTGAACTGATTCTGTTGAATATAATCGAAACGGGGTCAAAGGTCAGGGCACCGTTACGAGATTTATACCACAGCCATTAGTCTCATAACTTGACTAAAAATGTTTCTATTGCGACGAAACGTTAGTGTGTTGTTCCGGGGGTATGCTGAACTGATTGTGCTGAATATAATCGAAATGGGGTCGAAGATCAGGGCAAAGGAGCGAGATTTATTCCACAGCCATTATCCTCATAACTTGACTAAAGATCCTTCTATTTCGACAAAACGTTAGTGTGTTGTTCCGGAGGTATGCTGAACTGATTGTGCTGAATATAATCGAAATGGGGTCGAAGATCAGGGCAAAGGAGCGAGATTTATTCCACAGCCATTATCCTCATAACTTGACTAAAGATCCTTCTATTTCGACAAAACGTTAGTGTGTTGTTCCGGAGGTATGCTGAACTGATTCTGTTGAATATAATCGAAACGGGGTCAAAGGTCAGGGCACCGGAACGAGATTTATACCACAGCCATTAGTCTCATAACTTGACTAAAAATGTTTCTATTGCGACAAAACGTTAGTGTGTTGTTCCGGAGGTATGCTGAACTGATTCTGCTGAATATAATCGAAATGGGGTCGAAGGTCAGGGCACAGGAGCGAGATTTATTCCACAGCCATTATCCTCATAACTTGACTAAAGATCCTTCTATTTCGACAAAACGTTAGTGTGTTGTTCCGGAGGTATGCTGAACTGATTCTGTTGAATATAATCGAAACGGGGTCAAAGGTCAGGGCACCGGAACGAGATTTATACCACAGCCATTAGTCTCATAACTTGACTAAAATGTTTCTATTGCGACGAAACGTTAGTGTGTTGTTCCGGAGGTATGCTGAACTGATTTTGTTGAATATAATCGAAACGGGGTCAAAGGTCAGGGCACCGGAACGAGATTTATACCACAGCCATTAGTCTCATAACTTGACTAAAAATGTTTCTATTGCGACGAAACGTTAGTGTGTTGTTCCGGGGGTATGCTGAACTGATTGTGCTGAATATAATCGAAATGGGGTCGAAGATCAGGGCAAAGGAGCGAGATTTATTCCACAGCCATTATCCTCATAACTTGACTAAAGATCCTTCTATTTCGACAAAACGTTAGTGTGTTGTTCCGGAGGTATGCTGAACTGATTCTGTTGAATATAATCGAAACGGGGTCAAAGGTCAGGGCACCGGAACGAGATTTATACCACAGCCATTAGTCTCATAACTTGACTAAAAATGTTTCTATTGCGACAAAACGTTAGTGTGTTGTTCCGGAGGTATGCTGAACTGATTCTGCTGAATATAATCGAAATGGGGTCGAAGGTCAGGGCACAGGAGCGAGATTTATTCCACAGCCATTATCCTCATAACTTGACTAAAGATCCTTCTATTTCGACAAAACGTTAGTGTGTTGTTCCGGAGGTATGCTGAACCAGTTCTGTTGAATATCATCGAAATGGGGTCAAAGGTCAGGGCACAGGAGCAAGATTTATTCCACAGCCTTTATCCTCATAACTTGACTAAAAATGCTTCTATTGCGACAAAACTTTAGTATATTGTTCCGGAGGTATACTGAACCGATTGTGTTGAATATAATCGAAATGGGGTCAAAGGTCAGAGCACAGGAGCGAGATTTATTCCACAACCATTATCCTCATAACTTGACTAAAAATGCTTCTATTGCGACAGAACGTTAGTGTGTTGTTCCGGAGGTATACTGAACCAGTTCTGTTGAATATCATCCAAATGGGGTCAAAGGTCAGAGCACAGCAGCGAGACTTCTTCCACAGCCATTGTTTTCATAACTTGAGTAATGTTTTCTGGTATGTCGGAAAGCGTATCATAATCAATGCATTGCATGATTTTACTAACTTGGTTTAAAAGTTTAGCGATCACCGTGAGCAACTCAATGTGTTAAAAGCAGTCACCCATCCCCAACTTATGGTCACCTGTTCCAGGGGAGGGAGAGAGCCAGTGCCGTAAGTTAAGCACAGAACATCTGTGCCTCACCGGGATTCAAGCCCGGACCTTTTCTTGGATGACTTTTCATACGCTAGCACTTAGACCATTGCACCATCGGGGCGACTGAAATGGTTGCTAAATTAAATACAGGAGTAGCAAATTGATGTTTCCGATTTAAATAATATGGTACTCATGTTTAATGTGAAGCAGATACACACAAAAAGTACCACTGAAAAGCACATTTTATAAACTTTCGTTCAACTTACTTATAAATATTCAATGTGCGCTTCACGCGTAACACGGCACACATCAATTCGGTAATCAAGTTCCTACCAAACTCTTTGTATCATATCGGTGTCAATTTCAGTGATGACTGTTGCGATGCGAGCTTTGAAATCAACCTGCTTCGTTGCAAGTGATGGCACACAGCCACGATCCTTTAGGAAACCCCCACAGGAAAAATTACACGTGGTGAGATCTGAGGATCTGGGTGGTCAATGCAACAGTTCTTCACCCCCTCAGCTAAATGGCCAATCCATCGTTTTGGAAGCATCTCATTGAGGTGACCCCTAAGCTCGTTATGGAAATGCGGTGGAGCACCACCTAGTTAAATGAAATCATCAGTGTCTTCTTCTAGCTGCAGGAGAAGTCATTGTTCGAGCATTTCGATAATAGTACAGACATTTGACGTGGACTAGGAACATCAAACAGAAGTCATCGCTCTTTCCACGTTTATATGTGAGTCACGTAAAAATTCTCATTGGCCACCACCCAAGCAAGGATTAGTTTAAAAAGCATTGGTTTTAAAAGTTTAGTTCAGTTATTCCACTTCACAATATCCATATGTTTTTAGAAATATTATGCATAAAGCCAAATGTTCTAAAATGTGGATTTGAAAATAAATAAATAATCTTCGACCGTATTAGGGGAATCAGTAATTTGGGTAAACGCTGAAGAAAAGAAAATTGTTTAGATACAAAAATTTCCATTCGCTATTTCTTTTTGATTTCTAAATTAACTTTTATTTTGAATAAATTGCATTTTAAAACGTACAACGTCAGTTGCAAGTGTTCGAAATTTTGTCTCTTGAAAACTAATCTTCGCAATATAATTTGCATATATGCTAATTGGTAAAGATAGTTTAAAGTGATGTAGTAGAATATAAAAAAAAAGCATGTAGGGAAATTTCCAAAATTAATAAAAAAAGAACGTGAACGCATTCCAGACCAGATTATTCTGCATTTTGTACAACATTAACAAAGTTTTGCGCTTAATAGTATAATAATCACAATATTATCATATGTGTATGCAGTTTCCAGATCAAGTTCATCATGAAAAAAGAGAGAGAGAGAGAGAGAATTGTATCTAATGCCTCAGCGCTTCAACTTGATCTTCTTTTCTCTAAAACTTGACCTGCTTCACTAAAAACCAACGTCACCCCAAAAATCGCGGGAGTGAGGAAATTTCAAAAAATAAATGACAATACTTCTAACTGCACAATTTTGGAAATTAATACATCATTTTAAAGATAAGATTCTTGTTTTTTAATAAAATACCAAAAAGGGGAATGTGATTTATTCCCAGCTTTTCGATACCAGACTTCCTTAAACTAATCCTTGCTTGGGCCATAGCTTTGGACAATGCAAGTCTTGCTAAGCAAAATTTGTGTTGCAATGGCAGCTAGCTTAGGAAATTGAAAATCCTTCCACCATGGTAACAAATCCACAATGAAATTCAACACGTGTAATTCAACCGGGCTTGGAATTACACGTGTTGAATTAATTACAGTAATGAAATTCAAGACGTGTAATTCCGAGCCATCGCACAGCCCGGGCCCGGGTTTTTCGTTTAATTCTGAGCCCGTTCGAGCCCGAGCTCAGCTCTAATTTGCATAACGCAATCATTTTCCCGATTGAATCCTCCGCTTCCGTTTCAGATTAACGTGTCCGGAACTTTTGATACGACCTTCATATTTAAAAAACAAAAACGACAGAGGTAAATTAATCGATGAAAGGCACCTGATTTAAAGCAGAAAGAAAGTGGCAGAATGATGCAAAGCTTTTTATGAAAAACAACTCTTCATGAGAATATTTTTCAACTACGGTAATGAGCATGTCATACTTGATGATTTTTTTCCCCTTTTGTGAATTGATGAAAATTTAAATACTGCAAAATTATTTTAATTTGTTATACAGGCGGAAAGAAAGTGTGATAACCTATGAATTGAAAGGAATAAACCCGATTTTTCTTTAAGGTAAAGAGGGAATTCACGTCATTTTAAGTTTCTTCCTTTTTAGCACGTCTTTTGTAAAAAAAGATCGTGCTTATGTTATCGGTTTGTCCGTCCGTCTATACCCACGGTATCTCTGCAACTATTAGTCCTATTTGAAAAATTCTTTTGCATTCGAAAGCTTGAAATATGCGAATGATGATCCTTCATTTCGTTTTTTTTTTTTACGATGTACAATTTCGCCGCTAGAGTGCATAAATGCAGGCGATGTCGAATTCAAAAATACGTTTTATTCCACATATTTGCTTCTAAACATCCGATTGAAAAAAATCTTTTATCTTTCGATTCCATTTATGTCGAGAGTATTTTGGATATAGTTTCTTTTTCAAATTACGCATAGATTTTCCGCTAGGGGGCGTAAAAGTAAATTGCATTTTTTCCGATAACTCTTCTTCTAAAACTCCGATTTGAATTTTTTTTTTTTCAGCGGTTACATCTCCTGATGCACAATCTTTTGCATATAATTTCGAATTTTTGGTAAAGAATACTTTGGCCACCAGGGGGCGTAAGTGTTAATTTTCGCTTCTGATGATGTATTTGCCATAAAATCTGAGCTTCTAAAATATCGATTGAAAAAATTATTTCGTGGACTGATGCCACTTTCATCGATAAACCTTTTCGGAATATTTTCTTCCTAAAATATTCCACAGTTCCTCCGCCAGGGGGCGTAGATGTATATCTTATTTTTGTCAATATCTCGACTTCTAGGAGTCCGATTTTAAAACTTCCTTCTTTGTTGGATAGTGTTTTCCGTGTCGCATGTTTTTCATACAATTTCAAAATTTTCACGTAATTCACAGACTTTCCGCTAGGGGGCGTAAAGGCAAATTGCGTTTTCCCTTATATCTCTGCTTCCAGATCTCCGATCTGAAAACTTCTTTCCGCACCGGATACAGCTCCTGATGGGAAATCGTTTGCACAAAATTTCTAATTTTTGTAAAAAAATGGTTTGGCCACCAGGGGGCGTAAACCTTAATTTCCGCTTCTAATGTATTTGCAGCAAAATATGAGTTTCTAAATTCTCGATTGAAAATAACATCATTTGTAGACCGATACTACTCATGTCGACAAACCTTTTAGAAATATTTTCTTCTTAAAATAGTGCACGGTTTCTACGCCAGGGGGCGTAGATGTATATCTTATTTTTGTCAATATCTCGACTTCTAAGAGTCCGATTTAAAAAATTCTTTCCTTGTTGGATAGTGTTTCTAGTGTGACATCTTTTTCCTATAAATTCAAAATTTTCAAGTAAATCATAGACTTTCCGCTAATGCGCACAATGGTAAATTGCGTTTTATGCTCCTAAAACTCCGATTTGAAAAATCTTCCTGTATCGCATACAAGACCTGACGGAAAATATTTTTCACGTAATTTCTAATGTTTGGTAAAGAATGGTTTGGCCACCAGGGGTCATAAGTGTTAATTTCTACTTCTGATGTATTTGTAACAAAATCTGGGCTTTTGAAAACTCGACTAAAATTTTTTTTGTTGGACCGATACCGCTCATATGGATAAACCTTTTGAGGATACTTTCTTCCTAAAATAATGCATGGTATTCCCACCAGGGGACGTAAAGTCACATCTTATTTTTGTCGATAACTCTGTTTGTAAGAGTTCGCAAGCTCACGATTCCGTTTACAGCAATATCTGAGGAATTAAAAACCCGATTGAAAAACTTCTTTCTTCCGTCAGATCCTACTGTTTTCCATACCGGTTCCATTGACTTTGAATAGCTTTGATAAATTTAATTTGCGTCAGAACGGATTCAAAAGACGTGCTTATTACACCCGAAAATTTGGTGTCATCTTTCTTGTTTTTCCCTTTCATGAAGTGATGAAAATTTAAATACTGCAAAATTATTTTAATTTGTTATACAGGCGGAAAGGAAGTGTGATTACCTATGAATTGAAAGGAATAAACCCGATTTTTGTTTAAGGTAAAGAGGGAATTCACGTCATAAATTTCTTCCTTTTTTTTTTTTTTTAATAGATTTGCAGCACGAGGGAGTTTCGCAATCGAAACGCACTGATATAAGTTAAAAGTGGACAACAAAAATAACAAAACAAATTCAATGAGAAACTGTTGATTATTACTTCTTCGGTTACACATAACTGCCCGTGATAAATTATTTTGGTGCCGGCGAATTCATGACAATGTTGGGGGAAAAAAGGCAGAAAAAATACGCCCAAGAGACCTTTAGCGTGAGAGTAAAAAAAAAAAAAGATCTTGCCGCAGAGATGACATCCGGCTAAAAATACATAATGCTGCCTAAAAGAATGAAGCTTGCCAAATACCCAAGTTGTTTACCTTAATTCAGTTATTTACATTACGTGTTTAAAACGCGCTCTAAGATGCGTAGCAAAGCACGGTTTTTGGTTTAGGTAAAAAAAAAAAAAAAAAGTGAACTAGGTTATTTTTAAACACTAAACGCACAGAATTTAATTCCCTTCGTCTGTTTACTGATTTTTTTTTCTTCTTCATGTGGGAAGTTGCGGATTTCTTCATTTAGCGGAATTGAAGTCCGAAAACTATTTCTCTTCTCCGGTGTAGAACTGTAACTTGGAGTCGAATACGTGGGATTCCACTTTATTGCACAAGGCTAATTAATTTGTGACGTTTAATTCGGGAAAATATCTACTCGTCGCTTCCAAATCAGAATTCTTTTGATGCAACATTCTGCGGTGAAATGCTTTGTACTCCTGGCTACTTACCACTGCAAGTCGACAGCACATAAGCGAGCGTTATTGTGGCGTGAATCGTCCAACCATTTCATTTCCTCTACCACACCGCATCAGGGATTTGCTTTACTCAAAATAAAATAAAACTCATCTTCGCTTATTCGTTTAGGCCTAAAATATCTCTGAAAGCCACCAGCATAACTCGAGAAATTCGAAATAATCAAGAGTGTCCTAAAATCTAACGCCTATTAGGTTTGATTGCTTTAAATCATAGAAAAAGTTTCAAGATGGTATCAAACCACTAACCGGCCGATTACTTGAACAAAACAGTGTGTCGAAATTTTTCTTCCCTCCCAATAAAGACATGTTAGTGTAACGGCTTTTTTTAATGAAAGCTAACAGTAAATACAATGCCTTACTCCCACTCATTTCAGCAGCATCGACCACAGAATGTGTCGCTGCTTGCAAGTGCGCACTTCCAGTCATTTATGGCACATAGTGCCTCTCACGCGGACATAATGCCACTGAGTTGGAACAAATAACTCAAACATGTTCTCTCTCCTTTCTTAGGTTTAATTCTGTCACTGGTGATAAGCCCTCCCTTCTCCCTTATTCTATACTCAATGACCCAAGGCACGATGGGGAAGGGATAGTCCCCCTGACACGGACATCATGCCACTGGGTAGAAACAAGTTACTGACACATCTTCTCTCTCCTTTGTTAAGTTTAATAATGTCACTGATGATGAGCACTCCTTTCTAGTCATTTATTCTCTGCTCCAAGACCCAAGGTATGATGTGGAAGGGATAGTCCCCCTGACACGGACATCATGCCACTGGGTAGAAACAAGTGACTCAAACATCTTCTCTCTCCTTTCTTAGGTTTAATCCTGTCACTGGTGATAAGCACTCCCTTCTAGTCCTTTATTCTCTGTTCCATGACCCAAGGCATGATGTGGAAGAGATAGTCCCCCTGACACGGACATCATGCCACTGGGTAGAAACAAGTTACTCAAACATCTTATCTCTCCTTTCTTAGGTTTAATCCTGTCATTGGTGATAGGCACGCCCTTCTAGTCCTTTATTCTCTGCTATATGACCCAAGGCATGATGGGGAAGGGATAGTCCCCCTGAAACGGACATCATGCCACTGGGTAGAAACAAGTGACTCAAACATATTCTCTCCGCTTTGTTAGGTTTAATCCTGTCACTGATGATGAGCACTCCTTTCTAGTCATTTATTCTCTGCTCCATGACCCAAGGCATGATGTGGAAGGGATAGTCCCCCTGATACGGACATCATGCCACTGGGTAGAAACAAGTGACTCAAACATCTTCTCTCTCCTTTCTTAGGTTCAATCCGCAATACGACGATACGACCACCCGGCCTCGCGGAGTCCGACTAGACGACCTCGCTCAAAGTCCGATAACTGCTGAAATCGTACACGTCTTCCATGTCCAGGCGTTGTAGCTTCTTCAGCCGACGACTGATTACATTCACTTCGCCGTACTCCTTAAATACCACAGACGAAAATTTGCATATTATGCCGTGCTGTGGCGTAAGCGCTCACCGGTTGGTCCCGAAATTAACATCACACCTACGTAAACTCGACCCCATTAACATATGTAAATTTCATGATCATCCGCCAATTCCTTCTTGGTGTTCTTTTAAACTTTCCGCCAGTGTATATTATTTATATGTCATTAAATTTTACATCTACAGGCATATAAATAATGAAATAAGTGTGAAAATTAGTTAGTTAAAAGATAGTTAAACTTAAAAATTCACGGTTTTTGCAGCTGATGCAATACTTTTTGCCCACTACTGTACATGTTGTCCTTCGAATTCGGCAGAAACTTTAAAGAAAAAATATTTCCTCCAGAATTTTTCTGCGGTTTAAAGCCGAAGGAAAGGATTTAAGCATTGAAGAGGAGGTTACATCTCTCCACAGCTGAAGTCACCCGCATGGTCGTTATCCTGTAAAATAAATATTCATACTTAAGAATGCAGATCGTTTGATCTCTTTCGCCTCGTTTGTTGTCACAGGAGGACATGATCCCAGGTCTTGTTTCGAAGATCTTTGAAACCAGCGCAGTGACGAAGTTCTTATCGATTGGGCTCCCGAAAGATTCCCTGGAGAGATTAAATCATCCAGTCTTCCTCCGCTTTCCGAAGACCATTGTCAAAACAGGTCTATCTAATCTCTTTGTATTCGACGCAGACTTACTTGGTAAGGGGGCAAGAGATACCAAACGGTCTTGCCGCCATTGTATTGTCTCTTACTTTCTCTCGTTGTTTATGTGTATGTGACTTTCTCAACGCATCTCCGGCTTCCTTAGTAGTCTTCGCCAGGCAAAGGAAAATGTTACTTTCTTCTTAAATAACTGTTATGAATGGAAAGGGGGAAACCTGTTCACAGTTAATGCTTGTCGTTATGTTAATCTGGAATCTCCGAAATGGAAATTTTTGTTGCTCTTTACATGATTGGCTCTGCTGCTAACATTGAGACAAAGGAAAACGACAAATGTATAGAAACATCTGTTATTAAACTCCTAAGCTGTCGGTGCACCTGAAACAATTTGTGCAGATCGAAAGTGTTCTGTGCTCCCTTAACAAAGATGTCTTCACAGCTGCCGGATTTTATAAAAAGCTATGGTAAAACAATACTTTCTGCCTGGGATATTAGTACATGAACTTGTTAGTGATAATAAGTGCTTTCTTGTAGTCATCTGTTCTCTGCTCCATGACCCAAGCCAAGATTGGGATGGAATAGTCCCCCTGACACCGACATCATGCCACTGGATAGAAATAAGTGACTCAAACCTCTTCTCTCTCCTTTCTTAGGTTTAATTCGGTCACGGATGATAAGCACTCCCTTCTAGTCCTTTATTCTCTGCTCCATGACCCAAGGCAGAATGAGGAAGGGCTAGGTCGCCTGACACGGTCATCATGCCACTGGGTAGAAACAAGTGACTCAAAGATCTTCTCTCTCCATTCTTAGGTTTAATCCTGTCGCTGGTGATAAGCACTCTCTTCTACTCCTTTCTTCTCTGCTCCATGACCCAAGGCATGATGGGGAAGGGATAGTCCCCCTGACACGGACACCATGCCACTGAGTAGAAAGAAGTGACTCAAACATCTTCTCTCTCCTTTCTTAGGTTTAATCCTGTCACTGGTGATAAGCACTCCCTTCTACTCCTTTATTCTGTGCTCCATGACCTAAGGCATATTGGGGAAGGGATAGTCCCACTGCCACGGACATCATGCCACTGGGTAGAAACAAGTGACTCAAACATCTTCTCTCTCCTTTGTTAGGTTTAATCCTGTCGCTGGTGATAAGCACTCCCTTCTAGTCCTTTATTCTGTACTCCATGACGGGAGTGATGATGGCGAGTGGATAGTCCCCCTGACCCGGACATCATGCCAATGGGTAGAAAAAAGTGACTCAAACATATTCTATCTCCTTTGTGAGGTTTAATCCTGTGACTGGTGATAAGCACTTCTTTCTAGTCCTTTGTTCTCTACTTCATGACCCAAGTCATGATGGGGTAAGGGCTAGTCTCCCTGACACGCACATTATGACCCTGAGTAGGAAAAGGTGATTAAATACCCCTACCGGAACAGAACCTGTTGCTAAACGTACGTGCTTCGAGCACAAGGTGATGCTCTGCTTCTCGTGGAATTTCGAGGAATAATCCATTACGGATTTCTTCCAGACGGTCGGACCATCAACCCCAACCTGTACTCTGAACAGATGGAGAGGATGTATGCTATTGTGGAAGAAAAGTACCCGGACCTTCTCTCCTACAGCAGGACAACGCTCGGTCTCATACCGCGCGAACAACCCGGGCAAAACTCCAGGAAATTGAAGGCGTCGAACTGATGCTACACCAAGCATATATAGTCTGGAACTTGCCCCGTCGGATAATTACTTGTTCCGATTCGTGGCCCATTTCGCGGTCGGCACTTCAATTACCAGTAGGAGGTGGCCGCTGGAGTGAACGAGTTCTTCGACTCGAAGAAAAAACTGGTACCGCCGCGGAATCAAAGAACTGTCAGACATATGGCTAAATACGGTGCAACACGATGCCCTATACTTTGAATGCTAGTCATCTTTCGTCGTAAAGGTACGTATGAAGACATAAAGTGATCCAAATATTGCAAAACTTTCGACTCACCCTCTGTAGAATCAAAGAACTGGCAGACAGATGGCTGAAGACGGTGCAACACGATGGTCTATACTTTGAATGCTAGTCAGCTTTTGTCGTAAAGGTACGTATGAAGACATAAAGTGATCCAAATATTGCAAAACTTTCGACTCACCCTCTGTAGAATCGAAGAACTGGCAGACAGATGGCTAAAGACGATGCAACACGGTGGCCTATACTTTGAATGCTAGTCAGCTTTCGTCGTAAAGGTACGTATGAAGACATAATGTGATCCAAATATTGCAAAACTTTCGACTCACCCTCTGTAGAATCGAAGAACTGGCAGACAGACGGCTGAAGACGGTGCAACACGATGGCCTATACTTTGAATGCTAGTCATCTTTTGTCGTAAAGGTACGTATGGAGACATAAAGTGATCCAAATATTTCAAAACATTCGACTTACCCTCTGTAGAATCGAAGAACTGACAGACAGTTGGCTAAAGAGGGTGCAACACGATGGCCTATACTTTGAATGCTAGTCAGCTTTCGTCGTAAAGGTACGTATAAGGACATAAAGTGATCCAAATATTGCAAAACTTTCGACTCACTCCCTGTAGAATCGAAGAACTGGCAGACAGATGGCTGAAGACGGTGCAACACGATGGCTTATACTTTGAATGCTAGTCATCTTTCGTCGTAAATTTACGGATGAAGACATAAAGTGATCCAAATATTGCAAACCTTTCGACTCACCCTCTGTAGAATCGAAGAACTGACAGACAGTTGGCTAAAGAGGGTGCTACACGATGGCCTATACTTTGAATGCTAGTCATCTTTCGTCGTAAAGGTACGTATAAAGACATAAAGTGATCCAAATATTGCAAAACTTTCGACTCACCCTCTGTAGAATCGAAGAACTGGCAGACAGATGGCTAAAGACGGTGCAACACGATGGGCTATACTTTGAATGCTAGTTAGCTTTCGTCGTAAAGGTACGTATGAAGACATAAAGTGATCCAAATATTGCAAAACTTCCGACTCACCCTCTGTAGAATCGTAGAACTGGCAGACAGTTGGCTAAAGAGTGTGCAACACGATGGCCTATACTTTGAATGCTAGTCAACTTTCGTCGTAAAGGTGCGTATGAAGATATAAAGTGATCCAAATATTGCAAAACTTCCGACTCACCCTCTGTAGAATTGTAGAACTGGCAGACCGATGGCTGAAGACGGTGCAACACGGTGGCCTATACTTTGAATGCTAGTCAGCTTTCGTCGTAAAGGTGCGTATGAAGATATAAAGTGATCCAAATATTGCAAAACTTCCGACTCACCCTCTGTAGAATCGTAGAACTGGCAGACCGATGGCTAAAAACGGTGCAACACGATGGGCTATACTTTGAATGCTAGTCAGCTTTCGTCGTAAAGGTACGTTTGAAGACATAAAGTGATCCAAATATTGCAAAACCTTCGACTCACCCTCTGTAGAATCGAAAACCTGGCAGACAGATGGCTAAAGACGGTGCAACACGATGGCCTATACTTTGAGGGTTAGTGTAGTGGAACGGGGCTAGTGTAGTGGATCGCAGGATAGTGCAGTGGATCGGGGATTTAGTGTAGTGGATCGAGGGTTAGTGTAGTGGTTCGGTGGTTTAGTGTAGTGGATCGGTGGTTTAGTGTAGTGGATCGGCGGGTTAGTGCAGTGGATCGAGGTTTAGTGTAGTGGATAGGGGGGTTAGTGTAGTGGATCGGGGGTTGTGTAGTGGATCGCGGAGTTAGTGTAGTGTGTAGGGGGTTAGTGTAGTGTATAGGGGCGTAGTGTAGTGGATCGAGGAGCTAGTGTAATGGATCGGGGGTTGTGTAGTGGATATGGGGTTAGTTTAGTGGATCGGGGGTTAGTTTAGTGGATCGGAGGTTAGTGTAGTGGATCGGAGGTTAGTGTAGTGGATCGAGGGTTAGTTTAGTGGATCGGGGATTAGTGTAGTGGATCGGAGGATTAGGGAAGTGGATTACGGTGGGCTTCCCGTTTCCGCCAAGGTTCGAAAAGCATCGAAGACGACCCAAGAAGTGTCCGGCTATCAGATGCAACGGACGACACTTCTGTGGTTATCGTCAACAGCAGTTTGGAAGAAGATCGACGGATAACACATGAAGAGATTGTATATGAAGCAAACATGTCCACCGCTTCGGTTTTGAAAATCCTAAGTTAAAAATTACGGAAGAAAAAAGTGGCGGCCAAATGGGTTCCGCAGAATCTGAGAGAAGAGCAGCAAGCAGTTCGCAAAGGGATCGCCGGAGAATTGCTCCAGCGGTACGAGACACAGCAGTTTTTGGACAGAAGTTTTTATATAAATGAAATCTGGATACGTGATTTTGAACCAGAACAGAACTCTCAGTCCGCTTAGTTGAGCCACCCAGAATCGTCTGGTCAGAAAAAATTCCGCCACCAACAATCGAAGGTTAAGCTGATGATGATTATGGCCAATGAAAAGGTTGGAGTGCTGGCAAAAGACACAGTGCCATAGGGGACCACTCTAACAGCGGAATACTACAGAAGGGTTCTGCAAAATGTTTTGCACCCAAAGATTCGCCAAAGAAGGCCCGACATGCTCGAAACTAGTGTCGTCATTTTGCACGAAAACGCAAGGCCGCATGTTGCACATAGAGTAAGAAACATTCTGGAAAAGCATGGACGGAAATTGCTTCCCCATGCGCCATGCAGTAATGGCATGAGCCCACCAGACAATGACTTGTTTACAAAACTGAAGAAGCCGCTCCGTGGGAAACGATTCATTTCGATTCAGAATGCTTCTAATGAGGTGACCCGCGTAATTTGACGCCTCAAAAATGGAGGTGCCCTGACTGGAATACAAGACTTGCCCAAAGGTTGGGCCGCTGTCATAAAGAAACATGAAGCTTACTTTGAATGCCTGTAAAAGTATGTTGAGGTGACCCGAGTAACCCGACGCCTCAACAATGGAGGTGTCCTGACTAGAATACAAGACTTGCCCAAACGTTGGGCCGCTGTCATAAAGAAACATGGAGATTACTTCGAAGGCCTGTAAAAGTATGTTGAGGTGACCCGAGTAAGCCGACTCCCCAACAATGGAGGTGTCCTGAGTAGAATAGAAGATGCCCTAACGTTGGGCCGCTGTCATAAAGAAACATGGAGAATACTTTAAAGGGCTGTAAAGGTATGTTGAGGGGACCCGAGTAACCCGACGTCTCCACAATGGAGGTGTCCTGACTGGAATACAAGACTTGCCCAAACGTTGGGCTGCTGTCATAAAGAAACATGGAGAATACTTCAAAGGGCTGTAAAAGTATGTTGAGGTGACCCGAGTAACCCGACGCCTCAACAATGGAGGTGTCCTGACTAGAATACAAGACTTGCCCAAACGTTGGGCCGCTGTCATAAAGAAACATGGAGATTACTTCGAAGGCCTGTAAAAGTATGTTGAGGTGACCCGAGTAAGCCGACTCCCCAACAATGGAGGTGTCCTGAGTGGAATAGAAGATGCCCTAACGTTGGGCCGCTGTCATAAAGAAACATGGAGAATACTTCAAAGGGCTGTAAAGGTATGTTGAGGGGACCCGAGTAACCCGACGTCTCAACAATGGAGGTGTCCTGACTGGAATACAAGACTTGTCCAAACGTTGGGCTGCTGTCATAAAGAAACGTGGAGATTACGTCGAAGGTCTGTAAAAGTATTTTGAGGTGACCCGAGTAATCCGACACCTCAACAATGGAGGTGTCCTGACTGGAATACAAGATTTGTCCAAACGTTGGGCCGCTGTCATAAAGAAACATGGAGATTACTTCGAATGCCTGTAAAAGTATTTTGAGGTGACCCGAGTAATCCGACGCCTCAACAATGGAGGTGTCCTGACTGGAATACATGACTTGTCCAAACGTTAGGCCACTGTCATAAAGAAACATGGAGATTACTTCGAAGGACTGTAAACGTATGTTGAGGTGACCCGAGTAATCCGTCTCCTCAACAATGGAGGTGTCCTAACTAGAATACATGACTTGTCCAAACGTTAGGCCACTGTCATAAAGAAACATGGAGATTACTTCGAAGGACTGTAAAAGTATTTTGAGGTGACCCGAGTAATCCGTCTCCTCAACAATGGAGGTGTCCTAACTAGAATACATGACTTGTCCAAACGTTAGGCCACTGTCATAAAGAAACATGGAGATTACTTCGAAGGACTGTAAAAGTATTTTGAGGTGACCCGAGTAACCCGACGCCTCAACAATGGAGGTGTCCTGACTGGAATACAAGACTTGTCCAAACGTTGGGCCGCTGTCATAAAGAAACATGGAGATTACTTTGAAGGCCTGTAAAGGTATGTTGAGGTGACCCGAGTAATCCGACGCCTCAACAATGGAGGTGTCCTGACTAGAATACATGACTTGTCCAAACGTTAGGCCACTGTCATAAAGAAACATGGAGATTACTTCGAAGGACTGTAAACGTATGTTGAGGTGACCCGAGTAATCCGTCGCCTCAACAATGGAGGTTTCCTAACTAGAATACATGACTTGTCCAAACGTTGGGCCGCTGTCATAAAGAAACATGGAGACTACTTCAAAGGCCTGTAAAGGTATGTTGCGAAATAAATTCGTTTTTTAAGAGATAACCCACAGTGTGCAAAGCTTTTGAAATGACCCCTCGCAGTAATAACCAAGCGTTTCACTGCAATATCAATAATGCTTCACTGCAAAATGATAGAAGGCTTCCATATGTCCTGTTGCGTAGAAAATCGCATGCGTGTGAAGAAATTAGAAAGACGTGGAGATAATGCAAATAGACGATGGCATCGCTCTATCCACGTTATTATAACCAGCGCATAACAACTGAAAAAATTCTCCTTTAAAATGATACTAATTTTACAGTCAATATTCTGGAGATTCAACAAGATCATCAAAAAGCTTTTTTACAATAAACCGCTTCATGGACGCCCTAACTCTTCGAGCTACCACAATCTGTCCTTAAGCAAAACACACACACAAAGAAAACATAGCCGCCCTGGTGGCGCAGTGGTCTAAGATGGCCTCTGATTGTTCGTCCGAAAGTGGTCCGGTTTTGAATCCTGGTGAGGTATGGATGTTGTGTTTGTCTTACGGCACAGGCTCTCTCCCTTCCCTGGAACCAGTAACCCTAAATCAGGGACGGTAGACTGCTTATAGCCCATTGAGTTGCTCACGGTGGTCGTTAAACCTTCAATCCAAAAAACACCGCAAAAAAGGAACAGAAGATTACATTTTTGATTTGACAGAATTCTTTTAGAACTATATCTTAATGTTTCTTTTGGAAGAACAGCACTCTAAACGTTTCTCTGCTGACGCCAAAAACATCGAGGGGGGTCTTCCCAGCATTCCTTGTAGGCAGCTTCTCTACTTCCATAGTAACAATTTCGCAAACGAACGGACGCGTGTCGTTGGAAGACTATAAACGCAATGACGCTAACCGACATTGACAATGAATACGAAGAACAAAATGAGCCCTCCAAATTTTGCATTAAAATGTGACGAATCGTCACCTCGTTAACAACGAGTTCACATTCCAGCATCCTCAAAGCCACACAATGATAATTCTTTTATCCTTTCAAAGCTATCACAATGTATTCAGACGTGCGCACTGAGATTGGGCGTCCGGGACTTTCGTCATTTTTCAAGTCTTCCCACCCATCCTTGAAGCGTGCATAGCATCGGAATATTTGTGCACGAGACAGGCAATCGGTCACATACACACCATCCAACAATTCAACTGCCTGAGATGCAGTTTTATCGATTTTCAAACAGAATCGGATATCTGTTCTCTACACCATGACAGAGTGTGACAATATTCTTCTACCGAATATGCAATGAATAGCGCAACTAACCACCTGTGCAATTCTCTTGCAAGCTCTGTTGCCACCACATAGCTGATAAATGACTTGCCAAAAACATGTCTTCCCCATTCGTGTGTTTTGCCCATATTTTCAAAAATAAATAAATCTCATTACTTAATTACCGCATTGTTCACTTCAAGTCGTGTACAGTGCATCCTTTTATTTTGAATACCAGTGTATTTGAAATGCCGGTCTTGAAATTACAGCGTTATGATTGAGTAACGGAACGTTTTCTTCAGTTTAGGAAGTAACTTAGTCACTTCACAATATGCGTTACTTAGATCAGATAGGACTTACGGCTTTCTAGATGATGGCAGGTATGGCTTTGTAGATGATAGGAGTTACATCTTTGTGATATGATAGGAGTTACATAATGTTGATTAAGTAACGAAACATTTTATTCAGTTTAGGGAGTAACTTAATCACTTCACAATATGCGTTACTTAGATCAGATAGGACTTACGGCTTTCTAGATGATGGTAGGTATGGTTTTGTAGATGATAGGAGTTACATCTTTGTGATATGATAGGAGTTACATAATGTTGATTAAGTAACGAAACATTTTATTCAGTTTAGGGAGTAACTTAATCACTTCACAATATGCGTTACTTAGATCAGATAGGACTTACGGCTTTCTAGATGATGGTAGGTATGGCTTTGTAGATGATAGGAGTTACATCTTTTTGATATGATAGGAGTTACATAATGTTGATTAAGTAACGAAACATTTTATTCAGTTTAGGGAGTAACTTAATCATTTCACAATATGCGTTACTTAGATTAGATAGTAGTTTCAGCTTTGTAGATGATAGGAGTTACATCTTTGTTATGTGATAGGGGTTACAGCGTTTTCATTAAGTAACGAAACATTTTATTCAGTTTAGGGAGTAACTTAATCACTTCACAATATGCGTTACTTAGATCAGATAGGACTTACGGCTTTCTAGATGATGGTAGGTATGGCTTTGTAGATGATAGGAGTTACATCTTTGTGATATGATAGGAGTTACATAATGTTGATTAAGTAACGAAACATTTTATTCAGTTTAGGGAGTAACTTAATCACTTCACAATATGCGTTACTTAGATCAGATAGGACTTACGGCTTTCTAGATGATGGTAGGTATGGCTTTGTAGATGATAGGAGTTACATCTTTTTGATATGATAGGAGTTACATAATGTTGATTAAGTAACGAAACATTTTATTCAGTTTAGGGAGTAACTTAATCATTTCACAATATGCGTTACTTAGATTAGATAGTAGTTTCAGCTTTGTAGATGATAGGAGTTACATCTTTGTTATGTGATAGGGGTTACAGCGTTTTCATTAAGTAACGAAACATTTTCTTGAGTTTAGAGAGTATCTTAGGCACTTCACAATATGCGTTACTTAGATCAGATAGGACATACAGCTTTGTAGATGATATGAGTTACCGCTTTGTAGAATATAGGAGCGAGACATGTGTGATATGATAGGAGTTACAGCTTTATGATTAAGTAAAGAAACATTTTGTTCAGTTTAAGAAGTAACTTAGTCACTACACAATATATGTTTCTCAGATTAGATAGGAGTCACAGTGTTATGATTAGATAGGAGTCACTTCACAATATATGTTACTCAGATTAGATAAGAGTTGCAGATTTGTCGATAATATGAGTTACAGCGTTCTGATTAGATAGGAGTTACAGCTTCGAGTTATGTATAGTGTATCCTCTTATTTTCAGTACTATTGCATTGGAAATGTTGGTCTTGAAATTTGAGGATTATGATTCAATAACGAAACAATTTCTTCAGTTTAGAGAGTAATTTAGACACTTCGCATTATGCGTTACTTATATCAGATAGGAGTTACAGCTTTGTAGATGACAGGAGTTTAGAGCTTTCTGATATGGTATAAGTTACATCGTTATGATTCAGTAACGAAACATTTTCTTCAGTTTAAGGAGTAACTTAGTCGCTTCACAATATGCGTTACTTAGATAAGATATGAGTTACGGCTTTGTAGATGACAGGGGTTTTGAGCTTTCTGATATGGTAGGAGTTACAGCGTTATGATTAAGTAACGAAACATTTTCTTCAGTTTAGGAAGTAACTTAGTCGCTTCAAGCTTCCAGATGGCGTTACTTAGATAAGATAGGAGTTACAGCTTTGTAGATGACAGGAGTTTAGAGCTTTCTGGTATATTAGGAATTACAGCGTTATGATTAAGTAACGAAACATTTTCTTCAGTTTAGGGAGTAACTTAGTCGCTTCACAATATGCGTTACCTAGATCAGATAGGAGTTACAGCTTTGTAGATGATAGTAACTACACACTCTGTAGATGATAGAAGTTATAGCTTTTTGATTAGATAGGAGTTACAGCTTCGAGTTACGTAGTATATCCATTCAAAATAGTATAACTATACTAGTGATCCGAATTTCTTGGCGTAGAATAGAAATCAAAGTTTCCAAGCTTCCAGATGGCTTTTTCAAGGAAATTAGACAAAACATTCTACTCCAAGAAATTCGGATCATTAGGATTGCAATGCTATTTTGAAAGTAATCGGTGTACAGTTCCTATTTATTAAGTACCATTTTGTTTTGGGAACCAGTGTATTTAAAATGCCGGTCTTGAAATTTCAACGTTGCGATTAAATGACGAGACATTTTCTTCAGTTTAAGGAGTAAGTCAGTCCCTTCACAATATGCCTTAGTTAGATTAGATAGGAGTTACAGCTTTGTATACAAATACATCTTTTCTGAGCGATGAGGTTTTTTGTATTTCTCACGTCCAAGAGTTTTGGGAGTGGCTTTCAAAAACGCGGACATTCTGCTTAAGCTGATGATGGCAAAATAATAAATCACTCGCCACTATATAAACAACGTCACGAAGAAAAGTCGGGACGATGAACTGGTACGTTGCCAGGTTTATCCTTTCAAGAATCCAGTAGATGTCACAGAACCTTTGAGAACATCGCTCTCTCAGCTGAGGAATGAGATCACGCTGATGAAAAAGGAGGCTTCCGCGGAAGAATAAAGATCCCTCACTGCAGATGACAAAATAACAATAAAGTTCGGTTCCGTGTACCTTTCCGAACCAGTGGAAGCTACTTTTTTCTTTGGCAACTTCCCATTTTTATGCTCTGTTAAAAAACTAGGAAGAAATGAATTGATAGAGACAGATACATTTCAATAAATCATTTGGACGCAGTTTCATATTCACGTTGGTGTCCGCGAGATATGGAGAATAGGGACAGGTACGCTCCTGGGGTATGCAGAGCCCGTATCATTTTTTTGTGGAGCCCTGTCTATATGAAAAATTCGATTAAAAATTATTTCAAAATTCGTGGTCCTACATCTTCTATCGATGAAGATTTATAATTTTAAAATAGATCCTAATTTCTTGGCGTAGAATATAAATAAAAGTTTCCAAGCTTTCGCACATCAACCAGATGACCTTTTCAAGGAAATTAGAAAGCTAACTCGAAACTGCATAATGGAACATTTCAGCAATTTGAACGTGGTGACTTGACCAGACAATAACTGAATAGGCACAAATGTGATCGGACTTTCGAACAAACGAGGTCACGTTGGTTGGGCTCGCGGTACTGTGGTAGAAAACACAGCATTATTTAAAGAATTGATTCCAAATGCGTGGCAACTCTAGAAAGACGTTATCATCGCAAGCCTCGCTGCTGGTCAAGATTTTCAAGATTACGCGAATGGCAGTAGATTTGGGTGTGGAGTATAAAGGCAATATCTTGATATAATTCCACATGGGATCAGCGGATTTGAACTTGGCCTCTCCTGATCGGGCCGTAGATATTTTACCGTCTTTCGCGTTCCTTTTATGTTCGTTGATTCTAATTCCAAACGAACGCTTGGTCATTCCGATGAAGATCGCCTGGAGTCGTCTGGATATTGTAGTGGGATTGAATAAACGCCTGCCTCATTGAGAAGTGGAGGCTTGTCAATATTTCTCTTAAGCGTCGTACATATACACTGGCGGAAAGTGAAAAAAGAACACCAAGAAGGAGACTTCTGATACCAACGAAATTTATACAGCATAATAACGGAATACAGAGGACAACGTGATCAAAACATTATGGCAAAATACAGCTGTATTTGCTGGTAAACTGAAAAATAACATTTCCATGTAACATGGTTAGTACGAGGTTGAACCGCCATGAACTGCGTCACACTGTGCAATTCTGGCATGGAGTCTGTCGTACAGATTTTGGATGTAAGTTTGGGGTATTGAGTTCCAAGCACCCTAAACCTGGACGCGTAAATCGGAGATGGTCGTGGCAGTCCGTGGAGACCGGATAAGTCGCTGTCCCATAAAATCCCACACGTGCTCAATGGGGGACAAATCCGGTGAACGTGCAGGCCATGGAAGTTGTCTCACACCCTGAAGTGCATGTTGCGTTGCACGTGCCGTGTGTGGGCGTGCGTTATCTTGCTGGAAAACACCACGATGGACCGACCTTACAAATGGCACAACAACATGCTGAATGATGTTGCTGATGTAGGAGGTGCTAATTAACGTACCCGGTACAAACACTAGTTGTGTACGGGAGTGATAGCTGATCGCTCTCCACACCAGGAGACCAGGTGTAGGCCTTGTGTGTCGCTGGCGGATGCAAGAAGAGTGGAGACGCTCCCCTGTGCGTCTGCGAACACGCATACGGCCATCGGAGGCTCCCAAGCAGAATCTGCTTTCATCGCTGAACACGACAGATCGCCAGTGCGTTCTCCAGTGCAGACGTTGGCGACACCACTGCAGCCGTTCCTGAGGGTGAGCTGGGGTCAGAGGTACACATGCACGTAGTTGTGCATCCAGTAGACAGTTGCGGAATCTTCGCACAGTCACCTCAGGTGCAACGGCAGCTCGGATTTGCGTCGCAGTGGATGTTCTGCTTGACAACGCAGCTCTTCTTATGCGTCGATCGGTCCGCTCATCAGTCCATCTGTGACTCCCGGTTCCACGTCTTCTAGTGTGGGAATGTTCCTCGGACCATCTACGCCACCATTGTACCACCACCGATACTTCCCGTCCAATTCGCTCCGCAATACGACGATACGACCACCCGGCCTCGCGGAGTCCGACTAGGCGACCTCGCTGAAAGTCCGATAACTGCTGAAATCGTACACGTCTTCCATGTCCAGGCATTGCAGCTTCTTCAGGGTCTTCGCACGTGTCCGTACGCTGACGACTGATTACATTCATTTCGCCGTACTCCTTAAATACCACCGACGATAATTTGCATATTAAGCCATGCTGTGGCGTAAGCGCTCACCGGTTGGTCCCGAAATTAGCATCACCCCTACGTAAACTCGACCCTATTAACATATGTAAATTTCATGATCGTCCGCCAATTTCTTCTTGGTGTTCTTTTTTCACTTTCCGCCAGTGTATAAAGATGCCGGAGACCTTATACTGACACCGAAGCTCATTCTCCTGAGCTCGTTTTTGAGCTGATAAAAATTTTGGTATGTAGCGAATAGAGCCCAAGAAGTGAAGTTGCGGCATAGAAAGATTGACATGGGTGATTCTGGCTTTTTCGATAAAGTTATGCATCTGGTTCGACGGATATCCTGCCTCAGTGGCCAAGTTAACAATGTTTTTTAGTTTCGATTCTCTAGAACGAACATCGGAGGAGATGACGATTTTTTTCTTTTTTGGAGGTTTAACGACCACCATGAGCAACTCAATAGGTTATAAGCAGCCGCCCGTCTCTGAATTAAGGTCACTGGTTCCAGGGAAGGGAAAGAGCCAGTGCCATAAGACAAACACAACATCCATGCCCCAGCGGGATTCGAACACGGACTCCTTTCGGACGAACGATCAGAAGTAATCGCTTAGACCACTGCGCCATCGGGGCAGTGCGAAAAATTCGGATCACTAATACTTTTTGAAGTGTAATTCGAGTACAGCTCCTCTTTTTTTTTTTTTTTTTTTGATTGGAGGTTTAACGACCACCGTGAGCAACTCAATGGGCTATAAGCCCGTCCCTAATTTAGGGTCACTGGTTCCAGGGAAGGGAGAGAACCAGTGCCGTAAGACAAACACAACATCCATGCCTCACCGGGATTCGAACCCGGACCCCTTACGGACGAACGATCAGAAGTAATCGCTTAGACCACTGCGCCATCGGGGCAGTGCGAAAAATTCGGATCACTAATACTTTTTTAAGTGTAATTCGAGTACAGCTCCTTTTTTTTTTTTTTTTTTTTTTTTTTTGATTGGAGGTTTAACGACCACCGTGAGCAACTCAATGGGCTATAAGCAGTCGCCCGTCCCTAATTTAGGGTCACTGGTTCCAGGGAAGGGAGAGAGCCAGTGCCGTAAGACAAACACAACATCCATGCCTGACCGGGATTCGAACCCGAACCCCTTACGGACGAATGATCAGAGGCCAGCGCCTTAGACCACTGCGCCACCGAGGCGGCGGTTGGAGGTTTAACGACCACCGTGAGCAACTCAATGGGCTATAAGCCCGTCCCTAATTTAGGGTCACTGGTTCCAGGGAAGGGAGAGAACCAGTGCCGTAAGACAAACACAACATCCATGCCTCACCGGGATTCGAACCCGGACCCCTTACGGACGAACGATCAGAAGTAATCGCTTAGATCACTGCGCCATCGGGGCAGTGCGAAAAATTCGGATCACTAATACTTTCGAGTACAGCTCCTTTTTTTTTTTTTTTTTTTTTTTTTTTGATTGGAGGTTTAACGACCACCGTGAGCAACTCAATGGGCTATAAGCCCGTCCCTAATTTAGGGTCACTGGTTCCAGGGAAGCGAGAGAACCAGTGCCGTAAGACAAACACAACATCCATGCCTCACCGGGATTCGAACCCGGACCCTTTACGGACGAACGATCAGAAGTAATCGCTTAGACCACTGCGCCATCGGGGCAGTGCGAAAAATTCGGATCACTAATACTTTTTAAGTGTAATTCGAGTACAGCTCCTTTTTTTTTTTTTTTTTTTTTTTTTTGATTGTAGGTTTAACGACCACCGTGAGCAACTCAATGGGCTATAAGCCCGTCCCTAATTTAGGGTCACTGGTTCCAGGGAGGGGAGAGAACCAGTGCCGTAAGACAAACACAACATCCATGCCTCACCGGGATTCGAACCCGGACCCCTTACGGACGAACGATCAGAAGTAATCGCTTAGACCACTGCGCCATCGGGGCAGTGCGAAAAATTCGGATCACTAATACTTTTTAAGTGTAATTCGAGTACAGCTCCTTTTTTTTTTTTTTTTTTTTTTTTTTGATTGGAGGTTTAACGACCACCGTGAGCAACTCAATGGGCTATAAGCCCGTCCCTAATTTAGGGTCACTGGTTCCAGGGAAGGGAGAGAACCAGTGCCGTAAGACAAACACAACATCCATGCCTCACCGGGATTCGAACCCGTACCCCTTACCGACGAACGATCAGAAGTAATCGCTTAGACCACTGCGCCTTAGGGGCAGTGCGAAAAATTCGGATCACTAATACTTTTTTAATTTTTAAGTGTAATTCGAGTACAGCTCTTTTTTTTTTTTTTTTTTTTTTTTTTTTTGATTGGAGGTTTAACGACCACCGTGAGCAACTCAATGGGCTATAAGCCCGTCCCTAATTTAGGGTCACTGGTTCCAGGGAAGGAGAGAACCAGTGCCGTAAGACAAACACAACATCCATGCCTCACCGGGATTCGAACCCGGACCCCTTACGGACGAACGATGAGAAGTAATCGCTTAGACCACTGCGCCACCGGGGCGGCTACAGCTCCTTGTTATTAATAAAGATTTATAATTATACGTACAGAAGAGGTACTTACGTTTTCCTTTATTGCGTAATAAGTGCTCTCTTGTTATCGCTTTTTCATGGGGTTTAACAAAGTCGAAATAAACTGGAATCTCACGGGACTATAACGTAGGGGTCCACATTTTTTTTTATTTAGGTTGGAGGTTTAACGATCACCGTGAGCAACATAATGGGTTATAAGCAGTCGTTCGTCCGTAATTTAGGGCAACTGACTCCAAGGAAGGGAGAGAGCCAATGCCGTAAGACAAACTCAAAATCCATGCGGCACAGGGACTAGAACCCGGACCCTTCTCGAACGAATAGTCAGAAGCCAGCGCTTCGACCACTGCACCACCGGGGCGGATCGACCATTACCAAGGGCCCAAGATATATGCCACTCCACCACAAATAATTCATGGCTTATATACACTGCTGGCCACCCAAATGCAACACCAAGAAGGAAGCATCCGTTGGCCTGAGATTCGCAGCATGCGTCGTCCGCGAGAGGACATGCAAACGATTAGCATTGCAGGGCATATGCAAATCATGTGCGCCCGGCACGCTACCGAGAAGCACTATAAGAAGGGTACACAGAAGGCGGGGTGTAAGTAGTGGAAAAGTGTGTTGTGCTGCCTGACCTGTGCGTGGGAAGCTTCCTGATTCCTCGTCGTAGAATACGGCAGTCATTCCAGCACGTTTCGGAGTTCGACAGAGGACGAATAGTGGCTTATCGCGACAGCGGTTTATCGTACCGAGACATCGGCGCCCGTGCGGGACGACATCCAGCCACAGTGAGGCGAGTATGGATTCGGTGGGTGCAGGAGGCACGGACGGACCGACGTGAGCGATTGCCGCAGCCGCGGCACTCCACCGAACGAGAGGTCCGCCACATCACGAACGTTAGCGCAGGAATTAGAGTGTGTCAGCACGTACCGTTCCACGTCGTCTTCAGGAGCGGGGACTTGCAGCACGGCGCGCTTTGCTCCTATCGCCATTGTCTTTACACCACCGGCGCGTGCGGCGGCAGTGGGCCGTTGAACGCCGCACCTGGACTACGGAATGGCACGACATTGTCTTCTCCGACGAATTTCGCTTCTGCCTGCAACACCACGATGGCCGGATCCACGTGTGGTGGCACCACGGCGATTGGATATGACACCCGCACCCCTCTGGTACGCATCGCAGGTACACTCAATAGCCACCGCTACATCTCCAACGTTTTGGAACCTGTACTCCTCCCTTAACTGCAGGACATGCCAGCGGCCACGTTTCAACAGGACAATGCGCGCCCGCACGTGGCACGCATCGTGCAACAATTCTTCACGGCCCGCCAGGTGTCACTGCTGCCGTGGCCGGCCTGTTCTCCCGATATGCCGCCCATCGGACACGTCTGGTCTCTGATCGGCAACCGAGTGGCCCGGCAAGCACCACCCGTGATGAACTGTGGCAACGTGTGGAAGCAGGCTGGACCGACATACCCCAAGCCCACGTCCAAAGCCTCTTTCGTTTGATGCCGCGGCGTGTAGTGGCCGTTATTGCCAGCCATGGGGTCCACACGAACTATTGATGTCTGCGTGTTCCGCAAGTCGCACGGGCCTGTAAGCTCAATCGTTTCATCTTTGTATCTGTTGTTATGTGTCCAGTAAATCTGGCTTTGCTATCTCGTGTCCTTCTTGGTGTTGCATTTTGGGTGGCCAGCAGTGTATATAGCTTGCCCCAGAACAACTGAGAATGTTTTTATATAAATGATGCAGTACTGAGCTCGACCTGGGCACAAATCTTGAAAAAACGGTAGTCGTAGTAAACACAGCAATCTGTTTATCACGCATGCGTCGTCGGTAGTGCGCAGTTTAATAAGCGCTATTTTGTGAACCCCTAAAAAGTGTTTTCGTTCTGAGATTTTTCAAAAATATTAATGTGAAAGAGAAATAAAGATGTGCCATTGAATTCTGTTGTCGAATTAAGAAGCTTGTAGGAGAGGCTTTCCGTGTCATGCAAGAGGCTTACACTCATGAGCCATTTTATTATGACTACCCTAGCCCAGCGAAAACACAAGTGTTGGGAAACTACTGGCCACCAGCTGGCAGTGATGGGTCACTCACGGCCCGATAGCGGTCCGTTGGTGGCAGCGCCATCCGTTGGCAGCCATTGATGGCCCTGCAGCATCGCCGTAAATTGCGGGCCACCAAGAAAGTGCCACTAGGAGCCCGTAGCTGGCAACCGATGAAACCCCAACACCAGGTGGATGCAACGGAACTGCGCATGCGCAGAAGCAACACGTGTTGTGTGTGTGTCTGTCGTGTTACCAATTAGTTGAAAACGACGCCATCGCCATCGTGTTATTTTACTGGATGTTAAGAAGACAAAAAAAAAGCATATGCAGAGAGGCGAATTAATTTTCTAATGAAATGCCATGTCTACGAAGATATCAGATTAAGCCATGAAATACAAGATTACAGCCATAAAATACACCCACTCCATTCCCAAGAAATAATTTCTGTGTAATCTTTCGTTTTAAAATTCACTAAGCTTCTTGAAACAAAAGTCCTGGAAAAACATTAAAAAAGCGTAATGTTGAAAAAATAAAAACATTATACGCGTACAAAATTTATCAATTATTTGAAAAAAAGAAAAAAAAGAAACGCTATGCGGATATAATGTACTCGTCCATATGTTGAATAAACAAGACTGGAGGAATCAACTTCTAAAAATAACGAGAAGTAAAAAAATATATAGTTCTTCTTTAAAACAAATCTTTATATAACTTACATAGTACAGGGTGTCCGTAATAAATGTGCAAAGTTGCAAAGAGACTTTGCGGACACCCTGTATTTCTACTAGTTTTACACCCATTTGGTTTTGGGGTGCATTATAATCTATTTTTCATCTTTACTACCTTTTCATCCGCTCATCGATCAAAACAAAGTACAAGATTATCACCTCTTTCGCTCCCTGCAACATCCCCTGAGGGATACGCACTTCACTTCTGTCGAGGAGGTCCACACAAGTATTGATGACTTCATCAACTCGAAACAGCCATCTTTTTTCCGCCGTGGCATTCGGCAGCTCCCTGACCGATGGCTCAAATGTATCCAACACGACGGGGATTATTTCCCTGATTAGGTACGTATTCGATTTTCTATAATTTACGGTCAACGTGTCGTGCCTGTGGCTAAGAATTAAGTTGCACACCTAATAAATTATTGATTGTATACAGTGCTCATTATAATATAGAACATTACGACTTTGAAAATAGCGTGAAGATTTTGTTTCGGCATTGCCAATCCGCTAAAATTTCCCCCAACGATTTGTCGGTCCGCAAATGCAAATAGCGTTCTTTTTTTTTTTTTTTGATTAAAGGTTTAACGACCCCCGTGAGCAACTTAATGGGCTAGAAGCAGTTGCCTGTCTCTAATTTAGGGTCACCGCTTCCAGAGAAGGGAGAAGGCCAGTACCGCAAGACAAACACAGCATCCATGCCTCACCGGGATTCAAACCCGGACCCCAACTCGAACAAACGATCAGAAGCCATCGCTTAGACCACTGCGCCAGTGGAGCCGCTAGAATATTTCATCTGACCCAACCCAGTTGCATGTTACTATACAGAATATACAGTACACAGTGCGTCAAAGAATTTTTAAGACTGGCGCTAGATTTCGGCCTACGGTGGCGCCACCAGTGTAATCGCGAATGCGTTATAAACCGTGACCATCTGCTTGCTATCTGCCAAAAGTACTGCGCAGTTGTTAAAGTAACTCAAACGAAACGGCCGTTCATTAGAGAAGTAAAATTTTTTTCATGTTGAATTATTAAGATGGAACAAAGGGCTGTCATTAAATTTAACGCAAAACTTGGTAAAATTGCCTCGGAAACGTACCAAATGATGAAACAAGTTTACGGTGAGTTTTGTTTAAGTAGAACAAATGTTTTCCTGTGGCACAAACGTTTTTGGACGGAAGAGGTATGCTAGAAGATGATAAGCATACCGCAAGACCAAGTTCATCTACGACACCTGATATTATTGAAAAAATGCGAGATTTCGTGGCAAACAATCGATGTGCGTCACTAAGAATGATGGAAGAGTCTTTAAACATCAACAAAGAAACGATTCGAACCATCCTGCATGAATATTTGGGCAAAACAAAAGCTGTGCTAAATTTGTTCCACACACGTTAACCAATAAACAAAAATCAGTGAGAAGTGCACATTGCAGAGACATCATTTCAGCCGCTGAAAATGATCCAAACTTCTTAAAATCGATTGTTACAGGTGATGAAACATGGTGTTTTCAATATGATCTTAAAACAAAGTGACAAAGTGCGGAATGGAAGTCAAAAAACTCACCACAAGCCAAAAAAACAAGAAAAGTTCCATCGAAAATCAAAACAATGCTCATTACATTCTTCGAGAGTAAGGATGTTATCCACAAAGAATTTGTTCCGAGTGGACAAACAATTACTGGTGAGTTTTATTTAAATATTTTGAGGTGTTTGATGGGCAGAATTCGCCGCATTCGTCCAGAATATCGGGAAGAAAGCAGTTGGTGTTTGTTGCACGATAATGCACCCAGTCACACCTCACTTCTTGTTGGTATATTTTTGGCGAAAAATAACGTCTGTGTGTGTTGAATCATCCACCCTATTCGCCTGATTTAGCACCCTGCGACTTTTCTTTATTCCCAAAACTTAAAATGGCGTTAAAAGGGTGTTATTTTGATGAACTTTCGACCATACAAACAGCTTCGATGCGTGCTTTAGAGGCAATTCCACAAAGTGAACTGGGACACGCATTCGAATCATTTTTAAATCGCTGTAACAAGTGTATTGAAGCCAGAGGGACTTATTTTGAATAACAAACCAAAACAAATTATAATTTCTTGTTTCTATTTCATTTTACAGACCCAGTCTTAAATATTCTTTGCCACACTGTGTATTTCGTTTATTTGCTTCGACGATCATCTCAAGAGTCCTTACAAAGGTGCCGCTTTTAAAGCATAACTTTTATAGCAGCAGCTTCATTTTTTTACCACTTCCTTTAGGTTTTCGAAAACAGTGTCTTATTCATCCTCCTTCCATGATCCTTAAAACACTTAGAATGGAAAGCTTGGTTCCACTTAATTTTATTAAACTTTTGGCTGAAGCTTTCTGCGTATAAATATCGAAATGAAACCATTTTACAGACTAAACACCGCGATGTTTCTGAACTTTTAGCACATGCTGTATATTTATTTTATTTTTACTTCTTAGAAGATCATCAAAGGCGTCTTTGAAAGTCTCTCCAAAGACCAAAGTGGTAGTCATTACGTATTTTTAGCAGAATATAATATATCGTAGCTTTAACCTCTTACTCCGTAGTGTTCCGCAGAAAATCCCCAGCGATCGAGTATTCAAACATAAATATTTATACGAACAGAGCGCTTTTTCTTCCCTTTTCCATTTTTTTTAATCTCGCCATTAATATCAATGCGCTCTACTTCGGTAATTCTAAAGCCCACGTACTCAGTGATGAGCGCAATTAATTTTTTCAGCTACATTCCTCTGCAATTTTTTGGTATTAAGTTTAAAAAAAAATATTTTTGTTATTTTTGAGACTTCCTTCTTTAAGAGTTATTTATAAGAATGAAGCGTTTCTCTCTCTTTTACACGAACGAATTACATACGTATATACACCATAGATTGGTGAGATGTAGGATGCACCTCAACACTAAACTTGAACGTGGCAAGCTCATAGGACAAACAAAATCTATTGACATAACCAACCTTAAAAAACACCATAATACCTTCAAGTTGGAACTGAAGAACAGGTTCTCTGCTTTAGAAGGCCTAACATCGGAAGAAGTGGACATCTCTGAAGTTAACAGAAAAGTAACCAAAGCTCTTATGGAAACAGCAACAAAATTAGCTGGGTCTAAGAACAAATTGCATGTGAACAAATTATCAGGAATAACCAAAATGTTGATGCAAAAAAGAAGAGAGATGAGGACAACCAAAGAAGATGTGACTTCCAAAGTGGAATATATAGAGCTATGCAAGACAGTACGAAAAAGTATCACTGAAGATGTAAGGAAATTCAACTGTGAACTAGTAAGGAAAGCAATTGAAAACAATCAAAGCCTAAAGATAGCAAAGGGACATCTCAGTAAGGGAAGAAAACAGATTATGGCACTGAGAAAAGAAGATGGTTCTGTAACAAGAAATAGAGGCGAAATTTTGACAAGAGTGAAAGATTTCTACTCCAAATTATATGAAAGGGATGATACATGTACTCCAGACATCATGAAAGGTACCAGAGTTCTTCCAGTCCTCCCAGCAGACGTTGCACATGCAATCAAGAACATAAAGCGGGGAAAAGCTCCAGGAGAAGATGGAATTACTGTAGACATCATACAAGAAGCAAGTGGAGAAATCGAAACAGTACTCGCCCAAATTTTCACTCGATGCCTTAATGAAGGGAAGATTCCTGAGGATTGGAACAATGCTACAATGATCCTGCTACATAAAAAAGGTGACATTGAGGATCTCAGGAACTACAGACCTATCAGCCTCCTATCAGTGGTTTATAAAATCTTCACTAAAGTTCTTTCACACCGCTTGAAGGTAACACTGGACATGGCTCAACCGAGAGAACAAGCTGGATTCAGGAGTGGCTACAGCACAATAGATCATATCCACGTACTGAGAGAACTAATTGAAAGAGCGAGGGAATATGAACTTCCATTGTGCATGGCTTTTATCGATTATGAAAAAGCCTTTGATTCGGTGAAACCATCAGCAGTTACAATGGCTCTGAAAACCTGCGGTATTGAAGATGCATACATTAATATTATTAATAACATCTACGAAAATGCAAGTGCAAAGATTCGGCTGTTTGAGAATACAGCACACATAAAAATTGGAAAGGGAGTGAGACAAGGTGACACCATATCTCCGAAGCTCTTTAATGCCCCATTGGAGGGTGTCTTTCAGTCGCTGAGCTAGGAAAACAAGGGGATAAAGATTAATGGAGATTATCTAACCCACCTTCGTTTTGCTGATGACGTAGTCATTTTTGCAACTACCCCATCAGAGCTGCAGAGTATGATCCAGGAACTTGCTGACAAGAGTAAAGAAGTGGGATTAAAAATGAACTTTCAGAAGACAAAAGTGATGTACAATGCTTTTTCAACAAATGAAGATTTATCGATTGATGGGAGAAAGCTGGAGATAACCAATACCTACATTTATCTTGGACAGCAGATATCAAGTGAGGGTCACATTGGTGAAGAAATTAATCGGCGTACAAAACTTGCCTGGAGAGCTTTTGGAAGAAACAGTATAATTTTCAAGAGCAATATGCTATTTTGTCTTAAAAGAAAAGTGTTTGATCAATGCATCCTTCCAGTGCTTACGTATGGTGCAGAGACGTGGACCTTAACTAAAAGAGACATACAAAGGCTGCAGACAACTCAAAGTAGCATGGAGAGGTGCATGCTTGGTGTAACCAGGAGAGATAAGAAGAGGAACTCGTGTATCAGAAAAATGACAAGAGTGGAAGACATCATGATCAGAGTTAAATCGCTAAAATGGCAATGGGCTGGACATACTGCCAGAAGGACAGACCATCGATGGACAGCCGAAATTTTAGATTGGATTCCAAGGGACAGGAAAAACCCTAAAAGAAGAAGACCACATGGGAGATGGGTTAATGAAATTTGAAAGTATGCGGGAGTAATATGGAAGAGACTGGCACAAGACAGACCGTTGTGGAACAGGCTTGGAGAGACCTTCGTCTAGCAGTGGATTGATAATGGTTGGTAATGATGAAGATGATGATGATGATTAATAATTATAATTTGTGGACAAACCCCTAAACCAGCACGTCTAGCTCGATATTCATGAGAAGTATGCCCTATGAACTCTATGGCAGTACTGTGTAACCGTGCCTTGTTGGTACCAGCAGGATAATGAACCGAGCCATAAAGTTACGGGGTGGTTTCAAGATAACTCCGTATCGTGTGTGGACTGGCCAGCACAGAGCCCTGATCTGAATCCCATAGAGCACCTATGGGATGAATTAGAGCGCCACATTAGAAGTTTGCAACCAAGGCCTACTACTAAGCAACAGTTAGGGGCAGCATTATGTACTGAATGGAAGCGCATATCTATCGCTGTGTTCCAAAACCTTGTCGAAAGCATGTCTCGAAGGGTCAGTGCATGCATTAAGGCCATAGGTGGGTCGACACCGTACTAATGTATGTCAATAAATGCTATGTGGTGTTTCTCTTCTAGGTGTTCAGTGACTTTTGCCCATCTAGTGTACATATAGCCTTTTACTTAATTTCCTGTTCTGTGGTTACCCTGTACATAATTATAAATATTATATATAGTTTTTTTCTTTATATTATATGTTATAAAATTAATTTTGAAATGTAACGTAGTAAAATGTAACCCCACAGCTATAAATAAATGAAATGAAAAGCTGTATTTATTTAAAAGATCTTAAGACCAATTTAAAATCGTTGAAGAATAATGTTTAAAGGAGAAATAACAAATTGATGCAAAAAATATCCGTTCCCACATAAAACGACTTCTTTGTGAGACCATGAGGATCACGGAGCAAATATCCCAAGAGAACCAGATGAAAAAACCGAAAAAACAAAAGGGAAAAGAAAAAAATACTCTTTAACGTAAATGGACAAATGGCGAAAGAAAAGGAGAGAGCAGATATCTTATTCCAATTCAAGAGGACAGGGACAAATATTTGTAATTCGACATTACCAGAAAGGTATTGGCAATTGTCATGTGCATTAATGGAATTTCTGCTGAAGATTTTAAACTTTTTTTTAAGGACCAATTGAAACTCTCTTCCTAAACGGCATTATTTCATGTCGACGTATGATGTTTCTTCAGCAGAAGCGGGAAACAATTTTCCTTTGTAAAATTTCCAGTCAATAGAGAACGTAGCGAGAAGGAACTTCGCAAGACATTTAAGTAAAAAAAGATCTCAACCACAAATAAATCATAAATGAATATGCGTTTGTGGACATTTGGCATCTCATAAACGGCAACTTGAGAAGAAATGATGGAGGCTATAAAAATTAAATAAAGCAGAATCAAAAATTGATCTTTTCTTGCTGAATATTGTGACTTCCGGAAGAGCATGCTAAGTACACAATTACGATTATACAGGGTGATTCATAAAGAAGTACACAGTTTCAACGCACTATAAAACCAGAACAATGTAAGATATTTTATGTTACCTGTAACAGAGTTGTATGGGAATGTTTCACGTTTTTTTTAGAGACAGTCACATGTATTCTACGTATGCACCCTTAGTCACATGACACACATCGAGCCGGTAATCCATTTCCGCCCAAACGCGAGGTAAGATATCCGATACAATTGCAGTGTATAACGAAGTAAATTTATCCGTCATTTTTGGTCTACGCCGGGATTCGAACCCGAGGCCGCTTATTCCGTAACAAGTCGCTCTACCAACTGAGCTACGCGGACATTTGTTCTGATTGCTATGTGCCTTTATGTCGTGTGCGTCTTGCTGGCAGGTACGTCACATCTCCCCCCCCCAAAGAGGGCCGGCGGCATGGCCCACGGGTCAGCCGTGACCATGAATCGTTGCAGGCAGCCATCCACTGTAGAACGTGCACTTGAGAACTCCCAGTCAATCTGCTGTGTGGAATGCAACATCATACATTTTTATTTTTCGAAGCGCTGGAGAAGGAATTTCTCCAGCGCTTCGAAAAATAAAAATGTCTCTGATTTTTCCTGTCTCGCGGTGTGGAAATAACATCACACCAATGCGAGATTTTGAACGGCCGGGTCATCCGGATAGTTCGGGCGCCATTATAACGAAGTAAATTTCTCCGTCATTTTTGGTCTACGCCGGGATTCGAACCCGAGGCCGCTTATTCCGTAACAAGTCGCTCTACCAACTGAGCTACGCAGACATTTGTTCTGATTGCTATGTGCCTTTATGTCGTGTGCGTCTTGCTGGCAGGTACGTCACAAGTGATAGTGGCTGTGATACTGCACTTTGTATGGAATCATTTTCAGCTTCTTTCTCAGAACTCTCCAGACAGTGGGCTATGAAATCTGCAATTCACGACTCACCCTCCGCGTTGATTTTCCAGGGCTTCGTTGAATGGCGGTGCAAACACTATCGACGACTTCTTCCGATACCCGCGGTCGTCCAGGACTTTTAAGTTTGCACAAACAGCCCGTCGTTTCAATTTTTTTATGCCAATCGTAGATAGATTTTCTGGTTGGAGGTTCTTTTCCGAATCGTGATCCCAAAATGCCGTTGCACAACAGTTTCAGATTCCGTTTTGCTCAATTCAAGAGCACAAAACGCCTTCTCCACTGCCGATGCCGCCATTTTGACTCACTAGTAACGTGATACGCGCGCTGTCGCCTATGTCACTTCCCTCGGTAGCCGGGCACAAACTTTATGAATGCATCTACCTAACGGGCTGCAGTTGTGGTCCGTGTCTTCAACTGTTACTGTTTTACAGTATCTGGAAATTGTACACTTTTTTATGAATCAGGTTGTATTTTTAGGCTGTAAACCACTCATATTCAAATTTGACCCATGCAGCCAAAATCCCTTAACCTTAAAATACGTCAGGCTTCCACAATGATCCCTCTTTCAAACTGTTAACTCACAACGTTTATCCAGACTGACATCGAATTAACTTCTACAAGAATTGTAAATATTTCCAGATTATGGGGACTTTTCTGAGAAATAAAAGGAAAAATATGTCAAATTTTCGGGTAGCAGCCTTACCCTTCCTCAAGACTACAGGAAGTGTTACCATTCGAGTGATACATCAAACAAAGATCTTCGCTCTTTCCACGTTTATAAGTGAGTCACGGAAAAATTCTTATTGGCCGGCACCGGGAGTCGAACCCAGGGTCTTCCAGCTATGCGCCGGATATGCTTCCGCTACACCACAGCGACCTCGAATTCCTCCAGACTCACACACGCTAACTGCCAAGCCAAGTTGGCAGGTTGCTTCTTGGAGCCCCGCACAATGCTGGGCATTCACCAAAGATGGTAAGCAGCAACTGAAGAAATAATTAGAAAGAAGCATATCCGGCGCGTAACGGGAAGACCCTGGGTTCGAATCCCGGTGGCGGCTAATGAGAATTTTTCCGTGACTCACTTATAAACGTGGAAAGAGCGAAGATCTTTGTTTGATGTTCCTGGTCCACGTTAAAAGTCTGTATTAATTATTCATTCGCCTTCTAATTTTTTCTTCAGTACTTATATTGTCGGATCGCTGCATACGTCATGTCGTCAAGTCGTTTCGGTTTCCAGGGCCGCCCACAGCGCCATATTTGCATAACGCCAGCTGTCTCTAATTCAATCTCTCTTCAGTGTATATGCTCCAGGGTTGTCCGTCCGCACGATAACTCGCGTAAAAATGGTTTGATATCAATGAAATTTCAGTATGTGGTAGGGGACCACCTGAGGACGAACCCTGTTGAAAATGGGCGAAATGGGGTCAAAGGTTACAACATAGGAGTGGGATCCATTCCATTCCCCTTATGCGTCATAACCTGCGAAAATATGGTTCGATGTCGATGAAATTTTAGTATGACGTAGGGGACCACCTGAGGACGAACCCTGTTGAAAATGGGCGAAATGGGGTCAACGGTCACAACATAGGAGTGGGATCTATTCCATTCCCCTTATGCGTCATAACCTGCGAAAATATGGTTCGATGTCCATGAAATTTTAGTATGACGTAGGGGACCACCTGAGGACAAAACCTGGTGAAAATGGGCGAAATGGGGTCAAAGGTCACAACATAGGAGTGGGATCCATTCCATTCCCCTTATGCGTCATAACCTGCGAAAATATGGTTCGATGTCGATGAAATTTTAGTATGACGTAGGGGACCACCTGAGGACGAACCCTGTTGAAAATGGGCGAAATGGGGTCAAAGGTTACAACATAGGAGTGGGATCCATTCCATTCCCTTATGCGTCATAACCTGCGAAAATATGGTTCGATGTCGATGAAATTTTAGTATGACGTAGGGGACCACCTGAGGACGAACCCTGTTGAAAATGGGCGAAATGGGGTCAAAGGTCACAACATAGGAGTGGGATCTATTCCATTCCCCTTATGCGTCATAACCTGCGAAAATATGGTTCGATGTCCATGAAATTTTAGTATGACGTAGGGGACCACCTGAGGACAAAACCTGTTGAAAATGGGCGAAATGGGGTCAAAGGTCACAACATAGGAGTAGGATCCATTCCATTCCCCTTATGCGTCATAACCTGCGAAAATATGGTTCGATGTCGATGAAATTTTAGTATGACGTAGGGACCACCTGAGGAACGAACCCTGTTGAAAATGGGTGATGTAGAGTGAAAGGTACAAGAGCGAGATTTATTCCACAGCCATTATCCTCATAACTTGAGTAATAACTTGAGTAATGATTCCTGGTATAATTCCTATACACATGCTGTCGAAACGTACGATTAATTCAAACAGTGTCTCCAACTGCAAATTAAAATACATTTATTTACAATTAAATCGCACTTGGGCCTGATGATGGGGACATGAGATCCCTGAAAGTACTTGGCGTTTATAGTGTTTTTAATTGTAAATAAATGTATTTTAATTTGCAGTTGGAGACACGGTTTGAATCAATCGTACGTTTCGACAGCATGTGTAAAGTAATTCTACAGTTTTCGTGCGAAATATATTATTGGTATCAGATTTCTGGTATGTTGGAAAGCGTATCATAATCAATAAATGCATTGCGTGATTTTACTAACTTGTTTACAATTTTATCTAAAATGAACAGTGTTTGGTTTTGGAAACTTTGACGTAAAGGAGAATGAATCAATTTGGACTTCAATGAGCTCCTCCTGGAGACCTAGAATGTCTGAAAACTGTATAACGTAACCTTTTTTCGTGTGCGAGATTGATGCTACGCTATGTTTAAAACCATGACTAAGAAACGTTGAACTAAATGCGAATACGGTGCAATAGTTGAACGAAATAGCTCTAGTTAAGGTTTTATGGCCAGACGACACACATACAGAAGTCAAATTTACGATAACCTTTTAGGTCCAGCAACGATTGAGAAAATTCACAGTATAGCACTGCTAGTATTAAACTTCACGTATAATACATTAATTATCTATCGCATAATCTAGCTTAACAAAGATCGAAGTTCTCCACATACACACACACACACACATACACTAAGCGACTGCTGTAACGTCCTTTTCTACGCTTTCCAAACTATGATTGAAGAAGCGCATATGCTCCAGCTTTGTCCGTCTGTCCCCACGATAACTCCCGTAAAAATGGTATGTGGTAATGGACAACCAGGGGGGCGAACCCTATTTAAAATGGACGAAATCTGTTCAAAGGTCAGGTAACAGAAACAGGACCCATTCCATTGCTCTTATGTGTCATAACTTGCGTAAAAATTGTTCGATTTCGATTAAATGTTAGTATGTGGTAGGAAACCACCTGGGGACAAACCCTATTGCAAATGGACGAAATGGGTTCAAAGGTCAGGACACAGGAGCATGATCCATTCTATTGCTCTTACGCGTCATAACGTAGGCAAAAAATGCTTCGATTGCGACTAAACTTTAGTATGGTGCTCCGTAGGTATACTGAACCGGTTCTGTTGAATATAGTCGAAATGGTGTCAAAGGTCAGAGCACAGGAGCGAGCTTTATTCCACAGTTATTATCCTCATAACTTGACTAAAAATGCTTCTATTGCGACAAAACTTTAGTATGTTGTTCCGGAGGTATGCCGAACTGATTCTGTTGAATATCGTCGAAATGGGGTCAAAGGTCAGGCGACAGGAGTGAGCATTATTCCACAGGAATTATCCTCAGAACTTGACTAAAAATGCCTCTATTGCGACTACACTTTAGTATGTTGTTCCGGAGGTGTACTGAACCGGTTCTGTTGAATATCGTCGAAATGGTGTCAAAGGTCAGGGTACAGGAGCGAGATTTATTCCACAGCCATCATCCTCATAACTTGGCCGCCCCGGTGGCGCAGTGGTCTAAGGCGTTGGCCTCTGATCATTCGTCCGTAAGGGGTCCGGGTTCGAATCCCGGTCAGGCATGGATGTTGTGTTTGTCTTACGGCACTGGCTCTCTCCCTTCTCTGGAACCAGTGACCCTAAATTAGGGACGGGCGACTGCTTATAGCCCATTGAGTTGCTCACGGTGGTCGTTAAACCTCCAATCAAAAAAAAAAAAAATCCTCATAACTTGGCTAAAAATGCCTCAATTGCGACTAAACGTTAGTATGTTGTTCCGGAGGTATACTGAACCAGTTCTGTTGAATATCATCGAAATGGGGTCAAAGGTCAGGCGACAGGAGCGAGATTTATTCCACAGGCATTATCCTCATAACTTGACTAAAAATGCTTCTATTGCTACAAAACTTTAGTATGTTGTTCCGGAGGTATGGTGAACTCGTTCTGTTGAATATCGTCGAAATGGGGTCAAAGGTCATGGCACAGGAGCGAGATTTGTTAAGCAGCCATTATCCTCATAACTTGAGTAATGATTTCTGGTATGTTGGAAAGCGTATCATAATCAATGCATTGCATGATTTTACTAACTTGTTATCTATCGTTCTTAGCACATTCATACGTCACTCTCTCACTGACCTCAAATGCGTTGCCAACCTCATTCATGTGAGAGAGAAGGCATCACGTTAAGTTTGGAAAGTGCAAAAGAGAGCAAACTCAAATATACATATAGGGAAAGGAACTAAAAATGAAAGTTAAATTAGAATATGCGTCTCAACTGTTCAGGCAAATCTTCAACATCAATGTCAAATGGATTGCGCCCACAACTATATTTGGCCATATCTTCTGGAATGTATAGCGATCGAACTCAAGACTTAATTTGTGCAGATGCTCAATTATTATACTTTTATTCTCTGCTGGCTCAGTGTTTTCGTCTTCCAGAAGCAGATTTAAAGTCGGGAAAGAAGCCACTTTATTTTCTTTTTCCCGAGTTCCAGTTTTTCTTCGAGCGCTGTCAATTTCTCTGCTAAGCCGATTACAGTGTGATTACGGCCTTGGCATTGAGGTATTTAACTTATTAAGTTCCGCAAATACATCTGAAAGCTAGGCTAAATTCAATCCACTTTTTGTTAGAAAACCAGGAAGTCAAAGAGGATGATTCTTTTCAGATAAAAATATTTTAATCTCCTTCTACAACACTTTGAAGAGCATTTCCTCTAGAAAACTATCCGACCTCAGAAAGATACAACAAGTAGGTGTACTCGCAGCCCATTTCTACGCACATCTGGCTAAATATTCTGTTGTTAAGTGTCGTTTCTTTTATAAAATTGACGACTTGAACAACCTCTTTCATAACAATATTCAAATCCTCGTACAGCTTATTTAATGCAAAGTATTACCGTGTTTTTGTGAAACAGCGATGCATAAATACAAATTAAAGCTAACTTCGACGCTCATTTTAAAAGAATTATTCCTAAGAAATCGTTAAAATATCATGAAGTCAAAAGCATAAGATTTTTGGGACCTACAACGGTGTCCGTCCTCAGATGCGTCATTGCACAACAGAAGTAAAAGGATAAATGAAATACAAGGTGTCCGAGAATTATTGGACACATTACAAAATTATATAAAACAAAACATTAAACAGATAGAAATAAACTGACTTTACTAACTTACAATGTTACTACACAAGTTAATAAATTTCGATGTGAGATCCCTTGGTTGCTCGTAGTACGTCCAAGCGATACTCGATTTCATGCCATGTATTGGCAAGCATCTGAGGAGTTATGGAATTAATAGCAGCTGTGATACTCTGCTTCAGTTCCTGCAAATCAGTACAAGGCGTCTGATAGACACGATCCTTCACATAACCCCCACATGAAATAATCCAATGGAGTTAGATCTGGAGAGCGAGGAGGCCACGGAATGGGACCACCTGGCTCAATCCATCTGTTGAGGAAATGCTCATTTAGGCACTTACGTATACACGTTGACCAGTGCGGAGGAGCGCGGTCTTGTTGGAAAACAACGCTGTTATATCTTTTTATCTGGGGTATAGCGACGTTTTCTAGCATATCCAAGTAAATGTCACCATTTATGGTGACGCTAGGCCTACCGGCTCCTCCACGATGTTCCACATTGCCAGCTTCTTTAAACTGTTTCATCCACCGCTTAATTGAATTCGTTGACGGAGGATTACAACCATACTCTAAACCGTACCGTCTTTTAACTTTAATGGCAGACTTCAATTCCGCAAGCCATAACGCACACATCGCCTTCTGCTGTACGGATGGCATGACTACTGATTGCGCATTCCGCATCAGGCCACACCTAGCGCCATCTATCGGATTCTGGAAATAGCGATTCTGCAAAACAAAAATATAGAAACCGTGTTAGTAATACGTGACATAAAAACAGACAACGCTCATAGTTTTTTTTTTAACATAATTTTGTAATGTGTCCAATAATTCTCGGACACCCTGTATATAAACAGATTGAGGTTGAGAGATCGTGACGTTTTCTCATCCGTGAATACGCATGCGCTAAATATGATCAACCAAGCAACATTCCTTTAACGTGGAAAATGTTCATGTCGAACAACGTTGAAGACGAACAAGATTAATTTGACATTTATGCATTATAAACGATAATTACTAACTAATATGAACTTTTTACCGCACTCGCATTGACGGATGAACAACCGTCACGCTCTCTTAAATTCAACCTGTTCATGCACACATCGTCAAAAAAATAGTTCCACCCAGAAGGAAGCAACCGACAGGAATGAAACTTGGTGGTCATCTGAGCGGAATAACCAAAGCTTCCAAAGGTGCCACGACGTGATCTAGTAGAACATCTCAGCCAAATAACCAAAGCTTGCAAATGTGGTACCCGAATTCTTTTCAAACATATGTTGACTGTAAAACAATAAAATAACCAACCCCATTTTTCTTTCACAAACGACAATCAACTTATTTATCCCTAATTGAATGCTACAGCCGCATGCAGTGAAAAGCAATTGAACTAGAGATACCTGTCTAGTAACGTGTAGTACCACCTTTCACCCTGATGACGGCGGCGATTCGTCTCGGCATGGACTCGACAAGACACCAGAAGCGTTGGGAAGCCATACGGATCCACGACCCCTGAACAAGCTCCCACAGTTCACGAAGATCTGATGGACGGGAGTCAGAGCCTCGAACATCTCTCTCGGTGGCGTCCCATATGTGCTCGATGAGATTGAAGTCAGGTGACCGCTGGCCAAGGAAGCGAGATCACGTCGGTAAAGTGTTCATCCAACCATTCGGATACAATTCGGGAGCTGCATTGTCTTGTTGCAGGATGAGGTCCCCAGTGGGATGTTGAAGACGCACAAATGGGAGCAAATGGTCGTCCAGGATATCCCGGTAACGTTGACCTGTGAGGGACGATGTCACACGTACCAGGGGTACCATTTCAGTACACGTAAACTGTCCCCAGACGAGAATTCCACCCCTACCAGCTTGAAGAGTACCCTGCTGGCAAGAAGGATCCATCGCTTCATGTGGTTTGCGCCGTACTTGTATCCTGCCATCCGCATGTGCCAACGTGAATCTTGACTCATCTGTCCAGGCAACATTTTTCCAGATGTCTAAGGTCCAGTGGCGATGTTCCCGCGCCCATGCTAATCTTTGCACCCTGTGATGTGCGGTTAGCAGCGGTACCCTCGTGGGACGATGGCTTCTGTACCCCATAGCGAGGAGATGGTTCTGGATGGTGTGGCTGCTTACACGTTTTTGTGCACCAGCGTTAAATTGCCCATGGATTTCTTGCACTGTGGCCCGTCTATCCGCTGTTACAATGCGAGCTAGCCGACGATGACGCCACTCATCCACACGCTGTTGTCAACGGCAGTTGGCCCTTGCAGGGATGGTTTTACCGGATTCGATGTACTCACGGTGCACCCATGACACAGGCGCTCGTGAAAATCCCAGTGCCTGCAAGATTTCCGAGATGGAGTGACCCATTCGTCGTGCCTCGACAACTTGCCCACGATAAAATGCGCTTAGATCCTTCGTCTTACCCATTCTGCGTCTGAATTTTACTGATTCCCGTCGCATGACTCCTTATATTGTCGGATCGCTGCATACGTCATGTCGTTTCCGTTTACAGGGCCGCCCACAGCGCCATATTTGCATAACGCCAGCGGTCTCTAATTCAGTTGCTCTTCAGTGTATATCAATTAATTATCATGCGAATGGGGAGGCATTCTTTTTTTCTTAGGATAGCAGCTCCGTTTTACAGCTTTCTTTTTATTTTTTCATTCTTAACTTGCCCACAGAAAACAAATGCGTGAAGGAACTACAGCAACAAGTAGTAATGCTTGAGGGAAGAGGAGAGTGTTTGGAAGAATGTTAACCTTAAACTTGGTTAAAATACAGGGTAATTCAAAATGATTGGTTTTTTTATTGGAGGTTTAACTACCACCGTGCACAACTCAATGGGCTATAAGCAGTCGCCCGTCCCTAATTTAGGGCAACTGGTTCCTGGGAAGGGAGAGAACCAGAGCTAGTGCTGTAAGACAAACACAACATCCATGCCTCACCGGGATTCGAACCCCGACCCTTTTGGGACGAATTATCAGAGGCCATCGCTTAGACCACTGCGCCACCGGATTGGCTAATTGGAGGTTTAACGACCACTTTGAGCAACTCAATGGGCTATAAGCAGCCGCCCGTACCTAATTTAGGGTCACTGATTCCAGGGAAGGGTGAGAGATAGTGCTGCAAGACAAACACAACATCCATGCCTCACCGGGATTCGAACCCCGACCGTTTTGGGACGAATTATCAGAGGCCACCTCTTAGACCACTGCGCCACCGGATCGGCTAATTGGAGGTTTAACGACCACTGTGATCCACTCAATGGGCTATAAGCAGTTGCCCGTCCCTAATTTAGGGCCACTGGTTCCAGGGAAAGGAGAGAGCCATTGCCGTAAGACAAAAACAACATCCCTGCCTCACCGGGATTCGAACCCGTACCCCTTTCTTACGAATTATCAAAGTCCATCGCTTAAACCACTGCGCCACCGGATCGGCTAATTGGAGGTTTAACGACCACCGTGAGCTTCAACATTTTTTTTTATTTGGAGCAAACATGGACAGGAAGATACAGATGGCCTGTGCTTAACAGTTACCAAAAGATAAACAAGTAGATGACCTATTTACAATGACGATGAGATATTTACACTATGTGGATGCACTATACACAATGAAAGCGAATTCATAACACTGACAATACTTGACTGAAATGTTGACTTACTCTATGTATATCATATGTTCGCAATGTTTATCAGGAGAGTGCCATGTCTAATAGGTGAACACCAGTACAAGGTATAACTATAAATTTTACAGTGCAAAGACAAACATGTATATTTTGAGCAATCTTGAAAAAAAGAAGAAAAGAGCACAAGGATTATAGTTTTCAGTATCTGAAAGATAAGCGAATAAATGATCTATTTACAATGATGGTGTGAACTCTATACAAATTAAATGCAATATCTCTATTGTGAAACGCTGTCAAATTACAAAAAGAACTAATACTTAGGCTTAAACAAGTGCCTCAATCACAGTACTGTAGATTAACTTGTAATGAACAACAACATATGTACACAAGGTGCAACGGCATAGGCAAGACACTAATACGGAATTACAGTTCCATGGTACAACTGTAAATTTCACAGTGCAAAGAGTTAAGTACACTCCCTGACAATTGCTAAGGACGGATGACAATAGCAACGATAGCAACCATAAAATGGAAGGCAGGAAAATGTGGAAATTAGCATAAGTGCGGGATACAGTAAGACGTGTTGTGCGTATGCAAAATTTGGATTGCCGAACTTGTTCGTGACGTCACACCGCTGATAAGAGATATAAAGGATTTGACGCGTATTGACCGTTGTTGTTCAAACGCAAAGTTGAAAGGGAAAGAATCAATTGCCGAACTTGCAATTTTCAGTATGTCTTCCCGACATCACCTAGATGATTTTACGCGTGGCAGTATTATTGGCAAGATTGAAGAAGGGCGAAAAATAACAGATGTTGCCAGGGAGTTCGACGTCAGCCACAGTGTTGTTTCAAGTCTTTGGAAATCATTTCAAACAAATGGAGAGTGTAGCAAACGTCACGGGGAGGTCGTGTTCGCAGTACGACACCTGCAGAAGATCGGTACATAGTGCTATCAACAAAAAGACACCGGCGCAGCACAGCTAGTGAGGTAGGAAATCAGTTTATGGCTGCTACTGACAAGCGGATCTCCCGAAAAACTGTCGCCAGACGTTTGCATGAAGGAGGACTATACGCCCGCCGTCCTGTTGTGTGCATCCCATTGTCCAGACGTCACCGTACCGTCCGTTTGCAAGGGTGCCATCAACATCGCAGTTGGACTGATAACCACTGGTCTGCTGTCCTCTTCTCAGATGAGAGTAGATACAGTCTATCGTCTGATTGTCGACGACAACTGATCCGGCGTGACAGTGGTACTGCATATTGACCAGCAAACATACAGGAAAGGGACCGATATCCGACATGTAGTGTCATGGTATGGGCTGGCATCATGATCAATGGCGTCCCTCTATGTGCTTTCCAACTGGGACTATGACTGGTCAACGATGCATTAATGATGTTCTGCTACCTCATGTTCGCATGTTCCGTGGTGCTGTCGGTGATAGATTCATTTTCATGGACGACAACGCAACATGTCATCGAACAGTCGCTGTCCAGGAGTGTCTTGAGAGCGAGGATATTCAACGCCTCGTATGGCCAGCACGTTCTCCAGATCTGAATCCCATTGAAAATGTGTGGGATGCTTTGGGGAGGAGTCTTGCTGGTCGCCAATGGACTCCAATAAACAAGGACACCCTCATCCGTGCACTGACAGATGAATGGGATAAATTACCCCAACAGCTGTTTGATAATGTTGTGCAAAGCATGACACGACGTGTGGAATCTTGCATCGCCCTCCATGGTGGCCATATCCCGTATTGACATCTTACGCCGGAACGCCTGCGGACGGTAATTGCATTTTTTTCACTTTTACGTATTCTGCACAAAATGGCCTGTTTGTCCCTTGAACACGTTCCAAAGCCTTCTGGATTTCAGAGCACAATAAATTGTCTTTCTTGTAATGCCCTGGCATTCTGACATTATTTTATTTCACTTGGCATCCAACCACACTTATTTTTTATGCGCTATATAGCCGTTTAGGATCCGTCCTTAGCAATTGTCCAGCAGTGTATATACACACCTTATTTCTGCCGGGAGGCACTCCGGTGAAGTATATAGAAATGAAAACGAATTTCAGAATTGCCAACGTATTCAACTAAAATGTTGTTAAACGGAATTGTAAATACAAGAACAGATAGTCCTTAAGTCTATATGCCAAATATTCTTCTTTAGAATTGCGTTAAAATAAGCACAACTTATTTCTGTCGGAAGGCAATACCGAGAGGTATATAGAAATTAAAACTAATTTCAATTTGCCAACCTATTCAACTTAAACGTTGTTAAATAGAAGCGTAAATATAATAACATGTATTACAGAGCACATCATTCAATCGATATGTCAAATAATTTAAAATAGTATAACTATATTAGTAATCCGAATTTATTGGCGTAGATTGTAAAACTAGACAGGCAGTTTGCCTTATACCTTCTTTGAAAAAGCCATGCAGTAAACTAGACAGGCATTTTGCAGTCTACCTTCCTTGAAAAAGCCATCTAGTTGATGTGCGAAAGTTTGGAAACTTTGATTTATAATATACGCCAAGAAATTCGGATTACTAATATACAGTGTGACCCATTTAAACCAATACCTTGAAAAAACCTTACATTTTTGCAACGGATCGCGCAAGGAAGTTCTTTTTTTCAATAGAAGCAGCAACTCCTGGAGAATGAAAACCGCCACCGTGAAGAAGATTGTTAACCGTAACTGTAACTGAGCTCGTGATTTGTTTGTTGTTTCGTTGTCATTCACTTGCGTGCATTCGGAAAATGCAGTACTCTGTTCCAGAGCGTATTTTTTAGTGAAATCGTATTGGGTAACCAATTCTGTCATCAAAGCGCAACGAGCATTTCGAAGAGAGTTTGGAGTCCGAAAAGTGCAAAGCAAGTCAACAATTCTGTCGATGGCAAAAAAACTGGAGCAAACCGGTTCTCTTCTCAGTGGTAGCAGTAGACATCACCCTCCGATGCCCCAAACGCGTGTGGACGATGTTCGGCAACGTTTACTTCAATCTCCGACGAAATCGTTGCGCAGATTAAGCCAACAGACGGGATATTCATATGGAACTTGTCAAAGGGCAGCTAAAAAAAGCGAATATTCGACTATTTAAAGTGCACGTAATCCATCAGCTGCAGGAACCGGACAAGGGAAAGAGAGAAAGTTACTGCAAATGGTTTCAAAATTTTCTTAATTTGCGATCTGATATTCATCCCATCACATGGTTTACGGATGAAGCCTGGTTTCATCTATCAGGTTACGTCAATTCGCAAAACAGCAGATACTGGGCTGCCAAACACCCACACGTTATGTGTGAAACACCGATGCATTCACAAAAGGTTGGTGTATGGTGTGCGGTTTCGTCTACGAAAATTATTGGCCCCATTTTTTTCTCTGAGACTGTCAACACTAACGTTTATTGCCGCATATTCAATGAATTTGTGGAACAACTTGATGACATTTAATTGACAGAGGGATACTTTCAGCAGGATGGCGCTACGTGTCACACATCGAAAGTCTCAATGGAACTCATAACCAGCTTCTTTGATGACAGATTAATTTCAAAAAACATATGGCCTCCCCGATCTCCGGACTTAATTTACCCTGACTTTTTCTATGGGGCTACTTAAAGGATAGAGTTTACAAACCCCATCCAAAAACATTGCATGGAACACTCACGACTGAAATTGGCAATGTTACTGCTCGTACTCTACATGAGACATCACTGAATATGGTGCGGCGTGTTCAACTGTGTTTACAAGGAAATGGAGAACAATTCCAACATTTGCTTTGATAAAATGATTCTCCAATACCACATGTATAATTCTCAACTTACTGTATGGTTTTGTTGTTATTTATAAAAAAGTTATAAGTAAATCACATGGTACTGGTTTAAATGGATCACCCTGTAGTCATACTACACTGACGGAAAAAAATCCCAACACCAAGAAGGGTTTGTGTTAGATAAACGACTGTTGGTAGGCGGTGAGAGTACATCTGTAAGATGACGTCTATGCAAATTTCGCGCTCGGCGCATACGTGTGGCGCTAGTAACTCCCCTTAGAACATGCAAAGCAGGTTTGCTGTAAATACGCGCTGTAACGTTCGTGAGCGTTAGTTATCGTCGAGATTCGACGTAGGTGTTGATGTTAGTCAAGAATGTCTTTAAGAAAACGAAGAAGCCATTATCAACAGCTCACGGTGTTTGAAAGAGGTCATGTAATAGGGCTGCGAGAAGGTGGATTTTCGTTCCGTAACATTGCAGAACGACTTGGCAGGAATGTAGCCACTGTGCATGATTGTTGGCAGTGGTGGTCAAGGGAAGGTTCTGCCTCAAGAACACCGGGTTCCGGCCGGCCACGTGGCACTACTGAGAGGGAAGACCGCCGTGTATGGCGTAAGGCCGTGGCGCATCGTACCGCGTCTGCGGCAGCAATTCGAGCTGCAGTTGCCACCGCAGTGACACAACGAACTGTTACAAATCGGTTACTTGAAGGACAGCTCCGAGCCAGACGCCCTGTAGCGTGCATTCCACTTACTCCAAACCACTGCCGTTTGCGACGTCAGTGGTGTCAAGCTAGAGCTCATTGAAGGACAGAGTGGAGATCTGTTTTTTTTCTGATGAAAGCCGGTTCTGCCTGGGTGCCAGTGATGGCCGTGTGTTGGTTAGAAGGCGGCCAGGTGAGCGCCTGCAACCAACCTGTCTGCGGCCAAGACACACTGGACCTACACCTGGAGTTATGGTCTGGGGAGCAATTTCCTATGACAGCAGGAGCACTCTCGTGGTTATCCCACGCACCCTGACGGCACAGTTGTACGTCGGTCTGGTGATTCAACCTGTTGTGCTGCCATTCATGAACAGCATTCCAGGGGGTGTTTTCCAACAGGATAACGCTCGCCCGCATACCGCTGTTGTAACCCAACATGCTCTACAGAGTGTCTACATGTTGCCGTGGCCTGCTAGATAACCAGATCTTTCACCAATCGAGCACGTATGGGACATCATTGGACGACAACTCCAGCGTCACTCCCAACCAGCATTAACCGTCCCTGTATTGACCGACCAAGTGCAACAGGCATGGAACTCCATCCCACAAACTGACATCCAGCACCTGTACGACACAATGCATGAACGTTTGCTTGCTTGATTTCAACATTCTGGCGGTTACACCGGTTATTTATGTACCAGCATTTCACATTTAAAATGGCTCTTCTCGCGCTTACATTAAGCTGTGATCTTGAAACCTTAATCGATTAAATATGTTACCTATACAATCGTACTGCCGCCATTTCATTCCTCTACAATTAATTTTTCGTGGTGTTGGGATTTTTTTCCGTCAGTGTATTTGAAGTGTGATTGGTGTACTGTTCCTCGTTGTTACTTATGTCATAAAAATAAGCACAACTTATTTCCACGTGCAACTATAATCGGTAACTTTCAAAACGGAAACGGAACTTTTAGCTACGACCGCATTCTACGCAGTTATCACCATTTTAGGGCAACATTTTGGTCATTTATAACATTCTGAATTCGAGAAGTCAGTTCTAAAAGCGTAATTCAAGCAGAAACCGCAGCATCGCTTTGGTCGAAATTGTACTTACGGTTTTGTCGAAGCAGTAGGGACCTGCACAGGTAAAAGTCCATGTCCAACGATATCCAGTGAGGCTTAAATATTTAATAGGAGGAGCTCCCCGTAACGAGATGCCAGTGGGAGTTTCTTTTCTACACCGCGATGGAGAATTGAGCTTTCATCAGTAAATGCGTATTCGCTAGAAACCGCCAACGTGTAGCAGAAGTCAGGCAGACTCTGCTCGACTCTCGCAGGGACATTAATTTCAACCCTTCCCAGAATACTTCCGCGAGTTTATGGAAACCTCGGATGTAGGTGCTCGTGACATCACAGTTGTCAGTAAACATCAACTAAGGCTCTTCATGTGTCACAAGGGAATGGGATTTGATCCATTCAGGTAACAGCCTACCCGACTTGCCTTTTATTTATATACATTTTTTTTTTTTTAATGAACAACATTGCAGGATAAAAAAAATGTTTACATTCGTGTTCAAGATTTGACTAAAGGGGAGATTATTTTTAGAGGAACTCAGCCAGGAAGGAAAACTTTAATGGGGGATTAATTATGGTTTTTAGTTTAATCGTAATCAAAGAGAGAGTGTGCTTGTAATATCTTCTTGGACTTCCAAATTTGGAGCCATTTATTTACGCTTTCTAACCATAGAAGCGTATATGCTCCAGCTTTCTACGTTTGTCTGACGGTCCGCACGATAACTCGCGTAAAAATTATTCGATTTCGATGATATTTTAGTATGTGGTAGGGAACCGCTGGGGACTAACCCTATTCAAAACGTAAGTCGAAGGGACATAGGAGCGGGATCCATTCCATCGCCCTTATGCGTCATAACTTGCGTAAAAATTGTTCGATTTCGATGAAATTTTAGTATGTGATAGGGGACCACCTTGGGACGAATCCTTTTGAAAATGAGATAAATGGGGTCAAAGGTCACGACAAATTAGCGAGATCCATTCCATTGTCCTTAAGCGTCATAACTTGCGTAAAAACTGTTCGATTTCGATGAAATTTTAGTATGTGGTAGGGGATCGCTTGGGGACGAACCCCATTGGAAATGGGAGTCAAAGGTCAGGACATAGGAGCGGGATCCATTCCATTGCCTTTATGCTTCATACCTTGCGTGAAAATGGTTCAAATCACAGCAAAAACTATCTTGCTGGGTCAGCATTGGGCCATTGCTGGAAGCCAGCACTGCCAGCAATGGCCCAGCACTATATTGCCGCTACCGAACCGTCAATAAAATGTCCGGGCGGCCAACAGAAGGGCCAGCAGTTCAGGCCAGCAGCTGGCCATCAGTTGTCATGTGCCGCAACAGGGCCATCAGTTGTCATGTGCCACAACAGGGCCATCAGTGGTCCATCACAGGCAGTAGCTGCCACAAGTGGCTCTTTAGTGGCCCTGCAAACACGTGCCAGAAATGATGGCTAGTTTAATGTGGTCCGCTAGTGTGTCGTTAGTGGCAGCCGGCAACCACGTGACGTAACTGGTGGCTTGCCGAATCTTGTCCGCCAATTTCCAAGTAGTAGCCATAATAATAAAAAAAAAATGCAAAGGCAACCGCAGTTTCCCATAGCTACAACTTTTTTTCTACCCTTACGAAGCCTAGTGAATTAACGCACTGCGCTGCGGGAATTTTCTCAACAGATCGGAAAAACATCTGTTTGTATCTGAATAGATTTGAACCTGGGCAGTTTGCGGGACAGCTGAGCTCTCTACCGACCGGACTGATTTGCCACGCTCGAGCATATGCTTAAAGCTGTCTGTTTGGTATGCAATGTGTAATCGAATGCTTCCCTCTTTCATTTTACAATATTGCGAGGTATTTTTTTTATAAAAGTCAGTTTCATATAATTGATAAATTAATTTTTTCAACGTAACGATAGTATTTTTTTTTTTACCTTAAGGGAACTTCACTCATTTTCAAGGCGTGTACATACTTAGAGTCGCTTTCCAAAGCTTTGTACTGTCCTTGTCGTCTTGAAAAGAGATTGTTGAATAAATATATATTTACCCGGGTTCATGTCACATTCTGTTACATTTTTAACGTTGTGTCTTTCCTTTCCGTTGTCCGAAGCTTCACTTGTTTTAAAGAGGAAAGATATTTTATTTTACTTCTCGTTATTTTTAGAAGAGAATTCCTCCCAGTCTTGTGTATTCAACCCATGGATGAGTACACCACATAGCGGTGCTTGTTTCTTCTTTCAAATAATTAATAAATTTTGCACGCGTATAATTCCTTTTTTTTTTCAACAAACGTTGTTTTAATATGGTTTTCCAGGATATTTGTTTCAAGCGGTTTCAAATTTTTTCTTGTCCCACTCCATTCCATGAATTGTTATTCATGGGAATGGAGTGGGTGTATTTCATGGCTGTAATCTAGTATTTCACGGCTTAATCTGATATCTTTGTCGACGTAAAATTTCATTAGGAAATTAATTCGCCTCTCCACATATGGATTTTTTTCTTAACATCCACTAAAATAACACGATGGCGATAGCGTCGTCTTCAACTAACTGGTACCATGAGAGACACAGCAAGTGCTGCTTCTGCGCATGCGCAGTCCCGATGCATCCACCTGCTGTTGGGTGTTGCATTGATTGCCAGCAACGGGCCACTAGTGGCACTTGCTTGGAGGCCCACATTTCACGGCGATGCTGCAGGGCCATCACTGGCTCGCCAACTGATAGCGCTGCCACCAACGGACAACTACCGGGCCGTGAGCGGCAGATTTCAGTCAGCAGTGACTTAGCACTGCCAGCTGGTGGACAGCAGTTTCCCAGCACTTGCGTTTTTGCTATGATTTCGATGAAATTTTAGTGTGTCGTAGGGGACCACCTGAGGACAAACCCTATTACAAATGGGGAGAAATGGGGTCAAAGGTAATGACATAGGAGAGGGATGCATTCCATAGCCCTTATGCCTCATAACAAAATGGTTCGATTTCTGTATGTAGTACAAAATCTGTTAAAAATGGGAAAAATGGGGTCAAAGGTCAGGACATAGGAGCTGGATTCATTCCATTGCCCTTACTCATCATAACTTGCGCAAAAATGCTTCGATGGAAACAAAACTTTTTCATATTGTTTCGGAGGTATTACTGGTTCTGTTGAATATCATCGAAATGGGTTCCAAGGTAAGGGCATAGGAGCGATATTTATTCTACATTCATTATCATCATAACTTGAGTAATGATTTCTGGTATGTTGGAAAGCGTATCATAATCAAGTCATTGCATGATTTTACTAACATGTTAGTTTAGCTGTAATCAAAGAGACAGTCTGCTTGTAAAATCTTCCTGCTCTTCAAAATTTGGCACCATTTATTTTTCTTTTGGTTTTAGGGTTTAATGAAAAAGGTGAGTTAAAATACTATAAGGCCAAGCAGTTGCCCAGGATTTCCAGGTAAAAATTTTGATTCAAAGCCAAACAATACTAGAAAAAAACCAAACGCTATTAAAACTGATGTTTCATTCTTCACACAAAAAGCTTTAGATCCAGTTTATTACCATCTTCCTCACTGGAACAAACAGAACCTACACTGCTGGCCATCCAAAATGCAACACCAAGAAGGAAGCATCCGATTGGCCTGAAATTCGCAGCATGCGTCGCCCGCGAGAGGACATGCAAACGATTAGCATTGCAGGGCATATGCAAATCATGTGCGCCCGGCACGCCACCGAGAAGCACTATATGAAGGCTGCACAGAAGGCGGGGTGTAAGTAATGAAAGTGTGTTGTGCTGCTAGACCTGTACGTGGGAAGCTTCCTGATGCCTCGTCGCAGAATACGGCAGTCATTTCAGTACGTTTCGAAGTTCGACAGAGGACGAATAGTGGCTTATCGCGACAGCTGTTTATCGCACCAAGACATCGTCGCCCGTGGGGAGGGACGACATCCAGCCACAGTGAGGCGAGTATGGATTCGGTGGCTACAGGAGGGACGGACGGACCAACGTGAGCGATTGCCGCAGCCGCGGCACACCACCGAACGGGAGGACCGCCGTGTTGTGCGGCGGGCATTGACGGCTCGCACCGCCACATCACGAACGTTAGCGCAGGAATTAGGGATGTGTTGCGCAACAACCTGTGTCAGCACGTACCGTTCGACGTCGTCTGCAGGAGCGGAGACTTGTCGCACGGCGCCCATTGCTCCGATTACCGTTGACGTTACACCACCGGCGAGTGCGGCGGCATTGGGCCGTTGAACGCCGCACCTGGACTACGGAATGGCACGACATTGTCTTCTCCGACGAATCCCTCTTCTGCCTGCAGCACCACGATGGTCGGATTCGCGTGTGGCGGCACCTCGGCGAGAGACTGCATGACGCCTGCATTATGCATCTCCATACAGGTACGTCGTCTGGCGTTATGGTTTGGAGCGCAATTGGATATGACACTCGCACCCCTCTGGTACGCATCGCCGGTACATTCAACAGACACCGCACCATCTCCGACGTTTTGAAGCCTGTAGTCCTCCCTTACCTTCGGTACCTGCCAGCGGCCACGTTTCAACAGGACAATGCGCGCCCGCACGTGGTACGCATCGTGCAACCATTCTTCACGGCCCACCAGGTGTCACTGCTGCCGTGGCCCGCCTGTTCTCCCGATATGTCGCCCATCGAATACGTCTAGTCGCTGATCGGCAACCGAGTGGCCCGGCAAGCACCACCCGTGATGAACTGTGGCAACGTGTGGAAGCAGCCTGGACCGACATACCCCAAGCCCACATCCAAACCCTATTTCGTTCGATGCCGCGGCGTGTAGCGGCTGTTATTGCCAGCCATGGGGGCCACACGAACTATTGATGTCTGCGTGTTCCGCAAGTCGCACGGGCCTGTAAGCTCAATCGTTTCATCTTTGTATCTGTTGTTATGTGTCCAGTAAATCTAGCTTTGCTATCTCGTGTCCTTCTTGGTGCTGCATTTGGGTGGCCAGCAGTGTATATAGCATAAACCTTATCATATGAAGAGTCATTTAGTATTTTTGCAGTGAAAGTCCTTATAACATTTCTTTGAAAGCAATAGTCTTGCTCTGATTCCCACAATAGCATCCAGAGTTCGAAACGTGTCAAAAACTTTGGACCCGGACCCAACCCGCACGTCATATATTTTGACCCGACCCCGACGTCACGTAATTGGACTCGACCTGGGAAAATGTGCTTTTGACTACTGCATAATACCGGGTGATCCAAAAGTCCTGCACATTTTGGAAACGTAATAACTCGTAGAGTTTTCAGGGAAGGGCAACGCGGTTGGCGTAGAAATGATCACAATGACATTGGGGTTTTTATAAAATCATATAAATGTTTACTCACTTTACTTACATTTTTCATCGCCAGATGGCGCCATAAGCGAACAGGCCTGGGATAGTGGGTATAAAAGCAGGAGCTGGGAAGCAACCACAAGTAACGAGCCGCGGATGGCTTAGTGGTTAGCAGTTCATACTATGGATGCAAGGTCCTCAGGTTCGAACCTGGGCTGATCTTTCAGAGATGGTGTGATTTGCTAACGATCGCTGAATATCCCCCGTGCATCGGACGAGCGCGTTAAGTGACGGTCCCCAGGCTGGACCCACTGGTTAAATGGGTATTCTTTCTTATGCCCCCCCCCTGAAATTCTCTCATCCCTCTATGTGCAATATCGTGCTTGTACGGTGGCGCCATCTACTGTACTCTAATCTCACTGCAAACTGTTCTGTCAAAAGTCGCTAGACTTGCTCTCATTCCTTCCGTTTCTGTGTCCTGCCCAAAAGGCGATCTCGCTGTAGGTGGCCGGGACCTAAACTCTACTCACTGTGGACGGAATTTCTACAAGAAAATGACAAATACTGTACAACCACAAGTAACGGTCCATGTCAGTACAACCACAAGTACGGTCCACGTCATTACCGGAAAAAGCGCTTCTGGTAAAATTGTGCTATTGCAATGCTGAATGTGCGAGTGCTGCGTTTAGAGCCTACCGGTCACTGAAAGGCGATCGTAGTGGGAAAGGACCGATGGAAAATGCTGCGCTGCGGCGAATGGTGAAAAAAATTCGAGGAAACGGGATCTTTGGCAGCACGCCCACAAAGCGATAGACCACGAACAGGTGCTGCTTCAGCAGAGACGATTACGCAGGAAATGGATGTGATTGCAAATGTTATCCGCACATGGCGACTCCAGTGCTCGCCATGTTTCTCGGCAAACAGGTATTCCATACGGCTTCCTTCACTATCGGTCCTTTTTTATTTTGAAGAGGTCCGCGGCATCTCCTTGGAAACCGTTTCAGTGACAGGTGCACGTTATGCGAACATGTAACGAACGTACGTTATCCCTAGCTTGCAAGAGCGGGGTGCAGTGAATCTGTACACATTTATGCAGGATGGAGCACCACCCCACAGAGCACGTTCCGTTAAGCAACTGCTGCAAGAGACGTTTGGCTCAAGTCGTGTGTTGAGCCGACACTTTCTTACGGTCTGGCCTCGTCGGTCACCAGACCTGACACCCTGCGATTTCTGGCTTTGGGGGTTACCTTAAAATCACAAGTGTACAGATGTCGCCCCACTTCATTGGTCATGCTGAAAGATGCCATTTGTCACCAATTGGCAGCTATACCACCGGACTTGCTCTTCAATGTCGTCCATCTTGTTTTCTCTCGTCTGCAGGCAGTGCTGGAACAGGACGGTCATCACATTGAACACCTGGTGCAATGAGGTGTCTATTTTTCTCGACACTTCCAAGCTGTGGTTGCTGCGCCATCTGGCGATGAAAAATGTAAGTAAAATGAGTAAAACTTTATGTAATTTCATATAAAACCCGAAGTCATTCTGATCATTTCTACGCAAACCCCGTTGCCGTTCTCTCAAAACTCCGCGAGTTTTAACGCTTCCAAAATGTTCAAAACTTTGTGACGTACCTGCCAGCAGGACGCACACGACATAAAGGCAGATAGGAATCAGAATAAAATGTCCGCGTAGCTCAAATGGTAGAGCAACTTATTCCGGAATGAGTGGACCCGGGTTCGAATCCTGGCGCGGATAAAAATGACGGAGAAATTTACTTCGTTATAATGGCGCCCGAACTATCCGGATGACCCGGCCGTTCAAAATCTCGCATTGGTGTGATGTTATTTCCACACCACGAGACAGGAAAAATCAGAGAATTCCTTCTCCAGCGCTTCGAAAAATAAAAATGTGTGATGTTGCATTCCACACAGCAGATTGACTGGGAGTTCTCAAGTGCACGTTCTACAGTGGATGGTTGCCTGCAACGATTCATGGTCACGGCTGACCCGTGGGCCATGCCCCCGGCCCTCTTTCGGGGGGGGGAGATGTGACGTACCTGCCAGCAGGACGCACACGACATAAAGGCAGATAGGAATCAGAATAATCGTCTGCGTAGCTCAGTTGGTAGAGCGACTTGTTCCGGAATAAGCGGCCTCGGGTTCGAATCCCGGCGTAGACCAAAAATGACGGAGAAATTTACTTCGTTATAACTTTTGATCACAGGGTATATACCAGGGTTGTACCGAATGTAATGAAAAAAATGGGCATAACTTTTTTATTAAGTAACAGAGGTCGTTCAATTTGCTCATGTTAGTAGATTATCTCTTCCTCTATAAAAAGGTACTGCTCAACATAGTCTCCATCACAAGCGATGCATTTGTGCCGTCGTTGCACCCAACTCTCGAAATATCTTTGATAAAAAATTCAGGTGTTGACTGTTGCGCCCACTTCTTCACTGCCACATTCACCTCGTCTGCGTCATCAAATCCAAAGCTGTATGCTGAACGTGATGATCGCATTTTGATTCGACGTTCCTTACAAATCAAGATTTAAGACAGCCACTAATTTAAGAAATGGTTGGGAGAATGAAGTACACTGAAGTGCCAGGAAAACTGGTACACCAGTCTAATACTTGGTAGGTCCCCCACGGGAGCGCAGGACTGCAGACATACGACAACGCATGGACTCTACTAGCTTCTGGAAATATGCTGTAGGCAATGCACACCATACTTCCTGCAGCGCGTTCCACAATTCGAGTGTATTCCGAGGTCTCGGATTCCTGTTTTCGATAGCGGGTTGCATGACATCCCAAATGTGTGCTATCACGTTCAGATCTGGGGACTTGGGTGGGAATGGCAACACCCCAAACTCAGATGAATGCTCCTCTAACCATAATGTGGCGTACCGACACTTGTGTGGAGGTGCATTGTCCTATTGGAACAGGCCCAACCCTTCACCATGAATGCAGGACATGAACGGGTGTAATTCGTCAGAAAGGATGCGCACATAGCATTGGCCGGTCACAGAGGTTTGTACACGTACCAGGGGTCCCAGTGAAGTCCAGATAAACACACCCCATACCATTACGGACCCCTCACCAGCCGGTACAGTTCCCTGTTGACAGGCGGGATCCATGGCTTCATGGGGTTTGCGCCACTCACGAATCCTTCCATCTGCCCGATACAGTTGGAAACGGTACTCGTCAGACCAGGCTACTTGTTTCCAGCCATCAAGTGTCCAGTGGCGGTGTTGCCGTGCCCAAGCGAGGCGCAAAGCTCTGTGTCGTGCACTCATCAAAGGGACTCGAGTTGGGCGTCGGATCCTAAAGTCCATATCGTGCAGGGTACTTCGCACAGTCCGGACGCTGATGCTTGTTGGGGCTCCAGCATTGAATTCCAATTATATTTGCGAGAGTGTTGCACGCCTATCGCGTGAAACGATTCTTGACAGCCGACGATGGTCACGTTCACCCAATGTCTTTTTACGGCCACACTGGTATCGTAGGTTGGAGGTTTTGCCGGAATTCTTGTAGTCACGGTACACCCTTGCAATGGTCGTCCGTGAAAATCTGAACTTCGTTTCTACCTCTGAAATACCATGGCCCATCTCACGAGCGCCAACTATGACACCGCGTCGCTTAAATCGTTATTACTTGTCATTCTCATGCCGAAAACAGCTCTGACAGCTGGCAAGGATGTCTATCGCTTTATATACGCACTGGCGGACGCAGACGAGTACGCGCATAGGTGACGTTGCTAGGTATTTTGCATAAGCTCGTCTGTACCAGCTTTTCTGGCAGTTCAGTGTACATGAACAGGAAGTTTCAAAAGTCTCTCCGCAGTGGGTTTCTTAGGTTATATGGAAGTCAAACAAACGTATTGTAGGGACGTATAAGTTACTCTCTTACTTAGGGGAAGTATTGAAACTGTCGTCCTTTATTTGCAAGACATAACCTGCTTTACACATGCTTTCAAATACATCTGCGAGAGTCAAATAAATTTCTCCGCAGTATTAGTTAAGGCTACTACGCAATTTTCGTGGTGATACAGTCAGATCGTTTGAATTAAGCAGCTCGTATGTTTAATTTCAGTTTTTACTGTTTTCTTGATAACATGTCAAGCTTCAGAATATGTTTCACAGCAACACCAATTTTCCAAAGTTTATGATGAGTTGAAAGTTTTCAAAATGTGGATGTTGTTTTCGTCATTGCCTCTCAGAAGAAAGGAACACTTTTCTTCCTGACGATACTCTTCCTTCATATTGGATAACAAATTATTTTTCAGTCCGCGGGGACCTGTATCGAGCAAAAAATTCTACAGTGCGCATTTTTCTTTGAAAAAAATATTCTTATTTGCTTTTCGTAAAATGAAACTAAAATAAAACCGGGTCAGAAACACCTTTTTTGTTTGTTTTTTTATTGAAGGTTTAACGCCCACCGTGAGCAACTCAATGGGCTATAAGCAGTCGCCCGTCCCTAATTTAGGGTCACTGGTTCCAGGGAAGGGAGAGAGCCAGTGCCGTAAGACAAACACAACATCCATGCCTCACCGGGATTCGAACTCGGACCCCTTTTGGACGAATGATCAGAGGCCATCGCTTAGACCACTACGCCACCGGGGCGGCCAAAAACACCTTGACCCGACCCGTTTGACCCGCTAGAAATTGTCGACCCGTTTTTGTTTTGTTTTTATTATTAATGGTTTAACGATACGCGAGCAATTCAGTGGGCTATAAGCAGTCTCCCATCCCTAATTTAGAGCCACTGGTTCCAGGGAAGGGAGAGAGCCAGTGCCGTAAGACAAACACAACATCCATGCCTCACCGGGATTCGAACCCGGACCCGTTTTGGACGAATGATCAGAGGCCATCGCTTAGACCACTGCGCCACCGGGGCGGCCAAAAACACCTTGACCCGACCCGCTAGAAATTGTCGACCCGTTTTTGTTTTTTTTTTATTATTAATGGTTTAACGATACCGCGACCAACACAGTGGGCTATAAGCAGTCTCCATCCCTAATTTAGAGCCACTGGTTCCAGGGAAGGGAGAGAGCCAGTGCCGTAAGACAAAAACAACAATTATGCCTCACCGGGAGTCGAACCCGGATCCATCACGGGCGAGTAATGAGAAACTATCGCTTAGGGGCCGTCCATAAAGTAAATCCGAGATTATAGGGGATGGGGGGAGGGTTCCCGACAATGGGACCAATTTTCAACATGCGGGAGAGGGGAGGTTTAGTAATTCGGACGTCCAGCGGCGAAAACATAGTGGATGGTATTTCTTCGTTTCGTTTTCTTTTTTCTGCTTCTTTGAATAGTTAAAAAACGGTATGAAATATTTCAGTTTTCTGACGATATTTAGCTAAATCAGAATTATAATATTCAGTTCTCGTATTTGTACTACCAAATCTATCGTGTTTTGCAGATGGTATAATCGGGAGTGTTGCAACCTTGAATACGTGCGTTCATTTGTAGATCTTTATTTCAGAATGATAATATAATTCCGGTAGTATTTGGGAATAAATTGATGACTAAGTAATAAATATTATCTGAAGCAAATGTGTAACTAGGACAAGCCGCCAAAGGTAACCAATAGCTTGGGTAAAGTTGAAAAATTTTGAGCGAAGCTGTTGCAATATATAAGCTCATTAAGGTGTCTATTACACTGGCGAAAAGTGAAAAAAGAACACCAAGAAGGAGACGTCTGATAGCAACGAAATTTATACAGCATAATAACGAAATACAGAGGATAACGTGATCAAAACATTATGACAAAATACAGCTATATTTGCTGGTAAACTGAAAAATAACATTTCCATGTAACATGGTTAGTACGAGGTTGAACCGCCATGAACTGCGTCACACTGTGCAATTCTGGCATGGAGTCTATAGTACAGATGTTGGATGTAAGTTTAAGGTATTGAGTTCCAAGCATCCTCAACCTGGACGCGTAAATCGGGGATGGTTGTGGCTGGCCGTGGAGACAGGATAAGTCGTTGTCCCATAAAGTACCACACGTGCTCAATGGGCAGGCCATGGAAGTGGTCTCACACCCTGAAGTGCATGTTGCGTTGCACGTGCCGTGTGCGGGCGTGCGTTATCTTGCTGGAAAACACCACGATGGACCGACCTTACAAATGGCACAACAACGGGCTGAATGATGTTGTTGATGTAGGAGGTGCTGTTTAACGTACCCGGTACAAACACTAGTTGTGTGCGGGAGTGATAGCTGATCACTCCCCACACCAGGTGACCAGGTGTAGGCCCTGTGTGTCGCTGGCGGATGCAAGAAGGGCGGAGACGCTTCCCTGTGCGTTCTGCGAACACGCATACGGCCATCGGAGGCTCCCAAGGAGAATCTGCTTTCATCGCTTTACACGACAGATCGCCATTGCGTTCTCCAGTGCAGACGTTGGCGACATCACCGCTGCCGTTCCTGACGGTGGGCTGGAGTCAGAGGTACACATGCCAGAGGCACACGTGCACGTAGTCCTGCATCCAGTAGACGGTTGCGGAATGTTCGCACAGTCACCTCAGGTGCAACGGCAGCTCGGATTTGCGTCGCAGTGGATGTTCTGCTTGACAACGCTGCTATTCTTATGCGTCGATCCGTACGCTCATCAGTCCGTCTGTGACTCCCGGTTCCACGCCTTCTCGCGTGGGAATGCTCCTCGGACCATCTACGCCACCATCGTACCAGCACCGATACTTCCCGTCCAATTCGCTCCGCAATACGACGTTACGACTACCCGACCTCACGGAGTCCGACTAGATGACCTCGCTCAAAGGCCGATAACTGCTGAGAATATACATGTCTTCCTTGTCCAGGCATTGCAGCTTCTTCAGGGTCTTCGCACGTGTCCTTACGCCGAAGACTGATTACATTCACTTCACCGTACTCCTTAAATACCACCGACGATAATTTGCATATTATGCCGTGCTGTGGCGTAAGCTCTCACCGTTTGGTCCCGAAATTTAACATCACACCTACGTAAACTCGACCCCATTAGCATATGTAAATTTCATGATCATCCGCCAATTCCTTCTTGGTGTTCTTTCACTTTCCGGCAGTGAATAACAAATTCTAAAACACGAAAGCGTAAAATTTATGACTTCCAGAACAAAAGTACGAAGCATTCGAAAAATGAAATTCCTAAAACTTATCATGAACTACTTTCTTTCACGTCTTCGCGTTCGTTGTGATCAGGTTGCATATAAACAAAGCGGAAAGACACACTCAGATCGAGAACCACGTTTTTCATCAAGACCAAGGCTGAACTGGATGAAAAACAGGATATAACATTAACGTTGAAGAAAATCAATGGAAGACAATGAAGACTTTTGGTGATTGGCCAGTGGGCGTTAGGGACGATTTCAGCCGTTAGATGGCACTAGGTTCCAAGGTATAAACAATTCAGTTTCCAGATGGGTACCCCATTACCAGACCAGAGAACATTTTTTAGCCAGAGTTCAGGTGCGTCATGAGTGGAAAACAAATGATTGCACTTTCAAAACACAGAAATAACCGTCGACGAAACATGGGTCCACAATTTCGACCAACTCGCAAAGCAGCGAGTGTTTGGAAATATAAAATCTCACCTCCTCCGAACAAGGTCCGCCAAACCAAATCCCCTGGGAAGGTGACGACGATAATTTTATTTGATGATGAATGCGTAGTCTACCAGCATGCCTTTCCTCCACAAATTACTGTAGATGCTGAGAATTACATTTCAGTCTTGAAGCGGCTGCGACGACACATATCGATTGAGCGATCGGAACTGGTTGGCAAGTGGACCCTACACCATGATAACGCCCGTCCACATGTGTGGCTGCTTGTGTTCAACAGTTTCTTACGAATTGCAGTATTGAAATCATGCCACAGTCTGCCTACAGTCCTGACCTCGCCCCGTGCGATTTCCGGTTGTTTGAAGGAGAAGTTCTCTGGCGATGCTGACGTTATTCAAGTGGTACAGGGGTCGCTAAAGAAGCTTCCACAAAATGCCTTCGCCACATGCTTTGGAAAGTGGACTGAACTATGGGACCGTTGCATGTCATCCAAAAGAAGATAATTTGAGAAATAACGTATACTTTGCTGTACGTATATTTGTGATTTTTCGCCCAGATGTTATGGAACGGCATTTGTACATCTTTCTTTGACAATTTTTATTTCTTTATGATCCTCAGTATAGTTGCTCTTCTCAGTACAATACATCACATTTTGTTAAAATTTTGATACCAAAATCAACTTGATGGATAGTTTTGTTCTGCCCGTTGACATGCTACTATCTGCTCTGAAAACTTTTCTGGTGCAAGAATAATTCTTGATGCATTTCATCAGGATGAGATTTCATTTGCTGAAAATGTCTGTTCAGTTTTCAAATTAATGCTTAACAGGTGTCACAAACATACACTTTTTTTTTAGTCTAACATCATTTCCTTTAAGGCTGTTTTCGAATAATTGTCATGGCTCATCTTCTGCGATAGATGGCACAAAAATCCCTCCTTGGTCGTGGCTTTTACGTCTTGAGTGACTGTCCCAGAAGTTGGAGTCAGCGAATCATTGCAGATCTCACTATATTCAAAATGGAAGCGGACTCTCGTTGGCTCCACAATGGAAAGAGAAAACATGCGCTGTTACGTTTTAACCAATGCCATTATTTAGGGGTAGAGCTTAGTAGGTAGGCGGAGTTTCCATAGCTCAAATTCGTGGGGTCTCTGCTAATGTACACATTTGCTCTTTAAAAAATGAATGTACAGTAGACATGAAGTGGAAGTATGTAGGCAGGAAGAAGAAGAAAAACACAGTACTCATACATGAAGGTAAAGGCACGAAGGGGAACATCTAGTTCCCCTGACACGGACATCTTGCCACTCGGTAGAAAGAAACAAGTGACTCAAATATCTGGTCTCTCCTTTCTTAGGTTTAATCCTGTCGCTGGTGATAAGCACTCCCTTCTAGTCCTTTATTCTCTGCTCCAGGACCCAAGGCATGATGGGGAAGGGATAGTTCCCCTGACACGGACATCATGCCACTGGGTAGAAAAAGTGACTCAAACATCTTCTCTCTCCTTTCTTAGGTTTAATCCTTTCACTGGTGACAACCACTCCACTCTAGTCCTTTATTCTCTGCTGCATGACCCAAGGCATGATGGGGAAGGGAATAGTCCCCCTGACACGGACATCATGCCACTGGGTAGAAACAAGTTACTCAACCTTCTTTGCCGCCCCGGTGGCGCAGTGGTCTAAGGCGCTGGCCTCTGATCATTCGTCCGTAAGGGTCCGGGTTCGAATCCCGGTCAGGCATGGATGTTGTGTTTGTCTTACGGCACTGGCTCTCTCCCTTCCCTGGAACCGGTGACCCTAAATTAGGGACGGGCGACTGCTTATAGCCCATTGAGTTGCTCACGGTGGTCGTTAAACCTCCAATCAAAAAAAAAAAAAAAAAAACCTTCTTCTCTCTCTTTTCTTAGGTTTAATCCTGTCACTGGTGATAAGCACTCCCTTCTAGTCCTTTATTCTCTGCTCCATGACCCAAAACATGATGGGGAAGGGATAGTCCCCTCTGACACGGACATCATGACACTGGGTAGAAACATGTGACTCAAACATCTTCTCTCTCCTTTCTTAGGTTTATTCCTGTCGCTGGTGACAAGCACCCCCTTGTAGTCCTTTATTCTGTGCTCCATGACCCAAGGCATGATGGGGAAGGGCTAGTCCCCCTGACACGGACATCATGCCACTGGGTAGAAACAAGCTACTCAAACATCTTCTCTCTCCTTTCTTAGGTTTAATCCTTTCACTGGGGATAAGAACTCCCTTCTAGTCATTTATTCTCTGATCAATGATTCAAGGCATGATGGGGAAGGGATAGTCCCCCTGATACGGACATCATGCCCCTGGGTAGAAACAAGTGACTCAAACACATTCTGTCTCCTTTCTTAGGTTTAATCCTTTCACTGGTGATAAGTATTCCCTTCTAGTCCTTTATTCTTTTTCACGACCCAAGGCGTGATGGAAAAAGGGTAGTCTTCTCCCCAACAAGGACATCATGCCATTGAGTGCAAAAAAAGTGAATGAAACATCTTCTGTTTCCTTTCTTTGGTTCAATCTTTTCACTGGTGTTAAGCACTGCCTCTTCTTCTCCTTTGTTGTCTTTTCCGTTACCCAAAGCATCCCACCGACGAGGACATTATGCCACTGAGTAAAAAAAAAGTGATTCAAACATCTTCTGTCACCTTTCCTAAGTTAGTCGCCTCTGTAATTGATCTGAAGTACTACAGAGATGAAGCACGTGTGAAGACGGGAAATCTGCAGCTATACATACCGTCGGTGTAGTTTAGTTGGTTAGTGCAACTCACTCCGAAGCGAGGAAACGCGGATTCGATCAGCGTTACCGGCAAATTCGTGTTTTACCTGATGTAAGTAAAGTTTACCTATATCCGCATAAAAGTTTCTAATTCAGTGGCCGGTGTGTGTACAACTTTTAAAACCTAATCAAAAATTTTTAGAGGTTTAGATTTGCGTCAATGCTTCTCTTTATATACTGATTATCAACTGAATTAGAGATACCTGTCTATTAACGTGTAGCACCACCTTTCGCCCTGATGACGGCGGCGATTCGTCTCGGCATGGACTCGACAAGACACCGGAAGCGTTGGGAAGCCATACGGATCCACGACCCCTGAACAAGCTCCCACAGTTCACGAAGATCTGATGGACGGGAGTCAGAGCCTCGAATATGTCTCTCGATGGCATCCTAGATGTGCTCGATGGGATTGAGGTAAGGTGACCTAGCTAGCCAAGAAAGCAAGGTCACGTCGGTGGAGTGTTCATCCAACCATTCGGATACAATCCGTGAGCTGCATTGTCTTGTTGCAGGATGAGGTCCCCAGTAGGATGTTGAAGACGCACAAACGGGAGTAAATGGTCGTCCAGGATATCCCGGTAACGTTGACCTGTGAGGGACGATATCACACGTACCAGTGGTCCCATTTCAGTCCACGTAAACAGTCCCCAGACGAGAATACCACCGCCACCAGCTTGAAGAGTACCCTGCTGGCAAGAAGGATCCATCGCTTCATGTGGTTTGCGCCATACTCGTATCCTGCAATCCGCATGTACCAACGTGAATCTCGACTCATCAGTCCAGGCAACATTTTTCCACATGTCTAGGGTCCAGTGGCGATGTTCCCGCGCCCATGCTAATCTTTGCACCCTGTGATGTGCAGTCAGCAGCGGTACACTCGTGGGACGAGAGCTTCTGTACCTCATAGCGAGGAGATGGTTCTGGATTGTGTGGCTGCTTACACGTTTTTGTGCACCAGCGTTAAATTGCCGGGTGATTTCTTGCACTGTAACCCGTCTATCCGCTGTTACAATGCGAGCTAGCCGACGATGACCCCGCTCATCCACACGCTGTTGTCCACGGCAGTTAGCCCTTGCAGGGATGGTTTTACCATATTCGACGTGCTCACGGTGCACCCGTGACACAGTGGCTCATGAAAATCCCAGACTTCGGAGATGGAGTGACCCATTCGTCGAGCCCCAACAATTTGCCCACGAACAAATGCGCTCAGATCCTTCGTCTTACCCATATTGCGTCCGACTCTTACTGATTCCCGTCGCATCGCTCCTTATATTGTCGGATCGCTCATGTCGTTTCCGTTTACAGGACCAATTGCTCTTCAGTGTATAGCACCCAACAGACTTTGATGGTGTGCACCTTGTTCTGCGAATGCACGTTTACTTTTATATGTGGAGGTGTCAGAATAGTTTTGTCTACGAGGTGTATATCAGTGTGTTGTGTGTGTGTGAACTAAACAACTATACAAAAGAGAAGAAATGAAAGAGAGAGAGAGGTGATAACATTGAATTTTCAAGGAAAATTTGCAAACAGAAACTCTGCCTAATTCTGCAAAAGTGGAAAAGTTTGATGAATACTTTTTTTAGAGGAATATCTTTATTGGTTTTGGAGCTCCAGCTTTGCACGATAATGCCTTCGTATTAATTTGCATGTTGATGATGTTTTCGCTAATTATAAACTGTTACACGGGGCAGTATGGCGACCTTTCTATTTTTCTTCCTCTTGTACGATTAACATTGTGATCAAGGAAAAACTAAATATTCATTTAATGACATAATTGTTCCCTTGAATGCAATTTAATCTACGCTTCTTCTTACCAAGTAAGGCAAGAAGAAGCAATTTACCGAGGAAAATTACTGTGCTGTCGTTCAGAACTTAGCTCTCACCTGAAAAATCATCAGTGCAGAAGGATTTACAAAGACGGCGCAAAAACTCCTATTTTGCCGAAGCTAAAAAGAGAATCTGTATTTCATCGTGTTCTTGCAAGAGATTTTAGATTCTTTTTCGCTTCACGAGGGCGGCAAAAAAAAAATTAATTACTTCTTCCAAAATGACCTGACACAGATGTGAAACAGATGTTGATTATCTTAATTAAACTTTACGATACGAATTATAAGAAATTTCCCCACGAAAAACCCAAAGAAGAAAAAACAAAACAAAACATGTTTGAAATCATGTTAGCACATTTTGTGGCGGAAACGCCAGGAAGTTTAGATGAAACAACTTCCGAAAGTCTATCAGATAAGCAACATTTTTCTCGATTCGAAGTTTCAGCGAAGTGGAAAAAAGTTACGTTTTATATACTGCTACAGCACGAAAGAGAAACAGAGCTTATCGCAAAACAACAAAGGGTGTTTTTTACGCTTTCCAACCGTAGGTTGAAGAAGTGTATATGCTCCAGCTTTGTCCGTCTGTCTATTCGCGCGATAACTCGCGTATAAATAGTTCGATTTCAATAAAATTTTAGTATGTGGTAGGGGACCACCTGGGGACCAACCCAATTGAAAATGCGTGAGGTCGGGTCAAAGGTCACGACATAGGAGCGGGATCCATTCCATTGCCCTTATGCATCCTAACTTGCGTAAATATGGTTCGATTTCGATAAAATTTTAGTATATGGCAGGGGACCACCGGGGGACAAATCCTGTTGGAAATGGGTGAAGTGGGGTTAAAGGTCACGACATAGGAGCGGGATGCATTCCATTGCCTTTATGCGTCATAACGTGCGTACAAATGGTTCGATTTCGATGAAATTTTAGTATGTGGTAGGGGACCACCTGGGAACGAACCCCATTGAAAATGGACGAAATGGGGTCAAAAGTCAAGACATAGGATCGGGATCCATTCCATCGCCCTTATCCCATACTATTAAAGGAGCAATTCTTGTATGTACGTAAATTTTATTTTGAAAACGGCTCTAAGGATTTTGATGAAATTCGTTAACCTACCGTTTTCTGGTACTTGAAATCGATTTAGCTTGATCTCGACTTTAGGAAAATTCGTTTAGTGGGTTAAATAACCACCCCCGCATTACCACGTTTTTAGTGTCATGACGTCGTCCCATTAGTGTGACCCACGCTTAGAAATCTTATGACGTCACACTCTCGCGATTCAGATTCTGGCGAGCGGTCACGCCATCGGTCTCTTTGCGTCACGCGTTGTGTGCGGATCCTATTAAAGTTTTATGACGTCACACTCTTGCGAGCTGATGGTCGTGATACCCATCTGCCTCATTACGTCACGCGTTGTGTGCGTATGCTCGTCCGCACGATAACTCGCCTAAAATCATTCGATTTCGTTGAACTTTTAGTATATGGTTGGGGAACACCTGGGAAGGAACCCTATTGAAAGTGAACGAAATGTGGTCAAAGGTCACGACATAGGAGCAGGATCCATTCCACTGCTCTTATGCGTCATACCTAACGCAAAAAAGGTTCGGTTTCGATGATATTTTAGTATGTGGTAGGAGATCACCTGGGGACAAACCCTGTTGAAAATGGGCGAAATGGGATCAAAGGTCAGGACATAGGAGCGGAATCACTTCCATCACCATTATGCATCATAACTTACGTAAAAATGCTTCGATTTGGATGAAATGTTAGTATGTTGTAGGGACCTGCCTGGGAACGAATGCTGTTGAAAATGGGCGAAATGGGGTCAAAGGTTTAGACACATAAGCGGGATCTATTCCATAGCTCTTATGCATCATAACTTAAGTAAAAACACCTCGATTGCGACAAAACTTTATCATGTTGTTCCGGAAATATAATTTACCGGTTATGTTAAATATCATCGAAATGGGATTAGATGTCAGGGCACAGGACGGAGATTTATTCCACAGCCATTATCCTCATAGCTTGAGTAATGATTCCTGGTATGTTAATTGGAAAGCGTATCATAATCAATGCATTGCATGTTTTTACTAACTTGTTTTAAAAAATGTGCAATACTGCGTTCGACCTAGGCGCGAGTCTTGTAAAACGGTAGCCGTTGTAGTTACCATAGCAACCAGTTTATCACGCATGCCTCGTCGGTAGTTCTCAGTTTAACAAGCGTTGTTTTGTGAACCCCTAACAAGTGTTTTCGCGCTGATATTTTTTCGAAGAAATGGATGTGAAAGAACTACAAATATGCGACAATCATTTTTGCTTTCGACTTAAGGAGTGTGTCGGAGAGACTTTACGTCTTATTCAGGAGACTTATCTATATGAATGTCTAAGAAAATCTACAATTTACAGATCGCTTTAATCGCGCATGGGGGAAGACCTACAACGAGTGTTACAGAAGTAAACATCAACACAACAGGTGTTAAATACAAATTTGGAAGATGTGAATCCGTTTTTTTGGTGTAAATATGACATTTATATTAGGTCATATAATATCCGAAAACTTGAAAATTTTGTCGTCCTGGAGCAGAACTTCTCCGAAACAACAGGATGAAGTTTTTTCACAATCGAAGTTCTTTTGCGTTAGTTATGACGCGTGATGGCGATGGAATTGTTCCCCTCCTATGTCCTGACCTTTGACCCGATTTCGTTCGTTCTTTTTCAATAGGGTTCCCAGCAAAAACAGTCTTGCTGGGCCAGCACTGGGCCATTGCTGGCAGCCAGCACTGCCAGCAATGGCCCGGCACTATGTTGCCGCTGCCGAACCGTCAATAAAATGTCCGGGCGGCCAACAGCTGGCCAACAGTTGGCACCCCATCAGTTGTCATATGTCACAACAGGGCCATCAGTTGTCCATCACATGTAGTAGCTGCCACAAGTGGCCCTTCAGTGGCCCTGCAAGCACGTGCCAGAAATGATGGCTAGCCTAATGTGGTCCACTAGTGGTCCGCTAGTGGCAGCCGGCAACCACGTGACGTAACTGGTGGCTTGCCGAATGTTGTCAGCCAATTTCCCAGTAGTAGCCATAATAATAAAAAAGAAAGATAACCGCTGTTTCCCAAAGCTACATTTTTTTTCTAATCTTACGAAGCTTGTGAATTAACGAACTGCGCTGGTGAAATTTTCTCAACAGATCGAAAAAACACCAGCCTGTATCTCAGTAGATTTGAACCTGGGCCGTTAGCCTGATAGCTGAGCTCTCTACCAACCGGACTAATTTTGCACGTTCGGGTATATGCTTAAAGCTGTCTGTTTGCTATGCAATGTGTAATCGAATGCTTCCCTTTTTCATTTTACAATATTGCGAGGTATTTTTCATAAAAGTCAGTTTCATATAATTGATAAATTAATTTTTTCAACGTAACGATGTTTTTTTTGTTTTTTTTACTTTAAGAGAACTTCACTCATTTTCAAGGCGTGTATATACTTGAGTCGCTTTCCAAAGTTTTGTACTGTCCTTGCCGTCTTGAAAAGAGATTGTTGAATAAATATATATTTATCCGGGTTTATGTCACATTCTGTTACATTTTTAACGTCGTGTCTTTCCTTTCCGTTGTCCGAAGCTACATTTGTTTTACAGAGTAAAAGATATTTTATTTTACTTCTCGTTATTTTTAGAAGCGAATTCCTCCCAGTCTTGTGTATTCAACCCATGGATGAGTACACCACATAGCGTTGCTTTTTTTTTCTTTCAAATAATTAATAAATTTTGTACGCGTATAATTCTTTTTTTTTTTTCCAACAAACGTTGTTTTAATGGTTTTCCAGGATATTTGTTTCAAGCGGTTTCAAATTTTTTCTTGTTATTCATCTACTCCGTTCCATGAATTGTTATTCATGGGAATGGAGTGGGTGTATTTCATGGCTGTAATCTAGTATTTCACGGCTTAATCTGATATCTTAGTCGACGTAAAATTTCATTAGGAAATTAATTCGCCTCTCCACATATGGATTTTTTTCTTAACATGCACTAAAATAACACGATGGCGATAGAGTCGTCTTCAACTAACTGGTACCATGAGAGACACAGCAAGTGTTGCTTCTGCGCATGCGCAGTCCCATTGCTTCCACCTGCTGTTGGGGGGTTGCATTGGTTGCCAGCAACGGGCCACTAGTGGCACTTGCTTGGAGGCGCACAATTCACGGCGATGCTGCAGGGCCATCACTGGCTCGCCAACTGATAGCGCTGCCACCAACGGACCACTATTGTGGTCCGTTGGTGGCAGATTTCAGCCAGCAGTGACCCATCATTGCCAGCTGATGGCCAGCAGTTTCCCAGCACTTTTGCTTTTGCTGGGTTCCTTCCCAGGTGAACCCCTGCCACATATTCAAATTCCATCGAAATCGAATCATTTTTACGCGAGTTATCAGCAGACAGACAGACGGACAAAGCTGGAGCATATACGCTTTTTCAAGCTACGTTTGGAAAGCGTAAAAAGGGGCGTTTGTCGGCAAAGCTCGCTCCTAGGCCTGGTAGACCTGAAAGTGTTGTTACGGACCGTATTGTTAACATTGCGCAATCCTGCAAGAAAATCGACGAATGACGTGTGAAGACATAGCGGCGTCAACTAATATTTCAAAAAACGTCGGCATTCCGCATTCTACGCGACAAATTACTGTTGCATCGTGTGTGTTCCAGATCGGTACCTCATCTCCTGACGAGAGAACAACTGTTTTTTGATGAGAGGAAACAAATGATTGCAAAGGATCCAAGCTTTCTAAATACAGTAATAACTGCCGATGAAACATGGGTGCACTATTTCGACCCCCTCAAGAAGCGCGCAACGAGTGTATGGAAACATACAGTCTCCCCTCCTGCAAAAAGGTCCGCCAAACTAAATCATCCTGGGAGGTGATGATGATCATTTTCTTTGATCATCAAGGTGCAGTCTACCAACAACAGTGGGCAAGTGGACCCTACACCATGACAAAGCCCGCCCACATGCGGCTGCTTGTGTTCAATAGTTTCTTAGGAAATGCTGTATTGAAATCATGCCAAAGCCTGCGTACAGTCCTGACCAGTTACCGCCCCAGTATGCACCACCCAGAACGTCCAAGTTTCAAGCTTTCGATTAATTTGAATAATACCATCATAGGATTCGCTAGTCGAAACAGCCGGAGTTTATATACAGGGTTTCTACTAGCTAATGACTATGTTTTTGCCGTTAATGACTGGACAATGGACATGCGCAATATACCTCATGACGACTGATTGTACGTCATCTTTTCATTCATGTGTCTACTTATAAGCTGCCTCTTCCACTGTATGTGTTCATTGCGTCTGAGGATGGGTGCCTGTTGGCATGACCAGAAAGGTCTCACGCTTTTAAATTTTTACCTATCATTAAAGTTTTTATTCCATCATAAAACTCTTTTATATATTGTGTGAAGACGGTTTCTCGTTCATAGTATGATTGTAAAGTCCTTCAACAAAAGAAGAGGGGTGATAGTACACATCAAGACGAACAATATTTGCAATGGAACCTAGGGCCGCATTCCACCCCTAGTGCCAGAAAAGAGCACTTTCGAAAAGCGTCCAGCAGGCATACGAGTTCCAACCAGTGCATGAGAAGCACAAGATGCAAATCAGTCAATAATACAGGCTGATTGTAAACTCCTTCAACAAAACAAAATGGGTTATAGTACACATCAAGACAAACAATATTTGCAAATGGAACCTAGGGCGGCGAACCTATGGCCGCATTCCACCCCTTGTGCCAGAAAAGAGCACTTTCGAAAACCGTCCAGCAGGCACACGGAGTTCCAACCAGTGCATGAGAAGCACAAGATGCAAATCAGTCCATAATACAGGCTGATTGTAAACTCCTTCAACAAAACAAAACGGGTTATAGTACACATCAAGACAAACAATATTTGCAATGGAACCTACGTCCGCGAACCTAGGGCCGCATTCCACACCTAGTGCCAGAAAAGAGCACTTTCGAAAAGCGTCCAGCAGGCACATGGAGTTCCAACCAGTGCATGAGAAGCACAAGATGCAAATCAGTCAATAATACAGGCTGATTGTAAACTCCTTCAACAAAACAAAATGGGTTATAGTACACATCAAGACAAACAATATTTGCAATGGAACCTACGTCCGCGAACCTAGGGCCGCATTCCACACCTAGTGCCAGAAAAGAGCACTTTCGAAAAACGTTCAGCAGGCACATGGAGTTCCAAACAGTGCATGAGCAGCACAAGATGCAAATCAGTCAATAATACAGGCTGATTGTAAACTCCTTCAACAAAACAAAATGGGTTATAGTACACATCAAGACAAACAATATTTGCAATGGAACCTAGGGGCCGCATTCCACCCCTAGTGCCAGAAAAGAGCACTTTCGAAAAGCGTCCAGCAGGCACACGGGGTTACAACCAGTGCATGAGAAGCACAAGATGCAAATTAGTCAATAATACAGCCTGATTGTAAACTCCTTCAACAAAACAAAATGGGTTATAGTACACATCAAGACAAACAATATTTGCAATGGAACCTACGTCCGCGAACCTAGGGCCGCATTCGACACCTAGTGCCAGAAAAGAGCACTTTCGAAAATCGTCCAGCAGGCACACGGGGTTCCAACCAGTGCATGAGAAGCACAAGATTCAAATCAGTCAATAATACAGGCTGATTGTAAACTCCTTCAACAAAACAAAATGGGTTATAGTACACATCAAGACAAACAATATTTGCAATGGAACCTTGGGCCGCAAACCTAGGGCCGCATTCCACCCCTAGTGCCAGAAAAGAGCACTTTCGAAAAGCGTCCAGCAGGCACACGGGGTTCCAACCAGTGCATGAGAAGCACAAGATGCAAATCAGTCAATAATACAGGCTGATTGTAAACTCCTTCAACAAAACAAAATGGGTGATAGTACACATCAAGACAAACAATATCTGCAATGGAACCTAGGGCCGCGAACCTAGTGCCAGAAAAGAGCACTTTCGAAAAGCGTCCAGCAGGCACACGGAGTTCCAACCAGTGCATGAGAAGCACAAGATGCAAATCAGTCAATAATACAGGGTGATTGTAAACTCCTTCAACAAAACAAAATGGGTTATAGTACACATCAAGACAAACAATATTTGCAATGGAACCTACGGCCGCGAACCTAGGGCCGCATTCCACCCCTAGTGCCAGAAAAGAGCACTTTCGAAAAGCGTCCAGCAGGCACACGGAGTTCGAACCAGTGCATGAGAAGCACAAGATGCAAATCAGTCAATAATACAGGGTGATTGTAAACTCCTTCTACAAAACAAGGGAGGTGATAGAACACATCAAAACGAACAATATTTGCAAAGGAACCTAGGGCCGCATTCCACTCTTAGTGCCAGAAAGGGTACGTTCGAAAAACGTTCAGCAGGCACATGGAGTTAAAACCAGTGCATGAGAAGCACAAGATGCAAATCAGTCAATAATACAGGCTGATTGTAAACTCCTTCAACAAAACAAGAGAGGAGATAGAACACATCAAAACGAACAATATTTGCAAAGGAACCTAGGGCCGCATTCCACTCTTAGTGCCAGAAAGGGTACGTTTGAAAAACGTTCAGCAGGCACATGGAGTTAAAACCAGTGCATGAGAAGCACAAGATGCAAATCAGTCAATAATACAGGCTGATTGTAAACTCCTTCAACAAAACAAGAGAGGACATAGAACACATCAAAACGAACAATATTTGCAAAGGAACCTAGGGCCGCATTCCACCCCTAGTGCCAGAAAAGAGCACCTTCGAAAAGCGTCCAGCAGGCACACGGAGTTCCAACCAGTGCATGAGAAGCACAAGATGCAAATCAGTCAATAATACAGGCTGATTGTAAACTCCTTCAACAAAACAAGAGAGGAGATAGAACACATCAAAACGAACAATATTTGCAAAGGAACCTAGGCCCGCATTCCACTCTTAGTGCCAGAAAGGGTACGTTCGAAAAACGTTCAGCAGGCAGATGGAGTTCCAAACAGTGCATGAGAAGCACAAGATGCAAATCAGTCAATAATACAGGCTGATTGTAAACTCCTTCAACAAAACAAAATTGGTTATAGTACACATCAAGACAAACAATATTTGCAATGGAACCTAGGGCCGCATTCCACCTATAGTGCCAGAAAAGAGCACTTTCGAAAAGCGTCCAGCAGGCACACGGAGTTCCAACCAGTGCATGAGAAGCACAAGATGCAAATCAGTCAATAATACAGGCTGATTGTAAACTCCTTCAACAAAACAAAATGGGTTATAGTACATATCAAGACAAACAATATTTGCAATGGAACCTAGGGCCGCGAACCTAGGGCCGCATTCCACCCCTAGTGCCAGAAAAGAGCACTTTCGAAAAGCGTCCAGCAGGCACACGGAGTTCCAACCAGTGCATGAGAAGAACAAGATGCAAATCAGTCAATAATACAGGCTGATTGTAAACTCCTTCAACAAAACAAGAGAGGAGATAGAACACATCAAAACGAACAATATTTGCAAAGGAACCTAGGGCCGCATTCCACTCTTAGTGCCAGAAAGGGTACGTTCGAAAAACGTTCAGCAGGCAGATGGAGTTCCAGTGCATGAGAAGCACAAGATGCAAATCAGTCAATAATACAGGGTGATTGTAAACTCCTTCTACAAAACAAGGGAGGTGGTAGAACACATCAGAACGAACAATATTTGCAAAGGAACCTAGGGCCGCATTCCACTCTTAGTGCCAGAAAGGGTACGTTCGAAAAACGTTCAGCAGGCACATGGAGTTCCAAACAGTGCATGAGAAGCACAAGATGCAAATCAGTCAATAATACAGAGTGATTGTAAACTCCTTCAACAAAACAAAATGGGTGATAGTACACATCAAGACAAACAATATTTGCAGTAGAACCTAGGGCCGCATTCCACTCCTAGTGCCAGAAAAAGCACGTCCAAAAAACGTCCAGCAGGCACACGGAGTTCTAACCAATGCATGAGAAGCCCAAGATGTAAATCAGGTGCGCTGAACACGCGCGTAGATGATGAGGAGAAAACATTTAAAAACGCAGCCGAACCAGTTCAGCGATATCACCGTGCGAACATCACATAAGAATTGGCGTATACGTCTGATCGGAACACGTGCTTCCTGGTCTGTTGCAGGATGTTCCGCTCACCACATGGAGGGACACGTGGTTTATGCATGATGGGGCCCCAGCACACTTAGCCACCGAGGTCCGATACTTCCTAAATGCGACATATCCCGGGCGGTGGATTGAACGCAGTGGAACTGCGGCTTGGCGTCCACGCTCCACTGACCCTAATCCACTGGACTTCTTCCTCTAGAGGCACATAAAAACATTGGTGTACGAGACACTCGTGGACTTCCTGGAAGATCTCGTCACGCGAATCGCTGTTGCTGCGGACAAGATCAACATCACACCGGGAGTCTACGTGAGGGTGCGACAATCCTTCAATCCCCAGCGTGGGCTGTGCAACGACGCCCTTGGAGGCCAGTTTGAGCATCTTCTTTGAGTCTTTCTCTGATGCGATTGGAATTGTGCAACTCATAAATTAGGTATGTCTCTTTGTTTTCACTGTTGAAGGCTCAACATGGATATGTAACTTTACTCTTTTCTGGCACTAGTTGTGGAATCCGGTCTTAGTTTCCATTGCGAATATTGTTCGTCTTGATGTGTCTTGTTTTGTTGAAGGAGTTTACAAATTTATTTATTTTTTTGTTGGAGGAACAGCGTACTGTTCCTACGGTCAAGTTTGGAACTGGCAGTGTACTCGTGTGGGGGTATTTTCGTGTTATCGTCAATGCCCCATTGGCTATCGCGGACGAACCTGTTAACCAGCACGACTACCTGGTATCCCTGACAACTCTGTGGCAAAACTATGGAACCAAGCCTTGTTGGTTACCAGCAGGATAATACACCGAGCCGTAAAGCAAATATTATTACGGCGTGTAATTCCGTATCGCGTGTGGACTGGCCAGCACAGAGCCCTGATCTTAATAACATAGAGCACCTATGGAATGAATTAGAGCGCCGAATAAGAAGTTTGGAACCAAGGCCTACTTCAAATCAAACAGTTAGCGGCCGCATTATGTACTGAATGGAAGCGCATACCTATCGCTACGTTCCAAAACCCTGTCGAAAGCATGTCTCGAAGGGTCAGTGCAGGTATTAAGGCTAAAGATGGACCGACACCGTACTAATGTATGTCAATAAATGCTGTGTTTCTCTTCTAGGTGTCCGGTGATTTTAAAGTGTATATCTGAATACCAAGATTCCAGACAGTAAGAAAGATGAGTATTAATGAAAGCATTATAAAACGTTTTTAGAACGTGAACACAGAAGAAATGTCTAATTTTACCAAGTAGGCCAACCTTTTAGGATAATTTGTTTTATAACAAATTGAACACGAGAGTTCCAATTAAAATATTCATCAAAACAAACACCTAAATGCTTTACCTTATTTACAATTTCAAGTGGAAAGTCAGTAAATCTAATTGGGATGGGAAGTAATGTACATCAGTTTTTTTATGAACGTTTCTTGTATACAGAATTTCATGAAAGAAATACGCGATTACACCATATAACACAAATTTTGAAGATGACAATCGCCGCCTCGGTGGCGCAGTGGTCTAAGGCACTGGCCTCTGATCGTTCGTCCGTAAGGGGTCCGGGTTCGAATCCCGGTCGGGCATGGATGTTGTGTTTGTCTTATGGCACTGGCTCTCTCCCTTCCCTGGAACCAGTGACCCTAAATTAGGGACGGGCGACTGCTTATAGCCCATTGAGTTGCTCACGGTGGTCGTTAAACCTCCAATCAAAAAAAAAAAAAAGAAAAAAAGATGACAATCCGATTTTTTGGTGTAAATGTGACAAGGATGGTAAGTCAGATAATATCCGAAAACTTGGAAGCCGCCCCCGGTGGCGCAGTGGTCTAAGCGATGGCCTCTGGTCATTCGTCCGAACGGGGTCCGGGTTCGAATCCCGGTGAGGCATGGATGTTGTGTTTGTCTTTCGGCACTGGTTTTCTCCCTTCCCTGGAACCAGTGACCCTAAATTAAGGACGGGAGACTGCTTATAGCCCATTGAGTTGCTCAGGGTGGTCGTTAAACCTCCAATCAATAAAAAAAAAAGAAAACTTGAAAATTTCATTGTCCTGGAGCGGGACTCGAACCCGAGTCTTCCAGATGGGTATGCCGGTTGCTTCGACTAGTGAATCCTGTTATGGTTATATTAAAATTAATCGGAAATTTGAGACTTGGTCGTTCTGGGTGGTGTAGTGGTTAGCATACCCAGGCGCTATCTGGGAGACGCCGCCCCGGTGGCGCAGTGGTCTAAGGCGTTGGCCTCTGATCATTCGTCCGTAAGGGGTCCGGGTTCGAATCCCGGTGAGGCATGGATGTTGTGTTTGTCTTACGGCACTGGCTCTCTCCCTTCCCTGGAACCAGTGACCCTAAATTAGGGACGGGCGACTGCTTATAGCCCATTGAGTTGCTCACGGTGGTCGTTAAACCTCCAATCCAAATCCAAAAATATCTGGGAGACGCGGGTTCGAGTCCCGCTCCAGAACAATGAAATTTTCAAGTTTTCGGATATTTTCTGACTTACCATCTCTTTTACATTTACACCAAAAATCGGATTGTCATCTTCAAAATTTGTAATAATTATAATTTGTTTGAAAGAAAACTTAAACAATACTTATTATTGTGAAATACACTGACGGAAAAAACAATCCCAACACCAAGAAAGGGTTGTGTTAGATAAACGACAGTTGGTAGGCGGTGAGAGTACATCTGTAAGATGACGTCTATGCAAATTTCGCGCTCGGCGTATACGTGTAGCGCTAGTAGCGCCCCTCGGAACATGCAAAGCAGGTTTGCTGTAAATACGCGCTGTAACGTTCGTGAGCGTTAGTTATCGTTGAGATTCGGCGTAGGGTGTTGATGTTGGTCAAGAATGCCTTTAAGAAGACGAAGAAGCCATTATCAACAGCTCACGGAGTTTGAACAAGGTCGTGTAATAGGGCTACGAGAAGGTGGATTTTCTTTCCGCAATATTGCAGAACGACTTGGCAGGAATGTAGCCACTGTGTATGATTGTTGGCAGCGGTGGTCAAGGGAAGGTACTGCCTCAAGAAGACCGGGTTCCGGCCGGCCACGTGGCACTACTGAGAGGGAAGACCGCCGTGTACAGCGTATGGCCGTGGCGCAGCGTACCGCGTCTGCGGCAGAAATTTGAGCTGCAGTTGCCACCACAGTGACACAACGAACTGTTACAAATCGGTTACTTGAAGGACAGCTCCGAGCCAAACGCCCTGTAGCGTCCATTCCACTTACTCTAAACCACTGCCGTTTGCGACGTCAGTGGTGTCAAGCTAGAGCTCATTGGAGGACGGAGTGGAGATCTGTTGTGTTTTCTGATGAAAGCCGGTTCTGCCTGGGTGCCAGTGATGGCCGTGTGTTGGTTAGAAGGAGGGCAGGTGAGCGCCTGCAACCAACCTGTCTGCGGCCGAGACACACTGGACCTACACCTGGAGTTATGGTCTGGGGAGCAATTTCCTACGACAGCAGGAGCACTCTCGTGGTTATCCCACGCACCCTGACGGCACAGTTGTACGTCGGTCTGGTGATTCAATCTGTTGTGCTGCCATTCATGAACAGCATTCCAGGGGGTGTTTTCCAACAGGATAACGCTCGCCCGCATACCGCTGTTGAAACCCAACATGCTGTACAGAATGTCGACATGTTGCAGTGGCCTGCTAGGTCACCAGATCTTTCACCAATCGAGCACGTATGGGACATCATTGGACGAAAACTCCAGCGTCACCCCCAACCAGCATTAACCGTCCCTGTATTGACCGACCAAGTGCAATAGGCATGGAACTCCATCCCACAAACTGACTTCCAGCACCTGTACGACACAATGCATGAACGTTTGAGTGCTTGCATTCAACATTCTGGCGATTACACCGGTTATTAATGTACCAGCATTTCACATTTAAAATGGCTCTTCTCGCGCTTACAATAAGCTGTGATCTTGAAACCTTAATCGATTAAATATGTTATCTATACAAATGTATCGCCGCCATTTCATTCGTCTACAACTATTTTTTTGTGGTGTTGGGATTTTTTTTCCGTCAGCGTATGTTTCATGACGACCTTATTAGTAACGTTTTCGGTGTGTGTGGCTTGCTTTTTTTTTGGGGGGATATTTCTTATGTGTTCATTCGTCAGGTATCGTGGAGGCTTATTCCCTCTTATTTCCTGATTGTTGCTGTATTGATTTATTTTGTATTTGAATATCTACTGCATATTTGTAACAACCTATATATGAAATAAATGAAATGAAATGAAATGAAATTCAGAAGCATGCCGGAGTGATATGGAGACTGGCGCAAGATAGACCATTGTGGAAGAAACTTGGGGTTCCCTTCATCCAGCAGTGGATTTATGATGGTTGACGATGATGATGAGCAATTTGCGTTACTCTGAATTGAAAAAAAAAATGGGTCCGTATTCTGATTATGCGCTCAATGCTTTCCATTGCTTTTTTTTTTTTTACTTTCTTCTAAATGTTGCTTTAAAAGTGAAGATTTTAAAAGCAGGTATTTCTTAGTAAATGACAAGCATAATTAAATTTCTGCTTGAGCCGACGTGTTTCTGTCAAAAAAAAAAAGTGCAACAAAGGAGGAAAAAAAGTAAAAATATATGTTTGAAATGAAGAAAAAGTAGGCCGCTCCGTTTTGAACGGAGACGCGAGAGCGGAAAGGCATTTCTTCTTGTGTCCTAGATAATAATTTTGAGCTATTCAATGGCGAGCTTGAAAAAGAAGTTTCTGTTACGCAGAGATGGCTCCTTGCTTCCGAGTCCCTTGCAAAATATTCTTTCTCCGAGAGATAAACACAACGAGAATTTCGAATGGCGCTCTTCAAAATAATAAGCAAAGCAGGAAGCAAAAAAAAAAAAAAAAAAAAAAGAAACGTGAATTTCTGCTCGTCTAAATGCGTTTGGATTTGAAAACTTTTTCTACATTTTTCTTTCAATGAGTGAAACATTACAGAAGAATTTTCTTTTTTTTTGCGTCAAAAATGGAAACTTCTCCGTTTAAACACATATGTTTTAAAAAAAGGAGATAATACTAAGAGCGGTTCGTTTAAAAAAAGGGATGAAATACCTCTGCGAAAATAAAACTTATACTCGTACAAGTAAAGATATCAATATATCTTTGTTCAAGTAAGATCTAAAAAACCAATTCAGAAAGAGGAGATGCGCAATTTCTCCCAGGGGAGTATTTCATTTCGATAAATTTCATATAAGTGCCATTTTTACAGAACTATTGATCCATGTGTTTAATGGAATTCATGGAGCGTTCTCGACTTTTAAAGATATCATCATTTTACAGTTGGACGTAAAACTGTATCTACTGTTTCTTTGCTGTGAAGATTTGAGGTTAATGATAAAAACGCACACGTATTAATTAATTCCTTTTATTTTTCACACAAATAACTCTCTGCTACTTTTCGTTGAATCTTTCTTTAGGTCTTCAAACGAAGATGCAACAGACAGTATTATTTTATGTCTTGGAAATTTCCACATATTTCCAAGACATAAAACTACTACTGTCGTAGTTAATGTCTGGAAATTTTCCAAGACATTAACTACTATTGTCTAAACATTTGTCTACTCTATAATGCAGCAGTATATAGCAGTAGTGTAAAAGACTACGTTTTGCGTCCATAGACTTAACATTACGTACTATACGGGATGTAAGGTCAGGTGATGCGTAACATCACAGCCTCTCCTTGACAAATGTCAACCCCGCCTTCTCGTGGTGCATCCTGTTCCCACTAAAGGGGCTCTGACGACCGCCAATAGCGGTATGACTATACCATCGGGATTAGAGGAAATCCTATCCCACACTCACCAACCCGCTTGGCCAGCGTGGTGAGTTATGGCCAAACCCCTCCAAAATGACTATACAACTTAAATCTTGGCCCTCAGTCTCCGGCAGCTGGAATGTACCTGGCCAAGGCAGCGGCCAGTGCGACATGAAGGCAGAGGGTGCTAAGAATCCCCGGAGGACAGGACTAGGCTGCCATCTGATGCTGACCTTGGCTACGTACAACGGACGCTCCCTATCTTCTGATTCAAGGCTTCTTGAATTGGAAGAGGAACTACAAAGGATCAAGTGGGACATCGTCGGGCTAAGTGAGGTAAGGAGAAAAGGAGAAGATCTCATTGAACTGAAAAGTGGACATCTCTTCTACTATCGTGGGACAGATACTGGCAGAACTAGTGGTGTTGGATTTATAATAAACAAGAAACTGAAGGATAAAGTTGTAGAAGTTGAAAGTTCCTCTGACAGAGCTGCACGACTCGTTATCCAACTCTCGAGAAGATACCAGGCTCAGATTATTCAAACTTATGCACCCACCACAAGTCATGCTGAAGAAGAAATTGAAGAATTTTATGAGGAAATTCGTGATCTAAATAATAAAGGTAAGCAGCACTTGAACATAATTATGGGAGATTTCAATGCAAAAATAGGGCAACGGCAGCAAAATGAAACTTCAGTAGGTAAATTCGGTCACGGCAACAGAAACCAGCGGGGAAATACTCTCGTAGAGTTTGCAGAGGCAGAAGGGTTTTTCATCTTGAACTCCTTTTTCAAGAAAAAGCCACACAGGAAATGGACATGGAGACATCCAAATGGGACGACAAGTGAAATTGATTTTATTATGTGTAACAAAAAATTCGTCATAGAAGACTGCAGTGTGCTAAACAAGTTCAACACAGGCAGTGACCATAGATTGGTGAGATGTAAGATGCACCTCAACACTAAACTCGAACGTAGCAAGCTCATAAGACAAACAAAATGTATTGACATAACCAACCTTAAAAAACACCATAATACCTTCAAATTGGAACTGAAGAACAGATTCTCTGCTTTAGAAGGCCTAACATCGGAAGAAGTGGATATTTCTGAAGTTAACAGAAAAGTAACCAAAGCTCTTATGGAAACAGCAACAAAATTAGCTGGGTCTAAGAACAAATTGCATGTGAACAAATTATCAGGAAAAACCAAAATGTTGATGCAAACAAGAAGAGTGATGAGGACAACTAAAGAAGATGTGACTTCCAAAGTGGAATATATAGAGCTATGCAAGACAGTACGAAAAAGTATCACTGAAGACGTAAGGAAATTCAACTGTGAACTAGTAAGGAAAGCAATTAAAAACAACCAAAGCCTAAAGATAGCAAAGGGACATCTCAGTAAGGGGAAAAACAGATTATGGCACTGAGAAAAGAAGATGGTTCTGTAACAAGAAATAGAGGCGAAATTTTGACAAGAGTGAAAGATTTCTACTCCAAATTATATGAAAGGGATGATACATGTACTCCAGACATCATGAAAGGTACCAGTACCAGAGTTCTTCCAGTCCTTCCAGCAGAAGTTGCACATGCAATCAAGAACATGAAGCGGGGAAAAGCTCCAGGAGAAGATGGAATTACTGTAGACATCATACAAGAAGCAAGTGGAGAAATCGAAACAGTACTCGCCCAAATTTTCACTCGATGCCTTAATGAAGGGAAAATTCCTGAGGATTGGAGCAACGCTACAATGATCTTGCTACATAAAAAAGGTGACATTGAGGATCTCAGGAACTACAGACCTATCAGCCTCCTATCAGTGGTTTATAAAATCTTCACTAAAGTTCTTTCACACCGCTTGAAGGTGACACTGGACATGGCTCAACCGAGAGAATAAGCTGGATTCAGGAGTGGCTACAGCACAATAGATCATATCCACGTACTGAGAGAACTAATTGAAAGAGCGAGGGAATATGAGCTTCCATTGTGCATGGCTTTTATCGATTATGAAAAAGCCTTTGATTCGATGAAACCATCAGCAGTTGCAATGGCTCTGAAATCCTGCGGTATTGAAGATGCATACATTAATATTATTAATAACATCTATGAAAATGCAAGTGCAAAGATTCGGCTGTTTGAAAGTACAACACACATAAAAATTGGAAAAGGAGTGAGACAAGGTGACACCATATCTCCGAAGCTCTTTAATGGCACATTGGAAAATGTCTTTCAATCACTGAACTGGGAAAACAAAGGGATAAAGATTAATGGAGATTATCTAACCCACCTTCGTTTTGCTGATGACATAGTCATTTTTGCAACTACCCCATCAGAGCTACAGAGTATGATCCAGGAACTTGCTGACAAGAGTAAAGAAGTGGGATTAAAAATGAACTTTCAGAAGACAAAAGTGATGTACAATGCTTTTACAAGAAATGAAGATTTATCGATTGATGGAGAAAAGCTGGAGATAACAGACACGTACGTTTATCTTGGACAGCAGATATCAAGTGAGGGTCACATTGGTGAAGAAATTAATCGGCGTACAAAACTTGCCTGGAGAGCTTTTGGAAGAAACAGCATAATTTTCAAAAGCAATATGCCATTATGTCTTAAAAGAAAAGTGTTTGATCAATGCATCCTTCTAGTGCTTACGTATGGTGCAGAGACGTGGACCTTAGCTAAAAGAGACATACAAAGGCTGCAGACAACTCAAAGCAGCATGGAGAGGTGCATGCTTGGTGTAACCAGGAGAGATAAGAAGAGGAACACGTGGATCCGAAAAATGACAAGAGTGGAAGACATCATGATCAGAGTTAAATCCCTGAAATGGCAATGGGCTTGACATACTGCCAGAAGAACAGACCATCGATGGACAGCCGAAATTTTAGATTGGATTCCAAGGGACAGGAAAAGACCCAGAAGAGGACCACATGGAAGATGGGTGGATGAAATTCGAAAGTATGCGGGAGTGACATGGAGGAGACTGGCACAAGACAGACCGTTGTGGAGGAAACTTGGGGAGACCTTCGTCCAGCAGTGGATTGATAATGGTTGACAATGATGATGATGATGATGACTATACGATGTCACCTCACTACGGCAGCTCACAGGTGAAGTAGAGGAAAGTGGTCCGGCTCTTCACGAGTGCTCCTCACAAAGGAGATGTAGTAATACGGAGACGGTCCGTTACCAAATTTTCTTATCTAGCAGGGCGAGACTTGAAATTACGCCCCTTCGAGTTGCACTCACATAATACGCGGTTTTTACTTTTTCACAAAATACGCGGTTTTACTTTTTCCGTCGTTATAGGGAAGTATTATTATCGTTCAAAAATCGCATTTCAGGTTTTTGACACAATTTTATTCAAAATGTAAAAACTAAGCAAATACCCAAGAGACACAGGTTGTAAATACCAAGTAAAGCGCAAACGTTATGTGAAAGCCGACAACACAACACTCCACAGAAATGCAGAACGAAAATCAAACCATCGCAGAACGAATGAGTATCCGATAGTGAATGAAATAATAGGAAGACGTTTTATGGGTAGGGCTTGAAATGATTCTATTCAAGGTTAAACGCTCTGAGAACTTTCTGCGACAGAGCAGAGATGATTAATCAGCTCTTCATCCCAACAACACGTTGGGAAATGTCATGGATGTTAGGCATATCAGCGTATTGCTTTTTATGCCTCCATTCACTGTTTTGGAAAATTCCCTTCATGTATATGAGATTTTTTTTTAGTGGAGGTTTAACCCTTTAACGACCATAGCGCCCAAAACGCCCGTGCATACAAACAGCCACAGCCACCCGAAACGCCTGACTAGAATGAGTCAGATTTCTTACCGCTGCCTGTTCTTCAAATTTTCTCGACCTATGAGGGATCAGCAGGAGTCGCAATCAGTCAGTTGTTGTTATTAAACAAAGAAGTGAACGAACAGACAATTTCGGGCATTATGGTATTTAGAGTGACAAAAGATTTTTGGGTCATGGTCGTTAGAGGGTAAACGACCACCGTTAGCAACTCAATAGGCTATAAGCAGTCACCCGTCCCTGATTTAGGGTCACCGGTTCCAAGGAAGGGAGAGAGCCAGTGCCGTCAGACAAACACAACATCCATGCCTCACTGGATTCGAACCTGGACCCCTTTTGGACGAATGATCTGAGGCCATCGCTTAGACCACTGCGCCTCCAGGGCGGCGGATATGAGATGTTCACACCTCATATCCGCCGTAGTATATGTTACTCTGTACCCTGTGTGTATGTTACTCTGTACCCAGCTTAACTGCACGGAATATTATATGAGACTAACCAAAGTGCCTGAAAAGATAATACTAAAGGATGAACTTTCTTTTTTAGTTACAATTTCTATTTTGTACATCCCTCAGAGCATAAATTTACGCCCTTGAAATGACCATTCTAGGAGGCCACGATCCTGACTAAGGGGTCTTATCTCCGGGCATGTAACGTGTGTTTTATCTTTCGTGTAAGAGTTTATTGGACCTTCGCACTACTTACAGCATACTATTAGGTGTACAAATAACCTCCAAAGTGTTTTTTGTGTGACGTATACCGCTGATTTACATATCCGACATTCCCCCGCGTTGTTGTCATGTGACCATACCTGGTCCAGAGTGTAAAATGTGACACAGAAGTTTTGCCCAACAGTCAAACACACTTGCACATCGGTAGATGAAAGATGGCAAGTGATACTGCATTTATTAGACACTGCATTCGTTACGAATTTCATCAAGGAAAAAGTGCTGAAAAAGCATGCGCATCGATCTGTTCCGTTCTGGAAGAGAATATTTTATCGAAAAGCACGTGTGAGTTTTGGTTTAGACTGTTTAAAGCGATCGAGAACGTAACAGCACCCCGCAGAAGGTTGCACATGAGGAACTGCAAGCATTGCTGGATAAAGATTCGTCTCGAACGCAAAAAGAACTAGCTGAACAACTGGGGGTAACTCAATAAACCATTTCCAATCGTTTACGCACAATGGGAAAGATTCAGAAGGAAGGAAAATGGGTGCCACATGACCTGAGCCAGAGAAACAAGGATGAGCGTGTCATGAAGTGTTTGAATCTGTTGAATAAACAACACAGAAAGTCTTTCCTGTGGAAAAACGTTACGGGTGATGAAAAGTGCATATGGTACGACGAACCCAAACGCTAAAAACACTGGGTAGGCCCCGTTGAAGCAACAACTTGCCGCCCTAGTGGCGCAGTGGTCTAAGCGATGGCCTCTGATCATTCGTCCCAAAAGGGTCCGAGTTCGAATCCTGATGAGGCATGGATGTTGTGTTTGTCTTACGGCACTGTCTCTCTCCCTTCCCTGGAACCAGTGACCCTAAATTAGGGACGGGCGACTACTTATAGCCCATTGAGTTGCTCACGGTGGTCGTTAAACCTCCAACCAAAAAAAAAAAAAAAAAAAAGCAGCAACGACTTCGATACCGAAACGCACTATTCACTCCAAGGAAGTTCTGCTGTGCATCTGGTGGGATATGAAGGGTGTGCTCTGCTATGGACTATTGGAACAGGGTCAGACTGTTACTGCTGATGGCTACAAGAAACAATTGCTGCGATTGAACCAGGAAATCTGTCGGAAACATCTACTCACAGGCAAAGGATTGCACCCCGTGAAATTACTGCATGACAACGCTTGTCGCGAAATCGGTCAAGGAAACGTTTTTGACGTTTAGCTAGGACGTTTTGGAGCGCCCGGGGAATAGTCCCGACATAGCCCCATCAGACTTTCATTTGTTCTGATCGATGCGACGTGGTTTGTCTGCTGTACGGTTTGAGACATGTGACGAAGTGCAAAAATGGGTTGACGACTTCATCGCGTCACACGACGAAGTATTCTTCATGGCTGGAATCAGTCAGCTGCCCGACCGATGGCGGGAGGTGATAGATAATGGCGGCGCATATTTTGATTCGTAAAGGTATTGTTGTTTTCTCTCAAATTATATGTTGCGTTGTCTTAAAACGCTTTAAAACGTATTTTTACAACTAACACAAGAAAGAGATTGCGCGACAATGATAGTGCACAAGTAAAGTAATTTTTCTCGTGTCTGTACAGCTGTACATGGGCGCCATTTGCGACCCTAAGGACATCTAAGCGATATTCGATTTCGCGCCATGTTTTGTTTAACATCTCAGCGGAGACAGAGTCAATGACGTCCGTTATTCTGCCCTTCAACGTCTCGGCATCCGGGTCACCGCTAGAGTAAATTTGGTCTTTCACATATAACCCTACATGGAAACGTCTAGAGAGGTTATGCCGGACGATCGAGGTCGCCATGTCATGAGACCGCTGCGGCCAATCCATCTGTCCGGAAATGTGGCATTCAGGAACTCACGAACCATTGTTGACAAAGTGGTGGGGCACCGTCTTGTTGAAAAATAACTGAAGGTTGGAATGCATGCAACTGAGAAGCTACAAAAAGTTCCCGCCTGTCCAGGTACACGTTACATGTTACTGTGGGCTCTGTAAAAAAGAAGGGTCCAGTAATTCTGTCATGCATTAGGTCGCATCATACGCTCAATTTCGGTCTGGCCCTTTCTTGCTCGATGACATAAAGGGGATTTTCTGATTCCCAGATTAGCGCATTGTGCTTATTTACTGTACCAGAGACGTGGAATGTGGCTTCATCTGAGAAACACACACGATGCAGATGATCACCATCATGAGCTATGCGCTGCAACATCTCCGTCGCAAACGCAGCACGGCGATGCCGGGCATCAGGCTGAAGAGCTGGAACGATCTGTACCTTATAAGCATACAGATGAAGACGTTTGTGTAAAATTTTATGAACCGTGGCACGGGGAATCCCAGTTTCCAGTGAAGCACGACGAATGGATTTCCTGGGGCTCTCCCAGAAATGTCTCCTGAACAGCTGCTGTGCAGCTGTCTCTTGTGAAACCGGTGATCAGCCTCCTCGGGGGAGCTAGCCAACTCTACCTGTCACGTTAATCTTTTTTTTTTTTTTTTTTGGTTCGGTGGTGATCGTTTGTACTCTGACGCTGGACAGTAACCGCCGATTTGGTCTCCTGGAACCACAACACGCACCCCGCTATTTCTTCCATGTAAGCCATTATCGATGAAATGCGCCTCTTATTAAACAGTAGCGCTCACCTAAAAAACCAGAAAAAAAAACTTTATGTGTGCTGCTATATTGTTTCCATTTTATTTTAACTTACATAGATTCTTTTATATTAATTTTGGTAATGTGGGAAATATTTCATGGACATCCTGTATAACTAGAATAGGAATCCGAATTTCTCGGTGCAGAATAAAAATCAAAGTTTCCAAACTAAAGTACACAGCTACAAATAACTGGAAATCAGAGTTTCCAAAGTAAAGTAAACAGCTACGAGTAACTGAAAATCAAAGTTTCCAAAGAAAAATAGACAGCTACGGGTAACTGGAAATTAAAGTTTCTAAAGTAAAGTAGACAGCTACGAGTAACTGGAAATCAAACTTTCCAAAGTAAAGTATACAGCTACGAGTAACTACAAATCAAAGTTTCCAAAGTAAAGTAGACAGCTACGAGTAACTGGAAATCAAACATTCCAAAGTAAAGTAAACAGCTACGAGTAACTGGAAATCAAAGTTTCCAAAGAAAAGTAGACAGCTCCGAGTAACTGGAAATCAAAGTTTCCAAAGTAGACAGCTACAAGTAACTGGAAATCAAACTTTCCAAGGTAGACAGCTAGAAGTAACTGGAAATCGAACTTTTCAAAGTAAAGTAGACAGCTACGAGTAACCGGAAATCAAAGTTTCCAAAGTAAAGTACACAGCTACGAGTAACTGGAAATCAGAGTTTCCAAAGTAAAGTAAACAGCTACGAGTAACTGAAAATCAAAGTTTCCAAAGAAAAATAGACAGCTACGGGTAACTGGAAATTAAAGTTTCTAAAGTAAAGTAGACAGCTACGAGTAACTGGAAATCAAACTTTCCAAAGTAAAGTATACAGCTACGAGTAACTACAAATCAAAGTTTCCAAAGTAAAGTAGACAGCTACGAGTAACTGGAAATCAAACATTCCAAAGAAAAGTAGACAGCTCCGAGTAACTGGAAATCAAAGTTTCCAAAGTAGACAGCTACAAGTAACTGGAAATCAAACTTTCCAAGGTAGACAGCTAGAAGTAACTGGAAATCGAAGTTTTCAAAGTAAAGTAGACAGCTACGAGTAACCGGAAATCAAAGTTTCCAAAGTAAAGTACACAGCTACGAGTAACTGGAAATCAAACTTTCCAAAGTAAAGTAGGCAGCTACGAGTAACTTCAAATCAAAGTTTCCAAAGTAAAGTAGACAGCTACGAGTAACTGGAAATCAAGCATTCCAAAGTAAAGTACACAGCTACGAGTAACTGGAGATCAAAGTTTCCAAAGAAAAGTAGACAGTACGAGTAACTGGAAATCAAAGTTTCCAAAGTAGACAGCTACAAGTAACTGGAAATCAAACTTTCCAAGGTAGACAGCTAGAAGTAACTGGAAATCGAAGTTTTCAAAGTAAAGTAGACAGCTACGAGTAACTTCAAATCAAAGTTTCCAAAGTAAAGTAGACAGCTACGAGTAACTGGAAATCAAACATTCCAAAGTAAAGTACACAGCTGCGAGTAACTGGAGATCAAAGTTTCCAAAGTAAAGTAGACAGCTACAAGTAACTGGAAATCAAAGTTTCCAAGGTAAAGTAGACAAGAAATTTGACAGCTAACTGCCAATTAACTGTCCACTTTCCTTGGAAAACCCATCTGGTTGGTGTGCGAAATCTGGGAAACTTTGATTTCTGCTCTAGTCAAGAAATTCCGATTCCTATTATACACTGCTCAACAAACTTAGAGGAGCAGGTGATGTAGCGAGAACAGACAACTGCTGGTAAATATGCAGCACAATATAAAAATATATTAATGAAAGGGACAAGAAAATAAAGAATTGAACAGGTGAAAATCACGTTTTACTGTAACAAAGATCATTTTTACAGGAAACACACCTGGTGCCATAAAAAAAATCATTATTACCCATATCTTTTGGAGAAGAAAAATAAGCATTAACGAACTTTGTCATCTGTCTAATAAGGTGGGCTGTCACCTCGAACGTGCGAGACGGCTTCACACCTGTGGGGCATTGAATTGATCAGGTGGTCGAAGAGGTTTTGGGGGATTCTTCCCCACTCTTCAAGAAGGCATTTCTCAACTGAAGGCGAGTTAGTGGAGGTTGTGATCCAGCAGCAATGAGCCTTCCTAATGTGCCCCAATCATGTTCGATCGGATTCAAATCCGGGGAGCATGCCGACCACGCCATACGTTTTGTTGTTTCCTCTTCAATCATCTGATTCCCAAGGTGCGCTCGATGAGGTCGGGCGTTGTCATCCATAAAAAGGGCTGAATCGCCGATGGCAGCAATATAAGGCACGACCAAGGGTCTAAGAATTTCGTCCCTGTACCTTTGAGCAGTCAGGGACCCAATCCGAATGACGTACAGGTGAGTTCGCCCACCTGCGCTTATCCCTGCCCAAACAGCCACACCGTCTCCACCAAAACGCGATCTTTTTTGGACATGCGCTGAATTGTACCGGGTGCCACGTTCTCTCCAGATCAGAGGTCGTCGATTATCCGGCTGTAGGCTGAATTCGGACTCGTCGGAGAAGAGAACTTGGCTTCACTAGGCAGGTCCCCAATCACAGTGTTCTTCAGCCCAGTTTCTTCCAGCCATGCGATGTCGGGAGGTCAGTGGGACACAAACAACTGGTCTACGTGCATACAATCCACGTGCGTGAAGGCGTCTACGAATTGCTTGTGTCGATACACTTCTTCCGGGTGCCATTAAAAGTTGTCTTTGCAGTAGGGTAGCATTTTGACCCCTAATCCGAAGGACTGTTAATGACAAATAACGGTCATCATTTGAGGTGGTAACTCGCGGACGAACTTGACCAGGACGTCTTCGAACACTTCTCGTCTCTTGGAACGGACTCCACAAGCGTGCAATTACATTTCGGCTCGCTCAAATGGCGGACGCTACAATCCGTTGACTTTGACCGGCTTCCAAATTCCTATGGCTCGTCACGTGGTGCTTTCTGGCAAATCGTGTTGATTCGGCATGCTAACATGAGATAACGCTACAAGCTGCTTCTCCCGCTACCAGCGGTACAAGAATACAGTTCCGAAAGAACCACCCGTTTTATGCGATTCTCGCATTGACGTCACTTTTGAAGTCATTGTTGCTAATTTGCATGTCGAACTGCTTTCTACAGCTGTCTTCAGCACGTCTTTTGTAAAAAACGATCGTGCATATGTTATCAGTTTGTCCGCCCGTTCGTCCGTCAGTCTGTACCCACGATATCTTCACAACTATCAGTCCGATTTAAAAAATTCTTTTTGCATTGGGAAGCTTGAAATATGCGAATGATAATCCTTCATTCCGTTTTTTTTTACGATGTACAATTTCGCAGCTAGAGGGCGAAAATGCAGATGATGTCAAATTCAAAAATACTTTTTATTCCACATATTTGATTCTAAACATCCGATTGAAAAAATTATTTTATCTTTCGATTCCAATTATGTCGAAGAGTATTCTAGATATAGTTACTTTTCCAAATTATGCATATATTTTCCGCTATGGGTGTAAAAATAAATGACATTTTTCCCGATAATTCTTCTTCTGAAACTCCGATTTAAATTTTTTTTTCTTCAGCGGATACACATCCTGATGGAAAATCTTTTGCATATAATTTAAATTTTTGATAAAGAATACTTTGGCCACCAGGGGGCGTAAACGTTGATTTCTGCTTCTGGTGTATTTGCCATAAAATCTGAGCTTTTAAAATATCGATTGAAAAAATTATTTCGTGGACTGATGTCACTTACATCGATAAACCTTTTTGGAATATTTTCTTCTTAAAATATTCCACAGTTTCTCCGCCAGGGGACGTAGATGTATATCTTATTTTCGTCAATATCCTTACTTCTAGGAGTCCGATTTGAAAATTTTCTTCTTTGTTGGATAGCGTTTTCAGTGTGACATGTTTTTTAAATAATTTCAAAATTTTCAAGTAATTCATAGACTTTCCGCTAAGGGGTGTAGAGGTAAATTGCGTTTCCCACTATATCTCTGCTTCTGAATCTCCGATTTGGAAAATTCTTTCTGCACCGGATACAGCTCCTGATGGGAAATCGCTTGCACATAATTTCTAATTTTTGTAAAAAAATGGTTTGGCCATCAGGGGGCGTAAATCTTAATTTCCGCTTCTGATGTATTTGCAGCTAAATATGAGCTTCTAAATTCTCGATTGAAAAAAACGTTGTTGGTAGACCGATAGTATTCATGTCGACAACCTTTTGGAAACAATTTCTTCTTAAAATAATGCATGGTTTCTACGCCAGGGGGCGTAGATGTATATCTTATTTTTGTCAATATCTCTACTTCTTGGAGTCCGATTCGAAAAATTCCTTCTTTGTTGGATAGTGTCTCCAGTGTGGCATGTTATTCACATAATTTCAAGATAAATATTTTTCACATAATTTCTAATGTTTTGTAAAGAATGGTTTGGCCACCAGGAGGCATAAGTGTTAATTTCTGCTTCTGATGTATTTGTAGCAAAATCTGGGCTCGTGAAAACTCGACTAAATTATTTTCTTCTTGGACCGATAACGCTCATATAGAAAAACCTTTTGAGAATACTTTCTTCCTAAAATAATGCATGGTTTCCCCACCAGGGTAAGTAAAGTCACATCTTATTTTTGTTGATATCTGTGTTTCTAGGAGTCCGATTTGAAAAATTATTTCTGTGTTGGAGAGCCTTTCCGGTGAGAAATGTTTCTCATATAACTTCATGTTTTTCTTAACGCACAAGTCTGCAACCAGAGGGCGTAAGCTCACGATTCCGTTTACAGCAATATCTGAGGGATTAAAAACCTTATTGAAGAACTTCTTTCTTCCGCAAGATATTATTGTTTTCCATACCGGTTTCTTTGGTAAATTTAATTTGCGTCACAGCGGATTCAAAAGACGTGCTTATTTACACCCGAAATTTCGGTGTCATCTTTCTTGTTCATTATTCGGAGGGAATCTTTTGACAGTTCGATAACATTTTTTCCTAACTGCTTTGAACAAAATCGTTTAAAAAGGGTGCTTTCCTAATTATGTTGAGCAGTGTAGTTATATTATTTTTAGTATCGTTGGTGTATAGTTCTTTATTATAAATTGCTTTACGCTTCTTTCGTATTATAAAAATACTCACCATAACAATATAAGTTTATTTTCGCGTAGTGCTCAAGCATTATGTGCTTCGTGTGATATTCAGATGTCTTTAAAAATCTTCGTGCGAAAATCTAGTTCCCTGCAGCAACTTAAAAACTATCTTCACGCTATTTATGTGGAATACGAAAGCAAAAACACTTGGGGAAAACTTTCGTCTGAGAATTTTATGTCTAATGCGGAGAAAAAGTAACATCACCATAAAATTAAAAACAAAGAAAGTACATTACCAAAATTTTCATCCTAGCATTTAAAAAAGATACGCTGCCAAAAAAGGAACTTCGCAGACAATGAATATAATCATGCAGGATACAGAATGAGCACTGCATTTCTTTAGATCTGGAGTCGAGAGTTTTATTCGTTTAATAAAAACGCCATCAGAGAGATTCTTTAAGCTCCTCGTTTCGCTACGTCGTCTGCTGCTGCCAGACGCGCTAGTGCGCAGGCGCCGAAGTAAAACAAGCTTGCTCACCGCAAAACGAAATTAACGCGTACAGAATCAATGGAGAACAGTGACGTCATTCTTTAGAGAAGCTAACCATTTTTGTTACGGTTAAAGAAACGCATGTCATCCGTTTGCTCAGACCTAAACTTTGAATCTTAAATCGACACAAAATACCGAAAACAAAATGCGATATTCGTTTTACACTGGCGTGAAAAATTAAGGATGAGACGGTTTTGCGAATGTAACATCGTGCAGAAGTGCTCCACATCGACTCAAATCATACCATAAGATCCCCAAGATGTAAGAATATGGGACAAGTGAGCAAAACCATCCAAACAAGGAATCCAAAGGATATAAAGGCACTTTATTGAAAAGGTAGCTTCGAGCACAACTGGACAGAAGACATAAACGTCCATGTGACAGGCGGCTGCAAAGAAAAATCCAGTCTTTAGTAGGGGATATGATCACCCCTGACTGCGTTGCAGGATTTACAACTGTCTGTCCATGCTGACGAGGATGTCAAGGAGCTGTTGAGGCATCGTTGCCCATTTCCTGTTTTTGCACCAATCGCAGCTGCAGAATCGTTGCTGGCGGCTGGTGACGTGCTGCCAAGCGTCTCCCGAGAAGGTACCACACGTTTTCGATTGGATTTAGGTCCGGCGACCTTGCAGGCCAATCCATGCGTTGAATATCTTCACTCTCCAACAGCTCTGCGACAGCCACTGTACGATGAGGTGTAGCGTTGTCGTCCATGAAGAGGAACTCAGGACCCACAGCACCTCTAAGCAGACGCACGTGAGGCAGGATAACCTCGGTACAATAGCGGACACCAGTGACTGAACGTCCTTGGAAGATGTGGAGGTCAGTACGCCTACCAAACATGATACCGCCCCAAACGAGAACTCCGCCACCTCCAAACCGGTCCTTTTCGATGATGTTGGAGGTGTGACTGCGTGTTCCTTGCTCTTCCCAGATGTGTATTCGTCTAGAATCGCTCATCAGACTAAATCGGCTCACATCCGTAAAGAGAACTCGACCCCATTGCTGATGTGTCCATTTCTTGTGTTCCTGGCACCACAGAAACCGCCGTCTCCCATGAGCAGGCTTTAATGGCACACACCGTACTGGTAGTCGTGCAATTAGACCACATTTGTGCAGCCTCCTGGCCACGGTAAAACGTGATAATAGACGACCAGTTGTTTGTTGCATGTGCCTTGCGATTTCTCCCGCTGTCTGCCGTCTGTCTCTTCTCGCCTGTAGGACAACATACCGGTGGTCCGCCGCCGTCGTTGCTCGCGGACGACCACTGCTAAACTCTCGGACAGCGGTTCCTGTCGTTTGAAATGCTCTCCACGCTCGTGAAACGATGCTGTGAGCGATCCCGAACTGCTCGGCCACACTTGTCACACTTCGACCTTCTTCGAACTTCCCAATGACGCGACCTCAGGTAAAGTCATCCAGATGTCGTCTACTGGATTGCCTGTTGGCCATATCACACGGTGGCAACAACTCGACGTCGTTCAAACCGATGTACACCGTGCAATAGCTTTCACCGAATTCCTGAGCATACACCGCCCGTGGGCTTTATACCCTTTCGTCACCCCCCCCCCCCCCCCCAACGTCATGCTGCATATATGCGCATACCCTACCGTACCGGGCCCTAGTCCATCTCCTGAGTGGTCTTTCGGTCCGTTCTGCTTGCTCGTTCCACTGTTATGCTAATTTCTGCTCTTCGTCCTTAATTTTTTCACACCAGTGCATAAGGCGATAGACATCCTTGCCAGCTGTCAGACCTGTTTTCGGCATGAGAATGACAAGTAATAACGATATAAGCGATTTTCAACGCGGTGTCATATGTGCACTGCTGGTCACCCAAAATGCAACGCCAAGAAGGAAGCATCCGATTGGCCTGAAATTCGCAGCATGCGTCGCCCGCGAGAAGACATGCAAACGATTAACATTGCAGGGCATATGCAAATCATGTGCGTCCGGCACGCCACCGAGAAGCACTATAAGAAGGGTGCACAGAAGGCCGGGTGTAAGTAGTGGAAGTGTGTTGTACTGCCGGACCTGTACGTTGGAAGCTTCCTGATGCCTCGTCGCAGAATATGGCAGTCATTTCAGCATGTTTCAGAGTTCGATAGAGGGTGAATAGTGGCTTATGGTGACAGCGGTTTATCGTACCGAGATATCAGCGCCCGTGTGGGACGACATCCAGCCACAGTGAGGCGAGTATGTATTCAGTGGGTGCAGGAGGGAGGGACGGACCGACGTGAGCGATTGCCGCAGCCGCGGCACACCACCGAATGAGATGACCGGCATGTTGTGCCGCGAGCATTGACTACTCGCACCGCCACATCACGAACGTTACCTCAGGAATTTGGGTGTGTTGCGACAAAACTGTGTCACCACGTACCGTTCGACGTCGTCTGCAGGAGCGGGGACTTGTTGCACGGCGCCCTTTGCTCCGATTACCATTGACATTACACCACCGGCGAGTGCGGCGGCAGTGGGGCGTCGAACGCCGCACCTGGACTGAGGAATGGCAAGACATTTTATTCTCCGACGAATCCCACTTTTGCCTGAAACATCACGATGGTCGGATCCGCATGTGGCGGCACCGCGTCGAGAGACTGTATGACACCTGCATTATGTTTTGCCATACCGGTCCGTCGCCTGGCGTTATGGTTTGGGGCGCAATTGAATATGACACCCACACCCCTCTGGTACGCATCGCCTGTACACTCAACAGCCACCGCACCATCACCGACGTTTTGGAGCCTGTAGTCATCCCTTACCTGCAAGACCTGCCAGCGGCCACGTTTCAACAGAACAATGCGCGCCCGCACGTGGATCGCCTCGTGCAACACTTCTTCATGGCCCATCAGGTGTCACTGCTGCCGTGGCTTGCCTATTCTCCCGATATGTCGCCCATCGAACACGTCTGGTCGCTGATCGGCAACCGGGTTACCCGGCAAGCACCACCCGCGGCTAAGCCTGATTAACTGTGGCAACGTGTGGAAGCAGCGTGGACCGACATACCACAAGCCCACATCCAAAGCCACTTTCGTTCGATGCCGCGGCGTGTAGCGGCCGTTATTGCCAGCCATGGGGTCCACACGAACTATTGATGTCTGCGTGTTCCGCAAGTCGTACGGGACTGTAAGCTCAATCGTTTCATCTTTGTATCTGTTGTTATGTGTCCAGTAAATCTGGCTTTGCTATCTCGTGTCCGTCTTGGTGTTGCATTTTGGGTGCCCAGCAGTGTATATAGTTGGTGCTCGTGAGATGACACATAGTATTTCTGAGGTAGAAACGGAGTTCGGATTTTCACGGACAACTTTTGCAAGGGTGTACCGTGACTACAAGATTTCCGGCAAAACCTCCAATCTACGATACCAGTGTGGCCGTAAAAAAATACTGGATGAACGTGACCATCGTCAACTGTCAAGAATCATTTCAAGCGATAGGCGTGCAACACTCTCGCAGATATCATCGGAATTCAATGCTGGAGCCTCAAGAAGCATCAGTGTCCAGACTGTGCAACGTACCCTTGACGATATGGGCTTTCGGAGCCGACGCCCAACTCGAGTCCCTTTGATAGGTGCACGACACAGAGCTATGCGCCTCGCTTGGGCACAGCAACACCGCCGCTGGACACTTAAAGACTGGAAACACAAGTAGCCTGGTCTGACGAGTCGCGTTTCCAACTGTATCTGGCAGATGGAACGATTCGTGTGTGACGCAAACCCCATGAAGCCATGGATCTCGCCTGTCAACAGGGAATTGTACCGGCTAGTGGCGTATCCGTAATAGTATGGGGTGTGTTTAACTGGACTTCACTGGGACCACTGGTACGTCTACAAAGTCTGCGACCGGGCAACGCTATGTGCGCATCCTTTCTCACGAGGTACACCCGTACATGTCCTGCATTCATGCTGATGGGTTGGGCCTGTTCCAACAGGACAATGCACCTTCCACACAAGTGTCGGTACGCCACATTATGGTTAGTGGAACAATTATCTGAGTTTGGGGTGTTGCCATTCCCACCCAAGTACCCAGATCTGAATATTTGGGATGCAATGCAGCGCGCTATCGAACACAGGAATCCGAGACCTCGGAATATACCCGAATTGAGGAACGCTCTGCAGGAAGTATGGTGTGCATTACCTACAGCATATTTCCTTAAGCTAGTTGAGTCCATGCCCCGTCGTATGTCTGCAGTCCTGCGCTCCCGTGTGCGACCTACCAAGTATTAGACTGCTGTAGCAGTTTTTCTGGCACATCAGTGTATAAATAGACAAAAGTGATGTCAGTCAAATCACCGCTTTCAAATTGTTGAAACGTGCCTTCCTTGAAAAAGCCATCTTTTTCAAGGAAGGTAGACAGCTACCGGAAACTTCATTTGTATTCTACGTCAAGCAGTTTCGGATTTTTAGTATAGTTATACTATTTTGAGTAAAACTTGGTGTACAGTTTCGAATCATTGAAAAACCACATACTGAACTTTGACGAGCTCTTTAACTCTTTCGTGTTGTAAAAGGGTGCCCTACTCGCTAAAGAACCCGCCATTTCTTTAATGATACACCGGTGAGCAAAAATTTAGGACGAAGAGGAGACATTAGCATAACAGCGGAACGAGCAGGCAAAACGGGCCGAAAGACCACTCAGGAGATAGACTAGGGTCCGGTACAGTAGGGCATGCGCATATATGCAGCATGACGTAGGGGTGGGCCAGGGAGGAGTGTCGGAAGGGTATAAAGCACACGGGCGGTGTACGCTCAGCAATTCGGTGAAAGCTATTGCACGGTGTACATCGGTCTGAACGACGTCGAGTTGCGGCCACTGTGTGATATGGCCAACAAGCAATCCAGTAGACGATATCTGGATGACTTTCCTCGAGGTCGCGTCATTGGGAAGTTGGAAGAAGGTTGAAGTGTGACTAGTGTGGCCGAGGAGTTCGGGATTGCTCACAGCATCGTTTCACGAGCTTGGAGAGCATTTCAAACGACAGGAACAGCTGTCCGAGAGTTTAGCCGTGGTCGTCCACGAGCAACCACGGTGGCGGACGACCGGTATATTGTCCTACAGGCGAGATGATACAGACGACAGACAGCGGGAGAAATCGCAAGGCACATGCAACAGACAACTGAACGTCCGTTATCGCGTTTTACCGTGGCCAGGAGGCTGCACATAGGTGGTCTATTTGCACTACAACGAGTTCGGTGTGTGCTATTAGCGCTTGCTCATCGGAGACGGGTTTCTGTGGCACCAGGATAACAAGAACTGGACACATCAGCAATAGGGTCGAGTTCTCTTTACGGATGAGAGCCGATTTCGTCTGACGAGCTATTCTGGACGTATACACATCTGGAGAGAGCAGGGAACACGCAATCACACCTCCAACATCATGGAAAGGGACTTGTTTGAGGGTGGCAGAGTTCTCGTTTGGGGCGGTATCATGCTTCGTAGCGTACTGACCTCCACATCTTTTTTTTTTTTTGATTGGAGGTTTAACGACCACCGTGAGCAACTCAATGGCCTATAAGCAGTCGCCCGTCCCTAATTTAGGTTCACTGGTTCCAGGGAAGGGAGAGAGCCAGTGCCGTAAGACAAACACAACATCCATGCCTCACGGGATTCGAACCCGGACCCCTTACGGACGAATGGTCAGAGGCCATCGCTTAGACCGCTGCGCCACCGGGGCGGCCTCCACATCTTCCAAGGAGGTTCAGTCACTGGTGTCCGCTATTGTACCGAGATTCTCCTGCCTCACATGCGTCTGTTTAGAGGTGCTGTGGGACCTGAGTTCCTCTTCGTGCACGACAACTCTACACCTCATCGTACAGTGGGTGTCGCAGAGCTGTTGGAGAGTGAAGATATTCAACGCTTGGATTGGCCCGCAAGATCCCCGGACCTAAATCCAATAGAACACGTGTGGTACCTTCTCGGGAGACGCTTGGCAGCACGTCGCCAGCCGTCAGCAACGATTCCGCAGCTGCGATTGGCGCTACAAGAGGAATGGACCGCGATGCCTCAACAGCTCTCTGACAACCTTGTCCTCAGCATGGACAGACGTTGTAAATCCTGCAACGCAGTCAGAGGTGATCATATCCCGTACTAAAGACTGGATTTTTCTTGGCAGCCGCCTGTCACATGGACGTTTCTGTCTTCTGTCCAGTTGTACTCGAAGCTACCTTTTCAATAAAGTGCCTTTGTATCCTTTGGATTCCTTGTTTGGACGGTTTTGCTCACTTGTCCCATATGCTTACATCTTCGGGACCTTATGGTACGATTTGAGTCGATGTGGAGCATTTCTGCACGACGTTACATTCGGAAAATCGTCTCATCCTTAATTTTTGCACGCTAGATGTATTCACACCAAAGTAGATATTGCAACGAAATTTGAAGTGGACTCACCTCATTTCTTGCGAAATGTGATGACATCACAACATGTGCTGGAAGTGGCCACCATTTGCATCCAGACAGCATTGAACCCGGCACACCATATTGTGGAAAGTCCTTGCCAGTACGTCCGCCGTCACTGCCTGAATTTCTTCGGTTGTTTGCCTTCAAGACATCTATGGTTCGCGGTTTCTTTTGGTAAACTCTTCCTTTTAGATATCCCCATAAAAAGTAATCAGAAGGCGTCAGAGATGGCGAACGCGGTCTTCATAGACCCTTCGAAATGGCGCGGTCACCCAAAAAGGATTGAATATCGGCCATACTGGTGTGTGATGTCACTCCATCATTGTGGTCTCCCTGTTCCGTATTTTCTCCATCGCATGTCCCTTTTCTCCTCCTCAAGCTGTACCTTTCGCGCTCAGGAAGCGGAGGTTTCTCACGTCTACCTTTACTGTCCCATCCTGAGGCCTCTGTTCTACCAGGTCTTCACCAGGCGCTCTTGTTTTCCAAGATCTTCCGTTTACAGCCTACAGACATCTCCTTCTGCGTGCTCATCTACCTACGCCTCTTCCGGCAGTATGTTCCTTTCTTTTTTGTGCTGGTCAAATACGTTACGTGTACTCCCAACAACTCGGTGGTGTCTCTTCGCCTGTAACTTTACAACAGGCTAGTGTGGCAAAATGGTGCCCCTACTCTATGTACACTGGCGGAAAGTGAAAAAAGAACACCAAGAAAGAGACGTCTGATACCAACGGAATTTATACTGCATAATAAAGGAATACGGAGGATAACGTGATCAAAACATTATGGCAAAATACAGCTGTATTTGCTGGTAAACTGAAAAATAACATTTCCATGTAACATGGTTAGTACGAGGTTGAACCGCCATTAACTGCGTCACACTGTGCAATTCTGGCATGGAGTCTGTCGTACAGATTTTGGATGTAAGTTTGGGGTATTGAGTTCCAAGCATCCTCAACCTGGACGCGTAAATCGGGGATGGTCGTGGCTGGCCGTGGAGACCGGATAAGTCGTTGTCCCATAAAATCCCACACGTGCTCAATGAGGGACAAATCCGTTGGCCATGGAAGTTGTCTCACACCCTGAAGTGCATGTTGCGTTGCACGTGCCGTGTGTGGGCGTGCGTTATCTTGCTGGAAAACACCACGATGGGCCGACCTTACAAATGGCACAACAACGGGCTGAATGACGTTGTTGATGTAGGAGGTGCTGTTTAACGTACCTGGTACAAACACTAGTTGTGTACGGGTGTGATAGCTGATCGCTCCCCACACCAGGAGACCAGGTGTAGGCCCTGTGTGTCGCTGGTGGATGCAAGAAGGGTGAAGACACTCCCCTGTGCGTCTGCGAACACGCATACGACCATCGGAGGCTCCCAAGCAGAATCTGCTTTCATCGCTGAACACGACAGATCGCCATTGCGTTCTCCAGTGCAGACGTTGGCGACACCACTGCAGCCGTTCCTGACGGTGGGCTGGAGTCAGAGGTACACATGCCAGAGGCACACGTGCACGTAGTCCTGCATCCAGTAGACGGTTGCGGATTGTTCGCACAGTCACCTCAGGTGCAACGGCAGCTCGGATTTGCGTCGCAGTGGATGTTCTGCTTGACAGCGCCGCTCTTCTTATACGTCGATCGGTCCGCTCATCAGTCCGTCTGTGACTCCCGGTTCCACGTCTTCTCGTGTGGGAATGTTCCTCGGACCATCAACGCCACCATCGTACCACCACCGATACTTCCCGTCCAATTCGCTCCGCAATTCGACGATACGACCACCCGGCCTCGCGGAGTCCGACTAGACGACCTCGCTCAAAGTCAGATAACTGCTGAAATCGTACGCGTCTTCCATGTTCAGGCATTGCAGCTCCTTCAGGGTCTTCGCACGTGTCCGTACGCCGACGACTGATTACATTCACTTCGCCGTAAATTCCACCAACGGTAATTTGCATATTATTCCGTGCTGTTGCGTAAGCGCTCACCGGTTGGTCCCGAAATTAACATCACACCTACGTAAACTTGACCCCATTAAGGTGGACCTCAAGTAATTTTGCTTTCTATACTTCCAATGGGAAAACTTCTGTACACATTTTCTTCACAATTAATACGTTCCCAAGGATGAAAATTTGAGCATCGATTAAAATAGCTTCATTTTATAACTTGGAATACTTAATATTTTCTAAAACATAACCATAATTATGCAATCCAACATTTGTTTGTCTACTGACGTCATGAAAGTGCAGGTAGCGCCATCTTTTTTCTGGTTTCAACACCACCAAAGGAAAAGTTATTGAATTTTAATATAATTATCGTTATGTTTTAGAAAATATTAAGTATTCCAAGTTACTTAATATATATTTTATAATCGATGTTCAAATTTTCATCCTTGGGAACGCATTAATTGTGAAGAAAATGTGTACAGAAATTTTTCCATTGTAAGTATAGGAAGCAAAATAACTTGACGTCCACCTTAACATATGCAAATTTCATGATCGTCCGCCAATTCCTTCTTGGTGTTCTTTTTTCACTTTCCGGCAGTGTAATATCCCCATGTGTACAGTATGCTGTGTCTGCAGCCTGGGCTTTATTATCTTAGTCTCGCTTCTGTGTACAAACTATTGAGTTCTTGCAATTTGTATTGTTCATCTTCGTGTCGCACCGTGCTCTACCTCTTTTTTGCGTTTTCGAACCGTAGGTTGAAGAAGCTTATATGCTCCAGCTTTGTCCGTCCGTACGTCTGTCTGTCCGCACGATAACTCAGGTAAAAACGGTTCGATTTCGATGAAATTTCAGTATATGATAGGGGATCACCTGTGGACGAACCTTATTGAAAATGGGGGAAATGGGGTGTCAGGACATAGGAGCAAGCCCCATTGCATCGCCCTTATGCGTCATAACTTTAATAAACATGGTTCGATTTCGATGAAATTTTAGCATGTGGTAGGGGACAACCTGGGAACCAACCCTGTTGAAAATGGACGAAAGGGGTTCGAAGGTCACGACATAGAAGCGGGACCGTGTTTTGTAGTGTAGTGTGATTTGCTTTGAGACGTCATGTGGTATACGTCTCTGTCTCCAGTGATCTGTATACACCATGCTCTTGCACCTTCTTGTCCCTCTCGTGTCATTATTTCCATTTTATTGTACCTGTTGCACTCTGTACAGTACCGTGCTTCCACTTTGTGTAAATACTATGGTCATCCCCGTGTCCATTCATGGTTCTCGTGTAATATCCTAACCTTCACACTGCCTGTAATATGTTGCATGTCGGTGCCCTCTCTGTATTTCTCACGCAATTGTGCGCATTGTGCTTCATTTCATGCATTGACGGTAATTATTTATTTGCACCTTCACCGCGGTGTTGCAATGTTGTCTTTTCACAGTTTGCAATGTTTTATCTCTTATGCAATCCTGTACATAATGATCTGCCTGTGTCATGTGACACTTTGGTACTACATATGTCACTTATTCATTTCTTGCAATCTGCTCTGTTTGCAGCATATATGGTTCGTTGCCATATCTCACCGCAGTATATATATCATCGATTTTAAATTTGGGCCACTGACTCCAGGAAAGGTAGAGAGCCAGTTCCGTAAGACAAACACAACGTCCATGTCTCACCGGGATTCAAACCCGGACCCACCTCGGACGAATGATCAGAATTCTAACGGTATTTATTGAAAAACAAATATATCCAATCATCGGATTGTCGTCGCGCGTTGGCGATCCCATCATGCTTTTTAACTGACAATGCAATTAACAGAAGTAACAAAAAGGGACGCATATACAGTGAAGAGCAATTGAATTAGAGATACCTGTCTAGCAACGTGTAGCACCACCTTTTGCCCTGATGACGGCGGCGATTCTTCTAGGCATGGACTCGACAAGACACCGGAAGCGTTGGGAAGCCATACGGATCCACCACCCCTGAATAAGCTCCCACATTTCACGAAGATCTGATGGAGGGGGTCAGAGCCTCGTACATCTCTCTCGATGGCATTCGAGATGTGTTCGATGGGATTGAGGTCAGGTGACCTAGCTGGCCAAGGAAGCGAGGTCACGTCGGTGGAGTGTTCATCCAACCATTCGGATACAGATCCGGAGCGATGGCACGGTGCATTGTCTTGTTGCCGGATGAGGTCCCCAGTGGGATGTTGAAGACGCACAAACGGGAGCAAATGGTCGTCCAGGATATCCCGGTAACGTTGACCTGTGAGGGACTATGTCACACGTATCAAGGGTCCCATTTCAGTCCACGTAAACAGTCCCCAGACAAGAATGCCTCCCCCACCAGTTTGAAGAGTACCCTGCTGGCAAGAAGGATCCATCGCTTCATGTGGTTTGCGCCGTACTCGTATCCTGCCATCCGCATTTACCAACGTGAATCTCGACTCATCATACCAGGCAACAGTTTTTCACATGTCTAGGGTCCAGTGGCGATGTTCCCGCGCCTATGCTAATCTTTGCACCCTGTGATTAGCGATCAGCAGCGGTACCCTCGTGGGACGATGGCTTCTGTACCCCATAGCGAGGAGATGGTTCTGGATGGTGTGGCTGCTTACACGTTTTTGTGCACCAGCGTTAAATTGCCGAGTGATTTCTTGCACTGTGGCCCGTCTATCCGCTGTTATAATGCGAGCTAGCCGACGATGACCCGGCTCATCCACACGCTGTTGTCCACGGCAGTTGGCCCTTGCAAGGATGGTTTTACCGGATTCGATGTACTCACGGTGCACCCGTAACACAGTGGCTCGTGAAAATCCCAGTGCCTGCACGATTTCCGAGATGGAGTGACCCATTCGTCGGGCCCCGACAATTATCCCACAATCGAATGCGCTTAGATCCTTCGTCTTACCCAAACTGCGTCCGACTCTTACTGATTCCCGTCGCATCACTCCTTATATTGTCGGATCGCTGCATACGTCATGTCGTTTCCTTTTACAGGGCCGCCCACAGCGCCACATTTGCATAACGCCAGCTGTCTCTAATTCAATTGCTCTTCAGTGTATGGGACTGTTCATAAAAGTCAGTGAGAGTCTGTCGGGGAATGTTCAAACTTCGGAGAAACAAAACACAAAGGAATCAGTTGTTGAAGACATGTAGGAAAATCACTGATGGAGAAGAGAGAAAAAAGGCAGCTTGTTGTTGGGTGCCGGGTTCGCAGAAAAAGTCTGTTGTGGAAAGTGCTATGATTCACTGTGAAAGAAGGAGCTCATCATGGGAAGACGCAAAATGTTCAGCGATGACTACGCATAACAGGATGCGTACACTGTTAACACAACATGCGACATTCTCATCACGAGAAAGAAACACTAGTCACACTTCCTGGTGATGAAAGAAAAAAGAAACACAATAAGCACATAATGCAAAAAGACGTTCTTAACAAAAAAAACCCCTTGGTTCCCCCCAAAAAATAAAAAAATTGGTACGCCCGTCCATTTGTATGGACAAAAGAAAAACGTAGAAACGTTGCTACAGGCGTATTTTGCCTGTAGCAACTAAACAAAAAAAAACATAACTAATTTTTATAAAAGGGAGCAACATCTGGTTGGATGGCTTAGTGGTTAGCAGTTCAGACTATCGATGCAAGGTCCTCAGGTTCGAGCCTGGGCTGATCTTTCAGAGATGGTGTGATTTACTAACAATCGCTGAATATCTGACGAGCACGTTAAGTGACGGACCCCAGGCTGGACCCACTGGTTAAATGGGTATCATTTCCTATGCCTCCCCCTTAATTCTCTCCCCCCTCTATGTGAAGCATCGTACTTGTACGGTGGCGCCATCTACTGTACTCTAGTCTCACTACAAACTGTTCTGTCAAAGTCGCTAGACTTGCTCTCATTCCTTCCGTTTCTGTGTCCTGCCCAAAAGGCGATCTCGCTGTAGGTGGCTGGTACCTAAACTCTACTCACTGTGGACGGAAGTCCTACAAGAAAATGACAAATACGGTAGTGCGACTTGTGTTTGAAGATGGTCTGCAAGTTTAGGCATGAGAACCTTAAGCATATATTTTGTCCTTCTACCATATTGGATGGCCCAAGACGGCAGAGAGACATTACTAAAGACTTCCTCATACGCTGAGGGTTGTTGAATCATTTCGGGAAGGCGCTGTTAATTCTCCCGCACACGTGGTATTTGCATAATGTTGCTCTTCTTCGGACACTGATAGAGAGATATTAATTCAGGGAGAGTAAATGGCGAATTGGGGACAGTGCTGTCCTGGAAAACTTCTGGAAAGTCAAGAAGAGTGTAGAGAGAGAGGCATTCACCTTCTGAAGAAGCAGACTGAGATTCACTATCATGGACAGTTTCCATACTTTCTTCTGCCCAATCGGTAAGGATACCATAGGTGTTGATGTGGAAACAGCGTATTGACTCTCCTGGCTTCACGAAGCAGAAGAACGTCGAGAGTGTGGGGTTAAAGGGCGTTTTTAGCACGTCTTTTGTAAAAAAAGATCGTTATCGGTTTGTCCGTCCGTCCGTCAGTCCGTCCGTCTGTACCCACGATATCTATGCAACTACTAGTCCTATTTGAAAAATTATTTTTGCATTCGAAAGCTTGAAATATGCGAATGATGATCTTTCATTTCGTTTTATTTACGATGTACAATTTCGCCGCTAGGGGGCGTAAATGCAGATGATGTCGAATTCAAAAATACGTTTTATTCCACATATTTGCTTCCAAACATCCGATTGAAAAAAATCTTTTATCTTTCGATTCCATTTATGTCGAAGAGTATTTTGGATATAGTTCATTTTTCAATTTACGCATAGATTTTCCGCTAGGGGCGTAAAAGTAAATTGAATTTTTTCCGATAACTCTTCTTCTAAAACTCCGATCTGAAAATTTATTTTTTCAGCGGATACATCTCCTGATGGAAAATCTTTTGCATATAATTTCGAATTTTTGGTGAAGAATACTTTGGCCACCAGGGGGCGTAAGTGTTCATTTTCGCTTCTGATGTATTTGCCATAAAATCTGAGCCTCTAAAATATCGATTGAAAAAATTCTTTCGTGGACTGATGCCACTCACATCGATAAACCTTTTCGGAATATTTTCTTTCTAAAATATTCCACAGTTTCTCCGCCAGGGGCGTAGATGTATATCATATTTTTGTCAATATCTCGACTTCTAGGAGTCCGATTTGAAAAATTCCTTCTTTGTTAGATAGTGTTTACCGCGTGACATTTTTTCATATAATTTCAAAATTTTCAAGTAATTCATAGACTTTCCGCTAAGGGCGTAAAGGTAAATTGCGTTTTTCCCTATAACTCTGCTTCTAAATCTCCGATCTGAAAAATTCTTTCTGCATTCGATACAGCTCCTGATGGGAAATCGTTTGCGCATAATTTCTAATTTTTGTAAAAAAATGGTTTGGCCACCAGGGGGCGTAAACCTTAATTTCCGCTTCTGATGTATTTGCAGCAAAATATGAGCTTCTAAATTCTCGATTGAAAATAACGTCGTTTGTAGACCGATACTACTCATGCCGACAAACATGTTTAGAAATATTTTGTTCTTATAATAGTGCGCAGTTTCTTTACCAGGGGCGTAGATGCATATCTTATTTTTGTCAATATCTCTACTTCTAAAAGTCCGATTTGAAAAATTCCTTCTTTGTTGGATAGTGTCTCCGATGCGAAATGTTTTTCCTGTAAATTCAAAATTTTCAAGTACGTCATAGACTTTCCGCTACGACACACAATGGTAAGTTGCGTTTTCTGCTCCTAAAACTCCGATTTGAAAAATTCTTCGTGTATCGCATACAAGATCTGACGGAAAATATTTTTCACGTAATTTCTAATGTTTGGTAAAGAATGGTTTCTCCACCAGGGGTCATAAGTGTTAATTTGTACTTCTGATGTATTTGTAGCAAAATCTGGGCTCCTTAAAACTCAACTAATTTTTTTTTCTTGGACCGATACCGCTCATATGGATAAACCTTTTGTGAATACTTTCTTCCTAAAATAATGCATGGTTTTACCACCAGGGGACGTAAAATCACATCTTATTTTTGTCGATATCTCTGTTAGTAAGAGTTCGTAAGATCACGATTCCGTTTACAGCATTATCTGAGGGATTAAAGACCCGATTGAAAATCTTCTTTCTTTCGTCAGATCTATTGTTTTCCATACCGGTTCCATTGACTTTGAATAGCTTCGATAAATTTAACTTGCCTCAGAACGGATTCAAAAGACGTGCTTATTACCCCCCCCCCCCCCAAAAAAAAATTCGGTGTCAACTTTCTTGTTTTTTTTTTTTTTTTTTTGTCGTAAACTGGAACGAGAAGACTCGCTAGTACATCGTGATGAAGCTGGGGAAATAGAGCGTTTATTAGCTGTCTGAGACTGGGTGGCATGTTGAGGTGTTGGCAGATATGGAAAATTTGCAGTGTCCATATCAAGGGGATTATGTAAACCCACTGCAGTAGAGGTCAAAGTCGGACCGGGTCGAACATTATCAAATTGACGAGATCCAGGATCTGAAGCAACAGGGTTACCAGTAGAAGTAGAGTCTGTAGAAAGTGTTACAGGTGGTTTTCCTGCAGTTCCTGGTTGAGCAGCAAATAAAGCCGATGAAGGTTCCTGTAGGATGGAAATAGAAGTAGCAGCGGCAGCAGAACTGTCCTGTAGAACACGATGTGGGCATTCAGAAACTATGTGCCCTTCTGATTTGCACTTAAAGCACTGGACACCCGCAAACACATTAAAAGCGAATGTGCGGGTACCAATGCTGAGTTCCATGGATGTGGGACGTTCAACAATAGTCTCATCAATAGGGAATATGATACGGTACTGTCGACGTCCTCCTTGCATTGAACTGTAGTGCGAGTCGCAACCTAAAGCTGGAAGAATTTACGTTTTACCAATCACTCGTCCAAAAGACCCTAGTGCTTTAATTAATATTGAATCCGGGATGGCTATCGGCACAGGCGAGAGGGTAACAGTAATAGGCTTATGTGAAGCAGGAATAGGTTGTGAATGGAAATGTCTAATATCAATTCCTGACTGAAGAATTTTATCAACAGTAGTGGGGTTTGTAAATTGCACTATAATTCCCCCTCCCATACAAATAATGGGCACTATCTGTTTTTCGGGAACAACTTTATAAACAGCATCTAGATAAAGTGGGAGGGGGTGTCGGGAAACGACTGAAAAAGGACACTAAGAAGTATTGCAGAGTTATACTGCTTACCTTCATGAGATTCTTCAGGAACCAAAATCTTCAATACCTTATCCACTGTGGTTAGTTCAATATTATCACAAAGTGAATTTGTAATCCGCTGAGATGAGCCACCAATAACAGTCGCAAACGCAAGCGGGGGTGGGGGTGGGCACAAATCACTAGCCCTAACACTAGAGTTGGTTTCATCGGTATATGGTACGTTGCAGGTAGAAGACATACACTATCTACCAACAAGTAATTTGACACCTGTGATAGCAAAGGAAAACGAAGTTTATTCACCTTCAATAGTTGGTGGAGCCTCCACGAGCGGCGATTACAGCTGCGACACTCCGGGACATACTCTCAACCAGGCGTTGTATGACGGCTAGCGGCATTTTCTTCCACTCGGCTTGGAGAAGACAGGTCAGTTCATTCGCCGATTTCGGACGGTGGGGGCACCCCTTAAGTCGACGCTCCAACTCGCCCCAGAGGTGATCGATAGGGTTAAGGTCCGGGCTCTACGCAGGCCAGTCCATTAGATTAACCCCATTGTCACCACACCAAGCCATAGTGAACCTCGCAACATGACAGGTGGCATTGTCATCTTGAAAGTAACATGGACCCACCCCGTAAAACTGTCACAACGTAGGAAGCGCATGGTCATCCAAAATGGTGCAGTAGGTCTCGGCGTTGAGTCTACCAGGAATTGCGACCAAGGGTCCCGTGCCATACCAGAAGAAACACCCCCATAGCATATTTCAACCGCCGCCGAACTTCACAGTTGTCACAATACATTCCGGTAGGAGGCGATCTCCACGCAGACGCCAAACCCAGACCCTGCCATTCGAACGGTAGAAGGTGAACCTTGATTCGTCGTTCCAGAGAACCTGTTTCCACTGTTCAACGGTCCACTGTCGACGTTCTTTGCACCACGTTAGACGAGAAGTGCTATTGGACTTGGTGATCAAAGGCTTGTGGGCGGCAGCACGTCCATGATAATTGAACAGATGGGCTTCCTTACGGAGGGTATTCATCGGAAGAATACTCCCGGATGCCTGTTGAAACTCTTCGCGGATGTGGCCCATCGATTTGGTGCGGTTCTTCCGAATTTCGCTGGCCAGCACCCGTCGGTCTCTAACTCCCAGTTTTGTGGGTCTGCCGGGTCGGGGCACATTCCGACAGTCACCTCTCTTCTTCCACTTGCCAATTACGTAGGCCACTGTCGATTTTGGGTACTTCAACTCGCTGGATATGTCACGTATGGATCGTCCATTTCTGTGATACCCGACGATTACACCTTTCTCGAAATCAGAGAGCTCCGAACTGCGTGGCATCTTGCATGCGACTGGTTGCGTTGTTGTTTCCCACACGATATTTAACGGCGGCGGCCGTGACGTGTATCAGGACCGCAGATATCGTCTATTGCAGGGGTGTCCAATTACTTGTTGATAGATAGTGTAGTAGAGATATCAGAAACCACAGTTGAAGATGCAAGTGCATTCAATGCTGATGAATACGATATTGTAGAAACTGAAGACGAAGAAGAATCATGTGAAGCGGTAGAGACGGTAGCAGAGGTTGCGGCCATCTCGGCCACGAACCCTAACGTGAGCGAATGCTGCACCTCGCAACACTCAAAATGAAAAAGCCACAAACCTGTGGCAGTCCGCAATCACTGCTTGTGAAGAGGAAAGGAGTGTAGAAAACAACAAAACGATACCACGAACACTTAAACCAACACAAAAATATAGACCACTGCTCCACCGGAGCGGCTCCAATTGATTTGCAAAGGTGTTGAAGATTTCCATATATGCAGCTGTTGTGATGGTTGCATCGAAGATGATGGGACCAATTATGCGGCTCCGGGTCATCCCACACCAGACACCACTTTCCTGTGAATGAAGGGGTTCTTCATATATCGCGTTGGTATTTTCACTGGCCTAAATGCGGGAATTTTGAGAAGTGACCTATCCGGACAGGAGAAACCACGCCTCGTCCAAGAACCACGTGTAGGCCAGAATGCCCGGATATTTCTGAAGAAATGTTTGAAACCATCGTCAGTATGTCACTCGTCTCACGTGATCAGGCTATTTCAGTTCGTGGACCACGGAGATACGGCACGCATGAAGCTTCGCATTTTTCACAGCACGTTGACAAGAGCTTTTGGGCAACCCTGTTTCCTGTGACAGTCGGAGAAGTGACTTCCTGGGAGACGCAAGTAGTCAACCCTTTACATTCTGTATCGTTTCCTTGAACATTTGTGGACGACCTCCTGCATGGTCGTCTAATAAAGTCCCCTTAGCTTCCAGTTTCTTCGACAAATCCCAAATGGTGGATTTGTTGGGTGGATGTCTGCCTCCAAACCTCTCCAGGAATTGCTGTTGACAAGACTTTATGGATTCTGTTTTCCAGTAAGTGCGAACAATAAACACTTGCTCCTCCAGAGTATGCCGATACATTTCTCACGCGTACGCGAACAGCCACGAGCAGGAGCAATCACTATCAACAACCGTATTGTGTAGACACGCTCAGGGAAATGGCATCATAGAGCGGCAGAGGAGGAGCGTGCGGCGGGCTGGCGGACTGCTCCTCCTCAGTGGCGCCACCCTTAGGAATGTGTCTGCCACTAGGGAGCACCCTGATTGGCTGGCGGACACCCCCTTTTCAGTGGCGCCACACTTAGGAATGTGTCTGCCACTAAGGAGCACTCTGACTGGCTGGCGGACACCTACTTTTCAGTGGCGCCACACTTAGGAATGTGTCTGCCACTAAGGAGCACCTGACTGGCTTGCGGACACCTTCTTTTCAGTGGCCCCACACTTAGGAATGTGTCTGCCACTAAGGAGCTCTCTGACTGGCTGACGGACACCTCCTTTTCAGTGGCGCCACACTTAGGAATGTGTCTTCCACTAAGGAGCACTCTGACTGGCTGGCGGACACCTCCTTTTCAGTGGCGCCACACTTAGGAATGTGTCTGCCACTAAGGAGCACTCTGATTGGCTGGCGGATACCCCTTTCCAGTGGCGCCACACTTAGGAATATGTCTGCCACTAAGAAGCCCTCTGACTGGCTGGCGGACACCTCCTTTTCAGTGGCGCCACACTTAGGAATGTGTCTGCTACTAAGGAGCACCTGACTGGCTGGCGGACAACTCCTTTTCAGTGGCGCCACACTTAGGAAGGTGTCTGCCACTGAGGAGCACTCTGACTGGCTGGCGGACACCTCCTTTTCAGTGGCGCCACACTTAGGAATGTGTCTGCCACTAAGGAGCACTCTGACTGGCTGGCGGACACCTCCTTTTCAGTGGCGCCACACTCAGGAATGTATCTGCCACTAAGGGGCGCTCTGACTGGCTGGAGGACACCTCCTTTTCAGTGGCGCCACACTTAGGAATGTGTCTGCCACTAAGGAGCACTCTGACTGGCTGTCGGACACCCCTTTTCAGTGGTGCCACACTTAGGAATGTGTCTGCCACTAAGGAGCACTCTGACTGGCTGGCGGACACCTCCTTTTCAGTGGCGCCACACTTAGGAATGTGTCTGCCACTAAGGAGCACTCTGACTGGCTGGCGGACACCTCCTTTTCAGTGGCGCCACACTTAGGAATGTGTCTGCCACTAAGGAGCACTCTGATTGGCTGGCGGATACCCCTTTCCAGTGGCGCCACACTTAGGAATGTGTCTGCCACTAAGAAGCCCTCTGACTGGCTGGCGGACACCTCCTTTTCAGTGGCGCCACACTTAGGAATGTGTCTGCTACTAAGGAGCCCCTGACTACCTGGCGGACAACTCCTTTTCAGTGGCGCCACACTTAGGAATGTGTCTGCCACTAAGGAGCACTCTGACTGGCTGGCGGACACCTCCTTTTCAGTGGCGCCACACTTAGGAATGTGTCTGCCACTAAGGAGCACTCTGACTGGCTGGCGGACCACCCTTTTTCAGTGGTGCCATACTTGGGAATGTGTCTGCCACTAAGGAGCACTCTGACTGGTTGGCGGACACCCCTTTTTCAGTGGCGCCACACTTAGGAATGTGTCTGCCACTAAGGAGCAACCTGACTGGCTGGCGGACACCTACTTTTCAGTGGCGCCACACTTAGGAATGTGTCTGCCACTTAGGAGCACTCTGACTCGCTGGCGGACACCCACGTTTCAGTGGCGCCACACTTAGGAATGTGTGTGCCACTAAGGAGCACTCTGACTGGCTGGCGGATACCTCCTTTTCAGTGGCGCCACACTTAGGAATGTGTCTGCCTCTAAGACGCACTCCGGTTGACTGGCAGACAGTGCCGAGATCAATGCTATCTGGTAGCAAATGGTGGCCACTTCCAGCACATGTTGTGATGGCATCCCATTTCGCACGAAATGTGGTAAGACTACTTCAAATTTCGTTGCAATATGTTCATTGGTGTTAATATCATTAAAGAAATGCCGGGTTCGGTCGCGACTGGGACACTTTGTACAATGTCAATCACAATGACATAAATCAAAATTTTACGAAAATATTTTAATGTTTAGAAATACGTCCTGTATATTGTTTTCATATACACTGAAGCGCAATTGAATTAGAGACAGCTGGCGTTATGCAAATGCGGCACTGTGGGTGGCCCTGTAAACGGAAACGACATGACGTATGCAGCGATCCGACAATATAAGGAGTGATGCGACGGGAATCAGTAAGAGTCGGACGCAGTATGAGTAAGACGAAGGATCTAAGCGCTTTTGATCGTGGGCAAATTGTCGGGACCGGACGAATGGGTCACTTCATCTCGGAAGTCGTGCAGACACTGGGATTTTCACGAGCCACTGTGTCACGGGTGCACCGTGAGTGCATCGAATGAGGTAAAACCATCCCTGCAAGGGCCAACTGTGCCGTGGACAACAGCGTGTGGATGAGCGGGGTCATCGTCGGCTAGCTCGCATTGTAACAGCGGACAGACTGGCCACAGTGCAAGAAATCACTCGGCAATTTAACGCTGGTGCACAAAAACGTGTAAGCAGCCACACCATCCAGAACCATCTCCTAGCTATGTGGTACAGAAGCCATCTTCCCACGAGGGTACCGATGCTGACCGCACATGACAGGGTACAAAGATCAGCATGGGCGCGGAAACAACGCCACTGGACCCTAGACATGTGGGGAAATGTTGCCTGGACTGATGAGTCGAGATTCACGTTGGTACATGCGGATGGCAGGATACGAGTACGGCGCAAACCACATGAAGCGGTGGATCCTTCTTGCCAGCAGGTCTCGTCTGGGGACTGTTTACGTGGACTGAAATGGGACCCCTGTTACGTGTGACATCGTACCTCACAGATCAACGTTACCGGGATACCCTGGACGACCATTTGCTCCCGTTTGTGCGTCTTCAACATCTCGCTGGGGACCTCATCCTGCAACAAGACAATGCAACTCCCGAATTGTATCCGAATGGTTGGATGAACACTCCACCGACCTGACCTCGCTTCCTTGGCCAGCTAGGTCACCTGACATCAATCTCATCGAACCCATCTCGGATGTCATCGAGAGAGATGTCCGACCCTCCATCAAATCTTCGTGAACTGTGGGAGCTTGTTCAGGGGTCGTGGATCCGTATGGCTTCCCAACGCTTCCGGTGTCTTGTCGAGTCCATGTCGAGACGAATCACCGCCGTCATCAGGGCGAAAGGTGGTGCTACACGTTACTAGACAGGTATCTCAAATTCAATTGCTGTTCAGTGCAGTTCTTAGCTACACTGAACAGTATGTGAATGAACTGGAAAGCTCTGTATATGTGTCATAGCTATTTAAAGTGCGAAAAAATAATCCATAAATGTGCAATGTAAAAAAGGTTTCGATTGATATCCGCTGTTAATTTGCGATGTGATAGAAATAAAATAGAGACATTTTACATAAAGGAGAAAGGGGGTCTAAAAATTTTCTCTTCAATCCAACACATTTGGGGCCATTGGAATTAAATTTAATTTGTGTCACAGTGATAGGCATTGTACCACGCAAAAGAATTTAAAGGCTCTTCAAAGTTCAGTTTCTCAATTTACTTGAAATAAAATTTTAAGTCGCATTTTAATCGAAAAACTTAAACAGGAAACATAATTGCATGCAAGCAATGTCCGTTGACTTGTTTTCTGCGTAGTAACACAAATTCCATCAAAACAGAAAATTTCCTCGATATTTAATCCATTCTCAGGACGAAATGAATGCAGACAAAGTGAACGGCCGGAAAAGTGAACAACGGACTAAATGAACAACGCACAATGTGAACGCAGGACGAAACGAACAGGATCAAATGAGCGTGGACGAAATGAACACGGACAAAGTGAACAGCGGACTAAATCGGCAATGGACAAAGAGCACGGTGGACGAAATGAACTGGGTCAAGTGAACGTGGACGAAATCAACACGAAAAAAAGAGAACAGCGGACGAAATGAACAGTGACGAAAGAAACGGTGGACGAAATGAAATGTTCCAAGTGAACGTGGGCGAAAGGAACACGGACAAAGTGAACAGCGGACTAAATAAACAGCGCACAAAGTGAACCGTGGAGGAAATGAACTAGATCAAGTGAACGTGTATGAAATGAACTGGATCAAGTGAACGTGGACAAAATGAACTGGATCAAGTGAACGTGGACTAAATGAACTGGATCAAGTGAACGTGGACGAATTGAACTGGATCAAGTGAACAGCGGACGAAATGAACACCGCACAAAATAAACAATGGACGAAATGAACACGAACAAAGTGAACAGCGGACGACATGAACAGCGACGAAATGAAATGTACCAAGTGAACGTGGACGAAATGAACACGGACAAAGTGAACACCGAACTAAATGAACACCGCATAAAGTGTACGGTGGACGAAATGTACTGGACCAAGTGAACGTGGACGAAATGAGCATGGACAAAGTGAACAGCGGACTAAATAGGAAATGGACAAAGTGCACGGTGGACGAAATGAACTGGATCAAGTGAACGTGGACGAAATGAACTGGATAAAGTGAATGTGGACGAAATGAACAGCGACGAAATGAAATGTACCGAGTAAACGTGGGCGAAATAAACACGGACAGTGTGAACAGCGAACTAAATGAACATCGCACAAACTGAACGGTGGACGAAATATACTGTACCAAGTAAATATGGACGAAATGAACGAGGACGAAGTGAACAGCGGGGTAAAGGAACAGCAGACGAACTGAACGGTGGACGAAATATACTGTACCAAGTGAACGTGGACGAAATGAACACAGACAGAGTAAAGAGCGGACTAAACGAACAGTGGACAAAGGGCACAGTGGATGAAATGAACTGGACGAAGTGAATGGGGACGAAATGAACACGAACAAAGTGAACAGCGGACGAAATGAACAGTAACGAAAGGAACGGTGGACGAAATGAAATGTTCCAAGTGAGCGTGGACGAAAGGAACACGGACAAAGTGAACAGCTGACGAAATGAACAGTGACGAAAGGAACGGTGGACGAAATGAACAGTGACGAAGGTAAAGGTGGACGAAATGAAATTTTCCAAGTGAGCGTGGACGAAAGGAACACGGACAAAGTGGACAGCTGACGAAATGAACAGTGACGAAAGGAACGGTGGACGAAATGAAATGTTCCAAGTGAACGTGGACGAAAGGAACACGGACAAAGAGAACAGCGGACTAAATAAACAGCGCCCAAAGTGAACCGTGAAGGAAATGAACTAGATCAAGTGAACGTGTATGAAATGAACTGGATCAAGTGAACGTGGACAAAATGAACTGGATCAAGTGAACGTGGACAAAATGAACTGGATCAAGTGAACGTAGACGAAATCAACACGAACAAAGTGAACAGCGAACGAAATGAACAGTGACGAAAGGAACGGTGGACGAAATGAAATGTTCAAAGTGAACGTGGACGAAAGGAACACGAACAAAGTGAACAGCGGACTAAATAAACAGCGCACAAAGTGAACCGTGGAGGAAATGAACTAGATCAAGTGAACGTGTATGAAATGAACTGGATCAAGTGAACATGGACAAAATGAACTGGATCAAGTGAACGTGGACGAAATGAACTGGATCAAGTGAACGTGGACGAAATTAACTGGATAAAGTGAATGTGGACGAAATGAACAGCGACAAAATGAAATGTACCAAGTGAACGTGGGCGAAATAAACACGGACAGTGTGAACAGCGAACTAAATGAACATCGCACAAACTGAACGGTGGACGAAATATACTGGACCAAGTAAATATGGACGAAATGAACGAGGACGAAGTGAACAGCGAGGTAAATGAACAGCAGACGAACTGAACGGTGGACGAAATGTACTGGACCAAGTGAACGTGGACGAAATGAACATAGACAGAGTAAAGAGCGGACTAAACGAACAGTGGACAAAGGGCACAGTGGATGAAATGAACTGGACGAAGTGAATGGGGACGAAATGAACACGAACAAGTGAACAGCTGACGAAATGAACAGTGACGAAAGGAACGGTGGACGAAATGAACAGTGACGAAAGGAACGGTGGACGAAATGAAATGTTCAAAGTGAACGTGGACGAAAGGAACACGAACAAAGTGAACAGCCGACTAAATAAACAGCGCACAAAGTGAACCGTGGAGGAAATGAACTAGATCAAGTGAACGTGTATGAAATGAACTGGATCAAGTGAACATGGACAAAATGAACTGGATCAAGTGAACGTGGACTAAATGAACTGGATCAAGTGAACGTGGACGAAATGAACTGGATAAAGTGAATGTGGACGAAATGAACAGCGACAAAATGAAATGTACCAAGTGAACGTGGGCGAAATAAACACGGACAGTGTGAACAGCGAACTAAATGAACATCGCACAAACTGAACGGTGGACGAAATATACTGGACCAAGTAAATATGGACGAAATGAATGAGGACGAAGTGAACAGCGAGGTAAATGAACAGCAGACGAACTGAACGGTGGACGAAATGTACTGGAACAAGTGAACGTGGACGAAATGAACATAGACAGAGTAAAGAGCGGACTAAACGAACAGTGGACAAAGGGCACAGTGGATGAAATGAACTGGACGAAGTGAATGGGGACGAAATGAACACGAACAAAGTGAACAGCAGACGAAATGAACAGTGACGAAAGGAACGGTGAACGAAATGAAATGTTCGAAGTGAGCGTGGACGAATGGAACACGGACAAAGTGAACAGCGGACTAAATAAATAGCGCACAAAGTGAACCACGGAGGAAATGAACTAGATCAAGTGAACGTGTTTGAAATGAACTGGATCAAGTGAACGTGGACAAAATGAACTGGATCAAGTGAACGTGGACTAAATGAACTGGATCAAGTGAACGTAGACGAAATGAACTGGATCAAGTGAACAGCGGACGAAATGAACACCGCACAAAATAAACAATGGACGAAATGAACACCGCACAAAATAAACAATGGACGAAATGAACACGAACAAAGTGAACAGCGGACGACATGAGCAGCGACGAAATGAAATGTACCAAGTGAACGTGGACGAAATGAACACGGACAAAGTGAACGTGGACGAAATGAATACGGACAAAGTGAACACCGAACTAAATGAACACCGCATAAAGTGTACGGTGGACGAAATGTACTGAACCAAGTAAAAGTAGACGAAATGAGCATGGACAAAGGGAACAGCGGACTAAATAGGAAACGGACAAAGTGAACAGCGGACTAAATAGGAAACGAACAAAGTGAACAGCGGACTAAATAGGAAACGGACAAAGTGCACGGTGGACGAAATGAACTGGATCAAGTGAACGTGGACGAAATGAACAGCGACGAAATGAAATGTAACAAGCGAACGTGGGCGAAATAAACACGGACAAAGTGAACAGCGAACTAAATGAACATCGCACAAACTGAACGGTGGACGAAATATACTGGACCAAGTAAATATGGATGAAATATACTGGACCAAGTAAATATGGACGAAATATACTGGACCAAGTAAATATGGACGAAATGAACGAGGACGAAGTGAACAGCGGGGCAAATGAACAGGAGACGAACTGAACGGTGGACGAAATGTACTGGACTAAGTGAAAGTGGACGAAATGAACACAGACAGAGTAAAGAGCGGACTAAACAAACAGTGGACAAATGGCACAGTGGACGAAATGAACGAGGACGAAGTGAACAGCGGGGTAAATGAACAGGAGACGAACTGAACGGTGGACGAAATGTACTGGACTAAGTGAAAGTGGACGAAATGAACACAGACAGAGTGAAGAGCGGACTAAACAAACAGTGGACAAATGGCACAGTGGATGAAATGAACTGGACGAAGTGAATGGGGACGAAATGAACACGGACAAAGTGAACGTCGACTAAATGAACACGGACGAAGTAATTAGGAATCACAGTCATCAGCGCAGTTCTCAGGTGTACACTGTTGCCACCGCATAGCTGATAAATGACTCATAAAAAACATTTTCCCGACCCTTATGTTTTACCGAGATTTTTTTTTTTTTTTTTTTGAAATCAGTCTCATTACTTAAAGGTCGCTGTGTATAGAGAAATTTTGCTTTTCATGTGTACGTATAAACTTCGGATAGTATTAAACTGGTACTTCTTAAAAAAAAAGTCCTAGCCTAAATGCAGAAATGGCCGTATTCCAAAAGAACTTTCACGAGTTTCAATCAAAAAATGTTCTTATGTTGAACTGAAAGCACTTGGGACTACCAATAACTGCACTTCGTAGAGAATTTTAAGATACTTTGAGAGGTTCTAAATGTATTTAAGCCTTTTTACTTTCAACTTCTCTTTCTCCGTTTTGATCTCTCAAGAGAAATGTTTTCTATGACATTTATTGGAAGTGACTGAATCGTCTTCTGAACGACTTGCCTTAACGACGAAGCCCAGCGGCAGACATACCAATCATACTCGATGCCTCTAGGCTTTGAAATAGATGCCCTATTCCAGAGATGCATGCCAGATGAAGACAAAAAGGTGATAAAAAATTTCTAGCTCCAATGAATGTACGTGAGAAATGGCAAATAAAACTTTTAAGGGAAGTCATAGAGTTTTGCGTATTTTATCCAATAATTGTGCCACGTACGTAATTACATAACTGCGTATAGTTAAAAGTTTTTATTTAATCCTTAAGAGAACTAAAATGACATTCAGCTAAAACCATCCAAACGTGATTAAATCAGCTATTTAAAAAGTTCCAGCAACACTAAAGACTTCAATAATTGTAACTTTATTATACTTCTGGCCACTAAAAATGCAACACCAAGAAAGAAGCATCCAATTGGCCTGAAATTCGCAGCATGCGTCGCCCGCGAGAGGACATGCAAACGATTAGCATTGCAGGGCATATGCAAATCATGTGCGCCCGGCACGGCATCGAGAAGCACTATAAGAAGGGTGCACAGAAGGCGGGGTGTAAGTAGTGGAAGTGTGGTGTGTTGTGCTGCCGGACCTGTAAGTCGGAAGCTTCCTGATGCCTCGTCGCAGAATACGGCAGTCATTCCAGCACGTTTCAGAGTTCGACACAGGACGAATAGTGGCTTATCGCGACAGCGGTTTATCGTACCGAGACATCGGCACCCGTGTGGGACGACATCCTGCCACAGTGAGGCGAGTATGGATTCGGTGGGTGCAGGAGGGACGGACGGACCGACGTGAGCGATTGCAGCAGCCGCGGCACACCACCGAACGATAGGACCTGCATGTTGTGCGGCGGGCATTGACGGCTCGCACCGCCACATCACGAACGTTAGCGCAGGAATTAGGGTGTGTTGCGCACCAACCTGTATCAGCACGTACCGTTCGACGTCGTCTGCAGGAGCGGGGACTTGTCGCACGACGCCCATTGCTCCGATTACCATTGACGTTACACCACCGGTGAGTGCGGCGGCAGTGGGCCGTTGAACGCCGCACCTGGACTACGTAATGGCACGACATTGTCTTCTCCGGCGAATCCCGCTTCTGCCTGCAACAACACGATGGTCGGATCCGCGTGTAGCGGCACCACGGCGCGAGGCTGTATGACGCCTGCATTATGCATCGCCACACCGGTTCGTCGCCTGGCGTTATGGTTTAGGGCGCAATTGGATATGACACCCGCACCCCTCTGGTACGCATCGCCGGTAAACTCAACAGCCACCGCTGTATCTCCGACGTTTTGGAGCCTGTAGTCCTCCCTTACCTGCAGGACCTGCAGGCGGCCATGTTTCAACAGGACAACGCGCGTGCGCGCGCGTGGCGCGCATCGTGGAACAATTCTTCACGGCCCACCAGGTGTCACTGCTGTCGTGGCCAGCCTGTTCTCCCGATATGTCGCCCATCGAACACTTCTGGTCGCTGATCTTCAATCGAGTGGCCCGGCAAGCACCACCCGCGGCTACGCCTGATGAACTGTGGCAACGTGTGGAAGCAGCCTGGACCGACATACCCCAAGCCCACATCCAAAGCCTCTTTCGTTCAATGCCGTGGCGTGTAGCGGCCGTTACTGCCAGCCATGGGAGGGCCACACAAACTATTGATGTGTGCGTGTTCCGGAAGTCGCACGGGCCTGTAAGCTCAATCGTTTCATCTTTGTATCTGTTGCTATGTGTCCAGTAAATCTGGCGTTGCTATCTCGTGCCCTTCTTGGTGTTGCATTTTGGGTGGCCAGCAGTGTAAATACACCAGAGTTGAATAATAACGAAACGGATATAGCGTATGAAATCCGTTAATTTTGTGAAAGCTTGGGGAATATTTGTGCTGACTACAAAACAAAAATAAACGGATTTCATACGCTATATGCATTTCATTATTTTTCAATAATGTATTCTTACAGTTTTTTGAAAGGAGGAGGAATCACTAACAGAGATAGAAACGGGTTGTCTATTCTTTGAGGCCAATAATTCTGTACACCGTCTTAGCACGAGACGTAGCAAAGCAGCGATGACGGAACCAAAAAAATGACGAGGACAAAAAGCAACAACAACGAAGCAGGGGTAGGCACCATGACAAAAAAAAAAGTGTGACGGAGATTAAAAGCAGACCGGAAGTGTGAAACAGGAGTACTCGAGAAGGCAGAGAAAACAAGAAAGATGACAATGAATTTTCGGGTGTAATAAGCACGTTAATGAACACGTTAATAAGCACGTTAATGAGCACGTCTTTTGAATCCTCTGACGCAAATTAAATTTATCAAAGCTATTCAAAATCAATGGAGCCTGTATGGAAAACAAAATAGAATCTGACGGAAGAAAGAAGTTTTTCAATCGGGTTTTTAATCCCTTAGATATTGCTGTAAACGGAATCGTGAGCTAACGCCCTCTGCTTGCAGACTTGTGCGTTAAGAAAAACATGAATTTATATTAGAAACATTTCGCTCCGGAAACGCTCTCCAACACAGAAAGAATATTTCATATCGGACTCTTAGAAACAGAGATATCGACAAAAATAAGATATGACTTTACGTCCCCTGGAGGAAAAACCATGCATTATTTTAGGAAGAAAGTAGTCTCAAAAGGTTTTTCCACATGAGCGGTATCGGTCCAAGAAAAAAAAAAAAAATTAGTCGAGTTTTCAGGAGCCCAGATTTTGCTACAAATACATCAGAAGCAGAAATTAACTCTTATGCCCCCTGGTGGCCAAACCATTCTTTACCAAACATTAGAAATTATGTGAAAATTATTTTCCATCAGGTCTTGTATGTGATAGAGGAAGAATTTTTCAAATCGGAGTTTTAGAAGCAGAAGTAACGCAGAAAACGCAATTTACCTTTGCGCCCCCTAGCGGAAAGTTCATGATTTACTTGAAAATTTGGAATTTATACGGAAAATATTTAGCATAGGAAACACTATCTAACAAAGAAGGAATTTTTCAAATCATACTCCTTGAAGTAGAGATATTGACAAAAGTAAGATATACCACTACGCCTCCTGGCGTACAAACCATGCATTATTTCAAGAAGAAAATGTCCCTAAAAGGTTTGTAGACATGAGTACTATTGGTCTACAAACGATGTTTTTTTTTTTTTTACAATCGAGAATTTAGAAGCTCATATTTTGTTGCAAATACATCAGAAGCGGAAATTAAGATTTACAACCACTGGTGGCCAAACCATTTTTTTACAAACATTAGAAATTATGTGCAACCTATTTTCCATCAGCAGCTGTATCTGGTGCAGAAAGAATTTTTTAAAACGGAGATTTAGGAGCAGAGATATAGAGGGAAAAACAATTTACCTTCACACCCCCTAGCGGAAAGTCTATGAATTACTTGAAAATTTCGAAATTATATGAAAAACATGTCACACTGAAAACAACAAAGAAGGAATTTTTCAAATCGAACTCCTAGAAGTAGAGATATTGATAAAAATAAGATATACATCTACGCCCCCTGGTGGAGAAACCATGGAATATTTTAAGAAGAAAATATTCCGAAAAGGTTTATCGACGTGAGTGGCATCGGTTCACGAAGAAAAGTTTTTTAATCGAGATTTTAGAAGTTCAGTTTTTATGGCAAATTCATCAGAAGCAAAAATTAACACTTACGCCCCTGGTGGCCAAAGTATTCTTTACCAAAAATTGGAAATTTTATGCAAACGATTTTTCATCAGAATCTGTATCTGCTGAAGAAAAAATTTCCAATCCGAATTTTAGAAGAAAATTTATCGGGGAAAACGTAATTTACTTTTACGCCCCCTAGCGGAAAATCTATGCGTGATTTGAAAAAGTAACTATATCTAAAATACTCTTCGACATAAATGGAATCGAAAGATAAAATAATTTTTTCAATCGGATGTTTAGAAGCAAATATGTGGAATAAAGCGTATTTTTTAATTCGACATCATCTGCATTTACGCCCTCTAGCGGCGAAATTGTACATCGTAAAAAAATGAAGGATCATCATTCGTATATTTCAAGCTTCCCAATCAAAAAGGAATTTTTCAAATCGGACTAATAGTTGCAGAGATATCGTGGGTACAGACGGACTGACAGACAAACCGGTAACATACACATTGCGTCAAAGAATTTTTAAGACTGGGTCTGTAAAATGAAATAGAAACAAGAAATTATAATTTGTTTTGGTTTGTTATTCAAAATAGGTCCCTCCGGCTTCAATACACTTATTAGAGCGATTTAATAATGATTCGAATGCCCGTTCCCGTTCACTTTGCGGAATTGCCTCCAAAGCACGCGTCTAAGCTGTTTGTATGGTCGAAATATCATCAAAATAACACCCTTTTAACGTCATTTTAAGTTTTGGGAACAAAGAAAAGTCGCAGGGTGTTAAATCAGGCGAATACGGTGGATGAAATCTACGAACAAGAAGTGAGGTGTGACTGGGTGCATTATCGTGCAACAAACACGAACTGTTTTCATCCCGATATTCTGGACGAATGCGACGAATTTTGCCCATCAAACGCCTTAAAACATTTAAATAAAACTCACCAGTAATTGTTCGTCCACTTGGAAAAAATTCTTTGTGGATAATACCCTTACAATATCGAACAAAGTAATGAGCATTGTTTTGATTTTCGATGGAACTTTTCTTGTTTTTTTTTTGGCTTGTGGTGAGCTTTTTGACTTCCATTCCGCACTTTGTCGCTTTGTTTTAGAATCATATTGAAAACACCATGTTTCATCACCAGTAACAATCGATTTTAAGAAGTTTGAATAATTTTCAGCAGCTGAAATGATGTCTCTGCAATGTGCACTTTTCCTTGATTTTTGTTCATTGGTTAACGTGTGTGGAATAAATTTAGCACAGACTTTTGTTTTGCCCAAATCTTTATGCAGAATGGTTCGAATCGTTCTTTGTTGAAGTTTAAAGACTCTTCCACCATTCTTATTGACGCACATCGATTGTTTTCCACGAAATCACGCACTTTTTCAATAATCTCAGGTGTCCTAGATGAACTTGGTCTTCCGGTATGCTTATCATCTTCTAGCGTATCTCTTCCGTCCAAAAAAACGTATGTGCCACAGGAAAACATTTGATCTACTTAAACAAAAGTCACCGTAAACTTGTTTCATTATTTGGTACGTTTTCGAGGCACTTTTATCAAGTTTTGCGTTAAATTTAATAACAGCCCTTTGCTCCATCTTAATAATTCAACATGAAAGAAATTTTACTTCTCTAATAAACGCCCGTTTCGTTTGAGTTACTTTAACAACTGAGCAGTACTTTTGGCAGAAAGCAAGCAGCTGGTCACGATTTATAACGCATTCGCGATTACACTGGTGGCGCCACCGTAGGCTGAAATCTAGCTCCAGTCTTAAAAAATTTTTGACGCACTATGTAAGCACGATCTTTTTTTTACAAGAGGCGTGCTAAAAAATGACAGGGGGGGGACGAGATCGCTGGATGACGGGGCGAAAAAATGACGGGGATGAAAAGCAACACAAGGGCGAAGTAGTGGTGGGTGGTGGTGACGAAAAGAAAACGACCGGTTGGCGATTGAGTGGGGACTTTTTGCCGCAAAATTACCGCTTTTATCTCAACTTGGGGGAAAATGCAAGCTACGGCTTAAACGCTCGGTGGAAAGGAATTGTTTTGTCATAGAAACAAGCACATATCGTACAATATTCGGGTGCTGAATAGCCATTTCTTCCTAAGGAGAACAGAGCGAATGCGTCAGCGAGCTGCGACTGATTTTGCACAAAACTTTGTTCTCTTCAATTGACCGTTTAGAGATTTAAAGCATTTCTTTCCCACCTAATAAGTGTGGTAGTCTTCGTGCCTTTCCTTGGTACTGAATTCTCTTTGTCTGGTGGTTTATTTTAGTTCCGGGTTCAACAAACATGCTCATTTTCAAGACATGCTTCTCTATAGTTTCCCGCGAAATTAAAATTCGCGTTCTTCTGTTACTCCTCGTGGAAACACATTGTTCAGCTTTTTCCCATTAAGGAAGAAGAATCAAATGAGTTTGATTAAAGGAAAACCGAATTCTAAGGACTTTTACGTCACTGACACTAATTCTCTCTTTAGTAAATTCCTGGATAAAGTGTTTGCACAAGTTCTCGGAGGAATTGCTCTACTTCTCTTCAAAGAATTCAGCTCCGATTATCATCTGAGCTTATAATTGGGATGTTTCCTCAAAAAGAGCTGTGTTTGTCAAACAGCTACATTGTGCTGTGCTTTGAAGCAGTAATTCTGTGTTTACATCAGATGAACAATACCTTCAAACTTTTAACGAAATTAATGGGATTTCCTTTGATCGGGTCATGTTGATCATTGAGGTTACATTTTAGAAAGAAGGAAAGCTATGTTCGTGGAAAGAACTCCGTCGTTTATTTATCTGTAAAAGTAATGAAACATCAGGGCAGAAAGATTGATGTAAACACATATAAAATACGTACACGATTTGAATAAAATACACTGCACGACGTACTCTGATATGGATATAAATCAAGCTGTTCTGCCACGTAACGCAGAAATTTGAAAATTTTACCGTCCTTGAACGAGAATCGAACCCGCACCTCCCGATTTGTGCTCGCTAACCATTACACCACTGAGGCGTATCTGAGACGCCTCAGTGGCACTTTCAGTAATCTTTAAAAGATGAAAGTACATTTCACCTTTTTGAAAGATAACTGAAAGTCGTTGCCAGTTTAAAACAAGAAAGATGACACCGAATTTTCGGGTGTAATAAGGCACGTCTTTTGAATCCGTTCTGACGCAAATTAAATTTATCAAAGCTATTCAAAGTCAATGGTATGAAAAAATATGTATCTGACGCAAGGGCGTCCATAGGAGGCTATATGAAGGGGGCAGGGGTTCGAACCCCCTAGCCGTTGGTATAGCCAAATTTTTGATACATTTAAAACACTAAAATAGACGAAACCTTTTTTTAAAGCATTTTTAAAAATAATAAGATATTAATGATTGATTGTATCAATTATTTTTGTTGTATTTTAGTACCTTGTACATTTTCTAAAATGTTTCACAGCCTTGAAAGAGGTAAGGATGTTTTTTAGCACCCCCACCCCCTCCTAAAAATACTCTTATGAGCGCCACTGATCTGACGGAAGAAAGAGGTTTTGTAATCGGGGTTTTAATCCCTTAGATATTGCTGTAAACGGAATCGTGGGCTTACGCTTTAAGAAAACTATGAATTTTTTTGAGAAACATTTCGCTAACGGAAACGCTCTCCAACATAGAAATAATTTTTCAAATTGGACTCTTAGAAACAGTGATATCGACAAAAATAAGATGTGACTTTACGTTCCCTGGTGGGAAAACCATGCATTATTTTAGGAAGAAAGTATTCTCAAAAGGTTTTTCAATATGAGCGGTATCGATCCGAGAAAAAAAAAATTAGTCGAGTTTTCAGAAGCACAGATTTTGCTACAGATACATCAGAAGCAGAAATTAACACTTGTGCCCCCTGGTGGCCAAACCATTCTTTACCAAACATTAGAAATTATATGAAAAATATTTTTCATCAGGCGTTGTATGCGATACAGGAATAATTTTTCAAGTCGGAGTTTTAGAAGCAGAAATAACGCAGAAAACGCAATTTACCTTTGCGCCCCCTAGCGGAAAGTCTATGATTTATTTGGAAATTTTAAATTTTTATGAAAACAATTTCACATCGGTAACACTATCCAACAAAGAAGGAATTTTTCAAATCGGACTCCTAGAAATAGAGATATTGACAAAGAAAAGATATGCATCTACGCCCCCTTGCGTAGAAACCGTGCATTATTTTAAGAATAAAATGTTCCTAAAAGATTTGTTGACATGAGTAGTATGGGTCCACAAACGACTTTTTTTCAATCGAAAATTTGGGAGCTCATATTTTGCTGCAAATACATCAGAAGCGGAAATAAGGACTTACGCCCCTGGTGGCCAAACCATTTTTTTTTTTACAAAAATTAGAAATTATGTGCAAACGATTTCCCATCAGCTGCCGTATTCGGTGCTGAAAGAATTTTTCAAATCGGAGATTTAGAAGCAGAGATATAGAGGAAGAACAATTTACCTTCACGCCCCCTAGCGGAAAGTCTATGAATTATTTGCAAATTTTGAAATTATACGAAAAACATGTCACACTGAAAACAACAAAGAAGGAATTTTTCAAATCGAACTCCTAGAAGTAGAGATATTGATAAAAATAAGATATACATCTACGCCCCGTGGTGGAGAAACCATGGAATATTTTAAGAACAAAATATTCCGAAAAGGTTTATCGACGTGAGTGGCATCGGTCCACGAAAAAAAGTTTTTCAATGGAGATTTTAGAAGTTCAGATTTTATGGCAAACAGATCAGAACAAAAATTAACACTTACGCAACCTGGTGGCCAAAGTATTCTTTACCAAAAATTGGAAATTTTATGCAAAAGATTTTCCATCAGAATCTGTACCCGCTGAAGAAAAAAAATTTCAAATCAGAGTTTTAGAAGAAGAGTTATCGGGGGAGACGTAATTTACTTTTACGGCCCCTTGCGGAAGATCTATGCGTAATTTGAAAAAGTAACTACATCATCTAAAATACTCGTCGGCATAAATGGAATTGAAAGATAAAATATTTTTTTCAAGCGGATGTTTAGAAGCAAATATGTGGAATAAAACGTATTTTTGAATTCGACATCATCTGCATTTACGCCCTCTAGCGGCGAAATTGCACGTCGTAAAAAAAAACGAAATGAAGGATCATCATTCGCATATTTCAAGCTTTCGAGTGCAAAAAGAATTTTTCAAATCAGACTAATAGTTGCAGAGATATCGTGTCTACAGGCGGACGGACGGACGAACCCATAACATAAGCGCGATCTTTTTTCACAACAGACAAGTTGCAAAGCATTTTGTTGCTTCAAAAATCAGGATGACAAATGCTTAATTTCCGCAAAGTCCTCCTGCAGAAAAAAAAAATATTACAAACCTACTCAGAAAAATGATAAGCTCCAACAGAAAATAAAATCACTAAATCACTCGCAGTTATGACAAAAAAACAAAATTTCATCGTCGCGGGTTTCGTTTTACGATGTACGTAAGTCGGACTGCTGAGCATTTGTGGCTCAGTGGTTAATGGTGCGAGTTACCTATTCAGCTAGCTTAAGCGTCGGGGGTTCGATCCAGACCTCAGCGGGAGGATTATCTGGGGTTAAGGGCTGAAAAGTACAAGGTCGTCGATTTTGCGGAATTTCAGTTTAAATATGGAAATGTAGTTTTTCTTAAGCAAACGGAATTGCTGTCTACGGAAAATATGTGAAAATACGGAAGTTATAAACGGACATCCAACAGAAGGGCTCATATTGGTCAGCCATGCACAGACATCCAACAGAAGGGCTCATATTGGTCAGCCATGCACAGACATCCAACAGAAGGGTTCATATTGGTCAACCATGCACAGACATCGAACAGAAGGGCTCATATTGGTCAACCATGCAGACATCCAACAGAGGGGCTCACATTGGTCAGCCATGCACAGATATCCAACAGAAGGGCTGATATTGGTCAGCCATGCACATACATCCAACAGAAGGGTTCCTTTTGGTCAGCCATGCACAGACCCAACAGAAGAGCTAATATTGCTCGGACATGCACAGACATCCAACAGAAGGGTTCATTTTGGTCAGCCATGCACAAACATCCAACAAAAGGGCTCATATTGGTCAGCCATGCACAGACATCCAACAAAAGGGCTCGTATTGGTCAGCCATGCACAGACATCCAACAGAAGGGCTCATATTGGTCAGCCATGCACAGACATCCAACAGAAGGGCTCATATTGGTCAGCCATGGACAGACATCGAACAGAAGGGCTCATATTGGTCAGCCATGGATAGACATCGAACAGAAGGGCTCATATTGGTCAACCATGCACAGATATCCAACAGAAGGGCTCATATTGGTCAGCCATGCACAGACATCCAACAGAAGGGCTCATATTTGTCAGCCATGCAAAGACATCCGACAGAAGGGCTCATATTGGTCAGCCATGCACAGACATCCAACAGAAGGGCTCATATTGGTCAGCCATGCACAGACATCCAGCAGAAGGGTTCATATTGGTCAGCCATGCACAGCCATCCCACAGAAGGGCTCAAATGTGTCAGTCATGCACAGATATCCAACAGAAGGGCTCAAATAGGTCAGCCTTGCACAGACATCCCACAGAAGGGCTCATATTGGTCAGCCATGCACAGACATCCAACAGAGGGGTACATTTTGGTCAGCCATGCACAGATATCCAACAGAAGGGCTTAAATGGGTCAGCCATGCACAGACATCCAACAGAAGGGCTCATATTGGTCAGCCATACACAGACGTCCAACAGAAGGGCTCATATTGTCAGCCATGCACAGACATCCAACAGAAGGGCTCATATTGGTCAACCATGCAAAGACATCAAACAAAAGGGGTCATATTGGTCAGCCATGCACAAACATACAACAAAAGGGCTCATATTGGTCAGCCATGCACAGACATCCAACAGAAGGGCTCATATTGGTCAGCCATGCACAAACATCCAACAGAAGGGCTCGTATTGGTCAGCAATGCACAGACATCCAACAGAAGGGCTCATATTGGTCAGCCATGCAGAGACATACAACAGAAGGGTTCATTTTGGTCAGCCGTGCACAGACATCCAACAGAAGGGCTCATATTGGTCAGCCATGCAGAGACATACAACAGAAGGGTTCATTTTGGTCAGCCATGCACAGATATCCAACAGAAGGACTTAAATGGGTCAGCCATGCACAGACATCCAACAGAATGGCCCATATTGGTCAGCCATACACAGACGTCCAACAGAAGGGCTCATATTGGTCAGCCATGCACAGACATCCAACAGAAGGGCTCATATTGGTCAGCTATGCGAGGTATTTCTGCTGCAGGCGTCGTTGACGATGGGCCTCGGTTAAAATGGGTGACAAGGACACGTACCTTGGTGGCCCAGCGTTTATTTGCGTGGTCAATTCCTGCACCGTTTCACCTCCCTTTATTAGTCGATGGAGGCAACGTTCTCCTCTGCGGTCGATGGCCTTGGGGGCTCAACCGTTATGAAGTCGGAAGGTACTCGTTTGCCAGTCAGTGGCGGTCCCCGGTGCGGGCAAGCCGGGCAAACCCCAGGGTCTTCCGCCTAGAGGGGCCCTGCACTGCCACCAATTAATTAGTCGTTTTTACCTGGCATCACCTAAAATACTGTAGTTGTATTTCACGATCAAAGACTATACTGTGCAAATTAATTTTGACAAAGTAAAAAATCGCTCTTTTTTACCTAAACTATGCATTTATATCATTCTATGCCTTGATGTATACTGATAAATACCTGTAATAGTATGAAGTATGTCCTCCTTTAGCAGAAATGACCTCTTAAATTCGTTTTGGCATTGACTCCACTAATTGAGTGCACATATTTTTGACTTCATAAACCACACTTTTATAGCATTCGTTATCATGCGTTCTTTGGTTGTACAGTCCATTTTACCTAAACGTCTCTTCAAAATATTCCACAAGTTTTCTGTGGGATTTAAGTCTGGTCAATTTCCAGGCCAATGCAGCAAATGAATTTGATTTTCCAGCTTGACCAATTTCGAATTGTGACATGGGGCCAAGTCATGTTGAAATGTCCCGTCAAAAGTTTGCAAGAATGGAACAATCCTACGTTGTGATATTTCTACCTACTTGGCTGAATTCATCATACCTTGAACAGGAACTAAACTTCCAGTGCCATTTGATGAGAAAAAACCCCAAAACATCTGTTTCAGAGGGTGTTTTACAGTTTGTTTGACATGCTCAGGTCTTAAGGGTTCACAGTTCCTTCGTCTAACGACATTTGCTTGGTAACCCTGCACAAGTAAATGAGTTTCATCACTGAAAATTACCTTTTTCCAGTCGTCAGCAGTCCATGATTTATATTTTTTGGCCCATGCTAAACGTTTTATCTTCATTTTCGCATTCAAATATTGTTTTATCGTTGGTCTTCTTGCCTTCCGGACAACTTCCAGAAGCCTACGGCGTCCAGTTGAATCACTAACATCACAACCACTAGCCAATAAATCTCTTTAGAGGTCGTTTTTTTTTTTTTTTTTTTTTTTTTTTTGGATTCATTTCACTATTTCTGATTAGATATTTATCGGTTCGTGGAGCTGTTTTTGGTTTTCTTCCACAATTACCTCTCCTTTTATGAGACGATGATACAGATGCATTGTATCGCGTAAGCAGTCTTGATGCACTTGATTTGCCTACACCAACTGCAAAAGCGATATCTCTCACTGTCATAGAAGTGTGATCCCTCAGAGCAATTATTATTTTTGCACGCTTCCTTGGGGAAATATCCATTTTTCAATACACGAAAGCAACACGTACTCACAGAGAGCAAAAACTAACATCCACCTGTCACACACGAAAGCTCACAACTGAAGCTGAAGCGCCTATTTCCTGTTTAAAACCTGTCAAACTACATTCTTACTATCAAGTTCTAACAGTCACACCACCTCACAGCTGATAAAACCGGTTTACGTGGGTATCCGACATCAACTGGCGATCACATTACAATTCTGAGAATATAATAGCTTGTCCCAATTAATTTGCACGCTATAGTACAAATAAATCAGTAATTTTAATATTTCCTCTGTCGAAAGGAGCCTTTCTAAGCTGAAGCTAATCAATACCTATCTGTGAAGAACACCATAGCCTAACACCGGCTGTGATCTCTCGCTCTTCTGTCAATAGAAAACGAGGAGGCATCTACTTTCGACTATAGTGATTTGATTGAAGACTTCAGCCATAAGAAAAGTCGCAGAATTCTTCTTTAAATCATAGATTTATCTTATAACTATACAGCTATCCTTGTTTACCCTTTCCAACCGTAGGTTGAAGAAGCGTATATGCTCCAGCTTTTTCCGTCCGTCTGTCCATCCGTCCGTCCGCACGATAACTCGCGTAAGAGTGGAACGATTTCGATGAAATTTTAGTATATGATCACCTGGGGACGAACACTATTGAAAATGGGCGAAATGGGGTCAAAGGTCAGGACATAGGAGCAGGATCCATTCCATGCCCTTATGCGTCATAACTTGAGTAAATATGGTTCGATTTCAATGACATTTACGTATGTGGTAGGGGACCACCTGGAGACGAACCCTATGGAAGACGCACTATGGCTCATCTGTCCTGGTCGGCCGCTTATATCTCCGTGTGGTCGACCTCGTCACGTGCACTCTGTGACGTGCATGGGCGGCTACATTTTGATTCCGGGGTGGTCATAATCGTTCACAATTGGTCCATCCCCATTCTGTGACGTACGAATCGTTCATAATTGGTCCTTCCCCATTCTGTGACGTACGAATCGTTCACAATTGGTCCATCCCCATTCTGTGACGTACGAATTGTTCACAATTGGTCCATCCCCATTCTGTGATGTACGAATCATTCACAATTGGTCCTTCCCCATTCTGTGACGTACGAATCGTTCACAATTGGTCCATCCCCATTCTGTGACGTACGAATCGTTCACAAGTGGTCCATCCCCATTCTGTGACGTACGATATGTTCACAATTGGTCCATCCCCATTCTGTGACGTATGAATCGTTCACAATTGGTCCATCCACATTCTGTGACGTACGAATCGTTCACAATTGGTCCATCCCCATTCTATGACGTACGAATCGTTCACAATTGGTCCATCCCCATTCTGTGACGTACGAATCGTTCACAAGTGGTCCATCCCCATTCTGTGACGTTCGAATCGTTCATAATTCATCCATCCCCATTCTGTGACGTACGAATCGTTCACAATTGGTCCATCCCCATTCTGTGACGTACGAATCGTTCACAAGTGGTCCATTCCCATTCTGTGAAGGACGAATCGTTCACAAGTATTCCATCCCCATTCTCTGACGTACGAATCGTTCACAAGTGGTCCATCCCCATTCTGTGACGTACGATATGTTCACAATTGGTCCATCCCCATTCTGTGACGTACGAATCGTTCACAATTGGTCCATCCCCATTCTGTGACGTACGAATCGTTCACAATTGGTCCATCCCCATTCTGTGACGAACGAATCGTTCACAATTGGTCCATCCCCATTCTGTGACGTACGAATCGTTCACAATTGGTCCATCTCCATTCTGGGACGAACGAATCATTCACAATTGGTCCATCCCCATTCTGTGACGTACGAATCGTTCACAATTGGTCCATCTCCATTCTGTGACGTACGAATCGTTCACAATTGGTCCATCCCCATTCTGTGACGTACGAATCGTTCACAATTGGTCCATCCCCATTCTGTGACGCACTATGGCTAATCTGTCCTGGTCGGCCCCTTTTATCTCCGTGTGGTCGACCTCGTCACGTGCACTCTGTGACGCGAATGGGCGGCTACATTGTGATTCCGGGGATGGTCATAATCGTTCACAGTTGGTCCATCCCCATTCTGTGACGCACGAATCGTTCACAAGTGGTCCATCCATATTCTGTGACGTACGAATCGCTCACAAGTGGTCCATCCCCATTCTGTGACGAACGAATCGTTCACAAGTGGTCCATCCCCATTCTGTGACGTACGAATCGTTCACAAGTGGTCCATCCCCATTCTGTGACGTACGATATGTTCACAATTGGTCCATCCAAATTCTGTGACGTACGAATCGTTCACAATTGGTCCATCCCCATTCTGTGACGTACGAATCGTTCACAATTGGTCCATCCCCATTCTGTGACGTTCGAATCGTTCATAATTCGTCCATCCCCATTCTGTGACGTACGAATCGTTCACAATTGGTCCATCCCCATTCTGTGACGTACGACTCGTTCACAAGGGGTCCATCCCCATTCTGTGAAGGACGAATCGTTCACAAGTATTCCATCCCCATTCTGTGACGTACGAATCGTTCACAAGTGGTCCATCTCCATTCTGTGACGTACGATATGTTCACAATTGGTCCATCCCCATTCTGTGACGTACGGATCGTTCACAATTGGTCCATCCCCATTCTGTGACGAACGAATCGTTCACAATTGGTCCATCCCCATTCTGTGACGTACGAATCGTTCACAATTGGTCCATCCCCATTCTGTGACGTTCGAATCGTTCATAATTCGTCCATCCCCATTCTGTGACGTACGAATCGTTCACAATTGGTCCATCCCCTTTCTGTGACGTACGAATCGTTCACAAGTGGTCCATCTCCATTCTGTGACGAACGAATCGTTCACAAGTGGTCCATCCCCATTCTGTGACGTACGAATCGTTCACAAGTGGTCCATCCCCATTTTGTGACGTACGATATGTTCACAATTGGTCCATCCCCATTCTGTGACGTATGAATCGTTCACAATTGGTCCATCCACATTCTGTGACGTACGAATCGTTCACAATTGGTCCATCCCCATTCTATGACGTACGAATCGTTCACAATTGGTCCATCCCCATTCTGTGACGTATGAATCGTTCACAATTGGTCCATCCCCATTCTGTGACGTACGAATCGTTCACAATTGGTCCATCTCCATTCTGGGACGAACGAATCGTTCACAATTGGTCCATCCCAATTCTGTGTGTGTATCGCTCATGTCTACTTTCCTTTCAACGCTCGACATGTACCACACTGTTAACAAAAATCTACTTAAAAATGAAAATCTGAACCTACCAGTTTTTTCTTAAGTACAATCGTATGGTAAACGAGTGCATGACGTGCTGAAATATAAGTAACCATACGTACTTACAAATAACTGCGATCAATAAATATAAATACGCTGAAGAGCAATTGAATTAAAGACAACTGGCGTTATGCAAATGTGGCGCTCTGGGCGGCACTGTAAACGGAAACGACATGACGTATGCAGCGATCCGACAATATGAGGAGTGATGCGACGGGAATCACTTAGAGTCGGACGCAGTGTAGGTAAGACGTAGGATCTAAGCGCATTTGATCGTGGGAAAATCGTCGGGGTCCGTCGAATGGCTCACTCCATCTCGGAAGTCTGGGATTTTCACGAGCCACTGTGTCACGAGTGCACCGTGAGTACATCGTATCCTGTAAAACCATCCACTGCAAGGGCCAACGGCCGGGGACAACAGCGTGTGGTCATCGTCGGCTAGCTCGCATTGTTACAGCGGATAGACGGGATATAGTGCAAGAAATCACTCTGCAATTTAACGCTGGTGCGCAAAAACGTGTAAGCAGCCACACCATCTAAAACGATCTCCTCGCTATGGGGTACAGAAGCCATCGTCCCACGCGGGTACCGCTACTGACCGCACATCACAGGGTGCAAAGATTAGCATGGGAGTGGGAACATCACCACTGGACCCTAGACATGTGGGAAAATGCTGCCCGCACTGATGAGTCGAGATTCACGTTGGTACATGCGGATGGCAGGATACGAGTACGGCGCAAACCACATGAGGCGATGCATCCTTCTTGCCAGCAGGGTACTCTTCAAGCTGGTGGGGGTGGCATTCCCGTCTGGGGACTGTTTACGTGGACTGAAATGGGACTCCTGGTAGGTGTGACATCGTCCCTCATAGATCAACGTTACCGGAATATCCTGGACGACAATTTGCTCCCGTTTGTGCGTCTTTAACATCCCACTGGGGAGCTCATCCTGCAACAAGACAATGCAGCTTCCGAATTGTATCCGAATTGTTGGATGAACACTCCCCCGACGTGACCTCGCTTCCTTGTCCAGCTAGGTCACCTGACCTCAATCCCATCGAGCATATCTGGAATGCCATCGAGAGAGATGTTCGAGGCTCTGACCTCCCTCCATCAAATCCTCGTGAACTGTGGGAGCTTGTTCAGGAAATAAATTAATACATCGCTCTTTCCACTTTACAGAAGCACATAGCAACCGAAAAATTGTTTTTCAGCCGCCGCCGTGGTGTAAAGTCAACGCGCTCGGCTAGTTATCGAGAGTTCCGTGATTCATTTCCACGGTGGCGACTGAAAAACAATTTTTTGGTTGCTATGTGTTTCTGGAACGTGGAAAGAGTGGTGTATTTATTTATTTACTGACGCCACGTATTTGGAGGATTTTCATCTTGTTCAGGGGTCGTGGATCCGTATGGCTTCCCAACGCTTCCGGTTTCTTGTCGAGTTCATGCCGAGACGAATCCCCGCCATCATCAGGGCGAAAGGTGGTGATACACGTTACTAGACCGGTATCTGTAATTCAATCGCTGTTCAGTGTATGTAGGAAGCACAAAAAAAGGCTACTAACTAGAATACAACAGCACCAGGACAATTCGAAGAAAAAAGACCGGAAGACAGCGCTAATTGAATTTTGTATGGATAATATTTGCAACCCTAATTTTGAGAAAGCAAAAGGGTTTTTTGATCAGCGTTCAGAGAAACTATTACGTTTTTCGGAAGCCCTTTTCATCGAGAAAATGTGGAAAGACAACTGTAATAAGATTAATCCTATTGAAGTTCCATACCCTGGACACTTATATTGGAAAATGAAACTCAAAATAAACCAAAAAATAGAAAATATAACTCAAGAATTATTAATGAAATTAGGACGTATCCACTCAGATACTATTCTGAATTAGATTCACAAGTTGATTTACAGCAAATTGTCAACGAGGCTCTTCGTTACGACGAATCAACGTGTGACATCACAAGTGACGTTGACAGGACATGACAGCCAATTATATGCATCGAGGGGTGTAAATGCCAAGGTGCTTTACTAGCATTTCTTAGAACCTCTTGATAATGGTATAGAAGATATACCGAAATGCATCGCGCGTGTCAAACAGAGCACACGAATGTATTTGTGGCGAGGTCATATGGTGTTGTCGGTGAGAGTGGGTAATGTGTTTCTTCAATTCAATATACAGGTTAACTGTTTGGACAAGAGACTAGAACACCTTCCCCAATGCAGAAAGTTTATCGGAAAGCAAAGAAACGAGGTTTTTTATAATTTAATACTTTCTTATTAACTTTCTGTTTTAACGAAAGAGACTGGTACTGATTCTGCAATAGTGTGTACAATTTCATTTACCTCACCTAGAATATGGTGCAGTTACTTCTTAAATTCACAATTTTCAGAGACTTGTATATACACAGTGTGGCAAAGAATTTTTAAGGCTGGGTCTATAAAATGAAATAGAAACAAGAAATTATATTGTGTTATGGTTTATTATTCAAAATAAGTCCCTCCGGCTTCAATACACTTGTTACAGCGATTTAATAATGATTCGAATGCCTATTCAAGTTCACTTTGCGGAATTACCACGCGTCGAAGCTGTTTGTATGGTCGAAATATCATCAAAATAACCCCCTTTTAACGTCATTTTAAGTTTTGGGAATAAAGAAAAGTCGCAGGGTGCTACATCAGGCGAATACGGTGGACGATTCAACCCACAGACGGTATTTTTCGCCAAAAATCTACGAACAAGAAGTGAGGTGTGACTGGGTGCATTATTGTACAACAAACGCCAACTGTTTTCATCCTGATATTCTGGACGAATGCGACGAATTCTGCCCATCAAACGCCTCAAAACACTTTAATAAAACTCACCAGTAATTGTTTGTCCACTTGGAACAAATTCTTTGTGGATAGTACCCTTACTATCGAAGAATGTAATGAGCATTGTTTTGATTTTCGATGGAACTTTTCTTGTTTCTTTGGCTTGTGGTGAGTTTTTTTACTTCCATTCCGCACTTTGTCGCTTTGTTTTAGGATCATATTGAAAACACCATGTTTCATCACCTGTAACAATCGATTTTAAGAAGTTTGGATAATTTTCACCGGCTGAAATGATGTCTCTGCAATGTGCACTTCTCCTTGATTTTTCTTCATTGGTTAGCGTGTGTGGAACAAATATAGCACAGACTTTTCTTTTGCCCAAATCTTCATGCAGGATGGTTCGAATCGTTTCTTTGTTGATGTTTAAAGACTCTTCCGTCATTCTTAGTGACGCACGTCGATTGTTTGCCACGAAATCACGCACTTTTCCAATGATCACAGGTGTCCTAGATGAACTTGGTCTTCCGGTATGCTTATCATCTTCTAGCGTATCTCTTCCGTCCAAAAAAAACGTTTGTGGCACAGGAAAACATTTGATCTACTTAAACAAAACTCACCGTAAACTTGTTTCATCATTTGGTACGTTTCCGAGGCACTTTTACCAAGTTTTGCGTTAAATTTAATAACAGCCCTTTGTTCCATCTTAATAATTCAACATGAAAAAAATTTTACTTCTCTAATGTACGGCCGTTTCGTTTGAGTTACTGTAACAACTGCGCAGTACTTTTGGCAGAAAGCAAGCAGATGGTTAAGGTTTATAACGCATTCGCGATTACACTGGTAGCGCCACTGTAGGCTGAAATCTAGCGCCAGTCTTACAAATTCTTTGACGCACTGTGTGTTTATTTGCAAATCATTTGCAATCGAAATAATTCTGTGTTTCATAGATTGAAAGGAAATAAAGCTCATTATTCGAAGAGTTCTATTTGCCGCTGTCGCTGATATGATACCTTTGTTTTCGTCGTAAGTGATAAGAATGTGAATAGACTTTTAAGGTATACATTTGTACCCTTCAATTTAAATACCTTCCAGCGCATTAAGTTAGCCAAATGATTTTTGGTCTTATGTTCGTTTTAGATATTACAGATTTCAAGAGAAATTGTTTAATAAATGTGTAAAGTGACAATCACTGATCACAAGTAATTTAATTATGCATAAAGTATCTTTGTGTACGTTTTTACATTAACTATATTTGTGTCAATCTCATAAATAGTACAGGGCGTCCCAAAATGATTACCCTGATTTAATCTGATTTCAACTTTATTGTGTATATACACTGGCGGAAAGTGAAAAAAGAACACCAAGAAGGAATTGGCGGACGATCATGAAATTTACATATGTTAATGGAGTCGAGTTTACGTAGGTGTGATGTTAATTTCGGGACCAACCGGTGAGCGCTTACGCTACAGCACGGCATAATATACAAATTATCGTCGGTGGTATTTAAGGAGTACGGCGAAGTGAATGTAATCAGTCGTCGGCGTACGGGCACGTGCAAAGACCCTGAAGAAGGTATAATGTCTGGACATGGAAGACGTGTACGATTTCAGCAGTTATCGGACTTCGAGCGAGGTCGTCCAGTCAGACTCCGCGAGGCCGGGTGGTCGTATCGTCTTATTGCGGAGCGAATTGGACGGGAAGTATCGGTGGTGGTACGATGGTGGCGTAGATGGTCTGAAGAACATTCCCACACGAGAAGACGTGGAACCGGGAGTCACAGACGGACTGATGAGCGGACCGATCGACGCATAAGAAGAGCGGCGTTGTCAAGCAGAACATCCACTGCGACGAAAATCCGAGCTGCCGTTGCACCTGAGGTGACTGTGCGAACAATCCGCAACCGTCTACTGGATGCAGGACTACGTGCACGTGTGTCTCTGGCATGTGCACCTCTGACTCCAGCCCACCGTCAGGAACGGCTGCAGTGGTGTCGTCAACGTCTGCACTGGAGAACGCAATGGCGATCTGTCGTGTTCAGCGATGAGAGAAAATTCTGCTTGGGAGCCTCCGATGGCCGTATGCGTGTTCGCAGACGCACAGAGGAGCGTCTCCACCATTCTTGCATCCGCCAGCGACACACACGGCCTACACTTGGTTTCCTGGTGTGGGAAGCGATCAGCTATCACTCCCGTACACAACTAGTGTTTGTACCGGGTATGTTAAACAGCACATCCTACATCAACAACATCATTCAGCCCGTTGTTGTGCCATTTGTAAGGTCGGTCCATCGTGGTGTTTTCCAGCAAGATAACGCACGCCCACACACGGCACGTGCAACGCAACATGCACTTCATGGTGTGAGACAACTTCCATGGCCACCGGATTTGTCACCAATTGAGCATGTGTGGGATTTTATGGGACAACGACTTATCCGATCTCCACGGCCAGCCACGACTTACATCCAACATTTCAAATCTGTACGACAGACTCCATGCCAGAATTGCACAGTGTGACGCAGTTCATAGCAGTTCAACCTCGTACTAACCATGTTACATGGAAATGTTATTTTTCAGTTTACCAGCAAGTACAGCTGTATTTTGCCATAATGTTTTGATCACGTTATCCTCTGTATTCCGTTATTATGCTGTATAAATTTGTTGGTATCAGACGTCTGCTTCTTCGTGTTCTTTTTTCACTTTTCACCAGTGTATTTACAAACACCAGATTCTGCACATAAACGCACATGATAATTAAGTTTTATTTGGTGCACTCGATATAGGCACCGCGAGTGGCATGCAAAATGTCTAATCTTTACTCTAATCTCCTACCGCCCATTTTGCAGCATTTGGGGAGGCTAGTCTGATTCGTTCACGCAAAATGTGCACATTTGGAACTAGTTTCGCATACACCATGTCTTTAACATATCCCCATGCAAAGAAAGAAGTCCAATGGCGTAATATCCAGTGATCTCAGTGGCCATGGGATTGGGCCGTCTCTACCAATCCATCGATTGAGAAAGTGATGGTGCAGCAGGTCTCGCACATATGTTGACCAGTGAGGAGGTGCTCCGTCTTGTTGAGAAAACATACGGAGGTGCATTTCCTGCAATTGGGGTATTGCATAGATCTCAAGCATATCCGCATACATATTACCGGTGAGAGTTCTTTCATGAAAAAAGAAAGGCCTAATAACGCTGTCATGCCGTAAAGCACACCACACATTAACCTTGGAACTGTCCCGCATGTGCTCCCAGACGGTGTGTGGGTTTTCGGAACCCCAAATTCGCACGTTATGTCTGTTTACAGCACCGCTAATGTGAAGAGTCGCTTCGTCCGAAAATGCTATCTGCTGTAAGATATGTTCATCGTCCTCCAATTTCTGAAACATGGTGTTAGCAAACTGCTCGCGTGCGTCAAAGTCCTGTGGTTTGAGTTCCTGAACAATCTGCACCTTGTACGCATACAATTTCAACCGATTTCGTAGCACCCTGTGCACTGTTCTCTTCGGTACCTTGAGCTGACGTTCAGCTTGCCGCACTGATTTTTGCGGTGATCGGGTCAAGGCTATATGAACTTTTGCAACTGTCTCTGCAGATGCTGAGGGTCGCCCAGAACTTTTACCCCTTTTCGACTGTACTTGTTTCTAAAAACTTTCGCATCCACGAATTTATCAAATTTCACATCTGGTGGTTGTTCTCCGTAACGAGTATGAAACTTTCGTTGCACCATTTTTGGCGACTTTGTCTCTGCCAGCCACACGAACACACTGAACCTTTTCTTGTGTAGAAGCCGTGTCTTCAGATTCTGCAGCAACAGCGCTCCAAGTGGCGGACGTGGGTACTAAATCTTACAGCCAGCAAAACTTTCAGAGTGCACCTACTCATCTGCAAAAGAAAATCGAAATCATTGAAATCAGTGGAAAGTTATACCATTCCGAAATCAGGGTAATCATTTTGGGACACCCTGTATACTGTCGCTTCATCACTATATTTGTCATAAAATTGTGCGGTTAATTTGCCCAGCATGTGACAACGAGTATATCTATAATATTATCCCAGATGTGCCATCGAATGATATACTCCCAGTTGGTTCTATGAATAAATGAGTATGTATGGAGTACACGTATTCCAAATTTGAAATCGAGATGCGGATGGCTTAGTGGTTAGAGATTCAGACTACTGATGGAGGGACCCCAGGCTCAAACCCAGCCTGATAGGTTTGAAACTGGGAGCTCTCCGTGGTGATGTGAATTTCTAACAATCGCTGAATATCGGACGAGCATGTTAAGTGACGGCTCTCAGGGGGGAATCCCCCGTTTACATACACTAAGTGGCCACTTTATTATGACCACCTGACAGTTTTAAGCAAATGAGCTATGGCTGCACGCTATTGCCGCCAGAGTGCGAGGCTAGTATAAAAAGGGAAAGCTTAGTGCTTGCGACAGTAGTAGAAGTGATTTTTGAGTGACGATATGGGTAAAATATGCAACAGTGCAGCAAATTACAGACCATCATAATCAAGGATCCCATGATCTGTGCACGCACTGTTCGCCGTACATTGCATCGCATGGGATATGGCAGCCGAAGGCCTGTTTGAACACCTTTGCTGTCTGCAGTTAACAAGAGAAAACGTCTCCAGTTCGCACAGGAGCACAAGGATTGGACAGTCGATAACTAGAAACAAATTATGTGGTCCGATCAATCACATTTTCAGTTGCACCATGGCAATGGCCGAATGAGAATTTGGCGGAAACAGCACGAAAGCATAGAGCCGAAATGCATTGCTACAACCCTTCAAGCTGGTGGATGCAACGTTATGGTTTGGGGAATATCTTGCTGGTATGCTTTGGGCCTTTTAAGTCGTGTTGATCAACGTCTGATTGGTACTTCATATCGAAACATCGTTGCGGACCAAGTGCGTCCTTTCATGCGGATGGTTTATCCCAATAACGATGGCTACTTTCAACAAGATAATGCGTCCTGCCATAGAGCTCGTATTGTACAGGATTGGTTTCAGGTACATGCCGGTGAGTTTACTTTGCTTAGGTGACCCCCACAATCTCCTGATCTCAACCCCATTGAGAATTTGTGCGATGAAGTTGAACGAGCCATCAGACAGCTGGATCCACAACCCTGCAATCTCACACTCCTGGAAAGTGCTATTGATCAAGCATTGTCTCAGATTCCACAAACCACCTATCAACATCTCGTTGAGTCCATGCCACAAAGAATCGACGCAGTATTAAAGGCAAAAGGTGGCCCAACGAAGTACTGAGGGGGTGGTCATAATAAAGTGGCCACTCAGTGTATAAAGGTGTTCATTCCTAAGCGCCCCCTAATTTCTCTCTGTCGTACGCTTGAATTATGGCGCCATCTAGTGTGCTTTCTCTCACTTACAAACTATCCTGTCAGAATCGCTAGATTCTCTCAAACTACTTTCAGTTTCTTTGCCCTTCCCGAAGGGGCATGGAAACTGAATGAAGTTAGCGCACATATATTTGAGATAAATGGATTTTTTGAGTATATATACACTGGCGGAAAGTGAAAAAGGAACACCAAGAAAGATTGGCAGACGATCATGAAATTTACATATGTTAATGGGATCGAGTTTACGTAGGTGTGATGTTAATTTCGGGACCAACCGGTGAGCGCTTACGCCACAGCACGGCATAATATGCAAATTATCGTCGTTGGTATTTAAGGAGTACGGCGAAGTGAATGTAATCAGTCGTCGGCGTACGGACACGTGCGAAGACCCTGAAGAAGCTGCAATGCCTGGACATGGAAGACGTGTACGATTTCAGCAGTTATCGGACTTTGAGCGAGGTCGTCTAGTCGGACTCCGCGAGGCCGGGTGGTCGTATCGTTGTATTGCGGAGCGAATTGGACGGGAAGTATGGGTGGTGGTACGATGGTGGCGTACATGGTCCGAGGAACACTCCCACACGAGAAGACGTGGAACCGGAAGTCACAGACGGACTGATGAGCGGACCGATCGACGCTAAGTGGAGCGGCGTTGTCAAGCAGAACATCCACTGCGACGCAAATCCGAGCTGCTGTTGCACCTGAGGTGACTGTGCGAACACTCCGCAACCGTCTACCGGATGCAGGACTACGTGCACGCGTGCCTCTGGCATGTGTACCTCTGACTCCAGCCCACCGTCAGGAACGGCTGCAGGGGTGTCGTCAACGTCTGCACTGGAGAACGCAATGGCGATCTGTCGTGTTCAGCGATGAGAGAAAATTCTGCTTGGGAGCCTCCGATGGCCGTATGCGTGTTCGCAGACTCACAGGGGAGCGTCTCCACCCTTCTTGCATCCGCCAACGACACACAGGGCCTACACCTGGTCTCCTGGTGTGGGGAGCGATCAGCCATCACTGCCGTACACAACCAGTGTTTGTACCGGGTACGTTAAACAACACCTCCTACATCAACAACATCATTCAGCCCGTTGTTGTGCCATTTGTAAGGTCGGCCCATCGTGGTGTTTTCCAGCAAGATAACGCACGTCCGCACACGGCACGTGCAACGCAACATGCACTTCATGGTGTGAGACAACTTCCATGGCCGCCGGATTTGTCCCCCATTGAGCACGTGTGGGATTTTATGGGACAGCGACTTATCCGGTCTCCACGGCCAGCCACGACCATCCCCGATTTACGCGTCCAGGTTGAGGATGCTTGGAACTCAATACCCCAAAATTACATCCAACATCTGTACGACAAACTCCATGCCAGAATTGCACAGTGTGAAGCAGTTCATGGCGGTTCAACCTCGTACTAACCATGTTACATGGAAATGTTATTTTTCAGTTTACCAGCAAATACAGCTGTATTTTGCCATAATGTTTTGATCACGTTATCCTCTGTATTCCGTTATTATGCTGTATAAATTTCGTTGGTATCAGACGTCTCCTTCTTGGTGTTCTTTTTTCACTTTCCGCCAGTGTATTTGAAATATACGTACTCAAAAATGAGTACATATATATTTTTAAATTAGAAATACCAGATATGCTCACAGTTGCATCCCTGTATGCAGTCAAAAATGAGTACGTGCCTTTTCCAAAAATGAAACAAAAGTACTCGGAGCTATTTTAAGTCCAGAATGTACTCAAAAACGAGTACATTTTGTTTATTTCTTAGTACCAATTTTTAACAGTGCAATTACTCAGCTCTTATTGCACGCAAAAAAAAGCTTTATAACTATTTGATCAATACCCGTAAAAAAGAAACACTTGTTTTGCGTCGTGACAATTGGCGCGGCTATCCAAAAAGAAACAATTTGTACTTGCAGGGTGTGACATTAATTGATCACTGCGTCGTGCTTCAAGTTACTACAAAGCAGCTGGCATGTAAAGCATAGTAATTTCTCCAAGCAGTAAATTTGACATAAAACTGAACCTTTGAGAGGAAAAGCGTTATAAAGTGCTCTTAAAAACTTTCGTCGTTACGAAACAAAAGTTTGAAGATAAGAGATAATGGAGAACCTGTCTCTCAAATGTTGCTCGTTGTGCCTTTTTCAGAAAGAATCAGTTGTTTTTAAGCACTTCTTTCCACCCATTCGCTGATCTGATAATTAGTTGCGACGCACATCCCCCCCCCTCTGTTTAATTACATAGGAAGTCTTCCTATGATAAAGTTTTTTTTTTTTTTTTTTTTTTTGTTTTTGCGCGTCCAATATTTTGCTATGCGGCATTGTTATAACCAGCAACCCAAAAAGCTGAGCACTTAAGCTCTATGACGGGATCAATATTCGCTGTCATATGTTCGTGACATAGAACCGGTTTTCCAATAAATTCTTGAAGCAGATGTGTTTCCCCGAACGCATTACAGGGCGTGTTTTACAGCCTTCACAAAATTTATTTTATCAAGTGAACGTGAACTGCGGCTTGTGTATTTAAAAACCGGGGGTAGATAAATTTCCCTTCCAACAGCAAAACTGTGAGAAAAATAACTATCTTTCTGACACTAGTAACAACAAATGAGAAAATTGTAATGTACGACCTGCCGGACAATTGCTAAGGACGGATGACAATAGCAACGATAGCAACGATAAAATGGAAGGCAGGAAAATGTGGAAATTAGCATAAGTGCGAAATACAGTAAGACGTGTTGTGCGTATGCAAATTTTGGATTGCCGAACTTGTTCGTGACGTCATAGTGCTGATAAGAGATATAAAGGATTTGACGCGTATTGACCATTGTTGTTCAAACGGAAAGTTGAAAGGGAAAGAATCAACTGACGAACTTGCAATTTTCAGTATGTCTTCCCGACATCACCTAGATGATTTTACGCGTGGCCGTATTATTGGCAAGATTGAAGAAGGGCGAAAAATAAAAGATGTTGCCAGGGAGTTCGACGTCAGCCACAGTGTTGTTTCAAGGCTTTGAAAATCATTTCAAACAAATGGAGAGTGTAGCAAACGTCACGGGGGAGGTCGTGTTCGCAGTACGACACCTGCAGAAGATCGGTACATAGTGCTATCAACAAAAAGACACCGGCGCAGCACAGCTAGTGAGGTAGCAAATCAGTTTATGGCTGCTACTGGCAAGCGGATCTCCCGAAAAACTGTCGCCAGACGTTTGCATGAAGGAGGACTATACGCCCGCCGTCCTGTTGTGTGCATCCCATTGTCCAGACGTCACCGCACCGTCCGTTTGCAATGGTGCCATCAACATCGCGATTGGACTGATAACGACTGGTCTGCTGTCCTCTTCTCAGATGAGAGTAGATACAGTCTATCGTCTGATTGTCGACGACAACTGATATTGCGTCTTAGTGGTACTGCATATTGTCCAGCAAACATACAGGAAAGGGACCGATATCCGACATGTAGTGTCATGGTATGGGCTGGCATCATGATCAATGGCCGTACGTCCCTCTATGTGCTTCCAACTGGGACTATGACTGGCCAACGATACATTAATGATGTTCTGCTACCTCATGTTCGCATGTTCCGTGGTGCTGTCGGTGATAGATTCATTTTCATGGACGACAACGCAACATGTCATCGAACAGTCGCTGTCCAGGAGTGTCTTGAGAGCGAGGATATTCAACGCCTCGTATGGCCAGCACGTTCTCCAGATCTGAATCCCATTGAAAATGTGTGGGATGCTTTGGGGAGGAGTCTTGCTGGTCGCCAATGCCCTCCAATAAACAAGGACACCCTCATCCGTGCACTGACAGAGGAATGGGATAAATTACCCCAACAGCTGCTTGATAATGTTGTGCAAAGCATGACACGACGTGTGGAATCTTGCATCGCCCTCCATGGTGGCCATATCCCGTATTGACATCTTACGCCGGAACGCCTGCGGACGGTAATTGCATTTTTTTTTCACGTTTACGTATTCTGCACAAAATGGCCTGTTTGTCCTTTGAACACGTTCCAAAGCCTTCTGGATTTCAAAGCACAATAAATTGTCTTTCTTGTAATGTCCTGGCATTCTGACATTATTTTACTTCACTTGGCATCCAACCACACTTACTTTTTTATGCGCTATATAGCCGTTTAGGATCCGTCCTTAGCAATTGTCCAGCAGTGTATTAGGGGTATGCAAACGTTTTCGCCGTTTCAAGGAGAAGGAACAATCAGGAAACCAGCGCGCATTTATTCGATGAAATATTGGCCGCTAGCATCAATGATCTTTTGACATTATTCAGGCAATAAATGAATGCCCCTGTGATAAAAGGACTCGGGTTTTGAGCTGAGAAACGCAGTGACGAAATTTTCCACCTCTGGAACTGTGGTGAACCGCTGTTGGGTGCAACAGATGAAAGTCTGAGGGCACAATGTCCGGGGAGTAATTCGGGTGCGGTAAAACCTCTCAGTGTAACTGTTCAAGGGTTGATTTCGTTATGGGCTGGACATACACTGAAGAGCGTTTGAATTAGAAATACCTATCTAGTAACGTGTAGCACCACCTTTCAGCCTGATGACGGCGGCGATTCGTCTCGACATGGACTCGACAAGACACCGGAAGCGTTGGGAAGCCATACGGATCCACGACCCCTCAACAAACTCCCACAGTTCACGAAGATTTGATGGAGGGGGTCATCTCTCTGGATGGCATCACAGAGCGAAGTCACGTCGGCGGAGTGTTCATCCAACGATTCGGATACAATTCCGGAGCTGCATTGTCTTGTTGCAGGATGAGGTCCCAAGTGGGATGTTGAAGACGCACAAACGGGAGCAAATGGTCGTCCAGGATATCCCGCTAACGTTGACCTGTGAGAGACGATGTCACACGTACCACGGGTCCCCTTTCAATCCACGTAAACAGTCCCCAGACGAGAATGCAACCCCCACCAGCTTGAAGAGTACCCTGCTGGCAAGAAGGATTCGTCGCTTTATGTGGTTTGCGCCGTATTCGTATCCTGCCATCCGCATGTACCAACGTGAATCTCGACTCATCAGTCCATGCAACATTTACCCACATGTCTAGGGTCCAGTGGCGATGTTCCCGCGCCCATGCGAATCTTTGCACCCTGTGATGTGCGGTCAGCAGCGGTACCCTCGTGGGACGATGGCTTCTGTACCCTATAGCGAGGAGATGGTTCTGGATGGTGTGGCTGCTTACACGTTTTTGTGCACCAGCGTTAAATTGCCGAGTGATTTCTTGCACTGAGGCCCGTCTATCCGCTGTTACTATGCGAGCTAGCCGACGATGACCCCGCTCATCCACACGCTGTTGTCCACCGCAGTTTGCCCTTGCAGGGATGATTTTACCGGATTCGATGTACTCACGGTGCACCCGTAACAGGGTGGCTCGTGAAAATCCCAGTGCCAGCACGAGTTCCGTGGTGGGGTGACCCATTCGTCGGGCCCCGACAATTTTCTCATGATCAAATGCGCTTAGATCCTGCATCTTACCCATACTGCATCCGACTATTACTGATTCCCGTCCCATCATTCCTTATATTGTCGGATTGCCGCATACATCATGTCGTTTCCGTTTACAGGGCCGCCCACAGCGCCACATTTGCATAACGCCAGCTGTCTCTAATTCAATTGCTCTTCAGTGTATGGTCTGGCATTATCATGTGACCGGATGACTGGGCGGCCTCCTTTACCTATCCATGGGCGTTTTTGCTCGATTGCGTCGTTCAGTTTCATCAACTGATCGCTATATCGCTGTGCTTCATTCGGTTTCAACCGCTTTGAAGTACAGCACTCCATGCTCATCCCACCACACGCACAACAGCGTCGTTGTCCCGTGGATGCCCTGTTTTACATCGGTCTGGCCTGGGTCGACCCACGATCGCTTGAGTACGGAGTTGTCGAAATAGACCCCTTTTTCATCCCCGATGACAAACCTTCCACAAGAAATTCTTCCCTTGAAACCTCTTCAGCAACGACCAAACCGTTGACCAATATAACGCTCCGTTAAAGTATGCGGAACCCACTTATCAATTTTCTGGATCTTCTCCAAGGTCAGTAGACGCCGTACCACCCTCGATTGAGCCCCTTTCAAACGTTTCACCAGTTGCGTGGTCGAATTTGTGGCATCCTCTTGCAACAGCGAGTCCAGCTCCTCGTCGGCGAGTTCCTGCGGTCTACCTGCACGTGGCTTGTCTTCCAAGCTTAGATTACCTTTCTTAAATCTGGCAAACCATTCTCGAAACGTTCACTCACCCATAACCGTTTCGCCATATGTCTGACATACTGAACCGTGTGCTTCACTCGCACTTTTCTTTAAATTAAACATGAATAACAAACAGTGTCGTAAATGAACTTTACCGACCGCCATGGTTGGCTTTATGTACGAACTGACAGCACGGGTCGCCGGCCGGTTAGACCCTTACAGCGCCTGCTAGCCACATTAATATCTTAAATAACTTGCTTAATTTTGCAGCACTGATTGTGCAATTCGGGCACTAATAAGCACTAATTGAGCACTAAATAGTGGCAGTGGAAACTAAAAATTTTCGATATGGGGTTCGACCTGATTGACACACTCAACGATCATCACATTTTCCTATAGCGGCCGGGTGTGAGAAAGTAAAAACCACGTACTATTTGAGTGGAACTGGAAGGGGCGTAATTTGGCATTGCATAGGGCAGAGTTTTTGAGCGGCAAGGGGCGTAATTTGGCATTGCATAGGGCAGAATTTTTGAGCGGCAAGGCGCGTCATTTTGAGCTGTAAGGTACGTCATTTTGAACTGCATGGGGTGTAATTTTGAACTGCAAGGAACGTAATTTTGAGCTGCAAGGGGCGTAATTTTGAGTTGCAAAGCGCGTAATTTTGAACTGCAAGGAACGTAATTTTGAGCTTCGTGGGACGTAATTTGGAACTGCAAGAGGCGTAATTCGGAACTACATGGGGCACAATTTGGAAATGCATGGGGCGTGATTTTGAGCTGCACGGGTCGCAATTTTGAGCTGCAAGGGGTGCAATTTTTAACGGCAAGGAGCGTAATTTTGAGTTGCATAGAGCGTGGCTTTGAACTGCAACGGGCGTAATTTGGAACTGCATAGGCGTAATTTTGAGCTGCAAGGGGCGCAATTTTGAGTTGCAAGGGGTGTAATTTTGAATGGCAATGAGCGTAATTTTGAGTTCCATGGAGCGTGGCTTTGAACTGCAACGGGCGTAATTTAGAACTACATAGGGGGTAATTTTGAGCTGCAAGGGGCGCAATTTCGAGTTGCAAAGCGCGTAATTTTAAACTGCAAGGAACGTAATTTTGAGCTTCGTGGGGCGTAATTTGGAACTACATGGAGCGTAATTCGGAACTACATGGGGCGCAATTTGGAAATGCAAGGGGCGTGATTTTGAGCTGCAAGGGGTGTAATTTTTAATGGCAAGGAGCGTAATTCTGAGTTGCATGGGGAGTAATTTTGAACTGCATTGGACGTAATTTTGTGCTGCAAGGTGCGTAACTTTGAGCTGCAAAGCGCGTAATTTTGAACTGCAAGGAACGTAATTTTGAGCTTCGTGGGGCGTAATTTGGAACTACAAGGGGCGTAATTCGGAACTACATGGGGCACAATTTGGAAATGCATGGGGCGTAATTTGGAACTGGAAGGGGTGTAATTTCAAGTCTCGCCCTCCCAGATAAGAAAAGTTGCTACTGCCCTGGCTAAGACTGTAAAACTTCATTTTAAACAAAAAGATGCTTCAGTCAATCAAAGTACACTGATAAAAATTGGTACTTAGAAATAAACAAAATGTACACGTTTATGAGTACATTCTTGGCTTATAATATAGCTCTGAGTACTTGTGTCTCATATTTTGGAAAAAGACACGTACTCATTTTTGAGTACATACAGGGAATCAATTGCGAGTATATCTGGTATTTCGAATTTGAAATATACACTATATGGACAAAAGTCACCGGATACCCCTTCAAAAGCAAATGAACTAATCCACTATGTTGTTAAGATGCGCGGTACAGCTGCAAACGGTATAAAAACAAGCCTGAAGCCGACCGCGGTCATATCGCATTGTCAGGTTGAGTGAAAATGTTGCTGAACTGACTTTGAGAAAGGAAAGATTGTTGGGTGTTATATTAGTGGGTTGTCCATAAGAGAAACGGAGAGGCGTTTAAACATACCCAAGTCAACTGTTTTGGATGTACTGAATAAGTGGAAGACACATGGCATGCCTGAAGCAGCAAAACGTACCTGCTGACCAAAGAAAATCAGTGATAGAGGACGTCGAAGTCTCAGGAGAGTCGTTACAGCTACTCGACGGACTACAGCACAAGACCTTAGTGTACAGGTGAGAAAAAAATACTGGAACCTAGGTATGTACACCTACCATTCACAGAGAACTTCATTCCATGGGTTACCATGGTCGTGCGGCTGCTCATAAGCCTTTCATCTCCACTCGGAATGTTACTCGTCGTTTAGCATGGTGTAAAGTACATTTATCGTGGACCGTAGATAAATGCAAACAGGTCCTATGGACTGATGAATCTAAATACACGATCCATCAGTCTGTTGGCCGTGTGTGGGTATGGCGGCAGCCGGGGAACGCTATTTACCACAGTGTACTGTTCCTACGGTCAACTTTGGAGCTGGCACTCTACTCGTGCGGGGGGGGGGGAGGGGTCTTTAAGCCCTGATCTTAATCCCATTAGAGCGCCGCATAAGAAGTTTGGAACCAAGTCGTACTACTAAGCAACAGTTAGCGGCAGTATTATGTACTGAATGGAAGCGCATACCTGTCGCCGTGTTCCAAAACCTTGTCGAAACCACATCTCGAAGGGTCAGTGCATGCATTAAGGCCAAAGGTGAACCGACACCGTACTAATGTATGTCAATAAATGCTATGTTGTGTTTCTCTTCTAGATGTCCGGTGACTTTTGTCAATATAGCGTATGTACTCATTTTTGAGAACATGTAATTCAAATATATGCGCTCTAACTTACTGGAAGTTAGAGCTAATCTAGCGATTCTGGCAGGATAGTTTGTAAGTGAGAGAAAGCACACTAGATGGCGCCATCGTACAAGCGTACAATTTTGCACATAGAAGGCCGAGAGATATTAGAGGGAGCTTAGGAATGAACATTTTTACTACCCAGGGGCCCTCACTTAACGTGCTCGTCCGATATTCAGCAATTGTTAGAAATCCACACCACCACGGAGAGCCCCTAGGTTTGAACCTGGGGTCCCTCCATCAATAGTCTGAATCTCTAACCACTGAGTCATCCGCGGCTCGATTTCAAGTTAGGAATACGTATACTCTATATACACTCACTTATTCATAGAATCAACTGGAAGTATATCGTTCAATGGCACATCTGGGATAATAGATATACTCGTTGTCACTAGATAGGAAAATCGACAGCACAATTTTATCACAAATATGGTGATGAAGGGACAATATACAATGCTGGACAATTGCTAAGGACGGATCATAAACGGCTATATAGCGCATAAAAAAGTAAGTGTGGTTGAATGCCAAGTGAAATAAAATAATGTCAGAATGCCAGGACATTACAAGAAAGACAATTTATTGTGCTCTGAAATCCAGAAGGTTTTTGAACGTGTTCAAGGGACAAACAGGCCATTTTGTGCAGGATACGTAAACGTGAAAAAAATGCAATTACCGTCCGCAGGCGTTCCGGCGTAAGATGTCAATACGGGATATGGCCACCATGGAGGGCGATGCAAACACGTCGTGTCATGCTTTGCACAACATTATCAAGCAGCTGTTGGGGTAATTTATCCCATTCCTCTGTCAGTGCACGGATGAGGGTGTCCTAGTTTATTGAAGGACATTGGCGACAAGCAAGACTCCTCCCCAAAGCATCCCACACATTTTCAATGGGATTCAGATCTGGAGAACGTGCTGGCCATACGAGGCGTTGAATATCCTCGCTCTCAAGACACTCCTGGACAGCGACAGTTCGATGACATGTTGCGTTGTCGTCCATGAAAATGAATCTATCACCGACAGCACCACGGAACATGCGAACATGAGGTAGCAGAACATCATTAATGTATCTTTGGCCAGTCATAGTCCCAGTTGGAAGCACATAGAGTGACGTACGGCCATTGATCATGATGCCAGCCCATACCATGACACTACGTGTCGGATATCGGTCCCTTTCCTGTATGTTTGCTGGACAATATGCAGTACCACTATCACGCCAGATCAGTTCTCGTCGACAATTAGACGATAGACTGTATCTACTCTCATCTGAGAAGAGGAGAGCAGACCAGTCGTTATCAGTCCAATTGCGGTGTTGATGGCACCATTGCAAACGGGCGGTACGGTGACGTCTGGACAATGGGATGCACACAACAGGACGGCGGGCGTATAGTCCTCCTTCATGCAAACGTCTGGCGACAGTTTTTCGGGAGCTCCGCTTGCCAGTAGCAGCCATGAACTGATTTGCTACCTCACTAGCTGTGCTGCGCCAGTGTCTTTTTGTTGATAGCACTATGTACCGATTTTCTGCAGGTGTCGTACGGCGAACACGACCTCCCCCGTGACGTTTGCTACACTCTCAATCTGTTTGAAATGATTTCCAAAGCCTTGAAACAACACTGTGGCTGACGTCGAACTCCCTGGCAACATCTGTTATTTTTCGCCCTTTTTCAATCTTGCCAATAATACGGCCACGCGTAAAATCATCTAAGTGATGTCGGGAAGACATACTGAAAATTGCAAATTCGCCAATTGATTCTTTCCCTTTCAACTTTCCGTTTGAACAACAACGGTCAATACGCGTCAAATCCTTTATATCTCTTATCAGCGCTATGACGTCACTAACAAGTTCGGCAATCCAAAATTTGCATACGCACAACACGTCTTACTGTATCCCGCACTTATGCTAATTTCCACATTTTTCTGCCTTCCATTTTATGGTTTCTATCGTTGCTATTGTCATCCGTCCTTAGCAATTGTCCGGCAGTGTATTATTTATGAGATTGACACAAATATAGTTAATGTAAAAAAGTACACAAAGGTACTTTATGCATAATTATATTACTTGTGATCAGCGACTTTGTTGTTTTGTGCCACTTTACACATTTATTAAACAATTTCTCTTGAAATCTATAATGTCTAAAATGAAGTAATACGATATTACACCCTGAAGAGCACTGGAATTAGAGATACCTGTCTAGTAACGTGTAGCACCACCTTTCGAACTGATGACGGCGGCGATTCGTCTCGGCATGGACTCGACAAGACACCGGAAGCGTTGGGAAACCATACGGATCCACGACGCCTGAACAATAAGCTCACACAGTTCACGAAGATTTGATGTAGGGGGGTCAGAGCCTCGAACATCTCTCTCGATGGCATCCCAGATGTGCTCGATGAGATTGAGGTCAGGTGACCCAGCTGGCCAAGAAAGCGAAGTCACGTCGGTGGAGTGTTCATCCAACAATTCGTATACAGTTCGGGAACTGCATTGTCTTGTTGCAGGATGAGGTCCCCAGTGGGATGTTGAAGACGCACAAACGGCAGCAAATGGTCTTCCAGGATATCCAGGTAACGTTGACCTGTGAGGGACGATGTCACACGTACCAGGGGTTTGATTTCAGTCCACGTAAACAGTTCCCAGACGGGAATGCCACCCGACCAGCTTGAAGAGTACCCTGCTGGCAAGAAGGATCCATCGCTTCATGTGGTTAGCGGCGTACTCGTATCATGCCATCCGCATGTACCAACGTGAATCTCGACTCATCAGTCCAGGCAACATTTTTCCACATGTCTAGGGTCCAGTGGCAATTTCCCGCGCATGCTAATCTTTGCACCCTGTGATGTGCGGTCAGCAGCGGTACCCTAGTGGGACGATGGCTTCTGTACCCTATAGCGAGGAGATGGTTCTGGATGGTGTGGCTGCTTACACGTTTTTGTGCACCAGCGTTAAATTTGCAAGTGACTTCTTGCACTGTGGCCCGTCTATCCGCTGTTACAATGCGAGCTAGCCGACGATGACCCCGCTCATCCACATGCTGTTGTCCACGGCAGTTGGCCCTTGCAGGGATGGTTTTACCGGATTCGATGTACTCACGGTGCACCCGTGACACAGTGACTCGTTAAAATCCCACTGGCTGCACGAATTCCGAGATAGAGTGACCCATTCGTCGGGTCCCGACAATTTGCCCACGATCAATTATTTTTCGTCTTACCCATACTTCGTCCGACTGTTACTGATTCCCTTCGGATCACTCCTTATATTGTAGGATCACTGCATACGTCATGTCGTTTTCGTTTACAGGGCTAGCCCACAACGCCACATTTGCATAACGCCAGCTGTCTCTAATTCGATTGCTTTTCAGTGTATTTATTAACACTGGTATTTGTAATAACGTATGGTTACTTATATTTGAGCACGCCATGTACTCGTTTACGATACGATTGTACTTTAAAAAACGAGTAGGTTCAGGTTCTCAATTTTAAGTACATTTTTTTAACAGTGTAGCCAATGATCCTGTACAGCACACATCAAAGAGTTCGGCAAACATCTGTCTGCATGCATCATTAGACAGCAAGCTACAGAACTCCAATTTAGATCGTTAAATCATTCCGTTAGATCCTAAATCACTGCCGCAAAATATCCGGAAGTACCTTAACAATTCAGTGACCTAAATTGAGTTACAAAGTCGCCATTTTCCGTAAACGATTAAATCAGTTGTTTGATTTATTCTGCTATCGACACTTATTAACATTTTACTCGTGAGCAACGCAATAAGACATCTAGGATAATCCAAATTATGAGTTCAAAGCGGGAAATATTGCGTTGCTCGTAACGAATAAGTTCTCAACAGGTACCATTTTAATGTGAATCTTTATCGTAAAAACAGTCACGCGAGAATTCTATTTCGGGCAGGACAACCGTGTCGCGAATGTAATTTATCGAATCATTTCCAGATAAGAATTAATCGACTTTTAATGTGAAAACGAATTAATTCTTTTTCTCTTTAATTTTCGATCCCGAAGCACATTAAGTTTGTTCGACTGGAATACAGCTTGTTCTTTTGTGTAAAGCAGAGAGGCATAATTAAATAGGAGCTCAGCAGAAATAAAGCGCTTCATTTGCCATTTCTTCTTCAATCAAATGTTGTTATCCGCCATTTGATAACAGAGAAAGTCGAAAAAACTTAACAATTATTGTTACATTAGGCATCTGTTTAATTGCTCGCTTATTTTTTAAACGTTAGAGCAGGAACTTTAATTTGAGAAAAAAAAATCCCGTTTAATCGTATTGCTTAGATTCTATTTTCTCAAATATTTCTCATCTAGTACTAGAAATTATAAATTGAACAACTAACACCTCTTTCCTATGTTATTATTCTTGAAAATCAAGTCGCTTGAATAGTGTAGATTCAATTTTACCTTGACAATGAACAAAAAAAAAAAATGGCAGGATAAGAAAAAAACAAATTAGTAAAATCATGCAATGCATTGATTATGATACGCTTTCCAACATACCAGAAATTATTACTCAAGTTATGTGGATAATGGCTGTGGAATAAATTCCGCTCCTGTGTTCTGACCTTTGACCCCATTTCCATTCATATTCAACAGAACAGGTTCAGTACACCTCAAGAATAACATACTAAAGTTTTGTCGCAGTAGAAGCAGTTTTACGCAAGTTATGAGAATAATGGCTGTGGAATAAATCTTGCTTTTGTGCAATGACCTTTGACCCCATTTCGTTGATATTCAATAGAACCGGTTCACTATACCTCCGGAACAACATGATAACGTTTTGTCGCTATCGAAACATTTTTTGGTAAGTTATGATGCACAAGGACAATAGAATGGATCCCACTTCAGTGTCCTGACCTTTCACCACATTTCGTCCATTTTCAATAGGGTTCGTCCCCAGTAGCTCCCTACCACATACCAAAATTTCATCGAAGTCGAACCATTTTTACGCAAGTTATGACGCATAAGGGCAATGGAATAAATCCGCTCTTATGCCCTGCCTGACCCCAATTTGCCAATTTTCAATAAGGTTCGTGCCCAGGTAGTTCCCTACCACATACTGAAATTTCATCGAAATCGAACCATATTTACGCATGTTATGACTCATAAAGTCAATGAAATAGATTCCGCTCTTATGGCGTGACCTTTGATCCCACTTCACCCATTTTCAATAGGGTTTGTCCCCTGGTGGTCCCCTACTATATACTGAAATTTCATCGAAATCGAACCGTATTTACGCATGTTATGACGCATAAAGGCAATGAAATGAATTCCGCTCTTATGGCGTGACCTTTGACCCCACTTCACCCATTTTCAATAGGGTTTGTCCCCTGGTGGTCCCCTAACACATACTGAAATTTCATCGAAATCGAACCATATTTACGCATGTTATGACGCATAAAGGCAATAAAATGGATTCCGCTCTTATGGCGTGACCTTTGACCCCACTTCACCCATTTTCAATAGAGTTCGTCCCCTGGTGGTCCCCTACCACATACTGAAATTTCATCGAAATCGAACTGTATTTATGCATGTTATGACGCATAAAGTCAATGAAATGAATTCCTCTCTTATGGCGTGACCTTTGATCCCACTTCACCCATTTTCAATAGGGTTCGTCCTCTAGTGGTCCCCTACCACATACTAAAATATCATCGAAATCGAACCATTTTTACGTGAGTTATCGTGCCGACAGACGGACGGACGGAAAAAGCTGGAGCATATATATTGATTTTTTTTAATCCAATTTTTGCATTGCGCATGCTGACTGAAAAGTACAGGGTGTTCCACAAAGGACTCCCTGATTTTAAAATGAAATAATTCGGAAACGGAGATCAATAGAAGAATGAAACAAGCGGCATGTTTATTTTGAAAGCCGTAAAAATCTGATACAGAAGTTTCAAAATTACTTACAAATGTTGCCGACAGGTGGCGCTGTATGCTGTAGTCGCAGTAGGGAGTCCGAGAAATAGTATATAAACCGACCTTTGCAAGCAGTAGTTGCAATCACATGACAATCGATTCAAAATGCGCACCTTTCGCAGCACAGAGATGGCGCAAACGAAGAATGAAATCTTCAGTCACCCTCTGTAGTGTGTCAACGGAAATGGACGCACATGCCTCGCCGATCAACTCTTCGAACTCGTCCAGTGTTGCAGAATTGGAAAACAGTGTCCTTTAATGTGCCCCACAAAAAGTAGTCGCAGGGGGTAAGATCGGGTGAGCATGGAGACCAATCCATGCCTGTTCCAGTAAATGTGGAATAGTTCAAAGCAATGACTCTATCCCCGACGTATTCCTCAAGAAAGGCAAAAACCTCTGGGCACGGTGTGGTCGGGGCCCCATCTTGCATAACCCACGAAGCCCCTGATACTCGAGTACCAGAAAAACACGTTGCTCCACGGAATACATGACTTCATCCACTTCCCTCAGTAGGTTAACCTCCTTTCACGTCTCGACAGCGAAACTGTCCGAAGACTGATCGCTCTGTGCTTCACAGCAATATTTATAGGACCGCACTGCGACTACAGCGTACAGCGCCACCTTTCGGCAACATTTGTAAGTAATTTTGAAACTTCTGTATCAAATTTTTACGGCTATTCAAATAAACATACCACTTGTTTTATTCTTCTATCGATCTCCGTTTCCGAGTTATTTCATTTTAAAATCATGGAGTCCTTTGTGGGACACCCTGTATCTGTCATTTCGTAAAAAAGTGTTTGCGGCCTTCTAGATTTGCAGAAAGCTTACGACAAAGTAAATAGGAGTCTTCTGTGGAAGGTACTGAATAAATATGGTATTACTGAGAATCTACTTGATAGTGTTAAACCCATGTACGATATCAGAAAGAGCATGTGTACGAGTGACTGGTGTTTTATCCAAATGTTTTCTTCTGGTGCAGGAGTCAGGCAAGGTTGTGTAATGTTTCCCTGATTATTTAATACACACTCTACTGACAAAAATCACCGAATACCCCTTCAAAAGCAAATGAACGGATCCGCTGCGTTGTTAAGATGCCCGGTGCAGCTGCAAACGGTATAAAAACAAGATTATAGCTGACTGCGATGAAATCGCACTGTGAGGTTGAGTGAAAGTGTCGCTGAACTGACTTTCAGAAAGGAAAGATTGTTGGGTGTTATATTAGTGGGTTGTCCATAAGAGAATAATACAAGCCTGCAGCTGACCGCGATCATATCGCACTGTGAGGTTGAGTGAAAATGTCGCTGAACTGACTTTGAGAAAGGAAAGATTGTTGGGTGTTATATTAGTGGGTTGTCCATAAGAAAATAATACAAGCCTGCAGCTCACGGCGATCATATCGCACTGTGAGGTTGAGTGAAAGCGTCGCTGAACTGACTTTGAGAAAGGAAAGATTGTTAGGTGTTATATTAGTGGGTTGTCCATAAGAGAATAATACAAGCCTGCAGCTGACGGCGATTATTTCGCACTTTGAGGGTGAGTGAAAAATGTCGCTGAACTGACTTTGAGAAAGGAAAGATTAGTGGGTGTTATATTAGTGGGTTGTCCATAAGAGAATAATACAAGCCTGCAGCTGACCGCGATCATATCGCACTGTGAGGTTGAGTGAAAGCGTCGCTGAACCGACTTTGAGAAAGGAAAGATTGTTGGGTGTTATATTAGTGGGTTGTCCATAAGAGAATAATACAAGCCTGCAGCTGACAGCGATCATATCGCACTTTGAGGTTGAGTGAAAGCGTCGCTGAACTGACTTTGAGAAAGGAAAGATTGTTGGGTGTTATATTAGTGGGTAGTCCATAAGAGAATAATACAAGCCTGCAGCTGACCGCGATCATATCGCACTTTGAGGTTGAGTGAAAGCGTCGCTGAACTGACTTTGAGAAAGGAAAGATTGTTGGGTGTTATATTAGTGGGTAGTCCATAAGAGAATAATACAAGCCTGCAGCTGACGGCGATCATATCGCACTGTGAGGTTGAGTGAAAGCGTCGCTGAACTGACTTTGAGAAAGAAAAGATTGTTGGGTGTTATATTAGTGGGTTGTCCATAAGAGAATAATACAAGCTTGCAGCTGACCGCGATCATATCGCACTTTGAGGTTGAGTGAAAGCGTCGCTGAACTGACTTTGAGAAAGGAAAGATTGTTGGGTGTTATATTAGTGGGTAGTCCATAAGAGAATAATACAAGCCTGCAGCTGACCGCGATCATATCGCACTTTGAGGTTGAGTGAAAGCGTCGCTGAACTGACTTTGAGAAAGGAAAGATTGTTGGGTGTTATATTAGTGGGTAGTCCATAAGAGAATAATACAAGCCTGCAGCTGACGGCGATCACATTGCACTGTGAGGTTGAGTGAAAGCGTCGCTGAACTGACTTTGAGAAAGGAAAGATTGTTGGGTGTTATATTAGTGGGTAGTCCATAAGAGAATAATACAAGCCTGCAGCTGACGGCGATCATTTCGCACTTTAAGGTTGAGTGAAAATGTCGCTGAACCGACTTTGAGAAAGGAAAGATTGTTGGGTGTTATATTAGTGGGTTGTCCATAAGAGAATGATACAAGCCTGCAGCTGACCGCGATCATATCGCACTGTGAGGTTGAGTGAAAGTGTCGCTGAACTGACTTTGAGAAAGGAAAGATTGTTGGGTGTTATATTAGTGGGTTGTCCATAAGAAAATAATACAAGCCTGCAGCTGACCGCGATCATATCGCACTGTGAGGTTGAGCGAAAGTGTCGCTGAACTGACTTTGAGAAAGGAAAGATTGTTGGGTGTTATATTAGTGGGTTGTCCGTAAGAGAATGATACAAGCCTGCAGCTGACCGCGATCATATCGCACTGTGAGGTTGAGTGAAAATGTCGCTGAACTGACTTTGAGAAAGGAAAGATTGTTGGGTGTTATATTAGTGGGTTGTCCATAAGAGAATAATACGAGCCTGCAGCTGACCGGGATCATATCGCACTGTGAGGTTGAGTGAAAATGTCGCTGAACTGACTTTGAGAAAGGAAAGATTGTTGGGTGTTATATTAGTGGGTTGTCCATAAGAGAATAATACAAGCCTGTAGCTGACCGCGATCATATTGCACTGTGAGGTTGAGTGAAAATGTTGCTGAACTGACTTTGAGAAAGGAAAGATTGTTGGGTGTTATATTAGTGGGTTGTGCATAAGAGAATAATACAAGCCGCAGCTGACAGGGATCAAATCGCACTGTGAGGTTGAGTGAAAATGTCGCTGAACTGACTTTGAGAAAGGAAAGATTGTTGGGTGTTATATTAGTGGGTTGTCTATAAGAGAATAATACAAGCCTGCAGCTGACCGCGATCATATCGCACTGTGAGGTTGAGTGAAAGCGTCGCTGAACTGACTTTGAGAAAGGAAAGATTGTTGGGTGTTATATTAGTGGGTTGTCCATAAGAGAATAATACAAGCCTGCAGCTGACAGCGATCATATCGCACTTTGAGGTTGAGTGAAAGCGTCGCTGAACTGACTTTGAGAAAGGAAAGATTGTTGGGTGTTATATTAGTGGGTAGTCCATAAGAGAATAATACAAGCCTGCAGCTGACGGCGATCATATCGCACTTTGAGGTTGAGTGAAAGCGTCGCTGAACTGACTTTGAGAAAGGAAAGATTGTTGGGTGTTATATCAGTGGGTAGTCCATAAGAGAATAATACAAGCCTGCAGCTGACCGCGATCATATCGTACTTTGAGGTTGAGTGAAAGCGTCGCTGAACTGACTTTGAGAAAGGAAAGATTGTTGGGTGTTATATTAGTGGGTAGTCCATAAGAGAATAATACAAGCCTGCAGCTGACGGCGATCATATCGCACTGTGAGGTTGAGTGAAAGCGTCGCTGAACTGACTTTGAGAAAGGAAAGATTGTTGGGTGTTATATTAGTGGGTAGTCCATCAGAGAATAATACAAGCCTGCAGCTGACGGCGATCATTTCGCACTTTGAGGTTGAGTGAAAATGTCGCTGAACCGACTTTGAGAAAGGAAAGATTGTTGGGTGTTATATTAGTGGGTTGTCCATAAGAGAATGATACAAGCCTGCAGCTGACCGCGATCATATCGCACTGTGAGGTTGAGTGAAAGTGTCGCTGAACTGACTTTGAGAAAGGAAAGATTGTTGGGTGTTATATTAGTGGGTTGTCCATAAGAAAATAATACAAGCCTGCAGCTGACGGCGATCATATCGCACTGTGAGGTTGAGTGAAAGCGTCGCTGAACTGACTTTGAGAAAGGAAAGATTGTTGAGTGTTATATTAGTGGGTTGTCCATAAGAGAATAATACAAGCCTGCAGCTTACGGCGATTATTACGCACTTTGAGGTTGAGTGAAAATGTCGCTGAACTGACTTTGGGAAAGGAAAGATTAGTGGGTGTTATATTAGTGGGTTGTCCATAAGAGAATAATACAAGCCTGCAGCTGACCGCGATCATATCGCACTGTGAGGTTGAGTGAAAGCGTCGCTGAACCGACTTTGAGAAAGGAAAGATTGTTGGGTGTTATATTAGTGGGTTGTCCATAAGAGAATAATACAAGCCTGCAGCTGACCGCGATCATATCGCACTTTGAGGTTGAGTGAAAGCGTCGCTGAACTGACTTTGAGAAAGGAAAGATTGTTGGGTGTTATATTAGTGGGTAGTCCATAAGAGAATAATACAAGCCTGCAGCTGACCGCGATCATATCGCACTTTGAGGTTGAGTGAAAGCGTCGCTGAACTGACTTTGAGAAAGGAAAGATTGTTGGGTGTTATATTAGTGGGTAGTCCATAAGAGAATAATACAAGCCTGCAGCTGACGGCGATCATATCGCACTGTGAGGTTGAGTGAAAGCGTCGCTGAACTGACTTCGAGAAAGAAAAGATTGTTGGGTGTTATATTAGTGGGTTGTCCATAAGAGAATAATACAAGCTTGCAGCTGACCGCGATCATATCGCACTTTGAGGTTGAGTGAAAGCGTCGCTGAACTGACTTTGAGAAAGGAAAGATTGTTGGGTGTTATATTAGTGGGTAGTCCATAAGAGAATAATACAAGCCTGCAGCTGACCGCGATCATATCGCACTTTGAGGTTGAGTGAAAGCGTCGCTGAACTGACTTTGAGAAAGGAAAGATTGTTGGGTGTTATATTAGTGGGTAGACCATAAGAGAATAATACAAGCCTGCAGCTGACGGCGATCACATCGCACTGTGAGGTTGAGTGAAAGCGTCGCTGAACTGACTTTGAGAAAGGAAAGATTGTTGGGTGTTATATTAGTGGGTAGTCCATAAGAGAATAATACAAGCCTGCAGCTGACGGCGATCATTTCGCACTTTGAGGTTGAGTGAAAATGTCGCTGAACCGACTTTGAGAAAGGAAAGATTGTTGGGTGTTATATTAGTGGGTTGTCCATAAGAGAATGATACAAGCCTGCAGCTGACCGCGATCATATCGCACTGTGAGGTTGAGTGAAAGTGTCGCTGAACTGACTTTGAGAAAGGAAAGATTGTTGGGTGTTATATTAGTGGGTTGTCCATAAGAAAATAATACAAGCCTGCAGCTGACCGCGATCATATCGCACTGTGAGGTTGAGCGAAAGTGTCGCTGAACTGACTTTGAGAAAGGAAAGATTGTTGGGTGTTATATTAGTGGGTTGTCCGTAAGAGAATGATACAAGCCTGCAGCTGACCGCGATCATATCGCACTGTGAGGTTGAGTGAAAATGTCGCTGAACTGACTTTGAGAAAGGAAAGATTGTTGGGTGTTATATTAGTGGGTTGTCCATAAGAGAATAATACGAGCCTGCAGCTGACCGGGATCATATCGCACTGTGAGGTTGAGTGAAAATGTCGCTGAACTGACTTTGAGAAAGGAAAGATTGTTGGGTGTTATATTAGTGGGTTGTCCATAAGAGAATAATACAAGCCTGTAGCTGACCGGGATCATATCGCACTGTGAGGCTGAGTGAAAATGTCGCTGAACTGACTTAGAGAAAGGAAAGATTGTTGGGTGTTATATTAGTGGGTTGTCCATAAGAGAATAATACAAGCCTGCAGCTGACCGCGATCATATTGCACTGTGAGGTTGAGTGAAAATGTTGCTGAACTGACTTTGAGAAAGGAAAGATTGTTGGGTGTTATATTAGTGGGTTGTCCATAAGAGAATAATACAAGCCTGCAGCTGACCGGGATCAAATCGCACTGTGAGGTTGAGTGAAAATGTCGCTGAACTGACTTTGAGAAAGGAAAGATTGTTGGGTGTCATATTAGTGGGTTGTCTATAAGAGAATAATACAAGCCTGCAGCTGACCGCGATCATATCGCACTGTGAGGTTGAGTGAAAGCGTCGCTGAACTGACTTTGAGAAAGGAAAGATTGTTGGGTGTTATATTAGTGGGTTGTCCATAAGAGAATAATACAAGCCTGCAGCTGACGGCGATCATATCGCACTTTGAGGTTGAGTGAAAGCGTCGCTGAACTGACTTTGAGAAAGGAAAGATTGTTGGGTGTTATATTAGTGGGTAGTCCATAAGAGAATAATACAAGCCTGCAGCTGACGGCGATCATTTCGCACTTTGAGGTTGAGTGAAAATGTCGCTGAACCGACTTTGAGAAAGGAAAGATTGTTGGGTGTTATATTAGTGGGTTGTCCATAAGAGAATGATACAAGCCTGCAGCTGACCACGATCATATCGCACTGTGAGGTTGAGTGAAAGTGTCGCTGAACTGACTTTGAGAATGGAAAGATTGTTGGGTGTTATATTAGTGGGTTGTCCATAAGAAAATAATACAAGCCTGCAGCAGACCGCGATCATATCGCACTGTGAGGTTGAGCGAAAGTGTCGCTGAACTGACTTTGAGAAAGGAAAGATTGTTGGGTGTTATATTAGTGGGTTGTCCGTAAGAGAATGATACAAGCGTGCAGCTGACCGCGATCATATCGCACTGTGAGGTTGAGTGAAAATGTCGCTGAACTGACTTTGAGAAAGGAAAGATTGTTGGGTGTTATATTAGTGGGTTGTCCATAAGAGAATAATACAAGCCTGCAGCTGACCGGGATCATATCGCACTGTGAGGTTGAGTGAAAATGTCGCTGAACTGACTTTGAGAAAGGAAAGATTGTTGGGTGTTATATAAGTGGGTTGTCCATAAGAAAATAATACAAGCCTGCAGCTGACCGCGATCATATCGCACTGTGAGGTTGAGCGAAAGTGTCGCTGAACTGACTTTGAGAAAGGAAAGATTGTTGGGTGTTATATTAGTGGGTTGTCCGTAAGACAATGATACAAGCCTGCAGCTGACCGCGATCATATCGCACTGTGAGGTTGAGTGAAAATGTCGCTGAACTGACTTTGAGAAAGGAAAGATTGTTGGGTGTTATATTAGTGGGTTGTCCATAAGAGAATAATACGAGCCTGCAGCTGACCGGGATCATATCGCACTGTGAGGTTGAGTGAAAATGTCGCTGAACTGACTTTGAGAAAGGAAAGATTGTTGGGTGTTATATTAGTGGGTTGTCCATAAGAGAATAATACAAGCCTGCAGCTGACCGCGATCATATTGCACTGTGAGGTTGAGTGAAAATGTTGCTGAACTGACTTTGAGAAAGGAAAGATTGTTGGGTGTTATATTAGTGGGTTGTCAATAAGAGAATAATACAAGCCTGCAGCTGACCGCGATCATATTGCACTGTGAGGTTGAGTGAAAATGTTGCTGAACTGACTTTGAGAAAGGAAAGATTGTTGGGTGTTATATTAGTGGGTTGTCCATAAGAGAATAATACAAGCCTGCAGCTGACCGGGATCAAATCGCACTGTGAGGTTGAGTGAAAATGTCGCTGAACTGACTTTGAGAAAGGAAAGATTGTTGGGTGTTATATTAGTGGGTTGTCTATAAGAGAATAATACAAGCCTGCAGCTGACCGCGATCATATCGCACTGTGAGGTTGAGTGAAAGCGTCGCTGAACTGACTTTGAGAAAGGAAAGATTGTTGGGTGTTATATTAGTGGGTTGTCCATAAGAGAATAATACAAGCCTGCAGCTGACGGCGATCATATCGCACTTTGAGGTTGAGTGAAAGCGTCGCTGAACTGACTTTGAGAAAGGAAAGATTGTTGGGTGTTATATTAGTGGGTAGTCCATAAGAGAATAATACAAGCCTGCAGCTGACGGCGATCATATCGCACTTTGAGGTTGAGTGAAAGCGTCGCTGAACTGACTTTGAGAAAGGAATGATTGTTGGGTGTTATATCAGTGGGTAGTCCATAAGAGAATAATACAAGCCTGCAGCTGACGGCGATCATATCGCACTGTGAGGTTGAGTGAAAGCGTCGCTGAACTGACTTTGAGAAAGGAAAGATTGTTGGGTGTTATATTAGTGGGTAGTCCATCAGAGAATAATACAAGCCTGCAGCTGACGGCGATCACATCGCACTGTGAGGTTGAGTGAAAGCGTCGCTGAACTGACTTTGAGAAAGGAAAGATTGTTGGGTGTTATATTAGTGGGTAGTCCATAAGAGAATAATACAAGCCTGCAGCTGACGGCGATCATTTCGCACTTTGAGGTTGAGTGAAAATGTCGCTGAACCGACTTTGAGAAAGGAAAGATTGTTGGGTGTTATATTAGTGGGTTGTCCATAAGAGAATGATACAAGCCTGCAGCTGACCGCGATCATATCGCACTGTGAGGTTGAGTGAAAGTGTCGCTGAACTGACTTTGAGAAAGGAAAGATTGTTGGGTGTTATATTAGTGGGTTGTCCATAAGAAAATAATACAAGCCTGCAGCTGACCGCGATCATATCGCACTGTGAGGTTGAGCGAAAGTGTCGCTGAACTGACTTTGAGAAAGGAAAGATTGTTGGGTGTTATATTAGTGGGTTGTCCGTAAGAGAATGATACAAGCCTGCAGCTGATCGCGATCATATCGCACTGTGAGGTTGAGTGAAAATGTCGCTGAACTGACTTTGAGAAAGGAAAGATTGTTGGGTGTTATATTAGTGGGTTGTCCATAAGAGAATAATACGAGCCTGCAGCTGACCGGGATCATATCGCACTGTGAGGTTGAGTGAAAATGTCGCTGAACTGACTTTGAGAAAGGAAAGATTGTTGGGTGTTATATTAGTGGGTTGTCCATAAGAGAATAATACAAGCCTGTAGCTGACCGGGATCATATCGCACTGTGAGGTTGAGTGAAAATGTCGCTGAACTGACTTAGAGAAAGGAAAGATTGTTGGGTGTTATATTAGTGGGTTGTCCATAAGAGAATAATACAAGCCTGCAGCTGACCGCGATCATATTGCACTGTGAGGTTGAGTGAAAATGTTGCTGAACTGACTTTGAGAAAGGAAAGATTGTTGGGTGTTATATTAGTGGGTTGTCCATAAGAGAATAATACAAGCCTGCAGCTGACCGGGATCAAATCGCACTGTGAGGTTGAGTGAAAATGTCGCTGAACTGACTTTGAGAAAGGAAAGATTGTTGGGTGTCATATTAGTGGGTTGTCTATAAGAGAATAATACAAGCCTGCAGCTGACCGCGATCATATCGCACTGTGAGGTTGAGTGAAAGCGTCGCTGAACTGACTTTGAGAAAGGAAAGATTGTTGGGTGTTATATTAGTGGGTTGTCCATAAGAGAATAATACAAGCCTGCAGCTGACGGCGATCATATCGCACTTTGAGGTTGAGTGAAAGCGTCGCTGAACTGACTTTGAGAAAGGAAAGATTGTTGGGTGTTATATTAGTGGGTAGTCCATAAGAGAATAATACAAGCCTGCAGCTGACGGCGATCATTTCGCACTTTGAGGTTGAGTGAAAATGTCGCTGAACCGACTTTGAGAAAGGAAAGATTGTTGGGTGTTATATTAGTGGGTTGTCCATAAGAGAATGATACAAGCCTGCAGCTGACCACGATCATATCGCACTGTGAGGTTGAGTGAAAGTGTCGCTGAACTGACTTTGAGAATGGAAAGATTGTTGGGTGTTATATTAGTGGGTTGTCCATAAGAAAATAATACAAGCCTGCAGCTGACCGCGATCATATCGCACTGTGAGGTTGAGCGAAAGTGTCGCTGAACTGACTTTGAGAAAGGAAAGATTGTTGGGTGTTATATTAGTGGGTTGTCCGTAAGAGAATGATACAAGCCTGCAGCTGACCGCGATCATATCGCACTGTGAGGTTGAGTGAAAATGTCGCTGAACTGACTTTGAGAAAGGAAAGATTGTTGGGTGTTATATTAGTGGGTTGTCCATAAGAGAATAATACGAGCCTGCAGCTGACCGGGATCATATCGCACTGTGAGGTTGAGTGAAAATGTCGCTGAACTGACTTTGAGAAAGGAAAGATTGTTGGGTGTTATATTAGTGGGTTGTCCATAAGAGAATAATACAAGCCTGTAGCTGACCGGGATCATATCGCACTGTGAGGTTGAGTGAAAATGTCGCTGAACTGACTTAGAGAAAGGAAAGATTGTTGGGTGTTATATTAGTGGGTTGTCCATAAGAGAATAATACAAGCCTGCAGCTGACCGCGATCATATTGCACTGTGAGGTTGAGTGAAAATGTTGCTGAACTGACTTTGAGAAAGGAAAGATTGTTGGGTGTTATATTAGTGGGTTGTCCATAAGAGAATAATACAAGCCTGCAGCTGACCGGGATCAAATCGCACTGTGAGGTTGAGTGAAAATGTCGCTGAACTGACTTTGAGAAAGGAAAGATTGTTGGGTGTCATATTAGTGGGTTGTCTATAAGAGAATAATACAAGCCTGCAGCTGACCGCGATCATATCGCACTGTGAGGTTGAGTGAAAGCGTCGCTGAACTGACTTTGAGAAAGGAAAGATTGTTGGGTGTTATATTAGTGGGTTGTCCATAAGAGAATAATACAAGCCTGCAGCTGACGGCGATCATATCGCACTTTGAGGTTGAGTGAAAGCGTCGCTGAACTGACTTTGAGAAAGGAAAGATTGTTGGGTGTTATATTAGTGGGTAGTCCATAAGAGAATAATACAAGCCTGCAGCTGACGGCGATCATATCGCACTTTGAGGTTGAGTGAAAGCGTCGCTGAACTGACTTTGAGAAAGGAATGATTGTTGGGTGTTATATCAGTGGGAAGTCCATAAGAGAATAATACAAGCCTGCAGCTGACGGCGATCATATCGCACTGTGAGGTTGAGTGAAAGCGTCGCTGAACTGACTTTGAGAAAGGAAAGATTGTTGGGTGTTATATTAGTGGGTAGTCCATCAGAGAATAATACAAGCCTGCAGCTGACGGCGATCACATCGCACTGTGAGGTTGAGTGAAAGCGTCGCTGAACTGACTTTGAGAAAGGAAAGATTGTTGGGTGTTATATTAGTGGGTAGTCCATAAGAGAATAATACAAGCCTGCAGCTGACGGCGATCATTTCGCACTTTGAGGTTGAGTGAAAATGTCGCTGAACCGACTTTGAGAAAGGAAAGATTGTTGGGTGTTATATTAGTGGGTTGTCCATAAGAGAATGATACAAGCCTGCAGCTGACCGCGATCATATCGCACTGTGAGGTTGAGTGAAAGTGTCGCTGAACTGACTTTGAGAAAGGAAAGATTGTTGGGTGTTATATTAGTGGGTTGTCCATAAGAAAATAATACAAGCCTGCAGCTGACCGCGATCATATCGCACTGTGAGGTTGAGCGAAAGTGTCGCTGAACTGACTTTGAGAAAGGAAAGATTGTTGGGTGTTATATTAGTGGGTTGTCCGTAAGAGAATGATACAAGCCTGCAGCTGATCGCGATCATATCGCACTGTGAGGTTGAGTGAAAATGTCGCTGAACTGACTTTGAGAAAGGAAAGATTGTTGGGTGTTATATTAGTGGGTTGTCCATAAGAGAATAATACGAGCCTGCAGCTGACCGGGATCATATCGCACTGTGAGGTTGAGTGAAAATGTCGCTGAACTGACTTTGAGAAAGGAAAGATTGTTGGGTGTTATATTAGTGGGTTGTCCATAAGAGAATAATACAAGCCTGTAGCTGACCGGGATCATATCGCACTGTGAGGTTGAGTGAAAATGTCGCTGAACTGACTTAGAGAAAGGAAAGATTGTTGGGTGTTATATTAGTGGGTTGTCCATAAGAGAATAATACAAGCCTGCAGCTGACCGCGATCATATTGCACTGTGAGGTTGAGTGAAAATGTTGCTGAACTGACTTTGAGAAAGGAAAGATTGTTGGGTGTTATATTAGTGGGTTGTCCATAAGAGAATAATACAAGCCTGCAGCTGACCGGGATCAAATCGCACTGTGAGGTTGAGTGAAAATGTCGCTGAACTGACTTTGAGAAAGGAAAGATTGTTGGGTGTCATATTAGTGGGTTGTCTATAAGAGAATAATACAAGCCTGCAGCTGACCGCGATCATATCGCACTGTGAGGTTGAGTGAAAGCGTCGCTGAACTGACTTTGAGAAAGGAAAGATTGTTGGGTGTTATATTAGTGGGTTGTCCATAAGAGAATAATACAAGCCTGCAGCTGACGGCGATCATATCGCACTTTGAGGTTGAGTGAAAGCGTCGCTGAACTGACTTTGAGAAAGGAAAGATTGTTGGGTGTTATATTAGTGGGTAGTCCATAAGAGAATAATACAAGCCTGCAGCTGACGGCGATCATATCGCACTTTGAGGTTGAGTGAAAGCGTCGCTGAACTGACTTTGAGAAAGGAATGATTGTTGGGTGTTATATCAGTGGGTAGTCCATAAGAGAATAATACAAGCCTGCAGCTGACGGCGATCATATCGCACTGTGAGGTTGAGTGAAAGCGTCGCTGAACTGACTTTGAGAAAGGAAAGATTGTTGGGTGTTATATTAGTGGGTAGTCCATCAGAGAATAATACAAGCCTGCAGCTGACGGCGATCACATCGCACTGTGAGGTTGAGTGAAAGCGTCGCTGAACTGACTTTGAGAAAGGAAAGATTGTTGGGTGTTATATTAGTGGGTAGTCCATAAGAGAATAATACAAGCCTGCAGCTGACGGCGATCATTTCGCACTTTGAGGTTGAGTGAAAATGTCGCTGAACCGACTTTGAGAAAGGAAAGATTGTTGGGTGTTATATTAGTGGGTTGTCCATAAGAGAATGATACAAGCCTGCAGCTGACCGCGATCATATCGCACTGTGAGGTTGAGTGAAAGTGTCGCTGAACTGACTTTGAGAAAGGAAAGATTGTTGGGTGTTATATTAGTGGGTTGTCCATAAGAAAATAATACAAGCCTGCAGCTGACCGCGATCATATCGCACTGTGAGGTTGAGCGAAAGTGTCGCTGAACTGACTTTGAGAAAGGAAAGATTGTTGGGTGTTATATTAGTGGGTTGTCCGTAAGAGAATGATACAAGCCTGCAGCTGATCGCGATCATATCGCACTGTGAGGTTGAGTGAAAATGTCGCTGAACTGACTTTGAGAAAGGAAAGATTGTTGGGTGTTATATTAGTGGGTTGTCCATAAGAGAATAATACGAGCCTGCAGCTGACCGGGATCATATCGCACTGTGAGGTTGAGTGAAAATGTCGCTGAACTGACTTTGAGAAAGGAAAGATTGTTGGGTGTTATATTAGTGGGTTGTCCATAAGAGAATAATACAAGCCTGTAGCTGACCGGGATCATATCGCACTGTGAGGTTGAGTGAAAATGTCGCTGAACTGACTTAGAGAAAGGAAAGATTGTTGGGTGTTATATTAGTGGGTTGTCCATAAGAGAATAATACAAGCCTGCAGCTGACCGCGATCATATTGCACTGTGAGGTTGAGTGAAAATGTTGCTGAACTGACTTTGAGAAAGGAAAGATTGTTGGGTGTTATATTAGTGGGTTGTCCATAAGAGAATAATACAAGCCTGCAGCTGACCGGGATCAAATCGCACTGTGAGGTTGAGTGAAAATGTCGCTGAACTGACTTTGAGAAAGGAAAGATTGTTGGGTGTCATATTAGTGGGTTGTCTATAAGAGAATAATACAAGCCTGCAGCTGACCGCGATCATATCGCACTGTGAGGTTGAGTGAAAGCGTCGCTGAACTGACTTTGAGAAAGGAAAGATTGTTGGGTGTTATATTAGTGGGTTGTCCATAAGAGAATAATACAAGCCTGCAGCTGACGGCGATCATATCGCACTTTGAGGTTGAGTGAAAGCGTCGCTGAACTGACTTTGAGAAAGGAAAGATTGTTGGGTGTTATATTAGTGGGTAGTCCATAAGAGAATAATACAAGCCTGCAGCTGACGGCGATCATTTCGCACTTTGAGGTTGAGTGAAAATGTCGCTGAACCGACTTTGAGAAAGGAAAGATTGTTGGGTGTTATATTAGTGGGTTGTCCATAAGAGAATGATACAAGCCTGCAGCTGACCACGATCATATCGCACTGTGAGGTTGAGTGAAAGTGTCGCTGAACTGACTTTGAGAATGGAAAGATTGTTGGGTGTTATATTAGTGGGTTGTCCATAAGAAAATAATACAAGCCTGCAGCTGACCGCGATCATATCGCACTGTGAGGTTGAGCGAAAGTGTCGCTGAACTGACTTTGAGAAAGGAAAGATTGTTGGGTGTTATATTAGTGGGTTGTCCGTAAGAGAATGATACAAGCCTGCAGCTGACCGCGATCATATCGCACTGTGAGGTTGAGTGAAAATGTCGCTGAACTGACTTTGAGAAAGGAAAGATTGTTGGGTGTTATATTAGTGGGTTGTCCATAAGAGAATAATACGAGCCTGCAGCTGACCGGGATCATATCGCACTGTGAGGTTGAGTGAAAATGTCGCTGAACTGACTTTGAGAAAGGAAAGATTGTTGGGTGTTATATTAGTGGGTTGTCCATAAGAGAATAATACAAGCCTGTAGCTGACCGGGATCATATCGCACTGTGAGGTTGAGTGAAAATGTCGCTGAACTGACTTAGAGAAAGGAAAGATTGTTGGGTGTTATATTAGTGGGTTGTCCATAAGAGAATAATACAAGCCTGCAGCTGACCGCGATCATATTGCACTGTGAGGTTGAGTGAAAATGTTGCTGAACTGACTTTGAGAAAGGAAAGATTGTTGGGTGTTATATTAGTGGGTTGTCCATAAGAGAATAATACAAGCCTGCAGCTGACCGGGATCAAATCGCACTGTGAGGTTGAGTGAAAATGTCGCTGAACTGACTTTGAGAAAGGAAAGATTGTTGGGTGTCATATTAGTGGGTTGTCTATAAGAGAATAATACAAGCCTGCAGCTGACCGCGATCATATCGCACTGTGAGGTTGAGTGAAAGCGTCGCTGAACTGACTTTGAGAAAGGAAAGATTGTTGGGTGTTATATTAGTGGGTTGTCCATAAGAGAATAATACAAGCCTGCAGCTGACGGCGATCATATCGCACTTTGAGGTTGAGTGAAAGCGTCGCTGAACTGACTTTGAGAAAGGAAAGATTGTTGGGTGTTATATTAGTGGGTAGTCCATAAGAGAATAATACAAGCCTGCAGCTGACGGCGATCATTTCGCACTTTGAGGTTGAGTGAAAATGTCGCTGAACCGACTTTGAGAAAGGAAAGATTGTTGGGTGTTATATTAGTGGGTTGTCCATAAGAGAATGATACAAGCCTGCAGCTGACCACGATCATATCGCACTGTGAGGTTGAGTGAAAGTGTCGCTGAACTGACTTTGAGAATGGAAAGATTGTTGGGTGTTATATTAGTGGGTTGTCCATAAGAAAATAATACAAGCCTGCAGCTGACCGCGATCATATCGCACTGTGAGGTTGAGCGAAAGTGTCGCTGAACTGACTTTGAGAAAGGAAAGATTGTTGGGTGTTATATTAGTGGGTTGTCCGTAAGAGAATGATACAAGCGTGCAGCTGACCGCGATCATATCGCACTGTGAGGTTGAGTGAAAATGTCGCTGAACTGACTTTGAGAAAGGAAAGATTGTTGGGTGTTATATTAGTGGGTTGTCCATAAGAGAATAATACAAGCCTGCAGCTGACCGGGATCATATCGCACTGTGAGGTTGAGTGAAAATGTCGCTGAACTGACTTTGAGAAAGGAAAGATTGTTGGGTGTTATATTAGTGGGTTGTCCATAAGAAAATAATACAAGCCTGCAGCTGACCGCGATCATATCGCACTGTGAGGTTGAGCGAAAGTGTCGCTGAACTGACTTTGAGAAAGGAAAGATTGTTGGGTGTTATATTAGTGGGTTGTCCGTAAGAGAATGATACAAGCCTGCAGCTGACCGCGATCATATCGCACTGTGAGGTTGAGTGAAAATGTCGCTGAACTGACTTTGAGAAAGGAAAGATTGTTGGGTGTTATATTAGTGGGTTGTCCATAAGAGAATAATACGAGCCTGCAGCTGACCGGGATCATATCGCACTGTGAGGTTGAGTGAAAATGTCGCTGAACTGACTTTGAGAAAGGAAAGATTGTTGGGTGTTATATTAGTGGGTTGTCCATAAGAGAATAATACAAGCCTGCAGCTGACCGCGATCATATTGCACTGTGAGGTTGAGTGAAAATGTTGCTGAACTGACTTTGAGAAAGGAAAGATTGTTGGGTGTTATATTAGTGGGTTGTCAATAAGAGAATAATACAAGCCTGCAGCTGACCGCGATCATATTGCACTGTGAGGTTGAGTGAAAATGTTGCTGAACTGACTTTGAGAAAGGAAAGATTGTTGGGTGTTATATTAGTGGGTTGTCCATAAGAGAATAATACAAGCCTGCAGCTGACCGGGATCAAATCGCACTGTGAGGTTGAGTGAAAATGTCGCTGAACTGACTTTGAGAAAGGAAAGATTGTTGGGTGTTATATTAGTGGGTTGTCTATAAGAGAATAATACAAGCCTGCAGCTGACCGCGATCATATCGCACTGTGAGGTTGAGTGAAAGCGTCGCTGAACTGACTTTGAGAAAGGAAAGATTGTTGGGTGTTATATTAGTGGGTTGTCCATAAGAGAATAATACAAGCCTGCAGCTGACGGCGATCATATCGCACTTTGAGGTTGAGTGAAAGCGTCGCTGAACTGACTTTGAGAAAGGAAAGATTGTTGGGTTTTATATTAGTGGGTAGTCCATAAGAGAATAATACAAGCCTGCAGCTGACGGCGATCATATCGCACTTTGAGGTTGAGTGAAAGCGTCGCTGAACTGACTTTGAGAAAGGAATGATTGTTGGGTGTTATATCAGTGGGTAGTCCATAAGAGAATAATACAAGCCTGCAGCTGACGGCGATCATATCGCACTGTGAGGTTGAGTGAAAGCGTCGCTGAACTGACTTTGAGAAAGGAAAGATTGTTGGGTGTTATATTAGTGGGTAGTCCATCAGAGAATAATACAAGCCTGCAGCTGACGGCGATCATTTCGCACTTTGAGGTTGAGTGAAAATGTCGCTGAACCGACTTTGAGAAAGGAAAGATTGTTGGGTGTTATATTAGTGGGTTGTCAATAAGAGAATAATACAAGCCTGCAGCTGACCGCGATCATATTGCACTGTGAGGTTGAGTGAAAATGTTGCTGAACTGACTTTGAGAAAGGAAAGATTGTTGGGTGTTATATTAGTGGGTTGTCCATAAGAGAATAATACAAGCCTGCAGCTGACCGGGATCAAATCGCACTGTGAGGTTGAGTAAAAATGTCGCTGAACTGACTTTGAGAAAGGAAAGATTGTTGGGTGTTATATTAGTGGGTTGTCTATAAGAGAATAATACAAGCCTGCAGCTGACCGCGATCATATCGCACTGTGAGGTTGAGTGAAAGCGTCGCTGAACTGACTTTGAGAAAGGAAAGATTGTTGGGTGTTATATTAGTGGGTTGTCCATAAGAGAATAATACAAGCCTGCAGCTGACGGCGATCATATCGCACTTTGAGGTTGAGTGAAAGCGTCGCTGAACTGACTTTGAGGAAGGAAAGATTGTTGGGTGTTATATTAGTGGGTAGTCCATAAGAGAATAATACGAGCCTGCAGCTGACCGGGATCATATCGCACTGTGAGGTTGAGTGAAAATGTCGCTGAACTGACTTTGAGAAAGGAAAGATTGTTGGGTGTTATATTAGTGGGTTGTCCATAAGAGAATAATACAAGCCTGTAGCTGACCGGGATCATATCGCACTGTGAGGTTGAGTGAAAATGTCGCTGAACTGACTTAGAGAAAGGAAAGATTGTTGGGTGTTATATTAGTGGGTTGTCCATAAGAGAATAATACAAGCCTGCAGCTGACCGCGATCATATTGCACTGTGAGGTTGAGTGAAAATGTTGCTGAACTGACTTTGAGAAAGGAAAGATTGTTGGGTGTTATATTAGTGGGTTGTCCATAAGAGAATAATACAAGCCTGCAGCTGACCGGGATCAAATCGCACTGTGAGGTTGAGTGAAAATGTCGCTGAACTGACTTTGAGAAAGGAAAGATTGTTGGGTGTCATATTAGTGGGTTGTCTATAAGAGAATAATACAAGCCTGCAGCTGACCGCGATCATATCGCACTGTGAGGTTGAGTGAAAGCGTCGCTGAACTGACTTTGAGAAAGGAAAGATTGTTGGGTGTTATATTAGTGGGTTGTCCATAAGAGAATAATACAAGCCTGCAGCTGACGGCGATCATATCGCACTTTGAGGTTGAGTGAAAGCGTCGCTGAACTGACTTTGAGAAAGGAAAGATTGTTGGGTGTTATATTAGTGGGTAGTCCATAAGAGAATAATACAAGCCTGCAGCTGACGGCGATCATTTCGCACTTTGAGGTTGAGTGAAAATGTCGCTGAACCGACTTTGAGAAAGGAAAGATTGTTGGGTGTTATATTAGTGGGTTGTCCATAAGAGAATGATACAAGCCTGCAACTGACCATGATCATATCGCACTGTGAGGTTGAGTGAAAGTGTCGCTGAACTGACTTTGAGAATGGAAAGATTGTTGGGTGTTATATTAGTGGGTTGTCCATAAGAAAATAATACAAGCCTGCAGCTGACCGCGATCATATCGCACTGTGAGGTTGAGCGAAAGTGTCGCTGAACTGACTTTGAGAAAGGAAAGATTGTTGGGTGTTATATTAGTGGGTTGTCCGTAAGAGAATGATACAAGCCTGCAGCTGACCGCGATCATATCGCACTGTGAGGTTGAGTGAAAATGTCGCTGAACTGACTTTGAGAAAGGAAAGATTGTTGGGTGTTATATTAGTGGGTTGTCCATAAGAGAATAATACGAGCCTGCAGCTGACCGGGATCATATCGCACTGTGAGGTTGAGTGAAAATGTCGCTGAACTGACTTTGAGAAAGGAAAGATTGTTGGGTGTTATATTAGTGGGTTGTCCATAAGAGAATAATACAAGCCTGTAGCTGACCGGGATCATATCGCACTGTGAGGTTGAGTGAAAATGTCGCTGAACTGACTTAGAGAAAGGAAAGATTGTTGGGTGTTATATTAGTGGGTTGTCCATAAGAGAATAATACAAGCCTGCAGCTGACCGCGATCATATTGCACTGTGAGGTTGAGTGAAAATGTTGCTGAACTGACTTTGAGAAAGGAAAGATTGTTGGGTGTTATATTAGTGGGTTGTCCATAAGAGAATAATACAAGCCTGCAGCTGACCGGGATCAAATCGCACTGTGAGGTTGAGTGAAAATGTCGCTGAACTGACTTTGAGAAAGGAAAGATTGTTGGGTGTCATATTAGTGGGTTGTCTATAAGAGAATAATACAAGCCTGCAGCTGACCGCGATCATATCGCACTGTGAGGTTGAGTGAAAGCGTCGCTGAACTGACTTTGAGAAAGGAAAGATTGTTGGGTGTTATATTAGTGGGTTGTCCATAAGAGAATAATACAAGCCTGCAGCTGACGGCGATCATATCGCACTTTGAGGTTGAGTGAAAGCGTCGCTGAACTGACTTTGAGAAAGGAAAGATTGTTGGGTGTTATATTAGTGGGTAGTCCATAAGAGAATAATACAAGCCTGCAGCTGACGGCGATCATTTCGCACTTTGAGGTTGAGTGAAAATGTCGCTGAACCGACTTTGAGAAAGGAAAGATTGTTGGGTGTTATATTAGTGGGTTGTCCATAAGAGAATGATACAAGCCTGCAGCTGACCACGATCATATCGCACTGTGAGGTTGAGTGAAAGTGTCGCTGAACTGACTTTGAGAATGGAAAGATTGTTGGGTGTTATATTAGTGGGTTGTCCATAAGAAAATAATACAAGCCTGCAGCTGACCGCGATCATATCGCACTGTGAGGTTGAGCGAAAGTGTCGCTGAACTGACTTTGAGAAAGGAAAGATTGTTGGGTGTTATATTAGTGGGTTGTCCGTAAGAGAATGATACAAGCGTGCAGCTGACCGCGATCATATCGCACTGTGAGGTTGAGTGAAAATGTCGCTGAACTGACTTTGAGAAAGGAAAGATTGTTGGGTGTTATATTAGTGGGTTGTCCATAAGAGAATAATACAAGCCTGCAGCTGACCGGGATCATATCGCACTGTGAGGTTGAGTGAAAATGTCGCTGAACTGACTTTGAGAAAGGAAAGATTGTTGGGTGTTATATTAGTGGGTTGTCCATAAGAAAATAATACAAGCCTGCAGCTGACCGCGATCATATCGCACTGTGAGGTTGAGCGAAAGTGTCGCTGAACTGACTTTGAGAAAGGAAAGATTGTTGGGTGTTATATTAGTGGGTTGTCCGTAAGAGAATGATACAAGCCTGCAGCTGACCGCGATCATATCGCACTGTGAGGTTGAGTGAAAATGTCGCTGAACTGACTTTGAGAAAGGAAAGATTGTTGGGTGTTATATTAGTGGGTTGTCCATAAGAGAATAATACGAGCCTGCAGCTGACCGGGATCATATCGCACTGTGAGGTTGAGTGAAAATGTCGCTGAACTGACTTTGAGAAAGGAAAGATTGTTGGGTGTTATATTAGTGGGTTGTCCATAAGAGAATAATACAAGCCTGCAGCTGACCGCGATCATATTGCACTGTGAGGTTGAGTGAAAATGTTGCTGAACTGACTTTGAGAAAGGAAAGATTGTTGGGTGTTATATTAGTGGGTTGTCAATAAGAGAATAATACAAGCCTGCAGCTGACCGCGATCATATTGCACTGTGAGGTTGAGTGAAAATGTTGCTGAACTGACTTTGAGAAAGGAAAGATTGTTGGGTGTTATATTAGTGGGTTGTCCATAAGAGAATAATACAAGCCTGCAGCTGACCGGGATCAAATCGCACTGTGAGGTTGAGTGAAAATGTCGCTGAACTGACTTTGAGAAAGGAAAGATTGTTGGGTGTTATATTAGTGGGTTGTCTATAAGAGAATAATACAAGCCTGCAGCTGACCGCGATCATATCGCACTGTGAGGTTGAGTGAAAGCGTCGCTGAACTGACTTTGAGAAAGGAAAGATTGTTGGGTGTTATATTAGTGGGTTGTCCATAAGAGAATAATACAAGCCTGCAGCTGACGGCGATCATATCGCACTTTGAGGTTGAGTGAAAGCGTCGCTGAACTGACTTTGAGAAAGGAAAGATTGTTGGGTTTTATATTAGTGGGTAGTCCATAAGAGAATAATACAAGCCTGCAGCTGACGGCGATCATATCGCACTTTGAGGCTGAGTGAAAGCGTCGCTGAACTGACTTTGAGAAAGGAATGATTGTTGGGTGTTATATCAGTGGGTAGTCCATAAGAGAATAATACAAGCCTGCAGCTGACGGCGATCATATCGCACTGTGAGGTTGAGTGAAAGCGTCGCTGAACTGACTTTGAGAAAGGAAAGATTGTTGGGTGTTATATTAGTGGGTAGTCCATCAGAGAATAATACAAGCCTGCAGCTGACGGCGATCATTTCGCACTTTGAGGTTGAGTGAAAATGTCGCTGAACCGACTTTGAGAAAGGAAAGATTGTTGGGTGTTATATTAGTGGGTTGTCCATAAGAGAATGATACAAGCCTGCAGCTGACCGCGATCATATCGCACTGTGAGGTTGAGTGAAAGTGTCGCTGAACTGACTTTGAGAAAGGAAAGATTGTTGGGTGTTATATTAGTGGGTTGTCCGTAAGAGAATGATACAAGCCTGCAGCTGACCGCGATCATATCGCACTGTGAGGTTGAGTGAAAATGTCGCTGAACTGACTTTGAGAAAGGAAAGATTGTTGGGTGTTAAATTAGTGGGTTGTCCATAAGAGAATAATACGAGCCTGCAGCTGACCGGGATCATATCGCACTGTGAGGTTGAGTGAAAATGTCGCTGAACTGACTTTGAGAAAGAAAAGATTGTTGGGTGTTATATTAGTGGGTTGTCCATAAGAGAATAATACAAGCCTGCAGCTGACCGCGATCATATTGCACTGTGAGGTTGAGTGAAAATGTTGCTGAACTGACTTTGAGAAAGGAAAGATTGTTGGGTGTTATATTAGTGGGTTGTCAATAAGAGAATAATACAAGCCTGCAGCTGACCGCGATCATATTGCACTGTGAGGTTGAGTGAAAATGTTGCTGAACTGACTTTGAGAAAGGAAAGATTGTTGGGTGTTATATTAGTGGGTTGTCCATAAGAGAATAATACAAGCCTGCAGCTGACCGGGATCAAATCGCACTGTGAGGTTGAGTGAAAATGTCGCTGAACTGACTTTGAGAAAGGAAAGATTGTTGGGTGTTATATTAGTGGGTTGTCTATAAGAGAATAATACAAGCCTGCAGCTGACCGCGATCATATCGCACTGTGAGGTTGAGTGAAAGCGTCGCTGAACTGACTTTGAGAAAGGAAAGATTGTTGGGTGTTATATTAGTGGGTTGTCCATAAGAGAATAATACAAGCCTGCAGCTGACGGCGATCATATCGCACTTTGAGGTTGAGTGAAAGCGTCGCTGAACTGACTTTGAGGAAGGAAAGATTGTTGGGTGTTATATTAGTGGGTAGTCCATAAGAGAATAATACAAGCCTGCAGCTGACGGCGATCATATCGCACTTTGAGGTTGAGTGAAAGCGTCGCTGAACTGACTTTGAGAAAGGAAAGATTGTTGGGTGTTATATCAGTGGGTAGTCCATAAGAGAATAATACAAGCCTGCAGCTGACCACTTTGAGGTTGAGTGAAAGCGTCGCTGAACTGACTTTGAGAAAGGAAAGATTGTTGGGTGTTATATTAGTGGGTAGTCCATAAGAGAATAATACAAGCCTGCAGCTGACGGCGATCATATCGCACTGTGAGGTTGAGTGAAAGCGTCGCTGAACTGACTTTGAGAAAGGAAAGATTGTTGGGTGTTATATTAGTGGGTAGTCCATAAGAGAATAATACAAGCCTGCAGCTGACGGCGATCATTTCGCACTTTGAGGTTGAGTGAAAATGTCGCTGAACCGACTTTGAGAAAGGAAAGATTGTTGGGTGTTATATTAGTGGGTTGTCCATAAGAGAATGATACAAGCCTGCACTTGACCGCGATCATATCGCACTGTGAGGTTGAGTGAAAATGTCGCTGAACTGAGTTTGAGAAAGGAAAGATTGTTGGTTGTTATATTAGTGGGTTGTCCATAAGAGAATAATACAAGCCTGCAGCTGACCGCGATCATATTGCACTGTGAGGTTGAGTGAAAATGTTGCTGAACTGACTTTGAGAAAGGAAAGATTGTTGGGTGTTATATTAGTGGGTTGTCCATAAGAGAATAATACAAGCCTGCAGCTGACCGCGATCATATTGCACTGTGAGGTTGAGTGAAAATGTTGCTGAACTGACTTTGAGAAAGGAAAGATTGTTGGGTGTTATATTAGTGGGTTGTCCATAAGAGAATAATACAAGCCTGCAGCTGACCGCGATCATATCGCACTGTGAGGTTGAGTGAAAGCGTCGCTGAACTGACTTTGAGAAAGGAAAGATTGTTGGGTGTTATATTAGTGGGTAGTCCATAAGATAATAATACAAGCCTGCAGCTGACGGCGATCATTTCGCCCTTTGAGGTTGAGTGAAAATGTCGCTGAAATGACTTTGAGAAAGGAAAGATTGTTGGGTGTTATATTAGTGGGTTGTCCATAAGAAAATATTACAAGCCTGCAGCTGACCGCGATCATATCGCACTGTGAGGTTGAGCGAAAGTGTCGCTGAACTGACTTTGAGAAAGGAAAGATTGTTGGGTGTTATATTAGTGGGTTGTCCGTAAGAGAATGATACAAGCCTGCAGCTGACCGCGATCATATCGCACTGTGAGGTTTAGTGAAAATGTCGCTGAACTGACTTTGAGAAAGGAAAGATTGTTGGGTGTTATATTAGTGGGTTGTCCATAAGAGAATAATACGAGCCTGCAGCTGACCGGGATCATATCGCACTGTGAGGTTGAGTGAAAATGTCGCTGAACTGACTTTGAGAAAGGAAAGATTGTTGGGTGTTATATTAGTGGGTTGTCCATAAGAGAATAATACAAGCCTGCAGCTGACCGCGATCATATTGCACTGTGAGGTTGAGTGAAAATGTTGCTGAACTGACTTTGAGAAAGGAAAGATTGTTGGGTGTTATATTAGTGGGTTGTCAATAAGAGAATAATACAAGCCTGCAGCTGACCGCGATCATATTGCACTGTGAGGTTGAGTGAAAATGTTGCTGAACTGACTTTGAGAAAGGAAAGATTGTTGGGTGTTATATTAGTGGGTTGTCCATAAGAGAATAATACAAGCCTGCAGCTGACCGTGATCAAATCGCACTGTGAGGTTGAGTGAAAATGTCGCTGAACTGACTTTGAGAAAGGAAAGATTGTTGGGTGTTATATTAGTGGGTTGTCTATAAGAGAATAATACAAGCCTGCAGCTGACCGCGATCATATCGCACTGTGAGGTTGAGTGAAAGCGTCGCTGAACTGACTTTGAGAAAGGAAAGATTGTTGGGTGTTATATTAGTGGGTTGTCCATAAGAGAATAATACAAGCCTGCAGCTGACGGCGATCATATCGCACTTTGAGGTTGAGTGAAAGCGTCGCTGAACTGACTTTGAGAAAGGAAAGATTGTTGGGTGTTATATTAGTGGGTAGTCCATAAGAGAATAATACAAGCCTGCAGCTGACGGCGATCATATCGCACTTTGAGGTTGAGTGAAAGCGTCGCTGAACTGACTTTGAGAAAGGAAAGATTGTTGGGTCTTATATCAGTGGGTAGTCCATAAGAGAATAATACAAGCCTGCAGCTGACCGCGATCATATCGCACTGTGAGGTTGAGTGAAAGCGTCGCTGAACTGACTTTGAGAAAGGAAAGATTGTTGGGTGTTATATTAGTGGGTAGTCCATAAGAGAATAATACAAGCCTGCAGCTGACGGCGATCATTTCGCACTTTGAGGTTGAGTGAAAATGTCGCTGAACCGACTTTGAGAAAGGAAAGATTGTTGGGTGTTATATTAGTGGGTTGTCCATAAGAAAATGATACAAGCCTGCAGCTGACCGCGATCATATCGCACTGTGAGGTTGAGTGAAAGTGTCGCTGAACTGACTTTGAGAATGGAAAGATTGTTGGGTGTTATATTAGTGGGTTGTCCATAAGAAAATAATACAAGCCTGCAGCTGACCGCGATCATATCGCACTGTGAGGTTGAGCGAAAGTGTCGCTGAACTGACTTAAAGAAAGGAAAGATTGCTGGGTGTTATATTAGTGGGTTGTCCGTAAGAGAATGATACAAGCGTGCAGCTGACCGCGATCATATCGCACTGTGAGGTTGAGTGAAAATGTCGCTGAACTGACTTTGAGAAAGGAAAGATTGTTGGGTGTTATATTAGTGGGTTGTCCATAAGAGAATAATACAAGCCTGCAGCTGACCGCGATCATATTGCACTGTGAGGTTGAGTGAAAATGTTGCTGAACTGACTTTGAGAAAGGAAAGATTGTTGGGTGTTATATTAGTGGGTTGTCCATAAGAGAATAATACAAGCCTGCAGCTGACCGCGATCATATTGCACTGTGAGGTTGAGTGAAAATGTTGCTGAACTGACTTTGAGAAAGGAAAGATTGTTGGGTGTTATATTAGTGGGTTGTCCATAAGAGAATAATACAAGCCTGTAGCTGACCGGGATCAAATCGCACTGTGAGGTTGAGTGAAAATGTCGCTGAACTGACTTTGAGAAAGGAAAGATTGTTGGGTGTTATATTAGTGGGTTGTCCATAAGAGAATAATACAAGCCTGCAGCTGACGGCGATCATATCGCACTGTGAGGTTGAGTGAAAGCGTCGCTGAACTGACTTTGAGAAAGGAAAGTTTGTTGGGTGTTATATTAGTGGGTTGTCCATAAGAGAATAATACAAGCCTGCAGCTGACGGCGATTATTTCGCACTTTGAGGTTGAGTGAAAATGTCGCTGAACCGACTTTGAGAAAGGAAAGATTGTTGGGTGTTATATTAGTGGGTTGTCCATAAGAGAATGATACAAGCCTGCAGCTGACCGCGATCATATCGCACTGTGAGGTTGAGTGAAAGTGTCGCTGAACTGACTTTGAGAATGGAAAGATTGTTGGGTGTTATATTAGTGGGTTGTCCATAAAAAAATAATACAAGCCTGCAGCTGACCGCGATCATATCGCACTGTGAGGTTGAGCGAAAGTGTCGCTGAACTGACTTTGAGAAAGGAAAGATTGTTGTGTGTTATATTAGTGGGTTGTCCGTAAGAGAATGATACAAGCGTGCAGCTGACCGCGATCATATCGCACTGTGAGGTTGAGTGAAAATGTCGCTGAACTGACTTTGAGAAAGGAAAGATTGTTGGGTGTTATATTAGTGGGTTGTCCATAAGAGAATAATACAAGCCTGCAGCTGACCGCGATCATATTGCACTGTGAGGTTGAGTGAAAATGTTGCTGAACTGACTTTGAGAAAGGAAAGATTGTTGGGTGTTATATTAGTGGGTTGTCCGAAAGAGAATAATACAAGCCTGCAGCTGACCGCGATCATATTGCACTGTGAGGTTGAGTGAAAATGTTGCTGAACTGACTTTGAGAAAGGAAAGATTGTTGGGTGTTATATTAGTGGGTTGTCCATAAGAGAATAATACAAGCCTGTAGCTGACCGGGATCAAATCGCACTGTGAGGTTGAGTGAAAATGTCGCTGAACTGACTTTGAGAAAGGAAAGATTGTTGGGTGTTATATTAGTGGGTTGTCCATAAGAGAATAATACAAGCCTGCAGCTGACGGCGATCATATCGCACTGTGAGGTTGAGTGAAAGCGTCGCTGAACTGACTTTGAGAAAGGAAAGTTTGTTGGGTGTTATATTAGTGGGTTGTCCATAAGAGAATAATATAAGCCTGCAGCTGACGGCGGCGAGGTTGAGTGAAAATGTCGCACTTTGAGGTTGAGTGAAAATGTCGCTGAACTGACTTTGAGAAAGGAAAGATTGTTGGGTGTTATATTAGTGGGTTGTCCATAAGAGAATAATACAAGCCTGCAGCTGACGGCGATCATATCGCACTGTGAGGTTGAGTGAAAATGTCGCTGAACCGACGTTGAGAAAGGAAAGATTGTTGGGTGTTATATTAGTGGGTTGTCCATAAGAGAATAATACAAGCCTGCAGCTGACCGCGATCATATCGCACTGTGAGGTTGAGTGAAAATGTCGCTGAACTGACTTTGAGAAAGGAAAGATTGTTGGATGTTATATTAGTGGGTTGTCCATAAGAAAATAATACAAGCCTGCAGCTGACCGCGATCATATCGCACTGTGAGGTTGAGTGAAAATGTCGCTGAACTGACTTTGAGAAAGGAAAGATTGTTGGATGTTATATTAGTGGGTTGTCCATAAGAGAATAATACAAGCCTGCAGCTGACCGCGATCATATTGCACTGTGAGGTTGAGTGAAAATGTTGCTGAACTGACTTTGAGAAAGGAAAGATTGTTGGGTGTTATATTAGTGGGTTGTCCATAAGAGAATAATACAAGCCTGCAGCTGACCGGGATCAAATCGCACTGTGAGGTTGAGTGAAAATGTCGCTGAACTGACTTTGAGAAAGGAAAGATTGTTGGGTGTTATATTAGTGGGTTGTCTATAAGAGAATAATACAAGACTGCAGCTGACCGCGATCATATCGCACTGTGAGGTTGAGTGAAAGCGTCGCTGAACTGACTTTGAGAAAGGAAAGATTGTTGGGTGTTATATTAGTGGGTTGTCCATAAGAGAATAATACAAGCCTGCAGCTGACGGCGATCATATCGCACTTTGAGGTTGAGTGAAAGCGTCGCTGAACTGACTTTGAGAAAGGAAAGATTGTTGGGTGTTATATTAGTGGGTAGTCCATATGAGAATAATACAAGCCTGCAGCTGACGGCGATCATATCGCACTTTGAGGTTGAGTGAAAGCGTCGCTGAACTGACTTTGAGAAAGGAAAGATTGTTGGGTGTTATATCAGTGGGTAGTCCATAAGAGAATAATACAAGCCTGCAGCTGACCGCGATCATATCGCACTTTGAGGTTGAGTGAAAGCGTCGCTGAACTGACTTTGAGAAAGGAAAGATTGTTGGGTGTTATATTAGTGGGTAGTCCATAAGAGAATAATACAAGCCTGCAGCTGACGGCGATCATATCGCACTGTGAGGTTGAGTGAAAGCGTCGCTGAACTGACTTTGAGAAAGGAAAGATTGTTGGGTGTTATATTAGTGGGTAGTCCATAAGAGAATAATACAAGCCTGCAGCTGACGGCGATCATTTCGCACTTTGAGGTTGAGTGAAAATGTCGCTGAACCGACTTTGAGAAAGGAAAGATTGTTGGGTGTTATATTAGTGGGTTGTCCATAAGAGAATGATACAAGTCTGCAGCTGACCGAGATCATATCGCACTGTGAGGTTGAGTGAAAGTGTCGCTGAACTGACTTTGAGAATGGAAAGATTGTTGGGTGTTATATTAGTGGGTTGTCCATAAGAAAATAATACAAGCCTGCAGCTGACCGCGATCATATCGCACTGTGAGGTTGAGCGAAAGTGTCGCTGAACTGACTTTGAGAAAGGAAAGATTGTTGGGTGTTATATTAGTGGGTTGTCCGTAAGAGAATGATACAAGCGTGCAGCTGACCGCGATCATATCGCACTGTGAGGTTGAGTGAAAATGTCGCTGAACTGACTTTGAGAAAGGAAAGATTGTTGGGTGTTATATTAGTGGGTTGTCCATAAGAGAATAATACAAGCCTGCAGCTGACCGGGATCATATCGCACTGTGAGGTTGAGTGAAAATGTCGCTGAACTGACTTTGAGAAAGGAAAGATTGTTGGGTGTTATATTAGTGGGTTGTCCATAAGAGAATAATACAAGCCTGCAGCTGACCGCGATCATATTGCATTGTGAGGTTGAGTGAAAATGTTGCTGAACTGACTTTGAGAAAGGAAAGATTGTTGGGTGTTATATTAGTGGGTTGTCCATAAGAGAATAATACAAGCCTGCAGCTGACCGCGATCATATCGCACTGTGAGGTTGAGTGAAAGCGTCGCTGAACTGACTTTGAGAAAGGAAAGATTGTTGGGTGTTATATTAGTGGGTAGTCCATAAGATAATAATACAAGCCTGCAGCTGACGGCGATCATTTCGCCCTTTGAGGTTGAGTGAAAATGTCGCTGAAATGACTTTGAGAAAGGAAAGATTGTTGGGTGTTATATTAGTGGGTTGTCCATAAGAAAATATTACAAGCCTGCAGCTGACCGCGATCATATCGCACTGTGAGGTTGAGTGAAAGCGTCGCTGAACTGACTTTGAGAAAGGAAAGATTGTTGGGTGTTATATTAGTGGGTTGTCCATAAGAGAATAATACAAGCCTGCAGCTGACGGCGATCATATCGCACTTTGAGGTTGAGTGAAAGCGTCGCTGAACTGACTTTGAGAAAGGAAAGATTGTTGGGTGTTATATTAGTGGGTAGTCCATAAGAGAATAATACAAGCCTGCAGCTGACGGCGATCATATCGCACTTTGAGGTTGAGTGAAAGCGTCCCTGAACTGACTTTGAGAAAGGAAAGATTGTTGGGTCTTATATCAGTGGGTAGTCCATAAGAGAATAATACAAGCCTGCAGCTGACCGCGATCATATCGCACTGTGAGGTTGAGTGAAAGCGTCGCTGAACTGACTTTGAGAAAGGAAAGATTGTTGGGTGTTATATTAGTGGGTAGTCCATAAGAGAATAATACAAGCCTGCAGCTGACGGCGATCATTTCGCACTTTGAGGTTGAGTGAAAATGTCGCTGAACCGACTTTGAGAAAGGAAAGATTGTTGGGTGTTATATTAGTGGGTTGTCCATAAGAAAATGATACAAGCCTGCAGCTGACCGCGATCATATCGCACTGTGAGGTTGAGTGAAAGTGTCGCTGAACTGACTTTGAGAATGGAAAGATTGTTGGGTGTTATATTAGTGGGTTGTCCATAAGAAAATAATACAAGCCTGCAGCTGACCGCGATCATATCGCACTGTGAGGTTGAGCGAAAGTGTCGCTGAACTGACTTAAAGAAAGGAAAGATTGTTGGGTGTTATATTAGTGGGTTGTCCGTAAGAGAATGATACAAGCGTGCAGCTGACCGCGATCATATCGCACTGTGAGGTTGAGTGAAAATGTCGCTGAACTGACTTTGAGAAAGGAAAGATTGTTGGGTGTTATATTAGTGGGTTGTCCATAAGAGAATAATACAAGCCTGCAGCTGACCGCGATCATATTGCACTGTGAGGTTGAGTGAAAATGTTGCTGAACTGACTTTGAGAAAGGAAAGATTGTTGGGTGTTATATTAGTGGGTTGTCCATAAGAGAATAATACAAGCCTGCAGCTGACCGCGATCATATTGCACTGTGAGGTTGAGTGAAAATGTTGCTGAACTGACTTTGAGAAAGGAAAGATTGTTGGGTGTTATATTAGTGGGTTGTCCATAAGAGAATAATACAAGCCTGTAGCTGACCGGGATCAAATCGCACTGTGAGGTTGAGTGAAAATGTCGCTGAACTGACTTTGAGAAAGGAAAGATTGTTGGGTGTTATATTAGTGGGTTGTCCATAAGAGAATAATACAAGCCTGCAGCTGACGGCGATCATATCGCACTGTGAGGTTGAGTGAAAGCGTCGCTGAACTGACTTTGAGAAAGGAAAGTTTGTTGGGTGTTATATTAGTGGGTTGTCCATAAGAGAATAATACAAGCCTGCAGCTGACGGCGATTATTTCGCACTTTGAGGTTGAGTGAAAATGTCGCTGAACCGACTTTGAGAAAGGAAAGATTGTTGGGTGTTATATTAGTGGGTTGTCCATAAGAGAATGATACAAGCCTGCAGCTGACCGCGATCATATCGCACTGTGAGGTTGAGTGAAAGTGTCGCTGAACTGACTTTGAGAATGGAAAGATTGTTGGGTGTTATATTAGTGGGTTGTCCATAAAAAAATAATACAAGCCTGCAGCTGACCGCGATCATATCGCACTGTGAGGTTGAGCGAAAGTGTCGCTGAACTGACTTTGAGAAAGGAAAGATTGTTGTGTGTTATATTAGTGGGTTGTCCGTAAGAGAATGATACAAGCGTGCAGCTGACCGCGATCATATCGCACTGTGAGGTTGAGTGAAAATGTCGCTGAACTGACTTTGAGAAAGGAAAGATTGTTGGGTGTTATATTAGTGGGTTGTCCATAAGAGAATAATACAAGCCTGCAGCTGACCGCGATCATATTGCACTGTGAGGTTGAGTGAAAATGTTGCTGAACTGACTTTGAGAAAGGAAAGATTGTTGGGTGTTATATTAGTGGGTTGTCCGAAAGAGAATAATACAAGCCTGCAGCTGACCGCGATCATATTGCACTGTGAGGTTGAGTGAAAATGTTGCTGAACTGACTTTGAGAAAGGAAAGATTGTTGGGTGTTATATTAGTGGGTTGTCCATAAGAGAATAATACAAGCCTGTAGCTGACCGGGATCAAATCGCACTGTGAGGTTGAGTGAAAATGTCGCTGAACTGACTTTGAGAAAGGAAAGATTGTTGGGTGTTATATTAGTGGGTTGTCCATTAAAGAATAATACAAGCCTGCAGCTGACGGCGATCATATCGCACTGTGAGGTTGAGTGAAAGCGTCGCTGAACTGACTTTGAGAAAGGAAAGTTTGTTGGGTGTTATATTAGTGGGTTGTCCATAAGAGAATAATACAAGCCTGCAGCTGACGGCGATTATTTCGCACTTTGAGGTTGAGTGAAAATGTCGCTGAACTGACTTTGAGAAAGGAAAGATTATTGGGTGTTATATTAGTGGGTTGTCCATAAGAGAATAATACAAGCCTGCAGCTGACCGCGATCATATCGCACTGTGAGGTTGAGTGAAAGCGTCGCTGAACTGACTTTGAGAAAGGAAAGATTGTTGGGTGTTATATTAGTGGGTAGTCCATAAGATAATAATACAAGCCTGCAGCTGACGGCGATCATTTCGCCCTTTGAGGTTCAGTGAAAATGTCGCTGAACCGACGTTGAGAAAGGAAAGATTGTTGGGTGTTATATTAGTGGGTTGTCCATAAGAGAATAATACAAGCCTGCAGCTGACCGCGATCATATCGCACTGTGAGGTTGAGTGAAAATGTCGCTGAACTGACTTTGAGAAAGGAAAGATTGTTGGATGTTATATTAGTGGGTTGTCCATAAGAAAATAATACAAGCCTGCAGCTGACCGCGATCATATCGCACTGTGAGGTTGAGTGAAAATGTCGCTGAACTGACTTTGAGAAAGGAAAGATTGTTGGATGTTATATTAGTGGGTTGTCCATAAGAGAATAATACAAGCCTGCAGCTGACCGCGATCATATTGCACTGTGAGGTTGAGTGAAAATGTTGCTGAACTGACTTTGAGAAAGGAAAGATTGTTGGGTGTTATATTAGTGGGTTGTCCATAAGAGAATAATACAAGCCTGCAGCTGACCGGGATCAAATCGCACTGTGAGGTTGAGTGAAAATGTCGCTGAACTGACTTTGAGAAAGGAAAGATTGTTGGGTGTTATATTAGTGGGTAGTCCATAAGAGAATAATACAAGCCTGCAGCTGACGGCGATCATTTCGCACTTTGAGGTTGAGTGAAAATGTCGCTGAACCGACTTTGAGAAAGGAAAGATTGTTGGGTGTTATATTAGTGGGTTGTCCATAAGAGAATGATACAAGTCTGCAGCTGACCGAGATCATATCGCACTGTGAGGTTGAGTGAAAGTGTCGCTGAACTGACTTTGAGAATGGAAAGATTGTTGGGTGTTATATTAGTGGGTTGTCCATAAGAAAATAATACAAGCCTGCAGCTGACCGCGATCATATCGCACTGTGAGGTTGAGCGAAAGTGTCGCTGAACTGACTTTGAGAAAGGAAAGATTGTTGGGTGTTATATTAGTGGGTTGTCCGTAAGAGAATGATACAAGCGTGCAGCTGACCGCGATCATATCGCACTGTGAGGTTGAGTGAAAATGTCGCTGAACTGACTTTGAGAAAGGAAAGATTGTCGGGTGTTATATTAGTGGGTTGTCCATAAGAGAATAATACAAGCCTGCAGCTGACCGGGATCATATCGCACTGTGAGGTTGAGTGAAAATGTCGCTGAACTGACTTTGAGAAAGGAAAGATTGTTGGGTGTTATATTAGTGGGTTGTCCATAAGAGAATAATACAAGCCTGCAGCTGACCGCGATCATATTGCATTGTGAGGTTGAGTGAAAATGTTGCTGAACTGACTTTGAGAAAGGAAAGATTGTTGGGTGTTATATTAGTGGGTTGTCCATAAGAGAATAATACAAGCCTGCAGCTGACCGCGATCATATCGCACTGTGAGGTTGAGTGAAAGCGTCGCTGAACTGACTTTGAGAAAGGAAAGATTGTTGGGTGTTATATTAGTGGGTAGTCCATAAGATAATAATACAAGCCTGCAGCTGACGGCGATCATTTCGCCCTTTGAGGTTGAGTGGAAATGTCGCTGAAATGACTTTGAGAAAGGAAAGATTGTTGGGTGTTATATTAGTGGGTTGTCCATAAGAAAATATTACAAGCCTGCAGCTGACCGCGATCATATCGCACTGTAAGGTTGAGCGAAAGTGTCGCTGAACTGACTTTGAGAAAGGAAAGATTGTTGGGTGTTATATTAGTGGGTTGTCCGTAAGAGAATGATACAAGCCTGCAGCTGACCGCGATCATATCGCACTGTGAGGTTTAGTGAAAATGTCGCTGAACTGACTTTGAGAAAGGAAAGATTGTTGGGTGTTATATTAGTGGGTTGTCCATAAGAGAATAATACGAGCCTGCAGCTGACCGGGATCATATCGCACTGTGAGGTTGAGTGAAAATGTCGCTGAACTGACTTTGAGAAAGGAAAGATTGTTGGGTGTTATATTAGTGGGTTGTCCATAAGAGAATAATACAAGCCTGCAGCTGACCGCGATCATATTGCACTGTGAGGTTGAGTGAAAATGTTGCTGAACTGACTTTGAGAAAGGAAAGATTGTTGGGTGTTATATTAGTGGGTTGTCAATAAGAGAATAATACAAGCCTGCAGCTGACCGCGATCATATTGCACTGTGAGGTTGAGTGAAAATGTTGCTGAACTGACTTTGAGAAAGGAAAGATTGTTGGGTGTTATATTAGTGGGTTGTCCATAAGAGAATAATACAAGCCTGCAGCTGACCGTGATCAAATCGCACTGTGAGGTTGAGTGAAAATGTCGCTGAACTGACTTTGAGAAAGGAAAGATTGTTGGGTGTTATATTAGTGGGTTGTCTATAAGAGAATAATACAAGCCTGCAGCTGACCGCGATCATATCGCACTGTGAGGTTGAGTGAAAGCGTCGCTGAACTGACTTTGAGAAAGGAAAGATTGTTGGGTGTTATATTAGTGGGTTGTCCATAAGAGAATAATACAAGCCTGCAGCTGACGGCGATCATATCGCACTTTGAGGTTGAGTGAAAGCGTCGCTGAACTGACTTTGAGAAAGGAAAGATTGTTGGGTGTTATATTAGTGGGTAGTCCATAAGAGAATAATACAAGCCTGCAGCTGACGGCGATCATATCGCACTTTGAGGTTGAGTGAAAGCGTCCCTGAACTGACTTTGAGAAAGGAAAGATTGTTGGGTCTTATATCAGTGGGTAGTCCATAAGAGAATAATACAAGCCTGCAGCTGACCGCGATCATATCGCACTGTGAGGTTGAGTGAAAGCGTCGCTGAACTGACTTTGAGAAAGGAAAGATTGTTGGGTGTTATATTAGTGGGTAGTCCATAAGAGAATAATACAAGCCTGCAGCTGACGGCGATCATTTCGCACTTTGAGGTTGAGTGAAAATGTCGCTGAACCGACTTTGAGAAAGGAAAGATTGTTGGGTGTTATATTAGTGGGTTGTCCATAAGAAAATGATACAAGCCTGCAGCTGACCGCGATCATATCGCACTGTGAGGTTGAGTGAAAGTGTCGCTGAACTGACTTTGAGAATGGAAAGATTGTTGGGTGTTATATTAGTGGGTTGTCCATAAGAAAATAATACAAGCCTGCAGCTGACCGCGATCATATCGCACTGTGAGGTTGAGCGAAAGTGTCGCTGAACTGACTTAAAGAAAGGAAAGATTGTTGGGTGTTATATTAGTGGGTTGTCCGTAAGAGAATGATACAAGCGTGCAGCTGACCGCGATCATATCGCACTGTGAGGTTGAGTGAAAATGTCGCTGAACTGACTTTGAGAAAGGAAAGATTGTTGGGTGTTATATTAGTGGGTTGTCCATAAGAGAATAATACAAGCCTGCAGCTGACCGCGATCATATTGCACTGTGAGGTTGAGTGAAAATGTTGCTGAACTGACTTTGAGAAAGGAAAGATTGTTGGGTGTTATATTAGTGGGTTGTCCATAAGAGAATAATACAAGCCTGCAGCTGACCGCGATCATATTGCACTGTGAGGTTGAGTGAAAATGTTGCTGAACTGACTTTGAGAAAGGAAAGATTGTTGGGTGTTATATTAGTGGGTTGTCCATAAGAGAATAATACAAGCCTGTAGCTGACCGGGATCAAATCGCACTGTGAGGTTGAGTGAAAATGTCGCTGAACTGACTTTGAGAAAGGAAAGATTGTTGGGTGTTATATTAGTGGGTTGTCCATAAGAGAATAATACAAGCTCTGCAGCTGACGGCGATCATATCGCACTGTGAGGTTGAGTGAAAGCGTCGCTGAACTGACTTTGAGAAAGGAAAGTTTGTTGGGTGTTATATTAGTGGGTTGTCCATAAGAGAATAATACAAGCCTGCAGCTGACGGCGATTATTTCGCACTTTGAGGTTGAGTGAAAATGTCGCTGAACCGACTTTGAGAAAGGAAAGATTGTTGGGTGTTATATTAGTGGGTTGTCCATAAGAGAATGATACAAGCCTGCAGCTGACCGCGATCATATCGCACTGTGAGGTTGAGTGAAAGTGTCGCTGAACTGACTTTGAGAATGGAAAGATTGTTGGGTGTTATATTAGTGGGTTGTCCATAAAAAAATAATACAAGCCTGCAGCTGACCGCGATCATATCGCACTGTGAGGTTGAGCGAAAGTGTCGCTGAACTGACTTTGAGAAAGGAAAGATTGTTGTGTGTTATATTAGTGGGTTGTCCGTAAGAGAATGATACAAGCGTGCAGCTGACCGCGATCATATCGCACTGTGAGGTTGAGTGAAAATGTCGCTGAACTGACTTTCAGAAAGGAAAGATTGTTGGGTGTTATATTAGTGGGTTGTCCATAAGAGAATAATACAAGCCTGCAGCTGACCGCGATCATATTGCACTGTGAGGTTGAGTGAAAATGTTGCTGAACTGACTTTGAGAAAGGAAAGATTGTTGGGTGTTATATTAGTGGGTTGTCCGAAAGAGAATAATACAAGCCTGCAGCTGACCGCGATCATATTGCACTGTGAGGTTGAGTGAAAATGTTGCTGAACTGACTTTGAGAAAGGAAAGATTGTTGGGTGTTATATTAGTGGGTTGTCCATAAGAGAATAATACAAGCCTGTAGCTGACCGGGATCAAATCGCACTGTGAGGTTGAGTGAAAATGTCGCTGAACTGACTTTGAGAAAGGAAAGATTGTTGGGTGTTATATTAGTGGGTTGTCCATAAGAGAATAATACAAGCCTGCAGCTGACGGCGATCATATCGCACTGTGAGGTTGAGTGAAAGCGTCGCTGAACTGACTTTGAGAAAGGAAAGTTTGTTGGGTGTTATATTAGTGGGTTGTCCATAAGAGAATAATACAAGCCTGCAGCTGACGGCGATTATTTCGCACTTTGAGGTTGAGTGAAAATGTCGCTGAACTGACTTTGAGAAAGGAAAGATTATTGGGTGTTATATTAGTGGGTTGTCCATAAGAGAATAATACAAGCCTGCAGCTGACCGCGATCATATCGCACTGTGAGGTTGAGTGAAAGCGTCGCTGAACTGACTTTGAGAAAGGAAAGATTGTTGGGTGTTATATTAGTGGGTAGTCCATAAGATAATAATACAAGCCTGCAGCTGACGGCGATCATTTCGCCCTTTGAGGTTGAGTGAAAATGTCGCTGAACCGACGTTGAGAAAGGAAAGATTGTTGGGTGTTATATTAGTGGGTTGTCCATAAGAGAATAATACAAGCCTGCAGCTGACCGCGATCATATCGCACTGTGAGGTTGAGTGAAAATGTCGCTGAACTGACTTTGAGAAAGGAAAGATTGTTGGATGTTATATTAGTGGGTTGTCCATAAGAAAATAATACAAGCCTGCAGCTGACCGCGATCATATCGCACTGTGAGGTTGAGTGAAAATGTCGCTGAACTGACTTTGAGAAAGGAAAGATTGTTGGATGTTATATTAGTGGGTTGTCCATAAGAGAATAATACAAGCCTGCAGCTGACCGCGATCATATTGCACTGTGAGGTTGAGTGAAAATGTTGCTGAACTGACTTTGAGAAAGGAAAGATTGTTGGGTGTTATATTAGTGGGTTGTCCATAAGAGAATAATACAAGCCTGCAGCTGACCGGGATCAAATCGCACTGTGAGGTTGAGTGAAAATGTCGCTGAACTGACTTTGAGAAAGGAAAGATTGTTGGGTGTTATATTAGTGGGTTGTCTATAAGAGAATAATACAAGACTGCAGCTGACCGCGATCATATCGCACTGTGAGGTTGAGTGAAAGCGTCGCTGAACTGACTTTGAGAAAGGAAAGATTGTTGGGTGTTATATTAGTGGGTTGTCCATAAGAGAATAATACAAGCCTGCAGCTGACGGCGATCATATCGCACTTTGAGGTTGAGTGAAAGCGTCGCTGAACTGACTTTGAGAAAGGAAAGATTGTTGGGTGTTATATTAGTGGGTAGTCCATATGAGAATAATACAAGCCTGCAGCTGACGGCGATCATATCGCACTTTGAGGTTGAGTGAAAGCGTCGCTGAACTGACTTTGAGAAAGGAAAGATTGTTGGGTGTTATATCAGTGGGTAGTCCATAAGAGAATAATACAAGCCTGCAGCTGACCGCGATCATATCGCACTTTGAGGTTGAGTGAAAGCGTCGCTGAACTGACTTTGAGAAAGGAAAGATTGTTGGGTGTTATATTAGTGGGTAGTCCATAAGAGAATAATACAAGCCTGCAGCTGACGGCGATCATATCGCACTGTGAGGTTGAGTGAAAGCGTCGCTGAACTGACTTTGAGAAAGGAAAGATTGTTGGGTGTTATATTAGTGGGTAGTCCATAAGAGAATAATACAATCCTGCAGCTGACGGCGATCATTTCGCACTTTGAGGTTGAGTGAAAATGTCGCTGAACCGACTTTGAGAAAGGAAAGATTGTTGGGTGTTATATTAGTGGGTTGTCCATAAGAGAATGATACAAGCCTGCAGCTGACCGCGATCATATCGCACTGTGAGGTTGAGTGAAAGTGTCGCTGAACTGACTTTGAGAATGGAAAGATTGTTGGGTGTTATATTAGTGGGTTGTCCATAAGAAAATAATACAAGCCTGCAGCTGACCGCGATCATATCGCACTGTGAGGTTGAGCGAAAGTGTCGCTGAACTGACTTTGAGAAAGGAAAGATTGTTGGGTGTTATATTAGTGGGTTGTCCGTAAGAGAATGATACAAGCGTGCAGCTGACCGCGATCATATCGCACTGTGAGGTTGAGTGAAAATGTCGCTGAACTGACTTTGAGAAAGGAAAGATTGTTGGGTGTTATATTAGTGGGTTGTCCATAAGAGAATAATACAAGCCTGCAGCTGACCGCGATCATATTGCACTGTGAGGTTGAGTGAAAATGTTGCTGAACTGACTTTGAGAAAGGAAAGATTGTTGGGTGTTATATTAGTGGGTTGTCCATAAGAGAATAATACAAGCCTGCAGCTGACCGCGATCATATTGCACTGTGAGGTTGAGTGAAAATGTTGCTGAACTGACTTTGAGAAAGGAAAGATTGTTGGGTGTTATATTAGTGGGTTGTCCATAAGAGAATAATACAAGCCTGTAGCTGACCGGGATCAAATCGCACTGTGAGGTTGAGTGAAAATGTCGCTGAACTGACTTTGAGAAAGGAAAGATTGTTGGGTGTTATATTAGTGGGTTGTCCATAAGAGAATAATACAAGCCTGCAGCTGACGGCGATCATATCGCACTGTGAGGTTGAGTGAAAGCGTCGCTGAACTGACTTTGAGAAAGGAAAGTTTGTTGGGTGTTATATTAGTGGGTTGTCCATAAGAGAATAATACAAGCCTGCAGCTGACGGCGATTATTTCGCACTTTGAGGTTGAGTGAAAATGTCGCTGAACTGACTTTGAGAAAGGAAAGATTATTGGGTGTTATATTAGTGGGTTGTCCATAAGAGAATAATACAAGCCTGCAGCTGACCGCGATCATATCGCACTGTGAGGTTGAGTGAAAGCGTCGCTGAACTGACTTTGAGAAAGGAAAGATTGTTGGGTGTTATATTAGTGGGTAGTCCATAAGAGAATAATACAAGCCTGCAGCTGACGGCGATCATTTCGCACTTTGAGGTTGAGTGAAAATGTCGCTGAACCGACTTTGAGAAAGGAAAGATTGTTGGGTGTTATATTAGTGGGTTGTCCATAAGAGAATGATACAAGCCTGCAGCTGACCGCGATCATATCGCACTGTGAGGTTGAGTGAAAGTGTCGCTGAACTGACTTTGAGAATGGAAAGATTGTTGGGTGTTATATTAGTGGGTTGTCCATAAGAAAATAATACAAGCCTGCAGCTGACCGCGATCATATCGCACTGTGAGGTTGAGCGAAAGTGTCGCTGAACTGACTTTGAGAAAGGAAAGATTGTTGTGTGTTATATTAGTGGGTTGTCCGTAAGAGAATGATACAAGCGTGCAGCTGACCGCGATCATATCGCACTGTGAGGTTGAGTGAAAATGTCGCTGAACTGACTTTGAGAAAGGAAAGATTGTTGGGTGTTATATTAGTGGGTTGTCCATAAGAGAATAATACAAGCCTGCAGCTGACCGCGATCATATTGCACTGTGAGGTTGAGTGAAAATGTTGCTGAACTGACTTTGAGAAAGGAAAGATTGTTGGGTGTTATATTAGTGGGTTGTCCATAAGAGAATAATACAAGCCTGCAGCTGACCGCGATCATATTGCACTGTGAGGTTGAGTGAAAATGTTGCTGAACTGACTTTGAGAAAGGAAAGATTGTTGGGTGTTATATTAGTGGGTTGTCCATAAGAGAATAATACAAGCCTGTAGCTGACCGGGATCAAATCGCACTGTGAGGTTGAGTGAAAATGTCGCTGAACTGACTTTGAGAAAGGAAAGATTGTTGGGTGTTATATTAGTATGTTGTCCATAAGAGAATAATACAAGCCTGCAGCTGACGGCGATCATATCGCACTGTGAGGTTGAGTGAAAGCGTCGCTGAACTGACTTTGAGAAAGGAAAGTTTGTTGGGTGTTATATTAGTGGGTTGTCCATAAGAGAATAATACAAGCCTGCAGCTGACGGCGATTATTTCGCACTTTGAGGTTGAGTGAAAATGTCGCTGAACTGACTTTGAGAAAGGAAAGATTATTGGGTGTTATATTAGTGGGTTGTCCATAAGAGAATAATACAAGTCTGCAGCTGACCGCGATCATATCGCACTGTGAGGTTGAGTGAAAGCGTCGCTGAACTGACTTTGAGAAAGGAAAGATTGTTGGGTGTTATATTAGTGGGTAGTCCATAAGATAATAATACAAGCCTGCAGCTGACGGCGATCATTTCGCCCTTTGAGGTTGAGTGAAAATGTCGCTGAACCGACTTTGAGAAAGGAAAGATTGTTGGGTGTTATATTAGTGGGTTGTCCATAAGAGAATAATACAAGCCTGCAGCTGACCGCGATCATATCGCACTGTGAGGTTGAGTGAAAATGTCGCTGAACTGACTTTGAGAAAGGAAAGATTGTTGGATGTTATATTAGTGGGTTGTCCATAAGAAAATAATACAAGCCTGCAGCTGACCGCGATCATATCGCACTGTGAGGTTGAGTGAAAATGTCGCTGAACTGACTTTGAGAAAGAAAAGATTGTTGGATGTTATATTAGTGGGTTGTCCATAAGAGAATAATACAAGCCTGCAGCTGACCGCGATCATATTGCACTGTGAGGTTGAGTGAAAATGTTGCTGAACTGACTTTGAGAAAGGAAAGATTGTTGGGTGTTATATTAGTGGGTTGTCCATAAGAGAATAATACAAGCCTGCAGCTGACCGGGATCAAATCGCACTGTGAGGTTGAGTGAAAATGTCGCTGAACTGACTTTGAGAAAGGAAAGATTGTTGTGTGTTATATTAGTGGGTTGTCTATAAGAGAATAATACAAGCCTGCAGCTGACCGCGATCATATCGCACTGTGAGGTTGAGTGAAAGCGTCGCTGAACTGACTTTGAGAAAGGAAAGATTGTTGGGTGTTATATTAGTGGGTTGTCCATAAGAGAATAATACAAGCCTGCAGCTGACGGCGATCATATCGCACTTTGAGGTTGAGTGAAAGCGTCGCTGAACTGACTTTGAGAAAGGAAAGATTGTTGGGTGTTATATTAGTGGGTAGTCCATAAGAGAATAATACAAGCCTGCAGCTGACGGCGATCATATCGCACTTTGAGGTTGAGTGAAAGCGTCGCTGAACTGACTTTGAGAAAGGAAAGATTGTTGGGTGTTATATCAGTGGGTAGTCCATAAGAGAATAATACAAGCCTGCAGCTGACCGCGATCATATCGCACTTTGAGGTTGAGTGAAAGCGTCGCTGAACTGACTTTGAGAAAGGAAAGATTGTTGGGTGTTATATTAGTGGGTAGTCCATAAGAGAATAATACAAGCCTGCAGCTGACGGCGATCATATCGCACTGTGAGGTTGAGTGAAAGCGTCGCTGAACTGACTTTGAGAAAGGAAAGATTGTTGGGTGTTATATTAGTGGGTAGTCCATAAGAGAATAATACAAGCCTGCAGCTGACGGCGATCATTTCGCACTTTGAGGTTGAGTGAAAATGTCGCTGAACCGACTTTGAGAAAGGAAAGATTGTTGGGTGTTATATTAGTGGGTTGTCCATAAGAGAATGATACAAGTCTGCAGCTGACCGCGATCATATCGCACTGTGAGGTTGAGTGAAAGTGTCGCTGAACTGACTTTGAGAATGGAAAGATTGTTGGGTGTTATATTAGTGGGTTGTCCATAAGAAAATAATACAAGCCTGCAGCTGACCGCGATCATATCGCACTGTGAGGTTGAGCGAAAGTGTCGCTGAACTGACTTTGAGAAAGGAAAGATTGTTGTGTGTTATATTAGTGGGTTGTCCGTAAGAGAATGATACAAGCGTGCAGCTGACCGCGATCATATCGCACTGTGAGGTTGAGTGAAAATGTCGCTGAACTGACTTTGAGAAAGGAAAGATTGTTGGGTGTTATATTAGTGGGTTGTCCATAAGAGAATAATACAAGCCTGCAGCTGACCGCGATCATATTGCACTGTGAGGTTGAGTGAAAATGTTGCTGAACTGACTTTGAGAAAGGAAAGATTGTTGGGTGTTATATTAGTGGGTTGTCCATAAGAGAATAATACAAGCCTGCAGCTGACCGCGATCATATTGCACTGTGAGGTTGAGTGAAAATGTTGCTGAACTGACTTTGAGAAAGGAAAGATTGTTGGGTGTTATATTAGTGGGTTGTCCATAAGAGAATAATACAAGCCTGTAGCTGACCGGGATCAAATCGCACTGTGAGGTTGAGTGAAAATGTCGCTGAACTGACTTTGAGAAAGGAAAGATTGTTGGGTGTTATATTAGTATGTTGTCCATAAGAGAATAATACAAGCCTGCAGCTGACGGCGATCATATCGCACTGTGAGGTTGAGTGAAAGCGTCGCTGAACTGACTTTGAGAAAGGAAAGTTTGTTGGGTGTTATATTAGTGGGTTGTCCATAAGAGAATAATACAAGCCTGCAGCTGACGGCGATTATTTCGCACTTTGAGGTTGAGTGAAAATGTCGCTGAACTGACTTTGAGAAAGGAAAGATTATTGGGTGTTATATTAGTGGGTTGTCCATAAGAGAATAATACAAGTCTGCAGCTGACCGCGATCATATCGCACTGTGAGGTTGAGTGAAAGCGTCGCTGAACTGACTTTGAGAAAGGAAAGATTGTTGGGTGTTATATTAGTGGGTAGTCCATAAGATAATAATACAAGCCTGCAGCTGACGGCGATCATTTCGCCCTTTGAGGTTGAGTGAAAATGTCGCTGAACCGACTTTGAGAAAGGAAAGATTGTTGGGTGTTATATTAGTGGGTTGTCCATAAGAGAATAATACAAGCCTGCAGCTGACCGCGATCATATCGCACTGTGAGGTTGAGTGAAAATGTCGCTGAACTGACTTTGAGAAAGGAAAGATTGTTGGATGTTATATTAGTGGGTTGTCCATAAGAAAATAATACAAGCCTGCAGCTGACCGCGATCATATCGCACTGTGAGGTTGAGTGAAAATGTCGCTGAACTGACTTTGAGAAAGAAAAGATTGTTGGATGTTATATTAGTGGGTTGTCCATAAGAGAATAATACAAGCCTGCAGCTGACCGCGATCATATTGCACTGTGAGGTTGAGTGAAAATGTTGCTGAACTGACTTTGAGAAAGGAAAGATTGTTGGGTGTTATATTAGTGGGTTGTCCATAAGAGAATAATACAAGCCTGCAGCTGACCGGGATCAAATCGCACTGTGAGGTTGAGTGAAAATGTCGCTGAACTGACTTTGAGAAAGGAAAGATTGTTGTGTGTTATATTAGTGGGTTGTCTATAAGAGAATAATACAAGCCTGCAGCTGACCGCGATCATATCGCACTGTGAGGTTGAGTGAAAGCGTCGCTGAACTGACTTTGAGAAAGGAAAGATTGTTGGGTGTTATATTAGTGGGTTGTCCATAAGAGAATAATACAAGCCTGCAGCTGACGGCGATCATATCGCACTTTGAGGTTGAGTGAAAGCGTCGCTGAACTGACTTTGAGAAAGGAAAGATTGTTGGGTGTTATATTAGTGGGTAGTCCATAAGAGAATAATACAAGCCTGCAGCTGACGGCGATCATATCGCACTTTGAGGTTGAGTGAAAGCGTCGCTGAACTGACTTTGAGAAAGGAAAGATTGTTGGGTGTTATATCAGTGGGTAGTCCATAAGAGAATAATACAAGCCTGCAGCTGACCGCGATCATATCGCACTTTGAGGTTGAGTGAAAGCGTCGCTGAACTGACTTTGAGAAAGGAAAGATTGTTGGGTGTTATATTAGTGGGTAGTCCATAAGAGAATAATACAAGCCTGCAGCTGACGGCGATCATATCGCACTGTGAGGTTGAGTGAAAGCGTCGCTGAACTGACTTTGAGAAAGGAAAGATTGTTGGGTGTTATATTAGTGGGTAGTCCATAAGAGAATAATACAAGCCTGCAGCTGACGGCGATCATTTCGCACTTTGAGGTTGAGTGAAAATGTCGCTGAACCGACTTTGAGAAAGGAAAGATTGTTGGGTGTTATATTAGTGGGTTGTCCATAAGAGAATGATACAAGTCTGCAGCTGACCGCGATCATATCGCACTGTGAGGTTGAGTGAAAGTGTCGCTGAACTGACTTTGAGAATGGAAAGATTGTTGGGTGTTATATTAGTGGGTTGTCCATAAGAAAATAATACAAGCCTGCAGCTGACCGCGATCATATCGCACTGTGAGGTTGAGCGAAAGTGTCGCTGAACTGACTTTGAGAAAGGAAAGATTGTTGGGTGTTATATTAGTGGGTTGTCCGTAAGAGAATGATACAAGCGTGCAGCTGACCGCGATCATATCGCACTGTGAGGTTGAGTGAAAATGTCGCTGAACTGACTTTGAGAAAGGAAAGATTGTTGGGTGTTATATTAGTGGGTTGTCCATAAGAGAATAATACAAGCCTGCAGCTGACCGCGATCATATCGCACTGTGAGGTTGAGTGAAAATGTCGCTGAACTGACTTTGAGAAAGGAAAGATTGTTGGATGTTATATTAGTGGGTTGTCCATAAGAGAATAATACAAGCCTGCAGCTGACCGGGATCATATCGCACTGTGAGGTTGAGTGAAAATGTCGCTGAACTGACTTTGAGAAAGGAAAGATTGTTGGATGTTATATTAGTGGGTTGTCCATAAGAGAATAATACAAGCCTGCAGCTGACCGCGATCATATTGCACTGTGAGGTTGAGTGAAAATGTTGCTGAACTGACTTTGAGAAAGGAAAGATTGTTGGGTGTTATATTAGTGGGTTGTCCATAAGAGAATAATACAAGCCTGTAGCTGACCGGGATCATATCGCACTGTGAGGTTGAGTGAAAATGTCGCTGAACTGACTTTGAGAAAGGAAAGATTGTTGGGTGTTATATTAGTGGGTTGTCCATAAGAGAATAATACAAGCCTGCAGCTGACGGCGATCATATCGCACTGTGAGGTTGAGTGAAAGCGTCGCTGAACTGACTTTGAGAAAGGAAAGTTTGTTGGGTGTTATATTAGTGGGTTGTCCATAAGAGAATAATACAAGCCTGCAGCTGACGGCGATCATATTGCACTGTGAGGTTGAGTGAAAATGTTGCTGAACTGACTTTGAGAAAGGAAAGATTGTTGGGTGTTATATTAGTGGGTTGTCCATAAGAGAATAATACAAGCCTGTAGCTGACCGGGATCATATCGCACTGTGAGGTTGAGTGAAAATGTCGCTGAACTGACTTTGAGAAAGGAATGATTGTTGGGTGTTATATTAGTGGGTTGTCCGTAAGAGAATAATACAAGCCTGCAGCTGACGGCGATCATATCGCACTGTGAGGTTGAGTGAAAGCGTCGCTGAACTGACTTTGAGAAAGGAAAGTTTGTTGGGTGTTATATTAGTGGGTTGTCCATAAGAGAATAATACAAGCCTGCAGCTGACGGCGATCATATCGCACTGTGAGGTTGAGTGAAAGCGTCGCTGAACTGACTTTGAGAAAGGAAAGATTGTTGGGTGTTATATTAGTGGGTAGTCCATAAGATAATAATACAAGCCTGCAGCTGACGGCGATCATTTCGCCCTTTGAGGTTGAGTGAAAATGCCGCTGAACCGACTTTGAGAAAGGAAAGATTGTTGGGTGTTATATTAGTGGGTTGTCCATAAGAGAATAATACAAGCCTGCAGCTGACCGCGATCATATCGCACTGTGAGGTTGAGTGAAAATGTCGCTGAACTGACTTTGAGAAAGGAAAGATTGTTGGATGTTATATTAGTGGGTTGTCCATAAGAGAATAATACAAGCCTGCAGCTGACCGGTATCATATCGCACTGTGAGGTTGAGTGAAAATGTCGCTGAACTGACTTTGAGAAAGGAAAGATTGTTGGGTGTTATATTAGTGGGTTGTCCATAAGAGAATAATACAAGCCTGCAGCTGACGGCGATCATATCGCACTGTGAGGTTGAGTGAAAGCGTCGCTGAACTGACTTTGAGAAAGGAAAGTTTGTTGGGTGTTATATTAGTGGGTTGTCCATAAGAGAATAATACAAGCCTGCAGCTGACGGCGATTATTTCGCACTTTGAGGTTGAGTGAAAATGTCGCTGAACTGACTTTGAGAAAGGAAAGATTATTGGGTGTTATATTAGTGGGTTGTCCATAAGAGAATAATACAAGCCTGCAGCTGACGGCGATCATATCGCACTGTGAGGTTGAGTGAAAGTGTCGCTGAACTGACTTTGAGAAAGGAAAGATTGTTGGGTGTTATATTAGTGGGTAGTCCATAAGATAATAATACAAGCCTGCAGCTGACGGCGATCATTTCGCCCTTTGAGGTTGAGTGAAAATGTCGCTGAACCGACTTTGAGAAAGGAAAGATTGTTGGGTGTTATATTAGTGAGTTGTCCATAAGAGAATAATACAAGCCTGCAGCTGACCGCGATCATATCGCACTGTGAGGTTGAGTGAAAATGTCGCTGAACTGACTTTGAGAAAGGAAAGATTGTTGGATGTTATATTAGTGGGTTGTCCATAAGAGAATAATACAAGCCTGCAGCTGACCGGGATCATATCGCACTGTGAGGTTGAGTGAAAATGTCGCTGAACTGACTTTGAGAAAGGAAAGATTGTTGTGTGTTATATTAGTGGGTTGTCCGTAAGAGAATGATACAAGCGTGCAGCTGACCGCGATCATATCGCACTGTGAGGTTGAGTGAAAATGTCGCTGAACTGACTTTGAGAAAGGAAAGATTGTTGGGTGTTATATTAGTGGGTTGTCCATAAGAGAATAATACAAGCCTGCAGCTGACCGCGATCATATTGCACTGTGAGGTTGAGTGAAAATGTTGCTGAACTGACTTTGAGAAAGGAAAGATTGTTGGGTGTTATATTAGTGGGTTGTCCATAAGAGAATAATACAAGCCTGCAGCTGACCGCGATCATATTGCACTGTGAGGTTGAGTGAAAATGTTGCTGAACTGACTTTGAGAAAGGAAAGATTGTTGGGTGTTATATTAGTGGGTTGTCCATAAGAGAATAATACAAGCCTGTAGCTGACCGGGATCAAATCGCACTGTGAGGTTGAGTGAAAATGTCGCTGAACTGACTTTGAGAAAGGAAAGATTGTTGGGTGTTATATTAGTATGTTGTCCATAAGAGAATAATACAAGCCTGCAGCTGACGGCGATCATATCGCACTGTGAGGTTGAGTGAAAGCGTCGCTGAACTGACTTTGAGAAAGGAAAGTTTGTTGGGTGTTATATTAGTGGGTTGTCCATAAGAGAATAATACAAGCCTGCAGCTGACGGCGATTATTTCGCACTTTGAGGTTGAGTGAAAATGTCGCTGAACTGACTTTGAGAAAGGAAAGATTATTGGGTGTTATATTAGTGGGTTGTCCATAAGAGAATAATACAAGTCTGCAGCTGACCGCGATCATATCGCACTGTGAGGTTGAGTGAAAGCGTCGCTGAACTGACTTTGAGAAAGGAAAGATTGTTGGGTGTTATATTAGTGGGTAGTCCATAAGATAATAATACAAGCCTGCAGCTGACGGCGATCATTTCGCCCTTTGAGGTTGAGTGAAAATGTCGCTGAACCGACTTTGAGAAAGGAAAGATTGTTGGGTGTTATATTAGTGGGTTGTCCATAAGAGAATAATACAAGCCTGCAGCTGACCGCGATCATATCGCACTGTGAGGTTGAGTGAAAATGTCGCTGAACTGACTTTGAGAAAGGAAAGATTGTTGGATGTTATATTAGTGGGTTGTCCATAAGAAAATAATACAAGCCTGCAGCTGACCGCGATCATATCGCACTGTGAGGTTGAGTGAAAATGTCGCTGAACTGACTTTGAGAAAGGAAAGATTGTTGGATGTTATATTAGTGGGTTGTCCATAAGAGAATAATACAAGCCTGCAGCTGACCGCGATCATATTGCACTGTGAGGTTGAGTGAAAATGTTGCTGAACTGACTTTGAGAAAGGAAAGATTGTTGGGTGTTATATTAGTGGGTTGTCCATAAGAGAATAATACAAGCCTGCAGCTGACCGGGATCAAATCGCACTGTGAGGTTGAGTGAAAATGTCGCTGAACTGACTTTGAGAAAGGAAAGATTGTTGTGTGTTATATTAGTGGGTTGTCTATAAGAGAATAATACAAGCCTGCAGCTGACCGCGATCATATCGCACTGTGAGGTTGAGTGAAAGCGTCGCTGAACTGACTTTGAGAAAGGAAAGATTGTTGGGTGTTATATTAGTGGGTTGTCCATAAGAGAATAATACAAGCCTGCAGCTGACGGCGATCATATCGCACTTTGAGGTTGAGTGAAAGCGTCGCTGAACTGACTTTGAGAAAGGAAAGATTGTTGGGTGTTATATTAGTGGGTAGTCCATAAGAGAATAATACAAGCCTGCAGCTGACGGCGATCATATCGCACTTTGAGGTTGAGTGAAAGCGTCGCTGAACTGACTTTGAGAAAGGAAAGATTGTTGGGTGTTATATCAGTGGGTAGTCCATAAGAGAATAATACAAGCCTGCAGCTGACCGCGATCATATCGCACTTTGAGGTTGAGTGAAAGCGTCGCTGAACTGACTTTGAGAAAGGAAAGATTGTTGGGTGTTATATTAGTGGGTAGTCCATAAGAGAATAATACAAGCCTGCAGCTGACGGCGATCATATCGCACTGTGAGGTTGAGTGAAAGCGTCGCTGAACTGACTTTGAGAAAGGAAAGATTGTTGGGTGTTATATTAGTGGGTAGTCCATAAGAGAATAATACAAGCCTGCAGCTGACGGCGATCATTTCGCACTTTGAGGTTGAGTGAAAATGTCGCTGAACCGACTTTGAGAAAGGAAAGATTGTTGGGTGTTATATTAGTGGGTTGTCCATAAGAGAATGATACAAGTCTGCAGCTGACCGCGATCATATCGCACTGTGAGGTTGAGTGAAAGTGTCGCTGAACTGACTTTGAGAATGGAAAGATTGTTGGGTGTTATATTAGTGGGTTGTCCATAAGAAAATAATACAAGCCTGCAGCTGACCGCGATCATATCGCACTGTGAGGTTGAGCGAAAGTGTCGCTGAACTGACTTTGAGAAAGGAAAGATTGTTGGGTGTTATATTAGTGGGTTGTCCGTAAGAGAATGATACAAGCGTGCAGCTGACCGCGATCATATCGCACTGTGAGGTTGAGTGAAAATGTCGCTGAACTGACTTTGAGAAAGGAAAGATTGTTGGGTGTTATATTAGTGGGTTGTCCATAAGAGAATAATACAAGCCTGCAGCTGACCGCGATCATATCGCACTGTGAGGTTGAGTGAAAATGTCGCTGAACTGACTTTGAGAAAGGAAAGATTGTTGGATGTTATATTAGTGGGTTGTCCATAAGAGAATAATACAAGCCTGCAGCTGACCGGGATCATATCGCACTGTGAGGTTGAGTGAAAATGTCGCTGAACTGACTTTGAGAAAGGAAAGATTGTTGGATGTTATATTAGTGGGTTGTCCATAAGAGAATAATACAAGCCTGCAGCTGACCGCGATCATATTGCACTGTGAGGTTGAGTGAAAATGTTGCTGAACTGACTTTGAGAAAGGAAAGATTGTTGGGTGTTATATTAGTGGGTTGTCCATAAGAGAATAATACAAGCCTGTAGCTGACCGGGATCATATCGCACTGTGAGGTTGAGTGAAAATGTCGCTGAACTGACTTTGAGAAAGGAAAGATTGTTGGGTGTTATATTAGTGGGTTGTCCATAAGAGAATAATACAAGCCTGCAGCTGACGGCGATCATATCGCACTGTGAGGTTGAGTGAAAGCGTCGCTGAACTGACTTTGAGAAAGGAAAGTTTGTTGGGTGTTATATTAGTGGGTTGTCCATAAGAGAATAATACAAGCCTGCAGCTGACGGCGATCATATTGCACTGTGAGGTTGAGTGAAAATGTTGCTGAACTGACTTTGAGAAAGGAAAGATTGTTGGGTGTTATATTAGTGGGTTGTCCATAAGAGAATAATACAAGCCTGTAGCTGACCGGGATCATATCGCACTGTGAGGTTGAGTGAAAATGTCGCTGAACTGACTTTGAGAAAGGAATGATTGTTGGGTGTTATATTAGTGGGTTGTCCGTAAGAGAATAATACAAGCCTGCAGCTGACGGCGATCATATCGCACTGTGAGGTTGAGTGAAAGCGTCGCTGAACTGACTTTGAGAAAGGAAAGTTTGTTGGGTGTTATATTAGTGGGTTGTCCATAAGAGAATAATACAAGCCTGCAGCTGACGGCGATCATATCGCACTGTGAGGTTGAGTGAAAGCGTCGCTGAACTGACTTTGAGAAAGGAAAGATTGTTGGGTGTTATATTAGTGGGTAGTCCATAAGATAATAATACAAGCCTGCAGCTGACGGCGATCATTTCGCCCTTTGAGGTTGAGTGAAAATGTCGCTGAACCGACTTTGAGAAAGGAAAGATTGTTGGGTGTTATATTAGTGGGTTGTCCATAAGAGAATAATACAAGCCTGCAGCTGACCGCGATCATATCGCACTGTGAGGTTGAGTGAAAATGTCGCTGAACTGACTTTGAGAAAGGAAAGATTGTTGGATGTTATATTAGTGGGTTGTCCATAAGAGAATAATACAAGCCTGCAGCTGACCGGTATCATATCGCACTGTGAGGTTGAGTGAAAATGTCGCTGAACTGACTTTGAGAAAGGAAAGATTGTTGGGTGTTATATTAGTGGGTTGTCCATAAGAGAATAATACAAGCCTGCAGCTGACGGCGATCATATCGCACTGTGAGGTTGAGTGAAAGCGTCGCTGAACTGACTTTGAGAAAGGAAAGTTTGTTGGGTGTTATATTAGTGGGTTGTCCATAAGAGAATAATACAAGCCTGCAGCTGACGGCGATTATTTCGCACTTTGAGGTTGAGTGAAAATGTCGCTGAACTGACTTTGAGAAAGGAAAGATTATTGGGTGTTATATTAGTGGGTTGTCCATAAGAGAATAATACAAGCCTGCAGCTGACGGCGATCATATCGCACTGTGAGGTTGAGTGAAAGTGTCGCTGAACTGACTTTGAGAAAGGAAAGATTGTTGGGTGTTATATTAGTGGGTAGTCCATAAGATAATAATACAAGCCTGCAGCTGACGGCGATCATTTCGCCCTTTGAGGTTGAGTGAAAATGTCGCTGAACCGACTTTGAGAAAGGAAAGATTGTTGGGTGTTATATTAGTGAGTTGTCCATAAGAGAATAATACAAGCCTGCAGCTGACCGCGATCATATCGCACTGTGAGGTTGAGTGAAAATGTCGCTGAACTGACTTTGAGAAAGGAAAGATTGTTGGATGTTATATTAGTGGGTTGTCCATAAGAGAATAATACAAGCCTGCAGCTGACCGGGATCATATCGCACTGTGAGGTTGAGTGAAAATGTCGCTGAACTGACTTTGAGAAAGGAAAGATTGTTGGATGTTATATTAGTGGGTTGTCCATAAGAGAATAATACAAGCCTGCAGCTGACCGCAATCATATCGCACTGTGAGGTTGAATGAAAATGTTGCTGAACTGACTTTGAGGAACGAAAGATTGTTGGGTGTTATATTAGTGGGTTGTCCATAAGAGAATAATACAAGCCTGCAGCTGACCGGGATCATATCGCACTGTGAGGTTGAGTGAATATGTCGCTGAACTGACTTTCGTATAACATCGGAGATAAAATCATAACAGCTGAGATTTTTATAACACGAGTAGCACTTTGGACAGATAAGACGGAATTGGACCAATCGTCGATTGGACGTATCGGCATTAAACCAATCGTACCATTGGACGAATCGTACCTTTGGACCAATTGTCGATTGGACGAATCGGCATTGGACCAATCGTCGTTGGACTAATCGTACCAGACCCCTTCGAGCCTGCTAGACGGGTGGAACGATGTGGGCTGGTAGTCGGAGAAGGTGACTTCTTCTTTTTCCTCCGGGCCTCGGTACTGGTAGTAGAGCGACGTTTGCCGTGGATGGATGACACACGAGATGTGGAATCAGAGGAAAGGTCCACCTCAGCGCCGGGAGCAAAAGTGCCGACGGTGAATGAAGCTTGAAGATCAGCCGTGATGTCTTCTGATGGAGAGCGAACACGGGAAAGGCCGCCCCGGTGGCGCAGTGGTCTAAGGCGCTGGCCTCTGATCATTCGTCCGTAAGGGGTCCGGGTTCGAATCCCGGTGAGGCATGGATGTTGTGTTTGTCTTACGGCACTGGCTCTCCCCTTCCCTGGAACCAGTGACCCTAAATTAGGGACGGGCGACTGATTATAGCCCATTGTGTTGCTCACGGCGGTCGTTAAACCTCCAATAAAAAAAAAAAAAAAAAAAAAAAAACACGGGAAGGCAAGGAGTAGTCAAGCGGAGGAAATCCGACAGAGCGGAGAAAGCAACATCGGAAGACGCGTGTTGATCGAAGGCTTTCATAAGATTTTCGGCAGAACTGGGTCCAGGAGGTGCAGAGGCAGGGAGGGAGGCATGGCAGCAGAAACGGAGGAAGAGGTAGAATGCTGCCTTGGAGCTTCATGAGTCAGTGGCTCTGCATGGGGGCAATGAGCCTGCTGATGGCCGTAAGCCTTGCAGCGTGAGCAATGAGCAGAGGTGATGAGCTCAATCCGGCGGCACTCGTTACCGCAACGAACATCGAGGAACCGTGGAAACTTTATGAGATGCTCTTCCGACGGGAAGATGATGCGAGCAGTTCTACGGAAACCACAGATATGTTTATCATCGGGGTCAGATGGGGAAGAGGAGATAGTCTTCACTGGGCCTACTACTCTGCCGCATCGACTAAGTGCAGCACACAGCATATCATCAGCGATCTCCGTGGGTACCGGATGTAGAGAGACCAGAACAGAACGCTGGGCGATGGATTCGGCCAAGAGGTGACGATCCTCAATTGACAGGACTCGAGACATGACAATCTCGGCATATTCTTTCTTCAAGAAATAAACAATTACAGTTCGTGGTTTTCGGTTGAGGTGGGTAATGTCCCCAGAAAGAAACATCTTCTTGAGAGCGGAGCTGTACTGATTCAAAGGAGTGTTGGGCAGCGCATCAAAACAAACCCCCAACCCGAGGGTCGAAAGAAGATGTTGACCAGCAGGAGAGTTCTCTGGAATGTCTAATAAGATGGTGTCAACGATGAGAGTATAACGAAGTAAATTTCTACGTCATTTTCGGTCTACCCCGGGATTCGAACCCGAGGCCGCTTATTCCGGAACAAGTCGCTCTACCAACTGAGCTACGCAGACATTTGTTGTGATTGCTATGTGCCTTTATGTCGTGTGCGTCCTGCTGGCAGGTACGTCACATCTCCCCCCCGAAAGAGGGCCGGGGGCATGGCCCACGGGTCAGCAGTGACCATGAATCGTTGCAGGCAGCCATCCACTGTAGAACGTGCACTTGAGAATTCCCAGTCAATCTGCTGTGTGGAATGCAACATCACACATTTTTATTTTTCGAAGCGCTGGAGAAGGAATTCTCTGATTTTTCCTGTCTCGCGGTGTGGAAATAACATCACACCAATGCGAGATTTTGAACGGCCGGGTCATCCGGATAGTTCGGGCGCCATTATAACGAAGTAAATTTCTCCGTCATTTTTTATCTACGCCGGGATTCGAACCCGAGGCCGCTTATTCCGGAACAAGTCGCTCTACCAACTGAGCTACGCAGACATTTGTTGTGATTGCTATGTGCCTTTATGTCGTGTGCGTCCTCCTGGCAGGTACGTCACAAGAGTAACGTAAGATTCCATAGGGGGCAGACGAGACGTGGAGGAAGCCGGTGGAACACAAGAGGCAACCGCAGAATACTTGCGTGCAGAAGCGCCTCCTCTGGAAGGTATTGACGCAGCATGAGACATTGTACTGGAAGCAGAGGCAGTAGAAACTGTAGAGGGAAAATTAGCAACGCCATCAGAGACGTCCATGAATTCATCATCGTCAGCAGAGGCCAGGAACGTCACTTCCACGTTCTCAATGGCAGAGTAGGAGACCTGAGCAAGAGAAGACGTGCACATGACAGGAGGGAAATTAAGAGGCTCTCCAACAGCAAGCTAAGATGATTGATCGGCTGCGTCTGTCGTTGAAGAGGCGACGCGAGGAGCTGCAGCGATGCGGGAAGGAACAACGACATAATCGATGGCAAAGGTTAACGAAGAAAAATAACCAGATCGGTATGTAAATTAAAACAATGATAATGAAAGAAAATGAGCACTCACCCACTCGTGAGGGATCTTAAACGAAAGCACAGACTTTAACTTCGGCACACACACAGAAGAGCAATGATGGGACACACAAAATACGTACGTCAAGCACTCAAACACGGAGCTCGTGAAGACACGTGTAGGTCAAAGGTGGACCGACACCGTACTAATGTATGTCAAAAAATTCTATGTTGTGTTTCTCTGCTTGGTGTCCGGTGACTTTTGCCAATATAGTGTATTTATGGATGCATGCATGCATGCGCAATGCCAAAATGGATAATACTGGTTTATATCTCGGTAATATGCGTGTGTGCAAATTGCTGTATGCCGATGACGCAGTCCAGTTGGCAGAGAGCAGGAGTGAGTTCCCGGGTGTGCTGTCCCGGATGTACGAAGTTTGTATAAAATTCAAACTGAGCATAAATTTTCATTTTCATTTCATTTATTGCATTTTAGTTGTTACAGACATGGTAATACGTAATCATAAATACAGTATACAACACAAATTATATATTTTTGTAACAACAGGGAATGAGAAGGGAAAAGGCCTGATAGGCCTGATCTTCTCCCAAAGCATCAACATTTTCATGAAAATAAAAAAATTAAAAAAAAAACATAAACAAGTCAAGTCCACACAATATCAAACACAGCTGGGGTGGTACTATAAATTAATAAAGGTAATAATACAGTATGAGCTTTTGGTCAGTAAGAAATGCCTGAGTTTTCGTTTAAATACACTGACGGAAAAAAAATCCCAACACCAGGAAGGGGTTGTGTTAGATAAACGACAGTTGGTAGGCGGTGAGAGTACATCTGTAAGATGACGTCTATGCAAATTTCGTGCTCGACGCATACGTGCGGCGCTGGTAGCGCCCCTCGGAACATGCTAAGCAGGTTTGCTGTAAATACGCGCTGTAACGTTCGTGAGCGTTAGTTATCGTTGAGATTCCACGTAGGGTGTTAACGTTAGTCAAGAATGCGTTTAAGAAGACAAAGAAGCCATTATCAACAGCTCACGGAGTTTGAACGAGGTCGTGTAATAGGGCTACGAGAAGGTGGATTTTCTTTCCGCAATGTTGCAGAACGACTTGGCAGGAATGTAGCCACTCTGCATGTTTGTTGGCAGCGGTGGTCAAGGGAAGGTACTGCCTCAAGAAGACCGGGTTCCGGCCGGCCACGTGGCACTACTGAGAGGGAAGACCGCCGTGGCGCATCGTAATACGTCTGCGGCAGCAATTCGAGCTGCAGTTGCCACCACAGTGACACAACGAACTGTTACAAATCGGTTACTTGAAGGACAGCTCCGAGCCAAACGCCCTTTAGCGTGCATTCCACTTACTCCAAACCACTGCCGTTTGCGACGTCAGTGGTGTCAAACTAGAGCTCATTGGAGGACGGAGTGGAGATCTGTTGTGTTTTCTGATAAAAGCCGGTTCTGCCTGAGTGCCAGTGATGGCCGTGTGTTGGTTAGAAGGAGGCCAGGTGAGCGCCTGCAACCAACCTGTCTGCGGCCGAAACACACTGGACCTTCACCTGGAGTTATGGCCTGGGGAGTAATTTCCTACGACAGCAGGAGCATTCTCGTGGTTATACCACGCACCCTGACGGCGCAGTTGTGCGTCGGTCTGGTGATTCAACCTATTGTGCTGCCATTCATGAACAACATTCCAGGGGGTGTTTTCCAACAGGATAACGCTCGCCCGCATACCGCTGTTGTAACCCAACATTCTCTACAGAGTGTCGACATGTTGCCGTGGCCAGCTAGATCACCAGATCTTTCACCAATCGAGCACGTATGGGACATCATTGGACGACAACTCCAGCGTCACCCACAACCAGCATTAATCGTCCCTCTATTGACCGACCAAATGCAACAGGCATGGAACTCCATCGCACAAACTGACATCCAGCACCTGTACGACACAATGCATGAACGTTTGCGTGCTTGCATTCAACATTCTGGCGGTTACACCGGTTATTAATGTACCAGCATTTCACATTTAAAATGGCTCTTCTCGCGCTTATAATAAGCTGTGATCTTGAAACCTTAATTGATTAAATATGTTATCTATACAAATGTATCGCCGCCATTTCATTCGTCTACAATTATTTTGTCGTGGTGTTGGGATTTTTTTCCGTCAGTGTATATTAATATTATTAAGTGATACAATATCAGTAGGAAATGTATTCCATAATGCCGTACCAGTATAATTAATAAATGATCTAAATCGTTCTGTTAGTGGAAACATGGGGAATAGTGTTGTTTTTTGTCTCGTGGAGTAATCATGATCACGAGTACTTATTGTAATTAAATCTTGATAGTAACGATTTTTAATTCTCAAAAACATTAGTTTACTAATACTATAGATACGCAATTGTTGAATAGTTAGTATATTAAAATCGTTTGGACTGAGTCTAGTCTGATAGACTGTATTTGAAAATTGAGTATTTTGTAATTTAAATTGTAATAGTCTTCTGTATCTATTTTGTAACGACTGATACGTGATATGGCCACCATGGAGGGCGATGCAAGATTCCACACGTCGTGTCATGCTTTGCACAACATTATCAAGCAGCTATTGGGGTAATTTATCCCATTCCTCTGTCAGTGCACGGATGAGGGTGTCCTTCTTTATTGAAGGGCATTGGCGACCAGCAAGACTCTTCCCCAAAGCATCCCACACATTTTCAATGGGATTCAGATCTGGAGAAGGTGCTTGCCATACGAAGCGTTGAATATCCTCGCTCTCAAGACACTCCTGGACAGCGACTGTTTGATGACATGTTGCGTTGTCGTCCATGAAAATGAATCTATCACCGACAGCACCACGGAACATGCGAACATGAGGTAGCAGAACATCATTAATGTATCGTTGGCCAGTCATAGTCCCAGTTGGAAGCACATACAGGGACGTACGGCCATTGATCATGATGCCAGCCCATACCATGACACTACATGTCGGATATCGGTCCCTTTCCTGTATGTTTGCTGGACAATATGCAGTACCACAATCACGCCAGATCAGTTGTCGTCGACAATCAGACGATAGACTGTATCTACTCTCATCTGAGAAGAGGACAGCAGACCAGTCGTTATCAGTCCAATTGCGATGTTGCTGGCACCATTGCAAACGGGCGGTACGGTGACGCCTGGACAATGGGGTGCACACAACAGGACGGCGGGCGTATAGTCCTCCTTCATGCAAACGTCTGGCGACAGTTTTTCGGGAGATCCGCTTGCCAGTAGCAGCCATAAACTGATTTGCTACCTCACTAGCTGTGCTGCGCCGGTGTCTTTTTGTTGATAGTACTATGTACCGATCTTCTGCAGGTGTCGTACTGCGAACACGACCTCCCCCGTGACGTTTGCTACACTCTCCATTTGTTTGAAATGATTTCCACAGCCTTGAAGCAACACTGTGGCTGACGTCGAACTCCCTGGCAACATCTGTTATTTTTCGCCCTTCTTCAGTCTTGCTAATAATACGGCCACGCGTAAAATTATCTAGGTGATGTCGGGAAGACATACTGAAAATTGCAAGTTCGTCAATTGATTCTTTCCCTTTCAACTTTGCGTTTGAACAACAACGGTCAATACGCGTCAAATTTTTATATCTCTTATCAGCACTATGACGTCACGAACAAGTTCGGCAATCCAAAATTTGCATACGCACAACACGTCTTACAGTATCCCGCACTTATGCTAATTTTCACACTTTCCTGCCTTCCATTTTATGGTTTCTATTGTCATCCGTCCTTAGCAAGTGTCCGGCAGTGTATAAGGTAGTCGATCCCCAAACAGATATACAATAGATTAGATGAGAAAAAAGGTAATAATACATTGTGAGAAAAAAAAATAATAATAAAAAAAAATTTTAATAAGAAAAAACAAAAACAAAGTTATGGGTTTTTGAGTGAAGAACTGTTCGTACTGAATGCAAGATACGTTTTAGAGGCACGGAAATCGACCAGGTGAGTGAGTATGTGTGTTTAAGAAGTATGTTTGACAGAGAGAACAAATCAGATGGCGAAATTAGTAGTCGAGTGAACTTTTCATTGAAAGGCATACCTGCTTTAGGAGGATTTCAAACCAATGAGGGGTTCTCAAGAGAGTCCGGCATGGCTGTGTATGAAAGTGTAATTGTTCCTATGCTGATGTATGGCAGTACTTGGGTTCTGCAGAAAAGACATAGGAATCGTTCCGGGAGATGCGTTACTTACGGGGGGTTTGGTGGTAAGACGTGCCGATCACGTGAGGAATGAAGATGTGTTGCATAAGTGTAATGTGAGGCAAAATGTTGTTAGTAAGGAAGAGACAAATATTCTTAGGTGGTTTAGCAATGCTGAAAGAATGAGTGATGAGATGCTTACTAAGAAAATCTTTTAGCCCAAGTGGCAGGAAAGAAAGGTAGAGGAAGGCCAAAGAAATCTTGGTAGCACCATGTCTTCTGGAAAAAAAGGTTATGTGTGTGAAGTACGAAAGGTCTTTTGTACGGCGCGTGGAGGATGTTCATGAAGCTCGAGTGGTGTGTCAAGCTCGTTGTAAATGAAGATATTTGATACACCAACAGTAAGTAAACTCTATCAGTTAAATGCTTACTTGGCAGTTGTTCTTTCTTTGAGGAGCTAACACCTGAATCTCCGGGAACAGCTTAATGATATGTAAGTACACTGAAGAGCAATTAAATTAGAGACAGTTGGCGTTATGCAAATGTGGCGCAGTTGGCGGCGTATGCAGCGATCCGACAATATAAGGAGTGATGCGACGGGAATCACTAAAAGTCGGAAGCAGTGTGGGTATGACGAAGGATCTAAGCGCATTTGATCGTGGGCAAGTTGTCGAGGCCAGACGAATGGGTCACTCCATCTCGGAAGTCGTGAAGACACTGGGATTTTCACGAGCCACTGTGTCGCGGGTGCACCGTGAGTACATCGAATCCGGTAAAACCATCCCTGCAAGTGCCAACTACCGAGGACAACAGCATGTGGATGAGCGGGGTCATCGCCGGCTAGCTCGCATTGTAACAGCGGATAGACGGGCCACAGTGCAAGAAATCATACGGCAATTTAACACCAGTGCACAAAAACGTGTAAGCAGCCACTCCATCCAGAATCATTTCCTCGTTATCGGGTACAGAAGCCATCGTCCCACGAGGGTACCGCTGCTGACCACACATCACAGGGTGCAAAGGTTAGCATGGGCGCGGGAACATCGCCACTGGACCCTAGACATGTGGAAAAATGTTGCCTGAACTGATGAGTCGAGATTCACGTTGGTACCTGCGGATGGCATTATACGAGTACGGCGCAAACAACATGAAGCGATGGATCCTTCTTGCCAGCAGGGTACTCTTCAAGCTGGCGAGGGTAACATTCTCGTCTGGGGACTGTTTACGTGGACTGAAATGGGATCCCTGGTACGTGCTGCGAGACATCGTCCCTCACAGGTCAACGTTACCGGGATATCTTGGACGACCATTTGCTCCCGTTTGTGCGTCTTCAACATCCCACTGCGGACCTCATCCTGCAACAAGACAATGCAGCTCCCGAATTGTTTCTGATTGGTTGGATGAACACTCCACCGACGTGACCTCGCTTCCTTGGCCAGCTAGATCACCTCCTGACCTCAATCCCATCGAGCACATCTAGGATGCCATCGACAGAGATGATCTCCCTCCATGAAATCTTCGTGAACTGTGGGAGTTTGTTGAGGGGTCGTGGATCCGTATGGCTTCCCAGCGCTTCCGGTGTCTTGTCGAGTCCATGTCGAGACGAATCGCCGCCGTCATCAGGGCGAAAGGTGGTGCTACACGTTACTAGACAGGTATCTCAAATTCAATTGCTCTTCAGTGTATGTATCATTATGCGGACAAAAGTGATTGGACACTGTGCGTAAAAAGAAAAATAGTATTGGTTGTACAAATAAGTTTACATCGTTTTTTGGTCGAAAAAGGTAATAGGTTGTTATAGACAGATAACGATTATTTTATTCAAACTATTTGCCTTCGCACCATACAACCTTCCCCTCACATTTCAGGCAATAAATGGATTCCGCGATAGAAGAAATCCGGTTGTTCGGTAGCAATCCAGTTATCAAGCCACTTTTGGATCTCTTCATAAGAACGGAACCCCTCTCCAGAAACTACGCTCTGCAGGGATCGAAAGAAATGGTAATCTGATGGCGCGATGTCTGGTGAATACGGCGGTTGGGGTAACACATCCCAGCCAAACGCTTCTACAGTTTCCTTGACTAGTATCGCGACATGAGGTCTGGCGTTGTAATACTGGAGAAGAACCTTGTCATGTCTTCTTTTCGCATATTCCGGACGTTTCGCTATCAATGCTCGGCTCAAATTGATTAGTTTTTTTTATAACATTCAGCGTTGACGCGGTTGCAGCAGCTCATGGTCCATCACACCCCATCACACCTTTCTGATTCCACCAGATACACACCTTACTGCCATAAATTTTCTGCTTTGGCGTTGATGGACCTGGTGCACCTGGACGCACCCATGCTTTTGGTCGTTTCCGTAGTGAATCCATTTTTCGCCTCCCGTAACAATTCGATGCAAAAATGGTTTTCTTGTGCGTATTTGCAGGAAACATTCACATATGGTTCTGCGCTTTGCAATGCCTTTTTCTCTCAATTCATGTGGGACCCAATTTTCTTGCTTTTGAAGTATTCCCATTGCATGTAGACGTTGAGAAATGCATTATTTGGTAACATGTAATGCCATTGCGAACTCTGTTTCTGTTTGGCACGGATCTTCATCCAGTAATGCTTCCAAGGTTGAATTGAGTAACTGCTATTATCGTGTAAGCATGCGGCGGCACGGTGTCCAATTGCATGCCAAAAATCACGGTGATCAGATGTGTGATATTGTAGCTATGACCAAACAACAAATTTTCCCGAGTCCCGTAAAGAGAGCGGATTTTTTTAATTACACTGCTGGACAATTGTTAAGGACAGATCATAAACGCCTATATAGCGCAATAAAAAGTAAGTGTGGTTGGATGTCAAGTGAAATAAAATAATGTCAGAATGCCAGGACATTACAAGAAAAGAAAATTTATTTTGCTCTGAAATCCAGATGGCTTTGGAACGTGTTCAAGGAACAAACAGGCCATTTTGTACAGAATACGTAAACGTGAAAAAAAAAATGTAATTACCGTCCGCAGGCGTTCCGGCGTAAGAAGTCAATACGGGATATGGCCACCATGGAGGGCGATGCAAGATTCCACACGTCGTGTCATGCTTTGCACAACATTATCAAGCAGCTGTTGGGGTAATTTATCCCATTCCTCTGTCAGTACACGGATGAGGGTGTCCTTGTTTATTGGCGGGCATTGGCGATCAGCAAGACTCCTCCCCAAAGCATCCCACACATTTTCAAAGGGATTCAGATCTGGAGAACGTGCTGGCCATACGAGACGTTGAATATCCTCGCTCTCAAGACACTCCTGGACAGCGACTGTTCGATGACATGTTGCGTTGTCGTCCATGAAAACGAATCTATCACCGACAGCACCACGGAACATGCGAACATGAGGTAGCAGAACATCATTAATGTATCGTTGGCCAGTCATAGTCCCAGTTGGAAGCACATAGGGGGACGTACGGCCATTGATCATGATGCCAGCCCATACCATGACACTACATGTCGGATATCGGTCCCTTTCCTGTATGTTTGCTGGACAATATGCAGTACCACTATCACGCCAGATCAGTTGTCGTCGACAATCAGACGATAGACTGTATCTACTCTCATCTGAGAAGAGGACAGCAGACCAGTCGTTATCAGTCCAATTGCGATGTTGATGGCACCATTGCAAACGGGCGGTACGGTGACGTCTGGACAATGGGATGCACACAACAGGACGGCGGGCGTATAGTCCTCCTTCGTGCAAACGTCTGGCGACAGTTTTTCGGGAGATCCGCTTGCCAATAGCAGCCATAAACTGATTTGCTACCTCACTAGCTGTGCTGCGCGGGTGTCTTTTTGTTGATAGCACTATGTACCGATCTTCTGCAGGTGTCGTACTGCGAACACGACCTCCCCCGTGACGTTTGCTACACTCTCCATTTGTTTGAAATGATTTCCAAAGCCTTGAAACAACACTGTGGTTGACGTCGAACTCCCTGGCAACATCTGTTATTTTTCGCAATTCTTCAATCTTGCCAATAATACGGCCACGCGTAAAATCATCTAGGTGATCTCGGGAAGACATACTGAAAATTGCACGTTCGTCAATTGATTCTTTCCCTTTCAACTTTGCGTTTGAACAACAACGGTCAATACGCGTCAAATCCTTTCTATCTCTTATCAGCGCTATGACGTCACGAACAAGTTCGGTAATCCAAAATTTGCATACACACAACACGTCTTACTGTATCCCGCACTTATGCTAATTTCCACATTTTCCTGCCTTCCATTTTATGGTTGCTATCGTTGCTATTGTCATCCGTCCTTAGCAATTGTCCGGCAGTGTATTATTAAAATTGCTCAGTTTTTGTATTTGTCGTTTCGTTTATACGACACGACAAATCACCATGATACCAACCCCATGTCACTCAACATGCCCTTCCCTATCTTTGTGGAAAATTTCACCGCTATCGGCTGAAGATCTTTGGAGGAGATAGGTAATAAACGACCTTATCTCAAAACCTCGAAAAACTTTTAAAAATGCATTTTTGGACGATTGTTCCTCAATAACACGGAATTTCGGGAATCGAAAGGCGTCAAAACCTCACCATGGAGTCTAATCGCATGCAAAAAATCACGGTGATCGGATGTGGCAACTAATTGTCCCGAGTTCCGTATAGAGATCGAATTTTTTAATTATTATTAAAATTGCTCAGTTTTTTAATTGTCGTTACGTTTATACGACACGAACAATCAACATGATACCAACCCTATGTCACTCACCATGCCCTTCCCTATATTTGTGGCAAATGTCACCGCTATAGGCTGAAGATCCTTGGAGGAGATCGGTAGATAAATGAATACATCGCTCTTTCCACGTTCCAGAAACACACAGCAACCGAAAAATTGTTTGTCAGCCGCCGCTGTGGAATTGAACCACAGAACTCTCGATATCTAGCCGAGTGCGTTACATTTACACCACGGTGGCCAACAACCCACTGTGCTATATGTATTTTTAGGTGAGCTTCTGACATCATAAATCCGTAAGATGGGCTCAGCTACTGAGACGTCTCCATCTGGTGGGCATTAACGGCACTGGCTATATATATATTATAGCAGTTAAATCCAAAGGGCGAGATCCAAGGTGAAAATCCTCCAAATACGTGGCGACAGGAAATAAATAAATACATCGCTCTTTCCACGTTCCAGAAACACACAGCAACCGAAAAATTGTTTTCCGCCGCCGCCGCTGTGGAATTGAACCACAGAACTCTCGATATCTAGCCGAATGCGTTACATTTACACCACGGTGGCAAACAACCCTCGGTGCTGTGTGTATAGGTAACAAACGACCTTTTTTTCAAAACCTCGAAAAACCTTTTAAAATGCAATTTTGGACGATTGTTCCTCAATAACACGGAATTTCGGGAATCGGAAGGCGTCAAAATCTGACCATGGACGATGTCCAATCGCATGCCAAAAATCACGGTGATCGAATGTGTCATCTCGTGCCAATGTCCGAACAACTAATTGCCTCGAGTCTCGTAAAGAGAGCTCCGCTCGATTAGGATGTTTTTAATTATCAGTGGGCCAATTTTGATGTATGGTAAATCTTTCTTCGCTGAAGAAATCGGGTCGAATTTTTTTCCATTGGAAGTACAGGGAGCGAAATTACTTGACGTCTACCTTAAATGCAGAGAAAATCAAGTTCATTTGGAATTCTCGGCAGAACGATTGCTAAACGTACGTCCTTTTGAATATCTGTTCAATATTTCCTACAGAGTTCTTATGGGCCATTTTCTTTCTGTCAGAAACATAAATTTAAAACTCGTGCTGAATCCAAATAGTACTACTCATCACATTTTTATTCTCATCCTGGGAGGCATATCGAGTAAGAAAACCCATTCGTGCGAAAGATGATATACAAGCCCGATGTTTAGCTTAGAATCGCTATTCAAAACTTCAAAAAGACAATATCCACTGAACAGATTTCCGCTGGAGTTGATTGATGCTGTATTACTTCCGCGTGGAACCGGAAGCTCGGAATAGTAAATCACGCTGTCTTTTTCCTCAAGCGTTAGAACTGCTCATTTCACACTACTTTGCGTGTTTAAAACACTTTTCATGTATTATGAAATATGCTTCGAAGTATCGCCTGAGCCACAACGTAACTGCAAAAGCAATAAATAATCTGAGACAGGGTGTTTCACTCGCTTCTTTACCCGGCATTTTTGTAATAACTGGAAGATGAACGAGGATATCGTGACGAAATTTGAACTGGACTTGCCTAAGGCTGTGAGAAAGGAGATGGCATCATAACCGGTCCCGGACGATTCGTCCAACGACGATTGGTCCAATTCCTATTCGTCCAAAGGGACAATTGGTCCAATACCGATTGGTCCAATGTCCGATTCGTCCAATGGTACGATTAGTCCAATGCCGATTCGTCCAACGACGATTGGTCCAACGCCGATTCGTCCAAATGGAATCATATTACTAATGGTAAACTTTTTTATACGATTGGTCCAATGCCGATTCTTCCAAAGGGACGATTGATCCAATGCCGATTGGTCCATTGTCCGATTCGTCCAATGCCGATTCGTCCAATGGTACGATTTGTCCAATGCCGATTCGTCCAATGGTACGATTGGTCCAACGCCGATTCGTCCGATGGAATAATCTTGCTAATGGTTAACTTTTTTTATTTTCCAGAAAGGAATAATAATTTAAATTATTCTCCACTTTACATCCTTTTGAAAGATAATTTCCGTATATTTGGTAATTGTAAACATTTTACATAAACCTGGTAAAAGGCACTCAATGGAGCACTTCTCAGCTGTTTGCAAAGCACCTAGGCCGCGGGCATTTTTAGAAGATTTTAATTTACAACCTAGGTATTTGGTATTTGTAAATATGTTATAAAACCTAATAAAAGGCACCCATCCTATCATTTCTCAGGTGTTTACGAGGCACCTAGGCCACGGGCCTTTTTAGAAGATTTTGAGTTACAACCTAGATATTTGGTATTTGTAAACATTTTATAAAACCTAATAAAAGGCACTCATCGTATCATTTCTCAGCTATCTAACAGGCACCTAGGTCGCGGGCCTTTTTAGAAGATTTTAAGTTACAACCTAGATATTTAGTATTTGTAAACATTTTATAAAACTTTATAAAAGGCACTCATCGTATCATTTCTGAGGTCTTTGCAAGTCACCTAGGCCGTAGGCCTATGGATTAATATTTCGTGCTTAAGTGAAAGCTCAATATTATTAACTTGATTTGATATGTAAACGTTATGAATATGATATCGCTGGAATAAAAACTTGAAAAGGCCTAGGCCTAGTGTGATGTACCTGCCAGCAGGACGCACACGACATAAAGGCAGATAGTAGTCAGAACAAACGTCCGCGTAGCTCAATTGGTAGAGTGACTTATTCCGGAATGAGGGGATCCGGGTTCGAATCCTGGCGTGGACAGAAATGACGGAGAAATTTACTTCGTTATAATGGCGCCCGAATTATCCGGATGACCCGCCCGTTCAAAATCTCGCAATGGTGTGATTTTATTTCCACACCGCGAGATAGGAAAAATCAGAGAATCCCTTCTCCAGCGCTTCGAAAAAAAAAAAAATAATAATAAATTGACTGGGAGTTCTCAAGTGCACGTTCTACAGTGGATGGCTGCCTGCAACGATTCATGGTCACGGCTGACCCGTGGGCCATGCCCCGGACCTCTTTCTGGGGGGGGAGATGTGACGTACCTGCCAGCAGGACGCACATGACATAAAGGCAGATAGGAATCAGAATAAAACGTCCGCGTAGCTCAATTGGTAGAGTGACTTATTCCGGAATGAGGGGATCCGGGTTCGAATCCGGGTTCGAATCCTGGCGTGGACAGAAATGACGGAGAAATTTACTTCGTTATACTAGGGCCTATGAATTAATATTTCGTGCTTAAGTAAAACCGCAATATTATCAACTTGATTTAATATGTAAATGTTATGAATATGACATCGGTAGAATATAAACTGTTAAAAAAGCCTAGGCCTATGGCCTATGAATTAATATTTCGTGTTTAAGTAAAAGCGCAATATTATTAACTTGATTTGATATGTAACGTTATGAATCTGACATCGGTAGAGTTAAAACTGTTAAAAAAGCCTAGGCCTAGGGCCAATGAATTAATATTTCGTGTTTAAGTAAAAGCGCAATATTATTAACTTGATTTAATATGTAAACGTTATGAATATGACATCGCTGGAATAAAAACTGTTGAAAAGGCCTCTGTCCAAACCCCGACCAGTTGTTTCCATTGGGCAGTTGGTGGAACCCCACTGCATTCTACAGACAGAAACAGAAAACTAGTATTTTATATTATTTCATGCAAAAGAGAAACATTGAAGTTGATTGAATGGCTCGTACATCAGTAACTTCATACGGCAGCAAGGACAGTATAACAAGAAAACGCGATTCCAAAAAAAAAAAAAAAAAAAAAAAGAAATCTGTAACCACAATATTACGTATGAAATGTAACATTATTTTACATTCTTTGGACTACCCCGGTACTTTCGTGTAACATCGGAGATAGAATCAGAACACATGAGACTTTTATAGCACGAGTAGCACTTCGGACAGATAGGACGGAATTGGACCAATCGTCCCATTGGACGAATCGTCCCTTTGGACGAATCGGCATTGGACCAATCGTACCATTGGACGAATCGGACATTGGACCAATTGTCCCTTTGGACGAATCGTCATTGGACCATTCGTCCCATTGGACGAATCGGCATTAGACCAATCGTACCATTGGACGAATCGGCATTAGACCAATCGTAAAATTGGACGAATCGTACCTTTGGACCAATTGTACATTGGACGAATCGTCATTGGACCAATCGTCCCATTGGACGAATCGGCATTGGACCAATCGTACCATTGGACGAATCGGCATTGGACCAATCGTACCATTGGACGATCGTACCTTTTGACCAATTGTCCATTGAACGAATCGGCATTGGACGAATAGTCATTGGACCAATCGTCCCATTGGACGAATCGGCATTAGACCAATCGTACAATTGGACGAATCGTACCTTTGGACCAATTGTCCATTGGACAAATCGGCATTGGACCAGTCGTACCATTGGACGAATCAGCATTGGACCAATCGTCGGTGGACGAATCGTACCAGACCCCATCATAACATGTGTTGGAAATGGTCAACATTTGCGTCCACGCAGAGCTGAATACGACGCTCGATGTTTTGGAAGTCTCGCGTCAGCATGTCCCCAGGAATTGCCTGAATTTCTTAAATGATGTTAGATTTCAATGCGGCGATGGATCGTGGATTATTGCCGTAAACTACACTTTTCTGATAGCCTCTGTCTCCCAAAAAGTCCCTAAGACGTCTGTCACAGGAAACCGGCTTATCAACAAGTGCTTTTGGATAGGCCGGTTTCGTCGTAGGGACTTTTTGGGAGACAGCAGTAACCGCTGCCTCACATTCTCGACCCTTTCTTCCTGCATTTGTCGTCGACCTCCTCCATCCGCGTCACACAAACTTCCCGTTGTTTCCAATTTCCGTGACATGGCCAAAATTCAGGGATTTGATGGTGGTTTCCGTTCTCCAAACCTCTTAACGAATTATTTCTGACACAACTTCAACGATTTAGTCTGTCAGTACGTCCACACAATATACACTCGCTCCTCTAAAGTATACCGGTTCATTTCAACATTTTATGTTCTTCGACAACACACATACACAACCGTACTGTTCCACGAGCAGCAAAACAACGATCGCACTATGTCGGCAGATTCAGTAAACTGGCAGACGCCCGCTCGTCTGGCAGGCGATGAGGAATAGCGATACACTAGCGCCGCCACTTCTCTCTGACCACGCCCACGACGCCGGCGCAACTGCTCGTCACTTTCGTTTGCTTTCTCGTAGCCATACATAAACTGCCAGAAAGTGAAAAAAGACCACCAAGAAGGAATTGGCGGACGATCATAAAATTTACATATGTTAATGGGGTCGAGTTTACGTAGGTGTGATGTTAATTTCGGGACCAACCGGTGAGCGCTTACGCCACAGCACGGCATAATATGCAAATTATCGTCGGTGGTATTTAAGGAGTACGGCGAAGTGAATGTAATCAGTCGTCGGCGTACGGATACGTGCGAAAACCCTGAAGAAGCTGCAATGCCTGGACATGGAAGACGTGTACGATTTCAGCAGTAATCGGACTTTGAGCGAGGTCGTCTAGTCGGACTCCGCGAGGCCGGGTGGTCGTATCGTCGTATTGCGGAGCGAATTGGACGGGAAGTATCGGTGGTGGTACGATGGTGGCGTAGATGGTCCGAGGAACATTGCCACACGAAAAGACGAGGAACCGGGAGTCACAGACGGACTGATGAGCGGACCTATCGACGCATGAGTAGAGCGGCGTTGTCAAGCAGAACATCCACTGCGACGCAAATCAGAGCTGCCGTTGCACCTGAGGTGACTGTGCGAACAATCCGCAACCGTCTACTGGATGCAGGACTGCGTGCACGTGTGCCTCTGGCATGTGTACCTCTGACTCCAGCCCACCGTCAGGAACGGCTGCAGTGGTGTCGCCAACGTCTGCACTGGAGAACGCAACGGCGATCTCTCGTGTTCAGCGACAAAAACAGATTCTGCTTGGGAGCCTCCGATGGCCGTATGCTTTTTCGCAGACGCACAGGGGAGCGTCTCCACCCTTCTTGCATCCACCAGCGACACACAGGGCCTACATCTGGTCTCCTGGTGTGGGGAGCGATCAGCTATCACTCCCGCACACAACTAGTGTTTGTACCGGGTACTTTAAACAGCACCTCCTACATCAAAAACATCATTCAGCCCGTTGTTGTGCCATTTGTAAGGTCGATCCATCTTGGTGTTTTCCAGCAAGATAACGCACGCCCATACACGGCACGTGCAACGCAACATGCACTTCAGGGTGTGAGACAACTTCCATGGCCAGCGGATTTGTCCCCCATTGAGCACGTGTGGGATTTTATGGGACAACGACTTAACCGGTCTCCACGGCCTGCCACGACCGTCCCCGATTTACGCGTCCAGGTTGAGGATGCTTGGAACTCAATACCCCAAACTTACATCGAACATCTGTACGACAGACTCCATGCCAGAATTGCACAGTGTGACGCAGTTCATGGCGGTTCTACCTCGTACTAACCATGTTACATGGAGATGTTATTTTTCAATTTACCAGCAAATACAGCTGTATTTTTCCATAATGTTTTGATCACGTTATCCTCTGTATTCCGTTATTATGCTGTGTAAATTTCGTTGGTATCAGACGTCTCCTTCTTGGTGTTCTTTTTTCACTTTCTGCCAGCGTAACTGTAAGAAGATATCGTAACGAAATTCGAAGTCCAGTTCGAATTTCGTTACGATATCTTCTTACAGTTATTTGAAAAAATGCCGGGAAAAGTAGCGAGTAAAACACCCTGTATAATGTAATCCCTGGTAACAAATTTGAGTTCCAGAATTTAAAGATCTTTCTTCATAAAATTGTATAAGAAAGGGGATTGACAGATATTTAGTTCCAGAATTTAAGGCTTTTATTACACACAGTTGTATGATAGTCATCGTAAGTCATCTGCTGGCCACCAAAAATGCAACACCAAGAAGGAAACGAGATAGCAAAGCTAGATTTACTGGACACATAACAACAGATACAAAGATGAAACGATTGAGCTAACAGGCCCGTGTGACTTGCGGAACACGCAGACATCAATAGTTCGTGTGGCCCCCCATGGCTGGCAATTACGGCCGCGGCTTCGAACGAAAGAGGCTTTGGATGTGGGCTTGGGGTATGTCGGTTCAGGCTGCTTCCACACGTTGCCACAGTTTATCACGGGTGCTGCTTTCCGGGCCACTCGGTTGCCGATCAGCGACCAGACGTGTTCGATGTGCGACATATCGGGAGAACAGACGGGCCACGGCAGCAGTGACACCTGTTGGGCCGTGAAGAATTGTACCAGCGGAGTGCGGGTGTCATATCCAATTGCGCCCCAAACCATAAGGCCAGGCGACGGACCGGCATGGCGATGCATAATGCAGGCGTCGTACAGTCTCTCGCCGTGGTGGCACCGCAGGCGGATCCGACCATCGTGATGTTTCAGGCATAAGCGGGATTCGTCGGAGAAGACAATGTCGTTCAACGGCCCACTGCCGCCGCACTCGCCGGTGGTGTAACTTCAATGGTAATCGGAGAGATGTCCGCTGTGCGACAAGTCGCCGCTCCTGAAGACGACGTCGAACGGTACGTGCTGATACAGGTTGTTACGTAACACACCCTAATTCCTGCGCGATGTGGTGGTGCGAGCCGTCAATGCCCGCCACACAACATGCCGGCCCTCTCGTTTGGTGGTGTGCCGCGGCTGCGGCAATCACTCACGTCGGTCCTGTTGTCCCTCCTGCACCCACCGAATGCATACTCACCTCACTGTGGCTGGATGTCGTCTCATACGGGCGCCGATGTCTCGGTACGATAAACCGCTGTCGCGACAAGCCACTATTCGTCCTCTGTCGAACTCCAAAACGTGCTGGAATGACTGTCGTATTCTGCGACGAGGCATCAGGAAGCTTCCCATGCACAGGTCCGGCAGCGCAACACACTTCCACTACTTACACCCCGCCTTCTGTGCACCCTTCTTACAGTACTTCTCGGTGGCGTGCCGGACGCACATGATTTGCATATTCCCTGCAATGCTAATCAGCAGATGTTCCTGCGAAATTATAACCTGGTCGGGCATTTCATTCATTTTTACTACAAACATGATATTGTCCAGCCTTAAAGTTGTGGGCTCTTAGGGTGATCAGTTCAAAAAATGATATAAAACTTAAAGAAGTAAGATAAAATAATTTATGAAACATGTGCATAAAAAGCAGGCAGTACCTCTATGCTATATTATATCTTACTTATCTTTTATAGAAGCATGAATTTGACCAGGTATTTCCTCGCTTTGCGGTTCATAACAAAATGACTGTATGTGGAAAGACTTCACAGCATTTTCACTGTACTGAATTAGCTTCAACTTCTCAGAAAAAAATGAAGAAATTGCAAAATATGAGCGCATTTCACCAATCACGTTGAAACGTTATGGGAATCATGGAGGAACAGACATTTGTTTATGCCCAGCGCCGTCTTGTGACGTCACACTTCGCCGACGTATTACAAACAAGTTAGTAATATCATACAATACATTAATTACGATACGCTATCCAACATACCAGAAATCATTACTCAAGTTATTACTCAAGTTATGAGGATAATGGTTGTAGAATAAATCTCGCTCCTATGACCTGACCTTTGACTCCATTTCGATGATATTCAATAGGGTTCGTCCCCAGATGGTCCCCCTAAAGACAAACTAAAATTTCGTCGAAATGGAACCATATTAACGAAAGTTATGACGCACAAGGACAATGGAACGGATTCCGCTCCTATGTCCTGACCTTTGACCCTACTTCACCCATTTTCAGTAGGGTTGTTTCCCAAGTGATCCCCTACCACATACTAAAATTTCATTGAAATCGAACTAAGTTTATGCAAGTTATGACGCATAAAGGCAATGGAATGGATCCCGCTCCTATATCCTGACATTTGACCCCATTTCGCCCATTTTCAATAGGGTTTGTCCCTAGGTGGTCCCCTACCACATACTAAACTTTCAACGAAATCGAACCTTTTTTAAGTTAGTTATGACGCATAAGAGCAATGGAATGGATCCCGCTTATATGTCCTGACCTTTGACCCCATTTCGTTCACTTTCAATAGGGTTTCTTCCCAGGTGTTCCCCTACCCCATACTAAAATGTCAAAGAAATCGAACGATTTTTACGCGAGTTATCGTGCCGGCGAACATACGCACACAACGCGTGACGTAATGAGGCAGATGGGAACCGCGATCATCTGCTCGCAAGAGTCTGACGTCATAAAACTTTAATAGGATCCACACAACGCGTGGCGTAATGAGTCAGATGGCATGACCGCGCACGAACATCTAATGGGACAACGATACGACACTAAAAACCTGGTAATTCGGGGTGGTTATTTAACCCACTAAACGAATTTTTCCAAAGTCGAGATCAAGCAAAATTGTTTTCAAGTACCAGAAAACGGTAGGTTAACGACTTTAATCAAAATCCTTAGAGCCGTTTTCAAAATAAAATTTACATACATACAAGAATTGCTCCTTTAAGGTGAACGTCAAGCATTTTTGCTTCCAGTACTTCGAATAGAAACATTTCTGTACACATTTTCTGCCCAAATAATGCGTTCCTGATGATGAAAATTTGAAAATCCATTAAAATATCTTCATTTTATAACTTGGAATACTTAATATTTTCTAAGACGTAACCATAATTGTGCAATCCAACATTTGTTTGTCTACAGACGTCATCAAAGTACAGGTCGCGCCATCCTTTTTCTGGTTTCAACACCACCAAAGGAAAAGTTATTGATTTTTAATATAATTATGGTTATGTTTTAGAAAAAGTTAAGTATTCCAAGTTATAATATGAAGCTATTTTAATCGATGTTCAAATTTTCATCCTTGGGAACACATTAATTGTGAAGGAAATGTGTACAAAAGTTTTTCCATTGGAAGTATAGGAAGCAAAATTACTTGATGTCCACCTTAATAATATTGGATAAGGGCGATGGAATGGATCGCAATTCTATGTCCTGACCTTTGACCCCATTTCGCCCATTTTCAATACGGTTCGTCACCAGGTGGTCCTCTACCACATACTAAAATTTCATCAAAATCGAACCATTTTTACGCAAGGTATGATACATAAGGGCATGATCATGATCATATGTAGAGGATTTTAGGAAGGGAGTGTCTGACCCCAGGTCTTAAACAACCCTTAGAAATATGAAGCTAGGAGATTTGGGCTACAGTGCCCGATAGGAAAGTGACACGGAAGCGAAGTAGAAAGGGGGAGGAAGACGCCCTTATTTATTACCGGGGGCCAGTACCCGGGGACCGAAGGCTTAACGTGCCCATCCGACGCACGGCGGGTATTTAGTGGATCGATCGTTCGTACCTGCTGGGATCGAACCTGAGGCCCTTCCCGTGGCAGTCACGAACGTTGCCCACTCGGCCACCCGTGGCACATCACATAAGGGCAATGGAATTCATCCCGCTCTTATGTCCTGACCTTTGATCCCACTTCACAAATTTTAAATAGGGTTCGTCCCCAGGCGGTTCCCAACCACATAATAAAATGTCATTGAAATCGAACCATATTTACGCAAGTTATGACGCATAAGGGCAATGGAATGGATCCCGCTCCTACGTCGTGACCTTTGACCATAATAGTCCCATTTTCAATAGGGTTCGTCCCCAGGCGGTCCCCTACCACATAATATAATTTCATTGAAATCGAACCATATTTACGCAAGTTATGACGCATAAGGGAATGGAATGGATCCCGCTCCTACGTCGTGACCTTTGACCACAATAGTCCCATTTTCAATAGGGTTCGTCCCCAGGCGGTCCCCTACCACATAATATAATTTCATTGAAATCGAACCATATTAACGCAAGTTAGGATGCATAAGAGCAATGGAATGGATCCCGCTCCTACGTCGTGACCTTTGACCCCAATTGTCCCATTTTCAATAGGGTTTGTCCCCAGGCGGTCCCCTACCGCATAATAAAATGTCATTGAAATCGAACCATATTTATGCAAGTTAAGATGCATAAAAGCAATGGAATGGATCCCGCGCGTACGTCGTGACCTTTGACCCTAATTGTCCCATTTTCAATAGGGTTCGTCCCCAGGCGGTCTTCTACCGCATAATAAAATGTCATTGAAATCGAACCATATTTACGCAAGTTAGGATGCATAAAGGCAATGGAATGGATCCCGCTCCTACGTCGTGACCTTTGACCCCAATTGTCCCATTTTCAAGAGGGTTCGTCCCCAGGTGGTCCCCTACCACATACTAAAATTTCATCGAGATCGAACCGTTTTTACGCCAGTTATCGTGCAGACAGAAGGACGGGCGGAAAAAGCTGGAGCATATACTCTTCTTCAATCTACGGTTGGAAAGCGTAAAAAAGTCACGATTTTTTTCTTTCGTTTTGACGTGCTTTTTCTTATGTCGTATTCCGTTACAACGAGTTTTGGCTGTATCTGTATTTCTAACTTTTAAGAGAGAGTTTTAGGTTTTTCAAAACGCCACACTAACTGTTCTTTCCCTCGAGGAATTTTAACCTTTGCTTTATTCAGCGAGCATATTCAATACTTAATTGCCTTAGCTTTTAAAACGACTTCAGACACCCGCATCGTCTCGGTCATTTTATTCAATATATCGTTATTCCGAAGCAGTTTCCCCCTACGAGCTTCATCTTTATGACATTCCCGGCAACTTACCGAGTAGAGGTAATTTTAAATACCCTTAGCATATACTCGCATGCTTCAGCGAGCTGGTACTTATATGTACCTCTGGCTTCCTGCAAAAATTTTCTCCTCTTCGTAAATATAAAGCGACGCATTTTGGAGGCAATCAATCAGAGTTCAACACTAGACAACTGAATCTGCCTCGCAGCAATTTTCCAAGCCGTTTACCTAAACTCTTCTCCACCATCGCTCGCAATTCAGAGAGACTACGTTTAAAAATCCCCCCACCCCCGCCACAAAGAATGCGTAGGGCATAAACTCCTCGTTCACTTAATAGCTGAGGTTTCACCTAGAGACGACATTGGTGACGTAGATCGCGTGATAAATACCACATGTTTACGAGACATGCGCCATATTTTGATAAAATTCCCTTTGGCTGATAAAGGAAAAGAAGCAATTCCACGCAGTTGCTTTCGCCTAGGAGAGAATGTAAATTCAACGTGAATAAAAGTTTTGTAAAGTATCATTTGCAGTTTCATCCGGGAGAAAGTAACTTTAAGAAATAATCTTCCTTGCAGATCATGCGATAAGTAGTTTTAAGGAATGTAACTTTCCGTGAATCATCTTCTTCCAAAGGGATTCTCCGCCAGTCGAACTAAAGTGAGAAAGCGTTACAGCAAACAACTTTGTCAACTTTTGTTGAACTATCTGTCCTTTAAAAGTCAGCTGAACATAGTATTCAAATGATGTCGTCTACCAAACACGCGAAGTCTTTATATACACTGATGTCCAAAAATTGAGAATCACTTATATTTTCATAGCATGCCTTTTTTTTTACGGGATGTGGATATCTATATACACTATCTACCAACAAGTAATTGGACACCCCTGCAATCGACGATATCTGCGGTCCTGATACACGTCACGGCCGTCGCCATTAAATATCGTGTGGGAAACAACAACGCAACCAGTCGCATGCAAGATGCCACGCAGTTCGGAGCTCTCTGATTTCGAGAAAGGTGTAATTGTCGGGTATCGCAGAAATGGCCGATCCATACGTTACATATCCAGCGAGTTGAAGTACCCAAAATCGACGGTGGCCTACGCGATTGGCAAGTGGAAGATGAGAGGTGACTGTCGGAATGTGCCCCGACCCGGCAGACCCACAAAACTGGGAGTTAGAGACCGACGGGTGCTGGCCATAGAAATTCGGAAGAACCGCACCAAATCGATGGGCCACATCCGCGAGGAGTTTCAACAGGCATCCGGGAGTGTTCTTTCGATGAATACCATCCGTAAGGAAGCCCGTCTGCTCTGTTATCATGGACGTGCTGCCGCCCACAAGCCTTTGATCACCAAGTCCAATAGCGCTGCTCGGCTAACGTGGTGCAAAGAACGTCGACAGTGGACTGTTGAACAGTGGAAACAGGTTCTCTAGAGCGACGAATCAAGGTTCACCCTCTAACGTTCGGATGGCAGGGTCTGGGTTTGGCGTCTGCCTGGAGAACGCCTCTTGCCGGAATGCATTGTGCCAACTGTGAAGTTCGGCGGCGGTGGAATTTTGCTATGGGGGTGTTTCTCCTTGTATGGCACGGGACCCTTGGTCGCAATTCCTGGTAGACTCAACGCCGAGACCTACTGCACCATTTTGGATGACCATGCGCTTCCTACGTTGTAGCAGTTTTACGGGGTGGACCCATGTTACTTTCAGGATGACAATGCCACCTGTCCTGTTGCGAGGTCCACCATGGCTTGGTATGGTGACAATGGGGTTAATCGAATGGACTGGCCTGCGCAGAGCCCGGACCTTAACCCTATCGAGCACCTCTGGGACAAGTTGAAGCGTCGACTTAAGGGGTGCCCCCACCGTCCGAAATCGGTGAAGGAACTGACCTGTCTTCTCCAAGCCGAGTGGAAGAAAATACCGCTAGCCGTCGTACAACGCCTGGTTGAGAGTATGCCCCGGAGGGTCGCAGCTGTAATCGCCGCTCGTGGAGGCTCCACCAACTATTGAAGGTGAATAAACTTCGTTTTGCTTTGCTATCATAGGTGTCCAATTACTTGTTAGTAGATAGTGTATTAATTCTATAAGGTTTTTTACTGTGAGTCCTATTTTGAGAGAACGGCTGAACGTAAATATATGGTTGAGGTATCAAACTAAATGTCTTACCATGTAGATGTGCCAATCGAAGAGAAAAATGAGATTGAGGCAACGGTTCGGGCGTTGTGGGGCGGCAAAGTTCCCATGTAAAGTCTATGGGAGAAGCATGCTGTTGACATTCGATCGCCTGCAGTTGACTCACGCGCTGTTAAAAGCGGAAGCATGGAGGAACAAAAATAGTCCAAAGACCGAAGTCTTTTTTCTTTCTGAGCGAAACGTTGTGCAAAGCAACGCTAGCAGACATTACAATCAACGTTCTTCTCATCGGAACAGAGAACACTCTCGAAGACCTGATTGCGTTATGCCGTTGGATTGTGTGATGTATACTATACTGTGCAAATTAATTATGACAAAGTAAAAAAAATCACTCTTTTTTCCAAAACTATGCCTCTATATCATTCTGTGCGTTGATATACACTAATAAATACCTGTATTAGTATGAAGTATGTCCTCCTTTAGCAGAAATGACCTCTTGAATTCGTTTTGGCATTGACTCCACTAATTGAGTGCACATATTTTTGACTTCATAAACCACACTTTTATAGCATTCGTTATCATGCGTTCTTTGGTTGTACAGTCCATTTTACCTAAACGTCTTCTCAAAATATTCCACAAGTTCCCTATGGGATTTAAGTCTGGTCAATTTCCAGGCCAATCAAGCAAATGAATTTGATTTTCCAGCTTGACCAATTTCGAATTGTGACATGGGGCTAAGTCATGTTGAAAAGTCCCGTCAAAAGTTTGCAAGAATGGAACAATCCTACGTTGTGATATTTCTACCTACTTGGCTGAATTCATCATACGTTGAACAGGAACTAAGCTTCCAGTGCCATTTGATCTGAAAAAACCCCAAAACATCTGTTTCAGAGGGTGTTTTACAGTTTATTTGACATGCTCAGGTCTTAAGGGTTCACAGTTGCTTCGTCTAACGACATGTGCTTGGTAACCCTGCACAAATAAATGAGTTTCATCACTGAAAATTACCTTTTTTCCAGTCGACAGCAGTCCATGATTTATATTTTTTGGCCCATGCTTAACGTTTTATCTTCATTAATATTGTTTTTTCGTTGGTATCCTTGCCTTCCGGCCAACTTCCAGAAAGCCTACGGCGTACAGTTGAATCCCTAACATCACAACCACTAGCCAATAAATCTCTTTGAAGGTCGGTTCTTGTTTTTTTATTCATTTAACTATTTCTGATTAGATATTTATCGGTTCGTGGAGTTGTTTTTCGTTTTCTTCCACATTTACCTCTCCTTTTTGGAGACGGTGATCCAGATGCATTGTATCGCGTAAGCAGTCTTGATACACTTGATTTGCCTACACCAACTGCAGAAGCGATATCTCTCACTGTCATAGAAGTGTGATCCTTCAGAGCAATTATTTGTGCACGCTTCCTTGGGGAAATATCCATTTTTCAATACACGAAAGCAACACGTACTCACAGAGAGCAAAAACTAACATCCACCTGTCACACACGAAAGCTCCCAACTGAAGCTGAAGTGCCTATTTTCTGTTTAAAACCGGTCAAACCACATTCTTACTATCAAGTTCTAACAGTCACACCACCTCACACCTGATAAAACCGGTTTACGTGGGTTTCCGACATCAACTGGCAATCGCATTACAATTCTTATAATAAAATAGCTGATCCCAGTTAATTTGCACGGTATAGTATATACAATTTAATATTCATTCGATCCAGTTCAATCACGTAGGTAAGACGTTCCCCATTAAGTAAAAACGTAAATAAACATTCCGTTGACCATTGTTAATGAAAATATTACGGCCGACTGGTTATACCCCATTGAGTTACTCACGGTGGGCGTTAAACCTTCAGTCAAAAAAATCACGAACGTGGACTATTGTCCTTACTGAAGTCGTTAAATGAATTTATCAATCAAATAAAGTTTACATTTGTTGTTTCATATGACTTTATTCTTTTCAAAAAAATAAAAAAAGACTTAACCGTCGGTTCTGACGGGTGAAGAGTATTCGCAACGCAAATCTCATTCCAACAACATTTACAAACTCAGTTGTAACTGAAGATGAGAGTGAAAGAGTGCGCTATCCAGTTGAATTTTTGCATACGATCGACATGAGTGGACTTCCGCCTCACATTGTACGACTGAAAAAAGGGTGCAGTCGTGATGCTCATCAGGAACAGGGGCTGCGGGTGGCCTAGTGGGCAACGTTCGTGACTGCCACGAAAAGGACCTCAAGTTCGATCCCAGCAGGTACGAACGCGCGAGTCAATAAATATCCGTCGTGCATCAGATGGGCACGTTAAGCCGTCTGACCACGTGTTCTGGCCCCCGGTAATAAATAAGGACGTCTTCCTCCCCCTTTCTACTTCGCTTCCGTGTCACTTTGCTATCGGCCACTGTAGGCCAAATCTCCTAGCTTCCTATTTCTAAGGGTTCTTTAAGACGTGGGGTCAGACACTCCCTTCCTAAAAAATCCTCTACACATGATCTGATCATCACGAACCTCCCCCCCCCCCCCCTGATGGCGCTGTGGTCTAAGCGCTGGCTTATGATAATGCGTTCGTGAAGGGTCCGGGTACGAATCCCGTCAGGCATGGATGTTGTGTTTATCTTACGGCGCTGGCTCTCTCCCTTCCCTGGAACCAGTGACCCTAAATTAGGGACGGGCGGCTGCTTATAGCCCATTGAGTTGCTCATGGTCGTCGTTCAATCTTCAGTCAAAAAAAAAAAAAACGAACTTGTATTGTCTTTTACTGAAGTGGTTGAATGAATTTTTCAATCAAATAAAGTTTACATTTGTTGTTTCATACACAGTGCGTCAAAGAATTTTTAAGACTGGCGCTAGATTTCAGCCTACGGTGGCGCCACCAGTGTAATCGCGAATGTGTTATAAACCGTGACCATCTGCTTGCTTTCTGCCAAAAGTACTGCGCAGTTGTTAAAGTAACTCAAACGAAACGGCCGTTCATTAGAGAAGTAAAATTTTTTTCATGTTGAAATATTAAAATGGAACAAAGGGCTGTTACTAAATTTAACACAAAACTTGGTAAAAGTGCCTCGAAACAAACCAAATGATGAAACAAGTTTACGTGAGTTTTGTTTAAATAGATCAAATGTTTTCCTGTGGCACAAACGTTTTTTGGACGGAAGAGAGACGATAGAAGATGATAAGCATACAGGAAGACTAAGTTGATCTAGGGCACCTGAGATTATTGAAAAAGTGCGTGATTTCCTGGCTAACAATCGATGTGTGTCACTAAGAATGATGGAAGAGTCTTTAAACATCAACAAAGAAACGATTCGAACCATCCTGCATGAAGATTTGGGCAAAACAAAAGTCTGTGCTAAATTTGTTCCACACACGTTAACCAATGAACAAAAATCAAGGAGAAGTGCACATTGCAGAGACATCATTTCAGCCGCTGAAAATGATCCAAACTTCTTAAAATCGATTGTTACAGGTGATGAAACATGGTGTTTTCAATATAATCCTAAAACAAAGTGACAAAGTGCGGAATGGAAGTCAAAAAACTCAGCACAAGCCAAAAAAACAAGAAAAGTTCCATCGAAAATCAAAACAATGCTCATTACATTCTTCGATAGTAAGGGTATTATCGACAAAGAATTTGTTCCAAGTGGACAAACAATTACTGGTGAGTTTTATTTAAATGTTTTGAGGCGTTTGATGGGCAGAATTCGTCGCATTCGTCCAGAATATCGGGATAACAACAGTTGGTGTTTGTTGCACGATAATGCACCCAGTCACACCTCACTTCTTGTTCGTAGATTTTTGGCGAAAAATAAAGTCTGTGTGTTGAATCATCCACCGTATTCGCCTGATTTAGCACCCTGAGACTTTTCTTTATACACAAAACTTAAAATGACGTTAAAAAGGTGTTATTTTGATGATATTTCGACCATACAAACAGCTTCGACGCGGGCTTTGGAGGCAATTCCGCAAAGTGAACTGGAACAGGCATTCGAATCATTATTAAATCGCTGTAACAAATGTATTGAAGCCGGAGGGACTTATTTTGAATAACAATCCAAAACAAATTATAATTTCTTGTTTCTATTTCATTTTACAGACCCAGTCTTAAAAATTCTTTGCCACACTGTGTATGAGTTTATTCTTTTAAAAAAAAAAAAGGAAAACTAACCATCGATTGCGATCGGTTTCGTCTTGTGTATTTTAATATCGAGTAAACAAAGATTAAAAAGGTATATCTGCTCACAGCATCTGCACGCCCTTCCCTTAGTAGAAATTATCGCAGAACGCTTCGGTCTTTCAGGCAGAACTTCTGGCGATAGAGACGGCACTCACCTGGGCACTCCCCAGGCGTACTGACGAAAGAATAAAACTCTACTCGGACAGTGAGGCAGCACTGCAGGCTCTGAGTAGATTCAGGGGAAGAAACCCCATCGTCCAGAGGATCAAAACCCTCTTGAGGGCAGAGGGAGATGGGGCAGTTAGTTTCCACTGGGTACGAAGCCATGTCGGAACCCTAGGAAACGAAAGGGCAGATCAGCTGGCGAAGGCAGCCACGCTGAAAGAGACGGTCGACGTGCAATGCAGAACGCCGCGAAGGTGTATTCGCGCAGCATTAGCACGTCGGACCATGACCGAATGGCAGGTCAGATGGGACACGGGAGAGACAGGGAGGAAGACACACAGAGTGTTTCCGAAAGTCTCGACCAAACGAGCACAGACAAATAAGTTCCTGAATCAAGTACTCAGTGGCCATGGCATCAGCCCTGAATACCTAGGCAGATTTGCCATCAGGAACTGCACTTGTCCCTGTGGAAAAAGAACGGCAAGCATAGAACACTGCGTACTTGAATGCAGTGGCTTCGCCGAATGGAGAAACACACTGATCCCAGGTGTGCAAAGAACGCGAAGATTGGATCTGCTCATCCAATCTGCCGTTAACAGGAGGGGGATAATAGCCTTGGTTGAAAGGCTAACCCTCCAGCAACATACCATCTTCCCCAATCAAACGGGGACCGAAACGCAGGAGGTGAACGTGCACACCGAAAGCGAATCGGAAGATGAATGAGGGTAGAGGTCTGTGGGAAAGCAGACGAAGAGACCACCAATGTAAATATTCTGTAAATAAATGTTGCTATCTCTTGATGTTGTAAGTCCTAAGCATGAGGACAGTGTATACATGTGTGTAGGTGTTTGAAAAAAGAAAATAAAGGGAAATTATTCCCCCAAAAAAGTTCGAGGGCAAGGAATCTTCCAGTCAACGATAAAGTAAGAAACGACCTATCCCGCCAGACAGAGCGGGAACCCAGACAAGGTATTCTAGGTCGCCTGCCAGCACGTCACCACGGGCTGGTCTCTGGGCCATTGGGGTGGCCAGGGTCCGAACCGCGTCTCAAGGCAGGATAATTGTCGCAACATTTCAAAATAACATCCAAGGTGCTCAACAAGTCCCCGTGGAGCCAAGACAGATTGGCGGAACGGGACAATGAAATCAGTATATTAGTAGCAAACCTGCTAAAATACTCCGGTGATGCGTCGCATGCCCGGTGAGTATTTGGTTAAGGCAACTGATTCTATTAATATAACTTCAATGGGACAAATTCCCTAGAGATCTGAAAATTAGCATGCTGATAGGTCTTAAAGAGTCCGAATACCTAGAAAAGTCCGAAAACCAAAAAATACAGAATGGTGGCTTTGAAACATTGTCTGCTTGAACTTTTTGCGAACTGTTAGACCACTTCTAAATAACCTAGAGATCTAAAAATTGTTATGCTGGTAGGTCTTAAAGTCCGAATACCTGCAAATGCAAGAAAACCAAAACAAACAGCACTTTGGAACACTGTCTGCTTTATTTTTTCTACCACTTCTACACCTAGAAAAAAGTCTGAAAACCCAAAACATTTAAAAGGATGCCTTAGCTTTATTGTTACAAAATGCTGAGAAGTTTAAAGAAAATTTTGTCAAAATCACTAAAATGCTTTGAAAATTTCAAATTTTGATTTAAAATTAAGGGGCACCAAAGCCTGCTCCGTTTTACGTCGAACCGTATGCTGACGTTAATAGCCCTTCACATACATCCAAGGGCTATTAAAAGGGTTTCCAAAATAATTTCTAAACCTCTTAGTAATATATTTAATGTGATTATTGAATTTGGCAAAATACCTGGAATTAAAAATAACAAAAATAACTCCAAAACATAAGTAGGTCCAGAGATAATATAAATCATTACAGACCAATTTCTAACTTACCTTTTTTACGCTTTCCAACCGTAGGTTGAAGAAGCGTATATGCTCCAGCTTTGTCCGTCCGTCTGTCCTTCCGTCCGTCCGCACGATAACTCACGTGAAAACGGTTCGATTTCGACGAAATTTTAGTATGTGGTAGGGGACCACCTGCGGACAAACCCTATTGAAAATGGGCGAAGCAGTGTCAAAGGTCAGGACATAAGAGCGGGATGCATTCCATTGCCCTTATGTGTCATAACTTGCGTAAAAATGGTTCGATTTCGATCAAATTTAGTATGTGGTAAGGAACTACCTGGGGACAAACCCTATTGAAAATGCACGGAATGGGGTCAAAGGTCAGGACACTGGAGTGGGATCCATTCCATTGCCCTTGTGCACCATAACTTACCTAAAATGCTTGGATTGCAACAAAACTGTATCATGTTATTTCGGAGCTACAATGAACCGGTTCTGTTAAATATAATCGAAATGGGATCAAAGGTCAGGGCACAGGACCGAGATTTATTCCACAGCCATTATCCTCATAACTTGAGTAATAATTTCTGGTATGTTGGAAAGCGTATCATAATCAATGCATTGCATGATTTTACTAAGTTGTTTTGCTAAGGTTTTGGAAAAACTATTATGTACAAGATTAGGAAACTTTTTTTGAGAAATATCATGTTTTAAAAAAATCAGTATGGGTTTCAAAAGGAAAAATCAACAGAAATAGACATTTTGACATTTCAGAATATCATAATTAATAATAGAAAAAGGGGATTAGTAACCATTGCAATATTCCTGGACCTTACAAAGCCATTTGATACGGTCGATCATGGAATACTTTTGGATAAGCTCTATGATAATGTAACAAGAAATCAATATTACAATTTATTAGAGGACTACTTACATTACAGGAAACATTATGTGCCGATTAATAAAATGAAATCGCACAAGTTATTTAATGAAATAGTAGTACCGCAGGGTTCAGTCCTGGGACCATTACATTTTTTAATTTATATAAATGACATTTTGAACATTGAACCTAATGAGAATTTTATTTTATTTGCGGATGATGTCACGGTTCTGATTACGGATGCAGATATAAATGAGGCAAAAATAAAATGTAATAAATTTATCGAAAAATTGATGGAATGGCTGGACACAAATTTTCGGTGTTTAAATATTGAAAAAAACTAAAATTATGATTTTTAAAAAGTGAGATAGACAGATTGTTGAGCCACCATCTATTTGTGTGGAGAAGAGTACCCTTGAAATAGTAAATAATATTAAATATTTGGGAATAATAATCGAGGATAATCTAAAATGGAATATAAATATTCAAAATATTGTAAACAAAATTTCGGAGGTATTGGGTTTAATTACGAGAATTTCAAATAATTTAACAATTAAAACATTAAAAATGTTGTATTACAGTCTGATTTATCCATGTTTGACTTACTGTTTATTAGTATGGGGGCAAACTACTAAGACTAATTTATATAAATTACAATCATTACAAAATAGGATGGTCAGAATTTTAAATAATCTTAGGGGAATTAACTTTGGGTACGGATAAATTCTTATGGATTTTTAGATATTGAGAAATTATGGCAATTTAGATTATTAGGATTCATGTATGAAAGAATAAAAAAAAATAGGTATCAAAATTTAATTCAACTGAACGCTGTGGGTCACGACTATCAATCAAGAGACAGAAATGCATTTTTGTTAACAATGCCTAACACTTTAACCCAAAAAAGATTTATTGATTACCAGGGATTGATGTTATGGAATAACCTACCTTGTCAATTAACACATATTAATAATTATATTTTTTCGAAAGCAACTAAAAAAATATTTGCTAACAAATTAAAATATAAAATTCTATGGTAAAATTTATTAATCAGACCACGTATGAGTAAATTTTATGTGCAGGACGTTTGACTTGACTACGTACTTTAAGGGAATTGGGATTCACTCAGGCTATGTATATATAGCCTTTTACTCGATTTCCTGTTCTGTGGTTACCCTGTACATAAGTATTCACATTATATATGTTGCTTTTCTTAATACTATATGTTATAAAATTAATTTTGAAATTTATCATAGTCAAATGTAACCCCATAACGAAATAAATGAAATGAAATGAGATGACGTCACGACGCTGTTCTAAATCGTAAAGCAGTTACGGATTTTAAATTACTTTTCTTTACCTTAATTGCTTTTCCATTTTTTTTTTTTATTTTATGTTCAAAAAAAGATTTTATAGATTCACCGTTTGGAGAACGAGCATGATTGCTAGTATTTAAAAAAAAAAAAAACTTTTGAAGTTACCATGCGTTTTGACATTAACAGTAAGATGTTATTTGTTGTAGTATTTTATACAATAGCATACTGAAGTTGTATACTTCATTTATGGACATCTTGAATATCTTGTTCCCAGTGGCGTATAAGCTAGCTGCGAAGCCCAGAGAATGAACAAATAAAACTGAGTTAAATATACACAAATAAAAGTCAGTTATCAAGGGTATTAAAATATGTCTATGCTTTCGCTGCGAAAAAAACAAAAAAAAAAAAAACGCGTGCCGATTCGCCTCTTTGACTCAGTCTGGCGAGCGAAAACAAACGGTATAAGACAACAGCTCTCCCAGAGTCTTCGCGGTTGTGATGCGAAAACCTTCCTCACTATCGCTTGCTAGCGTTTCCATGGCAACATGAATCAGCTGGTAGAGGGGAATGGGCCATTGCTTTGTGAAACGGTTTGCTCAGAATAGAGAAGACTTAGAATATCTCAGGCACTCGCATACTCCCGCGCATAAGAGTGTTTCGCGAGAGTTGTTTCAGTTTTTGAGAAGTGTCAATGAATTAAAATCAGGGATATTATATCTTAAATTCGTGCCTTTGTTGGATTCGAACTGTTTTGATAAATTTTGTGAGAGCTTCCCTGAACATCTACTGTCAGAATTTAAAGAGCTCTATGCTTCAAATTTTGATACAGCTCGACTAAAAAATGAATTGAAGGTGTTTCATTCCCTTGATGAATACAAAAACAAATCAGTAAGAGACATTACGTGTTATATAAAGTTGAATAAACTGGACATAGTGTTTAGTGAGGTGTACAAATTAGCATACCTCATATTAAGCTATTTATCAACAACTGCAACTGCCGAAAAAAGTTTTTCTGCAGTAAAAAGAATCAAGATATATCTTAGAGTCACACAAGGACATGCACATTCGAAAAACTTGGCTGTTTTGTCAATAGAGAAAAACATTCTTTTTAAATATGAAAAAGTACTAGGAAGAAACACTTTATGAAATCGTAGCACTCAAGTTCACAGAAAAGGAAAGAAGAATGGAGTTCATGTACAAATAAAGTATTCAGAAGAAGAATGGAGTTCATGTACAAATAAAGTATTCAGAAGAAGAATGGAGTTCATGTACAAATAAGTGTTCAAATCCTAATCCTCATAATTATTTGGTATCATGTTGGCAATGGCGTGTACCTAAAATTTAGAAAAAGTTATTTCTATTACGTTAAGTAATAGAAATAACTTTAATTAAAAAGTTGTAACGTATACTCTATATTCACTTTCCTTTTGATTTTATTATCTCTGGTTATTTTATTTTACTATGTAAATTATCTTCTTACTGAACGAGATGTTATTTCACCCGCTGAATGAGATCTGGCAATGAGTGTAAGTCATGACGTGGTATTAGACAGTATAAATAGGCGCGTTCAACGATACCCAAGGAGAGCGTTTGTTGTTGTACGGAGAGCGTTTGTTGTTGTACGGAGAGCGTTTGTTTATGTGAAGGAGAGAGTTTGTTGTTGTATTGAGAGCTTCGTTCTATGTGATTAGTTTGATTCTTCATTATTGTGAAACGAGTTGTGTGTGTGCGTTGGATGATTCCAGAGTTATATAATAAAAGAGCTTTGTCGTAAGTACGTCTTTCTCAATTCATAGTTTTTGTCAGATCTCTGTCTGGCTGTTAGGTTTATGTTATTAGTTGATTATCATTAACAACCAGCGTTAAGACTTTATTCATCCTAATTACTGCTACAACATTACTACCAGTTATAAGTTTGTTCAATACTATTACTACACTACTAGCAGGAGACTTTATTCATGATCTTAATTAACTAGTAACAACAACCATTTGAATTCACTATTAGAAGCTTAGTACAAGCATATAATTCAGTAGTAGAAGCATTATAAAACATTACTAGCTTAGTTAAAAGCTTTATTCACTATAATTATCTTAACAGCTGGAAAAAGAGTTTATTCATTATAAAGTAAACTTCGCTATTTAAAAAAAAAACAGTATCGCCCAGGTCTCGGACCTAAGATACGCCACTCCTTGTTCCCCTGATCCTTTTGAGTTGTGTATTGGAGCGAGAGTGCTCTTTCTAGTTTCCTGTTTGTTGTAGGAGAAATGGAAATGTAAAGGTTCTCAAATAATTTGAAGAAAACACATTTTTGAGTTCCTTCATTCAACCAATAAAATAAGAAATAGCGTTGTTTTTACTTAAATCGTGTTCCTTTTTTCCACGTCATCTCGAATGGGAATCTCAATATCTGATCTGTTTCGCAAAGTTTGGAGCAAATTACTTTTCTAAGGCGATTAACTTTGTTATTTATCTCTGAAACAGAAAAGGGGAGTGTGGATACTCTGTTTTAAGAACAGTGATAGTCATCATCCAATTAATTTCTCTTTGGTTTTCTCGAGCGGAGGGTAGAAAAGTCATTAATCACGCTTTTCGTCGTCTTCTGGCACTTCGCAGTTACGTTTTATTCATAACATTATCGCTCTTCCGTCACGAATATGAGCTGTCTCGAGAAACGCATGCGCAGATGGCTCTGGCGACACCCGGCAGCGAAGTGCGATGCCACCGAAGTGATAAACTTCGCTGCTTGTAAATACGCAGTATTTTTTTCTCCCAGGAATCTGGCAACTGCACGCCGCTAATGCTAAAATCAATGGTAATAATTAGGAAGCAAATGGCGACATGACTCGGGTGGGTGGGGAAAAGATAAGGCATCTAAAATTGTCGCAAGCGAAAGTGAAAGAATGGCACCGAAAAAAAAAGCTACAAAAATAATAAGAGATTAAAGTCGCATAACATGGCTCTACCTTGATAACGATTCAAATAAGCCATTACTTACCGGGCGCTTATTTTTGCTCAATAGGCAAATGGGAAAATAAAATGGCGCAACTCAAGGTTTCTGGGTTCTGCTTCGTAATGGCAAAGTTGAATTGGCTATTCTTCATCGGTACTTTTCCATGCACGCTCTCGAAACCCTAATGGTTTTGCCATACGGTATGTTTATTTAGTTATCGGTTTGTGTTTTTTATGCGGCTATTTGGAAACTAATGCATATCCTTTCTGGGGTTGTTTTTCTTCTTCTAAAGGAGAAAATAACTGAATTTGGCAAAGCAGAAGCTTTTAGAGTGAAAGTATTAATTAAATACGCGACGGAAAATTCCAGTCGTTAATGAATTTCGCTGTTAGAGAGAAGAGAAGAGACCTGTTTGTAACCCCTTGGGCAGTTTTCCAAAACTAATGAAGATACTTGGCGGAGTCGGTGATATATTCCGTGAGAGTGAAAACTCTTTAAATGTTAGAAAACCGGCTTCTCGATGTTGATCCAAATTACCGATGCGCGCAGGAAGTGAATTCCAAATTATTTACCGAGAAATGGATTTTCATCCGCAGCTAGAAAACTACACGCGAAGATATTTGCGTGCCCAAGTTTTGCCAAAAGTGAGGGGATTATCCAAGATATCGAAATTTTGCGGGTGTATTGAAAAAAAAAAAAGGTTTCACTTCTTATTTCTACAGCAAAAATAAATGAATGTGACTTTCTCTTCGTTATAGGAAAATGAAATTTTTTTGCTGATGAAAAAACCTCTAGAATTAAAAACAAGTTTCGTAAATAATACTTTAAATGAACAGGGTTTTTTTCTATACACTGAAGAAAACACAACTGTCGCTGCACAGAAATAAAAATATTGCTGCTTTAATTTTTTAACATTAAGCAATACTCAAAGTTGGCATACAAGCAAGCACATTCAGTTTCATGAACAGATTTTTTTAGCTATTCAAAATTTAGTTGTCGCAGCCGAATCCTTGCTTATACAAGGGGGAGCTTAAATATGGGATACGCAATTTCATATTTTTTTTGGAGGTTTAACGACCACCGGGATCAACTCAATGGGCTATAAGCAGTCCCCCGTCCCTAATTTAGGGTCACTGGTTCCAGGGAAGGGAGAGAGCCAGTGCCCTAAGACAAACACAACATCCATGCCTCACCAGGATTCGAACTCGGACCCTTCTCGGACGAATGGTCATAAGCCAGCGCTTAGACCACTGCGCCACCGGGGCGGCATTAACAATTTTCATGACCATTTTAAAAGCACGCTCTCTCTCTCTCTCTCTCTCTCTTTCTCTCTCTCTCTCTCTATATTTCTCTCTCTCTCTCTCTATTTCTCTCTCTCTCCCTATTTCTCTCTCTCTATCTATCTCTCTCTCACTATTTCTCTCTCTGTCTCTCTCTATCTCTATCTCTCCCTATTTCTCTCTCTTTCTATATCTCTCTCCCCATTTCTCTCTCTCTCTCTCTCTCTCTATCTCTCTCTCTCCCTCTCTCTCTCTATCTATCTATCTCTCTCTCTCTCTCTCACTCTGCGTTCGACAGTGGCACGAGTTTCGAAAAAATGGTAGTCGTTGTAGTAACCATAGCAACCATCCACACCTGTTTATCACGCATGCGTCGTCGGTAGTGTGCAATTTAATAAGCTTTGTTTCGTGAACCTCTATCAAGTGCTTTCGCGCTGGGACTTTTCGAGGAAATGGATGTGAAAGAGGAACAAAGATGCGCCACTAAATTTTGTTGTCGACTTAAGAAGTCTGTCGGAGAGACTTTAGTTTTATGCAAGAGGCTTAAGAAGTCTGTCGGAGAGACTTTCCGTCTTATGCAAGAGACTTAAGAAGTCTGTCGAAGAGACTTTCCGTCTTATGCAAGAGACTTCAGAAATCTGTCGGAGAGAAAAAATCTTGTGAAAGAGACATAAGAAGTCTATCGGAGAGACGTCCGTCTTATGCAAGAGACTTAAGAAATCTGTAGGAGAGACTTTCCGTCTTATGCAAGATTCTTAAGAAGTCTGTCGGAAAGACTTTCCGTCTTATGCAAGAGACTTAAGAAATCTGTCGGAGAGAAAAAATCGTATGAAAGAGACATAAGAAGTCTGTCGGAGAGACTTTCCATCTTGTGCAAGAGGCTTATAAAGATGGATGTCTAGGAAAATCAACAATTTACAGATGGCATAAACAATTCATGGATGGTTGTGAGTTGGCGGCTTTAATCACGCATGGAGGAAGATATTCAATGAGTACAGCAGAGGTAAACATCAATACAATAGGTGTTATTACAAGGGAAGATATACGGCTATCAATTAGAGATATCGAAGATATGGTTCACATTTCAAAATCATCAGTTCACGGAATTTTAACCGAGTGTTTGGGCATGAAAGGAGTTTGTTCAAATTGGGTTCCTCATTTCTTTTCTTGTGCGAAGTCCGCTCATGGCCAGTTCTGTCGTTTCTTATTTGGAGAAAATGAATATTAATTTGATGCCCCAACCTCCATATAGTCCAGATTTGTCACCATGTGATTTCTGGCTGTTCCCCATTTTAAAAAAAGATATTACGGGAACAATTATTTGAGACTGATCAACAACTTATTACAGATGTGCACGGGTGCTTCAACAGCATTTCATAAGAAGAATTCTAGAAGACATTCATAAAGTGGGAGGAACATTGGTACACCTGTTATCGATGCAATGAACAGTATTTAGAAAAAGATGACCACTTCCTTGATAATAAAGGGGAGCATTTTCAAATAAGTGGAAGGAACGTTAGGGCACCTGTTTTCGATGCAATGGACAGCATTTAGAAAAAGCTGACCACTTCCTTGATAATTAAGGGAAGCATTTTCAAAAAGTGGGAGGAACTTTGGGGCACCTGTATTCGATGCAATGGATATTATTTAAAAAAGATGACCGCTTCCTTGATAATTAAGGGGAGTATTTTCAGAAAATGGGACGAACTTTGGGGCACCTGTGTTTGATGCAATGGACAGTATTTTGAAAAAGATGACTACTTCCTTGATTATTAAGGGGAGCATTTTTAAAAAGTGGGAGGAACTTTGGGGAACCTGTATTCGATGCAATGGACATTATTTTGAAAAAGATGACCACTTTCTTGATAATTAAGGGAGCATTTTCAAAAAATGGGAGGAACTTTGGGACACATGTGTTCGATGCAATGGACACTATTTTGAAAAAGATGACCACTCCTTGATAATTAAATGTAGCATTTCCAAAAAGTGGAAGGAACTTTGGGACAACTGTATTCGATGCAATGGACATTATTTAGAAAAAGATGACCGCTTCCTTGATAATTAAGGGGAGCATTTTCAGAAAATGGAAGGAACTTTGGGACACCTGTGTTCGATGCAATGGACACTATTTTGAAAAAGATGACCACTTCCTTGATAATTAAGGGGAGCATTTTTAAAAAGTGGGAAGAACTTTGGGGCACCTGTATTCGATGCAATAGACATTATTTAGAAAAAGATGACCACTTCCTTGATAATTAAGGGGAGCATTTTCAAAAAATGGGAGGAACTTTAAGGCACCTGTATTCGATGCAATGGATAATATGTCGAAACAGATGACCACTTCCTTGATAATTAAGGGGAGCATTTTCAAAAAATGGGAGGAACTTTGAGGCACCTGTATTCTATGCAATGGATAATATGTCGAAAAAGATGACCACTTCATTGATAATTAAGGGGAGCATTTTCAAAAAATGGGAGGAACTTTGAGGCACCTGTATTCGATGCAATGGATAATATGTCGAAAAAGATGACCACTTCCTTGATAATTAAGGGGAGAATTTTCAAAAAATGGGAGGAACTTTGAGGCACCTGTATTCGATGCAATGGATAATATGTCGAAAAAGATGACCACTTCCTTGATAATTAAGGGGAGCATTTTCAAAAAATGGGAGGAACTTTGAGGCACCTGTATTCGATGCAATGGATAATATGTCGAAAAAGATGACCACTTCCTTGATAATTAAGGGGAGCATTTTCAAAAAATGGGAGGAACTTTGAGGCACCTGTATTCGATGCAATGGATAATATGACGAAAAAGATGACCACTTCCTTGATAATTAAGGGGAGCATTTTCAAAAAATGGGAGGAACTTTGAGGCACCTGTATTCGATGCAATGGATAATATGTCGAAACAGATGACCACTTCCTTGATAATTAAGGGAAGCATTTTCAAAAAATGGGAGGAACTTTGAGGCACCTGTATTCTATGCAATGGATAATATGTCGAAAAAGATGACCACTTCATTGATAATTAAGGGGAGCATTTTCAAAAAATGGGAGGAACTTTGAGGCACCTGTATTCGATGCAATGGATAATATGTCGAAAAACATGACCACTTCCTTGATAATTAAGGGGAGCATTTTCAAAAAATGGGAGGAACTTTGAGGCACCTGTATTCGATGCAATGGATAATATGTCGAAAAAGATGACCACTTCCTTGATAATTAAGGGGAGCATTTTCAAAAAATGGGAGGAACTTTGAGGCACCTGTATTCGATGCAATGGATAATATGTCGAAAAAGATGACCACTTCCTTGATAATTAAGGGGAGCATTTTCAAAAAATGGGAGGAACTTTGAGGCACCTGTATTCGATGCAATGGATAATATGACGAAAAAGATGACCACTTCCTTGATAATTAAGGGGAGCATTTTCAAAAAATGGGAGGAACTTTGAGGCACCTGTATTCGATGCAATGGATAATATGTCGAAACAGATGACCACTTCCTTGATAATTAAGGGGAGCATTTTCAAAAAATGGGAGGAACTTTGAGGCACCTGTATTCGATGCAATGGATAATATGTCGAAACAGATGACCACTTCCTTGATAATTAAGGGGAGCATTTTCAAAAAATGGGAGGAACTTTGAGGCACCTGTATTCGATGCAATGGATAATATGTCGAAACAGATGACCACTTCCTTGATAATTAAGGGGAGCATTTTCAAAAAATGGGAGGAACTTTGAGGCACCTGTATTCGATGCAATGGATAATATGTCGAAACAGATGACCACTTCCTTGATAATTAAGGGGAGCATTTTCAAAAAATGGGAGGAACTTTGAGGCACCTGTATTCGATGCAATGGATAATATGTCGAAACAGATGACCACTTCCTTGATAATTAAGGGGAGCATTTTCAAAAAATGGGAGGAACTTTGAGGCACCTGTATTCGATGCAATGGATAATATGTCGAAAAAGATGACCACTTCCTTGATAATTAAGGGGAGCATTTTCAAAAAATGGGAGGAACTTTGAGGCACCTGTATTCGATGCAATGGATAATATGTCGAAACAGATGACCACTTCCTTGATAATTAAGGGGAGCATTTTCAAAAAATGGGAGGAACTTTGAGGCACCTGTATTCGATGCAATGGATAATATGTCGAAACAGATGACCACTTCCTTGATAATTAAGGGGAGCATTTTCAAAAAATGGGAGGAACTTTGAGGCACCTGTATTCGATGCAATGGATAATATGTCGAAACAGATGACCACTTCCTTGATAATTAAGGGGAGCATTTTCAAAAAATGGGAGGAACTTTGAGGCACCTGTATTCGATGCAATGGATAATATGTCGAAACAGATGACCACTTCCTTGATAATTAAGGGGAGCATTTTCAAAAAATGGGAGGAACTTTGAGGCACCTGTATTCGATGCAATGGATAATATGTCGAAAAAGATGACCACTTCCTTGATAATTAAGGGGAGCATTTTCAAAAATGGGAGGAACTTTGAGGCACCTTTATTCGATGCATTGGACAATATTTCGAAAAAGATGACCACTTCCTTGGTAATTTAAAGCGCGTATTTTTTTTATAAAAATATTCTCAGTTGTTTCGGGAATGCCCTTGTAAACAGCCCTATCCAAAGGAGCGGTATATGGCGCGCGCACTTATACCCAATAATTTATAATTACAGAGGGGTAAACTCTCCCCTATTTCTATGTAAAAGTTCCCCCTGCGCTCCTGGAAGTAACAAAAGACTAATGTAATACTTTGACCGTGCCTGAAATAAGTTGGATCAATGGTATAAGGGGTACAAATAAGTTTTAAAGCGTTTTTGTGTGGCGTATACCGCTAATTTACGTGTCCGACATTCCCACGGGTTCTTGTCATGTGACCATAACTGGTCCAGAGTGTAAAATGGGACACAGACGTTTGCCCAACAGTCAAACGCACTTGCACATCGGTAGGTGAAAGATGTCAAGCGATACTGCATTTATTCGACACTGCATTCGTTACGAATTTCATCAAGGAAACAGTGCAGAAAAAGCATGTGCATCTATTTGTTCTGTTCTCGGGGAGAATATTGTATGGAAAGGCACGTGTTAGTTTTGGTTTAGACGGTTTAAAGCAGGTGACTTTGATGTTAGTGATCGAAAACATAGCGGCGCCAGGAAGAAGGTTACACATGAGGAACTCCAAGCATTGGTGGATGAAGATTCGTTTCAAACGCAAAAATAACTAGCTGAACAACTGGGGGTAACGCAACAAACCATTTTCGATCCTTTACGCACAATGGGAGAGATTCAGAAGGAAGGAAAATGGGTGCCTTATGACCTAAGCCAGAGAAACAAGGATGAGCGTGCCATGAAGTGTTTGAATCTGTTGAATAAACAACACAGAAAGACTTTCCTGTGGAAAATTGTTGCGGGTGATGAAAAGTGGACACGGTACGACAATTTCAAACGCAAAAAACACTGGGTGGGCCCCGGTGAAGCAACGACTTCAACATCGTAACGCAATATACACTCCAAGAAAGTTCTACGGTTCATCTTTGTTAGGATGTGAAGGGTGGTGCTCTATTATGAACTATTTGAACAGGGTCAAACTGTTACTGCTGATCGCTACAAGCAGCAATTGCTGCGATTGAACCAGGAAATCTGTCGGAAACGTCCATTCACAGGGAAAGGATTGCGTCCCGTGAAATTATTGCATGACAACGCTAGGCCGCATGTCGCGAAATCGGTCAAGGAAACGTTATTGACGCTTGGCTGGGAAGTGTTGGAGCACCCGGCGAATAATCCCGACACAGCCCCTTCAGACTGTCATTTGTTCCGATCGAAGCTACATGGTTTGTCTGTTGTACGGTTCCGGACATATGACGAAGTGCAAAAATGGGTTGACGACTTCATCGCGTCTCACGACGAAGTATTCTTCATGGCTGGAATCTGTCAGCCGCCCAACCGATAGCGGAAAGTGAGAGATAATGAGGGCCATGTTTTGATTCGTAAAGGTAATGTTCTTTTCTCTCAAATTACACGTAGCGTTGTCTTAAAACGCTTTAAAACTTATTTGTACACCTAATATAAGAACTCAATTCAAAGGGTAAAAGATATGGACAAACGATGAGCATGTAAAAGACAAAAACAATGGTATTTGGTGTAAAGAAAATCAGGGAAAAGATCATTCTCGAAAGCAAAGAACTTAAAAATGTGGAAAAATTTACTTATCTCGGAATCTGTATAACATTTGACTTAAATAGCAAAAAAGAAATTTCAATTAGAATTGCTAAGGCTGTAACACAAGCCATGGATAAAATTTGGAAGAGCAGAGCAATTAGCCTCAAAACTAAGCTCGAGACATGCATCTTAAGCAGCGTACTATACGGATCTATGAAAGATACATGTACTTGGAGTGCCACTTTTAGAAAGTCGAAAAGTACCACTTCCGGTGGTGTACAAAATTTTCTTTTTGGTGTACAAAACTGTAAAAAACTAGGACAACACTCTGACAGTGTTTATTTTCCGTTTTCGAAAAGTGGCACTCCAAGTACATGCTCGAGAGCCACAAAGGAGAGTCAAAAAGTACCACTTCCGATGGTGTACAAAATTTTCTTTTGGGTGTGCAAAACTAGGACAGCACTCTGGCAGTGTTTATTTTCGATTTTGGAAAAGTGGCACTCCAAGTACATGCTCGAGAGCCACAAAGGAGAGTAAAAAAGTACCACTTTAGGTGGTGTACAAAAATTTCTTTTTGGTGTACAAAACTGTACAAAACCAGGACAACACTCTGGCAGTGTTTATTTTCGATTTTGGAAAAGTGGCACTCCAAGTACATGCTCGAGAGCCACAAAGGAGAGTCAAAAAGTACCACTTTCGGTGGTGTACAAAATTTTCTTTTAGGTGTACAAAACTAGGAGAGCACTCTGGCAGTATTTATTTTTGATTTTGGAAAAGTGGCACTCCAAGTACATGCTCGAGAGCCACAAAGGAGAGTAAAAAACCACTTTCGATGGTGTACAAAATTTTCTTTTAGGTGTACAAAACTAGGAGAGCACTCTGGCAGTGTTTATTTTCGATTTTGGAAAAGTGGCACTCCAAGTACATGCTCGAGAGCCACAAAGGAGAGTCAAAAAGAATAACTTTCGGTGGTGTACAAAATTTTCTTTTAGGTGTACAAAACTAGGAGAGCACTCTGGCAGTGTTTATTTTCGATTTTGGAAAAGTGGCACTCCAAGTACATGCCCGAGAGCCACAAAGGAGAGTCAAAAAGTACCACTTCCGGTGGTGTACAGAATTTTCTTTTTGGTGTACAAAACTAGGACTACACTCTGGCAGTGTTTATTTTTTGTTTTGGAGAAGTGGCACTCCAAGTACATGCTCGAGAGCCACAAAGGAGAGTAAAAAAGTACCACTTCCGGTGGTGTACAAAAATTTCTTTTTGGTGTACAAAACTGTACGAAACTAGGACAACACTCTGGCAGTGTTTATTTTCCGTTTTGGAAAAGTGGCACTCCAAGAACATGCTCGAGAGCCACAAAGGAGAGTCAAAAAGTACCACTTTCGGTGGTGTACAAAATTTTCTTTTGGGTGTACAAAACTAGGAGAGCACTCTGGCAGTGTTTATTTTCGATTTTGGAAAAGTGGCACTCCAAGTACATGCTCGAGAGCCACAAAGGAGAGTCAAAAAGAATAACTTTCGGTGGTGTACAAAATTTTCTTTTAGGTGTACAAAACTAGGAGAGCACTCTGGCAGTGTTTATTTTCGATTTTGGAAAAGTGGCACTCCAAGTACATGCTCGAGAGCCACAAAGGAGATTCAAAAAGAACCACTTTCGGTGGTGTACAAAACTAGGACATCACTCTGGCAGTGTTTATTTTCGATTTTGGAAAAGTGGCACTCCAAGTACATGCCCGAGAGCCACAAAGGAGAGTCAAAAGGTACCACTTCCGGTGGTGTACAGAATTTTCTTTTTGGTGTACAAAACTAGGACTACACTCTGGCAGTGTTTATTTTTTGTTTTGGAGAAGTGGCACTCCAAGTACATGCTCGAGAGCCACAAAGGAGAGTAAAAAAGTACCACTTCCGGTGGTGTACAAAAATTTCTTTTTGGTGTACAAAACTGTACGAAACTAGGACAACACTCTGGCAGTGTTTATTTTCCGTTTTGGAAAAGTGGCACTCCAAGAACATGCTCGAGAGCCACAAAGGAGAGTCAAAAAGTACCACTTTCGGTGGTGTACAAAATTTTCTTTTTGGTGTACAAAACTAGGAGAGCACTCTGGCAGTGTTTATTTTCGATTTTGGAAAAGTGGCACTCCAAGTACATGCTCGAGAGCCACAAAGGAGAGTCAAAAAGAACCACTTTCGATGGTGTACAAAATTTTCTTTTAGGTGTACAAAACTAGGAGAGCACTCTGGCAGTGTTTATTTTCGATTTTGGAAAAGTGGCACTCCAAGTACATGCTCGAGAGCCACAAAGGAGAGTCAAAAAGAACCACTTTCGGTGGTGTACAAAATTTTCTTTTGGGTGTACAAAACTAGGAGAGCACTCTGGCAGTGTTTATTTTCGATTTTGGAAAAGTGGCACTCCAAGTACATGCTCAAGAGCCACAAAAGAGAGTTAAAAAAGTACCATATTTGGTGGTGTACAAAATTTTCTTTTTGGTGTACAAAACTAGGACAACACTCTGGCAGTGTTCATTTTCGATTTTGGAAAAGTGGCACTCTAAGTACATGCTCGAGAGCCACAAAGGAGAGTCAAAAAGTACCACCTCCGGTTTTGTACAAAATTTTCTTTTGGGTGTACAAAACTGTACAAAACCATAACAACATTCCGGCAGTGTTTATTTTCGATTTCGGAAAAGTGGCACTCCAAGTATATGCTCGAGGGCCACAAAGGAGAGTCAAAAAGTACCACTTCCGGTGGTGTACAAAACTGCACAAAACTAGCACAACACTCTGGCAGTAGTTATTTTCGATTTGGAAAAAGTGGCACTCACCACGTACTTGGAGTGCCACTTTTAGAAAGCCGAAAAGTACCACTTCCGGTGGTGTACAAAATTTTCTTTTGGGTGTACAAAACCATACAAAACTAGTGCAAAACATTGGCAGCGTTGATTTTTTATTTCGGAAAAGTGGCACTCCAAGTACATGTATCTTATGGATGTGAGACTTGGACATTCACAAAGAAACCAGAGAGAAGGATACTTGTTTTTGAAAGAAAATGCTATCCTAAAATCTTACGAAGCGGATGGACCCAGAGGATAGGAAATGAAGAACTGTACAGAAAAATACAAGTAAAAGAGACCCTGTTCCAAAGATTCATACGGAGAAAACTAAAACTGTTTGGACACTTCTGCAAATTTGGTAAATGAAAGAAATGCAATAGGACGCCCTCACCGTGTGTGGACTTAAGATATTCAAGACTGGTGCAGTGGAACTCTTCAAGAACTGAGCCAATGAACAGACTTCAATGGGACAATAAAGTAGTTAAAATGACAACATACACCTACGGGAATTGTACCCATGGTTGATGATGGCGATGGTGATGATGATAAAAATAAGTTGAAATGCTTACTACTGTGATGGTTTCACAACGCGTCTTTCTTTGCATCTATACCTGGAAAATGTCATGACTTTATAAGCAGCATAATTTAAATGGTTAAAAGGATCTCAAAATTTTGTACATATACATAGTGCGATCAAAACGTTCCGAGACTAGGTACGTAGCGCGCCAATAAATGGCTGCAGGCGGATACGCGAGCAGCTGTCAAGGAAGTGACGTTCATGAGACATTGTGCCAAGCGGCGTCGTTCTGTGGACATCGGAAACTGTGCTACACGATATTTGGTGACCACGTGCAGAACACAGCTGCTATTTCGGTATGGGCTGCAAACTGGAGCAGTTAGCGAACACCAAATTCTGCGTCAGACTCGGCAAATCGGGAACGGAGACGCATGAAATGTTGCGGCAGGCTTATGGCAATGAAGCAATGGGTCGTGCGAGATGTTTTGAGTGGCACTTGCGCTTCAAGGGTGGCAGAACGGCACCGGAAGGGGACGAGAAGTCAGGGTGACAGTCGGCAAGCAAAACCCCCGAAAAGGTTGACAAAATAAACGACCTGGTGCATGAGAATCATCGGAGAACCATTCAAGACATTGCTATCATCGTCAATGTGTCATTCGGAACAGTGCAAGAAATGTTGACGTCGGTTTTGAACATGCACCGCATCGCTGCAAAGTTTGTGACAAAGATGCTGAACCCCGAACAGAAGGCGCTCCGTGTCGAACTCTGTCAAGATCTCCGTCTGCAGGTGGTGAATGAACCAACGTTCCTGTCGCGGGTCATCACTGGATCTACGGTTGCGACCCGTATACCAAACAACAGTCGTCGCAGTGAAAGAGCCCGGCATCTCCACGACTGAAGAAAGCCCGACAAGTCCGGAGCGCAACCCAAAACGTGCTCATCGTGTTCTTCGACATTCCTGGGGTTGTGCGCCGTGAGTTCGTCCCCCAGGGCCAGACCGTCACCGCCCTTTTTTTACTGCGATGTTCTGCGGCGTGTTAGGGAGGACATTCGCTGCAAACGACCTGTAATGTGGCGCAGAGACGATTTCCTGCTCCATCACGACAATGCAGCAGTTCACAGAACGTTAGCGACACGCCAGTTTTGCAGCAGCAACAGCATGACTACCGTTCCTCACCCGCCTTACTCGCCGGGTTTGGCCCTCCTGCGACTTCTTTCTGTTCCCGAAGATGAAGCTGAAGCTCAAGGGTCTCCGTTTTGAAACCGTGAACGAGATCCAGTGCGAATCGCAGACGGTCCTTGACACGATTCGCAAACAGGACTTCCGGGGAACGTTTCAACAGTGGTAAAAACGCTGGCAGGAGCGTTTTGCTGCCTAAGCAGACTACTTTGATGGAGATCATATTCACACTTAAGTAACGTAAGTACTTTATTTTATATCGGCCTAGTCTTAGAACGTTTTGGATGAAACCTCGTACTTCCATGCAAAAAGGATTTTTGATTCGACAGTTTACTTTGTGGGGGAGTGCATAAGTGCCCTTTTTTAGCACGTCTTTTGTAAAAAAAAGATCGTGCGTATGTTACCGGTTTGTCCGGCCGTCAGTAGCCACCATATCTCTGCAAGTATTAATCCGATTTGAAAAATTATTTTTGCATTGAAATGCTTAGAATGTGCGGATGATGATCCTTAATTTCGGTTTTTTCTTTACGATATACAATTTTGCCGCTAGAGAGCGTAAATGTAGATGATGACGAATTCAAAATACATTTTATTACATATACACTGGCGGAAAGTGGAAAAAAACACCAAGAAGGAGACGTCTGATACCAACGAAATTTATACAGCATAATAACTGAATACAGCGGATAACGTGATCAAAACATTATGGCAAAATACAGCTGTATTTGCTGGTAAACTGAAAAATAACATTTCCATGCAACATGGTTAGTACGAGGTTGAATCGCCATGAACTGCGTCACACTGTGCAATTCTGGCATGGAGTCTGTCGTACAGATGTTGGATGTAAGTTTGGGGTATTGAGTTCCAAGCATCCTCAACCTGGACGCGTAAATCGGGGATGGTCGTGGCTGGCCGTGGAGACCGGATAAGTCGTTGTCCCATAAAATCCCACACGTGCTCAATGGAGGACAAATCCGGTGAACGCGCAGGCCATGGAAGCGCAGGCAATGTTGCGTTGCACGTGCCGTGTGTGGGCGTGCGTTATCTTGCTGGAAAACACCACAATGGACCGACCTTACAAATGGCACAACAACGGGCTGAATGATGTTGTTGATGTAGGAGGTGCTGTTTAACGTACCCGGTACAAACACTAGTTGTGTACGGGAGTGATAGCTGATCGCTTCCCACACCAGGAGACCAGATGTAGGCCCTGTGTGTCGCTGGCGGATGCAAGAAAGGTGGAGACGCTCCCCTGTGCGTCTGCGAACACGCATACAGCCATCGGAGGCTCCCAAGCAGAATCTGCTTTTATCACTGAACACGACAGATCGCCATTGCGTTCTACAGTGCAGACTTTGGAGACACCACTGCAGCCGTTCCTGACGGTGGGCTGGAGTCAGAGGTACACATGCCAGAGGCACACGTGCACGTAGTCCTGCATCCAGTAGACGGTTGCGGATTGCTCGCACAGTCGCCTCAGGTGCAACGGCAGCTCGGATTTGCGTCGCAGTGGATGTTCTGCTTGACAACGCCGCTCTTCTTATGCGTCTATCGGTCCGCTCATCAGTCCGTCTGTGACTCCCGGTTCCACGTCTTCTCGTGTGGGAATGTTCCTCGGACCATCTAAGCAACCATCGTACCACCACCGATACTTCCCGTCCAATTCGCTCCGCAATACGACGATACGACCACCCGGCCTCGCGGAGTCCGACTAGACGACCTCGCTCAAAGTCCGATAATTGCTGAAATCGTACACGTCTTCCATGTCCAGGCATTGCAGCTTCTTCAGGGTCTTGTGTCCGTACGCCGACCACTGATTACATTCACTTTGCCGTACTCCTTAATTACTACTGACGATAATTTGCATATTATGCCGTGCTGTGGCGTAAACGCTCACCGGTTGGTCCCAAAATTAACATCACACCTACGTAAACTCGACCCCATTAACATATGCAAATTTCATGATCGTCAGCCAATTCCTTCTTGGTGTTCTTTTTTCATTTTCCGCCAGTGTACTTTCTCAAGTTACGCATAGATTTTCCTCTAGAGGACGTAAAAGTAAATTAGGTTTTCCGCGATATCTCTTCTTCTAAAACTCCGATTTTAAAAAACATTTTCTTCATCGGATACATCTCCTAATGGAAAATCTTTTGCGTATAATTTCTAATTTTTGGTGAAGAATACTTTAGCCACCAGGGGGCGTAAGTGTTAATTTTTGCTTCTGATCTATTTGCCATAAAATCTGAGGTCCTAAAATCTCGATAGAAATAATTCATACGTTGACCGATACTACTCACGTCGACAAGCCTTTTCGGAATATTTTCTTCTTAAAATATTGCATGGTTTCTCCGCCAAGGAGCGCAGATCTTTATCTTATTTTTGTCAATATATCTGCTTCTAATTATCCGATTTGAAAAATTCTTTCTTTATTGGATAGTTACCGATGTGACATGTTTTCCATATAATTTCAAAATTTTGAAGTAATTCATAGAATTTCCTCTAGGGGGCGTCAAAGTAAATTGCGTTTTCCCCGATATCTGTGCTTCTAAAACTCCGATTTGAAACATTCTTTCTGTACCGGATACCGTCCCTGATGGGAAATCTTTTGCATATCATTTCCAATTTTTGGTTAAAAATGGTTTGGCCACCTGGGGGCGTAAGTTTTGAAAGCTTCTCATGTATTTGCAGCAAAATCTGAGCTTCTAAAATCTCGATTGAAAACAACTCGTTTGTGGACTGATACTACTAACGTCGACAAACCTTTTAGGAATATTTTCTTCTTAATGCATGGTTTCTACGCCAGGGGTGTAGATGTATATCTCATTTTTGTCAATATCTCTACTTCTAGGAATCCGATTTGAAAAATTACTTTTTTGTTGGATAGTGCTTTCAATGAGAAATCATTTTCATATAAATTCAAAATTTTTAACGAAATCATAGACTTTTCGCCAGGAGGCGCAAAGGTAAATTGCGTTTTCCCGATATTTCTGCTTCTAAAACTCAGATTTGAAAAATTCTTTCTGTATCGCATACATCTCCAGATGGAAAATGTTTTTCATATGATTTCCAATGTTTGGTAAAGAATGGTTTTGCCACAAGGAGGCATAAGTGTCAATTTCTGTTTTGATGTATTTGCAGCAAAGTTTGAACTCCTGAAACTCGACTAAATATTTTTTTTTCTTGGACCAATACCGCTCCCGTCGAAAAGCCTTTTGAGAATACTTTCTTCCTAAAATAATGCCTGGTTTTTCCTGCCAGGGAGGATAGATGCATAACTTTCCATATCTGAGAGAGATTTTTCGATATCTCTGCTTCAAAGAGTCCGATTTGAAAAATTCTTTCTTTGTTGGAGAGCGTTTCCGCTTCGAAATGTTTCTCATATAATTTCAAAATTTTTTTAACGCATAAGCCTGCAACCAGAGGGCGTAAGCTCACGACTCGGTCTACAGCAATATCTGCGGGATTAAAAACCCGAATGAAAAACTTCTTTCTTCGGTCAGATACTGTGGTTTTCCATACCGGTTCCATTGACATCAAACATAAACCACCGCTCTTTCCACGTTTAGAAGTGAGCCAGGGAAAAATTCTTATAGGCCGCCAACGGGAATCGAACCCAGGGTCTTCCAGTTACGCGCCGGACATGCTACCAGTGCACCACAGCGGCTTCCAATTCTCCAGTCTCGCATACGACTAACTGACAAACCACTTGGTAGGTTGCATCTTGGAGCCCTGAACAATGCTGGAGATTCACCAAAGATGGTAAGCAGCAACAGAACAATTAACTAGGAGACGAATGAATAATTAATACACACTATTGACGTTGATTAGGAACATCAAACAGAAGGCATCGCTCTTTTCACGTTTATGCGTTTCTCGCCTCCTAGTTAATTGTTCTGTTGCTTACCATCTTTGGTGAATCCCCAGCATTGTGCGGTGCTCCAAGATGCAACCTGCCATGTAGTTTGGCTGTTAGTCGTATGTGAGTCTGGAGAACTCGAACCCGCTGTGGTGCAGTGGTAGCATGTCCGGCGCGAAACTGGAAGACCCTGGGTTCGATTCCCGGTGGCTGCCGATGATAAATTTTCCGAGACTCACTTATAACGGTGAAAGAGCGATGATTTCTGTTCGATGTTCTTAATCCACGTCAGTTGTGTGTATTAATTATTCATTCGGTTCTATTGACTTTGAAAAGCTTTGATAAATTTAATTTGCGTCAGAATGGAATCAAAAGACGTGCTCACTACACCCGAAAATTCGGTGTTACCTTTCTTGTTTTAGTAAATAATTGATGAAATGGGAACTACGTTTGCGTTTTATGTGCTCGGTGTCAGAGATGGAAACGGGTCACGGGTCAAAGGGTCGGGTTAAGGTGTTCCTGAATTGGATCCGGTTTTATCTCTGTTTTACTTTTGAAAAGCAAAAAAATATTTTTTTTGACGTAGGACTAAACATTCCTTTTTTTTTTTTTTTGACCTAGAACGACTTCAAAAAAATTTTTTTTTGAAGTAGAACTACGTCAAAAACATTTGGGACGTAGAATTACTGAAAGAACTAATTTTTTTTCTATTGAAATAGGACTACCTCAAAAAAAATTTTTTTGAGGTAGAACTACGTCAAAAAACATTTCAGACGTAGAACTACTAAAAGAACTAAATTTTTTTTAAGGTAGAACGACGTCAAAAAAAAAATTTTTGAGGAACAACTACGTCAAAAGACATTTGTGACGTAGAACTACTAAACGAACTTATTTTTTTGACGTAGAACTACTTCAAAACAAAAATTTGTTTGAAGGACTACGTCAAAAAATATTTGGGACGTAGAACTAGTAAAAGAACTTTTTTTTTTTGACGTGGAACTATTTCAAAAAAAATTTTTTTGAAGTACAACTACGTCAAAAAACATTTGGGACGTAGAATTACTACTAAAACAACTAAACATTTTTTTCTTGACGTAGAACTACAAAATACATTTTATTTGAAGTAGACTACGTCAAAAAGCATTTGAGAAGTAGAGCTATTAAAAGAACTGAATTTTTTTTTGACGTAGAACTACCTCAAAAAAAATGTTTTGAAGTAGATCTACGTCAAAAAACATTTGGGACGTATAACTACTAAAAGAACAAAAAATGTTTTTTTTTTTGTTTTTTTTTTTTTGACATAGAACTACTTCTAAAAAAAAAATTTTTTTTTTTGAAGTAGAACTACGTCAAAAAACATTGGGAACGTAGAACTATTAAAAAAAATTTTGACGTGGAACTACGTCTCTCTCCGCACTTAATAAGGGGTAACATCGGTAGCACGGTTACAACGCAAACATGTCACACTTTGAACGCTTATATCTTCAAAACTAAAAATCGTTGTGTAATAAATAATACATCATTAGATACTTTATAGAGTATCATTTACAGCAAAACAATTTTCTACCCTCCTCCTATTAACTCTTCGATACAGTAGCGCTAAACTAAATTTCGCGTGATTTTATTCCTTCGCACGACGTTTTAAGGTTGATAACTAGTGAATAGATAATGATACCGATGACGTCAGCTGTGCTAGTGGAATAATCTTGATAGAAAAGCAATGCGCAAGGAGCACATCGAATGCTCAAGGAGCGAGTTGTGTCAGGGACTTACTCCACCACCCAATACAAGCGCGCGATTCGAACGTTTCGTGTCAACATCTCGTTAAAAACTGGGGACGTACCAACCTATTTCCGTACAGCCAAGACATAGCCCCCTCCCAACATCCCTTGGGTGCATCGCTTCAGCAGGTATACGTTCTTGCGGTTCGCAGACGAGGCTTTGCCAAGAACCGTGTTTTGGATATCAGTGATTGAGGTACGGTGTGGGTGCGTCGCGTCAGCATTGGTAGGACGCAAGCAGGGTAGAAATACACTTACATGCGTCAGACACACCCGCCATGGGGTTGTGGATAATGCACATACATATAAGTGGATTTTAAAGCTGACTGTATTGCTACTCCACATGTAACGTTGACGCATACGTAAGTGGATTTCAGGGCGACAGCTGCAGAAGAGATAGGGGAGGAATGGAATCTGGATACCGCCGGAGAGGAAACGGAAGATAAAATTTCCTGGAATTGCCCCTTTTACCCTCTAAGTGAGCGTTGCATCCTGGAATTGTGCTCGTTCCCTACAGATTTTCGCCATGTCACAATTACGCCCTTTAGACAAGTAATGTGGGTTATTTTTCTACTGATTACTGATTATTTTCCCATTGTGATCAACACTACTAACGATTACTGACAAGCAGCAGTCTTAAATAGTCCAGCCAGACGGGCACCCATAATTAGTCCTTTACTGTACTTCGAAAGATTCCCTGTTTTCCTATTGTGATCAACACTACTGACGATTACTAACTAGAAGCAGTCTTAATTAGTCCAGTCAGACGGGCACCCACAATTAGTCATTTACCGAACTTCGAAAGATTCTCTGTTTTCCCATTGTGATCATCACTACTGACAAATTCTAACCAGCAGCAGTCTTAAATAGTCCAGCCTTACGGGCACCCACAATTAGTCCTTTATTGAACTTCGAAAAATTCTCTGTTTTTCCCATTGTGATCAACACTACTGACGATTACTAACTATTGATAGAAGCGGTCTTAAATAGTCCAGCCAGACAGGCACCCACAATAAGCCTTTTATCAAACTCCGAAAGATCCTTTGTTTTCCCCATTCTGATTAACACTACTGACGATTAGTAACTAGCAGTCTTAAATAGTCCTGCCTGACGGGCACCCACAATTAGTCCTTTATCGAACTTCTAAAGGTTCTCTGTTTTTCCCATTGTGCTCAACACTACTGACGATTACTAACTATTGATAGAAGCGGTCTTAAATAATCCAGACAGACGGGCACCCACAATAAGCCTTTTATCGAACTCCGAAAGATTCTTTGTTTTTCCCATTGTGATCAACACTACTGACGATTACTAACTATTGATAGAAGCGACTTAAATAGTCCAGCCAGACAGGCACCCACAATGAGCCTTTTATCGAACTCCAAAAGATCCTTTGTTTCCCCATTCTGATTAACACTACTGACGATTAGTAGCTAGCACTCTTAAATAGTCCAGCCTGACGGGCACACACAATTTGTCCTTTATCGAACTTAGAATGATTCTCCGTTTTTCCCATTGTGATCGACACTACTGACGATTACTAACTATTTATAGAAGCGGTCTTAAATAATCCAGCCAGACGGGCACCCACAATAAGCCTTTTATCGAACTCCGAAAGATCATTTGCTTTCCCCATTCTGATTAACACTACTGACGATTAGTAACTAGCAGTCTTAAATAGTCCAGCCTGACGGGCACCCACAATTAATCCTTTATCGAACTTCGAATGTTTTTCTGTTTTTCCCATTGTGATCAACACTACTGACAAATTCTAACCAGCAGCAGTCTTAAATAGTCCAGCCTGATGGGCACCCACAATTAGTCCTTTATTGAACTTCGAAAGATTCTCTGTTTTTCCCATTGCGATCAACACTACTGACGATTACTAACTATTGGTAGAAGCGGTCTTGAATAATCCCGCCAGACAGGCACCCACAATAAGCCTTTTATCAAACTCCGAAAGATCCTTTGTTTTCCCCATTCTGATTAACACTACTGACGATTAGTAACTAGCAGTCTTAAATAGTCCAGCCTGACGGGCACCCACAATTAGTCCTTTATCGAACTTCTAAAGGTTCTCTGTTTTTCCCATTGTGCTCAACACTACTGACGATTACTAACTATTGATAGAAGCGGTCTTAAATAATCCAGACAGACGGGCACCCACAATAAGCCTTTTATCGAACTCCGAAAGATTCTTTGTTTTTCCCACTGTGATCAACACTACTGACGATTACTAACTATTGATAGAAGCGACTTAAATAGTCCAGCCAGACAGGCACCCACAATGAGCCTTTTATCGAACTCCAAAAGATCGTTTGTTTCCCCATTCTGATTAACACTACTGACGATTAGTAGCTAGCACTCTTAAATAGTCCAGCCTGACGGGCACCCACAATTTGTCCTTTATCGAACTTCGAATGTTTTTCTGTTTTTCCCATTGTGACCAACACTACTGACGATTACTAAGTATTGATAGAAGCGACTTAAATAGTCCAGCCTGACGGGCACCCACAATTAATCCTTTATCGAACTTCGAAAGATTCTCTGTTTTTCCCATTGTGATCAACACTACTGACGATACTAACTATTGATAGTAGCCGTCTGAAATGGTCCAGCCAGACGGACACCCACAATAAGCCTTTTATCGAACTCCGAAAGATCCTTTGTTTCCCCATTCTGATTAACACTACTGACGATTAGTAACTAGCAGTCTTAAATAATCCAGCCTGACGGGCACCCACAATTAGTCCTTTATCGAGCTTCGAATGTTTCTCTGTTTTTCCCATTGTGATCAACACTACTGACGATTACTAACTAGAAGCAGTCTTAATTAGTCCAGTCAGACGGGCACCCACAATTAGTCCTTTATCGAACTTCGAATGATTCTCTGTTTTTCCCATTGTGATCAACACTACTGACGATTACTAACTAGAAGCAGTCTTAATTAGTCCAGTCAGACGGGCACCCACAATTAGTCCTTTATCTAACTTCGAAAGATTCTCTGTTTTCCCATTGTGATCAACACTACTGACAAATTCCAACCAGCAGCAGTCTTAAATAGTCCAGCCTGATGGGCACCCACAATTAGTCCTTTATTGAACTTCGAAAGATTCTCTGTTTTTCCCATTGCGATCAACACTACTGACGATTACTAACTATTGGTAGAAGCGGTCTTGAATAATCCCGCCAGACAGGCACCCACAATAAGCCTTTTATCAAACTCCGAAAGATCCTTTGTTTTCCCCATTCTGATTAACACTACTGACGATTAGTAACTAGCAGTCTTAAATAGTCCAGCCTGACGGGCACCCACAATTAGTCCTTTATCGAACTTAGAATGATTCTCCGTTTTTCCCATTGTGATCGACACTACTGACGATTACTAACTATTTATAGAAGCGGTCTTAAGTAATCCAGCTAGACGGGCACCCACAATTAGCCTTTTATCGAACTCCGAAAGATTCTTTGTTTTTCCCATTGTGATCAACACTACTGACGATTACTAACTATTGATAGAAGCGACTTAAATAGTCCAGCCAGACAGGCACCCACAATGAGCCTTTTATCGAACTCCAAAAGATCCTTTGTTTCCCCATTCTGATTAACACTACTGACGATTAGTAGCTAGCACTCTTAAATAGTCCAGCCTGACGGGCACCCACAATTTGTCCTTTATCGAACTTAGAATGATTCTCCGTTTTTCCCATTGTGATCGACACTACTGACGATTACTAACTATTGATAGAAGCGACTTAAATAATCCAGCCAGACAGGCACCCACAATAAGCCTTTTATTGAACTCCAAAAGATCCTTTGTTTCCCCATTCTGATTAACACTACTGACGATTAGTAACTAGCACTCTTAAATAGTCCAGCCTGACGGGCACCCACAATTTGTCCTTTATCGAACTTAGAATGATTCTCCGTTTTTCCCATTGTGATCGACACTACTGACGATTACTAACTATTGATAGAAGCGGTCTTAAATAATCCAGCCAGACAGGCACCCACAATAAGCCTTTTATCGAACTCCGAAAGATCCTTTGTTTTCCCCATTCTGATTAACACTACTGACGATTAGTAACTAGCAGTCTTAAATAGTCCAGCCTGACGGGCACCCACAATTAGTCCTTTATCGAACTTCTAAAGATTCTCTGTTTTTCCCATTGTGCTCAACACTACTGACGATTACTAGTTATTGATAGAAGCGGTCTTAAATAATCCAGACAGACGGGCACCCACAATAAGCCTTTTATCGAACTCCGAAAGATTCTTTGTTTTTCCCATTGTGATCAACACTACTGACGATTACTAACTATTGATAGAAGCGGTCTTAAATAATCCAGCCAGACGGGCTTCCACAATAAGCCTTTTATCGAACTCCGAAAGATCATTTGTTTTCCCCATTTTGATTAACACTACTGACGATTAGTAACTAGCAGTCTTAAATAGTCCTGCCTGACGGGCACCCACAATTAGTCCTTTATCGAACTTCTAAAGGTTCTCTGTTTTTCCCATTGTGCTCAACACTACTGACGATTACTAACTATTGATAGAAGCGGTCTTAAATAATCCAGACAGACGGGCACCCACAATAAGCCTTTTATCGAACTCCGAAAGATTCTTTGTTTTTCCCATTGTGATCAACACTACTGACGATTACTAACTATTGATAGAAGCGACTTAAATAGTCCAGCCAGACAGGCACCCACAATGAGCCTTTTATCGAACTCCAAAAGATCCTTTGTTTCCCCATTCTGATTAACACTACTGACGATTAGTAGCTAGCACTCTTAAATAGTCCAGCCTGACGGGCACACACAATTTGTCCTTTATCGAACTTAGAATGATTCTCCGTTTTTCCCATTGTGATCGACACTACTGACGATTACTAACTATTTATAGAAGCGGTCTTAAATAATCCAGCCAGACGGGCACCCACAATAAGCCTTTTATCGAACTCCGAAAGATCATTTGCTTTCCCCATTCTGATTAACACTACTGACGATTAGTAACTAGCAGTCTTAAATAGTCCAGCCTGACGGGCACCCACAATTAATCCTTTATCGAACTTCGAATGTTTTTCTGTTTTTCCCATTGTGATCAACACTACTGACAAATTCTAACCAGCAGCAGTCTTAAATAGTCCAGCCTGATGGGCACCCACAATTAGTCCTTTATTGAACTTCGAAAGATTCTCTGTTTTTCCCATTGCGATCAACACTACTGACGATTACTAACTATTGGTAGAAGCGGTCTTGAATAATCCCGCCAGACAGGCACCCACAATAAGCCTTTTATCAAACTCCGAAAGATCCTTTGTTTTCCCCATTCTGATTAACACTACTGACGATTAGTAACTAGCAGTCTTAAATAGTCCAGCCTGACGGGCACCCACAATTAGTCCTTTATCGAACTTCTAAAGGTTCTCTGTTTTTCCCATTGTGCTCAACACTACTGACGATTACTAACTATTGATAGAAGCGGTCTTAAATAATCCAGACAGACGGGCACCCACAATAAGCCTTTTATCGAACTCCGAAAGATTCTTTGTTTTTCCCACTGTGATCAACACTACTGACGATTACTAACTATTGATAGAAGCGACTTAAATAGTCCAGCCAGACAGGCACCCACAATGAGCCTTTTATCGAACTCCAAAAGATCGTTTGTTTCCCCATTCTGATTAACACTACTGACGATTAGTAGCTAGCACTCTTAAATAGTCCAGCCTGACGGGCACCCACAATTTGTCCTTTATCGAACTTCGAATGTTTTTCTGTTTTTCCCATTGTGACCAACACTACTGACGATTACTAAGTATTGATAGAAGCGACTTAAATAGTCCAGCCTGACGGGCACCCACAATTAATCCTTTATCGAACTTCGAAAGATTCTCTGTTTTTCCCATTGTGATCAACACTACTGACGATACTAACTATTGATAGTAGCCGTCTGAAATGGTCCAGCCAGACGGACACCCACAATAAGCCTTTTATCGAACTCCGAAAGATCCTTTGTTTCCCCATTCTGATTAACACTACTGACGATTAGTAACTAGCAGTCTTAAATAATCCAGCCTGACGGGCACCCACAATTAGTCCTTTATCGAGCTTCGAATGTTTCTCTGTTTTTCCCATTGTGATCAACACTACTGACGATTACTAACTAGAAGCAGTCTTAATTAGTCCAGTCAGACGGGCACCCACAATTAGTCCTTTATCGAACTTCGAATGATTCTCTGTTTTTCCCATTGTGATCAACACTACTGACGATTACTAACTAGAAGCAGTCTTAATTAGTCCAGTCAGACGGGCACCCACAATTAGTCCTTTATCTAACTTCGAAAGATTCTCTGTTTTCCCATTGTGATCAACACTACTGACAAATTCTAACCAGCAGCAGTCTTAAATAGTCCAGCCTGATGGGCACCCACAATTAGTCCTTTATTGAACTTCGAAAGATTCTCTGTTTTTCCCATTGCGATCAACACTACTGACGATTACTAACTATTGGTAGAAGCGGTCTTGAATAATCCCGCCAGACAGGCACCCACAATAAGCCTTTTATCAAACTCCGAAAGATCCTTTGTTTTCCCCATTCTGATTAACACTACTGACGATTAGTAACTAGCAGTCTTAAATAGTCCAGCCTGACGGGCACCCACAATTAGTCCTTTATCGAACTTAGAATGATTCTCCGTTTTTCCCATTGTGATCGACACTACTGACGATTACTAACTATTTATAGAAGCGGTCTTAAGTAATCCAGCTAGACGGGCACCCACAATTAGCCTTTTATCGAACTCCGAAAGATTCTTTGTTTTTCCCATTGTGATCAACACTACTGACGATTACTAACTATTGATAGAAGCGACTTAAATAGTCCAGCCAGACAGGCACCCACAATGAGCCTTTTATCGAACTCCAAAAGATCGTTTGTTTCCCCATTCTGATTAACACTACTGACGATTAGTAGCTAGCACTCTTAAATAGTCCAGCCTGACGGGCACCCACAATTTGTCCTTTATCGAACTTAGAATGATTCTCCGTTTTTCCCATTGTGATCGACACTACTGACGATTACTAACTATTGATAGAAGCGACTTAAATAATCCAGCCAGACAGGCACCCACAATAAGCCTTTTATTGAACTCCAAAAGATCCTTTGTTTCCCCATTCTGATTAACACTACTGACGATTAGTAACTAGCACTCTTAAATAGTCCAGCCTGACGGGCACCCACAATTTGTCCTTTATCGAACTTAGAATGATTCTCCGTTTTTCCCATTGTGATCGACACTACTGACGATTACTAACTATTGATAGAAGCGGTCTTAAATAATCCAGCCAGACAGGCACCCACAATAAGCCTTTTATCGAACTCCGAAAGATCCTTTGTTTTCCCCATTCTGATTAACACTACTGACGATTAGTAACTAGCAGTCTTAAATAGTCCAGCCTGACGGGCACCCACAATTAGTCCTTTATCGAACTTCTAAAGATTCTCTGTTTTTCCCATTGTGCTCAACACTACTGACGATTACTAGTTATTGATAGAAGCGGTCTTAAATAATCCAGACAGACGGGCACCCACAATAAGCCTTTTATCGAACTCCGAAAGATTCTTTGTTTTTCCCATTGTGATCAACACTACTGACGATTACTAACTATTGATAGAAGCGGTCTTAAATAATCCAGCCAGACGGGCTTCCACAATAAGCCTTTTATCGAACTCCGAAAGATCATTTGTTTTCCCCATTTTGATTAACACTACTGACAATTAGTAACTATCAGTCTTAAATAGTCCAGCCTGACGGGCACCCACAATTAATCCTTTATCGAACTTCGAATGTTTTTCTGTTTTTCCCATTGTGACCAACACTACTGACGATTACTAACTATTGATAGAAGCGGTCTTAAATAGTCCAGCCAGACAGGCACCCACAATAAGCCTTTTATCAAACTCCGAAAGATCCTTTGTTTTCCCCATTCTGATTAACACTACTGACGATTAGTAACTAGCAGTCTTAAATAGTCCAGCCTGACGGGCACCCACAATTAATCCTTTATCGAACTTCGAATGTTTTTCTGTTTTTCCCATTGTGACCAACACTACTGACGATTACTAAGTATTGATAGAAGCGACTTAAATAGTCCAGCCTGACAGGCACCCACAATTAATCCTTTATCGAACTTCGAATGACTCTCTGTTTTTCCCATTGTGATCAACACTACTGACGATTACTAACTAGAAGCAGTCTTAATTAGTCCAGTCAGACGGGCACCCACAGTTAGTCCTTTATCGAACTTCGAAAGATTCTCTGTGTTTCCCATTGTGATCAACACTACTGACGATTATTAACTAGCAGCAGTCTTAATTAGTCCAGTCAGACGGGCACCCACAATTAGTCATTTATCGAACTTCGGAAGATTCTCTGTTTTTCCCATTGTGATCAACACTACTGACGATTACTAACTAGCAGCAGTCTTAATTAGTCCAGTCAGACGGGCACCCACAATTAGTCCTTTATTGAACTTCGAAAGATTCTCTGTTTCTCCCATTGTGATCAACACTACTGACGATTACTGACTAGCAGCAGTCTTAATTAGTCTAGTCAGACGGGCACCCACATTTAGTCCTTTATCGAACTTCAAAAGATTCTCTGTTTTTCCCATTGTGATCAACACTACTGACGATTACTAACTAGCAGCAGTCTTAAATAGTCCAGCCAGACGGGCACCCACAATAATACCTTTATCGAACTCCGAAAGATCGTTAGATTTTCTCATTGTGTTCCACACTACTGAGGATTACTAACTATTGATAGAAGCGGTCTTGAATAATCCCGCCAGACAGGCACCCACAGTAAGCCTTTTACCAAACTCCGAAAGATCTTTTGTTTCTCCCACTGTGAACAACACTACTCACGATTACTGACGGACGAAGTCTTAAATAGTTACAAAGACCACGTAGTGACGCACGTGACTGCGTATTTTGCATATATTCTGCGTAAGTGATGTTTACATACGTATATCTGTATAAAGCTTAATAATTCGGTTGCCGGTATGTTATGATGTTCACAGGCTAACGGATGGATAGATGGACGTACATAGTGATATTATAACCAAGAACTATGTTTTCTTTTTTTTTTTTCAATATATGTGCTAAAAATTTCATTTTCTGAAAAAACTGCCCGTGATAAACGAACTTGAGCATCCTACACTGGCGTGCAAAAATTAAGGACGAGACGGTTTTTCGAATGCGACGTCGTGAAGAAGTGCTCCACATCGACTCAAATCATACCATAAGATCTCCAAGATGTAAAAATATGGGACTAGTGAGCAAAACCGTCCAAAACAAGGAATCCAAAGGATACAAAGGCACTTTATTGAAAAGGTAGCTTCGAGCACAACTGGACAGAAGACAGAAACGTTCATGTGACAGGCGGCTGCCAAGAAAAATCCAGTCTTTAGTAGCGGATATCATCACCCCTGACTGCATTGCAGGATTTCCAACGTCTGTACATGCTGAGGACGAGGTTGTCAAGGAGCTGTTGAGGCATCGCGGCCCATTCCTCTTGTAGCGCCAATCGCAGCTGCGGAATCGTTGCTGACGACTGGTGACGTGCTGCAAAGCGTCTGCCGAGAAGGTCTCACACGTGTTCGATTGGAGTTAGGTCCGGACACCTTGCCGGCCAATCCATGAGTTGAATATCTTCACTCATAAACAGCTCTACGACAGCCACTGTGCGATGAGGTGTAGCGTTGTCTTCCATGAAGCGGAACCCAGGACCCACAGCACCTCTAAACAGACGCACGTGAGGCAGGAGAACCTCGATACAATAGCGGACACCACTGACTGAAACTCCTTGGAAGATGTGGACGTCAGTACGGCTATCAAGCATGATACCGCCCAAATGAGAACTCCGCCACCTCCAAACCGGTCCCTTTCGATGATGTTGGAGATGTAATTGCGTATTCCCTGCTCTCTCCAGATGTGTATACGTCCAGAATCGCTCGTCAGACTAAATCGGCTCTCATCCGTAAAGAGAATTCGACCCCATTGCGGATGTGTCCAGTTCATGTGCTCCTGGCACCACAGAAACCGCCGTCTCCGATGAGCAGGCGTTAATGGCTCACACCGTACTGGTCGTCGTGCAAATAGACCACCTTTGTGCAGCCTCCTGGCCACGGTAAAACGTGATAACGGACGTCCAGTTGTATGTGCCTTGCTATTTCTTCCGTGGTCTGCCTATGTTTCTTCTCGCCTGTAGGGCAATATACCCGTTGTCCGCCGCCGTGGTTGCTCGTGGACGACCACTGCTAAACTCTCGGACATATGTCCGTGTCGTTTGAAATTTTCATTACCTCGTTCCAAGCTCGTGACACGATGCTGTGAGCGATCCCGAACTCCTCGGCCACACTAGTCACGCTTCGACCTTCTTCCAACTTCCCAATGACGCGACCTCGGGTAAAGTCATCCAGATGTCGTCTACTGGATTGCCTGTTGGACATATCACACGGTGGAAGCAACTCGACGTCGTTCAAACCGTTGCACACCGTGCAATAGCTTTCACCGAATTCCTGAGCGTGGATCTGGCATATTTTTTTTTTTTGTCATTTTCATGTAGGACTTCCGTCCACAGTGAATAGAGTTTAGGTCCCAGCCACCTAGAGCGAGATCGCCTTTTGGGCAGGACACAGAAACGGAAGGAATGAGAGCAAGTCTAGCGACTTTTGACAGAACAGTTTGTAGTGAGATTAGAGTACAGTAGATGGCGCCACCGTACAAGTACGATATTGCACATAGATGGGTGAGAGAATTTAAGGGGGGCATCGGAAAGGATACCCATTTGACCGGTGGGTCCAGCCTGGGGGCCGTCACTTTACGTATATTCAGCGATTGTTAGTAAATCACACCATCTCTGAAAGATCGGCCCAGGCTAGAACTTGGGGACCCAGCATCGATAGTCTGAAACACTAACCACTAAGCCATCCGCGGCTGAATTCCTGAGCGTGCACCGCCCGTGTGCTTTATACCCTTCCGACACTCCCATCCCCCGCTACGTCATGCTGCATATATGCGCATGCCCTACCGTACCGGACCCTAGTCTATCTCCTGAGTGGTCTTTCAGTCCGTTCTGCGTGCTCGTTCCACTGTTATGCTAATTTCTCCTCTTCGTCCTTAATTTTTGCACACCAGTGTATTTGAAGTCAGCGCACCGCAATTAACAAAAACACAGGGAACAATCTAAGACAGTAAAACTGCTGTAGATTTGTATTATTGTTTAAAGTATTAGCATATCAGTGTTTTTAAATAGCCTCAATCTAGAATATGCTCACGGTTCTTTTAATACAACACCATTTATTCGTTACTAAATTCAGGATGTGTTGCAAACGAGCTGCTTGCGTGAGCCATTTTTTTTTCCCACAATGGCGTGAGGAATTCTCATGAAGCTGTTATAAAATCAGCATTTCGCTCCCCAATCTCTTTCGCACAGCCCTTCGTGTGTGCTAGTCGGTAATTTATTAAATAAAATGTATTACGTCTTAATTTTCCTTAAGCAACGGCTTACCCTACATTCCAATGATTTTTATTACCGCTGAAATACGCGATGAGCTTCCCAGAAGCTATTTATAAAGATTACAGAAAATAACACGCTCTCTCTCTTTCCTTTTTTTTCCATTTGATTATTTTTTCACTTGAAAGAAATGCTTCATTTCTGAGGCGTTCTTATTTTCAGTAATTAGAAAAGTAAGAATATACAAATTGATTTCGTGATAATTGCGTTTTTATCTGAAAGATAATTTCGTTTTCCCCGTACCCAAAATGAATCTCGTACCTGCGTGTTATCGTGGTCCATGATGACGCAGTTGTATTTCCCCCAGCATTTCGTATTTCATTTTCTTTTTCTTGCATATTAAAAATATAATTAATATCTTGTTCCACGTTTGGATTTCTGCGACAGGAACTTTCAACTAAATTGGTTTCCCAGTTTTTCTTTCGTAAATATCACTATTTTTTAATTTATTTTTATTAACTTTTACAGGGTGTGCCACTTGCTACTTTTACCCACGGTTTTTATCAATAACGTCGTGAATAATTACAGTAATTGAATGATGTTTGGTAAAAACATACTTTCTTCCATGGAAAACAGAACCATATCATAAGGGATGTTGAAAATATCCGCCCTGTGCGTTGAAACAAGCTTGAACACTAGATTCCATATACAGAAAAGTTCGCGCCGGTTGCTCCGGCTTAATCGCTGCCACTACCTTGCAGATGTTGTTCCACACTACTACAATATACTCGTTCCACACTATTTCACAAACTTCAAATTCTACCCCGTATGGTGACTTTCCCTGCTCCCAATTACTAATGATACCAGATATTACAGTCATTTTCAAAAGTTTAAAACCACCTGTTGATATTAGGAGATTTCTGCCGTTTGCGTCAGCTACTGTCTGTATTACTCCACTTCCTGTCAGTGTTGCATCATCCTACAGTGGCAGCTGTTGATAGAGTTGGAGGAAGTGTCAGTTTGCTTCTGGTTTTCATGCGGAGAGGCTTTGTACATACACTGGTGTGCAAAAATTAAGGACAAAGAGGAGAAATTAGCATAACAGCGAAACGAGCAGGCAGAACGGACCGAAAGACCACTCAGGAAATAGACTAGGGTCCGGTACGGTAGTGCACGCGCATATATACAGCATGACGTAATAAGGGGGGCGAGTGTCGGAAGGGTATAAAGCACACGGGCGGTGTACGCTCAGCAATTCGGTGAAAGCTATTGCACGGTGTACACCGGTTCGAACGAAGTCGAGTTGCTGCCACCGTGTGATATGGCCAACAGGCAATCCAGTAGACGACATCTGGATGACCTTACCCGAGGTCGCGTCATTGGGAAGTTGGAAGTAGGTCCCGGATGTATGCTTGAGAGAAACACTGCTAACATCATACACTCATCGTTAAAACAGTAGTTGCACCCAGAAACACGTGCTAGATTGCAATGCTATTGGGGAGCAAGGTATAACGGTTACCAGGAACAATAGATGATTAAACATTGAGGCTGATATTGGCCATATTTATTAAGCTACAATCCAATATGTAGTCTGTCAGTATGGCGTCTGGCAGCCATGTTTGCACGCCAGTACAGCTTCCTAATGGTGTCCTGCGATAAACCATCACATGCAGCTTGAATCTTCTCACGCAGTTTCTGCAGATTGTGCGGTAGGGGTTGAGTATGGATAACACTGGAGAATGCATTTTCAATAGGCGATAGGTCTGGAGATGCGGCTGGCTATGGCAGAGTGTCAGTGCTTTGAAAGAAAGCTCTCGAGACATCAGCAGTATGCGGACGAGCGTTGTCCTGTTGGAAAATTGCAGCGGAGTGAGGGTTCAGAAAAGGTAGGCCCACTAGTTGCAGGATCTCATTAAGGTAACGTTGGGCTGTCAAAGTGCATGTAATGAACACTAAAGGTGATCTCTCATCGTAGGGAACTACACCCCGCACCCCGACACCAGGCCTTCTGGACGTGTGACGCTCGACAACAAACCGTTCATCTTGGAGCTAACCATGGTCCTTCCACTCACGGATTCGTTGGTCGTCTCCTCCAAGACAAAAGCTGGACTCGTCGCTGCAGATCACCTACTGCCATTCTGGGTGGCTCCTCTACAGTCTGGCACGATACCATTGCAGTCTTTGGCGACGATGCAATGGTGTTAAGGGCATTCGTCGTAACGGTCTGCGTGCGGGTAGTCCTACGTCGTGCAGCAGTCTACCAATGGTGCTGGGACTAATCGGACGGTACTTGTTGGGCACCACTGCTCGCTAAATATCCACGATCGTGGCTGTTAGAGTCCGTGCGTGTCTGACAACCCATCGGTCCTCTCTCTCCGTGGTTTGTCTAGGTCTCCGAGACCCTTCTTGTCACTGCCGCCAACAGCGTTCTATGGTGATATCCTCACTACCGGTATATGGCGCAATACGCCGATAAGACCATCCCGATTCCCTGAGCCCGACGATGCGGCCCCTATCGAACTCCTCCAACTGCTCGAATCGCATCCGAACTTTTCCCCGAGGCATACTTCACTTGAAAAGGATGCAACTAATACAACAGCACGAGTCAGAATGGCAGACAAGGGCAACGGTACGACCGTATATAGCTAGTCAGGCACAACGCTACGACCCCTCCTTGCTTGCGTCACATACGCGTCCGAGCGTGATACTTGAATCATTTGCATGTCTCACGATGTCAAACCTATCCACCAAGTTTCATTCCTGTTGGTTGCTTCCTTCTGGGTGTAACCATGTTTTTGAAGATGAGTGTATTATATAATGTTTTGGTCCTTCTGTGTATGTGCGAGGCAACATGCTGCATCGATCTTCTCGAATAGCCCTGCTTCTCCAAGCGTGTCGGATAAACTAACTTTTAATGAAATGAGAAACTTACCGTCTATGTACAATATTTAATAAAATACGAAAGATATTTACAGCTAAAATACCCCACTAGCACCTTCGGGGTAACATTTACTCCATCAACAGGTGGAACAGAGGCAATGTAGTACTCCTTTATATAGTCGTGTAACGATGCATTATGGGTATACACTGTCTCGCATCTGTTCAAAACATATTATACAATTCGGCACCCACTCGAAGAACGTCCTATCATCAGTTAAAAAGGATCGAGCAACAACAGATATTATGAACAAATGGGGTGAGCATAATGTTCCACTGCTGGACCCCTCAACAGGAGAACATATGAACAACTACGAAGGCTCGACACGAAAAAGTTTGGGTATCCGTGTCCAGGAACACAAATACGATATCCGAACCAACGGCAATAATACAGCTTTATCAAGGAATGTGGTAAACGGAATTCTACAACCAGACTGGGAAAACATTAGACTACTGGATACTCCAGTACATATACATTCGCTGCATTTTGTTGAAAGTATGTACATCGAAGCTTTAATTCTGTAATGACTACTTGCCTGTGGACGTATCAAGAATTTGGAAAGAGCGTATTACTAACCTGAACTTTAAATTATAGTAATACACTGGCGGAAAGTGAAAACAGAACACCAAGAAGGAGACGTCTGATACCAACGAAATTTATACAGCATAATAACGGAATACAGAGGATAACCTGATCAAAACATTATGGCAAAATACAGCTGTATTTGCTGGTAAACTGAAAAATAACATTTCCATGTAACATGGTTAGTACGAGGTTGAACCGCCATGAACTGCGTCACACTGTGCAATTCTGGCATGGAGTCTGTCGTACAGATGTTGGATGTAAGTTTGGGGTATTGAGTTCCAAGCATCATCCTCAACCTGGACGCGTAAATCGGGGATGGTCGTGGCTGGCCCTGCAGACCGGATAAGTCGTTGTCCCATAAAATCCCACATGTGCTCAATGAGGGACAAATCCGGTGAACGCGCAGGCCATGGAAGTTGTCTCACACCCTGAAGTGCATGTTGCGTTGCACGTGCCGTTTGTGGGCGTGCGTTATCTTTCTGGAAAACACCACAATGAACCGACCTTACAAATAGCACAACAACGGGTTGAATGATGTTGTTGACGTAGGAGGTGCTGTTTAACGTACCAGGTACAAACACTAGTTGTGTACGGGAGTGATAGCTGATCGCTCCCCACACCAGGAGACCATGTGTAGGCCCTGTGTGTCGCTGGCGGAAGCAAGAAGGGTGGAGACGCTCCCCTGTGCGTCTGCGAACACGCATACGGCCATCGGGGGCTCCCAAGCAGAATCTGCTTTCATCGCTGAACACGACAGATCGCCATTGCGTTCTCCAGTGCAGACGTTGGCGACACCACTGCAGCCGTTCCTGACGGTGGGCTGGAGTCAGAGGTACACATGCCAGAGGCACACGTGCACGTAGTCCAGCATCCAGTAGACGGTTGCGGAGTGTTCGCACAGTCACCTCAGGTGCAACGGCAGCTCGGATTTGCGTCGCAGTGGATGTTCTGCTTGACAACGCCGCTCTTCTTATGCGTCGATCGGTCCGCTCATCAGTCCGTCTGTGACTCCCGGTTCCACGTCTTCTTGTGTGGGAATGTTCCTCGGACCATCTACGCCACCATCGTACCACCACCGATACTTCCCGTCCAATTCGCTCCGCAATACGACGATACGACCACCTGGCCTCGCGGAGTCCGAATAGATGACCTCGCTCAAAGTCCGATAACTGCTGAAATCCTACACGTCTTCCGTGTCCAGGCATTGCAGCTTCTTCAGGGTCTTGCCACGTGTCCGTACGCCGACGACTGATTACATTTACTTCGCCGTACTCCTTAAATACCGCCGACGATAATTTACATGTTATGCCGTGCTGTGGCGTAAGCGCTCACCGGTTGGTCCCGAAATTAACATCACACCTACGTAAACTCGACCCCATTAATATATGTTAGTTTCATGTTCGTCCGCCAATTCCTTCTTATAGTGTTCTTCTTTCACTTTCCGCCAGTGTATATATTTACAATTTCCAACAATATATAATATTGATCATAACTTTGTATTTGTAACGAATCCTTGTATTGATATGTTAGACTTATAACTAGTGAAATTATACCCTTTACGCTGTTATAATGGCAACGGTAACGATCCATGCGACGTTTGATGACTTATACCCATAATGCATCATTGCACTACTACAGTATATAAAGTAATGCTATACATTGCCTCTGTTCCACCTGTTGATGGAGTAAATGTTACCCCGAAGGTGCTAGTGGGGTATTTTAACTATAAATATCTTTCGTATTTTATTAAATATCATACATAGACGGCGAGTTTCCCATTTCATTTGACGTATTGTGCGAAATCAACCTTTTATTGAAACTAACTTTTATTATATTTAGAAATTTACGTTTTTAGAACGTAGAAGCTTTGTTCTGTGTCGAGTTCATCGACACAGTGTAACGGAAAGAAGCCATGTTCAAATTTAGTTTAACATCATATTTTGTTTAAGACTATTTATAACCGTGGTATAAACACTTTACCGTTGATGCAGCGTTTTCCACATGAAAGTTCGGGATAGGCAGGAAAAGGACAACCTCATGTTGTGAACTACGCGCAGCGTATGCAGAGAAGCCATTATCACAAGCGCTGTTTCATGTTTCTCGTGTCTTGCCTTGCATGATAATGAGGTAACACTCCTTAATTGCAGTTTAACTTCGTCGTTAAAACAAGGTGACGAGGCCGCCGTTGAAATAATTTGTAATCTCGTCTGCTTCTCTTACTTGCATCAAGACGCGGCTGGCATTCATAATTTCCGGTCCAGTCGTTCTTCAAGCCTAAAGGAACAAGAACAGAAATTTATCCAGTGCGGCCACTTTAGAATGTTAATTAAATTTGCTATTGGCGAAAGATCAGACAACATCTTGAATATCTGATCATCGACCAGCTAATTGAAAAAAGAAGATCTGTCTATTGTAATTAAGGACGCAGTGAACACGGAAGGAAATGAGCATTGATGCAGAAAAGTAAAAATTAGCCTGATCTTTTGGAGCCATTTTACGTTGTATAGATGGAGCGATTCAGGAGTAGCTACAACACCATAGATCATATCCATACACTGAGAGAACTAAGGGGACAAGGGAATATGAACTCCCATCACGTATAGGCTTTCCTGATTATTTTTTCATTTATTTATTTTGTAAAATTTCTGCTGTACAATATTATAGAAAAGTAATACAATAAAGAGCAATTGAATTAGAGACAGCTGGCGTTATGCAAATGTGGCGCTGTGGGCGGCCTTGTAAACGGAAACGACATGACGTATGCAGCGATCCGACAATATAAGGAGTGATGCGACGGGAATCAGTAAGAGTCGCACGCAGTATGGGTAAGACGAAGGATCTAAGCGCATTTGATCGTGGGCAAATTGTCGGGGCCCGACGAATGGGTCACTCTATTTCGGATGTCGTGCAGGCACATGGATTTTCACGAGTCACACTGTCACGGGTGCACCGTGAGTACATCGAATGCGGTAAAACCATCCCTGCAAGGGACAACTACCGTGGACAACAGCGTGTGGATGAGCGGGGTCATCGTCGGCTAGCTCGCATTGTAACAGCGGATGGACGGGCCAGAGTGCAAGAAATCACTCGGCAATTTAACGCTGGTGCACAAAAACGTGTAAACAGGCACACCATCCAGAACCATTTCCTCGCTATGGGGTACAGAAGCCATCGTCCCACGAGGGTACCGCTGTTGACCGCAATTCACAGGGTGCAAAGATTAGCATGGATGCGGGAACATCGCCACTGGACCCTAGACATGTGGGAAAATGTTGCCTGGACTGATGAGACGAGATTCACGTTGGTAGATGCGGATGGCAGGATACGAGTACGCCGCAAACCACATGAAACGATGGATCCGTCTTGCCAGCAGGGTACTCTTCAAGCTGGTGGGGGTGGCATTTTCGTCTGGGAACTGTTTACGTGGATTGAAATAGGACCCCTGGTACGTGTGACATCGTCCCTCACAGGCCAACGTTACCGGGATATCCTGGACGATCATTTGCTCCCGTTTGTGCGTCTTCAACATCCCACTGTGGACCTCATCCTGCAACAAGACAATGGAGCTCTCGAATTGTATCCGAATGGTTGGATGAACACTCCACCGACGTGACCTCGCTTCCATGGCCAGCTAGGTCACCTGACCTCAATCACATCGAGCACATCTGGGATGCCATCGAGAGAGATGTTCGAGGCTCTGACCACCCTCCATCAAATTTTCGTGAACTGTGGGAACTTGTTCAGGGGTCGTGGATCCGTTTGGCTTCCCAACGCTTCCGGTGTCTTGTCGAGTCCACGCCGAGATGAATCGCCGCCGCCATCAGGGCGAAAGGTGGTGCTACACGTTATTAGACAGATTTCTCTAATTCAATTGCTCTTCAGTGTATAATACTCAGTAACAATACAATATGTACCACAATCGTAAACTAATTGTACAAATAAAGTAAACAAATTCACCAATGAAACTCACAAAACACGACAAATTACCAAAACTTTCACAATAAATACAAATTCTGCACAACAACAACAAAACTCATTCCAGTGAAAATTAATATCAGTTGTCAATATGAATCAAATATTATATATGATAGTAATAAATAGATGTACAGCAAGGGGTCAAGGGAAAAGGCTGAAATACTCCCTGACAAGTCCAGTCAAAGCAACGAAAGTAATTTCACAGTATTTATTTATTTATTTATTTTTTACAAAGCATAAACAAAAAATTCGAATATTCAATTTCCCGTCAAAAAACTCCTTAGCACTCGCTTAAATACCGGATAACGTGCCTCTGATCTAATAATCAACGGTAATCCATTCCACTCACGCAATCCCAAAACATTGATATTATTAAGATGGACGTTAAGTAATTTTGCTTCCTATATTCCAATGAAAAAACGTTTGTACACATTTCCTTCGCAATTAGTGTGTTTCTAAGGATAAAAATTTGAACATCGATTAAAATAACTTCATTTTATAACTTGGAATACTTAATATTTTCTAAAGCATAACAATAATTATATTAAAAATGAATAACTTTTACTTTGGTGGTGTTGAAACCAGAAAAAAGATGGCGCGACCTGTACTTTGAGACGTCAGTAGAGAAACAAATGCTGGATTGCATAACTATGGCTATGTCTTTGAACATATTAAGTATTCCAAGTTTTAAAATGAAGCTATTTTAATCGATGCTCAAATTTTCATCCTTGTGAACGCATTAATTGTCCAGAAAAAAGATGGCGCGACCTGTACTTTGATGACGTCAGTAGACAAACAAATGTTGGATTGTATAATTATAGTTATGTCTTAGAAAATATTAAGTATTCCAAGTTATAAAATGAAGCTATTTTAATCGATGTTCAAATTTTAATCCTTGGGAACGCATTAATTGTCCAGAAAAAAAATGGCGCGACCTGTACTTTGATGACGTCAGTAGACAAACAAATGTTGTATTGCATAATTATGGCTATGTCTTAGAACATATCAGGTATTCCAAGTTTTAAAATGAAGCTGTTTCAATCGATGTTCAAATTTTCATCCCTGGGAACGCATTCATTGTACACAAAAAGATGGCGCGACCTGTACTTTGATGATGTCAGTAGACAAACAAATGTTGGATTGTATAATTATAGTTATGTCTTAGAAAATATTAAGTATTCCAAGTTATAAAATGAAGCTATTTTAATCGATGTTCAAATTTTAATCCTTGGGAACGCATTAATTGTCCAGAAAAAATGGCGCGACATGTACTTTGATGACGTCAGTAGACAAACAAATGTTGTATTGCATAATTATGGCTATGTCTTAGAACATATCAGGTATTCCAAGTTTTAAAATGAAGCTGTTTCAATCGATGTTCAAATTTTCATCCCTGGGAACGCATTCATTGTACACAAAAAAGATGGCGCGACCTGTACTTTGAGACGTCAGTAGACAAACAAATGCTGGATTGCATAACTATGGCTATGTCTTTGAACATATTAAGTATTCCAAGTTTTAAAATGAAGCTATTTTAATCGATGCTCAAATTTTCATCCTTGTGAACGCATTAATTGTCCAGAAAAAAGATGGCGCGACCTGTACTTTGATGACGTCAGTAGACAAACAAATGTTGGATTTTATAATTATGGTTATGTTTCAGAAAATATTAAGTATTCCAAGTTATAAAATGAAGATATTTTAATCGTTGTTCAAATTTTCATCCTTGGGAACGCATTGATTGTGAAGAAAATGTGTACAGATGTTTTTCCATTGGAAGTATAGGAAGCAAAATTACTTGAGGTCCACTTTAAAAATTAAACCTGTACGACCCCACGGAACATAAAAACCTGACCCACCACGAGTATCATAGGAGTGAGTTGTACGCCGTAATGCAATCAAGTTGGAGTATCTTCCTGTAAAAATGCGTTTATGAACCTTCAGTAGCAATCTGTATTTATATAGTTGCTCAATAGTCAGTAACTCAAAATGACGAAAAAGAACCTCCGATCCAACCGAATAATTTAACAATCGGACAAACTTCTTCTGCAACACAGATAAACACACTAAGTTACGCCTTGTAGTTGCACCCCATATTAAAATGCAGTACGACAATACAGGAAAAATAAAAGAATAGTATAAAATTAGCAGAATTCTTACTGACAAAAAATGAGAAATCCGCGAAATCATACCAATGCGAGATCTTAAACATAACGTAAGCTGATCCAACTGAGAATCCCATCTGAGAGATTCATGCAGAACTACACCTAAAAATTTCACTGTGTTCTGGAATTGTATAATGCAGTATCATTTAAGTAAGCATAACTCAAGTCACAAGGACGAGGCCTGATGTTAGAAAACAACGTTACAAAATTACATGCAAACCAACGAAGGTACTGCCTGATTTCGAGATTTACTCGAGGAATCAACTCACTTACGTTATTCCCCCTGGGAAATAGGCTTACATCATTAGCAAACAATACCAAGTAAGCACTAAATGGAACCCGAAAAATATCATATACACTATACTGTGCAAATTAATTAGGACAAAGTAAAAAATCACTCTTTTTTTCCAAAACTATGCCTTTATATCATCCTATGCCTTGATATACACTGATAAATACCTGTATTAGTATGAAGTATGTCCTCCTTTGACCGCCCATAGCGGTATAACTATACCATCGGGATCAGAGGAAATGCTATCCCACACTCACCAACCCGCTTGGCCAGCGTGGTGAGTTATGGCCAAACCCCTCCAAAATGATTCCACAACTTAAATCTTGGCCCTCAGTCTCCGGCAGCTGGAATGTACCTGGCCAAGGCAGCGGCCAGTGCGACATGAAGGCAGAGGGTGCTAAGAATCCCCGGAGGACCGGACTAGGCTGCCATCTGATGCTGACCTTGGCTACTTACAATGGACGCTCCCTATCTTCTGATTCAAGGCTTCTTGAATTGGAAGAGGAACTACAAAGGATCAAGTGGGACATCGTGGGGCTAAGTGAGGTAAGGAGAAAAAGAGAAGATCTCATCGAACTGAAAAGTGGACATCTCTTCTACTATCGTGGGACAGATACTGGCAGAACTAGTGGTGTTGGATTTATAATAAACAAGAAACTGAAGGATAAAGTTGTAGAAGTTGAAAGTTCCTCTGACAGAGCTGCACGACTTGTTATCCAACTCTCGAAAAGATACCAGGCTCAGATTATTCAAACTTATGCACCCACCACAAGTCATCCTGAAGAAGAAATTGAAGAATTTTATGAGGAAATTTGTCATCTAAATAATAAAGGTAAGCAGCACTTGAAAATAATTATGGGAGATTTCAATGCAAAAATAGGGCAACGGCAACAGAATGAAACTTCGGTAGGTAAATTCGGTCATGGCAACAGAAACCAGCGTGGAAATACTCTTGTAGAGTTTGCAGAGGCAGAAGGGTTTTTCATCTTGAACTCCTTCTTCAAGAAAAAGCCACACAGGAAATGGACATGGAGACATCCAAATGGGACGACAAGTGAAATTGATTTTATTATGTGTAACAAAAAATTCGTCATAGAAGACTGCAGTGTGCTAAACAAGTTCAACGCAGGTAGTGACCATAGATTGGTGAGATGTAAGATGCACCTCAACACTAAACTTGAACGTGGCAAGCTCATAGGACAAACAAAATCTATTGACATAACCAACCTTAAAAAACACCATAATACCTTCAAGTTAGAACTGAAGAACAGGTTCTCTGCTTTAGAAGGCCTAACATCGGAAGAAGTGGACATCTCTGAAGTTAACAGAAAAGTAACCAAAGCTCTTATGGAAACAGCAACAAAATTAGCTGGGTCTAAGAACAAGTTGCATGTGAACAAATTATCAGGAAAAACCAAAATGTTGATGCAAAAAAGAAGAGAGATGAGGACAACTAAAGAAGATGTGACTTCCAAAGTGGAATATATAGAGCTATGCAAGACAGTAAGAAAAAGTATCACTGAAGACGTAAGGAAATTCAACTGTGAACTAGTGAGGAAAGCAATTGAAAACAACCAAAGCCTAAAGATAGCAAAGGGACATCTCAGTAAGGGAAGAAAACAGATTATGACACTGAGAAAAGAAGATGGTTCTGTAACAAGAAATAGAGGCGAAATTTTGACAAGAGTGAAAGATTTCTACTCCAAATTATATGAAAGGGATGATATATGCACTCCAGACATCATGAAAGATACCAGTACCAGAGTTCCTCCAGTCCTTCCAGCAGAAGTTGCACATGCAATCAAGAACATGAAGCGAGGAAAAGCTCCAGGAGAAGATGGAATTACTGTAGACATCATACAAGAAGCAAGTGGAGAAATCGAAACAGTACTCGCCCAAATTTTCACTCGATGCCTTAATGAAGGAAAGATTCCTGATAATTGGAACACCGCTACAATGATCCTGCTACATAAGAAAGGTGACATTGAGGATCTCGGAAACTACAGACCTATCAGCCTCCTATCAGTAGTTTATAAAATCTTCACTAAAGTTCTTTCACACCGCTTGAAGGTAACACTGGACATGGCTCAACCGAGAGAACAAGCTGGATTCAGGAGTGGCTACAGCACAATAGATCATATCCACGTGGTGAGAGAACTAATTGAAAGAGCGAGGGAATATGAACTTCCATTGTGCATGGCTTTTATCGATTATGAAAAAGCCTTTGATTCGGTGAAACCATCAGCAGTTACAATGGCTCTGAAAACCTGCGGTATTGAAGATGCATACATTAATATTATTAATAACATCTATGAAAATGCAAGTGCAAAGATTAGGCTGTTTGAAAATACAACACACGTGAAAATTGGAAAGGGAGTGAGACGAGGTGACACCATATCTCCGAAGCTCTTTAATGCCACATTGGAGGGTGTTTTTCAGTCACTGAGCTGGGAAAACAAGGGGATAAAGATTAATGGAGATCATCTAACCCACCTTCGTTTTGCTGATGACGTAGTCATTTTTGCAACTACCCCATCAGAGCTGCAGAGTATGATCCAGGAACTTGCTGACAAGAGTAAAGAAGTGGGATTAAAAATGAACTTTCAGAAGACAAAAGTGATGTTCAATGCTTTTACAAGAAATGAAGATTTATCGATTGATGGAGAAAAGCTGGAGATAACAGACACGTACGTTTATCTTGGACAGCAGATATCAAGTGAGGGTCACATTGATGAAGAAATTAATCGGCGTACAAAACTTGCCTGGAGAGCTTTTGGAAGAAACAGCATAATTTTCAAGAGCAATATGCCATTATGTCTTAAAAGAAAAGTGTTTGATCAATGCATCCTTCCAGTGCTTACGTATGGTGCGGAGACGTGGACCTTAACTAAAAGAGACATACAAAGGCTGCAGACAACTCAAAGCAGCATGGAGAGGTGCATGCTTGGTGTAACCAGGAGAGATAAGAAGAGGAACTCGTGGATCCGAAAAATGACAAGAGTGGAAGACATCATGATCAGAGTTAAATCCCTGAAATGGCAATGGGCTGGACATACTGCCAGAAGGACAGATCATCGATGGACAGCTGAAATTTTAGATTGGATTCCAAGGGACAGGAAAAGACCCAGAAGAAGACCACATGGGAGATGGGTGGATGAAATTCGAAAGTATGCAGGGGTGACATGGAGGAGACTGGCACAAGACAGACCGTTGTGGAGGAAACTTGGGGAGACCTTCGTCCAGCAGTGGATTGATAATGGTTGACAATGATGATGATGATGATGTCCTCCTTTAGCAGAAATGACCTCTTGAATTCGTTTTGGCATTGACTCCACAAATTGAGTGCCCATATTTTTGACTTCATAAACCACACTTTCTTTTATAGCATTCGTTATCATGCGTTCTTTGGTTGTACAGTCCATTTTACCTAAACTTCTCTTCAAAATATTCCACAAGTTTTCTATGGGATTTAAGTCTGGTCAATTTCCAGGCCAATGCAGCAAATGAATTTGATTTTCCAGCTTGACCAATTTCGAATTGTGACATGGGGCCAAGTCATGTTGAAATATCCCGTCAAAAGTTTGCAAGAATGGAACAATCCTACGTTGAAATATTTCTACGTACTTGGCTGAATTCATCATACCTTGCACAGGAACTAAGCTTCCAGTGCCATTTGATGTGAAAAAACCCCAAAACATCTGTTTCAGAGGGTGTTTTACAGTTTGTTTGACATGCTCAGGTCTTAAGGGTTCACAGTTGCTTCGTCTAACGACATTTGCTTAGTAACCCTGCACAAATTAATGAGTTTCATCACTGAAAATTACCTTTTTCCAGTCGTCAGCAGTCCATGATTTATATTTTTTGGCCCATGCTAAACATTTTATCTTCATTTTCGCATTCAAATATTGTTTTTTCGTTGGTCTTCTTGCCTTCCGGACAATTTCTAGGAGCCTACAGCGTACAGTTGTAGCACTAACATCACAACCACTAACCAATAAATCTCTTTAGAGATCGGTGCTTGTTTTTTTTTTTTTTTTTTTTTGGATTCATTTTACTATTTCTGATTTGATATTTATCGGATCGTGGAGTTAATTTTCGTTTTCTTCCACATTTACCTCTCCTTTATGGAGACGATGATCCAAATGCATTGTATCGCGTAAGCAGTCTTGATACACTTGATTTGCCTACACCAACTGCAGAAGCGATATCTCTCACTGTCATAGAAGTGTGATCCTTCAGAGCAATTATTTTTGCACGCTTCCTTGGGGAAATATCCATTTTTCAATACACGAAAGCAACACGTACTCACAGAGAGCAAAAACTAACATCCACCTGTCACACACGAAAGCTCCCAACTGAAGCTGAAGTGCCTATTTCCTGTTTAAAACCGGTCAAACCACATTCTTACTATCAAGTTCAAACAGTCACACCACCTCACAGCTGATAAAACCGGTTTACGTGGGTTTCCGACATCAACTGGCGATCACATTACAATTCTGAGAATAAAATAGCTTGTCCCAATTCATTTGTACGGTATAGTAATTAGTAGCTGAATTGCTCGGCGTTGCTTGGGAGAATTTCATGATAATTAACTATCTAAATTTTGTAGAAACAAAATGAAAGCGATTAATTTTTTAATCGCACGAACAGTACCTAATGCTGTATTTCATTTCTTCATTGAATATGAATTTTATTCTCTGTAGAGTCTTTAGGCACACAATATTTTTAGTTTTTCTGTTTGATTTTTGTTGTTTCTTATACACATATAGCACGGATACCCGGTATTTCTCCGGTAAATACCCGTACAGCACAAAAAGTTTCAGATATGTATCAATCTCTCATTTTCGTTACGCTTTCAGAGATATCTTGCAATTACGTTTCAGGAACATCTATTTTGGAACATAACTCTTTGTACATTACGGTTACGTTAAAAATAGCATTCACCGATACTACTGTTTTATAAGTTCCATTGTACGTAATTGCTACCTTGATGTTACATTCCGGCGATATTTAAGATTTTTGGTTTGGCAACGGCGTGGATGCGCATGCGCATTTATGCCATTTCACCGAAGCACTCTCGTAGTCATTCCATGTGCTACTGGAATATTCTTTGGTGATATTTCCGATTTCTGGTTTGGCAAAGGCGTGGATGCGCATGCGCATTTATGACATTTCACTGAAGCACTCTCGTAGTCGTTCCATGTGCTACTGGGATATTCTTTGGTGATAGTGTTGTACTCGAGTTAGCTAGTTAGGGTACACTAGTGTCCGTCCTTAGATTTTACACACCAGTGCAAGGCTGCCGCGGTATACGCCGCATATTCTCTGCTTTTTTTTTTTTTTTTTGACAGAATAGCGTATGCTTTCAATATCCATATTATCAACAGAACTTCAATCTCGAACAAAATCGCTGCCAAGAGCTGAACATCTAATAACAAGTTAGTAAAATCATGCAATGCATTGATTATGATACGCTTTCCAACATACCAGAAATTATTACTCAAGTTATGTGGATAAAGGCTGTGGAGTAAATCTCGCTCCTGTGTCCTAACCTTTAACCCCATTTCGATAATATTCAACAGAACCGGTTCAGTATACCTCAGGAATAGCATACTAAAGGTTTGTCGCAATAGAAGCAGTTCCACGCAAGTTATGAGAACAATGGCTGTGGAATAAATCTTGCTTTTGTGCAATGACCTTTGACCCCATTTCGTTGATATTCAACAGAAACGGTTCCCTATACCTCCGGAACAACATGAGAACGTTTTGTCGCAATCGAAGCATTTTTAGGTAAGGTATGATGCGCAAGGGCAATGGAATGGATCAAACACCATTGTCCTCACCTTTAACCCCATTTCGCCTATTTTCAATAGGTTTTGTCCGCAGGTGATTCCCTACCACATACTAAAATTTCATCAAAATCTAACAATATTTACGCTTGTTATGACACATAAAGGCAATGGAATGGATCCCAAAGTAATGTCCTGACCTTTGACCCCATTCCGCCCATTTTCAATAGGGTTCGGCCCTAGGTGGTTCCCTACTACATACTAAAATTTCATCAAAATCGAACCATTTTTACGCAAGTTATGACGCATAAGAGCAATGGAATGAATCCCGTTCTATGCCCTGACCTTTGACCCTGTTTCGCCCATTTTGAATAGGGTTCGTACCCAGGTGGTCCCCTACCACATACTAAAATTTCGTCGAAATCGAACCATTTTCACGTGAGTTATCGTGCGGACGGACGGATGGACAGACGGACGGACAAAGCTGGAGCATATACGCTTCTTCAACCTACGGTTGGAAAGCGTAAAAAAGAGCCATAAGAATTATAGAGAACTTCGGTGAAAATCCTGGGGGAAAAACTCATTTAGCATTAGCAGCGAACGAGGAATTGCTAGTTAAAAATATCCCATTGATTCCTAACAAAAAAAAAATGCACCTATTAATCAAACCAGTTTATTCAAAGCACGGTTGACTGGATGCAATCATTCAAACAGTGAAAACGTACAACTTCTTAAAGATATTTCTTCATTAGAGCGAATAAATATTAAAACAGACGACGTGCGCTATGGAGAAGTAGAAACAAGGCGAATCTGTAGACGTTTTAATGTTGATGAAATGCAAGTTATTCAGAGACAGAGAACATACTGAAAACGTCCAAGTTGTACCAGAAAACTTTTTTTTTTTTTTTTTGATTTGAGGTTTAACGACCACCGTGAGCAACTCAATGGGCTATAAGCAGTCGCCCGTCCCTAATTTAGGGTCACTGGTTCCAGGGAAGGGAGAGAGCCAGTGCCGTAAGATAAACACAACATCCATGCCTCACCGGGATTCGAACCCGGACCCCTTACGGACGAATGATCAGAGGCCAGCGCCTGAGACCACTGCGCCACCGGGGCGGCACCAGAAAACTTAAAACCCGTCTTAAGAATGATTTCAACTCTGCCTTGTTCGTCAGCTGAATGCGAACGAGGATTCAGTTTAATGAACGACATTATAACCGATCTCAGAGCATCTTTGTTAATCTCCAATGTATCTAACCTGATGTGATTTAATCCCAAAAAAATATGTGAGATCTTGATTCATGAATCATCGTTCAGCTACTGATAGTAGATTGATTGATTGATTGGTGGAGGTTTAACGACCACCGTGAGCAACTCAATGGGCTATAAGCAGTCGCCCGTCCCTAATTTAGGGTCACTGGTTCCAGGGAAGGGAGAGAGCCAGTGCCGTAAGACAAACACAACATCCATGCCTCACCGAGATTCGAACCCGGACCCCTTACGGACGAATGATCAGAGGCCATCGCTTAGACCACTGCGCCACCGGGGCGGCCTGATAGTAGATCAAGAGTTTCTTCTAGAGAAGAACAGTGCTGCAAGTCCTTATCTCGTCAGGCCCTTTTTTTTTTTTTTTTTTTTTTGACTGGAGGTTTAACGACCACCGTGATCAATTCAATAACGGGCTATCACCGTGCGTCGGATAGGCACTTTAAGCCGTCGGACCCCGGGTACTGGCACCCCGGTAATAAATAAGGGCGTCTTCCTCCCCCTTTCTACTTCGCTTCCGTGTCACTTTCCTATCGGGCACTCTACCCCAAATCTCCTAACTTCCTATTTCTAAGGGTTGTTTAAGACCTGGGGTCAGACACTCCCTTCCTAAAATCCTCTACAGTTGATCATTAATGATCAATGGGCTATAAGCAGTCGCCCGTCCCTAATTTAGGGTCACTGATTCCAGGGAATGGAGAGTGCCAGTGCCGTAAGACAACTGTCAACAGAAAATCCATGCCTCACCGGGATTTGAACCCGGACCCCTTTCGGAAGAATGATCAGAGGCCATCGCTTAGACCACAGCGCCACCTTTATGGGATGTATTTCAAGAAAAATAAAATAATCTTGTGCATCCTCTTCAACATGTCATAATTGACAGGAAAGAGGAGAAGATACTTTATTCATATTAGTAAATGAGCTCATAGTCATAATTGTGAAAAAGGCACGGTGATTCCCCTCCCTCACCCCCCACCCGCACGAGGGTACCGTGGCTTTTTTTTTATTGTCACCTCTGATTTTTTAGGATTTGTACATAGTATACCCTCTGCTGATTTCACGACTACAGCACTGGTTTGTTGGTTTTGAATCAGAAAAAAAAGTCTCAATAAAACTTATTGTTAGTTTGTAAAGGTAGAAAAAAAAAGAATGTTGATATATTGAGAAGTTTAACGACTACGCAAGTTTAGAAAAAAACAAGAAAGTTGACACCGAATTTTCGGGTGTAATAAGCACGTCTTTTGAATCCGTTCTGACGCAAATTAAATTTATCAAAGCTATTCAAAGTCAATGGAACCGGTATGGAAAACAATAGATCTGACCAAAGAAAGAAGATTTTCAATCGGGTCTTTAATCCCTCAGATATTGCTGTAAACGGAATCGTGAGCTTACGAACTCTTAGAAACAAAGATATCGACAGAAATAAGATGTGACTTTACGTCCCCTGGTGGGAAAACCATGCATTAGTTTAGGAAGAAAGTATTCTCAAAAGGTTTATCAAGAAAAAAAAAATAAGTCGAGTTTTCAGGAGCCCAGATTTTGCAACACATACTTCAGAAGCAGAAATTAACACATATGATCCCTGGTGGCTAAACCATTCTTTACCAAGCATTAGAAATTATGTGAAAAATATTTTCCATCAGGTCTTGTATGCGATACAGGAAGAATTTTTCAAATCAGAGCTTTAGGAGCAGAAATAACGCAGTAAAAGCAATTTGCCATTGTGCCCCCTAGCGGAAAGTGTATGATTTACTTGAAAATTTTGAATTTATAGGAAAAATATTTCGCATCGGAAACACTATCCAACAAAGAAGGAATTTTTCAAATCGGACACCTAGAAGTAGTGATATTGACAAAATAAGATGTACGTCTACGCCCCCTGGCGGAGAAAGTGTGGAATATTTTAAGAAGAAAATATTCCGAAAAGATTTATCGATGTGAGTGGCATCAGTCCACGAAATAATTTGTTCAATCGATATTTTAGAAGCTCAGATTTTATGGCAAATACATCAGAAGCAAAAATTAACACTTACGCCCTCTGGTGGCCAAAGCATTCTTTACCAAAAATTTGAAATTATATGCAAAAGATTTTCCATCAGGAGGTGTATCCGCTGAAGGAAATGTTTTTCAAATCGGAGTTTTAGAAGAAGATTTATCGGGGAAAATGTAATTTACTTTTACGCCCCCTAGCGGAAAATCTTTGCGCAATTTGAAAAAGTAACTATACCTAAAATACTCTTCGACATAAATGGAATCGAAAGATAAAAGAATTTTTTCAATCGGATGTTCAGAAGCAAATATGTGGAATAAAACGTATTTTTGAATTCGACATCATCTGCATTTACGCCCTCTAGCGGCGAAATTGCACATCGTAAAAAAAAAAAAAAAATGAAGGATCGTCATTCGCATATTTCAAGCTTAAGTCATCCTACAGAAAAATGAAATGATCCCTGGAAAAAAAATTTTCATTTCTGTTAAATAACGTATTCGCAAAGCATTGGCCTTCTCGTTACTTCCTACAGAACGCTGTAAGAGCGAGACACACGTGCTCAAGTGGAATAATGCATCTGCCTAGAAACCCGCTGGACAGGGGCTGGAGCCAAACGTGATCTTCGAGGATTTGTATTTCCTTGGAAAGAAACTTTCCCCAGCGACGTGACGTCATACCGTGATATTTCCTCATCAGGAAAAACAAAATGGCATACAAAAGATATCGGTGAGAGCATGTAGGAAGGTAAAAAAAAATGGCGAACAAAACATGTTCGGTAAGACCACGTGGCACACAAAATGTTATGGTTGAGCACAAAGAGAAAATGGCGGACAAAATGTGGTCAGAAAATCACGTGGAAAAAATGGCGAACAAAACATGTTCGGTAAGACCACGTGGCACGCAAAATGCTATGGTTGAGCACAAAGAGAAAATGGCGGGCAAAATATGGTCAAAAAATGACGTGGAAAAAATGGCGAACAAAACATGTTCGGTAAGACCACGTGGCACACAAAATGTTATGATTGAGCACAAAGAGAAAATGGCGGACAAAATATGGTCAGAAAATCACGTGGAAAAAATGGCGGACAAAATATGGTCAGAAAATCACGTGGAAAAAATGGCGGACAAAACATGTTCGGTAAGACCACGTGGCACACAAAATGTTATGGTTGAGCACAAAGAGAAAATGGCGGACAAAATATGGTCAGAATATCACGTGGAAAAAAGATGGCTGCGACTCAAGGACTACCACACCCACATCCGTCCTTAAGGCAGCACGTGGGCGGCCATGGACGGCTTCATTTGTTACAGAAACCCCTATTATCACGTTACAGTAATATAATGATGTCACAAATATCTTTCAAATACGTAACAGTAATGCAACGAAGTTACAAATATATTTTAAATACGTAACAGTGACATGAAGTTGGTATGTTGAAGTTACAAAGACCTTTCACTCTAACGTATCGGTTATGTTTCAAAGTTATGTAACGTTAGAGGACATTTTGACGTAATCGTAAGGTTTCTGAAACATTACTCTAACATTGCGCAACATATCTGAAAAGTCTCAATGTTTCAGTGCTACGTACTTATAACATATACGAAATATTCTGTGCTGTGTGGGTATTACTATTCTCGTAATCACCAAGTTCAGCAGGTGAAAATTTATGAATGAAAAAGATATTCCCGTAATTTTCTAGTAAATTTATTTACGCTTTCCAACCGTAGGTTGAAGAAGCGTATATGCTCCAGCTTTGTCCGTCCGTCCGTCCGCACGATAACTCGCGTAAAAATGGCTCGATTTCGATGAAATTTTAGCATGTGGTACGTGACCGCCTGGAGACGAACCTTATTGAAAATGGGTGAAATGGGATCAAAGGTCAGGACATAGAAGCGGGATCCATTCCATTGCCTCTATGCGTCATAACCAGGGTAGAAATGGTTCGCTTGCAATGAAAATTTAGTATGAAGTAGAGGACCACCTGGGGACGAATCCTGTTGCAAATGGACGAAGTGAGGTCAAAGGTTAGGACATAGAAGCGGGATCCATTCCATTGCTCTTATGGTTCATAACTTGCGTACAAATGGTTCGATTGCGACAAAACTTTATCATGTTGTTCCGGAGGTATACTGAACCGGTTCTGTTGAATATCATCGAAATGGGGTGTGTACCTAAAACCCTGGCATATCATTGTATCTGATTTACGATGCAAAAACTGGGAGTGTTCTGAACTACTAGAAGATTAAAATTCTGAGTAGACGGAAAAAAATACATGAGGTAACATTCTCTTCTCATTATTAAAAATTCAGTGTACAAAATCAATTAGATTTTCTAAGCACACCTAAGAAAAAATCTGTTGAGAAGTTAATGAGTGCAGTTATTATAGCAGTAATTACCATCCAGAGAAGAACACAGAAATGATTTTAGTGAATAGCTGTGATCTTGTCACATGTATTTTTTTATTTTACCTTTCTTTTCGTCGCTCGAAGGAAATCCCTCGATAGTTCAAAGAAGGCAAGCTGCTTCGGTAATTCGCACTCCATATTCATTAAAGAAAAGCAATGTTAATTTGTCTGCAAGCATCGTGGAGCGCAGTTTCGGTAGAATACTTTTATCTTGTGAAAGAACCATTTTTGTTATTTTCTGTTTCTCCAAACTATCATTCATGACTAAATTAGATTTCCGATATAATTTTATAGGGTGTGTTCATTACCTGCAGATGAGTCTCTCGTGAGATGTGGCTATGGAAGTTCCAAATTTAATGTCTCTATTTTTTTAGGTGACACTAATTGAACTGTGCGTGTCCATTTTTCATATTACTTCAGTTTTATTCGAAGACTTGCACGCTTTGGAATCAGTGGCTTCGTCCAAAATACACTAAAGTATTTTTTATCAATCAAACAGGTGAAATTACCATTAACGTACGCAACTACGACGTTCAGATGGCTTCATAAACAGCTCACTGAAGAGGATTCAGATGTGTACGAAATGAATCTACCCTGAAGTAGTGAATTATTAGGAACGTCGAATCACAATCAGACGCCGCCCGGTGGCGCAGTGGTCTAAGGCGTTGGACTCTGATCATTCGTCCCGTAAGGGGTCCGGGTTCGAATCCCGGTCAGGCATGGGTGTTGTGTTTGTCTTACGGCACTGGCTCTCTCCCTTCCCTGGAACCAGTGACCCTAAATTAGGGACGGGCGACTGCTTATAGCCCATTGAGTTGCTCACGGTGGTCGTTAAACCTCCAATCAAAAAAAAAAATTATTAGGAACATCCAATAACAATCACACACGTGGCATCCTCACTTAGGGTACGTACAGAACTATCACGTTGAAATGGCTTTATAAACAGCTCCCTGCAAAGGATTCAAACATGTACGAAGTGAATCTACACTGAAGTAGCAGATTATTAGGAAAATCCAATTGAATCAGGCCCGTACTATCCTCACGTACGTACGCAACTATGACTTTGAAATGGCATTATTATTATTTTTTTTTTTGGTTGGAGGTTTGACGACGACCGTGAGCAACTCAATGAGCTATAAGCAGTAGCCCGTCCCTAATTTAGGGTCACTGGTTCCAGGGAAGGGAGAGAGCCAGTGCCGTAAGACAAACACAACATCCATGCCTCACCGGAATTCGACGAAGTGAATCTACCCTGAAGTAGTGAATTATTAGGAACATCGAATCACAATCAGACGCCGCCCAGGTGGCGCAGTGGTCTGAGGCGTTGGCCTCTGATCATTCGTCCGTAATGGGTCCGGGTTCGAATCCCGGTCAGGCATGGGTGTTGTGTTTTTCTTATGGCACTGGCTCTCTCCCTTCTCTGGAACCAGTGACCCTAAATTAGGGACGGGCGACTGCTTATAGCCCATTGAGTTGCTCACGGTGGTCGTTAAACCTCCAATCAAAAAAAAAAAAAAAAACAATCAGACACGTGGCATCCTCACTTAATATACGAATGGAATTACCCCCATGCCTGACCGGGATTCGAACCCGGACCCCTTACGGACGCATGATCAGAGGCCAACGCCTTAGACCACTGCGCCACCGGGGCGGCGTCTGATTGTGATTCGATGTTCCTAATAATTCACTACTTCAAGGTAGATTCACATGATCAGATGCCACTGCGCCACCGGCGCGGCTAAGAGATTTCGTTTCTTCTAGACAGAAACACTGGAAAGCTAACTTCTCGTGCCAACTGGCTCCCAAATTAGAATACTTTCGAGTCAGATTAATTGAATTAAAAAAAAAAAAATTCTAACAATTTTTCGGAATAATAAGTGCGGCACGTATTAGCTATAAGTCGTTTTTATTTGTGTTCAAAATTTGAAATACTACAAAGTAATAGTCTTCGAGAAAATGTGTACAAAGCAATTTACATTACAGATATAGGATAGAATTTCTCTTACACAATCCTGATTCAACATTTACCTGAAATGACGGAAAAATCCCTTTAACTTCACGGGTTTATCATACACCGGGAAAATTCTGAATTCAGAAACGTTTTCGTAATTAATTTCGTATGTTAACTGCAAATTGCCGTTTAAAAGAGGCGTTAAAAATAAAATTTTGAGTTTCCAGAAACCTTTCCGGAATTCCATTCGTACATTAACGGGATAATTCTGTTCTCATCCGCAATCGTGGCTGATAGGGTCCGTGCATGTCTAACAACCAGTCCGTCCCCTCTCTCCGTGTTTCGTCTAGGCCTCCCAGACCCTTCCTGTTGCAGCTGGGTGCCTTGTTCTATCCACTGCCGTCAACAGCGTGCTGTGGTTATATCCGCACGACTGGTATGGCACGCATACGGCGATGAGGCCATCCCGTTTTCAGGAACGCTACGATGCGTCCCCTATCAAACTCCTCCAGCTGCTCCCGAAGCTTTTTCTGAGGCATACTTCGCTTGCAAGACATGAAACAAACACAACAGCACGACTCAGAATGGCAAGCAAGCGGAACGGAACGACCTTATACAGCCCGTCAGTGCACAGCGCTACGACCCCTCCTTGCTTGCGTCACATGCGCGTGCAAGCGTGACACTTAAATCATTTGCATGTCTCACGATGTCAAACCTACCAACCACCAACTTTCATTCCTGTTGGTTGCTTCTTTCTGGGCGAAACTATTTTTTGGCCGATGAGTGTACTTTTTTGCAGTGTGTAAAAGGCATCTGTTTACAAATAATTTTTTTAGCAGCAATTAAATTGCGCTTCCCTCCACGAGAACTTTTTCTGTCCTTATAGGAATTTTGCGATAGACAAAAAACTTTATTTGTTTCTCCATGAAATTACAGTTTGGGAAAGACGTATCAAAGTTCAAATAAAATTACAGAAGCACGATTCACAAAAATTTAGCCGAGGTAAACTGCAGAGATAAAAAAATTTTATTTATTAAGTGCGCAACTTAACTCTCCGCCCCTAACCGCAAGCGATCATAGAACGTCGGCAAATGCAAATAGCTGTGTGCGATAATGGCTGATTGCAGCGCCATCCAACAGCTTTCCAGGCAACCGTAACCGCTCACAGCTGTAGTAACAGAAGGGACGAAAGTTGACGGTGAAAGTAATGTCGTTCGAGAAGCAACATTTGAGGCACTGCCTCCTCTTCGCGTTTCAGCTATAAAAAGTGCCCCGGAAGCTCACCAAATGATCTGTGATGCTTTGGGTGAGCTTCCGATAGCTTCGAATGATCTGTGATGCTTTGGGTGAGCTACAGTACGTGTAAGAAGCGGCTCCAGCGGTTTAAGCAGAGAAATTTCGATCTCGGTGACGCAGAACGTCCGGGACAGCCACAGAAAGTTGACGATAAGGAACTGGAACAACTATTGGACGCGAATCCCTGTCGCACACAGTCAGAGCTCGCCCAGGAACTCGGCAAGCCATTGCAAAGTGCCTGCACAAGCTTGGACGGATTCACAAGGAGGGTCGTTGGGTGCCCCATCAACTCACAGCTGCGAATAAGTCTAGGCGCTACGATGTTGCTGTGTCCTTGCTCTCCAGATTCAAGAAGGATTTCCTCCACAGTATTTTGACCTGTAATGAGAAGTGGATTCTCTACGATAATCCTATAGAGGCGCAAATCGTGGGTTTATCCAGGTCAGCCTACCAACAGTACCGCCAAACCGAATATCCATGATAGAAAGATCTTGCTGTGCATATGGAATCAGCGCGGTGTCGTACACTATGAGTTCCTCAAACCTGGTGAAACGGTTAATGCTGAGCGTTATTGTCAGCAACTCATTCGTGTGAGTGACGCACTGGAGGCGAAAAGGCCATACACCGGCAAGGGCAGAAAGTCGGTCCTGTTGCTTCAGGATAACGCGCGTCCTCACACCGCGAAAACGACTTTAAACACGATCACCGATCTGGGATGGGATTCTCCAGACCTCGCCCCGTCGGATTATCACCTCTTTCGCTCCCTGCAACACCACCTGGGTGATACGCACTTTACTTCACTGTCGAGGAGTTCCACACAAGTATTTATCAACTCGAAACAGCCTTCTTTTTTCCGCAGTGGCATTCGGCAGCTCCCTGACCGATGGCTCAAATGTATCCAACACGACGGGGATTATTTCACTGATTAGGTACGTATTCGATTTGCTATAATTTGCTCTCAATATGTCGTGCCTGTGGCCGAGAATTCAGTTGCACACCTAATATAATTTAAAAAAAAAACTGAAAGACACAGGCAAGATATTTCACAGCCGCAGCATTAGGACTAATAAGCAACACTTGTGTGCAGGAATAGTATGTATAATATATCATGAAAGAAATACGGGATTACGCCATATAATACAAATTTTGAAGATGACAATCCGATTTTGGCGTAAATGTGAAAATGATGGTAAGTCAGATAATATCCGAACACTTAAAAATTTTCATCATCCTGGAGCGGGACTCGAACCCGAGTCTCCCAGAAAACGCCTAGGTATGCTAACCACTACACCACCCAGAACGACCAAGTTTCAAGTTTCCGATCAATTTGAATTTAACCATCACAGGATTCGCTAGTCGAAGCAACCGGCATTCATGTTTAGCTAATCTGGAGGTTAATAATCCTATCCCGTGATTGCCCGGAGAAGCAGATATTGTATTATATCTTCAAAATTTGTATTATATGGCGTAATCCCGTATTTCATTTATTTATTTATTTATTTATTTCATGATTTATCTGCTTCTCCGGGCAATCACGGGATAGGATTATTAACCTCCAGATTAGCTAAACATGAATGCCGGTTGCTTCGACTAGCGAATCCTGTGATGGTTAAATTCAAATTGATCGGAAACTTGGTCGTTCTGGGTGGTGTAGTGGTTAGCATACCTAGGCGTTTTCTGGGAGACGTGGGTTCGAGTTCCGCTCCAGGACGACGAAAATTTTCAAGTTTTCGGATATTATCTGACTTACCATCCTTGTCACATTTACGCCAAAATCGGATTGTCATCTTCAAAATTTGTATGTATAATATAGTTGTCTCTCCCCACCTAAATTCCCACAATGCATAGCAATGCTAGTTCAGGTTGCCATATAACAGTATGATTAACTTGAGGTTTTTACAAAGGCAGTACATCACCATTATAAGTTTTAACTGTGTCGATAATCCTTTCCAAATACAGTTGACATTATTCGTCATTTCCTCATTGCAACACACTTCAGAAACATACGTAATGTATAATGCCTCCATAAATAGTAATGTCTGTTCATTACTAGCAGATGTAAGAATCCTGTCCCCATCCCAGTCCGGGTAAAAATTCCGTTCGCCAGAGTCTGGCTACTGATGTTGAAATAGTATTGGAACGTAGCGAGTATTCATGTTTCACCAAAAAACGTGCTGAAAGAGTATTCGCAACTCTTTCAGCACGTTTTTTACGCTTTCCAAATAGTAGGTTGAAGAAGTGTATATGCTCCAACTTTGTCCGTCCGTCCGTCCGCACGACAACTCGCGTAAAAATGGTTCCATTTCGATGAAATTTTAGTATGTGGTAGGGGACCACTGGGGACGAACCCAATTCGAAATGGGCGAAATGGGGTCAAAGGTCAAAACATAGGAGCGGGATCATTTCCATTGCCCTTATGTGTCATAACTTACGTACAAATGCCCCGATTGCGACAAAACTTCATCATGTTATTCCGGAGGTATACTGAACCGGTTCTGTTGAATATCATCGAAATGAGGTCAAAGGTCAGGACACAGGAGAAAGATTTATTCCGCAGCCATTATCCTCAGAACTTGACTAAAAATAATTCTATTGCGACAAACGTTAGTATGTTGTTCCGGAGGTACGCTAAACCAATTCTGTTTAATATCATCGAAATGGGGTCAAAGGTCAGGACACAGGAGAAAGATTTATTCCGCAGCCATTATCCTCAGAACTTGACTAAAAATAATTCTATTGCGACAAACGTTAGTATATTGTTCCGGAGGTACGCTAAACCAATTCTGTTTAATATCATCGAAATGGGGTCAAAGGTCAGGGCACAGGAGAAAGATCCTCATAACTTGAGTAATAACTTGAGTAATGATTTCTGGAAGGTTGTAAAGCGCATGAAATCAGTGCATTGCATGATTTTACCAACTTGTTATGAAAAGACGTGGCACTAAAAGTTTAGTGACAGGGTTCAGTTTATTCGCAGGGATACATGTCGGTTAATCCTTTATTTTTATGCTAATTAAACTTTTTAGCATATATTGCGATGAGTAATTGGAAATGGAAAAAAAAGTGAAAAAATCACGCTTAGGATACCGCCTTCATAGAACGCATTCAGTAGTGGTGCTTATAATGGTTACAAATGCAGTCACGACCTGGGTCTTTTTTTTTTTTTTTTTTTTTTAGTTTAACGCAAGTAACATCATTTTACATAAAAGGACTTAAAGTGTGCATGTACGAAATGAAGAGTTCTGTTCCGCTGTTTAGAAGAGAATTCCGAAGATTGTTGCATTTGCATAATGACACGTACGGAACTCGAATATCATTACGCCCCAGAATATTCACTTGAGAGGTCCATTAAAATTTTCTCTGGAGTCGTAAAAGGGGTATTTTCTTTGTCGAAGAAAATGAAGCTCTTCGTGTTTTTAACATCTTTAGGTCGAAAGCAGCGAGACAAAATTTTTGTAGCGTCAATTCATAAGACTCAAGAAGGGAGAACCTCATTTAAAGAGATAAGTGGGCGAAGTTGATTTTAGAAACTGGAAAATTGATTGGAAAATTGAATGCCAAAAAGATCCCTCAAATACCATCATGTTTTCTTATTTGAAAATTAATGTTTTACTTCTCGTCTATTATGGCTTTATATACACTATGTAGACAAAGATTTTCTGACACCTCTCCAGCTGTAACTAGTGGCTTGGTAAGGCAAAAGCCCCAATCTAGTTAGAAGTAATTTACACGGTTTTCAAGAATCAGTGCTTGCATGCACTGGTGGAAAGTGAAAAAAGAACACCAAGAAGGAATTGGCGGACGATCACGAAATTTATATATGTTAATGGAGTCGAGTTTACGTAGCTGTGATGTTAATTTCGGGACCAACCGGTGAGCGCATACGCCACAGCACGGCATAATATGCAAATCATCGTCGGTGGTATTTAAGGAGTACGGCGAAGTCAATGTAATCAGTCGTCGGCGTACGGACACGTGCAAAGACCCTGAAGAAGCTGCAATGCCTGGATATGGAAGACGTGTACGATTTAAGCAGTTATCGGACTTTGAGCGAGGTCGTCTAGTCGGACTCCGCGTTGCCTGGTGGTCGTAACGTCGAATTGCGGAGCGAATTGGACGGGACGTATCGGTGGTGGTACGATGGATGGCGTAAATGGTCCGAGGAACATTCCTACACGAGAAGACGTGAAACCGGGAGTCATAGACGGACTGATGAGCGGACCGATCGACGCATAATAAGAGCGGTGTTGTCAAGCAGAACATCCACTGCGACGCAAATCCGAGCTGCCGTTGCACCTGAGGTGACTGTGCGAACAATCCGCAACCGTCTACTGGATGCAGGACTACGTGCACGTGTGCCTCTGGCATGTGTACCTCTGACTCCAGCCCACCGTCAGGAATGGCTGCAGTGGTGTCGTCAACGTCTGCACTGGAGAACGCAATGGCGATCTGTCGTGTTCAGCGATGAAAGCAGATTCTGCTTGGGAGCCTCCGATGGCCGTATGCGTGTTCGCAGACGCACAGGGGAGCGTCTCCACCCTTCTTGCATCCGCCAGCAACACACAGGGCCTACACCTGGTCTGCTGGTGAGGGGAGAGATCAGCTATCGCTCCCGTACACAACTAGTGTTTGTACCGGGTATGTTAAACAGCACCTCCTACATCAACAACATCATTCAGCCCGTTGTTGTGCCATTTGTAAGGTCGGTCGATCGTGGTGCTTTCCAGCAAGATAACGCACGCCCACACACGGTACGTGCAACGCAACATGCACTTCAGGGTGTGAGACAACTTCCATGTCCTGCACGTTCACCGGATTTGTCCCCCATTGAGCACGTGTGGGATTTTATGGGACAACGACTTATCCAGTCTCCACGGCCAGCCACGACCATCCCCGATTTACGCGTCCAGGTTGAGGATGCTTGGAACTCAATACCCCAAACTTACATCCAACATCTGTACGACAGACTCCATGCCAGAATTGCACAGTGTGACGCAGTTCATGGCGGTTCAACCTCGTACTAACGATGTTACATGGAAATGTTATTTTTCAGTTTACCAGAAAATACAGCTGTATTTTGCCATAATGTTTTGATCACGTTATCCTCTGTATTCCGTTATTATGCTGTATAAATTTCGTTGGTATCAGACGTCTCTTTCTTAGTGTTCTTTTTTCACTTTCCGCCAGTGTATTTTCGTTCCAGGTGAAGGCAAAATGAATAATTATGCAATCCAGCATTTGTTTGTCTACTGACGTCATCAAAGTATAGATCGCGCCATCTTTTTTCTGGTTTCAACACCACCATAGGAAAAGTCGTTGATTTTTAATATAATTATGGTTATGTTTTTGAAACAATTAAGTATTCCAAGTTATAATATGAAGTTATTTTAATCGATGTTTAAATTTTCATCCTTGGTAACACAATTAATTGTGAAAGAAATGTGTGCAAGTTTTTGCATTGGAAGTATAAGAAGCAAAATTATTTGACGTCCACCTTAATAGATAAGGGCGATGGAATATATCCCGATCCTATGTCGTGACTTTTGACCCCATTTCGTCCATTTTAAATAGGATTCGTCCCCAGTTGGTCCCCTATCATACAGATAATGAAATGACTAAATCACTCACATTAATGACAAAAAACAAAATTTCTTTGTCGCGGAATTCGTTTTATGATGTACGCGAATCCGATTGCCGAGCGTTTGTGGCGCAGTTGGTAAAAGTGCAAGTTAGCTGTTCGGGTAGCTGTACGGTCGGGTGTTTGATCCTGACCTCGCCGGAAGGATTATCTGCGGGTAAGTGCTGTTCAGGTTTGTTGATTTTGCGGAATTTCAATTTAAGTACGGAAAAACCAGAAACGGATTTTTCTGAAATAAACGGAATTTCTGGAAATATCTGTGAAAATACGGTTTACAATAAACGAGCACTTTTAAAAACGGAAATTTCTGAAAAACACGGATACATACCGGCTACTTTGCTGCACGTTATATTTTCAGAAATTTTCCGTGAATTCACGCCACTTTTTTATTTGCAGAGTAGGTTGCACTAAAAAGTTCTGCATATGCACCACTTTCTGAGAAAAGGTACACCATCGTATTTTCCAAACAAAACCCAACAATGTAGTTCAACTTTTCATCACGTTATGGTACAAGGTTGCAGCGTGTTTTGGGGTTTATTTTGCAGTACATCTTATAACGAAGTAAGTTTCTCCGTCATTTTTGGTCTACGCCGGGATTCGAACCCGAGGCCGCTTATTCCGTAACAAGTCGCTCTACCAACTGAGCTACGCAGACATTTGTTCAGATTGCTATCTGCCTTTATGTCGTGTGCGTCCTGCTGGCAGGTACGTCACATCTCCCCCCCCCAAAGAGGGCCGGCGGCATGGCCCACGGGTCAGCCGTGACCATGAATCGTCGCAGGCAGCCATCCACTGTAGAACGTGCACTTGAGAACTCCCAGTCAATCTGCTGTGTGGAATGCAACATCACACATTTTTATTTTTCGAAGCGCTGGAGAAGGAATTCTCTTATTTTTCCTGTCTCGCGGTGTGGAAATAACATCACACCAATGCGAGATTTTGAACGGCCGGGTCATCCGGATAGTTCGGGCGCCATTATAACGAAGTAAGTTTCTCCGTCATTTTTGGTCTACGCCGGGATTCGAACCCGAGGCCGCTTATTCCGGAACAAGTCGCTCTACCAACTGAGCTACGCAGACATTTGTTCAGATTGCTATGTGCCTTTATGTCGTGTGCGTCCTGCTGGCAGGTACGTCACAATCTTTTCCAAAAGAAAATGGTGCAGTTGGTGTACCACCACTTTTTGGTGTAACCTACCACAATTTTTTATGGATAGAATTTCGCTTTCTGCTAAGAACTTCAGGAAAAATTGTTCTCTAATTGTTTTCAAGAGTTCTTATTGATTTTCAAAAAGAAACTTACTTTTGCTCCAGGAGCCGTAGATGTGATTTACCACACAAGCCGGGATTTTTTTCTTTTGAGGTGATTAGTAGCAATAGTACATCCCGTAACTTGGCAGCGAACAATAATTTTCTACTGTTCGGCCCCTTTGCTCTCTCTGTTATTTCCTTTCTTTCCGTTGCAATCCTGAAAGTGGGAGAGAAAAACAGGTGTCACAGCTACACTTCGAAAGGAGATTTTTTTTTTCTTCAGGCGGGTGGAAGGAGAATTAACGTGACTTGAGTTTTGGTTGGTGATGGTAGAAATAAAACAATCCTCAGGAGAAAACAAAGCCTTCCTGACATAAAGATTTTTTTTTTTTGTATGGGTAAGCTAGCCATTTGTTTCCGTTAACCGGTTTATTATACCCAATGCTTTCCCCAGCTACCCAAAATTGTGATTTTTATTTTCTTTGCTAATTCCTGTCAACAATCATCACTGTTTACTTAGCGCATAAATAAATACACTGCATAACCAAAAGTTTTGTTTGGTTGGAGATTTAAAGACCACCGTGAGCAACTTAATGAGATATAAGTAGTCGTCCGTCTCAAATTTAGAGTCACTGGTTTCAGGGAATGTAGAGAGGCAATTCGTGCCTCACCGGGGTTTGAACCCAGGCCTACCTCGGACGAATAGTCACAAGCCAGCGTTTACACCACTGCGTCACCAGGCAAAGCGGTCTCGAGCAGAGATGGAAACGGGTCGGGGAATGATGTTCCTGACCCGATTCTGACCCGGTTTTATTCCCGTTTTATTTTTGAAAAGAGAAAAATACATTCCAAAGTAAAATGCGCCTTGTGGAATTCTGTAGTCGATACTGGTGCCCACGGAGTGAATAATGATTTGCCATGCAAAAATATTGTCGCCTTTTTCTTAAAGCAACAAAGATTTCCACCGACCGACGTCAGACAACACAACGACTCCATATCGTAAAAAGACCCTTCCTTTACGTTCTTTTACAGTGCGATTGTCCAAGGCAAGTTAACGCCATTCGCCTACTTCTCAGCTGATTCACTCTCTCCCTTGCGAAGTTCACTGTATGACTAAGAGTTACTTTTCACATCGCATTTTTTACATTGAGCATTCATGGGTTTTCGATTGATGTGCTAACATCCCGTTCCCATGACATGTCATGTCGAAATCAACTCCTTATTTGTTAATGTGGATGGATTTAATATTAAGGAAATTGAGAAAGGCGTCGAGGCCAACAAATACGTGCTTGTTCAAAACCACAAGGGGAAGAGTGAATGCTGGAAATTGTTTCGTCTCATTAAGGAACAGGTGAATAATTCTGTGTTGTTTGGTCTTGCTTGTTGTTCAAAATGTGGAAAGTGTATAATTACAGAAAAAGATGTCGACGGTGTAATAAAAGGTTATGGAACCAAAAATCTAACGGACCATATGAAAGTATGCGCACCTCCATCAAAGCGTGGAAAGAGTCAACAATCTGAATACATTAAAAAAAATACATTTGTTTAATCGTAAATAATGATTCCCATTTGTAATATATTCCTTGGTCACGGTCATAGTCAGCCATTACTTCTGGATTACGCAAAATGGTGGCACTAAAAATAGCACCAAAATTTAGCAGATTTTAGGTCAAAAACATCAGAAGCAAAAATTAACCCTTACGGCCCTGGTGGCCAAAGTATTCTTTATCAAAAATTAGAAATTATATGCAAAAGATTTTCTATCAGGAGCTGTACCTGCTGAAGAAAAACAATTTCGAATCGGAGTTTTAGAGGAAGATTTATCAGGGAAACCTAATTTACTGTTATGTCCCTTAGAGGAAAATCTATGCGTGATTTGAAAAAGTAGCTATACCTAAAATACTCTTCGACATAAATGACATCGAAAGATAAAATAATTTTTTCAAACGGATGTTTAGAAGCAAATATGTGGAATAAAACGTATTTTTAAATTCGACATCATCTGCATTTAAGCACTCTAGCTGCGAAATTGTACGTCGTAAAAAAAAGCTTCCCAAAGCTAAACGAATTTTTCAAATCGGACTAATAGTTGCAGAGATATCGTGTCTATACAGACGGACGGACGGACAAACCGATAACATAAGCACGATCTTTTTTCACAACGGCCTGGTGAACATCATGGGCAAGCATGAGCAATAGAACGTATAGTAGAGCTCAGTGACTTTCTAGGAGGCGCTTACATAGGACGCCATTTTAGTAACAAATCACTTCGATATATTCCTGTGCAGAAAGTTGCGCAGTGGTCTAAACGTTGGCTTTAGACCATTCGTCACTCTCGGTCGAATGGTCTTAAGTCAGCGCTTAAACCACTGCGGTCTGGGTTCGAATCCCGGTGAGGCATGGATGTTGTGTTTGTCTTACCGCACTGGGTCTTCCCTGGAATCAGTGACCCTAATTTAGGAACGGGCGACTGCTTATATTCCATTGGGTTGTTCACTGTGGTCGTTAAACCCCAAATTTCCATTCTTCCGAGGAGGGTCAGGGTTCGAATCCCGTTGAGGCATGAATGTTGTGTTTGTCTTACGACAATGCCGCTTTCCTTTTCGTTGAACCAGTGGCCCTAAATTAGGAAGAGGAGACTGCTTATGGCCCTTTGAATTGCTCACTGTGGTCGTTAAACCCCAAATTTCCATTCTTCCGAGGAGCGACCCGGTTCGAATCCCGTTGAGGCATGGATGTTCTGTTTGTCTTACGGCAATACCTCTTTCATTTTCGTTGAACCAGTGGCCCTAAATTAGGAAGAGGAGACTGCTTATAGCTCATTGAATTGCTCACTGTGGTCGTTAAACACAAAATTTCTATTCTTCCGAGGAGGGACCGGGTTCGAATTCCGTTGAGGCATGGATGTTGTGTTTGACTTAGGGGAATGCCTTATTTGTTTTCGTTGAACCAGTGGCCCTATATTAGGAAGAGGGGACTGCTTATAGCTCATTGAATTTCTCACTGTGGTCGTTAAACCCCAAATTTCCATTCTTCCGAGGAGCGACCCGGTTCGAATCCCGTTGAGGCATGGATGTTCTGTTTGTCTTACGGCAATGCCTCTTTCATTTTCGTTGAACCAGTGGCCCTAAATTAGAAAGAGGAGACTTCTTTTAGCCCATTGAATTGCTCACTGTGGTCGTTAAATCCCAAATTTCCATTCTTCCGGGGAGCGACCCGGTTCGAATCCCGTTGAGGCATGGATTTTCTGTTTCTCTTACGGCAATGCCTCTTTCGTTTTCGTTGAACCAGTGGCCCTAAATTAAGAAGAGAAGACTGCATATAGCCCATTGAATTGCTCACTGTGGTCGTTAAACCCAAAATTTCCATTCTTCCGTGGATGGACTGTGTTCGAATTCCAGTGAGGCGGGGATTCTGTGTTAGTCTTACGCCACTGGCTCTCTCCCTTCCCTCAAAACAGTGGCCCTAAATCAGGTACGGATGATAGCTTATAACCAACTGAGGTGCTCGCGGTGGTCTTTAAACCCTCCAACTTCCATTCGTCCGGGAAGGATGTCCTTTCGAATCCCGGTGAGGCATGGATGTTGTGTTTGTCTTACGGAACTGGGGCTTTCTCCCTTGACTGGAACCAGAGGCCCTAAATTAGTGACGGACGACTGCTTATAGCCCATTGAGTTGCTCACAATGGTCTTTAAACCCTCTAATTTCCATCCATTCGAGGAGGGTCCTGGTTCGAATCCCAGGAAAGCATGGATGTTGTGATTGTCTTGCGCCACTTTGAGCCGGTCGGGCAGTATGGTGCGATCATGTTGGGAGCAATGGACAGGGGAAGGCACACAGACACGGCGATCTGGCTCTGGGCGACCCAGACACACCACCAGAAGAGAGGACCACGAGATCGTGAGAGCAGCACGCACAGATGCAACGACGCCCTTGTCCGATATTCATAGACATGTGACGGCTATGCAACGGACTCCTGTGTCCGCCGGAACCATTTCCAGACGCTTGGCAAAGGCGAATCTGCGCTCTCGACGGCCCTTACGTTTTGTGCCATTAACACCTGACCATCGTCGGCGTCGATTGCAGTGGTGACAGAAGCGAGCAAAGTGGAATGCTAAGATTTGGCGTCGTATAGTGTTCAGCGACGAATCCCGTTTCTGTATGGGAACGAACGAGCTGCGTGTCAGAGTGTAGAGGACCGCAGGTGAGCGATAAAATCCCAACCTCACTGAACAGCGGCACACGTCCCGAACTGCATGCGTGATAGTCTCAGGAGCCATCGCGCATGACAGCTGCACTTCCCTCGCAGTGATCCAAGGGACGTTGACAGCCCAGGTCTACGTACAGCAGATCCTGCGGCCCCATGTGCTGCCTTTCCTTACGGGGCGGCCCAAAGCCATTTTCCAAGAAGATAACGTCCGTCCGCACGCGGCTCTGGCGTTCCAGGACTGTCTACGTCACGCTTAGACGCTTCCGTGGCCTGCAAGATCGAAACATCTCTATCGCCCATCGAGCTCGTGTGGGACCAGCTGGGACACCAGCGTTCTCCATGTCCCAGTGTTCGTGATTTAGAGCGTCAGTTGCAAGAAGTGTAGGCCAATCTGTCCCAGGATAACGTACTGCGTCTCTTTGACTCCGTACCGGACCGTATCACCACACGTACCCGAGCACGAGGCGGTACTAACGCTGACCGGAATGTGTACCCGCGGGGAATCGTCCTGCTGTTGTGATATTGTAATCACTTCTGTCCTTGGTATGTACCATCTCACTACTAAAATCTCATTTCAATCCGACGCCTCTTTTTGGTGCGCGGATCTTTATGACAATGAGTGTATTTAGTGGTTCGGAAGTTCGTATCTGCCTGGAATCGAACCTGAGGTCTCCCCGTGGCAGTCACGAACGCTGATCACAAGGCCATCCGCGGGAGAGAGTCGTGTCGTAGGTAAGTGTACCGGATAAACTGGCGTGCCAGTGTACTATACCGTGCAAATTAATTGGGACAAGCTATTTTATTCTCAGAATTGTAATGTGATCGCCAGTTGATGTCGGAAACCCACGTAAACCGGTTTTATCAGCTGTGAGGTGGTGTGACTGTTAGAACTTGATAGTAAGAATGTGGTTTGACCGGTTTTAAACAGGAAATAGGCACTTCAGCTTCCGTTGTGAGCTTTCGTGTGTGACAGGTGGATGTTAGTTTTTGCTCTCTGTGAGTACGTGTTGCTTTCGTGTATTGAAAAATAGATATTTCCCCAAGGAAGCGTGCAAAAATAATTGCTCTGAAGGATCACACTTCTATGACAGTGAGAGATATCGCTTCTGCAGTTGGTGTAGGCAAATCAAGTGTATCAAGACTGCTTACGCGATACAATGCATCTGGATCACCGTCTCCAAAAAGGAGAGGTAAATGTGGAAGAAAACGAAAATCAACTCCACGATCCGATAAATATCTAATCAGAAATAGTAAAATGAATAAAAAAAAAACAAGCACCGACCTTCAAAGAGATTTATTGGCTAGTGGTTGTGATGTTAGTGATTCAACTGTACGCCGTAGGCTTCTGGAAGTTGGCCGGAAGGCAAGAAGACCAACGAAAAAACAATATTTGAATTCGAAAATGAAGATGAAACATTAAGCATGGGCCAAAAAATATAAATCATGGACTGCTGACGACTGGAAAAAGGTAATTTTCAGTGATGAAACTCATTTATTTGTGCAGGGCTACCAAGCAAATGTCGTTAGACGAAGCAACTGTGAACCCTTAAGACCTGAGCATGTCAAACAATCTGTAAAACACATTCTGAAACAGAGGTTTTGGGGTTTTTTCACATCAAATGGCACTGGAAGCTTAGTTTCTGTTCAAGGTATGATGAATTCAGCCAAGTACGTAGAAATATTACAACGTAGGATTGTTCCATTCTTGCAAACTTTTGACGGGACATTTCAACATGACTTGGCCCCATGTCACAATTTGAAATTGGTCAAGCTGGAAAATCAAATTCATTTGCTTGATTGTCCTGGAAATTCACCAGACTTAAATCCCATAGAAAACTTGTGGAATATTTTGAAGAGACGTTTAGGTAAAATGGACTGTACAACCAAAGAACGCATGATAACGAATGCTATAAAAGTGTGGTTTATCAAGTCAAAAATATGTGCACTCAATTAGTGGAGTCAATGCCAAAACGAATTCAAGAGGTCATTTCTGCTAGAGGAGGACATACAGGTATTTATCAGTGTATATCAAGGCATAGAATGATATAAAGGCATACTTTTGGAAAAAAGAGTGATTTTTTTACTTTGTCCCAATTAATTTGCACAGTAAAGTATGTTTTCAAATAAAAGTACAATGTATATAGAGAAGGCAAGCTTCCTTTGGAGCATTCGGTTGTTTCGAAAAACAATTACAACTGCGGAAATCGGGACAGTGTTTCTATTTTTAGAATTTCGTCTCTTTGGTGACCATTTCAATTACGTCAGTCCTTCTTCCGGTGACGTCAGCATTGATCAACTGTGCCGTAGGGTAAAATATCTTCAAGCTACATTGAAATGAATCGATGACGTCAATAAGTCTCAGTGCAATTATTTTAAACAGGAAAGTAATCTCGAGATCCGCTTCAATGCGTAATGTCATGAACGTAGAAATTCCGGCAGACGAGATAAAAGTCCTACGGCATTCTTCATCTGTTTCGATTCGCTGTAAAAATGCCAAAAATACTCAGGATATTGCAGAAAAAATATATTAGATCAATTTTACGATGAAATACCGAAGACGGCAACTGAAGACGAACATTGCACGTGTTTGGTTTACCGTGAAAAAATCGTTAATTTCCGATCTGATCACCCAGAAACTAAAGAAAAATTACACTAGATATTAAAGGATTTTTTTTTAAATGGCCAAAACTCTTGCTGGTGTCTAAATAATGGCATGAAATGAACACAAAATCTTTATTTTGTCATCACACATGAAATGCAAAAAGAATCAGTGCACAATTTTGAATGTATTAGGTGTGCAACTTAATTCTCGGCCTCAGGCACGACACGTTGACAGCAAATTATAGCAAATCGAATGCGTACCTAATCAGGGAAATAATCCGTGACATGTTGGTTAATTTTTTTTTTTTGATTGATTTTTTTTTTTTTTTTGATTGGAGGTTTAACGACAACCGTGAGCAACTCAATGGGCTATAAGCAGTCGCCCGTCCCTAATTTAGGGACACTGGTTCCAGGGAAGAGAAAGAACCAGTGCCGTAAGACAAACACAACATCCATGCCTCACGAGATTCGAACCTGGACCCCCTTATGGACGAATGATCAGAGGCTATCGCTTAGGCCACTGCGCCACCGGGACTGCTTTTTTTGATTGGAGGTTTAACGGCCACAGGGAGCAACTCAATGGGCTATAAGCAGTCGCCCGTCCCTAATTTAGGGTCACTGGTTCCAGGGCAGGGAAAGAACCAGTGCCGTAAGACAAACACAACATCCATGCCTCACGGGATTCGAACCTGGACCCCCTTATGGACGAATGATCAGAGGCTATCGCTTAGGCCACTGCGCCACCGGGACAGCTTTTTTTGATTGGAGGTTTAACGGCCACAGGGAGCAACTCAATGGGCTATAAGCAGTCGCCCGTCCCTAATTTAGGGTCACTGGTTCCAGGGCAGGGAAAGAACCAGTGCCGTAAGACAAACACAACATCCATGCCTCACGGGATTCGAACCTGGACCCCCTTATGGACGAATGATCAGAGGCTATCGCTTAGGCCACTGCGCCACCGGGACGGCTTTTTTTGATTGGAGGTTTAACGGCCACAGGGAGCAACTCAATGGGCTATAAGCAGTCGCCCGTCCCTAATTTAGGGTCACTGGTTCCAGGGCAGGGAAAGAACCAGTGCCGTAAGACAAACACAACATCCATGCCTCACGGGATTCGAACCTGGACCCCCTTATGGACGAATGATCAGAGGCTATCGCTTAGGCCACTGCGCCACCGGGACGGCTTTTTTTGATTGGAGGTTTAACGGCCACAGGGAGCAACTCAATGGGCTATAAGCAGTCGCCCGTTACTAATTTAGGGACACTGGTTCCAGGGAAGAGAAAGAACCAGTGCCGTAAGACAAACACAACATCCATGCCTCACGGGATTCGAACCTGGACCCCCTTATGGACATATGATCAGAGGCCATGGCTTAGACCACTGCGCCACCGGGACGGCACGTGTTGGATACATTTGATCCATCGATCAAGGAGCTGCCGAATGCCACTGCGGAAAAACGAGGGCTCGGTGATCGTGTTTAAAGTCGTTTTCCCGGTGTGAGGATGCGCGTTATCCTGAAGCAACAGGGCCGACCTTCTGTTCTTGCCGGTGTATGACCTTTTCGTCTCCATTACGTCACTCACACGAATGAGTTGCTGACAATAACGCTCAGCATTGACCGTTTCACCAGGTTTGAGCAACTCATAGTGTACGACATCGCGCTGATCCCACCATATGCACGGTAACAACTTCCTGGCATGGATATTCGGTTTGACGGTACTGATGGTAGGCTGACCTGGATAAACCCACGATTTGCGCCGCTTAGAATTATCGTAGAGGATCCACTTCTCATCACAGGTCAAAATATTGTGGTGGAAATCCTTCTTAAATCTGGAGAGCAAGAACACAGCAACATCGTAGCGCCTAGACTTGTTCGCAGCTGTGAATTGGTGGGGCACCTAACGTCCCTCCTTTTGAATCCGTTCGAGCTCGTGCAATGGCTTGCCGTGTTCCTGGGCGAGCTCTGACTGTGTGCGACAGGGATCCGTGTCCAACAGTTGTTCCAGTTCCTCATCGTCAAATTTCTGTGGCTGTTCCGGACGTTCTGCATCACGGAAATCGAAATTTCCCTGCATAAACCGCTGGAACCACATCTTACACGTACTGTAGGACACAGCAGCCTCCCCCAAAGCAGCACAGATCATTTGCTGGGCACTTTTTCAGCTGAAGCGCGAACAGGAGGCAGTGCTTCAAATGTTGCTTCTCGAACAACATTGCCTTCAGCGTCAACGTTCGTCCCTTCTGTCACTACAGCTGTGAGCGGTTACGGTTGCCTGGAAAGCTGTTGGATGACGCTGCGATCAGCCATTATCGCACACAGCTATTTGCATTCGCCGACGTTCTATGATCGCTTGCGGTTACAGGCAGAGAATTAAGTTGTACACCTAAAAACACACTTTGTGGCCACCCTGGTGGTACAAAGTGCTGGCTTCTAACCTTTGTCCGAGATGGGGCTGGGTTCGAATTCCGTGAGGCATGGATGGATGTTGTGTGTGTCTTACGATACTGGCTCTCCCTCCCTTCCCTGGAACCAGCGACTCTAAATTAGGGACGGGCGATTGCTTGTATCCCATTGAGTTGCTCCGGTGGTCGTTAAACCCCCAAACGAGAAAAAAAAACGCTTTCTAACATAAAGACAAAAAAAGCGATATGACAAAATTGGAGAAAACAAATTTAAAAGCTCAAAGGAAAAATTCCATAAGGGGTGCATTCACGCGTGACAGAAACCTAGCATTTGCTACGATTGTTCATGCTGTTTATGAGGTTACCGATGAGATTTTGCGGAAGTACGTTTTACTGGTCCTTTAGCGTACTTGCCAGCTCCTGGAGGGTTCTGGGAGGAAGCTGGAATTCTGAAATGTTCTGTCCTAAAGAGCACCACACATGTTCAATCGGATTTAAATCCGGGGAGTAGGCAACAAACCTGGAAACGGGTCAAACATTTTGCACCCGGACCCGACGCGTAATTGAACCGGACAAATCTGCTTTGAACTATAAATTCGAAACTCAATTTATACATAATAATATGTGAGTGCGTGTGCGTGTGCGTCCGTGTGTGTGTGTGTGTGTGTGTGTGTGTGTGTATAGTAATGTATAATTCTATATGCACTATAGTGACAAATATCACCGGACACCCCATCAAAAGCAAATGAACGGATCCACTGCGTTGTTTAGATACGCGGTGCAGCTGTAAACGGTACAAAAACAAGCCTGCAGCTGACCGCGATCATATCGCACTGTGAGGTTGATTGAAAAATGTCGCGGAACTGACTTTGAGAAAGGAAAGATTGTTGGGTGTTATAGTAGTGGGTTGTCCATAAGATAAACGGAGCGGCGTTTAAACATACCCAAGTCAACTGTTTTGGATGTACTGAATAAGTGGAAGACACATGGCGTGCCTGAAGCAGCAAAACGTACCGGCAGACCAAAGAAAATCAGTGATAGAGGACGTCAAAGCCTCAGGAAAGTCCTTACAGCTAATCGATGGAGAACTGCACAAGACCTCAGTGTACAGGTGAGTAAAAATGCTGGAACCTCGGTATGCATACACGTACCATTCGCAGAGAACTTCATTCCATGGGTTACCGTGGTCGTGCGGCTGCTCATAAGCCTTTCATCTCCACTTGGAATGCTACACGTCGTTTAGCATGGTGTAAAGAACATTTATCGTGGACCGTAGATCAATGGAAACGGGTCCTATGGACTGATGAATCCAGATACACGATCCATCAGTCTAATGGCCGTGTGTGGGTATGGCGGCAGCCGGGGGAATGCTTTTTTCCACAGTCTACTCTTCCTACGGTCAAGTTTAGAGCTGGCAGTGTACTCGTGTGGGTGGTGTTTTTCGTGGTATGGTCCCGGCCCAATGGTTATCGTGGACAAATCTGTTAACCAGCATGTTTACTTCGATATTCTAGATAATTATGCCCTACCAACTCTGTGGCAATACTATATGGAACCGAGCCTTGTTGGTACTAACAGGAAAATGCACCGAGCCATAAAGCAAGGACTATTACGGCGTCGTTTGACGATAATTCCGTATCATGTGTGGACTGGCCAGCACAGAGCTCTGATTTTAATCCTATAGAGCAGCTATGGGATGATTTAGAGCGCCGCATGAGAAGTTTGGAACCAAGGCCTACTACTAAACAACAGATAGCGGCAGCATTATGTACTCAATGAAAGCGCATACCTATCGCTGTGCTCCAAAACCTTGCCGAAAGACTGTCTCGAAGGGTCAGTGCATGCATTAAGGCCAAAATCTCCCAAACTATTTAATGCCACATTGGGAAATGTCTCTCAATCACTGAACTGGGAAAGCAAAAGGGCCGCCCCGGTGTCGCAGTGGTCTATGGCGCTGGCCTCTGATCATTCGTCCGTAAGGGGTCCGGCTTCGAATCCCGGTCAGGCATGGATGTTGTGTTTTGTCTTACGGCACTGGCTCTCTCCCTTCCCTGGAATAGGTGACCCTAAATTAGGGACGGGCGACTGCTTATAGCCCATTGAGTTGCTCACGGTGGTCGTTAAACCTCCAATCAAAAAAAAAAAAAAAAAAAAAAGAAAACAAAAGGATAAAGATTAATGGAGATTATCTAACTCACCTTCATTTTGCTGATGACGTAGTCATTTTTGCAACTACCCCTTCAGAGCTGAAGGAACTTGCTGACAAGAGTAAGGAAGTGGGATTAAAAATGAACTTTCAGAAGATAAAAGTGATGTACAATGCTTTTACAATAAATGAAGATTTATCGATTGATGGGGAAAAGCTGGAGGTAACCGATACCTACATTTATCTTGGACAGCAGATATAAAATGAGGGTCACATTGATGAAGAAATTAATCGGCGTACAAAACTTGCCTGGAGAGCTTTTGGAAGAAACAGCATAATTTTCAAGAGCAATATGCCATTATGTCTTAAAAGAAAAGTGTTTGATCAATGCATCCTTCCAGTGCTTACGTATGGTGCAGAGACGTGGACCTTAGCTAAAAGAGACATACAAAGGCTGCAGACAACTCAAAGCAGCATGGAGAGGTGCATGCTTGGTGTAACCAGGAGAGATAAGAAGAGGAATTCGTGGATCAGAAAAATGACAAGAGTGGAAGACATGCCGATCAGAGTTAAATCCCTGAAATGGCAATGGGCTGGACATACTGCCAGAAGGACAGACCATCGACGGACAGCCGAAATTTTAGATTGGATTCCAAGGGACAGGAAAAGACCCAGAAAAAGACCACATGGAAGATGGGTGGATGAAATTCGAAAGTATGTGGGAGTGACATGGAGGAGACTGGAACAAGACAGACCGTTGTGGAAGAAACTCGGGGAGACCTTCGTCCAGCAGTAGATTGATAATGGTTGACAATGATGATATTGATGATGATTTTAAACAAAAAGCGTTACAAGTCTGCGATATATACTATGGTGCCACAAAATAATTTGTTGATAGTCATTGGGCAAAATAACTACTGGATGCGAAAAGCAATGAAAATTTCCACAGGTAGAAATTTAAAAACATGGAGAGAAAAGAAACTGGCCACCTTATAGCCTATTTCTTCTACCTGAAAAATAAAAAGAAACTTAGCCTGGGAAATACAGCAATTGCAATGATGACCAGGATAAAGAACACTCTATACACAGAGTTGTGACTCCAAAGCTGAATACTTACTAAATAGAATTATGTTTAGCAATAAAGAACAGGGAACATCACTTGTAAAAAATACGATTACAAGACAAATTTTCGTTCCGTTTTACTTCCGTTTTCGGAAATTTATTTCTCCATTTCAAATCTTAAATACAAACATTAGTGTAATTAAATTATGTCTAAACAATAATACAGTGCTGGGGAAACGCCGATGTGGGGAGTGGGACGATTACGAGGGAAATCTTCGCTCCGTCCTACTTCCGTTTTCGGAAATGTTTTCTCCATTTCGAATCTTAAACACAAACATTAGTGTAATTAAATTATGTCTAAACAATAATACAGTGCTTGGAAAACACCGAGGTGGGGAGGTAGACGGTTACGGGAGAAATCATCTCTCCTTCCTACTTACGATTTCGGAAAATGTTTCTCCATTTCCGATCCTAAATACAAGTAATGAAATTATATCTAAATAATAATAATATAGTTGTGGGAAAACACCGAGGTAAGGAGTGGGACGATTACGAGGAAAATCTTCGCTCCGTCCAACTTCCGTTTTCGGAAATTTTTTCTCCATTTCTAATCTTAAATACAAACATTAGTGTAATTAAATTATGTCCAAACAATAATACAGTGCTGAGAAAACACCGAGGTGGGGAGGTAGACGATTACTAAAGAAATCGTCCCTCCTTACTACTTCCGTTTTCGGAAATTTTTTCTCTATTTCGAATGTTAAATACAAACATTAGTGTAATTAAATTATGTCTAAATATTAATACAGTGCTGGGAAAACACCGAGGTGGGGAGGTAGACGATTACTAAAGAAATCGTCCCTCCTTCCTACTTCCGTTTTCGGAAATTTTTTCTCCATTTCGAATCTTAAATACAAACATTAGTGTAATTAAATTATGTCCAAACAATAATACGCCGCCCCGGTGGCGCAGTGGTCTAAGGCGCTGGCCTCTGATCATTCGTCCGTAAGGGGTCTGGGTTCGAATCCCGGTGAGGCATGGATGTTGTGTTTGTCTTACGGCACTAGCTCTCTCCCTTCTCTGGAACCAGTGACCCTAAATTAGGGACGGGCGACTGCTTATAGCCCATTGAGTTGCTCACGGTGGTCGTTAAACCTCCAATAAAAAAAAACAAAAACAATAATACAGTGCTTGGAAAACACCGAGGTGGGGAGGTAGACGATTACTAAAGAAATCGTCCCTCCTTCCTACTTCCGTTTTCGGAAATTTTTTCTCTATTTCGAATCTTAAATACAAACATTAGTGTAATTAAATTATGTCTAAATAATAATACAGTGCTGGGAAAACACCGAGGTGAGGAGGAAGACGATTGCGGGAGAAATCTTCGCTCAGTCCTATTTCCGTTTTCGGAATTTTTTTCTCCATTTTCGATCTTAAACACAAACATTAGTGTAATTAAATTATGTCTAAATATTAGTACATTGCTCGGAGAACACCGAGGTTACGGGGGTGGGGGTATTACGGGAGGAATCTACACTTCCGTTGCCTAAAATTTCTGCCTCCATTTTACGATTAGAGGAGAAGTTTTCGTTACGTTCAGCTTTCGTTTTAGGAAAATTTTCCACCATTTTCAATCTTAAATTTCAAATATTTGTGCAATAAAATCATTTTTATAAACCATACGTGGCCTTTGGAAACACGCACGAGAAGAATCATTTAACATTAAGGGTCTCCACCTGACTTCCGTTTCCGGAAATTGTTGCTTCGATTTTCATACTGAAATGCAACGAAATGATATTTAAAAACAATACTGTGTACTACTACTACGTTCAAAAAGTTCCGGAACTTTTTGAATATTTGCCAAGTGTCTGTGAATTACGTCATTCCCCGCTGAGCAAGCGAAGAGCATCATGTGACCGAACAGCCAGAACCGGTTTGATCCAGATCCAACACGTACTTCGTAAGTGCGTAGTTCGTGATTACAAGCATTCAAGGCTCTTCGTCACGAGCTCAACGATGTCGAATTTTGAACAGCGTTCAAGTTTAAAATGTTGTGTTCATCTCGGAAAATCTTTCGCTGAGACTTTTCAAATGATTAAGTCAGCGTACGGTAAGAGTGCAATGAGTCGAACTAGAGTTTATGAGTGGCATCGACGATTCCGAAACGGGCGACATAGTACCGAGGATGATGAGAGGTCAGGACGACCTTCAACATCCACAGCAGATGAACAAATCGCCATTGTCAAAGAAATGGCGAAAAATGACCAACGAAAAACTGTTGCAGCGATTGCAGAAGTTGCCGGCATCTCATTTGAAAGTTGCCATGCTATTTCGACAGAGAAACTGCCGAGAAATCGGACCATCAACGCTGCATTGATGTATTGTGAGCAACTCCGCCGTATGGAAGGAGCGATTCCGCAGGAACGGCAACAACGTCGCCATGGTGTCCTTTTGCAGCATGATAACGCACGCCCTCACAGTGCAGACATGACCAAAATGGCCATTCAGGACGTGAAATGGAAGATTCTTCCACATCCGGCCTATTCCCCAGATGCCGCCCCTTCAGACTATCACCTGTTCCGATCTCTGTCGAATGCACTCGGTGTCAGAACGTTCAACAATGATGTTGATCTCCAGAATTTCCTTGATAATTTCTTCCAAGCACGTTTTTCCAAGAATGGCATTACAGAGCTATCCAGAAGTTGGGACACCATCGGAAACAATGGGGGAAGGGGGGGGAATACATAGTTGATTTTGTTCCATTTTCCCTTCTAATGTAATATACACAGTGCGTCAAAGAATTTTTAAGACTGGCGCTAGATTTCATCCTACGGTGGCGCCACCAGTGTAATCGCGAATGCGTTATAAACCGTGACCATCTGCTTGCTTTCTGCCAAAAGTACTAGCTGCGCAGTTGTTAAAGTAACTCAAACGAAACGGCCGTTCATTATATAGAGAAGTAAATTTTTTTTCATGTTGAATTATTAAGATGGAACAAAGGGCTGTTATTAAATTTAACGCAAAACTTGGTAAAAGTGCCTCGGAAACGTACCAAATGATGAAACAAGTTTACGGTGAGTTTTGTTTAAGTAGATCAAATGTTTTTTCTGTGGCACAAATGTTTTTTGGACGGAAGAGAGACGCTAGAAGATGATAAGCATACCGGAAGACCAAGTTCATCCAGGAAACCTGAGATTATTGAAAAAGTGCGTGATTTCGTGGAAAACAATCGATGTGCGTCACTAAGAATGATGGAAGAGTCTTTAAACATCAACAAAGAAACCATTCGAACCATCCTGCATGAAGATTTGGGCAAAACAAAAGTCTGTGCTAAATTTGTTCCACACATGTTAACCAATGAACAAAAATCAAGGAGAAGTGCACATTGCAGAGACATCATTTCAGCAGCTGAAAATGATCCAAACTTCTTAAAATCGATTGTTACTGGTGATGAAACATGGTGTTTTCAATATGATCCTAAAACAAAGCGACAAAGTGCGAAATGGAAGTCAAAAAACTCACCACAAGCCAAAAAAACAAGAAAAGTTCCATCGAAAATCAAAACAATGCTCATTACATTCTTCGATAGCAAGGGTATTATCCACAAAGAATTTGTTCCAAGTGGACAAACAATTACTGGTGAGTTTTATTTAAATGTTTTGAGGCGTTTGATGGGCAGAATTCGTCGCATTCGTCCAGAATATTGGGATGAAAAAAGTTGGTGTTTGTTGCGTGATAATGCACCCAGTTACACCTCACTTCTTGTTCGTAGATTTTTGGCGAAAAATAACGTCTGTGTGTTGAATCATCCACCGTATTCGCCTGATTTAGCACCCTGCGACTTTTCTTTATTCCCAAAACTTGAAAAGACGTTAAAAGGGTGTTATTTTGATGATATTTCGACCATACAAACAGCTTCGACGCGTGCTTTGGAGGCAATTCCGCAAAGTGAACTGGAACTGGCATTCGAATAATTATTAAATCACTGTAACAAGTGTATTGAAGCCGGAGGGACTTATTTTGAATAACAAACCAAAACAAATTATAATTTCTTGTTTCTATTTCATTTTGCAGACCGAGTCTTAAAAATTCCTTGCCGCACTGTGTATACCTGTAGTGCGGTAAAAAAAAACTACATGCAGCAACCCAATATAATGACGAAGAAAACTTAGCTTTTACGAGGAACTCTAGTTAAGGAAAGATGGGAGATTGTTTTTAGTAAATAAAAGCACACAGGAAGAGGTGGAGGGGAGGGTGAAGTTCCATTAAGCAGAATAAGTAAAAGTTGAAGACAATCCTTTTTGCTAATCCGCTGATTTTGCTTAGAAAGAAGGCCGCCGGATTGTCTTAAAAATTAAAGCATATCAACTCCATTGCGAGACCCTCCGGCATTCTATTCAAGATGAGAAAGATGAATATCTTTCACATTTTTTGTCTCTCTTTCTATATACTTCCTTTTTCTTTCGTGTCGGTCCTCATTAGGATTAAAAGCATTTTATTTTGAATTGAAAAAAAATTTCTAAAGGTATTCGCGGAAACAATTTTCTCATTGGTCTTCAAACATGGAAGCAAAAATCCTCTAATTTTTTTTAGGCTGCAAAAAAAAAAAAAAAAAAAAAAAAAACATGAACGGAGCTGATTTTCCGTTTCTTTGATTTGGAATTATTTGAAACACATTGCTTTCAGAGCGGCGAAAAATTGTTTTTTTTTAGTTTTTTTTTTTTTTTCATATGCAGTGTTTGGTCGTTATCAGACATAATTGAATGGTAGCTAATTAGCGCCTCGGTTCTACGTTTAGTTTTATGTAAGACATGTTTTTTTTTGTTTTTTGTTTATTTTGCTTTCATTTTTCATTCTTCTTTGTCTACTAAGGAAATGAATTGTGCTTCAACAGTCATTTACCAAAGTTTAAAACCAGCAATTATTTTTCTGCAATTTCATCAAATTACATCACTTTGTGATTTGAATTATTCATTTTGTGACTGCTAATGACTGCAGCAGAAATCAGCATTTGAAGTTCACTTGGAGGCTGGTTTCTATACAAAGAAATTGCAAAATTCCTCTTTTCTATGACAAATACTCTAAATTAACTTTCAGTTTTAGTTGCCTTCTCTATGTAAATTTGAGCTCATTCTCTTTTAGCGTTTTCAACCTTAACGTTATACGCTATATTGACAAAAGTCACTGGACACCCCTTCAAAAGCAAATGAACGGTTCCGCTGCGCTGTTAAGATGCGCGGTACAGCTGCAAACGGTTTAAAAACGAACCTGCATCTGACCGCGATCATATCGCACTGTGAGGTTGAGTGAAAATGTATCTGAACTGATTTTGAGAAAGGAAAGGTTGTTGGGTGTTATATTAGTAAGTTGTCCATAACAGAAACCGAGAGGCGTTTGAACATACCCAAGTCAACTGTTTGGGATGTACTGAATAAGTGGAAGACACATGGCGTGCCTGAAGCAGTAAAACGTACCGGCAGACCAAAGAAACTGACTTTGAGAAAGGAAAGATTGTTGGGTGTTATATTAGTAGGTTGTCCATAAGAGAAACCGAGCGGCGTTTAAACATACCCAAGTCAACTATTTTGGATGTACTGAATAAGTGGAAGACACATGGCGTGCCTGAAGCAGCAAAACGTACCGGCAGACCAAAGAAACTGACTTTGAGAAAGGAAAGATTGTTGGGTGTTATATTAGTAGGTTGTCCATAAGAGAAACCGAGCGGCGTTTAAACATACCCAAGTCAACTATTTTGGATGTACTGAATAAGTGGAAGACACATGGCGTGCCTGAAGCAGTAAAACGTACCGGCAGACCAAAGAAACTGACTTTGAGAAAGGAAAGATTGTTGGGTGTTATATTAGTAGGTTGTCCATAAGAGAAACCGAGCGGCGTTTAAACATACCCAAGTCAACTATTTTGGATGTACTGAATAAGTGGAAGACACATGGCGTGCCTGAAGCAGCAAAACGTACCGGCAGACCAAAGAAACTGACTTTGAGAAAGGAAAGATTGTTGGGTGTTATATTAGTAGGTTGTCCATAAGAGAAACCGAGCGGCGTTTAAACATACCCAAGTCAACTATTTTGGATGTACTGAATAAGTGGAAGACACATGGCGTGCCTGAAGCAGTAAAACGTACCGGCAGACCAAAGAAACTGACTTTGAGAAAGGAAAGATTGTTGGGTGTTATATTAGTAGGTTGTCCATAAGAGAAACCGAGCGGCGTTTAAACATACCCAAGTCAACTATTTTGGATGTACTGAATAAGTGGAAGACACATGGCGTGCCTGAAGCAGCAAAACGTACCGGCAGACCAAAGAAACTGACTTTGAGAAAGGAAAGATTGTTGGGTGTTCTATTAGTAGGTTGTCCATAAGAGAAACCGAGAGGCCTTTAAACATACCCAAGTCAACGATTTTGGATGTACTGAATAAGTGGAAGACACATGGCGTGCCTGAAGCAGCAAAACGTACCGGCAGACCAAAGAAACTGACTTTGAGGAAGGAAAGATTGTTGGGTGTTATATTAGTAGGTTGTCCATAAGAGAAACCGAGCCGCGTTTAAACATACCCAAGTCAACTATTTTGGATGTACTGAATAAGTGGAAGACACATGGAGTGCCTGAAGCAGCAAAACGTACCGGCAGACCAAAGAAAATCAGTGATAGAGGACGTCGAAGCCTCAGGAGACTCATTACAGCTAATTGACGGATAACTGCAGAAAACCTCAGTGTACAGCTGAATAAAAATGCTGGAACCTCGGTATGTACACGTACCATTTGCAGAGCACTTCATTCCATGGGTTACCGTGGTCATGCGGCTGCTCATAAGTCTTTCATCTCCACTCGGAATGATACTCGTGGTTTAGCATGGTGTAAAGAACATTTATCGTGGACCGTAGATCAATGGAAACGGGTCCTATGGACTGATAAATCCAGATACACGATTCATCAGTCTAATGACCGTGTGTGGGTATGGTGGCAGCCGGGGGAACGCTATTTAGCACAGTGTATTGCTCCTACGGTCAAGTTTGGGTCTGGCAATGTACTCGTGTAGGGGTGTTTTTAGTTCTATGGTCCCGGCCCATTGGTTATCGTGGACAAACCTGTTAACCAACACGTCTACTTCCATATTCTGGACAATTATGCCCTACGAACTTTGTGGTAGTGCATAATTGTCCAGAATATGGAAGCCGCCCCGGTGGCGCAGTGGTCTAAGCGATGGCCTCTGATCATTCGTCCATAAGGGGGTCCGGGTTCGAATCTTGGTGAGGCATGGATGTTGTGTTTGTCTTACGGCACTGGCTCTTTACCTTCCCTGGAACCAGTGACCCTAAATTAGAGACGGGCGACTGCTTATAGCCCATTGAGTTGCTCACGGTGGTCGTTAAACCTCCAATCAAAAAAAAAATCAATCAATGATGCCAAAGCACCGAGCCATAAAGCAAGGACTGTTACGGCGTGGTTTGATGATAATTCCGTATCGTGTATGAAATGGCCAGCACAGAGTTCTGATCCCATAGAGCACTTATGGGATGAATTAGAGCGCCGCATAAGAAGTTTGGAACCAAGGCCTACTACTAAGCAACAGTTAGAGGCAGCATTATGTACCGAATGGAAGCGCATAGTGTTCCAATACCTTGTCGAAAACATGTCTCGAAGGGTCAATGCATGCATTAAGGCCAAAGGTGGTTTCAAAATATCTTTATTCAAGGTAGAAATCAGGAGACGAACTAATAAGGACGTCTAAATACAAATAAAATACGATCAAAGATCGTTAAACTACTAAAACCTATATAAAAATATACAGCATAGTGCACAAGTTGAAAAATGGAGCAAAATTACAGCTCGTGATAAATGAACAGCGACAAGCATGTCTGGGCATTTAGGAAGGATTTTAACAAAAAAACTTATTGCTCATAAGTGCATTGCTGTGCGATTAACAAACTTGTTCAAGAAAATATTGAGAGCTTCAGGAGACAACATTTCTCTTGGGGAAAAAAAAAATACAATAAGACAGTAAGGTGTAACACATCATAGTTACAAGAATGTACAGTACAAAGCAATTGACAAACTGATCATAAGACAAATCAATGAAATGATGAATATCAGGAGAAGAACAAACTTGGACTTCCTGGTGTAAATATAATATATTACCTGTTCGGCAATATTCAAAAACAATGTACAGATATACAGCACAGTGTCAACATGTTACAAATCAAAATCGGACCATATACAGAAATGTAACACTATTCTGTTGACCAGATAGAAAATGTAAGTATAATAAGAAAACACACGATGAATAAAGCTTTAACATATTCTCACTATCCATATGTAGTGATAGAAGAATGATAGTACCAAGCATCACCTCACACAAAAGAACAAAATAGGTAAAATGTTTTTCAAAATATAGTACTCATGAGTACAACACCATGCAATTGACTAACTTGTGCAAAAATAAATACAGTAAGAATCATTAGTCAACATGTCTCTTGAAAGAAGGTACGATATGACAGTGAGTTTTAACACAACATATTTACAAGGATGTACAGTACTATGCAATTTAAAAAACTGATTATCAGACAAATCATTGGAATGTTTAATAACAGGAAATAACTAAACTTGGACATTCTGATGCAAATAAGATGGATTACTTGTTCCGCAATATTTTGAAAACTATGTACAATTATACAGCACAGTGCAAACATGTTCGGGAAACAAAATAGAACAAAATTACAAAAAACTACACTGCAGAAACAATATCTATGTTTATACAGCACTATGCTAATGACTAACTGCAATATTTATACCCAAAATGTAAACTAAAGACGAACGAACTTGAACGTCAATGTAGGAAAAAAAAGAAAAAAATACAAGATGAGTGTCACAAAAAACAATTTGCTGTGTAAACACGTACAGCCCTTTATAAAAAAAACCCATGCGGTAAATTTCCAAGCTGTGCAAAGATCTTGAAAACAGATTGTTGATATTTACATATGCATTTCTGATTCAAAAAGGTCAAATACCAAATCTGCCGACCGTCAGGTACAATGACGCTGGCGAGCTGGTAAACCATGAGGCAGCCGGTGACCAGGTGGCAAGGAACTGGCTCTCCCGAAGCTGAGTAACTGCAACAGAATACTCTAGCCGAAGTCGAGATGTCAGACGGTCGCGGAAATGGCATAATAATGCCGTAGAAGCTTCATGCACAGTCAGAGGAGTAGTCAAATATCTGCAGCGTTGATGAAACACGTAGATTACATGCTTCGCTAAAATAAAAATATAGGCACAGACTGATGGGAGCTTGACTGGGGGATAGTTCTGTAGCAGAAGAGTCCGATATGCATCAAATGTAAGATCTGCTGTAATGGAACATTGGGCGATAGTAAATGCCAAGTTCAGCATTGGGAGTAATATAACACAGTGTTGATAGACATGGGAGACATCAGCCTCCCGAGCACAGAAAGGGCAAAGAGGGGAATCGAGAAGAGACATTCGGAAAAGAACGGAGGGAACAGGAAGGCGGCGATGGAGGAAAAGCCAATGGGTATTAATTTCTAGAGGAGCAGAAAGAGGAGACAGGGCGGCTGACCACACCGTAGCAGTGGCAGCAGGGGGAACATCAGGAATGGGGAGAGGAGGAGAAGAATGGGACCTAGAGAGGAACCGATAAAGAGCTGACACCGAGAGAGAAGAAATGGGATGAGCTGAGCCAGAAGTAAGCAAGAAAAGAGGAAATGGGAGAGAAGCAGAAGGAACAAAGGAAAGACCTGAGTGGGAAGCAAGATGAGGAAATTGAGAAATGATAGATGAAAGAATAGAGTCGTAGATGTCACGAGAGGAGGAGGAGAGGAGAAGAGAGGGAGGGAGGCTGGCGAAACGTAGCCAAGAAAGGTCAAGGTTAGTGAGATCTTTAACTGTTACCACACCTGCTCGGAGCCAGGTAGGATAGGCAAAGTACGGAAGATGAGAGGGGTGAATAATCGAAGAATAAAAGAGGGGTTCAGCAAGGAGCTCAGTTGTGGAATCAGGTGGAGAACGAGAGAGAGGGAGGGAACGAAGGAAAGTTAGAGCTTCACGGTAAACAGGGGGAAGTCGAATGAGGGTGAGGGGTCGGTGGTCCATGAGTAGTAAGGAGAGAAAAGAAAAGTTAGGGTTGCTCGGGGAGGCGATGACGTCCCTAGCTAAAACGGCATCTGGTACTGGCGACGTGAAGAGACGGAGAAAAGTAGTGATTCTGACGGCCTTGTAGTACTCCTGTGTATCAAGGAGTCCGATGCCGCCGTGATCCGGAGGGAGGCAAAGCTTTGTGACACTGACCCAGTGGTGGCAGGTCCAAATCAGAGAAGTAATACATCGGGTAATTTCATGAAGGCGGAGTTGTAGAGACTTGACACCAAGCCAAGAGTGTGTGCACAAGGAAATCAGGTAAGTTCGAGAGAGGCGAGCTCTCTGGAAGAATGATGAGCAGAACTGGGCTCTCCTCCAGGAGGCAGTTGACCTGAGCAAGCGTGGGTGAATAGCATTCCACGTGTAGAGGGGGGCAGCTTGCAAGGAACCAAGATGAACTCCAAGGAAGCGCTGTGAGATGGACGACCAGCTTGCTCCCCAAGGGGTGTCTACACGATGTGCCCATGAGCCGCACCATAAACCAGTGCTTTTAGATGAGTTGAGCACTGCACCGGAGCATGAGGCATAAGCTGCGAATAGACGTTGGAGACACGGAAACTGTGAGTCATGACGGATGCAGATGGTGACATCATCTGCGTATGCAACAGAGGTAGTGGCATGATGTCTTGTGCAGGCAGAGAGTGGTGGCAGAACTGCTTTAAAAGAGTGGTGTACAGAGCGGAGGAAGGGTTCAATTGCGATTGCAAAGAGTTGTCCGGAGAGTGGGCAACCCTGCCGCACTCCCCGGTGGAAGGGAATAGGCGCTGTGAGAAAGGTGGGAAGCTTGACCTGGAGAACGGCGTCTTGATAGAGTGAGAAAAGAAGAGAGACGAAGGAAGGAGGAAAACCGAAGTGAAGGAGTGTAGCCGATAGATAGGAATGTGAGATATTATCAAAAGCGGATTGTTGGTCAAGAGAGAGAAGGGCGAGGGGTTCAGAGCGAGATCGGGCAAGATGGATTAGATCATTTAGTAGATGGATGTTATGAGAAAGTGAACGGCCGGGAACTGTGTAAGTTTGATTTGGGGAGAGAATGTGAGTGAGAATGGGGTTAAGGCGTTGGGAAAGAAGTTTAGTATAAAGTTTATAATCTAGATTTAAGAGGGAGATAGGGCGCCAATTCCCCAGGTCAAGGAGATCACCTTTCTTAGGGAATAGTACAACATATGCTACTGTGAATCGCCTCGGTAGAGGGGAGTGATTGAAAGCAGCAGAAAGTGCAGAAAAGAGAAATGGTAGAAGGAGAGGTAGAAAGGTTTTATAGAAGAGGAAAGTGAGGCCGTCCGGACCCGGTGCGGCCCTAGAGTTTAAAGAAGAAAACGTAGAGGATAGTTCAGAGAACGTGGGAGGAAGGAGGAGAGAAGAGGCAAGATGGGGAGGAACTTGTGGTAGGTTAGAAAGAAGTGATGCCAAAGCTGAAGAGGATGGCGGAGGAGATTCACAGAACTTCTCTGTATAGAACTTTCGGACCTGGGAACATAGAGTGAGTGGATCATCAGACACCTCTCCAGATGCGAGGCGGAGGTGCCGAAGTGAATTCGATGCTGTTCGTGTTTTTTCCATGGATGTAAGGAAATCGTAATTGGATGCGTCTGGCGATAGATGTTGTAGCCGGAGACGTCGTAGAGCTTGTTGAGCCAGAGGAAGGAGGATTGATCGCAGTTCTTCTTGATAGTGGCAGAAGAGAGGATCACTTAGGCTTAGGATGGAGAGCATGGAACGGACATGGTTGAGACGCATGTTTTGAAGCGTTTTTGCTTTAAAAGAAAGATTGCGAACGTGGAGAACGAGTTGCTGTTTAATGTCCAACCAAAAGTCAGACCACAAGGAGCTGATTGAAGTTGAGGTCGTTTGTCCTCAAGGAAGGAGCGTACTGAAGTACAGAAGTCTGGATCTGTAAGAAGAGTGTCGTCAAGAGTCCATGGACGAATTGTACGGGGTTGTGCTGGAACTGCGTGAATAATAAGAACGATGGCACAATGGTCAGAAGAAGCTGTAGGAGTGATAATAGATTCTGTCACAGCTGTAAGCAGAGTAGATGAGGCGTAGTATCTGTCAAGGCGAGCTGTGTACGGATTTTGATTATGTTGCGAGCGCCAAGTATGTACAGTCGATGAAGGATGGAAGTGACGGTGAACATCAATGAATGAGTTGTCGGAGACCACTGACTGAAGAAGATTCACCAAGTTAACACGGCGTTCTCTGGTGGAAGGAGATCGGTCCAGGGTAGGATTCAGAGTGCAATTGAAATCCCCTCCAATTAAAACATGATCTATGGGAGGAATGCGAGACAAGGCACGACGAAGGCGAGTAAAAAGTATTGTCAAGTGGGTTGAAGAGCTTGGAATATAAATATTAAATATATGATAAGATGTGGAAGCTATGGTGAATGATGCACACTGTAATAGGTCTCGACATAAGTTTCGAACCGAAAAAGAGGTGATTATGGAGTTGAAAGTATGGCGGATACCTATAGCTAGACCACTATGGGATGATAGTTGGTAGGCGTGATGAAATGTGTAGTTCCACTGGCGCCATCGTGAGAATATCGTGGTGGATTGGCAATTCGTCTCTTGTAGTAAGAGAAGATCAGCTCCTAACGGAGTGAGGTCTTCATGTACCAAGGCATTAGAAAATGGGGATGCAAATCCCCTGCAATTAAGAGATACAATCTTGAAGACTTTTTTCCATTAATGCTTGCTGAAGAGCCTTCACAACAGGAGGAAATGATTTGAGTCGATTAAAATAGGATTTTAGCCCACGGATGTTCCTTGCGAAGGTGGGAGATGCATTGATTAAGGACTTGGATCTGATCATGCACTAGAGGGAGAAACGATGCATACTTTGAGAGTAAAGCATGCGTTGTGGAGTGGTCTGTCTTATGTAACAGGTATTGATGTAAATCTTCAAATGAAATCGGCCCAGTAGGAACCGAGCCATCCTTAAGGTATTCGACAAGATCCTCAAATTTAAGAGGAGGCTCTTCGTCGGCCTGGACAGAAGAGGTAGCAGCCTTTGATGGTGAATTCTTTCGAGAGGTACTACCAGTACGGGGAGAGGTGCGGGGTGATGCGGCAGTCGGCTTCTTCGGTGGGCGTCTTCGAGAAGAACCACGACGTTTCAGCGAAGGCTCAGTTGAGCTCTCATTAACTCGAGATTCGTGGCCAGAAAATCCGTCAGCAGCAGATTTAGAAGCATCAATGATAAGGGCAGTGGAGAAACCCCCTGAAGGGGACTCCGCTACAGAATGACGACTCATGGGAAGCGAACAATTAAGTGAGGGAAAATCCAGTTGCTGGTCGAAGGATAAAGAGTCCGTAGACACGCGTTGACCAACTCCTGCAGTCGACTTTTGTGAAAGTTTCGATTCTGAAGCTTTCTGTGCAGTGGAAGAAGGTGTTGCTCGGCTCAGAAGAGAGCCAGAAGTTGTAGGAGAATTATCAGGAGCCTGTGATGCTAGATGTGGGCAATGCACACGTAAATGATTCTCTCCGTGGCAAAAAGTGCAGTGGAGGAAGGTAGTCACTTCAATTCTCCTACGTTGCTGTCCACAACGAACGTTGAGCACCTTTGGGCAGGCGAGCAAATGTTCATCAGATGGAAAGATCACTCTTGCACTTCGGCGAAATCCTCCTATGGATTTATCGTCTGGATCTCTCGGCGCGGCTGAAAGAGTAGTAACTGGCCCAACAACTCGGCCGAACTTACTGAGTACAGTGCACAGCGCAACGTCTGACACCTCAGGTGGAACCGGATAAAATGTAACCTGGATTGGACGCTGAGAGACAGGTTCTGGTAGAAGATGGACGTCTTTGAGGGACAAACCTTCTGTCAAGACAAGATCCGCATGCTCTTTAAGAGCAAAGTACACCAACACAGCTCGAGGTTTTCGAGCCATGTGAGTAATACTGGCTCCAGCTGGAAGTATCTGCTTGAGAGCCATACTATATTCTTTCAACTTTGTGTCTGGGAGCGCATCAAAACACACTCCGAAGTCCATTCTAGAATAGAATTGTTTTCCCGCTGGGGAATCTTCGGGAATATCTATGGTGGCAGTAAGGCCATCAACAATGACGTACGAGTCTGGTAAGACTTCTGCAACAAACTTGGAAGGAGCTTTTGTTCCAGTAAGAGCGGCAGAGTATGCCCTAAGAGCAGGACTCGAGCGTGAGGGCTGCAACGCAACCGGCTGTTTGAACTGAGTTGAAGTAGAGGGTAAATTAGCAGCGCTGTCAGACACATCCATGTCTTCACTTAAAGCAACAGAGAGTTGCGCTGCACTGACGTCACTGGTCGAAGCAGGGCAAGAAGCTTGAGCTGTAGTTGAGGAGTCACTTTCCACTTCTAGTGGTTGGGTGACGTCACCTACAAGCATTGGAGGAGATTGGTCTCGTGTCGAGGAGGAGGAGGAGGCGGCAGGAAATGCCTCGCTGATATGGGCGTGGACATCGCTCTTATCAGCAGCAGCCGCCGCCATTGTTAATGACGAGGGCTGCCTGAGAAATCGACCAGCTAGGTCGACAATTCAAATGATGATAACAGAAAGAATAAACTACTCACCAACTTGGGAGATGTATCAAAACAAAGCACGAACCTTCAGCTTGAAGGAACACGAAAGGAAAATGACGAACCACACGATAAAACACACTAAATAGGCACACAACACGGAGCTCAGAAAAACGTGACTTAGGCCAAAGGTGGACAGACACAGTACTGATATATGTGAATAAATGCTATGTTGTGTTCCTCTTCTAGGTGCCCGGTGACGTTTGTCAATATAGTGAATTCTCTCGCTTGCCGAATGTGTTGTCAACAATTCTGAGGTTATGAGCATGACTTATATATAATGCTGAAGCAGCCAAAGTGGTAGTGTGGTGACGTGATATCATAATCGCAGGTGGTGCGTTACGCTCAAATTGTGTTTTCCTGACGTCTGCGTACTGGAGTGTTGTTGCTATATGCACTGAACTGCCAAAAATGGGATACGTACCTAGTATCGTGTAGGACCTCCTCTAGCTTGTCGAAGAGCAGCAACTCGACGTGGCATCAATTCCACAAGTGGGCGGAAGACTTCTGGATAGATGTTGAGTCATGCCGTCTGAATACCCACCCACAGTTCCCTGGTATTTGTGAACGGACCTTTCCACCACGTCCCATAAGTGCTCCGTAGGGTTCTTGTCCGGCGAACATGCTGGCCACACCATCCGTCGGAATTGTCCAGAATGCTCCTTGAACCAGTTTTGAGCAATTTGGGCCCGGTGACATGGTGCATCGTCCACCTGGAAAATCCCATCGTTGTTGGGGTACATGAAGTCCTTGATGGGCTACAAATGGTAACCCAGCAGAGCAACAAAGCGATTACCAGTTAATGGCGAGTTAAATGGGGACCAGAAGACCCAAACCGTGCCACGTAAAGACACCCCACACTTGTATGGAACCTCCACTATCTTGCACAGTGTCACCTTTTGTCCATGGCATCATGCTGTCTGCGCCACACCCGCACCCTACCATCAGCTCGGAACAACTGGAAGCGTGACTCATCGGACCATATCACTTGTTGCCAGTCTTCCAGGGTCCAATTACCGTGTTCACGAGCCCAGGTGAGGCGCTGTGTCCGATGTCGTGGTGTTAACAAAGGAACTCTGGTGGGTCTTCTGCTCCCATACCCCATGGACGCTAAATTACGCTGCACTGAACTGATGGATATGTCTCTGGTACCTAATGCATTGAATCTGGATGTTATTTGAGCCAGTGTCTCTTGTCTGTTAGCATGGACAATCCTGGTCAGACGCCGATGGTCACGGTCATTCAGCACCCGTGGTAAGCCACTGCGCTATCCCCGGTGGGTGGTAATGCGTTCCATGATATATACTCGGCACACACGTGACCCCATGGATCAAGGTATGTTGAATGTTCACACAACTTCGGAAATTGAATGTCCCATCCGTCTGGCTCCCACTACCATGCCTCGTTCAAACTCCAATAATTCACGTCGGCTTGCCATAATCCTACTGGCGGTTGTTCAACCTGACTCACGAGATTACACCTCGCAACTAATAAAAATCGTGACGTGTGCCGAAGCCTTTATACGACTGCAGTGGTAGTTAAAAATTTGCATACTGCTATTCCTCTTTTGTTTTTGTTTTTTCGTTGGAGGTTTAACGACAACCGTGAGCAGCTCAGTGTGCTATAACCAGTCACCCGTCCCTAATTTAGGATCACTGGTTCCAGGGAAGGGAGACAACCAGTGCCGTAAGACAAACACAACATTCATGCCTCACTGCGATTCTTTTTTTTTTTTTTTTTTCATTGGAGGTTTAACGACCACCGGGAGCAACTCAATGGGCGATAAGCAGTCACTTGTCCCTAACTTAGGATCACTGGTTCCAGGGAAGGGGCAGAGCCAGTACCGTAAGATAAACGTAACATCCATGCCTCACCGGGATTTTTTTTTTATTGGAAATTTAACGACCACCGTGAGCAACTCAATAGACTATAAGCAGTCAACTGTCCCTAATTTAGGGTCACTGGTTCGACGGAAGGGAGAGAGCCAGTGCCGTAAGACAAACACAACATCCATGCCTCACCAGGATTAATTTTGTTTTTTTGTTTGGAGGTTTACCGACCACCGTGAGCAATTCAATGGGCTATAAGCAGTCACTTGTCCCTAATTTAGGGTCACCGGTTCCGGGGAAAGGAGAGGGCCAGTGCCGTAAGACAAAAACAACATCCATGCCTCACCGGGATTTTTTTTTTTTTTTTTGGAGGTTTAACGACCACCGTGAGCAACTCATTAGGCTATAAGCAGTCAACTGTCCCTAATTTAGGGTCACTGGTTCCACGGAAGGGAGAGGGCCAGTTCTGTAAGACAAACACAACATCCATGCCTCACCGAGATTCTTTTTTTTTTTGTTTTTTGTTTGGATGTTTACCGACCACCGTGAGCAATTCAATGGGCTATAAGCAATTACTTGTCCCTAATTTAGGGTCACTGGTTCCAGGGAAGGGAGAGAGCCAGTGCCATAAGAAAAACACAACATCCATGCCTCACCGGGATTCTTTATTTTTTATTTTGATTGGAGTTTTAACGACCACCGTGAGCAACTCAATGGGCTATAAGCAGTCACCCATCCCTAATTTAGGGTCAATGGTTGCAGGGAAAAGAGAGGCAGTGCCGTAAGACAAACACAACATCCATGCTTCGACGGGATTCGAACTCGGACCTCTTTCGGTCGAAGGAGCTGAGCCATCGCTTAGGCACTGCGCCACTAGGGCGACCCCTGACTTTTGCCAGTTCAGTGTACTTCCCACTTGTAAGAGTTTATTTCCAAACGAATATGAGTATTTCGGCACATTTATTAAATGAAGGCATCGCTGTCTTCAAAAACAAACAGATTTGCCACGGATGCGAATATTGATCAACGGAAAATAAAAACACAGAATGCTTCTAAAAGAGACAGATGCTCCCATTCGAAGATAAGAACGCAATTGCAAATGCCAGATGCAAAAGCGGAATTCATCAGCTGTTGCCATTCGATACCCATCGAAGAAAATTGAGAGGCGAGTTCTCGCACGAGATTTGAGCCTGATATCATTCAAAACTGCCAATAGTAGCTCTCCAAAGAATAGAAATAAACGAAGTACTGAGTTCTATATATCTCTCTTCCTTAATGTCCCTGCTTAGGAATAAATGACCTTTCAACGTCGCCTTGACGGTGTCTTACAGTTGATAAGATGATAATCTTTAAAGAACTTCTTATCTGCCTCCCTTCAATAGCCTGCTCAAATTATTTTTTATTATTTTATTTCATGTGGAGGTATTACCTCCCAGTTTTCATTCGGAGAAGCTTCTGAAACCGAAGCATTTCAGCGTTTCTAAGTGAGATGATGATGTAGGCGCTTTATGTTTTCTAAAAGTCCTTCTCGAACAGATGCGTATTGAATGCATTCTGCTGGCGTGTTTTATCATTTATTGAGACAAAAATATATATATTAAAGATGACAGCGAAATTTCGGTTTACCGAGTACGTGGTATAAATCCTTTCCAACACGGTAATAATATTTAAGCAGATTTAAAAAAAATCAGCTATAACAGAGTGCAGTTTCAGCACCAAACGGGAAACAATGTTTTTTTTTTTTAGTAGGACTACGTTTAACTCCGCGGATAGTATTGGGCGACTTAAGTCAGCGAAATTTCGGTGGTTTAAATCCTTTCCAACACGGAAATAATATTTAAGCAGATTTAAAAAAAAAAAAAATCAGCTATAACAGAGCGCAGTTTCAGCACCAAAGGGGAAACTATGCTTTTTTTTTTTTTTTTTTTTAGTAGGACTACGTCTAACTCCGCGGATAGTATTGGGCGACTTAAGTCAGCGAAATTTCGGTGGTTTAAATCCTTTCCAACACGGAAATAATATTTAAGCAGATTTCAAAAAAAAAATCAGCTATAACAGAGTGCAGTTTCAGCACCAAACGAGAAACAATGCTTTTTTTTTTTTTTTTAGTAGGACTACGTCTAACTCCGCGGATAGTATTGGGCGACTTAAGTCAGCGAAATTTCGGTGGTTTAAATCCTTTCCAACACGGAAATAATATTTAAGCAGATTTCAAAAAAAAAAATCAGCTATAACAGAGTGCAGTTTCAGCACCAAACGAGAAACAATGCTTTTTTTTTTTTTTAGTAGGACTACGTCTAACTCCGCGGATAGTACTGGGCGACTTAAGTCAGCGAAATTTCGGTGGTTTAAATCCTTTCCAACACGGAAATAATATTTAAGCAGATTTAAAAAAAAATCAGCTATAACAGAGTGCAGTTTCAGCACCAAACGGGAAACAATGCTTTTTTTTTTTTTAGTAGGACTACGTCTAACTCCGCGGATAGTATTGGGCGACTTAAGTCAGCGAAATTTCGGTGGTTTAAATCCTTTCCAACACGGAAATAATATTTAAGCAGATTTTAAAAAAAAAAAAAAATCAGCTATAACAGAGCGCAGTTTCAGCACCAAAGAGGAAACTATGCTTTTTTTTTTTTTTTAGTAGTAGGACTACGTCTAACTTCGCGGATAGTATTGGGCGACTTAAGTCAGCGAAATTTCGGTGGTTTAAATCCTTTCCAACACGGAAATAATATTTAAGCAGATTTAAAAAAAAAAAAAATCAGCTATAACAGAGTGCAGTTTCAGCACCAAAGGGGAAACTATGCTTTTTTTTTTGTATTGGACGACTTAAGTATTTCTGGAAACAGATGCGTATTGAATGCATTCTGCTGGCGTGTTTTATCATTTATTGAGACAAAAATATATATATTAAAGATGACAGCGAAATTTCGGTTTACCGAGTACGTGGTATAAATCCTTTCCAACACGGTAATAATATTTAAGCAGATTTAAAAAAAAAAAAATCAGCTATAACAGAGTGCAGTTTCAGCACCAAAGGGGAAACTATGCTTTTTCTGGAAACAGATGCGTATTGAATGCATTCTGCTGGCGTGTTTTATCATTTATTGAGACAAAAATATATATATTAAAGATGACAGCGAAATTTCGGTTTACCGAGTACGTGGTATAAATCCTTTCCAACACGGTAATAATATTTAAGCAGATTTAAAAAAAAATCAGCTATAACAGAGTGCAGTTTCAGCACCAAACGGGAAACAATGTTTTTTTTTTTTTTAGTAGGACTACGTTTAACTCCGCGGATAGTATTGGGCGACTTAAGTCAGCGAAATTTCGGTGGTTTAAATCCTTTCCAACACGGAAATAATATTTAAGCAGATTTAAAAAAAAAAAATCAGCTATAACAGAGCGCAGTTTCAGCACCAAAGGGGAAACTATGCTTTTTTTTTTTTAGTAGGACTACGTCTAACTCCGCGGATAGTATTGGGCGACTTAAGTCAGCGAAATTTCGGTGGTTTAAATCCTTTCCAACACGGAAATAATATTTAAGCAGATTTCAAAAAAAAAAAATCAGCTATAACAGAGTGCAGTTTCAGCACCAAACGAGAAACAATGCTTTTTTTTTTTTAGTAGGACTACGTCTAACTCCGCGGATAGTATTGGGCGACTTAAGTCAGCGAAATTTCGGTGGTTTAAATCCTTTCCAACACGGAAATAATATTTAAGCAGATTTCAAAAAAAAAATCAGCTATAACAGAGTGCAGTTTCAGCACCAAACGAGAAACAATGCTTTTTTTTTTTAGTAGGACTACGTCTAACTCCGCGGATAGTACTGGGCGACTTAAGTCAGCGAAATTTCGGTGGTTTAAATCCTTTCCAACACGGAAATAATATTTAAGCAGATTTTAAAAAAAATCAGCTATAACAGAGTGCAGTTTCAGCACCAAACGGGAAACAATGCTTTTTTTTTTTTAGTAGGACTACGTCTAACTGTTGGAAATAAAATTATTTAAAATAAATTTAGTCCAACATGCACGTGCATAGATAGCCCCAGGGGATAGCGAGAGGCAATCTCAAGCCTTGAGACGATACTTAGGCCCCAGGGGATATAGGGGGGTCAGAAAAGTTGAAGGGTCAGTTCCCAAGAAGGGAGCGAAGTAACGTTCACCTGACGGAATAGACGAACCCCTCAGAAGGTCAAGTGACCTTGGCATCAGCGGACAAGGTGAAGCTCAGAAGGTCAGAAGGTCTTCACTGGTCAACAGTGTGGAGTGCGTGTAGCGACAAGGGACAGACGTGGATAGCGGATCGTCGAGCGATGTGACGAGAGATAGATGAAGTACTGCCAGCGCTGACAATTGGAAAAAGATTTGGATTGAAAACCTGAAAGACATATGGAAATACCAGTTAAGTTATTTTTCCTTTTCCCTGTTATTGCATGTACTTGCTTAAATTAATTCATAACCCTATTCAGAGCACGTGGCGTGTGTATTGGTCATGATCAAACAATGAAAACCCAGTTAGCTAGGTAAAACATTTAAGTAAAGCATAGGAGAAAAGGAACTAGAAGTAAAATGAATCACTAAGCTTTGCACTTATATATATAGATAGATGTATGCAGAAATGATCGGAGACGTTATAGAGAAAAATCGTAATAATAGTAAATTTTATGTGTAAGGTATTGCTAACGGCTGCACCCACGCACGTGGTACCTTAGTGTTCCTAATTCTCTCGTATTAAACTATTTTTGTTACTTCCACATAAGATTCCTGTTTGTTTTCCTTATAACCACACAAGACATAAGTTAAGGTATGTGTAAACTAAGATATGTGTTTATGTTTCTGATTTCTTTCACGAGCGGCACCTTTACTCCCCCACCATTCCAGTGACGGGATAGAGGTGAATCACAACGCCGTGCTTTATTATATGCTAGTACATATAAGGGGCACGTTTTTGTCCATATACGATCACTGTAGAACAAAAGTCCCATAGTTATAAAAAGGCACGATAAAGTAAATTTAATCGGTAAATGATCTGTAACTGATGCACCTATAATTTGTTCATAATAATAAATATAACAATAAAATTAACACCTTGTATTTAACATTGATGACAGTAACACGTGTTCCAATGAATAGCATCAACACGTGTTCCATTGTTCGTAACTTTAACACGTGTTTTGTATTAGAATGTAACGTTGGTACAGATTAACGTTTGAAGATTTATGGTGAATTGTTTCATAAAGTATATAACTATGGTGAATTGGTTTGAGCTAAATATTTGTTTATAACATATGATTATTCCTATGATTATAACGTTTCAAATAATTGAATATAACATTGGTGCCGTGACTTTTGAGCCATTCGTGCTGTCACGTATTTTTCCCCGTCACAGTACGGATTGAATGGGTTTTCTTTTCTTCATGTGTAGCAGTTCTTTATTTTCTTTTGTTGTATGCGCGCGATTGTTTTCTTAAGGTGTTATTTTGACAACTTCATTACTAAGAGTTAGGTAAAAGCGCAATTGCATGTTGTAGGGAAAGGTATTATTTTAATTGGTATTAGTGTATAACTTAGGTATTAAACTTCTATTAAAAATGTCAGGCTCCTCCGTTCAAGATTCCATGCAGGAGTTGCAATTTATTGCATCAGTACTTCCCCTGATTCCCGAATTCTCTGGAAACGATAAGCTTATTCCAGCTTGTTTCTTGTTCGAAGCAATAGAGGGATTAGAATCAGTTACTAATTGGTCAGAAAAAGTAAAAATTTTTGTAGCAAAAGCTCGCATGACGCAAGCAGCTTTAGGATTTTTGAGTGAATCTCCCCATGTTAGACAGCTTGATGATTACAAGATGTTTAAATCAGCAGTGATAAAAAGGTTTGCCAATAACCAACCTCTAGTAGTGGCAATACAAAATTTTAATTCTTGCAATCAAAGACCAGAAGAGTCGGTCGCCCAGTATGAATCACGTCTAAGAGGATCAGCGCATTCTTATCTAGGCACACCGGTCTCAGGGGATGAGCAGGTTAAGGCACTGGTTGATTCAATTATGTTATCACAATTTTTAGCAGGTGTGGAAAGAAGTATTCAAACAGAGGTACTTTCGAAAGGGCCTGCAAATTTCGATCAAGCAGTACAAGATGCACTGCTTGCTGAGGCAAATCGACATATCATCAAAAAGAGTGTCAATTCTGCCGATGATGCAGATCAAATCCCTCGAGAAAGCGCCCCAGGCGATGCTAATGGTATTTCAGAACTTTGTCCCATGTTTCAGCAATACATCGGGCAGCAAAATGCACTTATCAGTACCTTACGAGAAGAATCACAACAAATGAGTGAAAGATTAATGAAAGCCGAGAATGAGCTATCAAAATTGCAATCAAAAATTAATGAAAGTCAAAATTATGAGAATTCCAGATATAAGGCTAGGCGAAATTTTGTTAATGTCAGATGTTTCGGATGTGGTGCATTAGGACACCCAGTTAGCAGATGTAATCAGCAATCAAATAATTTTGGAAACCAAAGACAGGGAGATAGAGCCCCGTTTCGTGTCCCCAAATCTTCAGGTTACGGAGCGCGGGATACAAATGGCGCGGGTCATTTTAATCCTCGCGGAAATTTGTACCAGAGACAAAACAGGAATAACAACCAGGGAAATGTAAACACTGCAGTTGTCAATACGTTCCACATCCAGAGACATAGAAGTTTTCCGTTAGAGCAGAATAAGCATTTTGATCAAACAAATAGGAATGCTAGACCACATTACGTAACACATCAGAAACAACGTCAGGCTTATGACAACCTCCGTTGTTTTGGATGTGGAACTGTAGGCCACAAAGTGAGATTTTGCAGAGGGAAAAATAATTACAGAAATCCATTTCCCTCAAGACCTAGTCAGGGTAGGCATTTTTACAATAATAGACACCAGCGTGCTCAAAGTTCCCCAAAGCCACGTGTTACTCAAAATGAAGAGGCTCAAGAGAAGGTCCAGGTTTTGACAATAGTTGATTCCCGAAGTAAGATCAAAGCAAGCGTAGATAAAATCTCAACAGTTGAATCCACTACAGAAATTGTACATAAGCAACGTAAAAATGAAAAAGACAACTTAGAATCCCCCAGATTGTGAAGAACAGTAAAGAGAAGAAGTCTGTAACGAATCCAGTTCGTTCTTCCTCACAGTCGTTCGCAAATCCTCATAATCCACTTAACGAAAAATGTGAAGAACAAACTGCAGAATCGCCATTTGATCTTTCACAGTTATTAGGAGTACAGGACGATAAAGATCCTTTTAAGTTAAAGCAGCCAAGCAAATCTTGTTCGAGACAGAAAGGTGCAAAGCAATAGAAGAGCTGCAGTTTATTTCATTTACACCCCTCCCCCCCAGCCCCAATTCCAGTAGCAAATCTAATTCGGATCTTTATTAAATTTATTTGATAGATTTAGAAATTCATTATTGTAGTTAGAAGGCATTTTAAACGGAAGTTAGTAAGTCAGAATGTTTTATTATAGGATTAGCATATATCTCTTAATATTAAAGCAAAAGGTGGAAAATTCACTAGTATTTTGTGTAATATATATGTATAAAATTTTCTCGAGTTCGGGTATTATTATTTTCCATTCCGTATTTCAAGTATGTTTCAAGTCTGTGTGTGGTTAGTGAATATAAAGGTGTGTGTAAAAAAAAAAAAAAAAGGAAAATTCTTAACTGGTTAACTAACGTTATGATATATCTGAATATTCCCCCTGGAACACTTGGTTATCTCTTGTGGAGGTGTATGCACGAAAAATTCGTCAAATAAAAATTTAATAGTGATATTGGCAAGTGTAATTTTAAATATTAATGTTAATAATGTTTAGGTGCAGCGTGAAGGTAATGATTGATTGGGTTGAGCGGATCTATCTTTGCTTGGGAAGGAAAGAATAGTGTAAATCTAAGATATTAGATATACAACTATTCTGAAAAAAAAAAAAATAATGATAATGAATGTAGATAAGGGTAAATGAAAATTAAACCACTGGGTAATTGACTTTGTTTCGATTGACGGATCACACTGCCGCGTCTAGTCTGGGTAGTGACAGAGCGGTACAGTGCGTAATCAGGGGAAGAGAGAAGGTTACAGAAGAAAAAAATAAATCAAAGTGTGAGTAAAGTCAGTGTGTTCCATGTGGTGGTGAACAAAGAGAATCACGTGTTGGTGAACAAAAAGAATCTAGTGTTGGTGAACAAAAAGAACCAAGTTTTGGTGAACAAAAAGAATCAAGTGTTGGTGAACAAAAAGAACCAAGTGTTGGTGAACAAAAAGAATCACGTGTTGGTGAACGAAAAGAACCACGTGTTGGTGAACGAAAAGAACCACGTGTTGGTGCAGAAAAAGAACCATGCGTTGGTGAACAAAAGAACTGTGCTTCCTACGGGAACTAGAGTGCAGCAGTGATTGAAACACCGTTTTCTTTTCCCAAACAACAGGAGGATATTCAAGTAATGATGCAAGCTTTTGAAAATAATGAACGGATCGCACGTGGCATGCGTAATGTAAGCGTGCTGGTGTATCCAAGGACGGTCGTAATTACTGTGAATGCAACGCATGTTTTTCATGTGGATGACCTACAGACTAAATAAAGTGCTACATTGACAGCGAAGACTTTGTTGTGCTGTGTGGTCAACAGGTAGTGAAAACGGTATGGTCGATGAACGGTGTGGTGAAAACGGTATGGCCGATGAACGGTGTGGTGAAAACGGTATGGCCGATGAGCGGTGTGGTGTTTAAAAGCACAAAGGACATTGTCCATGAGGGCGCATGCAGAGATGAATAAAACACAGGTGAAATGATTTTGCTGTTATTGTGTTCCAGGGTCAAAGAGACCTTGGTGAATAACCCATGCTATAGGTGACTGTGGACGAATAATACCTAGATAAACATATACGTACAGAGCTAAGTGTTCTACAGCTAATTTTATTACCAACATATAAAAAGCACAAATCAGGTGACAATGTTCTCCAAATATTGCGAACTGCCAGTGATATTGGTTTGATGTCTGATAACTTTTTGCGTGAATTGTGTGTGAATCGCAGAACTGAACGTAAATCGAACAATTTCACCTTGTCTTACTTTCCACCAGAAAAAAATTAAGTCAAACAATAAAACTCAAGAATCGGTGGACGTGGACAATAAAAAAAAAAAAAAAAATAATTTTAATATAAAAGCAAACAAACAAACGGAAAAGCGTTTGGCAGTTAAATGTGTTACTGATACTTGGTCAGCAACAGCTCAAAGTGTACTAAACGACACGTGCGTGTAAGCTTCAGATGCCAGCAGTATCACTGAATTGATAATTTTTAGATATGTATTGTGGGTGCAGGACCGTAACAGTTAATTAATTTTTGTGTTTGAAAAGTGTATTGTGTATATGTGTGATTATGAATATTTTATATAATTTCATTGCTATATGTATATATAAGTCCACATGAGGAAAAAGATAGAGAATTACTAGGTAAGGATGGAGTAGTCTATCCGTGCGTGTAGTTTTCCCACCAGCATTCCTTTTGGCCCCCCATAAAGATTACATCTGGTAAGGGAGGAATGTTGGAAATAAAATTATTTAAAATAAATTTAGTCCAACATGCACGTGCATAGATAGCCCCAGGGGATAGCGAGAGGCAATCTCAAGCCTTGAGACGATACTTAGGCCCCAGGGGATATAGGGGGGTCAGAAAAGTTGAAGGGTCAGTTCCCAAGAAGGGAGCGAAGTAACGTTCACCTGACGGAATAGACGAACCCCTCAGAAGGTCAAGTGACCTTGGCATCAGCGGACAAGGTGAAGCTCAGAAGGTCAGAAGGTCTTCACTGGTCAACAGTGTGGAGTGCGTGTAGCGACAAGGGACAGACGTGGATAGCGGATCGTCGAGCGATGTGACGAGAGATAGATGAAGTACTGCCAGCGCTGACAATTGGAAAAAGATTTGGATTGAAAACCTGAAAGACATATGGAAATACCAGTTAAGTTATTTTTCCTTTTCCCTGTTATTGCATGTACTTGCTTAAATTAATTCATAACCCTATTCAGAGCACGTGGCGTGTGTATTGGTCATGATCAAACAATGAAAACCCAGTTAGCTAGGTAAAACATTTAAGTAAAGCATAGGAGAAAAGGAACTAGAAGTAAAATGAATCACTAAGCTTTGCACTTATATATATAGATAGATGTATGCAGAAATGATCGGAGACGTTATAGAGAAAAATCGTAATAATAGTAAATTTTATGTGTAAGGTATTGCTAACGGCTGCACCCACGCACGTGGTACCTTAGTGTTCCTAATTCTCTCGTATTAAACTATTTTTGTTACTTCCACATAAGATTCCTGTTTGTTTTCCTTATAACCACACAAGACATAAGTTAAGGTATGTGTAAACTAAGATATGTGTTTATGTTTCTGATTTCTTTCACGAGCGGCACCTTTACTCCCCCACCATTCCAGTGACGGGATAGAGGTGAATCACAACGCCGTGCTTTATTATATGCTAGTACATATAAGGGGCACGTTTTTGTCCATATACGATCACTGTAGAACAAAAGTCCCATAGTTATAAAAAGGCACGATAAAGTAAATTTAATCGGTAAATGATCTGTAACTGATGCACCTATAATTTGTTCATAATAATAAATATAACAATAAAATTAACACCTTGTATTTAACATTGATGACAGTAACACGTGTTCCAATGAATAGCATCAACACGTGTTCCATTGTTCGTAACTTTAACACGTGTTTTGTATTAGAATGTAACGTTGGTACAGATTAACGTTTGAAGATTTATGGTGAATTGTTTCATAAAGTATATAACTATGGTGAATTGGTTTGAGCTAAATATTTGTTTATAACATATGATTATTCCTATGATTATAACGTTTCAAATAATTGAATATAACATAACTCCGCGGATAGTATTGGGCGACTTAAGTCAGCGAAATTTCGGTGGTTTAAATCCTTTCCAACACGGAAATAATATTTAAGCAGATTTAAAAAAAAAAAAATCAGCTATAACAGAGCGCAGTTTCAGCACCAAAGAGGAAACTATGCTTTTTTTTTTTTTTTAGTAGTAGGACTACGTCTAACTCCGCGGATAGTATTGGGCGACTTAAGTCAGCGAACTTTCGGTGGTTTAAATCCTTTCCAACACGGAAATAATATTTAAGCAGATTTAAAAAAAAATCAGCTATAACAGAGTGCAGTTTCAGCACCAAAGGGGAAACTATGCTTTTTTTTTTTGTATTGGACGACTTAAGTCCTTCTGGAAACAGATGCGTATTGAATGCATTCTGCTGGCGTGTTTTATCATTTATTGAGACAAAAATATATATATTAAAGATGACAGCGAAATTTCGGTTTACCGAGTACGTGGTATAAATCCTTTCCAACACGGTAATAATATTTAAGCAGATTTAAAAAAAAAAATCAGCTATAACAGAGTGCAGTTTCAGCACCAAAGGGGAAACTATGCTTTTTCTGGAAACAGATGCGTATTGAATGCATTCTGCTGGCGTGTTTTATCATTTATTGAGACAAAAATATATATATTAAAGATGACAGCGAAATTTCGGTTTACCGAGTACGTGGTATAAATCATTTCCAACACAGTAATAATATTTAAGCAGATTTAAAAAAAAAAAATCAGCTATAACAGAGTGCAGTTTCAGCACCAAAGAGGAAACTATGCTTTTTTTTTTTTTTTTAGTAGTAGGACTACGTCTAACTCCGCGGATAGTATTGGGCGACTTAAGTCAGCGAAATTTCGGTGGTTTAAATCCTTTCCAACACGGTAATAATGTTTAAGCAGATTTAAAAAAAAAATCAGCTATAACAGAGCGCAGTTTCAGCACCAAAGGGGAAACTATGCTTTTTTTTTGTATTGGACGACTTAAATCCTTCTGGAATTAGATGCGTATTGAATGCATTCTGCTGGCGTGTTTTATCATTTATTGAGACAAAAATATATATATTAAAGATGACAGCGAAATTTCGGTTTACCGAGTACGTGGTATAAATCCTTTCCAACACGGTAATAATATTTAAGCAGATTTAAAAAAAAAAATCAGCTATAACAGAGTGCAGTTTCAGCACCAAACGGGAAACAATGTTTTTTTTTTCTTTAGTAGGACTACGTTTAACTCCGCGGATAGTATTGGGCGACTTAAGTCAGCGAAATTTCGGTGGTTTAAATCCTTTCCAACACGGAAATAATATTTAAGCAGATTTAAAAAAAATCAGCTATAACAGAGCGCAGTTTCAGCACCAAAGGGGAAACTATGCTTTTTTTTTTTTTTTTTAGTAGGACTACGTCTAACTCCGCGGATAGTATTGGGCGACTTAAGTCAGCGAAATTTCGGTGGTTTAAATCCTTTCCAACACGGAAATATAATTTAAGCAGATTTAAATAAAAAAATCAGCTATAACAGAGCGCAGTTTCAGCACCAAAAGGGAAACTATGCTTTTTTTTTTTTTTTAGTAGGACTACGTCTAACTCCGCGGATAGTATTGGGCGACTTAAGTCAGCGAAATTTCGGTGGTTTAAATCCTTTCCAACACGGAAATAATATTTAAGCAGATTTTAAAAAAAAAAAATCAGCTATAACAGAGTGCAGTTTCAGCACCAAACGGGAAACAATGCTTTTTTTTTTTTTTTTAGTAGGACTACGTCTAACTCCGCGGATAGTATTGGGCGACTTAAGTCAGCGAAATTTCGGTGGTTTAAATCCTTTCCAACACGGAAATAATATTTAAGCAGATTTCAAAAAAAAAAAATCAGCTATAACAGAGTGCAGTTTCAGCACCAAACGGGAAACAATGCTTTTTTTTTTTTAGTAGGACTACGTCTAACTCCGCGGATAGTATTGGGCGACTTAAGTCAGCGAAATTTCGGTGGTTTAAATCCTTTCCAACACGGAAATAATATTTAAGCAGATTTAAAAAAAAAATCAGCTATAACAGAGCGCAGTTTCAGCACCAAAGAGGAAACTATGCTTTTTTTTTTAGTAGTAGGACTACGTCTAACTCCGCGGATAGTATTGGGCGACTTAAGTCAGCGAACTTTCGGTGGTTTAAATCCTTTCCAACACGGAAATAATATTTAAGCAGATTCAAAAAAAAAATCAGCTATAACAGAGTGCAGTTTCAGCACCAAAGGGGAAACTATGCTTTTTTTTTGTATTGGACGACTTGCTTCTGGAAACAGATGCGTATTGAATGCATTCTGCTGGCGTGTTTTATCATTTATTGAGACAAAAATATATATATTAAAGATGACAGCGAAATTTCGGTTTACCGAGTACGTGGTATAAATCCTTTCCAACACGGTAATAATATTTAAGCAGATTTAAAAAAAAAAAAATCAGCTATAACAGAGTGCAGTTTCAGCACCAAAGAGGAAACTATGCTTTTTTTTTTTTTTTTAGTAGTAGGACTACGTCTAACTCCGCGGATAGTATTGGGCGACTTAAGTCAGCGAAATTTCGGTGGTTTAAATCCTTTCCAACACGGAAATAATATTTAAGCAGATTTAAAAAAAATCAGCTATAACAGAGTGCAGTTTCAGCACCAAACGGGAAACTATGCTTTTTTTTTTTAGTAGGACTACGTCTAACTCCGCGGATAGTATTGGGCGACTTAAGTCAGCGAAATTTCGGTGGTTTAAATCCTTTCCAACACGGAAATAATATTTAAGCAGATTTAAAAAAAAAATCAGCTATAACAGAGCGCAGTTTCAGCACCAAAGGGGAAACTATGCTTTTTTTTTTTTTTAGTAGGACTACGTCTAACTCCGCGGATAGTATTGGGCGACTTAAGTCAGCGAAATTTCGGTGGTTTAAATCCTTTCCAACACGGAAATAATATTTAAGCAGATTAAAAAAAAAAATCAGCTATAACAGAGTGCAGTTTCAGCACCAAAGGGGAAACTATGCTTTTTTTTTTTTTTTTTTTTAGTAGGACTACGTCTAACTCCGCGGATAGTATTTGGCGACTTAAGTCAGCGAAATTTCGGTGGTTTAAATCCTTTCCAACACGGAAATAATATTTAAGCAGATTTAAAAAAAAAAAATCAGCTATAACAGAGTGCAGTTTCAGCACCAAACGGGAAACAATGTTTTTTTTTTTTTTTTAGTAGGACTACGTCTAACTCCGCGGATAGTATTGGGCGACTTAAGTCAGCGAAATTTCGGTGGTTTAAATCCTTTCCAACACGAAAATAATATTTAAGCAGATTTAAAAAAAAAAAATCAGCTATAACAGAGTGCAGTTTCAGCACCAAAGAGGAAACTATGCTTTTTTTTTTTTTAGTAGTAGGACTACGTCTAACTCCGCGGATAGTATTGGGCGACTTAAGTCAGCGAAATTTCGGTGGTTTAAATCCTTTCCAACACGGTAATAATATTTAAGCAGATTTAAAAAAAAAAAAATCAGCTATAACAGAGCGCTGTTTCAGCACCAAAGGGGAAACTATGCTTTTTTTTTTTTTTGTATTGGACGACTTAAGTCCTTCTGAAAACAGATGCGTATTGAATGCATTCTGCTGGCGTGTTTTATCATTTATTGAGACAAAAATATATATATTAAAGATGACAGCGAAATTTCGGTTTACCGAGTACGTGGTATAAATCCTTTCCAACACGGTAATAATATTTAAGCAGATTTAAAAAAAAAAATCAGCTATAACAGAGTGCAGTTTCAGCACCAAACGGGAAACAATGTTTTTTTTTTTTTTTTAGTAGGACTACGTTTAACTCCGCGGATAGTATTGGGCGACTTAAGTCAGCGAAATTTCGGTGGTTTAAATCCTTTCCAACACGGAAATAATATTTAAGCAGATTTAAAAAAAAAAAATCAGCTATAACAGAGCGCAGTTTCAGCACCAAACGGGAAACTATGCTTTTTTTTTTTTAGTAGGACTACGTCTAACTCCGCGGATAGTATTGGGCGACTTAAGTCAGCGAAATTTCGGTGGTTTAAATCCTTTCCAACACGGAAATAATATTTAAGCAGATTTAAAAAAAAAATCAGCTATAACAGAGTGCAGTTTCAGCACCAAACGGGAAACTATGCTTTTTTTTTTTTTTTTTTTTTTTAGTAGGACTACGTCTAACTCCGCGGATAGTATTGGGCGACTTAAGTCAGCGAAATTTCGGTGGTTTAAATCCTTTCCAACACGGAAATAATATTTAAGCAGATTTAAAAAAAAAAAAAATCAGCTATAACAGAGTGCAGTTTCAGCACCAAACGGGAAACTATGCTTTTTTTTTTTTTTAGTAGTAGGACTACGTCTAACTCCGCGGATAGTATTGGGCGACTTAAGTCAGCGAAATTTCGGTGGTTTAAATCCTTTCCAACACGGAAATAATATTTAAGCAGATTTAAAAAAAAAAAAATCAGCTATAACAGAGCGCAGTTTCAGCACCAAAGGAAACTATGCTTTTTTTTTTTTTATTGGACGACTTAAGTCCTTCTGGAAACAGATGCGTATTGAACATTCTGCTGGCGGTTTTATCATTTATTGAGACAAAAATATATATATTAAAGATGACAGCGAAATTTCGGTGGTTTAAATCCTTTCCAACACGGTAATAATATTTAAGCAGATTTAAAAAAAAAAAAATCAGCTATAACAGAGCGCAGTTTCAGCACCAAAGGGGAAACTATGCTTTTTTTTTTGTATTGGACGACTTAAGTCCTTCTGAAACAGATGCGTATTGAATGCATTCTGCTGGCGTGTTTTATCATTTATTGAGACAAAAATATATATATTAAAGATGACAGCGAAATTTCGGTGGTATAAATCCTTTCCAACACGGTAATAATATTTAAGCAGATTTAAAAAAAAAAAATCAGCTATAACAGAGTGCAGTTTCAGCACCAAACGGGAAACTATGCTTTTTTTTTTTTTTTTTTAGTAGGACTACGTCCTTAACTCCGCGGATAGTATTGGGCGACTTGAATGCATTCTGCTGGCGTGTTTTAAATCCTTTCAAACACGGGAAATAATATTTGAGATTTAAAAAAAAAATCATATTAAAGATGACAGCGAAACTTTCTTTTTTTTTTTTTAGTAGGTTTACCGGATAGTATTGGGCGACTTAAGTCAGCGAAATTTCGGTGGTTTAAATCCTTTCCAACACGGAAATAATATTTAAGCAGATTTAAAAAAAAATCAGCTATAACAGAGTGCAGTTTCAGCACCAAACGGGAAACTATGCTTTTTTTTTTTTAGTAGGACTACGTCTAACTCCGCGGATAGTATTGGGCGACTTAAGTCAGCGAAATTTCGGTGGTTTAAATCCTTTCCAACACGGAAATAATATTTAAGCAGATTTAAAAAAAAAAATCAGCTATAACAGAGCGCAGTTTCAGCACCAAAGGGGAAACTATGCTTTTTTTTTTTTTTTTTAGTAGGACTACGTCTAACTCCGCGGATAGTATTTGGGCGACTTAAGTCAGCGAAATTTCGGTGGTTTAAATCCTTTCCAACACGGAAATAATATTTAAGCAGATTTAAAAAAAAAAATCAGCTATAACAGAGTGCAGTTTCAGCACCAAACGGGAAACTATGCTTTTTTTTTTTTTTAGTAGGACTACGTCTAACTCCGCGGATAGTATTGGGCGACTTAAGTCAGCGAAATTTCGGTTTACCGAGTACGTGGTTTAAATCCTTTCCAACACGGTAATAATATTTAAGCAGATTTTAAAAAAAAAATCAGCTATAACAGAGTGCAGTTTCAGCACCAAACGGGAAACTATGCTTTTTTTTTTTTTAGTAGGACTACGTCTAACTCCGCGGATAGTATTGGGCGACTTAAGTCAGCGAAATTTCGGTGGTTTAAATCCTTTCCAACACGGAAATAATATTTAAGCAGATTTAAAAAAAAAATCAGCTATAACAGAGTGCAGTTTCAGCACCAAACGGGAAACTATGCTTTTTTTTTTTTTTTTAGTAGGACTACGTCTAACTCCGCGGATAGTATTGGGCGACTTAAGTCAGCGAAATTTCGGTGGTTTAAATCCTTTCCAACACGGAAATAATATTTAAGCAGATTTAAAAAAAAAATCAGCTATAACAGAGCGCAGTTTCAGCACCAAACGGGAAACTATGCTTTTTTTTTTTTTTTTTTAGTAGGACTACGTCTAACTCCGCGGATAGTATTGGGCGACTTAAGTCAGCGAAATTTCGGTGGTTTAAATCCTTTCCAACACGGAAATAATATTTAAGCAGATTAAAAAAAAAATCAGCTATAACAGAGTGCAGTTTCAGCACCAAACGGGAAACTATGCTTTTTTTTTTTTTTTTTTTTTAGTAGGACTACGTCTAACTCCGCGGATAGTATTGGGCGACTTAAGTCAGCGAAATTTCGGTGGTTTAAATCCTTTCCAACACGGAAATAATATTTAAGCAGATTTAAAAAAAAAAATCAGCTATAACAGAGTGCAGTTTCAGCACCAAACGGGAAACAATGCTTTTTTTTTTTTTTTAGTAGGACTACGTCTAACTCCGCGGATAGTATTGGGCGACTTAAGTCAGCGAAATTTCGGTGGTTTAAATCCTTTCCAACACGGAAATAATATTTAAGCAGATTTAAAAAAAAAAAAAATCAGCTGTAACAGAGCGCAGTTTCAGCACCAAAGAGGAAACTATGCTTTTTTTTTTTTTAGTAGTAGGACTACGTCTAACTCCGCGGATAGTATTGGGCGACTTAAGTCAGCGAAATTTCGGTGGTTTAAATCCTTTCCAACACGGAAATAATATTTAAGCAGATTTAAAAAAAAAAAATCAGCTATAACAGAGCGCAGTTTCAGCACCAGAGGGGAAACTATGCTTTTTTTGTATTGGACGACTTAAGTCCTTCTGGAAACAGATGCGTGTTGAATGCATTCTGCTGGCGTGTTTTATCATTTATTGAGACAAAAATATATATATTAAAGATGACAGCGAAATTTTGGTTTACCGAGTACGTGGTATAAATCCTTTCCAACACGGTAATAATATTTAAGCAGATTTAAAAAAAAAATCAGCTATAACAGAGTGCAGTTTCAGCACCAAAGGGGAAACTATGCTTTTTTTTTTGTATTGGACGACTTAAGTCCTTCTGGAAACAGATGCGTATTGAATGCATTCTGCTGGCGTGTTTTATCATTTATTGAGACAAAAATATATATATTAAAGATGACAGCGAAATTTCGGTTTACCGAGTACTTGGTATAAATCATTTCCAACACGGTAATAATATTTAAGCAGATTTAAAAAAAAAAAATCAGCTATAACAGAGCGCAGTTTCAGCACCAAACGGGAAACTATGCTTTTTTTTTTTTAGTAGGACTGCGTCTAACTCCGCGGATAGTATTGGGCGACTTAAGTCAGCGAAATTTCGGTGGTTTAAATCCTTTCAAACACGGGAATAATATTTAAGCAGATTTAAAAAAAAATCAGCTATAACAGAGTGCAGTTTCAGCACCAAACGGGAAACTATGCTTTTTTTTTTTTGTAGGACTACGTCTAACTCCGCGGATAGTATTGGGCGACTTAAGTCAGCGAAATTTCGGTGGTTTAAATCCTTTCCAACACGGAAATAATATTTAAGCAGATTTAAAAAAAAAATCAGCTATAACAGAGTGCAGTTTCAGCACCAAACGGGAAACTATGCTTTTTATTTTTTTTTAGTAGGACTACGTCTAACTCCGCGGATAGTATTGGGCGACTTAAGTCAGCGAAATTTCGGTGGTTTAAATCCTTTCCAACACGGAAATAATATTTAAGCAGATTTAAAAAAATCAGCTATAACCGAGTGCAGTTTCAGCACCAAACGGGAAACAATGTTTTTTTTTTAGTAGGACTACGTTTAACTCCGCGGATAGTATTGGGCGACTTAAGTCAGCGAAATTTCGGTGGTTTAAATCCTTTCCAACACGGAAATAATATTTAAGCAGATTTAAAAAAAAAATCAGCTATAACAGAGCGCAGTTTCAGCACCAAAGGGGAAACTATGCTTTTTTTTTTTTTTTTTTTTAGTAGGACTACGTCTAACTCCGCGGATAGTATTGGGCGACTTAAGTCAGCGAAATTTCGGTGGTTTAAATCCTTTCCAACACGGAAATAATATTTAAGCAGATTAAAAAAAAAATCAGCTCTAACAGAGTGCAGTTTCAGCACCAAACGGGAAACTATGCTTTTTTTTTTAGTAGGACTACGTCTAACTCCGCGGATAGTATTTGGCGACTTAAGTCAGCGAAATTTCGGTGGTTTAAATCCTTTCCAACACGGAAATAATATTTAAGCAGATTTAAAAAAAAATCAGCTATAACAGAGTGCAGTTTCAGCACCAAACGGGAAACAATGTTTTTTTTTTTTAGTAGGACTACGTCTAACTCCGCGGATAGTATTGGGCGACTTAAGTCAGCGAAATTTCGGTGGTTTAAATCCTTTCCAACACGAAAATAATATTTAAGCAGATTTAAAAAAAATCAGCTATAACAGAGTGCAGTTTCAGCACCAAAGAGGAAACTATGCTTTTTTTTTTTTTTAGTAGTAGGACTACGTCTAACTCCGCGGATAGTATTGGGCGACTTAAGTCAGCGAAATTTCGGTGGTTTAAATCCTTTCCAACACGGTAATAATATTTAAGCAGATTTAAAAAAAAAAAAAAATCAGCTATAACAGAGCGCAGTTTCAGCACCAAAGGGGAAACTATGCTTTTTTTTTTGTATTGGACGACTTAAGTCCTTCTGGAAACAGATGCGTATTGAATGCATTCTGCTGGCGTGTTTTATCATTTATTGAGACAAAAATATATATATTAAAGATGACAGCGAAATTTCGGTTTACCGAGTACGTGGTATAAATCCTTTCCAACACGGTAATAATATTTAAGCAGATTTAAAAAAAAATCAGCTATAACAGAGTGCAGTTTCAGCACCAAACGGGAAACTATGTTTTTTTTTTTAGTAGGACTGCGTCTAACTCCGCGGATAGTATTGGGCGACTTAAGTCAGCGAAATTTCGGTGGTTTAAATCCTTTCCAACACGGAAATAATATTTAAGCAGATTTAAAAAAATCAGCTATAACAGAGTGCAGTTTCAGCACCAAACGGGAAACTATGCATTTTTTTTTTTTTTTTTTTTTAGTAGGACTACGTCTAACTCCGCGGATAGTATTGGGCGACTTAAGTCAGCGAAATTTCGGTGGTTTAAATCCTTTCCAACACGGAAATAATATTTAAGCAGATTTAAAAAAAAAATCAGCTATAACAGAGTGCAGTTTCAGCACCAAACGGGAAACTATGCTTTTTTTTTTTTAGTAGGACTACGTCTAACTCCGCGGATAGTATTGGGCGACTTAAGTCAGCGAAATTTCGGTGGTTTAAATCCTTTCCAACACGGAAATAATATTTAAGCAGATTAAAAAAAAAATCAGCTATAACAGAGTGCAGTTTCAGCACCAAACGGGAAACTATGCTTTTTTTTTTTTTAGTAGGACTACGTCTAACTCCGCGGATAGTATTGGGCGACTTAAGTCAGCGAAATTTCGGTGGTTTAAATCCTTTCCAACACGGAAATAATATTTAAGCAGATTTAAAAAAAAAATCAGCTATAACAGAGTGCAGTTTCAGCACCAAACGGGAAACAATGTTTTTTTTTTTTTTTTTTAGTAGGACTACGTCTAACTCCGCGGATAGTATTGGGCGACTTAAGTCAGCGAAATTTCGGTGGTTTAAATCCTTTCCAACACGGAAATAATATTTAAGCAGATTTAAAAAAAAAAAAATCAGCTATAACAGAGTGCAGTTTCAGCACCAAAGAGGAAACTATGCTTTTTTTTTTTTTAGTAGTAGGACTACGTCTAACTCCGCGGATAGTATTGGGCGACTTAAGTCAGCGAAATTTCGGTGGTTTAAATCCTTTCCAACACGGTAATAATATTTAAGCAGATTTAAAAAAAAAAATCAGCTATAACAGAGCGCAGTTTCAGCACCAAAGGGGAAACTATGCTTTTTTTTTTTTTGTATTGGACGACTAAAGTCCTTCTGGAAACAGATGCGTATTGAATGCATTCTGCTGGCGTGTTTTATCATTTATTGAGACAAAAATATATATATTAAAGATGACAGCGAAATTTCGGTTTACCGAGTACGTGGTATAAATCCTTTCCAACACGGTAATAATATTTAAGCAGATTTAAAAAAAAATCAGCTATAACAGAGTGCAGTTTCAGCACCAAACGGGAAACTATGCTTTTTTTTTTTTTTTAGTAGGACTGCGTCTAACTCCGCGGATAGTATTGGGCGACTTAAGTCAGCGAAATTTCGGTGGTTTAAATCCTTTCCAACACGGAAATAATATTTAAGCAGATTTAAAAAAAAAATCAGCTATAACAGAGTGCAGTTTCAGCACCAAACGGGAAACTATGCATTTTTTTTTTTTTTTTTTAGTAGGACTACGTCTAACTCCGCGGATAGTATTGGGCGACTTAAGTCAGCGAAATTTCGGTGGTTTAAATCCTTTCCAACACGGAAATAATATTTAAGCAGATTTAAAAAAAAAATCAGCTATAACAGAGTGCAGTTTCAGCACCAAACGGGAAACTATGCTTTTTTTTTTTTTAGTAGGACTACGTCTAACTCCGCGGATAGTATTGGGCGACTTAAGTCAGCGAAATTTCGGTGGTTTAAATCCTTTCCAACACGGAAATAATATTTAAGCAGATTTAAAAAAAAATCAGCTATAACAGAGTGCAGTTTCAGCACCAAACGGGAAACTATGCTTTTTTTTTTTTTTTTTAGTAGGACTACGTCTAACTCCGCGGATAGTATTGGGCGACTTAAGTCAGCGAAATTTCGGTGGTTTAAATCCTTTCCAACACGGAAATAATATTTAAGCAGATTTAAAAAAAAATCAGCTATAACAGAGTGCAGTTTCAGCACCAAACGGGAAACAATGCTTTTTTTTTTTTTTTTAGTAGGACTACGTCTAACTCCGCGGATAGTATTGGGCGACTTAAGTCAGCGAAATTTCGGTGGTTTAAATCCTTTCCAACACGGAAATAATATTTAAGCAGATTTAAAAAAAAAAAAAATCAGCTATAACAGAGCGCAGTTTCAGCACCAAAGAGGAAACTATGCTTTTTTTTTTTTTTTAGTAGTAGGACTACGTCTAACTCCGCGGATAGTATTGGGCGACTTAAGTCAGCGAAATTTCGGTGGTTTAAATCCTTTCCAACACGGTAATAATATTTAAGCAGATTTAAAAAAAAAAAAAATCAGCTATAACAGAGCGCAGTTTCAGCACCAAAGGGGAAACTATGCTTTTTTTTTTTGTGTTGGACGACTTAAGTCCTTCTGGAAACAGATGCGTATTGAATGCATTCTGCTGGCGTGTTTTATCATTTATTGAGACAAAAATATATATATTAAAGATGACAGCGAAATTTCGGTTTACCGAGTACGTGGTATAAATCCTTTCCAACACGGTAATAATATTTAAGCAGATTTAAAAAAAAAATCAGCTATAACAGAGTGCAGTTTCAGCACCAAACGGGAAACTATGCTTTTTTTTTTTTTTAGTAGGACTGCGTCTAACTCCGCGGATAGTATTGGGCGACTTAAGTCAGCGAAATTTCGGTGGTTTAAATCCTTTCCAACACGGAAATAATATTTAAGCAGATTTAAAAAAAAATCAGCTATAACAGAGTGCAGTTTCAGCACCAAACGGGAAACTATGTTTTTTTTTTTTTTAGTAGGACTACGTCTAACTCCGCGGATAGTATTGGGCGACTTAAGTCAGCGAAATTTCGGTGGTTTAAATCCTTTCCAACACGGAAATAATATTTAAGCAGATTTAAAAAAAAAATCAGCTATAACAGAGTGCAGTTTCAGCACCAAACGGGAAACTATGCTTTTTATTTTTTTTTAGTAGGACTACGTCTAACTCCGCGGATAGTATTGGGCGACTTAAGTCAGCGAAATTTCGGTGGTTTAAATCCTTTCCAACACGGAAATAATATTTAAGCAGATTAAAAAAAAATCAGCTATAACAGAGTGCAGTTTCAGCACCAAACGGGAAACTATGCTTTTTTTTTTTAGTAGGACTACGTCTAACTCCGCGGATAGTATTGGGCGACTTAAGTCAGCGAAATTTCGGTGGTTTAAATCCTTTCCAACACGGAAATAATATTTAAGCAGATTTAAAAAAAAAAAAAATCAGCTATAACAGAGCGCAGTTTCAGCACCAAAGGGGAAACTATGCTTTTTTTTTTTTTTTTGTCTTGGACGACTTAAGTCCTTCTGGAAACAGATGGGTATTGAATGCATTCTGCTGGCGTGTTTTATCATTTATTGAGACAAAAATATATATATTAAAGATGACGGCGAAATTTCGGTTTCACCGAGTACGTGGTATAAATCCTTTCCAACACGGAAATAATATTTAAGCAGATTTAAAAAAAAAATCAGCTATAACAGAGCGCAGTTTCAGCACCAAAGGGGAAACTATGCTTTTTTTTTTTTTTTTTTTTTTGTCTTGGACGACTTAAGTCCTTCTGGAAACAGATGCGTATTGAATGCATTCTGCTGGCGTGTTTTATCATTTATTGAGACAAAAATATATATATTAAAGATGACGGCGAAATTTCGGTTCACCGAGTACGTGGTATAAATCCTTTCCAACACGGTAATAATATTTAAGCAGATTAAAAAAAAAATCAGCTATAACAGAGTGCAGTTTCAGCACCAAACGGGAAACTATGCTTTTTTTTTTTTTTTTTTGTCTTGGACGACTTAAGTCCTTCTGGAAACAGATGCGTATTGAATGCATTCTGCTGGCGTGTTTTATCATTTATTGAGACAAAAATATATATATTAAAGATGACGGCGAAATTTCGGTTTACCGAGTACGTGGTATAAATCCTTTCCAACACGGTAATAATATTTAAGCAGATTTAAAAAAAAAAAATCAGCTATAACAGAGTGCAGTTTCAGCACCAAACGGGAAACTGTGCTTTTTTTTTTTTTTTTTTTTTAGTAGGACTACGTCTAACTCCGCGGATAGTATTGGGCGACTTAAGTCAGCGAAATTTCGGTGGTTTAAATCCTTTCCAACACGGTAATAATATTTAAGCAGATTTAAAAAAAAAAATCAGCTATAACAGAGCGCAGTTTCAGCACCAAACGGGAAACTATGCTTTTTTTTTTTTTTTTGTATTGGACGACTTAAGTCCTTCTGGAAACAGATGCGTATTGAATGCATTCTGCTGGCGTGTTTTATCATTTATTGAGACAAAAATATATATATTAAAGATGACGGCGAAATTTCGGTTTACCGAGTACGTGGTATAAATCCTTTCCAACACGGTAATAATATTTAAGCAGATTTAAAAAAAAAAATCAGCTATAACAGAGTGCAGTTTCAGCACCAAACGGGAAACTATGCTTTTTTTTTTTTTTAGTAGGACTGCGTCTAACTCCGCGGATAGTATTGGGCGACTTAAGTTCAGCGAAATTTCGGTGGTTTAAATCCTTTCCAACACGGAAATAATATTTAAGCAGATTTTAAAAAAAAATCAGCTATAACAGAGTGCAGTTTCAGCACCAAACGGGAAACTATGCATTTTTTTTTTTTTTTTTTTTAGTAGGACTACGTCTAACTCCGCGGATAGTATTGGGCGACTTAAGTCAGCGAAATTTCGGTGGTTTAAATCCTTTCCAACACGGAAATAATATTTAAGCAGATTTAAAAAAAAATCAGCTATAACAGAGTGCAGTTTCAGCACCAAACGGGAAACTATGCTTTTTTTTTTTTTTTTTAGTAGGACTACGTCTAACTCCGCGGATAGTATTGGGCGACTTAAGTCAGCGAAATTTCGGTGGTTTAAATCCTTTCCAACACGGAAATAATATTTAAGCAGATTAAAAAAAAAAAAAAATCAGCTATAACAGAGTGCAGTTTCAGCACCAAACGGGAAACTATGCTTTTTTTTTTTTTTAGTAGGACTACGTCTAACTCCGCGGATAGTATTGGGCGACTTAAGTCAGCGAAATTTCGGTGGTTTAAATCCTTTCCAACACGGAAATAATATTTAAGCAGATTTAAAAAAAAATCAGCTATAACAGAGTGCAGTTTCAGCACCAAACGGGAAACAATGTTTTTTTTTTATTTAGTAGGACTACGTCTAACTCCGCGGATAGTATTGGGCGACTTAAGTCAGCGAAATTTCGGTGGTTTAAATCCTTTCCAACACGGAAATAATATTTAAGCAGATTTAAAAAAAAAAATCAGCTATAACAGAGCGCAGTTTCAGCACCAAAGAGGAAACTATGCTTTTTTTTTTTTTTAGTAGTAGGACTACGTCTAACTCCGCGGATAGTATTGGGCGACTTAAGTCAGCGAAATTTCGGTGGTTTAAATCCTTTCCAACACGGTAATAATATTTAAGCAGATTTAAAAAAAAAAATCAGCTATAACAGAGCGCAGTTTCAGCACCAAAGGGGAAACTATGCTTTTTTTTTGTATTGGACGACTTAAGTCCTTCTGGAAACAGATGCGTATTGAATGCATTCTGCTGGCGTGTTTTATCATTTATTGAGACAAAAATATATATATTAAAGATGACAGCGAAATTTCGGTTTACCGAGTACGTGGTATAAATCCTTTCCAACACGGTAATAATATTTAAGCAGATTTAAAAAAAAATCAGCTATAACAGAGTGCAGTTTCAGCACCAAACGGGAAACTATGCTTTTTTTTTTTTTTTTAGTAGGACTGCGTCTAACTCCGCGGATAGTATTGGGCGACTTAAGTCAGCGAAATTTCGGTGGTTTAAATCCTTTCCAACACGGAAATAATATTTAAGCAGATTTAAAAAAAAAATCAGCTATAACAGAGTGCAGTTTCAGCACCAAACGGGAAACAATGTTTTTTTTTTTTTTTAGTAGGACTACGTCTAACTCCGCGGATAGTATTGGGCGACTTAAGTCAGCGAAATTTCGGTGGTTTAAATCCTTTCCAACACGGAAATAATATTTAAGCAGATTTAAAAAAAATCAGCTATAACAGAGTGCAGTTTCAGCACCAAACGGGAAACTATGCTTTTTATTTTTTTTAGTAGGACTACGTCTAACTCCGCGGATAGTATTGGGCGACTTAAGTCAGCGAAATTTCGGTGGTTTAAATCCTTTCCAACACGGAAATAATATTTAAGCAGATTAAAAAAAATCAGCTATAACAGAGTGCAGTTTCAGCACCAAACGGGAAACTATGCTTTTTTTTTTTTTTTTTAGTAGGACTACGTCTAACTCCGCGGATAGTATTGGGCGACTTAAGTCAGCGAAATTTCGGTGGTTTAAATCCTTTCCAACACGGAAATAATATTTAAGCAGATTTAAAAAAAAATCAGCTATAACAGAGCGCAGTTTCAGCACCAAAGGGGAAACTATGCTTTTTTTTTTTTTTTTGTCTTGGACGACTTAAGTCCTTCTGGAAACAGATGCGTATTGAATGCATTCTGCTGGCGTGTTTTATCATTTATTGAGACAAAAATATATATATTAAAGATGACGGCGAAATTTCGGTTTACCGAGTACGTGGTATAAATCCTTTCCAACACGGAAATAATATTTAAGCAGATTTAAAAAAAAAAATCAGCTATAACAGAGCGCAGTTTCAGCACCAAAGGGGAAACTATGCTTTTTTTTTTTTTTTTTTTTTTTTTGTTGGACGACTTAAGTCCTTCTGGAAACAGATGCGTATTGAATGCATTCTGCTGGCGTGTTTTATCATTTATTGAGACAAAAATATATATATTAAAGATGACGGCGAAATTTCGGTTCACCGAGTACGTGGTATAAATCCTTTCCAACACGGTAATAATATTTAAGCAGATTTAAAAAAAAAAAATCAGCTATAACAGAGCGCAGTTTCAGCACCAAAGGGGAAACTATGCTTTTTTTTTTTTTTTGTCTTGGACGACTTAAGTCCTTCTGGAAACAGATGCGTATTGAATGCATTCTGCTGGCGTGTTTTATCATTTATTGAGACAAAAATATATATATTAAAGATGACGGCGAAATTTCGGTTTACCGAGTACGTTGTATAAATCCTTTCCAACACGGTAATAATATTTAAGCAGATTTAAAAAAAAAAAATCAGCTATAACAGAGTGCAGTTTCAGCACCAAACGGGAAACTATGCTTTTTTTTTTTTAGTAGGACTGCGTCTAACTCCGCGGACAGTATTGGGCGACTTAAGTCAGCGAAATTTCGGTGGTTTAAATCCTTTCCAACACGGAAATAATATTTAAGCAGATTTAAAAAAAAATCAGCTATAACAGAGTGCAGTTTCAGCACCAAACGGGAAACTATGCTTTTTATTTTTTTTTAGTAGGACTACGTCTAACTCCGCGGATAGTATTGGGCGACTTAAGTCAGCGAAATTTCGGTGGTTTAAATCCTTTCCAACACGGAAATAATATTTAAGCAGATTAAAAAAAAATCAGCTATAACAGAGTGCAGTTTCAGCACCAAACGGGAAACTATGCTTTTTTTTTTTTTTAGTAGGACTACGTCTAACTCCGCGGATAGTATTGGGCGACTTAAGTCAGCGAAATTTCGGTGGTTTAAATCCTTTCCAACACGGAAATAATATTTAAGCAGATTTAAAAAAAAAAAAATCAGCTATAACAGAGCGCAGTTTCAGCACCAAAGGGGAAACTATGCTTTTTTTTTTTGTCTTGGACGACTTAAGTCCTTCTGGAAACAGATGCGTATTGAATGCATTCTGCTGGCGTGTTTTATCATTTATTGAGACAAAAAAATATATATTAAAGATGACGGCGAAATTTCGGTTCACCGAGTACGTGGTATAAATCCTTTCCAACACGGTAATAATATTTAAGCAGATTAAAAAAAAAAAATCAGCTATAACAGAGCGCAGTTTCAGCACCAAAGGGGAAACTATGCTTTTTTTTTTTTTTTTGTCTTGGACGACTTAAGTCCTTCTGGAAACAGATGCGTATTGAATGCCTTCTGCTGGCGTGTTTTATCATTTATTGAGACAAAAATATATATATTAAAGATGACGGCGAAATTTCGGTTTACCGAGTACGTGGTATAAATCCTTTCCAACACGGTAATAATATTTAAGCAGATTTAAAAAAAAAAAATCAGCTATAACAGAGTGCAGTTTCAGCACCAAACGGGAAACTATGCTTTTTTTTTTTAGTAGGACTGCGTCTAACTCCGCGGATAGTATTGGGCGACTTAAGTCAGCGAAATTTCGGTGGTTTAAATCCTTTCCAACACGGAAATAATATTTAAGCAGATTTAAAAAAAAATCAGCTATAACAGAGTGCAGTTTCAGCACCAAACGGGAAACTATGCATTTTTTTTTTTTTTAGTAGGACTACGTCTAACTCCGCGGATAGTATTGGGCGACTTAAGTCAGCGAAATTTCGGTGGTTTAAATCCTTTCCAACACGGAAATAATATTTAAGCAGATTTAAAAAAAAAAATCAGCTATAACAGAGTGCAGTTTCAGCACCAAACGGGAAACTATGCTTTTTATTTTTTTAGTAGGACTACGTCTAACTCCGCGGATAGTATTGGGCGACTTAAGTCAGCGAAATTTCGGTGGTTTAAATCCTTTCCAACACGGAAATAATATTTAAGCAGATTAAAAAAAAATCAGCTATAACAGAGTGCAGTTTCAGCACCAAACGGGAAACTATGCTTTTTTTTTTTTTAGTAGGACTACGTCTAACTCCGCGGATAGTATTGGGCGACTTAAGTCAGCGAAATTTCGGTGGTTTAAATCCTTTCCAACACGGAAATAATATTTAAGCAGATTTAAAAAAAAAAAAATCAGCTATAACAGAGTGCAGTTTCAGCACCAAACGGGAAACTATGCTTTTTTTTTTTTTTAGTAGGACTACGTCTAACTCCGCGGATAGTATTGGGCGACTTAAGTCAGCGAAATTTCGGTGGTTTAAATCCTTTCCAACACGGAAATAATATTTAAGCAGATTTAAAAAAAAAAAATCAGCTATAACAGAGTGCAGTTTCAGCACCAAACGGGAAACTATGCTTTTTATTTTTTTTTAGTAGGACTACGTCTAACTCCGCGGATAGTATTGGGCGACTTAAGTCAGCGAAATTTCGGTGGTTTAAATCCTTTCCAACACGGAAATAATATTTAAGCAGATTAAAAAAAAAAATCAGCTATAACAGAGTGCAGTTTCAGCACCAAACGGGAAACTATGCTTTTTTTTTTTTTTAGTAGGACTACGTCTAACTCCGCGGATAGTATTGGGCGACTTAAGTCAGCGAAATTTCGGTGGTTTAAATCCTTTCCAACACGGAAATAATATTTAAGCAGATTTAAAAAAAAAAATCAGCTATAACAGAGTGCAGTTTCAGCACCAAACGGGAAACTGTGCTTTTTTTTTTTTTTTTAGTAGGACTACGTCTAACTCCGCGGATAGTATTGGGCGACTTAAGTCAGCGAAATTTCGGTGGTTTAAATCCTTTCCAACACGGAAATAATATTTAAGCAGATTTAAAAAAAAAATCAGCTATAACAGAGTGCAGTTTCAGCACCAAACGGGAAACTATGCATTTTTTTTTTTTTTTGTAGGACTACGTCTAACTCCGCGGATAGTATTGGGCGACTTAAGTCAGCGAAATTTCGGTGGTTTAAATCCTTTCCAACACGGAAATAATATTTAAGCAGATTAAAAAAAAAAAATCAGCTATAACAGAGTGCAGTTTCAGCACCAAACGGGAAACTATGCTTTTTATTTTTTTAGTAGGACTACGTCTAACTCCGCGGATAGTATTGGGCGACTTAAGTCAGCGAAATTTCGGTGGTTTAAATCCTTTCCAACACGGAAATAATATTTAAGCAGATTTAAAAAAAAATCAGCTATAACAGAGCGCAGTTTCAGCACCAAAGGGGAAACTATGCTTTTTTTTTTTTTTGTCTTGGACGACTTAAGTCCTTCTGGAAACAGATGCGTATTGAATGCATTCTGCTGGCGTGTTTTATCATTTATTGAGACAAAAATATATATATTAAAGATGACGGCGAAATTTCGGTTCACCGAGTACGTGGTATAAATCCTTTCCAACACGGTAATAATATTTAAGCAGATTAAAAAAAAAAAAATCAGCTATAACAGAGCGCAGTTTCAGCACCAAAGGGGAAACTATGCTTTTTTTTTTTTTTTTGTCTTGGACGACTTAAGTCCTTCTGGAAACAGATGCGTATTGAATGCATTCTGCTGGCGTGTTTTATCATTTATTGAGACAAAAATATATATATTAAAGATGACGGCGAAATTTCGGTTTACCGAGTACGTGGTATAAATCCTTTCCAACACGGTAATAATATTTAAGCAGATTTAAAAAAAAAAAAATCAGCTATAACAGAGTGCAGTTTCAGCACCAAACGGGAAACTATGCTTTTTTTTTTTTTAGTAGGACTGCGTCTAACTCCGCGGATAGTATTGGGCGACTTAAGTCAGCGAAATTTCGGTGGTTTAAATCCTTTCCAACACGGAAATAATATTTAAGCAGATTTAAAAAAAAATCAGCTATAACAGAGTGCAGTTTCAGCACCAAACGGGAAACTATGCATTTTTTTTTTTTTTTTTAGTAGGACTACGTCTAACTCCGCGGATAGTATTGGGCGACTTAAGTCAGCGAAATTTCGGTGGTTTAAATCCTTTCCAACACGGAAATAATATTTAAGCAGATTTAAAAAAAAAAATCAGCTATAACAGAGTGCAGTTTCAGCACCAAACGGGAAACTATGCTTTTTATTTTTTTTTAGTAGGACTACGTCTAACTCCGCGGATAGTATTGGGCGACTTAAGTCAGCGAAATTTCGGTGGTTTAAATCCTTTCCAACACGGAAATAATATTTAAGCAGATTAAAAAAAAAAAATCAGCTATAACAGAGTGCAGTTTCAGCACCAAACGGGAAACTATGCTTTTTTTTTTTTTTTAGTAGGACTACGTCTAACTCCGCGGATAGTATTGGGCGACTTAAGTCAGCGAAATTTCGGTGGTTTAAATCCTTTCCAACACGGAAATAATATTTAAGCAGATTTAAAAAAAAAAATCAGCTATAACAGAGCGCAGTTTCAGCACCAAAGGGGAAACTATGCTTTTTTTTTTTTTTGTCTTGGACGACTTAAGTCCTTCTGGAAACAGATGCGTATTGAATGCATTCTGCTGGCGTGTTTTATCATTTATTGAGACAAAAATATATATATTAAAGATGACGGCGAAATTTCGGTTTACCGAGTACGTGGTATAAATCCTTTCCAACACGGAAATAATATTTAAGCAGATTTAAAAAAAAAAAAAAACAGCTATAACAGAGCGCAGTTTCAGCACCAAAGGGGAAACTATGCTTTTTTTTTTTTTTTTTGTCTTGGACGACTTAAGTCCTTCTGGAAACAGATGCGTATTGAATGCATTCTGCTGGCGTGTTTTATCATTTATTGAGACAAAAATATATATATTAAAGATGACGGCGAAATTTCGGTTTACCGAGTACGTGGTATAAATCCTTTCCAACACGGAAATAATATTTAAGCAGATTTAAAAAAAAAAATCAGCTATAACAGAGCGCAGTTTCAGCACCAAAGGGGAAACTATGCTTTTTTTTTTTTTGTCTTGGACGACTTAAGTCCTTCTGGAAACAGATGCGTATTGAATGCATTCTGCTGGCGTGTTTTATCATTTATTGAGACAAAAATATATATATTAAAGATGACAGCGAAATTTCGGTTTACCGAGTACTTGGTATAAATCCTTTCCAACACGGTAATAATATTTAAGCAGATTTAAAAAAAAAAAATCAGCTATAACAGAGCGCAGTTTCAGCACCAAAGGGGAAACTATGCTTTTTTTTTTTTTTTGTCTTGGACGACTTAAGTCCTTCTGGAAACAGATGCGTATTGAATGCATTCTGCTGGCGTGTTTTATCATTTATTGAGACAAAAATATATATATTAAAGATGACGGCGAAATTTCGGTTTACCGAGTACGTGGTATAAATCCTTTCCAACACGGAAATAATATTTAAGCAGATTTAAAAAAAAATCAGCTATAACAGAGTGCAGTTTCAGCACCAAACGGGAAACTATGCATTTTTTTTTTTTTTTTTTTTTAGTAGGACTACGTCTAACTCCGCGGATAGTATTGGGCGACTTAAGTCAGCGAAATTTCGGTGGTTTAAATCCTTTCCAACACGGAAATAATATTTAAGCAGATTTAAAAAAAAAAATCAGCTATAACAGAGCGCAGTTTCAGCACCAAAGGGGAAACTATGCTTTTTTTTTTGTCTTGGACGACTTAAGTCCTTCTGGAAACAGATGCGTATTGAATGCATTCTGCTGGCGTGTTTTATCATTTATTGAGACAAAAATATATATATTAAAGATGACGGCGAAATTTCGGTTTACCGAGTACGTGGTATAAATCCTTTCCAACACGGAAATAATATTTAAGCAGATTTAAAAAAAAAAAATCAGCTATAACAGAGTGCAGTTTCAGCACCAAACGGGAAACTATGCATTTTTTTTTTTTTTTTAGTAGGACTACGTCTAACTCCGCGGATAGTATTGGGCGACTTAAGTCAGCGAAATTTCGGTGGTTTAAATCCTTTCCAACACGGAAATAATATTTAAGCAGATTTAAAAAAAAAAAAATCAGCTATAACAGAGTGCAGTTTCAGCACCAAACGGGAAACTATGCTTTTTTTTTTTTAGTAGGACTACGTCTAACTCCGCGGATAGTATTGGGCGACTTAAGTCAGCGAAATTTCGGTGGTTTAAATCCTTTCCAACACGGAAATAATATTTAAGCAGATTTAAAAAAAAAAAATCAGCTATAACAGAGCGCAGTTTCAGCACCAAAGGGGAAACTATGCTTTTTTTTTTGTCTTGGACGACTTAAGTCCTTCTGGAAACAGATGCGTATTGAATGCATTCTGCTGGCGTGTTTTATCATTTATTGAGACAAAAATATATATATTAAAGATGACGGCGAAATTTCGGTTTACCGAGTACGTGGTATAAATCCTTTCCAACACGGAAATAATATTTAAGCAGATTTAAAAAAAAAATCAGCTATAACAGAGCGCAGTTTCAGCACCAAAGGGGAAACTATGCTTTTTTGTCTTGGACGACTTAAGTCCTTCTGGAAACAGATGCGTATTGAATGCATTCTGCTGGCGTGTTTTATCATTTATTGAGACAAAAATATATATATTAAAGATGACGGCGAAATTTCGGTTTACCGAGTACGTGGTATAAATCCTTTCCAACACGGAAATAATATTTAAGCAGATTTAAAAAAAAAACAGCTATAACAGAGCGCAGTTTCAGCACCAAAGGGGAAACTATGCTTTTTTTTTTTTTTGTCTTGGACGACTTAAGTCCTTCTGGAAACAGATGCGTATTGAATGCATTCTGCTGGCGTGTTTTATCATTTATTGAGACAAAAATATATATATTAAAGATGACGGCGAAATTTCGGTTTACCGAGTACGTGGTATAAGTCCTTTCCAACACGGAAATAATATTTAAGCAGATTAAAAAAAAAAATCAGCTATAACAGAGCGCAGTTTCAGCACCAAAGGGGAAACTATGCTTTTTTTTTTGTCTTGGACGACTTAAGTCCTTCTGGAAACAGATGCGTATTGAATGCATTCTGCTGGCGTGTTTTATCATTTATTGAGACAAAAATATATATATTAAAGATGACGGCGAAATTTCGGTTTACCGAGTACGTGGTATAAATCCTTTCCAACACGGTAATAATATTTAAGCAGATTTTTAAAAAAACCTAAAAATTCAGGTAAAACAGAGGGGCCAGCTTTCGGGCATTTGGGCAAAACGAATCTGGGGTGATTACGTTCGGCACATACATGGGTTTGTAATAGGCCTGCGTAGCGAACTGTCCAGAGTCTGTTTTCTTGACGAGCACATCCAGGAAAGGCAACGCTGATTCATTCTCCATTTCCATAGTCAACTTTATGTTCGGATGTTCGGAACTGATGACGGAGAAAAATAGATTGAGCATTGCTTTAGCTTTGCCCCACGCGAAGAAAATATCATCTGCTTTCCAGCCAGATACTTGGGTAAGGTGAATGCATAGTTAGGATTCTATTCTAAAGCCGGCGCAAGCGGACCCCCTCTGGATTGCTTATAGATCCGATTCTTATGTACCGAAACTTGTGTAAAATGCTTCGATTGCGACAACCCTTTATCATGTTGTTCCGGAAGTATACTGAACCAGCTCTGTTTAATACAGTCGGAATGGCGTCAAAGGTCAGGGCACAAGAGCGAGATTTATTCCATAGCCGTTATCTTCATAACTTGACTAAAAATGCTTCTATTGCGACAAAACTTTAGTATGTTGTTCTGGAGGTATACTGAGCCAATTCTGTTTAATACTATCGAAATGGGGTCAAAGGTTAGCGCACAGGAACGAGATTTATTCCACAGCCGTTATCTTCAGAACTTGACTAAAAATACTTTTATTGCGACGAAACTTTAGTGTGTTGTTCCGGAGGTATACTGAACCAACTCTGTTTAATATAATCGAAATGGGGTCAAAGGTCAGGGCACAGGAGCGAGATTTATTTCACAGCCATAACTTGGCTAAAAATGAGTCTATTGCGACAAAACTATGGTATGTTGTTCCGGAGGTATACTGAACCAATTCTGTTTAATATCATCGAAATGGGGTCAAAGGTCAGGGCACAGGAGCGAGATTTATTCCATAGCCGTTATCCTCATAACTTGACTAAAAATACTTCTATTGCGACAAAACTATAGTATGTTGTTCCGGAGGTATACTGAACCTATTCTGTTTAATACCATCGAAATGGGGTCAAAGGTCAGAGCACAAGAGCGAGATTTATTCCACAGTCATTATTCTAATAACTTGAGCAATAAGTTGAGTAATGATTCCTGATATGTGGGAAAGCGTATCAAAATCAATGCATTGCATGATTTTACTAACTTGTTAACTTAGAAGAAGACTAAAATGTATAGTGCAGTCCCCTGTCAGACTAGGATTAGTTCAATCCTTGCGTTTTTGATATGGGGCAGATAGTTTTGTACCGAACTATCGGACATATTATTCGACAAATAAAGAACGTGTATCAACGTATAAAGCCCAACAGATGAAAAAACAATCGCTATTTTATCGTTTTTATATGTATAAATGGCAGCCAGCATGAAACCATAGCAATCTCGTTTTGAAAAACTTTTCGTTTTTTGTTTCTAATTAAAAAAGCTATTTTACGACGGAAAAAAACTATTAACTGCAGCTTTAAACTTGCTGTTCTACATATGAAAGATGAAATTATCCTACATGAAGGTGTGGAAACCCTTCACACCTTCATGTAGGATAATATTGTCTGCAAATGTCTGCTTAGCCATTGTCTACAAACCTTTATATTCATGTACTGAAGTCAGTTAAACTGGATCTTTTTACTTACAGAATGTCCTGTCAGCAAACTACAATTATTGAGCTGTATAAAGCTGGAAAACGCCAATGCGAAATGGTGAACTTGCTTAGAGTTCCAAAGGAAACCATCATTGATGCCCTAAAACGGTACAAGGAACTTGGCAACACAAATTGCCGTCCAGGAAGAGGTAGAAAGGCAACTGTGAGCATTCCAAGGAGCTGCCAAATTCCCGAAATGAGGATCCAGAGGAATCCAAGGAGATCAATGAGAAAAATCGCTCGCCAGATAGGCATCAACAACGAAACAGTTCGTCGGATCGTCAAGGAGAACCTTGGTCTAAAGCCATATAAAATTCGCAAAGCCCAGTTTCTTACAGGAAAGAATAAAGAGCCTGAGCTGCAGAGATTTCGAGCACTATTGAGTTACGCCGCCAATCGTCTGTATGAGAACATTCGGTACTTTCCCATTATCCCAACGTACTGACTATCTATTCGACCATTGGTATTTTACCTATTCTAGCGATGTATTACCAAGGACTACGTCACTTACCGACATGTCGTCATGGAAAGCGTCACTTACCTACTGCACCTGTTTCCAAGGGTTTGTTGACAACTTTCGAACGCAGATGGTTTTCAAAAAAATGGCGATTTCTAAGGTCAAAACTAGAGGTCGGCACGGTCCTGGTCGGGCCTTTGCTCATTTTTAAGTTGGGGAAACGGGCCTGGTCGGGCCTTTGCTCATTTCTAAGTTGGGAAAACGGGCCTGGTCGGGCATTTGCTCATTTCTAAGTTGGGAAAACGGGCCTGGTCGGGCATTTGCTCATTTCTAAGTTGGGAAAACGGGCCTGGTCGGGCATTTGCTCATTTCTAAGTTGGGAAAACGGGCCTGGTCAGGCCTTTGCTCATTTTTAAATTGGGAAAACGGGCCGGGTCGGGCCTTTGCTCATTTCTAAGTTGGGAAAACGGGCCTGGTCGGGCATTTGCTCATTTCTAAGTTGGGAAAACGGGCCTGGTCGGGCCTTTGCTCATTTCTAAGTTGGGAAAACGGGCCTGGTCTGGCCTTTGTTCATTTCTAAGTTGCGAAAACGGGCCGGGCCTTCAATATTTAATAAAAAACAGACAGGGGCTGAGCAGGGTTTTTTTTTTTTTTTAATGAGCAAAACAATCGCTGTACGATACCTTTCTCGTTTGGAAAACTCGCAATATACAGCAGCAGGATAAGATTGAATAATTTAAGCTGATGTAAAAAATAGAAGTTTTATGACATCATCCCCTCCTACAAAACAATTGAAGTGGGTCAGCTCCCTTAGCTTTTCAATGTGAATGTGATCCCTTTTTCTCTCTCTCTCTCTCTCTCTCTCTCTCTCCCTGACTTTCACCCTCCTTTCATGCTTCAGGGCAAGCTATTAACTGCAGCATTTCTAAACCGAGCCACCCGCTCGCAACCACGGTTGTCGCAGACGATCTTTTTTATTGTTCTGGTCGGCGGCACTTTGTTTTTTAGATGTGCGAAAAGCTTTTAAGTTGTCTTAAATGGCACGGGAGAAATGGGCTGGGAGAAAATTCTGTGCCATATTTTCGCCATTTGTACTATCAGGCAGCCGTTTTCAAAACTTCTGTGACACAGATTAGCTGGGTAGTCTGTCGTTGTTTTTCCCTTAGCATACGCTCAGTTTAGTGTTAAATACTTTTCCATACTTATTATGGAGTTTCAGAAAGCGAAATATTTTCGCGAAAAAATCGCTTCCGGAGAATATGTGCTTGTAGACAATGTAAAGGGGAAAAGCGATATTTGGAAATATTTTAAATTACTGTTCCGTTCTGAAACTAGTCGGCACGTAAACGTTGTGCAGTGCGCAAAATGCAAAAACTTTTTTGAGTTACGATAGCCCAAAGTCTGGAACATCGCATCTTTAGCGGCACAAATGTGCCCCCCTCCCCCTCCACACACACACACACACACACACACACACACACACACACACACACACGAGAGAGAGATATTGGGTTCCAGCGATATGATATCCCAGTAGAGATAGGTGCAGTTTATAAAGCCATAACATCTTCTCCCAGTAGAACGATCGGACTCATAATTCTGGATATTTCGTACTTTTCGAAATAACACCCTCCCCCCTTATCTCCAAGGATATTTCCGGGTCTGGCGGTAGGAAATGATAATTTGAAAACCCAGAAAATTTGAAAGTCATGGAAATTGTCCTTTTCATGCAATATTTTTTAGTATACAAGCCCTCCCCCCCCTCCTCGGACGTCAGGTGACTTATACAGAGTCTCAGAAATATTCTGAATAAACGCTTATTGTAATAGAATAGATGTAGCAATTAAGAAAACGAAAACTCTTCAGAAGTCGAATGACCGAGTGTCAAATTCGTGTTTTGGTAATTGTTGAAATTTTACGGGCCGGGCCTTGGAAACAGGAGAAATATACTGGCCGGACCGGGCTATAATGAAAAAATTGGAAACGAGCCGGGTTACGGGCCGGGCCTTGGACGTGCGGGCTTGGCCTGTGCCGGGCTTTCCAAATTAAAGCCCGTGCAGACCTCTGGTCAAAATGTTGTGGGATCTTCTTAGTGAAAAACAAGCCGTGAGTCTTATGCAAGAAATGGGAATTTTACCTTTTAAAAGAATATGTGAAAATGGCCATTCTATGAAAATGTATTTTGAAGCAAAAGAAGTATATTGGAAATGTTTATTACGTGTGAAAAAAAGTGGCAATTCGAAAAAGGACATGGGCGGAAGGAAGTCGTTTGCCATTCGTAACGTTCCTAAGATTCATTTATAGTTGGTGTGAGGGTTTAAGCTCTACAAAGTTTTGCGAAAAACATCTGTCAATGTCCAAAAATACAACTGTTGACTGGGGCAATGGGAGAGTATAGTCGAGACTTTCGGCATGCGAAAGAAAAAATATTTGAGGTGAAGGTGAAATTGTTGAAGTCGATGAAACTTTGTTTACTAAACGTAAGAATCAAGCTGGACGTATTTTACCCATGGAGGTTAGAATAATACTTCTGGAGATGCCCTGAGTGTCTTAACCGTGAAGCCTCAAGGTGTGGGAATTTGACGTTGTTTACATGACACCTATGTAATTTCAACTGCGTGTATTTTGGAGTTGCGTGGTTTTGGGTTGTAGAAATCGTGTTAATATCAAACCGTAATGAATTATACTTCATGCACGAGTGAAGCTATTAATTTTAACGTTATGGTTTGTTTAAAATGCGCACTATGTAACGTACCAGGAGATGTGACGTACCTGCCAGAAGGACGCACACGACATAAAGACAGATAGGAATCAGAATAAAACGTCTGCGTAGCTCAATTGGTAGAGCAACTTATTCCGGAATGAGGGGATCCGGGTTCGAATTCTGGCGTGGACAGAAATGACGGAGAAATTTACTTCGTTATAATGGCGCTCGAACTATCCGGATGACCCGACCGTTCAAAATCTCGCAATGGTGTGATGTTATTTCCACACCGCGAGATAGGAAAAATAAGATAATCCCTTCTCCAGCACTTCAAAAAAAATAAAAAAAAATAAGGGGGAGATGATGTAACGTACCAGGAGATGTGACGTACCTGCCAGAAGGACGCACACGACATAAAGGCAGATAGGAATCAGAATAAAACGTCCGCGTAGCTCAATTGGTAGAGTGACTTATTCCGGAATGAGGGGATCCGGGTTCGAATTCTGGCGTGGACAGAAATGACGGAGAAATTTACTTCGTTATAATGGCGCTCGAACTATCCGGATGACCCGACCGTTCAAAATCTCGCATTGGTGTGATGTTATTTCCACACCGCGAGATAGGAAAAATAAGATAATCCCTTCTCCAGCACTTCAAAAAAAATAAAAAAAAATAAGGGGGAGATGATGTAACGTACCAGGAGATGTGACGTACCTGCCAGAAGGACGCACACGACATAAAGGCAGATAGGAATCAGAATAAAACGTCTGCGTAGCTCAATTGGTAGAGCAACTTATTCCGGAATGAGGGGATCCGGGTTCGAATCCTGGCGTGGACAAAAAGTGACGAAGAAATTTACTTCGTTATAATGGCGCCTGAACTATCCGGATGACCCGACCGTTCAAAATCTCGCATTGGTGTGATGTTATTTCCACACCGCGAGATAGGAAAAATAAGATAATCCCTTCTCCAGCACTTCAAAAAAAAAAAAAAAATAATAAGGGGGAGATGATGTAACGTACCAGGAGATGTGACGTACCTGCCAGAAGGACGCACACGACATAAAGGCAGATAGGAATCAGAATAAAACGTCTGCGTAGCTCAATTGGTAGAGCAACTTATTCCGGAATGAGGGGATCCGGGTTCGAATTCTGGCGTGGACAGAAATGATGGAGAAATTTACTTCGTTATAATGGCGCTCGAACTATCCGGATGACCCGACCGTTCAAAATCTCGCATTGGTGTGATGTTATTTCCACACCGCGAGATAGGAAAAATAAGATAATCCCTTCTCCAGCACTTCAAAAAAAAAAAAAAAAAAAATAAGGGGGAGATGATGTAACGTACCAGGAGATGTGACGTACCTGCCAGAAGGACGTACACGACATAAAGGCAGATAGGAATCAGAATAAAACGTCTGCGTAGCTCAATTGGTAGAGCAACTTATTCCGGAATGAGGGGATCCGGGTTCGAATCCTGGCGTGGACAAAAAGTGACGAAGAAATTTACTTCGTTATAATGGCGCCCGAACTATCCGGATGACCCGACCGTTCAAAATCGCGCATTGGTGTGATGTTATTTCCACACCGCGAGATAGGAAAAATAAGATAATCCCTTCTCCAGCACTTCAAAAAAAAAAAAAAAAAAAAAGAAAAAAGGGGGAGATGATGTAACGTACCAGGAGATGTGACGTACCTGCCAGAAGGACGCACACGACATAAAGGCAGATAGGAATCAGAATAAAACGTCTGCGTAGCTCAATTGGTAGAGCAACTTATTCCGGAATGAGGGGATCCGGGTTCGAATTCTGGCGTGGACAGAAATGATGGAGAAATTTACTTCGTTATAATGGCGCTCGAACTATCCGGATGACCCGACCGTTCAAAATCTCGCATTGGTGTGATGTTATTTCCACACCGCGAGATAGGAAAAATAAGATAATCCCTTCTCCAGCACTTCAAAAAAAAAAAAAAAAAAAAAAAGGGGGAGATGATGTAACGTACCAGGAGATGTGACGTACCTGCCAGAAGGACGCACACGACATAAAGGCAGATAGGAATCAGAATAAAACGTCTGCGTAGCTCAATTGGTAGAGCAACTTATTCCGGAATGAGGGGATCCGGGTTCGAATTCTGGCGTGGACAGAAATGATGGAGAAATTTACTTCGTTATAATGGCGCTCGAACTATCCGGATGACCCGACCGTTCAAAATCTCGCATTGGTGTGATGTTATTTCCACACCGCGAGATAGGAAAAATAAGATAATCCCTTCTCCAGCACTTCAAAAAAAAAAAAAAAAAAATAAGGGGGAGATGATGTAACGTACCAGGAGATGTGACGTACCTGCCAGAAGGACGTACACGACATAAAGGCAGATAGGAATCAGAATAAAACGTCTGCGTAGCTCAATTGGTAGAGCAACTTATTCCGGAATGAGGGGATCCGGGTTCGAATCCTGGCGTGGACAGAAATGACGGAGAAATTTACTTCGTTATAACTAACGTTCGTGTATTTCAATTGAAAATAAAAATGGGAAGGAGCCTCAAAGTAATTGAGAATTTTATAAATTCAGCATTATCTCACACATTGGCAGCAAGTTACGATGCGAAATTGGAAACATTTTCGACGAAAGAAAGCGATTCGGCCAACACGAAATGCATTGCAATAGCCTTGAAAACTATCAGCTTTTCCCACACTTTGACGACCGTCGCTCGCGGTTATAGGCTTCACGCAAAGTGGTACTGCTCTGTTAACAAGGGCATCTCCAGATATCTATGGGTGGTTGGAGGAATATGCCGTGAAACAAAAGAATGATTCGTTGAAAAAGTAGTAAATCGAAGTGTTCATTGCTTAGCATCAGTAATACAAGAAAATATATTACCTGGCTCAATTATACATATCGACTGCTGGAAAGGATATGAAACACAAGATTTGTATGATGCTGGTTGTGCTCATCTGACCGTTAAGGGTCCTCTATACTTCGTTAAAAATAGCTCAAAACAGGCATTTGCAGCAGGAAATTACATATATAAAAACAGAATTTAAAAATCCTTTTTTTTTTTTCACATGTAGAATAAATATTGAACCATCTTTCTGCGTTTCTATGTTAGCGTCACTTTGCGGAATATTATTTTAATTAATATCCCAAAAGGATAAAATAATGGGCAGATTGACAATTATTTTTTCAAAGTTCTAATTTTGCTACCTGCTAGGTTAAAAAGCAGAAAAATAGTTTGATATTTTCTCTCGAAATAAAAAAAATTGAGAGCGCATACGAGTGATATGATATATTGATTTTTCCATCTGCATGATGCTATGTTTGTTTCAATTTCGCATTTGGCGGAATTAAAACAATACGGGGTATGGAGGACTCTTATCATAAATTACGTTTCGTTGATCCGGAAACTGGAGTTCATACTCAGAATATTGAAAGACTTTGGGGTTCATGCAAATGGCGAAATAAAAAACAAAGAGGAACACACAGAGCACATTTGGATTCGTATCTCGCTGAATTCATGCGGAGAGAAACTAGTAGAGATTCATTTGAAACTTTATTAAAATCAATTCCGTTCTTCATGTCTCTAAAAATTGAAATGAAGATTTAAAAATGTTTTGTTTCACATACTGATTTGTTATACTTGCCGTTAAAAGCAATTCGTGCGTTGAAAGGTTGCAATTCTAAATTTAAAAAAAAATATTTTTTTATTACTATTTTTTTAATAAATTAAATCATTATACTTACTGATATACTTTCGTTTAAATAGTAATTCGTTGATTTGAATGTTATGTGTATAATAGGTTGGTAAGGTGCGTCGCATAAATATAGAGGCAGTCTACTTTGCGCCGTGAACGCAATGTGAATATAGGTAGGAAGCTGAAGTGTTACCTAATTAGACATAACCCTACAACAAACGTTTCGATCCGTCGAGATGACCGGATTGTGTAAAAAGAACACCATAAAGTGAAATAGTGTAATTTTAAGTGTCTCATAAATATAAAGACAACTATGTAAAGTAGCCACATGCAAATGAGATGTACAAATTAGCAGGTGCCGCCCCGGTGGCGCAGTGGTCTAAGGCGCTGGCCTCTGATCATTCGTCCGTAAGGGGTCCGGGTTCGAATCCCGGTCAGGCATGGATGTTGTGTTTGTGTTACGGTGCTGGCTCTCTCTCCCTTCCCTGGAGCCAGTGACCCTAAATTAGGGACGGGCGACTGCTTATAGCCCATTGAGTTGCTCACGGTGGTCGTTAAACCTCCAATAAAAAAAAAAAAAAAAAAAAAAAAATAGCATGTTGTACGCACGCGCATCGGCCGTAATTCGGTCCAGCCTACAAAAGACAGCGGACCTGCCGTCAGACATTCATTTGCCGAAATGCCACGCAACAGTCAACTTTCTGGTGAGGAGGTGAAGAAGATTTGGAGACTGAGAGCAAATGGATTGCCTGTAGCGAAAATTTAAAAAGCCAATGGGGAAGAGTAGGGCAGTCATTTATAAGACTTTATCGAAACGCGGTGCGTTAACTGCCAGAACACGGCCTGGAAGGCCTAGAATAACAACCAAACGAGATGATCGTGCCACCATGCGTTTAGTTTCATCCCAAAGGTTATCACTACGTCACGTTTCTCGGACTGTTGGTGTCACCGTCTCAAAGGACAGAGTTCATCGACGAATCAAGGAAAGTCGCAAGATTTTGCTCCGTAAAATGCGCCGTCTGCTACACTTCACGTGGCGCCACAAGGGAGCTACATTGTTATGGGCAAGCAGCCACATGCACTGGACGGACCAGTGAGTGTATCACCAATATTTTCTCCGATGAGAAAAAGTCCAACCTGGATGGCCCTGACGGTTGGAACTGCTAATGGCAAAATTTACGACGCGAGCCACGCACCTTCTTCAGCAGACAGAAAGGAGGGGGATCTGTGATTGTCTGGGGAGCTTTTGCGTTCAATTGGACAACGGACATCGCTTTTCTACAAGGCAAGCAAAACTCCGAAACGTATGAGGACATACTCAGCAGCCACCTTCTACGGTTTGCAGAAACTATAGCGTGTGTTGATTATCTGTTCCAGGAAGACAATGCCTCTATCCATCGGTCTGCATCAACGAAAAGCTGGTTTAACACTCATCATGTGACTGTAATGGATTGGCCAGCACTCAGTCCAGATCTGAACCCCTATCGAGAACCTCTGGGGTATCCTAGCTCGTGATGTGTATGCGAATGGACGGCAGTTCTCACGGTTGGTGGCATTGAAAGAGCAGATTGAACGAAGCTGGTACGCACTCCGTCCAGAACACTTACATCACTTGGTGGACAGCATGCCCAATCGGGTTTTCAGTGTTATTCGGAACAACGGCTCCACTATTCATACCGGAGGTGCTCATAACTAGTAAGTCTTTATATTTTTGAGACAGCGTATTTCTGTTTTCTTGGCGTTGGAATTGTTATGTTTCCGTCAAACTATTGTGCAGCTTCGTATCCTATGCTATTTTTGCAATAAATATGAGGTGTACATTTCAGCTCGTTGTTGTTTCATTTTTATTCGAGAATATGTTCTGTCTCTATATTTATGCGACGCACTATACACAGTGCGTCAAAGAAATTTTAAGACTGGCGCTAGATTTAAGCCTACGGTGTCGCCACCAATGCAATCGCGAATGCGTTATAAACCATGACCATCTGCTTGCTGTCTGCCAAAAGTACTGCGCAGTTGTTGAAATAACTCAAACGAAATGGGCTTTCATTGGAGAAGTAAACATTTTTTCATGTTGAATTATTAAGATGGAACAAAGGGCTGTTATTAAATTTAACGCAAAACTTAGTAAAAGTGCCTCGGAAACGTACCAAATGATGAAACAAGTTTACGGTGAGTTTTGTTTAAGTAGATCAAATGTTTTCCTGTGGTACAGACGTTTTTTGAACGGAAGAGAGATGCTAGAAGATGATAAGCATACCGGAAGACCAAGTTCATCTAGGACACCTGAGATTATTGAAAAAGTGCGTGATTTCGTGGCAAACAATCGATGTGCGTCACTAAGAATGATGGAAGAGTCTTTAAACATCAACAAAGAAACCATTCGAACCATCCTGCATGAAGATTTGGGCAAAACAAGTCTGTGCTAAATTTGTTCCACACACGTTAACCAATGAACAAAAATCAAGGAGAAGTGCACATTGCAGAGACATCATTTCAGCCGCTGAAAATGATCCAAACTTCTTAAAATCGATTTTACTGGTGATGAAACATGGTGTTTTCAATATGATCCTTAAACAAAGCGACAAATTGCGTAATGGAAGTCAAAAAACTCACCACAAGCCAAAAAAGCAAGAAAAGTTCCATCGAAAATCAAAACAATGCTCATTACATTCTTCGATATTAAGGGTATTATCCACAAAGATTTTGTTCCAAGTGGACAAACAATTACTGGTGAGTTTTATTTAAATGTTGTGAGGCGTTTGATGGGCAGAATTCGTCGCATTCGTCCAGAATATTGGGATGAAAACAGTTGGTGTTTGTTGCACGATAATGCACTTAGTCACACCTCACTTCTTGTTAGTAGATTTTTGGCGAAAAATAACGTCTGCGTGTTGAATCATCCACCGTATTCGCCTGATTTAGCATCCTGCGACTTTTCTTTGCTCCCAAAACTTAAGAAACTTAAAAGGGTGTTATTTTGATGATATTTCGACCATACAAACACCTTCGACGTGTGCTTTGGAGGCAATTCCGCAAAGTGAACTGGAACAGGCATTCGAATCATTATTAAATCGCCATAACAAGTGTATTGAAGCCGGAGGGACTTATTTTGAATAACAAACCAAAACAAATTATAATTTCTTGTTTCTATTTCATTTTACAGACCCAGTCTTAAAAATTATTTGGCACACTGTTTATAATGGGAATTGTAACGTCTTAAGTCGGTATAATGGGAAAGTATAGAGCATTCTCTTCACTGACGAGAAAGTCTTCAGTGTTGAAGAAACAACAAATCATCAGATGCCGGAATATGAACCTCTTAAATGTCTACCATATGAAATAATGACGCATTGTCTACGCCCTCAGTCAGTGATGGTTTGGTGTGGGTGTGTGTACAAGTGGCAAAACGCCTTTCATTTTCATTGAACATTGCGTGAAAAATAATCAAGAAGTGTATGAAAATCAAGTTTTGGAGAATGCAGTCCTTCCTTGGTTTCAGAATCAATTCGGAAATAATGATTGGATATCCCAGAAATATTCGGCACCAGCACACAAGACTAAGAAAACTCAGTAGAGGTGCATCGGACATTTTCCACAAGTCATAGCATCTGCAGAGTTGCCTTCATGCTCACCGGATTTAAATCCAATTGATTACCCATTATGGCTCATGTTGGAGGCCAGGGCTTATGTGAAGCCGAACAGAAATCTTGAATCTCTCAAGAGAGCTCTTACTAGGGAATGGGACAAAATCACTTCTGAAGAAGTGGCGCAAGTATTCGCCAATTTCATTAAGAGGCAAAAGCTCTGTATCAAAACCGAAGGTGGCCATTTTGAAAATATGTAAATGTGTTTTGTTGCCAAGATCATGCGCTTGCAGAACGCACAACATGGATCATGAATGGAATAAGGGATTACACCATATAATACAAATTTTGAGGATGACAATCCGTTTTTTGGTGTAAATATGACAAGGACGGTAAGTCAGATAACATACGGTAACTTGAAAATTCCGTCGTGCTGGAGTGGGAATCGAACCCGCGTCTCCCAGATAGCACCCGGGTGTTCTAACAACTACACCATACAGAACGACAAAGTCTCAAGTTTCCGATTAAATTGAACATATCCATCGCAGGATTCGCTAGTCGAAGCAACCGGCATTCATGTTTAGCGAGTCTGGAGATTAAGAATTCTATCCCGTGGTTGCCCGGAGAAGCAGATAAATCATGAATTGAATACGGGATTACACCATATAATATTGAGGATATAAATCTGAGGAATGAACATAATTTTGAGGATGACAATCCATTTTTGGTGTACATATGACAACGATGGTAAGTCAGATAACATCCGGAAACTTGAAATTTTCGTCGTACTGGAGCGGGAATCGAACCCGCGTCTCCTAGATAGCGACTGGGTATGTTATCCACTACACCATCCACCAAGTCTCAAGGTTCTATGTTCTCAATAATAAAAATCAGATTTCATGTTCAAATGTGTGTCCAGACTATTCATTGTCACCCTTACGTCCCAAGAGCTCGTTTGTTAAAAACAATCAGAGAAAGAGGAACCTAGAGATAATTTTGTGCATGATGACTGTGTCCCGAGCGCCCCAACGTAAAGGCACATCCACTTGCAAAACATAAACCTAGGAGCATTCTGGATATATAGTCGTCATTTGTGCACGATTTCTGTATATCCCAAATGCTTCTTTGAACAGGAGTCAGAGAAAGAAGAATCTCAGAGGGATTTGGTGCATGACGGCTGATTGTGTTCCAAATATTCCTTCGCAAGATGCTCAGACACTTGTAGAACATGAGCCTAGGAGCGATTTTTGGCATGGCGGCTGTAAGTCCCAAGTTCTTCCTTGAAGGAGAGTCACAGAAAGAAGAACCTAGAGGTGATTTTGTGCATTACGGCTGTAAGTCCCAAGTTCTTCCTTGAACGAGAGTCAGAGAAAGAGGAACCTAGAGGTCATTTTGTGCATGACGGCTGTATGTCCTGTGACGTATATTCTAAATTAACTTTCCTTTTTAGTTTCTTTCACTATGTAAATCTTGAGTTAATTCTGTTATACTTCACTCTTAACGTGATATCTTTTCTCTCAAACGAATACTGTTGGCAACACAATTGAGGTTGAATGAACGTGACGTATGCCTGTTTTGATAAGAACGAGAGATAAAAGCGACGAATGAACTGTTGTAAGAGGGCGATTATTGAGAGCGTTGAAAGAGTGCGTTGTAAAGCGAGCGTTGTGTTAAGAGCTGTGAAGCTGTGTGGTGTGTTTAAATATTGATATCGTTCTGTTATGGACGTGCTACAATCTTGAATAAAGCATCTTTTCCGTAAGTTTGACTTCTGTTGTTTACATGTTTCGTCTGGCCGTTAAGGCTTCTTTCATTTAGGAACTATTTCTTAGTATGTTGATGTTTTAAATTAACGTAGAAGTACGAAAACACTTCTACGTCATAGTCCCAAATTCTTCCTTGAGCGAGAGTCAGAGAAAGGGGAACCTAGAGGGGATTTTGTGCATGACGGCTGTATGTCCCAAGTTCTTCCTTGAACGAGAGGTTCGAGAAAGAGGAACCTAGAGGGGATTTTGTGCATGACGACTGTAAGTCCCAAGTTCTTCCTTGAACGAGAGTCACAGAAAGAGGAACCTAGAGGGTATTTTGTGCATGACGGCTGTATGTCCTAAGTTCTTCCTTGAACGAGAGTCACAAAAAGAGGAACCCACAGGTGATTGTGTGCATGACGGCTGTAAGTCCCAAGTTCTTCCTTGAACAAGAGTCACAGAAAGAAGAACCTAGAGGTGATTTTGTGCAGGACGGTTGTATGCCCCAAGTTCTTTCTTGAACGAGAGTCAGAGAAAGAGGAACCTAGAGGGGATTTTGTGCATGACGGCTATATGTCCCAAGTTCTTTCTTGAAGAGAGAGAGGAACCCAGAGAGAATTTTGTGCATCACGGCTGTGTGTTTTAAGTGCTGCTTTGCAGATGACTCAGATGCTTGTAAAAATGAATCAGGGTGTGATTCACTGTATGACGGTTGTGTGTGCCTCAAGTGTTCTTTGTACAACGCACACACACTTGTAAAAAATGAACCAAGCGATCATGTTGGTGATTTTGTACGTGACGACGTCGTCATGCACAAAATCATCAATCGTGTCTCAGGTCCATTGTGAATGAGAGCCCTAGGAATGGTTTAGAATAGGTGAAAGAAGAATGAAAGTATTGAACGACAAAGATAGAGAAAGTCAGAAAATAAAAAAAGAAGGGAAAGAAAAGAAATGAAAAATATAGCAAATAGATGAAAGACAGAGAGACAAGAAGAGAAATTGAAGGAATGCACAAAGAGTGAAGAAGAGAGAAGAAAAGGTAAAAAAGAGTATACGAAAACAAAGAACTAGAAAGGAAATATCTAGCAAAATTAATTAGATGTAAAGAGAGCATGAATTAAAGAAAGGAAAATAGGAGAAATAAAAGAACAGGTAAAGAGAAATATTTCGAGAGAGAGGTAGCTTTAGAGAGAAAAAGAAAGAAAAAAAGTAAGAGAGGGAGAGAAAGTGAAAGACAAAAAGAAATATAAAATTTTTTTGTAATAAATACGTTTAAAATAAGTTCACACATTATTTATACGCCCAAAATCGTCAAATTTTAAACGTGCGTAGCGATATTTTATTTGAAAACTGTGCATCAAAAAGTAAAAATAAGAACTTTCTCGAAGTTAAATTAAACTTGAGCTGAAACTCTACGTTAAAATTCATCCCCCACTCATCAGAAAGAAGGAAAGTAGAGAGAGAGAGAGAGAGAGAGAAAGCAGATATCTTGACGTTCTGAGGAAATGTCTACTGCAGATTAACACCATTATGGCAGTTGTTCCAACTAGGAAATCTTCGGAAACAGGTCGCCCGTAAACCGGAGATTACCTGGGAAAATAAACCAAAGTACCTGAGGATTATGGAGTGCTCTGTGGAGTTGAAGATAAGAGGTCCTCTCAACTCCAGTACGCTGCTGTGAAAAAGATACGAGGTCTTGCCTCCGTCGAAAGAGAAAAATCTCAAACTCAGTTAATGGCCAAGAGAGGAATGGCACCCAGGGAAAAGAACTGGCGAATGCGCAGTCAATAATCTCTCTCGGCCAACAGCTAAATTTATTCCGATATTTTAAGTGCATCACGAACGTAAAGCTGGGATAACATCGTCATCTTCTGCAAAAATGGAGAATTATGAAAAGTTATATGACTTTTTACAATTTCCGAAAGATATATGGCGCGACTTTAGAGGGTCGTAAAAGGATAAAGCGGGAGAAATTTGTGTTAAAAGTAAATTCCGTTGAAATGCTGGGTTTACTAGAAGCGAGAAATCGCAAAGTACCGGAGGATAAACTATTAGCCGCATGTGGTTATATCCAGGTTTATGACGCTACTTCGGTGTCCTAAACCGAAGCTGTCGTAAACTGAAACATTATTACCCATAAGAAATAAACGGAAGTGATTCTCATTATTTCTGTTACACTATCACAACTTTCTTTCTGAAGTGTTAAGAAAATGCAGTGAGCAATTTTTTAATCAAAAGTTGCAAAATCTTAACTGCGATTCTCATTTTCCTAAATGAAGGCCATTCAGAAATTCTTCAATTTTGTATTTCGACCTGCATCTTGACGAAGTCAGATACACTTTAAAAATTTTCATGAATTTTGGGAGCCATTTTTTGTCATTCCTTTTGTATTTCGACTTACATCTTGACGAAGTCAGATACACTTAAAAAACATTTCCTGAATTTCGGGAGCCATTTTCCGTCATTCCTTTCGTATTTCGGCTTGCATCTTGACGAAGTCAGTTGCACTTATAAAACATTTCCTGAATTTCGGGAGCCTTTTTCCTTCATTCCTTTCATATTTTGACTTGCATCTTGACGAAGTCAGATACACTGTAACGTATATTCTAAATTAACATTCCTTTTTTAGTTTCTTTCCCTATGTAAATCTTAAGTTATTCTCAGTTATTCTTCACTCTTAACGTAATATCTTTTCTCTCAAACGAATACGTTTGGCAACACAATTGAGGTTGAATGCACGTGACGTATGCCTGAAATGATAAGAACGAGAGATAAAAACGACGACTAATCTGTTGCTGAATGAGCCTTGGATTGTAAACTGATTATTGAAAAGAGCATTGTGTGGTGTGTGGAGAGTTTAGTGCAATATGCGATGCTACGATGTGTTTGCTACATCCTGAATAAAGAATCTTTTCCGTAAGTTTGACTTCTGTTGTTTACATGTTTCATCTGGCCGTTAGGGCTTAATTTTAGGAACTATTTCTTCGTTATAGTGACGTTTTAAATTAACGTAGAAATACGAAAAGACTTCTACGTTATAACACTTAAACAAAGTCCTGAATTTCGGGAGCCATTTTCCGTCATTCCTTTCGTATTTCGGCTTGCATCTTGACGAAGTCAGTTGTGTTTGCTACATCCTGAATCTTAAGTTATTCTCATAAAACATTTCCTGAATTTCGGGAGCCATTTTCCGTCATTCCTTTCGTATTTCGGCTTGCATCTTGACGAAGTCAGTTGTGTTTGCTACATCCTGAATCTTAAGTTATTCTCATAAAACATTTCCTGAATTTCGGGAGCCATTTTCCGTCATTCCTTTCGTATTTCGGCTTGCATCTTGACGAAGTCAGTTGTGTTTGCTACATCCTGAATCTTAAGTTATTCTCATAAAACATTTCCTGAATTTCGGGAGCCATTTTCCGTCATTCCTTTCGTATTTCGGCTTGCATCTTGACGAAGTCAGTTGTGTTTGCTACATCCTGAATCTTAAGTTATTCTCATAAAACATTTCCTGAATTTCGGGAGCCATTTTCCGTCATTCCTTTCGTATTTCGGCTTGCATCTTGACGAAGTCAGTTGTGTTTGCTACATCCTGAATCTTAAGTTATTCTCATAAAACATTTCCTGAATTTCGGGAGCCATTTTCCGTCATTCCTTTCGTATTTCGGCTTGCATCTTGACGAAGTCAGTTGTGTTTGCTACATCCTGAATCTTAAGTTATTCTCATAAAACATTTCCTGAATTTCGGGAGCCATTTTCCGTCATTCCTTTCGTATTTCGGCTTGCATCTTGACGAAGTCAGTTGTGTTTGCTACATCCTGAATCTTAAGTTATTCTCATAAAACATTTCCTGAATTTCGGGAGCCATTTTCCGTCATTCCTTTCGTATTTCGGCTTGCATCTTGACGAAGTCAGTTGTGTTTGCTACATCCTGAATCTTAAGTTATTCTCATAAAACATTTCCTGAATTTCGGGAGCCATTTTCCGTCATTCCTTTCGTATTTCGGCTTGCATCTTGACGAAGTCAGTTGTGTTTGCTACATCCTGAATCTTAAGTTATTCTCATAAAACATTTCCTGAATTTCGGGAGCCATTTTCCGTCATTCCTTTCGTATTTCGGCTTGCATCTTGACGAAGTCAGTTGTGTTTGCTACATCCTGAATCTTAAGTTATTCTCATAAAACATTTCCTGAATTTCGGGAGCCATTTTCCGTCATTCCTTTCGTATTTCGCCTTGCATCTTGACGAAGTCAGTTGTGTTTGCTACATCCTGAATCTTAAGTTATTCTCATAAAACATTTCCTGAATTTCGGGAGCCTTTTTCCTTCATTCCTTTCATATTTCGACTTACATCTTGAAGAAGTCAGATACACTTAAAACCATTTCCTGAATTTCGGGAGCTATTTTCCGTCATTCGTTTCGTATTTCGATTTGCATCTTGACGAAGTCAGATACACTCAAAAACCATTTCCTGAATTTCGAAAGCCATTTTCCGTCATTCCTTTCGTATTTCGGCTTGCATCTTGACGAAGTCAGTTACACTTATAAAACATTTCCTCAATTTCGAGAGCCTTTTTCCTTCATTCCTTTCATATTTCGACTTTCATCTTGACGAAGTCAGATACACTTAAAACCATTTCCCGAATTTCGGGAGCTATTTTCCGTCATTCCTTTCGTATTTCGACTTGCATCTTGACGAAGTCAGATACACCTAAAAAACATTCCTGAATTTTGTGAGCCACTTTTCGTCATTCCTTTCGTATTTCGACCTGCATCTTGACAACGACATATACACTTGAAAATATTTCCTCAAATTCAGGAGCCATTTTTCGGCATTCGTTTCGTAAATTAAAGAAGCATATTTCTTATACAACCTTTTCCCCGAAATGTGGGAAGAAAACCTGAATTTCAGGGATTTTTCGTACGAAGGCAAAATTCTGAATTTTCAGAAACCTTTCCAAAGTTTCTTTCTCAGATTGATAGTAAACTGTCTTTTCTAAAAAGTGTTAACATAAAATTTCTAATTTTTGGAGTCTTTTCCGCAATTTTATTTATATGTTAACGGGAAAATTCTATGCTTACCTTTTCCGTATCCATATGACGAAAACCTTCCAGTAAAACGAATGATTCGCGGGAATAGTTGAGGTTTGATTAACTAATAAATTGATTGTATGATGCCAATGTAACAGCCTGTATGACCCTTATAACAGGAACTATCGTAGGTAGCAACATTAAATTTCATATTCAGGATTTTTATAAAACAATACAAAGCAGCACGTTACACCTTTTCTTAAAGATAATTGAAAGTTATACATACATGATATTGACAAAAGTCACCAAACACCTAGAAGAGAAACGCAGCAGAGCATTTATTGACATACACTAGTACGGTGTCGATCCACCTTTGGCCTTAATGCATACACTGACCCTTCGAGACATGCTTTCGACAAGGTTTTGGAACCCAGCAATAGGTATGCGCTTCGATTCAGTACATAATGCGGCCGCTAACTGTTACTTAGTAGTAGGCCTTGGCTCCAAACTTCTTATGCGACGCCCTAATTCGTCCCATAGGTGCTCTATAGGATTAAGATCAGGACTCTGTGCAGGCCAATCCACACACGATACGGAATTACACGCCGTAACAGTCCTTGCTTTATGGCTCGGTGCATTATCCTGCTGGTACCAACAAGGCTCGGTTCCATAGTGTTGCCACAGAGTTGGTAGGGCATAATTGTCCAGGATATCGAGGTAGACGTGCTGGTTAACAAGTTTGTCCGCGATAACCAATGGGCCATTACCATACCACGAAAAATACCCCCAGTCAAAACTTGACCGTAGGAACAGTACAGTGAGCTAAATAGGGTTCCCCCGGCTGCAGCCATACCCACAAATGGCCATCGTGTATCTGGATTCATCAGTCCATAGGACCCGTTTCCATTGATCTACGGTCCACGATAAATGTTCTCTACACCATGCTAAACGACGAATAGCATTCCAAGTTGAGATGAAAGGCTTATTAGCAGCCGCACGACCACGGCAACCCATGGAATGAAGTTCTCTGCGAATGGTAGGTGTACATACCGAGGTTCCAGCATTTTTACTCACCTGTACACTGAGGTCTTGTGCAGTACTCTGTCGATTAGCTGTAACGACTCTCCTGAGGGTCCGACGTCCTCTATCACTGATTTTCTTTGGTCTGCCGGTACGTTTTGCTGCTTCAAGCACGCCATGTGTCTTCCACATATTCAGTACATCCAAAACAGTTCACTTGGGTATGTTTAAACGCCTCTCGATTTCTCTTATGGACAACCCACTAAAATAACACCCAACAACAATCTTTCCTTTCTCAAAATCAGTGCTAACCCCCCGCGACATTTTCACTAAACTTCATAGTGCGATATGACCGCGGTCAGTTGCAGTCTTGTTTTTATACCGTTTGCAGCTGTACCGTGCATCTTAACAACGCAGCGGATTCGTTCATTTGCTTATGAAGAGGTGTCTGGTGACTTTTGGCAATATAGTGTTCATACATACATACATACAGACAGACAAACAGACATATCACTAAACTGTTCTCTGAGATTTAGCAGTTAGCTCCACAAAGAAATACAAACTGCCACATAAATTTTAACATTATTTACTTGCCGTATCCAAGCTTCTCCATTTACAGCGATCTTGACATACAACTCGGGCTTCACTGGCATCCATCACACGACGTACACAAGACCTACTGTAATTCATACTCATAATATTTTTCTCATGTAGACACTCCTGAATCTGATCCTCCCATCACTTTCTTGGCCTTCCTCTGCCTTTCCTTTCTGCCACTTGGGCTAAAAAAAATTTCTTAGTAAGCATCTGATCACTCATTCTTTCAACATGGCCAAACCACCGAAGCATATTGGTCTCCACCCTGCTAACAACATTTTGCTTTACATTACACAACTGCAACACATCTTCATTCTTCACACAATCAGAACGTGTCTTGCCATAAACCCCCTTTAAGTAACCCATTCCTCCAGCAAGCAAACGACTTCTATGTTTCTTCTGTAGTACCCAGGTTTCACTGCCATACGTCAGAGTAGGAACAATTACACTTTCATACACAGCCATGCGGTACTCTCTTGAGAACCTATCATTCCTGTGAAAACCTCCCAAAGCAGTCATGACTTTTAATAAAGAATTCACTCGCCTACTAATTTCACCATCCAATTTGTTCTCTCTGTCAAATATGCTTCCTAAATACACAAACTCACTCACCTGGTCAATCACAGAGCCATTTATACTTATATTACACTCAATGCTAACAGTTCCTCTCGCAAAAACCATAACTTTGGTTTTTCCCTTATTTATATTCAATCTGAATTTCACGCAATCTTCGTACAACTGCAACTCACTTTTGTTCTCTGCCAACAGGACAGTGTCATCAGCATACAGCAATCTGCACACACGGATATTACCAAGACATAAACCAGTATTGTCCATCTTGGCATCACGCATGCACCCATCCATAAATGTATTAAACAGCCATGGTGACATTATACAACTTTGTCTGACTCCTGCGCCAATAGAAAACCATTTTCATAAAACGCCATTCAATCGTACATCAACTCTACTAACAGCATACATGGCTATTTGAAAGTCACTGTAAGTTTAAAGAGATCTCGAGTTCCAAAATATTCTGTTACTTCGAAATAATAAAATAAAAGGTGTATGTGATTTGTAATATGTCTTCCTACCGAAAAAAAATTAATTATTACAAAAGTATTTAGAAAAGAAATAAGCTCCAACAGAAAATAAAAATTTCTAATTCATCCATATTAAAACAAAGAACATTTCGTCATCAAGCAAATACACTGAAGAACAATTGAATTAGAGACAGCTGGCATTATGCAAATGCGGCGCTGTGGGCGGCCCTGTAAACGGAAACGACATGACCTATGCAGCGATCCGATAATATAAGGAGTGATATGACTGGACATCATGATCAGAGTTAAATCCCTGAAATGGCAATGGGCTGGACATACTGCCAGAAGGACAGACCATAGATGGACAGCCGAAATTTTAGATTGGATTCCAAGGGACAGGAAAAGACCCAGAAAAAGACCACATGGGAGATGGGTGGATGAAATTCGTAAGTATGCGGGAGTGACATGGAGGAGACTGGCACAAGACAGACCGTTGTGGAGGAAACTTGGGGAGACCTTCATCCAGCAGTGGATTGATAATGGTTGACAATGATGATGATGATGACTGGAATAAGTAAGAGTCGGACGCAGTATGGGTAATACGAAGGATCTAAGCGCATTTGATCGTGGGCAAATTGTCGGGGCCCGACGAATGGGTCACTCCATCTCGGAAGTCGTGCAGGCACTGGGATTTTCACGAGCCACTGTGTCACGAATGCACCGTGATTACATCCAATCCGGTAAAACCATCCCTGCAAGGGCCAACTGCCGTGGACAGCAGCTTGTGGATGAACGGGGTCATCGTCGGCTAGCTCACATTGTAACAGCGGATAGACGGGCCACAGTGCAAGAAATCACTCGGAAATTTAACTCTAGTGAACAAAAACGTGTAAGCAGCCACACCATCTAGAACCATCTCCTTGCTATGGGGTACAGAAGCCCCCACGAGGGTATCGCTGCTGACCGCACATCACAGGGTGCAAAGATTAGCATGAGTGCGGGAACAACGCCACTGGACCCTAGACATGTGGGAAAATGTTTCCTGAACTAATGAGTCGAGATTCACGTTGGTACATGCGGATGGCAGGATACGAGTACGGCGCAAACCACATGAAGCAATGGATCCTTCTTGCCAGCAGGGTACTCTTCAAGCTGGTGGGGATGGCATTCTCGTCTGGGGACCGCTTACGTGGACTGAAATGGGATCCCTGGTACGTGGGACATCGTCCCTCACAATTCAACGTTACCGGGATATACTGGACTACCATTTGCTCCCGTTTGTGCGTCTTCAACATCCCACTGGGGACCTCATCCTGCAATAACACAATGCACCGTGCCATCGCTCCCGAATTGTATCCGAATGGTTGGATGAACACTCCACCGACGTGACCTCGCTTCCTTGGCCAGCTAGGTCACCTGACCTCAATCCCGTAGAGCACATCTGGGATGCCATCGGGAGAGATGTTCGAGGCTCTGACCCCCCTCCATCAAATCTTCGTGAACTGTGGGAGCTTGTTCAGGGGTCGTGGATCCGTATGGCTTCCCAACGCTTCCGGTGTCTTATCGGGTCCATGCCGAGATGAATCGCCGTCGTCATCAAGGCGAAAGGTGGTGCTACACGTTACTAGACAGGTATCTCTAATTCAATTGCTCTTCGGTGTATATGCTCAACTGAGGAATTCTTGCAGAAAGAGCTTGATTTTCTTAAACGAATTGCAGTACACAGAGTATATAGGCCTTCCGTTATAGACAAAGTTGTTCAAAAATTTATGATACCGAAGCCTGTCTGTTCGCTCACGCCAGTAGACATCCCAATACGAAAGAATTCGGGGGTTATCCCCTTTGCTCCTCAGATTTGCTTCGGAATTTCAAAAATTCTCAAAGGTCTTAATTTCAAAGTTACTTTTAAACCCATGAACAAGAATAATTTTTACGGATCAAAAGACTTTGTCGAACACGTAAATTCCTCTGGAATTTATCAGATACCTTGTGAATGTGGACTTTTATATATAGGACAGATTCCCAGGGCTTTGAGTATCATTGTGAAGAAACAGAAGACCTACGTACGAAACTGTGAACTGAAGAAATCGTCTGTAACCCAACATTGTCACGGAAATAATCCTGAGTTTTTGTTTGGAAACGCTACGCTTATTGATAAACTTGATTCGATTATCAAGCTTAATACACACTATATTGACAAAAGTCACCCGACACATAGAAGAGAAACACAACATAGCATTTATTGACATACATTAGTGCGATGTTGGTCGACCTTTGGCCTTAATGCATGCACTGACCCTTCGAGACATGCTTTCGGCTAGGTTTTGGAACCCAGCGATAGGTATGCGCTCCCATTCAGTACATAATGCTACCGCTAACTGATGCTTAGTAGTAGGCCTTGGTTCCAAACTTCTTATGCGACGATCTAATTCATCTCACAGGTGCTCTATGGGGAAAAGATCAAGGCTATGTGCTGCCCAATCCACCCACGATACGGAATTATCGTGAAACTATGCCGTAACAGTCCTGGCTTTATGGCTCGGGGCATTATCCTGGTGGTACCAACAAGGTTCGATTCCATAATATTGCCACAGAGTTGGTAGGGCATAATTGTCCAGAATATCGAGGTAGACTTGCTGGTTGAAAGATTTGTCCACGATAACCAGTGGGCCGGGACCGTACCACGAAATTTTTGTTTCTCTTCTGGTGAACTGTCTGTTGGATTTTTGTTGAACTTTTTCAATTTCCTTCTATTTTTATTGAAGGACTTTGTTCCGCCGCCATTTCGGAAGTTCCGGTGTCGGTATTTTTGGTTCTGGCCTATACCCGTAATGTTAACATCACCCGTGTGAGGTATCAGTGTGTTCTTTATTCATGGATTACTCAAGGAAGAAGACTTTAAGTACGTTTTGCATTTCTTTTGCTTGACTTGAACATATTCTTTGACCTTTTTTTTTAGTGTCTTTATTTTTTGGAAGGGCGGATTTTTGTCGTTTGAACTTAGAACACTTAGTAAATCTACCACCTAGCCGTATCTGCCACTAATAAAAACAAACGCCGTGCAGAAAACATTTCCGTAAGATGTATACATCTTACGGAAATGTTTTCTTCAGTTGCAGTGGTAAATGAACGTTAAATGTTATACGAGTGTTAACTCGTTTTTCTTTGGAACGAAAATCACAATAATAAACAAAAACAAGTTAGAAAAATCATGCAATGCATTGATGATGATACGCTTTCCAACATACCAGAAATCATTTCTCAAGTTATGAGGATAATGACTGTGGAATAAATCTCGTTCCTGTGCCCTGACCTTTAACCCCATTTCGGTGATATTAAGCAGAATTGGTTCAGAATATCTCCGGAACAACATACTAAAGTTTTGTCGCAATAGAAGCATTTTTGGTCAAGTTATGAGGATAATGGCTGTGAAATTAATCTCGCTCCTGTGCCCTGACCTTTGACCCCATTTCGATTATATTAAACAAAACCGATTCAGTACATCTCCGGAACAACATGATGAAGTTGTATCGCAATCGGAACATTTTTACGTAAATTATGACGCATAAGGGCGAGGGAATGGATCCCGCTCCTATGTCCTGACCTTTGACCCCATTTCGTCCATTTTCAATAGGATGATCTCCCAGTTCGTCACCTACCACATACTAAAATTTTATCGAAATCTAACCATTTTTACGCGAGTTATCGTGCGGACGGACAGAGAGACAGACAGACGGACGGACAAAGCTGGAGCATGAACTTCACAGCAACACACTAACCGACTAATGGCGTTCACGACTTCACGTACAGTTCAGAGGAGGGAAGCTGAGACCCTTTTGGTCACATGACTATATCGTTTCAGGGCCTCTTCTTTTCCATTGGGCTATGCAATATTTTATGTGGGTATCATGATGTTCTGCGCGTTGGAAGAACACCTGCGCAATGAAGCAACGCGCATGTTTCTCACGAGAACTAAGCTACACTTAGCACCACAGACTGAGCTTTTTTGAAGTTCCTATGTTATGCGAGTCTAAAGGTTATATTCATTTGATTCGTCGTCAAGAGAGGTAAGTCCTTGCAATAGATTTCTTCATTAGTTTTAGTAACAATATTATTAGTTTAAATCTTGCATTTTCGTTGTGAATCAGAATAGCATTCTTCTCCATTCATTAGTCGATTTAATAAATAGGAAAGAAAGGTTTATTAACATCGGTTATATTGTGCAATTACCTGCACGACACAAGTACTTTAAAATGTCACTAAAACGCCTAAATTTCCCCCATTTCCGGAAATTCAAATAAGGAATTCACTAATGTACATATTGGTACTTAAATATGGAATTCATTTACCGCTTTCAGGTTGTACGGCGTTAAGAAATGCGTACTTGAATCAGCTTATTAAAGGCACGAAGAAAAGCAAAATTATCGCTAATTGAAATATAGAATGTAAAACTTAGTATGCCCACTTTCAGACTTGAGTTACTTTCATTTTTAACGCGTAGAACAGGCGAAATCAGAACGCTTTCAAGTAGTTCCCGATTTCGAGTGTTACTGCGCAGCTTTGTTTACATACAACCTGATCACACTCAACGTGAACGAAAGTAGTTCAAAGTACTTCACTAGAAATTTCATGCGAATGTTTTTTTTTTTTTTTTTTTTGTAATTTAGTTTTAATATACTTAATGACTATTTTTATTTGTTAATATATTTTATGATGGAAGTATTTCGAGTAATAGTGCTATTTTTTTTATCCACAGCTAGCGTGTTTTTTATGCTGAGCTATTTCCGACTTTTGTTCGGCAAGTCAAAGCGGCTAAGTTGTCGTCTCATTTTTTGATAGTATTATTCTGATTTTGTAAATTATGCTGATGTGGAAATGGTCGCGATAGCTGCCACTAATTCCACACCGCTCAAGCAAAATCTAAAAGTGAATAAGTTGGTTTTTGCTATTTACAGCGTCATTTTATATACCAAAAAAAAAAAAATTTCCATAACATTTATCGTGAACTACTTTCTCTCATTTTGGGTGTGATTAGGTTTCATGTAAACACAGCGGAACGATACACTCAAAATCGCGAACATCTTGAAAGCGCGTATATCGTATGAAATCCGTTTATTTTCGTGGTGTAGTCACCACAAATATTCACCAAGCTTTCGCACTCCACTGGGAGGCTTTTTCAAGGCAATGGTAGACACCAAATGCAGATAATTGGAACATGTAAAGAACGAAGATGATTTTTTACACTTTCCAACCGTAGGTTGAAGAAGCGTATATGCTCCTGGTAAGGGACCACCTGGGGACGAACCCTATTGAAAATGGGACAAATGGGGTCAAAGATCACGACGTAGGAGCGGAATCATTCCATTGCCCTTATGCGTCATAACTTGCGTAAAAATGATCCGAGTTCGATGAAATTTTAATATGTGATAAGGGACCACATGGGGACGAACCCTATTGAAAATGGGACAAATGGTATCAAAGGTCACGACGTAGGATCGGGATCATTCCATTGCCCTTATGCGTCATAACTTGCGTAAATATGGTTCGATTTGAATGAAATTTTACTATGTGGTAGGAGACTGCCTGTGGACGAACCCTATTCAAAATGGGTGAAGTGGGGTCAAAGGTCAGGACATAAGATCGGGATGCATTGCATTGCCCTTACGCGTCATAACGTGCGTAAAAATGGTTCGATTTCGATGAAATTTCAGTATGTAGTAGGGCCCCACCTGGGGACGAACCCTGTTGAAAATGGACGAAATGTGGTCAAAGGTAAGGACATAGGATTGCGATCCATTCCATCGCCCTTATCCCATATTATTAAGGTAGATGTCAAGTAATTTTGCTTCCTGTACTTCCAATGGAAAAACTTCCGTCCTCTTGCACCCACCGAATCCATACTCGCCTCACTGTGGCTGGATGTCGTCCCACACGGGCGCCGATGTCTCGGTACGATAAACCGCTGTCGCGGTAAGCCACTATTCGTCCTCTGTCGAACTCCGAAACGTGCTGGAATGACCCGTATTCTGCGACGAGGCATCAGGAAGCTTCCTACAAACAGGTCCGGCAGCACAACACACTTCCACTACTTACACCCCGCCTTCTGTGCACCCTTCTTATAGCGCTTCTCGGTGACGTGCCGGGCGCATATGATTTGCATATTCCCTGCAATGCTAATCCTTTGCATGTCCTCTTGCGGGCGACGCATGCTGCGAATTTTAGGCAAATCGGATGCTTCCTTCTTGGTGTTGCATTTTGGGTGGCCAGCAGTGTAAATTAAGCAAGTGTTGAGCTAGCAGACGGAGTCTTTCCATTTCTTCGTTTTTCAATTCAAACGATTTTTTTTAATTAATGTTAGTGAGTCGACTTTCGTGAAACGGTTCAAGTAAAAGGCCATCTAGTTTTAATTGAAATTCCTCAGTGACTCGGAATTTCGGGAATCGCAAGGCTCCAAAACCTGACCATGGACGATGTCCAATCGCATTCCAAATATCAGGGTGATCGGATGTGTGATGTCGTAGCTATGCCCGAACAACTAATTGTCCCTAGTCTCGAGAGCGGATTTTTTCAATTATTATTAAAATTAGTTAGTTTTTTAATGGTCATTGTTTTTATACGACACGACCAATCACTATGATACCAACCCCATGTCACTCACCATGTCCTTCTCTTTCTTTGTGGCAAGTGTCGCCGTTATCGGCTGAAGATCTTTGGAGGAGATGGGTAACAAACGACTCCTTCTCAAAACCCAGAAAAAACCTTGTGACGTACCTGCCAGCAGGACGCACACGACATAAAGGCAGATAGTAGTCAGAACAAACGTCTGCGTAGCTCAGTTGGTAGAGCGACTTGTTCCGGAATAAGCGGACTCGGGTTCGAATCCCGGCGTAGACCAAAAATGACGGAGATATTTACTTTGTTATACACTAAAAATGCAAGTTTTTGGACGATTATTCCTCAACGACATGGAATTTCTGGAATCGGAAGGCGTCAAAACCTGACCATGGACGATGTCCAATCGTATGCAAAAAAATCACGGTGATCGAATGTGTTGTCTCGTGCCTATGCCCGAACAACTAATTGTCTCGAGTCAAGTAAAGATAGCTCCGCTCAATGAGAACATGACTTTACATAAAATACAAACGTAGCCGGTTCACACAGTAACACACTAAACAAATGACCTCCTTCATCCTAACGACTCATCTTGTAACTCCGAAATGGTTGCAATTAAATTTCTATAAATGACAATTTCTTAATGAATATATCTTTAGGTTTATTATTGCTAAACAACGCACTTGTTCTGTGCATGATTTACTAAATGGGGATATTTAAAAGTGGCCCTTCAGGTAATAAGAATGCATTGAAACTGGATAGCACGCAACCACTGCTGCCTAATGTCACGTGGTCTGAGACTCTTATGTTGGAACCACGGAGAGCTCAGCGGCAGCTACTACCAGTGAACATTCCACAGTATTTGTCATTTTCTTGTAGGACTTCCGTCCAGAGTGAGTAGAGTTTAGGTCCCAGCCACCTACAGCGAGATCGCCTTTTGGGCAGGACACAGAAACGGAAGGAATGAGAGCAAGACTTTGACAGAACAGTTTGGAGTGAGATTAGAGTACAGTAGATGGCGCCACCGTACAAGTACGATGTTGCACATAGAGGGGTGAGAGAATTTCAGGGGGGGCATTGGAAAGGATACCCATTTAACCAGTGAGTCCAGTCTGGGGGCCGTCACTTAACGTGCTCGTCCGATGCACGGCGGATATTCAGCGATTGTTAGCAAATCGCACCATCTCTGAAAGATCAGCCCAGGTTCGAACCTGAGGACCTTGCGTCGGTAGTCTGACTCGCTAACCACTAAACCATCCGCCCCAGTGCGTGCTGTATCACTATATATATATGGTCGAAGGCTTGTTTTTTCTGTTGTTGTTTTTTTATCAGAAGTTTAACGACCACCGTGAGCGACTCAATGGGCAATAAGCAGTCGCCCGTCCCTAATTTAGGACAAACATAACATCCATGCCTCACCGGGATTCGAACCCGGACCCATCACGAACGAATTATCGGAAGCCATCGCTTACACCACTGCGGCTCCCCTGATGGGTGTTTCAGGGGATGGAAAACAATGGGATTGAATCGTTGCAGCTGCCTCCGAGGTCTCCTGACCTTAATCCTATTGAGGACGTTTGGGACCTTGTGCAGCGACGTCTGGGTGACTACGTTCCCTCCCGCAGTAAACTGGCAAACCTCCGTAACGTGTTACCTGCAATATGGGACAAGCTGCGCGAGACACTCTTTAAAAATGTCATTGCAAGTATGACTCATAGTTTTCAAGACATGCTTCGACACAGAGGTGGTGTTACCGGGTATTGAAATCCATAGGTATGGACATTCTCCGAATTTGCCATTTTGTCTACGTTGAAGTGATACTTTGTTGTGCGCAGAAATTGCACAATAAATTGCTTTTGTGAACGCACTCTTTATTGTTTGTGTTACGTAGCCTCACTCGCGTTATTTCAGTGCGTGTTTCTTGAGTCAGTTACAAACACCGATGTGTCATTGCAATATGATCACCTACCTAATAAGCTGAAGGACAGCCGTCAGCTCACAAAACAGCACACGAGGCAGCGATTCGATTCGATGAGGTGGCGATAGGTACCCTGGGGTATCTGGTACCATAATGTCAACAGCAGGTCCTCCAGTTCCCGTATATTTCGGGGTGGTGGTGATTTAGCGTGAACCCGCTTTTCCAAGTCGAGCCACGAATGTTCGATTAGGTTCATGTCAGGTGAATTTAGAGATTAACGGAAAGTGACCAGCGTGTTCTTCGAACCTCTCTTTGATGATTCTGGCAGTGTGTCATGGCGTATTATCCTCTTGGTAATATGGCCATCACCAGCAGGGTACACAGTTGCCATGAATGGGTGGACTTGGTCCGCGATGATATTCAGACACCTGACAGCTGTCAGGGATTGTGTTATTGGGATAATGGGGCTTAAAGGGGCCCAAGAAAACATCTCCCACAGTGCAACACCGCCACCGCAGGCCTGTTTTCGGCCAACAGTGAATCCAGATGCCATAGCCTCCATTTGTACTAGGCGTATTCACTCTCGACCGTCTACGAGACGCACCAGGAATCTTTATTCGTCAGACCAGGCCATTTTCTTCCACTCACCCATGGTTCAGTCTCAATTGCCTTGGACCCATTAAGAAATGTGCTGTTGGGATAATGTGACTTAAGGTTTTCCAAGAAAAGATTGCCCACAGCATAACCCAACAGTGGATCCAGGTGCCATAGTCTCCTTTGGTAATCAGCGTATCCGCGCTCGGCCGTCTACGTGATGCACCAGGAATCTTGATTCGTCAGACCAGGCAACTTTCTTCCAATCATCGATGGTCTAATCTCAATGAGTCGCCCCGGTGGCGCAGTGGACTAAGCGATGGCTTCTGGTAATTCGTCGAAAAGCGGTCCGGGTTCAAATCCCGGTGAGGCATGGATGTTGCGTTTGTCTTACGGCACTGTCTCTCTCCCTTCCCTGGAACCACCCAGCAAAAACACAAGTGCTGGGAAACTGCTGGCCACCAGCTGGCAGTGATGGGTCACTGCTGGCTGAAATCTGCCGCTCACGGCCCGGTAGTGGTCCGTTGGTGGCAGCGCTATCAGTTGACGAGCCATTGATGGCCCTGCAGCATCGCCGTGAATTGTGGGCCTCCAAGCAAGTGCCACTAGTGGCCCGTTGCTGGCAACCAATGCAACCCCAACAGCATGTGGAAGCAACGGGACTGCGCATGCGCAGAAGCAACACTTGCTGTGTCTCTCATGGTACCAGTTAGTTGAAGACGACGCTATCGCCATCGTGTTATTTTAGTGGATGTTAAGAAAAAAATCCATATGTGGAGAGGCGAATTAATTTCCAAATGAAATTTTACGTCGATGAAGATATCAGATTAAACCGTGAAATACTAGATTACATCCATGAAATACACCCACTACATTCCCATTAATAACAATTCATGGAATGGAGTGGATGAATAACAAGAAAAAAATAGAAACTGCTTGAAACAAATATCCTGGAAAACCATTAAAACAACGTTTGTTGGGAAAAAAAAATTATATGCGTACAAAATTTATTAATTATTTGAAAGAAAAAAAAAGCGACGCTATGTGGTGTACTCATCCATGTGTTGAATACACAAGACTGGGAGGAATTCGCTTCTAAAAATAACGAGAAGTAAAATAAAATATGTTTTACTCTTTAAAACAAGTGAAGCTTCGGACAACGGAAAGGAAAGACACAACGTTAAAAATGTAACAGAACGTGACATGAATCCGGGTAAATATATATTTATTCAACAATCTCTTTTCAAGACGGCAAGGACAGTACAAAACTTTGGAAAGCGACTCTTAAGTATGTACACGCCTTGAAAATGAGTGAAGTTCCCTTAAGGTAAAAAAACAACTATCGTTACGTTGAAAAAAATTAATTTATCAATTATATGAAACTGACTTTTATGAAAAATACCTCGCAATATTGTAAAATTGCATGCCAAACAGATAGCTTCCAGCACATGTCCGAGCGTAGTGAATTAGTCCGGTCGGTAGCGAGCGCGGCTTCCACGTAAATGGCCCAGGATCAAATCTGGTCAGATGCAAATGGGCGTTTTTCCGGTCTGTTGAGAATATTTCCCCAGCGCAGTGCGTTAATTCACAGGCTGCGTAAGGTTAGAAAAAAAGGAATTGTAGCTTTAGGAAACTGCGGTTATCCTTGATTATTATTATTATGGCTACTACTGGGAAACTGGCGGACAAGATTCGGCAAGCCACCAGTTACGTCACTTGGTTGCTGGCTGCCACTGACGGCCAACTAGCGGACCACATTAGGCTAGCCAGCATTTCTGGCACATGCTTGCAGCGCCACTTGTGGCAGCTACTGCCTGTGATGGACCACTGATGGCCATGTTGTGGCATATGACAACTGATAGGGTGCCAGCTGCTGGCCCTTCTGTTGGCCTCCCGGACATTTTATTGACGGTTCGGCAGCGGCAACATAGTGCTGGGCCATTGCTGGCAGTGCTGGCCCAGCAAGACTGTTTTTGCTGGGCAGTGACCCTAAATTAGAGACGAGTGACCGCTTATAGCCCATTGAGTTGCTCACGGTGGTCGTTAAACCTCCAACTAAACAAAATCAATCTCGATGATCTTGCGTCCATTTCATGCGTTGTTGGCGATGAGGTACAGTGAGCATGGCTGTGTCTTCGGCTACGCATGCCCATGCGCAGAAGGCTTCGGTGAACTGCGTGCTGTGACGCATTATCCTGATCATCACTGTTGTAGCTGCGTGTGCTTTGTCGCACTGTGGTCCTGCGGTCGCTGTGAACAATGCAAATCTCCGCTCCTCTCTGGCATCAATGAGCTGCGGACGACACACGGCCAGACGAAGCTTCGTCGTTTGGCCATCTGTGCACCACTTTCAAAACGTACTCACTACAGCGGCCCGCGAGCAACCCACAAGCGTTTCCGTTTCCGAGATCGTAGTTCCGAGGTGGAGTGCCATCACAATTTGCCCTTTATCAAACTACAATAAATCGGCAGCTTTTTTCCATTCTGACTCCGAACACTCTACTAACCGAAAGCCGGGGTTCGGGTTGTATATATACTGCTCTGTGAACTTCACGTGCGCGACCGTTTATTCACCAGGCGTGTTCATTTCTCCAGACTGGAGGTGGTCATAATGGAATGGCTACTCGATGTAAATTCTTCGTTTTATGCAATATCCCTAACTTTTTGTGACCATTATAAATCAGTTTTTCTCCTACCAACTCGTACATGTGTGTGGTGTAGCATATACACTGCTGACCACCCAAAATGCAGCACCAAGAAGGAAGAATCCGATTGGCCCAAAATTCGCAGCATGCGTCGCCCGCGAGAGGACATGCAAACGATTAGCATTGCACGGCATATGCAAATCATGTGCGCCCGGCACGCCACCGAGAAGCACTATAAGAAGGGTGCACAGAAGACGGGGTGTAAGTAGTGGAAGTGTGTGTTGTGCTGCCAGACCTGTGCGTGGGAAGCTTCCTGATGCTTCGTCGCAGAATACGGCAGTCATTCCAGCACGTTTCGGAGTTCGACAGCGGACGAATAGTGGCTAATCGCGACAGCGGTTTATCGTACCCAGACATCCAGCCACAGTGAGGCGAGTATGGATTCGGTGGATGCAGGAGGGACGGACGGACCGACGTGAGCGATTGCCGCAGCAGCGCCCACCATTGAACGAGAGGACCGGCATGTTGTGCGGTAGGCATTGACGGCTCGCACCGCATCATCACGAACGTTAGCACAGGAATTAGGGTGTGTTGCGTAATAACCTGTGTGAGCACGTACCGTTCGATATCGTCTGCAGGAGCGGAAACTTGTCGCACGGCGCCCATTGCCCCGATTACCGTTGACGTTACACCACCGGCAAGTGCGGCGGCAGTGAGCCGTTGAAAGCCGCCCCTGGACCACGGAATGGCACGACACTGTCTTCTCCGACGAATCCCGCTTCTGCCTGCAACACCGCGATGGTCGGATCCGCGTGTGGCGGCACCGCGGCGAAGGACTGTTTGACGCCTGCATTATGCATCGCCATACCAGTCCGTCGCCTGGCGTTATGGTTTGGGGCGCAATTGGATATGACACTCGCACGCCTCTGGTACGCATCGTCGGTACACTCGACAGCCACCGCACCATCTCCGACGTTTTGGAGCCTGTAGTCCTCCCTTATCTGCAGGACCTGCCAGCGGCCACGTTTCAACAGGACAACGCGCGCCCGCACGTGGAACGCATCGTGCAACAATTCTTCACGGCCCACCAGGTGTAACTGCTGCCGTGGCCCGCCTGTTCTCCTGATATGTTGCCCATCGAATACGTCTGATCGCTGATCGGCAACCGAGTGGCCTGGCAAGCACCACCCGTGATGAACTGTGGCAACGTGTGGAAGCAGGCTGGACCGACATACCCCAAGCCCACATCCAAAGCCTCTTTCGTTCGATGCCGCGGCGTGTAGTGGCCGTTATTGCCAGCCATGGGGGCCACACGAACTATTGATGTCTGCGTGTTCCGCAAGTCGCACGGGCCTGTAAGCTCAATGGTTTCATCTTTGTATCTGTTGTTATGTGGCCAGTAAATCTGGCTTAGCTATCTCGTGTCCTTCCTGGTGTTGAATTTTGGGTGGCCAGCAGTGTATTATGTCGAGCAGTTCAACTTTGACGTCATTACGTATACGGAGCATACCGAAACGGGATGCTGAAGTAAAAAGATGGCATGTTCCTTGATTACTTAACGGTTATACACGGTCGAGTCACATTATTGTGACCACCAGCTAGTATCCAAAGTAACCGCCATGTGCAGCGCGGACAGCAGCTAGACGGGCTAGGAGTGACTCAACTGAGGAATTAGGGGGCCAGGGAAGTACTCTGAAGCCTTCATCGTGCTCTTCCAACCAGTCTCGGACATTTCTAGCTGGATGGCACATCGTACTGTCGTCCTGGAAGATCCCATCCGTCCCAGGGAAGACAATTAACATGTATGGGTGTACGTGGTCTTCAAGGATGGTGTCATAAGGAATTCGGTCCATCGTGCCTTCCACTGGTATGATTAGACCCAGGGAATGCCACGAATACATTCCTCAGACCATAACACTGCCCCCCACAAGGTTGTGTTTTTCCAGCAATGGCTGAAGAGTGTTTATTCTCCGATGTTTTGCGCCTTATACGCCCACCTTCGATGAAGCAGAAAACGTGACTTATCAGAGAAGGCAATCCTTTGCCAATCAGCGGTCCAATTCTGGTACTGCCGTGCAAATGTAAGTCTTTTCTGCCGATGGACCTTCGTTAGCATAGGTGCAGTGACCATCCTTCTGCATCGTAGCCCCATACGCTGTACGGTTCTCTGAACTGTCGTTTTAGACACAATTCCGGTAGCCCCCTGGTTCATTCGGCCAGTGAGTTGCCCCACTGTAGGGTGTCGATCGGCCCTCACGCATCTTCGAAGCCGATGTTCACCTCTCATATCAATGGCGCATGGTGCTCCGCAGTTTTAACGGCGCTTATTCCCAATTGTGCCATTTTCTCCAATCAGGATACACTTTAACCACAGCACCACGCGAACAGTTCACAAACTGCGCTGTTTCAGAAATACTGCCACCCTTGTCCCGAAAGCCGATAATCATCCCTTTTTGCAAATCTGATAAATTGCTCCTTTTATCCACGGCAGTAACAACTGATATGTTTTCATATTGCCTATAGCACACCTTATATACCCTCCAAGCCAGCTCATGACACGTGCCTTGTCTGATTGGCTTGGCACTGCTGACGTCAAAAGTAGGTGGTGGTCACAATAATGTGACTTAACCGTGTGTACACTAAAGAGCACTTGAATTAGAGACAGCTGGCGTTATGCAAATGTGGTGCTGTGGACTGCCCTGTAAACGGAAACGACATGAGGTATGCAGCGATCCGACAATATAAGGACTGATGCGATGGGAATCAGTAAGAGTCGGACGCTGTATGGGTTAGACAAAGGATCTAAGCGCATTTGACCGTGGGCAAATTGTCGGGGCCCGACGAATGGGTCACTCCATCTCGGAAGTCGTGCAGGCAATGGGATTTTCCCGAGCCACTGTGTCACGGGTGCACCGTGATTACATCGAATCCGGTAAAACCATCCCTGCAAGGGCCAACTGCCGTGGACAACAGCGTATGGATGAGCTGGGTCATCGTCGGCTAGCTCGCATTGTAACAGCTGATAGACGGGCCACAGTGCAAAAAATCACTCGGCAATTTAACGCTGGTGCACAAAAACGTGTAAGCAGTCACACCATGCAGAACCATGTCCTCGCTATAGGGTACAGAAGCCATCGTCCCACGAGGGTACCACTGCTGACCGCACATCACTGGGTGCAAAGATTAGCATGGGCGCGAGAACATCGCCACTGGACCCTAGACATGTGGGAAAATGTTGCCTGGACTGATGAGTCGAGATTCACGTTGGTACATGCTGATGGCAGGATACGAGTACGACGCAAACCACATGAAGCGATGGATGCTTCTTGCCAGCAGGGTACTCTTCAAGCTGGTGGGGGTGGCATTCTCGTCCGGGGACCGTTTACATGGACTGAAATGGGACCCCTGGTACGTGTGACATCGTCCCTCACAGGTCAACGTTACCGGGATATCCAGAACGACCATTTGCTCCCGTTTGTGCGTCTTCAACATCCCACTGGGAACCTCATCTTGCAACAAGACAATGAACCGTGCCATCGCTCCCGAATTGTATCCGAATGGTTGGATGAACACTCCACCGACATGACCTCGCTGCCTTGGTCACTTAGGTCACCTGACCTCAATCCCATCGAGCATATCCGGGATGCCATTGAGAGAGATGTTCGAGGCTCTGACCCCCCTCCATCAAATCTTCGTGAACTGTGGGAGCTTGTTCAGGGGTAGTGGATCAGTATGGCTTCCCAACGCTTCCGGTGTCTTGTCGAGTCCATGCCGAGACGAATCGCCGTCGTCATCAGGGCGATAGGTGGTGCTACACGTTACTAGACAGGTATCTCTAATTCAATTGCTCTTCAGTGTATATTGAATATTAACTTATCTGCTATAGCGATATTGCTTGGACAAATGACCACATGTGAAAGAGAGGGCATTCCCGTAATAAATCTGTTAAAGGAGAAAATCTGGGTGATATTCAGAAACGAAAAAATCTGCCGAGCGTCAGAATCAGTGTTGCTTAATTAGATATTAATATAGTGTTGTGAGTTATTCTATTTTTCTTGTTCTATCACGACATTTAATTAATTTCAACGTAAGGTTTTCCAAAAATTCCGTGGACTTTCTTATTCTTAATCACCCTTTTCATAATTAATCATAATTCTGGCAGCTAACTTTCTCGAAAACATAAATCTTGTCTTTCGCAGTCTGCAAATAATTTGGCACTCAGGAGGAACTGTTTTAAATATCTAGGTTTTGTCTTTGTGTTCATTATTTTTCGAAAAACGGCAGGTACTAGAAAGTTCACGAATCTGCATATTTCGTTTTGCGCAGCCTTGTGCCCAAATGTTTTAAACCATTTACACGGAAACTTTTCCACGAAAGTGTAGAGCGTGTTGTGCATGCATTAATACGTAGGAAAATGCTGTTTTATAAGAATTCTCATAAATTTGATGTCCTAAAAACGAATATCCTAGTACAGCGATAGATACTTAATGTTTACGTGAGAATGCAACGATTTCCGCTGAGAACTGCACTTTTAATAAAAAAAGAAATACATCGCGAGATCAAAATTAAAGAGGAGCCTTGCAGCGAAATATCTACGGAACGAAAAGCAAGGAAACTTGCCGCATATTCGAGATAACAAGCATTATGAAGATTATATACACCATATTGCCAAAAGTCACCGAACACCCCTTCAAAAGCAAATGAACGGATCCCCTGCGTTGTTAAGATGTACACTGAGAAAAAAGTTTGTTTGAAACAACAAAATAGTTTTGTTGAACTGCTTTGCCGATTTATTTTGTTGCTTTATAGCCAAACTCCGTAGGAATTGCTTTGTTGGCAACACAAAATTATTTCGTTGGCTATATTTTGTTAATTGAACTGAAAGTTTTATCACGATAACAATACATTTTGTTAGATCAAACAAATTCCCAAAAAATCGACCTAGGCATTTTGCTAAACGAACATAACGTTTTGTCATGATAACAATACGTTTTGTTGAATCAGCAATAATGTTCAGCAAAATACATTTGTAAATTCAACAAACATTTTTATTGACAGCATATCGCCAAATATTTTTAGTTGATACAACACTTTTTGCTGAATTAACAAGATGTTTTTCTCCGTATGCGGTAGAGCTGCAAACGGTATAAAAACAAGATTGCAGCTGATCGCTATCACATCTTGCTGTAAGGTTGAGTGAAAATGTCGCTGCGAGAGAGAACTAACTTTGAGAAAAGACAGATTGTTGGATGTTATATTAGTGGGTTGTCCATAAAACAAACCGAAATGCGTTTAAACATAACCAAGTCAACTGTTTTGGATGTACTGAATAAGTGGAAGACACATGGCGTGCCTGAAGCAGCAAAACGTACCAGCAGACCAAAGAAAATCAGTCATAGAGGACGTCGAAGCCTCAGGAAAGTCGTTACAGTTGATCGACGGAGTACTGCACAAGACCTCAGTGTACAGGTGGGCACAAATGCTGGAGCCTTGGTATGTACACGAACCATTCGCAGAGAACTTCATTCCATGGGTTACCGTGGTCGTGCGGCTGCTCATAAGCCTTTCATTTCCACTCGGAATGCTACTCGTCGTTTAGCATGGTGTAAAGAACATTTATCGTGGACCGTAGATCAATGGAAACGGGTCCTATGGAAAGATGAATCCAGATACACGATTTATCAATCTGATGGGTGTGTGTGGGTATGGTGGCAGCCGGGGGAACGCTATTTACCACAGTGTACTGTTCCCACGGTCAAGTTTGGAGCTCCCAGTGTACTCGTGCTGGGGTGTTTTTCGTGGTATGGTCCCGGCCCATTGGTTATCGTGGACAAACCTGTTAACCAGCACGTCTACCACGATATTCTGGACAACTTTGCCCTACCAACTCTCTGGTAATACTATGGAAGCGACCCTTCTTGGTACCAATGCACCGAGCCATAAAGCAAGGACGGTTACGGCGTGTAACTCCGTATCGTGTGTGGACTGGCCAGCACAGAGCCCTGATCTTAATCCCGTAGAGCACCTATGGCATGAGTTAGAGCTCTGCATAAGAAGTTTCGAATCAAGGCCTACTACTAAGCAATAGTTAGCTGCAGCGTTCTGTACTGAACGGAAGCGCATACCTATCGCTGCGTTCCAAAACCTTGTCGAAAGTATGTCTCGAAAGGTCAGTGCATGCACTAAGGCCACAGGTAGACCGACACCGTACTAATGTACGTCAATAAATGCTATGATGTGTTTCTCTTCTAGGTGTCCGCTGACTTTTGTCAATATAATGTATACGTACTACGATGATCATTTCAAACGTTTTGCATACTGTGGGTCATCTCTTAAAAAACGAATTTATTTCACAACGTACCTTTATAGGCCTTCGAAGTAATCTCCATGTTTCTTTATGACAGCGGCCCAACGTTTGGGCAAGTCTTGTATTCCAGTCAGGACACCTCCATTGTTGAGGCGTCGGGTTACCCGGGTCACCTCAACATACTTTTACAGGCCTTCGAAGTAATCTCCATGTTTCTTTATGACAGCGGCCCAACGTTTGGGCAAGTCTTGTATTCCAGTCAGGACACCTCCATTGTTGAGGCGTCGGGTTACCCGGGTCACCTCAACATACTTTTACAGGCCTTCGAAGTAATCTCCATGTTTTTTTATGACAGCGGCCCAACGTTTGGGCAAGTCTTGTATTCCAGTCAGGACACCTCCATTGTTGAGGCGTCGGATTACTCGGGTCACCTCAACATACTTTTACAGGCCTTCGAAGTAATATCCATGTTTCTTTATGACAGAGGCCCAACGTTTGGACAAGTCTTGTATTCCAGTCAGGACACCTCCATTTTTTAGGCGTCGGGTTACTCGGGTCACCTCAATATACTTTTACAGGCCTTCGAAGTAATCTCCATGTTTCTTTACGACAGCGGCCCAACGTTTGGGCAAGTCTTGTATTCCAGTCAGGACACCTCCATTGTTGAGGCGTCGGATTACTCGGGTCACCTCAACATATCTTTACAGGCCTTTGAAGTAATCTCCATGTTTCTTTATGACAGCGGCCCAACGTTTGGGTAAGTCTTGTATTCCAGTCAGGACACCTCCATTGTTGAGGCGTCGGATTTTTTGTGTCACCTCATTAGAAACATTCTGAATCGTACTGAATCGTTTCCACCGGAATGGCTTCTTCAGTTTTGGGAACAAGTCATAGTCTTGTGGGCTCATGTTAGGACTGCATTGCGCAAGGGGAAGCATTTCCCATTCATACTTTTCCAGAATGTCTCTTACTTTACGGGCAATATGCGGCTTCGCGTTGTCGTGCAAAATGATGACACCAACTTCGAGCATGTCGTGCCTTCTTTACAGAATCTTTGGGTGCAAAACATTTTGCTGAACGGACGGAGATTTCTGTTCTGGTTCAAAATCTCGTATCCAGATTTCGTCTATAGCAAAAATTCTGTCCAAAAACTGCTGTGTCTCGTACCGCTGAAGCAATTTTCGTGCGATCTCTTTGCGAACTGCTTGCTGCTCTTCTCTCAGAATGTGCGGAACCCATTTGGCAGCCACTTTTTTCTTCCGTAATTTTTAAGTTAGGATTTTGAACACTAAACTGGTAGACATGTTTGCTTCATATGCAATCTCTTCACATGTTTTCCATCGATCTTCTTCCAAAATGCTGTTGACGATAACCAGAGAAGTGTCGTCCGTTGCATCTGATGACTGGCTGCTTTTTGGATCTTCGATATTTTTCCGACCTTGGCGGAAACGAGAAGCCCGCAGTGACACTGTGCTAAGATCCACTGCACCAGAGGTTCCCAATCTGTGCATCGCGATGCTCCAGGGCGTCGCCAGTTTTGATCCAGGGTGTCGCGATTATAAGGAAAACCTAAAGCTTATACACCGAAGAGCAATTAAATTAGAGACAGCTGGCATTACGCAAATGTGGCGCTGTGGGCGGCCCTATAAACGGAAACCACATGACGTATCCAGCGATCCGGCAATGTGAGGAGTGATGCGACGGGAATCAGTAAGAGTCCGACGCAGTATGGGTAAGACGAAGGATATAAGCGCATTTGATCGTGGGCAAATTTTCGGGGCCCGACGTATGGGTCACTCCATCTCCGAAGTCGTGCAGGCACTGGGAATTTCACGAGCCACTGTGTCACGGGTGCACCGTGAGTACATCGAATTCTGTAAAACCATCCCTGCAAGGGCCAACTGCCGTGGACAACAGCGTGTGGATGAGCGGGATCATCGTCGGCTAGCTCGCATTGTAACAGCGGATAGAAATTACTCGGCAATTTAACACTGGTGCACAAAAACGTGTAAGCAGCCACACCATCCAGAACCATCTCCTCGCTATGTGGTGCAGAAGTCATCGTCCCACGAGGGTACCGCTGCTGACCGCAAATCACAGGGTGCAAAGATTAGCATGGGCGCGGGAACATCGCCACTGGACCCTAGACATGTGGGAAAATGTTACCTGGACTGATGAGTCGAGATTCACGTTGGTACATGCGGATGGCAGGATACGAGTAAGGCGCAAACCACATGGAGCGATGGGTCCTTCTTGCCAGCAGGGTACTCTTCAAAGTGTTGGAGAAGGCATTCTCGTGTGGGGACTGTTTACGTGGACTGAAACGGGACCCCTGGTACGCGTGACATCATCCCTCACAGGTCAACGTTACTGGGATATCCTGGACGACCATTTGCTCCCGTTTTTGCGTCTTCAACATCCCACTGGGGACCTCATCCTGCAACAAGACAATGCAGCTCACGAATTGTATCCGAATGGTTGGATGAACACTCCACCGACGTGCCCTATTTTCCTTGGCCAGCTATAGGTCACCTGACCTCAACCCCATCGAGCACATCTGTGATGCCATCGAGAGAGATGACTCCCCCTCCATGAAATCTTCGTGAAGTGTGGGAGCTTGTTCAGGGGTCGTGGATCCGTATGGCTTCCCGACGCTTCTGGTGTCTTGTCGAGTCCATGCCGAGACGAATCGCCGCCGTCATCAGAGCGAAAGGTGGTGCTTCACGTTAGTAGACAGGTATCTCTAATTCAATTGCTCTTCAGTGTAATTTAAAGTGAAACGCAACATGCAAATTTTCAAGACGTGTAGATATTTTAAAAAATGCATTGTAAGAAAAAGTTTTAAAGAAAAAGAAAACACATTATTTTAGGAATAGTGTGGCAAAGGAGCACGCAGAACTGAGTAAGAAAGTCGTGAATGTAATTCTCCCTTTTGCCACATTCTACCTTTTCGAGGCACGATTTTCAGCGCTGGCGGTAATAAAATCCAGATATAGAAGCAAAGTTAATGTTGAGAAGGGGGACCGCGTAAATGTACCGAACATTTCCCCCATATTCGATGTTTTGTGTAACGAGAAGCAAGCTCCCCTATCCCATTAAGATGCAAATACCTCTGTTAGGTAGTTTCTAAAATTACTTAATGCGCACAATTGACGTGGATTAGGAACATCAAACAGAAGTCACCGATCTTTCCACGTTTATAAGTGAGCCACGGAAAAATTCTCATCGACCCCACCGGGAATCGAACCCAGGGTCTTCCAGTTACGCTCCCGGAGATGCTAATGTGACAGCCGAATGAAGAGTGTTAGCACTGTAAAAATATGCCTATCTCATCAATTACTTCTTATTCAGTTCTGTAATTTTATTCTAATTTTGTATTTTTGCATTAGAAAGAATACAAGCTAGCACAAAATCGAATTTGTACAACTGTTTGTTTTTTTTGGGGGGGGGGGAGGGGCGGTGCAGGAGCGTCGCACGAAAAATGTGAACCCCTACACTATACTAACCCTACAAACGTCACACGAAGCTTTATGAACTTCGGTAGGGAATTTTCCTCGCAAAGTTCAAATTTTAATGTAGGATCGCTAGTCGCTATATACCAGAAATCTGACCTGACTCACTTTCTTCCTCCGTTTCTAGGTAGAATGTTTCCGAAGAGGGATAAATTAGCCAGCAAACGTAGACACATATTTGTACACTGAGTGGCCACTTTATTATGACCACCTGACAGTTTTAAGCAAATGAGCTATGGATGCACGTTTTTGCCGCCAGAGGGCGAGGCTAGTATAAAAAACGAAAGCTTAGTGCTTGCGACAGTAGTTGAAGTGATTTTTGGGTGACGAGATGGGTAAAAAATGCGATTTGAGGAACTTTCAACGTGGGATGCTTGTAGGAGCTCGGAGCCATGGAGCGAGTATCACCGAAACCGCCGCATTCGTGAAATGTTCCAAAGCAGCTGTTGTTAAAGTGTTTAAAGCCTGGACTTTCAGCCAGAAAACTAGGTCTCTACGTGCAACGTGTGGTCGTCATCGACTAGTGACTGCTCGGGCGGAACGGAGAGTGTTCAGACTGGTAACAGACAACAGAAGGGCAACAGGGCAGCAAATTACAGACCATCTTAATCAAGGATCCCCTCAATTAATCTCTGCACGCACTGTTCGCCGTACACTGCATCGGATGGGATATGGTAGCCGAAGGCCTGTTCGAACACCTTTGCTGTCTGCAGTTAACAAGAGAAAACGTCTCTAGTTCGCACAGGAGCACAAGGATTGGACAGTCGATAATTGGAAACAAATTATGTGGTCCGATGAATCACGTTTGCACTATGCCGATGGGGAAGTGAGAATTTGGCGGAAACAGCACGAAAGCATGGACTCCAAATGCATTGCTACAACCCTTCAGGCTAGTGGAGGCAACGTTATGGTTTGGGGAATGTTTTTCTGGCATGCTTTGGGCCCTTTAATTCGTGTTGATCAACGTCTGACTGGCACATCATATCTAAACATCGTTGCGGACCAAGGGCATCCTGTCATGTGGATGGTTTATCCCAATGGCGATGGTTACTTTCAACAAGATAATGCGTCCTGCCATAGTGCTCGTATTGTACAATATTGGTTTCAGGAACATGCCGGTGAGTTTACTTTGCTTAGGTGGTCCCCACAATCTCCAGATCTCAACCCCATTGAGAATTTGTGGGATGAAGTTGAACGAGCCATCAGACAGCTGGATTCACAACCCTGTAATCTCACACTCCTGGAAAGTGCTATTCATCAAGCATTATCTCAGATTCCACAAACCACCTATCAACATCTCGTGGAGTCCATGCCACGAAGATTCGACGCAGTATTAAAGGCAAAAGGTGGCCCAACGAAGTAGTGAGGGTATGGTCATAATAAAGGGGCCATTCAGTGTACACTGAAGTCTGACTCACAAAAAACGCAACGATTGGAGCGACTGCATCATCCTACAGGAAAGACCTGCATACTGTGAAGAATTGTAGAAATGATCCACGTATTTAGTGGCGAATAAACGAAGCCTATTTAATTCACAGTGTGTACGTCTTTCATCAGATTTTTGCATGAAAAAAATTATATCATTTTTATTCTCATTTGTGCATTCCCGTTTTGTCTTTTACCCCAACAGATATTATGGTGTTATCGTCTGCGTATTTACACGTCGGGGATCCCGTAGTTGATATGAAATGGTTCATTGTTTTTAGCACGTCTTTTATAAAAAAGAAAATCGTGCTTACGTTATCGGTTTGTCTGTCTGCCCGTCTGTAGACACGATATCTCTGCAACTATTAGTCCGATTTGAAAAATTATTTTTGCATTGGGAAGCTTGAAATATGCGAATGATGATCCTTCATTTCGTTTTTTCTGTTGTTTTTTTTTAAGATGTACAATTTCGTCGCTAGAGGGCGTAACAGCAGATGATGTCGAATTCAAAAGTACGTTTTATTCCACATATTTGCTTCTAATCATCCAATTGAAAAAATTATTTTATCTTTCGATTCCATTTATGTGGAAAAGTATTTTAGGTATAGTTACTTTTTTCAAATTACGCATAGATTTTCCGCTAGGGGGCGTAAAGGTAAATTACATTTCCCTCGATAACTCTTCTTCTAAAACTCCGATTTGAAAACTTTTTTCTGCAGCGGATACAGCTCTTGATGGAATATCTTTTGCACATAATATCTGATTTTTGGTAAAGAATACTTTGACTACCAGGGGGCGTAAGCGTTAACTTTTGTTTCTGATGTATTTGCCATAAAATCTGAGCTTCTAAAGTATCGATTGACATAATTCTTTCGTGGACTGATGCCACTCACGTCGATAAACTTTTGCAGAATATTTTCTTCTTAAAATATTCCATGGTGTCTCCGCCAGGGGGCGTACATGTATATCTTATTTTTGTTAATATCTCTACTTCTAAGAATCCGATTTGAAAAATTCCTTCTTCCCTGGATAGTGTTTTTAGTGTGACATATTTTTCATATAATTTCAAAGTTTTCAAGTAATTCATAGACTTTCCGCTAGCGGGAGTAAAGGTAAATTGCGTTTCCCCCTATATTTCTTCTTCTAAATTTCCGATTTGAAAAATTCGTTTTGCACCGGATACACATCCTGATGGGAAATCCTTTGCACATATTATCTAATTTTTGTAAAACATGGTTTGGTCACCAGGTGGCGTAAGTCTTAATTTCCGCTTCTGATGTATTTGCAGGAGAATATGGGCTTCTAAACTCTCAATTGAAAAAAAAGTCGTTCGTAGACCGACACTACTCATGTCGACAAACCTTTTAGAAGCATTTTCTTCTTAAAATAAAGCATGGTTCCTACGCCAGGGGGCGTAGATGAATATCTTATTTTTGTCAACATCTCTACTTCTAGGAGTACAATTTGAAAAATTCCTTCTTTGTTGGATAGTGTTTCCAGTGTGACATGTTTTTCATATAATTTCAAAAGTTTCAAGTAATTCATAGATTTTCCGTTAGGGGGCGTAAACGTGATTTTTAAGTAATTCGTGGACTTTCCGCTGGGGATGCGTAATGGCTTTTCTCCCTATGCCTGCGCTTCTAAATCTCCGATTTGAAAAATTCTTTCTGCGCCAGATACAGCTCCTGATGGGAAATTCTTTGCACATAATTTCTAATTTTTGTAAAAAAAAGGATTTGGCCACCAGGTCTTGATTTCCGCTTCTGATGTCTTGATTTCCGCTTCTGATTTCCGCTTCTGATGTATTTGCAGCAAAATATGAGCTTCTAAATTCTCGATTGAAAAAAAAGTCGTTTGTAGGCCGATACTACTCACGTCGGCAAACCTTTTAGGAACATTTTCTTCTTAAATTAATGCATGGTTTCTACGCCAGGGACGTAGATGTATATCTTATTTTTGTCAATATCTCTACTTCTAGGAGTCCGATTTGAAAAATTCCTTCTTTGTTGGATAGTATTTCCGATGCGAAATGTTTTCCCTATTAATTCAAAATTTTCAAGTAAATCATAAACTTTTCGCCAAGGTTTCAAAATCGCTTTATTCTAATTTATCATAAGAAAACATAAGAGGGAGACGTACCAAGGGGCGCAATGGTAAATTGCGTTTTCTGCGTTTTTTCTGCTTCTAAAACTCCGATTGGAAAAATTCTTCCTGTATCGGATACAACACCTGATGGAAAATATTTTTCATATAATTTGTGATGTTTGGTAAAGAATGGTTTGGCCACCAGGGGGCATAAGTGTTAATTTCTGCTTCTGATGTATTTGTAGCAAATTTTGGGCTCCTGAAAACTCGACTAATTTTTTTTTTTCTTGGACCGACACCCCTTATATTGAAAAACCTTTTGAGAATACTTTGTTCCTAAAATAATGCATGGTTTTCCCACCAGGGGACGTAAAGTCACATCTTATTTTTGTCGATATCTCTGTTTCTAAGAGTCCGATTTGAAAAATTCTTTCTCTGTTGGAGAAGGTTTCCGGTGCGAAATGTTTCTAATATAAATTCATGTTTTTCTTAACGCGCAAGTCTGAAACTAGAGGGCGTAAGCTCACGATTCTGTTTACAGCAATACCTGAGGGATTAAAAACACGGTTGAAGAACTTTTTCTTCCGTCAGATACTAATTTTTTCCATACCGGGTCCATTGACTTTGGATAGCTTTCATAAATTTAATTTGCGTCAGAACGGATTCAAAAGACGTGCTTATTACACCCGAAAATTCGGTGTCATCTTTGTTGTTTAGATTATGTTCTTTTTCATGCTTGATGGAAAACGTTTGACTGGAGGTACAATAAATTTCAAATTTCGTTTTCTTCTTTTTCAGGGTAAGACAGAAGAGAAGAATATTTTGTCCCAGGAGCTCTTTTAGTTATATAAGTTCTTTTTCAAGCCTAGAGGATCATCACAATGATGATGGCGTCTTTTTCCAAGCTGCAACTAGCGGATTTCTACAATCTCTTCCGTGATGCCACGTGCGATGAACACTGGGGCCCTTCCGTCTTCGTCATGTCTGTACTTGCAGCTGGATCTTACAACCCACGTGTATTTGACGAACTCAGAAACTGCCTTATTTACAGGCTACATGACAAAAAGAAGGTGAGAAAACTGGAAAAAGCCGTAAGCGTGCTAGAGTACCTGCTGCTTTGCGGGACAAATCAGGTAAATACTTATTATTCTTATCTGTATAGCGTCGTAGCGGCTTTTAATGTTATGCAATTCCTTACCGCTGCATTCTATATTTAACCTTTCCGGCCCATTGTTGTTAAGAAACAAGGACCTTTTATGTATATTAATTCCCAGCCAATACATTTTTTCATTAATTCACAGCGAAACGCATGAAAATATGTTTATGAAATTATCGATGATTATCGATTATTAGTATAGCTTCTTGAAGTTATGGATGATTATCGATTATTAGTATTCTTTTACAGAATTTGTCCGAAATATTCGTAGTCTTAAAATACTTCTAGTAATCCGAATTTCTTGGCGTAGAATATAAATTGAAGTTTCTAAGCTTTCGCACATCAACCAAATGGGTTTTCAAGGAAGGTAGACAGCTAACTGCAAACTGGATAATAGAACACTTCAACAATTTGAACGCGGTGACTTGACTAGACAATAAATGAATAGGCGCAAATGTGATCAGTCATTCGAAGAAACGAGGTCACGTTGGTTGGCACGCAATACCGTGGTTGAAAACACAACATTATTTGAAGAATTGATTCCAAATGCGTGGCAACTCGAGACAGTCGCTATCATTGTAAGCTCGCTGCAGGTTAAGATACAAAAGATGGTAAAAAATAACCACTGTCCTATCAAGAGAGGTCAAGTCCAAGTCCGTTGAGCCCATGTGGAATGATATAAAGAAATTAGCTTTATACTCCACACCTAAATCTACTGCCATTCGCGAAACCTTGCAAATCTTGACCTGCAGCAAGGATTCCAATGATAGCGTCTCTCTCGCATTGCCACGCATTTGGAATCAATTCTTCAAATAATGTTATGTTTTCTACCACGGTACCGCGTGCCAACTAACGTGACCTCGTTTCTTCGAATGACGGATCACATTTGCGCCTATTCATTTATTGTCTAGTCAAGTCACCGCGTTCAAATTGTTGAAGTGTTCTATTATTAAGTTTGCAGTTAGCTGTCTACCTTCCTTGAAAACCCATCTGGTTGATGTGCGGAAGCTTGGAAACTTCAATTCATACTCTACGCCAAGAAATTCGGATTACTAGTTGTATTTTAAGTGCAATCGGTGTACAGTTCCTTGTTATTAATTAATAAATATTCGTAGTCGTTCATGAATACATCGGAAGTAATTCAAGTGATTACTTTTTTCTTGGTTTTTTCTGTATGGAAAATGAATTTATTATCATGTATGATAAAATTTTAAAAAGGGAGAGCGCAGTTGCATTTTTTTTTTTCAATCTAAAGGAATTCTTCCTTCCAGTTTTCAGTTCCGCTTGGGACACATAATGACTTTGGAACTAGGTAAACAAGACAGATGGAAATGTAATCTACGTAGTTGTCGTTCTGAAAAACCACTTCGTTCGTACAGTAATTTAACAGGTAGCAGGATTTCTTTTACTTCTATCGGCCTTCTCGTTTACTCATGGGCAAATGAATTAACAACAATAAAATTCTGTGAAAAAGAATTAAATATTTCTAAAGGAACGGCTGTTGACTCGTCAAACTACATACGAGGAATTTGTGTTAGTGCATGATGTTATAGGTGGTCCGAAGTAGAGATAAGCTCGGGCTCGGGCTCGGACGGACTCAGAATTCATTAACTACCGATAAACCCGGGCCCGGGCTCGGAATTACACGTCTTCAATTTCATTAGTGTAATTAATTCAACATGAGTAATTCCGAGCCCGGTTGGATTACACGTGTTGAACTTCATTGTGGATTTGTTATCATGGTGGAAGGATTTTCAATTTCCTAAGCTAACTGCCATTGCCGAGACAAATTTTGCTTAGCAAGACTTGCATTATGCATTGTCTAAAGCTATGGCACAAGCAAGGATTAGTTTAAGGAGGTCTGGTATCGAAAAACTGGGGAAAAAATTTTTTGTATTTTATTAAAAATCAAGAATCTTATCTTTAAAATGATGTATTAATTTCCAAAACTTGTGCAGTTAGAAGTATTGTTAATTTTTTTTTTTTTTATTTTCTCACTCCCGCGATTTTTGGGGTGGCGTTGGTTTTTAATGCAGCAGGTCGAGTTTTAGAGAAAAGAAGATCAAGTTAATATTTTGATTATTATACTATTAAGCGCAAAACTTTGTTAATGTTATACAAAATGCAGAATAATCGGGTCTGGAACGTTCTTTTTTTCTTTTTTTTTTTTTTTTTTTGGAAATTTCCCTACATGCTTTTTTTTTTATATATTCTACTACGTCACTAAACTACCTTTACCAATTAGCATATATGTAAATTATATTGCAAAAATTAGTTTTCTAGAGTCAAAATTTCAAACACTTGCAACTGTCTGTACGGCGTTATACGTTTTATAATGCAATTTATTCACAATAAAAATATATTTAGAAATCAAAAAGAAATAACGAATGGAATTTTTTGTTTATAAACGATTTTCTTCTCTTCAGCTTTTACCAAAATTGCTGATTCCCCTGATACGGTCGAAGGGCACGTTGATTATTTATTTATTTTCAAATCCACATTTTAGAACATTTGGCTTTATGCGTAGTATTTCTAAAAACATATTAATACTGTGAAGTGGATTAACTGAACTAAACTTTTTAAACTAATGATTTTTAAACTAATCCTTGCTTGGGCCATATCTTTGGCCAGTGTATAATGCATAAATGCAAACCTTGATAAGCAAAATTTTCCAAGAACGGGCCCGGGCTCAGCAAACACATGTAATCAAAGAAAGCGGGCTGGGCCCGGGTCGTAATATTGAGCCCGAACTCATCTCTAGTCCGAATACTCATGTTGAAATAGATCACTCGGTTTTTAGAAACGGTAAATACAATTGAGGACGCAATTTTCCCTAGCAATGGGTATTTGGTGGCATTTGCAGAAAAACAAAAAGAGTGCTTACTGTTGCCGTTTCTGACCGATCTGCTACTATGTACGAAGTTATTTATCAGCGAATTGCTCCATATACCACAACAATTTCTGATGAATGCAAACCGTACCAAAATTAAAACAAGAAAGAAGACACCGAATTTTCGGGTGTAATAAGCACGTCTTTTGAATCCGTTCTGACGCAAATTAAATTTATAAAAGCTGTCCAAAGTCAATGGAGCCGGTATGGAAAACAATAGTATCTGGCGGAAGAAAGAAGTTTTTTAATCGGGCTTCTAATCCCTCAGATATTCCTGTAAACGAAATCGTGAGCTTACGCCCTCTGGTTGTAGACTTGTGAGTTAAGAAAAATATGAATTTATATGAGAAACATCTCGCACCGGAAACGCTCTCCAACGCAGAAAGAATGTTTCAAAACGAACTCTTAGAAACAGAGATATCGAAAAAAATAAGATGTGACTTTACCACCCTGGTTGGAAAACCGTGCATTATTTTAGGAAGAAACTATTCTCAAAGGGTTTTTCAATATGAGCGGTATCGGTCCAAGAAAAATAAATTTTTAGTCGAGTTTTCAGGTGCCCAAACTTTGCTGCAAATACATCAAAAGAAAAAATCAACACTTATGCCTCCTGGTGGTCAAACCATTCTTTACCAAACATTAGAAATTATACGAAAAATATTTTCCATCAGGTGTTGCATGCGATACAGCAAAAAATTTTCAAATCGGTGTTTTAGAAGCAGAAAAAACACAGAATACGCAATTTACCTTTGCGCCCCCTAGAGGAAAGTATGATTTACTTGAAAATGTTGAATTTATATAAAAAACATTTCGCATCGGAAACACTATATTACGAAGAAGGAATTTTTCAAATCGGACTCCTAGAAGTAGAGATATTGACAAAAATAAGATATACATCGACGCCCCTGGCGTAGAAACCATGCATTATTTTTAAAAGTAAATGTTCCTAAAAGGTTTGTCGAAATGAGTAGTATTGGTTTACAAACGACTTTTTTTTCTCAATGGAGATTTTAGAAGCTCAGATTCTGGTGCAAATACATGAGAAGCGGAAATTAAGACTTACGCTCCCTGGTGGCCAAACAATTTTTTACAAAAATTAGTAATCATGTGCAAAGGATTTCCCATCAGGAGCTGTGTCCGGTGCAGAAAGAAGTTTTCGAATCGAAGATTTAGAAGCAGAGATACAAGGGGAAAGGCAATTTACCTTTACGCCCCTTGCGGAAAATCTATGAATTACTTGAAAATTTTGAAATTATGTGAAAAACATGTCACAGCTGGACACACTATCCAACAAAGAAGGAATTTTTTGAATCCGACTCTTAGAAGTAGAGATATTGACAAAAATAAGATATACATCTACGTCGCCTAGCGGAGAAACCATTGAATATTTTAAGATGAAAATATTCGGAAAGTTTTATCAACGTGAGCGGCATCTGTCTACGAAATATTTTTTTCAATCGAGATCTTAGTAGTTCAGATTTTATGGCAAATACACCAGAAGCAAAAAGTAGCACTCACGCAACCTGGTGGCAAAAGTATTCTTCACCGAAAAAAAAAATTAAATATATGCAAAAGATTTTCCATGAGGAGCTCTATCCGCTAAAGAAAACGTTTTTCAAATCTGAGTTTTAGGAGAAGATATATAGGGGAAAACGTAATTTACCTTTACGCTCCTAGCGGGAAATCTATGCGTAATTTGAAAATGTAACTATACCTCAAATATTTTTCGACATAAATGGAATCGAAATGTAAAAAAAATTTTTCAATCGGATGTTTAGAATCAAATATGTGGAACAAAACGTATTTTTGAATTCGACATCATCTGTTATTACGTCCTTTAGCGGCTAAATTGTACACCGTAAAGAAAAACCGAAATGAAGAATCATCTTTCGCATATTTCAGGCTTATCAATGCAAAACGAATTTTTCAAATCGGACTAATAGTTGCAGATATATCGTGTCTATAGACGGACGGAAGGACAAACCGATAGCATAAGCACGATCTTTTTTTTTTTGCAAAAGACGTGCTAAAAATGAACCAAAATATACTCATTTAACAGTTAATTATTCATTAGAATTCATTAACAGTGATACCGGTGCACATACTCAGGGCATTGAGAGTTTGTGGGGAAAAGCAAAATCAAAGAACAACAAGTTAGTAAAATCATGCAATGCATTGATTATGATACGCTTTCCAACATACCAGAAATTATTACTCAAGTTATGAGGATAATGGCTGTGGAATAAATCTTGCTCCTGTGTCCTGACCTTTGACCCGATTTCGATGATATTCAACAGAACCGGTTCACTATACCTCCGGAACAACATGATAAAGTTTTGTTGCAATAGAAGCAGTTTTACGCAAGTTATGAGAATAATGGCTGTGGAATAAATCTTGCTTTTGTGCAATGACCTTTGACCCCATTTCGTTGATATTCAACAGAACCGGTTCACTATACCTCAGGAACAACATGATAACGTTTTGTCGCAATCGAAGCATTTTTAGGTAATTTATGATGCACAAGAGCAATGGAATGGATCCCACTCCAATGTCCTGACCTTTGACTCCATTTCATCCATTTCGCCCCTTTTCAATAGGGTTCGTCCCCAGTGGCTCCCTACCATATACTAAAATTTCATCAAAATCGAACCATTTTTACGCAAGTTATGACGCATAATGGCAATGGAGCAAATCCCGCTCTTATGTCCTGCCTGACCTTTGACCCCATTTCGCCCATTTTCAATAGGATTCGTGCCCAGGTGGTTCCCTACCACATACTCACATTTCATCCAAATCGATCCGTATTTACGCATGTTATGACGCATAAAGGCAATGAAATGGATCCCGCTTTTATGTCCTGACCTTTGACCCCATTCCTCCCATTTTTAATAGGGTTCGTCCCCAGGTGGTTCCTTACCACATACTACAATTCCATCGAAATCGAACCATTTTTACGCACGTTATGACGCATAAGAGCAATGGAATGGATCCCGCTCCTATGTCCTGACCTTTGATCTTGTTTCGCCCATTTTCAATAGGGTTCGTCCCCAGGTGGTCCCCTACCACATACTAAAATTTCGTCGGAATCGAACCATTTTCACGTGAGTTATCGTGCGGACGGACGGACAAAGCTGGAGCATATACGCTTCTTCAACCTACGGTTGGAAAGCGTAAAAAAAAAAAAAAATGTGGGGCAGCCATCGCTCAATGTTAGATAGTTATCCATGTGGAGAGAAAACGTGAAAGCAGCAAGTTGTGATGCCTTTGATCAAATTTTGACTGATATTGTATCATACTGGCCACCTAATAATCATCTAGAATGAAATATTTACTTTTTTTATTTAATGAAAGTTTAATTTCGCATATGATTTTATATGATTTTATTCTAATGTTAATATAAAAAATAAACCAATGTGAAATGTTCACTCTTTCAAGTGTTGTTATATCATTCTTTACAATGGTTTTTTTCAGAAGTAAAGAAAATTGTGGAAATAAATGTATTAGTGAAAAAAAAATATTTCATGAAAATGACTTTTGTTTATATTTACGAATCAGACAAATTCTGTAAAATAATACTAATAATCAAAAAGCTAAACTGATAAAACATATTTTCAGGCGATTCGCTGTGAATTAATGAAAAAAACTTTTGGCGGGTAATTAATATAAAAGGTCCAGAAACAGCATATACACTGACGGAAAAAAAATCCCAACACCACGAAAAAATAGTTGTAGAGGAATGAAATGGCGGCAATACATTTGTATAGGTAACATATTTAATCGATTAAGGTTTCAAGATCACAGCTTATTGTAAGCGCGAGAAGAGCCATTTTAAATGTGAAATGCTGGTACATTAATAACCGGTGTAACCGCCAGAATGTTGAATGCAAGCACGCAAACATTCATGCATTGTGTCGTACAGGTGCTGGATGTCAGTTTGTGGGATGGAGCTCCATGCCTGTTGCACTTGGTCGGTCAATACAGGGACGGTTAATGCTGGTTGGGGGTGACGCTGGAGTTGTCGTCCAATGATGTCCCATACGTGCTCGATTGGTGAAAGATCTGGTGATCTAGCAGGCCACGGCAACATGTCGACACTCTGTAGAGCATGTTGGGTTACAACAGCGGTATATGCGGGCGAGCGTTATCCTGTTGGAAAACACTCCCTGGAATGCTGTTCATGAATGGCAGCACAACAGGTTGAATCACTAAACTGACGTACAACTGTGCCGTCAGAGTGCGTGGGATAACCACGAGAGTGCTCCTGCTGTCATAGGAAATTGCTCCCCAGACCATAACTCCAGGTGTAGGTCTAGTGTGTCTCGGCCGCAGACAGGTTGGTTGCAGGCGCTCACCTGGCCTCCTTCTAACCAACACACGGTCATCACTGGCACCCAGGCAGAACCGGCTTTCATCAGAAAACACAACAGATCTCCACTCCGTCCTCCAATGAGCTCTAGATTGACACCACTGACGTCGCAAACGGCAGTGGTTTGGAGTAAGTGGAATGCACGCTACAGGGCGTCTGGCTCGGAGCTGTCCTTCAAGTAACCGATTTGTAACAGTTCGTTGTGTCACTGTGGTGGCAACTGCAGCTCGAATTGCTGCCGCAGACGCGGTACGATGCGCCACGGCCATACGCCGTACACGGCGGTCTTCCCTCTCAGTAGTGCCACGTAGCCAGCCTGAACCCGGTCTTGTTGAGGCAGTACCTTCCCTTGACCACCGCTGCCAACAATCATGCACAGTGGCTACATTCCTGCCAAGTCGTTCTGTAATATTGCAGAAAGAAAATTCAACTTATCGTAGCCCTATTACACGACCTCGTTCAAACACCGTGAGCTGTTGAAAATGGCTTCTTCGTCTTCTTAAAGGCATTATTGACTAACATAAACACCCTACGTAGAATCTCAACGATAACTAACGCTCACGAACGTTACAGCGCGTATTTACAGCAAACCTGCTTTGCATGTTCCGAGGGGAGCTACTAGCGCCACACGTATGCGCCGAGCGCGAAATTTGCATAGACGTCATCTTACAGATGTACTCTCACCGCCTACCAACTGTCGTTTATCTAACACAACCACTTCTTGGTGTTGGGATTTTGTTTTCCGTCAGTATATTTGAAATTGGGCCGCGGGTGGCCTAGTGGGCAACGTTTGTGACTGTCACGGAAAGGACCTCAGGTTCGATCCCAGGCAGGCACGAACGCTTGATCCACTAAATATCCGCCGTGCGTCGGATGGGCACGTTAAGCGGTCGGACCCCGGGTACTGGCCCCCGGTAATAAATAAGGGCGTCTTCCTCACCCTTTCTACCTCGCTTCCCTGTCACTTTTTTATCTGCCACCCTAGCCCAAATTTCCTAGCTTCCTATTTCTAAGGGTTGTTTAAGACCTGGGGTGAGACACTCCCTAAAATCCTCTACATTTGATAATATATTTGAAATTTCACAGTTCTTCTAACACGACAGATTCTTACTAAACCCATTGTAGATGGATTAACCAAAACAACACTGTAAAACCCGCAAAACAGGATTTCCCTATCTTGTGAACTAAAAATGTGATGTGCTTTTGTGTTAAATAAAAAAAAGAGAAACTGCTTTGTGGATTTCTATGTGAAGTGAAAAAAAATATTCTATTGAGCATTTCCTATATTCAGAGATGGGAGATCACAACAGAATTTCCTTTTGAAAAGACCGATGTGGTTTTATGTTCATCAAGGAAATAAAATAAGGAAAAGGAAGTCAAATTATCAGAAATCTGTAGTTTTGTACCCTAATTTTTTTCGCAAACATTTTGTATTTGGGAAATAAAATGTTATAAAACATTTTCAGTGCTATTTTGATTTACTCCACGAAAAAAAAAAAACCCAAAAAAGTTTCCAATTTCAGAAATTAAATTTTGGGCTAGACAATGTTAGTTTTACTTGCGTAATGCTGCCCCAGTGAGAACAAAAACACGTGGGATCAACGCAGTGTAGTACTTAGACAGAATGAAAGCATCATTCTTTTGTTCGTGCAGCCTCAATCCAGGGATCTGTCAACTTTAAACTACGAGACGTGTTCAATAAGTTGTTACAAAGTTCGTTGTTGTAACCTCTTAATTGTAATAATGTTCAGTTGATGCAATTATGTCTTGTTCTAGACCTTACTCTATATCTAATTCTAAAATATTTATTGTTCCACGTTACCCGTAGATAACTCGTAATCAACTAGTTGCAAAAATACCCAAAATAAATAAATAAATAAATTTGTTGGTTGTGAAACGCGGGAAGAACAAACTTGAGAATATTTACTTCTGACATTTATTTTCTTCAATATACTGACTGAGGCTATTCTTACTGTCTTGCTCCGTAAACTCAAAATTCTACTGTCGCGACATTAAGTCTATTATTTCCTAAGTCTCTTACGCGTGCTTCCCTAAATCTTTCACTGCTCGGTTTCTATTCGCGTCTTCTGCTAGCTCAAGTGCATTTTTTTCCACGCAGATGAAAACCCCGTGGCGTGGACCTCGGGTTCCCTACGTACCTATCTCGCTACTCCATCCAGATTCTCTCTCTTTCAAACCACCCTTCCGTTAAACCTGCTCCGCCCTAGGGCGAAATGTAAAAACTCCCACCCTCGCAAGCAAACCTGCGACACTTCATCTCTCCCTGCCTGGGAAACGTGACGCGAGTCTCCAGATCAAACGTAAAAGCCCAGTGGGCTAAGGAAAACGACCACCCATTCGGTAAGCGCATCAAAAGGCCTCCCATTCGGAAAGCGCATCAAACGACCTCCCATTCGGAAAGCATATCAAACGACCTCCGATCCAGAAAGCGCATCAACCGACCTCCCGTTCGGAAAGCGCATCAAACGACCTCCCATTCGGAAAGCGTATCAAACAACCTCCCACTCGGAAAGCGTATACAAATGACCTCTCATTCGGAAAGGTTATCAAATGACCTCCCATTCAAAATCCGCATCAAATGACCTCCCACTCTGAAAGCGCATCAAACGACCTCCCACTCTGAAAGCGCATCAAATGACCTCCCGTTCGGAAAGCGCAACAACCGACCTCCCATTTGGAAAACGCATCAAACGACCTCCCATTGGGAAAGCGCATCAACTGACCTCCCATTCGGAAAACGCATCAAACAACCTCCCACTCTGAAAGCGCATCAAACGACCTCCCATTCGGAAAGCGTATCAAACGACCTCGCATCCAGAAAGCGCATCAACCGACCTCCCATTGGGAAAACGTATCAACCGACCCCCCATTCGGAAATGCATCAAACGACCTCTCATTTGGATAGCACATCAAACGACCTCCCGTTCGGAAAACGCATCAAACGACCTCCCATTCGGAAAGCGTATCAAACAACCTCCCATTCGGAAAGCGTATCAAATGACCTCTCATTCTGAAAGGTTATCAAATGACCTCCCATTCAAAAACCGCATCAAACGACCTCCCACTCTGAAAGCGCATCAAACAACCTCCCACTCTGAAAGCGCATCAAACGACCTCCCATTCGGAAAGCGTATCAAACGACCTCGCATCCAGAAAGCGCATCAAACGATCTCCCGTTCGGAAAGCGCATCAACCGACCTCCCATTCGGAAAACGTATCAACCGACCCCCATTCGGAAAACGTATCAAACGACCTCCCATTCGGAAAGCGCATCAAACGACCTCCCATTCGGAAAGCGTATCAAATGACCTCCCATTCGGAAAGCGCATCAAACGACCTCCCATTCGGAAATGCATCAAACGACCTCTCATTTGGATAGCACATCAAACGACCTCCCATCCAGAAAGCGCATTAAACGACCATCCACTCAGAAAGCGTATCAAACAACCTCCCATTGGGAAAGCGCGTCAAACGACCTCCCACTCGGAAAGCGCATCAAACGACCTCCCATTCGGAAAGCGTATCAAACGACCTCGCATCCAGAAAGCGCATCAACCTACCTCCCATTCGGAAAGCGTATCAAACGACCTCCCATTGGGAAAGCGCATCAAACGACCTCCCATTCGGAAAGCGTATCAAATGACCTCCCATTCGGAAACCGTATCAAACGACCTCACATTCGAAAAGCGCATCAAATGACTTCCCATTCGGAAATGCATCAAACGACACCGCATTCAGAAAGCGCATAAAACGACCCGAAATACGGGAATGGCTTCCTATCACCAAAGCTGTCTATCCAAAACAAAGCTAATATTTTACGGAAATGCCTGTCTCAATGCTTCATTCCTAAGAAGGTATCTTCATGTGGGACAAAGAGGCGCCTACCCAAAGATAGTTTTTTCCTGATAAGGGAAGTGAAAATGTTGTTCCCAGGCACAATGAGACAAAGAAAATATATTGCGATATGGAAAAAGTGTTACGAATATGGATTTAATATCACAATCTAAACCTAGAACCACATGTGATTAGAGTAAAACCTGCTCAAAACGCGAAATGACGCCGAAAAAGCGTTCCATTTTTTTGTTTGAGTTACGACAGAAGTGACCGCATGGCGTCTCTAGTTACACCCACAAACATCATAATTCACGTCCTCGCCGTATTGAGGTTTATTTAGAATTTGCCGTTGAAACTTACCTTTCTGAAGTCCAAAATGTTGCACCAAACGATGCATAAGTAATAGTTTCATTCAAATAAGTTATCGTCATCATATTTTAACCGCCAAGTCATTAAAAATCTCTGTATCAACTGTTAACAAGGCAATAAAAAAGATTTCAATCTGAACAAACAAACAAAAATATGATGTTCACCACGTTTTGCCTAGGCATGTCGCTGAGCGCAGAACACAGTGTAGACTTCTTTATGAAAATCACTTAGCCGGTGACAGATGGAAATTTATTGTGACTGTTAATGAAGTATCATCATCATCATTGTCAACCATTATCAATCCACTGCTGGATGAAGGTCTCCCCAAGTTTCTTCCACAACGGTCTGTCTTGTGCCAGTCTCCTCCATATCACTCCCGCATACTTTCGAATTTCATCCACCCATCTCCCGTGTGGTCTTCTTCTGGGTCTTTTCCTGTCCCTTGGAATCCAGTCCGAAATTCCGGCTGTCCATCGATGGTCTGTCCTTCTGGCAATATGTCCAGCCCATTGCCATTTCAGGGATTTTACTCTCATCATGATGTCTTCCGCTCTTGTCATTCTTCTGATCCACGAGTTCCTCTTCTTATCTCTCCTGGTTACACCAAGCATGCACCTCTCCATGCTGCTTTGAGTTGTCTGCAATCTTTGTATGTCTCTTTTAGTTAAGGTCCACTCGCTGAACCTTACGTAAGCACTGGAAGGATGCATTGATCAAATACTTTTTTTAGACATAATGGCATATTGCTCTTGAAAAGTATACTGTTTCTTCCAAAAGCTCTCCAGGCAAGTTTCATACGCCGATTAATTTCTTCATTAATGTGACCTTCACTTGATATATGATGTCCAAGATAAATATGTAGGTATTGGTTATTTCCAGCTCTTCCCCATCAATTAATAAATCTTCATTTCTTGTAAAAGCATTGAACATCACTTTTGTCTTCTGAAAGTTTATTTTTAATCCCACTTCTCTACTCTTGTCAGCAAGTTCCTGGATCATACTCTGCAGCTCTGATGGGGTAGTTGCAAAAAGGACTATGTCATCAGCAAAACGAAGGTGGGTTAGATAATCTCCATTGATCTTTATCCCTTTGTTTTCCCTGTTAAGTGAATGAAAGACAGTTTCCAAAGTGTCATTAAAGAGTTTGGGAGATATAGTTTCGCCTTGTCTCACTCCCTTTCCAATTTTTATGGGTGCTGTATTCTTAAATAACCGAATCTTTGCACTTGCATTTTCATAGATGTTATTAATAATATTAAAGTACGCATCTTCAATACCGCAGGATTTCAAAGCCATTGTAACTTCTGATGGTTTCACCGAATCAAAGGCTTTTTCATAATCGATAAAAGCCATGCACAATGGAAGTTCATATTCCCCCGCTCTTTCAATTAGTTCTCTCAGTACGTGGATATGATCTATTGTGCTGTAGACACTCCTGAATCCAGCTTGTTCTCTCGGTTGAGCCATGTCCAGTGTCACCTTCAAGCGGTGTGAAAGAACTTTAGCGAAGATTTTATAAACCACTGATGGAGTGTTAATGAAGTATAGATCTACCTAAACTAATTATAACAAAAAAAAGTTCAATTTACTATCGCAAAAAACAGAAAAAGACTTATAAATTTGGTTCCAAGAATCCAAAGAAAGTTTTAGTAAAGAACTCATGATTATTGCTGTTTCTCATACAATAGGAAATGCAAGTTAAGAAAAGTTTAAAAGCGTGTTAAAATCAATATTACATATTACCAAAAAATGTTTTAGCTCCTATATTTAAAGAGGAAATACCAATCCTTTATCCATAGAGCATTCGAAGAGTAAAACTCCGTGATAATAATGCTACAAACCATACATCCAAATCTATTTCTTGAAAAATGAAGGACAGGTGTCAAGTCTACACATTTTGATAATATTCTTTCAAAGTCCCCGGATGTGTCACCAAAGTACACTGGTGTGCAAAAATTAAGGACGAAGAGGAGAAATTAGCATAACAACGGAACTAGCATGCAGAACGGACCGAAAGACCACTCAGGAAATAGACTAGGGTCCGGTACGGTAGGGCATGCGCATATATGCTGCATGGCGTAGGGGGGAGGGGGAGTGTCGGAAATGTATAAAGCACACGGGAGGTGTACGCTCAGCAATTCGAGCCGCGGATGGCTTAGTGGTTAGTGTTTCAGACTGTCGATGCTGGGTCCCCAGGTTCAAGCCTGGGCTGATCTTTCAGAGATGGTGTGATTTACTAACAATCGCTGAATATCCGCCGTGCATCGGACGAGCACGTAAAGTGACGGCCCCCAGGCTGGACCCACTGGTTAAATAGGTATCCTTTCCTATACCCCACCTGAAATTCTCTCACCCCTCTATGTGCAATATCGTACTTGTACGGTGGCGCCATCTACTGTACTCTAATCTCACTACAAACTGTTCTGTCAAAGTCGCTAGACTTGCTCTCATTCCTTCCGTTTCTGTGTCCTGCCCAAAAGGCGATCTCGCTGTAGGTGGCTGGGACCTAAACTCTACTCCCTGTGGACGGAATTCCTACATGAAAATGACAAATCCTGCATCCCGCTCAGCAATTCGGTGAAAGCTACTGCATCGGTTTGAACGACGTCGAGTTGCTGCCACCATGTGATACGGCTAACAGGCAATCCAGTAGACGACATCTGGATGACTTTACCCGAGGTCGCGTCTTTGGGAATTTGGAAGAAGGTCGAAGTGTGACTAGTGTGGCTGAAGAGTTCGTGATCGCTCACAGCATCGGTTCACGAGCTTGGAGAAACTTTCAAACGACAGGAACAGCTATCCGAGAATTTAGCAGTGGTTTTCCATGATCAACCACGGCGGCGGACGACCGGTATATTGTCCTACAGGCGAGAAGAAACATACGGCAGACAGCGTGAGAAATCGCAAGGCACATTCAACAGACAACTGGACGTCCATTATCGCATTTTACCGTGGCCAAGAGGCTGCACAAAGGTGGTCTATTTGCACGACGACCAGTACGGTGTCTGCCATTAACGCCTGCTCATCGGAGACGGAGGTTTCTGTGGTGCCAGGAACACAAGAACTGGACACATCACCAATGGCTCGAGTTCTCTTTATGCATGAGAACCGATTTAATCTGACGAGCGATTCTGGACGTATACACATGTGGAGAGAGCAGGGAATACGCAATCACACCTCCAACATCATCGAAAGGGACCGGTTTGGAAGTGGCGGAGTTCTCATTTGGGGCGGTATCATGCTTGGTAGCCGTACTGACCTCCACATCTTCCAAAGAGGTTCAGTCACTGGTGTTCGCTATTGTACCGAGGTTCTCCTGCCTCACGTGCGTTTGTTTAGAGGTGCTGTGGGTCCTGAGTTCCTCTTCATGGACGACAACGCTACACCTCATCGTACAGTGGCCGTCGCAGAGCTGTTGGAGAGTGAAGATATTCAACGCATGGATTTGCCTGCAAGGTCCCCGGACCTAATTCCAATCGAGCACGTGTGAGACCTTCTCGGGAGACGCTTGGCAGCACGTCGCCAGCCGCCAGCAACGATTCCGCAGCTGCGATTGGCGCTACAAGAAGAATGGGCCGCGATGCCCCATCAGCTCCTGACAACCTCGTCCTCAGCATGGACAGACATTGTAAATCCTGCAACGCAGTCAGGGGTTATCATATCCCCTACTATAGACTGGATTTTTCTTGGCAGCGGCCTGTCACGTGGACGTTTCTGTCTTCTGTCCAGTTGTGCTCGAAACTACCTTTGCAATAAAGTGCCTTTGTATTCTTTGGATTCCTTGTTTGGACGGTTTTGCTCACTTGTCCCATATTCTTACATCTTGGGGATCTTATGGTATGATTTGAGTCGATGTGGAGTACTTCTGCACGACGTTACATTCGAAAAACCGTCTCGTCTTTAATTTTTGCTCGCCAGTGTACTATTGCACATTCGGACTATTAAAAAGACGTCCTTCTAAACGCAGACCTAAAACAATGATTGGATTATAGAAAGTACTGACGGAAGAGTGCAATAAATTCCAGTTTTAAGAAATAATGAGTTATCTTGGAAATCTAGTTGCAGATTCATAGTACAGAGAAAGTACTATCAGATAGAGCATTTAAGAAAGAAATAATTTTATTTTAGACATTAATTATATTGATGAAAATGAAAATATGTGAACATCATCTTTATTGCGGAGTTTGCAGCATAGCTAAATCACCTAATAGCGGGATAAAATTTAGCTTGAAAGCTCAAAAGGAAAGCTTTTCATCTGCGTCAACAGAATTGCTTTCCGCGACATTTTACTCGTGCGCTTGTATTCAGTCGGACTTGTGTAGTTGAAAGACTTTAAAATTTAATTTCCATGACGACTCCCTGATATGGCTGCATATTAATGCATTATTATGAATTACTACATACGACTTTTATTAAAACTTCTAATTAAATTTCTGCAAGGATACAGGAAGTGTGTTCCATGATCTAAATTTTTAATTATATCCAGGGTAATTAATCATAACGTTGTAACATAAACTTCGTGGTGACATATACTTTGCAAGCAATCTTTCCTTTCCGCCATCTTGTGTAGATAGAGGCTTATCACTGCTAATAAGAATGGCATTTTTCCGAAGAGATGTTTTAGCAGGATTGCGTAAACAGATCAAGATGCTGTAAAAGAGAAAAAATTCTAAACTCTTCGCCAAAGGAAAAACACATGGAAGTTTCGTTTGCAAGAACTGCGTCATTTTTTCATTTCTTCTTCCTTTTTCTTTTCCTTTTGCTTCCTTTTTTTTTTTTATTATTTCGGTTTTTCAAATACCGCTTATACGTAGTAAAACCTATTTATTTTCCTGCGTGGAAAATACACTATATTAACAAAAGTCACATGACACCTAGAAGAGGAACACAACATGACATTTATTGGCATACACTAGTACGGTGACGGTCCAGCTTTGGTCTTAATGCATGCACTGACCCTTCGAGACATGCATTCGACAAGGTTTTGGAACACAGCAATAGGCATGCGCTTCCATTCAGTACATAATGCCGCCGCTAACTGTTGCTTAGTAGTAGGCCTTGATTCCAAACTTCTTGTGCGGCGCTCTAATTCATCCCATAGGTGCTCTATGGGATTAAGAGCAAGGCTCTGTGCTGGCCAATCCACACACGATACGGAATTATCGTCGAATCACGCCATAACAGTCTTTTTTAGTTCTCATGGATTGCTGTCCTTTCCCCCCCTCCAAACTCCCACCTGCATATTCTGAAGCCCTCACTCACCTTCGCTCTCTCCCCTCATTCGCTCCCCTCCCTCTTCAACTCTAGAGCTTCTTTCTGAACCCCTCTTTTTCAACTCCCTTGTTCATCCCCCCCATCTCCCCTGCTTTTCATTCCCCTCTTGGCTCCGAGCAGGTGTAGTAACCGTACAAGACCTCACTAACTCGGATCTATCCTGGCGCCCTTTCTCTGGCCTCCCCCCTGCTATTCTCTCGTCCCCATCCGCCCATTTGGTCTATGACTCTCTGCTAACTGCACTTCTTTCGCTTTTCCCTGATCTTGTCTCCCCCACCGGTCTCGTCTCTGTCTTTTCTGCCCCTCTTCCGCTGCCGTTTTTCCTCCGACTCACAAACTCGGTTCTTCCTCTCTCCTCTCTCTCCTCTAAATCTCTTTATCGTTTTCTAGTGCACTTTGCCACCCCTTCACCGCTTTCTATTCTGGAGGTTCCCCCTGCTTCTCTTCCTCTTGTCTGGGCCGCTGCCCACTCACCCTTATCCGCCCATCTTGAAATTAATACCCACTGGCTCTTTTTGCATAATCGCCTGCCTGTTCCGTATTTTCTCTTTCGCATGTCCCTTCTCTCCTCCCCTCTCTGCTCCTTCTGCGCACAGGAGGCAGACGTTTCTCACGTCTACCTTTACTGTCCCATCCTGATGCCTCTCCTCCACCAGGCTTTCCGGATTGCCAGTCGCTCTTGTTCTCAAGATCTTCCGTTCACTGCCTACAGACATCTTCTTCTGCGGGCTCATCCACATACGCCTCTTCCGTCAGTATGTGCCTATCTTTTCGTGCTGGTTAAACACGTTATTTACGTATACCTTCAACAACTCCGCAGCGTTTCCTCGCCGGTCTCTTTACACCAGACCAGCGCAGCACTTTTGTGCCATTTTCAAGATCGATTACTTTCTCGACTCCGCCTGGAGTACCAGTCGAATTCTTCCAGTCGTCGAGAAGCCACCTTCTATGCTACCTGGGCGCCGGCCACTCCATGGTTTGCGGTTGAGTCTGGACTGCTACACCTCTCAGTACCCTAGGACATTCTACACCTCCTTTGCTGAGTTCCGTGGCACCCTGGTGCCCCTCCTCCACTCTACGACTCGTGCAATCCACACTACCGTTGAATTGTGAATGCTAATGCCATCTTAGTGTATTTTCATGCTTACTCGTGTACATTACTTACTTTCACCCCGCCTGTATTATGTTACTTTGGTGCCCTCGTTAAATAACTTGCACAATTGTGCACGCTGTGTTTTTATCTCATGTTTGTAATGTTTTACCTTCACGGCGGTGTTTGTGCTGTTCTTTTTCTAATTGTGTACTATTGTTTCGCCTGTGTTATCCTGTAAATCATGCCCAGCCAATGTCATGTGACACGATGTGTTTCTCTCTGTCACTTCTGCAATTTTTATTCAATAAGCTTTGCTTGCAGCATTTGTTATTCATCCCCATTGTCATTGCAGTGTATATACCATCATGTTTTAACAGTTTTGTATTATTTCCCAGTGAGACGCCCAATACTGTGCGTCTCCCTCTTATGTTTTCTTATGATAAATTATAATAAAGCGATTTTGAAACCTTGCTTTATCGCTCGGTGCATTAATCTGCTGGTACCAAAAAGGCCAGGTTCCATAGTATTTCCACAGAGTTGGTAGGGCATAACTGTCTAGAATATCGAGATAGACGTGCTGGTTAACAGGTTTGTCTACGATAACCAATGGGCCGGGACCATACCACGGAAAACACCCCCACGCGAGTACACTGCCAGCTCCAAACTTGAACAGTACACTGTGGTAAATATCGTTACCCCGGCTGCCGCCACGCCCACACACGGCCATCAGACTGATGGATCGTGTATCTAGATTTATCAGTCAATATGACCAGTTTCCATTGATCTACGGTCCACGATAAATATTCTTTACACCATGCTAAACAACGAGTAGCATTCCGAGTGGAGATGAAAGGCTTATGAGCAGCCGCACGACCACGGCAACCCATCGAAAGAAGTTATCTGCGAATGGTACGTGTACGTAACGGGAGTCCAGCATTTTTACTCAACTGTGCTCACTGGTCTTGTGCAGTGCTCCGTCGACTAGCTGTAACGACTCTCCTGAGGCTCAACGTCCTCTATCACTGATTTTCTTTGGTCTGTCGGTATGTTTTGCTGCTTCATGCGTCTTTCACTTATTCAGTACATCCAAAACAGTTGACTTGGGTATGTTCAAACGCCTCTCGGTTTCTCTTATGCATAACCCACTAATATAACACCCAACAATCTTTCCTTTCTCAGAGTCAGGTCAGCGACATTTTCAGTCAACCTCACAGTACGATATGATCGCGGTCAGCTGCAGGCTTGTATTATTCTCTTACAGGCAACCCACTAATATAACACCCAACAATCTTTCCTTTCTCAAAGTCAGTTCAGCGACATTTTCACTCAACCTCACAGTGCGATATGATCGCGGTCATCTGCAGGCTTGTATTATTCTCTTATGGACAACCCACTAATATAACACCCAACAATCTTTCCTTTCTCAAAGTCAGTTCAGCGACATTTTCACTCAACCTCATAGAACTTCACAGTGCGATATGATCGCGGTCATCTGCAGGCTTGTATTATTCTCTTATAGAGAACCCACAAATATAACAACCAACAATCTTTCCTTTCTCAGAGTCAGGTCAGTGACATTTTCACTCAACCTCACAGTGCGATATGATCGCGGTCAGCTGCAGGCTTGTATTATTCTCTTATGGACAACCCACTAATATAACACCCAACAATCTTTCCTTTCTCAAAGTCAGGTCAGTGACATTTTCACTCAACCTCACAGTGCGATATGATCGCGGTCAGCTGCAGGCTTGTATTATTCTCTTATAGACAACCCACAAATATAACACCCAACAATCTTTCCTTTCTCAGAGTCAGGTCAGCGACATTTTCACTCAACCTCACAGTGCGATATGATCGCGGTCAGCTGCAGGCTTGTATTATTCTCTTATGGACAACCCACTAATATAACACCCAACAATCTTTCCTTTCTCAAAGTCAGGTCAGTGACATTTTCACTCAACCTCACAGTGCGATATGATCGCGGTCAGCTGCAGGCTTGTATTATTCTCTTATGGACAACCCACTAATATAACACCCAACAATCTTTCCTTTCTCAGAGTCAGGTCAGTGACATTTTCACTCAACCTCACAGTGCGATATGATCGCGGTCAGCTGCAGGCTTGTATTATTCTCTTATGGACAACCCACTAATATAACACCCAACAATCTTTCCTTTCTCAAAGTCAGGTCAGTGACATTTTCACTCAACCTCACAGTGCGATATGATCGCGGTCAGCTGCAGGCTTGTATTATTCTCGTATAGACAACCCACAAATATAACACCCAACAATCTTTCCTTTCTCAGAGTCAGGTCAGCGACATTTTCACTCAACCTCACAGTGCGATATGATCGCGGTCAGCTGCAGGCTTGTATTATTCTCTTATGGACAACCCACTAATATAACACCCAACAATCTTTCCTTTCTCAAAGTCAGGTCAGTGACATTTTCACTCAACCTCACAGTGCGATATGATCGCGGTCAGCTGCAGGCTTGTATTATTCTCTTATGGACAACCCACTAATATAACACCCAACAATCTTTCCTTTCTCAGAGTCAGGTCAGTGACATTTTCACTCAACCTCACAGTGCGATATGATCGCGGTCAGCTGCAGGCTTGTATTATTCTCTTATGGACAACCCACTAATATAACACCCAACAATCTTTCCTTTCTCAGAGTCAGGTCAGCGACATTTTCAGTCAACCTCACAGTACGATATGATCGCGGTCAGCTGCAGGCTTGTATTATTCTCTTACAGACAACCCACTAATATAACACCCAACAATCTTTCCTTTCTCAGAGTCAGGTCAGCGACATTTTCAGTCAACCTCACAGTACGATGTGATCGCGGTCAGCTGCAGGCTTGTATTATTCTCTTACAGACAACCCACTAATATAACACCCAACAATCTTTCCTTTCTCAGAGTCAGGTCAGCGACATTTTCACTCAACCTCACAGTGCGATATGATCCCGGTCAGCCGCAGGCTTGTATTATTCTCTTATGGACAACCCACTAATATAACACCCAACAATCTTTTCTTTCTCAAAGTCAGTTCAGCGACATTTTCACTCAACCTCACAGTTCGATATGATCGCTGTCAGCTGCAGGCTTGTATTATTCTCTTATGGACAACCCACTAATATAACACCCAACAATCTTTCCTTCCTTAAAGTCAGTTCAGCGACATTTTCACTCAACCTCACAGTGCGATATGATCGCGGTCAGCTGTAGGCTTGTATCATTCTCTTATGGACAACCCACTAATATAACACCCAACAATCTTCCCTTTCTCAAAGTCAGTTCAGCGACATTTGCACTCAACCTCACAGTGCGATATGATCGCGGTCAGCTGTAGGCTTGTATGATTCTCTTATGGACAACCCACTAATATAACACCCAACAATCTTTCCTTTCTTAAAGTCAGTTCAGCGACATTTTCACTCAACCTCATAGTGCGATATGATCGCGGTCAGCTGTAGGCTTGTATGATTCTCTTATGGACAACCCACTAATATAACACCCAACAATCTTTCCTTTCTTAAAGTCAGTTCAGCGACATTTTCACTCAACCTCACAGTGCGATATGATCGCGGTCAGCTGTAGGCTTATATCATTCTCTTATGGACAACCCACTAATATAACATCCAACAATCTTTCCTCTCTTAAAGTCAGTTCAGCGACATTTTCAGTCAACCTCACAGTGCGATATGATCGCGGTCAGCTGTAGGCTTGTATCATTCTCTTATGGACAACCCACTAATATAACACCCGACAATCTTTCCTTTCTCAAAGTCAGTTCAGCAACATTTTCACTCAACCTCACAGTGCGATATGATGGCGGTCAGCTGTAGGCTTGTATCATTCTCTTATGAACAACCCACTAATATAACACCCAACAATCTTTCCTTTCTCAAAGTCAGTTCAGCGACATTTTCAGTCAACCTCACAGTGCGATACGATCGCGGTCAGCTGTAGGTTTGTTTTTAAACCGTTTGCAGCTGTACCGCGCATTTTAACAACGCAGCGGATCCGGTGATTTGCTTTTGAAGGGTTGTCCGGTGACTTCTGTCAATATAGTGTACATACACTGCTGTTAATAGAAATTGCAACACCAAGAAAGAAACAAGCAGTCACAAGGAAATTTACGGGAGTGAGTAGTTATGGTACAAGTCGGAAACGATCACAATAACAAACCGGTTCGTGACCAGGAAGTAGAAAAAAATTGTAATAAGTAAATCCACCATGGGCGGTGTTAACCGACACCACACGCCGTGGGATCGAATGAAACAGGATTTTGATGGTTGTCTGCGGTATTGCATTCCATTCTGCTTCTACACGCATCCACAATTCGTTGGTTGTGACAACGGCGAGGACATGCGAGCAAGTCGTTGAGCGATGACACACCATACGTTCTCTATAGGTGACAAATCTGGAGAGCGAGCACGCCAGGGAAGACGAGCGACTTGATGCTCCCATAATATGTCTTCGACATTGCGAGCAACATGGGGACGGGCATTGTCTTTTTGGAAGACAGCTCCCGGGATCGTCTGAAGGAACGGTAGAAGTTCGGCTTCAATGTGCATGTGATGTGTAGTTGGCGAGTGTGTGAATGAAACGCAATAGCGACGACTATCACGCTCGGCGTGGGACAGGTATGGCGCACCACAATGCAGCTTTCCAGATGCCGTTCACCACGGTATCTGCGAACAAGGATTCGCCCTTCGTAAAGCATTATATTGAATCTGCACTCGTCTGAAAACACAATATGCTTCCATTCAAAACTCCAGTTTCGGCGTTCGCGGCCCACTGCAATCGTTTGCACCACTGTAATTTCTGGCACCACTGCAATCGCTGGCCCCACTGTAATTTCTAGAACCACTGTAATCACTGGCACCGCTGTAGTCGCTGGCACCACTGCAGTCGCTGGCACCTATGGTTCAGAGTCAAGGGAAGTTCCAGCTATGGACGGCGAGCAACGAGGCTTCTCTGCAGAAATCGGTGACGAACACTTCTTGCAGAAATCGGACGATATCTGACCATCCTCCATTGCTGCGCAAGTCCCGTGAATGGTGTTGTGCGCGACGTCACTGCCACACGGTGAAAATACCGGTCTTTCCGCTCGATCGTGCGATTTCGAGCTCCAGACCCTGCACGGTGATGCGTACATCCTTCTGCTGTCCATTGACGCCATGTGCGCATAACGGAAGTTGCGGCGTTACGCTTAACGCGTGCAGCAAATATCACGTTATGGTAAACCATCTTCACTGAGTCCAACGATTCTACCTCTCAAATCCTGAAGATGACAATCCAATTTTTGGCGTAAATGTGACAAGGATGGTAAGTCAGATAATATCCAAAAACTTGAACATTTTTCATCGTCCTGAGAGAGGGACCCAAACCCGCGTCTCCCAGAAAACGCCCGGGTATGCTAACCACTACAGTATGCTAACTACTTTCTCTCATGACTCTACCTCTTTGAAACTTCGTCAAGTGTTCGTATGGTTGCCTCGTTCTCCTACGAGAACGAAACAGTAATGCAGGACGTCCAACAAAGACCTCTTGCTGCGCCGCTGAAATCTTTGCTAAGACTTACCTAGAAGTCTGCAATTCATCCGTATCTTTTGTCTGCTGTTTACGAACTGAAATCACCACTCCAAAGTAAAAGAATGAGGTACTGTCAGTGGCTTCAAGCATTTGGTGCGGAATAACAGGACATCTGGGACTACAACTTTTTTTTCCAACGAAGCGTGGATTCACTTATCGTTATACATAAATGCACAAATCACGCCCATGTGGGCAGCGGGAAATCCTCACGCATTTATCGGGAAACCACTTCACGCACAAAAAATTGGGGAGTGGTGTGCACTGTCACTTCGGCGAATCATTTGGCACATCATCTTTCATGATAAAAACAGCCGTCTACATAGAACTTATTTAGGTATTCGTTAACAAACTGCACCCGGAAGAGCTGACCACTTGATATCTTCAACAAGACGGGGCAACTCGCCAGACATCACACGTGAGTATGGTTGAAATTAAGTCATTCTTTGGAGATTGCGTAATTTCTAAAGGAATAAGGCCACCTCGATCTCTTGGCCTAACAACACCTGATTGCTTTCTCTAGGGTACCTCGAATCAGTGGAGTTTCAAAACGAGCTGAAAAGCCTTGATGTATTGAAGAATGATATCTGCGACGCAGTGGCATCGATTACGCCGGAGCAACTGGCACGAAATGTCCGATATATGGAATCTCGTATTCAAGCCTGTCTCGATGCCCAGGGCAGACACTTTCAACATCTCTTGTGATATGGTCCTGTTTTCCATGTATGAAGGTATGTTCTTACCAAATATCATTCAATTACTGTAATTATTCCGAAATATGGAGTCTCGTGTACAAGCCTGTCTCGATGCCCAGGGCAGACACTTTCAACATCTCTTGTGATATGGTTCTGTTTTCCATGTATGAAGGTATGTTCTTACCAAATATCATTCAATAACTGTAATTATTCCGAAATATGGAGTCTCGTGTTCAAACCTGTCTCGATGCGCAGGGCGGACACTTTCAACATCTCTTGTGATATGGTCCTGTTTTCCATGGATGAAGGTATGTTCTTACCAAATATCATTCAATTACTGTAATTATTCCGAAATATGGAGTCTCGTGTTCAAGCCTGTCTCGATGCCCAGGGCAGACACTTTCAACATCTCTTGTGATATGGTTCTGTTTTCCATGTATGAAGGTATGTTCTTACCAAATATCATTCAATAACTGTAATTATTCCGAAATATGGAGTCTCGTGTTCAAACCTGTCTCGATGCGCAGGGCGGACACTTTCAACATCTCTTGTGATATGGTCCTGTTTTCCATGGATGAAGGTATGTTCTTACCAAATATCATTCAATTACTGTAATTATTCCGAAATATGGAATCTCGTATTCAAGCCTGTCTCGATGCCCAGGGCAGACACTTTCAACATCTCTTGTGATATGGTTCTGTTTTCCATGGATGAAGGTATGTTCTTACCAAATATCATTCAATTAATGTAATTATTCCGAAATATGGAATCTCGTATTCAAACCTGTCTCGATGCACAGGGCAGACACTTTCAACATCTCTTGTGATATGGTCCTGTTTTCCATGGATGAAGGTATGTTCTTACCAAATATCATTCAATTACTGTAATTATTCCGAAATATGGAATCTCGTATTCAAGCCTGTCTCGATGCACAGGGCAGACACTTTCAACATCTCTTGTGATATGGTCCTGTTTTCCATGGATGAAGGTATGTTCTTACCAAATATCATTCAATTACTGTAATTATTCCGAAATATGGAATCTCGTATTCAAGCCTGTCTCGATGCCCAGGGCAGACACTTTCAACATCTCTTGTGATATGGTTCTGTTTTCCATGGATGAAGGTATGTTCTTACCAAATATCATTCAATTACTGTAATTATTCCGAAATATGGAATCTCGTATTCAAGCCTGTCTCGATGCCCAGGGCAGACACTTTCAACATCTCTTGTGATATGGTTCTGTTTTCCATGTATGAAGGTATGTTCTTACCAAATATCATTCAATTACTGTAATTATTCCGAAATATGGAGTCTCGTGTTCAAGCCTGTCTCGATGCCCAGGGCGGACACTTTCAACATCTCTTGTGATATGGTTCTGTTTTCCATGGATGAAGGTATGTTCTTACCAAATATCATTCAATTACTGTAATTATTCCGAAATATGGAATCTCGTATTCAAGCCTGTCTCGATGCACAGGGCAGACACTTTCAACATCGCTTGTGATATGGTCCTGTTTTCCATGGATGAAGGTATGTTCTTACCAAATATCATTCAATTACTGTAATTATTCCGAAATATGGAATCTCGTATTCAAGCCTGTCTCGATGCCCAGGGCAGACACTTTCAACATCTCTTGTGATATGGTTCTGTTTTCCATGTATGAAGGTATGTTCTTACCAAATATCATTCAATTACTGTAATTATTCCGAAATATGGAATCTCGTATTCAAGCCTGTCTCGATGCCCAGGGCAGACACTTTCAACATCTCTTGTGATATGGTTCTGTTTTCCATGTATGAAGGTATGTTCTTACCAAATATCATTCAATTACTGTAATTATTCCGAAATATGGAATCTCGTATTCAAGCCTGTCTCGATGCACAGGGCGGACACTTTCAACATCTCTTGTGATATGGTTCTGTTTTCCATGTATGAAGGTATGTTCTTACCAAATATCATTCAATTACTGTAATTATTCCGAAATATGGAATCTCGTATTCAAGCCTGTCTCGATGCCCAGGGCAGACACTTTCAACATCTCTTGTGATATGGTTCTGTTTTCCATGGATGAAGGTATGTTCTTACCAAATATCATTCAATTACTGTAATTATTCCGAAATATGGAATCTCGTATTCAAGCCTGTCTCGATGCACAGGGCAGACACTTTCAACATCTCTTGTGATATGGTCCTGTTTTCCATGGATGAAGGTATGTTCTTACCAAATATCATTCAATTACTGTAATTATTCCGAAATATGGAATCTCGTATTCAAGCCTGTCTCGATGCCCAGGGCAGACACTTTCAACATCTCTTGTGATATGGTTCTGTTTTCCATGGATGAAGGTATGTTCTTACCAAATATCATTCAATTACTGTAATTATTCCGAAATATGGAATCTCGTATTCAAGCCTGTCTCGATGCACAGGGCAGACACTTTCAACATCTCTTGTGATATGGTCCTGTTTTCCATGGATGAAGGTATGTTCTTACCAAATATCATTCAATTACTGTAATTATTCCGAAATATGGAATCTCGTATTCAAGCCTGTCTCGATGCCCAGGGCAGACACTTTCAACATCTCTTGTGATATGGTTCTGTTTTCCATGTATGAAGGTATGTTCTTACCAAATATCATTCAATTACTGTAATTATTCCGAAATATGGAGTCTCGTGTTCAAGCCTGTCTCGATGCCCAGGGCGGACACTTTCAACATCTCTTGTGATATGGTTCTGTTTTCCATGGATGAAGGTATGTTCTTACCAAATATCATTCAATTACTGTAATTATTCCGAAATATGGAGTCTCGTGTTCAAGCCTGTCTCGATGCACAGGGCGGACACTTTCAACATCTCTTGTGATATGGTTCTGTTTTCCATGTATGAAGGTATGTTCTTACCAAATATCATTCAATTACTGTAATTATTCCGAAATATGGAATCTCGTATTCAAGCCTGTCTCGATGCACAGGGCAGACACTTTCAACATCTCTTGTGATATGGTTCTGTTTTCCATGGATGAAGGTATGTTCTTACCAAATATCATTCAATTACTGTAATTATTCCGAAATATGGAATCTCGTATTCAAGCCTGTCTCGATGCACAGGGCAGACACTTTCAACATCTCTTGTGATATGGTCCTGTTTTCCATGGATGAAGGTATGTTCTTACCAAATATCATTCAATTACTGTAATTATTCCGAAATATGGAATCTCGTATTCAAGCCTGTCTCGATGCCCAGGGCAGACACTTTCAACATCTCTTGTGATATGGTTCTGTTTTCCATGGATGAAGGTATGTTCTTACCAAATATCATTCAATTACTGTAATTATTCCGAAATATGGAATCTCGTATTCAAGCCTGTCTCGATGCACAGGGCAGACACTTTCAACATCTCTTGTGATATGGTTCTGTTTTCCATGTATGAAGGTATGTTCTTACCAAATATCATTCAATTACTGTAATTATTCCGAAATATGGAATCTCGTATTCAAGCCTGTCTCGATGCACAGGGCGGACACTTTCAACATCTCTTGTGATATGGTTCTGTTTTCCATGTATGAAGGTATGTTCTTACCAAATATCATTCAATTACTGTAATTATTCCGAAATATGGAATCTCGTATTCAAGCCTGTCTCGATGCCCAGGTCAGACACTTTCAACATCTCTTGTGATATGGTTCTGTTTTCCATGGATGAAGGTATGTTCTTACCAAATATCATTCAATTACTGTAATTATTCCGAAATATGGAATCTCGTATTCAAGCCTGTCTCGATGCACAGGGCAGACACTTTCAACATCTCTTGTGATATGGTCCTGTTTTCCATGGATGAAGGTATGTTCTTACCAAATATCATTCAATTACTGTAATTATTCCGAAATATGGAATCTCGTATTCAAGCCTGTCTCGATGCCCAGGGCAGACACTTTCAACATCTCTTGTGATATGGTTCTGTTTTCCATGGATGAAGGTATGTTCTTACCAAATATCATTCAATTACTGTAATTATTCCGAAATATGGAATCTCGTGTTTAAACCTGTCTCGATGCGCAGGGCGGACAATTTCAACATCTCTTGTGATATGGTCCTGTTTTCCATGGATGAAGGTATGTTCTTACCAAATATCATTCAATTACTGTAATTATTCCGAAATATGGAATCTCGTATTCAAGCCTGTCTCGATGCCCAGGGCAGACACTTTCAACATCTCTTGTGATATGGTTCTGTTTTCCATGTATGAAGGTATGTTCTTACCAAATATCATTCAATTACTGTAATTATTCCGAAATATGGAGTCTCGTGTTCAAGCCTGTCTCGATGCCCAGGGCGGACACTTTCAACATCTCTTGTGATATGGTTCTGTTTTCCATGGATGAAGGTATGTTCTTACCAAATATCATTCAATTACTGTAATTATTCAGAAATATGGAGTCTCGTGTTCAAGCCTGTCTCGATGCACAGGGCGGACACTTTCAACATCTCTTGTGATATGGTTCTGTTTTCCATGTATGAAGGTATGTTCTTACCAAATATCATTCAATTACTGTAATTATTCCGAAATATGGAATCTCGTATTCAAGCCTGTCTCGATGCACAGGGCAGACACTTTCAACATCTCTTGTGATATGGTTCTGTTTTCCATGGATGAAGGTATGTTCTTACCAAATATCATTCAATTACTGTAATTATTCCGAAATATGGAATCTCGTATTCAAGCCTGTCTCGATGCACAGGGCGGACACTTTCAACATCTCTTGTGATATGGTTCTGTTTTCCATGTATGAAGGTATGTTCTTACCAAATATCATTCAATTACTGTAATTATTCCGAAATATGGAATCTCGTATTCAAGCCTGTCTCGATGCCACAGGGCAGACACTTTCAACATCTCTTGTGATATGGTTCTGTTTTCCATGGATGAAGGTATGTTCTTACCAAATATCATTCAATTACTGTAATTATTCCGAAATATGGAATCTCGTATTCAAGCCTGTCTCGATGCACAGGGCAGACACTTTCAACATCTCTTGTGATATGGTCCTGTTTTCCATGGATGAAGGTATGTTCTTACCAAATATCATTCAATTACTGTAATTATTCCGAAATATGGAATCTCGTATTCAAGCCTGTCTCGATGCCCAGGGCAGACACTTTCAACATCTCTTGTGATATGGTTCTGTTTTCCATGGATGAAGGTATGTTCTTACCAAATATCATTCAATTACTGTAATTATTCCGAAATATGGAATCTCGTATTCAAGCCTGTCTCGATGCACAGGGCAGACACTTTCAACATCTCTTGTGATATGGTCCTGTTTTCCATGGATGAAGGTATGTTCTTACCAAATATCATTCAATTACTGTAATTATTCCGAAATATGGAATCTCGTATTCAAGCCTGTCTCGATGCCCAGGGCAGACACTTTCAACATCTCTTGTGATATGGTTCTGTTTTCCATGTATGAAGGTATGTTCTTACCAAATATCATTCAATTACTGTAATTATTCCGAAATATGGAGTCTCGTGTTCAAGCCTGTCTCGATGCCCAGGGCGGACACTTTCAACATCTCTTGTGATATGGTCCTGTTTTCCATGGATGAAGGTATGTTCTTACCAAATATCATTCAATTACTGTAATTATTCCGAAATATGGAATCTCGTATTCAAGCCTGTCTCGATGCCCAGGGCAGACACTTTCAACATCTCTTGTGATATGGTTCTGTTTTCCATGTATGAAGGTATGTTCTTACCAAATATCATTCAATTACTGTAATTATTCCGAAATATGGAGTCTCGTGTTCAAGCCTGTCTCGATGCCCAGGGCGGACACTTTCAACATCTCTTGTGATATGGTTCTGTTTTCCATGGATGAAGGTATGTTCTTACCAAATATCATTCAATTACTGTAATTATTCCGAAATATGGAGTCTCGTGTTCAAGCCTGTCTCGATGCACAGGGCGGACACTTTCAACATCTCTTGTGATATGGTTCTGTTTTCCATGTATGAAGGTATGTTCTTACCAAATATCATTCAATTACTGTAATTATTCCGAAATATGGAATCTCGTATTCAAGCCTGTCTCGATGCACAGGGCAGACACTTTCAACATCTCTTGTGATATGGTTCTGTTTTCCATGGATGAAGGTATGTTCTTACCAAATATCATTCAATTACTGTAATTATTCCGAAATATGGAATCTCGTATTCAAGCCTGTCTCGATGCACAGGGCGGACACTTTCAACATCTCTTGTGATATGGTTCTGTTTTCCATGTATGAAGGTATGTTCTTACCAAATATCATTCAATTACTGTAATTATTCCGAAATATGGAATCTCGTATTCAAGCCTGTCTCGATGCCCAGGGCAGACACTTTCAACATCTCTTGTGATATGGTTCTGTTTTCCATGGATGAAGGTATGTTCTTACCAAATATCATTCAATTACTGTAATTATTCCGAAATATGGAATCTCGTATTCAAGCCTGTCTCGATGCACAGGGCAGACACTTTTAACATCTCTTGTGATATGGTCCTGTTTTCCATGGATGAAGGTATGTTCTTACCAAATATCATTCAATTACTGTAATTATTCCGAAATATGGAATCTCGTATTCAAGCCTGTCTCGATGCCCAGGGCAGACACTTTCAACATCTCTTGTGATATGGTTCTGTTTTCCATGGATGAAGGTATGTTCTTACCAAATATCATTCAATTACTGTAATTATTCCGAAATATGGAATCTCGTATTCAAGCCTGTCTCGATGCACAGGGCAGACACTTTCAACATCTCTTGTGATATGGTCCTGTTTTCCATGGATGAAGGTATGTTCTTACCAAATATCATTCAATTACTGTAATTATTCCGAAATATGGAATCTCGTATTCAAGCCTGTCTCGATGCCCAGGGCAGACACTTTCAACATCTCTTGTGATATGGTTCTGTTTTCCATGTATGAAGGTATGTTCTTACCAAATATCATTCAATTACTGTAATTATTCCGAAATATGGAGTCTCGTGTTCAAGCCTGTCTCGATGCCCAGGGCGGACACTTTCAACATCTCTTGTGATATGGTTCTGTTTTCCATGGATGAAGGTATGTTCTTACCAAATATCATTCAATTACTGTAATTATTCCGAAATATGGAGTCTCGTGTTCAAGCCTGTCTCGATGCACAGGGCGGACACTTTCAACATCTCTTGTGATATGGTTCTGTTTTCCATGTATGAAGGTATGTTCTTACCAAATATCATTCAATTACTGTAATTATTCCGAAATATGGAATCTCGTATTCAAGCCTGTCTCGATGCACAGGGCAGACACTTTCAACATCTCTTGTGATATGGTTCTGTTTTCCATGGATGAAGGTATGTTCTTACCAAATATCATTCAATTACTGTAATTATTCCGAAATATGGAATCTCGTATTCAAGCCTGTCTCGATGCACAGGGCAGACACTTTCAACATCTCTTGTGATATGGTCCTGTTTTCCATGGATGAAGGTATGTTCTTACCAAATATCATTCAATTACTGTAATTATTCCGAAATATGGAATCTCGTATTCAAGCCTGTCTCGATGCCCAGGGCAGACACTTTCAACATCTCTTGTGATATGGTTCTGTTTTCCATGGATGAAGGTATGTTCTTACCAAATATCATTCAATTACTGTAATTATTCCGAAATATGGAATCTCGTATTCAAGCCTGTCTCGATGCACAGGGCAGACACTTTCAACATCTCTTGTGATATGGTTCTGTTTTCCATGTATGAAGGTATGTTCTTACCAAATATCATTCAATTACTGTAATTATTCCGAAATATGGAATCTCGTATTCAAGCCTGTCTCGATGCACAGGGCGGACACTTTCAACATCTCTTGTGATATGGTTCTGTTTTCCATGTATGAAGGTATGTTCTTACCAAATATCATTCAATTACTGTAATTATTCCGAAATATGGAATCTCGTATTCAAGCCTGTCTCGATGCACAGGGCAGACACTTTCAACATCTCTTGTGATATGGTCCTGTTTTCCATGGATGAAGGTATGTTCTTACCAAATATCATTCAATTACTGTAATTATTCCGAAATATGGAATCTCGTATTCAAGCCTGTCTCGATGCCCAGGGCAGACACTTTCAACATCTCTTGTGATATGGTTCTGTTTTCCATGGATGAAGGTATGTTCTTACCAAATATCATTCAATTACTGTAATTATTCCGAAATATGGAATCTCGTATTCAAGCCTGTCTCGATGCACAGGGCAGACACTTTCAACATCTCTTGTGATATGGTTCTGTTTTCCATGTATGAAGGTATGTTCTTACCAAATATCATTCAATTACTGTAATTATTCCGAAATATGGAATCTCGTATTCAAGCCTGTCTCGATGCACAGGGCGGACACTTTCAACATCTCTTGTGATATGGTTCTGTTTTCCATGTATGAAGGTATGTTCTTACCAAATATCATTCAATTACTGTAATTATTCCGAAATATGGAATCTCGTATTCAAGCCTGTCTCGATGCCCAGGTCAGACACTTTCAACATCTCTTGTGATATGGTTCTGTTTTCCATGGATGAAGGTATGTTCTTACCAAATATCATTCAATTACTGTAATTATTCCGAAATATGGAATCTCGTATTCAAGCCTGTCTCGATGCACAGGGCAGACACTTTCAACATCTCTTGTGATATGGTCCTGTTTTCCATGGATGAAGGTATGTTCTTACCAAATATCATTCAATTACTGTAATTATTCCGAAATATGGAATCTCGTATTCAAGCCTGTCTCGATGCCCAGGGCAGACACTTTCAACATCTCTTGTGATATGGTTCTGTTTTCCATGGATGAAGGTATGTTCTTACCAAATATCATTCAATTACTGTAATTATTCCGAAATATGGAATCTCGTGTTTAAACCTGTCTCGATGCGCAGGGCGGACAATTTCAACATCTCTTGTGATATGGTCCTGTTTTCCATGGATGAAGGTATGTTCTTACCAAATATCATTCAATTACTGTAATTATTCCGAAATATGGAATCTCGTATTCAAGCCTGTCTCGATGCCCAGGGCAGACACTTTCAACATCTCTTGTGATATGGTTCTGTTTTCCATGTATGAAGGTATGTTCTTACCAAATATCATTCAATTACTGTAATTATTCCGAAATATGGAGTCTCGTGTTCAAGCCTGTCTCGATGCCCAGGGCGGACACTTTCAACATCTCTTGTGATATGGTTCTGTTTTCCATGGATGAAGGTATGTTCTTACCAAATATCATTCAATTACTGTAATTATTCAGAAATATGGAGTCTCGTGTTCAAGCCTGTCTCGATGCACAGGGCGGACACTTTCAACATCTCTTGTGATATGGTTCTGTTTTCCATGTATGAAGGTATGTTCTTACCAAATATCATTCAATTACTGTAATTATTCCGAAATATGGAATCTCGTATTCAAGCCTGTCTCGATGCACAGGGCAGACACTTTCAACATCTCTTGTGATATGGTTCTGTTTTCCATGGATGAAGGTATGTTCTTACCAAATATCATTCAATTACTGTAATTATTCCGAAATATGGAATCTCGTATTCAAGCCTGTCTCGATGCACAGGGCGGACACTTTCAACATCTCTTGTGATATGGTTCTGTTTTCCATGTATGAAGGTATGTTCTTACCAAATATCATTCAATTACTGTAATTATTCCGAAATATGGAATCTCGTATTCAAGCCTGTCTCGATGCCCAGGGCAGACACTTTCAACATCTCTTGTGATATGGTTCTGTTTTCCATGGATGAAGGTATGTTCTTACCAAATATCATTCAATTACTGTAATTATTCCGAAATATGGAATCTCGTATTCAAGCCTGTCTCGATGCACAGGGCAGACACTTTCAACATCTCTTGTGATATGGTCCTGTTTTCGATGGATGAAGGTATGTTCTTACCAAATATCATTCAATTACTGTAATTATTCCGAAATATGGAATCTCGTATTCAAGCCTGTCTCGATGCCCAGGGCAGACACTTTCAACATCTCTTGTGATATGGTTCTGTTTTCCATGGATGAAGGTATGTTCTTACCAAATATCATTCAATTACTGTAATTATTCCGAAATATGGAATCTCGTATTCAAGCCTGTCTCGATGCACAGGGCAGACACTTTCAACATCTCTTGTGATATGGTCCTGTTTTCCATGGATGAAGGTATGTTCTTACCAAATATCATTCAATTACTGTAATTATTCCGAAATATGGAATCTCGTATTCAAGCCTGTCTCGATGCCCAGGGCAGACACTTTCAACATCTCTTGTGATATGGTTCTGTTTTCCATGTATGAAGGTATGTTCTTACCAAATATCATTCAATTACTGTAATTATTCCGAAATATGGAGTCTCGTGTTCAAGCCTGTCTCGATGCCCAGGGCGGACACTTTCAACATCTCTTGTGATATGGTCCTGTTTTCCATGGATGAAGGTATGTTCTTACCAAATATCATTCAATTACTGTAATTATTCCGAAATATGGAATCTCGTATTCAAGCCTGTCTCGATGCCCAGGGCAGACACTTTCAACATCTCTTGTGATATGGTTCTGTTTTCCATGTATGAAGGTATGTTCTTACCAAATATCATTCAATTACTGTAATTATTCCGAAATATGGAGTCTCGTGTTCAAGCCTGTCTCGATGCCCAGGGCGGACACTTTCAACATCTCTTGTGATATGGTTCTGTTTTCCATGGATGAAGGTATGTTCTTACCAAATATCATTCAATTACTGTAATTATTCCGAAATATGGAGTCTCGTGTTAAAGCCTGTCTCGATGCACAGGGCGGACACTTTCAACATCTCTTGTGATATGGTTCTGTTTTCCATGTATGAAGGTATGTTCTTACCAAATATCATTCAATTACTGTAATTATTCCGAAATATGGAATCTCGTATTCAAGCCTGTCTCGATGCACAGGGCAGACACTTTCAACATCTCTTGTGATATGGTTCTGTTTTCCATGGATGAAGGTATGTTCTTACCAAATATCATTCAATTACTGTAATTATTCCGAAATATGGAATCTCGTATTCAAGCCTGTCTCGATGCACAGGGCGGACACTTTCAACATCTCTTGTGATATGGTTCTGTTTTCCATGTATGAAGGTATGTTCTTACCAAATATCATTCAATTACTGTAATTATTCCGAAATATGGAATCTCGTATTCAAGCCTGTCTCGATGCACAGGGCGGACACTTTCAACATCTCTTGTGATATGGTTCTGTTTTCCATGTATGAAGGTATGTTCTTACCAAATATCATTCAATTACTGTAATTATTCCGAAATATGGAATCTCGTATTCAAGCCTGTCTCGATGCCCAGGGCAGACACTTTCAACATCTCTTGTGATATGGTTCTGTTTTCCATGGATGAAGGTATGTTCTTACCAAATATCATTCAATTACTGTAATTATTCCGAAATATGGAATCTCGTATTCAAGCCTGTCTCGATGCACAGGGCAGACACTTTCAACATCTCTTGTGATATGGTCCTGTTTTCCATGGATGAAGGTATGTTCTTACCAAATATCATTCAATTACTGTAATTATTCCGAAATATGGAATCTCGTATTCAAGCCTGTCTCGATGCCCAGGGCAGACACTTTCAACATCTCTTGTGATATGATTCTGTTTTCCATGGATGAAGGTATGTTCTTACCAAATATCATTCAATTACTGTAATTATTCCGAAATATGGAATCTCGTATTCAAGCCTGTCTCGATGCACAGGGCAGACACTTTCAACATCTCTTGTGATATGGTTCTGTTTTCCATGGATGAAGGTATGTTCTTACCAAATATCATTCAATTACTGTAATTATTCCGAAATATGGAATCTCGTATTCAAGCCTGTCTCGATGCACAGGGCGGACACTTTCAACATCTCTTGTGATATGGTTCTGTTTTCCATGTATGAAGGTATGTTCTTACCAAATATCATTCAATTACTGTAATTATTCCGAAATATGGAATCTCGTATTCAAGCCTGTCTCGATGCCCAGGGCAGACACTTTCAACATCTCTTGTGATATGGTTCTGTTTTCCATGGATGAAGGTATGTTCTTACCAAATATCATTCAATTACTGTAATTATTCCGAAATATGGAATCTCGTATTCAAGCCTGTCTCGATGCACAGGGCAGACACTTTCAACATCTCTTGTGATATGGTCCTGTTTTCCATGGATGAAGGTATGTTCTTACCAAATATCATTCAATTACTGTAATTATTCCGAAATATGGAATCTCGTATTCAAGCCTGTCTCGATGCCCAGGGCAGACACTTTCAACATCTCTTGTGATATGGTTCTGTTTTCCATGGATGAAGGTATGTTCTTACCAAATATCATTCAATTACTGTAATTATTCCGAAATATGGAATCTCGTATTCAAGCCTGTCTCGATGCACAGGGCAGACACTTTCAACATCTCTTGTGATATGGTCCTGTTTTCCATGGATGAAGGTATGTTCTTACCAAATATCATTCAATTACTGTAATTATTCCGAAATATGGAATCTCGTATTCAAGCCTGTCTCGATGCCCAGGGCAGACACTTTCAACATCTCTTGTGATATGGTTCTGTTTTCCATGTATGAAGGTATGTTCTTACCAAATATCATTCAATTACTGTAATTATTCCGAAATATGGAGTCTCGTGTTCAAGCCTGTCTCGATGCCCAGGGCGGACACTTTCAACATCTCTTGTGATATGGTCCTGTTTTCCATGGATGAAGGTATGTTCTTACCAAATATCATTCAATTACTGTAATTATTCCGAAATATGGAATCTCGTATTCAAGCCTGTCTCGATGCCCAGGGCAGACACTTTCAACATCTCTTGTGATATGGTTCTGTTTTCCATGTATGAAGGTATGTTCTTACCAAATATCATTCAATTACTGTAATTATTCCGAAATATGGAGTCTCGTGTTCAAGCCTGTCTCGATGCCCAGGGCGGACACTTTCAACATCTCTTGTGATATGGTTCTGTTTTCCATGGATGAAGGTATGTTCTTACCAAATATCATTCAATTACTGTAATTATTCCGAAATATGTAGTCTCGTGTTCAAGCGTGTCTCGATGCACAGGGCGGACACTTTCAACATCTCTTGTGATATGGTTCTGTTTTCCATGTATGAAGGTATGTTCTTACCAAATATCATTCAATTACTGTAATTATTCCGAAATATGGAATCTCGTATTCAAGCCTGTCTCGATGCACAGGGCAGACACTTTCAACATCTCTTGTGATATGGTTCTGTTTTCCATGGATGAAGGTATGTTCTTACCAAATATCATTCAATTACTGTAATTATTCCGAAATATGGAATCTCGTATTCAAGCCTGTCTCGATGCACAGGGCGGACACTTTCAACATCTCTTGTGATATGGTTCTGTTTTCCATGTATGAAGGTATGTTCTTACCAAATATCATTCAATTACTGTACTTATTCCGAAATATGGAATCTCGTATTCAAGCCTGTCTCGATGCCCAGGGCAGACACTTTCAACATCTCTTGTGATATGGTTCTGTTTTCCATGGATGAAGGTATGTTCTTACCAAATATCATTCAATTACTGTAATTATTCCGAAATATGGAATCTCGTATTCAAGCCTGTCTCGATGCACAGGGCAGACACTTTCAACATCTCTTGTGATATGGTCCTGTTTTCCATGGATGAAGGTATGTTCTTACCAAATATCATTCAATTACTGTAATTATTCCGAAATATGGAATCTCGTATTCAAGCCTGTCTCGATGCCCAGGGCAGACACTTTCAACATCTCTTGTGATATGGTTCTGTTTTCCATGGATGAAGGTATGTTCTTACCAAATATCATTCAATTACTGTAATTATTCCGAAATATGGAATCTCGTATTCAAGCCTGTCTCGATGCACAGGGCAGACACTTTCAACATCTCTTGTGATATGGTCCTGTTTTCCATGGATGAAGGTATGTTCTTACCAAATATCATTCAATTACTGTAATTATTCCGAAATATGGAATCTCGTATTCAAGCCTGTCTCGATGCCCAGGGCAGACACTTTCAACATCTCTTGTGATATGGTTCTGTTTTCCATGTATGAAGGTATGTTCTTACCAAATATCATTCAATTACTGTAATTATTCCGAAATATGGAGTCTCGTGTTCAAGCCTGTCTCGATGCCCAGGGCGGACACTTTCAACATCTCTTGTGATATGGTTCTGTTTTCCATGGATGAAGGTATGTTCTTACCAAATATCATTCAATTACTGTAATTATTCCGAAATATGGAGTCTCGTGTTCAAGCCTGTCTCGATGCACAGGGCGGACACTTTCAACATCTCTTGTGATATGGTTCTGTTTTCCATGTATGAAGGTATGTTCTTACCAAATATCATTCAATTACTGTAATTATTCCGAAATATGGAATCTCGTATTCAAGCCTGTCTCGATGCACAGGGCAGACACTTTCAACATCTCTTGTGATATGGTTCTGTTTTCCATGGATGAAGGTATGTTCTTACCAAATATCATTCAATTACTGTAATTATTCCGAAATATGGAATCTCGTATTCAAGCCTGTCTCGATGCACAGGGCAGACACTTTCAACATCTCTTGTGATATGGTCCTGTTTTCCATGGATGAAGGTATGTTCTTACCAAATATCATTCAATTACTGTAATTATTCCGAAATATGGAATCTCGTATTCAAGCTTGTCTCGATGCCCAGGGCAGACACTTTCAACATCTCTTGTGATATGGTTCTGTTTTCCATGGATGAAGGTATGTTCTTACCAAATATCATTCAATTACTGTAATTATTCCGAAATATGGAATCTCGTATTCAAGCCTGTCTCGATGCACAGGGCAGACACTTTCAACATCTCTTGTGATATGGTTCTGTTTTCCATGTATGAAGGTATGTTCTTACCAAATATCATTCAATTACTGTAATTATTCCGAAATATGGAATCTCGTATTCAAGCCTGTCTCGATGCACAGGGCGGACACTTTCAACATCTCTTGTGATATGGTTCTGTTTTCCATGTATGAAGGTATGTTCTTACCAAATATCATTCAATTACTGTAATTATTCCGAAATATGGAATCTCGTATTCAAGCCTGTCTCGATGCCCAGGTCAGACACTTTCAACATCTCTTGTGATATGGTTCTGTTTTCCATGGATGAAGGTATGTTCTTACCAAATATCATTCAATTACTGTAATTATTCCGAAATATGGAGTCTCGTGTTCAAGCCTGTCTCGATGCCCAGGGCGGACACTTTCAACATCTCTTGTGATATGGTTCTGTTTTCCATGGATGAAGGTATGTTCTTACCAAATATCATTCAATTACTGTAATTATTCCGAAATATGGAGTCTCGTGTTCAAGCCTGTCTCGATGCACAGGGCGGACACTTTCAACATCTCTTGTGATATGGTTCTGTTTTCCATGTACGAAGGTATGTTATTACCAAATATCATTCAATAACTGTAATTATTCCGAAATATGGAGTCTCGTGTTTAAACCTGTCTCGATGCGCAGGGCGGACAATTTCAACATCTCTTGTGATATGGTCCTGTTTTCCATGGATGAAGGTATGTTCTTACCAAAAATCATTCAATTACTGTAATTATTCCGAAATATGGAGTCTCGTGTTCAAGCCTGTCTCAATGCACAGGGCGGACACTTTCAACATCTCTTGTGATATGGTTCTGTTTTCCATGTATGAAGGTATGTTCTTACCAAATATCATTCAATTACTGTAATTATTCCGAAATATGGAATCTCGTATTCAAGCCTGTCTCGATGCCCAGGGCAGACACTTTCAACATCTCTTGTGATATGGTTCTGTTTTCCATGTATGAAGGTATGTTCTTACCAAATATCATTCAATTACTGTAATTATTCCGAAATATGGAGTCTCGTGTTCAAGCCTGTCTCGATGCCCAGGGCGGGACACTTTCAACATCTCTTATGATATGGTTCTGTTTTCCATGGATGAAGGTATGTTCTTACCAAATATCATTCAATTACTGTAATTATTCCGAAATATGGAGTCTCGTGTTCAAGCCTGTCTCGATGCACAGGGCGGACACTTTCAACATCTCTTGTGATATGGTTCTGTTTTCCATGTATGAAGGTATGTTCTTACCAAATATCATTCAATTACTGTAATTATTCCGAAATATGGAATCTCGTATTCAAGCCTGTCTCGATGCACAGGGCAGACACTTTCAACATCTCTTGTGATATGGTTCTGTTTTCCATGGATGAAGGTATGTTCTTACCAAATATCATTCAATTACTGTAATTATTCCGAAATATGGAGTCTCGTGTTCAAGCCTGTCTCGATGCACAGGGCGGACACTTTCAACATCTCTTGTGATATGGTTCTGTTTTCCATGGATGAAGGTATGTTCTTACCAAATATCATTCAATTACTGTAATTATTCCGAAATATGGAGTCTCGTGTTCAAGCCTGTCTCGATGCCCAGGGCAGACACTTTCAACATCTCTTGTGATATGGTTCTGTTTTCCATGTACGAAGGTATGTTCTTACCAAATATCATTCAATAACTGTAATTATTCCGAAATATGGAGTCTCGTGTTTAAACCTGTCTCGATGCGCAGGGCGGACAATTTCAACATCTCTTGTGATATGGTCCTGTTTTCCATGGATGAAGGTATGTTCTTACCAAATATCATTCAATTACTGTAATTATTCCGAAATATGGAGTCTCGTGTTCAAGCCTGTCTCGATGCACAGGGCGGACACTTTCAACATCTCTTGTGATATGGTTCTGTTTTCCATGTATGAAGGTATGTTCTTACCAAATATCATTCAATTACTGTAATTATTCCGAAATATGGAATCTCGTATTCAAGCCTGTCTCGATGCACAGGGCAGACACTTTCAACATCTCTTGTGATATGGTTCTGTTTTCCATGGATGAAGGTATGTTCTTACCAAATATCATTCAATTACTGTAATTATTCCGAAATATGGAATCTCGTATTCAAGCCTGTCTCGATGCACAGGACAGACACTTTCAACATCTCTTGTGATATGGTCCTGTTTTCCATGGATGAAGGTATGTTCTTACCAAATATCATTCAATTACTGTAATTATTCCGAAATATGGAATCTCGTATTCAAGCCTGTCTCGATGCCCAGGGCAGACACTTTCAACATCTCTTGTGATATGGTTCTGTTTTCCATGGATGAAGGTATGTTCTTACCAAATATCATTCAATTACTGTAATTATTCCGAAATATGGAATCTCGTATTCAAGCCTGTCTCGATGCACAGGGCAGACACTTTCAACATCTCTTGTGATATGGTTCTGTTTTCCATGTATGAAGGTATGTTCTTACCAAATATCATTCAATTACTGTAATTATTCCGAAATATGGAATCTCGTATTCAAGCCTGTCTCGATGCACAGGGCGGACACTTTCAACATCTCTTGTGATATGGTTCTGTTTTCCATGTATGAAGGTATGTTCTTACCAAATATCATTCAATTACTGTAATTATTCCGAAATATGGAATCTCGTATTCAAGCCTGTCTCGATGCCCAGGTCAGACACTTTCAACATCTCTTGTGATATGGTTCTGTTTTCCATGGATGAAGGTATGTTCTTACCAAATATCATTCAATTACTGTAATTATTCCGAAATATGGAGTCTCGTGTTCAAGCCTGTCTCGATGCCCAGGGCGGACACTTTCAACATCTCTTGTGATATGGTTCTGTTTTCCATGGATGAAGGTATGTTCTTACCAAATATCATTCAATTACTGTAATTATTCCGAAATATGGAGTCTCGTGTTCAAGCCTGTCTCGATGCACAGGGCGGACACTTTCAACATCTCTTGTGATATGGTTCTGTTTTCCATGTACGAAGGTATGTTCTTACCAAATATCATTCAATAACTGTAATTATTCCGAAATATGGAGTCTCGTGTTTAAACCTGTCTCGATGCGCAGGGCGGACAATTTCAACATCTCTTGTGATATGGTCCTGTTTTCCATGGATGAAGGTATGTTCTTACCAAAAATCATTCAATTACTGTAATTATTCCGAAATATGGAGTCTCGTGTTCAAGCCTGTCTCAATGCACAGGGCGGACACTTTCAACATCTCTTGTGATATGGTTCTGTTTTCCATGTATGAAGGTATGTTCTTACCAAATATCATTCAATTACTGTAATTATTCCGAAATATGGAATCTCGTATTCAAGCCTGTCTCGATGCCCAGGGCAGACACTTTCAACATCTCTTGTGATATGGTTCTGTTTTCCATGTATGAAGGTATGTTCTTACCAAATATCATTCAATTACTGTAATTATTCCGAAATATGGAGTCTCGTGTTCAAGCCTGTCTCGATGCCCAGGGCGGGACACTTTCAACATCTCTTATGATATGGTTCTGTTTTCCATGGATGAAGGTATGTTCTTACCAAATATCATTCAATTACTGTAATTATTCCGAAATATGGAGTCTCGTGTTCAAGCCTGTCTCGATGCACAGGGCGGACACTTTCAACATCTCTTGTGATATGGTTCTGTTTTCCATGTATGAAGGTATGTTCTTACCAAATATCATTCAATTACTGTAATTATTCCGAAATATGGAATCTCGTATTCAAGCCTGTCTCGATGCACAGGGCAGACACTTTCAACATCTCTTGTGATATGGTTCTGTTTTCCATGGATGAAGGTATGTTCTTACCAAATATCATTCAATTACTGTAATTATTCCGAAATATGGAGTCTCGTGTTCAAGCCTGTCTCGATGCACAGGGCGGACACTTTCAACATCTCTTGTGATATGGTTCTGTTTTCCATGGATGAAGGTATGTTCTTACCAAATATCATTCAATTACTGTAATTATTCCGAAATATGGAGTCTCGTGTTCAAGCCTGTCTCGATGCCCAGGGCAGACACTTTCAACATCTCTTGTGATATGGTTCTGTTTTCCATGTACGAAGGTATGTTCTTACCAAATATCATTCAATAACTGTAATTATTCCGAAATATGGAGTCTCGTGTTTAAACCTGTCTCGATGCGCAGGGCGGACAATTTCAACATCTCTTGTGATATGGTCCTGTTTTCCATGGATGAAGGTATGTTCTTACCAAATATCATTCAATTACTGTAATTATTCCGAAATATGGAGTCTCGTGTTCAAGCCTGTCTCGATGCACAGGGCGGACACTTTCAACATCTCTTGTGATATGGTTCTGTTTTCCATGTATGAAGGTATGTTCTTACCAAATATCATTCAATTACTGTAATTATTCCGAAATATGGAATCTCGTATTCAAGCCTGTCTCGATGCACAGGGCAGACACTTTCAACATCTCTTGTGATATAGTTCTGTTTTCCATGTATGAAGGTATGTTCTTACCAAATATCATTCAATTACTGTAATTATTCCGAAATATGGAATCTCGTATTCAAGCCTGTCTCGATGCACAGGGCAGACACTTTCAACATCTCTTGTGATATGGTTCTGTTTTCCATGTATGAAGGTATGTTCTTACCAAATATCATTCAATTAATGTAATTATTCCGAAATATGGAATCTCGTATTCAAGCCTGTCTCGGTGCACAGGGCAGACACTTTCAACATCTCTTGTGATATGGTTCTGTTTTCCATGGATGAAGGTATGTTCTTACCAAATATCATTCAATTACTGTAATTATTCCGAAATATGGAATCTCGTATTCAAGCCTGTCTCGATGCACAGGGCAGACACTTTCAACATCTCTTGTGATATGGTTCTGTTTTCCATGGATGAAGGTATGTTCTTACCAAATATCATTCAATTGCTGTAATTATTCCGAAATATGGAGTCTCGTGTTCAAGCCTGTCTCGATGCACAGGGCAGACACTTTCAACATATCTTGGGATATGGTTCTGTTTTCCATGGATGAAGGTATGTTCTTACCAAATATCATTCAATTACTGTAATTATTCCGAAATATGGAGTCTCGTGTTCAAGCCTGTCTCGATGCACAGGACCGACACTTTCAACATCTCTTATGACATGGTTCTGTTTTCCATGGATGAAGGTATGTTCTTACCAAATATCATTCAATTACTGTAATTATTCCGAAATATGGAATCTCGTATTCAAGCCTGTCTCGATGCACAGGGCGGACACTTTCAACATCTCTTGTGATATGGTTCTGTTTTCCATGTATGAAGGTATGTTCTTACCAAATATCATTCAATTACTGTAATTATTCCGAAATATGGAATCTCGTATTCAAGCCTGTCTCGATGCACAGGGCAGACACTTTCAACATCTCTTGTGATATGGTTCTGTTTTCCATGGATGAAGGTATGTTCTTACCAAATATCATTCAATTGCTGTAATTATTCCGAAATATGGATTCTCGTGTTCAAGCCTGTCTCGATGCACAGGGCAGACACTTTCAACATCTCTTGTGATATGGTTCTGTTTTCCATGGATGAAGGTATGTTCTTACCAAATATCATTCAATTACTGTAATTATTCCGAAATATGGAGTCTCGTGTTCAAGCCTGTCTCGATGCACAGGGCAGACACTTTCAACATCTCTTGTGATATGGTTCTGTTTTCCATGGATGAAGGTATGTTCTTACCAAATATCATTCAATTACTGTAATTATTCCGAAATATGGGGTCTCGTGTTCAAGCCTGTCTCGATGCACAGGACGGACGATTTCAACATCTCTTATGGCATGGTTCTGTTTTCCATGGACGAAAGTATGTTCCTACCAAATATCATTCAATTACTGTAATTATTCACGATGTTATTGTTAGGTGTAGAAAAACGTTTTAAAGCTTTTTAAGACAATGCAACATGTAATTTGCGAGAAAACAACAATGCCTTTACGAATCAAAATATGCGCCGTCATTATGTATCCGCCATCGGTCGGGCAGCTGGTGGATTCTAGCCATGAAGAATACTTTGTCGTGAGACGCGATGAAGTCGTCAACCCATTTTTTCACTTTGTCGCGAGTCCGGAACCGTACAGCAGACAAACCGCGTTGTATCGATCGAAGCAAATGATAGTCTGAAAACGCTATGTCAGGACTATACGCCTGATGCTCCAAACTTCCGAACCACGCGTCAATAACGTTTCAATTGACAGATTTCGCGACATGCGGCCTGGCTTTGTCATGCAGTAATTTCACGGGACGCCATCCTTTGAACGGACGTTTCCGACAGATTTCCTGGTTCAATCGCGGCAATTGTTGCTTATATCGATCAGCAGTAACAGTTTGACCCTGTTCCAATAGTTCATAATAGAGCACGCCCTTCATATACCACCAGATGCCCAACAGAACTTTCTTGGAGTGAATATTGCGTTTCGGTGTCGAATTCGTTTCTTCACATGGGTCGACCCACGTGTTGTTTTTGCGTTTGGAATTGTCGTACCATCTCCACTTTTCATCACCCGTACCGCTTTTCCACAGGAAAGACTTCCTGTGTTGTTTATTCAACAGATTCAAACCCTTCATGACACGCTCATTCTTGTTCCTTTTGTTCTGGTCATGTGACACCCATTTTCCTTCCTTCTTAATCTTTCCCATTGGGCGTAAAGGATTGGAAATGGTTTTTTGAGTTACCCCCAGTTGTTCAGCTAGTTCTTTTTTGCGTTTGAGACGAATCTTCATCCAGCAATGCTTGTAGTTCCTCATGTGCAACTTTCTGCGGGGCGCTAAGATCAAAATCACCTGCTTTAAACCGTCTAAACCAAACCTCACACGTGCTTTTCGATACAATATTCTCCCCCAGAACAGAACAGATCGATGCCCATGCTTTTGCAGAACTTTTTCCTCGATGAAATTCGTAACGAAGGCAGTGTCTAATAAATGCAGTATCGTTTGCCGCCTTTTACCTACCGATGTGCAATCGCGTTTCTCTGTTGGATAAACTTCTGTGTCACATTTTATAGTCTGGACCAGTTACGGTCACATGACAACAACGCGAAGAAATGTCGGATATCTGAATTAGCTGTATATGTCACACGAAAAACGCTTTAAAACTCATTTGTGCACCTAATAATAAAAACGTGGGTCAAGTAGCGAGTGAGGCACTATGTATGTCAGGAAAATACAGTCTTGTTTAAGTATCAAGATTTTGAGAAGACGATAAAAGTGAACTCCGTTATACATTATCTACCAACAAGTAATTGGACACCCCTGCAATCGACGATATCTGCGGTCTTGATACACGTCACGGCCGCCGCCGTTAAATATCGTGTGGGGAAACAACAACGCAACCAGTCGCATGCAAGATGCCACGCAGTTCGGAGCTCTCTGATTTCGAGAAAAGTGTAATCGTCGGGTATCACAGAAATGGCCGATCCATACGTGACATATCCAGCGAGTTGAAGTGCCCAAAATCGACAGTGGCCTACGTGATTGACAAGTGGAAGATGAGAGGTGACTGTGGGAATGTGCCCCGACCCGGCAGACCCACAAAACTGGGAGTTAGAGATCGACGGGTGCTGGCCAGAGAAATTCGGAAGAACCGCACCAAATCGATGGGCCACATCCACGAGGAGTTTCAATAGGCATCCGGGAGTGTTCTTTCGATAAATACCATCCGTAAGGAAGCCCATCTGCTCAGTTATCATGGACGTGCTGCCGCCCACAAGCCTTTGATCACCAAGTCCAATAGCGCTGCTCGGCTAACGTGGTGCAAAGAACGTTGACAGTGGACCATTGAACAGTGGAAACAGGTTCTCTAGAGCAACGAATCAAGGTTCACCCTCTACCGTTCGGATGGCAGGGTCTGGGTTTGGCGTTTGACTGGAGAACGCCTCCTGCCGGAATGTATTGTTCCAACTGTGAAGTTCGGCGGCGGTGGAATTATGCTATGGGGGTGTTTCTCCTGGTATGGCACGGGACCCTTGGTTGCAATTCCTGGTAGACTCAACGCCGAGACCTACTGCACCATTTTGGATGACCATGCGCTTCCTACGTTGTGGCAATTTTACGGGGTGGACCCATGTTACTTTCACGATGACAATGCCACCTGTCATGTTGCGAGGTCCACCTTGGCTTGGTATGGTGACAATGGGGTTAATCGAATGGACTGGCCTGTGCAGAGCCCGGACCTTAACCCTATCGAGCACCTCTGGGACGAGTTGAGCGTCGACTTAAGGGGTGCCCCCACCGTCCGAAATCGGTGAAGGAACTAACCTGTATTCTCCAAACCGAATGGAAGAAAATACCTCTAACCGTCGTACAACGCCTGGTTGAGAGTATGCCCCGGAGGGTCGCAGCTCTAATCGCCGCTCGTGGAGGCTCCACCAACTATTGAAGGTGAATAAGCTTCGTTTTCCTTTGCTATCACAGGTGTCCAATTACTTGTTGGTAGATAGTGTATTAGGCGTATAAACGATGAGAAACCAATGAGATGCTAGCTTTCTCTACCTCCGGGTAACTTCATCAGGAATTTAGTAGTTAAGATCGTCTTCTCAATAATTTGGCGAACAGAAACCCGTTCTTCATCGTTCGTATATATATATATATATATATATATATATCAAGATTTTGTTTTTCAGCTTTTTTTCATTTTGTGTAGTTTCGAGTCACATTTCTGAAGACCCGCCAGATCTTGGAGAAGCTTCTTCGTTGGAATATCGGCCGTGTGGAGGGCGAGCCTGAGTTGTTCAAGGAAAAACTGGAAAACATCATAACCATGCTGGAGGACGAAAAATCCTATCTGAGTCAACGTGTGGAAACCATTTATATTGAGATGGATATGTGCAGGTTCTGCGTTGAGCAAGGTATTGATGTAAGTCATACAAACGCCTAACTGATTTTTTTACACCACGCAGTTTTCGTACCAGGTGAGTCAAAACTCGCAGGACACCCTTGTATTTCAGACACGGGAGGGAACATGAAATATCTGAATTACCCTGCAAAGAATCGGTGAGGGGAGACTACCTTTTAAGCTATTTCCGGAACACCATGACCGCCATATTGGATGAAGTTCAAATTTTTCAAATGGTAAGGGGGTTATTCGGCTGTTTCAAAATACAACACACATAAAAATTGGAAAGGCAGTGAGACAAGGTGACACCATATCTCCGAAGCTCTTTAATGCCACATTGCAAAATGTCTTTCAATCACTGAACTGGGAAAACAAAGGGATAAAGATTAAAGGAGATTATCTAACCCACCTTCGTTTTGCGGATGACATAGTTATTTTTGCAACTACCCCATCAGAGCTGCAGAGTATGATCCAGGAACTTGCTGACGAGAGTAAAGAAGTGGGATTAAAAATGAACTTTGACAAAAGTGATATTCAACGGTTTTACAAGAAATGCAGATTTATCGATTGATGGAGAAAAGCTGGAGATAACAGACACGTACGTTTATCTTGGACAGTAGATATCAAGTGAAGGTCACATTGATGAAGAAATTAATCGAAGTACAAAGCTTGCCTGGAGAGCTTTTGGAAGAAACAGCATAATTTTCAAGAGCAATATGCCATTATGTCTTAAAAGAAAATTGTTTGATCAATGCATCCTTCCAGTGCTTACGTATGGTGCAGAGACGTGGACCTTAACTAAAAGAGACATACAAAGGCTGCAGACAACTCAAAGTAGCATCGAGAGCTGCATGCTTGGTGTAACCAGGAGAGATAAGAAGAGGAACTCGTGGATCCGAAAAATGACAAGAGTGCAAGACATCATGATCAGAGTTAAATCCCTGAAACGGCAATGGGCTGGACATACTGCCAGAAGGACAGGCCATCGATGGACAGCCGAAATTTTAGATTGGATTCCAAGGGACAGGGAAAGACCCAGAAGAAGACCACATGGGAGATGGGTGGATGAAATTCGAAAGTATACGGGAGTGACATGGAGGAGACTGGCACAAGACAGACCGTTGTGGAGGAAACTTGGGGAGACCTTCGTCCAGCAGTGGATTGATAATGGTTGACAATGATGATGATGAAGGAGGTTATGTTGCATATCAAACAAGACCAGAACTTTCCCGGTGGCATACACTATATTGACCGAGGTCACCAGGCATGCCTTCAAAAGCAAATGAACTGATGCGCTGCGTTGTTAAGATGAGCGGTACAGCTTCAAACGGTATAAAAACAAGCCTGCAGCTGACTGCGATCATATCGCACTGTGAGGTTGAGTGAAAATGACGCTGAACTGACTTTGAGAAAGCAAAGATTGTTGGGTGTTATATAAGTGGGTTGTCCAAAAGAGAATAATACAAGCCTGCAGCTGACCGCGATCATATCGCACTGTGAGGTTGAGTGAAAAATGCCGCTGAACTGACTTTGAGAAAGGAAAGATTATTGGGTGTTATATTAGTGGGTTGTCCATAAGAGAGTAATACAAGCCTGCAGATGACCGCGATCATATCGCACTGTGAGGTTGAGTGAAAATGTCGCTGAACTGACTTTGAGAAAGGAAAGATTATTAGGTGTTATATTAGTGGGTTGTCTATAAGAGAATAATACAAGCCTGCAGCTGACCGCGATCATATCGCACTGTGAGGTTGAGTGAAAATGCCGCTGAACTGACTTTGAGAAAGGAAAGATTATTAGGTGTTATATTAGTGGGTTGTCTATAAGAGAATAATACAAGCCTGCAGCTGACCGCGATCATATCGCACTGTGAGGTTGAGTGAAAAATGCCGCTGAACTGACTTTGAGAAAGGAAAGATTATTGGGTGTTATATTAGTGGGTTGTCCATAAGAGAGTAATACAAGCCTGCAGATGACCGCGATCATATCGCACTGTGAGGTTGAGTGAAAATGTCGCTGAACTGACTTTGAGAAAGGAAAGATTATTAGGTGTTATATTAGTGGGTTGTCTATAAGAGAATAATACAAGCCTGCAGCTGACCGCGATCATATCGCACTGTGAGGTTGAGTGAAAATGCCGCTGAACTGACTTTGAGAAAGGAAAGATTATTAGGTGTTATATTAGTGGGTTGTCTATAAGAGAATCATACAAGCCTGCAGCTGACCGCGATCATATCGCACTGTGAGGTTGAGTGAAAATGTCGCTGAACTGACTTTGAGAAAGGAAAGATTATTAGGTGTTATATTAGTGGGTTGTCTATAAGAGAATAATACAAGCCTGCAGCTGACCGCGATCATATCGCACTGTGAGGTTGAGTGAAAATGCCGCTGAACTGACTTTGAGAAAGGAAAGATTATTGGGTGTTATATTAGTGGGTTGTCCATAAGAGAGTAATACAAGCCTGCAGATGACCGCGATCATATCGCACTGTGAGGTTGAGTGAAAATGTCGCTGAACTGACTTTGAGAAAGGAAAGATTGTTGGGTGTTATATTAGTGGGTTGTCCATAAGAGAGTAATACAAGCCTGCAGATGACCGCGATCATATCGCACTGTGAGGTTGAGTGAAAATGTCGCTGAACTGACTTTGAGAAAGGAAAGATTGTTGGGTGTTATATTAGTGGGTTGTCCATAAGAGAGTAATACAAGCCTGCAGATGACCGCGATCATATCGCACTGTGAGGTTGAGTGAAAATGTCGCTGAACTGACTTTGAGAAAGGAAAGATTATTAGGTGTTATATTAGTGGGTTGTCTATAAGAGAATAATACAAGCCTGCAGCTGACCGCGATCATATCGCACTGTGAGGTTGAGTGAAAAATGCCGCTGAACTGACTTTGAGAAAGGAAAGATTATTAGGTGTTATATTAGTGGGTTGTCTATAAGAGAATAATACAAGCCTGCAGCTGACCGCGATCATATCGCACTGTGAGGTTGAGTGAAAATGCCGCTGAACTGACTTTGAGAAAGGAAAGATTATTGGGTGTTATATTAGTGGGTTGTCCATAAGAGAGTAATACAAGCCTGCAGATGACCGCGATCATATCGCACTGTGAGGTTGAGTGAAAATGTCGCTGAACTGACTTTGAGAAAGGAAAGATTATTAGGTGTTATATTAGTGGGTTGTCTATAAGAGAATAATACAAGCCTGCAGCTGACCGCGATCATATCGCACTGTGAGGTTGAGTGAAAATGCCGCTGAACTGACTTTGAGAAAGGAAAGATTATTAGGTGTTATATTAGTGGGTTGTCTATAAGAGAATCATACAAGCCTGCAGCTGACCGCGATCATATCGCACTGTGAGGTTGAGTGAAAATGTCGCTGAACTGACTTTGAGAAAGGAAAGATTATTAGGTGTTATATTAGTGGGTTGTCTATAAGAGAATAATACAAGCCTGCAGCTGACCGCGATCATATCGCACTGTGAGGTTGAGTGAAAATGCCGCTGAACTGACGTTGAGAAAGGAAAGATTATTGGGTGTTATATTAGTGGGTTGTCCATAAGAGAGTAATACAAGCCTGCAGATGACCGCGATCATATCGCACTGTGAGGTTGAGTGAAAATGTCGCTGAACTGACTTTGAGAAAGGAAAGATTGTTGGGTGTTATATTAGTGGGTTGTCCATAAGAGAGTAATACAAGCCTGCAGATGACCGCGATCATATCGCACTGTGAGGTTGAGTGAAAATGTCGCTGAACTGACTTTGAGAAAGGAAAGATTGTTGGGTGTTATATTAGTGGGTTGTCCATAAGAGAGTAATACAAGCCTGCAGATGACCGCGATCATATCGCACTGTGAGGTTGAGTGAAAATGTCGCTGAACTGACTTTGAGAAAGGAAAGATTGTTGGGTGTTATATTAGTGGGTTGTCCATAAGAGAGTAATACAAGCCTGCAGCTGACCGCGATCATATCGCACTGTGAGGTGGAGTGAAAATGTCGCTGAACTGACTTTGAGAAAGGAAAGATTGTTGGGTGTTATATTAGTGGGTTGTCCATAAGAGAGTAATACAAGCCTGCAGCTGACCGCGATCATATCGCACTGTGAGGTGGAGTGAAAATGTCGCTGAACTGACTTTGAGAAAGGAAAGATTGTTGGGTGTTATATTAGTGGGTTGTCCATAAGAGAGTAATACAAGCCTGCAGATGACCGCGATCATATCGCACTGTGAGGTTGAGTGAAAATGTCGCTGAACTGACTTTGAGAAAGGAAAGATTGTTGGGTGTTATATTAGTGGGTTGTCCATAAGAGAGTAATACAAGCCTGCAGATGACCGCGATCATATCGCACTGTGAGGTTGAGTGAAAATGTCGCTGAACTGACTTTGAGAAAGGAAAGATTGTTGGGTGTTATATTAGTGGGTTGTCCATAAGAGAGTAATACAAGCCTGCAGATGACCGCGATCATATCGCACTGTGAGGTTGAGTGAAAATGTCGCTGAACTGACTTTGAGAAAGGAAAGATTGTTGGGTGTTATATTAGTGGGTTGTCCATAAGAGAGTAATACAAGCCTGCAGATGACCGCGATCATATCGCACTGTGAGGTTGAGTGAAAATGTCGCTGAACTGACTTTGAGAAAGGAAAGATTGTTGGGTGTTATATTAGTGGGTTGTCCATAAGAGAGTAATACAAGCCTGCAGATGACCGCGATCATATCGCACTGTGAGGTTGAGTGAAAATGTCGCTGAACTGACTTTGAGAAAGGAAAGATTGTTGGGTGTTATATTAGTGGGTTGTCCATAAGAGAGTAATACAAGCCTGCAGATGACCGCGATCATATCGCACTGTGAGGTTGAGTGAAAATGTCGCTGAACTGACTTTGAGAAAGGAAAGATTGTTGGGTGTTATATTAGTGGGTTGTCCATAAGAGAGTAATACAAGCCTGCAGATGACCGCGATCATATCGCACTGTGAGGTTGAGTGAAAATGTCGCTGAACTGACTTTGAGAAAGGAAAGATTGTTGGGTGTTATATTAGTGGGTTGTCCATAAGAGAGTAATACAAGCCTGCAGCTGACCGCGATCATATCGCACTGTGAGGTGGAGTGAAAATGTCGCTGAACTGACTTTGAGAAAGGAAAGATTGTTGGGTGTTATATTAGTGGGTTGTCCATAAGAGAGTAATACAAGCCTGCAGCTGACCGCGATCATATCGCACTGTGAGGTGGAGTGAAAATGTCGCTGAACTGACTTTGAGAAAGGAAAGATTGTTGGGTGTTATATTAGTGGGTTGTCCATAAGAGAGTAATACAAGCCTGCAGCTGACCGCGATCATATCGCACTGTGAGGTTGAGTGAAAATTTCGCTGAACTGACTTTGAGAAAGGAAAGATTGTTGGGTGTTATATTAGTGGGTTGTCCATAAGAGAGTAATGCAAGCCTGCAGCTGACCGCGATCATATCGCACTGTGAGGTTGAGTGAAAATTTCGCTGAACTGACTTTGAGAAAGGAAAGATTGTTGGGTGTTATATTAGTGGGTTGTCCATAAGAGAGTAATACAAGCCTGCAGCTGACCGCGATCATATCGCACTGTGAGGTGGAGTGAAAATGTCGCTGAACTGACTTTGAGAAAGGAAAGATTGTTGGGTGTTATATTAGTGGGTTGTCCATAAGAGAGTAATGCAAGCCTGCAGCTGACCGCGATCATATCGCACTGTGAGGTTGAGTGAAAATTTCGCTGAACTGACTTTGAGAAAGGAAAGATTGTTGGGTGTTATATTAGTGGGTTGTCCATAAGAGAGTAATACAAGCCTGCAGCTGACCGCGATCATATCGCACTGTGAGGTGGAGTGAAAATGTCGCTGAACTGACTTTGAGAAAGGAAAGATTGTTGGGTGTTATATTAGTGGGTTGTCCATAAGAGAGTAATACAAGCCTGCAGATGACCGCGATCATATCGCACTGTGAGGTTGAGTGAAAATGTCGCTGAACTGACTTTGAGAAAGGAAAGATTGTTGGGTGTTATATTAGTGGGTTGTCCATAAGAGAGTAATACAAGCCTGCAGATGACCGCGATCATATCGCACTGTGAGGTTGAGTGAAAATGTCGCTGAACTGACTTTGAGAAAGGAAAGATTGTTGGGTGTTATATTAGTGGGTTGTCCATAAGAGAGTAATACAAGCCTGCAGATGACCGCGATCATATCGCACTGTGAGGTTGAGTGAAAATGTCGCTGAACTGACTTTGAGAAAGGAAAGATTGTTGGGTGTTATATTAGTGGGTTGTTCATAAGAGAGTAATACAAGCCTGCAGCTGACCGCGATCATATCGCACTGTGAGGTGGAGTGAAAATGTCGCTGAACTGACTTTGAGAAAGGAAAGATTGTTGGGTGTTATATTAGTGGGTTGTCCATAAGAGAGTAATACAAGCCTGCAGCTGACCGCGATCATATCGCACTGTGAGGTGGAGTGAAAATGTCGCTGAACTGACTTTGAGAAAGGAAAGATTGTTGGGTGTTATATTAGTGGGTTGTCCATAAGAGAGTAATACAAGCCTGCAGCTGACCGCGATCATATCGCACTGTGAGGTTGAGTGAAAATTTCGCTGAACTGACTTTGAGAAAGGAAAGATTGTTGGGTGTTATATTAGTGGGTTGTCCATAAGAGAGTAATGCAAGCCTGCAGCTGACCGCGATCATATCGCACTGTGAGGTTGAGTGAAAATTTCGCTGAACTGACTTTGAGAAAGGAAAGATTGTTGGGTGTTATATTAGTGGGTTGTCCATAAGAGAGTAATACAAGCCTGCAGCTGACCGCGATCATATCGCACTGTGAGGTGGAGTGAAAATGTCGCTGAACTGACTTTGAGAAAGGAAAGATTGTTGGGTGTTATATTAGTGGGTTGTCCATAAGAGAGTAATGCAAGCCTGCAGCTGACCGCGATCATATCGCACTGTGAGGTTGAGTGAAAATTTCGCTGAACTGACTTTGAGAAAGGAAAGATTGTTGGGTGTTATATTAGTGGGTTGTCCATAAGAGAGTAATACAAGCCTGCAGCTGACCGCGATCATATCGCACTGTGAGGTGGAGTGAAAATGTCGCTGAACTGACTTTGAGAAAGGAAAGATTGTTGGGTGTTATATTAGTGGGTTGTCCATAAGAGAGTAATACAAGCCTGCAGATGACCGCGATCATATCGCACTGTGAGGTTGAGTGAAAATGTCGCTGAACTGACTTTGAGAAAGGAAAGATTGTTGGGTGTTATATTAGTGGGTTGTCCATAAGAGAGTAATACAAGCCTGCAGATGACCGCGATCATATCGCACTGTGAGGTTGAGTGAAAATGTCGCTGAACTGACTTTGAGAAAGGAAAGATTGTTGGGTGTTATATTAGTGGGTTGTCCATAAGAGAGTAATACAAGCCTGCAGATGACCGCGATCATATCGCACTGTGAGGTTGAGTGAAAATGTCGCTGAACTGACTTTGAGAAAGGAAAGATTGTTGGGTGTTATATTAGTGGGTTGTCCATAAGAGAGTAATACAAGCCTGCAGCTGACCGCGATCATATCGCACTGTGAGGTGGAGTGAAAATGTCGCTGAACTGACTTTGAGAAAGGAAAGATTGTTGGGTGTTATATTAGTGGGTTGTCCATAAGAGAGTAATACAAGCCTGCAGCTGACCGCGATCATATCGCACTGTGAGGTGGAGTGAAAATGTCGCTGAACTGACTTTGAGAAAGGAAAGATTGTTGGGTGTTATATTAGTGGGTTGTCCATAAGAGAGTAATACAAGCCTGCAGCTGACCGCGATCATATCGCACTGTGAGGTTGAGTGAAAATTTCGCTGAACTGACTTTGAGAAAGGAAAGATTGTTGGGTGTTATATTAGTGGGTTGTCCATAAGAGAGTAATGCAAGCCTGCAGCTGACCGCGATCATATCGCACTGTGAGGTTGAGTGAAAATTTCGCTGAACTGACTTTGAGAAAGGAAAGATTGTTGGGTGTTATATTAGTGGGTTGTCCATAAGAGAGTAATACAAGCCTGCAGCTGACCGCGATCATATCGCACTGTGAGGTGGAGTGAAAATGTCGCTGAACTGACTTTGAGAAAGGAAAGATTGTTGGGTGTTATATTAGTGGGTTGTCCATAAGAGAGTAATGCAAGCCTGCAGCTGACCGCGATCATATCGCACTGTGAGGTTGAGTGAAAATTTCGCTGAACTGACTTTGAGAAAGGAAAGATTGTTGGGTGTTATATTAGTGGGTTGTCCATAAGAGAGTAATACAAGCCTGCAGCTGACCGCGATCATATCGCACTGTGAGGTGGAGTGAAAATGTCGCTGAACTGACTTTGAGAAAGGAAAGATTGTTGGGTGTTATATTAGTGGGTTGTCCATAAGAGAGTAATACAAGCCTGCAGATGACCGCGATCATATCGCACTGTGAGGTTGAGTGAAAATGTCGCTGAACTGACTTTGAGAAAGGAAAGATTGTTGGGTGTTATATTAGTGGGTTGTCCATAAGAGAGTAATACAAGCCTGCAGATGACCGCGATCATATCGCACTGTGAGGTTGAGTGAAAATGTCGCTGAACTGACTTTGAGAAAGGAAAGATTGTTGGGTGTTATATTAGTGGGTTGTCCATAAGAGAAACCGAGAGGCGTTTAAACATACCCAAGTCAACTGTTTTGGATGTGCTGAATAAGTGGAAGACACACGGCGTGCATGAAGCAGCAAAACGTACCGGCTGACCAAAGACAATCAGCCTCAGAAGAGTCGTTACAGCTAATCGACGGAGTACTGCACAAGACCTCACTGTACAGGTGAGTAAGAATGCTGGAACCTCGGTATCTCCACGTACCATTCTCAGAAAACTTGATTCCATGGGTTACTGTGGTCGTGCGGCTGCTCATAAGTCTTTCATCTCCACTCGGAATGCTACTCGTCGTTTAGCATGGTGCACCGTAGGTCAATGGAAACGGGTCTTATGGCTTGATGAATCCAGATACACGATCAATCAGTCTGATGACTGTGTGTGGCTGCCTGGAGAACGCTATTTACGCAGGGTACTGTTCCTACGGTTAAGTTTGGAGCTGGCAGTGTACTCGTGTGAGCGTGTTTTTTGTGGTATGGTCCCGGCCCATTGGTTATCGTGAACAAACCTGTTAACCAGCACATCTACCTCGATATTCTGGATAATTATGCTCTACCAAGTCTATGGCAATATTATGGAACCGAGCCTTGTTGGTACAAATGCACCGAGCCACAAAGTAAGGACCGTTACGGTGTGGTTTGACGATAATTCCGTATCATGTGTGGACTTCCCAGCACAGAGCCCTGATCGTAATCCAATAGAGCACCTATGGGATGAATTAGCGCGCTGCATAAGAAGTTTGGAACCAAGGCCTACTACTAAGCAACAGTTAGCGGCAGCATTATGTACTGAATGGAAGCGCATACCTATCGCTGTGTTCCAAAACCTTGTCGAAAGCATGTCTCGAAAGGTCAGTGGATACATTAAGGCCAAAGGTGGACCTACACCGTACTAATGTATGCCAATAAATGCTATGTTGTGTTTCTCTTCTAGGTGTCGGGTGACTTTTCTCAATATAGTGTATTTCATTTTCCTTCCCTTTTCTGAAATGCGAGGGTGTCCTGCGACTTTTGACTCACCTGTAGTTTTCCTTCTGTTTAACGTTTCATGAAAGATAAGGTGTTTACAAAGAATCTTTTAGGTTAAAAAGATTTATTGAGGGAAAAAGCCTACGGCTTATGAATGTGAAACAAACACCAATACAAAAGAAGCAACTCACAAAATATCCCTTTTCCCAAATGTGTTCGATATATACACTTTTGGTAGAGCCGTGGGCAAAATACGCAGTGCGTCAAAGAAGTTTTAAGACTGGCGCTAGATTTCAGCCTACGGTGGCGCCACCAGTGCAATCGCGAATGCGTTATAAACCGTGACCATCTGCTTGCTTTCTGCCAAAAGTACTGCGCAGTTGTTAAAGTAACTCAAACGAAACGGGCGTTCATTAGAGAAGTAAAATTTTTTTCATGTTGAATTATTAAGATGGAACAAAGGGCTGTTATTAAATTTAACGCAAAACTTGGTAAAAGTGCCTCGGAAACGTACCAAGTGATGACACAAGTTTACGGTGAGTTTTGTTTAAGTAGATCAAATGTTTTCCTGTGGCACAAACGTTTTTTGGACAGAAGAGAGACGCTAGAAGATGATAAGCATACCGGAAGACCAAGTTCATCTAAGACACCTCAGATTATTGAAAAAGTGCGTGATTTCCTGGCAAACAATCGATGTGCGTCACTAAGAATGATGGAAGAGTCTTTAAACATCAACAAAGAAACGATTCGAACCATCCTGCATGAAGATTTGGGCAAAACAAAAGTCTGTGCTAAATTTGTTCCACACACGTTAACCAAAGAACAAAAATCAAGGAGAAGTGCACATTGCAGAGACATCATTTCAGCCGCCGCTCAAAGTGATTCAAACTTCTTAAAATCGATTGTTACAGGTGATGAAACATGGTGTTTTCAATATGATCCTAAAACAAAGCGACAAAGTGCGGAATGGAAGTCAAAAAACTCAGCACAAGCCAAAAAAGCAAGAAAAGTTCCATAGAAAATCAAAACAATGCTCATTACATTCTTCGATAGTAAGGTTATTATCCGCAAAGAATTTGTTCCAAGTGGACAAACAATTACTGGTGAGTTGTATTTAAATGTTTTGAGGCGTTTGATGGGCAGAATTCGTCGCATTCGTCCAGAATATCGAGATGAAAACAGTTGGTGTTCGTTGCGCGATAATGCACCCAGTCACACCTCACTTCTTGTTCGTAGATTTTTGGCGAAAAATAACGTCTGTGTGTTAACTAATCCACCGTATTGCCTGATTTAGCACCCTGCGACTTTTCTTTATTCCCAAAACTTAAAATGACGTTAAAAGGGTGTTATTTTGATGATATTTCGATCATACAAACAGCTTCGACGCGTGCTTTGGGGGCAATTCCGCAAAGTGAACTGGAACAGGCATTCGAATCATTATTAAACCGCTGTAACAAGTGCATTGAAGCCGGAGGGACTTATTTTGAATAACAAACCAAAACAAATTATAATTTCTTGTTTCTATTTAATTTTACACACCCAGTCTTAAAAATTCTTTGCCACATTGTGTATACAAGGGTTGTCCGACAACAACTGAGAATGTTTTTTTTATAAAAAATGTGCTTACCTTACCAAGGAAGAGGTCATCATTTTCGAAATATAGTCCATTGCATCGAATACAGGTGTCCAAACGTCTCTCTCACTTTATGAATGGCTTCTGGAATTCTTCTTCTGAAATGCAGCTGCAGCATCTTTGCGTAGCTGTAATAAGTTGTTGATCAGTCTCAAGTTGTCGTCCCCATAACATCTTTCCTAAGGTGGTCCCACCTAAAATCTCTGCCTTCTGTTTCCAATAGTAAAACTTCTTTACATATTTTCTTCACAAACAATGTATTCCCAAGGATGAAAATTTGCACATCGATAAAACTAACTTTAATTTATAGCATGAAATATTTAATACTTGCTAAAACATAACCATAACTATATTAAAAGTCAATCATTTTTCTCTGAGTAATGTTCAGACCTGTTAATAGATGGCGCGACCTGTATATTGATGACGTCAGTATACAAACAAATGTTGGATTGCTTAATTATGGTTATGTTTTTAAAAGCAAGTACAGGGTGATTCATTTTAACCAGTACCCTGAAAAAACCTAACATTTTTGCAAGGGATCGCGCAAGGAACTTCTTTTTTTTCAATAGAAGCAGGAACTCCTGGAGAATGAAAACCGCCACCGTGAAGAAGATTGTTAACCGTAACTGTAACTCAGCTCGTGATTTGTTTGTTGTTGCGTTGTCATTCACTTGCGTGCATTCGGAAACATGCAGTACTCTGTTCCAGAGCGTGTTTTTTTAGTGAAATCGTATTGGGTAACCAATTCTGTCATCAAAACGCAACGAGCATTTCGAAGAGAGTTTGGAGTTCGAAAAGTGCCAAGCAGGTCAACAATTCTGTCGATGGCAAAAAAACTGGAGCAAACCGGTTCTCTTCTCAGCGGTAGCGGTAGACATCACCCTCCGATGCCCCAAACGCGTGTGGACGATGTTCGGCAACGTTTACTTCAATCTCCGATGAAATCGTTGCGCAGATTAAGCCAACAGACGGGATATTCATACGGAACTTGTCAAAGGGCAGCAAAAAAAGCGAATATTCGACTATTTAAAGTGCACGTAATCCATCAGCTGCAGGAACCGGACAAGGGAAAGAGAGTAAGTTACTGCAAATGGTTTCAAAATTTTCTTAATTTGAGATCTGATATTCTCTCCATCACATGGTTTACGAATGAAGCCTGGTTTCATCTATCAGGTTACGTCAATTCGCAAAACAGCAGATACTGGGCTGCCGAAAACCCACACGTTATGTGTGAAACACCGATGCATTCACAAAAGGTTGGTGTATGGTGTGCGGTTTCGTCTACGAAAATTATTGGCCCGATTTTTTTCTCTGAGACTGTCAACACTAACGTTTATTGCCGCATATTCAATGAATTTGTGGAACAACTTGATGACATTGAATTGACAGAGGGCTACTTTCAGCAGTATGGCGCTACGTGTCACACATCGAGAGTCTCAATGGAACTCATAACCAGCTTCTCTGATGACAGATTAATTTCAAAAAACATATGGCCTCCCCGATCTCCAGACTTAACTTCCCCTGACTTTTTTTTATGGGGCTACTTAAATGATAGAGTATACAAAACCCATCCAAAAACATTGGATGCTTTGCGTGAAACAATCACGATTGAAATTGGCAATGTTACTGCTCGTACTCTACATGAGACATCACTGAATATGGTGCGGCGTGTTCAACTGTGTTTACAAAAAGAAGGAGGACATTTCCAACATTTGCTTTGATAAAATGATTTTCCAATACTACATGAATAATTCTCAACTTACTGAATGATTTTGTTGTTATTTATAAAAAAGTTATAAGTAAATCACATGGTGCTGGTTTAAATGGGTCACCCTGTATTAAGGTGGACGTCTAGTGATTTTGCTTCCTATACTTACTTACATGGGCAAACTTCTGTATATATTTTCTTCACAATTAATGCGTTCCCAAGGATGAAAATTTGAACATCGATTAAAAAAACTTCATATTATAACTTGAAATACTTAATCTCTCTATATATATAAAAGTGAAAGTTTGTATATTTGTTCCGAATACGTTCCTAAACGGTTTGATGGATTTGCACCAAAATTGGCATACATACTCTTCATCACCCAGATTAAAATACAGGAGGAACGATTTTTAAAAATTCCATCCCTAAGGGGGTCAAATGTGTTTTTACATGGCCCTCTATAGACTGAGTGCAAGTCGGCTGCTGTGGTATTACTCCGCGTGTCAGAGCAACGGTCGTCAGGTGACGCCTCACTCCTCGCAAGCTTCCGCGGTTCAGGCATACGGGGAAGAGTCCGATTTTTAAAAACACAGCGCACCTGCGGAACATATTGTCATAAGTAGTTTTTTGTTTATGTTACCTGGCATTTTCTTTGTACAGTGAAGAGCAATTGAATTAGAGGTACCTGTCTAGTAACGTGTAGCACCACCTTTCGCCCTGATGACGGCGGCGATTCGTCTCGGCATGGACTCGACAAGACACCGGAAGCGTTGGGAAGCCATACGGGTCCACGACCCCTGAACAAGCTCCCACAGTTCACGAATATTTTATGGAGGGGGTCATTTCTCTCGATGGCATCACAGATGTGCTCGATGGGATTGAGGTCAGGTGACCTAGCTGGCCATGGAAGCGAGGTCTCGTCGGTGGAGTTTTCATCCAACCATTCGGATACAATTCGGGAGCTGCATTGTCTTGTTGCAGGATGAGGTCCCCAGTGGGATGTTGAAGACGCACAAACGGGAGCATATGTTCCAGGATGTCCCGGTAACGTTGACCTGTGAGGGACGATGTCACACGTACCAGGGGTCCCATTTCAGTCCACGTAAACAGTCCCCAGACGAGAATGCCACCCCCACCAGCTTGAAGAGTACCCTGCTGGCAAGAAGGATCCATCGCTTCATGTGGTTTGCGCCGTACTCGTATCCTGCCATCCGCATGTACCAAAGTGAATCTCGACTCATCAGTCCAGGCAACATTTTCCCACACGTCCAGGGTCCAGTGGTGATATTCCAGCGCCCATGCTAATCTTTGCACCCTGTGATGTGCGGTCAGCAGCGGTACCCCTCGTGGGACGATGGCTTCTGTACCCCATAGCGAGGAGATGGTTCTGGATGGTGTGGCTGCTTACTCGTTTTTGTGCACCAGCGTTAAATTGCCGAGCGATTTCTTGCACTGTGGCCCGTCTATCCGCTGTTACAATGCGAGCTAGCCGACGATGACCCCGCTCATCCACACGCTGTTGTTCACGGCAGTTGGCCCTTGCAGGGATGGTTTTACCGGATTCGATGTACTCACGGTGCACCCGTGACACAGTGGCTCGCGAAAATCCCAGTGCCTGCACGACTTCCGAAATGGAGTGACCTATTCGTCGGGCCCCGACAATTTGCCCACGATCAAATGTGCTTAGATCCTTCGTCTTACCCATACTGCGTGCGACTCTTACTGATTCCCGTCGCATCACTCCTTATATTGTCGGATCGCTGCATACGTCATGTCGTTTCCGTTTACAGGGCCGCCCACAGAGACACATTTGCATAACGCCAGCTGTCTCTAATTCAATTGTTCTTCAGTGTAAGGATTAGGTTATATTACACTCCCAACAATGGCGCAGGCGTCTCAAATTCAAATATGGGTGGAGCTACAGATTCCCACCAATAGGCGTGGTCCTCTTAAATAGCTTCAAGGTTAAGTTGAAATTAAAACAGACGGTCTTCTTCATACATGAAAATTAAATACAAAATTAGTATTGGTTATATGATTTGTGTTGTTATATATGCAAGATTAGTATTGTTATAATTACGAGATTAGTATTGGTATTAGTATAGATAAAAGAAATAGCCCATGTCCACCGGAAAGAAGTAAGCTTCCCAACGATGAAAGAATTATCCGAATGGGTTTAGTTTTGGAGATTAGTAAAAAAAAATCTGTATTTTATCGTGAACTGCTTTCTTTCACGTTGGGTGTGATCAGGTTGTATGTAAACAAAGCGGAACGATACATCGGGAATTGGAAACTACTTGAAAGCGATGTTATTCGGTAGTACAGCCAAAATTACACTGGCGGAAAGTGAAAAAAGAACACCAAGAAGGATTTGGCGGACGATCATGAAATTTACATATGTTAATGGGGTCAAGTTTACGTAGGTGTGATGTTAATTTCGGGACCAACCGGTGAGCGCTTACGCCACAGCACGGCATAATGTGCCAATTATCGTCGGTGGTATTTAAGGAGTACGGCGAAGTGAATGCAATCAGTCGTCGGCGTACTGGGACACGTGCGAAGACCTTCAAGAAGCTGCAATGCCTGGACACGGAAGACGTGTACGATTTCGGCAGTTATCGGACTTTGAGCGAGGTCGTCTAGTCAGACTCCGCGAGGCCGGGTGGTCGTATCGTCGTATTGCGGAGTGAATTGGACGGGAAGTATCGGTGGTGGTACGATGGTGGCGTAGATGGTCCGAGGAACATTCCCACACGAGAAGACGTGGAACCGGGAGTCACAGACAGACTGATGAGCGGACCGATAGACGCATAAGAAGAGAGGCGTTGTCGAGCAGAACATCCACTGCGGCGTAAATCCGAGCTGCCGTTGCGCCTGAGATGACTGTGCGAACAATCCACAACCGTCTACTGGATGCAGGACTACGTGAACGTGTGCCTCTGGCATGTGTACCTCTGACTCCAGCCCACCGTCAGGAACGGCTGCACTGGAGAACGCAATGTCGATCTGTTGTGTTCAGCGATGAAAGCAGATTCTGCTTGGGAGCCTCCGATGGCCGTATGCGTGTTCGCAGACGCACAGGGAGCGTCTCCACTGTTCTTGCATCCGCCAGCGACACACAGGGCCTACACCTGGACTCCTGGTGTGGGGAGCGATCAGCTATCAGTCCCTTGCACAACTAGTGTTTGTACCGGGTACGTTACACAGCACCTCCTGCATCGACAATATCATTCATCCCGTTGTTGTGCCATTTGTAAGATCGGTCCATCGTGGTGTTTTCCAGCAGGATAACGCACGTCCACACACGGCACGTGCAACGCAACATGCACTTCAGGGTGTGAGACAACTTCCATGGCCACCGGATTTGTCCCCCATTGAGCACGTGGGGGATTTTATGGGACAACGACTTATCCGGTCTTCACGACCATCCCCGATTTAGGCGTCCAGGTTGAGGATGCTTGGAACTCAATACCCCAAACTTACATCCAACATCTGTACGATAGACTCCATGCCAGAATTGCACAGTGTGACGCAGTTCATGGCGGTTCGACCTCGTACTAACCATGTTACATGGAAATGTTATTTTTCAGTTTACCAGCAAATACAGCTGTATTTTGCCATAATGTTTTGATCACGTTATCCTCTGTATTCCGTTATTATGCTGTGTAAATTTCGTTGGTATCAGACGTCTCCTTCTTGGTGTTCTCTTCTCACATTCCGCCAGTGTAATAAAAAAATAATAAAAAAATAATAAATAAACGAAATAGCCTGTGTCCTCCAGAAAGCTTCCAGAAGGTGAAAGAATTATCCGGCTTTCAAGAACAATGAAAAATTACAGACTGTAAAGTGTAAAGAGCGTTTTAAAAATAATAAATATTATTACAAAATTGGCCATAATTTCCTTCTCCTCTCTATTTGGAAAATTCTTCATTACAATAATATTCTTGGAAAGCAATGAAAAAGGCCAATGCCCACAGAGAAAGAGGGGTAAAAATGCTAACAATCTCATATCTCGTAAAAACTGAGCGTTGTTCTTTATGGTAGGATTGTTTTTTTACAGTGCGATTTACATTGTTACTTGAAAACAAACTTTATGTCTATCCCGGGCAACGCCGAGTATCTCCGCTAATAGTTTCTAAAACATAACTATAATTATATGAAAAATCAATAACTTTTCCTATGGTGGTGTTGAGACCAGAAAATAGATGGCGCGACCTATCCAATGATGACGTCAGTAAACAAACAAATGTTGGATTGCTTAATTATTATTATGTTTTAGAAAATATTAAGTATTCCAAGCTCTAATATAAAGTTATTTTAATCGATGTTAATATTTTCATCCTTGGGAACGCATTAAATGTGAAGCAAATGTGTACAGAAGTTTGCCCATTGGAAGTATTAGGAAGCAAAATCACCAGACGTAAATCTTAAGTATCCCATGCTATAACATAAAGTCAGTTTTATCGAAGTGCAAATTTTCGTCCTGGTGAATACGTTAATTGCGAAGAAAATATGTATAGAAGTTTTATATTTTGAAAAATAAGGCAGAGATTTTAAGTGGAACCACCTTAAAATGAGGAACAACCAGAAGTCACGTGGTGACAAGTCTGGACTTTATGCAAGTTGGGACATCAACTTAATATTCACTTTTCTCCAAATACGAAACGACAGAACTGACCATGTGCGGTATGTGAGTCTTAAAATGGCCAGTGGTTGTAGGCGATGGTAGGATATAAACTTTTGCTGTGAGAACATTCAAGTCATCAGTAGCGAAGGCTTCTATCTAATCGCCCGTACTGAGCGCAGTTGAGGGGCACGATTCTAGATAATCGTTCGAGTTGGGCCCAACTGAGAATCAAACTTCCAGCTAATCGTCGGAGTTGGGCTCAATAGAGGTGCAGGGTTCCAGATAATCAATTTAACTGAACGCTGTTGTCTCGGGGTGCGTCTACCGAATCTTCCAAATTGGGATATTTAGCTGTATGTCTGTCGAATCTTACAATTCTAGCTAATCATCTGAATTGGTCAGGATGGTGCTACGTTCTTCTACATAATCAACCCACCTGAGAGCTGTCAGTTGAGACATTTTAGCAAACGTTGCGAATTAGACACGGCTGAGTAACGGGTTTTTAGCTAATAGTCTGAATTGGTCTCGGCTGAGGCGCGGGCTTCCAGATAATCAACCCACCTGAGAGCTGTTCAGTTGAGATATTTTAGCGAACATTGCGAATTAGACCCGGCTGAGTCACGGGTTTTTAGCTAATAGTCTGAATTGGTCTCGGTTGAGGCGCGGGCTTCCAGATAATCAACCCGCCTGAGAGCTGTTCAGTTGAGATATTTTAGCGAACGTTGCGAATTAGACCCGGCTGAGTCACGGGTTTTTAGCTAATAGTCTGAATTGGTCTCGGTAGAGGCGCGGGCTTCCAGATAACTATCCCACCTGAGAGCTGTTTAGTTGAGATATTTTAGCGAACGTTGCGAATTAGACACGGCTGAGTCATGGGTTTTGAGGTAATAGTCTGAATTGGTCTCGGTTCAGGCGCGGGCTTCCAGATAATCAACCCACATGAGCGCTGTTCAGTTGAGGTATTTTAGCGAACGTTGCAAATTAGACCCGGCTGAGTCAAGGGTTTTTAGCTAATAGTCTGAATTGGTCTCGGTTGAGGCGCGGGCTTCCAGATAATCAACCCACCTGAGAGCTGTTCAGTTGAGGTACTTCAGCGAACGTTGCGAATTAGACTCGGCTGAGTCACGGGGTTTTAGCTAATAGTCTGAATTGGTCTGGGTTGAGGCGCGGGCTTCCGGATAATCAACCGGCCTGAGAGCTGTTCAGTTGAGATATTTTAGCGGACGTTGCGAATTAGACCCGGCTGAGTAACGGGTTTTTAGCTAATAGTCTGAATTGGTCTCGGTTGAGGCGCGGGTTTCCAGATAATCAACCCGACGGAGCGCTGTTCAATGGCTGGTCCCGGTGGTAGTTTCGCCATTCTAGGTAGCCGTCCAGTTTGAGCCCGATTGCGAGTCTAGATTCTGGATAATCGTTCGAACTGAGCGCTGTTGAATCGCGGGCTTCTAGGAATTCTGAATTTGGCCCGATTGAGGCGCGGGCTTGTTATTGTCAATCGTCCAGACTGTGCCCGTTTGAAAGGCACGCTCCCAAATCATCGCCCGAGATGTGTCCGAATGATGAACAGGCTTCTAGCTAATCGGCGCGCCCCGGTTGAAGAGGGGCTTCTAAATAAGCGTCTAAATTGAGCCCGGCTGAGGTGGGGTCTTGCAACCAATCGTCCCTGTCGGCCCTACTTGAGGCGCGAGTTTGTAGCTAATAGTTCGAATTGGGCCCGGTTGACGAGCAGGCTTCTACCTAATCGTCCGACTTTGGCTCGGTTTTCGGCCGGGCTCTAGAATCTAGCCCGGACGCATCGGGCCGTTCTCTGACGATTTAGTAGTGTTTCTGTCGTAGACGCTGGCTCTGTCTCAGACTTGGAATTATTAAATGAGGTTTCTAGGCATTGGCTCTGTCTCTTCTATTGGATCTGTAGTCTATAAGTTCGAGACGTGTACCTCCGTAGATTACAAACGGGAACGCGTGTGTGTTGAACCCAAATGTAAAAGCAATCACTTCTTACTTTTGTAGATTGTAAATAACTGCAGAAAAATACTACTAATATCACCACAATTTATACTTTTAAGGAGAATAATAAAGTAGGTAGTAGTACGATTTTCAAGTAATATGCTCTTCTCAATGTAAATGACTCATAATCGATGTAATATTGTGACTAAAATGGTCCTCCTTCTGTTCCAAAAATTACTTCAATCTTTTTCAGATCGGCGCACAGAATCCGAAGACTCAGAAATCTCGTAAGTGCATCCTTTCTATTTTCAATGAATAATACTCTCTTTTTTTTATCTGATTCAAACGTCTTTGATGTTTTACACCAGTACTTGTGTAGTATAAAAAAATTTCAAAATAAAAAGATATCGCATTCATATATAATGCTACTAACACTGTTAGAAGACTTGACGTCCGAGTTTCTTATCAACAGCACTTGATACAAAGCAGCTTGAAAAGGCACGAATGTATCATCATTACACTTTGGATGGGGGGGCGGATGGCCTGGTGGTCAACGTCTGTGACTGCCACGGAGAGACCTCAGGTTTTATCCCAGGCAGGTACGAACGCTCGAACCACTAAATATGCGTCGGATGGGCGCGTTAAGCCGTCGAGCACCAGGTACTGGCTCCCCGGTAATAAATCAGGGCGTCTTCCTCCCCCATTTCTACCTCGCTTCCGTATCACCTTCCTATCGGGCACTCTAGCCCAAATCTCTTAGCTTCCTATTTCTAAGGGTTGTTTAACACCTGGGGTCAGACACTCCCTTCCTAAAATCCTCTACATACATATGATCTAATCTGATCATTGTAGATTTTGATGATTAACTACTGTTTGTACAGGGTGCATCGGAAAGTCCTTTTAGCCTGGAATAACTTAAGAACGGAGAGTGGTACAGTTATGCAAGTGAGATAACGGTATAATAAAGTGACTACGCCCGATCGAATGCAACCAAGAGCAGCGCCCCTTGTGGCGAAATGCGGAAGTTAGCCATTGCAAATCGGAAACGAAAAGAGATAGAGCAAAATTTCCAATTACAAAGTTGCAGAGCATCAGTTAACACTGGACAACAATTTTTGATGAACTTCATGCTTCCGAGATAAAAAAATAATCATTTTTGAATGTATTAGATGTGCTGAAACAATATATGACCATAAAAAAATTGAATTGGCTACGGTTTGTTTGTAATATGCAGGTACACTTGTTGACCATTGATCAGGAACACGTGCATGCTATTTCAATGGGAGAGAAGCAAATAATTTCCCTGCAACTCTCGATGCGCTTCCCTTATAAATATTTGTTTATGCTGCTAATTAAAGAGCTTCAAACACTTAACAAAATCAAAAGTCATAATCAAAATATGTGTTTCTAACAAATTTTCCATGTGTATATGAGGAAATTTATTATTCTAAATCAGTTTTTAGGACATTTTGATTTCAGTCTGCCAAATTTTATACCAAATCCCTCCCATTGAAAAAGCATGCAAGTGTTCCTTAGCAATTGCAACCAGTGTTTATGTACGTCTTCATATCATCATTATCATCATTTCATTATCAATCCACTGCTGGACGAAGGTCTCCCCAAGTTTCCTCCACAACGGTCTTCCTTGTGCCAGTCTCCTCCATGTCCCTCCCGCATACTTTCGAATTTCATCCACCCATCTCCCATGTGGTCTTCTTCCGGGGTTTTTCCTGTCCTTTGGAATCCAATCTAAACTTTGGGCTGTCCATCGATGGTCTGTCCTTCTGGCAGTATGTCCAGCCCCAAACCATAACGCCAGGCAACGAACCGGTATGGCGATGCATAATGCAGGCGTCATACAGTCTCTCGCCGCGGGGCCGCCACACGCGGATCCGACCATCGTGGTTGTTGCAGGCAGAAGCGGGTTTCGTCGGAGAAGACCATTGTCTTCTCCGACGAGTCCAGGTGCGGCGTTCAACGGCCCACTGCCGCCGCACTCGCCGGTGGTGTAACGTCAATGGTAATCGGAGCAATGGGTGCCTTGCGACAGGTCCCCGCTCCTGCAGACGACGTTGAACGGTACGTGCTGACACAGGTTGTTGCGCAACACACCCTAATTCCTGCGCTAACGTTCGTGATGTGGCGGTGCCAGCCGTCAATGCCCGCCGCACAACATACCGGTCCTCTCGTTTGGTCGTGTGCCGCGGCTGCGGCAATCGCACACGTCGGTCCGGCCGTCCCTCCTGCACCCACCGAATCCATACTCGCCTTACTGTGGCTGGATGTCGTACCACGCGGGCGCCGATGTCTCGGTACGATAAACCGCTGTTGCGATAAGCCATTATTCGTCCTCTGTCGAACTCCGAAACGTGGTGGAATGACTGCCGTATTCTGCGACGAGGCATCAGGAAGCTTCCCACGCACAGGTCCAGCAGCAAAACACACTTCCAGTGCTTACACCTCGCTTTCTGTGCACCCTTCTTATAGTGCTTCTTGGTGGCGTGCCGGGCGCACATGATTTGCATATGCCCTGCAATGTTAATTGTTTGCATGTCCTCTCGCGGGCGATGCATGCTGCGAATTTCAGGCCATTCGGATGCTTCCTTCTTGGTGTTGCATTTTGGGTGGCTAGCAGTGTAGCAAGGAAGCAATATAATTTATGTAACAACAGTAAAAAATGAAGGTTAATTTAGAGATATGCACTGAGTGATCACTGAATTATGACGACCTACCTAAAACTTCGTAGGTCCTCCTCTCGCCTTCAGCGCAGCAGCTGTCCGACGTGGCATCGATTCAACACACACTGAGCGATCACTGACATATGACCACCTACCTAATACTTCGCAGGTCCTCCTTTCGCCCTCAGTACAACAGCTATTCGACGTGGCATTGATTCAACACACACTGAGTGATCACTGAATTATGACGACCTACCTAATACTTCGTAGGTCCTCCTCTCGCCTTCAGCACAGCAGCTGTCCGACGTGGCATCGATTCAACACACACTGAGTGATCACTGAATTATGACGACCTACCTAATACTTCGTAGGTCCTCCTCTCGCCTTCAGCACAGCAGCTGTCCGACGTGGCATCGATTCAACACACACTGAGTGATCACTGAAGTATGACCACCTACCTAATACTTCGCAGGTCCTCCTTTCGCCCTCAGTACAACAGCTATTCGACGTGGCATTGATTCAACACACACTGAGTGATCACTGAAGTATGGCCACCTACCTAATACTTCGCAGGTCCTCCTTTCGCCCTCAGTACAACAGCTATTCGACGTGGCATTGATTCAACACACACTGAGTGATCACTGAAGTATGACCACCTACCTAATACTTCGCAGGTCCTCCTTTCGCCCTCAGTACAACAGCTATTCGACGTGGCATCGATTCAACACACACTGAGTGATCACTGAAGTATGACCACCTACCTAATACTTCGCAGGTCCTCCTTTCGCCCTCAGTACAACAGCTATTCGACGTGGCATCGATTCAACACACACTGTGTGATCACTGAAGTATGACCACCTACCTAATACTTCGCAGGTCCTCCTTTCGCCCTCAGTACAACAGCTATTCGACGTGGCATTGATTCAACACACACTGAGTGATCACTGAAGTATGACCACCTACCTAATACTTCGCAGGTCCTCCTTTCGCCCTCAGTACAACAGCTATTCGACGTGGCATTGATTCAACATACACTGAGTGATCACTGAAGTATGACCACCTACCTAATACTTCGCAGGTCCTCCTTTCGCCCTCAGTACAACAGCTATTCGACGTGGCATCGATTCAACACACACTGAGTGATCACTGAATTATGACGACCTACCTAATACTTCGTAGGTCCTCCTCTCGCCTTCAGCACAGCAGCTGTCCGACGTGGCATCGATTCAACACACACTGAGTGATCACTGAATTATGACGACCTACCTAATACTTCGTAGGTCCTCCTCTCGCCTTCAGCACAGCAGCTGTCCGACGTGGCATCGATTCAACACACACTGAGTGATCACTGAATTATGACGACCTACCTAATACTTCGTAGGTCCTCCTCTCGCCTTCAGCACAGCAGCTGTCCGACGTGGCATCGATTCAACACACACTGAGTGATCACTGAAGTATGACCACCTACCTAATACTTCGCAGGTCCTCCTTTCGCCCTCAGTACAACAGCTATTCGACGTGGCATTGATTCAACACACACTGAGTGATCACTGAAGTATGACCACCTACCTAATACTTCGCAGGTCCTCCTTTCGCCCTCAGTACAACAGCTATTCGACGTGGCATTGATTCAACACACACTGAGTGATCACTGAAGTATGACCACCTACCTAATACTTCGCAGGTCCTCCTTTCGCCCTCAGTACAACAGCTATTCGACGTGGCATCGATTCAACACACACTGAGTGATCACTGAAGTATGACCACCTACCTAATACTTCGCAGGTCCTCCTTTCGCCCTCAGTACAACAGCTATTCGACGTGGCATCGATTCAACACACACTGAGTGATCACTGAAGTATGACCACCTACCTAATACTTCGCAGGTCCTCCTTTCGCCCTCAGTACAACAGCTATTCGACGTGGCATTGATTCAACACACACTGAGTGATCACTGAAGTATGACCACCTACCTAATACTTCGCAGGTCCTCCTTTCGCCCTCAGTACAACAGCTATTCGACGTGGCATTGATTCAACATACACTGAGTGATCACTGAAGTATGACCACCTACCTAATACTTCGCAGGTCCTCCTTTCGCCCTCAGTACAACAGCTATTCGACGTGGCATCGATTCAACACACACTGAGTGATCACTGAATTATGACGACCTACCTAATACTTCGTAGGTCCTCCTCTCGCCTTCAGCACAGCAGCTGTCCGACGTGGCATCGATTCAACACACACTGAGTGATCACTGAATTATGACGACCTACCTAATACTTCGTAGGTCCTCCTCTCGCCTTCAGCACAGCAGCTGTCCGACGTGGCATCGATTCAACACACACTGAGTGATCACTGAATTATGACGACCTACCTAATACTTCGTAGGTCCTCCTCTCGCCTTCAGCACAGCAGCTGTCCGACGTGGCATCGATTCAACACACACTGAGTGATCACTGAAGTATGACCACCTACCTAATACTTCGCAGGTCCTCCTTTCGCCCTCAGTACAACAGCTATTCGACGTGGCATTGATTCAACACACACTGAGTGATCACTGAAGTATGACCACCTACCTAATACTTCGCAGGTCCTCCTTTCGCCCTCAGTACAACAGCTATTCGACGTGGCATCGATTCAACATACACTGAGTGATCACTGAAGTATGACCACCTACCTAATACTTCGCAGGTCCTCCTTTCGCCCTCAGTACAACAGCTATTCGACGTGGCATCGATTCAACATACACTGAGTGATCACTGAAGTATGACCACCTACCTAATACTTCGCAGGTCCTCCTTTCGCCCTCAGTACAACAGCTATTCGACGTGACATCGATTCAACATACACTGAGTGATCACTGAAGTATGACCACCTACCTAATACTTCGCAGGTCCTCCTTTCGCCCTCAGTACAACAGCTATTCGACGTGGCATTGATTCAACACACACTGAGTGATCACTGAAGTATGACCACCTACCTAATACTTCGCAGGTCCTCCTTTCGCCCTCAGTACAACAGCTATTCGACGTGACATCGATTCAACATACACTGAGTGATCACTGAAGTATGACCACCTACCTAATACTTCGCAGGTCCTCCTTTCGCCCTCAGTACAACAGCTATTCGACGTGGCATCGATTCAACATACACTGAGTGATCACTGAAGTATGACCACCTACCTAATACTTCGCAGGTCCTCCTTTCGCCCTCAGTACAACAGCTATTCGACGTGGCATCGATTCAACATACACTGAGTGATCACTGAAGTATGACCACCTACCTAATACTTCGCAGGTCCTCCTTTCGCCCTCAGTACAACAGCTATTCGACGTGGCATTGATTCAACATACACTGAGTGATCACTGAAGTATGACCACCTACCTAATACTTCGCAGGTCCTCCTTTCGCCCTCAGTACAACAGCTATTCGACGTGGCATTGATTCAACATACACTGAGTGATCACTGAAGTATGACCACCTACCTAATACTTCGCAGGTCCTCCTTTCGCCCTCAGTACAACAGCTATTCGACGTGGCATTGATTCAACATACACTGAGTGATCACTGAAGTATGACCACCTACCTAATACTTCGCAGGTCCTCCTTTCGCCCTCAGTACAACAGCTATTCGACGTGGCATCGATTCAACATACACTGAGTGATCACTGAAGTATGACCACCTACCTAATACTTCGCAGGTCCTCCTTTCGCCCTCAGTACAACAGCTATTCGACGTGGCATCGATTCAACATACACTGAGTGATCACTGAAGTATGACCACCTACCTAATACTTCGCAGGTCCTCCTTTCGCCCTCAGTACAACAGCTATTCGACGTGGCATCGATTCAACATACACTGAGTGATCACTGAAGTATGACCACCTACCTAATACTTCGCAGGTCCTCCTTTCGCCCTCAGTACAACAGCTATTCGACGTGGCATCGATTCAACATACACTGAGTGATCACTGAAGTATGACCACCTACCTAATACTTCGCAGGTCCTCCTTTCGCCCTCAGTACAACAGCTATTCGACGTGGCATCGATTCAACATACACTGAGTGATCACTGAAGTATGACCACCTACCTAATACTTCGCAGGTCCTCCTTTCGCCCTCAGTACAACAGCTATTCGACGTGGCATCGATTCAACATACACTGAGTGATCACTGAAGTATGACCACCTACCTAATACTTCGCAGGTCCTCCTTTCGCCCTCAGTACAACAGCTATTCGACGTGGCATTGATTCAACATACACTGAGTGATCACTGAAGTATGACCACCTACCTAATACTTCGCAGGTCCTCCTTTCGCCCTCAGTACAACAGCTATTCGACGTGGCATCGATTCAACATACACTGAGTGATCACTGAAGTATGACCACCTACCTAATACTTCGCAGGTCCTCCTTTCGCCCTCAGTACAACAGCTATTCGACGTGGCATTGATTCAACATACACTGAGTGATCACTGAAGTATGACCACCTACCTAATACTTCGCAGGTCCTCCTTTCGCCCTCAGTACAACAGCTATTCGACGTGGCATCGATTCAACATACACTGAGTGATCACTGAAGTATGACCACCTACCTAATACTTCGCAGGTCCTCCTTTCGCCCTCAGTACAACAGCTATTCGACGTGGCATTGATTCAACATACACTGAGTGATCACTGAAGTATGACCACCTACCTAATACTTCGCAGGTCCTCCTTTCGCCCTCAGTACAACAGCTATTCGACGTGGCATTGATTCAACATACACTGAGTGATCACTGAAGTATGACCACCTACCTAATACTTCGCAGGTCCTCCTTTCGCCCTCAGTACAACAGCTATTCGACGTGGCATCGATTCAACATACACTGAGTGATCACTGAAGTATGACCACCTACCTAATACTTCGCAGGTCCTCCTTTCGCCCTCAGTACAACAGCTATTCGACGTGGCATTGATTCAACATACACTGAGTGATCACTGAAGTATGACCACCTACCTAATACTTCGCAGGTCCTCCTTTCGCCCTCAGTACAACAGCTATTCGACGTGGCATCGATTCAACATACACTGAGTGATCACTGAAGTATGACCACCTACCTAATACTTCGCAGGTCCTCCTTTCGCCCTCAGTACAACAGCTATTCGACGTGGCATTGATTCAACATACACTGAGTGATCACTGAAGTATGACCACCTACCTAATACTTCGCAGGTCCTCCTTTCGCCCTCAGTACAACAGCTATTCGACGTGGCATTGATTCAACATACACTGAGTGATCACTGAAGTATGACCACCTACCTAATACTTCGCAGGTCCTCCTTTCGCCCTCAGTACAACAGCTATTCGACGTGGCATTGATTCAACATACACTGAGTGATCACTGAAGTATGACCACCTACCTAATACTTCGCAGGTCCTCCTTTCGCCCTCAGTACAACAGCTATTCGACGTGGCATCGATTCAACATACACTGAGTGATCACTGAAGTATGACCACCTACCTAATACTTCGCAGGTCCTCCTTTCGCCCTCAGTACAACAGCTATTCGACGTGGCATCGATTCAACATACACTGAGTGATCACTGAAGTATGACCACCTACCTAATACTTCGCAGGTCCTCCTTTCGCCCTCAGTACAACAGCTATTCGACGTGGCATCGATTCAACATACACTGAGTGATCACTGAAGTATGACCACCTACCTAATACTTCGCAGGTCCTCCTTTCGCCCTCAGTACAACAGCTATTCGACGTGGCATCGATTCAACATACACTGAGTGATCACTGAAGTATGACCACCTACCTAATACTTCGCAGGTCCTCCTTTCGCCCTCAGTACAACAGCTATTCGACGTGGCATCGATTCAACATACACTGAGTGATCACTGAAGTATGACCACCTACCTAATACTTCGCAGGTCCTCCTTTCGCCCTCAGTACAACAGCTATTCGACGTGGCATCGATTCAACATACACTGAGTGATCACTGAAGTATGACCACCTACCTAATACTTCGCAGGTCCTCCTTTCGCCCTCAGTACAACAGCTATTCGACGTGGCATTGATTCAACATACACTGAGTGATCACTGAAGTATGACCACCTACCTAATACTTCGCAGGTCCTCCTTTCGCCCTCAGTACAACAGCTATTCGACGTGGCATCGATTCAACATACACTGAGTGATCACTGAAGTATGACCACCTACCTAATACTTCGCAGGTCCTCCTTTCGCCCTCAGTACAACAGCTATTCGACGTGGCATTGATTCAACATACACTGAGTGATCACTGAAGTATGACCACCTACCTAATACTTCGCAGGTCCTCCTTTCGCCCTCAGTACAACAGCTATTCGACGTGGCATCGATTCAACATACACTGAGTGATCACTGAAGTATGACCACCTACCTAATACTTCGCAGGTCCTCCTTTCGCCCTCAGTACAACAGCTATTCGACGTGGCATCGATTCAACATACACTGAGTGATCACTGAAGTATGACCACCTACCTAATACTTCGCAGGTCCTCCTTTCGCCCTCAGTACAACAGCTATTCGACGTGGCATTGATTCAACATACACTGAGTGATCACTGAAGTATGACCACCTACCTAATACTTCGCAGGTCCTCCTTTCGCCCTCAGTACAACAGCTATTCGACGTGGCATTGATTCAACATACACTGAGTGATCACTGAAGTATGACCACCTACCTAATACTTCGCAGGTCCTCCTTTCGCCCTCAGTACAACAGCTATTCGACGTGGCATCGATTCAACATACACTGAGTGATCACTGAAGTATGACCACCTACCTAATACTTCGCAGGTCCTCCTTTCGCCCTCAGTACAACAGCTATTCGACGTGGCATCGATTCAACATACACTGAGTGATCACTGAAGTATGACCACCTACCTAATACTTCGCAGGTCCTCCTTTCGCCCTCAGTACAACAGCTATTCGACGTGGCATCGATTCAACATACACTGAGTGATCACTGAAGTATGACCACCTACCTAATACTTCGCAGGTCCTCCTTTCGCCCTCAGTACAACAGCTATTCGACGTGGCATCGATTCAACATACACTGAGTGATCACTGAAGTATGACCACCTACCTAATACTTCGCAGGTCCTCCTTTCGCCCTCAGTACAACAGCTATTCGACGTGGCATTGATTCAACATACACTGAGTGATCACTGAAGTATGACCACCTACCTAATACTTCGCAGGTCCTCCTTTCGCCCTCAGTACAACAGCTATTCGACGTGGCATTGATTCAACATACACTGAGTGATCACTGAAGTATGACCACCTACCTAATACTTCGCAGGTCCTCCTTTCGCCCTCAGTACAACAGCTATTCGACGTGGCATTGATTCAACATACACTGAGTGATCACTGAAGTATGACCACCTACCTAATACTTCGCAGGTCCTCCTTTCGCCCTCAGTACAACAGCTATTCGACGTGGCATTGATTCAACATACACTGAGTGATCACTGAAGTATGACCACCTACCTAATACTTCGCAGGTCCTCCTTTCGCCCTCAGTACAACAGCTATTCGACGTGGCATTGATTCAACATACACTGAGTGATCACTGAAGTATGACCACCTACCTAATACTTCGCAGGTCCTCCTTTCGCCCTCAGTACAACAGCTATTCGACGTGGCATCGATTCAACATACACTGAGTGATCACTGAAGTATGACCACCTACCTAATACTTCGCAGGTCCTCCTTTCGCCCTCAGTACAACAGCTATTCGACGTGGCATCGATTCAACATACACTGAGTGATCACTGAAGTATGACCACCTACCTAATACTTCGCAGGTCCTCCTTTCGCCCTCAGTACAACAGCTATTCGACGTGGCATCGATTCAACATACACTGAGTGATCACTGAAGTATGACCACCTACCTAATACTTCGCAGGTCCTCCTTTCGCCCTCAGTACAACAGCTATTCGACGTGGCATCGATTCAACATACACTGAGTGATCACTGAAGTATGACCACCTACCTAATACTTCGCAGGTCCTCCTTTCGCCCTCAGTACAACAGCTATTCGACGTGGCATTGATTCAACATACACTGAGTGATCACTGAAGTATGACCACCTACCTAATACTTCGCAGGTCCTCCTTTCGCCCTCAGTACAACAGCTATTCGACGTGGCATTGATTCAACATACACTGAGTGATCACTGAAGTATGACCACCTACCTAATACTTCGCAGGTCCTCCTTTCGCCCTCAGTACAACAGCTATTCGACGTGGCATTGATTCAACATACACTGAGTGATCACTGAAGTATGACCACCTACCTAATACTTCGCAGGTCCTCCTTTCGCCCTCAGTACAACAGCTATTCGACGTGGCATTGATTCAACATACACTGAGTGATCACTGAAGTATGACCACCTACCTAATACTTCGCAGGTCCTCCTTTCGCCCTCAGTACAACAGCTATTCGACGTGGCATTGATTCAACATACACTGAGTGATCACTGAAGTATGACCACCTACCTAATACTTCGCAGGTCCTCCTTTCGCCCTCAGTACAACAGCTATTCGACGTGGCATCGATTCAACATACACTGAGTGATCACTGAAGTATGACCACCTACCTAATACTTCGCAGGTCCTCCTTTCGCCCTCAGTACAACAGCTATTCGACGTGGCATCGATTCAACATACACTGAGTGATCACTGAAGTATGACCACCTACCTAATACTTCGCAGGTCCTCCTTTCGCCCTCAGTACAACAGCTATTCGACGTGGCATTGATTCAACATACACTGAGTGATCACTGAAGTATGACCACCTACCTAATACTTCGCAGGTCCTCCTTTCGCCCTCAGTACAACAGCTATTCGACGTGGCATCGATTCAACATACACTGAGTGATCACTGAAGTATGACCACCTACCTAATACTTCGCAGGTCCTCCTTTCGCCCTCAGTACAACAGCTATTCGACGTGGCATCGATTCAACATACACTGAGTGATCACTGAAGTATGACCACCTACCTAATACTTCGCAGGTCCTCCTTTCGCCCTCAGTACAACAGCTATTCGACGTGGCATTGATTCAACATACACTGAGTGATCACTGAAGTATGACCACCTACCTAATACTTCGCAGGTCCTCCTTTCGCCCTCAGTACAACAGCTATTCGACGTGGCATTGATTCAACATACACTGAGTGATCACTGAAGTATGACCACCTACCTAATACTTCGCAGGTCCTCCTTTCGCCCTCAGTACAACAGCTATTCGACGTGACATCGATTCAACATACACTGAGTGATCACTGAAGTATGACCACCTACCTAATACTTCGCAGGTCCTCCTTTCGCCCTCAGTACAACAGCTATTCGACGTGGCATCGATTCAACATACACTGAGTGATCACTGAAGTATGACCACCTACCTAATACTTCGCAGGTCCTCCTTTCGCCCTCAGTACAACAGCTATTCGACGTGGCATTGATTCAACATACACTGAGTGATCACTGAAGTATGACCACCTACCTAATACTTCGCAGGTCCTCCTTTCGCCCTCAGTACAACAGCTATTCGACGTGGCATTGATTCAACATACACTGAGTGATCACTGAAGTATGACCACCTACCTAATACTTCGCAGGTCCTCCTTTCGCCCTCAGTACAACAGCTATTCGACGTGGCATCGATTCAACATACACTGAGTGATCACTGAAGTATGACCACCTACCTAATACTTCGCAGGTCCTCCTTTCGCCCTCAGTACAACAGCTATTCGACGTGGCATCGATTCAACATACACTGAGTGATCACTGAAGTATGACCACCTACCTAATACTTCGCAGGTCCTCCTTTCGCCCTCAGTACAACAGCTATTCGACGTGGCATTGATTCAACATACACTGAGTGATCACTGAAGTATGACCACCTACCTAATACTTCGCAGGTCCTCCTTTCGCCCTCAGTACAACAGCTATTCGACGTGGCATTGATTCAACATACACTGAGTGATCACTGAAGTATGACCACCTACCTAATACTTCGCAGGTCCTCCTTTCGCCCTCAGTACAACAGCTATTCGACGTGGCATCGATTCAACATACACTGAGTGATCACTGAAGTATGACCACCTACCTAATACTTCGCAGGTCCTCCTTTCGCCCTCAGTACAACAGCTATTCGACGTGGCATCGATTCAACATACACTGAGTGATCACTGAAGTATGACCACCTACCTAATACTTCGCAGGTCCTCCTTTCGCCCTCAGTACAACAGCTATTCGACGTGGCATCGATTCAACATACACTGAGTGATCACTGAAGTATGACCACCTACCTAATACTTCGCAGGTCCTCCTTTCGCCCTCAGTACAACAGCTATTCGACGTGGCATTGATTCAACATACACTGAGTGATCACTGAAGTATGACCACCTACCTAATACTTCGCAGGTCCTCCTTTCGCCCTCAGTACAACAGCTATTCGACGTGGCATCGATTCAACATACACTGAGTGATCACTGAAGTATGACCACCTACCTAATACTTCGCAGGTCCTCCTTTCGCCCTCAGTACAACAGCTATTCGACGTGGCATCGATTCAACATACACTGAGTGATCACTGAAGTATGACCACCTACCTAATACTTCGCAGGTCCTCCTTTCGCCCTCAGTACAACAGCTATTCGACGTGGCATTGATTCAACATACACTGAGTGATCACTGAAGTATGACCACCTACCTAATACTTCGCAGGTCCTCCTTTCGCCCTCAGTACAACAGCTATTCGACGTGGCATCGATTCAACATACACTGAGTGATCACTGAAGTATGACCACCTACCTAATACTTCGCAGGTCCTCCTTTCGCCCTCAGTACAACAGCTATTCGACGTGGCATTGATTCAACATACACTGAGTGATCACTGAAGTATGACCACCTACCTAATACTTCGCAGGTCCTCCTTTCGCCCTCAGTACAACAGCTATTCGACGTGGCATCGATTCAACATACACTGAGTGATCACTGAAGTATGACCACCTACCTAATACTTCGCAGGTCCTCCTTTCGCCCTCAGTACAACAGCTATTCGACGTGGCATTGATTCAACATACACTGAGTGATCACTGAAGTATGACCACCTACCTAATACTTCGCAGGTCCTCCTTTCGCCCTCAGTACAACAGCTATTCGACGTGGCATTGATTCAACATACACTGAGTGATCACTGAAGTATGACCACCTACCTAATACTTCGCAGGTCCTCCTTTCGCCCTCAGTACAACAGCTATTCGACGTGGCATCGATTCAACATACACTGAGTGATCACTGAAGTATGACCACCTACCTAATACTTCGCAGGTCCTCCTTTCGCCCTCAGTACAACAGCTATTCGACGTGGCATCGATTCAACATACACTGAGTGATCACTGAAGTATGACCACCTACCTAATACTTCGCAGGTCCTCCTTTCGCCCTCAGTACAACAGCTATTCGACGTGGCATCGATTCAACATACACTGAGTGATCACTGAAGTATGACCACCTACCTAATACTTCGCAGGTCCTCCTTTCGCCCTCAGTACAACAGCTATTCGACGTGGCATTGATTCAACATACACTGAGTGATCACTGAAGTATGACCACCTACCTAATACTTCGCAGGTCCTCCTTTCGCCCTCAGTACAACAGCTATTCGACGTGGCATCGATTCAACATACACTGAGTGATCACTGAAGTATGACCACCTACCTAATACTTCGCAGGTCCTCCTTTCGCCCTCAGTACAACAGCTATTCGACGTGGCATCGATTCAACATACACTGAGTGATCACTGAAGTATGACCACCTACCTAATACTTCGCAGGTCCTCCTTTCGCCCTCAGTACAACAGCTATTCGACGTGGCATCGATTCAACATACACTGAGTGATCACTGAAGTATGACCACCTACCTAATACTTCGCAGGTCCTCCTTTCGCCCTCAGTACAACAGCTATTCGACGTGGCATCGATTCAACATACACTGAGTGATCACTGAAGTATGACCACCTACCTAATACTTCGCAGGTCCTCCTTTCGCCCTCAGTACAACAGCTATTCGACGTGGCATTGATTCAACATACACTGAGTGATCACTGAAGTATGACCACCTACCTAATACTTCGCAGGTCCTCCTTTCGCCCTCAGTACAACAGCTATTCGACGTGGCATCGATTCAACATACACTGAGTGATCACTGAAGTATGACCACCTACCTAATACTTCGCAGGTCCTCCTTTCGCCCTCAGTACAACAGCTATTCGACGTGGCATTGATTCAACATACACTGAGTGATCACTGAAGTATGACCACCTACCTAATACTTCGCAGGTCCTCCTTTCGCCCTCAGTACAACAGCTATTCGACGTGGCATCGATTCAACATACACTGAGTGATCACTGAAGTATGACCACCTACCTAATACTTCGCAGGTCCTCCTTTCGCCCTCAGTACAACAGCTATTCGACGTGGCATTGATTCAACATACACTGAGTGATCACTGAAGTATGACCACCTACCTAATACTTCGCAGGTCCTCCTTTCGCCCTCAGTACAACAGCTATTCGACGTGGCATTGATTCAACATACACTGAGTGATCACTGAAGTATGACCACCTACCTAATACTTCGCAGGTCCTCCTTTCGCCCTCAGTACAACAGCTATTCGACGTGGCATCGATTCAACATACACTGAGTGATCACTGAAGTATGACCACCTACCTAATACTTCGCAGGTCCTCCTTTCGCCCTCAGTACAACAGCTATTCGACGTGGCATCGATTCAACATACACTGAGTGATCACTGAAGTATGACCACCTACCTAATACTTCGCAGGTCCTCCTTTCGCCCTCAGTACAACAGCTATTCGACGTGGCATCGATTCAACATACACTGAGTGATCACTGAAGTATGACCACCTACCTAATACTTCGCAGGTCCTCCTTTCGCCCTCAGTACAACAGCTATTCGACGTGGCATCGATTCAACATACACTGAGTGATCACTGAAGTATGACCACCTACCTAATACTTCGCAGGTCCTCCTTTCGCCCTCAGTACAACAGCTATTCGACGTGGCATCGATTCAACATACACTGAGTGATCACTGAAGTATGACCACCTACCTAATACTTCGCAGGTCCTCCTTTCGCCCTCAGTACAACAGCTATTCGACGTGGCATCGATTCAACATACACTGAGTGATCACTGAAGTATGACCACCTACCTAATACTTCGCAGGTCCTCCTTTCGCCCTCAGTACAACAGCTATTCGACGTGGCATCGATTCAACATACACTGAGTGATCACTGAAGTATGACCACCTACCTAATACTTCGCAGGTCCTCCTTTCGCCCTCAGTACAACAGCTATTCGACGTGGCATCGATTCAACATACACTGAGTGATCACTGAAGTATGACCACCTACCTAATACTTCGCAGGTCCTCCTTTCGCCCTCAGTACAACAGCTATTCGACGTGGCATTGATTCAACATACACTGAGTGATCACTGAAGTATGACCACCTACCTAATACTTCGCAGGTCCTCCTTTCGCCCTCAGTACAACAGCTATTCGACGTGGCATTGATTCAACATACACTGAGTGATCACTGAAGTATGACCACCTACCTAATACTTCGCAGGTCCTCCTTTCGCCCTCAGTACAACAGCTATTCGACGTGGCATTGATTCAACATACACTGAGTGATCACTGAAGTATGACCACCTACCTAATACTTCGCAGGTCCTCCTTTCGCCCTCAGTACAACAGCTATTCGACGTGGCATCGATTCAACATACACTGAGTGATCACTGAAGTATGACCACCTACCTAATACTTCGCAGGTCCTCCTTTCGCCCTCAGTACAACAGCTATTCGACGTGGCATCGATTCAACATACACTGAGTGATCACTGAAGTATGACCACCTACCTAATACTTCGCAGGTCCTCCTTTCGCCCTCAGTACAACAGCTATTCGACGTGGCATCGATTCAACATACACTGAGTGATCACTGAAGTATGACCACCTACCTAATACTTCGCAGGTCCTCCTTTCGCCCTCAGTACAACAGCTATTCGACGTGGCATCGATTCAACATACACTGAGTGATCACTGAAGTATGACCACCTACCTAATACTTCGCAGGTCCTCCTTTCGCCCTCAGTACAACAGCTATTCGACGTGGCATTGATTCAACATACACTGAGTGATCACTGAAGTATGACCACCTACCTAATACTTCGCAGGTCCTCCTTTCGCCCTCAGTACAACAGCTATTCGACGTGGCATCGATTCAACATACACTGAGTGATCACTGAAGTATGACCACCTACCTAATACTTCGCAGGTCCTCCTTTCGCCCTCAGTACAACAGCTATTCGACGTGGCATTGATTCAACATACACTGAGTGATCACTGAAGTATGACCACCTACCTAATACTTCGCAGGTCCTCCTTTCGCCCTCAGTACAACAGCTATTCGACGTGGCATCGATTCAACATACACTGAGTGATCACTGAAGTATGACCACCTACCTAATACTTCGCAGGTCCTCCTTTCGCCCTCAGTACAACAGCTATTCGACGTGGCATCGATTCAACATACACTGAGTGATCACTGAAGTATGACCACCTACCTAATACTTCGCAGGTCCTCCTTTCGCCCTCAGTACAACAGCTATTCGACGTGGCATCGATTCAACATACACTGAGTGATCACTGAAGTATGACCACCTACCTAATACTTCGCAGGTCCTCCTTTCGCCCTCAGTACAACAGCTATTCGACGTGGCATCGATTCAACATACACTGAGTGATCACTGAAGTATGACCACCTACCTAATACTTCGCAGGTCCTCCTTTCGCCCTCAGTACAACAGCTATTCGACGTGGCATCGATTCAACATACACTGAGTGATCACTGAAGTATGACCACCTACCTAATACTTCGCAGGTCCTCCTTTCGCCCTCAGTACAACAGCTATTCGACGTGGCATCGATTCAACATACACTGAGTGATCACTGAAGTATGACCACCTACCTAATACTTCGCAGGTCCTCCTTTCGCCCTCAGTACAACAGCTATTCGACGTGGCATCGATTCAACATACACTGAGTGATCACTGAAGTATGACCACCTACCTAATACTTCGCAGGTCCTCCTTTCGCCCTCAGTACAACAGCTATTCGACGTGGCATCGATTCAACATACACTGAGTGATCACTGAAGTATGACCACCTACCTAATACTTCGCAGGTCCTCCTTTCGCCCTCAGTACAACAGCTATTCGACGTGGCATCGATTCAACATACACTGAGTGATCACTGAAGTATGACCACCTACCTAATACTTCGCAGGTCCTCCTTTCGCCCTCAGTACAACAGCTATTCGACGTGGCATCGATTCAACATACACTGAGTGATCACTGAAGTATGACCACCTACCTAATACTTCGCAGGTCCTCCTTTCGCCCTCAGTACAACAGCTATTCGACGTGGCATCGATTCAACATACACTGAGTGATCACTGAAGTATGACCACCTACCTAATACTTCGCAGGTCCTCCTTTCGCCCTCAGTACAACAGCTATTCGACGTGGCATTGATTCAACATACACTGAGTGATCACTGAAGTATGACCACCTACCTAATACTTCGCAGGTCCTCCTTTCGCCCTCAGTACAACAGCTATTCGACGTGGCATCGATTCAACATACACTGAGTGATCACTGAAGTATGACCACCTACCTAATACTTCGCAGGTCCTCCTTTCGCCCTCAGTACAACAGCTATTCGACGTGGCATCGATTCAACATACACTGAGTGATCACTGAAGTATGACCACCTACCTAATACTTCGCAGGTCCTCCTTTCGCCCTCAGTACAACAGCTATTCGACGTGGCATTGATTCAACATACACTGAGTGATCACTGAAGTATGACCACCTACCTAATACTTCGCAGGTCCTCCTTTCGCCCTCAGTACAACAGCTATTCGACGTGGCATCGATTCAACATACACTGAGTGATCACTGAAGTATGACCACCTACCTAATACTTCGCAGGTCCTCCTTTCGCCCTCAGTACAACAGCTATTCGACGTGGCATCGATTCAACATACACTGAGTGATCACTGAAGTATGACCACCTACCTAATACTTCGCAGGTCCTCCTTTCGCCCTCAGTACAACAGCTATTCGACGTGGCATCGATTCAACATACACTGAGTGATCACTGAAGTATGACCACCTACCTAATACTTCGCAGGTCCTCCTTTCGCCCTCAGTACAACAGCTATTCGACGTGGCATTGATTCAACATACACTGAGTGATCACTGAAGTATGACCACCTACCTAATACTTCGCAGGTCCTCCTTTCGCCCTCAGTACAACAGCTATTCGACGTGGCATCGATTCAACATACACTGAGTGATCACTGAAGTATGACCACCTACCTAATACTTCGCAGGTCCTCCTTTCGCCCTCAGTACAACAGCTATTCGACGTGGCATCGATTCAACATACACTGAGTGATCACTGAAGTATGACCACCTACCTAATACTTCGCAGGTCCTCCTTTCGCCCTCAGTACAACAGCTATTCGACGTGGCATCGATTCAACATACACTGAGTGATCACTGAAGTATGACCACCTACCTAATACTTCGCAGGTCCTCCTTTCGCCCTCAGTACAACAGCTATTCGACGTGGCATCGATTCAACATACACTGAGTGATCACTGAAGTATGACCACCTACCTAATACTTCGCAGGTCCTCCTTTCGCCCTCAGTACAACAGCTATTCGACGTGGCATTGATTCAACATACACTGAGTGATCACTGAAGTATGACCACCTACCTAATACTTCGCAGGTCCTCCTTTCGCCCTCAGTACAACAGCTATTCGACGTGGCATCGATTCAACATACACTGAGTGATCACTGAAGTATGACCACCTACCTAATACTTCGCAGGTCCTCCTTTCGCCCTCAGTACAACAGCTATTCGACGTGGCATTGATTCAACATACACTGAGTGATCACTGAAGTATGACCACCTACCTAATACTTCGCAGGTCCTCCTTTCGCCCTCAGTACAACAGCTATTCGACGTGGCATCGATTCAACATACACTGAGTGATCACTGAAGTATGACCACCTACCTAATACTTCGCAGGTCCTCCTTTCGCCCTCAGTACAACAGCTATTCGACGTGGCATTGATTCAACATACACTGAGTGATCACTGAAGTATGACCACCTACCTAATACTTCGCAGGTCCTCCTTTCGCCCTCAGTACAACAGCTATTCGACGTGGCATCGATTCAACATACACTGAGTGATCACTGAAGTATGACCACCTACCTAATACTTCGCAGGTCCTCCTTTCGCCCTCAGTACAACAGCTATTCGACGTGGCATTGATTCAACATACACTGAGTGATCACTGAAGTATGACCACCTACCTAATACTTCGCAGGTCCTCCTTTCGCCCTCAGTACAACAGCTATTCGACGTGGCATCGATTCAACATACACTGAGTGATCACTGAAGTATGACCACCTACCTAATACTTCGCAGGTCCTCCTTTCGCCCTCAGTACAACAGCTATTCGACGTGGCATCGATTCAACATACACTGAGTGATCACTGAAGTATGACCACCTACCTAATACTTCGCAGGTCCTCCTTTCGCCCTCAGTACAACAGCTATTCGACGTGGCATCGATTCAACATACACTGAGTGATCACTGAAGTATGACCACCTACCTAATACTTCGCAGGTCCTCCTTTCGCCCTCAGTACAACAGCTATTCGACGTGGCATCGATTCAACATACACTGAGTGATCACTGAAGTATGACCACCTACCTAATACTTCGCAGGTCCTCCTTTCGCCCTCAGTACAACAGCTATTCGACGTGGCATTGATTCAACATACACTGAGTGATCACTGAAGTATGACCACCTACCTAATACTTCGCAGGTCCTCCTTTCGCCCTCAGTACAACAGCTATTCGACGTGGCATCGATTCAACATACACTGAGTGATCACTGAAGTATGACCACCTACCTAATACTTCGCAGGTCCTCCTTTCGCCCTCAGTACAACAGCTATTCGACGTGGCATCGATTCAACATACACTGAGTGATCACTGAAGTATGACCACCTACCTAATACTTCGCAGGTCCTCCTTTCGCCCTCAGTACAACAGCTATTCGACGTGGCATTGATTCAACATACACTGAGTGATCACTGAAGTATGACCACCTACCTAATACTTCGCAGGTCCTCCTTTCGCCCTCAGTACAACAGCTATTCGACGTGGCATCGATTCAACATACACTGAGTGATCACTGAAGTATGACCACCTACCTAATACTTCGCAGGTCCTCCTTTCGCCCTCAGTACAACAGCTATTCGACGTGGCATTGATTCAACATACACTGAGTGATCACTGAAGTATGACCACCTACCTAATACTTCGCAGGTCCTCCTTTCGCCCTCAGTACAACAGCTATTCGACGTGGCATCGATTCAACATACACTGAGTGATCACTGAAGTATGACCACCTACCTAATACTTCGCAGGTCCTCCTTTCGCCCTCAGTACAACAGCTATTCGACGTGGCATTGATTCAACATACACTGAGTGATCACTGAAGTATGACCACCTACCTAATACTTCGCAGGTCCTCCTTTCGCCCTCAGTACAACAGCTATTCGACGTGGCATCGATTCAACATACACTGAGTGATCACTGAAGTATGACCACCTACCTAATACTTCGCAGGTCCTCCTTTCGCCCTCAGTACAACAGCTATTCGACGTGGCATTGATTCAACATACACTGAGTGATCACTGAAGTATGACCACCTACCTAATACTTCGCAGGTCCTCCTTTCGCCCTCAGTACAACAGCTATTCGACGTGGCATTGATTCAACATACACTGAGTGATCACTGAAGTATGACCACCTACCTAATACTTCGCAGGTCCTCCTTTCGCCCTCAGTACAACAGCTATTCGACGTGGCATTGATTCAACATACACTGAGTGATCACTGAAGTATGACCACCTACCTAATACTTCGCAGGTCCTCCTTTCGCCCTCAGTACAACAGCTATTCGACGTGGCATCGATTCAACATACACTGAGTGATCACTGAAGTATGACCACCTACCTAATACTTCGCAGGTCCTCCTTTCGCCCTCAGTACAACAGCTATTCGACGTGGCATCGATTCAACATACACTGAGTGATCACTGAAGTATGACCACCTACCTAATACTTCGCAGGTCCTCCTTTCGCCCTCAGTACAACAGCTATTCGACGTGGCATTGATTCAACATACACTGAGTGATCACTGAAGTATGACCACCTACCTAATACTTCGCAGGTCCTCCTTTCGCCCTCAGTACAACAGCTATTCGACGTGGCATCGATTCAACATACACTGAGTGATCACTGAAGTATGACCACCTACCTAATACTTCGCAGGTCCTCCTTTCGCCCTCAGTACAACAGCTATTCGACGTGGCATCGATTCAACATACACTGAGTGATCACTGAAGTATGACCACCTACCTAATACTTCGCAGGTCCTCCTTTCGCCCTCAGTACAACAGCTATTCGACGTGGCATTGATTCAACATACACTGAGTGATCACTGAAGTATGACCACCTACCTAATACTTCGCAGGTCCTCCTTTCGCCCTCAGTACAACAGCTATTCGACGTGGCATTGATTCAACATACACTGAGTGATCACTGAAGTATGACCACCTACCTAATACTTCGCAGGTCCTCCTTTCGCCCTCAGTACAACAGCTATTCGACGTGGCATTGATTCAACATACACTGAGTGATCACTGAAGTATGACCACCTACCTAATACTTCGCAGGTCCTCCTTTCGCCCTCAGTACAACAGCTATTCGACGTGGCATCGATTCAACATACACTGAGTGATCACTGAAGTATGACCACCTACCTAATACTTCGCAGGTCCTCCTTTCGCCCTCAGTACAACAGCTATTCGACGTGGCATTGATTCAACATACACTGAGTGATCACTGAAGTATGACCACCTACCTAATACTTCGCAGGTCCTCCTTTCGCCCTCAGTACAACAGCTATTCGACGTGGCATCGATTCAACATACACTGAGTGATCACTGAAGTATGACCACCTACCTAATACTTCGCAGGTCCTCCTTTCGCCCTCAGTACAACAGCTATTCGACGTGGCATTGATTCAACATACACTGAGTGATCACTGAAGTATGACCACCTACCTAATACTTCGCAGGTCCTCCTTTCGCCCTCAGTACAACAGCTATTCGACGTGGCATTGATTCAACATACACTGAGTGATCACTGAAGTATGACCACCTACCTAATACTTCGCAGGTCCTCCTTTCGCCCTCAGTACAACAGCTATTCGACGTGGCATTGATTCAACATACACTGAGTGATCACTGAAGTATGACCACCTACCTAATACTTCGCAGGTCCTCCTTTCGCCCTCAGTACAACAGCTATTCGACGTGGCATCGATTCAACATACACTGAGTGATCACTGAAGTATGACCACCTACCTAATACTTCGCAGGTCCTCCTTTCGCCCTCAGTACAACAGCTATTCGACGTGGCATTGATTCAACATACACTGAGTGATCACTGAAATATGACCACCTACCTAATACTTCGCAGGTCCTCCTTTCGCCCTCAGTACAACAGCTATTCGACGTGGCATCGATTCAACATACACTGAGTGATCACTGAAGTATGACCACCTACCTAATACTTCGCAGGTCCTCCTTTCGCCCTCAGTACAACAGCTATTCGACGTGGCATTGATTCAACATACACTGAGTGATCACTGAAATATGACCACCTACCTAATACTTCGCAGGTCCTCCTTTCGCCCTCAGTACAACAGCTATTCGACGTGGCATCGATTCAACATACACTGAGTGATCACTGAAGTATGACCACCTACCTAATACTTCGCAGGTCCTCCTTTCGCCCTCAGTACAACAGCTATTCGACGTGGCATTGATTCAACATACACTGAGTGATCACTGAAGTATGACCACCTACCTAATACTTCGCAGGTCCTCCTTTCGCCCTCAGTACAACAGCTATTCGACGTGGCATCGATTCAACATACACTGAGTGATCACTGAAGTATGACCACCTACCTAATACTTCGCAGGTCCTCCTTTCGCCCTCAGTACAACAGCTATTCGACGTGGCATTGATTCAACATACACTGAGTGATCACTGAAGTATGACCACCTACCTAATACTTCGCAGGTCCTCCTTTCGCCCTCAGTACAACAGCTATTCGACGTGGCATCGATTCAACATACACTGAGTGATCACTGAAGTATGACCACCTACCTAATACTTCGCAGGTCCTCCTTTCGCCCTCAGTACAACAGCTATTCGACGTGGCATTGATTCAACATACACTGAGTGATCACTGAAGTATGACCACCTACCTAATACTTCGCAGGTCCTCCTTTCGCCCTCAGTACAACAGCTATTCGACGTGGCATTGATTCAACATACACTGAGTGATCACTGAAGTATGACCACCTACCTAATACTTCGCAGGTCCTCCTTTCGCCCTCAGTACAACAGCTATTCGACGTGGCATCGATTCAACATACACTGAGTGATCACTGAAGTATGACCACCTACCTAATACTTCGCAGGTCCTCCTTTCGCCCTCAGTACAACAGCTATTCGACGTGGCATCGATTCAACATACACTGAGTGATCACTGAAGTATGACCACCTACCTAATACTTCGCAGGTCCTCCTTTCGCCCTCAGTACAACAGCTATTCGACGTGGCATTGATTCAACATACACTGAGTGATCACTGAAGTATGACCACCTACCTAATACTTCGCAGGTCCTCCTTTCGCCCTCAGTACAACAGCTATTCGACGTGGCATCGATTCAACATACACTGAGTGATCACTGAAGTATGACCACCTACCTAATACTTCGCAGGTCCTCCTTTCGCCCTCAGTACAACAGCTATTCGACGTGGCATTGATTCAACATACACTGAGTGATCACTGAAGTATGACCACCTACCTAATACTTCGCAGGTCCTCCTTTCGCCCTCAGTACAACAGCTATTCGACGTGGCATTGATTCAACATACACTGAGTGATCACTGAAGTATGACCACCTACCTAATACTTCGCAGGTCCTCCTTTCGCCCTCAGTACAACAGCTATTCGACGTGGCATTGATTCAACATACACTGAGTGATCACTGAAGTATGACCACCTACCTAATACTTCGCAGGTCCTCCTTTCGCCCTCAGTACAACAGCTATTCGACGTGGCATCGATTCAACATACACTGAGTGATCACTGAAGTATGACCACCTACCTAATACTTCGCAGGTCCTCCTTTCGCCCTCAGTACAACAGCTATTCGACGTGGCATCGATTCAACATACACTGAGTGATCACTGAAGTATGACCACCTACCTAATACTTCGCAGGTCCTCCTTTCGCCCTCAGTACAACAGCTATTCGACGTGGCATTGATTCAACATACACTGAGTGATCACTGAAGTATGACCACCTACCTAATACTTCGCAGGTCCTCCTTTCGCCCTCAGTACAACAGCTATTCGACGTGGCATCGATTCAACATACACTGAGTGATCACTGAAGTATGACCACCTACCTAATACTTCGCAGGTCCTCCTTTCGCCCTCAGTACAACAGCTATTCGACGTGGCATCGATTCAACATACACTGAGTGATCACTGAAGTATGACCACCTACCTAATACTTCGCAGGTCCTCCTTTCGCCCTCAGTACAACAGCTATTCGACGTGGCATTGATTCAACATACACTGAGTGATCACTGAAGTATGACCACCTACCTAATACTTCGCAGGTCCTCCTTTCGCCCTCAGTACAACAGCTATTCGACGTGGCATTGATTCAACATACACTGAGTGATCACTGAAGTATGACCACCTACCTAATACTTCGCAGGTCCTCCTTTCGCCCTCAGTACAACAGCTATTCGACGTGGCATTGATTCAACATACACTGAGTGATCACTGAAGTATGACCACCTACCTAATACTTCGCAGGTCCTCCTTTCGCCCTCAGTACAACAGCTATTCGACGTGGCATCGATTCAACATACACTGAGTGATCACTGAAGTATGACCACCTACCTAATACTTCGCAGGTCCTCCTTTCGCCCTCAGTACAACAGCTATTCGACGTGGCATTGATTCAACATACACTGAGTGATCACTGAAGTATGACCACCTACCTAATACTTCGCAGGTCCTCCTTTCGCCCTCAGTACAACAGCTATTCGACGTGGCATCGATTCAACATACACTGAGTGATCACTGAAGTATGACCACCTACCTAATACTTCGCAGGTCCTCCTTTCGCCCTCAGTACAACAGCTATTCGACGTGGCATTGATTCAACATACACTGAGTGATCACTGAAGTATGACCACCTACCTAATACTTCGCAGGTCCTCCTTTCGCCCTCAGTACAACAGCTATTCGACGTGGCATCGATTCAACATACACTGAGTGATCACTGAAGTATGACCACCTACCTAATACTTCGCAGGTCCTCCTTTCGCCCTCAGTACAACAGCTATTCGACGTGGCATTGATTCAACATACACTGAGTGATCACTGAAGTATGACCACCTACCTAATACTTCGCAGGTCCTCCTTTCGCCCTCAGTACAACAGCTATTCGACGTGGCATCGATTCAACATACACTGAGTGATCACTGAAGTATGACCACCTACCTAATACTTCGCAGGTCCTCCTTTCGCCCTCAGTACAACAGCTATTCGACGTGGCATTGATTCAACATACACTGAGTGATCACTGAAGTATGACCACCTACCTAATACTTCGCAGGTCCTCCTTTCGCCCTCAGTACAACAGCTATTCGACGTGGCATCGATTCAACATACACTGAGTGATCACTGAAGTATGACCACCTACCTAATACTTCGCAGGTCCTCCTTTCGCCCTCAGTACAACAGCTATTCGACGTGGCATTGATTCAACATACACTGAGTGATCACTGAAATATGACCACCTACCTAATACTTCGCAGGTCCTCCTTTCGCCCTCAGTACAACAGCTATTCGACGTGGCATCGATTCAACATACACTGAGTGATCACTGAAGTATGACCACCTACCTAATACTTCGCAGGTCCTCCTTTCGCCCTCAGTACAACAGCTATTCGACGTGGCATTGATTCAACATACACTGAGTGATCACTGAAGTATGACCACCTACCTAATACTTCGCAGGTCCTCCTTTCGCCCTCAGTACAACAGCTATTCGACGTGGCATCGATTCAACATACACTGAGTGATCACTGAAGTATGACCACCTACCTAATACTTCGCAGGTCCTCCTTTCGCCCTCAGTACAACAGCTATTCGACGTGGCATTGATTCAACATACACTGAGTGATCACTGAAGTATGACCACCTACCTAATACTTCGCAGGTCCTCCTTTCGCCCTCAGTACAACAGCTATTCGACGTGGCATCGATTCAACATACACTGAGTGATCACTGAAGTATGACCACCTACCTAATACTTCGCAGGTCCTCCTTTCGCCCTCAGTACAACAGCTATTCGACGTGGCATCGATTCAACATACACTGAGTGATCACTGAAGTATGACCACCTACCTAATACTTCGCAGGTCCTCCTTTCGCCCTCAGTACAACAGCTATTCGACGTGGCATCGATTCAACATACACTGAGTGATCACTGAAGTATGACCACCTACCTAATACTTCGCAGGTCCTCCTTTCGCCCTCAGTACAACAGCTATTCGACGTGGCATTGATTCAACATACACTGAGTGATCACTGAAGTATGACCACCTACCTAATACTTCGCAGGTCCTCCTTTCGCCCTCAGTACAACAGCTATTCGACGTGGCATTGATTCAACATACACTGAGTGATCACTGAAGTATGACCACCTACCTAATACTTCGCAGGTCCTCCTTTCGCCCTCAGTACAACAGCTATTCGACGTGGCATCGATTCAACATACACTGAGTGATCACTGAAGTATGACCACCTACCTAATACTTCGCAGGTCCTCCTTTCGCCCTCAGTACAACAGCTATTCGACGTGGCATCGATTCAACATACACTGAGTGATCACTGAAGTATGACCACCTACCTAATACTTCGCAGGTCCTCCTTTCGCCCTCAGTACAACAGCTATTCGACGTGGCATTGATTCAACATACACTGAGTGATCACTGAAGTATGACCACCTACCTAATACTTCGCAGGTCCTCCTTTCGCCCTCAGTACAACAGCTATTCGACGTGGCATCGATTCAACATACACTGAGTGATCACTGAAGTATGACCACCTACCTAATACTTCGCAGGTCCTCCTTTCGCCCTCAGTACAACAGCTATTCGACGTGGCATCGATTCAACATACACTGAGTGATCACTGAAGTATGACCACCTACCTAATACTTCGCAGGTCCTCCTTTCGCCCTCAGTACAACAGCTATTCGACGTGGCATCGATTCAACATACACTGAGTGATCACTGAAGTATGACCACCTACCTAATACTTCGCAGGTCCTCCTTTCGCCCTCAGTACAACAGCTATTCGACGTGGCATTGATTCAACATACACTGAGTGATCACTGAAGTATGACCACCTACCTAATACTTCGCAGGTCCTCCTTTCGCCCTCAGTACAACAGCTATTCGACGTGGCATCGATTCAACATACACTGAGTGATCACTGAAGTATGACCACCTACCTAATACTTCGCAGGTCCTCCTTTCGCCCTCAGTACAACAGCTATTCGACGTGGCATCGATTCAACATACACTGAGTGATCACTGAAGTATGACCACCTACCTAATACTTCGCAGGTCCTCCTTTCGCCCTCAGTACAACAGCTATTCGACGTGGCATTGATTCAACATACACTGAGTGATCACTGAAGTATGACCACCTACCTAATACTTCGCAGGTCCTCCTTTCGCCCTCAGTACAACAGCTATTCGACGTGGCATCGATTCAACATACACTGAGTGATCACTGAAGTATGACCACCTACCTAATACTTCGCAGGTCCTCCTTTCGCCCTCAGTACAACAGCTATTCGACGTGGCATTGATTCAACATACACTGAGTGATCACTGAAGTATGACCACCTACCTAATACTTCGCAGGTCCTCCTTTCGCCCTCAGTACAACAGCTATTCGACGTGGCATTGATTCAACATACACTGAGTGATCACTGAAGTATGACCACCTACCTAATACTTCGCAGGTCCTCCTTTCGCCCTCAGTACAACAGCTATTCGACGTGGCATTGATTCAACATACACTGAGTGATCACTGAAGTATGACCACCTACCTAATACTTCGCAGGTCCTCCTTTCGCCCTCAGTACAACAGCTATTCGACGTGGCATCGATTCAACATACACTGAGTGATCACTGAAGTATGACCACCTACCTAATACTTCGCAGGTCCTCCTTTCGCCCTCAGTACAACAGCTATTCGACGTGGCATTGATTCAACATACACTGAGTGATCACTGAAGTATGACCACCTACCTAATACTTCGCAGGTCCTCCTTTCGCCCTCAGTACAACAGCTATTCGACGTGGCATCGATTCAACATACACTGAGTGATCACTGAAGTATGACCACCTACCTAATACTTCGCAGGTCCTCCTTTCGCCCTCAGTACAACAGCTATTCGACGTGGCATCGATTCAACATACACTGAGTGATCACTGAAGTATGACCACCTACCTAATACTTCGCAGGTCCTCCTTTCGCCCTCAGTACAACAGCTATTCGACGTGGCATCGATTCAACATACACTGAGTGATCACTGAAGTATGACCACCTACCTAATACTTCGCAGGTCCTCCTTTCGCCCTCAGTACAACAGCTATTCGACGTGGCATCGATTCAACATACACTGAGTGATCACTGAAGTATGACCACCTACCTAATACTTCGCAGGTCCTCCTTTCGCCCTCAGTACAACAGCTATTCGACGTGGCATCGATTCAACATACACTGAGTGATCACTGAAGTATGACCACCTACCTAATACTTCGCAGGTCCTCCTTTCGCCCTCAGTACAACAGCTATTCGACGTGGCATTGATTCAACATACACTGAGTGATCACTGAAGTATGACCACCTACCTAATACTTCGCAGGTCCTCCTTTCGCCCTCAGTACAACAGCTATTCGACGTGGCATCGATTCAACATACACTGAGTGATCACTGAAGTATGACCACCTACCTAATACTTCGCAGGTCCTCCTTTCGCCCTCAGTACAACAGCTATTCGACGTGGCATTGATTCAACATACACTGAGTGATCACTGAAGTATGACCACCTACCTAATACTTCGCAGGTCCTCCTTTCGCCCTCAGTACAACAGCTATTCGACGTGGCATTGATTCAACATACACTGAGTGATCACTGAAGTATGACCACCTACCTAATACTTCGCAGGTCCTCCTTTCGCCCTCAGTACAACAGCTATTCGACGTGGCATCGATTCAACATACACTGAGTGATCACTGAAGTATGACCACCTACCTAATACTTCGCAGGTCCTCCTTTCGCCCTCAGTACAACAGCTATTCGACGTGGCATCGATTCAACATACACTGAGTGATCACTGAAGTATGACCACCTACCTAATACTTCGCAGGTCCTCCTTTCGCCCTCAGTACAACAGCTATTCGACGTGGCATTGATTCAACATACACTGAGTGATCACTGAAGTATGACCACCTACCTAATACTTCGCAGGTCCTCCTTTCGCCCTCAGTACAACAGCTATTCGACGTGGCATTGATTCAACATACACTGAGTGATCACTGAAGTATGACCACCTACCTAATACTTCGCAGGTCCTCCTTTCGCCCTCAGTACAACAGCTATTCGACGTGGCATCGATTCAACATACACTGAGTGATCACTGAAGTATGACCACCTACCTAATACTTCGCAGGTCCTCCTTTCGCCCTCAGTACAACAGCTATTCGACGTGGCATCGATTCAACATACACTGAGTGATCACTGAAGTATGACCACCTACCTAATACTTCGCAGGTCCTCCTTTCGCCCTCAGTACAACAGCTATTCGACGTGGCATTGATTCAACATACACTGAGTGATCACTGAAGTATGACCACCTACCTAATACTTCGCAGGTCCTCCTTTCGCCCTCAGTACAACAGCTATTCGACGTGGCATCGATTCAACATACACTGAGTGATCACTGAAGTATGACCACCTACCTAATACTTCGCAGGTCCTCCTTTCGCCCTCAGTACAACAGCTATTCGACGTGGCATTGATTCAACATACACTGAGTGATCACTGAAGTATGACCACCTACCTAATACTTCGCAGGTCCTCCTTTCGCCCTCAGTACAACAGCTATTCGACGTGGCATTGATTCAACATACACTGAGTGATCACTGAAGTATGACCACCTACCTAATACTTCGCAGGTCCTCCTTTCGCCCTCAGTACAACAGCTATTCGACGTGGCATTGATTCAACATACACTGAGTGATCACTGAAGTATGACCACCTACCTAATACTTCGCAGGTCCTCCTTTCGCCCTCAGTACAACAGCTATTCGACGTGGCATCGATTCAACATACACTGAGTGATCACTGAAGTATGACCACCTACCTAATACTTCGCAGGTCCTCCTTTCGCCCTCAGTACAACAGCTATTCGACGTGGCATCGATTCAACATACACTGAGTGATCACTGAAGTATGACCACCTACCTAATACTTCGCAGGTCCTCCTTTCGCCCTCAGTACAACAGCTATTCGACGTGGCATCGATTCAACATACACTGAGTGATCACTGAAGTATGACCACCTACCTAATACTTCGCAGGTCCTCCTTTCGCCCTCAGTACAACAGCTATTCGACGTGGCATTGATTCAACATACACTGAGTGATCACTGAAGTATGACCACCTACCTAATACTTCGCAGGTCCTCCTTTCGCCCTCAGTACAACAGCTATTCGACGTGGCATCGATTCAACATACACTGAGTGATCACTGAAGTATGACCACCTACCTAATACTTCGCAGGTCCTCCTTTCGCCCTCAGTACAACAGCTATTCGACGTGGCATCGATTCAACATACACTGAGTGATCACTGAAGTATGACCACCTACCTAATACTTCGCAGGTCCTCCTTTCGCCCTCAGTACAACAGCTATTCGACGTGGCATCGATTCAACATACACTGAGTGATCACTGAAGTATGACCACCTACCTAATACTTCGCAGGTCCTCCTTTCGCCCTCAGTACAACAGCTATTCGACGTGGCATCGATTCAACATACACTGAGTGATCACTGAAGTATGACCACCTACCTAATACTTCGCAGGTCCTCCTTTCGCCCTCAGTACAACAGCTATTCGACGTGGCATTGATTCAACATACACTGAGTGATCACTGAAGTATGACCACCTACCTAATACTTCGCAGGTCCTCCTTTCGCCCTCAGTACAACAGCTATTCGACGTGGCATCGATTCAACATACACTGAGTGATCACTGAAGTATGACCACCTACCTAATACTTCGCAGGTCCTCCTTTCGCCCTCAGTACAACAGCTATTCGACGTGGCATCGATTCAACATACACTGAGTGATCACTGAAGTATGACCACCTACCTAATACTTCGCAGGTCCTCCTTTCGCCCTCAGTACAACAGCTATTCGACGTGGCATCGATTCAACATACACTGAGTGATCACTGAAGTATGACCACCTACCTAATACTTCGCAGGTCCTCCTTTCGCCCTCAGTACAACAGCTATTCGACGTGGCATCGATTCAACATACACTGAGTGATCACTGAAGTATGACCACCTACCTAATACTTCGCAGGTCCTCCTTTCGCCCTCAGTACAACAGCTATTCGACGTGGCATCGATTCAACATACACTGAGTGATCACTGAAGTATGACCACCTACCTAATACTTCGCAGGTCCTCCTTTCGCCCTCAGTACAACAGCTATTCGACGTGGCATCGATTCAACATACACTGAGTGATCACTGAAGTATGACCACCTACCTAATACTTCGCAGGTCCTCCTTTCGCCCTCAGTACAACAGCTATTCGACGTGGCATCGATTCAACATACACTGAGTGATCACTGAAGTATGACCACCTACCTAATACTTCGCAGGTCCTCCTTTCGCCCTCAGTACAACAGCTATTCGACGTGGCATTGATTCAACATACACTGAGTGATCACTGAAGTATGACCACCTACCTAATACTTCGCAGGTCCTCCTTTCGCCCTCAGTACAACAGCTATTCGACGTGGCATCGATTCAACATACACTGAGTGATCACTGAAGTATGACCACCTACCTAATACTTCGCAGGTCCTCCTTTCGCCCTCAGTACAACAGCTATTCGACGTGGCATTGATTCAACATACACTGAGTGATCACTGAAGTATGACCACCTACCTAATACTTCGCAGGTCCTCCTTTCGCCCTCAGTACAACAGCTATTCGACGTGGCATTGATTCAACATACACTGAGTGATCACTGAAGTATGACCACCTACCTAATACTTCGCAGGTCCTCCTTTCGCCCTCAGTACAACAGCTATTCGACGTGGCATCGATTCAACATACACTGAGTGATCACTGAAGTATGACCACCTACCTAATACTTCGCAGGTCCTCCTTTCGCCCTCAGTACAACAGCTATTCGACGTGGCATCGATTCAACATACACTGAGTGATCACTGAAGTATGACCACCTACCTAATACTTCGCAGGTCCTCCTTTCGCCCTCAGTACAACAGCTATTCGACGTGGCATCGATTCAACATACACTGAGTGATCACTGAAGTATGACCACCTACCTAATACTTCGCAGGTCCTCCTTTCGCCCTCAGTACAACAGCTATTCGACGTGGCATCGATTCAACATACACTGAGTGATCACTGAAGTATGACCACCTACCTAATACTTCGCAGGTCCTCCTTTCGCCCTCAGTACAACAGCTATTCGACGTGGCATCGATTCAACATACACTGAGTGATCACTGAAGTATGACCACCTACCTAATACTTCGCAGGTCCTCCTTTCGCCCTCAGTACAACAGCTATTCGACGTGGCATCGATTCAACATACACTGAGTGATCACTGAAGTATGACCACCTACCTAATACTTCGCAGGTCCTCCTTTCGCCCTCAGTACAACAGCTATTCGACGTGGCATTGATTCAACATACACTGAGTGATCACTGAAGTATGACCACCTACCTAATACTTCGCAGGTCCTCCTTTCGCCCTCAGTACAACAGCTATTCGACGTGGCATCGATTCAACATACACTGAGTGATCACTGAAGTATGACCACCTACCTAATACTTCGCAGGTCCTCCTTTCGCCCTCAGTACAACAGCTATTCGACGTGGCATCGATTCAACATACACTGAGTGATCACTGAAGTATGGCCACCTACCTAATACTTCGCAGGTCCTCCTTTCGCCCTCAGTACAACAGCTATTCGACGTGGCATCGATTCAACATACACTGAGTGATCACTGAAGTATGGCCACCTACCTAATACTTCGCAGGTCCTCCTTTCGCCCTCAGTACAACAGCTATTCGACGTGGCATTGATTCAACATACACTGAGTGATCACTGAAGTATGGCCACCTACCTAATACTTCGCAGGTCCTCCTTTCGCCCTCAGTACAACAGCTATTCGACGTGGCATCGATTCAACATACACTGAGTGATCACTGAAGTATGACCACCTACCTAATACTTCGCAGGTCCTCCTTTCGCCCTCAGTACAACAGCTATTCGACGTGGCATCGATTCAACATACACTGAGTGATCACTGAAGTATGACCACCTACCTAATACTTCGCAGGTCCTCCTTTCGCCCTCAGTACAACAGCTATTCGACGTGGCATCGATTCAACATACACTGAGTGATCACTGAAGTATGACCACCTACCTAATACTTCGCAGGTCCTCCTTTCGCCCTCAGTACAACAGCTATTCGACGTGGCATCGATTCAACATACACTGAGTGATCACTGAAGTATGACCACCTACCTAATACTTCGCAGGTCCTCCTTTCGCCCTCAGTACAACAGCTATTCGACGTGGCATCGATTCAACATACACTGAGTGATCACTGAAGTATGACCACCTACCTAATACTTCGCAGGTCCTCCTTTCGCCCTCAGTACAACAGCTATTCGACGTGGCATCGATTCAACATACACTGAGTGATCACTGAAGTATGGACCACCTACCTAATACTTCGCAGGTCCTCCTTTCGCCCTCAGTACAACAGCTATTCGACGTGGCATCGATTCAACATACACTGAGTGATCACTGAAGTATGACCACCTACCTAATACTTCGCAGGTCCTCCTTTCGCCCTCAGTACAACAGCTATTCGACGTGGCATCGATTCAACATACACTGAGTGATCACTGAAGTATGACCACCTACCTAATACTTCGCAGGTCCTCCTTTCGCCCTCAGTACAACAGCTATTCGACGTGGCATCGATTCAACATACACTGAGTGATCACTGAAGTATGACCACCTACCTAATACTTCGCAGGTCCTCCTTTCGCCCTCAGTACAACAGCTATTCGACGTGGCATCGATTCAACATACACTGAGTGATCACTGAAGTATGGCCACCTACCTAATACTTCGCAGGTCCTCCTTTCGCCCTCAGTACAACAGCTATTCGACGTGGCATCGATTCAACATACACTGAGTGATCACTGAAGTATGACCACCTACCTAATACTTCGCAGGTCCTCCTTTCGCCCTCAGTACAACAGCTATTCGACGTGGCATCGATTCAACATACACTGAGTGATCACTGAAGTATGGCCACCTACCTAATACTTCGCAGGTCCTCCTTTCGCCCTCAGTACAACAGCTATTCGACGTGGCATCGATTCAACATACACTGAGTGATCACTGAAGTATGACCACCTACCTAATACTTCGCAGGTCCTCCTTTCGCCCTCAGTACAACAGCTATTCGACGTGGCATCGATTCAACATACACTGAGTGATCACTGAAGTATGACCACCTACCTAATACTTCGCAGGTCCTCCTTTCGCCCTCAGTACAACAGCTATTCGACGTGGCATTGATTCAACATACACTGAGTGATCACTGAAGTATGACCACCTACCTAATACTTCGCAGGTCCTCCTTTCGCCCTCAGTACAACAGCTATTCGACGTGGCATCGATTCAACATACACTGAGTGATCACTGAAGTATGACCACCTACCTAATACTTCGCAGGTCCTCCTTTCGCCCTCAGTACAACAGCTATTCGACGTGGCATCGATTCAACATACACTGAGTGATCACTGAAGTATGGCCACCTACCTAATACTTCGCAGGTCCTCCTTTCGCCCTCAGTACAACAGCTATTCGACGTGGCATTGATTCAACATACACTGAGTGATCACTGAAGTATGACCACCTACCTAATACTTCGCAGGTCCTCCTTTCGCCCTCAGTACAACAGCTATTCGACGTGGCATCGATTCAACATACACTGAGTGATCACTGAAGTATGACCACCTACCTAATACTTCGCAGGTCCTCCTTTCGCCCTCAGTACAACAGCTATTCGACGTGGCATCGATTCAACATACACTGAGTGATCACTGAAGTATGACCACCTACCTAATACTTCGCAGGTCCTCCTTTCGCCCTCAGTACAACAGCTATTCGACGTGGCATTGATTCAACATACACTGAGTGATCACTGAAGTATGGCCACCTACCTAATACTTCGCAGGTCCTCCTTTCGCCCTCAGTACAACAGCTATTCGACGTGGCATCGATTCAACATACACTGAGTGATCACTGAAGTATGACCACCTACCTAATACTTCGCAGGTCCTCCTTTCGCCCTCAGTACAACAGCTATTCGACGTGGCATTGATTCAACATACACTGAGTGATCACTGAAGTATGACCACCTACCTAATACTTCGCAGGTCCTCCTTTCGCCCTCAGTACAACAGCTATTCGACGTGGCATCGATTCAACATACACTGAGTGATCACTGAAGTATGACCACCTACCTAATACTTCGCAGGTCCTCCTTTCGCCCTCAGTACAACAGCTATTCGACGTGGCATCGATTCAACATACACTGAGTGATCACTGAAGTATGACCACCTACCTAATACTTCGCAGGTCCTCCTTTCGCCCTCAGTACAACAGCTATTCGACGTGGCATCGATTCAACATACACTGAGTGATCACTGAAGTATGACCACCTACCTAATACTTCGCAGGTCCTCCTTTCGCCCTCAGTACAACAGCTATTCGACGTGGCATCGATTCAACATACACTGAGTGATCACTGAAGTATGACCACCTACCTAATACTTCGCAGGTCCTCCTTTCGCCCTCAGTACAACAGCTATTCGACGTGGCATCGATTCAACATACACTGAGTGATCACTGAAGTATGACCACCTACCTAATACTTCGCAGGTCCTCCTTTCGCCCTCAGTACAACAGCTATTCGACGTGGCATCGATTCAACATACACTGAGTGATCACTGAAGTATGGACCACCTACCTAATACTTCGCAGGTCCTCCTTTCGCCCTCAGTACAACAGCTATTCGACGTGGCATTGATTCAACATACACTGAGTGATCACTGAAGTATGACCACCTACCTAATACTTCGCAGGTCCTCCTTTCGCCCTCAGTACAACAGCTATTCGACGTGGCATCGATTCAACATACACTGAGTGATCACTGAAGTATGACCACCTACCTAATACTTCGCAGGTCCTCCTTTCGCCCTCAGTACAACAGCTATTCGACGTGGCATCGATTCAACATACACTGAGTGATCACTGAAGTATGACCACCTACCTAATACTTCGCAGGTCCTCCTTTCGCCCTCAGTACAACAGCTATTCGACGTGGCATCGATTCAACATACACTGAGTGATCACTGAAGTATGACCACCTACCTAATACTTCGCAGGTCCTCCTTTCGCCCTCAGTACAACAGCTATTCGACGTGGCATCGATTCAACATACACTGAGTGATCACTGAAGTATGACCACCTACCTAATACTTCGCAGGTCCTCCTTTCGCCCTCAGTACAACAGCTATTCGACGTGGCATCGATTCAACATACACTGAGTGATCACTGAAGTATGACCACCTACCTAATACTTCGCAGGTCCTCCTTTCGCCCTCAGTACAACAGCTATTCGACGTGGCATCGATTCAACATACACTGAGTGATCACTGAAGTATGACCACCTACCTAATACTTCGCAGGTCCTCCTTTCGCCCTCAGTACAACAGCTATTCGACGTGGCATCGATTCAACATACACTGAGTGATCACTGAAGTATGACCACCTACCTAATACTTCGCAGGTCCTCCTTTCGCCCTCAGTACAACAGCTATTCGACGTGGCATTGATTCAACATACACTGAGTGATCACTGAAGTATGACCACCTACCTAATACTTCGCAGGTCCTCCTTTCGCCCTCAGTACAACAGCTATTCGACGTGGCATCGATTCAACATACACTGAGTGATCACTGAAGTATGACCACCTACCTAATACTTCGCAGGTCCTCCTTTCGCCCTCAGTACAACAGCTATTCGACGTGGCATCGATTCAACATACACTGAGTGATCACTGAAGTATGACCACCTACCTAATACTTCGCAGGTCCTCCTTTCGCCCTCAGTACAACAGCTATTCGACGTGGCATCGATTCAACATACACTGAGTGATCACTGAAGTATGACCACCTACCTAATACTTCGCAGGTCCTCCTTTCGCCCTCAGTACAACAGCTATTCGACGTGGCATTGATTCAACATACACTGAGTGATCACTGAAGTATGACCACCTACCTAATACTTCGCAGGTCCTCCTTTCGCCCTCAGTACAACAGCTATTCGACGTGGCATCGATTCAACATACACTGAGTGATCACTGAAGTATGACCACCTACCTAATACTTCGCAGGTCCTCCTTTCGCCCTCAGTACAACAGCTATTCGACGTGGCATCGATTCAACATACACTGAGTGATCACTGAAGTATGACCACCTACCTAATACTTCGCAGGTCCTCCTTTCGCCCTCAGTACAACAGCTATTCGACGTGGCATCGATTCAACATACACTGAGTGATCACTGAAGTATGACCACCTACCTAATACTTCGCAGGTCCTCCTTTCGCCCTCAGTACAACAGCTATTCGACGTGGCATCGATTCAACATACACTGAGTGATCACTGAAGTATGACCACCTACCTAATACTTCGCAGGTCCTCCTTTCGCCCTCAGTACAACAGCTATTCGACGTGGCATCGATTCAACATACACTGAGTGATCACTGAAGTATGACCACCTACCTAATACTTCGCAGGTCCTCCTTTCGCCCTCAGTACAACAGCTATTCGACGTGGCATCGATTCAACATACACTGAGTGATCACTGAAGTATGACCACCTACCTAATACTTCGCAGGTCCTCCTTTCGCCCTCAGTACAACAGCTATTCGACGTGGCATTGATTCAACATACACTGAGTGATCACTGAAGTATGACCACCTACCTAATACTTCGCAGGTCCTCCTTTCGCCCTCAGTACAACAGCTATTCGACGTGGCATCGATTCAACATACACTGAGTGATCACTGAAGTATGACCACCTACCTAATACTTCGCAGGTCCTCCTTTCGCCCTCAGTACAACAGCTATTCGACGTGGCATCGATTCAACATACACTGAGTGATCACTGAAGTATGACCACCTACCTAATACTTCGCAGGTCCTCCTTTCGCCCTCAGTACAACAGCTATTCGACGTGGCATCGATTCAACATACACTGAGTGATCACTGAAGTATGACCACCTACCTAATACTTCGCAGGTCCTCCTTTCGCCCTCAGTACAACAGCTATTCGACGTGGCATCGATTCAACATACACTGAGTGATCACTGAAGTATGACCACCTACCTAATACTTCGCAGGTCCTCCTTTCGCCCTCAGTACAACAGCTATTCGACGTGGCATCGATTCAACATACACTGAGTGATCACTGAAGTATGACCACCTACCTAATACTTCGCAGGTCCTCCTTTCGCCCTCAGTACAACAGCTATTCGACGTGGCATCGATTCAACATACACTGAGTGATCACTGAAGTATGACCACCTACCTAATACTTCGCAGGTCCTCCTTTCGCCCTCAGTACAACAGCTATTCGACGTGGCATTGATTCAACATACACTGAGTGATCACTGAAGTATGACCACCTACCTAATACTTCGCAGGTCCTCCTTTCGCCCTCAGTACAACAGCTATTCGACGTGGCATCGATTCAACATACACTGAGTGATCACTGAAGTATGACCACCTACCTAATACTTCGCAGGTCCTCCTTTCGCCCTCAGTACAACAGCTATTCGACGTGGCATCGATTCAACATACACTGAGTGATCACTGAAGTATGACCACCTACCTAATACTTCGCAGGTCCTCCTTTCGCCCTCAGTACAACAGCTATTCGACGTGGCATCGATTCAACATACACTGAGTGATCACTGAAGTATGACCACCTACCTAATACTTCGCAGGTCCTCCTTTCGCCCTCAGTACAACAGCTATTCGACGTGGCATCGATTCAACATACACTGAGTGATCACTGAAGTATGACCACCTACCTAATACTTCGCAGGTCCTCCTTTCGCCCTCAGTACAACAGCTATTCGACGTGGCATTGATTCAACATACACTGAGTGATCACTGAAGTATGACCACCTACCTAATACTTCGCAGGTCCTCCTTTCGCCCTCAGTACAACAGCTATTCGACGTGGCATCGATTCAACATACACTGAGTGATCACTGAAGTATGACCACCTACCTAATACTTCGCAGGTCCTCCTTTCGCCCTCAGTACAACAGCTATTCGACGTGGCATCGATTCAACATACACTGAGTGATCACTGAAGTATGACCACCTACCTAATACTTCGCAGGTCCTCCTTTCGCCCTCAGTACAACAGCTATTCGACGTGGCATTGATTCAACATACACTGAGTGATCACTGAAGTATGACCACCTACCTAATACTTCGCAGGTCCTCCTTTCGCCCTCAGTACAACAGCTATTCGACGTGGCATCGATTCAACATACACTGAGTGATCACTGAAGTATGACCACCTACCTAATACTTCGCAGGTCCTCCTTTCGCCCTCAGTACAACAGCTATTCGACGTGGCATCGATTCAACATACACTGAGTGATCACTGAAGTATGACCACCTACCTAATACTTCGCAGGTCCTCCTTTCGCCCTCAGTACAACAGCTATTCGACGTGGCATCGATTCAACATACACTGAGTGATCACTGAAGTATGACCACCTACCTAATACTTCGCAGGTCCTCCTTTCGCCCTCAGTACAACAGCTATTCGACGTGGCATCGATTCAACATACACTGAGTGATCACTGAAGTATGACCACCTACCTAATACTTCGCAGGTCCTCCTTTCGCCCTCAGTACAACAGCTATTCGACGACGGGCATCGATTCAACATACACTGAGTGATCACTGAAGTATGACCACCTACCTAATACTTCGCAGGTCCTCCTTTCGCCCTCAGTACAACAGCTATTCGACGTGGCATCGATTCAACATACACTGAGTGATCACTGAAGTATGACCACCTACCTAATACTTCGCAGGTCCTCCTTTCGCCCTCAGTACAACAGCTATTCGACGTGGCATCGATTCAACATACACTGAGTGATCACTGAAGTATGACCACCTACCTAATACTTCGCAGGTCCTCCTTTCGCCCTCAGTACAACAGCTATTCGACGTGGCATCGATTCAACATACACTGAGTGATCACTGAAGTATGACCACCTACCTAATACTTCGCAGGTCCTCCTTTCGCCCTCAGTACAACAGCTATTCGACGTGGCATCGATTCAACATACACTGAGTGATCACTGAAGTATGACCACCTACCTAATACTTCGCAGGTCCTCCTTTCGCCCTCAGTACAACAGCTATTCGACGTGGCATCGATTCAACATACACTGAGTGATCACTGAAGTATGACCACCTACCTAATACTTCGCAGGTCCTCCTTTCGCCCTCAGTACAACAGCTATTCGACGTGGCATCGATTCAACATACACTGAGTGATCACTGAAGTATGACCACCTACCTAATACTTCGCAGGTCCTCCTTTCGCCCTCAGTACAACAGCTATTCGACGTGGCATTGATTCAACATACACTGAGTGATCACTGAAGTATGACCACCTACCTAATACTTCGCAGGTCCTCCTTTCGCCCTCAGTACAACAGCTATTCGACGTGGCATTGATTCAACATACACTGAGTGATCACTGAAGTATGGCCACCTACCTAATACTTCGCAGGTCCTCCTTTCGCCCTCAGTACAACAGCTATTCGACGTGGCATTGATTCAACATACACTGAGTGATCACTGAAGTATGACCACCTACCTAATACTTCGCAGGTCCTCCTTTCGCCCTCAGTACAACAGCTATTCGACGTGGCATTGATTCAACATACACTGAGTGATCACTGAAGTATGACCACCTACCTAATACTTCGCAGGTCCTCCTTTCGCCCTCAGTACAACAGCTATTCGACGTGGCATCGATTCAACATACACTGAGTGATCACTGAAGTATGACCACCTACCTAATACTTCGCAAGTCCTCCTTTCGCCCTCAGTACAGCAGCTATTCGACGTGGCATCAATTCAACACACACTGAGTGATCACTGAAGTATGACCACCTACTTAATACTTCGCAGGTCCTCCTTTTGCCCTCAGTACAACAGCTATTCGACGTGGCATCGATTAAACATACACTGAGTGATCACTGAATTATGACCACCTAGGTAATACTTCGCAGGTCCTCCTTTCGCCCTCAGTACAACAGCTATTCGACGTGGCATCGATTCAACATACACTGAGTGATCACTGAAGTATGACCACCTACCTAATACTTCGCAAGTCCTCCTTTCGCCCTCAGTACAACAGCTATTCGACGTGGCATCAATTCAACACACACTGAGTGATCACTGAAGTATGACCACCTACTTAATACTTCGCAGGTCCTCCTTTCGCCCTCAGTACAGCAGCTATCCGACGTGACATCGATTCAGTAAGATGCCGGAAGCAGTTGGGATGTATGACCAACCAGGTTGTGTGCCATGCGGTCTTCAATGCAGGTATGGAGGTGATTGAGGTATCCAAACGCCTGACATGTCGCTCCATAGTGTCCCACAAGTGTTCTATGAGATTGATATCGGGTGAGTTCGGAGGCCAATCCACATGCTGAAATTCTGAACTGTGTTCCTCAAACAATTCCGTCACAACATTGGACCTGTGGCTCGGCGCATTGTCATCTTGGAGGACGCCATCGTCATTCTGGAAGAAATGCAACATTGCTAGGTGTACAGAATCAGCAAGCAATTCTCGATAGTGGAAACCAGTCGAACCTTTTTCCACATGCACCAGGGGTCCAAGTTCCTGCTAGATAAGCATGTCTTACACCATACAACCACCTCCACCGGAAGACGAAATAGGATAAATCGAATGGGGTTAAAACTGGACTTTGAGAAGACAAAACTGATGTACAATGCTTTTACAAGAAATGAAGATTTATCGATGGATGGGAGAAACCTGGAGATAACCGATACCTACATTTACCTTGGACAGCAGATATCAGGTAAAGGTCACATTGACGAAGAAATTAATAGCCGTGTAAAACTTAGGTGAAAAGCTTTTGGTAGAAACAGTACAATTTTCAAGAGCAATGTGCCATTATGTCTTAGAAGAAAAAGTGTCTTATCAATGCATCCTTCCAGTGCTTCCGTACTGAGCAGAGACATGGACCTCAACTAAAAAGGACATACAATGACTGCAGACCACTGAAAGAAGCATCGAGAGATGCATGCTTGGTGTAACAGGGAGAGAAACGAAGAGGAACTCGTGTATAAGGTAAATGACAAGAGTGGAAGAGATCATGATTACGGTAAAATGCCTGAAATGGCAATGAGCTGGACATGTTTCCAGAAGAACGGACCACCGATGGACTACAGAAATTCTACGACGTAGATTGGAATACAAGGGACAGAAAATTACCAAGAAGAAGACCACATGAGATGTGATTGGATGAAATTCCAAAGCATGCGGAAGTGACGTGGAGAAGACTGGCTTAAGACAGACCGTTGTGGAAGAAACTTGGCAAAACTTTCATCCAGCAGTGGATTGTTAATGGTTGGCAAAATGATGATATAATTTTATCTGCTATGAAGTTTACATGAACTGAGAAATTCCTTATTTGAACTACTTCCATCTTTCATGTTCCGTGGACTCAATTTGTTTAGTCCACTATGCAAGCAAATGTCTTTGAGTAATGAGACGGACAATTCGTTTATAAATTTGACCCTTCCTTTGTTGTTAGTGGTCGTAGTTTCACAGAGTTTTTGCTCGAACTGTGGAAACGCCTCATTTACCCCTGTATTTCAGTTTTATGTTTTTGTCATATTGAACTTATGCAGAAAGTAATTGCCTCTTGTAAAACGTAGCATCGTTTACCTCTGTTTTCAGCTCCAATGGCGGAGCGTTATATAGTCATGAGGAAGGCATACCTGCAAGCCCTCAAGCAACACACAGAAATGAGCTCTCAGCAGATCGGAGATTCCCTCAGTACTCCGGTATTCAACTGGGTGAAACAGGAAGTCTTTGAAAATGATCAGAAGGAAGAGGTAAGTGATTCCCCATAGTCTTTTTCAAAACATAATTTTTGACTGATCAGAAAGTATAAGTAAGTTATTTCCTAAAATCCTTTTAAAACGAGAATTTTGGAGTTATCAAAAAGTAGAAGTAAGTGACTCCCTATAATCTTTTTAAAAGGAATTTTTCACTGATCAGAAAGCAGAAGTGATTACCTATAATCATTTTAAAACGAGAATTTTTGAGTGATCAGAATGTAGAAGTGATTGCCTATAATCATTTCAAAACGAAAATGTTTGAATGATCAGAACGTAGAAGTAAGCGATTCCTTATATTAATTTTAAAACGAGAATTTTTGAGTGATCCAAAAGTAGAAGTGATTCCCTAAAAACATTTAAAACCAGAATGTTTGAGTGATCAGAAAGTAGAAGTGATTCCCTATAATCAATTTAAAATGAAAATTGTTGAGTGGTCCAAAATTACAAGCAAGTGATTATAATGTTTTTAAAACGAGAATTTTTGAGGGATCAGAAAGTAGAAGTGACTCTTTATAATCTTTTTAAAAAGAATTTTTGAGTGATCGGAAAGCAGAAGTGATTTACCTATAATCGTTTTAAAACGATAATATTTGTTTGATCAGAAAGCGGAAAAGTGTTTCCCCCTTTTTTTTTAAAAAGAAGAGAATTTTTGAGTGATCAGAACGCAGAAGTAAGTGCTTCCCTATAATCATTTTAAAACGAGAATTTTGGAATGATCACAAAGTACAAGTGATTCCTATAATCTTTTTAAAACGAGAATTTTTAAGTGATCAAAGAGTAGAAGTAAGTGATCCCTATAATCTTTTTAAAACGAGAATTTTTGAGTTATCAGAAAGTAGAAGTAAGTGATTCCCTATAATCTTTCTAAAACGAGAATTTTTAAGTGATCATAAAGTAGAGACCAATGATTCCCTGTAATCTTTTTAAAACGAGAATTATTTCAGTGATCAGAAAGCAGAAGTGATTACCTATAATCATTTCAAAACGAAAATGTTTGAATGATCAGAACGCAGAAGTAAGCGATTCCTTATAATCATTTTAAAACGAGAAGTTTTGAGTGATCCGAAAGTAGAAGTGATTCCCTATAAACATTTAAAACCAGAATGTTTGACTGATCAGAAAGTAGAAGTGACTCATAATCTTTTTAAAAAAAAATTTTGAGTGATCGGAAAGCAGAAGTGATTACCTATAATCGTTTTAAAACGATAATATTTGTTTGATCAGAAAGTGGAAAAGTGTTTCCCCCTTTTTTTTAAAAAAAAAGAAGAGAATTTTTGAGTGATCATAACGCAGAAGTAAGTGCTTCCCTATAATCATTTTAAAACGAGAATTTTGGAATGATCACAAAGTAGAAGTGATTCCTATAATCTTTTTAAAACGAGAATTTTTAAGTGATCAAAGAGTAGAAGTAAGAGATCCCTATAATCTTTTTAAAACGAGAATTATTTCAGTGATCAGAAAGCAGAAGTGATTACCTATAATCATTTCAAAACGAAAATGTTTGAATGATCAGAACGCAGAAGTAAGCGATTCCTTATAATCATTTTAAAACGAGAAGTTTTGAGTGATCCGAAAGTAGAAGTGATTCCCTATAAACATTTAAAACCAGAATGTTTGACTGATCAGAAAGTAGAAGTGACTCATAATCTTTTTAAAAAAAAATTTTGAGTGATCGGAAAGCAGAAGTGATTACCTATAATCGTTTTAAAACGATAATATTTGTTTGATCAGAAAGTGGAAAAGTGTTTCCCCTTTTTTTTAAAAAAAGAAGAGAATTTTTGAGTGATCATAACGCAGAAGTAAGTGCTTCCCTATAATCATTTTAAAACGAGAATTTTGGAATGATCACAAAGTAGAAGTGATTCCTATAATCTTTTTAAAACGAGAATTTTTAAGTGATCAAAGAGTAGAAGTAAGAGATCCCTATAATCTTTTTAAAACGAGAATTTTTGAGTTATCAGAAAGTAGAAGTAAGTGATTCCCTATAATCTTTCTAAAACGAGAATTTTTAAGTGATCATAAAGTAGAGATCAATGATTCCCTGTAATCTTTTTAAAACGAGAATTATTTCAGTGATCAGAAAATAAAACTGATACCCTATAATCATTTTAAAACGAGAATTTTTGAGTGATCCGGAAGTAGAAATGATTCCCTATAATTTTTTTAAAACGAAAATTTTTGAGTGATCAGAAAGTACAAATGATTCCCTATAATCATTTAAAAACGAATTTTTGTGTGAACAGAAAGTAGAAATGATTTCCTATGGGTTTTTTTTTAATGAGAGTTTTTAAGTGATCAAAAAGTAGAAGTAAGTGATTCCTATAATCCTTTTAAAACGAGCGAGAATTTTTGAGTTATTAGAAAGTAGAAGTGATTCCTTATAATCTTTTTAAAGCGAGAGTTTTTAAGTGATCAGAAAGTAGCAGTAAATGATTCCCTATAATATTTTTAAATGGAGAATTTTTGAGTGAGCAGAGAGAGAGCGCGCGATCAGAGAGTAGAAGTGAGTGATGCCTACAATCTTTTTAAAACGACAATTTTGGAGTTATCAGAAAGCCGAAATAAGTGATTCCCTAAAATCATTTTAAAACGATAATTTTTGAGTGATCAGAACCTAGAAGTAAGTGACTTCGTATAATCTGTTTAAAAAGAATTTTTGAATGATCAGAAACTAGAAGTAAGTGACTCCCTATAATCTTTTCCAAAGGAATTTTTGAGTGATCCGAAAGTAGAAGTAAGTGCTGACCTATAATCATTTTAAAACGAGAATTTTGGAATGATCACAAAGTACAAGTGATTCCTATAATCTTTTTAAAACGAGAATTTTTAAGTGATCAAAGAGTAGAAGTAAATGATCCCTATAATCTTTTTAAAACGAGAATTTTTGAGTTATCAGGAAGTAGAAGTAAGTGATTCCCTATAATCTTTCTAAAACGAGAATTTTTGAGTGATCATAAAGTAGAGACCAATGATTCCCTGTAATCTTTTTAAAACGAGAATTATTTCAGTGATCAGAAAATAGAACTGATTCTCTATAATCATTTTAAAACGAGAATTATTTGAGTGGTAATAAAGTAAAACTGATTCCCTATAGTAATTTTGAAACGAGAATTTTTGAGTGATCCGGAAGTAGAAATGATTCCCTATAATCATTTAAAAACGAATTTTTGTGTGAACAGAAAGTAGAAATGATTCCCTATGGGTTTTTTTTTAAATGAGAGTTTTTAAGTGATCAAAAAGTAGAAGTGATTCCTATAATCCTTTTAAAACGAGCGAGAATTTTTGAGTTATTAGAAAGTAGAAGTGATTCCTTATAATCTTTTTAAAGCGAGAGTTTTTAAGTGATCAGAAAGTAGCAGTAAATGATTCCCTATAATATTTTTAAATGGAGAATTTTTGAGTGAGCAGAGAGAGAGCGCGCGATCAGAGAGTAGAAGTGAGTGATGCCTACAATCTTTTTAAAACGACAATTTTGGAGTTATCAGAAAGCCGAAATAAGTGATTCCCTAAAATCATTTTAAAACGATAATTTTTGAGTGATCAGAACCTAGAAGTAAGTGACTTCGTATAATCTGTTTAAAAAGAATTTTTGAATGATCAGAAACTAGAAGTAAGTGACTCCCTATAATCTTTTCCAAAGGAATTTTTGAGTGATCAGAAAGTAGAGGTAAGTGCTGACCTATAATCATTTTAAAACGAGAATTTTGGAATGATCACAAAGTAGAAGTGATTCCTATAATCTTTTTAAAACGAGAATTTTTAAGTGATCAAAGAGTAGAAGTAAGTGATCCCTATAATCTTTTTAAAACGAGAATTTTTGAGTTATCAGGAAGTAGAAGTAAGTGATTCCCTATAATCTTTCTAAAAACGAGAATTTTTGAGTGATCATAAAGTAGAGACCAATGAATCCCTGTAATCTTTTTAAAACGAGAATTATTTCAGTGATCAGAAAATAGAACTGATTCTCTATAATCATTTTAAAACGAGAATTATTTGAGTGGTAATAAAGTAAAACTGATTCCCTATAGTAATTTTGAAACGAGAATTTTTGAGTGATCCGGAAGTAGAAATGATTCCCTATAATCTTTTTAAAACGAATTTTTGTGTGAACAGAAAATAGAAATGATTCCCTATGTTTTTTTTTAAAATGAGAGTTTTTAAGTGATCAAAAAGTAGAAGTAAGTGATTCCTATAATCCTTTTAAAACGAGCGAGAATTTTTGAGTTATTAGAAAGTAGAAGTGATTCCTTATAATCTTTTTAAAGCGAGAGTTTTTATGTGATCAGAAAGCAGAAGTAAATGATTCCCTATAATATTTTTAAATAGAGAATTTTTGAGTGAGCAGAGAGAGAGCGCGCGATCAGAGAGTAGAAGTAAGTGATACCTACAATCTTTTTAAAACGACAATTTTGGAGTTATCAGAAAGCCGAAATAAGTGATTCCTTAAAATCATTTAAAACGATAATTTTTGAGTGATCAGAAACTAGAAGTAAGTGACTTCGTATAATCTCTTTAAAAAGAATTTTTGAATGATCAGATAGTAGAAGTAAGTGATTCCCTATAATCTCTTTGAAATGAGAATTTTTGAGTGATCAGAAAGTAGAAGTAATTTTTAATAATCATTTTCAAACAAGAATTTTTGAGTGATCAGATAGTAGAAGTAAGTGATCCCTATAATCTTTTTAAAACGAGAATTTTTGAGTGATCAGATAGTAGAAGTAAGTGATCCATATAATCTTTTTAAAACGGAAATTTTTGAGTTATCAGAAAATACAAATAAGTGATTCCCTAAAATCATTTTAAAACGAGAAATTTTGAGTGATCAGAAAATAGAAGTGACTCCCTATAAACTTTTCAAAACTAATTTTTGAGTGATCAGAAAGTAGAAGTAAGTGATTCCCTATAATCTTTTTGAAACAATAATCTTTGAGTAATCAGAAACTAGAAGTAAGTGACTCCCTATAATCTATTCCAAAATAATTTTTGAGTGAACAGAAAGTAGAAGTAAGTGATTCCCTATAATCTTTTTAAAACAAGAATTTTTGAGTGATCAGGGTGTGGAAGTGATTTCGCATAATCTTTTTAAAACAAGAATTCTTTGAGATTGAATACGCCAACTAAAACCGTGCGTCTTTCCTTGACGCTGGTCATGTGTGTTTTATTCTGAAGAAATTACTCCACAATAAATTTCGATTTTTGAAAACGAAAAGCGCCGCGCTTTTCAAAACTTTTATAGACTGCTGGCCACCCAAAATTCAACACCAAGAAGGACACGAGATAGCAAAGCCAGATCTACTGAACACATAACAACAGATACAAAGATGAAACGATTGAGCTTACAGGCCCGTGAGACTTGCGGAACACGCAGACATCAATAGTTCGTGTGGCCCCCATGGCTGGCAATAACGGCCGCTACACGCCGCGGCATTGAACGAAAGACGCTTTGGATGTGGGGTTCGGGTATGTCGGTTCAGCCTGCTTCCACACGTTGCCACAGTTCATCAGGGGTGGTGCTTGCCGGGCCACTCGGTTGCCCCGATCAGCGACCAGACGTGTTCGATGGGAGACATATCGGGAGAACAGGCGGGCCACGGCAGCAGTGACACCTGGTGGGCCGTGAAGAATTGTTGCACGATGTGTGACACGTGCGGGCGCGCTTTGTCCTGTTGAAACGTGGCCGCTGGCAGGTCCTGCAGGTAACGGAGGACTACAGGCTCCAAAACGTCAGAGATGCAGCGGTGGTTGTTGAGTGTACATGCATGCGATGCGTACCAGAGGGGTGCGGGTGTCATATCCCATTGCGCCCCAAACCATAACGCCAGGCGACGGACCGGTATGGCGATGCATAATGCAGGCGTCATACAGTTTCTCGCCGCGGTGCCGTCTCACTCGGATCCGACCATCGTGGTGTTGCAGGCAGAAGCGGGATTCGTCGGAGAAGACAATGTCGTGCCATTCCGTAGTCCAGGTGCGGCGTTCAACGGCCCACTGCCGCCGCACTCGCCGGTGGTTTAACGTCAATGGTAATCGGAGCAATGGGTGCCTTGCGACAAGTCCCCGCTCCTGCAGACGACGTCGAACGGTACGTGCTGACACAGGTTGTTGCGCAACACACCCTAATTCCTGCGCTAACTTTCGTGATGTGACCGCCGCACAACATTTCGGTCCTCTCGGTCGGTGGTGTGCCGCGGCTGTGGCAATCGCTCACGTCGGCCAATCCGTCCCTCTTGCACTCATCGAATCAATACTCGACTCACTGTGGCTTGATGTCGTCCCACACGGGCGCCGATGTCTCGGTACGATAAACCGCTGTCGCGATAAGCCACTATTCGTCCTCTGTCGAACTCCGAAACGTGCTGGAATGACTGCCGTATTCTGCGACGAGGCATCAGAAAGCTTCCCACGCACAGGTCCGGCAGCACAACACACTTTCACTACTTACACCCCGCCTTCTGTGCACCCTTCTTATAGTGATTCTCGGTGGCGCACATGATTTGCATATGCCCTGCAATACTAATCGTTTGCATGTCCTCTCGCGGGCGAGGCATGCTGCGAATTTCAGGCCAATCGGATGCTTCCTTTTTGGTGTTGCATTTTGTGTGGCCAGTAGTATGTATGCGACTAATTTTGAATACTGAGGGACTAATTTACTAGGACTTTTTGCTGTATAATGTTTTACACCAGTGGTTTTTATTACTTTTTTGTCACCCGGTGGCGCAGTTGGTCTAAGCGGTGGCTTCTGATCATTCGTCCGAAAGAGATCCGAGTTCGAATACCGGTGAGGCATGGATGTTGTGTTTGTCTTACGGCACTGGCTCTCTCCCTTCCCTGGAGCCAGTGGCCCTACAATGGGCACGGGCGACTTCTTATTGCCCATTGGGTTGCTTACGGTGGTCGTTAAACCTCCAATAAATCAAAATGTTCTTGAAGCGATGAGTCACGCTTTCTACTCATCCGATCGTGGTTGGATTTGGTGACAGCTTGCCCAACGATTTTCATCGGATCGTGTTCTTCCAACTGTTACGTTCGGTGGAGGCTCCATCATGGTATGGAGTTGTTTTTCGTGTATGGGACTCGACCCGTTGGTTATTATACCACAAACTTTGAACTCAGAAGTTTACTTCGAGGTTCTTGATAATCTGTCCTACCAACAATACTGCTGCATTATGGAAACGATTGTTGTCTCTTCCAACTCGGTCAAGTTCCCTGCCACACTGCATTGCGTGTGCAGGACTGGTTCCTTCAAAATGAGCTGGAACTGTTGACTAGCCTGCTCAGAGTCCTGACATTAATCCCATAGAACACCTCTGGGATGAATTGGAGCGACGGATACGAAATCGACCGAAACGACCATCTTCGCTCTCCACTCTCGCAGCAGCTTTGCAGGACGAAGAGCTGGCCACTCCTGTAAGTCTCCTGTCGAGCCCGGTAGGTCTCCTGTCGAGCCCGGTAGGTCTCCTGTCGAGACCTACCGGGAATTGGGTTGAGAGTATGCTTCGACGTCTTCCTGCTGTCATAAAAGCGAAAGGTGGACTACTAACTACTAATTGCGATAACAAAACCATTCGTTCCAAAACATTGTGCTATCAGATTACTTTTGATAATACACTATATTGACAAAAGTCACCGAACACCTAGCAGAGAAGCACATCATACCATTTATTGGCATACATTAGTATACGACGTCGGCCCACCTTTGGACTGAATGCACGCACTGATCCTTCGAGACATGCTTTCGACTAGGTTTTTGAACACAGCGATAGGTATGCGCTTCCATTCAATACATAATGCTGCTGCTGTTTCTTTGCAGTAGGCCTCGGTTCCAAACTTCTTATGCGGCGCTCTAATTCATCCCATAGGGGCTCTATGGGATTACGGTCAAAGCTCTGTGCTGGTCAGTACACACACGATACAGAATTATCATCAAACCACACCGTAACAGTCCTTGCTTTATGGCTCGGTGCATTGGTACCAACAAGGCTCGGTTCCATAGTGTTGCCACAAAGCTCATAGGGCATAATTGCCCAGAATATCGAGGTAGACGTGCTGGTTAACAGGTTTCTTCCCGATAACCAAATGGGCGGGGACCATACCACGAAACACAACCCCACACGAGTACACTGCCAGCTCCACTCTTGACCGTAGGAACAGTATGCTGTGGTAAATAGCGTACCCCCGGCTTCCGCCATACCCACACACGGCCATCGATCCATCGGCCATCTGTCTGATGGATCGTGTATCTGGATTCATCAGTCCATAGGACCCGTTTCCATTGATCTACGGTCCATAATAAATGTTCTTACCCCATGCTAAACGACGAGTAGCATTCGGAGTGGAGATGAAAGGCTTATGAGCAGCCGCACGACCACGGTAACCCATGGAATGAAGTTCTCTGCGAATGATACACGTACATACCGAGGTTCTAGCATTTGTACTCACCTGTACACTGTGGTCTTGTGCAGTACTCTGTCGATTAGCTGTAACGACTCTCCTGAGACTTCGATGTCCTCTATCACAGGTTTTCTTTGGTCTACCGGTACGTTTTGCTGTTTCAGGCACGCCATGTGTCTTCCACTTATTCAGTACATCCAAAACAGTTGACTTGGATATGTTTAAACGCCTCTCGGTTTCTCTTACGGACAACCCACTAATATAACACCCAACAATCTTTCCTTTCTCAAAGTCAGTTTAGCGACATTTTCACTCAGCTTCACAGTGCGATATGATCGCGCTCAGCTGCAGGCTGACCGCGATCATATATACCGCTTGCAGCTGTACATACCGCTATATATATGATCGCAAGCGGTCATACAGCTGCATGCGATCATATATACCGCTTGCAGCTGTTTTATACCGCTTGCAGCTGTACAGCGCATCTAAACAACGCAGCGGATCCGTTCATTTGCTTTTGAAGGGTGTCCGGGGACTTTTGTCAATAAACTGTACAGTGTGTATTGGCTGTGGTTGTGGTATCATTAAAGTTCCCAATTGTTTGGTCAAAGTGTGCATGTGTTAATATAGTGAGCTTTCTAAGCAATAAGCTTTTGACTATTATGTTCAAAGAATTATTTCGGTCAAGATGTAACGGTTGTTTTTTTTTCAGTTTCGAGAGGAGCCTCAGCCTATGTATCGATCAACAAGCACTTTAAAACTTGCTGGTATTGGTATGTATAGGCTATTTACTTAAACACATACTTTCGTTGAGTTCAAAAACTGTAAATTGTTGTGTAGTCCTGGGAGCAGATGTACTCTCCCAACCTCCCCAGTTTGAATTATCGAGTGCAAAAAGAATTTTACGCTTCGATTTTCAGAAGCTACGCTAGACGAAAAAGTGAAATGTGTTCCACCTAAATGTCGATAGTAGGCTCAGTTCTGATTGAGCCGTCAGTTTGGAACGTAGGACTACGACTTGCAGATCGGAGAGTTGGAATGAGTTAGTCGAGTATGGTTTCAAAGCGTTTATTTAATTTGTTACAGCCAACACAGGTCTATGATATGAAAAGTGGCTTACATATTTTTTTCAAATAATGCGGGATACATTGCGAACACAAAGCAGATCGACACACGAATTACCTAACGTGGTGCTGTCTTTTGGGGCTTCTTACATTCCTCATCACTTGCTCTTGCCTCTCGTTTTGATTTTCTCCACTTTTGCTTGCGTGCATTCTACTGATTCCACGGCATTTTTGGAAATGTTAACCCGTTCACACGAAAACAATTTTTTTAAATGTTTAGTTTAAACCACTGCGATTTCAATAGATCTCGTCGAGAGCTTTAAAACGATTTCACGCACAGTCATTTTGCACTCACGGTTGTCTAGATAAACCGCGATATTGTCAAAAGTGTTCACCGGTTCACAAGAAAACAATTTTTTAAATGTTCACTTCAAACCACTGCCAAATCTTCTTCGTTTATTTGAATAGATCTTGTCGAGAGCTTTAAAACGGTACCACGCACAGTCATTTTGCACTCACGGTTGTCTAGATAAACCGCGATATTGTCAAAAGTGTTCACCGGTTCACAAGAAAACAATTTTTTAAATGTTCACTTCAAACCACTGCCAAATGTTCTTCGTTTATTTGAATAGATCTTGTCGAGAGCTTTAAAACGGTACAACGCACAGTCAATTTGCACTCACAGTTGTCTAGATAAACCGCGATATTGTCAAAAGTTTTCACCCGTTCAGAAGAAAACATTTTTTAAATGTTCACTTCAAACCAGTGCCAAATGTTCTTCGTATATTTGAATAGATCTTGTCGAGAGCTTTAAAACGGTACCACGCACAGTCATTTTGCACTCACAGTTGTCTAGATAAACCGCGATATTGTCAAAAGTGTTCACCCGTTCAGAAGAAAACATTTTTTAAATGTTCACTTCAAACCACTGCCAAATGTTCTTCATATATTTGAATAGATCTTGTCGAGAGCTTTAAAACGGTACCACGCACAGTCATTTTGCACTCACGGTTGTCTAGATAAACCGCGATATTGACAAAAGTGTTCACCGGTTCACAAGAAAACAATTTTTTAAATGTTCACTTCAAACCACTGCTAAATGTTCTTCGTTTATCTGAATAGATCTTGTCGAGAGCTTTAAAACGGTACCACGCACAGTCATTTTGCTCTCACGGTTGTCTAGATAAACCGCGATATTGTCAAAAGTGTTCACCGGAAAACAATTTTTTAAATGTTCACTTCAAACCACTGCCAAATGTTCTTCGTATATTTGAATAGATCTTGTCGAGAGCTTTGAAACGGTACCACGCACAGTCATTTTGCACTCACGGTTGTCTAGATAAACCGCGATATTGTCAAAAGTGTTCACCGGTTCAGAAGAAAACAATTTTTTAAATGTCCACTTCAAACCACAGCCAAATGTTCTTCATATATTTGAATAGATCTTGTCGAGAGCTTTAAAACGATACCACGAACAGTCATTCTGCACTTACGGTTGTCTAGATAAACCGCGATATTGTCAAAAGTGTTCACTGGCTCAGACGAAAACCATTTTTTAAATGTTTACTTCAAACCACTGCCAAATGTTCTTCGTATATTTGAATAGATCTTGTCGAGAGGTGTGAAACGATACTACGCACAGTCCCGTTGCGCTCACGGTTGCTAAGATTGACTGAACTAAACTCTGCGGAACACCCAGAAATATTGCATCACCTCCCCTGCTCACAGGGAGCGAGGGGAGCGTCGTGCGCACGATGTACTGCGCAGTACGCGAATTGGAGTCCGTGCTGTGTACGAATATCCTAACACGATTAGTGTGCAGCACGTATTTTTAACGCTATAATAATTTCAATTGGGATCTATTTTGGTCACAGCCTGTCGAGTGTAAGTAACCCCATAATATCCTGGAAGTTAGACGTACTCCTGCGTCAAAAATGAAAACGATATGAGGAACTTTGGTCGACGCAAAAATTAAAAAATCGAACGTAACCGGAATTTTTGAAATCGGACATTTAAAAGCGCAGATATAGCTCTAAATGTCAACATAGTAGTGTGTTTTAATCAATCATAGAACAAGTTGGATTCAGGAGTGGCTACATTATTATACAGGGTGATTGTAAACTCCTTCAATAAAACGAGAGAAGTGATAGTACACATCAAGACGAACAATATTTCCAATGAAACCTAGGGCCGCATTTCACTCCTAGTGCGAGAAAAGAGCACGTTCGAAAAACGTTCAGCAGGCACACGGAGTTCCAATCAGTGCATGAGAAGCACAAGATGCAAATCAGGTGCGCTGAACACGTGCGTAGACGATGAGGAGCAAACATTTAAGAACGCAGCCGAATCCGTTCAGCGATATTGCCTCGCGAACATCACATAACAATTGACATATACGTCTGACCGGCGGAGCGTACCGTGTGTTCCTACATAGATCAAGTGCTTCCCGATCTGTTGCACGATGTTCCGCTCACCACACGGAGGGGACATGGGGTTTATGCATGATGGGGCCCCAGCATACTTTGCCAGCGTAGTCCGATACTTCCTAAATGCGACGTATCCCGGGCGGTGGATTGGACGCGGTGGACCTGTGGCTTGGCATCCACGCTCCGCGGACCTTAATCCAGTGGACTTCTTTTTCTGGGGGCACATGAAAACATTGGTGCACGAGACACCTGTGGACTCCCTGGAAGATCTCATCGCTCGAATCGCTGGTGCTGGGGAGAAGATCAACACCACACCGGGAGTCTACGAGAGGGTGTGACAGTCCTTCAATCCCCAGTGTGGGATGTACAACGACGCCCTTGGATGCTAGTTCGAGCATCTCCCTTGAGTCTTTCTCTGATGCGATTGGAATTGTGCAACTCATAAATTAGGTATGTCTCTTTGCTTTCACTGTTGAAGGTTCAACGTGGATATGTAATTTTACTCTTTTCTGGCACTAGGAGTGGAATGCGCCCCTAGGTTCCATTGCAAATACTGTTCGTCTTGATGTGTACTATCACCTCTCTTGCTTTGTTAAAGGAGTTTACAATCACCCTGTATTATTAACTGATTTCCAGTTGTGCTTCTCATGCACTGGTTGGAACTCCGTGTGCCTGCTGGAAGTTTTTCGAACGAGCTCTTTTCTGGCACTAGGAGTGGAATGCGGCCCTAGGTTCCACTGCAAATATTGTTCGTCTTGATGTGTACTATCACCTCTCTTGCTTTGTTAAAGGAGTTTACAATCACCCTGTATTATTAACTGATTTCCAGTTGTGCTTCTCATGCACTGGTTGGAACTCCGTGTGCCTGCTGGAAGTTTTTCGAAAGAGCTCTTTTCTGGCACTAGGTGTGGAATGCGGCCCTAGGTTCCATTGCAAATATTGTTCGTCTTGATGTGTACTATCACCTCTCTTGTTTTGTTAAAGGAGTTTACAATCACCCTGTATTATTAACTGAATTGCAGTTGTGCTTCTCATGCACTGGTTGGAACTACGTGTGCCTGCTGGAAGTTTTTCGAACTAGCTCTTTTCTGGCACTAGGAGTGGAATGCGGCCCTAGGTTCCATAGCAAATATTGTTCGTCTTGATGTGTACTATCACCTCTCTTGCTTTGTTAAAGGAGTTTACAACCACCCTGTATTATTAACTGATTTGCAGTTGTGCTTCTCATGCACTGGTTGGAACTCCGTGTGCCTGCTGGAAGTTTTTCGAACGTGCTCTTTTCTGGCACTAGGAGTGGAATGCGCCCCTAGGTTCCATTGCAAATATTGTTCGTCTTGATGTGTACTATCACCTCTCTTGCTTTGTTAAAGGAGTTTACAATCACCCTGTATTATTAACTGATTTCCAGTTGTGCTTCTCATGCACTGGTTGGAACTCCGTGTGCCTGCTGGAAGTTTTTCGAACGTGCTCTTTTCTGGCACTAGGAGTGGAACGCGGCCCTAGGTTCCATTGCAAATATTGTTCGTCTTGATGTGTACTATCACCTCTCTTGTTTTGTTAAAGGAGTTTACAATCACCCTGTATTATTAACTGATTTGCAGTTGTGCTTCTCATGCACTGGTTGGAACTACGTGTGCCTGTTGGAAGTTTTTCGAACGAGCTCTTTTCTGGCACTAGGAGTGGAATGCGGCCCTAGGTTCCATTGCAAATACTGTTCGTCTTGATGTGTACTATCACCTCTCTTGTTTTGTTAAAGGAGTTTACAATCACCCTGTATTATTAACTGATTTGCAGTTGTGCTTCTCATGCACTGGTTGGAACTACGTGTGCCTGTTGGAAGTTTTTCGAACGAGCTCTTTTCTGGCACTAGGAGTGGAATGCGGCCCTAGGTTCCATTGCAAATATTGTTCGTCTTGATGTGTACTATCACCTCTCTTGCTTTGTTAAAGGAGTTTACAATCACCCTGTATTATTAACTGATTTCCAGTTGTGCTTCTCATGCACTGGTTGGAACTACGTGTGCCTGTTGGAAGTTTTTCGAACGAGCTCTTTTCTGGCACTAGGAGTGGAATGCGGCCCTAGGTTCCATTGCAAATATTGTTCGTCTTGATGTGTACTATCACCTCTCTTGTTTTGTTAAAGGAGTTTACAATCACCCTGTATTATTAACTGATTTGCAGTTGTGCTTCTCATGCACTGGTTGGAACTACGTGTGCCTGTTGGAAGTTTTTCGAACGAGCTCTTTTCTGGCACTAGGAGTGGAATGCGGCCCTAGGTTCCATTGCAAATATTGTTCGTCTTGATGTGTACTATCACCTCTCTTGCTTTGTTAAAGGAGTTTACAATCACCCTGTATTATTAACTGATTTCCAGTTGTGCTTCTCATGCACTGGTTGGAACTCCGTGTGCCTGCTGGAAGTTTTTCGAACGTGCTCTTTTCTGGCACTAGGAGTGGAATGCGGCCCTAGGTTCCATTGCAAATATTGTTCGTCTTGATGTGTACTATCACCTATCTTGCTTTGTTAAAGGAGTTTACAATCACCCTGTATTATTAACTGATTTCCAGTTGTGCTTCTCATGCACTGGTTGGAACTCCGTGTGCCTGCTGGAAGTTTTTCGAACGAGCTCTTTTCTGGCACTAGGAGGGGAATGCGGCCCTAGGTTCCATTGCAAATATTGTTCGTCTTGATGTGTACTATCACCTCTCTTGCTTTGTTAAAGGAGTTTACAATCACCCTGTATTATTAACTGATTTCCAGTTGTGCTTCTCATGCACTGGTTGGAACTCCGTGTGCCTGCTGGAAGTTTTTCGAACGTGCTCTTTTCTGGCACTAGGAGTGGAACGCGGCCCTAGGTTCCATTGCAAATATTGTTCGTCTTGATGTGTACTATCACCTCTCTTGTTTTGTTAAAGGAGTTTACAATCACCCTGTATTATTAACTGATTTGCAGTTGTGCTTCTCATGCACTGGTTGGAACTACGTGTGCCTGTTGGAAGTTTTTCGAACGAGCTCTTTTCTGGCACTAGGAGTGGAACGCGGCCCTAGGTTCCATTGCAAATATTGTTCGTCTTGATGTGTACTATCACCTCTCTTGTTTTGTTAAAGGAGTTTACAATCACCCTGTATTATTAACTGATTTGCAGTTGTGCTTCTCATGCACTGGTTGGAACTACGTGTGCCTGTTGGAAGTTTTTCGAACGAGCTCTTTTCTGGCACTAGGAGTGGAATGCGGCCCTAGGTTCCATTGCAAATATTGTTCGTCTTGATGTGTACTATCACCTCTCTTGCTTTGTTAAAGGAGTTTACAATCACCCTGTATTATTAACTGATTTCCAGTTGTGCTTCTCATGCACTGGTTGGAACTCCGTGTGCCTGCTGGAAGTTTTTCGAACGTGCTCTTTTCTGGCACTAGGAGTGGAATGCGGCCCTAGGTTCCATTGCAAATATTGTTCGTCTTGATGTGTACTATCACCTATCTTGCTTTGTTAAAGGAGTTTACAATCACCCTGTATTATTAACTGATTTCCAGTTGTGCTTCTCATGCACTGGTTGGAACTCCGTGTGCCTGCTGGAAGTTTTTCGAACGTGCTGTTTTCTGGCACTAGGAGTGGAATGCGGCCCTAGGTTCCATTGCAAATATTGTTCGTCTTGATGTGTACTATCACTCCTCTTGCTTTGTTGAAGAACTTTACAATCACTCAGTATTATTAACTGATCTGCATCTTGTGCTTCTCATGCACTGGTTGGAACTACGTGTGCCTGCTGGAAGTTTTTCGAACGAGCTCTTTTCTGGCACTAGGAGGGGAATGCGGCCCTAGGTTCCATTGCAAATATTGTTCGTCTTGATGTGTACTATCACCTCTCTTGCTTTGTTAAAGGAGTTTACAATCACCCTGTATTATTAACTGATTTCCAGTTGTGCTTCTCATGCACTGGTTGGAACTCCGTGTGCCTGCTGGAAGTTTTTCGAACGCGCTCTTTTCTGGCACTAGGAGTGGAATGCGGCCCTAGGTTCCATTGCAAATATTGTTCGTCTTGATGTGTACTATCACCCCTCTTGCTTTGTTGAAGAACTTTACAATCACTCTGTATTATTAACTGATCTGCATCTTGTGCTTCTCATGCACTGGTTGGAACTCCGTGTGCCTGCTGGAAGTTTTTCGAACGTGCTCTTTTCTGGCACTAGGAGTGGAATGCGGCCCTAGGTTCCATTGCAAATATTGTTCGTCTTGATGGGTACTATCACCCTCTTGCTTTGTTGAAGAACTTTACAATCACTCTGTATTATTAACTGATCTGCATCTTGTGCTTCTCATGCACTGGTTGGAACTCCGTGTGCCTGCTGGAAGTTTTTCGAACGTGCTCTTTTCTGGCACTAGGAGTGGAATGCGGCCCTAGGTTCCATTGCAAATATTGTTCGTCTTGATGTGTACTATCACCTCTCTTGTTTTGTTAAAGGAGTTTACAATCACCCTGTATTATTAACTGATTTCCAGTTGTGCTTCTCATGCACTGGTTGGAACTCCGTGTGCCTGCTGGAAGTTTTTCGAACGTGCTCTTTTCTGGCACTAGGAGTGGAATGCGGCCCTAGGTTCCATTGCAAATATTGTTCGTCTTGATGGGTACTATCACCCCTCTTGCTTTGTTGAAGAACTTTACAATCACTCTGTATTATTAACTGATCTGCATCTTGTGCTTCTCATGCACTGGTTGGAACTCCGTGTGCCTGCTGGAAGTTTTTCGAACGTGCTCTTTTCTTTCACTCGGAGTGGAATGCGCCCCTAGGTTCCATTGCAAATATTGTTCGTCTTGATGTGTACTATCACCCCTCTTGCTTTGTTGAAGAACTTTACAATCACCCTGTAGATCACGTCCATGTACTTAGAGAACTAATTGAAAGAACGAGGGAATACGAACCCCCATTATGTATGACTTCTATCGATTTATTCTATCGATTACGTAAAGGCCTTCGATTCCGTGAAACTATCAGCTGTTACACTGGCTTTGAAATCCTGTGGTATTGAAGATGCATATATTAGCATTATTACACTGCCGGACAATTGCTAAGGACGGATGACAATAGCAACGATAGCAACCATTAAATGGAAGGCAGGAAAATGTGGAAATTAGCATAAGTGCGGGATACAGTAAGACGTGTTGTGCGTATGCAAATTTTGGATTGCCGAACTTGTTCGTGACGTCATAGCGCTGATAAGAGATATAAAGGATTTGACGCGTATTGACCGTTGTTGTTCAAACGCAAAGTTGAAAGGGAAAGAATCAATTGACTAACTTGCAATTTTCAGTATGTCTTCCCGACATCACCTAGATGATTTTACGCGTGGCCGTATTATTGGCAAGATTGAAGAAGGGCGAAAAATAACAGATGTTGCCAGGGAGTTCGACGTCAGCCACAGTGTTGTTTCAAGGCTTTGGAAATCATTTCAAACCTAATGGAGAGTGTAGCAAACGTCACGGGGAGGTCGTGTTCGCAGTACGACACCTGCAGAAGATCGGTACATAGTGGTATCAACAAAAAGACACCGGCGCAGCACAGCTAGTGAGGTAGCAAATCAGTTTATGGCTGCTACTGGCAAGCGGATCTCCCGAAAAACTGTCGCCAGACGTTTGCATGAAGGAGGACTATACGTCCGCCGTCCTGTTGTGTGCATCCCATTGTCCAGACGTCACCGTACCGCCCGTTTGCAATGGTGCCATCAACATCGCAATTGGACTGATAACGACTGGTCTGCTGTCCTCTTCTCAGATGAGAGTAGATGCAGTCTATCGTCTGATTGTCGACGACAACTGATCTGGCGTGATAGTGGTACTGCATATTGTCCAGCAAACATACAGGAAAGGGACCGATACCCGACATGTAGTGTCATGATATGGGCTGGCATCATGATCAATGGCCGTACGTCCCTCTATGTGCTCCCAACTGGGACTATGACTGGCCAACGATACATTAATGATGTTCTGCTACCTCATGTTCGCATGTTCCGTGGTGCTGTCGGCGATAGATTCATTTTCATGGACGACAACGCAACATGTCATCGAACAGTCGCTGTCCAGGAGTGTCTTGAGAACGAGGATATTCAACGCCTCATATGGCCAGCACTTTCTCCAGATCTGAATCCCATTGAAAATGTGTGGGATGCTTTGGGGAGGAGTCTTGCTGGTCGTCAATGCCCTCCAATAAACAAGGACACCCTCATCCGTGCACTGACAGAGGAATGGGATAAATTACCCCAACAGCTGCTTGATAATGTTGTGTAAAGTATGACACGACGTGTGGAATCTTGCATCACTCTCCATGGTGGCCATATCCCGTATTGACATCTTACGCCGGAACGCCTGCGGACGGTAATTGCATTTTTTTCACGTTTACGTATTCTGCACAAAATGGCCTGTTTGTCCCTTGAACACGTTCCAAAGCCTTCTGGATTTCAGAGCACAATAAATTGTCTTTGTAATGTCCTGGCATTCTGACATTATTTTATTTCACTTGGCATCCAACCACACTTACTTTTTTATGCGCTATATAGCCGTTTATGATCCGTCCTTAGCAATTGTCCAGCAGTGTAGTAACATCTATGAAAATGCAAGTGCAAAGGTTCGGCTATTCGAGAATACAACACACATAAAAATTGGAAAGGGAGTGAGACGAGGTGACACCATATCTCCCAAACTCTAATGCCCATTTCAAAATGTCTTTCAATCATTGAACTGGGAAAACAAAGGGATAAAGATTAATAAAGATTATTTAACTCACCTTCGTTTTTTTTGATGACGTAGTCATTTTTGCAACTGCCCCTTCATAACTGCAGAGTATGATCCAGGAACTTGCTGACAAGAGTAAAGAAGTATGATTAATGATGAACTTTCAGAACACAAAATTGTTGTGCAATACTTTTAAAAGAAATGAAGTTTTATCGATTGATCGGGAAAAGCTGGAGATACCCGATTCCTGCATTTACCTTGGACACCAGATACCAAGCAAATGTCACAATGATGAAGAAAATAATGGACGTATAAAACTTGGTTGTAAAGCTTCTGGAACAAACAGTACAATTTTTAAGAGCAATATACCATTATTAGCCTATAGTCAGTTCTAGGACGGTTGCTTTTGAGCTTTAAATAAATATTAATACTTCCCGTCCAAGACGGTGAAATTCTTAATTGAAGCAGATTTATTTTTATTTATTTATTTCATTATTTTGTAAAATTTCTGCTGTACAATATTATAGAAAAGTAATATAATACTTAGTAGCTATACAATATCTGCCACAATCATAAACTAATTGTACAAATAAGGTAAACAAGTTCAGCAATGAAATTCACAAAACACGACAATTCACCAAAACTTTCACAATAAATGCAAATTCTGCAAAACAACAACAAACCTCATTCCATTGGGAATTAATATCAATTGTCAATATGAATCAAATATTATATGATAGCAATAATTAAATGCACAGCAAGGGGCCAGGAAAAAAGGCTGAAATACTGCCTGATAAGACCCTGATCCCCTCTAAATAAAAACAAAATACACTATCTACCAACAAGTAATTGGACACCTGAGATAGCAAAGGAAAACGAAGTTTATTCACCTTCAATAGTTGGCGAAGCCTTCACAAGCGGCGATTACAGCTGCGACAATACGGGGCATACTCTCAACCAGGCGTTGTACGACGGCTAGCGGTATTTTCTTCCACTCGGCTTGGAGAAGACAGGTCAGTTCCTTCACCGATTTCGAACGGTGGGGGCACCCCTTAAGTCGACGCTCCAACTCGTCCCAGAGGTGCTCGATAGGGTTAAAGTCCGGGCTCTTCGCAGGCCAGTCCATTCTATTAACCCCATTGTCACCATACCAAGCCATGGTAGACCTCGCAACATGACAGGTGGCATTGTCATCCTGAAAGTAACATGGGTACACCCCGTAAAACTGCCACAATGTAGGAAGCGCGTGGTCATCCAAAATGGTGCAGTAGGTCTCGGCGTTGAGTCTACCAGGAATTGCGACCAAGGGTCCCGTGCCATACCAGGAGAAACACCCCTATAGCATAATTCCACCGCCGGCGAACTTCACAGTTGGCACAATACATTCCGGCAGGAGGTGTTCTCCAGGCAGACGCCAAACCCAGACCCTGTCATCCGAACGGTAGAGAGTGAACCTTGATCCGTCGCTTCAGAGAACCTGTTTCCACTGTTCAACGGTCCACTGTCGACGTTCTTTGCACCACGTTAGCCGAGCAGCGCTATTGGACTTGGTGTTCAAAGGCTTGTGGGCGGCAGCACGTCCATGATAACCGAGCAGATGGGCTTCCTTACGGATGGTATTCATCGAAAGAACACTCCCGGATGCCTGTTGAAACTCCTCGCGGATGTGGCCCATCGATTTCATGCGGTTCTTCCGAATTTCTCTGGCCAGCACCCGTCGTTCTCTAACTCCCAGTTTTGTGGGTCTGCCTGGTCGGGGCACATTCCGACAGTCACCTCTCATCTTCCACTTGCCAATCACGTAGGCCATTGTCTATTTTAGGTACTCAACTCGCTGGATATGTCACGTATGGATCGGCCATTTCTGTGATACCCGACGATTACATCTTTCTCGAAATCTGAGAGCTCCGAACTGCGTGGCATCTTGCATGCGACTGGTTGCGTTGTTGTTTCCCACACGATATTTAACGGCGGCGGCCGCGACGTGTATCAGGACCGCAGATATCGTCGATTGCAGGGGTGTCCAATTACTTGTTGGTAGATAGTGTATACCAGTCCAGTCAAAACAACAAAAATAATTTTACAAGACTTTTTTTTTTTTTTTTTTTTTTTACAATTCATAAACAAATAAATTTCAACATTCAATTTCCCGTCAGAAAACTCCTTGGCACTCGCTTAAATACCGGATAACGTGCCTCTGATCTAATAATCAACGTTAATCCATTCCACTCACGCAATCCGAACACACTGATATTATTAAACATTAAACCTGTAGGAGCCCACGGAACAGAAAAACCTGACCCAACACGAGTATCATAGGAGTGAGTGTTACGCCGTAATGTAATCAAGCTGAAGTATCTTCCTGTAAAAATACGTTTTCGGACCATCAGTAGCAATCTGTATCTGCACTGGCGGAAAGTGAAAAAAGAACACCAAGAAGGAGACGTCTGATACCAACGAAATTTATACAGCATAATAACGGAATACAGAGGATAACGTGATCAAAACATTATGGCAAAATACAGCTGTATTTGCTGGTAAACTGAAAAATAACATTTCCATGTAACATGGTTAGTACGAGGTTGAACCGCCATGAACTGCGTCACACTGTGCAATTCTGGCATGGAGTCTGTCGTACAGATGTTGGATGTAAGTTTGGGGTATTGAGTTCCAAGCATCCTCAACCTGGACGCGTAAATCGGGGATGGTCGTTGCTGGCCGTGGAGACCGGATAAGTCGTTGTCCCATAAAATCCCACACGTGCTCAATGGGGGACAAATCCGGTGGCCATGGAAGTTGTCTCACACCCTGAAGTGCATGTTGCGTTGCACGTGCCGTGTGTGGGCGTGCATTACCTTGCTGGAAAACACCACGATGGACCGACCTTACAAATGGCACAACAACGGGCTGAATTCTGTTGTTGATGTAGGAGGTGCTGTTTAACGTACCCGGTACAAACACTAGTTGCGTACGGGACTGATAGCTGATCGCTCCCCATACCAGGAGACCAGGTGAAGACCCTGTGTGTCGCTGGCGGATGCAAGAAGGGTGGAGACGCTCCCCTGTGCGTCTGCGAACACGCATGCGGCCATCGGAGGCTCCCAAGCAGAATCTGCTTTCATCGCTGAACACGACAGATCGCCATTGCGGTCTCCAGTGCAGACGTTCGCAACACCACTGCAGCCGTTCCTGACGGTGGGCTGGAGTCAGAGGTACACATGCCAGAGGCACACGTGCACGTAGTCCTACATCCAGTAGACGGTTGCGGATTGATCGCACAGTCACCTCAAGTGCAACGGCAGCTCGGATTTGCGTCGCAGTGGATGTTCTGCTTGACAACGCCGCTCTTCTTATGCGTCGGTCGGTCCGCTCCTCAGTCCGTCTGTGACTCCCGGTTCCACGTCTTCTTGTGTGGGAATGTTCCTCTAACCATCTACGCCACCATCGTACCACCGCCGATACTTCCCGTCCAATTCGCTCCGCAATACGACGATACGACCATCCGGCCTCGCGGAATCCGACTAGACGCCCTCGCTCAAAGTCCGATAACTGCTGAAATCGTACACGTCTTCCATGTCCAGGCATTGCAGCTTCTTCAGCGTTTTCGCACGTGTCCATACGCCGACGACTGATTACATTCACTTCGCCGTACTCCTTAAATACCACCGACGATAATTTGCATATTATGCCGTGCTGTGGGGTAAGCTCTCACCGGTTGGTCCCGAAATTAAAATCACACCTACCTAAACTCGACCCTATTTACATATGTAAATTTCATGATCGTCCGCCAATTCCTTCTTGGTGTTCTTTTTTCACTTTCCGCCAGTGTAATACACTGCTGGACAATTGCTAAGGACGGATCAAAAACGGTTATATAGCGCATAAAAAAGTAAGTGTATTTGGATGCCAAGTGAAATAAAATAATGTCAGAATGCCAGGACATTACAAGACAATTTATTGTGCTCTGAAACCCAAAAGGCTTTGGAACGTGTTCAAGGAACAAACAGGCCATTTTGTGCAGAATACGTAAACGTGAAAAATGCAATTACCGTCCGCAGGCGTTCCGGCGTAAGATGTCAATACGGGATATGGCCACCATGGAGGGCGATGCGAGATTCCACACGTCGTGACATGCTTTGCACAACATTATCAAGCAGCTGTTGGGGTAATTTATCCCATTCCTCTGTCAGTGCACGGATGAGGGTGTCCTTGTTTATTGGAGGGCATTGGCGACCAGCAAGACTCCTCCCCAAAGCATCCCACACATTTTCAATGGGATTCAGATCTGGAGAACGTGCTGGCCATGCGAGGCGTTGAATATCCTCGCTCTCAAGACACTCCTGGACAACGACTGTTCGATGACATGTTGCGTTGTCGTACATGAAAATGAATCTATCACCGACAGCACCACGGAACATGCGAACATGAGGTAACAGAACATCATTAATGTATCGTTGGCCAGTCATAGTCCCAGTTGGAAGCACATAGAGGGACGTACGGCCATTGATCATCATACCAGCCCATACCATGACACTACATGTCAGATATCGGTCCCTTTCCTGTATGTTTGCTGGACAATATGCAGTACCACTATCACGCCAGATCAGTTGTCGTCGACAATCAGACGATAGACTGTATCTACTCTCATCTGAGAAGAGGACAGCAGACCAGTCGTTATCAGTCCAATTGCGATGTTGATGGCACCATTGCAAACGGGCTGTACGGTGACGTCTGGACAATGGGATGCACACAACAGGACGGCGGGCATATAGTCCTCCTTCATGCAAACGTCTGGCGACAGTTTTTCGGGAGATCCGCTTGCCAGTAGCAGCCATAAACTGATTTGCTACCTCACTAGCTGTGCTGCGCCGGTGTCGTTTTGTTGATAGCACTATGTACCGATCTTCTGCAGGTGTCGTACTGCGAACACGACCTCCCCCGTGACCTTTGCTACACTCTCCATTTGTTTGAAATGATTTCCAAAGCCTTGAAACAACACTGTGGCTGACGTCGAACTCCCTGGCAACATCTTTTATTTTCCGCCTTTCTTCAATCTTGCCAATAATACGGCCACGCGTAAAATCATGTAGGTGATGTCGGGAAGACATACTGAAAATTGCAAGTTCGTCAATTGATTCTTTCCCTTTCAACTTTGCGTTTGATCAACGACGGTCAATACGCGTCAAATCCTTTATATCTCTTATCAGCGCTATGACGTCACGAACAAGTTCGGCAATCTAAAATTTGCATACGCACAACACGTCTTACTGTATCCCGCACTTATGCTAATTTCCACATTTTCCTGCCTTCCATTTTATGGTTGGTATCGTTGCTATTGTCATCCGTCCTTAGCAATTGTCCAGCAGTGTAGTATAAAATTAACATAATTCTTACTGGCAAAAAATCAGAATTCCACGAAATCATACCAATGCGAGATCTTAAACATAACGTAAGCTGATCCAACTGAGAATCCCATCTGAGAGATTCATGCAGAACTACACCTAAAAATTTCACTGTGTTCTGGAATTGTATAATGCAGTATCATTTAAGTAAGCATAACTGAAGTCACAAGGACGAGGCCTGATGTTAGAAAACAACGTTACAAAATTACATGCAAACCAACGAAGGTACTGCCTGATTTCGAGATTTACTCGAGGAATCAACTCACTTAGGTTATTCCCCCTAGGAAATAGGCTTACATCATCAACAAACAAAAAGTCGGCGTCATTTGATTGAAAGTCGGCGTCTATTTGATTGAAAACGAATGAAATAGACGCCGGCTTTTTTGTGAAGAAATATAGCAAAACCTTATATAGTAAGAATTCATTCATGTTAGAACTGAAAATTATATGCTATTTATTTCCGTTTTTCAAAAGACCTCGCGATAAATGACATTCTGTGCGAAATATTTGTTGCTGTTTGACAGTTTTCTTTGCAGTCCAGTTGTTTTCGTGTAAACTTACCTTAATAACTTTTGCTTTGATTTTTACGCGTTAAATTACTTTTTCTCCGGCACACTTGTTATTTAAACTACTGTGTTTCAGTACAATGAAGAATGAGACTGCTGCTGTTATTTCGTCGTTCACGGCATGTTTTAGGCTGTCTTATTCGAAGTTTAGTTTGAAACTTCATACTGAAGCTTTTTCTACGAAATAATGCGACATCTGGCATTACAAGTAGCAACTATCTAAATTATCGACAAAGTGCTGTTGGGGCGACATCTGTCTGTATAGTTGCAATTTTGTTCACTTCTACATCGCAAGATTTCAGTTTTTATTGTAGGTCAGAGCGTTTAGATAGACCAATGTTTTTGCAAAATGTATAAAATAATCAGCACTAAACTCGGACAGTTAGTAAAAGTAAAAAAATCATTAAAGCGTACAAATTAATATTCGAAATGTGCTAAATTAAATTATTGTACAAACTCAACTTTCCGTGATATTATGATTTTAATTCGAATTTTGTAGATCGGATAAATAGAACTCGAGTCACTGATGATCCAATGTTTTTAAATTAGCCCGCGATCACCTTGAGATCTCAATGTGATCGCGTACTATTACTTTTGACATCGGGAGAGCACACACGAATTGATCGATAAGTGACGACAATGCAGGCGTTGCAGAGGGATCTTGGTGTTTATTATAGTAATGTCTTAAAAGAAAAGTGTTTAGTCAATACATCCTTCCCGTACTTACGTACGAAGCAGAGGCGTGGGCCTTACAGAAAAAGAGAGGTACAAAGACTGCAGTCAACTGAAAGAAGCATGGAAAGATGCATGCTTGGTGTAACCATGAGAGATAAGAAGAGGAACTTATGGATAAGGAAAATGACAAGAGTGGAAGATATCACGCTGAGAGTAAAATCCATGAAATGGTGGATATGTTGCCAGAAGAATGGACCACCAATGGACGCCCGAAATTTCACACTGCAATCCAAGGGACAGGAAAAGATCTAGAAGACCACATGGGAGACGGGTGAATAAAATTCGAAAGCGTGCGGGAGTGACAAGGAAGAGACTAACGCAAGGGAGACCGTTGTGGAAGAAACTTGGGAGACCTTCATCCAGCAGTGGACTGATGATGGTCGACAAAAGTGATGATGATTAATATATATCAAATACGTGGAGATAATGTAAATGGACGATGTCATCGCTCTTTCCACGTTTTTTTAAACAACGCATAGCGACAGAAAAATTGTATTCCGGCACCGCTGGGATCGAACCCCAGACCTCTCGATAACTAGTCGAGTGCGTTCGAATTTACGCTACGCCGCCAACAATTCTCAGCGCCATGCGTGGTTTATCAGTCAGCATCTGACTACACGAATACGTATTGATGGTCTCAGCAACAGAGATGGCGTCATCTGGTCGCATTTAACGCAACAGCTATTTAATTGTAGCTGATAAATTCAATAGGCGATAGATTATATTAGTCGTATCTAATACATTCTTCTAAAATTCCCGTTCGCATCGACACTGAAGTGCCGAAAGTCATAGGGTAGCAGGATGCAAATGTTTAGCTGGCGCTGTTGTCGTATACGGCTACGACTCACGCCACGATTTTCATGAGATGTGAAGTGTAAGCTCGTGGTGTAATCTTTTATCAGTTATAGCTGGAGTCAGGATGAACAACCGCGAGAAGGATTATGGCAAGTTGACGTGAATTATATCGGAGTTTGAACGAGGCATGGTAGTGGGAGCCAGGAGGATGGGACATTCAGTTTCCGAAATTGTGCGAACATTCCACATTCCTCGATCCACTGTGTCACGTGTGTACCCAGAATACCTCATGGAAGGCATTACCACCCACCGTGGATAGCGCAGTGGTAGACCTCGGGAGCTGAATGACCGTCAACAGCGGCATCTGGCCAGGATTGTCCATGCTAACAGACAAGCGACACTGGCTCAAATAACACCCACATTCAATGCAGGAGGTACCAGAGACATATCCATCAGATCAGTGCTGCATGACCGTGACCAGCGGCGTCTAACCAGGATTGCCCATGCTAACAGACAAGCGACACTGGCTCAAATAATATCCACATTCAATGCAGGAGGTACCAGAGACATATCCATCAGGTCAGTGCTGCGTAATTTAGCGTCCATGGGTATGGGAGCACAAGACCTACTAGAGTGGCTTTATTAATACCACGACATCGGGTACAGCGCGCTTCACTTGGGCTCCTGAACACGGTAATTGAACCCTACATTAAAAGCAAGTAAGAAAAGTTCTTTGCGTAGGAAAAAGAAATAATAATGAAGAAACGTTTGCTTGTTTAAATCAGAAAAAATAAAGCCTCGATAAAAGTAGTTGTTAGATTGAAAAGTAATAAAATAAAATAATGATGGTACATCGAGAAGTTTAACGAGTATGCAAACATTTAGAAAAAAGTAGATTAAGATAATGCATTAAAAGGTACATTTCACTGATTAATCATAAAAGAAAATACGAAAACATAAAAAAAAATATTTTAATTATGTATAAAACATTGCGGCTTTTATGGCGGAAAAAAGGTACATTGTTAACAAATGTAACAGAAAATGCCATGAACACGTAAGTACATTAATAAACAATCGTGTTTTAAGATTATGTCTGCAGCACAAAACTTTGGGAAACGTCTTTATGTTGGTACGTCCGTTTAAAAAGCGTGAAATCTCCTCAAAGAAAATTAAAAAAAAATCGTTACGTTGAAAAATTATCTATATAAAATGGGAATTTATGGAGGAAAAATAAGGAATAAATTCGTTGCAAAATGATCAAGTTATTGAAAAATAATCAGACTTGGAGCTTAATGTGTCTAACAGAATCTAAAATGACGTCAATCTCCTTCTTGTATTCATCGTAAGACGGCCAACTGCAAATCCCCTCAGGCAGTCTTTCCCCATACGCAACCACATGTCTTCATCCTTTCGACCAACCCTACCAACGATTTGGTGGCCGAATTAGTAGAGCATTTGACTTCCACGCAAACGGCCCGAGTTCGAATCCAATTGGTTCCAAACATGGTCGTCGCTTTTTTCCGATAATAAATCCATGGTTGAAAAAAAATTTCCCGAGTTCACTTACAATTAAATTTACCACCACCTGAAAAAACAGATTGGGAAATTCCAAAAAATAAAAATGGCGGAGAAATTTCCCAGAATTAAAAATGGCTTCGTGAAGGTGACGTCATGCAGTAAAAAATGGCGGACGGCCACCGTTGCCACCGGAAGAAATGTTTCAACGACGACCACGTGAAGGTGACGTCATGCAGAAAAATGGCGGACGCCCACCGTTGCCACCGGAAGAAAAGTTTCCCCACGGGAAGCGCATCCGTGACGTCACTTCCGGAATTGACCACGCGCATCTGTGACGTCACTTCCGCCGCCCAAGTCCCCCCTACTACTTGTCACAGTTTGGGTACTCTTGTCTTTGTATACACATCATTAACCAGTAATCGCTTTGCTGCTCAGCTGGGTGACAATTTGCAGCCTTTAATGGACTTCACGTACCCCAACAACGATGGAAATTTCCAGAAGGGCAATGCAGCATGTTATTGGTCCCATATCGGAATGTCAGCGAACTGGCCCGCAATTTGGACACCGTCTGGCATGCTATACTTCAGGACAGTATTCGTAAAATTTGTGCGTCTATGCCACGCTGGGTAACCGCATGTACCCGAGCCAGAGGTGTCGCTAGTACGTAATGACTTCTTTAACTGATGTAGCTGCTTTATTCGAATAAATGAAACAACCACTCTGGAATTACCTTCATTTCCTTTCCTGTATACAGATTAATGGAGATTATCTAACTCACCTACGTTTTGCTGACGCCTTAGTCATTTTTGCAACTAGCCCATCAGAGCGCAGAGTATGATCCAGGAACTTGCTGACAAGAGTAAAGAAGTGGGATTAAAAATGAACTTTCAGAAGACAAAAGTGATGTTCAATGCTTTTACAAGAAATGAAGATTTATCGATTGATGGAGAAAAGCTGGAGATAACAGACACGTACGTTTATCTTGGACAGCAGATATCAAGTGAGGGTCACATTGATGAAGAAATTAATCGGCGTACAAAACTTGCCTGGAGAGCTTTTGGAAGAAACAGCATAATTTTCAAGAGCAATATGCCATTATGTCTTAAAAGAAAAGTGTTTGATCAATGCATCCTTCCAGTGCTTACGTATGGTGCAGAGACGTGGACCTTAACTAAAAGAGACATACAAAGGCTGCAGACAACTCAAAGCAGCATGGAGAGGTGCATGCTTGGTGTAACCAGGAGAGATAAGAAGAGGAACTCGTGGATCCGAAAAATGACAAGACTGGAAGACATCATGATCAGAGTTAAATCCCTGAAATGGCAATGGGCTGGACATACTGCCAGAAGGACAGATCATCGATGGACAGCCGAAATTTTAGATTGGATTCCAAGGGACAGGAAAAGACCCAGAAGAAGACCACATGGGAGATGGGTGGATGAAATTCGAAAGTATGCAGGGGTGACATGGAGGAGACTGGCACAAGACAGACCGTTGTGGAGGAAACTTGGGGTGACCTTCGTCCAGCAGTGGATTGATAATGGTTGACAATGATGATGATGATGATACCATATATTGACAAAAGTCACCGGGCACCTAGAATAGAAAAACAACATAGCATTTATTGACATACATTAGTACGGTGTCGGTCCAACTTTAGACTTAATGCATGCACTGACACTTCGAGACATGCTTTCGACAAGGTTTTGGAACACAATGATAGGTACGTGCTTCCATTCAGTACATAATGCTGCCGGCTTAGTAATAGGCCATGCTTCCAAACTTCTTATACGGCGCCCTAATTCATCCCATAGGTGCTCTATGAGGTTAAGATCAGGGCTATGTGCTGGCTAGTCCACACACGATACGGAATTATCGTCAAACAGTCCTTGCTTTATGGCTCGGTGCATTGGTACCAACAAGGCTCGGTTCCATAGTACTGCCACAGAGTTGGTAGGTCTTAATTGTCCAGAACTTCGAGGTAGATGTGCTGGTTAACAGGTTTGTCCACGATAACCAATTGGCTGGGACCACACCACGAAAAACACCCTCACACAAGTACGTTGCCAGTTCCAAACTTGAACAGTATACTGTCGTAAATAGCATTCCCCCGGCTGCCACCATACGCACACACGGCGCCATCAGACTGATGGATCGCGTATCTGGATTGATCAGTCCATAGGACCCGTTTCCATTGATCTACGGTCCACGATAAATGTTCTTTACACCATGCTAAACGACGAGTAGTACTTCGAGTGGAGATGAAAGGCTTATGAGCAGCCGCACGACCACGGTAACCCATGGAATGAAGTTCTCTGCGAATGGTACGTGTACATACCGAGGTTCCAGCATTTGTACTCACCTGTACACCGCGGTCTTGTGCAGTACTCCGTCGATTAGTGGTAACGTCTCTCCTGAGGCCTAGATGTCCTCTATCACTGATTTTCTTTGGTTTGCTGGAACGTTTTGCTGCTTCAGGCACGCCATGTGTCTTCCACTTATTTAGTACATCCAAAACAGTTGACTTGGGTATGTTTAAACGCCTCTCGGTTTCTCTTATGGACAACCCACTAACATAACACCCAACAATCTTTCCTTTCTCAAAGTCAGTTTCTTTGGTCTTCCGGTACGTTTTACTGCTTCAGGCACGCCATGTGTCTTCCACTTATTCAGTACATCCAAAACAGTTGACTTGGGTATGTTTAAACGCCTCTCGGTTTCTCTTATGGACAACCCACTAACATAACACCCAACAATCTTTCCTTTCTCAAAGTCAGTTTCTTTGGTCTGCCGGTACGTTTTACTGCTTCAGGCACGCCATGTGTCTTCCACTTATTTATTACATCCAAAGCAGTTGACTTGGGTAGGTTTAAACGCCTCTCGGTTTCTCTTAAGGACAACCCACTAATATAACATCCAACAATCTTTGCTTTCTCAAAGTCAGTTTCTTTGGTCTGCCGGTCCGTTTTGCTGCTTCAGGCACGCCATGTGTCTTCCACTTATTTAGTACATCCAAAACAGTTGACTTGGGTAGGTTTAAACGCCTCTCGGTTTCTCTTACGGACAACCCACTAATATAACATCCAACAATCTTTGCTTTCTCAAAGTCAGTTTCTTTGGTCTGCCGGTGCGTTTTGCTACTTCAGGCACTCCATGTGTCTTCCACTTATTTAGTACATCCAAAACAGTTGACTTGGGTAGGTTTAAACGCCTCTCGGTTTCTCTTACGGACAACCCACTAATATAACATCCAACAATCTTTGCTTTCTCAAAGTCAGTTTCTTTGGTCTGCCGGTACGTTTTGCTACTTCAGGCACTCCATGTGTCTTCCACTTATTCAGTACATCCAAAACAGTTGACTTGGGTATGTTTAAACGCCTCTCGGTTTCTCTTATGGACAACCCACTAATATAACATCCAACAATCTTTGCTTTCTCAAAGTCAGTTTCTTTGGTCTGCCGGTACGTTTTGCTACTTCAGGCACGCCATGTGTCTTCCACTTATTCAGTACATCCAAAACAGTTGACTTAGGTATGTTTAAACGCCTCTCGGTTTCTCTTATGGACAACCCACTAACATAACACCCAACAATCTTTCCTTTCTCAAAGTCAGTTTCTTTGGTCTGCCGGTACGATTTACTGCTTCAGGCACGCCATGTCTCTTTCACTTATTCAGTACATCCAAAACAGTTGACTTGGGTAGGTTTAAACGCCTCTCGGTTTCTCTTACGGACAACCCACTAATATAACATCCAACAATCTTTGCTTTCTCAAAGTCAGTTTCTTTGGTCTGCCGGTGCGTTTTGCTACTTCAGGCACTCCATGTGTCTTCCACTTATTCAGTACATCCAAAACAGTTGACTTGGGTATGTTTAAACGCCTCTCGGTTTCTCTTTTGGACAACCCACTAATATAACATCCAACAATCTTTGCTTTCTCAAAGTCAGTTTCTTTGGTCTGCCGGTGCGTTTTGCTACTTCAGGCACTCCATGTGTCTTCCACTTATTCAGTACATCCAAAACAGTTGACTTGGGTATGTTTAAACGCCTCTCGGTTTCTCTTTTGGACAACCCACTAATATAACATCCAACAATCTTTGCTTTCTCAAAGTCAGTTTCTTTGGTCTGCCGGTGCGTTTTGCTGCTTCAGGCACTCCATGTGTCTTCCACTTATTCAGTACATCCAAAACAGTTGACTTGGGTATGTTTAAACGCCTCTCGGTTTCTCTTATGGACAACCCACTAACATAACATCCAACAATCTTTCCTTTCTCAAAGTCAGTTTCTTTGGTCTGCCGGTACGTTTTACTGCTTCAGGCACGCCATGTGTCTTCCACTTATTCAGTACATCCAAAACAGTTGACTTGGGTAGGTTTAAACGCCTCTCGGTTTCTCTTACGGACAACCCACTAATATAACATCCAACAATCTTTGCTTTCTCAAAGTCAGTTTCTTTGGTCTGCCGGTGCGTTTTGCTACTTCAGGCACTCCATGTGTCTTCCACTTATTTAGTACATCCAAAACAGTTGACTTGGGTATGTTTAAACGCCTCTCGGTTTCTCTTTTGGACAACCCACTAATATAACATCCAACAATCTTTGCTTTCTCAAAGTCAGTTTCTTTGGTCTGCCGGTGCGTTTTGCTACTTCAGGCACTCCATGTGTCTTCCACTTATTCAGTACATCCAAAACAGTTGACTTGGGTATGTTTAAACGCCTCTCGGTTTCTCTTACGGACAACCCACTAATATAACATCCAACAATCTTTGCTTTCTCAAAGTCAGTTTCTTTGGTCTGCCGGTGCGTTTTGCTACTTCAGGCACTCCATGTGTCTTCCACTTATTCAGTACATCCAAAACAGTTGACTTGGGTATGTTTAAACGCCTCTCGGTTTCTCTTTTGGACAACCCACTAATATAACATCCAACAATCTTTGCTTTCTCAAAGTCAGTTTCTTTGGTCTGCCGGTGCGTTTTGCTACTTCAGGCACTCCATGTGTCTTCCACTTATTCAGTACATCCAAAGCAGTTGACTTGGGTATGTTTAAACGCCTCTCGGTTTCTCTTATGGACAACCCACTAATATAACATCCAACAATCTTTGCTTTCTCAAAGTCAGTTTCTTTGGTCTGCCGGTGCGTTTTGCTACTTCAGGCACTCCATGTGTCTTCCACTTATTCAGTACATCCAAAGCAGTTGACTTGGGTATGTTTAAACGCCTCTCGGTTTCTCTTATGGACAACCCACTAATATAACATCCAACAATCTTTCCTTTCTCAAAGTCAGTTTCTTTGGTCTGCCGGTACGTTTTGCTGCTTCAGGCACTCCATGTGACTTCCACTTATTCAGTACATCCAAAATAGTTGACTTGGGTATGTTTAAACGCCTCTCGGTTTCTCTTATGGACAACCCACTAATATAACATCCAACAATCTTTGCTTTCTCAAAGTCAGTTTCTATGGTCTGCCGGTACGTTTTGCTATTTCAGGAACGCCATGTGTCTTCCACTTATTCAGTACATCCAAAACAGTTGACTTGGGTATGTTTAAACGCCTCTCGGTTTCTCTTATGGACAACCCACTAATATAACATCCAACAATCTTTGCTTTCTCAAAGTCAGTTTCTTTGGTCTGCCGGTACGTTTTGCTGCTTCAGGAACGCCATGTGTCTTCCACTTATTCAGTACATCCAAAACAGTTGACTTGGGTATGTTTAAACGCCTCTCGGTTTCTCTTATGGACAACCCACTAATATAACATCCAACAATCTTTGCTTTCTCAAAGTCAGTTTCTATGGTCTGCCGGTACGTTTTGCTGCTTCAGGAACGCCATGTGTCTTCCACTTATTCAGTACATCCAAAACAGTTGACTTGGGTATGTTTAAACGCCTCTCGGTTTCTCTTATGGACAACCCACTAATATAACATCCAACAATCTTTGCTTTCTCAAAGTCAGTTTCTATGGTCTGCCGGTACGTTTTGCTGCTTCAGGAACGCCATGTGTCTTCCACTTATTCAGTACATCCAAAACAGTTGACTTGGGTATGTTTAAACGCCTCTCGGTTTCTCTTATGGACAACCCACTAATATAACATCCAACAATCTTTGCTTTCTCAAAGTCAGTTTCTATGGTCTGCCGGTACGTTTTGCTGCTTCAGGAACGCCATGTGTCTTCCACTTATTCAGTACATCCAAAACAGTTGACTTGGGTATGTTTAAACGCCTCTCGGTTTCTCTTATGGACAACCCACTAATATAACATCCAACAATCTTTGCTTTCTCAAAGTCAGTTTCTTTGGTCTGCCGGTACGTTTTGCTACTTCAGGCACGCCATGTGTCTTCCACTTATTCAGTACATCCAAAACAGTTGACTTAGGTATGTTTAAACGCCTCTCGGTTTCTCTTATGGACAACCCACTAACATAACACCCAACAATCTTTCCTTTCTCAAAGTCAGTTTCTTTGGTCTGCCGGTACGTTTTACTGCTTCAGGCACGCCATGTCTCTTTCACTTATTCAGTACATCCAAAACAGTTGACTTGGGTAGGTTTAAACGCCTCTCGGTTTCTCTTACGGACAACCCACTAATATAACATCCAACAATCTTTGCTTTCTCAAAGTCAGTTTCTTTGGTCTGCCGGTGCGTTTTGCTACTTCAGGCACTCCATGTGTCTTCCACTTATTCAGTACATCCAAAACAGTTGACTTGGGTATGTTTAAACGCCTCTCGGTTTCTCTTTTGGACAACCCACTAATATAACATCCAACAATCTTTGCTTTCTCAAAGTCAGTTTCTTTGGTCTGCCGGTGCGTTTTGCTACTTCAGGCACTCCATGTGTCTTCCACTTATTCAGTACATCCAAAACAGTTGACTTGGGTATGTTTAAACGCCTCTCGGTTTCTCTTTTGGACAACCCACTAATATAACATCCAACAATCTTTGCTTTCTCAAAGTCAGTTTCTTTGGTCTGCCGGTGCGTTTTGCTACTTCAGGCACTCCATGTGTCTTCCACTTATTCAGTACATCCAAAGCAGTTGACTTGGGTATGTTTAAACGCCTCTCGGTTTCTCTTATGGACAACCCACTAATATAACATCCAACAATCTTTGCTTTCTCAAAGTCAGTTTCTTTGGTCTGCCGGTACGTTTTGCTGCTTCAGGCACGCCATGTGTCTTCCACTTATTTATTACATCCAAAGCAGTTGACTTATGTAGGTTTAAACGCCTCTCGGTTTCTCTTACGGACAACCCACTAATATAACATCCAACAATCTTTGCTTTCTCAAAGTCAGTTTCTTTGGTCTGCCGGTGCGTTTTGCTACTTCAGGCACTCCATGTGTCTTCCACTTATTCAGTACATCCAAAACAGTTGACTTGGGTATGTTTAAACGCCTCTCGGTTTCTCTTTTGGACAACCCACTAATATAACATCCAACAATCTTTGCTTTCTCAAAGTCAGTTTCTTTGGTCTGCCGGTGCGTTTTGCTACTTCAGGCACTCCATGTGTCTTCCACTTATTCAGTACATCCAAAGCAGTTGACTTGGGTATGTTTAAACGCCTCTCGGTTTCTCTTATGGACAACCCACTAATATAACATCCAACAATCTTTGCTTTCTCAAAGTCAGTTTCTTTGGTCTGCCGGTGCGTTTTGCTACTTCAGGCACTCCATGTGTCTTCCACTTATTCAGTACATCCAAAGCAGTTGACTTGAGTATGTTTAAACGCCTCTCGGTTTCTCTTATGGACAACCCACTAATATAACATCCAACAATCTTTCCTTTCTCAAAGTCAGTTTCTTTGGTCTGCCGGTACGTTTTGCTGCTTCAGGCACTCCATGTGACTTCCACTTATTCAGTACATCCAAAATAGTTGACTTGGGTATGTTTAAACGCCTCTCGGTTTCTCTTATGGACAACCCACTAATATAACATCCAACAATCTTTGCTTTCTCAAAGTCAGTTTCTATGGTCTGCCGGTACGTTTTGCTACTTCAGGAACGCCATGTGTCTTCCACTTATTCAGTACATCCAAAACAGTTGACTTGGGTATGTTTAAACGCCTCTCGGTTTCTCATATGGACAACCCACTAATATAACATCCAACAATCTTTGCTTTCTCAAAGTCAGTTTCTTTGGTCTGCCGGTACGTTTTGCTGCTTCAGGAACGCCATGTGTCTTCCACTTATTCAGTACATCCAAAACAGTTGACTTGGGTATGTTTAAACGCCTCTCGGTTTCTCTTATGGACAACCCACTAATATAACATCCAACAATCTTTGCTTTCTCAAAGTCAGTTTCTATGGTCTGCCGGTACGTTTTGCTGCTTCAGGAACGCCATGTGTCTTCCACTTATTCAGTACATCCAAAACAGTTGACTTGGGTATGTTTAAACGCCTCTCGGTTTCTCTTATGGACAACCCACTAATATAACATCCAACAATCTTTGCTTTCTCAAAGTCAGTTTCTATGGTCTGCCGGTACGTTTTGCTGCTTCAGGAACGCCATGTGTCTTCCACTTATTCAGTACATCCAAAACAGTTGACTTGGGTATGTTTAAACGCCTCTCGGTTTCTCTTATGGACAACCCACTAATATAACATCCAACAATCTTTGCTTTCTCAAAGTCAGTTTCTTTGGTCTGCCGGTACGTTTTGCTACTTCAGGCACGCCATGTGTCTTCCACTTATTCAGTACATCCAAAACAGTTGACTTAGGTATGTTTAAACGCCTCTCGGTTTCTCTTATGGACAACCCACTAACATAACACCCAACAATCTTTCCTTTCTCAAAGTCAGTTTCTTTGGTCTGCCGGTAAGTTTTACTGCTTCAGGCACGCCATGTCTCTTTCACTTATTCAGTACATCCAAAACAGTTGACTTGGGTAGGTTTAAACGCCTCTCGGTTTCTCTTACGGACAACCCACTAATATAACATCCAACAATCTTTGCTTTCTCAAAGTCAGTTTCTTTGGTCTGCCGGTGCGTTTTGCTACTTCAGGCACTCCATGTGTCTTCCACTTATTCAGTACATCCAAAACAGTTGACTTGGGTATGTTTAAACGCCTCTCGGTTTCTCTTTTGGACAACCCACTAATATAACATCCAACAATCTTTGCTTTCTCAAAGTCAGTTTCTTTGGTCTGCCGGTGCGTTTTGCTACTTCAGGCACTCCATGTGTCTTCCACTTATTCAGTACATCCAAAACAGTTGACTTGGGTATGTTTAAACGCCTCTCGGTTTCTCTTTTGGACAACCCACTAATATAACATCCAACAATCTTTGCTTTCTCAAAGTCAGTTTCTTTGGTCTGCCGGTGCGTTTTGCTACTTCAGGCACTCCATGTGTCTTCCACTTATTCAGTACATCCAAAGCAGTTGACTTGGGTATGTTTAAACGCCTCTCGGTTTCTCTTATGGACAACCCACTAATATAACATCCAACAATCTTTGCTTTCTCAAAGTCAGTTTCTTTGGTCTGCCGGTACGTTTTGCTGCTTCAGGCACGCCATGTGTCTTCCACTTATTTATTACATCCAAAGCAGTTGACTTGGGTAGGTTTAAACGCCTCTCGGTTTCTCTTAAGGACAACCCACTAATATAACATCCAACAATCTTTGCTTTCTCAAAGTCAGTTTCTTTGGTCTGCCGGTCCGTTTTGCTGCTTCAGGCACGCCATGTGTCTTCCACTTATTTAGTACATCCAAAACAGTTGACTTGGGTAGGTTTAAACGCCTCTCGGTTTCTCTTACGGACAACCCACTAATATAACATCCAACAATCTTTGCTTTCTCAAAGTCAGTTTCTTTGGTCTGCCGGTGCGTTTTGCTACTTCAGGCACTCCATGTGTCTTCCACTTATTTAGTACATCCAAAACAGTTGACTTGGGTAGGTTTAAACGCCTCTCGGTTTCTCTTACGGACAACCCACTAATATAACATCCAACAATCTTTGCTTTCTCAAAGTCAGTTTCTTTGGTCTGCCGGTGCGTTTTGCTACTTCAGGCACTCCATGTGTCTTCCACTTATTTAGTACATCCAAAACAGTTGACTTGGGTAGGTTTAAACGCCTCTCGGTTTCTCTTACGGACAACCCACTAATATAACATCCAACAATCTTTGCTTTCTCAAAGTCAGTTTCTTTGGTCTGCCGGTGCGTTTTGCTACTTCAGGCACTCCATGTGTCTTCCACTTATTTAGTACATCCAAAACAGTTGACTTGGGTAGGTTTAAACGCCTCTCGGTTTCTCTTACGGACAACCCACTAATATAACATCCAACAATCTTTGCTTTCTCAAAGTCAGTTTCTTTGGTCTGCCGGTACGTTTTGCTACTTCAGGCACTCCATGTGTCTTCCACTTATTCAGTACATCCAAAACAGTTGACTTGGGTATGTTTAAACGCCTCTCGGTTTCTCTTATGGACAACCCACTAACATAACACCCAACAATCTTTCCTTTCTCAAAGTCAGTTTCTTTGGTCTGCCGGTACGTTTTACTGCTTCAGGCACGCCATGTCTCTTTCACTTATTCAGTACATCCAAAACAGTTGACTTGGGTAGGTTTAAACGCCTCTCGGTTTCTCTTACGGACAACCCACTAATATAACATCCAACAATCTTTGCTTTCTCAAAGTCAGTTTCTTTGGTCTGCTGGTGCGTTTTGCTACTTCAGGCACTCCATGTGTCTTCCACTTATTCAGTACATCCAAAACAGTTGACTTGGGTATGTTTAAACGCCTCTCGGTTTCTCTTTTGGACAACCCACTAATATAACATCCAACAATCTTTGCTTTCTCAAAGTCAGTTTCTTTGGTCTGCCGGTGCGTTTTGCTACTTCAGGCACTCCATGTGTCTTCCACTTATTCAGTACATCCAAAACAGTTGACTTGGGTATGTTTAAACGCCTCTCGGTTTCTCTTTTGGACAACCCACTAATATAACATCCAACAATCTTTGCTTTCTCAAAGTCAGTTTCTTTGGTCTGCCGGTGCGTTTTGCTGCTTCAGGCACTCCATGTGTCTTCCACTTATTCAGTACATCCAAAACAGTTGACTTGGGTATGTTTAAACGCCTCTCGGTTTCTCTTATGGACAACCCACTAACATAACATCCAACAATCTTTCCTTTCTCAAAGTCAGTTTCTTTGGTCTGCCGGTACGTTTTACTGCTTCAGGCACGCCATGTGTCTTCCACTTATTCAGTACATCCAAAACAGTTGACTTGGGTAGGTTTAAACGCCTCTCGGTTTCTCTTACGGACAACCCACTAATATAACATCCAACAATCTTTGCTTTCTCAAAGTCAGTTTCTTTGGTCTGCCGGTGCGTTTTGCTACTTCAGGCACTCCATGTGTCTTCCACTTATTTAGTACATCCAAAACAGTTGACTTGGGTATGTTTAAACGCCTCTCGGTTTCTCTTTGGACAACCCACTAATATAACATCCAACAATCTTTGCTTTCTCAAAGTCAGTTTCTTTGGTCTGCCGGTCCGTTTTGCTGCTTCAGGCACGCCATGTGTCTTCCACTTATTTAGTACATCCAAAACAGTTGACTTGGGTAGGTTTAAACGCCTCTCGGTTTCTCTTACGGACAACCCACTAATATAACATCCAACAATCTTTGCTTTCTCAAAGTCAGTTTCTTTGGTCTGCCGGTGCGTTTTGCTACTTCAGGCACTCCATGTGTCTTCCACTTATTTAGTACATCCAAAACAGTTGACTTGGGTAGGTTTAAACGCCTCTCGGTTTCTCTTACGGACAACCCACTAATATAACATCCAACAATCTTTGCTTTCTCAAAGTCAGTTTCTTTGGTCTGCCGGTACGTTTTGCTACTTCAGCCACTCCATGTGTCTTCCACTTATTCAGTACATCCAAAACAGTTGACTTGGGTATGTTTAAACGCCTCTCGGTTTCTCTTATGGACAACCCACTAATATAACATCCAACAATCTTTGCTTTCTCAAAGTCAGTTTCTTTGGTCTGCCGGTACGTTTTGCTACTTCAGGCACGCCATGTGTCATCCACTTATTCAGTACATCCAAAACAGTTGACTTAGGTATGTTTAAACGCCTCTCGGTTTCTCTTATGGACAACCCACTAACATAACACCCAACAATCTTTCCTTTCTCAAAGTCAGTTTCTTTGGTCTGCCGGTACGTTTTACTGCTTCAGGCACGCCATGTCTCTTTCACTTATTCAGTACATCCAAAACAGTTGACTTGGGTAGGTTTAAACGCCTCTCGGTTTCTCTTACGGACAACCCACTAATATAACATCCAACAATCTTTGCTTTCTCAAAGTCAGTTTCTTTGGTCTGCCGGTGCGTTTTGCTACTTCAGGCACTCCATGTGTCTTCCACTTATTCAGTACATCCAAAACAGTTGACTTGGGTATGTTTAAACGCCTCTCGGTTTCTCTTTTGGACAACCCACTAATATAACATCCAACAATCTTTGCTTTCTCAAAGTCAGTTTCTTTGGTCTGCCGGTGCGTTTTGCTACTTCAGGCACTCCATGTGTCTTCCACTTATTCAGTACATCCAAAACAGTTGACTTGGGTATGTTTAAACGCCTCTCGGTTTCTCTTTTGGACAACCCACTAATATAACATCCAACAATCTTTGCTTTCTCAAAGTCAGTTTCTTTGGTCTGCCGGTGCGTTTTGCTACTTCAGGCACTCCATGTGTCTTCCACTTATTCAGTACATCCAAAGCAGTTGACTTGGGTATGTTTAAACGCCTCTCGGTTTCTCTTATGGACAACCCACTAATATAACATCCAACAATCTTTGCTTTCTCAAAGTCAGTTTCTTTGGTCTGCCGGTGCGTTTTGCTACTTCAGGCACTCCATGTGTCTTCCACTTATTCAGTACATCCAAAGCAGTTGACTTGGGTATGTTTAAACGCCTCTCGGTTTCTCTTATGGACAACCCACTAATATAACATCCAACAATCTTTCCTTTCTCAAAGTCAGTTTCTTTGGTCTGCCGGTACGTTTTGCTGCTTCAGGCACTCCATGTGACTTCCACTTATTCAGTACATCCAAAATAGTTGACTTGGGTATGTTTAAACGCCTCTCGGTTTCTCTTATGGACAACCCACTAATATAACATCCAACAATCTTTGCTTTCTCAAAGTCAGTTTCTATGGTCTGCCGGTACGTTTTGCTACTTCAGGAACGCCATGTGTCTTCCACTTATTCAGTACATCCAAAACAGTTGACTTGGGTATGTTTAAACGCCTCTCGGTTTCTCTTATGGACAACCCACTAATATAACATCCAACAATCTTTGCTTTCTCAAAGTCAGTTTCTTTGGTCTGCCGGTACGTTTTGCTGCTTCAGGAACGCCATGTGTCTTCCACTTATTCAGTACATCCAAAACAGTTGACTTGGGTATGTTTAAACGCCTCTCGGTTTCTCTTATGGACAACCCACTAATATAACATCCAACAATCTTTGCTTTCTCAAAGTCAGTTTCTATGGTCTGCCGGTACGTTTTGCTGCTTCAGGAACGCCATGTGTCTTCCACTTATTCAGTACATCCAAAACAGTTGACTTGGGTATGTTTAAACGCCTCTCGGTTTCTCTTATGGACAACCCACTAATATAACATCCAACAATCTTTGCTTTCTCAAAGTCAGTTTCAATGGTCTGTCGGTACGTTTTGCTGCTTCAGGAACGCCATGTGTCTTCCACTTATTCAGTACATCCAAAACAGTTGACTTGGGTATGTTTAAACGCCTCTCGGTTTCTCTTATGGACAACCCACTAATATAACATCCAACAATCTTTGCTTTCTCAAAGTCAGTTTCTATGGTCTGCCGGTACGTTTTGCTGCTTCAGGAACGCCATGTGTCTTCCACTTATTCAGTACATCCAAAACAGTTGACTTGGGTATGTTTAAACGCCTCTCGGTTTCTCTTATGGACAACCCACTAATATAACATCCAACAATCTTTGCTTTCTCAAAGTCAGTTTCTTTGGTCTGCCGGTACGTTTTGCTACTTCAGGCACGCCATGTGTCTTCCACTTATTCAGTACATCCAAAACAGTTGACTTAGGTATGTTTAAACGCCTCTCGGTTTCTCTTATGGACAACCCACTAACATAACACCCAACAATCTTTCCTTTCTCAAAGTCAGTTTCTTTGGTCTGCCGGTACGTTTTACTGCTTCAGGCACGCCATGTCTCTTTCACTTATTCAGTACATCCAAAACAGTTGACTTGGGTAGGTTTAAACGCCTCTCGGTTTCTCTTACGGACAACCCACTAATATAACATCCAACAATCTTTGCTTTCTCAAAGTCAGTTTCTTTGGTCTGCCGGTGCGTTTTGCTACTTCAGGCACTCCATGTGTCTTCCACTTATTCAGTACATCCAAAACAGTTGACTTGGGTATGTTTAAACGCCTCTCGGTTTCTCTTTTGGACAACCCACTAATATAACATCCAACAATCTTTGCTTTCTCAAAGTCAGTTTCTTTGGTCTGCCGGTGCGTTTTGCTACTTCAGGCACTCCATGTGTCTTCCACTTATTCAGTACATCCAAAACAGTTGACTTGGGTATGTTTAAACGCCTCTCGGTTTCTCTTTTGGACAACCCACTAATATAACATCCAACAATCTTTGCTTTCTCAAAGTCAGTTTCTTTGGTCTGCCGGTGCGTTTTGCTACTTCAGGCACTCCATGTGTCTTCCACTTATTCAGTACATCCAAAGCAGTTGACTTGGGTATGTTTAAACGCCTCTCGGTTTCTCTTATGGACAACCCACTAATATAACATCCAACAATCTTTGCTTTCTCAAAGTCAGTTTCTTTGGTCTGCCGGTGCGTTTTGCTACTTCAGGCACTCCATGTGTCTTCCACTTATTCAGTACATCCAAAGCAGTTGACTTGGGTATGTTTAAACGCCTCTCGGTTTCTCTTATGGACAACCCACTAATATAACATCCAACAATCTTTCCTTTCTCAAAGTCAGTTTCTTTGGTCTGCCGGTACGTTTTGCTGCTTCAGGAACGCCATGTGTCTTCCACTTATTCAGTACATCCAAAACAGTTGACTTGGGTATGTTTAAACGCCTCTCGGTTTCTCTTATGGACAACCCACTAATATAACATCCAACAATCTTTGCTTTCTCAAAGTCAGTTTCTTTGGTCTGCCGGTGCGTTTTGCTGCTTCAGGCACGCCATGTGTCTTCCACTTATTCAGTACATCCAAAACAGTTGACTTGGGTATGTTTAAACGCCTCTCGGTTTCTCTTATGGACAACCCACTAATATAACATGCAACAATCTTTGCTTTCTCAAAGTCAGTTCAGCGACATTTTCACTCAACCTCACAGTGCGATATGATCGCGGTCAGCTGCAGGCTTGTATTATTCTCTTATGTACAACCCACTAATATAACATGCAACAATCTTTCCTTTCTCAAAGTCAGTTCAGCGACATTTTCACTCAACCTCACAGTGCGATATGATCGCGGTCAGCTGCATGCTTGTTTTTATACCGTTTGCAGCTGTTCCGCGCATCTAAACAACGCAGTGGATCCGTTCGTTTGCTTTTAATGGGGTGTCCGGTAACTTTTGTCAATCTAGTGTATATACACTGCACATAGGAATTTTCATCTCGATTGAATGATGCCTTCTGGGCGTTTTTTTTTCTTGCAAAGAGTGTATATTGTTGAGTAACCATGAAATTAGCTGTTGTTGTGTCACTTCATGGGATTACGACTAACAGATTTCAACAATGGTTTTGACAATAATGCACCGTTATTAATTTTCATTACATCGAAACCTTGGATTTACTTTATTATTGTCGAGAAAGATGCATAGTATTAAAAACGAAATGTAATTTGTGAAAAGTTCTCCTACAGAAAGATAAAATAATTATAAACCTGTATAGAAACATAATAAGCTCCTAAAAATAAATAATTAATTAGCCCGCATTGATAGTGAAAAATCTTTCATCATCACGCGGTTCTAGTCTTCTTCATCGTTTTTCCAGTTTATACCGCAGCCTGTTTCTTCGGCGTCCAAGCAAACTGGACTGGAGAGTTCTCCCATTTCGTACGTCAGGAAAAAAAGGTCTGAAAAAGTCGTAATCAAAGCTTCTAGAATATATTGTATATTATAAAGCAAAGTGGGAAAATATAAAAAATGCGAGTGTTTCATTTCACGAAATGTTCGACCACTTCTAAATGACCTAGACACCTGAAAAGTGGTATGCTGATAGGTCTTAACATACACTGAAGAGCAATCGAATTAGGGATACCTGTCCAGTAACGTGTAGCACCACTTTTCGCTCTGATGACGGCGGCGATTCGTCTCGGCAAGGGCTCGACAAGACACCGGAGGCGTTGGGAAGCCATACGGATCCACGACCCCTGAACAAGCTCCCACAGCTCACGAAGATTTGATGGAGGGAGGTCAGAGCCTCGAACATCTCTCTCGATGGCATCCCAGATGTGCTCGATGGGATTGAGGTCAGTTGACCTAGCTGGCCAAGGAAGCGAGGTCACGTCGGTGGAGTGTTCATCCAACTATTCGGATACAATTCGGGAGCGATGGCTAGGTGCATTGTCTTGTTGCAGGATGAGGTCCCCAGTGGGATGTTGAAGACACACAAACGGGAGCAAATGGTCGTCCAGGATATCCCGGTAACGTTGACCTGTGAGTGACGATGTCACACGTACAAGAGGTCCCATTTAAGTCCACATGAACAATCCCCAAACGAGAATGCCACCCCCACCAGCTTGAAGAGTACCCTGCTGGCAAGAAGGATCCATCGCTTCATGTGGTTTGCGCCGTACTCGTATCCTGTCATCCGCATTTACCAACGTGAATCTCGACTCATCAATTCAGGCAACATTTTTCCACATGTCTGGGGTCCAGTGGTGATGTTCCCGCGCCCATGCTAATCTTTGCACCCTGTGATGTGCGGTCAGCAGCGGTACCCTCGTGGGACGATGGCTTCTGTACCCCATAGCGAGGAGATGGTTCTAGATGGTGTGGCTTCTTACACGTTTTTGTGCACCAGCGTTAAATTGCCGAGTGATTTCTTGCACTGTGGCCCGTCTAACCGCTGTTACAATGCGAGCTAGCCGACGATGACTCCGATGATCCACACGCTGTTGTCCACGGCAGTTGGACCTTGCAGGGATGGTTTTACCGGATTCGATGTACTCGCGGTGCATCCGTGAAACAGTAGCTCGTGAAAATCCCAGTGCCTGCACGACTTCCGAGATGGAGTGACCCATACGTCGGGCCCCGACAATTTTCCCACGATCAAATGCGCTTAGATCCTACTTCTTACCCATACTGCGTCCGACTCTTACTGATTCCCGTCGCATCACTTCTTATATTGTCGGATCGCTGCATACGTCATGTCGTTTCCGTTTACAGGGTCGCCCACGGCGCCACATTTGCATAACGCAAGCTGTCTCGAATTCAACTGCTCTTCTGTGTATATATACCTAGAAAAGTCCGAAAATGAAAACAAAATGGCGGCTTTTTTTGTTTTAGTTTGATTGAAGGTTTAACGACCACCGTGAGCAACTCAATGCGCTATAAGCAGTCGCCCGGCCCTTATTTAGGGACACTGGTTCCAGGGAAGGGAGAGTGCCAGTGCGTTAAGACAAACACAATATCCATGCTTCACCGGAATTCGAGCCCAGGCCCCACCTGGACGGATGATCAGTGGCCATTGCTTAGACCACTGCGCCACCGGGGCGGCAAAATGGCTGCTTTGGAACACTACCTACTTGAATGTTTTTGCAAATTGTTCGACCTCTTCTAAATGATCTAGAGATGTGAAAATTGGTATGCGGATAGGTCTTAAGGTCCTATACCTAGAAAAGTCCAAAAACCCCAAAAATTAACATGGCGGCTTTGGAATATTGCTTTGAAACACTGCCTGCTAGAATTTATTCGCGAAATCTTCGAGTTCTTCTAAATGAGCTAGAGATCTGAAAATTGGTATACTGATAGGTCTTAAGGTCCGGATACCTAGAAAAGTCCAAAAACCAAAAACATCAAAATGGCGGATTTGGAATTTTCGTCTGCTTGAATTTTTCTACCACTTACACACCTAGAAAAGTCTAAATACCAAAAAATTCAGAAGTGTGGCTTAGCCTTACTCTTCAAAATGCTAACGCCGCCCGGGTGGCGCAGTGGTCTAAGCGATGGCCTCTGATCATTCGTCCGAACGGGGTCCGGGTTCGAATCCCGGTTAGGCATGGATGTTGTGTTTGTCTTACGGCACTGGTTCTCTCCCTTCCCTGAAACCAGTGACCCTAAATTAGGGACGGGCGACTGCTTATAGCCCATTGAGTTGCTCATGGTGGTCGTTTAACCTCCAATAAAAAAAAATGCTAACAGGTTTAAAGATAATTATGACAGAGACAAAAAAGGCTTTAGCCGCCCCGGTGGCGCAGTGGTCTAAGCGATGGCCTCTGATCATTCGTCCGAACGGGGTCCGGGTTCGAATCCCGGTGAGGCATGGATGTTGTGTTTGTCTTACGGCACTGGTTCTCTCCCTTCCCTGAAACCAGTGACCCTAAATTAGGGACGGGCGACTGCTTATAGCCCATTGAGTTGCTCATGGTGGTCGTTTAACCTCCAATAAAAAAAATGCTAACAGGTTTAAAGATAATTATGACAGAGACAAAAAAGGCTTTAGCCGCCCCGGTGGCGCAGTGGTCTAAGCGATGGCCTCTGATCATTCGTCCGAACGGGGTCCGGGTTCGAATCCCGGTGAGGCATGGATGTTGTGTTTGTCTTACGGCACTGGCTCTCTCTCCCTTCCCTGGAACCAGTGACCCTAAATTAGAGACGGGCGACTGCTTATAGCCCATTGAGTTGCTCACGGTGGTCGTTAAACCTCCAATTAAAAAAAAAAAAAAAAAAAAAAAAAAAAAAAAAAAAGGCTTTAAAAATTCCATTAAATTTGGACTTGAAATTAAGAGACACCAAAGCTTGCTACCGTTTTCCGACGAACTATTGACGTCACTAGCCTGCTCCAAATCGTAAAACAATTACGGACATTAAATTACTTTTCTTTCCCTTAATTACTTTTCCCTTTCTTTAATTTTATGTTCAAAAAATGATTTCATAGATTCACTGTTGGAAGAGGGGGGGGTGACTGCTAGTTTCTGCATATATGTATAAAAGCGAAAAATCCCGAAAAGGTCTTTTCTGATAAAAATGGAATTATGGACAACGGAAACATCAAAATACTGAATTCAGAAATGAAAACTTCGTTAGAAGTTAAGAGACCTATACGGGCAACTTTGCTGCACGTTAGTTTCAAGAATTTTCCGTTAATTTCCGTCAAGTACAGGGGTGCACAATGAAACTGAAACACATGGGTTTAGGACACAACATTTTATTAGTACGGTGTAGGGCCTCCCTTGGAGGACAATACAGGTGCAATTCGTCCTGGGAAGGATCAATACAGGTCTTGTACAGTGACCAGAGAGATTTGAAGCCATTCCTCTTGCCAAAATTTGGCTAGTTCGCAACGCGATGCTGATGAAGGAAAACGTTTCCTGTCTCGCTCCTCAGAACACCCTAAAGTGGCTCAATAATGTCCAAGTCGGGTGACTGTGCAGGTCATCACAGATGTTCAACCTCACTTTCATGCTCGGTAAACCATTCTTCAGCCAGTTTGAGTTTGTGTGTCAGTGCGTCATCAACCACCACACCACCGTCAAAGTACAATGTTTGAACCATTGGGACACCTTGGTCCTCCAGCATTGTGCGATGTCAGTGATGTGCCCCTCAATAACAATCAGCGGGGCGACAGACTGCCACAATATTGCGGTCCAAACCATCACCGATCCACCTCCGTGTGGACAATAAACAGTCCGGGGGTGAACCTGTGAGGGATGTCTCCACACGTAAACTCTCCCGGTTGTGGGAAAGACAATGAAGAACGATTCATCAGAGAACAATACACTAAAGAGCAATTGAATTAGAGATACCTGTCTAGTAACGTGTAGCACCACCTTTCGTCCTGATGACGGCGGCGATTCGTCTCGGCATGGACTCGACAAGACACCGGAAGCGTTGGATCCACGACCCCTGAACAAGCTCCCACAGTTCACGAAGATTTGATGAAGGGGGGGGGTCATCTCTCTCGATGGCATCACAGATGTGCTGTGGTCAGGTGACCTAGCTGGCCATGGAAGCGACGTCACGTCGGTGGAGTGTTCATCCAACCATTCGGATACAATTCGGGAGCTGCATTGTCTTGTTGCAGGATGAGGTCCCCAGTGGGGTGTCGAAGACGCACAAACGGGAGCAAATGGTCTTCCAGAATATCTCGGTAACGTTGACCGTGTGAGGGACGATGTCACACGTACCAGGGTCCCATTTCAGTCCACATAAATAGTCCCCAGACGAGAATGCCACCCCCACCAGCTTGCAGAGTACCCTGCTGGCAAGAAGGATCCATCGCTTCATGTGGTTTGCGCCGTACTCGTATCCCGCCATCCGCATGTACCAACGTGAATCTTGACTCATCAGTCCGGGCAACATTTTTCCACATGTCTAGGGTCCAGTGGCGATGTTCCCGCGCCCATGCTAATTTTTATTTTATTTTTCATTTTTTGATTGGAGATTTAACGACCACCGTGAGCAACTCAATGGGCTATAAGCAGTCGCCCGTCCCTAATTTAGGGTCACTGGTTCCAGGGAAGGGAGAGAGAGCCAAACACAACATCCATGACTCACCGGGATTCGAACCAGGACAACGTTCGGTCGAATGATCAGAGGCCATCGCTTAGACCACTGCGCCACCAGGGCGGCGCTAATCTTTGCACCCTGTGATGTGCGGTCAGCAGCGGTACCCTCGTGGGACGATTGCTTCTGTACCCCATAGCGAGGAGATGGTTCTGTATGGTGTGGCTGCTTACACGTTTTTGTGCACTACCGTTAAATTGCCCAGTGATTTCTTGCACTGTGGCCGTCTATCCGCTGTTACAATGCGAGCTAGCCGACGATGACCCCGCTCGTCCACACACTGTTGTCCACAGCAGTTGGCCCTTGCAGAGATGGTTTTACCTAATTCGATGTACTCACGGTGCACCCGTGACACAGTGGCTCACGAAAATCCCAGTGCCTGCACGTCGGGCACCGACAATTTGCCCACGTTCAAATGCGCTTAGATCCTTCGTGTTACCCATACTGCGTCCGACTCTTACTGATTCCCGTCGCTCCTTATATTGTCGGATGGCTGCAACCGCCATGTCGTTTCCGTTTACAGGGTCGCCCACAGCGCCACATTTGCATAACGCCAGCTGTCTCTAATTCAATTGCTCTTCAGTGTACACATTTCACGTTGTCCAATGACCACGATTTGAGCTGCTGGCACCAATGCAACCGTCGTTTGGCATTCGCACTTGTTATCCAGGGTTTGGCGAGAGCAACACGACTGTGAATGCTGACCCGGTGAACCTCCCGATGAACAGTTTTGATGGAAACAGGTGAGTCACTGTGCGTATTCAACTTTGCGGTGAGTTGGGCAGATGTAGTTTTATGCTCTTTTGTCTACCATCCGTGTTAGCACCCGGACGTCCTTGTTCGAAAGCTTCCTCTTACTTCGACAGTTACTGTTACCGGGTGTGGTTCTTCAGTCTCGCTGGTATGCCGACATGACTCTGGACACCGTGGATCGCGATGCACGACAAAGACTTGCTGTCTTGGACACAGACGCACACCAACAATCTGTTCTGTTTGAAACTCGGATATGTCTCCCATTATGTTGTGTGGATCGCACTTTTTGACGTCCAACTGTGTTAATGCAACCTTCACACTCCGCTCTCGTTGTTCGACTGCGAAATAGATGCGCCGCCCCGGTGCCGCAATTGTTTAGGCGATAGCTTTTTATTATTCGTCCCTTTCGGACAAATGATAAGAAGCTATCACCGGGTTCAAATCCCGTTGAGACATGGATGTTGTGTTTGTCTTACGGCACTCGCTATCTTCCTTCCCTGGAACCAGTGACCCTAAGTTAGGGAAGGGTGACTGCTTACAGCCGATTGAGTTGCTCGCGGTGGTAGTTAAACCTCCAATCAGCCTCTCCGGTGGGGTAGTGCTTTAAGCGATAGCTTCTGATCATTCGTCCGAAGGGGATCGTGGTTCGAATCCCGGTGAGGCATGGATGTTGTGTTTGTCTTACGGCACTGGCTCTCTCCCTTCCCTGTAACCAGTGACCGTACGTTAGGGACAGGTGACTGCTTACAGTCCATTGAGTTGCTCACGGTGGTAGTTAAACCTCCAATCAGCCGCCTTGGTGGGGTAGTGGTTTAAGCGATAGCTTCTGAAAATTCGTCGAAGGGGGTCCTGGTTCGAATCCCGGTGAGGCATGGATGATGTGTTTGTCTTACGGCACTCGCTGTCTCCCTTCCCTATGACCAGTGACCTAAGTTAGGGATGGGTGACTGCTTACAGCCCAATGAGTTGCTCACGGTTGTAGTTAAACCTCCAATCAGGCGCCCCGGTGGCGTAGTGGTTTAAGCGATAGCTTCTGATTATTCGTCCGAAAGGGGTCCGGGTTCGAATCTCGGTGAGGCATGGATGTTGTGTTTGTCTCACGGAACTGGCTCTCTCACTTCCCTGGAACCAGTGACCCTAAGTTAGGGAAGGGTGACTGCTTACAGCCGATTGAGTTGCTCACGGTGGTAGTTAAACCTCCAATCAGCCGCCTCGGTGGGGTAGTGGTTTAAGCGATAGCTTCTGATCATTCGTCCGAAGGGGATCGTGGTTCGAATCCCGGTGAGGCATGGATGTTCTGTTTGTCTTACGGCACTGGCTCTCTCCCTTCCCTGTAACCAGTGACCCTAAGTTAGGGATGGGTGACTGCTTACAGCCCATTGAGTTGCTCACGGTTGTAGTTAAACCTCCAATCAGCCGCCTCGGTGGGGTGGTGGCTTAAGCGATAGCTTCTGATCATTCGTCCGAAGGGGATCGTGGTTCGAATCCCGGTGAGGCATGGATGTTGTGTTTGTCTGACGGCACTGGCTCTCTCCCTTCCCTGTAACCAGTGACCGTAAGTTAGGGACAGGTGACTGCTTACAGTCCATTGAGTTGCTCACGGTGGTAGTTAAACCTCCAATCTGCCGCCTCGGTGGGGTAGTGGTTTAAGCGATAGCTTCTGAACATTCGTCCGAAGGGGGTCCTGGTTCGAATCCCGGTGAGGCATGGATGATGTGTTTGTCTTACGGAACTGGCTCTCTCCATTCCCTGGAACCAGTAACCCTAAATTAGGGACGAGTGACTGCTTATAATAGCCCATTGAGATGCTCACGGCGGTCGGTAAACCTCCAATAAAAAAAAAGTGATATATGCTGGCTGGCAATTAGTTAGCTCGTACAGTGGTGTAACACGTTGGGTGATATTTGCGCAGGAGTTTCAATTTCTTTGTCCAGCCCTTGTATTTGGTATTCTGAAAGCTGAGGATCACGTGTTTTCGTTTAATTTGCTGTTCTTATCTTTTCTTGCAGATGTTGGTGAAGAAAGTGATGATTTGGAAGATGGCTCACAGTTTGATGTGGAGTACATAAGGCTGGGCTAAATCAAATGAGCCGAATTCTCCAAATGCAGAGTGTCATCCGCCTTTGTTAGAAACACTCTTTTGTGGGCAGTATTCGAATCTAAAGTATTATTAATACACAGACGAAAAATTTTTAAATTTTCGAAATGTTGCTAATAAAATATTTTTCTAAATTATATCTGACCTCTCTTATATCAAAATGGAAAGTGAGGAATGTATACATCTAATTTCATCTTCCTTTTGATTTTCTGTTTCCTTATTTATAGTTACATTTTTTGTTAAATATTTTCTAACTGAACGTCACATTACTTCTCCGAACAGCTTGTATGTTTTGTCTACAGTCCGAAGAAAATAAAAAGCCTACATTGAATTGGGAATACGTGCAGTTGTGGAGGTATGAAAAGCTTGTAGATTTAGACCGTCGTACCAGAATAATATGACCACCTACCTAATGGGAATAACCACCCTTGGACCGGATGACAACAGCGAGACGGCGTGTGATGGACGCAATGAGGCCCTGGAAGGTTGCCCGAGGCACAGGTGCCCATTCGGACTGCAGTAGAGCACGGACGTCCCGGAGATGGCGTGGTTGAGGGTCGGCATGTCAAATCTGTCGATTCAAATAGTCCCACAACTGCTCTATGGGATTGAGGTCGGGCGACTTCGCCAGCCAAGGAACAACAGAGACATTGCTGTTGTGTTCTTGAAACCTGTCAAGCAACCCCTTAGCGTGACCCCCGCATCGTCCTGTTGGTAAACAGCATCACCACCAGGGTACACGTCCAACATGATGAGATGCACATGGTCAGCGAGGATGGACAGGTAGACATTGGCGTTCTGGGACCCATCCAGTGGTACCAGCGGTCCCAGGTCATACCAGGAAAACATACCAGAGACATGCACACTGCCACCTCCGTCCTGTATTTGACCGACAAGCGTGTCTGGGTGTTGATTCTCGTGTGTGTGTCACGTCGTATCCGCCACCGCCCGTCACTTCTGTATAGTAGAAACCTTAACTCGTCAAAGAAGTTAACCTTTTTCCACTGACCAATGAGGGTAGTCCCATGTGAACTACAGGCGTCATGGCCGATGGACCTCGGTTAACATGGGCGCCTTGATGTTGCTTCTTCTTCGGAGACCCGGGGACACGTCCCTGGGTGCCCCCGCGTTCATTTGCGTGGTGAGTTGCTGAACTGTTGCACGTCGATTGCCCTTTAGCAGTCGACGAAGGCGACGTTCTCCTCTGGTGTCGATGGCTTTTGGAGCTCCATAGTTATGACGTCGGGAGGTTCTCTCTGTGCCAGTGGTCCGTTCTTACTACAGCACCTTGCGAACAGCCCGCGAAGTCTGCTGTTTCTGAGATGCTTCCTCCCTTTGCGTTGTGGCCGATGATCATTCCTATTTGAACGTCCGTCAAATCACTACTTCTGCCCATGGTGCTCACGTTACGCACTATGGCTCATCTGCCCTGCCGGCAGCTTACATCTCCGTGCGGTTGACCTTGTCACGTGCACTCTGTTACGTGTCTGGGCGGCTAAAATGGGATTCCGGGGGTGGTCATTTTATTCTGATACAGCCGTGTATATGTTTATGTACATCAACAGATAGGTTTCTAATTCAGGGGCCTGTGTGTACTCAGTACTTTGTCTAGTGTGATATAAAGTGGAATACCCAGTCACGTGGAGCACTGAAACTGGCAATGTTTTTAAATTGAGGACGTTTCTATCCACTGGAAACTAGACACGGAAAAGTCATATAGGATCGGTGTGTTTAGCCGTGGGCAGATAAATTTTAGGTTAATATTTTGGCATTATAGTCTATAGCACTATAAATCCTCGGCGGTCATCTACGCCCATTCGTAATGATTCTCTTTCCTCGCTGTCTTTAAACACGATAACCCCACACCATTAGTTCATGGTTTGTGACCAATTCGCTTCAAGAACATTTCAGTGAGTTTACCAATCTTGAATGGACTACTCGATCGCCCGATCTCAGTCCTATTGAGACTTCGTGAGACGAAATGGAAAATTCTGTTGGAGCCTGCCAACCAACACCGCCATGTCTCGATGCTGTACGACCGACGATTCTACTCTATGAGGACAAAAGTGAATGTTCACGCTCACGCATGCGCAATGGTGTCCTCCCATAACAGACGCCTGGTCGATAAGTTATAAAAACGGCAACGGGAGTATGCTCAGATCAGTTGAGCCGCGGATGGCTTAGTGTTCAGCGAGTCAGACTATCGATGCAAGGTCCTCAGGTACGAACCTGGGCTCATCTTTCAGAGATGGTGTGATTTACAAACAATCGCAGAATATCGGACGAGCATGTTAAGTGACGGCCCCCAGGCTGGACCCACTGGTTAAATAGGTACCCTTTCCTATGCCCCCCCCCCCCCCGTGAAATTCTCTCACCCCTCTGTGTGCAACATCGTACTTGTACGGTGGCACCATCTACTGTACTCTAATCTCACTACAAACTGTTCTGTCAAAGTCGCTAGACTTGCTCTCATTTCTTCCGCCGTTTCTGTGTCCTGCCCAAAACGCGATCTCGCTGTAGGTGTCTAGGACCTAAAATCAACTTACTGTGGACGGAAGTACTGCAAGAAAATGACAAATACTGTAGGTGCTCAGATCAGTCGCTGATAAAAGTATCTAGCAGAAGAGAACTTTCCGAGTTTGAAAAGGGTGTTATAATAGGCTCCTCAACTGGAGGTATGAGCATAAGAAGCACTGCTGATGTCAGGCAGGTGGCTAAATAGACTCAGTTGGAGGTATGAGCATAAGAAGCATTGCTGATGTCAGACAGGTGGCTAAATAGACTCAGCTGGAGGTATGAGCATAAGAAGCATTGCTGATGTCAGACAGGTCGCTAAATAGACTCAGCTGGAGGTATGAGCATAAGAAGCATTGCTGATGTCAGACAGGTCGCTAAATAGACTCAGGTGGAGGTATGAGCATAAGAAGCATTGCTGATGTCAGACAGGTGGCTAAATAGACTCAGCTGGAGGTATGAGCATAAGAAGCATTGCTGATGTCAGACTGGTCGCTAAATAGACTCAGCTGGAGGTATGAGCATAAGAAGCATTGCTGATGTCAGACAAGTCGCTAAATAGACTCAGCTGGAGGTATGACCATAAGAAGCATTGCTAATGTCAGACAGGTCGCTAAATAAACTCAGCTGGAGGTATGAGCATAAGAAGCATTACTGATCTCAGACAAGTCGCTAAATAGGCTCAGCTGGAGGTATGAGCATAAGAAGCATTGCTGATGTCAGACAGGTGGCTAAATAGACTCAGCTGGAGGTATGAGCATAAGAAGCATTGCTGATGTCAGACAGGTCGCTAAATAGACTCAGCTGGAGGTATGAGCATAAGAAGCATTGCTGATGTCAGACAGGTGGCTAAATAGACTCAGCTGGAGGTATGAGCATAAGAAGCATTGCTGATGTCAGACAAGTCGCTAAATACTCAGCTGTAGGTATGAGCATAAGAAGCATTGCTGATGTCAGACAGGTCGCTAAATAGACTCAGCTGGAGGTATGAGCATAAGAAGCATTGCTGATGTCAGACAGGTAGCTAAATAGACTCAGCTGGAAGTATGAGCATAAGAAGCATTGCTGATGTCAGACAAGTCGCTAAATAGACTCAGCTGGAAGTATGAGCATAAGAAGCATTGCTGATGTCAGACAAGTCGCTAAATAGACTCAGCTGGAGGTATGAGCATAAGAAGCATTGCTGATGCCAGACTAGTCGTTAAATCAACTGTGGACTTTGTCATCAACAAGTGAGGGAAGACGGGACAGTGCAGGAATTCACCTCGCCCTGGAAGACCAGCGAAACTGCAACCCAGGGACCGGAGGGTGCTGCAGTGGGAGATCTGGAAAACCAGGTCTCGACCAATGCACTCCATAGCACATGAGTTCCAGATGGCCACAAATATTATGGTCTCCACCAAGATACTTCAAAGAGAGGAACATTCACTGGGATATCATGGCCAAGTAGCCACCCATACACCTCTTATCATAGAGCCACGCGGCTACGATGGTGTCAACAGCACAACAACTAGACATTGGAGGAATGGCGGCGGGTGTTATGCACCGATGAATCCCGCTCCGATCGGATGGACGTGTCTGGGATTGGTGGTTACCCCGAGAACGTCTGCTTCCAGAGTGTACAGTGTCGAGTGTTCCGATTGGACAGACGTGTCTGGGATTGGCGGTTACCCCGAGAACGTCTGCTTCCATAGTGTACAGTGTCGAGTGTTCCGATTGGATGGACGTGTCTGGTATTGGCGGTTACCCCGAGAAAGTCTGCTTCCAGAGTGTAAAGTGTCGTAGTGTTCCGATTGGATTGACGTGTCTGGGATTGGGTGTTACCCCAAGAACGCCTGCTTCCAGAGTGTACAGTGGTCGAGTGTTCCGATTGGATGGACGTGTCTGGGATTGGCGGTTACCCCGAGAACGTCTGCTTCCAGAGTGTACAGTGTCGAGTGTTCCAATTGGATTGACGTGTCTGGGATTGGCGGTTACCCCGAGAACGTCTGCTTCCAGAGTGTACAGTGTCGAGTGTTCTGATTGGATGGACGTGTCTGGGATTGGCGGTTACCCCGAGAACGTCTGCTTCCAGAGTGTACAGTGTCGAGTGTTCTGATTGGATGGACGTGTCTGGGATTGGCGGTTACCCCGAGAACGTCTGCTTCCAGAGTATACAGTGTCGAGTGTTCCGATTGGATGGACATGTCTGGGATTGGTGGTTACCCCGAGAACGTCTGCTTCCAGAGTGTACAGTGTCGAGAGTTCCGATTGGATTGACGTGTCTGGGATTGGCGGTTACCCCAAGAACGCCTGCTTCCAGAGTGTACAGTGTTGAGTGTGAAACACGGAAGCGGCGGAAACATGGGTATGGGGCTGTTTCAGATGCTTCGGCGTGGCTCCATTGGTTGTTATTCGTTCAACGTGAAATTTGTGCTGTATAGAGATATCTTGATTGACTCATAGGTCCCAACGTTGTGGAAATTCTATCAACACGACGACTGTTTCTTCCAGGACGATAATGTCACTTGTCTTGTTTCCAGGGCTGCAATGGGGTGGTATGAGGAAAGCCAAGTCTCACGGATGGACAGGCCTCTCAGAACCCGGATCTCAATCCCATGGAACACTTATGAGATGAACTCGAAAAACGGGTGATTTCTAGATCAACTCGACCTCTTTCAGTGACAGAATTGGTCGATGTACTCAAGGGGTAATGGAGGAATAAACCACTCTCCCGTGCTCAATGGACTTGTGAAAAGTTTAACTCCAATGGTGGCTGCTGTGATCTGTGAAAATGGAGGACCTATCCCCTACTGATGTAAGTACAACAAGTTCTTCTAATACAAAGTTTTTCTTATTTCTGTACACTCACTTGCGTCCGCGTACAGTAGATGCACAGGCGGCAATACCACTTCAGTGCTTTTGAGCACCTCATGTAGTCTATGCCGACACGTTTGGCTGCTGTTGTGTGGGCAGAAGGTTGAACAACACGTTATTAGGTAGGTGTATACACTATATTGACAAACATCGCCGGACACCCCTTTAAAAGCAAATGAACTGATGCACTGCGTTGTTAACATACGCGGTACAGCTGCAAACGGTATAGAAACAAGTCTGCAGCTGACCGCGATCATATCGCACTGTGAGGTTGAGTGAAAATGTCGCTAAACTGACTTAGAGAAAGGAATGATTGTTGGGGGTTATATTAGCGGGCTGCCCATAAGAGAAACCGAGAGGCGTTTAAACATACCCAAGTCAACTGTTTTGGATGTACTGAATATGTGGAAGACACGTGAAGCAGTAAAACGTACCTGCAGACCAAAGAAAATCAGTGATGGAAGACGTTGAAGTCTCAGAAGAGTCGTTACAGCTAATCGACAGAGCACTGCACAAGACCTCAGTGTATAGGTGAGGGAAAATGCTGGACCCTCGGTATGTACACGTACCATTCGCAGAGAGCTTCATTCCATGGGTGGTCGTGCGGCTGCTCATAAGCCTTTCATCTCCACTCGGAATGCTACTCGTCGTTTAGCATGGTGTAAAGAACATTTATCGTGGACCGTAGATCAATGGAAACGGGTCCTATGGATTGATGAATCCAGATACACGATCCATCAGTCTGATGGCCGTGTGTGGGTATGGTGGCAGCCGGGGGAACGCTATTTACCACAGTGTACAGTTCCTACGGTCAAGTTTGGAGTTGGCAGTGTACTCGTGTGGGGTGTTTTTCGCGGTATGGTCCTGGCCCATTGGTTGTCGTGGACAAACATTGTGACGTGCCTGCACCGCAGGACACACATGAGATAAAGGCAGATGGCAGTGAGAGCATGCGTCCACGTAGCTCAGTTGGGGCAGCGACTTACTCTGGAGTAAGAGGAACCGCATTCGATGCTCGGCGCGGACAAACCTGTACGTTATAAATTGTTAACCAGCACGTCTACTTCGATATTCTGGACAATTATGCCCAACCAACTCTGTGGAAATACTATGCAACCGAGCCTTGTTGGTAACAGCAGAATAATGCACCGAGCCACAAAGCAAGGACTGTTATGGCGTGGTTTGATGATAACTCCGTATCTTATGTGGACTGGCCAGCACAGAGCCCTGGTCTTAATCCCATAGAGCACCTATGGGATGAATTAGAGCGCCGCATAAGAAGTTTGGAACCAAGGCCTACTTCGAATCAAACAGTTAGCGGCCGCATTATGTACTGAATGGAAGCGCATACCTACCGCTGTGTTCCAAACTCTTGTCGAAAGCTTGTCTCGAAGGGTCAGTGCATGCATTAAGGCTAAGGTGGACCAACAACGTACTAATGTATGTCAATAAATGCTATGTTGTGTTTCTCTTCTAGATGTCAGGTGACTTTTGTGAATATAGTGTATAACACCACCTCCGTGTGTTGTGTGCAACACCTCATTGAGTTCATATGAAGACGTCTGGCTGCAATTGTGAGGGCAAGAGGTGGAGCAACACGTTTTCATGTTAGTGTATATAACACCACGTCCGTGTCTTCAACACCTCATTGAGTCCTTACGAAGACGTCTGGCTAATTGTTGTGAGAGCAAAAGAAGCAGCAACACGTTTCTTCGTGGGTTGTATATAATACCTCCATGTCTTCAACACTTCATAGAGTCCTTACTACGACGTCTCGCTGCTGTTGTGAGGGCAAGATGTGGAGCAACACGCTATTAGGTAGTTGTATGTAATACCACCTCCGTGTCTTCACCTCCTCATTGACTCGTTACCAAGACGTCTGGCTGCTATTGTGAGGGCCAAAGTGGAGCAACACGTTATTAGGTAGTTGTATGTAATACCACCTCCATGTCTTTAACACCTCATTGAGTCGTTACCAAGACGTCTGGCTGCTATTGTAAGGGCGAAAGTGGAGCAACACGTTATTAGGTAGTTCTATGTAATACCACCTCCATGTCTTCAACACCTCATTGAGTCCTTACCAAGACTTCTGGCTGCTATTGTAAGGGCGAAAGTGGAGCAACACGCTATTAGGTAGTTGTATGTAATACCACCTCCGTGTCTTCACCTCCTCATTGACTCGTTACCAAGACGTCTGGCTGCTATTGTGAGGGCCAAAGTGGAGCAACACGTTATTAGGTAGTTGTATGTAATACCACCTCCATGTCTTTAACACCTCATTGAGTCGTTACCAAGACGTCTGGCTGCTATTGTAAGGGCGAAAGTGGAGCAACACGTTATTAGGTAGTTCTATGTAATACCACCTCCATGTCTTCAACACCTCATTGAGTCCTTACCAAGACTTCTGGCTGCTATTGTAAGGGTGAAAGTGGAGCAACACGTTATTAGGTAGTTGTATGTAATACCACCTCCATGTCTTCAACACCTCATTGAGTCCTTACCAAGACGTCTGGCTGCTATTGTAAGGGCGAAAGTGGAGCAACACGTTATTAGGTAGTTCTATGTAATACCACCTCCATGTCTTCAACACCTCATTGAGTCTTTACCAAGACGTCTGGCTGCTATTGTAAGGGCGAAAGTGGAGCAACACGTTATTAGGTAGTTCTATGTAATACCACCTCCATGTCTTCAACACCTCATTGAGTCCTTACCAAGACGTCTGGCTGCTATTGTAAGGGTGAAAGTGGAGCAACACGTTATTAGGTAGCTGTATGTAATACCACCTCCATGTCTTCAACTCCTCATTGAGTCCTTACCAAGACGTCTGGCTGCTATTGTAAGGGCGAAAGTGGAGCAACACGTTATTAGGTAGTTGTATGTAATACCACCTCCATGTCTTCAACACCTCATTGAGTCGTTACCAAGACGTCTGGCTGCTATTGTAAGGGCGAAAGTGGAACAACACGTTATTAGGTAGTTGTATGTAATGCCACCTCCATGTCTTCAACACCTCATTGAGTTACCAAGACGTCTGGCTGCTATTGTAAGGGCGAAAGTGGAGCAACACGTTATTAGGTAGTTCTATGTAATACCACCTCCATGTCTTCAACACCTCATTGAGTCCTTACCAAGACGTCTGGCTGCTATTGTAAGGGTGAAAGTGGAGCAACACGTTATTAGGTAGTTGTATGTAATACCACCTCCATGTCTTCAACACCTCATTGAGTCCTTACCAAGACGTCTGGCTGCTATTGTAAGGGCGAAAGTGGAGCAACACGTTATTAGGTAGTTCTATGTAATACCACCTCCATGTCTTCAACACCTCATTGAGTCGTTACCAAGACGTCTGGCTGCTATTGTAAGGGCGAAAGTGGAACAACACGTTATTAGGTAGTTGTATGTAATGCCACCTCCATGTCTTCAACACCTCATTGAGTCCTTACCAAGACGTCTGGCTGCTATTGTAAGGGCGAAAGTGGAACAACACGTTATTAGGTAGTTGTATGTAATACCACTTCCATGTCTTGAACTCCTCATTGAGTCCTTACCAAGACGTCTGGCTGCTATTGTAAGGGAGAAAGTGGAACAACACGTTATTAGGTAGTTGTATGTAATACCACCTCCATGTCTTCAACACCTCTTTGAGTCGTTACCAAGACATCTGGCTGCTATTGTGAGGGCCAAAGTAGAGCAACACGTTTTTAGGTAGTTGTATATACGTAATACCACCTCCATATCTTCAACTCCTCATTGAGTCGTTTCCAAGACGTCTGGATGCTATTGTGAGGGCGAAAGTGGAGCAACACGTTATTAGGTAGGTGATGTAAGCTCAGGTGATGCGTAACATCACAGCCTCTCCTTGACAAATGTCAACCCTGCCTTCTCGTGGTGCATCCTGTTCCCACTAAAGGGGCTCTGACGACCGCCAATAGCGGTATAACTATACCATCGGGATTAGAGGAAATGCTATCCCACACTCACCAACCAGCTTGGCCAGCGTGGTGAGTTATGGCCAAACCCTCCAAAATGACTCCACAACTTAAATCTTGGCCCTCAGTCTCCGGAAGCTGGAATGTACCTGGCCAAGGCGGCGGCCAGTGCGACATGAAGGCAGAGGGTGCTAAGAATCCCCGGAGGACCGGACTAGGCTGCCATCTGATGCTGACTTTGGCTACGTATAATGGACGCTCCCTATCTTCTGATTCAAGGCTTCTTGAATTGGAAGAGGAACTACAAAGGATCAAGTGGGACATCGTCGGGCTAAGTGAGGTAAGGAGAAAAGGAGAAGATCTCATTGAACTGAAAAGTGGACATCTCTTCTACTATCGTGGGACAGATACTGGCAGAACTAGTGGTGTTGGATTTATAATAAACCAGAAACTGAAGGGTAAAGTTGTAGAAGTTGAAAGTTTCTCTGACAGAGCTGCACGACTCGTTATCCAACTCTCGAGAAGATTCCAGGCTCAGATTATTCAAACTTATGCACCCACCACACGTCATCCTCAAGAAGAAATTGAAGAATTTTATGAGGAAATTCGTCATCTAAATAATAAAGGTAAGCAGCATTTGAAGATAATTATGGGAGATTTCAATGCAAAAATAGGGCAACGGCAACAGAATGAAACTTTAGTAGGTAAATTCGGTCACGGCAACAGAAACCAGAGTGGAAATACTCTCGTAGAGTTTGCAGAGGCAGAAGGGTTTTTCATCTTGAACTCCTTCTTCAAGAAAAAGCCACACAGGAAATGGACATGGAGACATCCAAATGGGACGACAAGTGAAATTGATTTTATTATGTGTAACAAAACATTCATCATAGAAGACTGCAGTGTGCTAAACAAGTTCAACACAGGTAGTGACCATAGATTGGTGAGATGTAAGATGCGCCTCAACACTAAACTCGAACGTGGCAAGCTCATAAGACAAACAAAATGTATTGACATAACCAACCATAAAAAACACCATAATGCGTTCAAGTTGGAACTGAAGAACAGATTCTCTGCTTTAGAAGGCCTAACATGGGAAGAAGTGGATATTTCTGAAGTTAACAGAAAAGTAACCAAAACTCTTATGAAAACAGCAACAAAATTAGCTGGGTCTAAAAACAAGTTGCATGTGAACAAATTATCAGGAAAAACCAAAATGTTGATGCAAAAAAGAAGAGAGATGAGGACAACTAAAGAAGATATGACTTCCAAAGTGGAATATATGGAGCTATGCAAGATAGTACGAAAAATTATCACTGAAGTCGTAAGGAAATTCAACTGTGAACTAGTGAGGAAAACAATTGAAAACAACCAAAGCCTAAAGATAGCAAAGGGACATCTCAGTAAGGGAAGAAAACAGATTATGGCACTGAGAAAAGAAGATGGTTCTGTAACAAGAAATAGAGGCGAAATTTTGACAAGAGTGAAAGATTTCTACTCAAATTATATGAAAGGGATGATACATGTACTCCAGACATCATGAAAGGTACCAGTACCAGAGTTCTTCCAGTCCTTCCAGCAGACGTTGCACATGCAATCAAGAACATGAAGCGGGGAAAATCTCCAGGGAAGATGGAATTACTGTAGACATCATACAAGAAGCAAGTGGAGAAATCGAAACAGTGCTCGCCCAAATTTTCACTCGATGCCTTAATGAAGGGAAAATTCCTGAGGATTGGAACAACGCTACAATGATCCTGCTACATAAAAAAGGTGACATTGAGGATCTCAGGAACTACAGACCTATCAGCCTCCTATTAGTGGTTTATAAAATCTTCACTAAAGTTCTTTCACACCGCTTGAAGGTAACACTAGACATGGCTCAACGGAGAGAACAAGCTGGATTCAGGAGTGGCTACAGTACAATAGATCATATCCACGTACTGAAAGAACTAATTGAAAGGGCGAGGGAATATGAACTTCCATTGTGCATGGCTTTTATCGATTATGAAAAAGCCTTTGATTCGGTGAAACCATCAGCAGTTACAATGGCTCTGAAATCCTGCGGTATTGAAGATGCATACATTAATATTATTAATAACATCTATGAAAATGCAAGTGCAAAGATTCGGCTGTTTGAGAATACAGCACACATAAAAATTGGAAAGGGAGTGAGACAAGGTGACACCATATCTCCCAAGCTCTTTAATGCGACACTGGAAAATGTCTTTCAATCACTGAACTGGGAAAAGAAAGGGATAGCGATTAATGGAGATTATCTAACTCACCTTCGTTTTGCTGATGACGTAGTCATTTTTGCAACTGCCCCATCAGAGCTGCAGAGTATGATCCAGGAACTTGCTGACAAGAGTAAAGAAGTGGGATTAAAAATGAACTTTCAGAAGACAAAAGTGATGTTCAATGCTTTTACAAGAAATGAAGATTTATCGATTGATGGAGAAAAGTTGGAGATAACAGACACGAACGTTTATCTTGGACAGCAGATATCAAGTGAGGGTCACATTGATGAAGAAATTAATCGGCGTATAAAACTTGCCTGGAGAGCTTTTGGAAGAAACAGTATAATTTTCAAGAGCAATATGCCATTATGTCTTAAAAGAAAAGTGTTTGATCAATGCATCCTTCCAGTGCTTACGTATGGTGCAGAGACGTGGACCTTAACTAAAAGAGACATACAAAGGCTGCAGACAACTCACGTAAGCATGGAGAGGTGCATGTTTGGTGTAACCATGAGAGATAAGAAGAGGAACTCTTGGATCCGAAAAATGACAAGACATCATGATCAGAGTTAAATCCCTGAAATGGCAATGGGCTGGACATACTGCCAGAAGGACAGACCATCGATGGACAGCCGGAATTTTAGACTGGATTCCAAGGGACAGGAAAAGACCCAGAAGAAAACCACATGGGAGATGGGTTGATGAAATTCGAAAGTGTGCGGGAGTGACATGGAGGAGACTGGCACAAGACAGACCGTTGTGGAAGAAACTTGGGGAGACCTTCGTCCAGCAATGGATTGATAATGGTTGACAATGATGATGATGATGATGATGATATAATACCACCTCCGTGTCTTCAACACTACATTGAGTCCTACCAAGACGTCTAGCTGCTATTGTGAGGGCACAAGTGGAGCAACACGTTATTAGGTAGGTTATAGAGAAAATCCTTTTTGCTAATGGTGGAATTCAAATCCAAGCGCTCCTATTCCGAGGAGGGAATGTTCTCCCGACTGAACTACACCGGCAAGGCTTATTGTTGGAACTCTGCCGTTTTGACTCATGCAGTTCTTGAGTTGTACGATACAATCTGTTCATCATAATTCGTCTATTCGGTTTACGTTGGAAACGTTTCGTTAAGGGCATTAACTAAGCACTTGAACATTTAGTTTAGATTTTAAAATACTACACACAAATTTACTGTGTTTCTTCATTTTTTGCACAATTTCAGTTATTCAAATCGAAGTTAATATGCTTAGAAAAACTTACGTTGTCGTGGCAATATTATTTACCATTCAATTTTAAAAGAAGCGTTCAAATAAAAAGGTACCGTGTCCGTCGAATACTTTATTACATTATGCTTTTTTTATGTACACAGACTGGCTAAAAAACACGATACATAATTTAATACTGAATAACGGCAAGTATGCGACGCGGCAGTCAATTTAACGTTCTTTAGAGAAGAAACTGTCATCGATGTAATACGAGGAAAATGTTTTACTTTAAAAAATCAATTTGGTATTAAAAAAAAATGTCAAATCAGAATATTTTGTTTTAAATAATACCAGAATCCGAGTTAAACGCGGATTAATGTCTTATCGGAAAATATTTAAGAAATTTACATCTCAATTTGTCTTGGAAATTATTATTATTGTTTTTCTGCATTCGTTTTCCTCGAGTCGCGTCAAGCAAACGCCGCAGAGAAAGCACCTTTGGAACTGCATTTTTGCCTTTCGAATATTTTAAGAGTTTCTTATGCAGACCGATGCCTACAACAAGCTAAAAGAAACCGGAAGAAAGCGAAAAGAGCTTTGTTCCTTTGTGTGAAATCCTAGGAAATGTCTCATTTGCATAATGACACGCCAGGGACTCAAAAGGCTTGGAATATCATTTATGTCTTCAAATATTCACTTGAGCGCTGCATTAAATTTTTATCTAAAGTGGTAGAACGCCCTCTGCAATTTTAAAAAGATCTAAAAGAGAGGAAAATGTTTCTCCCCTATCCCCCCCCCCCCTCCACGCTCTCCAAGTGGAGAAATAGAAGGCAAAAAAATTGATTCGCTTTGCCGTTGTTGCATTTTTAGAGCTCGGGAGAAAAAGAATATCTGCTTGGTATACATAGAGGTGGTTCTTGCCAACTTAGCTTTGAATTTCAGACTAAGAACCAGACATCAAAAGACAAACAGCGCTAGATCTGATGCCGAATCGCTCGTGTGTGAAAGAAAGAAGGAAAGAGAGAAAAAGAAAACTAGGGAAAAAATTCTTGCCACGTTGTAGAGAAACGTTCCTGTACCATTCCCTTCCTTTTCTTCTAAAGGCTGAAATACTTAAGGGGATAACTTGTTTTTTTACTATTCGATATGGAAAGCGTTATTATCAAATAAATACTTCGAGAAAAAAGAAATTTTCAACATCCAAACTAGGTAGTTTGCGTTTTCTGAATATGATCATGTGTATTCATTTGCAATGCTTCACTTATGTACACCGATGATGCATTACATTATGACCACCCCCAGTCTAAGGAAACGCGCGCGCCTAGAGACCGAACGGTGGCGCAAGTGAAGTTCACCAAGCAGTGTATGTACAACCCGAGGACCGGATTTCGGTTGGTGGACCGCGGGTGGGCTAGTGGGCAACGTTCGTGACTGCCACGGAAAGGACCTCAGGTTCGATCCCAGACAGGTACGAACGCTCGATCCACTAAGTATCCGCCGTGAGTCGGATGGGTGCGTTGTGTCGTCGGACCCCGGGTACTGCCCCCCCCCCGGAACAAATAAGGGCGTATTCTTCCTCCTTTCTACTTTGCTTCCGTGTCACTTTCCTATCGGGCACTCTAGCCCAAATCTCCTAGCTTCCTATTTCTAAGGGTTGTTTAAGTTGAAAGTCATAGCTGCTCTGGGAGGTTTTCACAGGAATGATGGGTTCTCTAGAGAGTTCCGCATGGCTGTGTATGAAAGTGTAATTGTTCCTACTCTGATGTATGGCAGTGAAACCTGGGTACTGCAGAAGAAACATAGGAGTCGTTTTTGCCCTGGAGAAATGCGTTACTTACGTGGGGTTTGTGGCAAGACACGATCTGATTGTGTGAGGAATGAAGATGTGTTGCAGTTGTGTGATGTGAAGCAAAATATTGTTAGCAAGGTGGAGACCAATATGCTTCGGTGGTTTGGCCATGTTGAAAGAATGAGTGATGAGATGCTTACTAAGAAAATATTTTCAGCCCAAGTGGCGGGAAGGAAAGGCAGAGGAAGGCCAAGGAAGACATGGGTGGATCAGATTCAGGAGTGTCTGCATGAGAAAAAGATTACGAGTATAAAGTATAAAAGATCTTGTGTACGGCGTGTAATGGATATCAGTGAAACCCGAGTTGTATGTCAAGATCGCTGTAAATGGCGAAGTTTGTTACGACAACAGTAAGTAAAAATATCTGGAAGTTTGTATTTCTTTTTGGAGCTAACCTCTGAATCTCAGAGAACAGCTTAGTGATATGTATGTATGTATGTATGTATGTATGTATGTATGTATGTATGTATGATGTCAGATACTCCCTTCCTGAAATCCTCTACATTTTGATCAGATCTGATCTGATTTCGGTTGTTAGATCGTTCGTACTCAGAATGGGAAAAGCTGCCTATTTATCGGAGTTTGATAAAGGACAAATTGTGATGGCACGGAACTACGATCTCGGAAAGAGCGCGAGTTGTTCACGTGCCGATGTGGTGAGTACGTATCAAAAGTGGTGCACAGATGACTAAACGACGAAGCGTCGTCCACAGCTCATTGATACCAGAGGGGAGCCGAGACTGTCCCCCATTATTTACAGCGACCGCACGACCGCAGTGCGAGAAATCACCCGCAGCTACTACAGTGGGGACCAGGACAATGTGCCACAACACACAGTTCAACGCAGCTTTTTGCGCATGGTTCTGCGTAGCCGAAGACCCAGCCGGGTCCCCAATGCTCACTGCCCTCCATCGCCAACGACTCATGAAATGCGCCCACGATCATCGAGACTGGACGGTGGATGATTGGAAGAAACTGGCCTGATTTGACGAATCAAGATTCCTGGTGCAACACGTAGGCGGCCGGGCTGGGATGCACCGATTTCCAACGGAGGCTATGGCACTTGGATACACTCTTGGGCAGAAATAGATCAAATCAGATGTAGAGGATTTTAGGAAGGGAGTGTCTGATCCCAGGTCTTAAACAACCCTTAGAAATAGGAAGCTAGGAGATTTGGGCAAGAGTCCCCGATAGGAAAGTGACACGGAAGCGAGGTAGAAGACGCCCTTATTTACTACCGGGGTCCGACGGCTTAACGTGCTCATACAATGCTATAGTAGATCAGATCAGATCATATGTAGAGGATTTTAGGAAGGGGGTGTCTGACCCCAGGTCTTAAACAACCCTTAGAAATAGGAAGCTAGGAGATTCGGGCTAGAGTGCCCGATAGGAAAGTGACACGGAAGCGAGGTAGAAGACGCCCTTATTTACTACTGGGGTCCGACGGCTTAACGTGCTCATACAATGCTATAGTAGATCAGATCAGATCATATGTAGAGGATTTTAGGAAGGGAGTGTCAGACCCCAGGTCTTAAACAACCCTTAGAAATAGGAAGCTAGGAGATTTGGGCTAGAGTGCCCGATAGGAAAGTGACACGTAAGCTAGGTAGAAGACGCCCTTATTTACTACCGGGGTCCGACGGCTTAACGTGCTCATACAATGCTATAGTAGATCAGATCAGATCATATGTAGAGGATTTTAGGAAGGGAGTGTCAGACCCCAGGTCTTAAACAACCCTTAGAAATAAGAAGCTAGAAGATTTGGGCTAGAGTGCCCGATAGGAAAGTGACACGTAAGCTAGGTAGAAGACGCCCTTATTTACTACCGGGGTCCGACGGCTTAACGTGCTCATACAATGCTATAGTAGATCAGATCAGATCATATGTAGAGGATTTTAGGAAGGGAGTGTCAGACCCCAGGTCTTAAACAACCCTTAGAAATAAGAAGCTAGAAGATTTGGGCTAGAGTGCCCGATAGGAAAGTGACACGTAAGCTAGGTAGAAGACGCCCTTATTTACTACCGGGGTCCGACGGCTTAACGTGCTCATACAATGCTATAGTAGATCAGATCAGATCATATGTAGAGGATTTTAGGAAGGGAGTGTCAGACCCCAGGTCTTAAACAACCCTTAGAAATAGGAAGCTAGGAGATTTGGGCTAGAGTGCCCGATAGGAAAGTGACACGTAAGCTAGGTAGAAGACGCCCTTATTTACTACCGGGGTCCGACGGCTTAACGTGCTCATACAATGCTATAGTAGATCAGATCAGATCATATGTAGAGGATTTTAGGAAGGGAGTGTCAGACCCCAGGTCTTAAACAACCCTTAGAAATAAGAAGCTAGAAGATTTGGGCTAGAGTGCCCGATAGGAAAGTGACACGTAAGCTAGGTAGAAGACGCCCTTATTTACTACCGGGGTCCGACGGCTTAACGTGCTCATACAATGCTATAGTAGATCAGATCAGATCATATGTAGAGGATTTTAGGAAGGGAGTGTCAGACCCCAGGTCTTAAACAACCCTTAGAAATAAGAAGCTAGAAGATTTGGGCTAGAGTGCCCGATAGGAAAGTGACACGTAAGCTAGGTAGAAGACGCCCTTATTTACTACCGGGGTCCGACGGCTTAACGTGCTCATACAATGCTATAGTAGATCAGATCAGATCATATGTAGAGGATTTTAGGAAGGGAGTGTCAGACCCCAGGTCTTAAACAACCCTTAGAAATAGGAAGCTAGGAGATTTGGGCTAGAGTGCCCGATAGGAAAGTGACACGTAAGCTAGGTAGAAGACGCCCTTATTTACTACCGGGGTCCGACGGCTTAACGTGCTCATACAATGCTATAGTAGATCAGATCAGATCATATGTAGAGGATTTTAGGAAGGGAGTGTCAGACCCCAGGTCTTAAACAACCCTTAGAAATAGGAAGCTAGGAGATTTGGGCTAGAGTGCCCGATAGGAAAGTGACACGGAAGCGAGGTAGAAGACGCCCTTATTTACTACCGGGGTCCGACGGCTTAACGTGCTCATACAATGCTATAGTAGATCAGATCAGATCATATGTAGAGGATTTTAGGAAGGGAGTGTCAGACCCCAGGTCTTAAACAACCCTTAGAAATAGGAAGCTAGGAGATTTGGGCTAGAGTCCCCGATAGGAAAGTGACACGGAAGCGAGGTAGAAGACGCCCTTATTTACTACCGGGGTCCGACGGCTTAACGTGCTCATACAATGCTATAGTAGATCAGATCAGATCATATGTAGAGGATTTTAGGAAGGGAGTGTCTGATCCCAGGTCTTAAACAACCCTTAGAAATAGGAAGCTAGGAGATTTGGGCTAGAGTGCCCGATAGGAAAGTGACACGTAAGCTAGGTAGAAGACGCCCTTATTTACTACCGGGGTCCGACGGCTTAACGTGCTCATACAATGCTATAGTAGATCAGATCAGATCATATGTAGAGGATTTTAGGAAGGGAGTGTCAGACCCCAGGTCTTAAACAACCCTTAGAAATAGGAAGCTAGAAGATTTGGGCTAGAGTGCCCGATAGGAAAGTGACACGTAAGCTAGGTAGAAGACGCCCTTATTTACTACCGGGGTCCGACGGCTTAACGTGCTCATACAATGCTATAGTAGATCAGATCAAATCAGATGTAGAGGATTTTAGGAAGGGAGTGTCTGACCCCAGGTCTTAAACAACCCTTAGAAATAGGAAGCTAGAAGATTTGGGCTAGAGTGCCCGATAGGAAAGTGACACGTAAGCTAGGTAGAAGACGCCCTTATTTACTACCGGGGTCCGACGGCTTAACGTGCTCATACAATGCTATAGTAGATCAGATCAGATCATATGTAGAGGATTTTAGGAAGGGAGTGTCTGATCCCAGGTCTTAAACAACCCTTAGAAATAGGAAGCTAGGAGATTTGGGCTAGAGTGCCCGATAGGAAAGTGACACGTAAGCTAGGTAGAAGACGCCCTTATTTACTACCGGGGTCCGACGGCTTAACGTGCTCATACAATGCTATAGTAGATCAGATCAGATCATATGTAGAGGATTTTAGGAAGGGAGTGTCAGACCCCAGGTCTTAAACAACCCTTAGAAATAGGAAGCTAGAAGATTTGGGCTAGAGTGCCCGATAGGAAAGTGACACGTAAGCTAGGTAGAAGTCGCCCTTATTTACTACCGGGGTCCGACGGCTTAACGTGCTCATACAATGCTATAGTAGATCAGATCAAATCAGATGTAGAGGATTTTAGGAAGGGAGTGTCTGACCCCAGGTCTTAAACAACCCTTAGAAATAGGAAGCTAGAAGATTTGGGCTAGAGTGCCCGATAGGAAAGTGACACGTAAGCTAGGTAGAAGACGCCCTTATTTACTACCGGGGTCCGACGGCTTAACGTGCTCATACAATGCTATAGTAGATCAGATCAGATCATATGTAGAGGATTTTAGGAAGGGAGTGTCTGATCCCAGGTCTTAAACAACCCTTAGAAATAGGAAGCTAGGAGATTTGGGCTAGAGTGCCCGATAGGAAAGTGACACGTAAGCTAGGTAGAAGACGCCCTTATTTACTACCGGGGTCCGACGGCTTAACGTGCTCATACAATGCTATAGTAGATCAGATCAGATCATATGTAGAGGATTTTAGGAAGGGAGTGTCAGACCCCAGGTCTTAAACAACCCTTAGAAATAAGAAGCTAGAAGATTTGGGCTAGAGTGCCCGATAGGAAAGTGACACGTAAGCTAGGTAGAAGACGCCCTTATTTACTACCGGGGTCCGACGGCTTAACGTGCTCATACAATGCTATAGTAGATCAGATCAGATCATATGTAGAGGATTTTAGGAAGGGAGTGTCTGATCCCAGGTCTTAAACAACCCTTAGAAATAGGAAGCTAGGAGATTTGGGCTAGAGTGCCCGATAGGAAAGTGACACGTAAGCTAGGTAGAAGACGCCCTTATTTACTACCGGGGTCCGACGGCTTAACGTGCTCATACAATGCTATAGTAGATCAGATCAAATCAGATGTAGAGGATTTTAGGAAGGGAGTGTCTGACCTCAGGTCTTAAACAACCCTTAGAAATAGGAAGCTAGAAGATTTGGGCTAGAGTGCCCGATAGGAAAGTGACACGTAAGCTAGGTAGAAGACGCCCTTATTTACTACCGGGGTCCGACGGCTTAACGTGCTCATACAATGCTATAGTAGATCAGATCAGATCATATGTAGAGGATTTTAGGAAGGGAGTGTCTGATCCCAGGTCTTAAACAACCCTTAGAAATAGGAAGCTAGGAGATTTGGGCTAGAGTGCCCGATAGGAAAGTGACACGTAAGCTAGGTAGAAGACGCCCTTATTTACTACCGGGGTCCGACGGCTTAACGTGCTCATACAATGCTATAGTAGATCAGATCAGATCATATGTAGAGGATTTTAGGAAGGGAGTGTCAGACCCCAGGTCTTAAACAACCCTTAGAAATAGGAAGCTAGAAGATTTGGGCTAGAGTGCCCGATAGGAAAGTGACACGTAAGCTAGGTAGAAGACGCCCTTATTTACTACCGGGGTCCGACGGCTTAACGTGCTCATACAATGCTATAGTAGATCAGATCAAATCAGATGTAGAGGATTTTAGGAAGGGAGTGTCTGACCCCAGGTCTTAAACAACCCTTAGAAATAGGAAGCTAGAAGATTTGGGCTAGAGTGCCCGATAGGAAAGTGACACGTAAGCTAGGTAGAAGACGCCCTTATTTACTACCGGGGTCCGACGGCTTAACGTGCTCATACAATGCTATAGTAGATCAGATCAGATCATATGTAGAGGATTTTAGGAAGGGAGTGTCTGATCCCAGGTCTTAAACAACCCTTAGAAATAGGAAGCTAGGAGATTTGGGCTAGAGTGCCCGATAGGAAAGTGACACGTAAGCTAGGTAGAAGACGCCCTTATTTACTACCGGGGTCCGACGGCTTAACGTGCTCATACAATGCTATAGTAGATCAGATCAGATCATATGTAGAGGATTTTAGGAAGGGAGTGTCAGACCCCAGGTCTTAAACAACCCTTAGAAATAGGAAGCTAGAAGATTTGGGCTAGAGTGCCCGATAGGAAAGTGACACGTAAGCTAGGTAGAAGACGCCCTTATTTACTACCGGGGTCCGACGGCTTAACGTGCTCATACAATGCTATAGTAGATCAGATCAAATCAGATGTAGAGGATTTTAGGAAGGGAGTGTCTGACCTCAGGTCTTAAACAACCCTTAGAAATAGGAAGCTAGAAGATTTGGGCTAGAGTGCCCGATAGGAAAGTGACACGTAAGCTAGGTAGAAGACGCCCTTATTTACTACCGGGGTCCGACGGCTTAACGTGCTCATACAATGCTATAGTAGATCAGATCAAATCAGATGTAGAGGATTTTAGGAAGGGAGTGTCTGATCCCAGGTCTTAAACAACCCTTAGAAATAGGAAGCTAGGAGATTTGGGCTAGAGTGCCCGATAGGAAAGTGACACGTAAGCTAGGTAGAAGACGCCCTTATTTACTACCGGGGTCCGACGGCTTAACGTGCTCATACAATGCTATAGTAGATCAGATCAGATCATATGTAGAGGATTTTAGGAAGGGAGTGTCAGACCCCAGGTCTTAAACAACCCTTAGAAATAGGAAGCTAGAAGATTTGGGCTAGAGTGCCCGATAGGAAAGTGACACGTAAGCTAGGTAGAAGACGCCCTTATTTACTACCGGGGTCCGACGGCTTAACGTGCTCATACAATGCTATAGTAGATCAGATCAAATCAGATGTAGAGGATTTTAGGAAGGGAGTGTCTGATCCCAGGTCTTAAACAACCCTTAGAAATAGGAAGCTAGGAGATTTGGGCTAGAGTGCCCGATAGGAAAGTGACACGTAAGCTAGGTAGAAGACGCCCTTATTTACTACCGGGGTCCGACGGCTTAACGTGCTCATACAATGCTATAGTAGATCAGATCAGATCATATGTAGAGGATTTTAGGAAGGGAGTGTCAGACCCCAGGTCTTAAACAACCCTTAGAAATAGGAAGCTAGAAGATTTGGGCTAGAGTGCCCGATAGGAAAGTGACACGTAAGCTAGGTAGAAGACGCCCTTATTTACTACCGGGGTCCGACGGCTTAACGTGCTCATACAATGCTATAGTAGATCAGATCAAATCAGATGTAGAGGATTTTAGGAAGGGAGTGTCTGACCCCAGGTCTTAAACAACCCTTAGAAATAGGAAGCTAGAAGATTTGGGCTAGAGTGCCCGATAGGAAAGTGACACGTAAGCTAGGTAGAAGACGCCCTTATTTACTACCGGGGTCCGACGGCTTAACGTGCTCATACAATGCTATAGTAGATCAGATCAAATCAGATGTAGAGGATTTTAGGAAGGGAGTGTCTGACCCCAGGTCTTAAACAACCCTTAGAAATAGGAAGCTAGAAGATTTGGGCTAGAGTGCCCGATAGGAAAGTGACACGTAAGCTAGGTAGAAGACGCCCTTATTTACTACCGGGGTCCGACGGCTTAACGTGCTCATACAATGCTATAGTAGATCAGATCAAATCAGATGTAGAGGATTTTAGGAAGGGAGTGTCTGATCCCAGGTCTTAAACAACCCTTAGAAATAGGAAGCTAGGAGATTTGGGCTAGAGTGCCCGATAGGAAAGTGACACGTAAGCTAGGTAGAAGACGCCCTTATTTACTACCGGGGTCCGACGGCTTAACGTGCTCATACAATGCTATAGTAGATCAGATCAAATCAGATGTAGAGGATTTTAGGAAGGGAGTGTCTGACCCCAGGTCTTAAACAACCCTTAGAAATAGGAAGCTAGAAGATTTGGGCTAGAGTGCCCGATAGGAAAGTGACACGTAAGCTAGGTAGAAGACGCCCTTATTTACTACCGGGGTCCGACGGCTTAACGTGCTCATACAATGCTATAGTAGATCAGATCAAATCAGATGTAGAGGATTTTAGGAAGGGAGTGTCTGATCCCAGGTCTTAAACAACCCTTAGAAATAGGAAGCTAGGAGATTTGGGCTAGAGTGCCCGATAGGAAAGTGACACGTAAGCTAGGTAGAAGACGCCCTTATTTACTACCGGGGTCCGACGGCTTAACGTGCTCATACAATGCTATAGTAGATCAGATCAGATCATATGTAGAGGATTTTAGGAAGGGAGTGTCAGACCCCAGGTCTTAAACAACACTTAGAAATAGGAAGCTAGAAGATTTGGGCTAGAGTGCCCGATAGGAAAGTGACACGTAAGCTAGGTAGAAGACGCCCTTATTTACTACCGGGGTCCGACGGCTTAACGTGCTCATACAATGCTATAGTAGATCAGATCAGATCATATGTAGAGGATTTTAGGAAGGGAGTGTCTGACCCCAGGTCTTAAACAACCCTTAGAAATAGGAAGCTAGGAGATTTTTGCTAGAGTGCCCGATAGGAAAGTGACACGTAAGCTAGGTAGAAGACGCCCTTATTTACTACCGGGGTCCGACGGCTTAACGTGCTCATACAATGCTATAGTAGATCAGATCAAATCAGATGTAGAGGATTTTAGGAAGGGAGTGTCTGACCCCAGGTCTTAAACAACCCTTAGAAATAGGAAGCTAGAAGATTTGGGCTAGAGTGCCCGATAGGAAAGTGACACGTAAGCTAGGTAGAAGACGCCCTTATTTACTACCGGGGTCCGACGGCTTAACGTGCTCATACAATGCTATAGTAGATCAGATCAGATCATATGTAGAGGATTTTAGGAAGGGAGTGTCAGACCCCAGGTCTTAAACAACCCTTAGAAATAGGAAGCTAGGAGATTTGGGCTAGAGTCCCCGATAGGAAAGTGACACGGAAGCGAGGTAGAAGACGCCCTTATTTACTACCGGGGTCCGACGGCTTAACGTGCTCATACAATGCTATAGTAGATCAGATCAGATCATATGTAGAGGATTTTAGGAAGGGAGTGTCTGACCCCAGGTCTTAAACAACCCTTAGAAATAGGAAGCTAGAAGATTTGGGCTAGAGTGCCCGATAGGAAAGTGACACGTAAGCTAGGTAGAAGACGCCCTTATTTACTACCGGGGTCCGACGGCTTAACGTGCTCATACAATGCTATAGTAGATCAGATCAAATCAGATGTAGAGGATTTTAGGAAGGGAGTGTCTGACCCCAGGTCTTAAACAACCCTTAGAAATAGGAAGCTAGAAGATTTGGGCTAGAGTGCCCGATAGGAAAGTGACACGTAAGCTAGGTAGAAGACGCCCTTATTTACTACCGGGGTCCGACGGCTTAACGTGCTCATACAATGCTATAGTAGATCAGATCAGATCATATGTAGAGGATTTTAGGAAGGGAGTGTCAGACCCCAGGTCTTAAACAACCCTTAGAAATAGGAAGCTAGGAGATTTGGGCTAGAGTCCCCGATAGGAAAGTGACACGGAAGCGAGGTAGAAGACGCCCTTATTTACTACCGGGGTCCGACGGCTTAACGTGCTCATACAATGCTATAGTAGATCAGATCAGATCATATGTAGAGGATTTTAGGAAGGGAGTGTCTGACCCCAGGTCTTAAACAACCCTTAGAAATAGGAAGCTAGGAGATTTGGGATGGAGTGCCCGATAGGAAAGTGACACGGAAGCGAGGTAGAAGACGCCCTTATTTACTACCGGGGTCCGACGGCTTAACGTGCTCATACAATGCTATAGTAGATCAGATCAGATCATATGTAGAGGATTTTAGGAAGGGAGTGTCAGACCCCAGGTCTTAAACAACCCTTAGAAATAGGAAGCTAGGAGATTTGGGCTAGAGTCCCCGATAGGAAAGTGACACGGAAGCGAGGTAGAAGACGCCCTTATTTACTACCAGGGTCCGACGGCTTAACGTGCTCATACAATGCTATAGTAGATCAGATCAGATCATATGTAGAGGATTTTAGGAAATGAGTGTGTGACCCCAGGTATTAAACAACCCTTAGAAATATAAAGCTAGGAGATTTGGGCTAGAGTGCCCGATAGGAAAGTGACACGGAAGCGAGGTAGAAGACGCCCTTATTTACTACCGGGGTCCGACGGCTTAACGTGCTCATACAATGCTACAGTAGATCAGATCAGATCATATGTAGAGGATTTTAGGAAGGGAGTGTCTGATCCCAGGTCTTAAACAACCCTTAGAAATAGGAAGCTAGGAGATTTGGGCTAGTGTGCCCGATAGGAAAGTGACACGGAAGCGAGATAGAAAGGGGTAGGAAGAAGCCACTATTTAGCACCGAGGGGACAGTACCCGAGGTCCGACGGCTTAACGAGCCCATCCGACGCACGGCGAGTATTTAGTGGTTCGAACGTTCGCACCTGCCCAGGATCAAACCTGAGGTCATATCCGTGGCCGTCTCGAACGCTGACCACTAGGACACCCGCGGCCCTTTTTCGGAAACAGGCCGGAGGTGGCGGTGTTATGCTGTGCGCGATGCTTCTTTGGGAAAGTTTGGACTCCATTATCCCAATAGAACAATCCCAGGTATCTGAACATCTTTGCGGACCGAGTTCACCCATTCGTGGCAACTGTGTTCCCTGCTGGTTGATGGTCATTACTAAGAGGATAGTGCGCCATGTCACACTGCCAGAATGCTCTAGCATCCAAATTCACCGGACATGAACCGTATCGAACATTTGCGCTTCGACTGGGAACAACTGGTTCGCGCTAAAACACCAGCACCCGGAAATGTACGGGAACTGAAGGGCCTGCTGTTGACATTATAGTACCAGATATCCCATGATACCTATCGCCACCTCATCGAATCGATGCCTCGCAGAGTAGCCGCTGTTTTGCGGGATTAAGGGGGTCCTACAGCTTATTAGGTAGGTTGTCATAATGTAATGGATCATCGATGTATTTGGTATTTGCAAAAGTTCTACCCGTTTTTCATTATGCTAATTCCAATTAAAACACGTTCTGATCGTGTGAGGAATGAAGATATGTCGCAGTTCTGTGATGTGAAGCAAAATGTTGTTAGCAAGGTTGAGGCTAATATGCTTCGGTGGTTTGGCCATGTTGGAAGAATGAGTGAGGAGATGCTTACTGAGAACATGTTTTTAGCCCAAGTGTCTGAAAAGAATTGCAGAGGAAGGCCAAGGAAGTCATGGATGGATCAGATTGAGAAGTATGAAGTATAGAAGGTCTTCTATGCGTCGTGTTATGGATGTGAGTGAAGCCCGAGTTGTGTGTCAAGATCTCTATAAATTGAGAAGTTTGATATGACAACAGTAAGTAAATAATCAGTTTAAAATGTATCTAGTAGTTTGTATTTCCTTGTAGAAATAACCTCTTAATCTCAGAGAACAGCTTTGTGATATGTATGTATGTACACTGAAGAGCAATTGAATTAGAGACAGCTGGCGTTATGCAAATGTTGCGCTGTGGGCGACCCTGTAAACGGAAACGACATGACGTATGCAGCGATCCGACAATATAAGGAGGGATGCGACGGGAATCTAAGAGTCGGACGCAGTATGGGTAAGACGAAGGATCTACGCGTATTTGATCGTGGGCAAATCGTCGGAGCCCGCCGAATGGGTCATTCCATCTCAAAAGTCGTGCAGGCACTGGGATTTCCACGAGCCACTGTGTCACGGGTGCATCGTGAGTACATCGAATCCGGTAAAACCATCCCTGCAAAGGCCAACTGCCGTGGACAACAGCGTGTGGATGAGCGGAGTATCGTCGGCTAGCTCGCATTGTAACAGCAGATAGACGGGGCATAGTGCAAGAAATCACTCGGCAATTTAACGCTGGTGCACAAAAACGTGTAAGCAGCCACACCATCCAGAACCATCTCCTCGCTATGGGGTACAAAAGCCATCGTCCCACGAGGGTACCGCTGCTGAACGCACATCACAGGGTGCAAAGATTATCATGGGCGAGGGAACATCGCCACTTGGCCCCAGACATGTGGGAAAATGTTGCCTGGACTGATGAGTCGAGATTCACGTTGATACATGCGGATAGCAGGAAACGAGTACGGCGAAAACAACATGAAGCGATGGATCCTTCTTGCCAGCAGGGTGCTCTGCATTCTCGTCTGGGGACTGTTTACGTGGACTGAAATGAGACCCCTGGTACGTGTGACATCGTCCCTCACAGGTCAACGTTACCGGGATATCCTGGACGACCATTGGCCAGCTAGGTCACCTGACCTTAATCCCATCGAGCACATCTGGGATGGCATCGAGAGAGATGTTCGAGGCTCTGACCTCCCTCCATCAAATCTTCGTGAACTGTGGGAGCTTGTTCAGGGGTCGTGGATCCGTATGGCTTTCCAACGCTTCCGGTGTCTTGTCGAGTCCATGCATAGAGACGAATCGCCGCCGTCATCAGGACGAAAGGTGGTGCGACACGTTACTAGACAGGTATCTCTAATTCAATTGCTCTTCAGTTTATATTCTAAATACATTTTTAAGTAACAAGTGCAATAACAGATGGTGCAGTGGTGGCCAAAATATTTAGAGGACCAGGCTATAAAATGGCACCAAGTATGCAACTGCATCTCATTCGTAATCAAGTCACACAGGGTTAACATACGCATTCTTTGCTTGATGAGTTCGACAAAGACGAAAATGCAGCTGAAGCTTGCCGCAACATTTGTGAGGCGTATGGCGAGGATGCTATAGTTGAACACACATGCCGTTTGTTCCAGAAATTCCGTGAGAAGCTACAGAGATCAACCACGTTCTGGAAGTCCATTAGAAGTTTCTGAAGAGGGTCTCAACCAAATCAAATCACCAACAACTAACCGTTGAAGAATTACCAGAAAGGTGCCCACGAAACAACATTCGAAAGAAGGATGCACGCGCTGGGGCATTATCATAAAGTTCGAACTGTGGGTACCACATGGCCTATATACAAGAAATCGATCGGACAGAATGACCACCTGTATTTCTGTGCTTGCACGTCACAGAAATGAACCTTTCTTGGAACGATTAGTTACGGGTGATGAAAAGTGGGTCCTTTAGAGAAATGTAAAGTGTCAAGGGAAAGTATGCCGAGTTGGCTAGCCTGCTCCATCGATTTCAATAGCATCTGATTAAGATCTTGTTAAGTGTATGGTGGAATATCAAGTAGTAATCCACTGGGATAGTGGCATGCCAGGGGTGTAATCCATTGGGATAGTGGAATATCAAGGGTCTAATCCACTGGAATGGTGGAATATCAAGTGGGTAATCCACTGGCATGGTGGAATGTCAAGGTGTTAATCCACTGGGATGGTGGAGTGTAAAGGTATTAATGCACTGGGATGGTGGGAAATCAAGGGGGTAGCCCAATCGTATGGTGGAATGTCAAGGGATAATCAACTGCGACGTTGGAATGTCATGGGGGTAATTCACTGGGATGGTGGAATATCAAGAGGGTAATCCACTGGGATGATGGAATGTCAATGATGTAATCCACTGGGGTGGTGGAATGTCAAGAGCGTAATCCACTGGGATGGTGGAATGTCAAGGAAGTAATACACTGGGATGGGATAATGTAAAGGGGGTAATCCTTTGGGATGGTGGAATATCAAGATGATAATCAACTAGGATGGTGCAATGTCAAGTGTGTGATGTACTGGGACGGTTGAATGTCAAGGGTGTAATTCAATGAGATGGTAGAATGTAAAGAGGATAATACTTTGGGATGGTGGAATGTCAAGATGGCAATCCACTGGGATGGTGTAATGTCAAAGAGGTAATGCACTGTGATGAGGGAATGTAAAGGGGATAATCCTTTGGGATGGGGGAATGTTAAGATGGTAATCCACTGGGATGGTGCAATGTCAAGTGTATAATCCACTGGGACGGTTGAATGTCAAGGGGGCAATTCCCTGGGATGGTGGAATGTCAAGGGTGTAATTCACTGGGACGGTTTAATGTCAAGGGTGTAATCCAATGGGATGGTGGAATGTCATGGAGGTAATAGACTGGGATAGTGGAATGTCAAGGGGGTTATCCAATGAGATAGTGGAATGTCAAGGAGGTAATTCACTGGGATGGTGGAATATCAAGAGGGTAATCCACTGGAATGATAGAATGTGAATAATGTAATCCACTGGGATGGTGGAATGTGAAGGGCGTAATACCCTGCGATGGTGGAATGCCAAGGAGGTAATACACTGGGATGAGGGAATGTAAAGGGGTAATCCTTTGGGATGGTGGAATATCAAGATGGTAATCAACTGGGATGGTGCTATGTCAAGTGTGTGATCCACTGGGACGGTTGAATGTCAAGGGTGTAATCCAATGGGATGGTGGAATGTCAAGGGGGTAAGTCACTGGGATAGTGGAATGTCAAAGTATATGGCGGAATGTCAAGGGAGTAATCCACTGGGAGCTCCTTGTGCCTAACTAAACAATAAATGCTGATATGTACTGCCAGCAGTTGGAAAGACCGGTAAAAAATTGATATCTAAGCATCCAGCACAGGTTAATCGGAAAGGCGTCATCTTGCAACATGACAACTGAAAACCCCATACAGCTTTAGCCACTCATAGAAAATTGCTGGACATGGGATGGGAAGTGTTATCTCACCCCTGTATTCCCCGGATCTTGCACCTACAGACTACCACCTTTTTCTATCTCTTCAGAACAACTTCACTGGAAAAGCCTGAGATGAAGTTGATGATGTGCAAACTGCATTACAAGATTTTTTGACCCCAAAAAGGAGGAGTTCTGCAGAAGAGGAATTCAATTACTACAAGAAAGATGGCAAAAAGTCATAGATAATAACGACAATTATGGAAAAGAATGAAGAACTTATTTATTAAAATTCATTTATTTCACTTCACCACAAACAAAACCGATAGAACTTTTGCACACAACTAATACCTTACACACCATACACACTGAGTGGTCAGAAATCATGAGATACCTACCTAATAGCGCGAAGGCTCACATTTTGGTTCGGATAAGGGCAGTCACACGGCGAGGTTTGAGTTCACTAGGTCACGAAAGCCTTCCACAGGTATCTCCAGCCATGCTTGCTGCACCGCTGTCCATACTTCCGTCACATTCCTCGGTGGGAGATAAGGACAGTCACACGGCGAGGTATTGAGTCCAGCAGGTCACGAAAGCGTTCCACGGGTATCTCCAGCCATGCTTGCTGCCCCGTTGTCCATAATTCCGCCGATTTCATGTCCGAGGACAAGGACAGGCACACGGTGAGGCATTGAGTCCGCTAGGTCACGAAAGTGCTTCACAGGTATCTCAACCATGCTTGCTGCACCGCTGTCCATACTTCCGTCACATTCCTCGGTTGGAGATAAGGACAGTCACAGGGCGAGGTATTGAGTCCAGCAGGTCACGAAAGCGTTCCACGGGTATCTCCAGCCATGCTTGCTGCCCCGTTGTCCATAATTCCGCCGATTTGATGTCCGAGGACAAGGGCAGGCACACGGTGAGGCATTGAGTCCGCTAGGTCACGAAAGTGCTTCACAGGTATCTCAACCATGCTTGCTGCATAGCTGCCCATAATTCCGTCACATTCCTCGGTTGGAGATAAGGACAGTCACACGGCGAGATATTGAGTCCAGCAGGTCACGAATTCGTTCCACGGGTATCTCCAGCCATGCTTGCTGCCCCGTTGTCCATAATTCCGCCGATTTCATGTCGGAGGACAAGGGCAGGCACACGGTGAGGCATTGAGTCCGCTAGGTCACGAAAGTGCTTCACAGGTATCTCAACCATGCTTGCTGCACCGCTGTCCATACTTCCGTCACATTCCTCGGTTGGAGATAAGGACAGTCACACGGCGAGGTATTAAGTCCAGCAGGTCACGAAAGCGTTCCACGGGTATCTCCAGCCATGCTTGCTGCACCGTCGTCCATAATTCCGCCGATTTCATGTCCGAGGACAAGGGCAGGCACACGGTGAGGCATTGAGTCCGCTAGGTCACGAAAGTGCTCCACAGGTATCTCAACCATGCTTGCTGCACCGCTGTCCATACTTCCGTCACATTCCTCGGTTGGAGATAAGGACAGTCACACGGCGAGGTATTAAGTCCAGCAGGTCACGAAAGCGTTCCACGGGTATCTCCAGCCATGCTTGCTGCACCGTCGTCCATAATTCCGCCGATTTCATGTCCGAGGACAAGGGCAGGCACACGGTGAGGCATTGAGTCCGCTAGGTCACGAAAGTGCTTCACAGGTATCTCAACCATGCTTGCTGCACCGCTGTCCATACTTCCGTCACATTCCTCGGTTGGAGATAAGGACAGTCACACGGCGAGGTATTAAGTCCAGCAGGTCACGAAAGCGTTCCACGGGTATCTCCAGCCATGCTTGCTGCCCCGTTGTCCATAATTCCGCCGATTTCATGTCCGAGGACAAGGGCAGGCACACGGTGAGGCATTGAGTCCGCTAGGTCACGAAAGTGCTTCACAGGTATCTCAACCATGCTTGCTGCACAGCTGTCCATAATTCCGTCACATTCCTCGGTTGGAGATAAGGACAGTCACACGGCGAGGTATTAAGTCCAGCAGGTCACGAAAGCGTTCCACGGGTATCTCCAGCCATGCTTGCTGCCCCGTTGTCCATAATTCCGCCGATTTCATGTCCGAGGACAAGGGCAGGCACACGGTGAGGCATTGAGTCCGCTAGGTCACGAAAGTGCTTCACAGGTATCTCAACCATGCTTGCTGCACCGCTGTCCATACTTCCGTCACATTCCTCGGTTGGAGATAAGGACAGTCACACGGCGAGGTATTAAGTCCAGCAGGTCACGAAAGCGTTCCACGGGTATCTCCAGCCATGCTTGCTGCACCGTTGTCCATAATTCCGCCGATTTCATGTCCGAGGACAAGGGCAAGCACACGGTGAGGCATTGAGTCCGCTAGGTCACGAAAGTGCTTCACAGGTATCTCAACCATGCTTGCTGCACAGCTGTCCATAATTCCGTCACATTCCTCGGTTGGAGATAAGGACAGTCACACGGCGAGGTATTGAGTCCAGCAGGTCACGAAAGCGTTCCACGGGTATCTCCAGCCATGCTTGCTGCCCCGTTGTCCATAATTCCGCCGATTTCATGTCCGAGGACAAGGGCAGGCACACGGTGAGGCATTGAGTCCGCTGGGTCACGAAAGTGCTTCACAGGTATCTCAGCCATGCTTGCTGCACCGCTGTCCATACTTCCGTCACATTCCTCGGTTGGAGATAAGGACAGTCACACGGCGAGGTATTAAGTCCAGCAGGTCACGAAAGCGTTCCACGGGTATCTCCAGCCATGCTTGCTGCACCGTTGTCCATAATTCCGCCGATTTCATGTCCGAGGACAAGGGCAGGCACACGGTGAGGCATTGAGTCCGCTGGGTCACGAAAGTGCTTCACAGGTATCTCAACCATGCTTGCTGCACCGCTGTCCATACTTCCGTCACATTCCTCGGTTGGAGATAAGGACAGTCACACGGCGAGGTATTAAGTCCAGCAGGTCACGAAAGCGTTCCACGGGTATCTCCAGCCATGCTTGCTGCACCGTCGTCCATAATTCCGCCGATTTCATGTCCGAGGACAAGGGCAGGCACACGGTGAGGCATTGAGTCCGCTAGGTCACGAAAGTGCTTCACAGGTATCTCAACCATGCTTGCTGCACAGCTGTCCACAATTCCGTCACATTCCTCGGTCGGAGATAAGGACAGTCACATGGCAAGGTATTGAGTCCAGCAGGTCACGAAAGCGTTCCACAGGTATCTCCAGCCATGCTTGCTGCACCGTTGTCCATAATTCCGCCGATTTCATGTTCGAGAACAAGGGCAGGCACACGGTGAGGTATTGAGTCCACTAGGTAACGAAAGCGTTCCACAGGTATCTCCAGCCATGCTTACTGCACCTCTGTCCATAATTCTCCCGGTTTCATGTTCGAGGAAAAGGGCAGGCACACGGTGAGGCATTGAGTCCACTAGGTCACGAAAGCTTTCCACGTGCATCTCAAAAATGCTTGCTGCATCGCTGTCCATAACCTCGTCACATTCCTCAATGGAGAATAAGGAGAGTTATATGGCGGGGTATTGATCCACTAGGTCACGAAAGCGTTCCACTGGTATCCCCAGCCTTGCTTGTTGCACCGCTGTCCATAATTCCGTCGAATTCCTTGGTGGAAGATTCGAAACCTTTACAAACCGTTTCCACGACATCCCAAAGATTTCGTATAGGATTCACGTCCGGTGAACGGGGAGGTAGAGTGGGTTTGAGGAATGCTCTTCTATTCATGATCAAGTCACCATGGGTCTGTGGGGATGCACTTTGTCTTGCTGGAAGAGTCTATTGCCCTGAGGATTCATGATGACCACGAATGGGTGCAAATGGTCTACAAGAATGGACATCTAGACGTACCAGCCCAGGTAGCACAGCCTTGCAATTTAACGTATGCCCAACACCGAGTCACCGTCTTTTATTCCTAAAAGACGGTGGCTCAATGTTGGGCCTACGTTAAATTGCATGGCCGTGCTACCTGGGAGAGGTCCTAACGAGTGTCAGTTGAACATACCCCAGACCACAGCCTGAAAATTTTTCCAAAAGCCTGAAAATTTTCTTGTTGACATGCCGAGTCTATCGCTTTGTACGGTTTCCGTAGAATCCGCGCACCTTCTAGTTCGCGCCAAATTCCTGATAACGGGACTCGTCAGACCAGGAGACGCGTTTCCACTCATATAAGGTCCAGTCCCATTGTTCTTTCTCCCACCTGAGGCGTACAGTCCGGAGAGGTGGCGTTAGCAACGGAACTCTGTGAAGGGTTGGCGGCTTTCATAACTACTGCTGCTAACGATCGCGTGATGACCTTCGTGTAGGGGTTTTGGGCACTTCATCTTTGAAGTCGGCGGTGATTTGTGTCAGAGCAGCAACCATCTTGATCATCCCATACAGATGATGGCTGGTCTGACCCATAAGAAATGAATGCGGGTAATTTTTTCAAGTTTAACGCTATTTAGAATACGGCATGCAATAGGGAAGGAATATTCCCATTCCAATGGAAACGCCCAAATGAGTTATGGTAATAAGCTTGTTTCCGACTTTGAATCAGTGAAAGGAAAGCGACGGAAGATGAAGTCAATGGACGATAACGATGTAGCTATGGTGACATTATATTCTAGATATTGTACAGGACTATAGTGTGTGACGTGCCTGCCCTGTCTGCGTAGCTCAGTTGGTAGAGCGACTTGTTCCGGAATAAGTGGACTCGGGTTCGATCCTCGGCGTGGACCAAAAATGACGGAAAAATTTACTTCGTGATAATGGCGCCCGAACTTCCCGGATGACCCGGCCGTTAAAGATCTCGCAATGGTGTGATGTTCTTTCCACACCGCCAGACAGGAAAAATAAGAGAACCCCTTCTTCAACGCTTCGAAAAATAAATGTGTGTGATGTTGCATTCCACACACCAGATTGACTGGGAGTTCTCAAGTGCACGTTCTTCAGCGGATGACTGCCTACAGAGATTCATGGTCCCGGCTAACCCGTAGGCCATGCCCCAGAAGGGGGGTGTGAGGTGCCAGCCTCGCAGGGCGCATACGACATAAAGGCAGATAGCAGCGAGAAGGAACATCTGCGCAGCTCAGTTGGTAGAGCCACTTGTTCCGGAATAAGAGGTATAACGAAGTAAATTTCTCTGTCATTTTTATCCACGCCGGGGCTTGAACCCGGGTCCCCTCATTCCGGAATAAGTCACTCTACCTACTGAGCTACGCGGACGTTCGTTCTGACTGCTATCTGCCTTTATGTCATGTGCGTCCTGCTGGAAGGCACGTCACATCCCCCCCCGAAAGAGGGCCGGGGGCATGGCCCACGGGTCAGCCATGACCATGAATCGTTGCAGGCAGCCATCCGCTGTAGAACGTGCACTTGAGAACACCCAGTCAATCTGGTGTGTGGAATGCAACGTCACACACATTTATTTTTCGAAACACTGGAGCAGGGATTCTCTTATTTTTCCTATCTCGCGGTGTGGAAAGAACATCACACCATTGCGAGATCTTTAACGGCCGGGTTATCCGGAAAGTTCGGGCGCCATTATAAAGAAGTAAATTTCTCCGTCATTTTTATCCATGCCGGGGCTCGAACCCGGATCCGTAATAAGTCATTCTACCAATTGAGCTACGCGGACGTTCGTTCTGTCTGCTATCTGCCTTTATGTCGTGTGCGTCCTGCTGGCAGGCACGTGTCACAGAGGACTTGGGTTCGAACCCCGGCGTGGACAAAAATGAAGGAGGAATTTACTTCGTTATAAGTGTTTATACGTAGAACATTATCGCAAAATCTCTAATCTGATTCCTGAAGCTTTAAATGCTGAAACAAGACGTGTACAACACAAATGTCATTATGAAAATAATTCAGTGTCTTCAAGATAAATGTAATTAGTGTTCTTATTGGGAATTCAATTGAATGACATACTCGTATCTTTTTTTTTTTTTTTTTTGATTGGAGGTTTAACGACCACCGTGAGCAACTTAATGGGCTATAAGCAGTCGCCCGTCCCTAATTTAGGGTCACTGGTTCCAGGGAAGGGAGAGAGCCAGTGCCGTAAGACAAACACAACATCCATGCCTGACCGGTATTCGAACCCGGAACCCGTTCGGACGAATGATCAGAGGCCAGCGCCTTAGACCACTGCGCCACCGGGGCGGCCATACTCGTATCATTCCCATTCTTAAGTTTCACCATTATTTCCTAGATGACTGCTGACTTTTCACTCATATAACAGTTGACACTTATTAATTCTCGACATTGCTTTTCTTAATACAGACAAGTGACGTGGAACATGAACACCGAAACAGGAGTAATCGCTTTCTCCACGTTTTTAAAAGTGAATCACGGAAACGTTTTCATCGGCGACCACCGTGAATCGAACCCAGGGTGTTCCAGTTACGCGCTGGACATCCACAACGGCCTTGCATTCCTCCAGACTCACGCACACTAACTGCCAAGCCGATTTGGCAGGTTGCTTCTTGGAGCCCCACACAATGCTGGGGATTCACCAAAGGTGGTAAGCAGCAACTGAACAAATAATTAGAAGGCGATTGAATAATTAATACAGACACTTGACGCGGATCAGGAACATCAAACAAAAGTCATCGCTCTCTCCACGTTTTTACAAGCGAGTCACGGAGAGTTTTTATAAGTTTTTTAAGTTGTCACTGTATGTGATTCTGAAGGAATTCGAGGCCGTTGTGTTGCAGGGGCAGCGTGTCCGGCGCGTAACTGGAGTACCCTAGGTTCGACTCCCGGTGGCGGCCGATGAGAATTTTTCCGTGACTCACAAAAACGTGAAGATATCGATGACTTCTGTTTGGTATTACTTTCCTTATTCAGAATTCAAATGAATGGCATTCATGTATCAATCCCATTTTTAAGTTTCATCATTATTTCCTAGCTGATTGTTCACTCACATAACGGTTGACATTTATTAATTCCCGACATTACTTCTTTCATTGGAAATTCAAATCAATTGCATTAACAATCTACTGATTAAGAACAGATTTTAATGCGGCGAGGTATTTTTTTTCTATTACGTATCAAACTACACTGAAGAGCAATTGAATTAGAGACAGCTGGCGTTATGCAAATATGGCGCTGTGGGCGACCCTGTAAACGGAAACTATAAGTAAGAGTCGGACGCAGTGTGGGTAAGAGGAAGGATCTAAGCGCATTTGATCGTGGGAAAATTGTCGGGGCCCGACGAATGGGTCACTCCATCTTGGAAGTCGTGCAGGCACTGGGATTTTCACGAGCCACTGTGTCACGGGTGCACCATGAGTACATCGAATCCGGTAAAACCATCTCTGCAAGTGCCAACTGCCGTGGACAACATCGTGTGGATGAGCGGGGTCATCGTCGGCTAGCTCGCATTGAAACAGCGGATAGACGGGCCACAGTGCAAGAAATCACTCGGCAATTTAACGCTGGTGCACAAAAACGTGTAAGCAGCCACACCATCCAGAACCATCTCCTCGCTATGGGGTACAGAAGCCATCGTCCCACGGGGGTACCGCTGCTGACCGCACATCACAGGGTGCAAAGATTAGCATGGGCGCGGGAATATCACCACTGGACCCTGGACGTGTGGGAAAATGTTGCCTGGACTGATGAGTCGAGATTCACTTTGGTACATGCGGATGGCAGGATACGAGTACGGCGCAAACCACATGAAGCGATGGATCCTTCTTGCCAGCAGGGTACTCTTCAAGCTGGTGGGGGTGGCGTTCTCGTCTGGGGACTGTTTACGTTTACTGAAATCGGACCCCTGGTACGTGTGACATCGTTCCTCACACGGTCAACGTTCCCGGGATATCCTGGACGACCATTTGCTCCCGTTTGTGCGTCTTTCAACACCCCACTGGGGACCTCATATTGCAACCAGACAATGCAGCTCCCGAACTGTATCCGAATGGTTGGATGAACACTTCACCGACGTAACCTCGCTTCCTTGGCCAGCTAGATCACCTGACCTCAATCCCATCGAGCACATCTGGGATGGCATCGAGAGAGATGTTCGAGGCTCTGATCCCCTCCATCAAATCTCCGTGAACTGTGGGAGCTTTTTCAGGGGTCGAGCTCGTTCCATGCCGAGACGAATCGCCGCCGTCATCGGGGCGAAAGGTGGTGCTACACGTTACTAGACAGGTATCTCTAATTCAATTGCTCTTCATTGTATAATCAGGAAGTTATGCACATAAAATCTAAGAGTTACGGCAATTTATTTGGATATTTGGAGCACAGGAAGCAGAGAAGTACTGTAATAGAGATGGACTAGGTTCTGTATCAGTACCAAATGTCTCAGCAAAAAAATACATATCTCGAAGCTTAGAACCGGTACGCTTCATTCTTCGTTGAAGGAAAAAAAAGATGCGGCGGAGAAACAAAATCCTGAATTCTTTTCTTTCCCCGGCACAGATAAAATTCTACGTGCACAAGCATATTTCACAGTGACAAAAACGGTATTCAGTCTAGCAGAAATCTGAGTGAATTCACTGCGCTTCCATGACATAAAATGTCATAAACGATTGCATTTGATGTTTAGCTGTTCGTGAAACGTCATCCTCCTTTGAAACAGACGATATGAAATCTACAAGAAACTTCGGGCAAACGGATTTTCGAACTTTATTCTACGAAAGAGGAATATTTGGAATACTATTTTCCTAGGAAGAGGCTAAAAAGCTAAGTACACCACCAAGTAAATAGAAAGAAATTGAGACAAAAAGAAACGAATTTTACTAATGCCACGAATTTTTTCGGAAATAAGGAGTTGGTGTATCAGTAACACTGCACAACAATGGAATTGCTTCTGAAGTGAAAGTGTGCAATCCTCTACCAATTTAACGTGCTGAACATGAATGTAGTCATGTAATGTTTTACTGGCTCTCGTTTAGGAGATGTTGATGTTCTGTCCAGTAATGTAATGCCATGAATAATGAGTTTAAGAATCTTATTATAATTTATTATATTAATTAATTTAATATTATTAATTTGTAATTGTTATATATTAATTATATTTATAAAGATATGAATTGATATATTATCTTATTTATTTATTATTAATATACAGAGGTTGTCCAAAATAATGGAAACACCTTGAAACAATAGGTTTTACGCACCTAATCTGGTGTGGGAGCACCCTTGGCATTTAAAACAGATTGAAATCTCCTTGGCCGGCGCGGGGGCGCAATGGTCTAAGGCGCGGGCCTCTGATCATTCGTCCGTAAGGGGGTCCGGGTTCGAGTCCCGGTCGGGCATGGATTTTGTGTTTGTCTTACGGCACTGGCTCTCCCCCTTCCCTGCAACCAGTTACCCTAAATTAGGGACGGGCGACTGAAAAAAAAAAAAAAAGGATCCTCTTTGGAATGGACGCATACAAGTCCTGGATTGTGCTAAGTGGTATGTTGTACTATTCTTTCTGCAGAAACTGCTCCAATTCCTTGAGAGACGCGGAGGAGGATAACGGGATCGCACTCTGTTTTAATTCCTTGAGAGACGCCGGAGGAGGATAACGGAATCGCACTCTGTTTTCTAACACAGACCACAGGGGCTCAATGATGTTTAAGTCCGGTGATTGTGAAGGCCAGGGAAGGTGTGCAACTTCATCCTCATGTTCCTCAAACCATGATTGAACAGATCGACTTCTGTGAATCGTCATCTTGAAAGGTGCAATCCCCTGACGGAAACAATGTCTGCGCCATTGAATGCACATGGTCGGCCAAAAGAGTGACATAGTCAGCGCTAGTGATTCGTCCGTGTAAGGTGATAATTGGACCGGCTGCAAACCACGAGCTCATGGCCCAAACCATTACGGAACCGCCCCCACGCTTCACTGTAGGAAGGAGACAGTCTGGGTTGTAGGCTTCTGCGGGGGTCCTAGACACGTACTCCCGTTCTGTGGTGAGGAATAGAGAGAAGCTTGATTAATCGGAAAACAAGACATATTTCCAGTGATCCGCAGTCCAAGTTTTATGTCCCTGGCACCACTGTAGTCTTCCTTTCATTATTCATCTGTGACATCAGGAGTTTTGCAATCGCAGCTCTGCCGTAAATATTGTGCTTATGCAATTCCCTTCTCACGATATGGGTCGACACTGGGTTTTGGAGATGTGCATCAAGTTCAGCAGTCACTTTCGTCGCCGTGGTCTTCCTCCTTGCGGTCACAATCCTCTTTAATGTCCTCCTGTCTCTCCCAGTGAGTTTGGCTTTCCTTCCACAGTTGTGTCTCGCAGATGATGTTGTGCCGTAAACATTGTATACTGTCATGACCTTCGACACGATACGTCTCGATACCCCCAAAACCTGTGCCGCTGTCGTTACCGACGCACCAACCAGACGGTCTCCTACAATCTGCCCTGTTTGGGACTCCGACAGGTCACTCATTGTGCCTTCACCTGGAACGAAGTTATGCAAACACCGATTTATAATGCAATCGCACAGACCCTTGAGACTATAAGCAACACTTTTTTACAAAAACAATTGTAGCTACATGTTTGTTTTACTCAAAAAGCTGGACGTACTAAAGTCACTGTTTTCAGCGAGGTGTTTCCATTATTTTGGATAACCCCTGTAAAACTATTCATATAATTTAGTATTTATTATTATTATAATCCAAGGTTACGAATTTTGGCCTCATATTTCATCATTGGTTGGTCTAACCCATACCGAGAATCATCATCCTGTGCTACATCTAGAGTGACTGTGACTTCCTGTTTATGACGTCAGGTGATGCAATCACTAGTTTTTATAGGCGAGACGGCGCGCCCTGAGTCAGCTTCTTTCACCTCGTCGGGGAGTGTGCACTGCTGGTTAATTCGAAGAACTAGAGTATAGAAAGGAACCTTGTGCCGCAAAATCAGCAGTAGTAATGCCACGTACGTGTGTTAACACTGCAGATAATTTTTGTTATATTTGCGGCAAAGTTACATTTGCAGCACAGAAAAAGGACAGTATTTCGGCTGCAATTTAGGCGACCAAGATAAAGATTGGGCTCCACACATGTGTTGCCGGAAGTGTGCAACAAATATTTCACAATGGCTCAGTGGCAAAAGAAAGGTAATACACTCTGGTGTTCCCATGATTTAGAGGGAGCCTACCAATCACGTAAGCGACTGTTATTTTTATATGGTGCCATCTGTTTGTGGAGGCGTAACGATGAAAAGGGAGTGGACTATAAAATACCCTAACATAGCTTCTGCTCTGCGACCTGTACAGCATTGCGAAGAACTTCCCATTTCCAAGCCGCCGACAGATTTTGTCACGAGGACGAGGATCATGAAAGTAAGGATGACGAATATACACGTGATGGTGAAACATCTGCGCCACATAGAATCACATCGGAGGAACTTAACGACCTTGTTCACGATGTGGATCTACCTAAAACAAAAGCGGACATATCCGGCTTCAAGATTCCGGTAATGGAATCTTCTAGAACAAAATGTCCAAGTGACTTCGTTTCGTATTCGTCATCAGCGATTCGAGCCTTTTTTTTTTCAAAAACAAAGAAAGCCTTGTGTTCTACTGGAATCTTGATGGCCTGCTGCAAGAATTCCGAATAGCACATGATTGACAGGAATGGCGTCTATTTGTATTGGGTTGTCGGAAAAGTCATGACGTATTTTGGCACCCGATGGCGGTTGTGCGGTTTTGGAAGTACTAGAGGCATGCGCAGCTCTGTTATCGCTATGGCATTCGACAGGTGCCAGTTTTAGCTGCAGTCTAAAAGGAATAGTGAGCGATTTGGTTGATTTGACATCAAGTTGAAGATGGAAGACCAAACTGCGCATTTTCGCCATATTTTGCTGTTTTACTTCCGTAAAGGGAAGAACGCGCGTCAAACTTGTGAAAAGTTGCGTAAAGTGTGCGGTGATAATGCTTTACAAGAACGTCAGTGCCAGCGGTGGTTCGCAAAATTCCGTGCTGGTGATTTTGACCTCAACGATGCTCCTCGGTCGGGGAGGCCCACCGAGGTTGATGACGACTAAATCAAGGCATTGATAGAGTCAAACCCACGTTACACGACACGAGAGATTGCAGACGCATTGCACATCCATCATTCAAACGTTCACGACCACCTAAAGAAGCTGGGATACGTAAGCAAGCTCGATGTGTGGGTTTCTCATGAACTCAAAGAAGCTCCATTGACGGCGCGTATAAACATCTGCGATATGCTCATTAAACGTGAGGAAAACGATCCTTTTTTGAAGCGACTGATAACTGGTGACGAAAGGTGGATTGTGTGCAACAATGTTCTGCGCAAACGGTCTTGGTCCCGACGTGCTGCTTCGCCTCAAACGACATCCAAAACAGACATTCATCAGCGGAAGGTTCTGGTCTCAGTATGGTGGGATTTTAAAGGTGTCGTGTTTTTTGAGCTCCTACCACGGAACCAAACAATCAATTCGAATGTGTACTGTCGGCAATTGGACAGTTTCAACGATTCCGTCATCCAGAAACGTCCAGAGCTCGTTCATCGTAAAGGTGTTGTGTTCTATCACGACAACGCGAGACCACACACAAGTTTGATCACCCGCCAAAAATTATTGGTGCTTGGGTGGGATGTGTAGCCACACCCAGCATACTCGCCTAACCTTGCGCCGTCAGACTTCCACTTGTTTCCCTCTCTTCAACAGTCCTTGCGTGGTATAAGGTTCAATTCAGATGAGGCTGTAAATTAGCACCTTGTACAGTTTTTTGCCACGAAAAACAGGTCCTTCTATGAACGAGATATTCTGCAACTCACTGAAAGATGAAAAAAGGTTATCGAACAACAAAACGGGCATTATATGATTGATTGATCTTTGTTCTTTCTATCAATAAATGAACTTTACAAAACATGGCTAAAATACGTCATGACTTTTCCGACAACCCAATAGACTCGTCAAAATTGAGTCTGAAGGTGGTTTTGTTGTATAACGGGAATTAGCTTCCATCCATTTCTCTTGGCTATGCGGTCCGCATGAAGGAGACCTATGACAACATAAAGCAGCTGTTGGAGAGGATTTGTTACAAATCGTATGGCTGGCATATGCTATGCTAACCTGAAAGTAATGTCTCTGTTGATGGACCTTCAATAGGGATATACCAATCATTGCTGCTTTCTTTGTCAGTGGGTCAACAGAGCATTACATGCAGAGAGACTGACCCCAGAGAGCGTGTTTGAAACCCGGAGAAATGAATGTGGAGAACCCACCACTGATAGACCCGCATAAAATCATCCTACCTCCTCTACACATCAAACTCGGTCTTGTTAAAAACTTGGTTAAAGCCACGGGCAAGAATAAACTAGCGTTCAAGTACCTGCATGAAATATTTCCTCGACTCAGCGAAGCCAAACTTAAAGAGGGAGTTTTTGTGGGTCCTCAGATCAGACAGGTCTTCAGAGACCCGAAGTTTGAGAAACTCTTTCAATGTGATATAACGTAGAAGTCTTTTCGTACTTCTACGTTAATTTAAAACATCAACATACTAAGAAATAGTTCCTTAATGAAAGAAACCTTAACGGCCAGACGAAACATGTAAACAACAGAAGTCACACTTACGGAAAAGATGCTTTATTCAAGGTTGTAGCACGTCCATATATAACGAAGTAAATTTCTCCGTCATTTCTGTCCACGCCAGGATTCGAACCCGGATCCTCTCATTCCGGAATAAGTCACTCTACCAATTGAGCTACGCGGACGTTTGTTCTGACTACTATCTGCCTTTATGTCGTATGCGTCCTGCTGGCAGGTACATCACATCTCCCCCCCCGAAAGAGGGCCGAGGGCATGGCCCACGGGTCAGCCGTGACCATGAATCATTGCAGGCAGCCATGCACTGTACAACGTGCACTTGAGAACTCCCAGTCAATCTGGTGTGTGAAATGCAACGTCACACACATTTATTGTTCGAAGCGCTGGAGAAGGGATTCTCTGATTTTTCCTATCTCGCGGTGTGGAAAGAACATCACACCAATGCGAGATTTTTGAACGGCCGAGTCATCCGGAAAGTTCGGGCGCCATTATAACGAAGTAAATTTCTCCGTCATTTTTATCCACGCCGGGGCTCGAACCCGGGTCCCTCATTCCGGAATAAGTCGCTCTACCAATTGAGCTACGCGGACTTTTATTCTGATTGCTATGTGCCTTTATGTCGTATGCGTCCTGCTGGCAGGTACGTCACACATAACAGAACGATACCAATATTTAAACACACCACACAGCTTCACAGCTCTTAACACAACGCTCTCTTTACAACGCTCTCCTTACAACGCTCTCTTTCAACGCTCTCCTTACAACGCTCTGGAACAGTTTAGTCGTCGTTTTTATCTCTCATTCTTATCTTATCTCAGGCATACGTCACGTGCATTCAACCTCAATTGTGTTGCCAAACGTATTCATTTGAGAGAAAAGATATTACGTTAACAGTGAAATATAACTGAGAATAACTCAAGATTTACATAAGGAAAGAAACTAAAAAGGAAAGTTGGTTTAGAATATACGTCACAGTGACTAAACTGAAGTGTGTGATACACTTTGTCGGGTATCAACAAGCTAATTAATTCAACCACTCAACGGATCAGGAATGCCAAACAGAAATCATCGCTCTTTCCACGTTAATAAGTGAGTCTCGGTAAAATTCTCATCGACCACCACCGGGAATCGAACCCAGGGTCTTCCAGTTACGCGCCGGACATGCTAGCAGTGCACCACAGCGGCATCGAGTTCTCTAGACTCGCATTTGATTAAATGCTAAACTACATGGCAGGTTGCTTCATGGAACCCCGCAGAATGCTGGGGATTCACCAAAGATGGAAAGCAGCAAATGAACAAATAACTAGGAGGCGAATGGATAATTAATTCAAACACTCGACGTGGATGAGGTACACCAAACAAAGATCATCGCACTTTCCATGTTAATAAGCGAGTCGCGGAAAAAGCAGCACTGTGCGGGACTCCATGAAGCAACCTGCCATGTAATTTGGCAGTTTATCGCATCTGAGTCTGGAGAATTCGAGACCGCTGTGGTGCAGTGGTAGCATGTCCGGAGTGTAACTGGAAGACCCTGGGTTCGATTACCTAGACTCACTTATTAACGTGGGAAGAGCGATGATTTCTTTTTGGTGTCAACAAACTTCCTGAGGAATTTCAGGGGGGGGGATTACAAAGATCTGCTTGAGGACTTGCTGGCTCTGTTTCATAAATTTGGCTGCTTAAAGATCCACTTTCTTGATTCCCATTTGGATTTTTTCTCGGATAACTGCGGAAAGCTCAGTGATGAGCACGGTGAGCGTTTCCACAAGGATGTAGCTGCGATTGAGGAACGATTCCAGGGAAAGTGGTCCACCTCGATGCTGGTGGACTACTGCAGGACGCTCTTCAGAGATGCCCCTCAAGTGGAATACAAGCGAAAGCGAAGTAAAATTCGAACGTCATAAACGGTTAACTAATTGACATGAATAAATTCCTGTAGAAATATTCTCAAATTAGATAAATAAAATAAAATAATAAAATAAAGAAATTAATAAAAGGATTAATGGAATTAATCAATACAATCTCAAATTCATAAAATAAATACACTGGCGAAAAGTGAAAAAAGAACACCAAGAAGGAATTGGCGGACGATCATGAAATTAACATATGTTAATGGGGTCGAGTTTACGTAGGTGTGATATTAATTTCGGGACCAACCGGTGAGCGCTTACGACACAGCACTGCATAACATGCAAATTATCGTCGGTGGTATTTAAAGAGTACGGCAAAGTGAATGTAATCAGTCGTCGGCGTACGGACACGTGCGAAGACCCTGCAGAAGCTGCAATGCCTGGACATGGAAGACATGTACGATTTCAGCAGTTATCGGACTTTGAGCGAGGTCGTCTAGTCGGACTCCGCGAGGCCGGGTGGTCGTATCGTCGTATTGCGGAGCGAATTGGACGGGAAGTATCGGTGGTGGTACGATGGTGGCGTAGATGGTCCGGGGAACATTCCCACACGAGAAGACGTGGAACCGGGAGTCACAGACGGTCTGATGAGCGGACCGATCGACGCATAAGAAGAGCGGCGTTGTCAAGCAGAACATCCACTGTGACGCAAATCCGAGCTGCCGTTTCACCTGAGGTGACTGTGCGAAAAATCCGCAACCGTCTACTGAATGCAGGACTACGTGCACGTGTGCCTCTGACATGTGTAGCTCTGACTCCAGCCCACCATCAGGAACGGCTGCAGTGGTGTCTCCAACGTTTACACTGGAAAACGCAATGGCGATCTGTCGTGTTCAGCGATGAAAGCAGATTCTGCTTGGCAGCCTCCGATGGCCGTATGCGTGTTCGCAGACGCACAGGGGAGCGTCTCTACCCTTCTTGCATCCGCCAGCGACACACAGGGCCTACACCTAGTCTCCTGGTGTGGGGAGCGATCAGATATTACTCCCGTACACAACTAGTGTTTGTACCGGGTACGTTAAACAGCACCTCCTACATCAACAACATCATTCAGCCCATTGTTGTGCCATTTGTAAGGTCGGTCCATCGTGGTGTTTTCCAGCAAGATAACGCACGCCCACACACGGCACGTGCAACGCAACATGCACTTCAGGGTGTGAGACAACTTCCATGGCCTGCACGTTCATCTAATTTGTCCCCCATTGAGCACGTGTGGGATTTTATGGGACAACGACTTATCCGGTCTCTACGGCCAGCCACGATCATCCCCGATTTATGCGTTCAGGTTGAGGATGCTTGGAACTCAATACCCCAAACTTACATCCAACATCTGTACGACAGACTCCATGCCAGAATTGCACAGTGTGACGCAGTTCATGGCGGTTCAACCTGGTACTAACCATGTTACATGGAAATGTTATTTTTCAGTTTACCAGCAAATACAGCTGTATTTTGCCATAATGTTTTGATCACGTTATCTTCTATATTCCGTTATTGTGCTGTATAAATTTCGTTGGTATCAGACGTCTCCTTCTTGGTATTCTTTTTTCACTTTCCGCCAGTGAAGTAACCATAAGGAGTTATTTCAAAATGGTGGGTGTGTGCCTCATTCGTTTTGAACCTTCGGTTCTCGATTTGTTCGTTGTTGTTGTTGTTGTTTTGTTCACCTGCGCCACCGTTCTGTCTCCAGGCGCGCTCATTTGTCTAGGCTGGAAGTGGTCGTAATATAATTGTTCATCGGTATCGGTGGCTCTGAAAGTCTGGCTAGTCTGCAGTATTGACACTCTTTTACAGCATCCTAAAGCAGAAGAACGTGGAATGCGAGGTAAAATGTCCATTTGGTCTTTTAAACAAAAAGAATGCTCTTCAACTAACAGACATTTCTTTCTGAAGGTTATCGTCGAGTGGGCTGAGCTCTTCTCTTCCTTTTCCAGAATAATTACTCCAGACATTGCTTTTCCTGAGGCATTTATGCATGAAGGAAACTAATTGAAGAAAAGCTACGTTTGGATTTTGGCCACGCGTGGCAAATCACTTCAAAGTTTTTCTCTTCTTTCATTAAACAATGGCCTTATAAGTTTATTGTGTGTGCTAAATGACCGGGAGTCATTTGTAATCGGAAAGACAAAAAAAGCTGCTCATTTCAAGCACTCAAAAATTCTTCCGTTCAAGCAGAAACTCCAGTGGAGAAGAAAAGAGCTGTGCGCGCTTTGTTGAGAAGGGTTTTGAACGGAGACTACTTTATAAACACATTTAACGAAGTTAATGCAATAACGCAGCAGTTAAATAACATGAAATTTTTAATTGGCTTGGTCGTTTTGAAAAAGCAAAGGCAGTGATATAAAACTAAGCTGTCTGACAAATAACAAAGAACGGCAACAAACAAAAACTAATTACTACAGGAAGGCCTATGCTGGCGTTTAGTAAAATTTGTTTTGAAAAACCAAAACAATCACTAAATCTAACATAATAATGAATATCCACGTTTCAAATGAATAACAGCAACTTACGTTCAAGTGCTTTATTTCTTCCAAACGTAGAAGTTACAGAATTATAGAGACATTGAGAGAAAGTCCAAGTGTGATCTAATATTTCATATACACTATCTTGATAAAAGTCACCGGACACCCCTCCGAAAGCGAACGAACGGATCCGCTGCGTTGTTAAGATGCGCGGTACAGCTACAAACGGCATAAAAACAAACCTGCAGCTGACCGTGATCATATCGCCCTGTGAGGTTGAGTGAAAATATCCCTGAACTGACTTTGAGAAAGGAAAGATTGTTGGGTATTATATTAGTGAATTGTCCATAAGAAAAACCGAAAGGGATACCCAAGTCAACTCTTTCGGATGTACTGAATAAGTGGAAGACACATATTGTACCTGAAGCAGCAAAACATACCGGCAGACCTAAGAACCTCAGTGAGAGAGGACGTCGAAGCCTCAGGAGAGTCGTTACAGCTAATCGACGGAGTCTTGCCCAAGATCTCAGTGTACAGGTGAGTAAAAATGCTGGAACCTCGGTATGTACACGTACCATTCGCAGCGAACTTCATTCCATGGGTTACCGTGATCGTGCGGCTGCTCATAAGCCTTTCATCACCACTCGGAATGCTACTCGTCGTTTAGCATGGTGTAAAGAACATTTATCGTGGACCTTTGATCAATGGAAACTGGTCCTATGTACTGATGAATCCAGATACACGATCCATCAGTCTGATGGCCGTGTGTGGATAAGGCGACAGCCGGGGGAACGCTATTCACCACAGTTTGCTGTTCCTACGGTCACGTTTGGAGCTGGCAGTGTACTCGTGTGAGAGTATTTTCCGTGGTATGGTCCCGTCCCATTGGTTATCGTGGACAAACCTGTTAACCAGCACGTCTACCTCGATATTCTGGACAATTATACCCTACTAACTATGTGGCAATACTATGGAACTCAGCCTTGTTGGTACCAATCCACCGAGCCATAAATCAAGAACTGTTACGGTGTGGCTTGACGATAATTCCGCATCGTGTGTGGATTGGCCAGCACAGAGCTCTGATCTTAATCCTATAGAGCACCTATGGGATGAATTAGAGCGCCACATAAGAAGTTTGGAACCAAGGCCTACAACTAAACAACAGTTAGCGGCAAAATTATGTGCTGAATGGAAACGTATACCTATCGCTGTGTTCCAAAACCTTGTCGAAAGCATGTCTCGAAGGGTCAGTGGATGCATTAAGGCCAAAGGTGGACCGACACCGTACTAATGTATGTCAATAAATGCTGTGTTGTGTGTCTCTTTTAGGTGTCCGGTGGCTTTTGTCAATATAGTGTATCATCATCATCATCATTGTCAACCATTATCAATCCACTGCTGGACGAAGGTCTCCCCAAGTTTCCTCCACAACGGTCTGTCTTGTGCCAGTCTCCTCCATGTCACTCCCGCATATTTACGAATTTCATCCACCCATCTCCCATGTGGTCTTTTTCTGGGTCTTTTCCTGTCCCTTGGAATCCAATCTAAAATTTCGGCTGTCCATCTATGGTCTGTCCTTCTGGCAGTATGTCCAGCCCATTGCCATTTCAGGGATTTAACTCTGATCATGATGTCTTCCACTCTCGTCATTTTTCGGATCCACGAGTTCCTCTTCTTATCTCTCCTGGTTATACCAAGCATGCACCTCTCCATGCATCTTTGAGTTGTCTGCAGCCTTTGTATGTCTCTTTTAGTTAAGGTCCACGTCTCTGCACCATACGTAAGCACTGGAAGGATGCATTGATCAAACACTTTTCTTTTAAGACATAATGGCATATTGCTCTTGAAAATTATGCTGTTTCTTCCAAAAGCTCTCCAGGCAAGTTTTGTACGCCGATTAATTTCTTCATCAATGTGACCCTCACTTGATATCTGCTGTCCAAGATAAACATACGTATCTGTTATCTCCAGTTTTTCTCCATCAATCGATAAATCTTCATTTCTTGTAAAAGCATTGAACATCACTTTTGTCTTCTGAAAGTTCATTTTTAATCCCACTTCTTTACTCTTGTCAGCAAGTTCCTGGATCATACTCTGCAGCTCTGATGGGGTAGTTGCAAAAATGACTACGTCATCAGCAAAAGAAGGTGGGTTAGATAATCTCCATTAATCTTTATCCCTTTGTTTTCCCAGTTCAGTGATTGAAAGACATTTTCCAATGTGGCATTAGAAAGCTTTGGAGATATGGTGTCACCTTGTCTCACTCCCTTTCCAATTTTTATGTGTGTTGTATTTTCAAACAACCGAATCTTTGCACTTGCATTTTCATAGATGTTATTAATAATATTAATGTATGCATCTTCAATACCGCAGGATTTCAGAGCCGTGGTAACTGCTGATGGTTTCACCGAATCAAAGGCTTTTTCATAATCGATAAAAGCCATGCACAATGGAAGTTCATATTCCCTCGCTCTTTCAATTAGTTCTCTCAGTACGTGGATATGATCTATTGTGCTGTAGCCACTCCTGAATCCAGCTTGTTCTCTCGGTTGAGCCATGTCCAGTGTTACCTTCAAGCGGTGTGAAAGAACTTTAGTGAAGATTTTATAAACCACTGATAGGAGGCTGATAGGTCTGTAGTTTCCGAGATCCTCAATGTCACCTTTCTTATGTAGCAGGATCATTGTAGCATTGTTCCAATCCTCAGGAATCTTCCCTTCATTAAGGCATCGAGTGAAAATTTGGGCGAGTACTGTTTCGATTTCTCCACTTGCTTCTTGTATGATGTCTACAGTAATTCCATCTTCTCCTGGAGCTTTCCCCCGCTTCATGTTCTTGATTGCATGAGCAACTTCTGCTGGGAGGACTGGAAGAACTCTGGTACCTTTCATGATGTCTGGAGAACATGTATCATCCCTTTCATATAATTTGGAGTAGAAATCTTTCACTCTTGTCAAAATTTCGCCTCTATTTCTTGTTATAGAACCATCTTCTTTTCTCAGAGCCATAATCTGTTTTCTTCCCTTACTGAGATGTCCCTTTGCTATCTTAAGGCTTTGGTTGTTTTCAATTGGTTTCCTCACTAGCTCACAGTTGAATTTCCTTACGTCTTCAGTGATACTTTTTCGTGTTGTCTTGCATAGCTCTATATATTCCACTTTGGAAGTCACATCTTCTTTAGTTGTCCTCATCTCTCTTCTTTTTTGCATCAACATTTTGGTTTTTCCTGATAATTTGTTCACATGCAACTTGTTCTTAGGCCCAGCTAATTTTGTTGCTGTTTCCATTAGAGCTTTGGTTACTTTTCTGTTAACTTCCGAAATATCCACTTCTTCCGATGTTAGGCCTTCTAAAGCAGAGAATCTGTTCTTCAGTTCCAACTTGAAAGTATTATGGTGTTTTTTAAGGTTGGTTATGTCAATACATTTTGTTTGTCTTATGAGCTTGCCACGTTCCAGTTTAGTGTTGAGGTGCATCTTACATCTCACCAATCTATGGTCACTACCTGTGTTGAACTTGTTCAGCACACTGCAGTCTTCGATGACGAATTTTTTGTTACACATAATAAAATCAATTTCACTTGTTGTCCCAATTGGATGTCTCCATGTCCATTTCCTGTGTGGCTTTTTCTTGAAAAAGGAGTTCAAGATGAAAAATCCTTCTGCCTCTGCAAACTCAACGAGAGTATTTCCACGCTGGTTTCTGTTGCCGTGACCGAATTTACCTACTGAAGTTTCATTCTGTTGCCGTTGCCCTATTTTTGCATTGAAATCTCCCATAATTATCTTCAAGTGCTGCTTACCTTTATTATTTAGATGACGAATTTCCTCATAAAATTCTTCAATTTCTTCTTCAGGATGACTTGTGGTGGGTGCATAAGTTTGAATAATCTGAGCCTGGTATCTTCTCGATAGTTGGATAACGAGTCGTGCAGCTCTGTCAGAGGAACTTTCAACTTCTACCACTTTATCCTTCAGTTTCTTGTTTATTATAAATCCAACACCACTAGTTCTGCCAGTATCTGTCCCACGATAATAGAAGAGATGTCCACTTTTCAGTTCAATGAGATCTTCTCCTTTTCTCCTTACCTCACTTAGCCCGACGATGTCCCACTTGATCCTTTGTAGTTCCTCTTCCAATTCAAGAAGCCTTGAATCAGAAGATAGGGAGCGTCCGTTGTACGTAGCCAAGGTCAGCATCAGATGGCAGCCTAGTCCGGTCCTCCGGGGATTCTTAGCACCCTCTGCCTTCATGTCGCACTGGCCGCTGCCTTGGCCAGGTACATTCCAGCTGCCGGAGACTGAGGGCCAAGATTTAAGTTGTAGAGTCATTTTGGAGGTGTTTGGCCATAACTCACCACGCTGGCCAAGCGGGTTGGTGAGTGTGGTATAGCATTTCCTCTGATCCCGATGGTATAGTTATACCGCTATTGGCGGTCGTCAGAGCCCCTTTAGTGGGAACAGGATGCACCACGAGAAGGCGGGGTTGACATTTGTCAAGGAGAGGCTGTGATGTTACGCATCACCTGACCTTACATCCCCTATAGTGTATATACCTATTTAATTGTAGAATTAGTTGTCGACGAGACACGATAAAAACAACGTACCACATGTTAAAAGCCTTTACTGATAAAAGCACAAGACACACTTCATTAGGTCTTTCAAAGACACATCGTCTTCATCATCAGATGGTATAGTGTAATATCACTAGAAGGACATTGACTTAAATAATGTTTTGCGGCGTCACAAACATATAAATCACGCTATCTACGAATGAACAATGCTGAATACAATAAAATCCAATCTTTATTGCTTCAAATGTAGAAGTCACACGATTGTGGAAACTTTGCTACAACGCCCAAATGCTTTATTCCATCCGAATGTAGAGGTCACACATTTGTGAAAACTTTGATTCAAGTGCTTTATTCCATCCGAATGTGGAAGTCACACGATTGTAGAAATTATGCTTTAAAGCGTTCTACACCGTCCAAATGTAGGTGTCACACGATTGTAGAAAATTTGCTTTGAAGTCCAGTTCCTTCAAATGCAGAAGTCACACAATTGTTGAAACTTTGCTACTGCATAAAGTCCAAGTGTTTTATTCCATCCGAATGTAGAAGTCACACGATGGTAGAAATGTTGCTCTAAAGCATTCTATACCGTCCAAATGTACGTAGATGTCACACGATTGTAGAAAATTTGCTCTTTAGTGCTTTATTCCTTCAAATGTAGAAGCAGCACAATTGTAAAGAATTTGCTACAGTATAAAGTTCAAGTGTTTTACTCCACCTGAATGTAAAAGTTACATGATTGTAGAAACTTTGTTGCAGTATAAATTGCAAGTGGTTGATTCCATCCGAATGTAAAAGTCACACGATTGTGAAAAGTTTGCTGTAAAGTGTCCTATACCGCCTACATGTAGATGGCACACGATTGTAGAGAATTTGCTCTAAAGTCCAAGTGCTTTATTACATCCGAATGTGGAGGTCACACGATTCTAGAATTTTTTCTGTAAAGTGATCTATACCGTCCGAATGCAGATGTCACACTATTGTAGAAATGTTGCTGTATAGTAAAAGTGTTTTATTCCTTCCAAATGTAGAAGTCACACGATTGTAGAAATTTTAATATAACATCAATATTTCTGAGCAGCAATCATATATAATCTTCGTGAGCCCACAACTGACCGTTCCTAAACTTTGATAAATCTTTGGTAGTACTCATCACGTCCGTAACTTCCCTCTCAACTGAAATAGCAGCCTGGTAAATACACCCCTTAACCTACAAGCCACGCTCTTCTCCATTTATACAACAGGGGTAACTCGTTTTGTTTAGGGATGGCCGTCATTCATAGATCATTCAGTGCACCGTCGTCGTCTGTAATATTCGTTGCCTTAAATCTGACTGTATTAGTGTTCAAAATTGACTGAAATATCAGTTAAAGGTTTTTATATCTCTGCGAAGATCATGATAATTTTTCGAATCCTTGAGTCTGATTCCTGTTACAATGTTACAAAAATTCGATGTTATGCTGCGTATGCGTTTACAGAAAGCACAACCTTTGACTTTTAAAACTAATATTAAGACAAAAAAAATGCAAATTAATATTTTGTGCTGCAGCAATCCAGAACCACCTAAAGAAAGAAAACGAGGATATTGACTGTGCATAAAAACGTTAATGAACTTCATCGAAATAAAAAAAATATCTCTGAAATGGAAGTCTTTGTTGTTTGATATGCTACGAAAAATAAAATAACAGAATAAAATTTTCGGTAAGTATGACGGTAGACGCTACAGTAAGTGGAGATTTTTAACGCTTTGCTGGAGAAAATAACTAAAACTAATGCCTTTGAATTTTCATAAAAATAAAGATGTGAAAGAAAACCATCGAGCAAATATAAGAGTATAAAAACAGATAAGAAACCTAACTCATTTTTCATTCTCTAACAAAAAGTAAAAGTGTTTTAGATCTTTCACAAATCTTCAGGTTTTCAAAATTTTTTATTTGGACATCTAAAGTTTTGCTGCATTGAATTGAATTGTATTTTTCGAATAAATACAGCATTAAACAACCCATTTTTGCATTCAACCAAGACTAAAGACATACAATGGCCGTTCCACACAAACTAAGAGTAAAATCAGACAAAATGAGTAAATATAGGTACATCAAAGTATACACAGTGCGTCAAAGAATTTTTAAGACTGGCGCTGGATTTCAGCCTATGGTGGCACCACCAGCGTAATCGCGAATGCGTTATAAACCGTGACCATCTGCTTGCTTTCTGCCAAAAGTACTGCGCAGTTGTTAAAGTAACTCAAACGAAACGGGCGTTCATTAGAGAAGTAAAATTTTTTTCATGTTGAATTATTAAGATGGAACAAAGGGCTGTTATTAAATTTAACGCAAAACTTGGTAAAAGTACCTCGGAAACGTACCAAATGATGAAACAAGTTTACGGTGAGTTTTGTTTAAGTAGATCAAATGTTTTCCAGTGGCACAAACGTTTTTTGGACGGAAGAGAGACGCTAGAAGATGATAAGCATACCGGAAGACCAAGTTCATCTAGGACAGCTGAGATTATTGAAAAAGTGCGTGATTTCGTGACAAACAATCGATGTGCGTCACTAAGAATGATGGAAGAGTCTTTAAGCATCAACAACGAAACGATTCGAACCATCCTGCATGAAGATTTGGGCAAAACAAAAGTCTGTGCTAAATTTGTTCCACACACGTTAACCAATGAACAAAAATCAAGGAGAAGTGCACATTGCAGAGACATCATTTCAGCCGCCGCTCAAAGTGATCCAAACTTCTTAAAATCGATTGTTACAGGTGATGAAACATGGTGTTTTCAATATGATCCTAAAACAAAGCGACAAAGTGCGGACTGGAAGTCAAAAAACTCGCCACAAGCCACAAAAACAAGAAAAGTTCCATCGAAAATCCAAACAATGCTCATTACATTCTTCGATAGTAAGGGTATTATCCACAAAGAATTTGTTCCAAGTCGATAAACAATTATTGGTGAGTTTTATATAAATGTTTTGAAGCGTTTGATGGGCAGAATTTGTCGCATTCGTCCAGAATATCGGGATGAAAACAGTTGGTGTTTGTAGCACGATAATGCACCCAATTACACCTCACTTCTTGTTCGTAGATTTTTGGCGAAAAATAACGTCTGTGTGTTGAATCATCCACCGTATTCTCCTGATTTAGCACCCTGCGACTTTTCTTTGTTCCCAAAACTTAAAATGACGTTAAAAAGGTGTTTTTGTATGATATTTCGACCATACAAACAGCTTCGACGCGTGCTTTGGAGGCAATTCCGCAGTGTGAACTGGAACAGGCATTCGAATCATTATTAAATCGCTGTAACAAGTGTATTGAAGCCGGGGGGACTTATTTTGAAGAACAAACCAAAACAAATCATAATTTCTTGTTTCTATTTCATTTTACAGACCCAGTCTTAAAAATTCTTTGACGCACTGTGTATGTTATTCCTTCTCAAAGTATCTTTCCTCGGATGATATGCAACCGTACCATCGTTCAGTCCACTTGCCTTCGCCAGTCCAAAGCATGGCGAAGGCATTTTGTGGAAGCTTCTTCAGCGACCCCTGTACAGCTTGAACAATGTCATCTGTGTTGAATGTTGCGCGCTTCGTGAAGGGGTCGAAATGGTGGACCCATGTTTCATCGGCAGTTATTACCGTGCTTAGAAAGTTTGGATCCTTTGCAATCATTTGTTTCCACCCATGACACACCTGAACTCTGGCTAACGATTGTTCTCTCCTTAGGTGAGAGGTACCCATCTGGAACACACATGATGCAGCAGTAATTTGTCGCGTAGAATGCGGAATGCCGACGTTTTTGAAATACTAGTTGACACCGCTATGTCTTCACACGTCATTCGTCGATCTTCTTGCAGGATTCCCTAAACACTGCTAACAGTACGCTCTGAAACAACACTTTCAGGTCGCCCTGGCCTAGGAGCGAGTTCTACCGACAAACGCCCAATTTTGTAAGAGAGTCGTTTGTGTGCTGGAGAAATGCGTTACTTACGGGGGGTTTGTGGCAAGGCACGTTCTGATTGTGTGGGGAATGAAGATGTGTTGCAATTGTGTAATGTAAAGCATAGTGTTATTAGCAAGGTGGATACTAATATGCTTCGGTGGTTTGGCCATCGTGAAAGAACGATTGATTTTTTTTTTTATTGAAGATTTAACGACCACTGTGAGCAACTCAATGGGCCATAAGCAGTCGCCATTCCCTAATTTAGGGTCACTGGTTCCAGGGAAGGGAGAGAGCCAGTGCCGTAAGACAAACACAACATCCATGCCTCACCGGGATTCGAACCCGGACCCCTTTCGGACGAATGATCAGAGGCCATCGCTTAGACCATTGCGCCACCGGGGCGGCAATGATTGATGAGATGCTTACTAAGAAAATCTTTTTAGCCCACGTGGCAGGAAGGAAAGGCCAAGGAAGTCCTGGGAAGATCAGATTCGGGAGTGTGTGCATGAGAAAAAGGTTACGAGTATGAAGTATAGAAGATGATGGATGGGCGTGATGGATGTGAGTGAATCCCGAGTTGTATGTCAAGATCGCTGTAAATGGTGAAGTTTGATACGGCAACAATAAGTAAAAATTATCTGGTACAGAGGAGGCGTTAACTGGTTCAGGGGCCTCTCCCCATTCTTATGCCTCCACAAATTTTCATCCGTCAGATTAACAAAAAAACAGGGGGTCAAGAAAAAGGTTTTTACATTTTTTTGAAATGCCATCGCTTCGTATTATTAAAACGCTCTGTAAGAAACAGTGCTAGTGTAATAATTTTGTCTGTCCGTGCACATAAAATTTTTTTATTACATGAGAGATATCTCAAAAACTATTTTGCGGCTAATAGGAAATCAATGGATATTAAATTTGGCACTTTTAATATCCCATATACTTCATGCACTGCAGTTAGGCAGCCCCGGTGGCGCAGTGGTCTAAGCGATGGCATCTGATCATTCGTCCAAAAGGGGTCCGGGTTCGAATCCCGGTGAGGCATGGATGTTGTGTCTGTCTTACGGCACTGGCTCTCTTTCTTCCCTGGAACCAGGGACCCTAATTTAGGGACGGGCGACTGCTTATAGCCCATTGAGTTGCTCACGGTGGTCGTTAAGCCTCCAATCAAAAAAAAAAAAATGCACTGCAGTTATCATAAACAGAATTCTGAGGCTAATAGGGAATCAATTAATGTTAGGTTTGGCACTTTAAATACCCGTATCCCATTTATACCTGCATTGCAGTTATAAGAAACAGAAGCATAGAAATTAAACGCAAAAGTCCGGTTTGAAAATGGAAAAGTAGGGACTGCTGGTTTTTTAGTAAGAGTATCATTGAAACTTTTTATTGCTTTTTCAATAGCTAGTTTTAAGTCAATTTAAGGAATAGAAAAGGTAAAAATATCTGATAATTATCAGTATTAAACCAAGGGAGAAGAAAGCAATGAGAAAATGTTGTTACAATACAATATAAATTACTTTTAACACTGTTAAATAAGATAGTGTGATATTCTCAAATTTCTTTATTTTTCCAGCCTAAATATTAATAACTCTTTTTGTTTAAGATGGTTTAGTGGGATTAGGGCCGAGAAAACTTGATTGTCCTAAGAAGAGTTATCTTGTGAATAATATTTCTCTCTTCATCGATTATCCTACCACGAAGGGGAAAAACTATTAACAGCAAACACGCCCGATCATCAAGAATTTTTTTACAAGTACTCCTCATCGCAACTCGGGAAGAAGGTGGGAAGGTTGCAACACAGATGTGTTCCCTTTGGCTGGAAGTACCATGAAAGCAATTTATAGCACAGCAGGCCAGTTAAGAATTCGCCTTAAACAATGAAACGTGTGGGAAGCATGAATACCTTCTTTACCAACCACTGAAAGGAACTCAAAATTATTTTAACCGTCCCTTTCAAAATAAGTACATTGATAAGAACCTGAAAATTCGGAATATCAGCATCAGCAAGAAAAAATATGTTATTATTAATATGAGAAAGTAAAATATCAATTGACAATACAAAGTAGTCGCTTTAAGAATTGATTTGCTTCGGTCCGTGAAAACCAAAACTGAAAATTCAATTATATGTTTTTGGGGGCCCCTCAAACAGTGAGGCCCTAGGCGCGCGCCTAGTACGCTTAGCCGGAAATCCGCCCCGGATCTGGTAGTTTGTATATCCTTGTGGAGCTAACTTCTGAATATCGGAGAACAGCTTAGTGATGATGATGAACTGTTTCCGGAGCCGTTTTACCCAAGCGATAGCAAAATTTTATCGCGCCACGCATTTCACTTCTTAACTCTGAGTCACTCATCTCCGTACCTGCATGGCGAAATGCAGACGTACTTTAAACAACTGCGCAATAACAGAACCTGAATCGTCTGCCACGGCTAATAACTGTTGCCATAGATGCTTCTTTAATTCAGTAGTCCTCTGTTTGCATATTTTCCCCTTCGCCCTATTGCCAACTCAAAAAACATTACTCTCAGCTTTTGTGGTACGGCCTTTGTATGATACATAAAATGCCAAAAAAATTTTATATTCTTCAGAAATAATAATAAAAGCCATTATCTATAAAAGCATCTGCATTTCTTAGATTTCTATAAATTTGTTGCCTCGGATTCTGTTTCGTAGATTCTTTGAGTAAATTCAGCATACAATGCCAAATAGCGGAACCGTTGATACACAAAGCGACGTAACTTTCATCGTACAAGCCGCAGATTACACTACATTATCAAAATTATTCGGACACTACCAAATATTTGCATAAGTGCAAAGAACCGTTGCGCAGAAAGGTGCGCAGTGAATGGAGAGGTACATCTATACAGATGAGATGTTGTATCGTGTTATAAGAAATTTTGAAGCAGATATAAAGGCAAATTGCTCTTGAAAATTGTACTGCTTCTTCCAAATGGTCACCATACTTCTTTCAGTTGCCTGTAGCCTCTGTATGCCCTTTTTTATGCTTTCCAACCGTTGGTTGAAGAAGCGTAGATGCTGCAGTTATGTGCGTCCGTCCGTCTGTCCACACGATAACTGGCGTAAAAATGGTTCGATTTCGATGAAATTTTAGTTTGTGGGGGGACCACCTGGGGGGCGAACCCTATTGAAAATGGACGAAATATGGTCAAAGGTCAGGACATAGGATTGCGATCCATTCCATCGCCCTTATCCCATATTATTAAAGTGGACGTCAAGTACTATTGCTTCCTATACTTCCAATGGAAAAACTTTTGTACACATTTCCTTCACAATTAATGTGTTCCCAAGGATGAAAATTTGAACATCGATTAAAATAACTTCTTAATATAACTTGGAATACTTAATATTTTCTAAAACATAACCATAATTATATTAAAAATCAATAACTTTTCCTTTGGTGGTGTTGAAGCCAGAGAAAAGATATCGCGACCTGTACTTTGATGACGTCAGTGGGCAAAGAAATGTTGGATTGCATAATTACGGTTATGGTTTAGAAAATATTAAGTATTCCAAGTTATAAAATGAAGTTATTTTAATCGATGTTCAAATTTTCATTCTTAGGAACGCATTAATTATGAAGAAAATGTGTACAGAAGTTTCCATTGGAAGTATAGGAAGCAAAATTACTTAACGTCCACCTTAAAGTAGCAATTCTTGTATGTATGTATATACATTCTATTTTGAAAACGCCTCTAAGAATTTTGATGAAAGTCGTTAACCTACCGTTTTCTGGTACTAGAAATCGATTTTGCTTGATTTCGACGTTAGGAGAATTCGTTTAGTGGGTTAAAAAACCACCCCGAATTATAACGTTTTTAGTGTCATGGCGTTGTTCCTTTAATGTTACCAATGCTTAGAAATCTTATGACGTCACAATCTCGCGTTTGAGAATGTTAGTGCGTGGTCACGCCATCTGTCTCATTACGTCACGCGTTGTGTGTGGATCCTGTTAAGGTTTTATGACGTCACACTCTTGTGAGCAGATGGTCGCGATTCCTATCTGCCTCATTACGTCATGCGTTGTGTGCGTATGTCTATCCGCACGATAATTCGCGTAACAATCATTCGATTTCGATGAAATTTTAGTATCTGGTAGGGGATCACCTGGGAAGGAACCCTATTTAAAGTGAACGAAATGGGGTCAAAGATCAGTACATAGGAGCGGGATCCATTCCACTACAGTTATGCGTCATAACTAACGTAAACAAGGTTCGATTTCAATGGAATGTTAGTATGTCGTAGGGAACCACCTGGCGACAAACTCTATTGAAAATAGGCGAAATGGGGTCAAAGGTCAGGACATAGAAGCGGAATCACTTCCATCGCCATTATGCGTCATAACTCACGTAAAAATGCTTCGATTTGGATGAAATGTTAGTATGTTGTAGGGGCTTGCCTGGGGGCGAATTCTTTTGAAAATGGGTGAAATGAGGTCAAAGGTTAGGACACAGTAGCGGGATCTATTCCGTAGCCCTTATGCATCATAACTTACGTAAAAATGCTTTGATTGCGACAAAACTTTATCATGTTATTTCGGAGGTATACCGAACCGGTTCTGTTGAATATCATCGAAATGGAATCAAAGGTCAGGGCACAGGACCAAGATTTATTCCACAGGCATTATTCTCATAACTTGAGTAATGATTTCTGGTATGTTGGAAAGCGTATTATAATCAATGCATTGCATGATTTTGCAAACTTGTTAGTTAAGATCCGTCTCTGATCCATGAGTAAGAACTGAAAGAATGCATTGATTAAACACTTTTCTTTTAAGACATAATGGTAAATTGCTCTTGAAAATTGTACTGCTTCTTCCAAATGTTCACCATACTTCTTACAGTTTCCTGTAGCCTCTATGTGTCCTTTTTCACGCTTTCCAACCGTAGGTTGAAGAAGCTTATATGCTCCAGCTTTGTCCGTCCGTCCGTCTGTCTGTCGCCACGATAACTCGCGTAAAAATAGTTCGATTTCGATCAAATTTTAGTATGTGGTAGGGGACCACTTGGGGACGAATCCTCTTGAATATGGAAGAAATAGGGTCAAAGGTCACGACGTAGGAGTGGGATCCATTCCATTGCCCTTATGCGACATAACTAGCGTAAATATGGTTCGATGTTGATGAAATTTTTATATGTCGTAGGTGACCACCTGGAAAGGAACGCTATTCAAAATGGGTGAAGTGGGGTTAAAGGTCAGAGCATAGGAGCGGGATGCATTCCATTGCTCTTATGCTTCATAACTTGCGTAAATATGGTTCGATTTCGATGAAATTGTAGTATGTCGTAGGGGACCACCTGGGGACGAACCCTATCGAAAATGGACGAAATGGGTTCAAAGGTCAGTACATAGGATCGGGATCAATTCCATCGCCCTTATCCCATACTATTAAGGTGGACGTCAAGTAATTTTGCTTCCTATACTTCCAATGCAAAAACTGGTACACATTTCTTTCACAATTATTGTGTTCCCAAGGATGAAAATTTTAACATTGATTAAAATAACTTCATATTATAACTTGGAATACTTAATATTTCCTAAAACATAACCATAATTATATAAAAAAATCAATAACTTTTCCTTTGGTGGTGTTGGAACCAGAAAAAGATGGCGCGACCTGTACTTTGATGACGTCAGTAGACAAACAAATGTTGGATTTCATAATTGTGGTTATGTTTTAGAATATATTAAGTATTCCAAGTTATAAAATGAAGCTATTTTAATCGATATTCAAATTTTCATCCTTTGGGAATGCATTAATTGTGAAGAAAATGTGTACAGACATTTTACCATTGGAAGTATAGGAAGCAAAATTACTTGACGTCCACCTTAAAGGAGCAATTCTTGTATGTATGTAAATTTTATTTTGAAAACGGCTCTAACGATTTTGATGAAAGTCGTTAACCTACCGTTTTCTGGTACTCGAAATCGATTTAGCTTGATTTCGACTTTAGGAAAATTCGTTTAGTGCGTTAAATAGCCACCCCGAATTAACAAGTGTTTAGTGTCATGGCGTCGTCCCATTGATATTATCCATGCTTAGAAATCTTATGACGTCACAATCTCGCGATTGATATGTTGGCGCGCGGTCACGCCATCTGTCTCATTACGTCACGCGTTGTGTGTGGATCCTGTTAAAGTTTTATGACGTCACACTCTTTCGAGCAGATGGTCGCGATTCCCATCGGCCGCATTACGACACGCGTTGTGTGCGTATGCCCGTCCGCACGATAACTCGCGCAAAAATTATTCGATTTCGATGAAATTTTAGTATGTGGTAGGGGAACACCTGTGAAGGAACTCTATTTAAAGTGAACGAAATGGGGTCAAAGGTCAGGACATAGGAGCGGGATCCATTCCACTGCTTTTATGCGTCATAACTAACGTACAGAACGGTTCGATTTCGATGAAATTTTAGTATGTGGTAGGGGACCATCTGGCGACAACCCCTATTGAAAATGGGCGAAATGGGGTCAAAGGTCAGGACATAGAAGCGGAATCACTTCCATCGCCATTATGCGTCATAACTTACGTAAAAATGCTTCGATTTGGATGAAATGTTAGCATGTTGTAGGGGCCTGCCTGGGGACGAACCGTATTGAAAATGGGCGAAATGGGGTCAAAGGTTAGTACACAGGAGCGGGATCTATTCCATAGTCCTTATGCATCATAACTTACGTAAAAATGCTTCGATTGCGACAAAACTTTATCATATTATTTCGGAGGTATACTGAACCGTTTCTGTTGAATACAATTGAAATGGGATCAAAGGTCACGGCGCAGGACAGATATTTATTCCACAGCCATTAACCTCATAACTTGAGTAACGATTTCTGGTATGTTGGAAAGCGTATCATAATCAATGCATTGCATGATTTTACTAACTTTTTAGTTAAAGTCCATGTCTCTGATTCATGAGTAAGAACTGAAAGAATGCATTGATTAAACACTTTTCTTTTAAGACATAATGGTAAATTGCTCTTGAAGATTGTACTGTTTCTTCCAAATGCTCTCCATACTTCTTTCAGGTGTCTGTAGCCTCTATATGTCCTTTTTAGTTAAGGTCCATGTCACTGATCCATAAGTAAGAATTGGAAGGATGCATTGATTGAACACTTTTCTTTAAAGGTATAATGGTAAATTGGTCTTGAAAATTGTACTGTTTCTTCCACATGTGCTGCAGACAAGCTTTATGCGCCTATTAATTTCTTCTTCGATCGGGGTTTGATTGATATCCGTTGTCCAATATACATAGTTGTTTTTATTAGTTACTTCTAAATTTACCCCTTCAACCTCCAAATTGTTCTTGTAAAAGCATTTGCATCAGATTTGCTTTTGTAAATTCAAATTTTTATCTAACTTCTTTAGACTTGCCCGAATGTTCCTAGATCGTAGCACTTACGAGATACTCCTTTTATACTTCAGCCTTTGCTTTTCTTATATGCATTGCTTAAGTGCATATTTTAAAAGTAAAGGCAAAGAGTTACTGTTAAATAACAGACATAGGAAAGTCAGGTAAACATTTGTTAAAGAGAAGTTTTTGTATTTCCTGTTTGTTCACGTTCCTCCTGGACTCTTTCCAAAGCATCTTAAATAAAAGCATTTCATCTTAAGTAACTTTAAGTTGGTTGGCGTTCTCCATGGCAAGTGATAAGATGTCTTAGAAAAGATGCCTGCTATTTACTCGCATTCAAAATTAAATTAAGCTTCGAAAATGAAGCAGAAATGCTGGTAAACTCTTCGCGTTTCCCTTTGTAGCAACTTGACTTCTTGAATAAATCATAAAAGTTGTCGAGTGTTTCCTGTTACCGACTATTACGAATTCCAGTGAAAACAAATAATGATTAATTTATCTTTGAGCTCTAACGCTACTCCAGGTTCGATTTTATTCCTTTGTTCATTATGCAATGTGATTTGTAACTGTTTGAAGCCAGACCAAGAGAAGTACCGTTTGCGGATACCGGCATTTTCCCGGGAGTGACTTTAAAGAAATTGTCGAAAATAATTTAGAATTCCTTTAAACATATCAAAGGCAACTAACGCTTTTTAAAGGTTTTATTTCGTATTACGTAATGATGACAGTATCCAGTGTATATTTAAGTAAATATTCTTAGAACATCTTTTAGAAACAAAGTATTAATTCATATATTCAGTGCTCACCGTAAGACCACCTACTTAAAATTTCGTGGACTCTCCTTTATCTCGGAGAACAAAAGCCACCCGGAGTGGCATTCACTGCATAAGGTACACTCACGGACAATGAAATTTGCGCACCAAGAAGGAAGCATCGGATTGAACTGAAATTTCATGGACGTCATGATACAGATGAATGATACACATGATGGTAAAAACAGAGCTCCAGGACAATTGCAGAGGGATCTGTGGCACGCAGTCCGGTCATCTTCAATAACGCATCGCACAGCCTCCTCCGGCGATACATGCTGCAATACGGTCCGGTATGGAGCCGAACAGACGCCTGATGCCGGCGTTTCAACTGGTCCCACGCAATCTCGATAGGAGACATGTCCTCGGAGAGGGCAGGCCATGGAAGTGTCTAGACATGACTTACGCAGTCCTGTGAAACCCGAGACGTGTGCGAGCGGGCATTATCCTGCTGGTATGGTGCACCTGGAATCCCGGCCAGGAATAGGAGCACATGGGGCCGTAGGATCTCATCCACATACCGCTGGCCCGTCAATGGTTCACGTACCACTACTAGAGCTGATCGGCTATCGTAAGCAATGACTCCCCAGATCATAATGCCTGCAGTGGGGGACGTGTGGCGCTCAAAAGCGACGTTGGTATTGTGCCGTTGACCCGGGGACCTCCATACCCGGAGAGGATGATCATCTGTCCCCAAACCGAAGCGGCACTCGTCGTTAAACACCACATGTCGTCTGTCTGTGGCGTTACACGTCGCTCTGACGTGGCACCACTGCAGACGCAGCCGACGATGTTCCGCTGTTAATGGCAGCACACGCAAGGGGGCGCTGGGATCGCGTCAGGAAATGTTTGGTGGGCACACAGGAGCCACTACATCTGTCTGCACAGTGGACCGTGTCCCCGTGGGATCCGTCTGTGCATGGCGCACAGTCCGTCAATCCTCTCTACCGGTGGTTCTTCTGGTCCGTCCGGAGCCGCCCCGCCGTGTGGCAGTGCCGTTACGTGTCCACTGCTCCCAACACAGTCGGACGGAGTGGTCAGAACGATCCACGTGGCGGGCTATGCGGCTCGACGACCACCTTACGGTTTTCATCCCGATGATCAGGCCTCTCTCAAAGTCCGTAAGTCGTCTAAATCGACGTTTCTGGCGTCTACCCGGCATGCTTGTCACTCTGCACTCTTGCTTGCGTCATCCGGTGCTTTTTGCTTTCATGGGGCATCGAATGCAAGCTGGTTTATAAGGCTACCGGTTCGTGCTTGCAGCGCCACCACATGGTGTGCGGTCATGCGCAATCGCGCCAAACGTGGATCATTTACATACCAGCCCTCACTCTACCTATTTGCAAAGATTCGCAGTAGTAGCATGTTTTCTTCTAGGTGCGAAAATTTCTTTCTCCGGTAGTGTGTATCAACAGAAGTGTGAAGATCCGCAACCAAGTTGTTCGTACAAGAGTTGTTCCAATGTTTTTAAAACAACATATGCGTATCTTAATTATCAAGGAAATGGTAATCTTTTTAAAAAAATACAGTCCATTGTATCGAAAACACGTGTCCCAACGTTTCTCCCACTTTTTAACGCTTTCCAACCGTTGGTTGAAGAAGCGTTTATGCTCCAGCTTTGTCCGTCGGTCCGCATGATAGCTCGCGTAAAAATGTTTCGATTTCGATGACATTTTAGTATGTTGTAGGGGACCACCTGCGGACGAACCCTATTGAAAATGAGATTAATGGGGTCAAAGGTCACGACATAGGCGTGGGATCCATTCCATTGCCCTTATGCGTCATAACTTGCGTAAATATGGTTCGATTTGAATGAAAGTTTAGTATGTGGTAGGATACCACCTGGGGACGAACCCTGTTAAAAATGGGTGAAGTGGTGTCAAAGGTCAGGACATAGGAGCGGGATGCATTCCATTGCCCTTATGCGTCATAACGTACGTAAAAATGATTCGATTGAGATAAAACTTTATTTTGTTGTTCCGGAAGTATACTTTACCAGTTCTGTTGAATATCATCGAAATGGGGTCAAAGGTCAAGTCATAGGAGCGAGATTTATTCTACAGCCATTATCCTCATGACTTGAGTAATGATTTCTGGTATGTTGAAAAGTGTATCATAATCAATGCATTGCATTATTTTACTAACTTGTAGAATGTCTTTTGGAACTGTTCTTCTGAAACTCCATTGAAGCACCCCTACGTAGCTGTAATAAGTTCTTTATTAGTCTCAACTTATCGTCCCCATAATGTCTTTTTTACGCTTTCCAACCGTAGGTTGAAGAAGCGTATATGCTCCAGCTTTGTCCTTCTGTGTGTCTGTCTCTCTCTCTCTCTCTCTCTCTGTCTGTCCGCACGATAACTCGCGTACAAATGGTTCGATTTCGATGAAATTTTAGTATGAGGTAGGGGACAACCCGAGAACGAGCCCTATGGAAAATGGGCGAAATATGGTCAAAGATCAGGACATAGCAGCGAGATCCATTCCATCGCCCTTATGCGTTAAAACTTACGTAAAAGTACGTCGATTGCGACAAAACCTTACCATGTTGTTCCGGAGGTATACTGAACCGTTTCTGTTGAATATAATCGAAATGGGGTCAAAGGATAGGGCACAGGAGCGAGATTTATTTCACAGCCATTCTCCTCATAACTTACGTAAAAATACTTCGATTGCGACAAAACCTTACCATGTTGTTCCGGAGGTATACTGAACCGTTTCTGTTGAATATATTCGAAATGGGGTCAAAGGTCAGGGCACAGGAGCGAGATTTATTTCACAGCCATTCTCCTCATAACTTACGTAAAAGTACTTCGATTGCGACAAAACCTTACCATGTTGTTCCGGAGGTATACTGAACCGTTTCTGTTGAATATAATCGAAATGGGGTCAAAGGTCAGGGCACAGGAGCGAGATTTATTTCACAGCCATTCTCCTCATAACTTACGTAAAAGTACTTCGATTGCGACAAAACCTTACCATGTTGTTCCGGAGGTATACTGAACCGTTTCTGTTGAATATAATCGAAATGGGGTCAAAGGTCAGGGCACAGGAGCGAGATTTATTTCACAGCCATTCTCCTCATAACTTACGTAAAAGTACTTCGATTGCGACAAAACCTTACCATGTTGTTCCGGAGGTATACTGAACCGTTTCTGTTGAATATAATCGAAATGGGGTCAAAGGTCAGGGCACAGGAGCGAGATTTATTTCACAGCCATTCTCCTCATAACTTACGTAAAAGTACTTCGATTGCGACAAAACCTTATCATGTTGTTCCGGAGGTATACTGAACCGTTTCTGTTGAATATAATCGAAATGGGGTCAAAGGTCAGGGCACAGGAGCGAGATTTATTTCACAGCCATTCTCCTCATAACTTACGTAAAAGTACTTCGATTGCGACAAAACCTTATCATGTTGTTCCGGAGGTATACTGAACCGTTTCTGTTGAATATAATCGAAATGGGGTCAAAGGTCAGGGCACAGGAGCGAGATTTATTTCACAGCCATTCTCCTCATAACTTACGTAAAAATACTTCGATTGCGACAAAACGTTATCATGTTGTTACTGGGGTATACTGAACAGGTTCTGTTGAATATATTCGAAATGGGGTCAAAGGTCAGGGCACAGGAGCGAGATTTATTTCACAGCCATTCTCCTCATAACTTACGTAAAAATACTTCGATTGCGACAAAACCTTTTCATGTTGTTACGGGGGTATACTGAACAGGTTCTGTTGAATATATTCGAAATGGGGTCAAAGGTCAGGGCACAGGAGCGAGATTTATTTCACAGCCATTCTCCTCATAACTTACGTAAAAGTACTTCGATTGCGACAAAACCTTATCATGTTGTTCCGGAGGTATACTGAACCGTTTCTGTTGAATATAATCGAAATGGGGTCAAAGGTCAGGGCACAGGAGCGAGATTTATTTCACAGCCATTCTCCTCATAACTTACGTAAAAGTACTTCGATTGCGACAAAACGTTATCATGTTGTTACTGGGGTATACTGAACAGGTTCTGTTGAATATATTCGAAATGGGGTCAAAGGTCAGGGCACAGGAGCGAGATTTATTTCACAGCCATTCTCCTCATAACTTACGTAAAAGTACTTCGATTGCGACAAAACCTTATCATGTTGTTCCGGAGGTATACTGAACCGTTTCTGTTGAATATAATCGAAATGGGGTCAAAGGTCAGGGCACAGGAGCGAGATTTATTTCACAGCCATTCTCCTCATAACTTACGTAAAAATACTTCGATTGCGACAAAACGTTATCATGTTGTTACTGGGGTATACTGAACAGGTTCTGTTGAATATATTCGAAATGGGGTCAAAGGTCAGGGCACAAGAGCTAGATTTATTCCACAGCTATTATCCTTACAACTTGACTAAAAAATTGAGATTCTGGGGGTGCTCTGATCTGGAGAGAAAGAAGGACACCTCTACAACCAATAAAGGGACACTTGTGGGGGTGTGGGCAGATGTTGCTTAGGAGTAGTGGCATCTCGTTAGGTATACGCACTGACATCTGCGAGTTTCCCAGAGGAACCGTGAATTATGAACTCTACAGGGATGATGTCCTGGATCCTTATGTTCGCCCTTGTACGAGTGCCACAACAGATACATTTCACTTGCAAGACAACCACTAAGTGATTCTGGTAGAATACTAAACCGATAAGCCATTACATTATGACCACCTACCTAATAAACTGTAGGACCCCTTTAGCCTGCAAAACAGTGGCCATTCGGCGAGGTATCGATTCGATGAGGTGGTGATAGGTATCCTGGGGTATCTGGTATCATAATGTCAACAGCAGGTCCTCCAGTTCCCGTACATTTCGGGGTGGTGGTGTTTTAGCGCGAACCCGCTTTTCCAAGTCAAACCGCAAATGTTCGATTGCGTTCATGTCCTGTGAATTTGGAGGCCAGGACATTAACAGAAAGTCAGCAGCATGTTCCTCGAACCTTTCCTTGGCGATTCTGGCAGTGGTGCATTATCCTGTTATCGCTGACGATGTTCAGATACCTGACAGCTGTCAGCGATTGTACAATTGGAATAATGGTATATAACCAGGAAACAATTTCGCACGAGAAGTGATATATGCAAGAATTCATCTGTCTACCTGTGCGATAAAACACCATACCATAAGTTGCAAATTAAAATCACTTTATTTACAATTTAAAAGTAGGTCAAAATACTGACTAGCGCTTTCGGGGATCCCGTTGTCCCCAGCTACGGGTCCAAAGCACCACAGGGACACGATAGAGGCAGTCATTATATACAGATAAACCCCGTACACCATGTCACCAACATTTTAGTGATGCCAACATTTAAACAGAAAAAGACGTACAAGTTATTAACAGCTGATATTACACTAAGTATAAGAAATTAGGACATGGCTCAACCGAGAAAACAAGCTGGATTCAGGAGTGGCTACAGCACAATAGATCATATCCACGTACTGAGAGAACGAATTGAAAGAGCGAGGGAATATGAACTTCCATTGTGCATGGCTTTTATCGATTATGAAAAAGCCTTTGATTCGGTGAAACCATCAGCAGTTACAAAGGCTCTGAAATCCTGCGGTATTAAAGATGCATACATTAATATTTTTAATAACATCTATGAAAATGCAAGTGCAAACATTCGGCTGTTTGAGAATACAGCACACATAAAAGTTGGAAAGGGAGTGAGACAAGGTCACACCATATATCCCAAGCTCTTTAATGCGACACTGGAAAATGTCTTTCAATCACTGAACTGGGAAAAACAAAGGAATAAAGATTAATGGAGATTATCTAACCCACCTTCGTTTTGCTGGTGACGTAGTCATTTTTGCAACTACCCCATCAGAGATGCTGAGTATGATCCAGGAACTTGCTGACAAGAGTAAAGAAGTGGGATTAAAAATGAACTTTCAGAAGACAAAAGTGATGTTCAATGCTTTTACAAGAAATGAAGATTTATCGATTGATGGAGAAAAGCTGGAGATAACAGACACGAACGTTTATCTTGGACAGCAGATATCAAGTGAGGGTCACATTGATGAAGAAATTAGTCGGCGTACAAAACTTGCCTGGAGAGCTTTTGGAAGAAAGAGCATAATTTTGAAGAGCAATATGCCATTATGTCTTAAAAGAAAAGTGTTTGATCAATGCATCCTTCCAGTGCTTACGTATGGTGCAGAGACGTGGACCTTAACTAAAAGAGACATACAAAGGCTGCAGACAACTCAAAGCAGCATGGAGAGGTGCATGCTTGGTGTAACCTGGAGAGATAAGAAGAGGAACTCGTGGATCAGAAAAATGACAAGAGTGGAAGACATCATAATCAGAGTTAAATCCCTGAAATGGCAATGGGCTGGACATACTGCCAGAAGGACAGACAGAGCCGAAATTTTCGATTGGATTCCAAGGCACTGGAAAAGACCCAGAAGAAGACCACATAGGAGATGGGTGGATGAAATTCGAAAGTATGCGGGAGTGACATGGAGGAGACTGGCACAAGACAGACCGTTGTGGAGGAAACTTGGGGAGACCTTCGTCCAGCAGTGGATCGATAATGGTTGACAATTAAGATGATGATGATGATGATAAGAAATTACAAATGACACTAGGCAAGAAGTGCAGATTAGCCATTGGACAAAGTCTCTGTCAGGGCAAACAATCCACGCCAAGGTCCCGGTACATATGCGGGCAAGTCCAAATTACAACATGTGTCACCATAAGCAAGATTATACAGGCAGTGAGGTTTGTGGGTTGTTTCAGAAGAACAATGCCTGTATATTCTTGCTTATGGTGACAGATGTTGTAATTTGCACTTGCCCGCATATGTACCGGGACCTTGGCGTAGATTGGTTGCCCCGACAGAGACTTTGTCCAATGGCTAATCTGCACTTCTTGCCTAGTATCATTTGTATTTTCTTATACTTAGTGTAATATCAGCTGTTAATAACATGTACGCCTTTTTCTGTTTAAATGTTGACATCTCTAAAATGTTGGTGACGTGGTGTACGGGGGGAGGGTTTATCTGTATATAATGACTGCCTCTATCGTGTCCCTGTGGTGCTTTGGACCCGTAGATGGGGACAACGGGATGACCGAAAGCGCTAGTCAGTATTTTAACCTACTTTTAAATTGTAAATAAAGTGATTTTAATTTGCAACTTATGGTATGGTGTTTTATCGCACAGGTAGACAGATGAATTCTTGCATATATGGAATAATGGTGCTTAACGTGTCCCAAGAAAACGTCGCCCACGGCATAACACCGCCGCCTCCGGCCTGTTTCCGCCCAACAGTGCATCCATGCGCCATAGCTTCCCTTCGTAATCGGCGTGACGATGCACGGCCGTCTACGTGATGCACCAGGAATCTTGATTCGTCACACAAGGACACTTTTTTCCAGTCACCCACAGTCCAATCTCGATTATCTTGGGCCCATTCCATAAGTTGTTGGCGATGGCGTGCAGTGAGCATGGGGACCCAGCTGGGTCTTCGGCACATGCGCAGAAGGTTGTGATGAACTGTGTGCTGTGACACATTGCCCTAATCAACCACTGTTGTAGCTGCGGGTGATTTGTCGCACTATGGCCCTGCGATCGCTGTGAAAAATGAGCGACGGTCTCCGCTCCCCTCTGGCATCAATGAGCTGTGAACGACGGTTCGTCGTTTGGCCATCTGTGCGCCACTTTTGATACGTACTCACTACAGCGACACGTGAACAACCCACAAGCCTCACTGTTTCAGAGTTCGTAGTTTCCGAGGCACCGTGACATCACAATTTGTTCTTTATCAAACTCCGACAAATCGGCAGCTTTTCCCATTCTTACTCCGAACACTCTACTAACCGAAAGTCGGTCTTCGGGTTGTATATATACTGTATGAACTTCAACTGCGTCACCGTTCGGCCTCCATGCGCGATACGTTTTTAAGGTACGGGTGGTCATAATGGAATGGTTCATCGGTGTGTTTTTTGGACAGAACACTGTCCACATCGATTGGCCAGCCAGTTCTGCCGATCTATTTCTGTCCGAGCTGCCTTGAATGCTCTAGGGCTAGGTGTTGCTGTCCTGAACCCTGGAAAGTCTTATACAAGTTTTGCACGAACAATGGTCATTGCGAGCAAACTGGAAGGTCATATACAAGTTTTGGAAGGTCTTATACAACCCCGGAAGGTGTTATACAAGTTTTGCACGAACAATGGTCATTACGAGCAAACTAGTAGGTCATATACAAGTTTTGGAAGGTCTTATACAACCCCGGAAGGTGTTATACAAGTTTTGCACGAACAATGGTCATTACGAGCAAACTAGTAGGTCATATACAAGTTTTGGAAGGTCTTATACAACCCCGGAAGGTGTTATACAAGTTTTGCACGAACAATGGTCATTACGAGCAAACTAGTAGGTCATATACAAGTTTTGGAAGGTCTTATACAACCCCGGAAGGTGTTATACAAGTTTTGCACGAACAATGGTCATTACGAGCAAACTAGTAGGTCATATACAAGTTTTGGAAGGTCTTATACAACCCCGGAAGGTGTTATACAAGTTTTGCACGAACAATGGTCATTACGAGCAAACTAGTAGGTCATATACAAGTTTTGGAAGGTCTTATACAACCCCGGAAGGTGTTATACAAGTTTTGCACGAACAATGGTCATTACGAGCAAACTAGTAGGTCATATACAAGTTTTGGAAGGTCTTATACAACCCCGGAAGGTGTTATACAAGTTTTGCACGAACAATGGTCATTACGAGCAAACTAGTAGGTCATATACAAGTTTTGGAATGTCTTATATAAGAACCTGGAAGGTCTTATCCAAGTTTTACACGAACAATGGTCATTATGAGCAAAACGACTGAAAGGTCTTATACAAGTTTTGAACGAACAATGGTCATTGTGAGCAAAACGACTGGTAGGTATTATACAAGCTTTGAACAGAACGATGGTCATTGCGAACAAACTGGAAGGTCTTATACAAGTTTTTCACGAACAATGGTCATTGTGAGCAAACTGGAAGGTCTTATACAATTTTTGGAAGCTCTTATACAACCCCGGAAGGTGTTATACAAGTTTTGCACAAACAACGGTCATTGCGAGCAAACTGGAAGGTCATATACAAGTTTTGGAATGTCTTAATCAACTCCCTGGAAGGTCTTATTGAAGTTTCGATGGAAGACTTATACAAGTTTTGCACGAACAATGGTCATTACGAGCAAACTGGTAGGTCATATACAAGTTTTGGAAGGTCTTATACAACCCCGTAAGGTGTTATACAAGTTTTGCACGAACAATGGTCATTACGAGCAAACTAGTAGGTCATATACAAGTTTTGGAAGGTCTTATACAACCCCGGAAGGTGTTATACAAGTTTTGCACGAACAATGGTCATTACGAGCAAACTAGTAGGTCATATACAAGTTTTGGAAGGTCTTATACAACCCCGGAAGGTGTTATACAAGTTTTGCACGAACAATGGTCATTACGAGCAAACTAGTAGGTCATATACAAGTTTTGGAAGGTCTTATACAACCCCGGAAGGTGTTATACAAGTTTTGCACGAACAATGGTCATTACGAGCAAACTAGTAGGTCATATACAAGTTTTGGAATGTCTTATATAAGAACCTGGAAGGTCTTATCCAAGTTTTACACGAACAATGGTCATTATGAGCAAAACGACTGAAAGGTCTTATACAAGTTTTGAACGAGCAATGGTCATTGTGAGCAAAACGACTGGTAGGTATTATACAAGCTTTGAACAGAACGATGGTCATTACGAACAAACTGGAAGGTCTTATACAAGTTTTTCACGAACAATGGTCATTGTGAGCAAACTGGAAGGTCTTATACAATTTTTGGAAGCTCTTATACAACCCCGGAAGGTGTTATACAAGTTTTGCACAAACAACGGTCATTGCGAGCAAACTGGAAGGTCATATACAAGTTTTGGAATGTCTTATTCAACTCCCTGGAAGGTCTTATTGAAGTTTCGATGGAAGACTTATACAAGTTTTGCACGAACAATGGTCATTACGAGCAAACTGGTAGGTCATATACAAGTTTTGGAATGTCTTATACAAGCCCCTGGAAGGTCTTATACAAGTTTTGCACGAACAATGGTCATTATGAGCAAAACGACTGGAAGGTATTATACAAGCTTTGAACGAACGATGGTCATTACGAGCAAACTGGAAGGTCTTATACAAGTTTTGGAATGTCTTATACAACCCCTGGAAGGTCTTATACAAGTTTTGCACGAACAATAGTCATTGCGAGCAAACTGGAAGGTCTTATACAATTTTTAGAAGCTCTTATACAACCCCGGAAGGTGTTATACAAGTTTTGCACGAACAATGGTCATTACGAGCAAACTGGAAGGTCATATACAAGTTTTGCAATGTCTTATACAACTCCCTGGAAGGTCTTATAGAAGTTTCGATGGAAGACTTATACAAGTTTTGCACGAACAATGGTCATTATTAGCAAAACGACTGGAAGGTCTTATACAAGTTTTGGAAAGTCTTAAACAACCCCTGAAAGGTCTTATACAGGTTTTGCGCGAACAATGGTCAATACGAGCAAACTGGAAGGTCTTATACAATCCCTGGAAGGTCTTATACAAGTTTGGAAGGTCTTATAAAAGTTTTGCCCGAACAATGGTCATTACGAGCAAAACGACTGGAAAGTCTTATACAAGTTTTGCGCCAATACTGGTCATTACGAGCAAAACGCTTGGTAAACTTTCTAAAGAGCAGAGCTCTTGTTCATTCAGGGTTCACGATAAATGATTTACCAGGAGTCGGCTCGTGGTGAATATTCAAGGCACGTCCTTGAAATGAATGGCATTCACTCATCACTCACATTCTCATCATTACTTCCTAGCTGTTTGATCACTCATAAAACGGTCGGCACTTATTCTCAACATTACACTTCTTATTGGGAATTCGTTTCCGAATTCATGCGGGCGGAAGAACGTTAAACGCTATACAACTTCGGTGTGTGTCGGGCGGATTGAATGAACCTTTACAGCGTTGAGAGCGGAACATTCACCATTCACTGTGAAGAATCTTTCATTGTGAACGAGTTGTCCATGAATGGTCCATCATTACTTTCCAGGAGTTATTTTTTGTGAACGAATCGTCCACGAGTGTCTGATCACTACTTTGCAGGAGACATTCTTTGTGAAAAAATCGTCTACGAATGGCCCTTCACTGATCTACAGGAGTACATCTTTGTGAACGAATCATCAAAGAATAGCCCATCACTACTCTATAGGAATCATTCTTTCTGAACGAATCGTCCACGAATGGCCTTATCGCTACTTTGCAGGAGACATTCTTTGCGAATAAACGAATGGCTCATCACTACTTCGTAGGAGTCATTCTTTGTGAACGAATCGTTCACTAATAGTCCACCGCTATTTTGCAGGAGTCGTACTCTCTGAACGAGTCATCCACGAGTGGCGCATCACAACTTTACAGGGGACATTCTTTGTGAACTAATCGTCCACTAATGACCTACCTGTACTTTTCAGGGGTCATTCTTTGTGAACGAATCGTCCACGAATGACCCATCACGTCTTTACAGGAGTCATTCTTTGTGAATGAATCGCCCGTGAATGGCCCATCATTACTTTGCAGAAATCATCAATTTGTGAACGAATCGTCCACGAATGGTCCATCGTTATTTTGCAGGAGTCGTACTCTCTGAAAGAGTCATCCACGAATGGCGCATCACTACTTTGCAGGGGACATTCTTTGTGAAGTAATCGTCCACTACTGACCCACCTGTGCTTTTCAGGGGTCATTCTTTGTGAACGAATCGTCCACGAATGACTCATCACGTCTTTACAGGAGTCATTCTTTGTGAATGAATCGCCCGTGAATGGCCGATCACTACTTTGCAGGAATCATCAATTTGTGAACGAATAGTCCACGAATGGCCTTATCGCTACTTTGCAGGAGACATTCTTTGCGAATGAACAAATGGCTCATTACTACTTCGTAGGAGTCATTCTTTGTGAACGAATCGTTCACTAATGGTCCACCGTTATTTTGCAGGAGTCGTACCCTCTGAACGAGTCATCCACGAATGGCGCATCACTACTTTGCAGGGGACATTCTTTGTGAACTAATCGTCCATTAATGACTCACCTGTACTTTTCAGGGGTCATTCTTTGTGAACGAATCGTCCACGAATGACCCATCACGTCTTTACAGGAGTCATTCTTTGTGAATGAATCGCCCGTGAATGGCCCATCACTACTTTGCAGAAATCATCAATTTGTGAACGAATCGTCCACGAATGGTCCATCGTTATTTTGCAGGAGTCGTACTGTCTGAAAGAGTCATATACGAATGGCGCATCACTACTTCGCAGGGGACATTCTTTGTGAACTAATCGTCCATTAATGACTCACCTGTACTTTTCAGGGGTCATTCTTTGTGAACGAATCGTCCGCGAATGACCCATCACGTCTTTACAGGAGTCATTCTTTGTGAATGAATCGCCCGTGAATGGCCGATCACTACTTTGCAGGAATCATCAATTTGTGAACGAATCGTCCACGAATGGCCTTATCGCTACTTTGCAGGAGACATTCTTTGCGAATGAACAAATGGCTCATTACTACTTCGTAGGAGTCATTCTTTGTGAACGAATCGTTCACTAATGGTCCATCGTTATTTTGCAGGAGTCGTACTCTCTGAACGAGTCATCCACGAATGGCGCATCACTACTTTGCAGGGGACATTCTTTGTGAACTAATCGTCCATTAATGACTAACCTGTACTTTTCAGGGATCATTCTTTGTGAACGAATCGTCCACGAATGACCCATCACTTCTTTACAGGAGTCATTCTTTGTGAATGAATCGCCCGTGAATGGCCCATCACTACTTTGCAGAAATCATCAATTTGTGAACGAATCGTCCACGAATGGTCCATCGATATTTTGCAGGAGTCGTACTCTCTGAAAGAGTCATCCACGAATGGCGCATCACTACTTTGCAGGGGACATTCTTTGTGAAGTAATCGTCCACTACTGACCCACCTGTGCTTTTCAGGGGTCATTCTTTGTGAACGAATCGTTCACGAATGATACATCACGTCTTTACAGGAGTCATTCTTTGTGAATGAATCGCCCGTGAATGGCCGATCACTACTTTGCAGGAATCATCAATTTGTGAACGAATCGTCCACGAATGGCCTTATCGCTACTTTGCAGGAGACATTCTTTGCGAATGAACAAATGGCTCATTACTACTTCGTAGGAGTCATTCTTTGTGAACGAATCGTTCACTAATGGTCCATCGTTATTTTGCAGGAGTCGTACTCTCTGAACGAGTCATCCACGAATGGCGCATCACTACTTTGCAGGGGACATTCTTTGTGAACTAATCGTCCATTAATGACTCACCTGTACTTTTCAGGGGTCATTCTTTGTGAACGAATCGTCCACGAATGACCCATCACGTCTTTACAGGAGTCATTCTTTGTGAATGAATCGCCCGTTAATGGCCCATCACTACTTTGCAGAAATCATCAATTTGTGAACGAATCGTCCACGAATGGTCCATCGTTATTTTGCAGGAGTCGTACTCTCTGAAACAGTCATATACGAATGGCGCATCACTACTTCGCAGGGGACATTCTTTGTGAACTAATCGTCCATTAATGACTCACCTGTACTTTTCAGGGGTCATTCTTTGTGAACGAATCGTCCGCGAATGACCCATCACGTCTTTACAGGAGTCATTGTTTGTGAATGAATCGCCCGTGAATGGCCGATCACTACTTTGCAGGAATCATCAATTTGTGAACGAATCGTCCACGAATGGCCTTATCGCTACTTTGCATTAGACATTCTTTGCGAATGAACAAATGGCTCATTACTACTTCGTAGGAGTCATTCTTTGTGAACGAATCGTTCACTAATGGTCCATCGTTATTTTGCAGGAGTCGTACTCTCTGAACGAGTCATCCACGAATGTCGCATCACTACTTTGCAGGGGACATTCTTTGTGAACTAATCGTCCATTAATGACTCACCTGTACTTTTCAGGGGTCATTCTTTGTGAACGAATCGTCCACGAATGACCCATCACGTCTTTACAGGAGTCATTCTTTGTGAATGAATCGCCCGTGAATGGCCCATCACTACTTTGCAGAAATCATCAATTTGTGAACGAATCGTCCACGAATGGTCCATCGTTATTTTGCAGGAGTCGTACTCTCTGAAAGAGTCATCCACGAATGGCGCATCACTACTTTGCAGGGGACATTCTTTGTGAAGTAATCGTCCACTACTGACCCACCTGTGCTTTTCAGGGGTCATTCTTTGTGAACGAATCGTTCACGAATGACCCATCACGTCTTTACAGGAGTCATTCTTTGTGAATGAATCGCCCGTGAATGACCGATCACTACTTTGCAGGAATCATCAATTTGTGAACGAATCGTCCACGAATGGTCCTTATCGCTACTTTGCAGGAGACATTCTTTGCGAATGAGTCACACGAATGGCTCATTACTACTTCGTAGGAGTCATTCTTTGTGAACGAATCGTTCACTAATGGTCCATCTGTTATTTTGCAGGAGTCGTACTCTCTGAACGAGTCATCCACGAATGGCGCATCACTACTTTGCAGGGGACATTCTTTGTGAACTAATCGTCCATTAATGGCCGATCACGTACTTTTCAGGGGTCATTCAATTTGTGAACGAATCGTCCACGAATGGCCCATCACGTCTTTACAGGAGTCATTCTTTGTGAATGAATCGCCCGTGAATGGCCCATCACTACTTTGCAGAAATCATCAATTTGTGAACGAATCGTCCACGAATGGTCCATCGTTATTTTGCAGGAGTCGTACTCTGTGAAAGAGTCATATACGAATGGCGCATCACTACTTTCGCAGGGGACATTCTTTGTGAACTAATCGTCCATTAATGACTCACCTGTACTTTTCAGGGGTCATTCTTTGTGAACGAATCGTCCGCGAATGACCCATCACGTCTTTATAGGAGTCATTGTTTGTGAATGAATCGCCCGCGAATGGCCCATCACTACTTCTCAGAAATCATCAATTTGTGAACGAATCGTCCACGAATGGTCCATCGTTATTTTGCAGGAGTCGTACTCTCTGAAAGAGTCATCCACGAATGGCGCATCACTACTTCGCAGGGGACATTCTTTGTGAACTAATCGTCCATTAATGACTCACCTTTACTTTTCAGGGGTCATTCTTTGTGAACGAATCGTCCGCGAATGACCCATCACGTCTTTACAGGAGTCATTCTTTGTGAATGAATCGCCCGTGAATGGCCCATCACTACTTTGCAGGAATCATCAATTTGTGAACGAATCGTCCACGAATGGCCTTATCGCTACTTTGCAGGAGACATTCTTTGCGAATGAACAAATGGCTCATTACTACTTCGTAGGAGTCATTCTTTGTGAACGAATCGTTCACTAATGGTCCATCGTTATTTTGCAGGAGTCGTACTCTCTGAAACAGTCATCCACGAATGGCGAATCACTACTTTGCAGGGGACATTCTTTGTGAACTAATCGTCCATTAATGACCTACCTGTACTTTTCAGGGGTCATTCTTTGTGAACAAATCGTCCACGAATGACCCATCACGTCTTTACAGGAGTCATTCTTTGTGAATGAATCGCCCGTGAATGGCCCATCACTGCTTTGCAGGAATCATCAATTTGTGAACGAATCGTCCACGAATGGTCCATCGTTATTTTGCAGGAGTCGTACTCTCTGAACGAGTCATCCACGAATGGCGCATCACTACTTTGCAGGGGACATTCTTTGTGAACTAATCGTCCACTAATGACATACCTGTACTTTTCAGGGGTCATTCTTTGTGAACGAATCGTCCACGAATGACCCATCACGTCTTTACAGGAGTCATTCTTTGTGAATGAATCGCCCGTGAATGGCCTATCACTACTTTGCAAGAATCATCAATTTCTGAACAAATCGTCCACGAATGGCCTTATCACTACTTTGCAGGAGACATTCTTTGCGAATGAACAAATAGCTCATCACTACTTCGTAGGAGTCATTCTTTGTAAACGAATCGTTCACTAATGGTCCATAATTATTTTGCAGGAGTCGTACTCTCTGAACGAATCATCCACGAATGGCGCATCACTACTTCGCAGGGGACATTCTTTGTGAACTAATCGTCCATTAATGACTCACCTGTACTTTTCAGGGGTCATTCTTTGTGAACGAATCGTCCACGAATGACCCATCACGTCTTTACAGGAGTCATTCTTTGTGAATGAATCGCCCGTGAATGCCCAATCACTACTTTGCAGGAATCATCAATTTGTGAACGAATCGTCCACGAATGGTCAACCACTACTTTGCAGGAGGAATAGAGAAACATTCCGGTACAGATCTCTGGCATCTCTTGGAAAACATGCCTGGAAGGATAGTTGCAGTCATACCGGCGAAACGTGGGCCGAAACCTATTTCGACAATTAAATGCTCTTATTTTCAGTGACTAAGCTTCTGAATGCTTCTGTCTAAAAAGAGTATAAGCACGTCATTTCTACAAAGCGTCACACATCAAAGGACGTGATAGAAACGCTCAACATGTAATGAAAGTGAAAAGTTTGCCCGAAATAAGTGTAGCAAGGTAATTCAGCATTCATTAACATACCTGTGAATGGAAGCTTTATATTTATATTCCCCATTTTTCTCTCAAGAATTTACTCCAAAGCATCTAAAATAAAGCACCTCGTTTTAAACGTTTCAAGTTGGCTAAACCACTCCAAACCTTTTTATTCTTGGCGTAAAATTGTTTTAGTGCTTGCTCACATCAAGTATTGAATATGATTTGGCAATTGAGGCAGAAATTCTGGCAAACTTCTTGCAATTCCATTTGAAGCAAACATTTCTTCTTGAATAAAACATAAATGTCTTCAAGTGCTTCCTGCCTTGGGGTCATGATGTTTTCCAATGGCAAAAAATAATTATAACGAAGTCGCCGGCTTCACTCCGGTTGCGACTTCTTCGCCTTGTTCATAAACAATGTGATTCATGATTTATCTCATATGAGCACAGAAAAAACGAATCCTTTTGATTTGTAAAAGAAGGGTTTTGCTGGCAGTTGCTTAAGATAAAAGAATCGGCGGGGATGGAGGTATAGAGAGCTTCCTATTATGCAAATTAGATGCGCACAAGAGGTGTTATCAAAATGGTGACGTCTTTTTTCGTAAAAGCAAGGAAGACACATTTCAATGAAGAACTTTATTTTTACTCATTTCCGTCCGTCAGTTAGGTTGGCACAGCGCGTATCGAGGCCACAAAAGTCACTAACTGATAACTCGGATGCGTCAAAAGTTCATCTCGTTTCGAGCTTCCACATTCAAAGCCGTCTGGAGTACTAGAGGCCTCAGTCTTCGATTCGTGACGTCACAATCAGGGACATAAACGCTGCCATGACTATCATCTTGGCTAGCAGTGAGGTTACAGTGGAATGATACTCGTCGCTTATGTATGTTACACCATGCTAAACGACGAGTAGCATTCCGAGTGGAGATGAAAGGCGTATGAGCAGCCGCACGACCACGGTTACCCATGGAATGAAGTTCTCGGCGAATGGTACGTGTACATACCGTGGTTCCAGCATTTTTACTCACCTGTACACTGAAGTCTTGTGCATTACTTCGTCGATTAGCTGTAATGACACTCCTGAGGCTTCGAAGTTATAGCGTAAAAGTCTTTTCGACTTCTACGTTGTCTTAACTCATCAACATACTAAGAAATAGTTCCTAAATGAAAGAAACCCTAACGGCCAGACGAAACATGTAAATAACAGAAGTCAACTTACGGGAAAGATGCTTTATTCAGGCTGTAGTACACACATCGTAACACAGCATATTGTAGTGAACGCTCCACACACCACACATTATCACAACACTCTTATCAATAATCAGTTTACAACCCAACGCTCTCTCTTACAACGCTCTCTTACAACAATGCTCTCTTGCAACCCTCTCTTACAACAATGCTCTCTTACAATCCTCTCGAGCAATAGATCAGTCCTCGTTTTTTTCTCTTGCTCTTATCAAGATCAGTCATACGTCACGTGCATTCAACCTCAATTGTGTTGCCAAACGTATTCGTTCGAGGGAAAAGATATTTCGTTAAGCGTGAAGAATACTGAGAATAAACTCAAGATTTACATAGGGAAAGAAACTAAAAAAGGAAAGTTAATCTAGAATATACGTCACAACGTCCTCTATCACTGATTTTCTTTGGTCTGCCTGTACACTGATTTTCTTTGGTCTGCCGGAACGTTTTGCTGCTTCAGGCATGCCACGTATCTTCCACTTATTCAGTACATCCAAAACAGTTGACTTGGGTATGTTTAAACGCCTCTCGGTTTCTCTTATGGACAACCCACTAATATAACACCCAACAATCTTTCCTTTCTTAAAATCAGTTATCTCCTGCCGCGTCATTTTCACTCAACCTTATAGTGCGATATGATCGCGGTCAGCTGCAGGCTTGTTTTTATACCGTTTGCAGCTGTACCGCGCATCTGAACAACGCAGCGGATCCGCTCCTTTGCTTCTGAAGGGGTGTCCGGTGACTTCTGTCAATATAGTGCAGTCCAGACTTGTCACCATATGACTTCTGGTTGTTCCCAATTTCAAAAAAGATATTAAGAGGACGGCTGTTTGAGACTGATCAACAACTTACTATACCGTGCAAATTAATTGTGACAAGCTATTTTATTCTCAGAATTGTAATGTGATCGCCAGTTGATGTCGGAAACCCACGTTAACCGGTTTTTATCAGCTGTGAGGTGGTGTCACTGTTAGAACCTGATACTAATAATGTGCTTTGACAGGTTTTAAACAGGAAATAGGCACTTCAGCTTCAGTTGGGAGCTTTCGTGTGTGACAGGTGGATGTTAGTTTTTGCTCTCTGTGAGTACGTCTTGCTTTCGTGTATTGAAAAATAGATATTTCTCCAAGGAAGCGTGCAAAAATAATTGCTCTGAAGGATCACACTTCTATGACAGTGAGAGATATCGCTTCTGCAGTTGGTGTAGGCAAATCAAGTGTATCAAGACTGCTTACGCGATACAATGCATATGGATCATCGTCTCCAAAAAGGAGAGGTAAATGTGGAAGAAAACGAAAAACAACTCCACGAACCGATGAATATCTAATCAGAAATGGTAAAATGAATCCAAAAAAAAAAAAAACACAAGCACCGACCTTTAAAGATATTTATTGGCTAGTGGTTGTGATGTTAGTGATTCAACTGTACGTCGTAGGCTTCTGGAAGTTGGCCGGAATGCAAGAAGACCAACGAAAAAACAATATTTGAATGCGAAAATGAAGATAAAACGTTTAGCATGGGCCAAAAAATATAAATCATGGACTGCTGTCGACTGGAAAAAGGTAATTTTCAGTGATGAAACTCATTTATTTGTGCAGGGTTGCCAAGCAAATGTCGTTAGACGAAGCAACTGTGAACCCTTAAGACCTGAGCATGTCAAACAAACTGTAAAACACCCTCTGAAACAGATGTTTTGGGGTTTTTTCACATCAAATGGCACTGGAAGCTTAGTTCCTGTTCAAGGTATATGATGAATTCAGCCAAGTACGTAGACATATTACAACGTAGGATTGTTCCATTCTTGCAAACTTTTGACGGGACACTTCAACATGACTTGGCCTCATGTCACAATTCGAAATTGGTCAAGCTGGAAAATCAAATTCATTTGCTTGATTGACCTGGAAATTGACCAGACTTAAATCCCATAGAAAACTTGTGGACTATTTTGAAGAGACGTTTAGGTAAAATGGACTGTACAACCAAAGAACGCATGGTAACTAATGCTATAAAAGTGTGGTTTATGAAGTCAAAAATATGGGCACTCAATTAGTGGAGTCAATGCCAAAACGAATTCAAGAGGTCATTTCTGCTAAAGGAGGGCATACTTCATACTAATACAGGTATTTATCAGTGTATATCAAGGCATAGAATGATAAAAAGGCATAGTTTTGGAAAAAATAGGGATTTTTTACTTTGTCCCAATTAATTTGCACAGTATAGTAATACAGCTGCGCAGGGGTGTCAACAGCATTTCGGAAGAAGAATTCCAGAAGACATTCATAAAGTGTGAGGAACGTTGGGACACCTGTATTCGATGCAATGGAAAGTATTTCGAAAAAAATGACTACTACCTTGATAATTGAGGTACGCATATTTTTTTCATAAAAAACATTCGCAGTTGTTTTGGGAGAACCTTTGTTTTAGGCAGGTGATCATAATGTTTTTGTCTCTTCGGTGTATTTAGGAGAAAGGAATGGTCGTGTTGCTACGAAAATGTGGAGAGTCTTTTTTAAACTTGAGCATTGATAAAACGGGGAAGCAAATTACAAACTTTTTAAGTAATCGTAATCTCACCACAGAATTCGGTATTACACTATAAAAAAAAATTCGGAAATTCGCGAGCCACTTTCCGTCATTTCGTTCGTGAATTAACGAAGCATGTTTGTAATTTAACCTCTTCCGTGAAATAACAGAAAGAAACCTGAATTTTACGGATTTTTCGTACTACGAGAATTTTTTTAATTTTCAGAAATCTTTCGGCACTTTCTTTCTTAATATTGACGGTATATTACCTTTTCAGAAATGTGTTAACGGAAAATTCTATATTTTCAGAAACCTTTCCGCAATTTCTTTCTTATATTGACGGTAAATTACCGTTTTAGAAATGTGTTAACGGAAAATTCTGAATTTTCACAAACCTTTCCGCAGTTTCTTTCTTATATTGAATCCGCAGTTTCTTTCTTGTATTGAAGGTAAATTACCTTTTTAAAGATGTGTTAACGGAAAATCCTGAATTTTCATAAACCTTGCTGCAGTTTCTTTCTTGTATTGAAGGTAAATTATCTTTTTAGAGATGTGTTAACGGAAAATCGTGAATTTTCATAAACCTTGCTGCAGTTTCTTTCTTGTATTGAAGGTAAATTACCTTTTTAGAGATGTGTGAACGGTAAATCCTGAATTTTCAGAAACCTTTCCGCAGTTTCGTTCTTATATTGACGGTAAATTACCGTTTTAGAGATGTGTTAACGGAAAATTCTGAATTTTTACAAACCTTTCCGCAGTTTCTTTTGTATATTGAAGAAAAAGTACCTTCTTAGAGATGTGTTAACGGAAAATTCTGAATTTTTCAGAAAACTCTGGAGCTTTTTTCTTGTATATTGAAAGTAAATTACCTTTTTAGAGATTTGTTAACGGAAAATCCTGGATTTTCATAAACCTTGCTGCAGTTTTTTCTTGTATTGAAAGGTAAATTACCGTTTTAGAGATGTGTTAACGGAAAATCCTGGAATTTTCATAAACCTTGCTGCAGTTTCTTTCTTGTATTGAAGGTAAATTACCTTTTTAGAGATGTGTTAACAGAAAATCCTGAATTTTCATAAACCTTGCTACAGTTTCTTTCTTGTATTGAAGGTAAATTACCTTTTTAGAGATGTGTTAACGGAAAATCCTGAATTTTCATAAACCTTGCTGCAGTTTCTTTCTTGTATTGAAGGTAAATTATCTTTTTAGAGATGTGTTAACGGAAAATCCTGAATTTTCATAAACCTTGCTGCAGTTTCTTTCTTGTATTGAAGGTAAATTACCTTTTTAGAGATGTGTGAACGGTAAATCCTGAATTTTCAGAAACCTTTCCGCAGTTTCGTTCTTATATTGACGGTAAATTACCGTTTTAGAGATGTGTTAACGGAAAATTCTGAATTTTTACAAACCTTTCCGCAGTTTCTTTTGTATATTGAAGAAAAAGTACCTTCTTAGAGATGTGTTAACGGAAAATTCTGAATTTTCAGAAAACTCTGGAGCTTTTTTCTTGTATTGAAAGTAAATTACCTTTTTAGAGATTTGTTAACGGAAAATCCTGGATTTTCATAAACCTTGCTGCAGTTTCTCTCTTGTATTGAAGGTAAATTACCGTTTTAGAGATGTGTTAACGGAAAATCCTGAATTTTCATAAACCTTGCTGCAGTTTCTTTCTTGTATTGAAGGTAAATTACCTTTTTAGAGATGTGTTAACAGAAAATCCTGAATTTTCATAAACCTTGCTACAGTTTCTTTCTTGTATTGAAGGTAAATTACCTTTTTAAAGATGTGTTAACGGAAAATCCTGAATTTTCATAAACCTTGCTGCAGTTTCTTTCTTGTATTGAAGGTAAATTACCCCTTTAGAGATGTGTTAACGGAAAATCCTGAATTTTCATAAACCTTGCTTCAGTTTCTTTCTTGTATTGAAGGTAAATTACCTTTTTAGATATGTGTTAACGGAAAATCCTGAATTTTCATAAACCTTGCTGCAGTTTCTTTCATGTATTGAAGGTAAATTACCTTTTTAGATATGTGTTAACGAAAATCCTGAATTTTCATAAACCTTGCTGCAGTTTCTCTCTTGTATTGAAGGTAAATTACCGTTTTAGAGATGTGTTAACGGAAAATCCTGAATTTTCATAAACCTTGCTGCAGTTTCTTTCTTGTATTGAAGGTAAATTACCTTTTTAGATATGTGTTAACGGAAAATCCTGAATTTTCATAAACCTTGCTGCAGTTTCTTTCTTGTATTGAAGGTAAATTATCTTTTTAGAGATGTGTTAACGGAAAATCCTGAATTTTCATAAACCTTGCTGCAGTTTCTTTCTTGTATTGAAGGTAAATTACCTTTTTAGAGATGTGTGAACGGTATATCCTGAATTTTCAGAAACCTTTCCGCAGTTTCGTTCTTATATTGACGGTAAATTACCGTTTTAGAGATGTGTTAACGGAAAATTCTGAATTTTTACAAACCTTTCCGGAGTTTCTTTTGTATATTGAAGAAAAATTACCTTCTTAGAGATGTGTTAACGAAAAATTCTGAATTTTCAGAAAACTCTGGAGTTTTTTTCTTGTATTGAAAGCAAATTACCTTTTTAGAGATTTGTTAACGGAAAATCCTGAATTTTCATAAACCTTGCTGCAGTTTCTTTCTTGTATTGGAGGTAAATTACCTTTTTAGAGATGGGTTAACGGAAAATCCTGAATTTTCAGAAACCTTTCCGCACTTTCTTTCTTATATTAACGGTAAATTACAGTTTTAGAGATATGCTAAAGGAAAACTCTCAATTTTCACAAAGCTTTCCACAGTTTCTTTCTTATATTGAAGATAAATTACCTTTTTAGAGATGTGTTAACGGAAAATCCTGAATTTTCATAAACCTTTCCTCAATTCCCTTCGTATATTAACGGGAAAACTCCGTTCTCACTTTTTCCGTATCCGTATTGCGAGAAATTACCTGTAATAGGAGCGATTGGTGAGAATACTTGAGGTTTGCCTAACTTTTAAATTCCAATCGCCTGTCGAATTTTGAAGTTCCGTAGCGAGATCGGATACTGTGGATAGCATAACGTATGAATTTTGTTTATTGTGGTACAGGATATTTCTTCCCCTTTCCACCATTTTGTGCACCAGCTATATATTACATAAACTGTGTTACTGTACGAAACCGAGTATTTAACTTATTCTACAAATGGTTATACGATGTCTATGCATCAGTCTTTGGAAAACTTAAGACCAAAGCTATTATAGCTATCAAGAGTGAAATTTATATTTACGAGTGTGTGTGTGTGTGTGTGCATGTGAAGCAATACTATAAAAGAGTACATTTCATGTTTTTTACGCTTTCCAACCGTAGGTTGAAGAAGCGTATGTGTTCCAGCTTTGTCCGTCTGTCTGCCCGTCCGCACGATAACTCTCGCAAAAATGGTTCAATTTCGATGAAATTTTAGCATGTGGTGGGGAACCACTGGGGACGAACCCTATTTAAAATGACCACAAAATGGGGCCAAAGGTCAGGACGTAGGAGCGGAATCCATTCCATTGCCCTTATGCGTCATAATTTGCAAAAAAGTGGTTCGATTTCGATGAAATTTTAGTATGTGGTAAGGGAGCACATAAGAATGAACCCTATTGAAAATGGGCGAAATGGGGTCGAAAGTCAGGACATATGAGCAAGATCCATTCCATTGCAGTTATGCGTCATAACTTACCTAAACATGCTTCGATTGCGACAAACCTTTATCATGTTGTTCCGGAGGTATACTGAACCAGTTCTGTTGAATATCATCGAAATTTGATCAAAGGTCAGGACACAGGAGCGACATTTATTCCTTGGCTATTATCCTCTTAACTTGACTAAGAGTGCTTCCATTTGCGACAATACTTTAGTATGTTGTTCCGGAGGTATACTGAACCAATTCTGTTGAACATCGTCGAAATGTGGCCAAAGATCAGGACACAGGAGCGAGATTTATTCCTTAGCTATTATCCTCTTAACTTGACTAAGAGTGCTTCCATTGCGACAAAACTTTAGTATGTTGTTCCGGAGGTATACTGAACCAATTCTGTTGAACATCGTCGAAATGTGGTCAAAGATCAGGACACAGGAGCGACATTTATTCCTTGGCTATTATCCTCTTAACTTGACTAAAAGTGCTTCCATTGCGACAATACTTTAGTATGTTGTTCCGGAGGTATACTGAACCAATTCTGTTGAACATCGTCGAAATGTGGTCAAAGATCAGGACACAGGAGCGACATTTATTCCTTGGCTATTATCCTCTTAACTTGACTAAAAGTGCTTCCATTGCGACAATACTTTAGTATGTTGTTCCGGAGGTATACTGAACCAATTCTGTTGAACATCATCGAAATGGGGTCAAAGGTCAGGGCACAGGAGCGAGATTTATACCACAGCCATTATCCTCATAACTTGAGTAATAACTTGAGTAATGATTTCTGGTATATTGGAAAGCGTATTATAATCAACGCCTTGCATTATTTTACTAACTTGTTAAAATATAACTGAAAGTCATTGTCAGTTAAAAAAAATCAAGTTGCAAAGTATTTTGTTGCTTCGAAAAATCACGATGAAAAATGCTTAATTTGTGAAAAATCCTCCTACAGAAAAAATGTTTTACAACACTATTTAGAAAGATAATAAGTTCCAATAGAAAATAAAATGACTGAACCTCTCGCATTAATAACAAGAAAAAATTTGCATAGTCGCACAATTTGTTTTACGATATACTTGACGCGTGCTTTCGAGCGTTTGTAGCTGAGCGGTGAAAGACATGCGTTATCTGTTGACCAAGAGGACGGGGTTAGATACTGATTGTGGCGGAAGGATTGTCTGTGGAAAGCGTGGAAAAATACCGGTTCGTCGATTTTGCTGAATGTCACTTTAAATACGGAAAAATATGAAATGGATTTTTCTGAAATTCTGGATTCTGAAAATACGGAAGTTATTGTGTGTGTGCATAAACTCTACCCGTGTTTGTAGGCTACAAAGAAAGAAGGAAAACCCAAGAAATAACGAACCTAGGATTTCACATAATTGCCATCATTCTATACGACCTCTTGTCTTTGAGTAGTTGAATCACACGCCGGAAAAACTCCTGTGTTTTAGAGTCAAAAATCGTGGAATGCCGTTTTCACATCGTCCACATCATCGATGGTTTGGAGAGCGAAGGCGTTATGTAACGATCGAAAGAGGTAGTAGTCCGTAGGTGCCAGATCAGGGGAATACTGCGGGTGAGGTAACACTTCCCAACCAAAGTCCAGTAATTTTTGCCGAGTGATGAAAGTAGCATGAAGTCTGGCGTTATCATGATGAAGGATCACGTCTTTGCGATTGAAGAGTGCTGGCCGCTTCAATGGCTGTTGCTCTCGCAATCTGTCTAACTGTTGGCAGTAGAGGTCAACATTTATCGTTCGGTTAGGTGCCAACACCTACCAGTGGATTATTCTCTGGACATCCCACCAAACACTCAACAAAACCTTTTTTGGGATGCAGTCCTCCTTTTGAGGTCGATGGAGGAAGCTCAGCACCTTCGCACACAGTCCGTCGACGCTTTACATTACAGTACAGTACCATTTCTCATCACCTGTTACAATTCCTCCCAAAAACGATACAGTTCTGTGAGGAGAAAGCAAAGAAACACAGGTACGGTATCTCTCCTCTCGTTGCTTAGCAGAATAAGCAACGAGAGGAGAGATACCGGAAGAAACCCAGTTATCGAACTTTGTGATGAACCCAAGCGCATGCATCCGTCTTTCGACAGTTGTTCTGTGTACAGACAACGTTTCCGGTAAATTCCTGAACGGTTGTATGTGTGTCATTTGTTATGGCTTCCCTCGTCAGAAGCCACGGATGGACGTCCAGGACGTGGTTGATCTTTACAACTTCTGCCTCCGTCCCGGAATTTCCGATACCAACAGCGACGTGTGCTATCATCAACTGCATCCTCCCCATACACTTGGCAGATGTTGCGGCAAGCCGCGGCTGTAGTAATGCCTTTATCGAACTCGTACAGTAAACAATGTCTAAAGTGTTCCTTATCGCGTGCCATGTTACACCGTCCGTGATTTCCGTTACGAATGACTTACTCGGACAAACCATATGCTCTACTGCTCCATGCTTTATTGGCCGAAAATTCGGCATAGCAGCGTCATCTGTGACGTAACCACTCCGATCGCAATTTGCATGTATTACAGAAACGGGTAGAACTTTTCCACACACACACACAATTAAAAACGGAAATTTCTGAAAAAGACGAATCCCTACTGGTAACTTTGCTGCACGTAATTTTCAGAAATTTTCCGTGAATTCGCAGCACTCATTTTTTACAGTGTATAGAAGTATTTTTTTAAATACTCGTATTTTGCTGACATTAATTTCCTCTAAGAGGAAAAGTTAACTAACACACTTGGTAACAAAAACAAAACCTGGCACCTTTTTATCAGGTTGATTGAAGAAAGATAGTTAAAATAAAGGGAGACTCGAGCTGCCTGTTCTTACTTCATTTTCTTGTTGTTTCTTTGCATTTTGGACTACTTTGTCTTTTCAGAAAAAGAAAAAGAAAGAGAGCTTCTGGCAAACAATCAGCTTCCGAGGAATAGAAAAAGAAAAACCGTTTCTATCGATTCCTGTCTCGCTGCTGTTTCTTCTACAGTCATATAGTCATGTTTTTTCACTTAACAGGAATACGAGTATGACTTTATTCTACGTGAAGTATCCTACTACACATCTATTGTTACATCTTCCTTTCTCTAGCTGTATACATTCAAAACAAATGCCAACTTCGGGAATCAGAATGGCGCTTTCAACAAATAAAGTTACGCCAATCAATAAATGGAGCTTTTCTTTCGAGTTCCATACGCAAGAAATCAGAGGATATTGAGTTTATTCGTAAAAACAAATTCCTTCTCATGTTTATAGTTATATTAAACTAACTTCCTGACAACCTGTTTTGCATTTTGTATCAGATACTTGGCGGAGGGGCTGCAGAGTTATTAGGGCAGATCAGTGCATATTTTCAAACGAATTGTTCAGATGTGGATACAAGTACCAAAATTGGCACATATCCTTATTGAAAATCGCACTTTTCATATAAAACGTTAGCCACTTGAAATTTCAATATGGCCGACACATGATAACCGAATATTTCAATTAAATCGTTCTAATTTTTATGCAAGTAATAAACTTTATCGTCGAAAATCACACTTTTCATATAGACCATTAGCCAGTCAAAAATTCAAGATGGCCATCTTTTTCAAAATTGCCGACACGTTTACCATAGTGGGGCAGATAAGTGCATATTTTCAAACGAATTGTTCAGATGTGGATACAAGTACCAAAGTTGGCAGACATACTTATTGAAAATTGCACTTTTCATATAAATTTTTCTTTAAATCATGATATTCTTCTTTCTAAATTGCAAAATATTGGAATCAGGGATAATACTTATTCACTTTTCAAAAATTACTTGACTAACAGACAACAATATACACAAATTGAGAATTATCACTCCTCATTTCAAATTATGAGATCGGGAGTACCTCAGGGTTCTATCCTTGGCCCTTTATTGTTTAATATATATATTAATGATTTATTTTCCCTGTCAACTCATATGGATCTTTTTCTGTATGCTGATGATACAGCTGTTCTTATAAAAGGAAAAAACTTAGGTGAAATACTAACACTATGTAATAAACAGTTGCAAACTATATCTGACTAGTTAAATTCTAATGAATTAATAATTAATATTAATAAAACTAAAGCAATCATTTTTTCTAATACGTTATCTCCTTTAACACCAAATGCACAAATATCCCTTAATAATAAAAAAATTGATATAGTATCTTCATTCAACTACCTGGGAACTACAATAAATTTTGACCTCAAATGGAATAAACATATTGATTTTCTTTTAATTAAACTATCTAGAAATATTAGTATAGTGAGTAATATCCTGACTGATCTAACAATTGAAACATTGATCTCGTTGTGTTACAATTTATTTCAAACTCATATTAATTACTGCATGCTATCATGGGGACAAAAAAAAAAACAATACAATATTAATAAATTACAAATTCTACAAAATAAATTTAGTAGACTAATTGATCTCAAATCATATCCTAATACTCGACCTTTAATAAATTTAAGAACAAAAGTATATCCTAGTAAATATAATATACTTACTATTACTCAACTATACTATTTTGATCTTGGTAAAATTATGTTCAAACGAATTAAATATAATTTATATTCAAATCTCATATTTATTAATACACATACACATTCATATGAAACAATGAATAAACTACAATTACAACCTATTTTTCCAAAAACGGAATCAATTAAACTTTATTTTAATTACAGAGTCCCTCAATACTGGAATTCTTTACCTAGCACTACCTGACTAACTTAAATAATTTTAATTTATTTAAAAAAAAATTCAAACTCTATCTCCTTCAATAATTAAAATAAGGAAAGGACTGGCAAAACGTCTTCTGATTGTCTGACTTGATGTGTCTATCTGTTGTTTCATTTGTTTCTTCTACGGGGAGTATAGGGCTATGTCAGGCTATTGTGGACTTTTCCCTTACCTTCCCTGTTGTTACAGTCTATTTTCATCATTTATGAACGGTGAATATGTTTTCCACTCCTTATTTTTTCTTTTAAGAGCATGTAAAAACAAAAATACATAAATAAATAAGTTCATTAAGATATTTAGATATCTAACCCCCAACAATATGTTACATCAAGGAAAGCTGTGTTAATGTGTATTGCTACACTGGCGAGCAAAAATTAAAGACGAGACGGTTTTTCGAATGAAACGTCGTGTAAAAGTGCTCCACATCGACTCAAATCATACCATAAGATCCCCAAGATGTAAGAATATGGGACAAGTAAGCAAAACCGTCCAAACAAGAAATCCAAAGGATACAAAGGCACTTTATTGAAAGGTAGCTTCGAGCACAACTGGACAGAAGACAGAAACGTCCATGTGACAGGCCGCTGCTAAGAAAAATCCAGTCTTTAGTTGGGGATATGATCACCCCTGACTGCGTTGCAGGATTTACAACGTCTGTCCATGCTGAGGACGAGGTTGTCAAGGAGCTGTTGAAGCATCGCGGCCCATTCCTCTTGTAGCGCCAATCGCAGCTGTGGAATCGTTGCTGGCGGCTGGTGACGTGGTGCCAAGCGTCTCCCGAGAAGGTCCCACACGTGTTCGATTGGATTTAGGTCCGGGGATCTTGCGGGCCAATCCATGCGTTGACTATGTTCACTCTCCAACAGCTCTGCGACAGCCACCGTACGACGAGGTGTAGCGTTGTCGTCCATGAAGAGGAACTCGGGACCCACAGCACCTCTAAACAGACGCACGTGAGGCAGGAGAACCTCGGTACAATAGCGGACACCAGTGACTGAACCTCCTTGGAAGATGTGGAGGTCAGTACGGCTACCAAGCACGATAACGCCCTAAACGAAAACTCCGCCACCTCCAAACCGGTCCCTTTCGATGATGTTGGAAGTGTGATTGCGTGTTCCCTGCTCTCTCCAGATGTGTATACGTTCAGAATCGCTCGTCAGACTAAATCGGCTCTCATCCATAAAGACAACTCGACCCCATTGCTGATGTGTCCAGTTCTTGTGTTCCTGGCACCACAGAAACCGCCGTCTCCGATGAGCAGGCGTTAATGGCACGCACCGTACTGGTCGTCGTGCAAATAGTCCACCTTTGTGCAGCCTCCTGGCCACGGTGAAACGCGATAACGGACGTCCAGTTGCCTGTGCCTTGTGATTTCTCCCGCTCTCTGCCGTCTGTCTCTTCTCGCCTGTAGGGCAATATACCGGTCGTCCGTCGCCGTGGTTGCTCGTGGACGACCACTGCTAAACTCTCGGACAGCTGTTCCTGTCGTTTGAAATGCTCTCCAAGCTCGTGAAACGATGCTGTGAGCGATCCCGAACTCCTCGGCCACACTAGTCACACTTCGACCTTCTTCCAACTTCCCAATGACGCGACCTCGGGTAAAGTCATACAGATGTCGTCTACTGGATTGCCTGTTGGCCACATTACATGGTGGCAGCAACTCGACGTCTTTCAAACCGATGTACACCGTGCAATAGCTGTCACCGAATTGCTGAGCGTACCCCGCTCGTGTGCTTTACACCCTTTCGACCACCCCTACCTCATGCTGCATACATGCGCATGCCCTACCGTACCGGACTATCTGCTGAGTGGTCTTTCGGTCCGTTCTGCCTGCTCGTTCCGCTGTTATGCTAATTTCTCCTGTTCGTCCTTAATTTTTGCTCACCAGTGTAATAGCGACAATACTGTATCAGCAGGCATGGTGGTCCGCAAAAATTCACTTATGACGTCACGTGAATAACGTCCATGGACAGAACTGAAAAAACAAACAAAAAAAAAGCTTGATTTCGACCCATTCCGATAATTACAACCCGAGGTTTTTATTAAACTGCGTAACTACTCCAGAGACATTACATTACTGAAACAAACACTGCACGATAAAATAAAAGAAGATTAAAATGAGCAAAGGAAATGAAAAGCTGAGAGAAATCACTGAAGAAGGTTTCTTGAGAGGGAGTAATCCCATGGGAGTGTTTCAAAACGCATCTTGAGAATGGGTAGTTTTATAAAATCCAGAAGAAACGCCCACGCTGTACATCCTCTGGTTCTGCGCATTTCGATACATCCATTTTCTACTGTTTTCCTTTTTTTCTACAAGACTGCTTTTATTCGTTTTGTTGAGGAGCGGCCGAGGTTACCAAACCACGCACCGAAGATGTTTTTTACTCGCGATGCCAACTTTGATAGATGAACCTAGCTTCTGTTTCATTCCTTTGGGGTCTTTCGCATTTATTGTCTACTTCAGTAGGATTAGCTCGAGGTTTTCACCGAAATGTTATTACCCCGTAACCCCCCCCCCCCTCCCCATCTTTTAGCACAGGAGGTCACTCACAAAGCAAAGCTGCTGTGTTACTGCCGCTGAAGTCGGGCAAATCATAGCTTCAACTGAGAATCTCGGAGAATTTTTTGTTTATTTGAACACTATCTCGGTGAGATGATGGATTCTCTCAGCCAAGATCAATATTTGTTTCTCTCCACTGTCGCGAGAAAGTGTTTAGCATAAAATTGTCGAAAGAGGTGTAGAACTGGAATGTTCGTATTAGAAAATTTAAAACAGAGTTATGATATTCATCTAAAAACATATTCATGTCAAATTGAGGGAGTGGTGCAATCAGTTTGATAATAACGCGTTATTTTACGCTTTTTTTTTTTTGATTCGAGGTTTAACGACCACCGTGAGCAACTCAATGGGCTATAAGCAATCGCCCGACCCTAATTTAGGGTCACTGGTTCCAGGGAAGGGAGAGAGCCAGTGCCGTAAGACAAACACAACATCCATGCCTCACCGGGATTCGAACCCGGACCCCGTTCGGACGAATGATCAGAGGCCATCGCTTAGACCACTGCGCCACCGGGGCGGCGATTGGAGGTTTAACGACAACCGTGAGCAACTCAATGGGCTATAAGCAGTCGCCCGACCCTAATTTAGGGTCACTGGTTCCAGTGAAGGGAGACAGCCAGTGCCGTAAGACAAACACAACATCCATGCCTCACCGGGATTCGAACCCGGACCCCGTTCGGACGAATGATCAGAGGCCATCGCTTAGACCACTGCGCCACCGGGGCGGCGATTGGAGGTTTAACGACAACCGTGAGCAACTCAATGGGCTATAAGCAGTCGCCCGACCCTAATTTAGGGTCACTGGTTCCAGGGAAGGGAGACAGCCAGTGCCGTAAGACAAACACAACATCCATGCCTCACTGGACTTTTGAACCCGGCCCCCTTCTGGACGAATGATCAGAGGCCATCGCTTAGGCCACTGCGCCACCTGGGCGGCCTTTACAACCGTAGGTTGAAGAAGCGTATATGCTCCAGCTTTGTCCGCTTGTCCGCACGATAACTCGCGTAATTTTAGTATGTGGTAGGGGACTACCTGGGGACGAACCTTATTGAAAATGGGTAAAGTGGGGTCAAAGGTCACGCAAAACTCACCCATTTCAATAGTGTTCGTCCCCAGGTGGTCCCCTACCACATACTAAAAGTTCATCGAAATCGAACCATTTTTAGGTCAAAGGTCACGACATAGGAGCGGGATTCATTCCATTGCTCTTATGCGTCATAACTTGCGTAAATATGGTTCGATTTCGATGAAATTTTAGTTTGTCGTAGGGGACCACCTGGGGATGAACCCTATTAAAAATGGGTGAAGTAGGTTCAAAGGTCAGGACATAGAAGCGGGATACATTCCATTGCCTTTATGCGTCATAACGTGCGTACATATGGTTCGATTTCGATGAAATTTTAGTTTGTTGTAGGGGACCACCTGGGGATGAACCCTATTGAAAGTGGGTGAAATGGGGTCATGAAGGCAATCCTTTGCCAATCAGCGGAGATCCCATTCTGATACTGCCGTGCAAATGCAAGCCTTTTCCGCCGATGCACCTTCGTTAGCATAGGTGCAGTGACCATCCGTCTGCATCGGAGCCCCATGCGCAGCAGGGTTCCCTGAACTGACACACTTCCGGTAGCCTCCTGGTTCCTTCGGCCAGTGAGTTGCTCCACTGTAGCGTGTCGATCGGTCCTCACGCACCTTCGAAGCCGACGTTCACCTCTCACATCAATGGCACGTGGTGCTCCGCGGGTTTCTACGTCGCTCTTTCGCAGTGGTGCCATTTCTCCAATCACGATACACTTTAACCGCGGAAGCACGGGAACAGTCCGCAAACTGCGCTGTTTCAGAAATACTGCCGTCCTGGGCCCGAAAGCCGATAATCATGCCTTTTCGCAAATCTGATAAATTGCTCCTTTTATTCATGACAGCAACGAGTGATATGTTTTCGGATTGCCCACACCACATCTTATATACCTTCCAAGCCATCTCACGGCACGTGCCTTCTTTCATCGGCTACACGCTGTTGACGTCAAAAGTAGGAGGTGGTCACAATAATGTGACTCGACTGTGTATGCGCCTACAGTTTATTAATAAAAAATCTCCGCAAACTGTGTTTCCATTATTTTGATAAACCACTGTATCTGATTAGTATTACTGTAGGTATCTGCCTTATGTTTGCAATGGTAAAACTTCTTTACATATTTTCTTCGCAATTGATGTGTTCCCGAGGATGAAAATGTGCACATCGATAAAACTAACTTTAACTTTTAGCATGGGATACATAATACTTGCTAAAACATAACCATAATTAAGCAACCAACGTTTATTTGTCTATTGACGTCATCATTGTACAGGTTGCGCCATCTATTAACAGGTCTGAACATTACTCAAAGAAAAATGATTGATTTTTAATATAATTATGGTTATTTTTCAGCAAGTATTAAGCATCCCATGCTATAACTTAAAATTAGTTTTATCGATGTGCAAATTTTCATCCTTGGGAACAGGTTAATTACGAAGAAGATATGTAAATTAGTTTTACCATTGAAAACATAAGGCAGAGATTTTAGTTTTTTTTTGTTTTTTTGTTTTGATTGGAGGTTGAACGACCACCGTGAGCAACTCAATGGGCTATAAGCAGTCGTCCGTCCCTAATTTAGGGTCACTGGTTCCAGGGAAGGGAGAGAACCAGTGCCATAAGACAAACACAACATCCATGCCTGACCGGGATTCGAACCCGGACCCCTTACGGACGAATGATCAGAGGCCAGCGCCTTAGACCACTGCGCCACCGGGGCGGCAGATTTGTAGGTGGAACCACGTATATATATAATATAGGTGGTTCCACCTAAAATCTCTGAAAAGTTCATAAAAGTTCGCATATTTTTGGCAAGTGTGTGTGTGTGTGTTAATCCTAATATATAATTTGCTAGAGCCATCCTCCTCCGTACCACTTTTTAAGTCGTCATAGCAACAACCGAGGAACAAATGTTTGTGACGTCACGCATAGCTTTTCGTGTTTTCGTGTAAGTGACGTCATCCCCTGCACGCGCACAGTCGACACGTATGCCACTTTTTTTTTTTTTTTTTTGTCATAGCAACAAAGTACACAGCTTCTGGTGTGACGTCATCTAATCCAAATCATAGTCCACTGTAAAGAAGAGGCCCTGAAACGATTTGGTCATGTGACCAAAAGAGTCTTAGCTTTCCTGATCTTTGAACCGCTGCACGTGAAGTCTTGAGCGCCATTTGTCCGTTAATGTCTTACTGTGAAGTTGTTCATATTTTATTATTTTTATTTATTATTGTGATTTTTTTTTCAAAGAAAAGCGAATCAACACTCGTAATAACATATAGTGTTCCTTCAGCACTGCAACAGAAGAAAATAAAGCGTGTTTGAAGAAAAAAAAAAAAGATTTCATTTCATTTATTGCATTTTAGTTGTTACAGACATGGTATTACGTAATCATAAATATATAGCACACATTATATTTTTGTAACAACAGGGAATGAAGAGGGAAAAGGCCTGATAGGCCTGACGTGCCCTCTTCTCCCAAAGCATCATAATTTTCATGAAAATAAAAAAACCAAAAAAGAAACATAGACAAGTCAAGTCCACACAATATCAAACACAGCTAGGGCGGTACTATAAATTAATAAAGATGATAATACATTATGAGCTTTTGGTCAGTAAGAAATACCTGAGTTTTCGTTTAAATATATTAATATTATTAAGTGATACAATATCAGTAGGAAATGTATTCCATAATGCCGTACCAGTATAATTAATAAATGATCTAAATCGTTCTGTTAGTGGAAACATGGGGATAAATATTGTTTTATGCCTCGTGGAATAATCATGACTGTGAGTACTTATTGTAATTAAATCTTGGTAGTAACCATTTTTTATTCTCAAAAACATCAGTTTACCTTTACTATAGATAAGCAATTGTTGAATAGTTAGTATATTAACATCATTTGGACCGAGTCTAGCCTGAAAGACTGTATTTGAAAATTGAGTATATTGTAATTTAATTTGTAATAGTCTCATGAATCTATTTTTGTAACGACTGAAGTTTTTTCATATTGTAAAAGGTAGTCCATCCCCATACAGATATACAATAGATTAGATGGGACTTAATTAAAGTATAGTATAATAAAATCATTAGTTTTGGGGTTAAATTGGCAACTGAACTACTAATAACCCTTATATTTTTTGAGATCTTATTAGATAAGTAGTCAAGATGTGAATTCGATTTTAAATCATGCTGAATAATGATACCAAGATAATTATGATTTTGAACCACTTCCGAGTAAATTAATATTCTGAATTAAGGAAATAGGGGTTGATGTACTTGAAAAAATCATTGTTTTGTTAATATTAATAGCCAGATCATTTTTAGTCAAGCAATTAGTGATAGATACAAAACGGCCTTGTAGTTGTCGCACCAGTGTCATTTCCATGTATTAATATGGTTGCATCATCTGCATATAAAATAATATCTGAATTGCGTAGACAGGTACAGAAGTCATTAATATAAATATTAAATAATAATGCAGCAAGTGCCGAGCCCTGAAGGACTCCTGAAATGACTGATTGTAAGTTAGATTTGGTATGTTCAATTTCTGTATATTGCTGGCGACCAGTGAGATAGTTTCTAAAGAGATTATGTAATGTACCCCGAATACCAATTGCATACAATTTTGATAATAATAAGTTGTGATTTAAAGTATCAAACGCTTTTGATAAATCAATGAAGAGTCCCAATGTAAATTTATTATTAATAGAATTAGATTGAATTTTATCTTTTAAATGTAAAAGGGCGATTTCTGTTGAGGAATTTGGTAAAAAGCCAAATTGATTTTTGTGCAAAATTTTGAATTTTTCAATATAAGCAAATAATCTAACAAATAGTAATTTTTCAAAAATTTTAGCAAATATGGATAATTTAGCTATAGGTCGATAGTTATTAATATCTGTCAAAGAACCCTTTTTAAAGACAGGAGTAATTTTTGCAACTTTTAACGAATCTGGGAAAATACCTGTAGCTAGAATGGAATTAAAAATGTATAATAGGGGAGTAACAATGAAAAAAGTTATAGTTTTTAAAATTTTGGGAAGAATATCATCTGGACCAGGTCCTGTATTTATATTAATATTTTACAGTTGGTAGATTAATTCGGTTCTAGAAATTTCCAAAGTATGCATTGAATTTAAGGTACGTGAGTTGGAGTAATGAGGTAATTGTTGATCGTTCAGCTTAGGAAGTTGTTGTATTATACGTTGTGGTGATACAATAAAATGATCATTAAATTGATTAGCAATTTCAGTTTGATCGGTGATTTTGATGTTACCCCGAGTGAAGTGAATCGAAGTCTTTGGTACATTCCTACGACCTAATAATATGTTTAAGTGCTTCCAGGTTACTTTTGGATTATTTTTAGAAAAAATATGAAAATAATAATCTCTTTTTAATTTTCTAATGTAGGAGTTAAGATTATTTCTAAATTTTTTTAAATATATTCAATTTGTGACCTTGATTTTAAGATTACTTACTTCTACCAGCTGGTATTGCTGTCATTCTATCTTAAGTAATATAACGTGCAGTTTTGTTATTTATATATACATTGGAAAACGAATTTATTATGCATGTTTTGTTCGTAAAACTATCTCAGTTGTTTAACGGTTTAGCATTTCCGTAAGATGTATACATCTTACGGAAATGTTTTTTGTCCCGCTTTTGTTTTCCTTAGTGGTATATTTATTAAGTGCTATAAGTTCAAACGCAAAAGTCCGCCTTTCTAAAAAATAACGACAGTAAAAAACAATCAGAAAATATGTCCAAGTCAAGCAAAAGAAATGCAAAAAGTACTTAAGTCTTCTTCCCTGGGTAATCCATTAGTAAGCAACACACTGACACCGCACACCGGTAATGTTAACATTACAGGTATACGCCGAAATCAATAATACTGACGCAGGAACTTCGGCAATGGCGGCGGAGCAAAGTCCTTTAATAAAAATACAAGGATATTGAAAACATTTCCGCAAAAATCCAACAGGGAGTTCACCAGGAGCGGAACAAGAGTTGTAAACAAGCCGCCATCTTAGATTTGATGTAGACATATGCGATCAAAAACATTAAAGTGTTCGCATTTCGTGCCATAACTTTTTAAGTAATTTGTCAACAAAGCAACAGCACATTTAAACTATTTTGTGCGGCAAATTTTAAAGTTCCCATCAGCTGGAATTCTAAACGACTTTGTCAGTTTCGTTAAAACATTAGCATTTCTTTCATTTTGTGTAAAACTTTCAATGTAATTTGTGAATTGCATATTAGCACATGTTATTGATATTGCAACACAACCTTCGAAGAGTCCATCAGCTCACGTTTTATGAAACTCTCCCGCTACTCTGTCAGCCCATCAGTACATTACTCATAGCTGAGGCGACGCACACACTGTAGCAACTGTGCTTTTCAGGGCCTCTTGTTTCAAGTGGGCTATCACCCAAATCCTTCGCACATGACGTCAGGGATGCGTTACGTCACACGGTTAACTCTAGAGACGCGTAAGCTTTTTTTTTTTTTAGTTGGAGGTTTAATGACTACCGTGAACAACTCAGTGGGTTATAAGCAGCCGCCCGTCCCTAATTTAGGGTCACTGGTTCCAGGGAAGGGAGAGAGCCAGTGCCGTGAGACAAACACACCAGCCATGCGTCACCGGGATTCGAACCCGGACCCCTTTCGGACTAATGATCAGTGGCCATCGCTTAGACCACTGCGCCACCAGGGCAGGGCGGCTACGAAAAACTTTACATCAGGAATTTTGGTTCACTACCTGAACCGGTGTTTAGCCATCTGTATGTGGCAACATCAAGAATACGACAATCTGACGACGTCAAGATAAAAAACAGCTCACGGAAAAGAACAGGGTAAGTTGTTACAGAGTTCACAGTCAATGTATACGAAAAAGGTTGTGTACAAGGAAGTGTTGACGAAATAGGAACTAAAGGTTTTACAAAACACATAAGAAACAAACAGCCCTTTGTATCAAATTCCTTAACCGACTGATCGGGAAATTTTCAGAAAGCTGTGAGCCAACGCCGCCATCTATTGACGTGGAACTCAAAAACTCAATAAATAAATGTCAATAATTTCTGTATCATAAATTTTATTTTTCCCCGTCATTTCTGACGAGCTTTCATCTAGTGTGATAATAATATGTAAATGAGAACAGCACACGCCTTGCACTAAGTACGCGATTAGTAGAAACATGAGACCCTCAATTCATTTAATATTGACGTGGAACTAAAAACTCAATAAATAAATGTCAATAATTTCTGTATCATAAATTTTATATTTCTCCGTCGTTATTGACGAACTTTCATCTAGTGTGATAATAATATGTAAATGAGAACAACACCCGCCTAGCACTAAGTACGCGATTAGTAGAAACATGAGACCCTCAATTCATTTAATATTGACGTGGAACTCAAAAACTCAATAAATAAATGTCAATAATTTCTGTATCATAAATTTTATTTTTCCCCGTCATTTTTGATGAGCTTTCATCTAGTGTGATAATAATATGTAATTGAGAACAACACCCGCCTAGCACTAAGTACGTGATTAGTAGAAACATGAGACCCTCTTTTCATTTAATATTGACGTGGAACTCAAAAACTCAATAAATAAATGTCAATAATTTCTGTATCATAAATTTTATTTTTCCCCGTCATTTTTGATGAGCTTTCATCTAGTGTGATAATAATATGTAAATGTGAACAACACACGCCTTGCACTAAGTACGCGATTAGAAGAAACATGAGACCCTCTTTCCCTCTTATATGCAGTGTGATTATATCCCTTACAGCCCAAAACTAAGCTCTTTAATTCTGATTGATACGTTTGTTGTCGTTGTTTCGCACTTTTCAATTACTTCTGGATTTAGGAAGCGGTATTTTTACTTTGCTTTCATTGTGAAGGGGATAAAAACAAATTCGATAAAGCACCGTTCTGTAATAATATAAATTAAAGAGATTCATTCGGATCTGGGTTCGGTCTAAAAGTCACAACGAAACGTTGTTGACGACGGCAATTACATTTTGCCTCGAGACAGTTCGGTAATCTCAGCTCGCGTTTTGGGTTAAAGCCCTTGCTCCGTAAATTCAATTAATTCTCCCATCAATTTTTACTGCCTTCCGTGAAGCAGGTTGGATTGTCTTAAAAATATTGCATCGTTTCGCTTTATGACTTTGCTATTGGCTCTGATTCATTAGCGTAGTATTGGAAGAGATGATCGTATTTCAGTCGATTTCAGGACGAATGCTTAATGAACGAATTTCCGTACGAAGATGAGATCGAGCGCGGAATAGTTTTCTGGAAGCACAATTTGCATGCGACCATTTAGCAAACAAAGTTAATATTCTTCAGTCCACGATTCAATTCCTTCGAATGCGTTTCTGTAAAATTCTATAATGAGGAAGCAAAGTAAAATCCGCATTCTACGTTATTTAGTTGCCTTGTCGCAGACATAAAATGAAGGAAGAAGATTTATTTGCGCATGTCTTTATTTTTGCGGCTGTCTTTGAATGAGTGCAAGAGATATTGTATTCTATTTCTGCAATGTAGTCTTTTGTACATATTTTCTCGAAGACTATTACTCTGTAGTGTTTGATATTTTTGAGCACAAATAAAAACGACCTATAGGTAATACGTGCCACAATTATTATTCTTAAAAAATTGTTAGAATTTTTTTTTTTAATTTAATTTATCTGACTCGAAAGTATTCCAATTTGGGCGCTACATGGCGCGACAAGTTAGCTTCGCGGTGTTTCTGTCTGAAAGAAACGAAATCTCTCATTTCTCTCTGATTTTTTTTTAATTATCTAGGCCAAATAGAAATAATTAAATGGGGCCAAAAGTGAGACTGGAATCTTGTCGAACGGAACCTCCATACCGCTCACCAGGGTGTCGCCAGACATGGAATCCGTCGATCGTCAGCACCCAGGCAGAAACGGGACTCACCGTGGTCCATTCGTGACCCCAGTTCGCATGACTTCGGCATCAAGACAGACGAGCGCTGTGATTGCTGGCCGTCGACATAAAGTTCTCCTACTGCGCAGGTTGGCCACATGTAACCTTCGGTTTACAGTTCGGGTCGTCATTACGACGCCCATGGCCGATAACACAGCACGTCGAATATCGTCTTCAGTGCTTTCTAGTGACGAATGAGCTTGTCGAACAATCCGCTGGTCCAGGCGTGCTGACGTCTGTCGGACTGCACCATTGCAGCTCCGGCGCACCTACGAACCTTTTTGTAGTCAATGCTGCCAACAGCGTCCAACAGTTCGTTCATCCCGTTTCATATGCGCTCTCACTCCGGAGTAAGTCGCTCTGCCAACTGAGCTACGCGGACAGAATGTCTCGCTGCAGATTTGTCGTCTTGGCACATGTTTTCACCCCTCTGTATAGTATATCACATCCTTTTTATGAATTCCTTTTTGTGAAACTACTTTGCAATGCAAAGAAAATGAAATATAACACGACATAACACCTACGCAACAGAACAACCGTCGCACACAGTTGTTCGAGCACCTGCGTCTTGCCACAGATGAAGTCGTTTGTCTTACTAACTTTATTTTATTTTCCGGAATGTTCCCTTGATTTTACGTATCGTGCGATAGCGGCGAGCTTAGTTCCGATTCCGGCAACCGGATAAAAGTAAATGGTGCTGAAAGTACTCAATGACGTCAGAGCGTTAGGGACAGACGCTGATTCTCTTTATGAAGTTACTCTGCAATTTTATTCTTTTTTGTGAAATTATTCTGCAATGCGAAGAAAGTGAAATAAACCACGGCATAGCATCCACGTAACAGAAGAAAGGTCGCATACAGTTGTTCGAGAACGTGCATCTTGCCAAAGATGAAGTCGTTTGTCTTACTAACTTTATTTTATTTTCCGGAATTTCTCCTTGATTTTATACGTATTGTGTGAAAGCGGAGAGCTTAGTTCCGATTTCCGCCACCGGATAAAAGCAGATGGCGCTGCTAGTACTGAATGACGTCAGAGCGTAAGGGACAGATGTAGCCTATTATAGAAGTTTAATCTTCCACGTAAAGACATTTAGATTCTACTAGCGGTCTTGCCCGTTCTCCGAACGGTGAATCTTTTTTTTTTTTTTTTGGACATAAAATTAAAGATAGGGAAACAGCACGTTTTTTTAATATAAAATTAAAGAAGTAATTAAGAGAAAAAAAATAATTTAAGACCTGTAAATGTTTTACGATGTAGAACAGGTCTTGACGTGAAAGCATACAGTTTGACGTCAAACGGTAGCAGGATTTGGCGTCCCTTAATTTTAAATCAAAATTTAACGGAATTTTTACAGCATTTCACCGTCTCTGGCATAATTATCTTTAAACCTAACAGCATTTTGAACAATGTGGCTTTGCCAACCTTTTAAATTATTTGGTTTTCAGACTTTTTTAAGTGTAGAAGTGGTAGAAAAATTCAAGCAGACAATATCCCAAAGCCGCCACTTTGATTTTTTTCGTTTTCGGACTTATCTAGATATCAGCATTTTAAACAGTAAAGCTAAGCCAACCTTTCGAATTTTTGGATTTCAAACTGTTTTAGATGTAGAAGTGGTAGAAACATTAAAGAAGACAAAATTCCAAAGCCGCCATTTTGATTTATTTATTTTTTTCGGATTTTTCTAGGTATCCGGACCTTAGAAACTATAAGCATGCAAATTTTCAGATCTCTATGTCATTTAGAAGTGGTTAAACAATTCGTGAAAAATTCAAGCAGATAATATTCCAAATCCGCCATTTTTTTTTCGGATTATTATAGGTATCCGGACCTTAGGAACTATGCCAATTTTCAGATCTCTAGGTCATTTAGAAGTGGTCGAACAATTCGTGAAAAATTCAAGCAGATAATATTCCAAATCCGCCATTTTTTTTATTTGTTTTTTTCGGATTTTTCTAGATATTCGGAACTTATGAACTGTCAGCATGCCAATTTTCAGATCTCTAGGTCATTTAGAAGTGGTCGAACAATTCGTTAAAAATTCAAGCAGATAATATTCCAAATCCGCCATTTTTTTTATTTATTTTTTTCGGATTTTTCTAGATATTCGGAACTTATGAACTGTCAGCATGCCAATTTTCAGATCTCTAGGTCATTTAGAAGTGGTCGAACAATTCGTGAAAAATTCAAGCAGATAATATTCCAAATCCGCCATTTTTTTATTTGTTTTTTTCGGATTTTTCTAGATATTCGGAACTTATGAACTGTCAGCATGCCAATTTTCAGATCTCTAGGTCATTTAGAAGTGGTCGAACAATTCGTGAAAAATTCAAGCAGATAATATTCCAAATCCGCCATTTTTTTATTTGTTTTTTTCGGATTTTTCTAGATATTCGGAACTTATGAACTGTCAGCATGCCAATTTTCAGATCTCTAGGTCATTTAGAAGTGGTCGAACAATTCGTGAAAAATTCAAGCAGATAATATTCCAAATCCGCCATTTTTTTTATTTGTTTTTTTTTCGGATTTTTCTAGATATTCGGAACTTATGAACTGTCAGCATGCCAATTTTCAGATCTCTAGGTCATTTAGAAGTGGTCGAACAATTCGTGAAAAATTCACGCAGACAATGTTCCAAAGCCGCCATTTTAATTTTTTCGGTTTTCGGACTTTTCTACGTATACGGACGTTAAGGCCTATCAGCATACCAATTTTCAGATCTATAGGTCATTCAGTAGTGGTCGAACAATACGCGGACAGAAATACTTGCATTTTCCCATTTTGCTTTATGTACAAAGGCCGATCCATTAAAACTGAGAGTATTTTTTTTTTTGAGTTGGCAACAATGCGAAGGGGGAAATTAACCACGCAGACGACTAACTGAATTCAGGAAGTATCTATGGCAACAGTTATTAGCCGTGGCAGACGATTCTGGTTTTGTTATTGCGCAGTTGTTTAAGGTGCGTCTGCATTTCGCCATGCAGCTATGGAGGTGAGTGATTCAGAGTCAAGAAGTGAAATGCGTTGTGCGATAGAATTTTGCTATCGTTTGGGTAAAACCGCTTCAGAAAAAGTTGATTTAATGAAAAAAACTTACAAAGATAAATGTTTGGGTGAGTCAACGATTTTTAGATGGCACCATGATTTCAAACAAGTTAGTAAAATCATGCAATGCATTGATTATGATACGCTTTCCAACATACCAGAAATCATTACTCAAGTTATGAGGATAATGGCTGTGGAATAAATCTCGGTCTTGTGCCCTGAACTTTGATCCCATTTCGATTATATTCTACAGAACCGGTTCAGTATACCTCCAAAATAACGTGATAAAGTTTTGTCGGAATGGAAGCATTTTTACGTAAGTTATGGTGCATAAGAGCTATGGAATAGATTCCGTTCCTGTGTCTTAACCTTTGACCACATTTTGAACAGGATTCGTCCCCAGGCAGGCCCCAACAACATACTAACATTTCATCCAGATCGAAGAATTTTTACGTAAGTTATGACGCATAATGGCGATGGAAGTGATTCCGCTCCTATGTCCTGACCTTTGACCCCATTTCGCATATATTCAAAAGGGTTTGTCCACAGGGGGTCTCCTACCATATACTAAAATTTAATCGAAATCGATCCTTTTTTTACCTTAGTTATGACGCATAAGAGCAGTGGAATGGATCCCGCTCCTATGTGCTAACCTTTGTTCCCAGTTCGTTCACGTTCAATAGGATTCCCTTCCCAGGTGATCCCCTTCCACATACTAAAAGTTCATCGAATTCGAACGATTTTTATGCGAGTTATCGTGCGGACGAACATACGCACACAAAGCGTGACGTAATGAGGCAGATGGGAATCGCGACCATCTGCTCGCCAGAGTGTGACGTCATAAAACTTTAATAGGATCCACACACAACGCGTGAGTTAATGAGGCAGATGGCGTGACCGCGCGCCAACATGCCAAGCGCGAGATTGTGACGCCATAAGATCGTCCCCAAGTGGTCCCCTACCACATAATAAAATTTCATCGAAATCGAACCATTTTTAAGCACGTTATGACGCATAAAGGCAATGGAATGCATACTGCTCCTATGGCCTGACCTTTCACCACACTTCACCCATTTTCAATAGATTTCATTCCCAGGTGGTCCTCTACAATATGCTAAAATTCCATCAACATTGAACCATATTTACGCAAGTATGACGCATAAGGGCAATGGAATGGATTCCGCTCCTATGCCGTGACCTTTGACCCCATTTCGTCCATTTTCAATAGGGTTCGTCCCTAGGTGGTCCCCTACCACATACTAAAATTTCATCGAAATCGAACAATTTTTACGCGAGTTATCGTGCCGACAGACAGACGGACAAAGCTGGAGTATATAGGCTTCTTCAACCTACGGTTCGAAAGCGTAAAAAAACGGGCGTTTGTCGGCAGAACTCGTTCCTAGGCCTAATCAACCTGAAAGTGTTGTTACGGAGCTTATGGTTAACACGGTTTGGGCAATTCTGCAAGAAGATCGACGAATGACGTGTGAAGACATAGCGGCATTAACTAATGTTTCACAAATGTCGACATCCCGCATTCTACGCGGCAAATTACTGCTGCATCGTGTGCGCTGCAAATGAGTACCTTATCACCTGATGAGAAAATAATTGTTAGCTCAGGTGTATCATGAGTGCAAACAAATGATTGCAAAGGATCCAAACTTTCTAAACGCAGTAATAACTGCCGATGAAACATGGGTCCACTATTTCGATCCCCAAACGAAGCGCTCAAGGAGTGTCTGAAAACACACAGACTTGTCTCCTCCGAAAAAAGACCGCCAAGCCTAATCAGCTCAGAAGGTGATGATAATTTTCTTTGATCATAAAGGTGTAGTCTACAATAGAGATGAGCTCAGGCCCGGACTCGGACGGGCTCAGAATTCATTAAATACCGAAAAACCCGGGCCCGTGCTCGGAATTACACGTCTTGAATTTCATTACTGTAATTAATCCAACAAGTGTAATTCCCAGCCCGGTTGAATTACACGTGTTGAATTTCATTGTGGATTTGTTATCATGGTGGAAGGATTTTCAATTTCCTAAGCTAGCTGCCATTGCAAGACAAATTTTGCTTAGCAAGACTTGCATTATGCATTGTCCAAAGCTAAGGCCCAAGCAAGGATTCGTCTTGAATTTCATTACTGAAATTAATTCAACGCGTGTAATTCCGAGCTCGGTTGAATTACACGTGTTGAATTTCATTGTGGATTTGTTACCATGGTGGAAGGATTTTCAATTTCCTAAGCTAGCTGCCATTGCAAGACAAATTTTGCTTAGCAAGACTTGCATTATGCATTGTCCAAAGCTAAGGCCCAAGCAAGGATTCGTCTTGAATTTCATTACTGAAATTAATTCAACGCGTGTAATTCCGAGCTCGGTTGAATTACACGTGTTGAATTTCATTGTGGATTTGTAACCATGGTGGAAGGATTTTCAATTTCCTAAGCTAGCTGCCATTGCAAGACAAATTTTGCTTAGCAAGACTTGCATTATGCATTGTCCAAAGCTAAGGCCCAAGCAAGGATTCGTCTTGAATTTCATTACTGAAATTAATTCAACGCGTGTAATTCCGAGCTCGGTTGAATTACACGGGTTGAATTTCATTGTGGATTTGTTACCATGGTGGAAGGATTTTCAATTTCCTAAGCTAGCTGCCATTGCAAGACAAATTTTGCTTAGCAAGACTTGCATTATGCATTGTCCAAAGCTAAGGCCCAAGCAAGGATTCGTCTTGAATTTCATTACTGAAATTAATTCAACGCGTGTAATTCCGAGCTCGGTTGAATTACACGTGTTGAATTTCATTGTGGATTTGTTACCATGGTGGAAGGATTTTCAATTTCCTAAGCTAGCTGCCATTGCAAGACAAATTTTGCTTAGCAAGACTTGCATTATGCATTGTCCAAAGCTAAGGCCCAAGCAAGGATTCGTCTTGAATTTCATTACTGAAATTAATTCAACGCGTGTAATTCCGAGCTCGGTTGAATTACACGTGTTGAATTTCATTGTGGATTTGTTACCATGGTGGAAGGATTTTCAATTTCCTAAGCTAGCTGCCATTGCAAGACAAATTTTGCTTAGCAAGACTTGCATTATGCATTGTCCAAAGCTAAGGCCCAAGCAAGGATTCGTCTTGAATTTCATTACTGAAATTAATTCAACGCGTGTAATTCCGAGCTCGGTTGAATTACACGTGTTGAATTTCATTGTGGATTTGTTACCATGGTGGAAGGATTTTCAATTTCCTAAGCTAGCTGCCATTGCAAGACAAATTTTGCTTAGCAAGACTTGCATTATGCATTGTCCAAAGCTAAGGCCCAAGCAAGGATTCGTCTTGAATTTCATTACTGAAATTAATTCAACGCGTGTAATTCCGAGCTCGGTTGAATTACACGTGTTGAATTTCATTGTGGATTTGTTACCATGGTGGAAGGATTTTCAATTTCCTAAGCTAGCTGCCATTGCAAGACAAATTTTGCTTAGCAAGACTTGCATTATGCATTGTCCAAAGCTAAGGCCCAAGCAAGGATTCGTCTTGAATTTCATTACTGAAATTAATTCAACAAGTGTAATTCCCAGCCCGGTTGAATTACACGTGTTGAATTTCATTGTGGATTTGTTACCATGGTGGAAGGATTTTCAATTTCCTAAGCTAGCTGTCATTGCAAGACAAATTTTGCTTAGCAAGACTTGCATTATGCATTGTCCAAAGCTATGGCCCAAGCAAGGATTCGTTTAAGGAGGTCTGGTATCAAAAAACTGGGAAAAAATCACATTCCCATTTTTTGTATTTTATTTAAGGATCAAGTGGGACATCGTGGGGCTAAGTGAGGTAAGGAGAAAAGGAGAAGATCTCATCGAACTGAAAAGTGGACATCTCTTCTACTATCGTGGGACAGATACTGGCAGAACTAGTGGTGTTGGATTTATAATAAACAAGAAACTGAAGGATAAAGTTGTAGAAGTTGAAAGTTCCTCTGACAGAGCTGCACGACTTGTTATCCAACTCTCGAAAAGATACCAGGCTCAGATTATTCAAACTTATGCACCCACCACAAGTCATCCTGAAGAAGAAATTGAAGAATTTTATGAGGAAATTTGTCATCTAAATAATAAAGGTAAGCAGCACTTGAAAATAATTATGGGAGATTTCAATGCAAAAATAGGGCAACGGCAACAGAATGAAACTTCAGTAGGTAAATTCGGTCATGGCAACAGAAACCAGCGTGGAAATACTCTCGTTGAGTTTGCAGAGGCAGAAGGGTTTTTCATCTTGAACTCCTTCTTCAAGAAAAAGCCACACAGGAAATGGACATGGAGACATCCAAATGGGACGACAAGTGAAATTGATTTTATTATGTGTAACAAAAAATTCGTCATAGAAGACTGCAGTGTGCTAAACAAGTTCAACACAGGTAGTGACCATAGATTGGTGAGATGTAAGATGCACCTCAACACTAAACTTGAACGTGGCAAGCTCATAAGACAAACAAAATCTATTGACATAACCAACCTTAAAAAACACCATAATACCTTCAAGTTAGAACTGAAGAACAGGTTCTCTGCTTTAGAAGGCCTAACATCGGAAGAAGTGGACATCTCTGAAGTTAACAGAAAAGTAACCAAAGCTCTTATGGAAACAGCAACAAAATTAGCTGGGTCTAAGAACAAGTTGCATGTGAACAAATTATCAGGAAAAACCAAAATGTTGATGCAAAAAAGAAGAGAGATGAGGACAACTAAAGAAGATGTGACTTCCAAAGTGGAATATATAGAGCTATGCAAGACAGTAAGAAAAAGTATCACTGAAGACGTAAGGAAATTCAACTGTGAACTAGTGAGGAAAGCAATTGAAAACAACCAAAGCCTAAAGATAGCAAAGGGACATCTCAGTAAGGGAAGAAAACAGATTATGGCACTGAGAAAAGAAGATGGTTCTGTAACAAGAAATAGAGGCGAAATTTTGACAAGAGTGAAAGATTTCTACTCCAAATTATATGAAAGGGATGATATATGCACTACAGACATCATGAAAGATACCAGTACCAGAGTTCCTCCAGTCCTTCCAGCAGAAGTTGCACATGCAATCAAGAACATGAAGCGAGGAAAAGCTCCAGGAGAAGATGGAATTACTGTAGACATCATACAAGAAGCAAGTGGAGAAATCGAAACAGTACTCGCCCAAATTTTCACTCGATGCCTTAATGAAGGAAAGATTCCTGAGGATTGGAACACCGCTACAATGATCCTGCTACATAAGAAAGGTGACATTGAGGATCTCGGAAACTACAGACCTATCAGCCTCCTATCAGTAGTTTATAAAATCTTCACTAAAGTTCTTTCACACCGCTTGAAGGTAGCACTAGACATGGCTCAACCGAGAGAACAAGCTGGATTCAGGAGTGGCTACAGCACAATAGATCATATCCACGTGCTGAAAGAACTAATTGAAAGAGCGAGGGAATATGAACTTCCATTGTGCATGGCTTTTATCGATTATGAAAAAGCCTTTGATTCGGTGAAACCATTAGCAGTTACAATGGCTCTGAAAACCTGCGGTATTGAAGATGCATACATTAATATTATTAATAACATCTATGAAAATGCAAGTGCAAAGATTAGGCTGTTTGAAAATACAACACACGTAAAAATTGGAAAGGGAGTGAGACAAGGTGACACCATATCTCCGAAGCTCTTTAATGCCACATTGGAGGGTGTTTTTCAGTCGCTGAGCTGGGAAAACAAAGGGATAAAGATTAATGGAGATTATCTAACCCACCTTCGTTTTGCTGATGACGTAGTCATTTTTGCAACTACCCCATCAGAGCTGCAGAGTATGATCCAGGAACTTGCTGACAAGAGTAAAGAAGTGGGATTAAAAATGAACTTTCAGAAGACAAAAGTGATGTTCAATGCTTTTACAAGAAATGAAGATTTATCGATTGATGGAGAAAAGCTGGAGATAACAGACACGTACGTTTATCTTGGACAGCAGATATCAAGTGAGGGTCACATTGATGAAGAAATTAATCGGCGTACAAAACTTGCCTGGAGAGCTTTTGGAAGAAACAGCATAATTTTCAAGAGCAATATGCCATTATGTCTTAAAAGAAAAGTGTTTGATCAATGCATCCTTCCAGTGCTTACGTATGGTGCAGAGACGTGGACCTTAACTAAAAGAGACATACAAAGGCTGCAGACAACTCAAAGGAGCATGGAGAGGTGCATGCTTGGTGTAACCAGGAGAGATAAGAAGAGGAACACGTGGATCCGAAAAATGACAAGAGTGCAAGACATCATGATCAGAGTTAAATCCCTGAAATGGCAATGGGCTGGACATACTGCCAGAAGGACAGATCATCGATGGACAGCCGAAATTTTAGATTGGATTCCAAGGGACAGGAAAAGACCCAGAAGAAGACCACATAGGATATGGGTGGATGAAATTCGAAAGTATGCAGGGGTGACATGGAGGAGACTGGCACAAGACAGACCGTTGTGGAGGAAACTTGGGGAGACCTTCGTCCAGCAGTGGATTGATAATGGTTGACAATGATGATGATGATGATTAAAAATCAAGAATCTTATCTTTAAAATGATGTATTAATTTCCAAAACTGTGCAGTTAGAAGTATGGATATTTATTTTTTGAAATTTCCTCACTCCCGCATTTTTTGGGGTGACGTCGGTTTTTAATGCAGCAGGTCGAGTTTTAGAGAAAAGAAGATCACGTTGAAGCGCTGAGGCATTAGATGCAATTCTCTCTCTCTCTCTTTTTTACGCTTTCCAACCGTAGATTGAAGAAGCGTATATGCTCCAGCTTTGTCCGTCCGTCCGTCTGTCGGCACGATAACTCACGTAAAAATGGTTCCATTTCGATGAAATATTAGTATGTGGTAGGGGACTACCAGGGGACGAACCCTATTGAAAATGGGTGAAGTGGGGTCAAAGGTCACGCCATAAGAGCGGGATCCATTCCATTGCCTTTATGAGTCATAACTTGCGTAAATATGGTTCGATTTCAATGAAATTTTAGGTAATTGGTAGGGGACCACTGGGAACGAACCCTATTGAAAATAAATGAAATGGGTCAAAGGTCAGGACATAGGAGCGGGATCCATTCCATCGCCTTTATGCATCATAACTTGCGTAAGAATGGTTCGATTTCAATGAAATTTAAGTATGTGGTAAAGAACCACCTGGGAACGAACCCTGTTGAAAATGGGCGGAATGGAGTCAAACGTCAGGACATAAAAGCGGGATCCATTTCATTGCCCTTATGCGTCATAACTTGCGTTCATATGGTTCGATTTCAATGAAATTTTATTATGTGGTAGGGAACCACTGGGCACGAACCCTATTGAAAATGGGCGAATGGGGTCAAAGGTCAGGCAGGACATAAGAGTGGGATTTGTTTCATTGCCCTTATGCGTCATAACTTGCGTAAAAATGGTTCGATTTCGATGAAATTTTAGTGTGTGGTAGGGAGCCACTGGTGACGAACCCTATTGAAAATGGGCGAAATGGGGTCAAAGGTCAGGACACTGGAGTGGGATCCATTCCATTGCCCTTGTGCATCATAACTTACCTAAAAATGTTTCGATTGCGACAAAACGTTATCATGTTGTTCCGGAGGTATAGTGAACCGGTTCTGTTGAATATCAACGAAATGGGGTCAAAGGTCATTGCACAAAAGCAAGATTTATTCCACAGCCATTACTCTCATAACTTGCGTAAAACTGCTTCTATTGCAACAAAACTTTACTATGTTATTCTTGAGGTATATTGAACCGGTTCTGTTGAATATCACCGAAATGGGGTCAAAGGTCAGGACACAGGAGCGGGATTTGTTCCACAGCCATTATCCTCATAACTTGAGTAATAATTTCTGGTATGTTGGAAAGTGTATCATAATCAATGCATCGCATGATTTTACTAAGTTGTTTCATGATGAACTTGATCTGGAAACTGCACACACATATGATAATATTGTGATTATTATACTATTTAGCGCAATGCTTTGTTAATGTTAAGAATAATCTAGTCTTGAAAGCTATCACGTTCTTTTTTTTTTTTTTTTTTAATTTTGGAAATTACCCTACATGCGTTTTTTTTTATATTCTACTACATCACTCTAAACTACCTTTACCAATTAGCATATATGTAAATTACATTGCAAAGATTAGTTTTCGAGAGTCAACATTTCAAACACTTGCAACTGTCTGTACGGTGTTGTACGTTTTATAATGCAATTTATTCAAATTAAAAGTAAATTTAGAAATCAAAAAGAAATAACGAATGGAATTCTTGTTTCTAAACGATTTTCTTTTCTTCATGCTTTTACCAAAATTACTGATTTACGAGCGAAAGGCACCGTTGATTTTATTTATTTTCAAATCCACATTTTAGATCATTTGGCTTTATGCGTAGTATTTCTAAAAACATTAATATTGTGAAGTGGATTAACTGAACTAAACTATTTAAACTAATGATTTTTAAACTAATTCTTGCTCGGGCTATATCTTTGGCCAGTGTATAATGCATAAATTCAGTCCTTGATAAGCAAAATTATCCAAGAATCCGGGTCCGGGCTCCTAAAAATTAAGCCCGAACTCATCTCTAGTCTACCAGCATGCCGTTCCTCCACAAATTACTATCAGAGTTGAGTATAACATTTCAGTCTTGAAGCGTCTACGACGACACATATCTATTAAGCGACCGGAAGTGGTGGGCAAGTGGACCCTACACCATGATAACGCCCGTCTACATGTGGCTGCTTGTGTTCGATAGTTTCTTACGAAATGCAGTATTGAAATCATGCCACAGCCTGGCCACAGTCCTGATCTCGCCCCGTGCGATTCCTGGTTGTTTCCAACAATGAAGAAGTTCCGTGGCGCAACATTCAACACAGAAGCTGACGTTATTCAAGCTGTACAGGGGTTGTAAAGCAGCTTCCATAAAATGCCTTTCCCACATGCTTTGAAAACTGGACTGAACGATGGGACCGTTGCGTATCATCCGAGGGAAGATACTATGAGAAAGAATAACATATATTTTGCTGTACTTATATTTCTTCATTTCGTGGGATTTTTCTCTCCGTTTTTATGGAACGGCCGTTGTATATACACTGGCGGAAAGTGAAAAAAGAACACCAAGAAGGAGACGTCTGATACCAACGAAATTTATACAGCATAATAACGGAATACAGAGGATAACGTGATCAAAACATTATTGCAAAATACAGCTGTATTTGCTGGTAAACTGAAAAATAACATTTCCATGTAACATGGTTAGTACGAGGTTGAACCGCCATGAACTGCGTCACACTGTGCAATTCTGGCATGGAGTCTGTCGTACAGATGTTGGATGTAAGTTTGGGGTATTGAGTTCCAAGCATCCTCAACCTGGACGCGTAAATCGGGAATGGTCGTGGTTGGCCGTGGAGACCGGATAAGTCGTTGTACCATAAAATCCCACACGTGCTCAATGGGGGACAAAGCCTGTTAACGTGCAGGCCATGGAAGTTGTCTCACACTCTGAAGTGCATGTTGCGTTGCACGTGCCATGTGTGGGCGTGCGTTATCTTGCTGGAAAACACCAAGATGGACCGACCTTAGAAATGGCACAACAACGGGCTGAATGATGTTGTTGATGAAGGAGGTTCTGTTTAACGTACACGGTACAAACACTAGTTGCGTACGGGAGTGATAGCTGATCGCTCCCCACACCAGGAGACCAGGTGTAGACCCTGTGTGTCGCTGGCGGATGCAAGAAGGGTGGAGACGCTCCCCTGTGCGTCTGCGAACCCGCATACGGCCATCGGAGGCTCCCAAGCAGAATCTGCTTTCATCGCTGAACACGACGGATCGCCATTGCGTTCTCCAGTACAGACGTTGTCGACACCACTGCAGCCGTTCCTGACGGTGGACTGGAGTCAGAGGCACACGTGCACGTAGTCCTGCATCCAGTAGACGGTTGAGGATTGTTCGCACAGTCACCTCAGGTGCAACGGCAGCTCGGATTTGCGTCGCAGTGGATGTTCTGCTTGACAACGCCGCTCTTCTTATGCGTCGATCGGGTCCGCTCATCAGTCCGTCTGTGACTCCCGGTTCCACGTCTTCTCGTGTGGGAATGTTCCTCGGACCATCTACGCCACCATCGTACCACCACCGATACTTCCCGTCCAATTCGCTCCGCAATACGACCACCCGGGTTCCGACTAGACGACCTCGTTCAAAGTCCGATAACTGCTGAAATCGTACACGTCTTCCATGTCCAGGCATTGCAGCTTCTTCAGGGTCCTCGCGCGTGTCCGTACGCCGACGACTGATTACATTCACTTCGCCATAGTCCTTAAATACTACCGACGATAATTTGCATGTTATGCCGTGCTGTGGCGTAAGCGCTCACCGGTTGGTCTCAAAATTGACATCACACCTATACGTAAACTCGACCCCATTAGCATATGTAAATTTCATGATCGGCCGCCAATTCCTTCTTGGTGTTCTTTTTTCCCTTCCCGGCAGTGTAGATTATCACATATTACTAAAGCAAGAATCATTCTTTGAATTTAAGAGATATTACAGACATAAAACTTTTAAAATTATCCAGTACTTCTCGACTGCGATAGCAGACGTTTTATAGAAGTCGGGCATGTATTTACAAGAAAAGTAATGAAATTCTACATAGTAAGTCCAATTCCCCTAGGTATTAAAGAAGCTCTGGAAGTCGTAAAAAACTCGACTTGATCGGCTCAGTCTGATGATTGTGTTCCGTGAAGTCCTTTTGTTGCGCAAGAAGCAATTTCCCAGGTTCCAAGAAAGCGATTGCCGACAAATTAAAGATAAAACTCCTCTTTGATTGCACTCTGCTATTGGAAACCATCGAAGAGGAATTCTATTGAAACTACAACACGTGATCGTTTTAACGACTGCAGTCTCCTCGATTTCTATTTTTTCCCTCTCGGAAGATTTCAGATATCTGCGTTTTACGATAAACCATGTGTAAATAATAGTTGTTTATCAAGTACTTTCCTTATTATCTTTCTTCAATAAAATGAATAGAACCGATATGAAAGTGCACTGTCAGTGCGGTGATTTAATAGGCTGGCTTTTTAGGTTCTTTCTAGTGGGCACGGGTTCGTGTCCTTTATGTGGCATGTCAGTGTGTGTGTGTTGATCTTACGGCACTGGCTCTCTCCTTTCCTTGGAACCTATGGTCCGAAATCAGAAATAGGCACCCCCTAATACAGTGTGCTTCATTAGGCAGTCCTCCACAAAGAATCAGTCATATTTCGCAGCCCACCCTACTTAGAAACTTGACATGTAGTTTGCAACGTACCTTACTTCATGGGGATGTAGCACTATTTATATACAGGGGGATTCATAAAGAAGTATATAGTTTCAACGCACTATAAAACAAGAACAATGTAAGATATTTTATGTTACATGTAACAGAATTGTAGGGAATTTTTTTAGAGACAGTCCCAGATGTTCTATGTGTGCACCCTTAGTCACACGACACGCATCGAGCCGGTAATCTATTTCCGCCCAAACGCGTGGTAAGATATCTGAAACAAGTGCAGTGGCTATGATTTTGCAACATCTGCACTGCGTATGGAATCATTTTCAGCTTCGTTCTCAAAATTCTCCAGACAGTGGGCTGTGAAATCTGCACTTCACGACATCCTACGCGTTGATTTTCCCGGGCTTCGTTGAATGGCGGTGCAAACACTATCGACGACTTCTTCCGATACACGCGGTCGTCCAGGACTTTAAAGTTTGCACAAACTGCCCGTAGTTTCAAATTTTTTTATGCCAATCGTAGATAGATTTTCTGGATGGAAGATTCTTTTCCGAATCGTGATCAAAAATGCCGTTTCACAAAAGTTACAGATTCCGTTTTGCTCAATTCAAGAACACAAAACGCTTTCTCCACTGCAGACGCTGCGATTCGGACTGACTAGTCACGTGACACGCGCACTATCGCCTACGTCGCTTCTCTCAGTAGCGGGACACAAACTCTATAAGTGTATCTACCTAACGGTTAGCAGTTGTGGTCCGTGTCTTCAACTGTTACTGTTTTACAGCATCTGGAAACTGTATACTTCTTTATGAATCAGGGTGTATATAGCCTAGGTCACTTCCCTCAGTAGCGGGACACAAACTCTATGAGTGTATCTACCTAACGGTTAGCAGTTGTGGTCCGTGTCTTCAACTGTTACTGTTTTACAGCATCTGGAAACTGTATACTTCTTTATGAATCAGGGTGTATATAGCCTAGGTCACTTCCCTCAGTAGCGGGACACAAACTCTATGAGTGTATCTACCTAACGGTTAGCAGTTGTGGTCCGTGTCTTCAACTGTTACTGTTTTACAGCATCTGGAAACTGTATACTTCTTTATGAATCAGGATGTTTATAGCCTAGGTCACTTCCCTCAGTAGCGGGACACAAACTCTATGAGTGTATCTACCTAACGGTTAGCAGTTGTGGTCCGTGTCTTCAACTGTTACTGTTTTACAGCATCTGGAAACTGTATACTTCTTTATGAATCAGGGTGTATATAGCCTAGGTCACTTCCCTCAGTAGCGGGAGACAAACTTTATGAGTACATCTACCTAACGGTTCGCAGTTGTGGTCCGTGTCTTCAACTGTTACTGTTTTACAGCATCTGGAAACTGTATACTTCTTTATGAATCAGGGTGTATATAGCCTAGGTCACTTCCCTCAGTAGCGGGACACAAACTCTATGAGTGTATCTACCTAACGGTTAGCAGTTGTGGTCCGTGTCTTCAACTGTTACTGTTTTAGAGCATCTGGAAACTGTATACTTCTTTATGAATCAGGATATTTATAGCCTAGGTCACTTCCCTCAGTAGCGGGACACAAACTCTATGAGTGTATCTACCTAACGGTTAGCAGTTGTAGTCCGTGTCTTCAACTGTTACTGTTTTACAGCATCTGGAAACTGTATACTTCTTTATGAATCAGGGTGTATATAGCCTAGGTCACTTCCCTCAGTAGCGGGAGACAAACTTTATGAGTACATCTACCTAACGGTTCGCAGTTGTGGTCCGTGTCTTCAACTGTTACTGTTTTACAGCATCTGGAAACTGTATACTTCTTTATGAATCAGGGTGTATATAGCCTAGGTCACTTCCCTCAGTAGCGGGACACAAACTCTATGAGTGTATCTACCTAACGGTTAGCAGTTGTGGTCCGTGTCTTCAACTGTTACTGTTTTACAGCATCTGGAAACTGTATACTTCTTTATGAATCAGGGTGTATATAGCCTAGGTCACTTCCCTCAGTAGCGGGACACAAACTCTATGAGTGTATCTACCTAACGGTTAGCAGTTGTGGTCCGTGTCTTCAACTGTTACTGTTTTACAGCATCTGGAAACTGTATACTTCTTTATGAATCAGGGTGTATATAGCCTAGGTCACTTCCCTCAGTAGCGGGACACAAACTCTATGAGTGTATCTACCTAACGGTTAGCAGTTGTGGTCCGTGTCTTCAACTGTTACTGTTTTACAGCATCTGGAAACTGTATACTTCTTTATGAATCAGGGTGTATATAGCCTAGGTCACTTCCCTCAGTAGCGGGACACAAACTCTATGAGTGTATCTACCTAACGGTTAGCAGTTGTGGTCCGTGTCTTCAACTGTTACTGTTTTACAGCATCTGGAAACTGTATACTTCTTTATGAATCAGGGTGTATATAGCCTAGGTCACTTCCCTCAGTAGCGGGACACAAACTCTATGAGTGTATCTACCTAACGGTTAGCAGTTGTGGTCCGTGTCTTCAACTGTTACTGTTTTACAGCATCTGGAAACTGTATACTTCTTTATGAATCAGGGTGTATATAGCCTAGGTCACTTCCCTCAGTAGCGGGACACAAACTCTATGAGTGTATCTACCTAACGGTTAGCAGTTGTGGTCCGTGTCTTCAACTGTTACTGTTTTACAGCATCTGGAAACTGTATACTTCTTTATGAATCAGGGTGTATATAGCCTAGGTCACTTCCCTCAGTAGCGGGACACAAACTCTATGAGTGTATCTACCTAACGGTTAGCAGTTGTGGTCCGTGTCTTCAACTGTTACTGTTTTACAGCATCTGGAAACTGTATACTTCTTTATGAATCAGGGTGTATATAGCCTAGGTCACTTCCCTCAGTAGCGGGACACAAACTCTATGAGTGTATCTACCTAACGGTTAGCAGTTGTGGTCCGTGTCTTCAACTGTTACTGTTTTACAGCATCTGGAAACTGTATACTTCTTTATGAATCAGGGTGTATATAGCCTAGGTCACTTCCCTCAGTAGCGGGACACAAACTCTATGAGTGTATCTACCTAACGGTTAGCAGTTGTGGTCCGTGTCTTCAACTGTTACTGTTTTACAGCATCTGGAAACTGTATACTTCTTTATGAATCAGGGTGTATATAGCCTAGGTCACTTCCCTCAGTAGCGGGACACAAACTCTATGAGTGTATCTACCTAACGGTTAGCAGTTGTGGTCCGTGTCTTCAACTGTTACTGTTTTACAGCATCTGGAAACTGTATACTTCTTTATGAATCAGGGTGTATATAGCCTAGGTCACTTCCCTCAGTAGCGGGACACAAACTCTATGAGTGTATCTACCTAACGGTTAGCAGTTGTGGTCCGTGTCTTCAACTGTTACTGTTTTACAGCATCTGGAAACTGTATACTTCTTTATGAATCAGGGTGTATATAGCCTAGGTCACTTCCCTCAGTAGCGGGACACAAACTCTATGAGTGTATCTACCTAACGGTTAGCAGTTGTGGTCCGTGTCTTCAACTGTTACTGTTTTACAGCATCTGGAAACTGTATACTTCTTTATGAATCAGGGTGTATATAGCCTAGGTCACTTCCCTCAGTAGCGGGACACAAACTCTATGAGTGTATCTACCTAACGGTTAGCAGTTGTGGTCCGTGTCTTCAACTGTTACTGTTTTACAGCATCTGGAAACTGTATACTTCTTTATGAATCAGGGTGTATATAGCCTAGGTCACTTCCCTCAGTAGCGGGACACAAACTCTATGAGTGTATCTACCTAACGGTTAGCAGTTGTGGTCCGTGTCTTCAACTGTTACTGTTTTACAGCATCTGGAAACTGTATACTTCTTTATGAATCAGGGTGTATATAGCCTAGGTCACTTCCCTCAGTAGCGGGACACAAACTCTATGAGTGTATCTACCTAACGGTTAGCAGTTGTGGTCCGTGTCTTCAACTGTTACTGTTTTACAGCATCTGGAAACTGTATACTTCTTTATGAATCAGGGTGTATATAGCCTAGGTCACTTCCCTCAGTAGCGGGACACAAACTCTATGAGTGTATCTACCTAACGGTTAGCAGTTGTGGTCCGTGTCTTCAACTGTTACTGTTTTACAGCATCTGGAAACTGTATACTTCTTTATGAATCAGGGTGTATATAGCCTAGGTCACTTCCCTCAGTAGCGGGACACAAACTCTATGAGTGTATCTACCTAACGGTTAGCAGTTGTGGTCCGTGTCTTCAACTGTTACTGTTTTACAGCATCTGGAAACTGTATACTTCTTTATGAATCAGGGTGTATATAGCCTAGGTCACTTCCCTCAGTAGCGGGACACAAACTCTATGAGTGTATCTACCTAACGGTTAGCAGTTGTGGTCCGTGTCTTCAACTGTTACTGTTTTACAGCATCTGGAAACTGTATACTTCTTTATGAATCAGGGTGTATATAGCCTAGGTCACTTCCCTCAGTAGCGGGACACAAACTCTATGAGTGTATCTACCTAACGGTTAGCAGTTGTGGTCCGTGTCTTCAACTGTTACTGTTTTACAGCATCTGGAAACTGTATACTTCTTTATGAATCAGGGTGTATATAGCCTAGGTCACTTCCCTCAGTAGCGGGACACAAACTCTATGAGTGTATCTACCTAACGGTTAGCAGTTGTGGTCCGTGTCTTCAACTGTTACTGTTTTACAGCATCTGGAAACTGTATACTTCTTTATGAATCAGGGTGTATATAGCCTAGGTCACTTCCCTCAGTAGCGGGACACAAACTCTATGAGTGTATCTACCTAACGGTTAGCAGTTGTGGTCCGTGTCTTCAACTGTTACTGTTTTACAGCATCTGGAAACTGTATACTTCTTTATGAATCAGGGTGTATATAGCCTAGGTCACTTCCCTCAGTAGCGGGACACAAACTCTATGAGTGTATCTACCTAACGGTTAGCAGTTGTGGTCCGTGTCTTCAACTGTTACTGTTTTACAGCATCTGGAAACTGTATACTTCTTTATGAATCAGGGTGTATATAGCCTAGGTCACTTCCCTCAGTAGCGGGACACAAACTCTATGAGTGTATCTACCTAACGGTTAGCAGTTGTGGTCCGTGTCTTCAACTGTTACTGTTTTACAGCATCTGGAAACTGTATACTTCTTTATGAATCAGGGTGTATATAGCCTAGGTCACTTCCCTCAGTAGCGGGACACAAACTCTATGAGTGTATCTACCTAACGGTTAGCAGTTGTGGTCCGTGTCTTCAACTGTTACTGTTTTACAGCATCTGGAAACTGTATACTTCTTTATGAATCAGGGTGTATATAGCCTAGGTCACTTCCCTCAGTAGCGGGACACAAACTCTATGAGTGTATCTACCTAACGGTTAGCAGTTGTGGTCCGTGTCTTCAACTGTTACTGTTTTACAGCATCTGGAAACTGTATACTTCTTTATGAATCAGGGTGTATATAGCCTAGGTCACTTCCCTCAGTAGCGGGACACAAACTCTATGAGTGTATCTACCTAACGGTTAGCAGTTGTGGTCCGTGTCTTCAACTGTTACTGTTTTACAGCATCTGGAAACTGTATACTTCTTTATGAATCAGGGTGTATATAGCCTAGGTCACTTCCCTCAGTAGCGGGACACAAACTCTATGAGTGTATCTACCTAACGGTTAGCAGTTGTGGTCCGTGTCTTCAACTGTTACTGTTTTACAGCATCTGGAAACTGTATACTTCTTTATGAATCAGGGTGTATATAGCCTAGGTCACTTCCCTCAGTAGCGGGACACAAACTCTATGAGTGTATCTACCTAACGGTTAGCAGTTGTGGTCCGTGTCTTCAACTGTTACTGTTTTACAGCATCTGGAAACTGTATACTTCTTTATGAATCAGGGTGTATATAGCCTAGGTCACTTCCCTCAGTAGCGGGACACAAACTCTATGAGTGTATCTACCTAACGGTTAGCAGTTGTGGTCCGTGTCTTCAACTGTTACTGTTTTACAGCATCTGGAAACTGTATACTTCTTTATGAATCAGGGTGTATATAGCCTAGGTCACTTCCCTCAGTAGCGGGACACAAACTCTATGAGTGTATCTACCTAACGGTTAGCAGTTGTGGTCCGTGTCTTCAACTGTTACTGTTTTACAGCATCTGGAAACTGTATACTTCTTTATGAATCAGGGTGTATATAGCCTAGGTCACTTCCCTCAGTAGCGGGACACAAACTCTATGAGTGTATCTACCTAACGGTTAGCAGTTGTGGTCCGTGTCTTCAACTGTTACTGTTTTACAGCATCTGGAAACTGTATACTTCTTTATGAATCAGGGTGTATATAGCCTAGGTCACTTCCCTCAGTAGCGGGACACAAACTCTATGAGTGTATCTACCTAACGGTTAGCAGTTGTGGTCCGTGTCTTCAACTGTTACTGTTTTACAGCATCTGGAAACTGTATACTTCTTTATGAATCAGGGTGTATATAGCCTAGGTCACTTCCCTCAGTAGCGGGACACAAACTCTATGAGTGTATCTACCTAACGGTTAGCAGTTGTGGTCCGTGTCTTCAACTGTTACTGTTTTACAGCATCTGGAAACTGTATACTTCTTTATGAATCAGGGTGTATATAGCCTAGGTCACTTCCCTCAGTAGCGGGACACAAACTCTATGAGTGTATCTACCTAACGGTTAGCAGTTGTGGTCCGTGTCTTCAACTGTTACTGTTTTACAGCATCTGGAAACTGTATACTTCTTTATGAATCAGGGTGTATATAGCCTAGGTCACTTCCCTCAGTAGCGGGACACAAACTCTATGAGTGTATCTACCTAACGGTTAGCAGTTGTGGTCCGTGTCTTCAACTGTTACTGTTTTACAGCATCTGGAAACTGTATACTTCTTTATGAATCAGGGTGTATATAGCCTAGGTCACTTCCCTCAGTAGCGGGACACAAACTCTATGAGTGTATCTACCTAACGGTTAGCAGTTGTGGTCCGTGTCTTCAACTGTTACTGTTTTACAGCATCTGGAAACTGTATACTTCTTTATGAATCAGGGTGTATATAGCCTAGGTCACTTCCCTCAGTAGCGGGACACAAACTCTATGAGTGTATCTACCTAACGGTTAGCAGTTGTGGTCCGTGTCTTCAACTGTTACTGTTTTACAGCATCTGGAAACTGTATACTTCTTTATGAATCAGGGTGTATATAGCCTAGGTCACTTCCCTCAGTAGCGGGACACAAACTCTATGAGTGTATCTACCTAACGGTTAGCAGTTGTGGTCCGTGTCTTCAACTGTTACTGTTTTACAGCATCTGGAAACTGTATACTTCTTTATGAATCAGGGTGTATATAGCCTAGGTCACTTCCCTCAGTAGCGGGACACAAACTCTATGAGTGTATCTACCTAACGGTTAGCAGTTGTGGTCCGTGTCTTCAACTGTTACTGTTTTACAGCATCTGGAAACTGTATACTTCTTTATGAATCAGGGTGTATATAGCCTAGGTCACTTCCCTCAGTAGCGGGACACAAACTCTATGAGTGTATCTACCTAACGGTTAGCAGTTGTGGTCCGTGTCTTCAACTGTTACTGTTTTACAGCATCTGGAAACTGTATACTTCTTTATGAATCAGGGTGTATATAGCCTAGGTCACTTCCCTCAGTAGCGGGACACAAACTCTATGAGTGTATCTACCTAACGGTTAGCAGTTGTGGTCCGTGTCTTCAACTGTTACTGTTTTACAGCATCTGGAAACTGTATACTTCTTTATGAATCAGGGTGTATATAGCCTAGGTCACTTCCCTCAGTAGCGGGACACAAACTCTATGAGTGTATCTACCTAACGGTTAGCAGTTGTGGTCCGTGTCTTCAACTGTTACTGTTTTACAGCATCTGGAAACTGTATACTTCTTTATGAATCAGGGTGTATATAGCCTAGGTCACTTCCCTCAGTAGCGGGACACAAACTCTATGAGTGTATCTACCTAACGGTTAGCAGTTGTGGTCCGTGTCTTCAACTGTTACTGTTTTACAGCATCTGGAAACTGTATACTTCTTTATGAATCAGGGTGTATATAGCCTAGGTCACTTCCCTCAGTAGCGGGACACAAACTCTATGAGTGTATCTACCTAACGGTTAGCAGTTGTGGTCCGTGTCTTCAACTGTTACTGTTTTACAGCATCTGGAAACTGTATACTTCTTTATGAATCAGGGTGTATATAGCCTAGGTCACTTCCCTCAGTAGCGGGAGACAAACTCTATGAGTGTATCTACCTAACGGTTAGCAGTTGTGGTCCGTGTCTTCAACTGTTACTGTTTTACAGCATCTGGAAACTGTATACTTCTTTATGAATCAGGGTGTATATAGCCTAGGTCACTTCCCTCAGTAGCGGGACACAAACTCTATGAGTGTATCTACCTAACGGTTAGCAGTTGTGGTCCGTGTCTTCAACTGTTACTGTTTTACAGCATCTGGAAACTGTATACTTCTTTATGAATCAGGGTGTATATAGCCTAGGTCACTTCCCTCAGTAGCGGGACACAAACTCTATGAGTGTATCTACCTAACGGTTAGCAGTTGTGGTCCGTGTCTTCAACTGTTACTGTTTTACAGCATCTGGAAACTGTATACTTCTTTATGAATCAGGGTGTATATAGCCTAGGTCACTTCCCTCAGTAGCGGGACACAAACTCTATGAGTGTATCTACCTAACGGTTAGCAGTTGTGGTCCGTGTCTTCAACTGTTACTGTTTTACAGCATCTGGAAACTGTATACTTCTTTATGAATCAGGATGTTTATAGCCTAGGTCACTTCCCTCAGTAGCGGGACACAAACTCTATGAGTGTATCTACCTAACGGTTAGCAGTTGTGGTCCGTGTCTTCAACTGTTACTGTTTTACAGCATCTGGAAACTGTATACTTCTTTATGAATCAGGATGTTTATAGCCTAGGTCACTTCCCTCAGTAGCGGGACACAAACTCTATGAGTGTATCTACCTAACGGTTAGCAGTTGTGGTCCGTGTCTTCAACTGTTACTGTTTTACAGCATCTGGAAACTGTATACTTCTTTATGAATCAGGGTGTATATAGCCTAGGTCACTTCCCTCAGTAGCGGGAGACAAACTCTATGAGTACATCTACCTAACGGTTCGCAGTTGTGGTCCGTGTCTTCAACTGTTACTGTTTTACAGCATCTGGAAACTGTATACTTCTTTATGAATCAGGGTGTATATAGCCTAGGTCACTTCCCTCAGTAGCGGGACACAAACTCTATGAGTGTATCTACCTAACGGTTAGCAGTTGTGGTCCGTGTCTTCAACTGTTACTGTTTTACAGCATCTGGAAACTGTATACTTCTTTATGAATCAGGGTGTATATAGCCTAGGTCACTTCCCTCAGTAGCGGGACACAAACTCTATGAGTGTATCTACCTAACGGTTAGCAGTTGTGGTCCGTGTCTTCAACTGTTACTGTTTTACAGCATCTGGAAACTGTATACTTCTTTATGAATCAGGGTGTATATAGCCTAGGTCACTTCCCTCAGTAGCGGGAGACAAACTTTATGAGTACATCTACCTAACGGTTCGCAGTTGTGGTCCGTGTCTTCAACTGTTACTGTTTTACAGCATCTGGAAACTGTATACTTCTTTATGAATCAGGGTGTATATAGCCTAGGTCACTTCCCTCAGTAGCGGGACACAAACTCTATGAGTGTATCTACCTAACGGTTAGCAGTTGTGGTCCGTGTCTTCAACTGTTACTGTTTTACAGCATCTGGAAACTGTATACTTCTTTATGAATCAGGGTGTATATAGCCTAGGTCACTTCCCTCAGTAGCGGGACACAAACTCTATGAGTGTATCTACCTAACGGTTAGCAGTTGTGGTCCGTGTCTTCAACTGTTACTGTTTTACAGCATCTGGAAACTGTATACTTCTTTATGAATCAGGGTGTATATAGCCTAGGTCACTTCCCTCAGTAGCGGGAGACAAACTTTATGAGTACATCTACCTAACGGTTAGCAGTTGTGGTCCGTGTCTTCAACTGTTACTGTTTTACAGCATCTGGAAACTGTATACTTCTTTATGAATCAGGGTGTATATAGCCTAGGTCACTTCCCTCAGTAGCGGGACACAAACTCTATGAGTGTATCTACCTAACGGTTAGCAGTTGTGGTCCGTGTCTTCAACTGTTACTGTTTTACAGCATCTGGAAACTGTATACTTCTTTATGAATCAGGGTGTATATAGCCTAGGTCACTTCCCTCAGTAGCGGGACACAAACTCTATGAGTGTATCTACCTAACGGTTAGCAGTTGTGGTCCGTGTCTTCAACTGTTACTGTTTTACAGCATCTGGAAACTGTATACTTCTTTATGAATCAGGGTGTATATAGCCTAGGTCACTTCCCTCAGTAGCGGGACACAAACTCTATGAGTGTATCTACCTAACGGTTAGCAGTTGTGGTCCGTGTCTTCAACTGTTACTGTTTTACAGCATCTGGAAACTGTATACTTCTTTATGAATCAGGGTGTATATAGCCTAGGTCACTTCCCTCAGTAGCGGGACACAAACTCTATGAGTGTATCTACCTAACGGTTAGCAGTTGTGGTCCGTGTCTTCAACTGTTACTGTTTTACAGCATCTGGAAACTGTATACTTCTTTATGAATCAGGGTGTATATAGCCTAGGTCACTTCCCTCAGTAGCGGGAGACAAACTTTATGAGTACATCTACCTAACGGTTCGCAGTTGTGGTCCGTGTCTTCAACTGTTACTGTTTTACAGCATCTGGAAACTGTATACTTCTTTATGAATCAGGGTGTATATAGCCTAGGTCACTTCCCTCAGTAGCGGGACACAAACTCTATGAGTGTATCTACCTAACGGTTAGCAGTTGTGGTCCGTGTCTTCAACTGTTACTGTTTTACAGCATCTGGAAACTGTATACTTCTTTATGAATCAGGGTGTATATAGCCTAGGTCACTTCCCTCAGTAGCGGGACACAAACTCTATGAGTGTATCTACCTAACGGTTAGCAGTTGTGGTCCGTGTCTTCAACTGTTACTGTTTTACAGCATCTGGAAACTGTATACTTCTTTATGAATCAGGGTGTATATAGCCTAGGTCACTTCCCTCAGTAGCGGGACACAAACTCTATGAGTGTATCTACCTAACGGTTAGCAGTTGTGGTCCGTGTCTTCAACTGTTACTGTTTTACAGCATCTGGAAACTGTATACTTCTTTATGAATCAGGGTGTATATAGCCTAGGTCACTTCCCTCAGTAGCGGGACACAAACTCTATGAGTGTATCTACCTAACGGTTAGCAGTTGTGGTCCGTGTCTTCAACTGTTACTGTTTTACAGCATCTGGAAACTGTATACTTCTTTATGAATCAGGGTGTATATAGCCTAGGTCACTTCCCTCAGTAGCGGGAGACAAACTTTATGAGTACATCTACCTAACGGTTCGCAGTTGTGGTCCGTGTCTTCAACTGTTACTGTTTTACAGCATCTGGAAACTGTATACTTCTTTATGAATCAGGGTGTATATAGCCTAGGTCACTTCCCTCAGTAGCGGGACACAAACTCTATGAGTGTATCTACCTAACGGTTAGCAGTTGTGGTCCGTGTCTTCAACTGTTACTGTTTTACAGCATCTGGAAACTGTATACTTCTTTATGAATCAGGGTGTATATAGCCTAGGTCACTTCCCTCAGTAGCGGGACACAAACTCTATGAGTGTATCTACCTAACGGTTAGCAGTTGTGGTCCGTGTCTTCAACTGTTACTGTTTTACAGCATCTGGAAACTGTATACTTCTTTATGAATCAGGGTGTATATAGCCTAGGTCACTTCCCTCAGTAGCGGGACACAAACTCTATGAGTGTATCTACCTAACGGTTAGCAGTTGTGGTCCGTGTCTTCAACTGTTACTGTTTTACAGCATCTGGAAACTGTATACTTCTTTATGAATCAGGGTGTATATAGCCTAGGTCACTTCCCTCAGTAGCGGGACACAAACTCTATGAGTGTATCTACCTAACGGTTAGCAGTTGTGGTCCGTGTCTTCAACTGTTACTGTTTTACAGCATCTGGAAACTGTATACTTCTTTATGAATCAGGGTGTATATAGCCTAGGTCACTTCCCTCAGTAGCGGGAGACAAACTTTATGAGTACATCTACCTAACGGTTCGCAGTTGTGGTCCGTGTCTTCAACTGTTACTGTTTTACAGCATCTGGAAACTGTATACTTCTTTATGAATCAGGGTGTATATAGCCTAGGTCACTTCCCTCAGTAGCGGGACACAAACTCTATGAGTGTATCTACCTAACGGTTAGCAGTTGTGGTCCGTGTCTTCAACTGTTACTGTTTTACAGCATCTGGAAACTGTATACTTCTTTATGAATCAGGGTGTATATAGCCTAGGTCACTTCCCTCAGTAGCGGGACACAAACTCTATGAGTGTATCTACCTAACGGTTAGCAGTTGTGGTCCGTGTCTTCAACTGTTACTGTTTTACAGCATCTGGAAACTGTATACTTCTTTATGAATCAGGGTGTATATAGCCTAGGTCACTTCCCTCAGTAGCGGGACACAAACTTTATGAGTACATCTACCTAACGGTTCGCAGTTGTGGTCCGTGTCTTCAACTGTTACTGTTTTACAGCATCTGGAAACTGTATACTTCTTTATGAATCATCCTGTACATAAAAGTGAAAGTTTGTATATTTGTTTGCTTGTTTGTTTGTCCGCTATACAAATCTACAGTTTTCAACTTAGAACCACCAAATTTGGCGTACTATCTCATGAACCTCTAACGTAGGCCGTAGAAAGGTTTTGGAAGGGACCGGATCCGGGGGGGCCAAGGGAGCGCCAATATAAAATTTTCGATATTTTAGTTTAACTTTCTACAGTTTTCAATTTAGAACCACCAAATTTGATATACTATCTCATGGTACTCTGACTTAGACCGTAGACACTTTTTGGAAGGGGTCGGAGTCTGGGGAAGTCAAGGGGCCCCCATAAAAAATTTCGTAAAATCTACAGTTTTCATTTTAGGACCACCAATTTTGGTATACTGTGTCATGGTACTTTAAAGGTAGATGGTTTTTAGAAGGGGTCGGAGCCCGTGGGCAAGGAAGCCCCATACAATTTTTTTATAAAAAGCTCCATTTTTTAGTTATCAGGTAGAAATATAATGTTATATAAATAGAGAGTTCCAGATATTCAAAATTCAAAAAAAATATTTTTGGAATATATTATATTTTTCATTCATAAAATTTCACCCGCTAAACTTGGTTATTCCACCAGTATTTACCCGGGAAATACCGGGTACCCCTGCTCCCTGCTAGTTCACAATAAATGATCGAAATATCCTCCATCGATAGATATATATATATATAGTGCATAAATAAAACAAAAAAATTACTTTATAAATAAATTATTTAACACAAGAAAATTAGACAAAAAAGGCTAATACCATGAGAAGCGCAGAAGGCAGCTAAACCTCATGTAGTAACTTATATAGAATGAAAATATTACAGAACAAAAATATAAAATTTCAAAACAAGTAAAAAACTGGAACAGGTTGCCGTCATCAGGAGAGCATCCACCTGTGTTGTTAAATAATTTATTTATAAAGTAATTTTTTGTTTTATTTATGTACTATTTATTCCTGATGACAGCAACCTGTTCCAGTTTTTTACTTGTTTTGAAATTTTGTATTTTTGTTCAGTAATATTTTCATTCTATATATATATATACCAGCGTGCAAAAATTAAGGACTAGACGGTTTTTCGAATGTAACGTCGTGCAGAAGTGCTCCACATCGACTCAAATCATACCATAAGATCCCCAAGATGTAAGAATATGGGACAAGTGAGCAAAACCGTCCAAACAAGGAATCCAAAGGATACAAAGGCACTTTATTGAAAAGGTAGCTTCGCGCACAACTGGACAGAAGACAGAAACGTCCATGTGACAGGCGGCTGCCAACAAAGATCCAGTCTTTAGTAGGGGATATGATCACCCCTGACTGCGTTGCAAGATTTACAACGTCTGTCCATGCTGAGGACGAGGTTGTCAAGGAGCTGTTGAAGCATCGCGGCCCATTCCTCTTGTAGCGCAAATCGCAGCTGCGGAATCGTTGCTGGCGGCTGGTGACGTACAGCCAAGCGTCTCTCGAGAAGGTCCCACGCGTGTTCGATTGGATTTAGGTCCGGGTACCTTGCGGGCCAATCCATGCGATGAATATCTTCACTCTCCAACAGCTCTGCGACAGCCACTGTACGATGAGGTGTAGCGTTGTTGTCCATGAAGAGGAACTCAGGACCCACAGCAGCTCTAAAGAGACGCCCGTGAGGCTGCAGAACCTCGGTACAATAGCGTACACCAGTGACTGATCGTCCTTGGAAAATGTGGAGGTCAGTACGGCTACCAAGCATGATACCGCCCCAAACGAGAACTCCGCCACCACCAAACCGGTCCCTTTCGATGATGTTGGAGGTGTGATTGCATGTTCCCTGCTCTCTCCATACACATCTTATATAAGATGTGTATACGTCCAGAATCGCTTGTCAGACTAAATCGGCTCTCATCCGTAAAGAGAACTCGACCCCATTGCTGATGTGTCCAGTTCTTGTGTTCCTGCCACCACAGAAACCGCCGTCTCCGATGAGCAGACGGTAATGGCACACACCGTACTGGTCGTCGTGCAAAAAGACCACCTTTGTGCGGCCTCCTATCCACGGTGAAACGCGATAACGGACGTCCAGTTGTCTGTTGCATGTGCCTTGCGGTTTCTTCTGCTGACTGCTGTCTGTCTCTTCTCGCCTGTAGGACAATATACGGGTCGTCCGCTGCCGTGGTTGCTCGTGGACGACCACTGCTAAACTCTCGGACAGCTGTTCCTGTCGTTTGAAATGCTTTTCGAGCTTGTCAAACGATGCTGTGAGCGATCCCGAACTCCTCGGCCACACTAGTCACACTTCGAATTGCTTCCAACTTCCCAATGACGCGACCTCGGGTAAAGTCATCCAGATGTTGTCTACTGGATTGCCTGTTGGCCATATCACACGGTGGCAGCAACTCGACTTCGTTCAAACCGATGTACACCGTGCATTAGCTTTCACCGAATTGCTGAGCGAACACCGCCCGTGTGCTATATACCCTCCAACACTCCTCCCTCCCCCTTCCCTACGTGATGCTGCATATATGCACATGCCCTACCGTACGGGACCCTAGTATATCTCCTGAATGGTCTTTCGGTCCGTTCTGCCTGCTCGTTCCGCTGTTATGCTAATTTCTCTTCTCCGTCCTTAATTTTTGCACACCAGCGTAACACTATCTACCAACAAGTAATTGAACACCCCTGCAATCGACGATATTTGTGGTCCTGATACACGTCACGGCCGCCGCCGTTAAATTTCGTGTGGGAAACAACAACGCAACCAGTCGCATGCAAGATGCCACGCAGTTCGGAGCTCTCTGATTTCGAGAAAGGTGTAATCGTCGGGTATCACAGAAATGGCCGATCCATACGTGACATATCCAGCGAGTTAAAGTACCCAAAATCGACAGTGGCCTACGTGGATTGGCAAGTGGAAGATGAGAGGTGACTGTCGGAATGTGCCCCGACCCGGCAGACCCACAAAACTGGGAGTTGGAGACCGACGGGTGCTGGCCAGAGAAATTCGGAAGAACCGCACCAAATCGATGGGCCACATCCACGAGGAGTTTCAACAGGCATCCGGGAGTGTTCTTTCGATGAATACCATCCGTAAGGAAGCCCATCTGCTCGGTTATCATGGACGTGTTGCCGCCCACAAGTCTTTGATCATCAAGTCCAATAGCGCTGCTCGGCTAACGTGGTGCAAAGAACGTCGACAGTGGACCGTTGAACAGTGGAAACAGGTTCTCTGGAGCGACGAATCAAGGTTCACCCTCTACCGTTCGGATCGCAGGATCTGGGTTTATCGTCTGCCTGGAGAACGCTTCCTGCAGAAAATGTATTGTGCCAACTGTGAAGTTCGGCGGCGGTGGAATTATGCTATGGGGGTGTTTCTCCTGGTATGGCACGGGACCCTTGGTCGCACATCCTGGTAGACTCAACACCGAGACTTACTGCACCATTTTGGATGACCATGTGCTTCTTACGTTGTGGTAGTTTTACGGGCTGGACCCATGTTACTTTCAGGATGACAATGCCACCTGTCGTGTTGCGAGGCCCACCATGGCCTGGTATGGTGACAATGGGGTTAATCAAATGGACTGGCCTGCGCAGAGCCCGGACCTTAATCCTATCGAGCACCTCTGGGACGAGTTGGAGCGTCCCCCCCCGGTCCGAAATCGGCTACGGAACTGACCTGTATTCCCCAAGCCGAGTGGAAGAAAATACCGCTAGCCGTCGTACAACGCCTTGTTGAGATTATGCCCCGGAGGGTCACAGCTGCAATCGCCGCTCGTGGAGGCTCCACCAACTATTGAAGGTGAATAAACTTCGTTTTCCTTTGCTATCACAGGTGTGCAATTACTTGTTGGTATATAGTGTATGTAATAATACACTCGAACGCGAAGCTGCATAATATCAAAGGTCTTCCGATGCATGTCTTCATCAATAGTTCAGATTGCAGCACTAATGTTCCTTTCTAAGTCTTCTAAAGTGCAAGGCTTATTGTGTTCTTCAAATATCCCAGTAAGGAAAAATCGGAAGAAGCCAAATCGGGTGAACGAGGTGGTCACAGTCCTTTGGAGATCATTCGGTCACCGAAGAAAAAGGAAATTAAACTCATGCTCACACGGGGCGTGTAGCATCTCGCTCCATCCTGTTGAAGATACCGCTTTTTCAAATCCATTTCGGTTAATTGGTCCACAAATGGTCTGAAAATGTCCACATATGACGCAGAGTTTACTACGCTCTTGAAAAAACATGGGCCTAGTCATTCTGATTCGGGAAATAGAACTGACTTTGCAGGATGTAATGCGGTTACGTGTTATCCATGTAGATTATCTGTAGCCCAGATGCGGGAGTTCTTGGAATTGAGTCCAGTGGCGTATCTGGGGTCCGAGACCTGGGCTATCTCGCCCCTCCCCGCCCCCTTACTGTTTTTTTTAAAATTGCGAAGTTTATTTTTAATTGTTAACTAATAGAAGTGAAATGTTTTTCTAAATTTTAGGTACATGCCATTGCTAACATGATACCAAATAATTATGAGGATCAGGATTTGAACACTTATTTGTACATGAACTCCATTCTTCTTTCCTTTTGTGTGAACTACGTTTTGACAAAAATGTTTTTTCCGAGTACTTTTTCATATTTAAAAATAATGTTTTTCTCTATTAACAAACCAGCCAAGTTGCTGGAGTGCGCATTTCCTTGTGTGGCTCTAAGACATATAATAGTACAGACATTTGACGTGGGCTAGGAACATCAAACAGAAGTCATCGCTCGTTCCACGTTTATAAGTCTCATTGGCCGCCACCGGGAGTCGAACCCGATGGCGGCCAATGAGAAATTTAGGCGTGGCAGTTAGTGTATGTGAGTCTGGAGGAATTCGTGGCCGCTGTGGTGCAGTGGAAGCATATCCGGCGCGTAACTGGAAGACCCTGGGTTCGATTCCCGGTGGCGGCCAATGAGAATTTTCCCATGACTCACTTATAAACGTGGAACGAGCGATGGCGTTTGTTTGATGGTCAAAGACATATCTTGATTCTTTTTAATACGGAAAAAATTTTTCGGCAGTTGTTGATGGAAAGTTTAATATTAGATCTGCTAATTTGTACACCTCAATAAACACTATGTCCAATTATTCAACTTTATGTAACACGTAATGTTTCTTACTGATTTATTTTTGTATTCATCAAGGGAATAAAACACCTTCAGCTCATTTTTTAATCGAGCTGTATCAAAATTTGAAGCATAGAGTTCTTTAAGTTCTGATAGTAGATGTTCAGGGAAGCTTTCACAAAATGTATCAAAACAGTTCAAAGCCACGAATTGAAGATATAATTGGAAAATGTCTTTCAGTCACTGAACTGGGAAAACAAAGGGATAAAGATTAATGGAGATTATCTAACCCACCTTCGTTTTGCTAATGACGTATTCATTTTTGCAACTACCCCATCAGAGCTGCAGAGTATGATCCAGGAACTTGCTGACAAGAGTAAACAAGTGGGATTAAAAATGAACTTTCAGAAAACAAAAGTGAAATCAATGCTTTTACAAGAAATGAAGATTTATCGATTGATGGAGAAAAGCTGGAGGTAACAGACACGTACGTTTATCTTTGACAGCAGATATCAAGTGAGGGTCACATTGGTGAAGAAATTAATCAGCGTACAAAACTTGCCTGGAGAGCTTTTGGAAGAAACAGCATAATTTTCAAGAGCAATATGCCATTATGTCTTAAAAGAAAAGTGTTTGATCAATGCATCCTTCCAGTGCTTACGTATGGTGCAGAGACGTGGACCTTAACTAAAAGAGACATACAAAGGCTGCAGACAACTCAAAGCAGCATGGAGAGGTGCATGCTTGGTGTAACCATGAGAGATAAGAGGAACTCGTGGATTAGAAAAATGACAAGAGTGGAAGACATCATGGTCAGAGTTAAATCCCTGAAATGGCAATGGGCTGGACATACTGCCTGAAGGACAGACCATCGATGGACAGTCGAAATTTTAGATTGGATTCCAAGGGACAAGAAAAGACCCAGAAGAAAACCACATGGGAGATGGGTGGATGAAATTCGAAAGTATGCGGGAGTGACATGGAGGAGACTGGCACAAGACAGACCGTTGTGGAGGAAACTTGGGGAGACCTTCGTCCAGCAGTGGATCGATAATGGTTGACAATGATGATGATGATGATGATGATGATGATGATCACTGATTTCAATTTATTGCCACTTCACACAAACTGAAACAACTCTTGCCAAACACGCACTTGAAAACACGCACATGGTCACGGCTGACCCGTGGGCTATGCCCCCGGCCCTCTTTCGGGGGGGGATGTGACGTACCTGACAGCAGGACGCACACGACACAAAGGCAGATAGCAATCAGAATGAACGTCTGCGTAGCTCAGTTGGTAGAGCGACTTGTTCCGGAATAAGCGGACTCGGGTTCGATTCCCGGCGTAGACCGAAAGTGACGGAGAAATTAACTTCGTTATAGGCACTCTAGCCCAAATCTCCTAGCTTCCTATTTCTAAGGGTTGTTTAAGACATGAGGTCAGACACTCCCTTCCTAAATTCTTCTATGTATGATCATATCTGATCTGAAAACATATGGCCGCGGGTGGCCTAGTGGGCAACGTTCGTGACTGTCACGGAAAGGACCTCAGGTTCGATTCCAGGTAGATACAAACGAACGCTCGATCCACTAAATATCCGCCGTGCGTCGGATGGGCACGTTAAGCCGTCGGACCCCGGGTACTGCCTTCCCCCCAGTAATAAATAAGGGCGGCTTTCTACTTCGCTTCCGGGTCACTTTCCTATCGGGCACTCTAGCCCAAATCTCCTAGCTTCCTATTTCTAAGGGTTGTTTAAGACCTGGGGTCAGACACTCCCTTCCTAAGATCCTGTAAATACATATGATCTGATCTTATCATTCATGTTGTCATAGAAACGGTAGCAGGAGATAGTATTAAAGCTCTTCGCATCAGAACACCGAAGGCTCTCGAAGCATTACGACGTTGATGCCGTTGATCATCGCTCGCCAGACTGATTCTCATAAGCGAAAGAGGCGAATCCGCTCTTGTTTTTTTCGAACCGAAAGCATCGATATTTGGGATGGCTGTGTATACCGTTGATAATTGACTTTTACTTGTGTATATTTAACTGACTTTTATTTGTGTATTCTCTGGGCTTCGAAGCTAGCTTAGCTACTCTCGAATATACACCACTGGAATTGACATAGCCGTCCTAATCAAACCATGGTTCGTCCGTGAACCATGTGAAAACTCTGCGAGCAAACCATGGTTCGTCCGTGAACTGTGTGAAAACTCTTCAAAATCCGCTTCTTGCAACTCTTGCACAGCTGTCAAATGGTACCGACGAAGCAAAGCTTTCTTCGCGGCTCTATGGCAGGAGGAACCAGAATACCCAGTTTCTTGTGACAAACGTCGTAGTGACTTCTTCGGTTATGCCAGCAGCCTATGCTTCAGCTCTTCGATTTTTTCTTCCGCTAAAGGAGAACGTCCGCCATTGTATTAGTTCAAAATACTGCTCGTTCGACGCCGCGGAGCCAATGGACGTTCATATGGACTCGGATATTGACTGGTGTCAAATAAGGGAACCGGATTACGTAAAGACAACGACTTATTCACAGTGTGTCATAGAATTTTTAAGACTGCGTCTGTAAAATGAAATAGAAACAAGAAATTATATTTTTGTTTTGGTTTGTTGTTCAAAATAAGTCCCTCCGGCTTCAATACACTTGTTACAGCGATTTAATAATGATTCGAATGCCTGTTCCAGTTCACTTTGCGGAATTGCCTCCAAAGCACGCGTCGAAGCTGTTTGTATGGTCGAAATATCATAAAAATAACACCCTTTTAACGTCATTTTAAATTTTGGGAATAAAGAAAAGTCGCAGGGTGCTAAATCAGGAGAATACGGTGGACGATTCAACACACAGACGTTATTTTTCGCCAAAAATCTACGAACAAGAAGTGAGGTGTGACTGGGTGCGTACAACAAACACCAACTGTTTTCATCCTGATATTCTGGACGAATGCGACGAATTCTGCCCATCAAACGCCTCAAAACATTTAAATAAAGCTCACCAGTAGTTGTTTGTCCACTTGGAACAAATTCTTTGTGGATAACACCCTTACTATCGAAAAATGTAATGAGCATTGTTTTGACTTTTGATGGAAGCTTTCTTGTTTTTTTTTGTTTTTTTTTTTTTTTTTTTTTTTTTGTGGTAAGTTTTTTTACTTCCATTCCGCACTTTGTCGCTTTGTTTTAGGATCATATTGAAAACACCATGTTTCATCACCAGTAACAATCGATTTTAAGAAGTTTGGATCATTTTCAGCGGCTGAGATGATGTCTCTGCAATGTGCACTTCTCCTTGATTTTTGTTCATTGGTTAACGTGTGTGGAACAAATTTAGCACAGACTAAATTTAGCACAGACCATCCTGCATGAAGATTTGTTTTGCCCAAATCTTCATGCAGGATGGTTCAAATTGTTTCTTTGTTGATGTTTAAAGACTCTTCCATCATTCTTAGTGACGCGTATCGATTGTTTGCCACAAAATCACGAACCTTTTTCAATAATCTCAGGTGTTCAAGATGAACTTGGTCTTCCGGTATGCTTATCATCTTCTAGCGTATCTCTTCCGTCCAAAAAACGTTTGTGCCACTGGAAAACATTTGATCTACTTAAACAAAACTCACCGTAAACTTTTTTCATCATTTGGTACGTTTCCGAGGCACTTTTACCAAGTTTTGCGTTAAATTTAATAACAGCCCTTTCTTCCATCTTAATAATTCAACATGAAAACCTTTTTACTTCTCTAATGAACGGCCGTTTCTTTTGAGTTACTTTAACAACTGCGCAGTACTTTTGGCAGAAAGCAAGCAGATGGTCACAGTTTATAACGCATTAGTGATTACACTGGTGGCGCCACCGTAGGCTGAAATCTAGCGCCAGTATTAAAAATCCTTTGACGCACTGTGTACAAAAGCCATTCCATAAAAACTGAAAGTAATTTTTTTTAGTTGGCAACAGTACGAAGTGGAAAAATAACCACGCAGACGACTAACTGAATTAAGGAAGCATCTATGGCAACAGTTATTAGCCGTGGCAGACGATTCTGGTTTTTTTTATTGCGCAGTTGTTTAAGGTACGTCTGCATTTCGCCATATAGCTATGGAGATGAGTGATTCAGCGTTAAGAAGTGAAATGCGTTGTGCAATAAAATTTTACTATCGTTTGGGTAAAATGGCTCCAGAAGCTGTTGATTTAATGATAAAAGCATACAGAGATCTGGGGAGTCAACATTTTTGGATGGCGCCATGATTACAAAAAAGGGCGTTTATCGGCAGAACTCCCTCCTAGGCCTTGTCGACCTCAAAGTGTTGTTAAGGACCGTTTTGTTAACACTGTTTGGGAAATCCTGCAAGACGATCGACGAATGACGTGTGAAAACATAGCGGCTTCAACTAATATTTCAAAAACGTTGGCATTCCGCATTCTACGCGACAAATTACTGCTGCATCGTGTGTGTTCCAGATGGGTACCTCATCACCTGACGAGAGAACAATTGTTAGCCAGAGTTCACGTGTGTCATGAGTGGAAACAAATTATTGCGAAGGATCCAAACCTTCTAAACACAGCAATAACTGCCGATGAAACATGGGTCCACTATTTCGACCCCCTCACGCAGCGCGCAACGCGTGTCTGGAAACACACAGGCTCACGTCCTCCGAAAATAGTCCACCAAACCAAATCTTCTGGTAAGGTGATGATGATAATTTTCTTTGATCATAAATGTGTAGTCTACCAGCATGCCGTTCCACCACAAATTACTGAGTATTACAGTTCAGTCTTGAAGCGTCTGCGACGACACACATCGAGTAAGCAATCGGAACTGGTGGGCAACTACTCCATGATAACGCCCGCCTTCATATGGATGTTTGTTCAACAGTTAATGCAGTATTGAAATCATGCCACATTCTGCCTACATTCCTGATCTCGCCCCGTGCGATTTTTCCAACAATGAAGGAGAAGTTGTGTGGCTCTACATTCAACACAGATGCTGTCGTTATTCAAACTGTACAGGGTTCGCCAAAGCAGCTTCCATAAAATGCCTTCGCCACATGCTTTGAAAAGTGGACTGAAACGATGGGACCGTTGCATATCGGCCGGGGGAAGACACTTTAGGAAAGAATAGCATATATAAATACTTCTAGTAACTATGAGTCATTTTCTTGTAGGACTTCCGTCCACAGTGAGTAGATTTAGGTCCCAGCCACCTACAGCGAGTTCGCCTTTTGGGCAGGACACAGAAACGGAAGGAATGCGAGCAAGTCTAGCGACTTTGACAGAACAGTTTGTAGTAAGATTAGGGTACAGTAGATGGCGCCACCGTACAAGTCGATGTTGCATATAGAGGGGTGAGAGAATTTCAGGGGGTAGGGTAATAGGAAAGAATACCCATTTAACCAGTGGGTCCAACCTGGGGGCCGTCACTTAACGTGTTCATCCGATGCACGGTGAATATTCAGTGATTGTTAGCAAATCACACCGCCTCCGCAAGATCAGCCTAGGATCGAACCTGAGGACCTTGCATTGGTAGTCTGAACTGCTAACCACTCAGCCATTCGCGGCTAAGAATAGCATATATTTTGCGGCGGTACCTATATTCATTTTGTGTGATTTTACTGTGAGTTTTTATGCAACGGTAGCTGTATTTTATTCACGATTTTATCATTGACACAAGACAGGGCATGCGCAGTTCTACGTTTAAACACAGAGGGCGAATCCTCTTCGTCCCCATCGGGTTTTTTTTTTTTTTTTGTATTTTGTGTATGAAAGGCGATCCCCCCCCCCTTCAAAGTGAATATGTTACAAATTTCGTAAAGGTAAAAGCATAAGAGGCATTATTTTATACAGAACATTGGTTTGCCATTTTGTGATGTGGATTTGGAGTAAAACACTGCTGAAAATATCAGCAGGCCGTCAACACATTTAAGCGTCGCAGTACTCGAAACAAACTTGGCGAAAATCGAAATGAGCTTAGGGGAAATTCTAAATGGAAGACTTCGTCTCGATTCGTTGTTTATTCTCCCACAAGCATCGGTTTTATTTTCGCTGAAGGGATTAGTGGCAGCCGTGGAAATAATCTCGTGTGGGTGATTTTGCGGCATTAATGTTAGAAACAGCGGGTATGTTCCCAGATTAACTTTAAAAAGTATCTAAAAAGAAAGGATTGTTCTGTCTCTGAGTTCAACGAAAGGAACAAAGTTACTTTCCGCTTTCTCAGCTCCCTTTATTTAATGCCTGCTTAACTCTTAGCAAATATGGTACTTACCGATCTGATATTTCTTTCACCATAGGCATTTTCGACAGAAGAATTCGTTTGTATATTTTATTTCTTGACGAATTTTTATACGGCGATGAACTTTGTATACACTGTACGAACAAAACTTTATAATCACCCCTTATTTATTTACTTTTTCATTTCATTTCTTTGTGATTTATTTCATACACTGGTGTGTAAAAATTAAGGACGAAGAGGAGAAATTAGCATAACAGCGGAACGAGCGGGCAGAACGTACCGAAAGACCACTCAGGAGATGGACTAGGGTCCGATACGGTAGGGCATGCGCATATATGCAGCATGACGTAGGGGGAGTGTCGCAAGGGTATAAAGCACACGGGAGGTGTGCGCTCAGCAATTCGAGCCGCAGATGGCTTAGTGGTTAGTGAGTCAGACTATCAATGCAAGGTCCTCAGGTTCGAACCTGGGCTGATCTTTCAGAGATGGTGTGATTTGCTAACAATCGCTGAATATCCGCCGTGCATCGGACGAGCACATTAAGTGACGGCCCCCAGGCTGGACCCACTGGTTCAATGGGTATCCTTTCCTATGCCCCCTCCCCCTGAAATTCTCTCACCCCTCTATGTGCAACATCGTGCTTGTACGGTGGCGCCATCTACTGTACTCTAATCTCACTACAAACTGTTCTATCAAAGTCGCTAGACTTGCTCTCATTCCTTCCGTTTCTGTGTCCTGCCCAAAAGGCGATCTCGCTGTAGGTGGCTGGGACCTAAACTCTACTCACTGTGGACGGAAGTCCTACAAAAAAAATGACAAACACTGTGGCGCTCGGCAATTCGGTGAAAGTTATTGCACGGTGTACATCGGTTTGAACGACGTCAAGTTACTGCCACCGTGTGATATGGCCAACAGGTAATCCAGTAGACAACATCTGGATGACTTTACCCGAGGTCGCGTCATTGGGAAGTTGGAAGAAGGTCGAAGTGTGACTAGTGTGGCCGAGGAGTTCGGGATCGCTCACAGCATCGTTTCACGAGCTTGGAAAGCATTTCAAACGACAGGAACAGCTGTCCGAGAGTATAGCAGTGGTCGTGCACGAGCAACCACGGCGACGGACGACCGGTATGTTGTCCTACAGGCGAGAAGAAGCAGACGGCAGACAGCGGGAGAAATCGCAAGGCACATGTAACAGACAACTGGACGTCCATTATCGTGTTTTACCGTGGCCAGGAAGCTGCACAAAGGTATTCTATTTGCACGACGACCAGTACGGTGTGTGCCATTAACGCCTGCTCATCGGAGACGGCGGTTTCTGTGGTGCCATGAACACAAGAACTGGACACATCAGCAATGGGGTCGAGTTCTCTTTACGGATGAGAGCTGATTTAGTCTGACGAGCTATTCTGGACGTATACACATCTGGAGAGAGCAGGGAACACGCAATCACACCTCCAAGATCATCGAAAGGGAGCGATTTGGAAGTGACGGAGTTCTCGTTTGGGGCGGTATCATGCTTGGTATCCGTACTGACCTCTACATCTTCCAAGGAGGTTCGGTCACTGGTGTCCGCCATTGTACCGAGGTTATCCTGCCTCACGTGCGTCTGTTTAGAGGTGCTGTGGGTCCTGAGTTCCTCTTCATGGACGACAACGCTACACCTCATCGTACAGTGGCTGTCGCAGAGCTGTTGGAGAGTGAAGAAGATATTCAACGCATGGATTGGCCCACAAGGTCCCCGGACCTAAATCCAATCAAACACGTGTGTGACCTTTTCGGGAAACGCTTGGCAGCACGTCACCAGCCACCAGTAATGCTTCCGCAGCTGCGATTGGCGCTACAAGTGGAATGGGCCGTTATGGTCCTTGAACTTGAAGGCCCATGATAACTGGTATCATTTGGTAGGACTAATATATCCTTTAGTTATAAATTATTTCTAGTATTTCCTTATCAAGTAATTAAACTGAATCAAAATAGGTCCTTTAACTTGGAGCCCATGATCACTGGTAACCTTGGTAGAACTACAGTAGTATCTCCTTTAATTATAAATTATTTCTGGTGTTTCCTTATCAGTTTATTAAGCTGAATCAAACTGCAGCTAGACATAGGTCCTTTAACTTGGAGCCCATGATCACTGGTATCATTGGTAGGACTAGTATCTCCTTTAATTATAAATTATTTCTAGTGTTTCCTAATATGTTAATTAAGCTGAATCAAACTACAGCTAGACATAGGTCCTTTAACTTGGAGCCCATGATCACCGGTATCATTGGTAGGACTAGTATCTCCTTTAATTATAAATTATTTCTAGTGTTTCCTTATCTGTTAATTAAGCTGAATCAAACTACAGCTAGACATAGGTCCTTTAACTTGGAGCCCATGATCACTGGTATCATTGGTAGGACTAGTATCTCCTTTAATTATAAATTATTTCTAGTGTTTCCTAATATGTTAATTAAGCTGAATCAAACTACAGCTAGACATAGGTCCTTTAACTTGGAGCCCATGATCACCGGTATCATTGGTAGGACTAGTATCTCCTTTAATTATAAATTATTTCTAGTGTTTCCTTATCTGTTAATTAAGCTGAATCAAACTACAGCTAGACATAGGTCCTTTAACTTGGAGCCCATGATCATCGGTATCATTGGTAGGACTAGTATCTCCTTTAATTATAAATTATTTCTAGTGTTTCCTTATCTGTTAATTAAGCTGAATCAAACTACAGCTAGACATAGGTCCCTTAACTTGGAGCCCATGATCACCGGTATCATTGGTAGGACTAGTATCTCCTTTAATTATAAATTATTTCTAGTGTTTCCTTATCTGTTAATTAAGCTGAATCAAACTACAGCTAGACATAGGTCCTTTAACTTGGAGCCCATGATCACCGGTATCATTGGTAGGACTAGTATCTCCTTTAATTATAAATTATTTCTAGTGCTTCCTTATCTGTTAATTAAGCTGAATCAAACTACAGCTAGACATAGGTCCTTTAACTTGGAGCCCACGATCACCGGTATCATTGGTAGGACTAGTATCTCCTTTAATTATAAATTATTTCTAGTGTTTCCTTATCTGTTAATTAAGCTGAATCAAACTACAGCTAGACATAGGTCCTTTAACTTGGAGCCCATGATCACCTGTATCATTGGTAGGACTAGTACCTCCTTTTATTATAAATTATTTCTGGGGTTTCCTTATCTGTTAATTAAGCTGAATCAAACCACGGCTAGACATAGGTCTTTTAACTTGGAGCCCATGATCACTGGTATCATTGGTAGGACTAGTATCTCCTTTAATTATAAATTATTTCTAGTGCTTCCTTATCTGTTAATTAAGCTGAATCAAACTACAGCTAGACATAGGTCCTTTAACTTGGAGCCCATGATCACCGGTATCATTGGTAGGACTAGTATCTCCTTTAATTATAAATTATTTCTAGTGCTTCCTTATCTGTTAATTAATCTGAATCAAACTACAGCTAGACATAGGTCCTTTAACTTGGAGCCCATGATCACCGGTATCATTGGTAGGACTAGTATCTCCTTTAATTATAAATTATTTCTAGTGCTTCCTTATCTGTTAATTAAGCTGAATCAAACTACAGCTAGACATAGGTCCTTTAACTTGGAGCCCATGATCACTGGTATCATTGGTAGGACTAGTATCTCCTTTAATTATAAATTATTTCTAGTGTTTCCTTATCTGTTAATTAAGCTGAATCAAACTACAGCTAGACATAGGTCCTTTAACTTGGAGCCCATGATCACCGGTATCATTGGTAGGACTAGTATCTCCTTTAATTATAAATTATTTCTAGTGCTTCCTTATCTGTTTATTAAGCTGAATCAAACTACAGCTAGACATAGGTCCTTTAACTTGGAGCCCATGATCACTGGTATCATTGGTAGGACTAGTATCTCCTTTAATTATAAATTATTTCTAGTGTTTCCTTATCTGTTAATTAAGCTGAATCAAACTACAGCTAGACATAGGTCCTTTAACTTGGAGCCCATGATCACCGGTATTATTGGTAGGACTAGTATCTCCTTTAATTATAAATTATTTCTAGTGTTTCCTTATCTGTTAATTAAGCTGAATCAAACTACAGCTAGACATAGGTCCTTTAACTTGGAGCCCATGATCACCGGTATCATTGGTAGGACTAGTATCTCCTTTAATTATAAATTATTTCTAGTGTTTCCTTATCTGTTAATTAAGCTGAATCAAACTACAGCTAGACATAGGTCCTTTAACTTGGAGCCCATGATCACTGGTATCATTGGTAGGACTAGTATCTCCTTTAATTATAAATTATTTATATAGCCTTTATTTAAAAATCAATTAAGCTAAATCAAACTACAGTTGAACGTAGGTCCTCGGAGGAGCACAGGTTCATTGATAGGCCGTACCCTCCTTTTGTAATCTTGAATATAATAATATAATATATTGATATGCACTAGTACCTAGTGATGTGGGCATTAGAGTTTCCTTTAATGATAAATTATTTCTAGTGTCTCCTTTACTTATGAATTAATTAAACTAAATCATGCTACAGTTAGACATAGGTTCTTAGACATGGAGCCCATGATCACGGTTGGTCCTACCCTCCTTTTGTAATCTTGAATACAATCATATAATACACAGTCGAGTCACATTATTGCGACCACCTCCTACTTTTCACGTCAACAGCGGGTAGCCAATGAAAGAAGGCACGTGTCGTGAGCTGGCTTGGAGGGTATATAAGGTGTGCTGTAGGCATTCTGAAAACATATCACTCCTTGCTGTCATGGATAAAAGGAGCTATTTATCATATTTCAAAAAGGGATGATTGTCGGCTTTCGTGCTAAGGGTGGAAGTATTCCTGAAACAACGCAGTTTGTGAATTGTTTGCGTGCTGCTGTGGTTAAAGTGTATCCTGATTGGAGAAATGGCACCATTGCAAGTAAGCGACGGAGAAACTGCGGAGCACTACGTGCCATTGATGTGAGAGGTGAACGTCGGCTTCAAAGCTGCGTGAGGGCCGATCGACACGCCACAATGGAACAACTCACAGGCCGAATGAATCAGGTGGCCACAGGAACTGTGTCTAAAACTACAGTTCAGCTAATCCTGCTGCGTATGGGGCTTCGATGCAGACGTGTGGTTACTGCACATATGCTAACGAAGGTGCATCGGCAGAAAGGCTTACATTTGCACGGCAGTATCTGAATGGGATCTCCGCTGATTATCAAAGGATTGCCTTCTCCTATGAGTCACGTTTTCTGCTTCATCGAACGGATGGACGTTGGCGTATAAGGCGAGAAACATCGGAGAACAAACACTTTTCAACCATTACTTCGTGGCATTCCCTGGGTCCACTCGTACCTGTGGAAGGCACTATAGACGGAATTCGTTATGAATCCATCCTTGCAGACCCCGTACATCCATACATGCTGATTGTCTTCCCTGGGCGAATGGGATCTTCCAGCACGGCGATGCAACGTGTCACACAGCTAGAAATGTCCGAGAGTGGTTGGAAGAGCACGATGAGGACTTCAAAGTACTTCCCTGGCCACCTAATTCCCCAGACTTAAGCCCAATTGAGAATCTGTGGGACCACCTCGGTTGTGTTGTTTGCTCTATGGATCGTCCACCACGCACCCTCCAGCATCTGTCAGATGCACCGCAGTCAGCATGGCTCCACATACCTGTGAACACCTTCCAGCACCTTATTGAGTCACTCCCAGCCCGTCTAGTTGCTGTCCGCGCTGCACACGGGGGTTACTCTGGATATCAGCTGGTGGTCACAATGATGTGACTCGACCGTGTATATCCATACATACTGCCCACTTATGTGGGCACCAGTGTCTCCTTTAATTATTAATATAAATAATTCATAGGTTCTCCTTTTCTTATCAATTAATTAAGCTAAATCAAGCTACATCTAGACATAGGTCCTTGGACTTGGAGCCCAGAGTCATTGGTACGCCCTACCCTCCTTTTGCAATCTTGAAGGAGACACTAGTGCCTACTGGTGTGGGGATTGTGTCCCCTTTTATTATAAATTATTTACAATGTCTCCTTTATTTATGAATTAATTAATCTAAATCAAACTACAGCTAGACGTAGGGCCTTGGACTTGGAGCCCAGAGTCATTGGTAGGCCCTACCCTCCTTTTGTAATATTGAAGGAGACACTAGTGCCTACTGATGTGGGAACTAGTGTCCCCTCTTATTATAAATTATTTACAGTGTCTCCTTTATTTATGAATTAATTAATCTAAATCAAACTACAGCTAGACATAGGTCCTTGGACTTGGAGCCCAGAGTCATTGGTAGGCCCTACCCTCCTTTTTGTAATATTAAAGGAGACACTAGTGCCTACTGATGTGGGAACTAGTGTCTCCTTTAATTATAAATTATTTACAGTGTCTCCTTTACTTATCAGTTAATTAAGCTGAATCCAACTACAGATAGACATTGGTCCTTGGACTTGGAGCCCAGAGTCATTGGCAAGCCCTACCCTCTTTTTGTAAACTTGAAGGAGGCACCAGTGCCTACTGTCTTCTTTAATTATAAATTATTTACAATGTTTCCTTTATTTATGGATTAATTAAGGTAAATCAAACTACAGCTAGACATAGGTCCTTGGACTTGAAGCCCAGAGTCATTGTTAGGCCCTACCCTCCTTTTGTAATCTTCAAGGCGACACTAGTGCCCACTGATGTAGTGACTAGTGTCCCCTTTAATTATAAATTATCTATAGTGTGTCCTTTACTTATTAAATAATTAAACTAAATCTACGTAACTACAACTAGACGAGACGGCCCTGTGACGCAGTGGTCTAAGCGCTGGCTTATGGCCATTTGTCCGACGTGGTTCCGTGTTCGAATCCCGCTGAGGCATGGATGTTGTGTTTGTGTTACGGCACTACCTCTGTCCCTTCACTGGAACCAGTGGCCCTAAATTAGGGATGGGTGAACCAAATTTTGGCCACCGAGGTGCAGTCGTTAAACCTCAAAAGACAAAAAACTAGTCGTAGGTCCTTGGGCTTGGAGCCCAGGGTGATTGGTAGGCCCTACCCTTGTTTTGTAATCTTGAAAAAAACACAGATACCAAGAGTGGTGACCCATCATACCCACCCCCGTATCCACAGTCTGACACAGAGCACAATTTTTTTTTTATTTTTTTTTTTATTGGAGGTTTAACGACCACCGTGAGCAACCGAATGGGCTATAAGCAGTCGCCCGTCCCTAATTTAGGGTCACTGGTTCCAGGGAAAGGAGAGACCCGGTGCCGTAAGCCAAACACAACATCCATGCCTCGCCGGGATTCGAACCTGACCCTTTTCGGACGAATGATCAGAAGCCATCGCTTAGACCATTAATCCTCAGAGATGTTTTGAAATCCGGATCCAACCCAAATTTGTGTTTAAAAGAAACAACGGTTTACCAGAACTGGTTCATGAAAATAATGGGTAAAATAAATTCAAGGTAGAGCTACAAATACCATTGCGTGATTAGACTATCACTGAGCAAAGATACATAGAAATTAAATAGCTTAGAAAAATGGTTATGTGCGGCATGACCACAAATTTTAGCTTTCTGAATGATCTTCAAAGGGATTTAGGGGAAATTGGGGATGCTAAAGAGACTCGTGATTTCGTCTGAACCAGATTTCTAAAAAGAATAATTATCTGGTGCAACAACCCGTTTCAAGCATGGTCTGACACTTCATTCGGTCATCAGTGGATTTTTAAATTTCTTTCACCTTTATAAAATGTTGAAATCAGCTTACGAATGAATTCGTTTTACAATGCGTGTTCCAACAGTTCTATTTGATCAACGATCTAACTTCGTCTTTTTCGTGAGAGAGTTTACGAAGTGTTCCTCTGTACTTACGTGTGTTTTTGCGGTAGAACCCAAAACTAAAATTTCAGGCTTACTTTGGTTGCCGCAATTTTCCTCTGTCTGAGGTTTTGGTGGAAAAGGGGTCAGCCCTTTAAACGGCTTCAACGAATTAACTTCGGGATGGGCAGAAATTAGCTCCAGAAAATATATTTTCTGTCTAAGAAGTGCACCAAACGCAGTAGGAACGAGTGAATATGCTCATCAGAAAGCGTTACTTGCCATTAAACGCGGCTGGAAAACATGTTACGCCGCTCCGGTGGCGCAGTGGTCTAAGCGATGGCCTCTGATCACTCGTCCGAAAAGTGTCCCGGTTCGAATCCCGGTTAGGTATGGATGTTGTGTTTGTCTTACGGCACTGGCTCTCTCCCTTCCCTGGAACCAATGACATTAAATTAGGGACGGGCGACTGCTTATAGCCCATTGAGTTGCTCACGGTGGTAGTTAAACCTCCAATCAAAAAAAACAAAAAAACATGTTACTCAAAGTTAAGAGGAGTGACACTAATCCTTACAGATCCCTTACATGTAAAATGGGTGTTTACAAAATTGAAGAACCTAAGAAAGGAGGGAGAAGATGTTTCAGACACTTTTTTCTACCCAGTGGCATGATGTCCGTGTCAGGGGGACTATGCCTTCCCCATCATGCCTTGGGTCATGGAGCAGAGAATAAAGGACTAGAATGGAGTGCTTATCACCAGTGACAGGATTAAACCTAAGAAAGGAGAGAGAAGATGTTTGAGTCACTTGTTTCTACCCAGTGGCATGATGTCCGTGTCTAGGGACTATACCTTTCCCATCATTCCTTGGGTCATGCAGCAGAGAATAAAGGACTAGAATGGAGTGCTTATCACCAGTGACAGGATTATACCTAAGAAAGGAGAGAGAAGATGTTTGAGTCATTTGTTTGTACCCAGTGGCATGATGTCCGTGTCAGGGGGACTATCCCTTTCCCATCATGCCTTGGGTCATGGAGCAGAGAATAAAGGACTAGAAGGAAGTGCTTATCACCAGTGACAGGAGTAAACCTAAGAAAGGAGAGAGAAGAGCTTTGATTCATTTGTTTGTACCCAGTGGCATGATGTCCGTGTCAGGGGGACTAGCCCTTTCCCATCATGCCTTGGGTCGTGGAGCAGAGAATAAAGGACTAGAAGGGAAGTGCGTTTCATCAGTGACAGGAGTAAACCTAAGAAAAGAGAGAGAAGATGTTTGAGTCACTTGTTTGTACCCAGTGGCATGATGTCCGTGTCAGAGGGACTATCCATTTCCCATCATGCCTTGGGTCATGGAGCAGAAAATAAAGGACTAGAAGGAAGTGCTTATCACCAGTGACAGGAGTAAACCTAAGAAAGGAGAGAGAAGATGTTTGAGTCACTTGTTTGTACCCAGTGGCATGATGTCCGTGTCAGAGGGACTATCCCTTTCCCATCATGCCTTGGGTCATGGAGCAGAAAATAAAGGACTAGAAGGAAGTGCTTATCACCAGTGACAGGAGTAAACCTAAGAAAGGAGAGAGAAGAGCTTTGAGTCACTTGTTTGTACCCAGTGGCATGATGTCCGTGTCAGGGGGACTAGCCCTTTCCCTATCATGCCTTGGGTCATGGAGCAGAAAATAAAGGACTAGAAGGAAGTGCTTATCACCAGTGACAGGAGTAAACCTAAGAAAGGAGAGAGAAGAGCTTTGAGTCACTTGTTTGTACCCAGTGGCATGATGTCCGTGTCAGGGGGACTAGCCCTTCCCTATCATGCCTTGGGTCGTGGAGCAGAGAAGAAAGGACTAGAAGGGAGTGCGTTTCATCAGTGACAATAGTAAACCTAAGAAAAGAGAGAGAAGATGTTTGAGTCACTTGTTTGTACCCAGTGGCATGATGTCCGTGTCAGAGGGACTATCCATTTCCCATCATGCCTTGGGTCATGGAGCAGGGAATAAAGGACTGGAAGGGAGCGCTTATCATTAGTGACAAGTGAGATAAGAGGGGGGAACCAATTGTTTTGCGGTAGCTTTCTTTAACCCCAGAGACTATGTGAACATTTTAGTTTGGTGAGCTGAGAAAATTTTGGGTATTCTTTGGTTGTGTTATCGGCCGTTTAATGCATTAACAACCACCGTGTATCTCAATGACCGCCCCGATGGCGCAGTGGTTTCAGCGATGGCTTATGGTCATTCGTCCGAGAAGGGTCCGGGTTCGAATACCGTGAGGCATGGATGTTGTGTTTGTCTTACGGCACTGGCTCTCTCCCTTCCCTGGAGACAGTTACAATAAATTAGGGACAGGCGATTGCTTATACGTAGCTCAATGAATTGCTCACGGTGGTCGTTAAACCTTCAATAAAAAAAACCCAAAAAAACCGCATCTCAATGAGGTACAACCATTCACCCGTCCCCTGTTTAAGGACATTGGCACCCGCGAGAGAAGAGGGGCGGTGCCGTAAGACAAACAAAAAACGCATGACTCGTGCGAGACTCGAATCCGGATCCATTCGGTTACCGGGTCGGCATATCGGAATTCTACTATTCCTTGTAGCAAATAAAAAACACATCTGCAGAAATTTCTTGCTGAACGTTTCTCTTTTAAAAAAAACAAGTGAATAAAATCATGCAATGCATTGATTATGATACGCTTTCCAACATACCAGAAATCATTACTCAAGTTATTACTCAAGCTATGAGGATAATGGCTGTGGAATAAATCTCACTCCTGTGCCCTGACCTTTGACCCCATTTCCATTATATTAAACAGAATTGGTTCAGTATACCTCCGGAACAACATACTAAAGTTTTGTCGTAATAGAAGCATTTTTTCATAAGTTATGACACATAAGTGCAATGGAATGGATACGGATCCTATGTCCTGACCTTTGACCCCATTTCGCCCATTTTCAATAGGGTTCGTCCCCAGGTGGTCTCCTACCTCATACTAAAATTTCATCGAAATCGAAATATTTTTAAACACGAGTTATGACGCATAAGGGCAATGGAATGGATTCCTCTCCTATGTCCTGACCTTTGACCCTATTTTGCCCATTTTCAACAGAGTTTGTCCCCATGTGGTCCCCTACCTTATACTAAAATTTCATCGAAATCGAAATATTTTTACACGAGTTATGACGCATAAGGGCAATGGAATGGATTCCTCTCCTGTGTCGCGACCTTTGACCCCATTTCACCCATTTTTTTTTTTTTTTATTGGAAGTTTAACGACCACAGTGAGCAACTCAATGGGCTATAACGAGTCTCCCGTCCCTAATTTAGGGTCACTGGTTCCAGGGAAGGGAGAGAGCCAGTGCCGTAAGACAGACACAACATCCATGGCTCACCGGGATTCGAACCCGGACCCCTTTCGGACGAATGATCAGAGGCCATCGCTTAGACCACTGCGCCACCGGGGCGGCCCGCCCATTTTCAATAGAGTTTGTCCCCAGGTGGTCCCCTACCACATACTAAAATTTCATTGAAATCGAACCATTTTTACCCGAGTTATTAAGCGGACAGACAGACAGACAGACGCGCAAAGTTGGAGCATATACGCTTCTTCAACCTAGATTTGGAAAGCGTAAAAAAGCCGAAATCTATAGCTGTCCGCCATTTTGGTTTCGCTCTGATGCGCAGATAAATTTGCGCCATAAAAAAAAAAATCCGAGACCTGCAAGGGAAATATAAAACACCGCAGCACGCACAAAATGGAAAAGCCAGCTCGTTATGGATATGTTAAAATAAATCTTGTGACAATACTTTTGAAAAAGAGAAATGAAATATGAGTTTCTCTGGAATAAAAAAAAATGGCGAAAGAATTGCGCGCTCCATATTCATAGAGACATCATTTATATTAGCCGCATTGTTCCTGCATCTAATGGCATCAAGGTATCACATTAATGGGGGGGGGGGCCGCCTTTTGTGTGATGGCATATTTATGGATAATGACGCTCCTTTTTGTCACGACGAATCATTTTTCCTGAGATGTATTTACTTTTTAATGCATCCGGTTGGGTTATGTGACTTGGATAACGGTCGTGCATGTATTGTGAATAAAGTTCCATCCTCTAGCGCTGTGATTTACATTTTCGGAATGCGCGAAGTGCTGGGGCATAAAGTTAATTAATTCAAGAATTCAATTTAGTTCCGTGCTAAGTAAAAGATGTTTTAGATGGTGTCTAATGTCCTCGGAAGAACATTATAGCGTTTCTAATAACTGCAGTTGTTACTTTTCGAAATAAAAAGCATGTGGTCGAAATGGCTTGCTGAATAGGAAGTAAACACACGGGACAAAAAATTACGAAATGCTGGTTAAAACATGTAAAGTAGTGGCCAAAATTGTGGAAACCTTTTGGAAAAAGTGTATTTTTGGGTTTTGATGGCTCACAACACCACTTTTGTTTTTATCAAGAATGTAATGCAATAAACTTTGTTCCATTATCTGCATTCTATGAAAAGTTACAGCCAAATAACCAGAAAAAAGAAGCACAGATTGCTTCGGTATACACAGTGCGTCAAATAATTTTTAAAACTGGCGCTAGATTTCAGCCTACGGTGGCGCCACCAGTGTAATCGCGAATGCGTTATAAACTGTGACCATCTGCTTGCTTTCTGCCAAAAGTACTGCGCAGTTGTCAAAGTAACTCAAACGAAACGGCCGTTCATTAGAGAAGTAAATTTTTTTCATGTTGAATTATTAAGATGGAACAAAGGGCTGTTATTAAATTTAACGCAAAACTTGGTAAAAGGGCCTCGGAAACGTACCAAATGATGAAAAAAGTTTACGGTGAGTTTTGTTTAAGTAGATCAAATGTTTTCCTGTGGCACAGACGTTTTTTGGACGGAAGAGATACGCTAGAAGATGATAAGCATACCGGAAGACCAAGCTCATCTAACACCTGAGATTATTGAAAAAGTGCGTGATTTCGTGGCAAACAATCGATGTGCGTCACTAAGAATGATGGAAGAGTCTTTAAACATCAACAAAGAAACGATCCGGACCATCCTGCATGAAGATTTGGGCAAAACAAAAGTCTGTGCTAAATTTGTTCCACACACGTTAACCAATGAACAAAAATCAAGGAGAAGTGCACATTGCAGAGACATCGTTTCAGCCGCTGAAAATGATCCAAACTTCTTAAAATCGATTGTTACAGGTGATGAAACATGGTGTTTTCAATATGATCCTAAAACAAAGCGACAAAGTGCGGAATGGAAGTCAAAAAACTCCCCACAAGCCAAAAAAACAAGAAAAGTTCCATCGAAAATCAAAACAATGCTCATTACATTCTTCGATAGTAAGGGTATTATCCACAAAGAATTTGTTCCAAGTGGACAAACAATTACTGGTGAGTTTTATTTAAATGTTTTGAGGCGTTTGATGGTCAGAATTCGTCGCAATCGTCCAGAATATCGAGATGAAAACAGTTGGTGCTTGTTGCACGATAATGCACCCAGTCACACCTCACTTCTTGTTCGTAGATTTTTGGCGAAAAATAAAATCTGTGTGTTGATCATCCACCGTATTCGCCTGATTTAGCACCCTGCGACTTTTCTTTATACACAAAACTTAAAATGACGTTAAAAGGGTGTTATTTTGATGATATTTCGACCATAGAAACAGCTTCGACGCGTGCTTTGGAGGCAATTCCGCAAAGTGAACTGGAACTGGCATTCGAATCATTATTAAATCGCTGTAACAAGTGTATTGAAGCCGGAGGGACTTATTTTGAATAACAAACCAAAACAAATTATAATTTCTTGTTTCTATTTCATTTTACAGACCCAGTCTTAAAAATTATTTGACGCACTGTGTACAGGAAGTAGTTTTACTTCATTTGAATGTAACCAATGAACATGATTGTTCAGAGAACCAATGAAGTGTCATCTTGTTTTGGCAATGAGCCAATCAGGTTACAGTAGGATTCAGCTATCAATGTCATGTATTGGAGCTGAGAGGAGGACATTTGTCAGTGTGTTATGTGATTGCTATCAAGTTTTTTGGGTTTCCTTTTTGTGTGTGTGTGTGTTCTTTCATTTAGTGAGCTTGTAAAACGTAATAAAATTAAAGAAATGGCGCAAAGAGTTGACTGGTCACCCAGAACGCGATGTAAAATAGTACTATTAAGTGAACAAGGCTTCAGTTATGAAGGAAGTAGAAGAAAAATTAGTGGGAACTTAACCAAAGGTGGCATTTCTAAATTTTTGAAGAGGTATAAGGAGACTCAGTCTCTACAAAACCAGACTGCTAAAGGCAGGAAAAGGTTCACAACAGCAAGTGACGGTAGAAGAATTAAGAGACTGTGCCTAGGTGACAGAAGAAACTCATCTGGGTGTATACAAGATGAAATGGCGCAATGCAATGAGAAGTTGAGTGCAAGGACTGTTGGGCGTAGACTGCAGGAATTTGGTCTAAACGCAAGAATTCCCGAAAAAAGCCATTTTTATCTCTCAAACACAGGTTGAGAAGATTAAACTGGGCTAAAACCCGTGTTAACTTGACAGCGGAACAATGGGACAGTGTTATTTGGAGGGATGAGACGAAAATCTCCCTGTTTGGTAGTGATGTCATAAAATACGTAAGGAGAAGTATCGGAGAAGATTTGCTTCCTGATTGCATTACATGTACCGTGAAACACCCAGTTAGTGTTATGATCTGGGGTTGTATGACATCAAACGGTGTGGGCGGAATTGGCGTGATTAATGGGATTATAAATCGCCAAAGATACATTAATGAAATACTTGAGCCCAAACTGAAGCCCTTCCGCACGTGATCTTTTCCAAGATAATGAAGCACTTATATTTCAACAGGATTCAGCTCCATGTCATTTTGCTGCTGTGTGCAAAACAGTGGTTTCAAGATAATAAAGCCCAATTAATAGAAGCAATAATTCAATCTTGGGTTTTTCATTATAACAGCTGCAGAACTAAACAAGAAAGATGACACCGAATTTTCGGGTGTAATAAGCACGTCTTTTGAATCCGTTCTGACGCAAATTAAATTTATCAAAGCTATTCGAAGTCGATGGAATCGGTATGGAAAACAATAGATCTGACGGAAGAAAGAAGATTTTCAATCGGGGTTTTAATCCCTCAGATATTGCTGTAAACGGAATCGTGAGCTTACGAACTCTTAGAAACACAGATATCGACACAAATAAGATGTGACTTTACGTCCCCTGGTGGGAAAACCATGCATTATTTTAAGAAGAAAGTATTCTCAAAAGGTTTACCCATATAAGCGGTATCGGTCCAAGAGAAAAAATTAGTCGAGTTTTCAGGAGCTCAGATTTTGCTATAAATACATCAGAAACAGAAATTAACACTTATGCCCCTTGGTGGCCAAGCCATTCTTTACCAAACATTAGAAATTATGTGAAAAATATTTTCCATCAGGTCTTGTATGCGATACAGGAAGAATTTTTCAAATCAGAGCTTTGGAACAGAAATAACGCAGAAAACGCAATTTACCTTTGTGCCCCCTAGCGGAAAGTCTATGATTTACGTGTAAATTTTCAATTTATAGGAAAAACATTTCGCATCGGAAACACTATCCAACAAAGAAGGAATTTTTCAAATCGGACACCTAGAAGTAGTGATATTGGCAAAATAAGATGTACGTCTACGCCCCCTGGCGGAGAAAGTGTGGAATATTTTAGGAAAAATATTCCAAAAAGGTTTATCGATGTGAGTGGCATCAGTCCACGAAAGAATTTTTTCAATCGATATTTTAGAAGCTCAGATTTTATGGCAAATACATCAGAAGCAAAAATTAACACTTACGCTCCCTGGTGACCAAAATATTATTTACCAAAAATTTGAAATTATATGCAAAAGATTTTCCATCAGGAGATGTATCTGCTGAAGAAAAAAAATTTTAAATCGGAGTTTTAGAAAAAGAGTTATCGGGAAAAATGTAATTTATTTTTACGCCCCCTAGCGGAAAATCTGTGCGTAATTTGAAAAAGTAAGTATATCTGAAATACTCTTCGACATAAATGGAATCGAAAGATCAAAGAATTTTTTCAATCGGATGTTTAGAAGCAAATATGTGGAATAAAACGTATTTTTGAATTCGACATGATCTGCATTTACGCCCTCTAGCTGCGAAATTGTACATCGTAAAAAAAACGGAATGAAGGATTATCATTCGCATATTTCAAGCTTCCCAATGCAAAAAGAATTTTTCAAATCGGAGTAATAGTTGCAGAGATAGCGTGGGTACAGACGGACGGACAAACCGATAACATAAGCACGATCTTTTTTTACAAAATACGTGATAACAACTTGATTCACTCCATGGGACGCTAAAAGTTACCCAACTAAGTATTAACTGACATGGTGAAAATTTTTGTATATCTCATTTTTTCAATGTGTTTCACTTTTCTTCTTTATAACTGCTGTTCTAATACAAAATCCTTCATAAAAGTTATTGCACTACATTCTTGATTAAATTATCTTTCCATTGATATATAATTTTATGGTATTACTCCATAAAACTATGAGCCATCAAACCTCAAAAATACACTCTTTCCAAAAGGCTTCCACATTTTTGGCCACTACTGTATATACGGGGCGGGGGTGCTGAAAAGTTCTCGGCCTAACCCACTTCCTGTAATTGTAGCATTATTTTGTCCCTGCAGGTCGAAAGAGTATTCTTTTGTATTGTAAATTTTCAATTTTCAGAATAATAGCTCTTTTTTACGCTTTCCAACCGTAGGATGAAGATGCGTATATGATCCAGCTTTGTCCGTCCGTCCGCACGATAACTGGCGTAAAAATGGTTCGATTTCGATGAAATTTTAGTATGTGGTAGGGGACCACCCGGGGACGAACCCCATTGAAAATGGGACAAATAGGGTCAAAGGTCGCGACGTAGGAGCGGGATCCATTCCATGCACTTATACGTCATAACTTGCGTAAATATGGTTCGACTTCAATGAAATTTTACTATGTGGTAGTGGACCGCCTGGAGACTAACCGTATTCAAAATGGGTGAATTGGGGTCAAAGGTCAGGACATAAGAGCGGGATCCACTCCACTGCCTTTATGCGTCATAACGTGCGTAAAAATGGTTCGATTTCGATGAAATTTCAGTATGTGCTACGGGACCACCTATAGGGACGAACCCTATTAAAAATGGATGACATGGGGTCAAAGGTCAGGACATAGGATTGCGATCCATTCCATCGCCCTTATCCCATATTACTAAGGTGGACGTCAAGTAATTTTGCTTCCTATACTTCCAATGGAAAAACTTTTGTACACATTTCCTTCACAATTAATGTGTTCCCAAGGATGAAAATATTAACATCGATTAAAATAACTTCATATTATAACTTGGAAAACTTAATATTTTCTAAAACATAACCATAATTATATTAAAAATCAATAACTTTTCCTTTGGTGGTGTTGAAACCAGAAAAAGCCGCCCCGGTGGCGCAGTGGTCTAAGGCGCTGGCCTATGATCATTCGTCCGTAAGGGGTCCGGGTTCGAATCCCGGTCAGGCATGGATGTTGTGTTTGTCTTACGGCACTGGCTCTCTCCCTTCCCTGGAACCAGTGACCCTAAATTAGGGACGGGCGACTGCTTATAGCCCATTGAGTTGCTCACGGTGGTCGTTAAACCTCCAATCAAAAAAAAAAAAAAAAAAAAACCAGAAAAAGGATGGAGCGACCTGTACTTTGATGACGTCAGTAGACAAACAAATGTTGGATTGCGTAATTATATTTATGTTTTAGAAAATATTAGGTATTCCAAGTTATAAAATGAAGCTATTTTAATCGATGTTCAAATTTTCATCCTTGTGAACGCATTAATTGTCCAGAAAAAAGATGGCGCGACCTGTATTTTCATGACGTCAGTAGGTAAACAAATGTGCGGATCCTATTAAAGTTTTATGATGTCACACTCTTGCGAGCAGATGGTCGCGATTCCCATCTGCCTCATTACGTCACGCGTTGTGTGCGTATGTTCGTCCGCACGAAAACTCGCGTAAAAATCGTTCGATGTCGACGAAATTTTATTTAGAATGTGGTAGGGGAACACCTGGGAAGGAACCCTATAGAAAGTGAACAAAATGGGGTCAAAGGTCAGGACATTGAAGCGGGATCCATTCCACTGCTCTTATGCGTCATAACTAACGTAAAAAAAGGTTCGATTTCGACGAAATTTTAGTATGTGGTAGGGGATCACCTGGGGACAAACCCTATTGAAAATTGGCGAAATGGGGGGTCAAATGTCAGGACATAGGAGCGGAATCACTTCCATCGCCATTATGCGTCATAACTTACGTAAAATTGCTTCGATTGCGACAAAACTTTATCATGTTATTTCGGAGGTATACTGAACCAGTTCTGTTGAATATAATTGAAATGGGATCAAAGGTCAGAACACAGGAGTGAGATTTATTCCACAGCCATTTTCCTCATAACTTGAGTAATGATTTCTAGTATGTTGGAAAGCGTATCATAATCAATGCATTGCATGACTTTACTAACTTTTTTTTTTTTTTTTGCAGATGTTTGACGTCCTGAACTGAATCATGCCAACACAAAGCGTTGAATTTTCAAATATGGAACTCCGGACTGTCAGGAAATTTCTGTTCCTGAAGAAGAAAACGCCAAAGGAAATCTTTGAATGTACAAGGTCTGTCAATAAGTAAAACACAATCGTCTGTAACTCCCCAGTTTTCAACGGTTGAATCATGAAAGTTGGTGGGTAGCAATCTTGGACCTTTGGCTTTAGAGATAAGTCACACAATGTAGGGTCCATTGGCTTCACTGCATTGCAGCCAATGTTGTTTCCGTGACAACAGCGCACGCTGGTAAAACTCCGGAAGTTGGTCATCGCTCCACTTCCAGAAACACGCCGTGAGTTCTGCGTCACACTGAAATGCTTTCCCAAGTAGATGTGCCCTCCAGCTGACCAAACAGATAAAAATCTGATGGTGCAAAGTCTGGGCTGTACGGTGGTTGTGGCACCAGCGTTCAGCCCAGTCGAGTCACTTTCTGCACTATCATGTGTGCAATGTGAGGTCTCGCGTTCTCGTGATGCAGTTTGATGTCCTCGGCTTGCAAGTGTGGCCTCTTAGTTATGATGGCACGCATGAGCTTCTCCAAGGATGAACAATAACGCACTTTGGTAATGGTGGCCCCACTTTCCAGGAGGTCTATGACGCCCTGACGATCCCCCAAAAAAATGTGGATATCAATTTGTTTGATGGCCATGAAAGTCGGGGCTTCTTCTTCCGCGGTGATCCCACACGCTTCTACTCTATTGACTGACGTTTGCTCTGTGGATCATAATGAAACAGCCATGTTTCATCACCTGTTATCACACCATGAAAACATTGCGGAAAGTCACCAGCGAAGTATTCAAGCAGATCGTCACACACCTCTTTCCAAATTACCTTCATGTCTTTTGTGAGGAGCCAACGAGCACAGAGATGCCGGCATCCTAAGCGTTCTACCACAGTTAAAAGACTTCCCTTTGACATGCCAAGGCGATCTATAAGTTGGGAAGTGGTGATGCATCTGTTATCCTGAATGGGAAGTCGTGAAGCATCTGTTATCCTGAATGGGAAGGGGTGATGCATCTGTTATCCTGAATGGGAAGTCGTGATGCATCTGTTATCCTGAATGGGAAGTCGTGATGCATCTGTTATCCTGAATGGGAAGGGGTGATGCATCTGTTATCCTGAATGGGAAGAGGTGATGCATCTGTTATCCTGAATGGGAAGGTGTGATGCATCTGTTATCCTGAACGGGAAGTCGTGATGCATCTGTTATCCTGAATGGGAAGTGGTGATGCATCTGTTATCCTGAATGGGAAGGGGTGATGCATCTGCTATCCTGAATGGGAAGTGGTGATGCATCTGTTATCCTGAATGAGAAGTCGTGATGCATCTGTTATCCTGAATGGGAAGTCGTGATGCATCTGTTATCCTGAATGGGAAGTCGTGATGCATCTGTTATCCTGAATGGGAAGTCGTGATGCATCTGTTATCCTGAATGGGAAGGGGTGATGCATCTGTTATCCTGAATGGGAAGAGGTGATGCATCTGTTATCCTGAATGGGAAGGTGTGATGCATCTGTTATCCTAAACGGGAAGTCGTGATGCATCTGTTATCCTGAATGGGAAGGGGTGATGCATCTGTTATCCTGAATGGGAAGGGGTGATGCATCTTTTATCCTAAATGGGAAGTCGTGATGCATCTGTTATCCTGAATGAGAAGTCGTGATGCATCTGTTATCCTGAATGGGAAGTGGTGATGCATCTGCTATCCTGAATGGGAAGGTGTGATGCATCTGTTATTCTGAACGGGAAGTCGTGATGCATCTGTTATCCTGAATGGGAAGTGGTGATGCATCTGCCATCCTGAATGGGAAGTGGTGATGCATCTGTTATCCTGAATGGGAAATCGGGATGCATCTGTTATCCTGAATGGGAAGTGGTGATGCATCTGTTATCCTGAATCAGCTTCTCTATGGCTTCCTCAGTTGCAGTGGTTGTCACAGTGGTCGGTCTGCTTCATCGTGGTTTATCCTGAATGCTAAATTCACCTCTCCTGAACCTCTGCAACTATCACTGCACATTACTGCGATCCATTGTTGTCTCGCCGTACACTGGTAACAATTGTCTGTGGATTGATGTGGCTGAGCTATCCTTAGATTTGTAAAGAAACTCTATTACCGACCGTAGGGTGTCCATTTCACCATCCATTTCGCTTCACCTGCAAAGATAAGAAACTACTGTTAATGATCATTTGGAAGCTAATAAAATGAAGGTCCTACCCACCAACTTTCATGATTCAACCTTTGAAAACTGGGGAGTTACAGGCGATTGTGCGTTACTTAATGACAGACCTTTGCATGACGCAAACATTAGGTGACAAGTGTCCCCCATTGCAGCTGGATCCCGTGAGTGGAACAGACTGCCATTATACATCAGGGAAATAGTGGACTCTGGGGTATTAAAAAAAACTGCTACGAGAGTTTTTGTTGTTTGATTGAGTTCCTGTATTCTTTCTTTCACGGTATACTCAACATCAGTCGTATTTCTAATGTTGCTATTTTTATTGTTTTGACCAGACACATCTACCTTTGGAGATCAGGGGCTCGTCAGGCTTAAATTTAAGCCTTTTCCCCCTGGCTCCATGCTACAGCTCCATAGTCATTACGCTATCTTTTTTTTTTTTTTTTTTTTTTTTTGGTGAATTATTTTGTATTGATTTTTTGGTCAATTGTAAACGAGTTCTAGTGCTTGTATGCTTATGATTATTATACTAGATATATCTGAGGTGGTTTCAGCTCTTGTTTTCTCTTGGAGTAAATCATCATCATCATCATTGTCAACCATTATCAATCCACTGCTGGACGAAGGTCTCCCCAAGTTTCCTCCACAACGGTCTGTCTTGTGCCAGTCTCCTCCACGTCACTCCCGCATACTTTCGAATTTCATCCACCTATCTCCCATGTGCTCTTCTTCTGGGTCTTTTCCTGTCCCTTGGAATCCAGTCCAAAATTTCGGCTGTCCATCGATGATCTGTCCTTCTGGCAATATGTCCAGCCCATTGCCATTTCAGGGATTTAACTCTGATCATGATGTCTTCCACTCTTGTCATTTTTCGGATCCACGTGTTCCTCTTCTTATCTCTCCTGGTTACACCAAGCATGCACCTCTCCATGATGCTTTGAGTTGTCTGCAGCCTTTGTATGTCTCTTTTAGTTAAGATCCACGTCTCTGCACCATACGTAAGCACTGAAAGGATGCATTGATCAAACACTTTTCTTTTCAGACATAATGGCATATTGCTCTTGAAAATTATGCTGTTTCTTCCAAAAGCTCTCCAGGCAAGTTTTGTACGCCGATTAATTTTTTCATCAATGTGACCCTCACTTGATATCTGCTGTCCAAGATAAACGTACGTGTCTGTTATCTCCAGCTTTTCTCCATCAATCGATAAATCTTCATTTCTTGAAAAAGCATGGAGTAAATAATTAGTACTAAATGTTATTAATTTATATTGAACTTTGTGATATTACTGTGATTCCATGTTTTCATTCCATTGTGCTAACTAACATTGTGTTAATATATAATTTTAGTTTAGTACATATGACAATTTTGATGTTTGTGTTTTGTAAAATTTGATGTACTGTGGTGTGTGGAAGAATTTTCATTAAATTCAAATTCAAATTCCACTGTGAAGAAATAGTGTGCCAACTTTCAGCATGGATACTTTGAGACCGAAGATTTAGCAAAAATCTGGGAGGCCTTCAAGAGTGACAACACCCGAAATTGTTGATCGTGTTCATGACTTGATTTTATCAGATCGACAAATCTCGGCTAAAGCAATCGCTGAGAAACTCGAGATATCCAGAGAACGTGTTGAGTTCATTATTCATGAGTACTTGGTTATGTAAATACCAGCGAAGTGGGTGTCCAAATATTTGAACGCCGATGAGAAACGAAAACGAGTGGACACTTCCAAATCGGTTGCAGCATTTTGGGCAATCTGGTGATAATTTTCTTTGCCCAGTTGATGCAACGCCTGTGACAAAATAGGTCTCAATTGAAATCATTATAACGTTAAAAATACGTGCCGCACACTAATCGTGTTGGCATATTCCTAAACAGCATGGAGTCCAATTCGCGTACTGCGCAATACATTCGCAAGACGTTCCCCTCGCTCCCTGTGCGCAGGTGAGACGTTGCTATATTTATGGGTGTTCCGACGTGTTTGACTCAGTCTATCTCGGCAACCGTCAGAGCAACGTGATTGTGCGTGGTATCGTTTTAAAGCTCTGGACAAGATCTATTAAAATATACAAAGAACGTTTCGCAGTGGTCTGAACTGAAAATTTTAAAAATTACTTTCTTGTGAACCGGTGAACACTTTTGACAATATCGCGGTTTATCTGGACAACCGTGAGTGCAAAACGACTGTGCGTGGTATCGTTTTAAAGCTCTCGACAAGATCTATTCAAATATAATAGGAACATTTTTCAGTGGTTTGAACTCAACGTTTTAAAAATTGTTTTCTTGTGAACCGGTGGTAAAAATTGTTTTCTTGTGAACTTTTGACAATATCGCGGTTTATCTGGACAACCGTGAGTCCTAAATGAGTGTGCGTGGTATCGTTTTAAAGCTCTCAACGAGATCTATTCAAATATAGGAAAAACATTTTGCAGTGGTTTGAACTCAACGTTTTAAAAATTGTTTTCTTGTGAACCGGTGAACACTTTTGACAATATCGCGGTTTATCTGGACAACCGTGAGTCCAAAACGAGTGTGCGTGGTATCGTTTTAAAGCTCTCGGCAAGATCTATTCAAATATAATAGGAACATTTTTCAGTGGTTTGAACTCAACGTTTTAAAAATTGTTTTCTTGTGAACCGGTGGTAAAAATTGTTTTCTTGTGAACCGGTGGTAAAAATTGTTTTCTTGTGAACTTTTGACAATATCGCGGTTTAATCTGGACAACCGTGAGTCCAAAATGAGTGTGCGTGGTATCGTTTTAAAGCTCTCAACGAGATCTATTCAAATATAGGAAGAACATTTTGCAGTGGTTTGAATTGAACATTTTAAAAATTGTTTTCTTGTGAACGGGTTAACATTTTCGACAATGTCGCGGAATTCGTAAAATGAGCGCAAGCAAAAGTGGAGAAAATCAAAACGAGAGGCAAGAGCAAGTGATGAGGAATGTAAGAAGCCCAAGAAGACAGAGCACCACGTTGGATAATTCGTGAATCGATCTGCTTTGTGTTCGCAATGTATCCAGCATTATTTGAAAAAATTATGTAAGCTACTTTTCATATCATAGACCTGTGTTGGCTGTAACAAATTAAATAAACGCTTTGAAACCATACTCGACTAGCTCATTTCAACTCTCCGATTTGCAAATCGTAGTCCTACGATCCAAACTGTCGGCTCAATCGTAACTAAGCCTACTTGTTGTGTGTGTGTGTGTTTTTTTGTTTTTGTTTTTTTGTTTTTTTTTTCTGCGGTGGAGTGCTTAAAGAACACCGTGAGCAACTCCGTGGGCTATAAGCAGTCACCCGTTCCAAATTTAGGGCCACTGGTTCCAGGGAAGGGAGAGAGCCGGTGAGGTAAAACAAACACAAGATCCTTGCCTCACCGGGATTCGAACTCGGACCATTCTCCGACGAATGGTCATAAGCCAGCGCTTAGACCAGTGCGGAACACGGGTATCCAACAAGTCACTTGCGCGGAGATATTACTTATTGAACACGCCTTGCGCATGCTGATACTGGCCTTGACATTTATGATACATTCCTATTGCTTTTATTTGTTTCGATATAAATCTATTTTTGCTCTTGTTTCTGTTACCTGAAATATCCGTCTGAGCTCACAGGTTGGAATATGCAATGGCCGGGTTTTGCAATAATGCTTGTTGTGGACGACATTATGGTTAATGTCAGCCGCATTTGTTCCGGTTTGAACATAATCAGGTTTCCAATATTTCGTTTCTTAAATGATTTATCTTTTACGCTGAACGCGGCAGAAGATAATGCGTTTGCATTCTGCTTCATTAACTACATCTGCCTCATGTGATCCAAATTGATTTTGGAAGCGAAAGGGATCTGATCATTTGAAGCTAAATTACATACGCTTTGAATGTTATTTCATGTCTCCTGTTTCGAATGGGATTTGCAGGTCTTCATTAAATAATCTCTAGTACGTCATTAACTGCGAACAGGTAATCTATGTAGCTTGCAAGAAGTAACTAAAGTTAAAACTTAGCCAATCTTTAGAAACTACGATACTTTAATTTACAGAAATACCGGATTTTTCATCTTCTAAGTGGTCCACTGAAGAGTTCAAACTACTAACTCCGGAGTTTTAAAGTTGCTATACCGTGCAAATTAATTGGGACAAGCTATTTTATTCTCAGAATTGTAATGTGATCGCCAGTTGATGTCGGAAACCCACGTAAACCGGTTTTTCAGCTGTGAGGTGATGTGACTGTTAGAACTTGATAGTAAGAATGTGGTTTTACAGGTTTTAAACAGGAAATAGGCACGTCAGCTTCAGTTGTGAGCTTTCGTGTGTGACAGGTGGATGTTAGTTTTTGCTCTCTGTGAGTACGTGTTGCTTTCGTGTATTGAAAAATGGATATTTCCCCAAGGAAGCGTGCAAATATAATTGCTCTGAAGGATCACACTTCTATGACAGTGAGAGATATCACTTCCGCAGTTGGTGTAGGCAAATCAAGTGTATCAAGACTGCTTACGCGATACAATGCATATGGATCATCGTCTCCAAAAAGGAGAGGTAAATGTGGAAGAAAACGAAAAACAACTCCACGAACCGATAAATATCTAATCAGAAATGGTAAATGAATAAAAAAAAAAAAAAACAAGCACCGACCTTCAAAGATATTTATTGGCTAGTGGTTGTGATGTTAGTGATTCAACTGTACGCCGTAGGCTTCTGGAAGTTGGCCGGAAGGCAAGAAGACCAACGAAAAAACAATATTTGAATGCGAAAATGAAGATAAAACGTTTAGCATGGGCCAAAAAATATAAATCATGGACTGCTGACGACTGGAAAAAGGTAATTTTCAGTGATGAAACTCATTTATTTGTGCAGGGTTACCAAGCAAATGTCGTTAGACGAAGCAACTGTGAACCCTTAAGACCTGAGCATGTCAAACAAACTGTAAAACACCCTCTGAAACAGATGTTTTTGGGGTTTTTTCAGATCAAATGGCACTGGAAGCTTAGTTCCTGTTCAAGGTATGATGAATTCAGCCAAGTACGTAGAAATATTACAACGTAGGATTGTTCCATTCTTGCAAACTTTTGACGGGACATTTCAACATGACTTGGCTCCATGTCACAATTCGAAATTGGTCAAGCTGGAAAATCAAATTGATTTGCTTGATTGGCCTGGAAATTCACCAGACTTAAATCCCATAGAGAACTTATGGAATATTTTGAAGAGACGTTTTGGTAAAATGGACTGTACAACCAAAGAACGCGTAAATAGCTATAAACGAATGCTATAAAAGTGTGGTTTATGAAGTCAAAAATATATGTAGTCAATTAGTGGAGTCAATGCCAAAACGAATTCAAGAGGTCATTTCTGCTAAAGGAGGACATACTCCATACTAATACAGGTATTTAAACAGTGTATATCAAGGCATAGAATGATATAAAGGCATAGTTTTGGAAAAAAAAATAGTGATTTATTTTTTACTTTTGTCCCAATTAATTTGCACAGTATAGTAGTTAGAGATTGTGAAAACTGGATACACGATACTGCTAAGAAGCGGAAGACACTTAGTTATCTGGAGAATTTCGAGAAACGGGCTCCATGCCACTTGGTAAAAACAATTGATTCGAACATTTTCTCTTTCTTTTCCTAATTTTAGTCCTGATACTAGTGACAAGCACTCTCTTCTAGTCCTTTATTCTCTGCTGCATGACCCAACGCATGATAATCCCTTGGTGATGTTGGTAACAATATAGAATGTGCTGAAACGTACTTCATGCCCTTCGACGCTAATGATGATGTTTGTCATCCACTTCATAAAATTGAGGCTGCAATTTATAAAGCTAACCATTCAGAAAAAAAAAAAAAACCACAAGCAATCTTCACTAAAGCATTAATTTTCTGCAGTGTGAAAAGGCAATCAGCACACATTCTACAAATTTTGAAGATGATAATCCGATTTTTGGTGTAAATGTGACAAGGATGGTAAGTCAGATAACATCCAAAAAACTTGAAAATTTCATCGGCCTAGAGCGGGACTCGACCCCGCGTCTCCCAGATAGATCCCGGATATGCTAAAAACTACACCACGACCAAGTTTCAAGTTCCCGATTAATTTGAATATAACCATCATAGGATTCGCTAGTCGAAGCAACCGGCATTCATGTTTATCGAATCTGGAGGTTAAGCATCCAATCCCGTGATTGCCCGGAGGAGCAGATAAATCATGAAATAATACGGGATTGTAATCCCGTATTTATTTCATGACAACATATATTCTCTTTTCACAAATTAATTGGTACTAATTGATGTTCTGTTTCGTGCAGTTTAGGAATAATGAAATCATTATTTAAGAAACGAAATGCTAGTGGGGAAAAATCGACTATCGTATTTTTCTCGAAATTTTAAAGTACGCTTAAATTTTTGACACTGCATATTGAAGTCTAATATCTACGAATTATGCATTTGATATGCAAAGTAAATGTGTACGTATTATAACATTTTTGATAATAAATTCGTAATTAAAAGTACTATACATAATTTAAATTTCACTGAAAGAAAGAGAACTTAGCTGTTTAAGTCTTCCTCGATTTAGCGAATTCCGCGATTTTAGGTACAAGTCTGTTGGTCCCTTGAAGTTCGTTAAATCAAGGTTTGACAATACATAGCAAATGCCATTTTTTTGCCTCCCCGGTTGCTCAGTGGTTCAAGGATTCGCCCTAGTTGGTTCCGGGTTCGAATCCCGGTGAGGCATGGATGTTTGTGTTTGTCTTTCGGTACTGGCTCTAAATGTGTTACATGTCCAACACTGGTTATCTGTGTACATTGGTCATTTAGCATACTGCAAAATCCATGTTCCATGTACACTGATTGGCCACTTTATTATGACCACCCCCTCAGTACTTCGTTGGACTACCTTTTACCTTTAATACTGCGTCGATTCTTCGTGGCATGGACTCCACGAGATGTTGATAGGTGGTCTGTGGAATCTGAGACCATGCTTGATGAATAGCACTTTCCAGGAGTGTGAGATTGCAGGGTTGTGGATCCAGCTGTCTGATGGCTCGTTCAACTTCATCGCACAAATTCTCAATGGGGTTGAGATCTGGAGATTGTGGGGGCCACCTAAGCAAAGTAAACTCACCGGCATGTACCTGAAACCAATCCTGTACAATACGAGCTCTATGGCAGGACGCATTATCTTGTTGAAAGTAGCCATCGTTATTGGGATAAACCATCCGCATGACAGGATGCACTTGGTCCGCAACAATGTTTAGATATGATGTGCCAGTCAGACGTTGATCAACACGAATTAAAGGGCCCAAAGCATGCCAGGAAATCATTTCCCAAACCATAACGTTGCCTCCACCAGCTTGAAGGGTTGTAGCAATGCCTTTGGGGTCCATGCTTTCGTGCTGTTTCCGCCAAATTCTCACTCGGCCATCGGCATGGTGCAACTGAAAACGTGATTCATCAGACCACATAATTTGTTTCCAATTATCGACTGTCCAATCTTTGTACTCCTGTGCGAACTGGAGACGTTTTCTCTTGTTAACTGCAGACAGCAAAGGTGTTCGAACAGGCCTTCGGCTACCATATCCCATCCGATGCAGTGTACGGGCGAACAGTGCGTGCAGAGATCATTTGAGGGGATCCTAGATTAAGATGGTCTGTAATTTGCTGCACTGTTGCCCTTCTGTTGTCTGTTACCAGTCTGGACACTCTCTCCGTTCCGCCCGAGCAGTCACTAGTCGGTGACCACCACACGTTGCACGTAGAGACCCAGTTTTTTTGGCTGACAGTCCAGTCTTTAAACACTTTAACAACAGCTGCTCTGGAACATTTCACGAATGCGGCGATTTCGGTGATGGCTCCGAGCTCCAACAATCATCCCACGTTGAAAGTCTGTCAAATCGCATTTTTTACCCATCTCGCCACCCAAAAATCACTTCTACTACTGTCGCAAGCACTAAGCTTTCCCTTTTTATACTAGCCTCGCCCTCTGGCGGCAACAGCGTGCAGCCATAGCTCATTTGCTTAAAACTGTCAGGTGGTCATAATAAAGTGGCCACTCAGTGTATATTTGTTCACAATGTGTTACATGGTCAGCACTGACTATATCTGTGTAAATTGATCTTTTGGCATTCTGTAAACCATGTATGATTTGTACTTGTTACTGTGAAATATCTGTATTCTGTTCTGTCATGTCTCTGCACCACCAAGTCCAATAAATCATTGTTTTAAACCTCCAATAAAAAAAATGCTTTTAATTTTAGCGCTCTGAATGTGAAGATGCAGTTATCGGCTCTTTTGCGGTTGAGCTACCAAACCGCAAAGAGTGAAATAGCGATTGCAGCCAGACAGAGACTTGCAGTGCAATCTCCTCGACATTTCATTACATTTATTTAAAAAAAGACATCGCCTGCTTCCGACATCATCGCCTGTTAACCGAAAATAAAAAACCACAAAAACGGTGCTAAACGGGGAAGATTACGGACGTAATAATACAGCTCCCGCATTGCGGGTAGGATCTCACAACTAAGAGGAACTCCAACCCCAGCAAAAATATTTAAAAAAATATTTTGGGAAACTTCATATGAAACTAGTTAAAAGAAATAGCCAGGGATTTTTGACGGCAGCTTGAAGGAAGTATTAATAAGTAAAAACATTTTTGTAGCTCTTTTTTTTTCAATATTTTTCAATAAAGTAGTAAAGTTTTTAGAAACTATTTTAACGGCTTCAGACATCACAAGACCTGGATGACTAGAAAGCAACTACTCCAAGGAACTTGAGGCCTCCTTTAATAGCCATAGTAATAGTTTCTATGGATGTACGTACAGCGTTGTACAGAATATTGAGAGCACCTAGGAAAATAAGGTTTTACGTACCGACTATGATGTGGGACTACTTTTGGCATTCAAAACCGCCTAAATCCTCCTTGGAATGGACGCATACAAATCCTGGATGGTGGTTAATGGGATGTTACACCATCATAATATGGTGTGGGAACACCTTTGGCATTCAAAACCGTCTAAATCCTCCTTGGAATGGACGCATACAAATCCTAGATGGTGGTTAATGGGATGTTACACCATCCTAATATGGTGTGGGAACACCTTTGGCATTCAAAACCGCCTGAATCCTCCTTGGAATGGACGCATAAAAATCTTCGATGGTGGTTAATGGGATGTTACACCATCCTAATAAGGTGTGGGACCACCTTTGGCATTCAAAACCGCCTGAATCCTCCTTGGAATGGACGCATATAAATCCCGGATGGTGGTTAGTGGAATGTTACACCATCCTAATAGGGTAAGTGACCACCTTCGGCATTCAAAACCGCCTAAATCCTCCTTGGAATGGACGCATACAAATCCTGGATGGTGGTTAATGGGATGTTACACCATCCTAATAAGGTGTGGGACCACCTTTGGCATTCAAAACCGCCTGAATCCTCCTTGGAATGGACGCATATAAATCCCGGATGGTGGTTAGTGGAATGTTACACCATCCTAATAGGGTAAGTGACCACCTTCGGCATTCAAAACCGCCTGAATCCTCCTTGGAATGGACGCATAAAAATCTTCGATGGTGGTTAATGGGATGTTACACCATCCTAATAAGGTGTGGGACCACCTTTGGCATTCAAAACCGCCTGAATCCTCCTTGGAATGGACGCATATAAATCCCGGATGGTGGTTAGTGGAATGTTACACCATCCTAATAGGGTAAGTGACCACCTTCGGCATTCAAAACCGCCTGAATCCTCCTTGGAATGGACGCATAAAAATCTTCGATGGTGGTTAATGGGATGTTACACCATCCTAATAAGGTGTGGGACCACCTTTGGCATTCAAAACCGCCTGAATCCTCCTTGGAATGGACGCATATAAATCCCGGATGGTGGTTAGTGGAATGTTACACCATCCTAATAGGGTAAGTGACCACCTTCGGCATTCAAAACCGCCTGAATCCTCCTTGGAATGGACGCCTAAAAATCTTCGATGGTGGTTAATGGGATGTTACACCATCCTAATAAGGTGTGGGACCACCTTTGGCATTCAAAACCGCCTGAATCCTCCTTGGAATGGATGCATACAAATCCTGGATGGTTATTAATGGGATGTTACACCATCCTAATAAGGTGTGGGACCACCTTTGGCATTCAAAACCGCCTGAATCCTCCTTGGAATGGATGCATACAAATCCTGGATGGTGGTTAATGGGATGTTACACCATCCTAATAAGGTGTGGGACCACCTTTGGCATTCAAAACCGCCTGAATCCTCCTTGGAATGGACGCATAAAAATCTTCGATGGTGGTTAATGGGATGTTACACCATCCTAATAAGGTGTGGGACCACCTTTGGCATTCAAAACCGCCTGAATCCTCCTTGGAATGGACGCATATAAATTCCGGATGGTGGTTAGTGGAATGTTACACCATCCTAATAGGGTAAGTGACCACCTTCGGCATTCAAAACCGCCTAAATCCTCCTTGGAATGGACGCATAAAAATCTTCGATGGTGGTTAATGGGATGTTACACCATCCTAATAAGGTGTGGGACCACCTTTGGCATTCAAAACCGCCTGAATCCTCCTTGGAATGGATGCATACAAATCCTTGATGGTGGTTAATGGGATGTTACACCATCCTAATAAGGTGTGGGACCACCTTTGGCATTCAAAACCGCCTGAATCCTCCTTGGAATGGATGCATACAAATCCTTGATGGTGGTTAATGGGATGTTACACCATCCTAATAAGGTGTGGGACCACCTTTGGCATTCAAAACCGCCTGAATCCTCCTTGGAATGGGCGCATACAAATGCTGGATGGTGTTTAATAGGATGTTACACCATCCTAATAAGGTGTGGGACCACCTTTGGCATTCAAAACCGCCTGAATCCTCCTTGGAATGGACGCATAAAAATCTTCGATGGTGGTTAATGGGATGTTACACCATCGTAATAAGGTGTGGCACCACCTTTGGCATTCAAAGCCGCCTGAATCCTCCTTGGAATGGACGCATAAAAATCTTCGATGGTGGTTAATGGGATGTTACACCATCGTAATAAGGTGTGGCACCACCTTTGGCATTCAAAGCCGCCTAAATCCTCCTTAAAATGGACGCATACAAATCCTGGATGGTGGTTAATGGGATGTTACACCATCCTAATAGGGTGTGGGACCACCTTTGGCATTCAAAACAGCATGAATCCTTCTTGGAATGGACGCATACAAATACTAGCTGGCCAAGGAAGCGAGGCCACGTCGGTAGAGTGTTCATCCAACCATTCGGATACAATTCGGGAGCGATAGCACGGTGCATTGTCTTGTTGCAGGATGAGGTCTCCAGTGGGATGTTGAAGACGCACAAACGGGAGAAAATGGTCGTCCAGGACATTACGGTAACGTTGACCTGTGATGAACGATATCACACGTACGAGGGCTCCCATTTCAATCCACGTAAACAGTCCCCAGACGAGAATGCCACCCCCACCAGCTTGTAGAGTACCCTGCTGGCAAGAAGGATTCATCGCTTCATGTGGTTTGCGCCGTACTCGTATCCTGTCATCCGCATGTATCAACGTGAATCTCGATTCATCAGTCAAAATCAACATTTTTTCATATGTCTAGGGTCCAGTGGCGATGTTCCCGCGCCCATGCTAATCTTTGCACCCTGCGATCTGCGGTCAGCAGCGGTACCCTCGTGGAACGATGGCTTCTGTACCCCATAGCGAGGAGATGGTCCTGGATGGTGTGGCTGCTTACACGTTTTTGTGCACCAGCGTTAAATTGCCGAGTGATTTCTTGCACTGTTGCCCGTCTATCCGCTGTTACAATGCGAGCTAGTCGACGAAGACCCGCTCATCCACACGCTGTTGTCCACGGCAGTTGGCCCTTTCAGGGATGGTTTTACCGGATTCGATGTACTCACGGTGCACCCGTGACACAGTGGCTCGTGAAAATCCCAGTACCTGCACGACTTCCGAGATGAAGTGACCCATTCGTCGGGCCCCGACAATTTGCTCACGATCAAATGAGCTTAGATCCTTCGTCTTGCCCATACTACGTCCGACTGTTACTGATTCCCGTCGCATCACACCTTATATTGTCGGATCGCTGCATACGTTATGTCGTTTCCGTTTACAGGGCCACCCACAGCGCCACATTTGCATAACGCCAGCTGTCTCTAGTTAAATTGCTCTTCAGTGTATATGTGCACACATATGATCATATGTAGAGGATTTTAGGAAGGGAATGTCTGACCACAGGTCTTAAACAACCCTTAGAATTAGGAAGCTAGGAGATTTGGGCTAGGGTGCCCGATAGGAAAGTGACACGGAAACGAGGTAGAAAGGGGGAGGAAGACGCCCCTATTTATTACCGGGGAACAGTACCTGGGGTCCGACGGCTTAACGTGTCCATCCGACGCATGGCGGATATTTAGTGGATTGAGCGTTTGTACCTGCCTGGGATCGAACCTGAGGTCTTGTCCGTGGTAGTCACGAACGTTGCCTACTAGGCCATCCGCGGGTCCTATGTGCACACATTGTATACGTATACTATATATATACAGACCCTTCCAACAAGAATTCCAAGGTGCCCAACTGAGTGTGAGGTCTCTTCTTGTTGGTAAAAGTTGGTGTATGTTCATAAAGTTATCAGTTGTCTACACTGGGCGCCTGGATCCTTGGTATCTTTGATCGTGATACCAAGTGCTTCAGGGTCGAGATCTGACCTTAGAATGACAGATCTGCGAGCACATAGCTTCCGCTCATACACAAACATGTACAACCACGAACTACTGTCATGACAGATCATTGGGCTGCATATCGTAATCACGAAAGCTGTGGATACGAACATCTCACAGTGAGTCTATCACTGAACTTTGTAGAACCTATTACTGGGGCTCATACCCAAGGAGTTGAGAGCAATTGGCGACCTCTGGTGGAACTGACAAACTTAACTTGGCAGACCATCTTCTGAAATATTTATAACAAAGGAACCCCTTTTCGTCAGAGCATTGCTTTGAGGTCATGATTCGGATCATAAAACAGTTCTTTCCTGGATGTAATTAATTTATTTAATTACTATCTTTAGAACCCGGTTTTGCCCGGGATTTAGGCTTATTAATTTCATATTCCCTTATATGTCACTAAAAAATCAGGAAAAAAATTGATGCTTGCAAGAAAGAAAAAAGCTGATTTCACAAATTCGGTCATCACAAATTATTTATTCATAGTGATTATTTCAGCACTTGGCCGTACACAACATTTTTGGTTTCTCCTTCATCGGCGACAATATACAATTTTGTTGGATCCTTTGCCCTTGACATTCCAACATACAGCTGTAGAATCAAACGGACCAAAAGCGTTACGAATTATTTAACACGCGTCCAGGAGACACAGCATTGGAACACTGACTGAACAAAATTCGTTAACAATTTGTTATCGACGATCAAATGCATCACGTGCTTTCCGTTTCAGACGTCTTTGAGGGGCGAATCTCTGGGGAAGAAAAGTTAAAAATGTATGTTTGCGAATATTTTATGAAACTGGCTGAAATTTTAATGAACACCATAAATCGTTAATAGGAACATGACCTGTAAATTTTGCCTGAATCGGTAAATAACGTTTTAAATAAGCAGTCAAAATTTTATTAACCGTTTCTGCGTATACATTTCTGTTTGACAATGAATTAAAATTACATATTTCTTTTAAAAAGTTTTGACTGGATCCCTGTGAAATGTTGAGGGACTCCTCTTATTACCAATTCATGATGTTGACAAAAATGTCAGCCCGTTTCGTTAAGATTTCGCAAAGTTCGATTTTGCATTTTTGTGCACAGTTCTCAAAGAACAGAAACACCTGTGGATAAATGCAGTCACGTGCTTTATGATTTGCAACAGAAAACGATGACGTAGCAAACGACGCTGACTGTAAACATATCTTTGCGAATATTTAATGAAACTAGCTGAAATTTTATTGAACACTATAAATCGTTAATAGGAACATGGCCTCCAAATTTCGCCTGAATCGGTAAATAACTTTTTAATTGGCCGTCAAAACTCCTCTTATTACCTACCATATCATGGTGTTGACCAAAATTTCAGCCCGTTTCGTTAAGAGTTCGCAAAGTTCGTTTTTGCATTTTTTTATTTACAGTTCTCAAAGAACAGAAACACCTGTGGATAAATGCAGTCACGTGCTTTATGATTTGCAACAGAAAACGATGACGTAGCAAACGACGCTGACTGTAAACATATCTTTGCGAATATTTAATGAAACTAGCTGAAATTTTATTGAACACTATAAATCGTTAATAGGAACATGGCCTCCAAATTTCGCCTGAATCGGTAAATAACTTTTTTAATTGGCCGTCAAAACTCCTCTTATTACCTACCATATCATGGTGTTGACCAAAATTTCAGCCCGTTTCGTTAAGAGTTCGCAAAGTTCGTTTTTGCATTTTTTTATTTACAGTTCTCAAAGAACAGAAACACCTGTGGATAAATGCAGTCACGTGCTTTCAGATTTGTAACAGATAACGATGATGTAGCAAATGATGCTGACGTTATTGATTAGCTTATTAATTAATTCATAACTCGCGAACGGAACAACTTAGAGATCTGAAAATAGTTGCGTTGACCTAGAAATTCCAGTATAAATAAGCTATGCAAATTTCACGATGCCACAGTTCGGCGTTCGAGAGATTTTGCTTCTTCAGACAAACAAACAGACGTTTTGTGTTTTATATATTAGATATGCCAGAAAGACAGGTTTTAATTCTGCACGAGACCCGTCTCATCCGTCCAGGGCCGGTGCTGAGGCATTTGGCGCCCTAGGCAGGCCATCAGCCTTGTGTCTTCAAAAAAATTTTATTCTAAGTTGTGTGACCAAATATATTGCCTTTATTCAATAATAAGTATTCCAAGATACAAAAATACACTGTAAACTACACTATCTACCAACAAGTAATTGGACACCTGCGATAGCAAAGGAAAACGAAGTTTATTCACCTTCAATAGTTGGTGGAGCCTCCACAAGCGGCGATTACAGCTGCGAGCTTCCGGGGCATACTCTCAACCAGGCATTGTACGACGGCTAGCGGTATTTTCTTCCACTCGGCTTGGAGAATACAGATCAGTTCCTTCACCGATTTCGGACGGTGGGGGCACCCCTTAAGTCGACGCTCCAACTCGTCCCAGAGGTGCTCGATATGGTTAAGGTCCGGGCTCTGTGTAGACCAGTCCATTCGATTAACCCCATTGTCACCATACCAAGCCATGGTGGATCTCGCAACATGACAGGTGGCATTGTCATCCTGAAAGTAACATGGGTCCACCCCGTAAAACTGCCACAACGTAGGAAGCGCATGGTCATCCAAAATGGTGCAGAAGGTCTCGGCGTTGAGTCTACCAGGAATTGCGACCAAGGGTCCCGTACCATACCAGGAGAAACACCCCCATAGCATAATTCCACCGCCGCCGAACTTCACAGTTGGCACAATACATTCCGGCAAGAGGCGTTCTCCAGGCAGACGCCAAACCCAGACCCTGCCATCCGAACGGTAGAGGGTGAACCTTCATTCGTCGCTCCAGAGAACCTGTTTCCACTGTTCAACGGTCCACTGTCGACGTTCTTTGCACCTCGTTAGCCGAGCAGCGCTATTGGACTTTGGTGATCAAAGGCTTGTGGGCGGCAGCACGTCCATGATAACCGAGCAGATGGGCTTCCTTACGGATGGTATTCATCGAAAGAACACTCCCGGATGCCTGTTGAAACTCCTCGCGGATGTGGCTCATCGATTTGGTGCGGTTCTTCCGAATTTCTCTGGCCAGCACCCGTCGGTCTCTAACTCCCAGTTTTGTGGGTCTGCCGGTTCGCGGCACATTCCGACAGTCACCTCTCATCTTCCACTTGCCAATCACGTAGGCCACTGTCGATTTTGGGTACTTCAACTCGCTGGATATGTCACGTATGGATCGGCCATTTCTGTGATACCCGACGATTACACCTTTCTCGAAATCAGAGAGCGCCGAACTGCGTGGCATCTTGCATGCGACTGTTTGCGTTGTTGTTTCCCACACGATATTTAACGGCTGCCGCCGTGACGTGTATCAGAACCGCAGATATCGTCGATTGCAGGGGTGTCCAATTACTTGTTGGTAGATAGTGTAAATAGAAAGAAACAAATGGAAACTACATTAATTTACTTACTAGTCCAATAAAATAAAAATGAAATTAAAATTTCATTTTGCGTTTTGCGTGCTCTATTTTTCGCAAAATTAAATTACCAACGAGTGCCTACAAATCTATGTCAAGAGCAATTTTTTATTTGATTCATAACGCATATAACCCAACAAGGTTCTTTCCTCCTGCATCCCCCGATGGAGATAGTTAAAAAAAAAAAAAAAAAGGAAAAGATAAAAGAATTCTAGCGGAATGAATATAGTAGCAGAGCCTATCATATTCTTGCCCCTGTTATTACTAGAAAATAGTCTGACTAAGACGCAATTATAAACATCTGGGTAACCCGCTCTGGTAACGCAGCGGTCAAAGCGCCGGCTTTTGACGATTTGTCCGACATGGGTCCGGGTTCGAATCCGGACGAGGCGTGTATGTTGCGTTTACTGGCTCTCCCTTTTCCCTGGAACAAGTAGCCCTAAATTAGGGACGGGCGATGTTAATCCTCCCCTCCCCTTCGCTCCCAAAGAACTTTAGACGTTGAGCTTAGCTACTATTTGTGATAGAACTGGACGGTGTAAATACACTGCTGGCCACCCAAAATGCAACACCAAGAAGGAAGCATCCGATTGGCCTGAAATTCGCAGCATGCGTCGCCCGCGAGAGGACATGCAAACGATTAGCATTGCAGGGCATATGCAAATCATGTGCGCCCGGCGCGTCACCGAAAAGCACTATAAGAAGGGTGCACAGAAGGCGGGGTGTAAGTAGTGGAAGTGTGTTGTGCTGCTGGACCTGTGCGTGGGAAGCTTCCTGATGCCTCTCGCAGAATACGGCAGTCATTCCAGCACGTTTCGGAGTTCCACAGAGGACGAATAGTGGCTTATCGCGAAAGCGGTTTATCGTACCGAGACATCGGCGCCCGTGTGAGACGGCATCCAGCCACAGTGAGGCGAGTATGGATTCGGTGGGTGCAGGAGGGACGGACGGACTAACGTGAGGGATTGCAGCAGCCGCGGCACACCACCAAACAAGAGGACCGGCATGTTGTGCGGCGGACATTGACGGCTCGCACTGCCACATCAGGAACGTTAGCGGAGGAATTAGGGTGTGTTACGCAACAACCTGTGTCACCGCGTACCGATCGACGTCGTCTGCAGGAGCGGGGACTTGTCGCACGGCGCCCATTGCTCCGATTATCATTGACGTTACACCACCGGCGAGTGCGGTGGCAGTGGGCCGTTGAACGCCTCACCTGGACTACGGAATGGCACGACATTGTCTTCTCCGACGAATCCCGCTTCTGCCTTCAACACTACGATGGTCGGATCCGCGTGTGGCGGCACCACGGCGAGAGACTGCATGACGCCTGCATTATGCATCGCCATACCGGTCCTTCGCCTGGCGTTATGGTTTGGGGCGCAATTCGATATGACACCCGCACCCCTGTGGTATACATCGCCGGTACACTCAACTGCCACCGCTCCATCTCCGACGTTTTGGAGCCTGTAGTCCTCCCTTACCTGCAGGACCTGCCAGCCGCCACGTTTCAACAGGACAATGCGCGCCCGCACGTCACACGCATCGTGCAACAATTCTTCACGGCCCACCAGGTGTCACTGCTGCCGTGGTCCGCCTGTTCTCCCAATATGTCGCCCATTGAACACGTCTGGTCGCTGATCGGCAACCGAGTGGCCCGGCAAGCACCACCCGCGGCTGCGCCTGATGAACTGTGGCAACGTGTGGAAGCAGCCTGGACCGACATACCCCAAGCCCACATCCAAAGCCTCTTTCGTTCGATGCCGCGGCGGCGTGTAGCGGCCGTTATTGCCAGCCATGGGGGCCACACGAACTATTGATGTCTGCGTGTTCCGCAAGTCGCACGGGCCTGTAAGCTCAATCGTTTCATCTTTGTATCTGTTGTTACGTGTCCAGTAAATCTGGCTTTGCTATCTCGTGCCCTTCTTCGTGTTGCGTTTTGGGTGGCCAGCAGTGTATTTCCATTGAAAGCCGGATAATACAGAATCCATTTTCTTGAAAAAAATCTTGTGCCACCCTCAGGCGTAGCGTAACTTCCCTGCTGCATGGAGACGATCTTGGTTTATGGCAGTTTTTCGACAGATGCTCGCTTTCGTGGTGTGGTAAAACGGTGTGGGCCGCACCGGTGGCGCAGTGGTCTAAGCGATGGCTTCTGATCATTCGTCTGAAAGGGTTCCGGTTTCAAATCCTGGTGAGGCATGGATGTTGTGTTTGTCTTGCGGCACTGGCTCTCTCTCCCTTCCCTGGAACCATTTGCCCCAAATTAGTGACGGGAGACTGCTTATAGCCCATTGCGTTGCTCACGGTGGTCGTTAAACCTCCAATCAAAAAAAAAAAAAAGAAAAAAAAGCCGCCCCGTAAGCGCAGTGGTCTATGCGATGGCCTCTGATCATTCGTCCTTAAGGGGTCCGGGTTCGAATCCCGGTGAGACATGGATTTTGTGTTTGTCTTGCGGTACTGGCTCTCTCTCTCTTCCCTGGAACCAGTGACCCTAAATTAGGGACGGGCGACTGCTTATAGCCCATTGAGTTGCTCGCGGTGGTCGTTAAACAATCAAAAAAAAAAAAGGGTGTGGTGGTGCTGAAAGGGGGAGGGGGATTTACCGCAAGCTGACTTACCCATTCTATAAGAACAGGTATCCGTTTCTCAATGAATAAGAATTCGCAACTTATATCGAGTGGAAGAAAAATACGAGTCTATAAGACCTTACCCAGTCCATAAGTTTTTGTTTGTTTTGTTATTGGAGGTTTAACGACCACCGTGAGCAACGCAATGGGCTATAAGCAGTCGCCCGTCCCTAATTTAGGGTCACTGGTTCCAGGAAAGGGAGAGAGCCAATGCCGTAAGACAAACACGACATCCATGCCTGACCGGGATTCGAACCCGGACCCCTTTTGGACGAATGATCAGAGGCCATCGCCTTAGACCACTGCGCCACCGGGGCGGCAGTCCATAAGAACAGGCCCCGTTTCTTAATGAGAAAGAATTCGCAAGTCATATCGAATGGACAACAGAGAATAAAAGTGTGTTTTGTTTTTACTTTTTTGTTTTTCTCATTTATTTTTGAACGGTTTTTTTTCGGACCCTTACTCTACCCATACAGGCATGAAAAAAATTGAGGCTGAAATATTCATTCCTATAATAAAAAATTTCCAGAAAAAACAGGAAAATATGTGTTGATATTTCTTTAAAAAATTGAACAAGGTAATGATTTTTTGAGCGGAAATGCGCATGGTTACTTACTGCCCATGTGCAAGTAACCATGTTTAAAATATAACCAAAAGCCTAATGTTAAGAAATAAGAAGTCCGAAATATTCCTTCTTTCCATCCTTGGTTTGCATGCGCTAAGCAAAACTGCTTAAGCCACAGGAAGTGACGTCACGGTCTCGCAGAGCAGACTCCCACCACCTCAGAGAGAGGACAGAAACAGCTGATCTCTTTTGGCTTCACTTAAAACGTGTCCCTTCACCTCCTCTTCTTCTAAACTACTTGATTGTAGCAGATAACGCAGGCCAGATATGAAAGTGCATCCTTTTATTTATGAGTTTATCATAGACACAAGACTACGTTTAAACAAAGCGGGCGAATCCACTTCAGCCCATTGTTTTTTTTTTTTTTGGGGGGGGGTATTTCCATTGATTTTTTTACTTTTCAATTTTGAAGTTTTTCTGAAGAAGCTATTTTTTCCGGATGACTTTTTTTTTTCCATATCGAGTACTGATTACATTATGAATTGAATCAAACATGCCTGCCTTCCAATACACATCTGTTCCCTGCCAACTCCCACCGCAATTCATAGATGGCGCTGCACGTCCATTTAGTCTCCGCTCTTTCAGTACTGCTGGCATTACTTTTGCCAGTCGATGCCACTCCAGTGTCTTTGATTCCGAGGCATTTAAGAGCGAGATTAAGTCTAATAAGCTTCCCGTTGCGTATAAATAAACGAGCATCCGGTTCTGAAAATATCCCGCCTTACTGTTATTACCGTGGAAATCTCTTTTAGCTGATAGCGTGATTATATCTTTTAAACACCATCTTACATTTCGTAAGAGATTTGGCCTCATTAAAAATTACTCAATAACGGCGGTTACATTCCTGCGTTAAATAAAGAATTTATTTCATTAATTCCTTATTTTACATACAAGTATAACCAAAATTTTTGACATGGCCAATTCGAAAACTGTGTCATTCTTTTTTGATATACACCAAGTACATATCAAAAAGGAATACCGAATACACATTGTAAAAAGACACTGAAAAAACAGAACATTCGTGATATTAACAATTTTGGTGGACCATTTTTTTTTATTTATTTTTTTTTTCACCTAAAATGTGATATCTGTCCGAAACGATTTTGATCACTTTTACAATCATGCTCAGTCAGAGCCATTTATTTGTTTAGGGATTTTTTTTTTTTTTTTTTTTTTTCCATTTTTCAGATTCCTTATCTACAAAAAATATTCTCCATTATTCATGAGGCTATTTCATTGATATTCTGGTGTTTATTGGTGTTTATCTTCCACTATTTTTTTATTAGGTTTTTAAAATTTTTCCCCGTCACTGATAAAATATCAAAATGCATAAAAAAATGTGACGCATTTACATTTACAATATGCAGTAATTCAGCATTTTCCGACGCAATTTTGAAACTTTTGAAGTCTAATTTTGAATAGGTTATGAGCAAAAAATAAAGATTGATAGAATATGCAACATAGTGAAATTTTGAGCGTTTTTATTTTCATATATTTAAATGTTCATACAATTTACTCATTTAAAATTTTTTTGCCGTTTTCATATTAACAAAGTTAATACCTAAACTGTTTGTTTGTGTTACTTTTCAATTTAAAGATTATTTGGTTCGTTTAATGTGTGGGGCCCTGTAGCGCAGTGGATAGCGCGTTGGACTTCTAATCCAAAGGTCCCGGGTTCGAATCCCGGCAGGGATGGTATGCAGTGACTTTTTTTCTTCCACTTAAACATTCAAACAAATGGCCTGAATGAATGAAAGGAATCTAGTTTTTTTCTTTTTTTTTTTTTTTAGAGAAATTTATTTATGGGAATAATTAATCTATGTTTTCTTTTCTTAGGTACTTTGTAATGAGATTTTTATATCACGACTTGAAATTATTTTTAGCACAATGTAGAAAAGTGTGAGCTCTCAAGACTTGAAATGTTGACTTTGGAACAACAATAGTATTGCTTAACGCAGACGGAAGAATTGTTTTTAGCACAATGTAGAAAAATGTGAGCAACCGAGAGAGTGTTTTATGGTGGTACCTTCTTTTCTCACTTTTTTTTTTTTTTAATGAGACTTTCCTTTCACGACTTGAAAGGTTGACTTTGGGACAACAATAGTAGTGTTTCATGCGGACGGAAAAATAACTTTTAGCACAATGTAGAAAAGTGTGAGCAACAGAGAGAATGCTTTATGGTGGTGTTTTCTTTTATCTTCTTCCAAGTTTTTTTTTAATGAGATATTTCTCAAAAGACTTGAAACGTTGACTTTGGAACAACAATAGTGTTGTTTAATGTGGGAAGAAAAATTATTCTTAGCACAATGTAGAAAAATGTGAGCAACGGAAAGTGTTTTATGGTAGTTCTTTCATTTCTCTTCTCAATTTTTTTTTTTTTTTTTTTTTAATGAGATTTTTCTTTCACGACTTGAAAGGAGCAACAACAATGGTATTAAAGCAACAACAATACTTCGGAGCAACAACAAGAGTATTGTTTAACGCAGACAGAGGAATTATATTTAACATAATATAGAAATATGTGAGCTACCGAGAGAATGTTTAATGGTGGTACCTTCTTTTCTCACTTTTTTTTTAATGAGACTTTCCTTTCACGATTTGAAAGGTTGACTTTGGAACAACAATAGTAGTGTTTAACGCGGGCAGAAAAAATATTTTTAGTACAATGTAGAAAAGTGTGAGCAACTGAGAGAGTGTTTTATGGTGGAACCTTCTTTTCTCTTTTTCCATTTTTATTTTAACGAGACTTTCCTTCACGACTTGACTTTGGAACAACAATAGTAGTGTTTAACGCGGGAAGAAAAATTATTTTTAGTACAATGTAGAAAAGTGTGAGCAACTGAGAGAGTGTTTCATGGTGGAACCTTCTTTTCTCTTTTTCCATTTTTATTTTAACGAGACTTTCCTTCACGACTTGAAAGGTTGACTTTGGAACAACAATAGTAGTGTTTAACGCGGACAGAAAAATTATTTTTAGTACAATGTAGAAAAGTGTGAGCAACTGAGAGAGTGTTTTATGGTGGAACCTTCTTTTCTCTTTTTCCATTTTTATTTTAACGAGACTTTCCTTCACGACTTGACTTTGGAACAACAATAGTAGTGTTTAACGCGGGAAGAAAAATTATTTTTAGTACAATGTAGAAAAGTGTGAGCAACTGAGAGAGTGTTTCATGGTGGAACCTTCTTTTCTCTTTTTCCATTTTTATTTTAACGAGACTTTCCTTCACGACTTGAAAGGTTGACTTTGGAACAACAATAGTAGTGTTTAACGCGGACAGAAAAATTATTTTTAGTACAATGTAGAAAAGTGTGAGCAACTGAGAGAGTGTTTTATGGTGGAACCTTCTTTTCTCTTTTTCCATTTTTATTTTAACGAGACTTTCCTTCACGACTTGACTTTGGAACAACAATAGTAGTGTTTAACGCGGGAAGAAAAATTATTTTTAGTACAATGTAGAAAAGTGTGAGCAACTGAGAGAGTGTTTCATGGTGGAACCTTCTTTTCTCTTTTTCCATTTTTATTTTAACGAGACTTTCCTTCACGACTTGAAAGGTTGACTTTGGAACAACAATAGTAGTGTTTAACGCGGACAGAAAAATTATTTTTAGTACAATGTAGAAAAGTGTGAGCAACTGAGAGAGTGTTTTATGGTGGAACCTTCTTTTCTCTTTTTCCATTTTTATTTTAACGAGACTTTCCTTCACGACTTGACTTTGGAACAACAATAGTAGTGTTTAACGCGTTAAGAAAAATTATTTTTAGTACAATGTAGAAAAGTGTGAGCAACTGAGAGAGTGTTTCATGGTGGAACCTTCTTTTCTCTTTTTCCATTTTTATTTTAACGAGACTTTCCTTCACGACTTGAAAGGTTGACTTTGGAACAACAATAGTAGTGTTTAACGCGGACAGAAAAATTATTTTTAGTACAATGTAGAAAAGTGTGAGCAACTGAGAGAGTGTTTTATGGTGGAACCTTCTTTTCTCTTTTTCCATTTTTATTTTAACGAGACTTTCCTTCACGACTTGACTTTGGAACAACAATAGTAGTGTTTAACGCGGGAAGAAAAATTATTTTTAGTACAATGTAGAAAAGTGTGAGCAACTGAGAGAGTGTTTCATGGTGGAACCTTCTTTTCTCTTTTTCCATTTTTATTTTAACGAGACTTTCCTTCACGACTTGAAAGGTTGACTTTGGAACAACAATAGTAGTGTTTAACGCGGACAGAAAAATTATTTTTAGTACAATGTGTAGAAAAGTGTGAGCAACTGAGAGAGTGTTTTATGGTGGAACCTTCTTTTCTCTTTTTCCATTTTTATTTTAACGAGACTTTCCTTCACGACTTGACTTTGGAACAACAATAGTAGTGTTTAACGCGGGAAGAAAAATTATTTTTAGTACAATGTAGAAAAGTGTGAGCAACTGAGAGAGTGTTTCATGGTGGAACCTTCTTTTCTCTTTTTCCATTTTTATTTTAACGAGACTTTCCTTCACGACTTGAAAGGTTGACTTTGGAACAACAATAGTAGTGTTTAACGCGGACAGAAAAAATTATTTTTAGTACAATGTAGAAAAGTGTGAGCAACTGAGAGAGTGTTTTATGGTGGAACCTTCTTTTCTCTTTTTCCATTTTTATTTTAACGAGACTTTCCTTCACGACTTGACTTTGGAACAACAATAGTAGTGTTTAACGCGGGAAGAAAAATTATTTTTAGTACAATGTAGAAAAGTGTGAGCAACTGAGAGAGTGTTTCATGGTGGAACCTTCTTTTCTCTTTTTCCATTTTTATTTTAACGAGACTTTCCTTCACGACTTGAAAGGTTGACTTTGGAACAACAATAGTAGTGTTTAACGCGGACAGAAAAATTATTTTTAGTACAATGTAGAAAAGTGTGAGCAACTGAGAGAGTGTTTTATGGTGGAACCTTCTTTTTCTCTTTTTCCATTTTTATTTTAACGAGACTTTCCTTCACGACTTGACTTTGGAACAACAATAGTAGTGTTTAACGCGGGAAGAAAAATTATTTTTAGTACAATGTAGAAAAGTGTGAGCAACTGAGAGAGTGTTTCATGGTGGAACCTTCTTTTCTCTTTTTCCATTTTTATTTTAACGAGACTTTCCTTCACGACTTGAAAGGTTGACTTTGGAACAACAATAGTAGTGTTTAACGCGGACAGAAAAATTATTTTTAGTACAATGTAGAAAAGTGTGAGCAACTGAGAGAGTGTTTTATGGTGGAACCTTCTTTTCTCTTTTTCCATTTTTATTTTAACGAGACTTTCCTTCACGACTTGACTTTGGAACAACAATAGTAGTGTTTAACGCGGGAAGAAAAATTATTTTTAGTACAATGTAGAAAAGTGTGAGCAACTGAGAGAGTGTTTCATGGTGGAACCTTCTTTTCTCTTTTTCCATTTTTATTTTAACGAGACTTTCCTTCACGACTTGAAAGGTTGACTTTGGAACAACAATAGTAGTGTTTAACGCGGACAGAAAAATTATTTTTAGTACAATGTAGAAAAGTGTGAGCAACTGAGAGAGTGTTTTATGGTGGAACCTTCTTTTCTCTTTTTCCATTTATTTTAACGAGACTTTCCTTCACGACTTGACTTTGGAACAACAATAGTAGTGTTTAACGCGGGAAGAAAAATTATTTTTAGTACAATGTAGAAAAGTGTGAGCAACTGAGAGAGTGTTTTATGGTGGAACCTTCTTTTCTCTTTTTCCATTTTTATTTTAACGAGACTTTCCTTCACGACTTGACTTTGGAACAACAATAGTAGTGTTTAACGCGGGAAGAAAAATTATTTTTAGTACAATGTAGAAAAGTGTGAGCAACTGAGAGAGTGTTTCATGGTGGAACCTTCTTTTCTCTTTTTCCATTTTTATTTTAACGAGACTTTCCTTCACGACTTGAAAGGTTGACTTTGGAACAACAATAGTAGTGTTTAACGCGGACAGAAAAATTATTTTTAGTACAATGTAGAAAAGTGTGAGCAACTGAGAGAGTGTTTTATGGTGGAACCTTCTTTTCTCTTTTCCATTTTTATTTTAACGAGACTTTCCTTCACGACTTGACTTTGGAACAACAATAGTAGTGTTTAACGCGGACAGAAAAATTATTTTTAGTACAATGTAGAAAAGTGTGAGCAACTGAGAGAGTGTTTTATGGTGGAACCTTCTTTTCCCTTTTTCCATTTTTATTTTAACGAGACTTTCCTTCACGACTTGAAAGGTTGACTTTGGAACAACAATAGTAGTGTTTAACGCGGACAGAAAAATTATTTTTAGTACAATGTAGAAAAGTGTGAGCAACTGAGAGAGTGTTTTATGGTGGAACCTTCTTTTCTCTTTTTCCATTTTTATTTTAACGAGACTTTCCTTCACGACTTGACTTTGGAACAACAATAGTAGTGTTTAACGCGGACAGAAAAATTATTTTTAGTACAATGTAGAAAAGTGTGAGCAACTGAGAGAGTGTTTTATGGTGGAACCTTCTTTTCCCTTTTTCCATTTTTATTTCAACGAGACTTTCCTTTACGACTTGAAAGGTTAACTTTGTAACAACAATAGTAGTGTTTAACGGGGACAGAAAAATTATTTTCAGCACAATGTAAAAAAATGCGTGCAACTGAGAGAGTGTCGTATGGTGGAACCTTCTTTTCTCTTTTTCCATTTTTATTTTAACGAGACTTTCCTTCACGACTTGAAAGGTTAACTTTGTAACAACAATAGTAGTGTTTAACGGGGACAGAAAAATTATTTTTAGTACAATGTAGAAAAGTGTGAGCAAATGAGAGAGTGTTTTATGGTGGAACCTTCTTTTCTCTTTTTCCATTTTTATTTTAACGAGATTTTTATTTCACGACTTGAAAGGATTACTTTGGAACAACAACAATAGTATTCTTTAACGCAGACAGAAAAATTATTTTCAGCACAATGTAGAAAAATGCGTGCAACTGAGAGAGTGTTTTATGGTAGTACTTTCTTTTCTCTTCTCCCATCGTTTTTTTCAATCAGATTTTTCTTTCACGACTTGAAAGCTTGACTTTGGAACAACAGCAATAATATTCCCATTTGCGCATGGACCTGCGTAGCCGAAGACCCAGCCGGGTCCTAAATGATCACTGCATGTCATCACCAACAACTCATGAAATGGGCCCAAGATCATCGAGATTGGACCGTGGATGATTGAAAGAAAGTAGCCTGGTCTGGAGAATCAAGATTCTTGGTGCATCACGTAGACGGCCAATGCCGATTACCAAGGGAAGCTATGGCACCTGGATGCACTGTTGGGCGGAAACAGACCGGCGGCGGCGGCGGCGGCGGTGTTATGCTGTGAGCGATGTTTTCTTGGGACACTTTAGTCCCCATTATCCCAATAGCACAATCCCTGACAGATGTCTCGTATCTGAATCTCGTTGAGGACAAAGTACACACATTCATGGCAATTGTGTTCCCTGCTGGTGATGGCCATTACCAACAGCATAATGCGCCATGCCACACTGCCAGAATCGTCAAGGAGTGGTTCGAGGAACATACTGCTGACTTTCTTTTAACGCCCTGGCCTACAAATTCACCTGATATGAACCCAATCGAACATTTTTGGTTCGACTTGGAAAAGCGGGTTCGCGCTAAAACACCGCCATCCGAAATGAACGGGAACTGGTAGATCTGCTGTTGATATTATGTACCAGATACCCTCGGATACCGATCGCCATCTCATCGAATCGATGCCTCGCTGAGTGGCCTCTGTTTTGTGGGCTAGAGGAGGTCCTACAGCTTATTAGGTAGGTGGTCATAATGTAATGGCTCATCGGTAATATAATATACACTATATTGACAAAAGTCACCGGACACCTAGAAGAGAAACACAACATAGCATTTACTGACATACATTAGTACGGTGTCATTCCACGCTTTGGCCAACACGTGTGTTCACGAGCCCGTGTTTCAGTGCTTCACGTACGTGTTTTGTGTGTCCCATCATTGTTCTTCTGTGTGTGTGCCAAAGTTAAAGGTCTGTGCTTTCGTTTAAGATCCCTCACGAGTTGGTGAGTTCTTATTTTTTTCATTATCAGTGTTTTCATTTCCACACCGAGCTGGTCGTTTTTCTTCGTTAACCTTTGCCATTGATTATGGCATCTACCGATGAGGGCGCTGTTCCCGCCCGCATCGCTGCAGCTCCTCGCGTCCCCTCTTCAACGACAGACGCAACCGATCAATCATCTTCGCTTGCTAGTGGAGAGCCTCTAAATTTTACTCCTGTCATTTGCCCGTCTTCTCCTGTTCAGGTGAATGTGACGTCCCTGGCCTCTGCTGACGATGATGAATTCCTTGACATCTCTGATGGCGTTGCTAATCTGCCCTCTACAGTTTCTACTGCCTCTGCTTCCAGTACATTGTCTCATGCTGCGTCAATGCCTTCCAGAGGAGTCGCTTCTGCACGCACGTATTCTGCGGCTGTCTCTGGTATTCCACCGGCTTCCTCCTCGTCTCGTCTGCGCCCTATGGATTCTTACGTTACTCTCAACGGTGACACCATCTTATTAGACGTTCCCGAGAACTCTCCTGCTAGTCAACGTCTTCATTCGACCCTCGAGTTAGGGGTTTGTTTTGATGCGCTGCCCAACACTCTTTTGAAACAGTACAGCTCCGCTCTCAAGAAGATGCTTCCTTCTGGTGCCATCACCCACCTCACCCGAAAGCCACGAACTGTGATTGTTTATTTTTCGAAGAAAGAATATGCCGAGCTTGTCTTGTCTCGGGGCCTATCAATTGGCGATCGTCACCTCTTAGCCGAATCCATCGCCCAGCGTCCTGTTATGGTCTCTCTACATCCGGTACCCCCGGCGATCGCTGATGATATGCTGTGTGCTGCACTTAGTCGATGCGGCAGAGTAGTAGGCCCAGTGAAGACTCTCCTCTTACCCCGATGATAAACATATATGTGGCTTCCGTAGAACTGCTCGCATCATCTTCCCGTCGGAAGAGCATCTCATAAAGTTTCCACGGTTCCTCGATGTTCGTTGCGGTAACGAGCGCCGCCGGATTGAGCTCCTCACCTCTGCTCATTGCTCACGCTGCAAGGCTTACGGCCATCAGCAGGCTCAATTCCCCCATGCAGAGCCACTGACTCCTGCAGCTCCAAGGCAGCATTCTACCTCTTCCTCCGTTTCTGCCTCCATGCCTCCCTCCCCTGCCTCTGCACCTTCTGGACCCAGTTCTGCCGAAATTCTGATTAAAGCTTTCGATCAACACGCGTCTTCCGATGTTGCTTTCTTCACTTTGTCGGATTTCCTCTGATTGACTCCTCCTTGCCTTCCCGTGTTCTCTCTCCATCAGAGGACATCACGGCTGATCTTCAAGCTTCATTCACCGTCGGCACTTTTCTCCCGGCGATGAGGTGGACCTTTCCCCTGATTCCACATCTCGTTCGTCAACGATCCACGGCAAACGTCGCTCTACTACTACACTGGTGTGCAAAAATGAAGGACGAAGAGGAGAAATTAGCATAACAACGGAAAGAGCAGGCAGAACGGACCGAAAGACCACTCAGGTGGTAGACTAGGGTCCGGTACGGTAAGGCATGCGCATATATGCAGCATGACGTAGGTAGGGGGCAGTGTCGGAAGTGTATAAAGCACACGGGCGGTGTATGCTCAGCCATTCGGTTAAAGCTATTACACAGCGGACATCGGTTTGAACGACGTCGAGTTGCTGCCACCCTGTGATATGGCCAACCAGCAATCCAGTAGACGACATCTGGATGACTTTACCCGAGGTTGCGTCATTGGGAAGTTGGAAGAAGGTCGAAGTGTGACTAGTGTGGCCGAGGAGTTCGGGATCGCTCACAGCATCGGTTCACGAGCTTGGAGAACATTTCAAATGACAGGAACAGCTATCCGAGAGTTTAGCAGTGGTCGACTACGAGCAACCACGGAGGCGGACGACCGGTATATTGTCCTACAGGCGAGAAGAGACAGCGGGAGAAATCGCAAAGCACGTGCAACAGACAACTGGACGTCCGTTATCGCGTTTTACCGTGGCCTAGAGGCTGCACAAAGGTGGTCTATTTGCACGACCACCAGTACGGTGTGTGCCATTAACGCCTGCTCATCGGAGACGGCGGTTTCTGTGTTGCCAGGAACACAAGAACTGGACACATCAGCAATGGGGTCGAGTTCTCTTTACGGATGAGAGCCGATTTAGTCTGACGAGCTATTCTGGACGTATACACATCTGGAGAGAGCAGGGAACACGCAATCACACCTCCAACATCATCGAAAGGGACCGGTTTGGAGGAGGCGGACTTCTCGTTTGGGGCGGTATCATGCTTGGTAGCCGTACTGACCTCCACATCTTCCAAGGAGGTTCAGTAACTGGTGTCCGCTATTGTACCGAGGTTCTCCTGCCTCACGTACGTCTGTTTAGAGGTGCTATGAGTCCTGAGTTCCTCTTCATGGACGGATAGCGCGTTGGACTTCTAATCCAAAGGCCCGGGTTCGAATCCCGGCAGGGATGTTTAGAGAGTGAAGATATTCAACAACGCATGGATTGGCCCGCAAGGTCCCCGGACCTAAATCCAATCGAACACGTGTGGGACCTTCTCGGGAGACGCTTGGCAGCACGTCACCAGCCGCCAGCAACGTTTCTACAGCTGCGATTGGCGCTACAAGAGGAATGGGTTGCGATGCCTCAACAGCTCCTTGACAACCTCGTCCTCAGCATGGACAGACGTTGTAAATCCTGCAACGCAGTCACAGGTGATTTTATCGCCTACTAAAGACTGGATTTTTCTTGGCAGCCGCCTGTCACATGGACGTTTCTGTCTTCTGTCCAGTTGTGCTCGAAGCTACCTTTTCAATAAAGTGCCTTTGCATCCTTTGATTCCTTGTTTGGACGGTTTTGCTCATTTCTCCCATATTCTTACATCTTGGGAACCTTATGGTATGATTTGAGTCGATATGGAGCACTTCTGCACGACATTACATTCGAAAAACCGTCTCGTCCTTAATTTTCGCACGCCAGTGTAGTATTGTGGCCTGGAGGAAAAAGAAGTCACCTTCTCCGACTGGCCGCCCACATCATTCCACCTGTCTATCAGGCTCCAAGTCACCTCTGTCACGTTCTAGCTCTTCCTCTTCAAAGTCCAAGAGTCCTCTGCCGACGTTTGAAGATTTCTCGACTCTGCTTGCCAATGCCTCTCTTCCTTCAGAACATGTCTCCTTTAAAGATCTTTACGATTTTCTCACTCATAAAACAAATCGAGGCTTCTCTCTTCTTTTACAGCAGTTTGAAGTAGTTCTTCCCGAGGTCTTCGACCAAGCAACCTCCATCCTCAAATTCCTCCGGCATAACGCCAAGCAACTCGACTACATCTTGTGGTGTCATGGTATCCTCAATCCCCTCGACACATTCCAGAAAGCTGCCATAGCTGTCCTTCATCCGACGTCGGACTTACCCATTCAAGGTCGCCACTCTGAATTGTAGGGGGTTTGCTAACTCCCTTTCTAACGCTCTCGTTCTGGAAGATCTCTCGCCTCATGGGGCCTACTTACTCCTTCTGCAAGAGACGAACTGCCACTCCTCAACACTTTTTCATAGATGGCGCACTTGGGACTTCACCTTTCACCATGCTTTCCGTTACTCTGTGCACGGTGGTACAGCAGGAGTATCAGTCTGCCATCTCCGCATGCCGTGAAAGCTCCTTCTATACTACGTGGTCACCAGTGACCCCGTGGTTCGCTGTTACACCAAGTCCGTTACATCTCACGGTGAGTTAAGACTCTGCATTAACTTTTTGATGTTCTTTCGCACTGCGGTGCCCCGCCTGTGATCATTTTGTTCATCCTCAAGCATTGCTCTGTTTGCATCACGTTGTAAACTTGTCATTACTCATTCAATGTACATATCATCGCTTTTATCAGTTTGTATCATTCCTGTCTGTTCTTTTTTCTCTCTTTGAGACGATTCGATGCTGCTCGTCTCCTCCGTTTTGTTACATTAAAGCGATTCTGAGACCACCTTTGGCCTTAATGCATGCACTGACCCTTCGAGACAGTCTTTCGACAAGGTTTTGGAACACAGCGATAGGTATGCGCTTCCATTCAGTACATAACACTGCCGCTAACTGTTGCTTAGTAGTAGGCATTGGTTCCAAACTTCGTATGTGGCGCTCTAATTCATCCCATAGGTGTTCTATGGGATGAAAATCAAGGGTTCTGTGATGGCCAGTCCACACACGACACGGAATTATCGTCAAACGACGCCGCAATAGTACTTGCCTTATGGCTCAGTGCATTATCCTACTGGTACCAACAAGGCTAGGTTCCATAATATTACCACAGAGTTGGTAGGGCATAATTGTCCAGAATATCGAGGTAGACGTGCTGGTTAACAGGTTTGTCCACGATAACCAATGGGACGGGACCATACCACGGAAAACACCCTCACACGAGTACACTGCCAGCTCCAAGCTTCACCGTAGGAACGGTACACTGTAGTAAATAGCATTCTCCCGGCTGCCGCCATACCCACACACGGCCATCAGACTGATGGATCGTGTATCTGGATTCATTAATCCATACCATACGTTTCTATTGATCTACGGTCCACGATAAATGTTCTTTACACCATGCTAAACGACGAGTAGCATTCGGAGTGGAGATGAAAGGCTTATGAGCAGCTTGACGACCACGGTAACCCATGGAATGAAGTTCTCTGCGAATGGTACGTGTACATACCGAAGTTCCAGCATTTCTACTCACCTGTACATTGAGGTCTGGTAGCCGTAACGCCACTTCGTCGATTAGCTGTAACGACTCTCTTGAGTCCAGAATCAGATACGATACTAATACCTTGGGCATCAGCACACCCATGGAGCTACAAGGAATGATCGATATCGTTTCTTATAAGAAGAGCTTTCACTCATTCGTCCACCACAGCTCTTAGAAAGCAAGAAATGGATACTATTTATAATATCGCCCGTAATCACGGATATCCAGATGAAACCATACATAGGATAGTAGCCAAGATTAAAAGGAACAGGGCTACAACATTAACATCTGTATATGAAGAAAATGATAGGAAATACATTGGTTCTCTTCCCCTTTGAACCGAAATTATGCTATTCCATGAAAACAAAATGTCATAAATACGATTTTGATATTGGAATAAACACAACTAACATTAAGTCCTTACTTCTGAAAGGCAGGGATCCTGTGCCATTTGATGTGAAACATGGTGTATATGTGAAACATGGTGTATATGTATAGAAGAAAATGAACAACAAAAAGTGTACATAGGCTCCACTCTTCGTTCAATATCAGCTAGATTCAAAGAGCATAAATATGATGTTAAAAATAGAGATACAACCACAGGTTTAACACGACTTGTAAACCAAGGTAATTATCATCCTGACTGGAACGAGATTAAAATTCTCAACACTCCAAAATCTAGATCAACTTTAAGATTTGTTGAGAGTTTGTATATTATGAAATATGGGAATACAGCATGTAATGATAATTTACCAGAATTTATACCTATACCGTGGAAAACATACTTGGGTTTGTAGGGTTAAGCAATATTAAATCAATAAATTATACCTATTAATTTTATATTTGACCAGCAACAAATGTTGTCCCATACTCTCATTGGTTAAGCCCATTTTATACTAGTTACGTCATTACGACTACAGTCTTATATAAATAGCATACTGTTTGTAACGTACGTTTGGTGAATTTTAACATCTGAAGATGGTACCCACTTTGGGCACCGAAAGATCTCATGTGTGTACATATTTTATTATATCATCTTCTAAATGTATATATTAAATATTTTAACATTGGAGTTGAAATAGTTATCGAGTCATTTCGGTAGTTTTTTATGTATGTAGTGACTCTTGAGGCTTGGACATCATCTATCACTGATTTTCTTTAGTCTGCAGGTACGTTTTGCTGCTTCAGGCACGCCATGTGTCTTCCACTTATTCAGTACATCTGAAACAGTTGACTTGGGTATGTTTAAACGCCTCTCGGGTTCTCTTATGGACAACCTTCTAATATAACACCCGACAATCATTCCTTTCTCAAAGTCAGTTCCGCGACATTTTCACTCAACCTCACAGTGTGATATGATCACGGTCAGCAGCAGGCTTGTTTTTATACCGTTTGCAGCTGTACCGCGCATCTTAAAAACGCAGCGGATCCGTTCATTTGCTTTTGAAGGGATGTTCCGTGATTTTTGTCAATATAGAATAACTGGTGCACAAAATGGGGGAGAGGAAAAGGAATACCCTGTACCACAATAATCAAACAATATGAGCCACCACAATATGAGCCACCACAATATGCGATCTCGTTGTAGTACTTCGAAATCAGTTCCTTTGACGGACGATTGAAATTTGACAGTTAATCAAATTTCAATCATCCGTCAAAGGAACTGATTTCGAAGTACTACAACGTTATATTGTTATTTCAACATCATATTGTTATCATGAACCTCTTTCAGCAAAATCTTGCTATCACGAAGCCCTTTCAACATTATATTGTTACCATGAACCTCTTTCAGCAAAATATTGTTATCACGAAGCCCTTTCAACATTATATTGTTATCATGAACCTCTTTCAGCAAAATATTGTTATCACGAAGCCCTTTCAACATTATATTGTTATCATGAACCTCTTTCAGCAAAATATTGTTATTACGGAGCCCTTTCAACATTATATTGTCATCATGAACCTCTTTCAGCAAAAGATTGTTATCACGGAGCCCTTTCAACATGATATTGTTATCATGAACCTCTTTCAGCTAACTATTGTTATCACGAAGCCCTATCAACATTATATTGTTATCATGAACCTCTTTCAGCAAAATATTATCACGGACCCCTTTCAACATTATATTGTTGTCATGAACCTCTTTAAGTAAATTACTGTTATCACGGAGCCCTTTCAACATTATATTGTTATCATGAACCTCTTTCAGCAAAATATTGTTATCAAGAAGCCCTATCAACATTATATTGTTATCATGAACCTCTTTCAGCAAAATATTGTTATCACGAAGCCCTTTCAACATTATATTGTTATCGTGAACCTTTTTCAGCATAATATTGTTATCACGAAGCCCTTACAACATTATATTGTTAGCGTGAACCTTTTTCAGCATAATTATTATCACGAAGCCCTTTCAACAGTATATTTTTATCATGAACCTCTTTCAGCAAAATATTGTTATCACGAAGCCCTATCAACATTATGTTATCGTGAACCTCTTTCAGCATATTATCACGAAGCCTTTTCAACATTGTTATCATGAACCACCTTCAGCATAATATTGTAATCACGAAGCCCTTTCAACATTATATTGTTATCGTGAACCTCTTTCAGCATAATATTGTTATCACGAAGCCCTTTCTACATTATATTGTTATCGTGAACCTCTTTCAGCATAATATTGTTATCACGAAGCCCTTTCAACATTATATTGTTATCGTGAACCACTTTCGGCATAATATTGTTATCACGAACCCTTTCGACATAAATTGTTATCGTGAACCTCTTTCAGCAAAATATTGTTATCACGAAGCCCTATCAACATTATATTGTTATCGTGAACCTCTTTCAGCATAATATTATCACGAAGTCCTTTCAACATTATATTGTTATCATGAACCTTTCAGCAAAATATTGTTATCACGAAGCCCTTTCGACATAATATTGTTATCGTGAACCTCTTTCAGAAAAATATTGTTATCACGAAGCCCTTTCAACATTATGTTATCGTGAACCTCTTTCAGAAAAATATTGTTATCACGAAGCCCTTTCAACATTATGTTATCGTGAACCTCTTTCAGAAAAATATTGTTATCGTGAACCTTTTTCAGCATAATATTGTTATCACGAAGCCCTTACACCATTATATTGTTAGCGTGAACCTTTTTCAGCATAATTATTATCACGAAGCCCTTTCAACAGTATATTTTTATCATGAACCTCTTTGAGCAAAATATTGTTATCAGGAAGCCCTATCAACATTATGTTATCGTGAACCTCTTTCAGCATATTATCACGAAGCCTTTTCAACATTGTTACCATGAACCCCCTTCAGCATAATATTGTAATCACGAAGCCCTTTCAACATTATATTGTTATCGTGAACCTCTTACAGCATAATATTGTTATCACGAAGCCCTTTCAACATTATATTGTTATCGTGAACCTCTTTCAGCATAATATTGTTATCACGAAGCCCTTTCAACATTATATTGTTATCGTAAACCACTTTCGGCATAATATTGTTATCACGAAGCCCTTTTAACATTATATGGTTATCGCAAACACCTTTCAGCATTATATTGTTATCATGAACTCGTGGACTCCTCCGCAAATGACACCTTGTGTGCGGGGATATTCCTCACCCACGGTAAATGAAAAGCCAAATTTAATATAGTCTCGCTGTATTTCTTTTTTTAGTATTAGATGTAATGCCAACATCTTGGACGTTTTTAAGGAATGTTTCGGAATTTCTGACACTTGAACGCATTTTACGGGATTTCAGAAGATCGTCGTGCGGAACATTTGAAGAAAGAATATCATTCGTTTGCTCCTCATTATCCCATTGTTCCAGTCTTCACTCAGTGCTCCATTATTAAACAGTAAAAAATTACTAATGGTATGTATTTCCACACTGAAGATCGAAATTTTTACAAGATCCTACCAACCACAATGCTACCTTTTAATGATACACAGACTTTCAATGCTCTGAGAGTACCAGTTACCTACAGCAGCACATGTGCTCTCTGCAAGGTCATTTCACAAGCTAAAAACTAACAGTTCTTTCTAAGTCAGTCAGGTAAAATGAACTATTCCGTGACCTTGTGATGTCACAGAGTAGTCTTTCTCTCGCTGCAGGTGACCATCACACACGGATGTTTTTGAAACATAATACAGCACCAATAACTCTCTCTATTGGTTTTAGGAGATTTCTGCCGATTGCGTCAGCTACTCTCTGTATTACTTAATTTCCAGTTGGTGTTGTATCATCCTATAATGGCAGCTGTTGATAGAGTTGGGGAAGCAAGCGAGTGTCAATTTGCTTCTGGTTTTCAAGCTGAGAGGTCTTGTATGCATTTTCTATATAGCGAAAAATGGGCAAAAAAGGTTCATTAAGTGTTTCTCAGAGGACACAAATAGTGACTTTATATCATGGAGGATACTCCGAACGTGACATAAGCAAAAAGGTGAATGTGAGCAAGACTGCTATTCATAATACGATCATGAAATGTCTAGATACAGTTGAATTTAGCGACCGAAAGAGAAGTGGACATCAAAGGAAAACAACCCAACATGATGACAATACCATAAGACGAATAGTTATGCATTCTTCGATGAGTTTGTGCAAGAAAATCAAGGCATTTCTACATTCAAAAAAGGTCTGATATTATTGGGTTGTCGGAAAAGTCATGACGTATTTTGGCACCCGATGGCGGTTGTGCGGTTTTGGAAGTACTAGAAGCATGCGCAGCTCTGTTATCGCTATGTTCTAGCTGCAGTCTAAAAGGAATAGTGAGCGATTTTGTTGATTTGACATCAAGTTGAAGATGGAAGACCAAACTGTACATTTTCGCCATATTTTTCTATTTTACTTCCGTAAAGGGAAGAACGGGCGTCAAGCTTGTGAAAAGTTGCATAAAGTATACGGTGAAAATGCTCTACAAGAACGTCAGTGCCAGCGGTAGTTCGCAAAATTCCGTGCTGGTGATTTTGACCTCAACGATGCTCCTCGGTTCGGGAGGCCCACCGAGGCTGATGACGACCAAATCAAGGCATTGATCGAGTCAAACCCACATTACACGACACGAGAGATTACAGACACATTGCACATCCGTCATTCAAGCGTTCACGACCACCTGAAGAAGCTGGGATACGTAAGCAAGCTTGATGTGTGGGTTCCTCATGAACTCAAAGAAACTCAATTGACGGCGCCTATAAGCATCTGCGATATGCTCATTAAACGTGAGGAAAACGATCCTTTTTTTAACTGACTGATAACTGGTGACGAAAAGTGGATTGTGTACAACAATGTGCTGCGCAAACGGTCTTGTTCCCGAGGTGCTGCTTTGCCTCAAACGACATCCAAAGCAGACATTCGTCAGCGGAAGGTTCTGGTCTCAGTGTGGTGGGATTTTAAAGGTGCCGTGTTTTTAGAGCTTCTACCACGGAACCAAACAATCAATTCAAATGTATACTGTTGGCAATTGGACAATTTGAACGAATCCATCATCCAGAAACGTCCAGAGCTCGTTCATCGTAAAGGTGTTGTGTTCCATCACGACAACGCGAGACCACACACAAGTTTGATCACCCGCCAAAATTATTGGAGCTTGGGTGGGATGTGTTTCCACACCCAGCATACTCGCCTAGCCTTGCGCCGTCAGACTTCCACTTGTTTCGCTCTCTTTAACAGTCCTTGCATGGTATAACGTTCAATTCAGATGAAGCTGTAAATCAGCACCTTGTACAGTTTTTCGCCACGAAAGACAGGTTCTTCTATGAACGAGGAATTCTGCGGCTCACTGAAAGATGACAAAAGGTTATCAAACAAAACGGGCATTATATCATTGATTGATCTTTGTTCTTTCTATCAATAAATGACCTTTGCAAAACATGGCTAAAATACGTCATGACTTTTCCGACAACCCAATAGTATCAGCAGTTTCCTGACGTCTTAGCAAAGATTCTGAATTAAAGTCTTATAAACGTACACATAATTTAGAAAAAGCTTACGACCAAGCAAATAGGACACTTTTGTGGAAGGTATTGAATGAATATGGTGTTACTGGGAATCTACTTAATAGTGTAAAAACCATGTATGCTGGTAGTGGAGCTTGTGTACGAGTGAATGGCGTTTTATCAAAATGGTTTTCTATTGGTGCAGGATTTAGACAAAGTTGTGTAATGTCACCATGGCTGTTTAATATATTTATGAACGCGTGCATGCGTGATGCCAAAATAGATGATAGTGGTTTATGTCTTGGTGATATCCGTGTGTGCAGATTGCTGTATGCTGATGGCACTGTCCTATTGGCAGAGAACAAAGGTGATTTGCAGAGTATGTTGTCTTGGATGTACAAACTTTGCATGAAATTCAATCTGAGTTTAAATAAGGGGGAAACCAAAGTTATGGTGTTTCAGAGAACTGGTAGCACTGAATGTAATGTAAGTATAAACAGCACTGTAATTGACCAGGTGAGTGAGTTTGTGTATTTAGGAAGCATGTGTTTGACAGAGAGAAAAAATTGGATGGTGAAATTAGAAGGCGAGTGAATTCTTCATTGAAAGTCATAGATGCTCTGGGAGGTTTTCACAGGAATGATGGGTTCTCAAGAGAGTCCCGCATGGCTGTGTATGAAACAGTAATTGTTCCTACTCTGATGTATGGCAGTGAAACCTGGGTACTGCAGAAGAAACATAGGAGTCGTTTGTGTGTTGGAGAAATGCGTTACTTACGGGAGGTTTGTGACAAGACACGGTCTGATTGTGTGAGGAATGAAGATGTGTTGCAGTTGTGTGATGTGAAGCAAAATGTTGTTAGCAAGGTGGAGACCAATATGCTTCGGTGGTTTGGCCGTGTTGAAAGAATGACTGATGAGATGCTTACTAAGAAAATCTTTTTAGCCCAAGTGGCAGGAAGGAAAGGCGGAGGAAACCAAGGAAGACATGGGTGGAACAGACGGAGGAGTGCCTGCATGAGAAAAAGATTATGAGTACGAGGTATAAAAGATCTTGTGTACAGCGTGTAATGGATATCAGTGAAGCCCGAGTTGTATGTCAAGATCGATGTAAATGGAGAAGTTTGATGCGACAACAATAAGTAGAAATATCTGGTAGTTTGTATTTCTTTTTTGGAGCTAACCTCTGAATCTCAGAGAACAGCTTAGTGCTATGTATGTATGTATAAACCTACACTAACCTCAATCATGATAAAGAAGTGACTCCAGTTGGCGAAGCATCAGGAATTGTGGACTGCTGAAAATTGGAGCCAAGTTCTTTTTTCTGATGAATCTCTTTTTTTTTTTTTTTTTTTTTTGATTGGAGGTTTAACGACCACAGTGAGCAACTGAATGGACTACAAGCAGTCGCCCGTCCCAATTTAGGGTCACTGGTTCTAGGGAAGGGAGGGAGCCAGTGCTCTAAGACATACATAACATCCATGCCTCACCAGGATTCGAACCCGGACGAATGGTCATAAGCCACTGCGCCACCAGGGCGGCTCTGATGAATCAATCGTGCATCAATTTGAATCACATGTTCGACCACCAAAAGGCTTAATGAAAAAATACACCGTTAGCGCTGTGAGACATCAGCCTAGTCACGTCATATCAGGTGCTATGTCAGCACCTGATACTGCTTTGTTATCCTTTTTGCCAAGAGGCACAACCATGGATGATCCTTTTTATGTGGAAATGTTACACGTGAAGCTGTTAACTCATATGCAAGTGCACATATGCACGATCTTTATGCATGATGGTGCTCCATGCCATAGATCAAAGACAGTAAGCCTCCCCGGTGGCGGAGTGGTCTAAGGCGCTGGCCTCTGATCATCGTCCGTCTGGGGTCCGGGTTCGAATTCCGGTGAGGCATGGGTGTTGTGTTTGTCTTACGGCACTGGCTCTCTCCCTTCCCTGGAACCAGTGACCCTAAATTAGGGACGGGCGACTACTTATAGCCCATCGAGTTGCTCACGGTGGTCGTTAAACCTCCAATCAAAAAAAAAAAAAAAAAAAGACAGTAAAGGAATACCCGCAGAGGAAAAACTTAACTGTGCTTGACTGGCCCGGTAATAGTCCCGACCTTAACCCCATGGAAAATTTGTGGACCATTTTATAAGACAAGGTAGCAGAAAAACAGCCATCAAATTCCCAAGCTTTGATTGACTCGATAAAGTAAAAGTACGTATGGTGCAAAGACATTTCAAGTTACTACTGCAAATCCCTCATTGAGAGTATTCCACATCGTCTTGTCCGTTATAAAAAAAACAAAGGTGGCAACACGAAGTACTGATTTTTATCTTTTTGTGTTCTAAAGAATGTAAGTATTCATTAGCGGTGTCATTTTTTCAAAAATTTCTGACTAGTAATTAGTTGTTTCTTGAGGTGTAGCGGAAGCATATCCGGCGCGTAACTGGAAGACCCTGGGTTCGACTCCCGGTGGCGGCCAATGAGAATTTTTCCGTGACTCACTTATAAACGTGAAAAGAGCGAAGATCTTTGTTTGATGTTCCTGGTCCACGTTAAATGTCTGTATTTATTATTCATTCTCCTTCTAATTATTTCTTCAGTTGCTGCTTACCATCTTTGGTGAATCCCCAGCATTGTGCGGGGCTCCAAGAAGCAACCTGCCAACTTCGCTTGGCAGTTAGCGTGTGAGTCCGGAGGAGTTCGAGGCCGTTGTGGTGTAGCGGAAGCATATCCGGCGCGTAACTGGAAGACCCTGGGTTCGACTACGGGTGGCGGCCAATGAGAATTTTTCCGTGACTCACTTATAAACGTGGAAAGAGCGAAGATCTTTGTTTGATGTTCCTGGTCCACGTTAAATGTCTGTATTTATTATTCATTCTCCTTCTAATTATTTCTTCAGTTGCTGCTTACCATCTTTGGTGAATCCTCAGCATTGTGGGGGGCTCCAAGAAGCAACCTGCCAACTTGGCCTGGAGGAGTCCGAGGCCGCTGTGGTGTTGCGGAAGCATATCCGGCGCGTAACTGGAAGACCCTGGGTTCGACTCCCGGTGGCGGCCAATGAGAATTTTTCCGTGACTCACTTATAAACGTGGAAAGAGCGAAGATCTTTGTTTGATGTTCCTGGTCCACGTTAAATGTCTGTATTAATTATTCATTCGCCTTCTAATTATTTCTTCAGTTGCTGCTTACCATCTTTGGTGAATCCCCAGCATTGTGCGGGGCTCCAAGAAGCAACCTGCCAACTTGGCTTGGCAGTTAGCGTGTGTGCGTCTGGGGGAATTCGAGGTCGCTGTGGTGTAGCGGAAGCATATCCGGCGCGTAAGTGGAAGACCCTGGGTTCGACTCCCGGTGGCGGCCAATGAGAATTTTTCCGTGACTCACTTATAAACGTGGAAAGAGCGAAGATCTTTGTTTGATGTTTCTTTGAAAATCTTAATTTTCAATAAATTGACTAGTGGTCTTAAACTTCCGAAAATGACTGTATTTGTAGTTTTATTTTATTTTGTCTCTATGAAAATTTTGTTTGTAATTACAACTACTGACCTCAGTGTAAAACTAGTGTAGGGAGAATGAAACCCTGTCAGGCCTTGCTGTGCATTGTTTCAATGATATTAACACTTGTTTCTTAGCTCAGCAAAATAAATAAATTGAATTGAATTAAAAAAAATATCTTTATTGTAATTTTATGGAGACACCATTACAGGATTTTTAATGTGAACCCCTTAAAACACCTTCGCGAACCCCCAAATGGGAAACGCTGGCCTAGATATGCACATCACAATAAAAAAAAAAAATGCAATATGACCAAGGTTCTATTGCATTTGGAATCTTTCAAAAATTTGACTTTGACAGGGTTCTTAAAAAAATGGCAGATGTGAGACATCTTGCTACACATCCTGTAAGTGCTTATTCTGTTCAGTAAGCAAATTACATCTGCGACAAACAAAAAAATATCAGTTCGGTAGCACTGCTATTTTCAGTGATTTATTTCTTAAATTGAGCCATAAATGTTTACAATGTCACAGGAAAAAATTACATTTTGTTTTTCTTGAACCACAGAATATGATGGTGATCATTATTTACGATGTGTGCAGTGAAATGTGAAATACATAATATGAATATGTGAAGCAGAGGATACAACTTCATTTATATCTGTGTAGAGATCACAGCAATTAGTAGTTCTTGCAATGAGAAAGGACAGAACGAAACCTCTTGAACTCTCCCATTACAAACAATGTTGGTTCAAACATCCTCAAAAAGTCATTTATTCACAATTCCTTTTTTTAAAACTCAAGTACGTTATTCCGATGGTTCTATTCTGCATTTTTCATGCAATCATAGAAAATAGAATCCACACACAAAAAGTCTAACATTCTAATAGACAGGATGCCTTCAGAAAACAGAAGGCAGTTTTCTTTGATCATGCCATCGTTGGATCTGCACAGTACACCAATCTGACATAACACTATCACTTTCCTTGACTACAGTACGTATGTAAAAAAATGTATTCAATAAAGATTTGCAGTGTTGCTTTTAACACAAACATGCCAACAACTTGTGCAAGTTTCACATGATACTTAGAAGTTGTGAAAAGACAGATATCATAATATACTCCAATAAAAAAAAATTGCATAAGGTCACTATAATAATAATGTATACATTATGCACACAATAAAATGATATCTACAAATACTTCTCCGTAGAAAGAAAACACCTTAGGTCACATTTGCAGTTCACAAACTTATGGTAGTAGTAGAAGATAGTCGCACAGAATAAGCATTTCAGGGTTCATACAGCAAAGTCCAAAACTTTTAAAGGATTTTCTAGGACTAATATACCAGGTTTTGGATTTTTTTATCACTATATGTAATAAACATACATTAGTTTAATAAAATAATTAATACAGGAAGAAAAAAATACCTCAATAACTGTGAAACAGCTCAGACCGATTCTTTATTTAGGGATACCAGATGTCCCGTAAAATATGGGATCGTCCCGTTTTTGGCTAATGCGTCCCGTTGTCCTGAGAAAACTCTTCGGGACAGCTTTTTGTCCTGTATTCCAGAGTTCAAGACTGAAAACAGCATTACCTTGGGAAAATGTTCTTCAAACAGTCAAAACTATTAATCAGACCGATGCCATATCAAACATTGTTGAATCTAATTTGTTTGATGAAGTAATGGTAGTGAAAGCAGCTCTGAAGTCCATAGAAGATAGTGAAGTGAATGATATGTTGAAATCCAAACATTTAGATGGAAGTCTGGGTGGATCTCTTCAAAAATGTTGGAGAACTAAGAAATTTAAAAGAAAGTAGTGGAGTTTGTAATGTGTATCCCTGGAACAAATGCGTGTGTCGAAAGATTATTTTCTCGCATAAATGCACTGTGGACTGATGAGAAAAACAAACTGTCTTTAAAAACTGCAAAATCATTCTTCAATGAGGATTGTGTAGCTTTTCATGACATGATTCTTAAAAACAAACAATTGTTAAGTGAAATTCATTCTTCAGAAAAATATTGCAAGAGTGAGCAAGACTGATTGATTAATAAGAATAGTTAGAATCATTTTGTAAGACTGGCATATGTGATGGATGTGCACACTAAACTTTCACCCTCAGTTGTAAGTATGCCGTATTTTTTTTTCTGATGTATCTGGGATCCCTATCTTTATCACCCACTCATTTTTTTGCTGCACAGTGAGTTTATTATTGTTGCATTCTTATTTTACTTAGTAGATATTATACAAAAGAAAATAGTTATGTTGAATGACTTTTAGTTAACATTTTAGATTTATTATTTTTTTTTTTTTTTTTTTTTTTTGATTGGAGGTTTAACGACCACCGTGAGCAACTCAATGGGCTATAAGCAGTCGCCCGTCCCTAATTTAGGGTCACTGGTTCTAGGGAAGGGAGAGAGCCAGTGCCGTAAGACAAACACAACATCCATGCCTGACCAGGATTCGAACCCGGACCCCTTACGGACGAATGATCAGAGGCCAGCGCCTTAGACCACTGCGCCACCGGGGCGGCTTAGATTTATTACATCTCATCATGTGGCTTTTCAATTCAGATACATCCATGTTTGAAATGTGAAAGTTCTTCATGTACAATTTGCAACGAGCTCCAGATCTGTACTGGTATTGGGTAGCAGCCAACCTGAAAATAAACTATTCTCTAACCAAACTTCTTGGAATACACATTTTCCAGCCATACTCCAAAAGAAGGAATAAAATAATCTATAACCAGTGATCGAATAATGAATCACAACCTCACTGTTAAGTGAACAAAGTAACAAATGCGAGCAATGGAATTGAAACCATAAACAGTTGAACATGAACAAACAAATAAATAAAATGGAGCTCAGGCAAAGATGGAAGCACCTAACGACTAGCGTAGCCTGCAAGTGTTTTTCAGGACACGTGACACAGTGTGCATTGGGCGGGGATTGGCTATTGAGCCTAGATGGCCATTGCTCGACACTTCGGCTTCAGCGATGGACGTGGTCGTTTTAAAAGGTATCCCATTACATTGAAAAGGTCGTTTTGGGCCAAATTTCCCATTTTGTAAAAATGTGTTCATTTTAAAGTCCCATTCTTTAGGATTCTAAAACTGCCTTTGTTTCTTGTCTACGATGAATAGATACAGAGTTATAGCGATCGGAATATCTAAACCCAGGTGTCAAACGAACGGGAAGTGACACTTGAAAGGCTGGGAAGTTGGTAAATAATTAGGTTAGTCTTACATAAAATTGTAGTAGAAAATATTTTGTACAAGATTTTATGGATCTGGCAATACTTTGGAAACAATTATGTGATGCAATTTATGTTTGCGAGGGTGGCAATCATAAACATACTTTTTATCCCATCAAAACTGTGTCTTTGAAACTTTAATCACGTATTTTGCAGGATGAGATTTTCTCGTCCCAAACTCTTTACAGAAAACCTGATAACTGGAAAAGGTATTTAAATAAATTGATGAAACTTGGTATACAATTTTCTTACAATGTTGTGCATGTTTGCCAGTTTAAAGTTAGGTTATAGCTATTTACATGCAACACAGTGAAGAAATTTGTCGAAAATTCACACTAATGCATGTAGGAATGAGTGTATCTCAGCAGTGTTTTTTCGAAACATCACTTACCTTTTAGTTCACTGCATAGATAATAGTCATGTGCATATACTGATGCAAAAAATGCCATCATACATCTGTAACTTTTTTATTTAGTGTTTACCGTAAACAACATATTTCCTTATACACTATCTACCAACAAGTAATTGGACACCCCTGCAATCGACGATATCTGTGGTCTTGATACACGTCGCGGCTGCAGCCGTTAAATATCGTGTGGGAAACAACAACGCAACCAGTCGCATGCAAGATGCCACGCAGTTCGGAGCTCTCTGATTTCGAGAAAGGTGTAATCGTCGGGTATCACAGAAATGGCAGATCCATACGTGACATATCCAGCGAGTTGAAGTACCCAAAATCGACAGTGGCCTACGTGATTGGCAAGTGGAAGATGAGAGGTGACTGTCGGAACGTCCCCGACTCGGCAGACCCACAAAACTAGGAGTTAGAGACAGACAAATGCTGGCCAGAGAAATTCAGAAGAACCGCACCAAATCGATGGGCCACATCCGCGAGGAATTTCAACAGGCATCCGGGAGTGTTCTTTCGACGAATACCATCCGTAAGGAAGCCCATCTGCTCGGTTATCATGGACATGCTGCCGCCCACAAGCCTTTGATCACCAAGTCCAATAGCGCTGCTCGGCTAACGTGGTGCAAAGAACGTCGACAGTGGACCGTTGAACAGTGGAAACAGGTTCTCTGGAGCAACGAATCAAGGTTCATCCTCTAACGTTCGGATGGTAGAGTCTGGGTTTGGCGTCTGCCTGGAGAACGCCTTCTGCCGGAATGTATTGTGCCAACTGTGAAGTTCGGCGGCGGTGGAATTATGCTATGGGGGTGTTTCTCCTGGTATGGCACGGGACCCTTGGTCGCAATTCCTGGTAGACTCAACGCCGAGACCTACTGCACCATTTTGGACGATCATGTGCTTCCTACATTGTGGCAGTTTTACGGGGTGGACCCAGGTTACTTTCAGGATGACAATGCCACCTGTCATGTTGCGAGGTCCACCATGGCTTGGTATGATGACAATGGGGTTAATCGAATGGACTGACCTACGCAGAGCCCGGACCTTAACCCTATCGAGCACCTCTGGGACGAGTTGGAATGTCAACTTAAGGGGTGCCCCACCGTCCGAAATCGGTGAAGGAACTGCCCTGTCTTTTGCAAGCTGAGTGGAAGAAAATACCGCTAGCCGTCTTACAACGCCTGGTTGAGAGTATGCCCTGGAGGGTCGCAGCTGTAATCGCCGCTCGTGGAGGCTCCACCAACTATTGAAGGTGAATAAACTTCGTTTTCCTTTGATTTCACAGGTGTCCAATTACTTGTTGGTAGATAGTGTATATATTCACAAACTTCCCAATTTCTTGAAAATTTATCTTGTCCTCGTGTTTTTTTTTTCAATGTTTATGTGTTTCTGTGTGTCAGCCTTCCTAAAAAAAGCAAAAAAAAAAAAATCCATTCTTGCATTAAAAAAAAAAAAAAAAGCCTCCAACGTAATAGGGTATCTTAAAGGAGAGTGCCCCCCTCCCCACACACACATACACATCACTGCTTTCACTTCCAAATTCTCCTTTACCCAGTCTGTGAGTGCATGCCTGTTGCCTGCTACACAGTCTTTCCTTCAAGGCCACTTAGCATCGTGGTGCATGCAGGAATTCTGGCGCAACAGCCCTCCAGCTATCAGATCTTTCACCACCCAATTTATGACACAAAGACAAAGTAGCCACAATGGCAGGAGTTACCTATTGAGTTTTACAGAAAAAAAACAACAACAACCATCATTTCAAAATAAAATCTCCTGATTTCAAGGACTTTACGCCAAAAAGTGCAGTTTTCGAAGACTACACAAGACTAAATCTACTGTTTTTAAGGATTTCCTCCTCCTTCTTCATCAGCTCGCTTAACCACCGAGGTTCCTGGCCGCAAGCACTGTCTTCCTCCACTCCCCCTGTCCTTCACACGAACGGTCCAACCCATCACTCCAAGCTCCCCCATGTCACACCGCAAGCTGTCACTCCATCGTTGTCGGGGTCGTCCTCTTGGTCTCCTACCAGAATCGATAAGCCCGCTCAACTCCACTGGGCGCCCCCATTCTCTCGACATGGCCCAGCCATCTAAGTCATGCAGCCTTCAACTCGCCAACAGTCAGTGGTGATTTATAGCTTTGATATAGTTCCATGTTATGTCTTTTTCTCCATACTCCACTTATGTTCTTTCTAATGGGTCCAAAAATCTTTCTAAGTATTTTGTTTTCAAATTGCTGTAGCATAACATTATTTGTAATACACCACAATGTGAATACTCAAGAAACGCATATAGTGTGTTAAATCCATTTATTTTACAATATAAAATAACACACCGTCTAAGCACGATTTATTATAAAAAACCGAAAAAACTATTTACAGATTAAAATCATGAGCACTTTTGGAGTGCCGTGCACTCCATCATCAGATGTTCCAGGCAGCTATCACGGATAGCCGTATATATACACACAGGAAATGTGTGACATCACAAAGCCAGCTACTTGTTATTCATATACCACAAAACCATATAAACATACACAGTAGTTGCCACAGATTAAGTGAGATTCTTGCGAATTATATTAAAGTTCAATGACTTCACAATCGGTGTCCAACTTTCATGGAGGTCCACTGGGTAATAATCATTACAACACTTTTTGTCCAACGCTTCAATAAATACACTCTCCGCTATCAGTAAGGTACTGACACAAGAGGGTGTCAAGCGTATACGAGCATTGCACCATTCCGGAAAATAAGTCCCATTATTAGCATTTCTTGCAAGAGAAGTATTTTGAAGGTGTGTTTTAACACTATATTTATGTTCCATTAATCTCAAATTCAAATGTCTCCTTGTGGAACCTACGTAGTTACAAACGTGCTGTTTAGTAAACAGGGTCCAAGAGAGGAACATTATATACTCCCCAACGTCGTAGTATGTCGGGTTTATCTCTGTCACGCCTGAGTTGTGCAAATAAATTCTTGCACCTGACACCAAATTGTAATTCATATTTGGAACACACACGTGACAGAAAATTTGTTATTCCGGGTAAAAACTCTAATGACCCAATAACCCCTCGGATTACTCTCATTAATCCCTACTAATGTAGTGGATCGCTGTGCCAAAACTCCTGCATGGATCTTATGAGTAATGTAATTAGGATACCCAAATTTTTTAGTCGTTTCAAAAATTCTATCGATCTCACTATGCAAAGCTGAGTGTGTAGAGGAGTGAGTCTGAAATAAAAGTCGATGGCTGACGTCTTCTGCACAAAAGGGTGGTTTGAACTGTATGGAATAATGGAACAAACATAAGGTTTATGATACACTGAAAATGATAATTTATGAGTAGTTGGATCATGTAAGATAGAAATATCTAAGAATGGTAAAATATGATTATATTCCAGTTCTACCGTGAGCTTGATAGTGGGAAAAATAGAAGAAAGCGTGTCGACGAATTGAATCAGTAAGTCCTGTGCATGAGGCAGGATATCGTCGACATACTTTAAATATAAGCTGGGGGTGTAAGGGAATTCCAATAGAACCTTATTTTCAATAAATTGCATAACAATTTCCGCAAGGATACAAGACAGTGAGTGGAGAGCCCACAGGTGAGCCCTCCAACTGTTGATAAATACACCCTTGAAATTTAAAATATGAATGTCGCATGACAAGCCGAAGAGCGTTCATAATTGCCGAAATTTCATTAGGAGGGACACAAGAATCAGCGAGAAGAGCCTCAATAATTTGATGGGCGGATTCCACAGGTACGTTAGGGTACAAGGAAACTACATCAAGGGACGCCAAAATAAAAGGCTTACTATGTGGCTGAAACATTTTAAGCCTTTCCGTCTAAGCACGATTTTTTATAATAAATCGTGCTTAGACGGTGTGTTATTTTATATTGTGATTTAGTAGCACGACATCTCTTTCATATTAAATCCATTTATTTCTATGGCGTAATAAGCACAAAGATTCCCCAAGCTTTCACATTCCACTGGGAGGCTTTTCAAGGCAATGGTGACATAAAAATGCCACCATTGCCGTGAAAAGCATCCCAGTGAAGTGTGAAAGCTTGGCGAATCTTTGTACTTATTACACCATACAAATAAATGGATTTAATATGCTATATGCATTTCTTGAGTATTCGCTGTACCATATTGTCGTCTTAGACAGTTGTGCTCCAGGTCTCAGCTCCATATAAAAACTATGGGTCTAATGCAGGATTTATAAAGTTCAATTTTAAGTCTGTGTGATAGTGTTTTAAAACACAGAAGATGCTGCATAGAAAATAAGCTCTATTTCCAGACTGTATTATAGCCATTATTTCAGAGCTGATTAAATTTTTATAATTTATAATGGATCGCAAGTATTGAAATAAGCTTACATTTTTAAAATTCAGATTATCAATCTGAAAAAGTGGGTGTGGGTTAGTATCACTTCTCAAGACCATCAGATATTCAGTTTTTTCTCGATTAATTTGGAGTCCAATTTTTTCAGAAGCTAATTTTAATTTTTTTAAAGTACTTTGTAAATCTTCAGGATTATCTCTAACTAGATCAAGGTCATCCGTGAATCCCAGGATCATTGTTCCATTAGAATTATCTGAGGTTATTTGCCTGATACATTTCTCCGAAGTGAGGTTAAAAAGAATTAGTGAGAGAGCATCTCCCTGTCGCAAACCAGTTGTGATATTGAATGCTTCTGATTTTGTTCCATTTGAGAGGACAATGCCCCTACTCCCATCCAGGTACACCTTAATCAGGTTTATCAATCTTTACAGTAATCCAAACTCTTTCAAGAATTTCCAGGACTGGAAATAAAAAAATTTGGTTTCCAGGACTTTCCAGGTCCTGTTCGAACTCTGATTTTGGTTTAGGTTATTACAGCACATTATATTTTTTTATTCAATTATTTCTGCATACAAATCCATTCAAATATTGAGCGAAGAAAAAAATAATAATTTACACAAACCTGCCTGCGGATTACGGTTAACTACAGATATTTGAGAGTTGCATGGAATGCTAATATTCTCAAATGTACAGTAGAAGTTAAATGCTTTGCAATGTAATGTCACATTAAAAACATAAAACAGAAACCTCCACATGAAAGAATTAAAACATTCCAGAGAAAACTGCCACTCTGTACTAATTAATATACTCTTGATAAATTTTCACACTCACAAAGTTTGTAAAGGAAAAAAATATGTAATCTTTAGATTATTTTCTAGGACAACTTTTTAAGAATCTGATGATGATGAAGAAAAACTTTCAAACTTAAATAAAAATATTAAATGCCCGTAGTCACATAATCTTAACTTACCAAAAATAGAATGGCAAAATTCCAATGGAAATTGACAGTGAAAAAACAGATGTTCTTATATAGAAGTTCAAGGGGAATGTGGACCCCACTTTAAGAATTCCTGTTTTCAACTTGTCGTCAATAAAATCACTGCCTCTTTCTGCGGGTGAAATAATAATCTACAAACCTGCTTGCTGAGTACGGTTAACTACAAATATTTAAGAATGAAATGACTTTTGCTGAAAGTCATTTCACATTACACAGGTTGGAAAGATGACTTTTAGCAAAAGTCATTTCACATTACACAGGCTGGAAAGATGACTTTTAGCAAAAGTCATTTCACATTACACAGGTTGGAAAGATGACTTTTGGTAAAAGTAATTTCACATTACACAGGTTGGAAAGATGACTTTTAGCAAAAGTCATTTCACATTACACAGGTTGGAAAGATGACTTTTGGTAAAAGTAATTTCACATTACACAGGTTGGAAAGATGACTTTTAGCAAAAATCATTTCACATTACACAGGCTGGAAAGATGACTTTTAGCAAAAGTCATTTCACATTACACAGGTTGGAAAGATGACTTTTAGCAAAAGTCATTTCACATTACACAGGCTGGAAAGATGACTTTTAGCAAAAGTCATTTCACATTACACAGGCTGGAAAGATGACTTTTGGTAAAAGTAATTTCACATTACACAGGTTGGAAAGATGGCATTTAGCAAAAGTCATTTCACATTACACAGGCTGGAAAGATGACTTTTAGCAAAAGTCATTTCACATTACACAGCTTGGAAAGATGACTTTTGGTAAAAGTAATTTCACATTACACAGGTTGGAAAGATGACTAAAAGTCATTTCACATTACACAGGTTGGAAAGATGACTTTTAGCAAAAGTCATTTCACATTACACAGGTTGAAAACTTATAATTTGTAGCAAAAATCTTTTTACATTACCATTTTGCGTTTCCAGCCTGTGCAATGTGAAATGTCTTATCGCAGAAGTCTTTTCACATTACACAGGTTGGAAACTTATAACTTGTAGCAAAAGTCTTTTCATATTACCACTTTGCATTTCCAATCTGTGTAATGTGAAATGAATTTTAGTAAACGTCATTTCCAATCTGTACATATCACTAAGCTGTTCTCTGAGATTCAGAGGTTAGCTCCAAAAAGAAATACAAACCACCCGGTAATTTTTACTTACTGTTGCCGTATCAGACTTCTCCATTTACAGCGATCTTGACATACAACTCGGGCTTCACTGACATCCATCACACACTGTACACAAGATCTTCTATACTTCATACTCATAATTTTTTTCTCATGCAGACACTTTTGAATCTGATCCTTCCATGACTTCTTTGGCCTTCCTCTACCTTTCCTTCCTGCCACTTGGACTAAAAAGATTTTCTTAGTAAGCATCTCATCATTCTTTCAACATGGCCAAACCACCGAAGCATATTGGTCTCCACCTTGCTAATAACATTTTGCTTCACATCACACAACTGCAACACATCTTCATTCCTCACACAATCAGAATGTGACTTGCCACAAACCCCCTGTAAGTAACGAATTTCTCCAACACACAAACAACTTCTATGTTTCTTCTGTAGTACACAGGTTTCACTGCCATACATCAAAGTAGGAACAATTATACTTTCATACACAGCCATGCGGGACTCTCTTGAGAACCCATCATTCCTGCGAAAACCTCCCAGAACAGCTATGACTTTCAAATAAAGAATTCACTTGCCTACTAATTTCGCCATCCAATTTGTTCTCTATGTCAAATATGCTTCTTAAATACACAAACTCATTCACCTGGTCAATCACTGTGCCATTTATACTTACATTACATTCAGTGCTTCCAGTTCCTCTCTCAAAAACCATAACTTTGGTTTTTCCTTTATTTACGCTTTCCAACCGTCCGTTGAAGAAGCGTATATAATCCAGCTTTGCCCGTATGTCCGTCCGACGGCCCGATAACTCATGTAAAAATGGCTCGATTTCGATGAAATTTTAGTATGTGGTAGGGCTCCACCTGGGGATGAACCCTATTGAAAATGGACGAAATGGGGTCAAAGTTCACGACATAGGAGCAGGATCCATTCCATTGCCCTTATGCGTCATAGCTTGTGTACATAAGGTTCAATTTCAATGAAATTTTAGTATGTGGTAGGGGACCACCTGGGGACGAACCCTATTGAAAATGGGTAAAGTGGGGTCAAAGGTCAGGACATAGGAGCGGGATGCATTCAATTGTCCTTATGCGTCATAACTTACGCAAATATGGTTCAATTTTGATGAAATTATACTATGTGGTAGAGGACCACTTGGGGACAAACCCTATTGAAAATGGGTGAAATGGGGTCAAAGGTTAGGACAAAGGATCAGGATTTATTCCATCGCCCTTATGCATTATAACTTACGTAAAAATGCTTCGATTCAGACAAAACTTTATCAGGTTGTTCTGGAAGTATACTGTACCGGTTCTGTTGAATATCATCGAAATGGGTCAAAGGTCAGGCCATAGGAGCGAGATTTATTCTACAGCCATTATCCTCATAATGTGAGTAATGATTTCTGGTATGTTGGAAAGCGTATCATAATCAATGCATTGCATGATTTTACTAACTTATTCATACTCAGTTTGAATTTCGTGCAAACTTCGTACATCCGAGACAAAATACTCTGCAAATCACTTTTGCTCTCTGCCAACAGGACAGTGCCATCAGCATACAGCAATCTGCACACACGGATATCACCAAAACATAAACCAGTATTATCTATTTTGGCATCACGCATGCATGCATCCATAAATATGTTAAACAGCCATGGTGACATTACACAACCTTGTCTGCCTTCAATGTTGTCTTCAATATTACAAATATCACATGACAACTGAAGATATATCATAGGCATGCAACCAATGAAAAAGTCATGTGATATAAAACACAGATAAAAATGTTTTTTTTTTTTTTGGTTTCAAGATGTTTGGGTAAGGCACATCCGAATTAGAAGTCAAATTATTAGGTGCTTGAATTAATTTCCACTGTTTTTTGCCACACAAACACCTGTGTGTTGCCACAGAATGGTACAGGATAGTCTATTCAAAGTAGTGTCCGTTGGCAGCTAGGACCAATCATTGGGGTAACAAATGGATTCCGCGGTAGAAAAATGCAGGTTCTTTCGGGGCTAACCATTCACCGAGCCATTTTTGGATATCCGCGACAGAAAGGAAGTGCTGCTCCGACAGGCCATGTTGCAGCGACAGGAACAAATGGAAGTCTGAGGGAGCAATGTCCGGAGAATACGGTGGGTGGGGTAAGAAGTCCCAGCCAAGTGCCTCCAAGAATTCCTTCACGGATTTGGCGACATGAGGTCTAGCATTTTCGTGAAGAACAATAACCTTTTCATGTGGGATCCAGTTTCCGAGCTTCTGGATCATTGCCTTTAAGCGTTTGCTAACCGTTGACTCATCGACCTGTAGAGTTTCAGGGAGCATCTGACATGAATCCTCGTCCAATAAGGCCTCCAATGCGCCATCTTCAAACTTTTTCAGCTGCCCAGGGCGCCCTTTGTCCTTCACATCATCTTCGTTGGCTTTGAAGCGTCGGAACCACTCTCTGCATGTTGTTTCCGATAGGGCATATTCCCCATAGGCCTGCAGTAGCAAACGATGACTTTGCGCTGCAGATTTCTTGAGATGAAAGCAAGAAGAGTATCGCTTCCCGCAAATGCTCCTTTTTTTGGTACGAAACTCGGCATCGTGAATGCGATACAAACTCGTGTTCTGTGCCCTACGATCGCGTGCCACACACTGCTTCGCCCAGACTACGGACGGTACGTGCGTGTGCAAGGGAGGTCACTGTGGCCAGGGTCACAGCGCACCACTGCTGCGCTCTAGTGGGCAACAGCGGGAATTAATTCAAGCACCTAATATATGCAAAGCAGCATCACATATGGCTAAATTCCTTAGGCACAATAATTTTGAAGCAAATAATACCATATTTCAATGCAATATCCATCTAAATGTCATCACTTCAGTATTAAAAAAATATATATCTGCAATACCTTTAAGTTCAGTACTGATACTGGAGCAAATTACAAAGTTGGCCATATGAAAGCATGCCAACAATCAACTAGTTCAAATGCGTTTTTGTCTTTTTGTTTGTAACACCATATACCACCAGTAATTACATGAATTGTGAACATCAGATACACACATAAATTATGAATCAGGGAAAAAGATATAGATATTTGATTTCAACCACAATAGTTTTAAATAAAATAACTGATTATGTAATACCACTCAACAAAAACTGAATTTATATACTTAATTAATACTTCTAATATGATTTTTTTTAGTATTTGTTTATTTTAAATTGCAAATTTTTGGAGAAAACTCTCCTCCATCTGGCTGTCTCATGTTTTCACTCCTTCTCTATCACTATCGCAGTTATGGTTAACCTTGATGGTTACGGTTATTTTTTCACCAAATCTTGCCAGATGTTGTCAGTGACAAACCTTTGTAGTCATTGATGATGGAATTCTGATTTTTCTCAATTGCTTATTGAACCTTCTTTTAGTTTTCTTTTTTGTAAGTTGCTTTGGAAACTGACAACTTTAAGAAAATTCCAGTTCATGTTCTGACCAGTTTCTCTAACATGCCTATCTAAACACACGGGTGAGGTCAAATAAAAAATCCTGAAAACAGTGAGAAAAAAGTAACGTGTATGCTGAGTTCACTTAGGGTACAAACTGATTATTTTGGACTACATGTATTACTTATAAAACAGTTTTCCATAAATATTCTAACTTAACATATTCTGCCGAAAAATAAATTGCTCAACATACAGCCGTGGCCAAAAGTCCTGCACCAATAGACCGAAAGTCAATTTTTTTATGTTTGAAGTCAACTTATACAGCGTAATGGTAAAGTCAGGAATACATATTAAACATCATTTTAAAGGAAATTTTATGCTCATTTCAAATATTTTTACAGAATGTTAGTGCCAGTAATAGAAGTGAAGTTACAAGCAAAAGTACAGCATCTAGTCATAAAAAAACAACAAATAGTGGAATTTGTGAAATTAGTGCACAATGCATTTAATATAAAATTACTGTACAGTACATTAATGATGCATGCAGGACACTTGAAATAACTGACCAACAAGCAAAATATGCTTTAATATTTAATTGGATAACCACGGCTACTTAGTAACAAAGTGCACCTTCTTGGCATGGAACTAATGAGCTTCTCTAGTTGTCCATTGGTGACAGCATGGACCAATGTTGTCCATTCGATGACCTACAGGGAACAAACAAAGATACACAGTCATATCACAATAATATGACCATCCCTGGAACCACAGTGCACCCATCCAGGAAGTGTCACACAATGCACGTGATGAGGTCGACCACACAGTGATTACAGAGTTCACACCCTTTTTGTGGAAAAAAAATAAGGACTTTCTAGGGACCTACACTCCAATTGATCCAGGGTTCATACCCTCTTCTGTGGGGAAAAAAACAAATAAATAAGGACTTTCTAGGGACCTACACTTTAATTAATCCAGGGTTCATACCCTTTTTTGTGGAAAAAAAAAAGGACTTTCTAGGGACCTACACTTCAATTGATCCATGATTCATACCCTTTGCTTTTCTGTGGGAAAAAAATAAGTACTTTCTAGGGACCTACACTTCAATTGATGATCCAGGGTTCATACCCTTTTCTGTGGAAAAAAAAATAAGGACTTTCTAAGGACCTACACTCCAATTGATGATCCAGGGTTCATACCCTTTTCTGTGGAAAAAAAAATAAGGACTTTCTAAGGACCTACACTTCAATTGATGATCCAGGGTTCATACCCTTTTCTGTGAAAAAAAAAATAAGGACTTTCTAAGGGCCTACACTCCAATTGATGATCCAGGGTTCATACCCTCTTCTGTGGAAAAAAATAAGGACTTTCTAAAAACCTACACTCCAATTGATCCAGGGTTCATACCCTTTTCTGTGCGAAAAAAAATAAAGACTATTTAAGGACCTACACTCCAATTGATGATCCAGGGTTCATACCCTCTTCTGTAGAAAAAAAATAAGGACTTTCTAAAGACCTACACTCCAATTGATCCAGGGTTCACACCCTTCTCTGTGGAAAAAAAAATAAAGACTATTTAAGGACCTACACTCCAATTGATGAGGGTTCATACCCTTTTCTGTGGGAAAAAAATAAGGACTTTCTAAGGACCTACACTCCAATTGATATTTTGCGTCATTGGAATATCACCAGGTGTGTGTGTGTGTATGTTACAGTATGTATATACACTACTGTATTGGGGGGGTTATACTGTATTTAGGGGTTAAACAGTGCTAGTTGGCCATTTACCAGGCATTTGTTGCCCCAAATATAAACTACTTTGCCCGCAAAGAACAAAATTAAATACATGTCGAAAAGAAAAGACAAGTAGGAGACACAGCGACAATGAAGCAAGGTGAGTTGAGTAGAGCAGTAGACACTACATAGATCAGACCACATGAGACAACTCACACCTTAAATTGTGGTAAAACAGAACCCCCCTCCCTCCCCTTTGACCTTTGCTTTGACCCTCTGACCCCAGAAAAGACACACAACACAGATGTTGATCCTACTGGTAAGGTCAAGCAGGTTCTGATCATTCGTCCACCATGGGTGTGGGTTAGAATCCCAGTAAGGCATGGATTTTGTGTTCGTCTTACAACGCTGGCTCTCTCCCTTCCCTAAATTAGGGACAGGCGTCTGCTTATAGCCCATTGAGTTGCTCACGGTGGTCGTTAAACCTCCAATTAAAAAAAAAAAAAAAGTCATGCAGGCAGCAATGGCAAAAGTGGGGGGGGGGGGGAAGGGAGATCATTTCTAAGAAAATTCCAGGGGATTATCTTCCTTCAATGCGCTATAGAAGAAAGCTCCCCTGGTGAACGGGTTAACATATTTACAGACACACAAACAAAAATGGGGGCAGGGTTGAGATGCCCATTACTCCAGAACAAAAACATGGGGGTGGGATAAGCACTTGTTTTAAAAAATAAGGACTTTTAAGAGCCTTAGAAATGGAAATTAAAAATAAGGAATTCTTAAGGACTTTTAAGGACCGTACGGACCCTGGGAGTTGATACTGCACCAATGCGCCCATGTTAACCCAGGTCCATCAGAAACAATGCCTGCCGTTCGCACGAGACTACTGTCATTGGACAGTGGGGAAAAGGTTGCCTTTCTCCGACGAATCGAGGTTTCTACTCCACGGCGGTGGCGGATACGGTGTCAGACATACAAGAACAAACACAGAGACATGCTTGTCGGTTAAGTACAGACTGGCGGTGGCAGCGTGCATGTATGGGGGATGTTTTCCTGGTATGACCTGTGACCGCTGGTACCACTGGATGAGTCCCTGAACGCCAATGGCCACCTGTTCATCCTCACTGACCACATGCATCCCTTCATGTCGGATGTTTACCCTGGTGATGGTGTCTACCAACAGGATAATGTGTCGCGCCATGTTGCTACAGGGGTGCATGACTGGTTCCAGGAATACAACAATGACAGAGATGCCAACCTAAAAAAGGGGTCATCTGTAAAAAAATCCGAAGTTTTCAGTAAAACCGCTTCGACCTTCAGTAAGATTTTCAGTATATCAAAATATATTAATTTTAAAATCTCAGAATCCTTTATAACACTTTTTATTAAAATGAATGTTTCAAAATGCAGTTTTACTTAAAAATTATATATATATATACAGTATATATATTTCTGCAGTAGAGGCCCCAACTTAGCAATGGAAGTTAAGCTTTGCCCCGCCAGCCCCGCCATGTGAGCTAGAGAGGCATCATTGGCGTGGCAGGTGACACCTGACCTATTCGACGATAAAGAAATGTCTTGCGAGCTATAGAGGTGTCACAGGCGTGGTGTACGACACCCAACATGCGAGCAATTCGGCGAAAAAGAAATTCCTCGCGAGCGCCGCTATGCGAGTTAAAGAGGCGTCATTGGTATGGTGGGTGACATCCGACACGCCGATGACATTTCTTTTTATCTATTTGGTGAAAAAGAAATGTCTCACGAGCCCCGACATACAAGCTATAAAGGCGTTGCGTTATCGGTGTGGTGGGTGACACCTGAGCTAGTCGGCGAAAAAGAAATTCCTCCTGAGTGCCAGCATGCGAGCTATAGAGGAATCAATCATCAGCATGATGGATGACATCCCACATGCCGATAACATTTCTTTTTATCTATTCAGTGAAAAAGAAATGTCTTGCGAGCCCCGGAATAGGAGCTATAGAGGCATCATCAGCGTGGTGGGTTACATCCGACCTATTCGGTGAAAAATAAATGTCTCGCGAGCCCCGACATACGAGCTATAGAGGCGTCATAGGCGTGGTAGGTGACACCCGACCTAATCATCGAAAAAGAAATTCCTCTCGAGCGCTGACATGCGAGCTATAGAGGTGTCATAGGCATGGCAGATGACACCCAACACTAGAGCTACACGGCATAAAAGAAATCCCTTGCAAGCGAAGATGTACGAGCTATAGAGGCACCATAGGCGTGGCGGATGACACCCGACAACATTTTTTTTTTCTTCATTCGGCGAAAAAGAAATTCCTCGCGAGTGCCGACATGCGAGTTATAGAGGCGTCATCGGCATGGCGGGTGACACCCGACAACATTTTTTTTTTCTTCATTCGGCGAAAAAGAAATTCCTCGCGAGTGCCGACATGCGAGTTATAGAGGCGTCATCGGCATGGCGGGTGACACCCGACAACATTTTTTTTTTCTTCATTCGGCGAAAAAGAAATTCCTCGCGAGTGCCGACATGCGAGTTATAGAGGCGTCATCGGCATGGCGGGTGACACCCGACAACATTTTTTTCTTCATTCGGCGAAAAAGAAATTCCTCGCGAGTGCCGACATGCGAGTTATAGAGGCGTCATCGGCATGGCGGGTGACACCCGACAACATTTTTTTTTTCTTCATTCGGTGAAAAAGAAATGACTCATCAGCCCCGACATATGAGCTATAGGGGTGTCATCGCTGTGGCGGGTGACATCAACCTATTCGGCGAAAAAGAAATGTCTTGCGAGCGCCAACCTGCTAGCTATAGAGGCGTCATTGACGTGACGGGTCACACCCACCACGCGAGCTATTCATCGATTTCATAATGTCTGGTGACAGCTGAGAATCGAGCGGAAAGGGCAGAATTTTCACAAGCACAAAGTCACATGTAATCAACGTAAAGAGTTCGCAAAAGGTGCTGAGCTCCCTCTCGGCTTTTGCACGTGGCACTCTCAAATGACGGTATGAGGAATCACGTGACAAACAGCATATGAGGAGAAGCTTCGCCTCCATTGGCGGGGAAGTCAGAACATAAGTGTATAAGGATTACTTGTAATGTGCGTTTTTTTTTTTTTTTACCAAAAGATGGTAAAAAAATAGAAAATTGCGTGTGTGGGCTTTTCCGTAGTTTTTGGGTGACTTCCATAAAACCGTAAGATGAAGTGATAATCCGTACAAACTACGGAAAATCCGTAAAAGTTGGCATCTCTGCAATGATGTCTCCTTTGGATGGCGAAATCACCTGACCTCAATCCCATAGAGCACTTGTGGTACTATTTGGATCGACAGGTTCGACAGGCAGACTCACAACCAAGTCATCTCTGGGACCTTCGTGCTCAGCTGCAGTTCGAATGGGCATGTGTGTCTCGGGCAACCGTCGAGGGCCTCATGGCGTACATGCCATACTGTCTCGCCACTGTCATCCAGGCCAAGAGTGGTTATTCCCATTATTAGGTAGGTGGTTATGTTATTCTGATATGACTGTGTATTTGTCCATATATTAAACCTCCCACTGAAGTACCAAAAGAAATCCATAAAATCCTAAAGGACAAAGGGTCCATTAAATCTCTTTGGGTCTTATTAGGGTGTCCACTAGCCACAGTTGAGAGGTTTCGTAGTTCAGAGGTTATAGTTAATGAAAATCCTATCGCAGCTGTTCTGTACCAATCAAAACTTGCCATTGCTTGCAGGTTACTGTTATTTGGAGGTGCCCATTAACATGTTCGCTGCGTTACGACCTGACCACCCGTGGGTCGTAGCGCCTTAACTTTTACATTTTTTTAGAGTAGGAAAAACAAAGTTTATATACATAAATCTGTAGTGGATATCAGTCACTTTATGTATATATCTTTAAACGACCCGCCGGTGTGTCGTACAGCACTGTATTGAAACAGTTGCAACCCCACCGGTGGGTCAAAATGTACTACAAAAAAATCACTGAAAAACGTCGCCGCGACGAAGGTGTTAATGGAGGTTTCACTGTATTTGCATACACTATATTGACAAAAGCCACAGGACACCTTTTCAAATGCAAATAAACGGACCCGCCGCATTGTTAAGATGCACGGTACAGCTGCAAACGGTATAAAACCAAGCCTACAGCTGACCGCGATCATATCGCACTGTGAGGTTGAGTGAAAATGTTGCTGAACTGACTTTGAGAAATGAAAGATTGTTGGGTGTTATATTAGTGGGTTGTCCATAAGAGAATAATACAAGCCTGCAGCTGACCGCGATCATATCGCACTGTGAGGTTGAGTGAAAATATCGCTGAACTGACTTTGAGAAAGGAAAGATTGTTGGGTGTTATATTAGTGGGTTGTCCATAAGAGAATAATACAAGACTGCAGCTGACTGCGATCGTATCGCACTGTGAGGTTGAGTGAAAATTTCGCTGAACTGACTTTGAGAAAGGAAAGATTGTTGGGTGTTATATTAGTGGGTTGTCCATAAGAGAATAATACAAGCCTGTAGCTGACCGCGATCGTATCGCACTGTGAGGTTGAGTGAAAGCGTTGCTGAACTGACTTTGAGAAAGGAAAGATCGTTGGGTGTTATATTAGTGGGTTGTCCATAAGAGAATAATACAAGCCTGCAGCTGACCGCGATCATATCGCACTGTGAGGTTGAGTGAAAGCGTTGCTGAACTGACTTTGAGAAAGGAAAGATTGTTGGGTGTTATATTAGTGGGTTGTCTATAAGAGAATAATACAAGCCTGCAGCCGACAGCGATCATATCGCACTGTGAGGTTGAGTGAAAATATCGCTGAACTGACTTTGAGAAAGGAAAGATTGTTGGGTGTTATATTAGTAGGTTGTCCATAAGAGAATAATACAAGCCTGCAGCTGACCACGATCATATCGCACTGTGAGGTTGAGTGAAAATATCGCTGAACTGACTTTGAGAAAGGAAAGATTGTTGGGTGTTATATTAGTGGGTTGTCCATAAGAGAATAATACAAGCCTGCGGCTGACCGCGATCATATCGCACTTTGAGGTTGAGTGAAAGCGTTGCTGAACTGACTTTGAGAAAGGAAAGATTGTTGGGTGTTATATTAGTGGGTTGTCCATGAGAGAATAATACAAGCCTGCAGCTGACAGCGATCATATCGCACTGTGAGGTTGAGTGAAAATATCGCTGAATTGACTTTGAGAAAGGAAAGATTGTTGGGTGTTATATTAGTGGGTTGTCCATAAGAGAATAATACAAGCCTGCAGCTGACAGCGATCATATCGCACTGTGAGGTTGAGTGAAAATATCGCTGAACTGACTTTGAGAAAGGAAAGATTGTTGGGTGTTATATTAGTAGGTTGTCCATAAGAGAATAATACAAGCCTGCAGCTGACCACGATCATATCGCACTGTGAGGTTGAGTGAAAATATCGCTGAACTGACTTTGAGAAAGGAAAGATTGTTGGGTGTTATTTTAGTGGGTTGTCCATAAGAGAATAATACAAGCCTGCAGCTGACCGCGATCATATCGCACTGTGAGGTTGAGTGAAAGCGTTGCTGAACTGACTTTGAGAAAGGAAAGATTGTTGGGTGTTATATTAGTGGGTTGTCTATAGGAGAATAATACAAGCCTGCAGCTGACCGCGATCATATCGCACTGTGAGGTAGAGTGAAAATGTCGCTGAACTGACTTTGAGAAATGAAGGATTGTTGGGCGTTATATTAGTGGATTGTCCATAAGAGAATAATACAAGCCTGCAGCTGACCGCGATCATATCGCACTGCGAGGTTGAGTGAAAATATCGCTGAACTGAATTTGAGAAAGGAAAGATTGTTGGGTGTTATATTAGTGGGTTGTCCATAAGAGAATAATACAAGCCTGCAGCTGACCGCGATCATACCGCACTGTGAGGTTGAGTGAAAATGTCGCTGAACTGACTTTGAGAAATGAAAGATTGTTGGGTTTTATATTAGTGGGTTGTCCATAAGAGAATAATACAAGCCTGCAGCTAACCGCGATCATATCGCACTGTGAGGTTGAGTGAAAATGCCGCTGAACTGACTTTGAGAAATGAAAGATTGTTGGGTGTTATATTAGTGGGTTGTCCATAAGAGAAACCAAGAGTCGTTTAAACATGCCCAAGTCAACTGTTTTGGATGTGCTGAATAAGTGGAAGACACATGGAGTGCCTGAAGCAGCAAAACGTACCGGCAGACCAAAGAAACTGACTTTGAGAAAGGAAAGATTGTTGGGTGTTATATTAGTAGGTTGTCCATAAGAGAAACCGAGAGGCGTTTAAACATACCCAAGTCAACTGTTTTGGATGTACTGAATAAGTGGAAGACACATGGCGTGCCTGAAGCAGCAAAACGTACCGGCAGACCAAAGAAACTGACTTTGAGAAAGGAAAGATTGTTGGGTGTTATATTAGTGGGTTGTCCATAAGAGAATAATACAAGCCTGCAGCTGACCACGATCATATCGCACTGTGAGGTTGAGTATAAATGTCGCTGAACTGACTTTGAGAAATGAAAGATTGTTGGGTGTTATATTAGTGGGTTGTCCATAAGAGAATAATACAAGCCTGTAGCTGACCGTGATCATATCGCACTGTGAGGTTGAGTGAAAATGTCGCTGAACTGTCTTTGAGAAAGGAAAGATTGTTGGTTGTTATATTAGTGGATTGTCCAAAAGAGAAACCGAGAGGTGTTTAAACATACCCAAGTCAACTGTTTTAGATGTACTGAATAAGAGGAAGACACATGGTCTGCCTGAAGTACCAAAACGTACCGGCATACCAGAGAAAATCAGTAATAGAGGAAATCGAAGCCTCAGGAGTGTCGTTACAGCTAATCGATGGAGTACTGCACAAGCCCTTAGTGTACAGGTGAGAAAAAATACTGGAACTTCGGTATGTACACGTACCATTCGCAGAGAACTTCATTCCATGGGTTACCATGGTCGTGCGGCTGCTCATAAGCCTTTCATCTCCACTCAGAATGCTACTCGTCGTTTAGCATGGTGTATAGAACTTTAAAAGAATTCATGAAATCGTCATCACACGCATAAGTTACGTGGAAAAATTATGAGCGGGATGTTTCGGCAGCAACTTCTACCTTCATCAGCCATGGAATGAGACACGTGGTAAAAGCGTCAGTTGTTGCCAGATTTCAAAATCGCTTTCCAAATAATAGGGATGTTAAATGGTGCGTCAGTATTGCAGGTGTTAGGTGTAAGGTAGATTTCAATGCTTTCACGGTAACTGAGGGCATGCTGATTGCTGAACGGGGCGATTCACTTAAATTTGTGCCAATCGGGAGCCGCAGACGTATCGCTGATGGTTAAAATTGAAAGGGAGGTGGAAGGGCTCCCTTTCTTAACATCAGCGATATGCTCCATCAAACGCCTGTTTATGCTGCGGTAAGTACTACCAATATAGTGGGTAACGCCTGTGGAAGTGTTGATAGGGATAGAGTAGACACCTTGTAAATCTAGGGGTTTATTGAGATTTATGTCCTTAAGGATGAGTTTGAGAAGATGTGGAGGAGGTTTGATTGCAATCCTGTAGCCAAAAGACTTGAAAATAGAGCAATCTTTATGAGTGAAAGACAGGCTAAAGGGCAAAGTGCCAACAAACTGATGGGTGGTGGAAGGTTCAGGCAGTAAACTAGATCTATTCTGTGATTCAAACCTCTTGATTAGTCTATGTAATAAGAGGGTGGAAAGCCATGCAATTTTCCAATGTTGATGTAGATCAATGGAAACGGGTCCTATGTACTAATGAATCCAGATACAAGATCCATCAGTCTGATGGCCGACACGGCGGCAGCCGGGGAAACACTATTTACCACAGGGTACTTACTGTTCCTACGGTCAAGTTTGGAGCTGGCAGTGTATTTGTGTGGGGGTGTTTTTCGTGGTATGGTCCCGGCCCATTGGTTATCGTGGACAAACCTCTTAACCAGCAAGTCTACCTCGATATTATGGACAATTATGCCCTACCAACTCTGTGGCAATATTATGGAACCGAGCCTTGTTGGTACCAATGCACCGAGCCATAAAAGTTACTGTTACGGCGTGGTTTGACGATAATTCCGTATTGTGTGTGGACTGGCCAGCACAGAGCCCTGATCTTAATCCCATAGAGCACCTATGGGATGAATTAGAGCTCCGCATAAGAAGTTTGGGAACCAAGGCCTACTACTAAGCAACAGTTAGCGGCAGCATTATGTACTGAATGGAAGCGCATACCTATCGCTGTGTTCCAAAACCTTGTCGAAAGCATGTCTCGAAGGGTCAATGCATGTATTAAGGCCAAAGGTGGGCCCGACACCATACTAATGTATGTCAATAAATGCTTTGTTGTATTTCTCTTCTTCTAAGTGTCCGGTGACTTTTGTCAATATAGTGTGTACTGAAAGTTGATCACACAGAAATTTCATTATTCCTTGTTAGAGGGAACAATAGTTTGTTTACCGTGTAATCATGCATGCTACATAAATAAATCAAAAACAAATTATACTTCCAACAGAAGTAGCATTTTGGAATTCAGCTACAAACATTCTACAAAGTAGGATACAAAAGTTCCACGGCTGCACCTGTACGGCAAAGTATGTGTATCGCATACCGACGTTGATTATTGGACTATGTTACGACATTATCCTTCCTCGCAGAGAAATTAGCTTCGTCCATCTATGTCACATATGTGCTGCGGTACATCCAGGTATTGTGAGCAACTTACACGACATTAAGAGGTTTTTTTTGAGCAGCACGTTAACATTAAGTTTTGCGTTCGTTTGGGCAAAAGTCCAACAGATACTTAAGAGGTGTTGAAGAAAGTTTACGGCGAAAACACCCTGTTGCCGTCACAAACATTTGATTGGCATTAAAACTTCAGAAGAGGCAGACAGGAGGTCGAAGATGATGCATGAAATGGATAGCTAGTGACAGCTCGCACAGGTGAAAACATTTTGAAGGTTGCGGCCATCGTAAAAGCCAACAGACGATCGAGCAAATAGTAGAGCCTGCTGGGATATCAGAAATATGTGTCAGTGGATACTAACAGATAATCTGAAGATGCACCAGGTGTGTCAACACATCCTCCCACGCATGCTAACTGAAGATCAGTTGGCCATAGGATGGAAATGGCAGACGATCTTGTAACCACCACCACCAAGACCCACAATTTCTTAGAAGAATCATAACATGGGATGAAAAATGGTGCTTTTTCTTCGACACGTAGACTAAGCAGGCATCAGCTATGTGGAAAATCGCCATCAAAACAAAACTTTGTTGTTTTTTTTAATAAAAAAAAAACTAATGATTTTTCTGAAAAAATTTCCGGAAATATCCGAGATTTTTTTGGGAAAATCCGTTGTTTTTCGCATCCTTGTAAGACAGTAGTTTGAACATGTTATCCGTAGAAACTACGGAAGATCCGTAGTATTTGGCATCTCTGAATAACATGTTTTACAAAAACATGTAAGGCAATTTTTGAATTCTTTCTCAATTTTTTTAATTATTTCATATGATAATCAAGGTTTCGTCCTTCTTGCTTCCAACCAGTCTGATTCTCATGATTTTTTCCACATGATTTTCGATACTTCTCCTTTTCTTACGGTTAAAAAGGGAAAAAGAAAGCTACTTTCACATGGATTATTTGAAACAATTTTCTAACATTGTTCCATTTTCTTCTCATTATCAAAAGTAAAAAATAACATGTTTTACAAAAACATGTAAAGCAATGTCTGAATTATTTCAAAATTTGTAATTATTTTGATTTTTTTTAATTATTTTATATTAATTATCAAGGTTTTGTCCCCCTCACTTCCAACCAGTCTGATTCTAATGATATTTCCACAGGATTTTCAATGCCTCTCCTTTTCTTATGGTTAAAAAGTAAAAAAAAAGCAAGCTACTTTCACATTGAACAATTTTCTAATATTGTTACATTTTCCTCTCACTCTCAAAAAAAAAAAAAAAATATGTTTTACAAAAACATGTAAGGCTGAAATGCAAGATGACAAATCCATTTAATTTGCTGTCTTCTGAAATCTTGTTAAACAATCTTACATAAGATAATCCAGGAACAATTCCCATAGATTTACAACAAAATTCACCTTGAGAAAGCTGATGATGGCATGTAAATTCTTCTTGAAAATTACATTTTTGTTAAAATTGTTAACCACGATATTAGAATTTCTAGAACTTGTTTTTCTTTAAATGAACAGCACTCCAAAAAACATCATCACTGTAGTCAATTTGTTTCCTTGATTGCACAAATCAACCTTTGGTGCACGCGGTGCATTAAAGTTAGGCAAATAATTATGAGAGAAAAAGCACACATAGAAATCTTTGGACTGAATGCTTTGCAACATGCACATTTTTTTTTTTTTTTCCATTTCTGAAGTACAAAACAGTCAACATTATCATAAATAAGCACATATCAAAACAAAATGCAGTACAAACAAAACCTTTTTTTTTTTTTTTACGTAACTCAATCATGCAAAAATCATAAATGTGTTCAAATCTACGTTGCAGAAGTCATGAACAACATAATTCAAATGGCGGAATATTATTTGTGTCTAAAAATAATATGTACATAAATACTCCAAAAATCTACATGATTCCTGTCCATTGAATTTTTTATTTCCGTTCCCACGAAAATTTCCAAGTCTCAGTTATTGGCATCACAAATGCCATCTGTCTTTAATGTTTCTTGAAAAAACTATCGATTTCTTCAGTTGTTTTGCAATGCAAATAGTTAAATTATTTCCATAAGTGTGATCACTTACTCTTAAAGTTTTCTCCACACAGCAGTACATTCCTTTTTTTTTTTTTTTTAAATGGTAAATACTTAGAGCTGTATGAAATATTCACTGTATACACATTTATTTATTTATGTTAGCTGTTCTAAAGTGCCGTTATGTTGCATCGAAAGCAACAGAGTGCTAGCTTCGGAAACTTCGGGATTCACGTCTACCACGTTCCTAGTAGTGTGTAGAACAGGTTGAGCACCTGGAACGGCCGGCATGGCCAATATGGTTTCCATCTCCTCTTCGTCCTAAAACGAGAAAGCATCAGCGATTTCTACAACGGCAACAAAAAAATATATATATACAACTATTCTACAAGTTGATCACAAAATATTGTTTAAGATTTTTAACCTGAAACGTATTGATAACCTCTTCCGAAATTGGGAAGCAGAGGCAGGGGAGCACCAAGAGCATTTGCCGCCAGGGGCGGATTGAGACACCGGGACATTTCCCAGCAGGCCCCTTCCGCATAATTTGCCTCTTTCTTTCTTACTTTCTTAAAAATATTTTCAGTTCAGTTGTTTTAAACACACAACTGAACCACAAAACTTTTTTAAAAAACGAAATACACATAATGTAATTATAACAAACGGGGGGGGGGCGTCTATTTTGAATTGGGGGGGGGGATCCCCTCACCAGGCAACTGCTAGAATCCCAACAGCAATAGATGAGCCATGTGTGCTTTTTGCGAACTTCTGGGTTCACTTAGTAGCTGAAGAACGAGAATGTATGCACCGTATGTTTTGGGAGGGCGGAGGTGTGTACAAGATGTTCTATATATTCCACAAGGAAGGGGGGGGGGTAGTTAATTTTACTCCCGTTGGTTGTAGGAGGCATTAGTGCTGCGCTCATAAGAGCTGAGTTCGGGTTCAATTTTAAGAGCCTGAGCCTGAAGTATGTCAGCCTCAGCCCGCCCGAGCCCAAATTTTATATTGCAAGATATAGCCCAGGCCCGAACAAGCCCCAAAACTATGATTAACCTGTTTAGGCATTAAAAAAAGTTTCCTCTTCCAAACTTCCACTCCTTCTTCCCCGTGCAATTAACTGATGTCTTTCTCAACTGCGGAGTGGGGAAGGTTTGTATCTACACTGACGGAAAAAAAAAATCCCAACACCAAGAAGGGGTTGTGTTAGATAAACAACAGTTGGTAGGCGGTGAGAGTACATCTGTAAGATGACGTCTATGCAAATTTCGCGCTCTGCGCATACGTGTGGCGCTAGTAGCGCCCCTCGGAACGTGCAAAGCAGGTTTGCTGTAAATACGCGCTGTAACGTTCGTGAGCGTTAGTTATCGTTCAGATTCGACGTAGAGTGTTGATGTTAGTCAAGAATGTCTTTAAGAAGACGAAGAAGCCATTATCAACAGCTCACGGAGTTTAAACGAGGTCGTGCAATAGGGCTACGAGAAGGTGGATTTTCTTTCCGCAATATTGCAGAACGACTTGGCAGGAATGTAGCCACTGTGCATGATTGTTGGCAGCTGTGGTCAAGGGAAGGTACTGCCTCAAGAAGACCGGGTTCCGGCCGGCCACGTGGCACTACTGAGAGGGAAGACCGCCGTGTACGGCGTATGGCCGTGGCGCATCGTACCGCGTCTGCGGCAGCAATTCGAGCAGCAGTTGCCACCACAGTGACACAACGAACTGTTACAAATCGGTTACTTGAAGGACAGCCCCGAGCCAGACGCCCTGTAGCGTGCATTCCACTTACTCCAAACCACTGCCGTTTGCGACGTCAGTGGTGTAAAGCTAGAGCTCATTGGAGGACGGAGTGGAGATCTGTTGTGTTTTCTGATGAAAGCCGGTTCTGCCTGGGTGCCAGTGATGGCCGTGTGTTGGTTAGAAGGAGGCCAGGTGAGAACCTGCAACCAACCTGTCTGCGGCCGAGACACACTGCACCTACACCTGGAGTTATGGTCTGGGGAGCAATTTCCTATGACAGCAGGAGCACTCTCAGGTTATCCCACGCACCCTGATGGCACAGTTGTACGTCGGTCGGGTGATTCAACCTGTTGTGCTGCCATTCATGAACAGCATTCCAGGGGTGTTTTCCAACAGGATAACGCTCGTCCACATACCGCTGTTATAACCCAACATGCTCTACAGAGTGTCGACATGTTGCCGTGGCCTGCTAGATCACCAGATCTGTCACCAATCGAGCACATATGGGACATCATTGAACGACAACTCCAGCGTCACCCACAACCAGCATTAACCGTCCCTGTATTGACCGACCAAGTGCAACAGGCATGGAACTCCATCCCACAAACTGACATCCAGCATCCTGTACGACACAATGCATGAACGTTTGCGTGCTTGCATTCAACATTCTGGCGGTTACACCGGTTATTAATGTACCAGCATTTCACATTTAAAATGGCTCTTCTCGCGCTTACAATAAGCTGTGATCTTGAAACCTTAATCGATTAAATATGTTACCTATACAAATGTATTGCCGCCATTTCATTCCTCTACAACTATTTTTTCGTGGTATTGGGATTTTTTTTTCCCCGTCAGTGTATATTCCTATCGTTTCATTGACCATTCATTTAATCTTGAAATGTTTCGAGGGGCACGGCATCAGGAAAAATCGGGAGTCACAACAATCTACGTACTCGTTTGTTAACAGCATTAGGGTGGGGGCTGAACATGGCTAAATTTTTTTCAATACTTTCGTTAAAGTAGTGAAAATACTCACCCATGTTTGATAAAGTTGCAGAACAATGCTAGATAATGGTCATTATGGGATGTACTATCCACTATATGACAGCACAAAATTCAGAGTGAAAGCTAATAATATCAAGAACTTAGTTTGAAATAGCTGTAAAATTATCTGCGGGGGTGTTCATATACGATCCCTTTGCCCTGAAAAAAGATGAAGGCATTTACGGAAATATCATTTCAACATGAAGTTGCAAAATGTTGTGTTCACGTTACATACGAATATATGATAAACACATACGAATATATGATCACTAAATGAAGAATCTGTTCGCCACAATATTTAAAAATCTTTAAATTTCTAACTGTGATTGCCCAACAATAGAAAACCTACAAAAATTGCAGTACAAATAGAAAATTTTACAGTGTTAAAAATAGTAAAAAATCACGGACTTACTTTATGGGCAACCCCACACGAGGAGAAGCTCTGGAGAGCTTTTGGAAGAAACAGCATAATTTTCAAGAGCAATATGCCATTATGTCTTAAAAGAAAAGTGTTTGATCAATGCATCCTTCCAGTGCTTACGTATGGTGCAGAGACGTGGACCTTAACTAAAAGAGACATACAAAGGCTGCAGACAACTCAAAGCAGCATGGAGAGGTGCATGCTTGGTATAACCAGGAGAGATAAGAAGAGGAACTCGTGGATCCGAAAAATGACGAGAGTGGAAGACATCATGATCAGAGTTAAATCCCTGAAATGGCAATGGGCTGGACATACTGCCAGAAGGACAGACCATAGATGGACAGCCGAAATTTTAGATTGGATTCCAAGGGACAGGAAAAGACCCAGAAAAAGACCACATGGGAGATGGGTGGATGAAATTCGTAAATATGCGGGAGTGACATGGAGGAGACTGGCACAAGACAGACCGTTGTGGAGGAAACTTGGGGAGACCTTCGTCCAGCAGTGGATTGATAATGGTTGACAATGATGATGATGATGATATATACACTATCTACCAACAAGTAATTAGACACCTGCGATAGCAAAGGAAAACAAAGTTTATTCACCTTCAATAGTTGGTGGAGCCTCCATGAGCGACAATTACAGCTGCGACCCTCCAGGGCATACTCTCAACCAGGCGTTGTATGACGGCTAGCGGTATTTTATTCCACTCGGCTTGAAGAAGACAGGTCAGTTCCTTCACCGATTTCGGATGGTGGGGGCACCCCTTAAGTCTACGCTCCAACTCGTCCGAGGTGCTCTATAGGGTTAAGGTCCGGGCTCTGCGCAGGTCAGTCCATTCGATTAACCCCATTGTCACCATACCAAGCCATGGTGGACCTCGCAACATGACAGGTGGCATTGTCATCCTGAAAGTAACATGGGTCCACCCCGTAAAACTGCAACAACGTAAGAAGCGCATGGCCATCCAAAATGGTGCAGTAGGTCTCGGCGTTGGGCCTACCAGGAATTGCGACCAAGGGTCTCGTGGCATACCAGAAGAAACACCCCCATAGCATAATTCCACCGCCGCCAAACTTCACAGTTGGCACAATACATTCCGGCAGGAGGCGTTCTCCAGGCAGACGCCAAACCCAGACCCTGCCATCCGAACGGTAGAGGGTGAACCTTGATTCGTCGCTCCAGAGAACCTGTTTTCGCTGTTCAACTGTCCACTGTCGACGTTATTTGCACCACGTTAGCCGAGCAGCGCTATTGGACTTGGTGATCAAAGGCTTGTGGGCGGCAGCACGTCCATGATAACCGAGCAGATGGGCTTCTGTACAGATGGTATTCATCGAAAGAACACTCCCGCATGCCTGTTGAAACTCCTCGCGGATGTGGCCTGTCGATCTGGTGCGGTTCTTCGGAACTTCTCTGGCCAGCACCCGTCGGTCTCTAACTCCCAGTTTTGTGGGTCTGCCGGGTCGGGGCACTTTCCGACAGTCACCTCTCATCTTCCACTTGCCAATCACGTAGGCCACTGTCGATTTTGGGAACTTCAACTCGCTGGATATGTCACGTATGGATCGTCCATTTCTGTGATACCCGACGATTACACCTTTCTCGAAATCAGAGAGCTCCGAACTGTGTGGCATCTTGCATGCGACTGGTTGCGTTGTTGTTTCCCACGCGATATTTAACGGTGGCGGCCGTGACGTGTATCAGGACCGCAGATATCGTCGATTGCAGGGGTGTCCAATTACTTGTTGGTAGATAGTGTATATAATGCATAAATAATGTAAACACTACAAGCACATTGAAAGTAATCCCTGGAAAATCTTTGTACCATTTTGGTAAAAAAACAAGAATGAATTTCCAACTTTGACCTAGATGTAAAACAGGAAACATCGTCTTTATCAATGCATTCTTCCTTTTCTAATGAAGTGTCCATGTCCGTTGGCTGCTTTCGCATTTCCACCGCACCGCTAGTTTTTTGCACCTTTCATTGTTTCCTTCCTCTGCCTTTTGTTTCTTTTCTAAACCAATGGACTTGCCAAAAAAAAAAATATTGCCGCCAAAATAAAAAAAATAAAAAAAGATGTTTAAGTTCATTGTTTCGACACATCATTCAATACTACAGTGTCTGATAAAGCTGTTTAAATCTCTACAAATCACGATTCGATGACCACGTACCACCGTCATGACGAAGTACAAATCACGACTCAATGACCCGCTCCGGAATTGCGATTGTGAAAGCGTACTTCGCTCAGCCGATTGAGCACGAGCTGTAGCAGCAATGACAGTAGATTGGTGAGCTGTAGCGTTGGACACGGCTGTAGCCCGTGCGATTGTGCTCCGCGCGCTCCCGATGACGTCAAGGTAAGGAACGATGTCTCCCCGACTGGCTGGCGGGACCCACCGTCACAGCTTCGGTCGCGCCAAGCACACCACGGCCAGGCATGCGATCCGTACAATGCGAGATCTGGCCTGAGGTAACAAAAAATACCGCTGATCATAATGTTTGAAACATAAAATTCGAATAAAAATTAAAATAAACATTTTTCAGCTTAAAATTTTCAATCCATATTTTGCCGACGCGTAAAAAATATGGTGATATGCATGTGTATATCTAGGAGCTATTAAACTTGATCTATTCCTGAAGCCAAACATTCTGCACATGAAACAAAAAGTAAAAACTATTTAAAATACCCTGAAGAAAATTTAAAATACAAGGATAGCCAACAGGATAAAACTTACATCGTTGAAGCCAAAGCATTCGGCCATGTCCTTTTCCTTCTGCTCCAAACGACGGCGAGTGAGTTCAGCTTCCCTGCGAGCTATCTCTTCTGGATCAGCCGCAACGCTCGGAATGTCTGGCACTTCCAGAGGCATCAGGGTAAGGACTTCGGCCGCAGATGGCATTTCGTCTAGCAGAACACAAAATTGTATAATCAAAATATGCATGATGAAAAAAAAAATCATAAAGCATAAATTTGGTTTTCATAACAAACACTGGTGCCAGTAATGGTGACAAATGTTTTCATACCTGCCAACCTGAGAAAATTCAAATGTGTAAAATTGCGCGCAAATGACATTTCTAATGATTTTCTTTAAAAAAAACTATGCGCGAACTACATTTTTTAATTTAATAATTAAAAAATGTTGTTTGCGCATAGTTTTAAAAGAAAATCATTAGAAATGTCCTTTGCGCGCAATAATATTATGCGCAAATAACATTTATAATGAATTTAGCTATGTACAAGTAAAAATAAATGCAAATATTTGTGCATTTGATAATTTTTAGATGTTTATAATATAAACAAATTACATCACATTTTGATACCATACTCGACGTTTACCATCGTCCGCAGTGGACCGACGATTTCCATAGCATACTCGACGTTTTCCGTAGTCCGCTGTGGACCGACGATTTCCATAGCATAGCCGATGTTTTCCGTCATCCGTAGCGGCCCTATGATTATCATAGCATATTCGGCGTTTTCCGTCATCCGTAGCGGACCGATGATTTCCATAGCATGCTCGACGTTTTCCGTCTTCCGTAGTAGACCCATGATTTCCATAGCATAGCCGATGTTTTCCGACGTCCGTAGCGGACCGACGATTTCCATAGCATACTCAATGTTTTCCGTTGTTCGTAGCGAACCGGCGATTATCATAGCATACTCAACGTTTTCGGTCGTCCGTAGCGGACCTACGATTTCCATAGCATACTTGACGTTTTCCGTCGTCCGTAGCGGACCCACGATTTCCATAGCATAACCAATGTTTTCCGTCGTCCGTAGCGGATCCACGGTTTCCATAGCATAACAAATGTTTTCTGTCTTCCGTAGCGGACCTATGATTATCATAGCATACTCGACGTTTTCCGTTGCCCGTAGCGGACCTATGATTATCATAGCATACTTGACGTTTTCCGTTGTCCGTAGCGGAACGACGATTATCATAGCATACTCCGACGTTTTCCGTCGTCCGCAGCGGACCGACGATTATCATAGCATACTCGACGTTTACCGTCGCCCATAGCGGAACGACGATTTCCATAGCACAGCCGATGTTTTCCGTCGTCCGTAGCGGACCTATGACTATCATAGCGTGCTCAATGTTTTCCGTCGTCCGTAGCGGAATGACAATTTCCATAGTAACTACGTAAAATCCACAGTAGTTGGAGTCTTTGAATCTTTCTTCTCATTGCATGATCTTTATTCATCGTCAAGCATAACAGTGTGCACGGAGAATTTACTATGCCGAAGTCCCGCCAATGACGACGGGGCATGGGTGTTCTGGCACACAATGGCTCAAAATCCCCATCTCTGTTATATATTTTATTTATAGTTATATTTTTAAACAAAAAATACAGAAAATTTTAAAAATCTGAGAGAAAAGTTCTTCCGGCCGGAAAACCGGAAGACTGTATAAAAAAAACAGAAAACTTCTGCAAAATCCGGAAGAGTTGGCAGGCGTGATTTAACTGAGGCATTAATTAACAAATACTTCTCAAGGAAGATCAAAAAAAAAAAAAAAAAAAAATTAGATGCAGGTGTTTTTTCTGACTTTAAAAAGCATACCAATTCCCATACTTAATTAATAATTACACAGACTATCGTAGAACTCAACATTTTATTCTACTGGTATCAGACATGAGACTGACCAAGGAACAAAAAAGCTGAATTTTTTTTATGGGGCGAAAAAAGCAGAACATGCGACAAGAAAGTGTGAATATAAAGCAGCACGAGCAAGATGGAATTGTTCACTGTATTCACAATATAAAATTACTGAATTCAAAACAAAATAAAGTGATTTTAAGAGACACATTTTTTTCTTTTTTTTTTTTTTTTTTGTACTTGCTAAAACATTGGCTCAATTTTCCTGTTGTGTTGCTTTCTTCTCAGCAAGTTCCATGGCCATATTTGTCTTTTGTTGACTCTGCAGCTGCACAGCAATATTTGCCGAGTTTTTCTTTCTGTCAAAATCATTCCCTTCCTATTTCTTAACCACTTTTCTTTCCTCCTATTCATTTATTCCTTCAGATGACAATTTATCCATCATGCTGAAAGAACTTTCGGCATGAGGAACACACACACATGATATCAAAGCTTTTGCTACTTTAGATAAAGGGTATGACTTTCAGAATAAGAATATTTTTGTACACCATTGGATCAATTCTAACAAACTTCCGTTTTTTGGAAAATTTTCCCTCCCTTATCAAGCTTAAGTGCAGACATTTATGGGGGAAAGAAACACTTAACAACAACACAGGATGGTGAGAACATCGCAGGAAGAAAAAAATGCTATTTCAGGGGAAACCTTCGTTCCGACAGACTTCCTGATTTCAGAAACTTCTTCCTCCATTTTTAGGTTGAAATGCAGTATTTCTGGAATAAAAGGATATTTAAAAACAATACTGGGCAGTAGGAACATCGCGAGAAAAAAAAATAAGATTACGGGAGAAATCTTCGCTGCATCTAACTTCCGTTTTCGAAAGTTTCAAAAGATGGAATCCTGTAGTCAGACGAAAAACGAATCCCCCTCTCCCACCATTATTTCCCAAAATTTCTGTTCAGTTTTGAATAGATCTCAAGAATGCCCAAAATGATAACGAAAATGGCAGATTTCTTCGAATCCACGGAAGAATCTGATGCCTGAAGACTACAGGGAAATCTTTGTGCCATCTCAACTTTCGTTTTTTGAAATCTTTACCCACAGTTTTATGCTGAAATACAAACATTTATGCAATAAAATGATATTTATTAACAATACTGGGAACAGGCAACATCGTGAGAAAAAAAAATTACGATTACGAGAATAATCGTCACTCCGTTTAACTTCAGTTTACGAAAGTTTTGAAAGATGAAATACCATCCCCAGACACACAGAAAACGACCCCTCCACCTTCAGTTCTGCATCGATCTCAAGAATGAACCCGAATGATGACAAAAAAATTTTATTTTGCGTATCCGCAGAAGAATCTCATGTATGGGAAGGAAATCACCAAGAGGGAAATAGAAAATGGGCTAGAGCCAGGAAACTTACAGGCTACTCTACATATTCAAAAACTTACAGGCTACTCTACACACTTGGCACAGCATTTCTGGAGTTTCTTTAACCCTTCCAAAAAATAAAATTCTGAAGTCTGATCACTCAAATACTGCTTTGTTGCTAATATCACTTTTGAATCATTTGAAAAATGCTTCCCTTTCAAACTTTTTTAAGGCTTGGGAACAGGAAATAGTCCGATGGCGCAAGGTCTGGTGAGTAGGGTGGATAGTTTATGCACTTAAACCCCAGATCCCTCAAAACAAAACACCCATTGTCTTGCCAGCCTTGTGAGCCGGCACACTGTCCTGCAAAAAGAGAACAATTTTCCGCAGTTGTTCTCACCTTTTTACCTTTTTCCCTCCTTTAATCGGCATCGCAAGTTGGAATAATATTCACCATTTATTGTTTGGCCCTTCGAGAGATAGTCAGTTAGTGAACTGTCATCTGAATCCCAAAAACCATTGCCATGGCCCTTCCTGCAGATCTTTGAGTCTTGGATTTCTTTGGCCGTGGAGAACCTGAGTGCTGCCACTGCTCAGACTTGTTTCATCTCAAGATCGTACTGATATAATGACTTCTCATCAACAGTGACAAGTCGCTGCAAAAAATTAGCAACAGATTGCTCAAAATGCTGCAAAAAATTAACAACAGATTGCTCAAAATGCAGCAAAACAGATTTGGAAGTGTCCACTCGCTTTCGTTTCTAATCGCCGTTCAAACATTTGGGCACCCACCTCGCTGACATCTGCATATTCAAGTGCCCATGAATTATGAACCCAACACATTCCCCAAATATCTCCAGCGTCTCAGCTATTGTTTTAGCCAAGATTCGCCGATCTGACAAAATCAAGTCGTGAACGCGAACAACAATTTCGGGTGTTGTCACTGTTGAAGGCCTCGTAGATCTTGCTGCATCTTTGCCCAGGTAGCAATATTATGTTGGACCAACCGTGGGTTTCAACGGTCGGCCCAGCGGCCAACAATTGGATATGTGTTGGTTCAACGGTTGGACCCACATTGGAACAGTTTTCCAATGAGTTCATGTGTTGTTGGACAACCATGGTTGGTCATGTGTTGTTGGATAACCATTAAGTAGTCATTTGTTGATAAATGGTTGGTCATGTGTGGTTGGAAAAACCGCTGGCCAATCTTCAATAAACAACGCAACCTTCGCCCAACGCTGCCGACGTAAAAATATCATTGGGCCAACCGTTGGCCAATGTCAGTGTGCTACTTGGATGGTGTCAAAGTCTCCACACTGAAAGTTGGCACACCATTTCTTCATAAACTACTTTTTATTCTTTAATATAACTGCAGTTTTTTTCCTTTAAAGCTGTTCTTTCTTTCTAAACCACAGTTTGAAGAAGTGTTTATTTACTATTTTGGAGAAACATGGAGCTTATTATTATTACTTTTTTAATTTCAGAAAAAGATTTATATACATACACATATAGCGTTTGTCACTGACACACTTTTTACCTGATTTGCACATCATTACCCCGCGAAATGGAATCAACATATCTGTCAAAACAAATGTGGAAGTATCAAGCTTTCTTTCCTTTGTTTTTGGTTGGAGGTTTAATGACCACAGTGAGCACCTCAGGGGGCTATAAGAAATTCGCTCATCACTAATTTAGTGTCAATGGTTCCAGGGAAGGGAGAGAGCCAGTGCCATAAGACAAATACAACATCCATGCCTCACCGGGATTAGAACCAGCGTCCATCTCGGACAATTGGTCAGAAGCCAGCGCTTAGACCACTGCGCCATTGGTGGCGACTTTCTTTTTGCAGATATGAGGAGAGGTACGACACGGATGACTGTAATGCAGTCTTGCATTGACGCAGAAAAACAAAAGATTTCAGAGGCGGTTCAAAATCTTTTTCTTCTGCGTCGATCCAAGGAGGTGGTTGATGGAATTTCAAACATCATAATGACTAATTATTGGCAAAAATTGGAAGAATTTAACATTTACCTGGAGGACAGGAGGAGGGGTTGAAAATCCGGAGAGTTGGCATGTCTGTTCGTGTTTCTGATTCAAATCAAAATCTCTTTTGGTTTCTGATTTCAACTGGACTGTGAGAAAGCAGAAATCTATAACTCACACTGCGAGCATCACTTGGATTTGGGGCACTTGTGTGACCCTGGGGGAAGGGGTTTAACCTTCAAGTGGTGGCAAATTCTCCAACTGTTTTGGTTGGAAAGAAGGAATACAGTAGCATCAATTTGTAAGAAAAAAATACTCTTGAATTTCACCTTTTTTTCAAAAAAAAAAAAAAAAAAAAAATTAATGAGGAAGTTACTTCACTTTTTCTTTCTTTTTAATATTTACTGAAACATTAAAAATACAGTTACAGAATTTCAGAATGCTAACTGTATTTGTTCTAGCCTTGTCTTATACTCAGGATCAACTTATGTATGAATGAAGATAAGGAAATTGAGAAATTTAACTCATTCGACTTATAATCCATATCAACTTCTGAGCACTAACTGTATTTGTTCTAGCCTCATATTATACTCGGGATCGACTTATACTCCGTATCAACTTCTCAGCACCAACTGTATTTGTTCTAGCCTCATCTTATACTCAGGATCGACTTACCTATGAATGAAGATAAGGAAATTGAGAAATTTAACTCCTTCGACTTATACTCCATATCAACTTCTGAGCACTAATTGTATCTGTTCTAGCCTCATCTTATACTCGGGATCGACTTACCTATGAATGAAGATAAGGAAATTGAGAAATTTAACTCCTTCGACTTATACTCCATATCAACTTCTGAGCACTAATTGTATCTGTTCTAGCCTCATCTTATACTCGGGATCGACTTATCTATGAATGAAGATAAGGAAATTGAGAAATTTAACTCATTCGACTTATACTCCATATCAACTTCTGAGCACTAACTGTATTTGTTCTAGCCTCATATTATACTCGGGATCGACTTATCTATGAATGAAGATAAGGAAATTGAGAAATTTAACTCATTCAACTTATACTCCATATCAACTTCTCAGCACTAACTGTATTTGTTCTAGCCTCATCTTATACTCAGGATCGACTTACCTATGAATGAAGATAAGGAAATTGAGAAATTTAACTCCTTCGACTTATACTCCATATCAACTTCTGAGCACTAATTGTATCTGTTCTAGCCTCATCTTATACTCGGGATCGACTTATCTATGAATGAAGATAAGGAAATTGAGAAATTTAACTCATTCGACTTATACGCCATATCAACTTCTGAGCACTAAATGTATTTGTTCTAGCCTCGTCTTATACTCAGCTTTGACTCACCTAAGAATGAAGACAAGGAAATTGAGAGAAATTTAACACTTTTCACTTATACTCCATATCAACTTCTGAACACTAACTGTATTTGTTTTACCTTCATCTTGTACTCAGAACTCACTCATCTATGAATGAAGATAAGGAAACTGAGAAAAATTTAACACTTTCCACTTATACTCCATATCAACTTCTGAACACTAACTGTATTTTTTCTAGTCTCGTCTTATACTTCAGGATCAACTTATCTACAAATGAAGATAAGGAAATTGAGAAATTTAACACATTGGACTATACTCCATATCAACTTCTGAACACTAACTGTATTTGTTTTACCCTTATTTTGTACAAACTCAGGATTGACTCATCTAAGAATGAAGACAAGGAAATTGAGAGAAATTTAACACTTTCCACTTATACTCCATATCAACTGAACACTAACTGTATTTGCCTTACCCTCATCTTGTACTCAGGACTCACTCATCTACGAATGAAGATAAGGAAACTGAGAAAAATTTAACACTTTCCACTTATACACCATTTCAACTTCTGAACACTAACTGTATTTGTTGTAGCCTTGTCTTATACTCAGGATTGACTTATCTATGAATGAAGATAAGGAAATTGAGAAGTTTAACCCATTCCTCTTATACTCCATATCAGTTTTTGAACACTAACTGTATATTTTCTAGTCTCGTCTTATACTCAGGATAGACTTATCTATGAATTAAGATGAGGAAATTGAGAAATTTAGCCCATTCAACTTACACTTAATATGAACTTATAAACAGAAAATATAATTACTTGAAAAATGAAAGAAGTTAATCACCTAATTATTTTCATAACTTAGTAAAAAAGCACAGTGACACTATCCAAACAAAGAAATTGAGATAAGGCACTATCTAGTGGTTACCTTTACGTAAACGACATGTCCGAACAGGACGTCCACGTTTTGCATGTGAAACAGCAGCATCAAGTGTTGCTTCACCAACATCTTGGTTTTCTCCAGTTGCTTGCCGCTTCCGTACCTGTTTCCCAGGTGCAGTAGGACTTCCTGCTTCTTCTTGCTCTAATAATAACAGCAAAAAAAATTAATAAACGAAAAAACGAACAAAACAAAATATGCCTAACAGTGAAAATGCCTAATGTCACTATAGAAAATGTAAGCTATTCCAAACTAATGCATGCTAAACATATTAAAAAAAGCTCACAGTCTTCATTCAAAGCTTGACTACTGAAAGAAAGATCACTTACGAAATAAAAGTTACTAACAGCGTTAGACTTTACTTACTGCTGCTGATCAGGAGTTCAAAAATATTCTGAAATCTGGTGGCCAGCTATCTTTCTTAGTGGCCGGATTCAAAACATTGGACCAGGGATGGGGTGTGTGTGTGTACATATATATACACTGAAGTGCCAGAAAAACTGATACAGATGAGCTCATGCAAAATGCATAGCAATGTAACCTATGTGCGTACTCGGTTGCGTCCACAAGTGCGTATATAAAGCGATAGACATCCTTGCCAGCTGTCAGAGCGGTTTTTGGCATGAGAATGACAAGTAATAACGATTTAAGCGATTTTCAACACGATGTCATAGTTGGCGCTCGTCAGATGGGCCATAGTATTTCGGAGGTGAAACCAAGTTCGGATTTTCACGGATGACCATTGCAAGGGTGTACCATGACTACAAGAATTCTGGCAAAACCTCCAACCTACGATACCAGTGTGGCCGTAAAAAGACATTGGGTGAACGTGACCATCGTCGGCTGTCAAGAATCGTTTCACGTGACAGGCTTGCAACACTCTCGCAGCTATCATCGGAATGCAATGCTAAAGCCTCAACAAGCATCAGCGTCCGGACTGTGCAACGTACCCTGCACGATATGGGCTTTGGGAGCCGATGCCCAACTCGAGTCCCCTTGATGGGTGCACGACACAGAGCTATGTGCATCGCTTGGGCACGGCAACACCGCCACTGGACCCCGGATGACTGGGAACAAGTAGCCTAGTCTGACGAGTTGCGTTTCCAACTGTATCGGGCAGATGGAAGGATTCGTGTGTGGCGCAAACCCCATGAAGCCATGGATCCCGCCTGTCAACAGGGAACTGTACCGGCTGGTGGGGGGTCTGTAATGGTATGGGGTGTGTTTAGCTGGACTTCGCTGGGACCCCTGGTACGTCCACAAATGTCTGTGACCGGCCATTCCTATGTGCACATCCTTTCTGACGAGGTACACCCGTTCATGTCCTGCATTCATGCTGATGGGTTGGGCCTGTTTCAACAGGACAATGCAGCTCCACACAAGTGTTGGGACGCCACATTATATTTAGAGGAGCATTCATCTGAGTTTGGGGTGTTGCCATTCCCACCCAAGACCCCACATCTGAGCGTGATAGAACACATTTGTGATGCCAAGCAACGCACTATCAAACACAGGAATCCAAAACCTCGGAATACACCCAAATTGTAGAACGCTCTGCAAGAAGTATGGTGTGCATTGCCTACAGCATATTTCCAGAAGCTAGTGGAGTCCATGCCCCGTCGTATTTCTGCAGTGCTGCGCTCCCGTGGGGGACCTACCCAAGTATTAGACTGCTGTACCAATTTTTCTGGCACTTCAGTGTATATATACAGGGCGATTGTAAACTCCTTCAACAAAACAAGAGAGGCGATAGTACACATTAAGACGAACAATATTTGCACTGGAACCTAGGGCTGCATTCCACTCCTGGTGCCAGAAAAGAGCATGTTCGAAAAACGTCCAGCAGGCGCACGGAGTTCCAACCAGTACATAAGAAGCACAAGATGCAAATCAGGTGTGCTGAACATGTGCGGCAACTTGTTCTCTCTGTGTATTTAGGAAGTATGTTTGACAGAGAGAACAAGTTGGATGGTGAAATCAGTAGGCGAGTGAATTCTTCTTTGAAAGTCATAGCTGCTCTGGGAGGTTTTCACAGGAATGATGGGTTCTCTAGAGAGTCCCGCATGGCTGTGTATGAAACAGTAATTGTTCCTACTCAGATGTATGGCAGTGAAACCTGGGTACTGCAGAAGAAGCATAGGAGTCGTTTGTGTGCTGGAGAAATGCGTTACTTACAGGAGGTTTGTGGCAAGACACGATCTGATTGTGGGAGGAATGAAGATGTATTGCAGTTGTGTGATGTAAAGCAAAATGTTGTTAGCAAGGTGGAGACCAATATGCTTCGGTGGTTTGGCCATGTTGAAAGAATGAGTAATGAAATGCTTACTAAGAAAATCTTTTCAGCCCAAGTGGCAGGAAGGAAAGGCAGAGGAAGGCCAAGGAAGACATGGGTGAATCAGATTCAGGAGTGTCTGCATGAGAAAAAGATTATGAGTACGAAGTATAAAAGATCTTGTGTACGGCGTGTAATGGATATCAGTGAAGCACGAGTTGTTTGTCAAGATCGCTGTAAATGGCAAAGTTTGATACAACAACAATAAGTAAAAATATCTGGAAGTTTGTACTTCTTTTTTTGCAGCTAACCTCTGAATCTCAGAGAACAGCCTAGTGATATGTATGTATGTATGAACATTACATGAGAACTGACGTATTCAAGAATGGCATGGAGGACTACACATATGACATACCCCGGGCAGTAGATTGGACTCGGTGGACCTGTGGCTTGGCCTCCACACTCCCCGGACCTTAATCCACTGGACTTCTTCTGAAGACACGTGAAAACTTTGGTGTACGAGACACCTGTGGAATCCCTGGAAGATCTCGTCGCGCGAGTCGCTGTTGCTGCGGAGAAGATCAACACCACACTGGGAGTCTACGAGAGGGTGCGACAGCCCTTCATTTGCCGGTGTGAGATCTGAAACGACGCACTTGGACGCCAGCTTGAGCAGCTCCTTTGAATCTTTCTCTGATGCGATTGGAATTGTGCAACTCATAAATCAGCTATCTCTCTTTGTTTTCACTGTTCAAGGCTCAATAATGTAGATATGTAATTTTACTCTTTTCTGGCACTAGGAGTGGAATGCGGCCCTAGGTTCCATTACAAATATTGTTTGTCTTGATGTGTATTATCACCCTTCTTGTTTTGTTGAAGGAGTTTATAATCACCGTGTATATATAATTAGGGGTATGCAAAGTCTCTGCCGTTTTAAGGAGACAGGAACAATCAGGAAACCAGTAGACATTTATTCAATGAAATATTGGCCATTAGAATCAATGACCTTTTGCCATTTGTCAGGCAACAAATGAGTACTCCTGTGATAGAAGGACTTGGGTTTTGAGCTGAAGAACGCAGTGACGAGATTTTCCACCTCTGGAACTGTGATGAACCACTGTTGGGCTAGGGCATGTTGCATAGGGCAAAACAGATGAAAGTCTGAGAGTGCAGTGTCGGGGAGTAAGCCGGGTGCGGTAAAACCTCCCAGTGTAACTGTCCAAGGGTTGATTTTGTGGTGGCACCGACATGTGGTCTGGCATTATCGTGAAACAGGATGACTGGGCGGTGTCCTTTACCTGTCCATGGGTGTTTTTGCTCGATTGTGGTGTTCAGTTTCATCAACTGATCGCTATGTCGTTGTGCAGCGATTGTTTTGCTCGGCTTCAACAGTTCGAAGTACAGCACTCCATTCATATACCACTACATATGCACAACAGCACCTTTTCCCCCGTGGATATCCTGTTTTGCAGCGGATGTTGAAGGCAGGCCTGGGTCGACCCAGGATCACTTGCATACGGGGTTGTCGCAATAGACCCATTTTTCATCCCTGGTGACGATCTTCCACAAGAAATTCTTCCCTTGAAACCTCTTCAGCGACAACATGCAGATGCCCAATTGTTGACCAATATTACACTCCTTTAAAGTATGTGGAACCCACTTACCAATCTTCTGGATCTTCCCCAAGGCCTGTAGATGCTGTACCACCCCTCAATTGAGCCACTTTCAAACGTTTCGCCAGTTGTGTGATTGATTGTGTGGCATCCCCTTGCAACAGCGATTGCAGCTTCTCGTCTGCGAGTTCCTGCGGTCTACCTGCAAGTGGATTGTCTTCCAAGCTCAGATCACCTTTCTTAAGCCTGGCAAACCATTCTCGACAAGTCTTTTCACCCATAACCATTTCGCCATATGCCTGACGTGTTGAACTGTGTGCTCCACTCGCACTTTTTCCTAAATTAAACATGAATAACAAACAGTGCCACAAATGAACTTTATCGCCCGCCATGCTTGGCTTTATGTATGAACTGACAGCTCGGGTCACCGGCTGATTAGAACCTCTACAGCGCCTGCTAGTGGTGGCAGCGGAAACTTTTGCATACCCCCTAATAAACAGGGTCATTCAGCTAAGCGTGTACAAACTTCTGGAAGGGGTAGGTTGCACAAAGACAAATCGGAATCACATAGCAATGCAGGGTCGGAAACGCCATCTTTATGTGCTAGTGTACAGAGAGGACCAGAAATGAAAGAGCAGCACGTAAGAGAGCAAAATGCTTTTTATTACTCACAAGACATTTGCGAAAGGCATTAAGGTTACAGAAGGTGTTGAAAGTTGCGACCATGAGCTGTAACACATGCTTGACATTGTCCGTGCACGGAATCACGTATGTTTTGGAAAATTCCTGCCATGTCTCGGACTTCCGAAGCAGCAACAGATATGTGTGCTACAAGGTCCTCATCACTTTCAACCGGGGTGCCGCACACCAGTCCTTTGATGCAACCCCAGAAGGAGTAATCAAGGCATGCTAAGACTGACGATCTTGCACGCCAATGAACAGGAACATCACGCCCGATGCACTGATGTCCAAATGTCATGTTTCAGTGATGACGAACGTCATTGCTGAAATGGGTGGGGGCTCCCATCATGCTGGAACCACATTGCACCACGGAGCAACTGAGGGACCTGTTGTTCCTTCAATAGCTCTGGCAAGATGTCCTCCAGAATTATTCGGTAACTCCTTTCGTCCAGACGAGGAGGCATGAGGTATGGGCCAATTAAGTGGTCCCCGACAATGCCGGCCTAAACATTAACAGCAAAAAAGTCTGCTGCTCCGTATGCGAGGTGCATATCAGCCATTTCTGCGTTCTTGAACCCAGCCATCCTATTACCTCTGCGGGCGGTTTACAAATGACGGTATCCTGACAGAACGTATGAACAGTCTCGCTGCCGAACAACGGCATCTACCGCGTGAAGATGGCATTTCCGACCCTGCATTGCTATGTGATTCCGGTTTGTCTTTGTGCAACCTACCGCATCCCACAAGTTTTTACACGCTTAGTTGAATATGCAGGGTGATTCATAAAGAAGTATATAAGCTTAGCTGAATATACAGGGTGATGCATAAAGAAGTATGTAAGCTTAGCTGAATATACAGGGTGATGCATAAAGAAGTATATAAGCTTAGCTGAATATACAGGGTGATGCATAAAGAAGTATATAAGCTTAGCTGAATATACAGGGTGATGCATAAAGAAGTATATAAGCTTAGCTGAATATACAGGGTGATGCATAAAGAAGTATATAAGCTTAGCTGAATATACAGGGTGATGCATAAAGAAGTATATAAACTTAGCTGAATATACAGGGTGATTCATAAAGAAGTATATAAGCTTAGCTGAATACACAGGGCGATTCATAAAGAAGTATATAAGCTTAGCTGAATATACAGGGTGATTCATAAAGAAGTATATAAGCTTAGCTGAATATACAGGGTGATTCATAAAGAAGTATATAAGCTTAGCTGAATATACAGGGTGATTCAGAAAGAAGTATATAAGCTTAGCTGAATATACAGGGTGATGCACAAAGAAGTATATAAGCTTAGCTGAATATACAGGGTGATGCACAAAGAAGTATATAAGCTTAGCTGAATATACAGGGTGATTCACAAAGAAGTATATAAGCTTAGCTGAATAGATGAATATACAGGGTGATGCATAAAGAAGTATATAAGCTTAGCTGAATATACAGGATGATTCATAAAGAAGTATATAGTTTCCAGATGCTGTAAAACAGTAACAGTTGAAGACACAGATCACAACTGCGTACCGTTAGGTAGATGTACTCATAAAGTTTGTCCCGCTACTGAGGAAAGTGATGTAGGCGATAGCAAGCGCGTCACTTTACTAGATTATCTCGATGAACATCTTCCTCACGGATGGATTGGACGAGCAGCAGACTACAACATGCCACTGACCCAATGGCCACCCAGAAGTCGTAACACCTTGTGACTTTTTCCAGTGGGGGGTACGTAAAGGACAAGGTATTCGCCTCTTCCCTTCCTGTTGATCTAGCGGAGCTGAAACAGCGTATCACAGCCACTATCACTGCACCTGATTCAGATATCTTACTTCGAGTTTGGGCGGAAATGGATTACCAGCTCGATGCGTGTCGTGTGACTAAGGGTGCACACATAGAACATCTGTGACTGTCTCTAAAAAACTTGAAACGTTCCCCTTCCATTCTGTTACAGGTAACATAAAATATCTTACATTGTTCTTATTTTATAGTGTGTTGAAACTGTATACTTCTTCATGAATCGTCCTGTATTATCAAAGTCATGTACCACTCTGTCCAAAAAATAATGTTTTACCCTCAGCCATTAGCTTATCTCTCCCTTGAAAAGGAAAAGAAAAAAAAAATGGCACATATAAATTTTTTTACCAAGGCTTGCAAATTCTTGCACTACATGTTCTTCAGTGATGTTTTCTGTGGTGGCCTGGTATTTTTTTGGACACCCAGGGTTACCAGGCGACCACGTTTTTCGACACCTACTGCTGATGCATCAATGTCTCCATTCGCAAAGAGATCTTGGCACGCGACTTCAGCTTCATTGGCATCCATCACATAACTTTTTAAACTTTATGCTTAACTAGCTTTACTACCCGGCTTTGCCCAGGATTTGGGCTTATTAATTTCACATTCCCTTATATGTCACTGGAAAAATCAGGGGGGGGGGGATTGATGCTTGCAAGAAATAAAAAACTCATTTCACAAATTCGGGCATTACAAATTATTTATTATATAGTGTGATTATTTTTAAACACTTGGCCGTACACAACAATTTTGCTTTCTCTTTCATCGGCGACAATATATAATTTTGTTGGATCCTTTGCTCTTGACATCCCAACATACAGCTGTAGAATCAAACGGACCAAAAGCATTACGAATTATTTAACACGCGTCCAGGATACACAGCACTGGAACATTGACTGAACAAAATTCGTTAACAGTTTGTTATCAACGATCAAATGCATCACGTGCTTTCAGTTTCAGACGTCTTTGAGGAGCGAATCTCTGGGATAAAAAAAGTCAAAAACGTATCTTTGTGAATATTTTATAAAACTGGCTGAAATTTTAATGAACACCATAAATCGTTAATAGGAACATGACCTCCAAATTTCGCCGAATCGGTAAATAACTTTTTAAATGAGCCATCAAAATTTTATTAACCGTTTCTGCGTGTATATTTCTGTTTACCGATGAATTAAAAATTCCATGCCAATTCTCAAAATTTCACCGGATTCCGGTGAAATTTTGAGGGACTCCTCTTATTATCAATTCATGGTGTTGATAAAAAATTTCAGCCCGTTTCGTTAAGATTTCGCAAAGTTCGTTTTTGCATTTTTTTTATGATGAAAGAATAGAAACACCTGCGGATGAATGCAGTCACGTGCTTTCAGATTTGGAACAGATAACGATGACGTAGCAAACGACGCTGACTTTATTGATTAGCTTATTAATTAATTCACAACTCATGAACGGAACAACATAGATATCTTAAAATAGTTGTGTTGACCTAGAAATTCCAGTATTAATAAAGCTATGCAAATTTCACAATGCCACAGTTCGTTATTTGAGGGTTTTTGCTGCTTCAGACAAAACAGACGTTTTGTGTTTTATATATAAGATATCTTCTTCTCTTGCAGACATTCCTGAATTTGGTCTTACTGTGATTTTCTTGGCCTGCCGGCTGAATAAATCCTCATAGCATCTTACCACTCATTCTTTCAGCACGGCCGAACCACCTAAAAATACTAGTCTCCATTGTATTAACAATATCTTATTTCACATTACACATCCAATCGAAACATGCCGCCGCCGTGAGTAACATCTCTCCAGAACACAAATGTCTTTTCTACAGCACACAGGCTTCAATGACCACACATACAAGTAGGAACAATTATACTTTCATACACAGCCATTTGGGACTTTTTCAAGAACTCGTCATTTCAATGATATCCTCCTGAAGGAGCTATGACATTCAAGGGTTGCCACTGATATTGGCTTTTAAAATTCCACGAGTTTTCCAGAAGATAATTTTGCGGGAATTTCCGGTAAACTTAACAGATAATGTATAACTCCATGATGATATGCACACAAAATGCCACATCAACACTGACTGCCAAAAGCATACACGAGACTGATGACTAAGAAAAAAGCTGAACTTTTTAACTGGATGAAAAATCAAAATGCCCGGCGAAACAGTGTGAATGTATAATGCAGCATGAGCAAGATGGAATAATTCACTGTAATTTACTTAAATGTAAATATTAAATGGGGACACATTCCTGCACTCAAAATAAAAAATAACTGACATTTAATAACAACACAGGATAGAAGGCACATGGGGGGGGACTGCGATTACGGACGAAATCTTCACTCCCTCCGGCTTCCGTTTTCGGAAATTTTCCCTCCATTTTCAAGTTAAAATACATATTTGTATGGAACAAAATTATATTTAACAATAATACCAGACAGAAGGAACATTATGAGAAAAAAAAAAGATACGATTATGGGAGAAATCTTCACTCACATCTAACTTCCATTTGCGAAAGTTTTGATAGTAGGAATTCCATCCCCCCCCCCCCATCGGCTCAGTTATATATCAATCTCGAAAACTACACATATGGGAGACCACAGGGAAATTTTCCGGCTGTCTAACTTCCGTTTTCGGAAAACTTTTCTCCATTTTCAAGCTGAAATACAAATATTTTATGGAAAAATGATATTTAACAACAGTAGTGGACAGAAGAAACAACGTGATAAAAAGAAATTAGGATTACGGGGTAAAGTTTCACTGTGTTCAACTTCCGTTTACAAAATTTTTAAAGATGAAACGCCCCCAGACGGAAAATTACCTCCCAAAATTTCTCTTCAGTTTTGCATCGATCTCGTTATAACACAAATGATGACAAAAAAAAAAAAAACAACGCGGAATTCTGCGAATCCGCGAAAGAATCTCATGTATGCAAAAGTCATATAATAGCATTATGCAAATTCTTAACGGGCACTGCCGTCGTATAAAGGCTTCAACGCACGCCATGATTTTTATCAGTTGTGAGGTGCAATCTCGTGAGTCAGATTGAACAACCGCCAGAAGGATTTTGGCAAGCTGATGTGAATTATCGGAGTTTGAACGAGGCATGGTAGTGGGAGCCAGACGGATAGGACATTCAATTTCCGAAGTTGTGCGAACATTCAACATTCTTCGAACCACAGTGTCACATATGTACCAACAATACAAGTCAGGTTGAACAACCACCAGTAGGATTATGGCAAGCCGACGGGAATTATCGGAGTTTGAACGAGGCATGGTAGTGGGAGCCAGGCCGATGGGACATTCAATTTCTGAAGTTGTGCGAACATTCAACATTCCTCGATCCACGGTGTCACTTGTGTACCAAGAATACCTCATGGAAGGCATTACCACCCACCTTGGACAGTGGCCGACTTTTGGTGCTGAATGATCACGACCAGAGGCGTCTGACCAGGATTGTCCATGCTAAGAGCCAAGCAGCACTGGCTCAAATAACATCCATATTCAATGCAGGAGGTACCAGAGACATATCCATCGGGTGAGTGCAGCGTAATCTAGCATCTATGGCGTATGGGAGCAGAAGACCCACCAGAGTGCCTTTGTTAGCACCACGCCATCAGACGCCACACCTCACCTGGGCTCGTGAACACAGTAATTGGACCCTGGGAGAGTGGCAACATGTGGTGTGGTCCGATGAGTCCTGCTTCTAGTTGTTACAAGCTGATGGTAGGGCCCGGGCGTGGCACAGACCCCATGACGCCATGGACCCAAGCTGTCAACAAGGCACTGAGCAGGTTGGTAGTGGTTTCATACTTGTGTGGAATGTCTTTACGTGGCATGGTTTGGGTACTTACTCTGACCCTCATAAACACGTCATTAACCGGTCACCACTTTGTTGCTCTGTTGGGTGACGATTTGCAGACCTTCATGGACTTCATGTACCTCAACAACCACGGATTTTCCAGGCGGACAATGCATTGTGTCATTGGGCCTAAGTTGTCCAAAATTGGTGCGAGGAGCATTCTGGACAGTTCCGACGGATGGCGTGGCCATCACGTTCGCCCGACATGAACCCAATAGAGCACTTATGGGACGTGGTGGAAAGGTCCATTCACACCAAATATTCTGCACCTATAAATACCAGGGAACTGTGGGCGGGTGTTCAGATGGCATGGCTCAACATCCCTCCAGAAGTCTTCTGGCCACTTGTGGAATCGATGCCCATACCTGCCAACATTGGAAACAGCCTTGTCAGTAGTAACGAGTAATATTGCACAGCATACATAGATGCAGGAGAGTGGAAACATCACGGGAAGGGGCAATTACAGAAAAAATCTTTGCTACGTCCAACTTCCGGTTTTAACCCCCCTCCCCCCTATTTTGAAGCTGAAATACAAATACTCAAGTAGTAAAATGTTATTTAACAATAATACTGGACAGAGGTAGCATCGCGAGAAAAAAGAAATTACGATTACGAAAAAAAATCTGAACTCCATCGACCTTTCGTCTTTGAACGTTTCGTAAAGATGGAATTCCGTCCTTCGGACACCTCCCTCCCATCCCCCCTCTCCTCCAAATTTCTGTTCACTTGGGCGGCGATCGCGTAAACGACCAAAATAATAATGAAAAAGGCGGAATTCCCCGAATTCGCGGAATAATCTTATGCCTGAAGATTACGGGGAAGTATTCACGGCGTCTAACTTCCGTTTTCGCAAATTGTTGCCTACAGTTTCAAGCTGAAATACAAACATTTATACAATAAAATTATATTTAACAAGAGTACTAGACACAAAGGCTACATCTGGAGAAAAAAATATTAAAATTACGATTAGGGAAATTTTTTTTACTCCGTTTATAACTATCATTTTTGAAAGTCTTGAAACACAAAATATCGTCCTCACACGGAAAATGAACCCTCCAACCACCCACCCACCATGCCTCAAATTCTCTTCAGTTTTGTATCGATCTTGAGAATGATCTAAACATCGAACAAAAAAAAAAAACAAAAAAAAACGGAATTCTGTGAATCCGCTGAAGAATCTCATGTATACCATAAAATAATAGCAAAAGAAAAGAAAAAAAACTTAAAAGAGGAAAATTCGCAGAATCCGTAGTTTTGACAGTGATTTCCGTAGTCGGACAACTAAATTCATAGAAACTACGGACATTCCATAGTAGTTGGCAGGTATAGATGCCTCGTTGGGTTGCTGCACTTCGCTGGGCTGGAGCAGGTCTAACACCATACTAGGTACGTATCCCATGACTTTTCGCACTTCAGTGTATGATGAAATATATTAAAAGAATTCTTGAAATCGCCATCATCAACGCGTAAGTTACGTTGAACATTATGAGCGGGACTAGAGTTACAAGGTGTCTACTCTATCCCTATCAACATTTCCACAGGCATTACCCACTATATTGGTAGTACTTACCGCAGCATAAACCGGCGATTGATGGAACATATCGCTGATGCTAAATAAGGCAGCCCTTTCACCTCCCTTTCAATTTTAACCATCAGCGATAAGTCCACGGTTCCCGATTGGCGCACTGTTAAGCGGATCGCCCCGTTCAGCAATCGGCATGCCCTCAGGTACCGCGAAAGCATTGAAATCTACCTTACCCCTAACACCTGCAATACTGACACACCTTTTGGCATCCCTATTATTTGGAAAGCGAGTTTAAAAACTGGCAACAACTGACGTTTTTACGTGCCTCATCCCATGGCTGATGAAGGAAGAAGTCGCTACCGAAACGTCCCGCTTATAATTTTCAACGTAACTTACGCGTGTGATGAAGATTTCAAGAATTCTTTTAATGTTTTGTGTGTTATGTGTTTTCCTGCCAATTCTTCTCACTATGATGCAATATATTCAATGCAAGAAGAAAAAAACTACCAAAGTACATTTAAATGAATTTCTTGCTACATGAGTTTAAATTCACATTTACTGTGAATTTGTGGTGTGAGAAAAGGAAAATAGAGACTCTTTACATAAAAGAGAAAGGGGATCTAAAATGTTTCTCTTCAATCTAACACATTTATAGCCACTGGAATAAACTTTTTTATAAATCTTGAGTCTGCAAATAAAATATAATATTGATCAATTAATACTCAACATATATTTTATTATTGCACTTATAATATTAATAAACTTTTACTGTAACTAGGGTATCACAAGGCACACAGCTTTTTTGACATTTTGTGACTGCGTGAAAGTGCAACATTATTAACTTGACTGGTTACGTAAATGGTAAGAACATGAGCATGGCAGTTCATAAAATGAAAAAAGTGCCTGAGCCTAAAATTAATATGAGGACTGTACCGAAAGTAATGCAGAAGTGGGCATAACTTTTTTATTAACTGACAGAAGCCTTTCAAATTGCACATGGTGGTAGAGTAACTCTTTCCCTATAGGAACCCTTCTCTTCTTCATTGCAGGTAAATAATAGATTTGAAGCAGATAATAATAGATTCCAATAATAGATTCCAATAGATTCTAATAATAGATTCCAATAGATTCTAATAATCGATTCCAATAGATTCTAATAATTGATTCCAATAGATTCTAATAATCGATTCTAATAGATTCTAATTCCAATAGATTCTAATAATAAATTCTAATTCCAATAGATTCTAATAATAGATTCTAATTCCAATAGATTCTAATAATAGATTCCAATTGATTCTAATAATAGATTCCAATAGATTCTAATAATAGATTCTAATTCCAATAGATTCTAATAATAGATTCCAGTAATAGATTCTAATAATAGATTCTAATAATGGATTCCAAGCAGAAGCAACGTCCGGTCATTGAGTTCTTGATGAAGGAAGGGTGCAGACTGTCCGACATCCACAGAAGATGACACCATTGACAAGAGCTACGGAGATGACACCATTGACAAGAGCAACGTGCATAGATGGATGAAGAAGTTTAAAGAAGTGGAAACCAGCACTGAAGACAAACCACACAATGGGAGACCATCATCTGCGACCACTGACAAGAATCGTCAGCAAGTGAATGAACTGATTCTCGTCAAGAGACGAGTCACAATCCGTGAGCTTGTTACACAACTGGATGGACGGTGGTTACAATGCCATACAGAAAATGGTGGAAGACTTAGGGTATCGGAAAGTGTGGCAGTTGATACCGGATTTGAAGGAGAGAAGGGTAGAAGTCTGCTCTGATCTGTTGGAAGTGTTTGAAGCCATGCAGACACATTTTTTCCAATCTGGTGACAGGGGTTGAAACGTGGGCATATCTTTATTATCCCGAAATGAAGAATCAATCCATGGAATGATGTCACGCCTCTTCACCAAGGTCTAAGAAGTTCAAGAGCCAGCTATCAGCACGAGAGTCATGGTGACTGTTTTTTGGGATGACCAGGTCATTCTCCTTGGTTTTCTCGAATATGTCCAGACCGTGATCAGTGAGCGGTACATTCGAGACACTCAAGAAGCTTAGAGAAGCCATAAGGAGGAAGAGATTGAACAAGAATCTGAAAAGGATCCACTTTCACCATGACAATGAGAGACCACACACATCTCTGACAGCAAATCAGGCTGGTCGGTGGTCCCCCGTCCATCGTACAGCCCAGATCTGGCGCCCTCCGACTTCCACCTGTTCGGTCCAATGAAGGACAGTCTCTGGGGACAACGATTTGATCACACAGACAAGGTGAACGTGGCTGTGAAGAAGTGTGCCTGAATTTTTTCAAACAGGATTTGAGAGTTGGGTTCAACGATGGCACAAACGCATCGCTTGTGATGGAGACTATGTTCTGCAGTACCTTTGCATACCTGCCAACTTTCAGAAACCGAAAATCGTAAAAATAATAATCGATATATTTGATGAATTTTTTAATCGATATATCAAATGAAATTACTTGTTGTGCATATTGATTAAATGTACTGAACATATCGATTAAAAAAGGATGCTACCTAACTCAAGTATCAACTTTTAATTGATATGACTACAGATGTTTGAATTTATCAACACATTTATTTCGATTATCAATACATAATTTCTCATTACTATGCTATATCATTATGATCAATAAAGAGATAAAAATTTATTTTTATGGAAGCTTGCATCTAAAGGGAAGAATGTTCCACACTCTTTGACCCCCAAATCCAAAATGGTTCGTACCCCACGCCGTCACGGAACAAACTAAAATGTTTTCAAAAACAAACCATTTTCATGCTAGGATTATCTTACGGTGAGACGGACGATGAGAAAGTCAAATAAAAAAAAATGAAATCAATGAGTGACACTAATTGGTAAATTATGCTCAACTAAAGATGAAGTGAACAAACATTTTTTACGAATCGCATCCAGTTCATTAAAACTTTTAACAAAGGAAGTTAATTTCGTATTTTTTTCACGCAGTCAACATTAGATTTGTGCTGGGCACTAGAAATATGATTATAATATCATTCCTTCCACCACACCAAACACTGAAATTACATGACATGCAGTGCAAAATGCATATTTTTCATTTTTTGAAGATTTTGCAATACACGGGAATTCCGCAGAATACGTGTCGCGGAATGTTTGATAGTACTTTCCCCCCCCCCCTTTCATATTGCTGCTCATAGCGAATCACTATTACTAAATTTATTGACACTTGGAAAAAAATGCTAGTAAAACTTCTGTAGTAAAACAGTAACAGCTTAAAGAGATGCAATTTGCAGAGGAAAAAAATAGTACCCCAACATATTAATTTCGTTGAATCAAGCCAAGACATTTTTATGCACGTTATCGAGCAACGAACAAAAAAAGCACGGTTGAAAAGCGTAGAAAACTTACTGACTAATGAACCAGCAAAATAAATCATTGCTGGAGAAGCACAGGCTCGAATGAACATCAATTTTTTCCCCCAACTTTCTCTTACAGTAACATTCTTTTGTTAGGTCAAATTTATTGCCACAGAAGAAGTTACGAAACCATGCCTAATGCATTTTTAATTTCACAAAACTGGCAGCTTTTACTTAATCTCGTCATGTTGGGTATCGATCTGGGATTAAAAATTCCACAGATTTAAAATCTGTTTTAATTTTTTTCTACAATAACTACGTTCTGAAATAGCATTTCGAACTGGGAGTGCTGGAATGCAAGACAAACCCACGCCTGGCCTCTGAGAAGCTGCGACCCTGGGTACGAACAATGCGTTATCTGAAAAGGAGAACGGGGAAGGAGGGGGGGAACAGCGAGAGAGAGAATGTGATTGTAACCTTATGTTACGCAGCTGCATAGCCTGATGGGAACTGTCACCAGTGTTGTGCAGCTTGCGCAGGGGAAGGTACTCGGATCCATCCAAAAGTCCACGTGTAAGCAGAAAACCGTGCCGCTCACACTTTCTCTTCACAGCGGAAATAAGGAAAAAATTTTCTTTTTCATTATGTCATGTTAAGGGATTTTTTGAAGTGGAATAATTTTTTTTTTTTTTTTTTTTTGCTCTTGAAATGGGGAGAAAAAAATAGGGATTTTTGGTATGAGAATAAAAAATCGGAAGAAATCACTTTCCGATCGGAATATCGGAAAGGCGCCCCAAAATCGGAAGCTTTCCGGGTAAATCGGAAGGATTGGCAGCTATGCCTTTGTATAGAGAAAGAGTTAGTCTACCAACATGTGTAATTTGAACGACCTCAGTCAGTTAATAAAAAAGTTATGACCACCTTTGCATTACTTTCAAGTACAACTCTAGTATTTTGTGCCCGAGTAGAAACACATTAAAATTCCATCAAAACAGAAAGTGTCCATGGTATTCCATCCATTCTGAGGATGAAATGAATGAGGACAAAGTGAATGGTGGACGAAATGAACAGTGGACTAAATGAACGGCGGACAAAGTCAACGCCGAACAAAGTGAACAGTGTACGAAATGAACAGTGGGCTAAATGACAGTGGACGAAATGAACAGTGGACTAAATGAACAGCGGAGAAAGTCAACGGCGGACAAAGTCAACGGCTAACAGAGTTAACAGCGAACAAAGTGAACAGTGTATGAAATGAACAGTGGACTAAATGACAGTGGACTAAATGAACAGTGGACTAAATGAACGGCGGACAAAGTCAACGGCGAACAAAGTGAACAGTGTACGAAATGAACAGTGGGCTAAATGACAGTGGACGAAATGAACAGTGGACTAAATGAACGGCGGACAAAGTCAACGGCGGACAAAGTCAACGGCGGACAAAGTCAACGGCTAACAGAGTTAACAGCGAACAAAGTGAACAGTGTATGAAATGAACAGTGGGCTAAATGACAGTGGACGAAATGAACAGTGGACTAAATGAACGGGGGACAAAGTCAACGGCGAACAAAGTGAACAGTGTACGAAATGAACAGTGGGCTAAATGACAGTGGACTAAATGAACAGCGGACAAAGTCAACGGCGGACAGAGTCAACGGCTAACAGAGTCAATGGCGAATAAAGTGAACAATGTACGAAATGAACAGTGGGCTAAACGACAGTGGACTAAATGAACAGTGGACTAAATGAACAGTGGACTAAATGAACGGCGGACAAAGTCAACGCCGAACAAAGTGAACAGTGTACGAAATGAACAGTGGGCTAAATGACAGTGAACTAAATGAACGGCGGACAAAGTCAACGGCGGACAGAGTCAACGGCTAACAGAGTCAACGGCGAATAAAGTGAACAATGTACGAAATGAACAGTGGGCTAAACGACAGTGGACTAAATGAACAGTGGACTAAATGAACGGCAGACAAAGTCAACGGCGGACAGAGTCAACGCCGAACAAAGTGAACAGTGTACGAAATGAACAGTGGGCTAAATGACAGTGGACGAAATGAACAGTGGACTAAATGAACAGCGGACAAAGTCAACGGCTAACAGAGTTAACAGCGAACAAAGTGAACAGTGTACGAAATGAACAGTGGGCTAAATGAACAGTGGGCTAAATGAACAGTGGACTAAATGAACGGCGGACAAAGTCAACGGCTAACAGAGTCAACAGCGGACAGAGTCAATGGCTAACAGAGTCAACAGCGAACAAAGTGAACAGTGTACGAAATGAACAGTGGGCTAAATGACAGTGGACTAAATGAACAGTGGATGAAATAAACTGGACAAAATGAACACGGACAAAGTGATTGGGAACAGCATCATGGTAACTGTTTTAGTTGGCTTTTTCTACTACTGAAACAAAATTCGATTGCCACTCTTCGCTCAATACTTGAGTCCATGACAAGGTGATTTTATGACTTCAGATTTGATAGTGAATAGTTCCATTACTTGCCAAGAGATGGCACCATTAGTGTTGTTTAAAATAAAATCAGTCCCAAAACCTTTCAGACACACCTTGCATTCAGGATATATTAATTACTGACCTTTTTCTATGGGTTTTCCAGGTTCTGATGGGGAAACGATCTTCCGAGGGCGACCTCTTCCTCGACGAGGAGCAGCAGGAGCTAATATAAAAAATAAAAAAAAACAACATAATAGACATTCATTAAAAAGATATCCACATGCAATTAATTTAAAAATACAAAAATTAATTCAGTTTCAAACAATGACCTGTTTATCATGCAGAATGGAGCTTAAATACAGGGTAATTAAAAATGATTGCCCCGATTACAAACGACAATAACGTGTTTATGAAGATAAATAGACAGCCGATATCCCTACACAAGAAAGAAGGAAGTTTAGAATTTTATTAGAACCTACTGCTGTGTTGCTATGGTGATGTGGGAAAGTGAGCTGCTGTCTGCCAAAGCCAGTGGGAAGAAATGCAGTTGGATTGGTCACTGTGGGCACGACAGGGTTTTCTGCAAGTGGTTCCCCCAGGTCTCTGGATCTTACTCTTTGTGACTTCTTTTTGAGGGGGTATGTCAAGGACCATGTGTATGTGCCACCTTTGCTGAGATTACTGCAAGAACTAAAGATGTGCATACCTACCAATATATGGCATACTTACTTTATGAAACGATCCAGCTCTTTGTGAAAAAGAAATACACACCACAACAAAACATTACAACAAGCAAGGACTCTAATGAAACAAACTTAACACGTGCAAAGTGCAAAGTTGATTCCACTGCTGACAAGGGCAAGATACGTAACATTGCAAGATTTAAGTTCGAAACTTCTACCAATAAAATTCAGTCAGATGCGTTAAGAATTCCACAACACTTGACAGATGGGAAATCCAAGCAAGTGAATGTGCAGCGTGCAAACCTTCACTTCACTCACCATATGATCATACACTGCCTCTACAATCCCAGTTTGTGACAAGATAAACCAAAGAAGGGAAAAAAAAGCCGGATGCTTTAACTGGGTGAAAAATCAAAACACACAGCAAGACTGCGGATTACTGTCAGTTTGTTTTTTGTTGACCCTGCAGGTGTGCAGCATCCATTGCTTAATATTTTTTTTTCTGCTGATATCTTTCTCTCCCTATTTCTTTATTGTTGATTTTCTTTCTTTTATTCCTTCTGCTAACAATTTCTTCTAGCATGCTGGAAAAACTTTCAGCCTGAGGACCATGAGCGCATGATACCAAAGCTTCAACTATTTTAGATAAATGGTGTAACTTTGAGGATAACACTTTTGAACACTATGCATCAATTTTTAAAAAAATTCCAACTTTGTCACTTCTGTTTTGGGAAATTTACCCCTTCCTTTTCAAGCTTAAATGCAAAAACTTATGGGATGAGGAATATTTAACAATGCAGAAGAGTGGAAACATTCCGAGTGGGGGGGGGGGGGGTTAGCGATTACGGCAAAAATCTTTGTTCTGTACGACTTCCAGTTTGGGAAATTTTCCCCATATTTTCACGCTGAAATACAAATATTTATGCAGTAAAAATATTTAGCAATAATACTGGATAGATGCAGCATTGCGAGAAAAAGAAATTACGATTACAGAAAAAAATCTGAACTCCATCGACCTTCCGTAAAGATCGAATTCCGTCCTCCGACGCGGACCCCCTCCCATTTCTTTTCACTTGTGTATCGATCTCGTAAATGACCAAAATAATGACGAAAAAGGCGGAATTCTTCGAATTCGCGGAAGAATCTCATGCCTGAAGATTACGGGAAAATTTTCGCGGCATTCTAAGTTCCGTTTTCGCAAATTGTTGCCCGCAGTTTCAAGCTGAAATACAAACATTTATGCAATTAAATTATGTTTAACAAAAATACTGGACACAAAGGCAACATTGGGAGAGAGAAAAATGCGATTACGGCAAAATTTTTCACACCGTTTACCTAAAGTTTCAGAAAATTTTGAAACACTAAATACCACTTTCGAGGACGATCTACAGGACCTAAAAAAAAAGTGGAATACCAAGAATCTGCTTGAGAACCACATGTATATCATGAAATACTAGAAAAATGAAAAAATCTAAACAAAATGAAAATTCGTAGAATCCGTTGTTTCGACAGCGATGTTCGTAGTTCTGTAGTCAGACAACTAAATCCGTAGAAACTACAGACATTACATAGTAGTTGGCAGGTCAGTGACTACGGACATGATTCATAAAGTATGGCATTATGGGGGTTTAAACTGTGATCGCATTTTGCGAAAATAAACGCAATTTTGCTAAAACATTTATATTTCTTTTCGCATAAATGCGAAAACAATTAAATGGCGCTGTTTCTTAGTGAGCGCCATTAAAATTCTGCGATTCTATGGAATGCATACAAAATATCGCCGTGGTAGAATTTCTCTTCTTTCATCATGTGACATCAAATGATACATAGAAACTAGTAGCCAATCCAGTTTCTATGATGTCATAAACTGAGCTGTTCCATAAGTTCTCCCCGCTTTGGGTTTTTGAAAATTGGCAACACCAAGTCGCCAACCGTGGTCATCTCTCTCTCTCTCTCTCTCTCTCTCTCTCTCTCTCTCTCTCTCTCTCTCTCTCTCTCTCTCGTGTTCGTTTCCCGGTAGTCTTTTCTCACATGGCCTCATTCGTGTGTGTTTTCGTAGTCTAAATATGGGTAAATGGTTGGGAATAAGTTCCAAACGAAAAAACGATATTGAAAGTGTTATGTACTTGCTAGAACATCAGCTCCATTTTCCTGTTCTATTGCTTTCTTTTCAGCAAGTTCCTCGGCCATATTTGTCTTTTGTTGACTCTGCAGCTGCACAACCATCTTTGCTTAGTTTTTCTTTCTGTTGATGTAATTCTCTTCCTACTTCTTTGCCACTTTTCTTTCCTCCTTCCCTTTTATTCCCTTGGATGACAATTTATCATCCATCATGCTGAAAGAACTTTCAGCCTGAGAACCAGGAATGCATGATATCAAAGCTTTCGCTATTTTAGATAAATGGTGTGACTTTCAGAATACGAATACTTTTGAACACCATGCATCAATTCTAACAAATTTTCAAATTCCATCACTTCAGTTTTGGGAAAATTTCCACTCCCGTATCAAGTTTAAGTGCAGACATTTATGAGGGAAAGTAACACTTAACAACAACACAGGATAGAGAGAACATCGCGGGAAGAAAAAAAAAAAATGCGATTTCGGGAGAAATCTTCACTCCGACTGACTTCCGTTTTCGGAAACTTCTTCCTTCATTTTTAGGTTGAAATGCAGTATTTGTGGAACAAAAGGATATTTAAGAACAATACTGGACAGAAGGAACATCGTGAGAGAAAAAAAAAAAAAGATTACAGGAGAAATCTTTGCTGCATCTAACTTCCGTTTTCAAAAGCTTCGTAAGACGGAATCCCATCGTCAAACGAAAAACGAACCCCCCCCCTTTCTGTTCAGTTGTGCATTGATCTCTAAATGCCCAAAATTATAACAGAAATGGTGGAAGTCTTCAAATCCACAGAAGAATATTTGCCTGAAGACTACAGCGAAATCTTTGCACCGTCTTAACTTCCATTTTTGGAAACCGTTGCCCACAGTTTCATGTTGAAATACAAACATTTATGCAATAAAATTACATTTAATAACAATATTGGGAACAGACAACATCGTGAGAAAAAAGAAATTACGATCATGGGAAAAATCGTCACTCCATTTAACTTCAGTTTTCAAAAGTTTTGAAAGACAAAATGCCATCCCCAGATGGAAAACGACCCCCCCCCATTTCTCTTCAGTTTTGCATCGATCTCGAGAATGACACAAATGATGGGGGAGACGAAATTTCGCGAATCTGCGGAAGATTTTGAAGAGCATAAGTTCACTTATCACTTATAAAGAGAAAATATAAATATCTACTATAAGGAGAAATTATTAACTGAAATCCAAGATTGAAACTGATTTTTTTTTTAAGTGTTTGATCCGTTACAGTCTTATACGGGATCGAAAAAACAAAATGGCATTTGGCTTATTCAATCCCCTCCTGCTAAAATTTAGAAGGTTCAGAAGTTGCTGTTTTTCCAAAAAATCTCAAAATTCCAAGTGCCATTTCAAAAAAAAAAAAAAAAAAATGGGAAGTATAAAAAATCTGAAACTTTCACAAAATACTCTTCTATGTGTCTACAGAGATATATAAAAATCCTTACTTGTTTTTTCAAGTACTTTGTTAGTTACAGAAAGTCAAAGTTGCAAAATTTTGCAAATTGCAATTTACTTTTTTTTTTTTATTGGAGATTTAACAACTATTGTGAGCAACTCAATGGGCTATAAGCAGTCGCCTGTCCCTAATTTGGGGTCACTGGTTCCAGGGAAGGGAGAGAGTCAGTGCCATAAGACAAACACAACATCCATGCCTCACCAGGATTCAAACCCGGACCCCATTCGGATGAATGATCAGAGGCCATCGCTTAGACCACTGCGTCACCGGGGCGGTCAATTCACTTAAAAGAGGGGTAATGACAATAAGTTTTTTAATTAAAAACTTAGAATTATGGTATATGCAATAAGAAAAACCAGATTAAAATAACAAAATGGATAACAAATGTAGTATTTCCATGTTAAAATGACTGAAAAACTTTAATTTACACAGAATTTTGTTTCAGCAACTGAACTGCAAATGCTTGAGCAAGATGATGATGATAAAAGTGAAAAATCGACATGTAACTGATATTTATATCGATATAGCATTTGCAATATATCATAAAGAGTACTGCTAAATGCAATATATGTTCAAAGGTAGTAAAATTATGTGAACATACCACAAACTTGCAATCATGTACATTTAATCTTATTCTACTACTTTCATATATTACAACTAGCAATCATGACTGTTCTCTGCACGGTGAATCTATAAAATCATGTTTTGAACATAAAATTAAAGAAAGGGAAAGTAATTAAGGGAAAGAAAAGTAATTTAAAATTTGTAACTGTTTTACGATTTAGAACAGCGTCGTAATGTCAAGTTTGACATAAAACAGAAGCAGGCTTTGGCACCCTTTAATTTTATTTTTAAAGCATTTGTGATTCTGACAAAATTATCTTTAAACCTATCAGCATTTTGAAACAGTAAATCTAAGCCAACCTTTTGAATTTTTGGGTTTTCAGACTTTTTTCTAGGTGTAGAAGTGGTAGAAAAATTCAAGCAGACAATGTTTAAAAGCGCTGGTTTTTTTTTTTTTTTTTCATGCATTTGCAGGTATCCGGACTTTAAGACCTACCAGCATGCCAATTTTCAGATCTTTACGCCATAAAAAAATTTGTGAAAAATTCAAATCAGCAATGTTCCAAAGCCGCCATTTTTATTTTGTTTTGTTTTGTTTTCAAACTTTTCTAGGTATACGGACCTTAAGACCTATAACATACCAGTTTTCAGATCTCTAGATCATTTAGAAGTGGTCGAACAAGTCACAGACGAACACACTCTCATTTTCCCTCTGCTTTTTATATACCAGGCAAAAGCCTATATTTACATAGGTATTCATGTATGCTGGCGGAAGACACCGTACTTTAAAAACGTCGCTACGTCATTAAGCATTGCGTCATTACCCGTTTGATTGTAGCCTGTCCTTTCACCCAATGAGAAGAGAGTGCTAAAAATAGCTGCGTTAAAATAAAATGGTTGGCAACATAATATAGCAGCATTCATAGTTTGTTTTTTCCTGTTCTTTAGGTGAGCGCTACTGCTGAATAAGAGAAGCATTTTATTGATAATGGCTTCCATGCAAGAAAAAGTGGTGTGCATGTTGTGGTTCCATGACACCAAATTGGAGGTTACTGTACAGTGTCATTTCAGAGAAGAGTACAGATGATCACCACCGGACCAAAGAAAGTATAAAAGCTAGGTATGAAAAGTTTAAAGCGACAAGTAGTGTTGGCGATCTCCCCCGAGCGGGCCAACCACCGGTTACACAAGAGACAGCTGCAGCTGTTCAGGAAACATTTCTGCAAAGCCCCAGAAAATCCATTCGTGGTGCTTCACTGGAAACTGGTATTTCCCGTGCCACGGCTCACAAAATTTTACACAAACGTCTTCATCTGTATGCTCATAAGGGACAGATATTGGGTTGGTGTGGATGAAATGTCGGAGCGAACAAGCAGTGGAGACAGGCCCCCACAACAGTGGAATGGAACCACCCACAGGTGTTGCGGCATTATGTCACAGAATTACCATAAATAGCTAGCACATGAGTGAACAACAAGGTTCACGCGTGGTTTGTTTGGACATAACGTGGCTCGCCAAGAAAACATGCAGACGCGGGATTTGAGAGCCATCTTCCTGCATGAATTTAAACTGGGCTATTCTGCAGGAATTGCCACTCAAAATGTTGACAACGCACTTGGGGAGAAAACAACCAACAGACGACCCATTCGGTGATGGTTTGTGAAGTTTCAAAAGCGGAGATACGGACCTGCGAAACGAAGCACGTGGTCACTGACCTGATGCTGTTTCTGACGATGTTCTGTTGCGTGTGGTTGAAGCGGACCCCCGAAAAACGTGTCGTGAGATAGCGACAGAAGTAGGTGTCCACCACATGACAGTTGTTCAGTGTCTGGCTGCGCTGGGTAAGGTCAAAAAGCTGGACATGTGGCTGCCGCATGAATTGACAACTGCCAACAACACTAGGCATTTGGAAATCTGCACGTCGCTGTTTGCCAGGAATAAACAGGAACCTCTACTGCATCGAATCGTCACCTACGACGAGAAGTGGGTCCTTTATGATAATCGGAAACGATCTGCACAATGGTTTACCAAGGCACAGCCTGCTGGACGACATCCTAAGCCACCCCATACACACCAAGAAGATGATGCTCTTTGTCTGGTGGTCCACAGCCGGGATAATTCATCAGAGTTTCCTGGCAAGAGGCCAAACCATCACTGCAGAACGTTATTCTGCTGAATTACACCAGATGCACCGGAACTGCTGAAGAAACAACAGCCTTTGGTCAACAGCCATGGTGTTCTTCTACTCCAGGACAACGCCCGCCCTCATGTCGCACAACGAACAATCCTGACACTAAGTGCCTTGGGCTATGAAGCACTGCCTCATCTTGCCTATCCCCGGACTTGTCTCTGACAGACTATCATCTGTTTTGTCGCCTGGATCATTTCCTGTCCGGGAAACAGTTCACGACAGACAATGAAGTTCACCGTGCAGTTGCTGACTTCCTTCGGGTCCCAGCCACAAGCCTTTTTCGTTCCGGGATCATGACCTTGCCGGACAGCTATGTGTCGATACCGAGGGGGATTATTTTGCCTCGGTAAGTTGTCCTACTTTTCCGTTCTCACCGTCCACATATGCTGGTCCTTTGCTGGACATTTCATTTGCACCAACCCAATAATTAAGTAAATATTTTTGAGTAAAGCCTTGGGTAAGTGTTTTAATTCCTGCTAAAGATTATATTGAATTCTATATGATAATAAGAAGATATTAGATTCTAAATAACACAACAGAGAGATACTGAAATCATCACTTGATTCATTCGGTGATCACCTCTCAGTAATGACAAAACTATCTATAAAAATGTAACCACACCAGACCATTTTTTTTGCTTTGTTTCTAACATTCCATTCACAGTAACAATAGAAATGAAAAGTCCGACTTTTTAACCACACAGCAAATATTTACGTGAACAAATAATACTTCAAGAAATAAAATTAAAAACCTCACAACACTAGGAGCCCATGATGTTTCACAACCTAACACAGTCAAACCCCTATTTAACGGACTGGGATTTAACGAATTCTGCGATTTTAGGTACATTTTTTATGGTCCCGACGGAACAACATTGAAATTAATGCTTGGCGTCTCCCAACCTAATGAACACATTTCCTCAATTTAGCGAACATTTTAAAGTATGTTAGCCAACATTTTCCTGTTAAAAGTTAGCCCAAATGCAATCCCTCGAGGATGTTTTTGATAAACAGGTCGGACTAAATGCATCACATTCTGATGAAGCAGAACTGAAAGTTAGCTGCTTTAGTGATGCCGGTAACAGTATAGAATGTGATGAAAAGTACTTGATGCTCTTCGACGTTAATGATGATACCTTTCATGCACTTCATAAAATTGAAGCTGCAATTTATAAAGCTAAACGTTCAGAAAAAAACATAAGCAATCTTTTCTAAAGCATTTCTTTTCTACAATGTAAAAAGGTAATTACCACGTATTTTGTTTTTACAAGTTAATTAGTACTAATCGATGTTCTGCTTCATGCAGTTTATAATACTGAAGTCGTTATTTAAGAAGCTAAGTGCTCGGGAAAAAAATCAACTATCATATTTTTTTTCACAATTTTAAAGTATGTTTAAATTTTGATGTTACATATTGAAGTCTAATATCTATGAATTATATATTTACTATGCAAAGTAAATGTGTATATATTATTACATTTTTGATAGTAAATTCGTAATTAAAAGTACTACACATAATTTAAATTTCATTGAAGAAAAGAGAACTTAGCTGCTTACGTATTCTGTAATAAACATTAGCTTAATCTGAATCCTAATTGTAAATGTTGTCCTACTTTTCCATTCAGTAAAGAGGAAACTAGATGAAGGGATCTAAATAGCAAGAAGAAGAAGTACCACAATTAACGATAATTGTGGTTGGACTCTTCCAACTGAGTGGCAGCAACTACTCCAGTGACGTAGTCCTGATAACGCAACTAGGCTTAGTTCAAAAATTTGGATCACCTACTTTTTTGAATAGTAACCTCTATAAAAGACCCGTAAAAAAGTTAATTCCACAGTTAACTTGAATGTTTTGTTCGAAAGGCTTCCTGGATTCAGAGAATTCCGCGATTTTACGCACAAGACTGTTGGTCCCTTGAAGTTCATTAAATCGAGATTTGACTTTAGTTGAAATTTTAACTGCCATGACAAAGAGCTTTTGCTGTCTCACATTCTTTGTGCAATTTCCATTCTGACAAAAATGCATATCAATGATTTTATGAAAAGTTTAACAACTAAATAGTAAATAGCATGTGACATAAATTAACCTGAGCTGGCTGATTCTTCTGTTTCATCTGCAACAGCAGCAGCAACAGCTTCTGCTAGGCCATCATTTGAGACCGACTGTAGCATAGTCAACTCGCTTGCTTCGCCATTCAACGTCACATCACCTTCTGGATTGTGCTCTTTTTGTTCACTAGGGTCAAATTTTATTACTTCAAAAACTACAACCTAAAAGTAAATGCACATTTTAAAATTAAGTCAGCAGACACAATGAAAAAAACTGCAGTAGTGCACATAATGCAGATAGTTCACATATAGTGTGTCGCATAAATATAGAGACACAACAAATTCTCGAATAAAAAAGAAACGAGCTAAAATGTACACCTCACATTTATAGCAAAAGTAGCATAGGACACGCAGCTGCACAATAGTTTGACGGAAACATAACTATTCCAACGACAAGTACAAGAAAAAAAAAAAAAGAAATACGCTGTCTCAAAAATATAAAGACTTACTAGTTATGAGCACCTCTGGTACGAATAGTGGAGCCGTTGTTCCGAATAACACTGAAAACCCGATTGGGCATGCTGTCCACCAAGTAATGTAAGTGTTCTGGACGGAGTGCGTACAAGCTTCGTTCAATCTGCTCTCTTTCAATGCCCCCACACTTGAGAACTGCCGTCCATTTGCATACACATCACGAGCTAGGATACCCCAGAGGTTCTCGATAGGGTTCAGATCTGGATTGAGTCCATTACCGTCACATGATGAGTGTTAAACCAGCTTTTCGTTGATGCAGACCGATGGATAGAGGCATTGTCTGGCTGGAACAGATAATCAACACCCGTTAGAGTTTCAGCAAACGGTAGAAGGTGGCTGCTGAGTATGTCCTGATACGTTTCGGAGTTTTGCCTGCCTTGCAGAAAAGCAATATCGGTTGTCTCATTAAACGCAAAAGCTCCCCAGACCATCACAGATCCCCCTCCTTTCTGTCTGCTGAAGAAGGTGCGTGGCTCGCGTCGTAAATAATGCCAATAGCAGTTCCAACCATCAGGGCCATTCAGGTTCAACTTTTTCTCAACAAAGAAAATAGTTGTGATCCACTCGTCCGTCCAGTGCATGTGACTGTTTGCCCATAACAATCTAGCTTCCTTGTGGCGCCGCGTGAGGTGTGGCAGATAGTGCATTTCATGGAGCACAATGTTGCGACTTTCCTTGATTTGTCGATGAACTGTGTCCTTTGAGACCGTGACACCAACAGTCCGAGAAACTTGACGTAGTGATAACCTTTGGGATGAAACTAAATGCGTGATTGCACGATCATCTCGTTTGGTTGTTATTCGAGGCCTTCAAGGCCGCTTTCCTGCAGTTAACATACTGTATTTCGATAAAGTCTTATAATAGACTGCTCTACTCCTCCCCATGGCTTTACAAATTTTCGCTACAGGCAACCCATTTGCTCTCGGTCTCCAAATCGTCTGCACCTCCTCACCAGAAAGTTGACTGTTGCGTGGCATTTCGGCAAATGAATGTCTGACGGCAGGTTCGCTGTCTTTTGTAGGCTGGACCGAATTACGGCTCATGCGCGTGCGTACAACATGCTAATTTGTACATCTCATTTGCATGTGGCTAATTTACATAGTTGTCTTTATATTTATGAGACACCTAAAATTACACAATTTCACTTTGTGGTGTTCTTTTCACACAATCCGGTCATATCGACGGATCGAAACGTTTGTTGGAGGGTTATGTCTAATTAGGTACCACTTCAGCTTCCTACCTATATTCGCATTGCGTTCACGGCGCAAAGTAGACTGCCTCTATATTTATGCGACGCGTTTTAGCTGTTTCAAATACTAAGGTGTGACACAATTACAACAGAAATGTAACAAATATCAAACAGAAATGCAATTATAAGAGAAATATAACAAATATCAAACAGAAAAAATAGCAACTATTTAGCTACAAAAATAGTACTCTCTCTCTCTCTCTCTCTCTCTCTCTCTCTCTCTCTCTCTCTCTCTCTCTCTCACACACACACACACATGCATGAACTAGCATAATATGTAGGGCAGTTAAAACGATAGTTGCACTCGCATGTAAAAAAAAAAAAAGAAAAACATTTTGGGAAATGTTTATACTTGCGTAGGAAATAAAATAAAACAGCTATTTTCTGATGCAATCGCCTAGTTTATTTGAACATTTATTGTAGCGTGACGACCCCTTCTCGAAAAAATTGTCGTCCAACTTGCAAAAACCATTCTCGTACCGCATTTTTGACGTCTTCATCAGTGATATTGCAGCTTTGCAAGATCGTTTTTCATGGGGCCGAATACATGGAAATCACAAGGCGAAAGATCTGGGACTGTAGGGAGGGTGTTCCCACCTCTCCCATTTCAATTTGTCAAGGAGGGACTTTGTGATGCATGCTGAATTTGGTGTCGCATTATCATGCAGAAGGACAATGCCTCTAGACAGTTTTCCTGGCCGTCGACCTTTAATCGCCGTTCGCAGCCACTTAAACGAACAGTAAACTTAAAAAAAGGTCCTCGAAAATACGAATTTTTGTGTCATGTTATGTGGGTAACAGGGTGATGCTCATAAAGCCAAAATTTGTTTCCCTATGGCCATTGGGAGCTGAGTAAACAGCTGACAAAGTTTCTGGTAACAACGTCACACTAGACAAGCGGTCAGTCAGACCACTTCTCGCACCAGTGGCATCTGTGTGCTCGGTGCGGTAGGGGTTGTGAGGGAAAGTACAAGGTAATTAGTGTCAGGAATTTCTCTCCTTGTGTTGCACGTGTCCTGTTTATTAGTCATCAAACTTTCTGCTGCAATTTACACAACTGGGATGAATTTTAAGCAGTTTACGGATTTCGCTGAAACCCTTGCTATACAAGCACTACTTTTTACAAAGTGGTGAAATTTTTAGTTGGGCCAATAATCAAATTTACGTGGCACAGTATGGAATAACAAATTACTGATGATTTAAAATTATGCGATTCTGAAATTTGGGTGAGTGGAGATGGACAGTTTGATTCGCCAGGTTTTTGCGCCAAATACAGTATGTATTCCATTATGGATATTCGCAAGGGAAATTGTAGATTTTATTGTCATCCAAAAAGGTGTTTTTGACGGTGATCAAGAAAATAATACGTGAGATTTATTACTCTCAGGCCTATATGAAGAAATAAAGATATCAGTTTTTTTTTATCAGATAGACATAGAAGCATTCGTGCCCTCATGAAGAAAAAATATCTCAAATTGATCATCACATGGCCAAAAGTTTGACTAAAAATCTAAAAGCTGCTGAAAAGAAAGCTCCTTTACTAGAAGCATGGCAGTCCAGTATAACCAACCATTTATGATGGTCAGCTCAAACGTGTAATGGAGAAGCTGAACTGCTGGTAGAAAAATTTCTATCTCTGACTAACTTGCCATACAGTAATAGCAGTAGAAATAAAAGTTAGTTAGATAAACTGCCTTTTTATCTAACTGTTATTTCTAGTTCATATTTTTCTTCTTGTTTTCCATATCATGTTCAACTACTGCAGTATTTTTTATTTTTGGCGAGCGGTGGGGGGGGGGTCATTAATGTGACTTGGGCTACGAGAAATACTCATAAAGTTGTTTCTCCCATGACAATAGATAGAAGAAACTTAAAAAATATATATGCCCTTAGTTCAATGAAAAATGCCTTTATATACTTGTATATACACAGTCATTTTGGAGGGGTTTGGCCATAACCATAATGCCAGAAAGACAGACCATTGATGGACAGCTGAAATTTTAGACTGGATTCCAAGGGACAGGAAAAGACCCAGAAGAAGACCACATGTGAGATGGGTGGATGAAATTCGAAAGTATGCGGGTGTAACATGGAGGAGACTGGCACAAGACAGACCGTTGTGGAAGAAACTTGGGGAGACCTCCGTCCAGCAGTGGACTGATAATGGTTGACAATGATGATATAGACAGTAGCTGGCAAATCTTTAGTGACGGTGGGAGTTAATCAAAATAGTCTGTGTCATTTCCAGGGCAACAAACAAAACCCGAATACTGTTGCTCATTAGATTCAGGAAAACATTCTAACAACACAAGAAAATTCCTTCTTTTCTGATTTTTCGCCCTACAGGTATCCAGGCATTAACCCAGTATACAAATTGTTTGTACGCAACCTGTCTCCATAGTTTGCTACATACAAGTTCATATTTTTTCTCTCGATTTTTCCAGCCCGAAGAATCATTAGATAACGACTTGCCTGTGTGGTGTGGATGTTTAAAACAGCACTGTCAAATGATTCGTGGTTTATTATACATTGGCACCAGTCAAGATTACCTTTTCTACCCTCGAATTTTTTTTTTCACATTTTTTGTCAAACATTCGTACTGTACCGGCAGAATATCGTAGTTCAAATGAATAAGGATTTACACTAGCCATTTTACAGATTGATAGGATTGACTGCGCTGCACAGAACGGTAAAGAGCACTAACTGGAGCCCTATGCACGCTGAGCGTCTGGTCTCTTGTCTAGTGCGATGTCACTGCTGATTTTAAAAAGCGCTGTAGCGGGAGAACTACTTACAATAAAGGATTTCTGATTGTGTCAGTTTCCATGTCTCTTTCGACATTACATTTTTGCACGGAGAAAAAAAAATGCCCGAAATGAGTTTACTGTTCCTTTAAGGGTTTTACAATATGATTGCACATCAATCGTGGTGCCCTTTGGCATGAATCTATAAATGCATAACACCTTGATTGTCGAAGAAAAGGGTGAGCATAACCTTTCCGGTGAAAGGAACAATTTGGCACTTTTTCGGAGGCCACTCACATGAAGTGTGCTTCGTTTCTGGTGAGAAGTGATGGACCCAAGTCTTGTCTCAGGTCGCAATATGGTCCAAAAATTCATTTCCTTCTCTGTGATAATGATCTAAAAAAGTGAGAGCTGCTTGAAAACATTGCGCCTTGTTTTGTTCTGTGAGTAAGCAAGGCACCCATCGAGCACAAACTTTTCAAAACTCAAGACGCTTGGCGATGATGTGGTGCACAGTTCCATGCATAATATTCAATTCATCGACGATCTCTTCGATTATGTTTCACCGGTCTTGAAACTCAAGACGCTTGGTGATGATGTGGTGCACACTTCCATGTGAAATATTCAATTTATCCACGATCTCTTCGATTATGATTCACTTAAGACGCTTGGTGATAATGTGGTGCACACTTCCATGCGAAACATTCAATTCATCCGTGATCTCATCCATTATGATTCACCGGTTTCGTAACTCAAGACCTTTAGTGATGATGTGAACGCTTCCATGCGAAATATTCAATTCATCTGCAATCTTTTCCATTATGATTCACCGGATTCGAAACTCAAGACGCTTGGTGATAATGTGGTGCACACTTCCATGCGAAACATTCAATTCATCCGTGATCTCATCCATTATGATTCACCGGTTTCGTAACTCAAGACCTTTAGTGATGATGTGCACGCTTCCATGCGAAATATTCAATTCATCTGCAATCTTTTCCATTATGATTCACCGGATTCGAAACTCAAGACGCTTGGTGATAATGTGGTGCACACTTCCATGCGAAACATTCAATTCATCCGTGATCTCATCCATTACGATTCACCGGTTTCGTAACTCAAGACCTTTAGTGATGATGTGCACGCTTCCATGCGAAATATTCAATTCATCTGCAATCTTTTCCATTATGATTCACCGGATTCGAAACTCAAGACGCTTGGTGATAATGTGGTGCACACTTCCATGCGAAACGCTCAATTCATCCGCGATTTCGTCCACTGTGATTCACCTGTTTGCATGAATCAATCCGTTAATGGCGACCATGTTTTCATTTGTCATCGAAATCGACGGCCTTCCTCCTGATAACCGTCTTCGATATCCATGCGTCCTTTCTTGAGCAACAAACACTACTTCGCGGTCGCCCGCTGCAAAAATGGCTTGGCGCTATATGCTTCAATTAATTTGTGTTGAGTTTCAGTGAGATTCAACTTTTTGGCCCACAAAAAACGGATCACCGCGCGGATTTCAGATCTGGATGCTACTTTCAATGGACACAACACCTTTCATGACTGATAAGAGAGAAACTGCTCCTTCCACGTCGACAAAGTTAGCACGGCGGCTTCAAGGAGGAAGTACAAATGGCGTACCACCTCACATCCAATTATCTTTTACAGAACAAAAAAAAAAAAAAAAATTGTGGGTGCATGCAACAAACTTTTTGACTGCCCCTCATAAGAAGTTCAGCATAAAAAAGTTTTTACAGATCCCTTGCACTTCGTAGTATTTTCCTTTGTTATTTTAACCGTATATTACAAAAAATAATTTTTGGGGAAACCGCATATATCAAATGAACCTAAAAAATAAGTATAATTCACCTGCAAAGGTCATTTCAAAAGTTTCGCACTGCCCTGCTGGCACAGCGGTCTAAGTCATGGCTTCTGATCATTTGTCGGAGATGGGTTCGGGTTCAAATCCTGGTCAGGCATGGCTCTTTCCTTTCCCTGGAACCAGTGACCCTAGGGACAGGCAACTGCTTATAGGCTACTGAGTTGCTCATAGTGGTCGCTAAAAATTCAATAAAAAAAAAAAAATTGCACACTGCATAGGCACTGCCCACAGGATGATGCAATCACTCCAGTTGTTGCGCCACTTGTGAGTTAGACTTCAGCATACAAAGTTCTGTCTACGTTTGCTGGCTAACTTGCTCCTGTTCTGAAAAAATTCTGCCTAGAAATGGAGGAAGAAAGTGAGTCAGGTCAGAACTCGCGTAACAACCAGCGATCCCACATTAAAATTGTAACTTTGCCAGGAAAATCTCCTACCGAAATTCGTAAAGCTTTGTGTGAAAAGACAGAAGGTGAGCAATTTTTGCACAGAATTGTTGCTATAGACGAAACCTGCATACGGGATTTTGAATCAGAACTGAAATCTCAGTCAGCTCAGTGGGAACATCCAGAATCACCTCGCTAGAAGAAATCTCATTGCTAACAATCGAAGGTTACGCTGATGTTGATTATGGCCTATGACAAGGTTGGAGTGATAGAAATAGACAGAGTGCCCGAGGGGACCATTGTAACAGCGGAATACAACAGAAGGTTAAGCAGATGATGATTATGCCCTATGAAAAGGTCGGAGTGATAGCAACAGACAGAGTGCCAGAGGGGACCATTGTAACATCGGAATACTGCAGAAGGTTAAACAGATGATGATTGTGGCCTATGACAAGGTTGTAGTGATAAAAACAGACAGAGTGTAAGAGGGGACCACTGTAACAGTGGAATACTACAGAAGGTTAAGCAGATGATGGTTATGGCCTATGACAAAATTGGATTGATAGCAACAGACAGTGTCGGATGGGAGCACTGTAACAGCGGAATACTACAGAAGGTTAAGCAAATGATGATTATGACTTATGACAAGGTTGGAGTGATAGCAACAGACAGAGTGCCCGAGGGGACCACTGTAACAGCGGATGAATACTACAGAAGGTAAAGCAGATGATGATTATGACTTATGACAAGGTTAGAGTGATAGCAACAGACAGAGTGCCCGAGGGGACCATTGTAACAGCGGAATACTACAGAAGGTTAAGCAGATGATGATTATGACTTATGACAAGGTTGGAGTGATAGCAACAGACAGAGTGCCCGAGGGGACCACTGTAACAGCGGAATACTACAGAAGGTTAAGCAGATGATGATTATGACTTATGACAAGGTTAGAGTGATAGCAACAGACAGAGTGCCCGAGGGGACCACTGTAACAGCGGAATACTACAGAAGGTTAAGCAGATGATGATTATGACTTATGACAAGGTTGGAGTGATAGCAACAGACAGAGTGCCCGAGGGGACCACTGTAACAGCGAAATTCTACAGAAGGTTAAGCAGATGATGATTATGATTTATGACAAGGTTGGAGTGATAGCAACAGACAGAGTGCCCGAGGGGACCACTGTAACAGCGGAATACTACAGAAGGTTAAGCAGATGATGATTATGACTTATGACAAGGTTGGAGTGATAGCAACAGACAGAGTGCCCGAGGGGACCACTGTAACAGCGGAATACTACAGAAGGTTAAGCAGATGATGATTATGACTTATGACAAGGTTGGAGTGATAGCAACAGACAGAGTGCCCGAGGGGACCACTGTAACAGCGGAATACTACAGAAGGTTAAGCAGATGATGATTATGACTTATGACAAGGTTGGAGTGATAGCAACAGACAGAGTGCCCGAGGGGACCACTGTAACAGCGGAATACTACAGAAGGTTAAGCAGATGATGATTATGACTTATGACAAGGTTGGAGTGATAGCAACAGACAGAGTGCCCGAGGGGACCACTGTAACAGCGGAATACTACAGAAGGTTAAGCAGATGATGATTATGACTTATGACAAGGTTGGAGTGATAGCAACAGACAGAGTGCCCTAAGGACCACTGTAACAGCGGAATTCTACAGAAGGTTAAGCAGATGATGATTATGACTTATGACAAGGTTGGAGTGATAGCAACAGACAGAGTGCCCGAGGGGACCACTGTAACAGCGGAATTCTACAGAAGGTTAAGCTTATGACTTATCACAAGGTTGGAGTGATAGCAACAGACAGAGTGCCCGAGGGGGACCACTGTAACAGCGGAATACTACAGAAGGTTAAGCAGATGATGATTATGACTTATGACAAGGTTGGAGTGATAGCAACAGACAGAATACCCGAGGGGACCACTGTAACAGCGGAATACTACAGAAGGTTAAGCTTATGACTTATGACAAGGTTGGAGTGATAGCAACAGACAGAGTGCCCGAGGGGACCACTGTAACAGCGGAATACTACAGAAGGTTAAGCAGATGATGATTATGACTTATGACAAGGTTGGAGTGATAGCAACAGACAGAGTGCCCGAGGGGACCACTGTAACAGCGGAATACTACAGAAGGTTAAGCAGATGATGATTATGACTTATGACAAGGTTGGAGTGATAGCAACAGACAGAATACCCGAGGGGACCACTGTAACAGCGGAATACTACAGAAGGTTAAGCAGATGATGATTATGACTTATGACAAGGTTGGAGTGATAGCAACAGACAGAGTGCCCGAGGGGACCACTGTAACAGCGGAATACTACAGAAGGTTAAGCTGATGATGATTATGACTTATGACAAGGTTGGAGTGATAGCAACAGACAGAGTGCCCGAGGGGACCACTGTAACAGCGGAATACTACAGAAGGTTAAGCAGATAATGATTATGACTTATGACAAGGTTGGAGTGATAGCAACAGACAGAGTGCCCGAGGGGACCACTATAACAGCGGAATACTACAGAAGGTTAAGCAGATGATGATTATGACTTATGACAAGGTTGGAGTGATAGCAACAGACAGAGTGCCCGAGGGGACCACTGTAACAGCGGAATACTACAGAAGGTTAAGCAGATGATGATTATGACTTATGACAAGGTTGGAGTGATAGCAACAGACAGAGTGCCCGAGGGGACCACTGTAACAGCGGAATACTACAGAAGGTTAAGCAGATGATGATTATGACTTATGACAAGGTTGGAGTGATAGCAACAGACAGAGTGCCCGAGGGGACCACTGTAACAGCGGAATTCTACAGAAGGTTAAGCGGATGATGATTATGACTTATGACAAGGTTGGAGTGATAGCAACAGACAGAGTGCCCGAGGGGACCACTGTAACAGCGGAATACTACAGAAGGTTAAGCAGATGATGATTATGACTTATGACAAGTTTGGAGTGATAGCAACAGACAGAGTGCCCGAGGGTACCACTGTAACAGCGGAACTCTACAGAAGGTTAAGCAGATGATGATTATGACTTATGACAAGGTTGGAGTGATAGCAACAGACAGAGTGCCAGAGGGGACCACTGTAACAGCGGAATTCTACAGAAGGTTCCTGCAAAATGTTTTGCGCCCAAAGATTTGCCAAAGAAGGCCTGACATGCTCGAAGCTGGTGCCATTATTTTACACGACAATGCGAGGTGGCATGTTGCCCATACAGTAAGAGACATTCTGGAAGAGTATGGATGGGAATTGCTTCAGCACACTATTTAGTCCTAACATGAGACCACCAGAGTATGACTTGTTCCGAAAACTGAAGAAGCCACTCCGTTGTCCCGGTGGTGCAGTGGTCTAAGCGATGGCTTTCGACCATTTGCCCGAGATGGGTCTGGGTTTGAAACCTCGTGAGGCATGGATGTTGTGTTTGTCTTACAGCGCTGGCTCTCTCCCTTCCCTGGAACCAGTGACCCTAAATTAGGGACGGGTGACTGCTTATAGCCCGCTGAATTGCTCACAGTGGCCGTTAAACCTCCAAAAAAAAAAAAAAAAAAAAAAAAGAAGCCACTCCGCGGGAAAAGATTCAATATGATTCAGGATGTTTCTAATGAGGTGACCCAAGTAATCCGACGCCTCAACAATGGAGGTGTCCTGACTGGAATACAAGACTTGCCCAAACGTTGGGCGACTCTTGTAAATAAACATGGCGATTACTTCGAAGGCCTGTAAAAGTATGTTGTGAAATAAATTAGTTTTTTAAGAGATAACCCACAGTGTGAAAAACTTTTGAAATGACCCTCCAAGTTTGCTTTTTCTTACAACAAAAGAAGGAATTACCTGATGTTGACCACATCCAGCAGTTTCCCTTACAGAGTAGTATTACCATGAGACCTAACACTGCAATACTACAGACTATATTATCGCTATATCAGTTCACACAAAGACAAGAAGATTTTGTTTGATTTTTACTACCTCACATCTCCCTTCCCGATACATTTGCCAAACATATATCTCCTAGGCCAATGCTGCCTTTTACCGCCTACCCTTGCTACCTTTCAAACAAAAAATCTCTGTTTAGAAAATCTTTAGTTTATTTTATATGGAGAAACATCTTAAACACTGCATCAAAGGCATCAACCTATATATCTTCTGTTTTGCACCATGAGCTCAAACATGGCATCAACACTGAGTGGCCACTTTATTATGACCACCTGACACTTTTAAGCAAATGAGCTATGGCTGCACGCTGTTGCCGCCAGAGGGCGGGGCTAGTATAAAAAGGGAAAGCTTAGTGCTTGCGAAAGTAGTAGAAGTGATTTTTGGGTGACGAGATGGGTTAAAAATGCGATTTGACGGATTTTCAAAGTGAGATGATTGTAGGAGCTCAGACCCATGGAGCGAGTATCACCGAAACTGTCACATTCGTGAAATGTTCCAGAGCAGCTGTTGTTAAAGTATTTAAAGACTGCACTGTCAGCCAAAAAACTGGATCTCTACGTGCAACGTGTGGTCGCATCGACTAGTGACTGCTCGGGCGGAACAGAGAGTGTCCAGACTGGTAACAGACAACAGAAGGGCAACAGTGCAGCAAATTACAGACCATCTTAATCAAGGATCCCTTCAAATGATCTCTGCACGCACCGTTCGCCGTACACTGCATCGGATGGGATATGGCAGCCGAAGGCCTGTTCGAACACCTTTGCTGTCTGCAGTTAACAAGAGAAAACATCTCCAGTTCACACAGGAGCACAAGGATTAGACAGTCGATAATTGAAAACAAATTATGAGGTCTGATGAATCATGTTTTCAGTTGCACCATGCCAATGGCCGAGTGAGAATTTGGCGGGTACAGCACGAAAGCATGGACCCGAAATGCATTGCTACAACCCTTCAAGCTGGTGGAGGCAACCTTATGGTTTGGGGAATGTTTTCCTGGCATGCTTTGTGCCCTTTAATTCGTGTCTGACTGGCACATCACATCTAAATATCGTTGCAGACCAAGTGCATCCTGTCATGTGGATGGTTTATTCCAATGGCGATGGCTGCTTTCAACAAGATAATGCGTCCTGCTATAGTGCTCGGGTTGTACAGGATTGGTTTCAGGAACATGCCGGTGAGTTTACTTTGCTTAGGTGGCCCCCACAATCTCCAGATTTCAACCCCATTGAGAATTTGTGGGATGAAGTTGAACGAGCCATCAGACAGCTGGATCCACAACCCTGCAATCTCACACTCCTGGAAAGTGCTTTTCATCAAGCATGGTCTCAGATTCCACAAAACCACCTATCAACATCTCGTGGAGTCCATGACACGAAGAATCGATGCAGTATTAAAGGCAAAAGGTGGTCCAACGAAGTACTGAGGGGGTACTCATAATAAAGTGGACACTCAGTGTATATATCATCCGCAGAAAGTACAGCTCAAAAATGGTTTACGCACTTCAAATCTAGAAATTTGAACCTGACAGATGAATAGTTAAAAGGCTGACCACAAAACTTCAATTAGAATATTTGGAACATACAAATCCACGATGACCAAAATGGTTTTCTATTGCTGCAGGAGTCAGACAAGATTGTGTAATGTCACCATGGCTGTTTAATATACAGGGTGATTCATTAAGAAGTATACAGTTTCAATGCAAACAAGAACAGTGTAAGACATTTTATGTTACCTGTAACAAAATTGTAGGGGAATGTTTCAAGTTTTTTTTAGTCACAGATGTTCTATGTATGCACCCTTACTCACACGACACACATCGAGCCGGTAATCCATTTCCGCCCAAACGCGAGGTGAGATAACTGACTCAACTGCAGTGGTGGCTGTGATACGCTGTTTTAGCTCCGCTAGATCAACAGGAAGGGGAGGGGCGAATACCTTGTCCTTTACGTACCCCCACAGGAAAAGGTCACAAGGTGTTAAGTCAGGACTTCTGGGTGGCCATTGGGTCAGTGACATGTTGTAGTCCGCGGCTCATCCAATCCATCGGTGAGGAAGATGTTCTTCGACATAATCTCGCACGTCGCCTAACCAGTGCGGTGGTGCACCATCCAATAGGAGAATAAAGTAGTTGTCACTGTCGTCCTGCAACTGTGGCATCAACCAAAGGCTTAACATATCCAGAAAAGAGCCTCCCGTGACAGTTTTCTTGTAAAAAAAGAAGGGGCCGTACCCTTTCTTTTTGGACACAGCACAGAACACATTTACCTTAGGGGAATCTCGCACGTGTTGCACTGTAAATCTGGGATACTCCGCTCCCCAAAAGCGAACATTGTGCTTGTTTACCTGACCACTCACGTGAAATGTAGCTTCATCGGTGAAAACTAAGTGTTCTGCAAAATCGTCATTTTCAAAATGGTGCTGCATTTTGGCACAAAATTCAAAGCGCTTTGTCTTGTCAAGGTCAGTGAGATTTTGCAACATCTGTACTTTGTATGGAATCATTTTGCAGCTTTTTTCTCAAAATTCTCCAGACAGTGGGCTGTGAAATCTGCACTTCACGACTCACCCTCTGCGTTGATTTTCCCGGACTTCGTTGAATGGCGGCGCAAACACTATCGACGACTTTTTCCAAAACACGCGGTCGTCCAAGACTTTTAAAGTTTGCACAAACAGCCTGTATTTCAAAAAATTTATGCGAATCGTAGATAGATTTTCTGGTTGGAAGCTCCTTTCCGAATCGTAATCGAAAATGCCGTTGCACAACAGTTACAGATTCCGTCTTGCTCAATTCAAGAACACAAAACGCCTTTTCCACTGCAGAAGCTGCCATTTTCACTGGCTAGTCACATGACACTCATGCTATCGCCTACGTCACTGCCCTCAGTAGCGGGACACAAACTTTATGAGTACATCTACGTAACGGTTCGCAGTTGTGGTCCGTGTCTTCAACTGTTACTGTTTTACAGCATCTGGAAACTGTATGCTTCTTTATGAATCAGGGTGTATTTATGGATGCATGCATGTGTGATGCCAAAATAGATAATACTGGTTTATGTCTTGGTGATATCCGTGTGTTCAGATTACTGTATGCTGATGACACTGTCCTGCTGGCAGAGAGCAAAAGTGAGTTGCAGAGTATTTTGTCCTGGCTGTACGAAGTTTGCATGAAATTCAAACTGAGTATAAATAAGGGTAAGACCAAAGTTGTGGTTTTTGAGATCGAGGAACTGGTAGTACTGAATGTAATATAAGTCTAAATGGCACAGGTTTTGACCAGGTGAGTGAGTTTGTGTATTGTGTTTGACAGAGAGAACAAATTGGATGGTGAAATTAGTAGGCGAGTGAATTCTTGATTGAAAGTCATTGCTGCGTATATGTTGAGTTGTGTTCTGTATTGTGTTTATTTACAGATTAGGTACCGGGACCATGTGTGATACCAGCGAATACACCATGGAACAGCAGATTGTTGTCAGTGTCTGGGTACACGAATGCCCACACACAGAGAAGACAATGCGGGACGTGCGTGCCGATTTCCAACCACGATTCGACAAAGAGGCCCCTCCAAAACAGACTCTTCTGTTTTTGCAGAAGTGTCAAGCTGTCGAGGAATCAGTTATCAGGTCACCGACGAATTCACTCCGCAAACGATCAGCGGAGCTTGGAATACCACAATCGACACTGCATAAGCACATGAAGAATGACCTGAATTTGCATACATATCGCCCGATGTTCATTCTGGAGTTATCAGACATCGCAGATGGGATGCATGCGCAATGATGCTTCAGACATTTACCACGATCCTAAAACGCGGAAAGGTCATTTTCAGGGATGAATGAGCGATATACCACAGCTGTCGATCACGGAACGTTGTGTTCTGGTCCAAGGAAAACCCACATTATGTCGAAGAATTGGAACAACATTCTCCGCATTTAATGATATGGACTGCAATGAATAGTTGACATCTGTTTGGACCGTATTTCTTTGATGGTGCAGTGAATCAGACAACTTATCTGGACATGCTGCAAACCTGGTTTGTGCCACAACTTGGAAATCTTGGCATTCTGAATGACGTATGGTTCCAACAGGATGCGGCACCCGCCCGTTACGCCATCACTGTTCGGGAATACCTTGGTAAGGTCTTTTGGGATCGTTGGATCGGCCGAAGTATGGCAGTGCTGCCCGCTCCACTTGAATGGCCACCTCGAAGCCCAGATCTCTCAACATGTGATAATGCCCTTTGGGTTTTCATAAAGGAGGTTGTTGCACAGCAGTGCTACCAAACCACTGATGAACTTAAACAAGCAGTGAGACGTTTTTCTCTCGTATTACCCCGCAACTGCTTTGGAAAATGTCCCACAGAACATGGAGTAAAATTATTCTCTGTCACGAGAATGACGGAGCCCAAGCGGATCCACTGGATGTTTAAGGATGTCTCAACATATACATCATACAACAGATACACAGCTCACTTACATTTCTTATTACAGGGGGGAGGTACAAGACATTGTGGACACCCTGCAGAAGAAACATGGGAAGACCTTAATCTAGCAGTGGATTGATAATGATTGACAATGATGATGATGATACATTCGAGTTTATAGCTCAAAGCAGATTTGTCTGGGTCAGGCCTGGGTTGGGTCCAATTATGTGACAGCTAGGTCCAGGTCCAAAATTTTTGACCCGTTTCCAACTCTGCCTAATACATAGTATATCAATATTTTACCCAATTTACTTAAATACTAACACATATGTGAAGACATGCCGGTACATGAAAATAAAATTATGCCTTACCTGTTGACCATCTTCTGTTTCCATTGTGTTTTGTGGTGCCATACGAAGAGTGACTACATTGTTGCCATCAACATCCTCTTCGCCCTCAATGTAATAATCTTCTTCACCATCTGGTTGCTCCCCAGGACCTTTAGGTTCTCCAATACGCAGAGCTTCTTCCTTTTCAGCAGCAGTGGCATCAGGGTCGTGGATAGCTAGATGTCTGATCAGGTTGCCCTGGAAAACAGAAAGAGAAAATCAACGACACATTTAAGTTTATCAACAAAATAAACCAATTACAAAAACATAACCTATAAGGATGGCCATATACAGTCTGTCCTTGCTGTTCACACAAGATAAAGTGTTCTTTTTGTTGTTCTTTCTTTGGGGGTTTAACAACCAACTTGAACAAATTAATGGGCTATAAGCAGTTGCCCATCCTTAATTTAGGAAAACTGGTTCCACAGAAGGGGGACAGCAAGTGATGTAAGACAAACAAAACATCCATGCCTCACCGGGACTAGAACCCGGACCCAACTTGAACGAATGGTCTAAAAGCCAATGCTTAGAGACCACTACGCCACTGGGAGAAAGCACTGTGTGTGTGGGTTTAACAACCAACAGCAGTCACCCGTCTCCAACTTAGAGCCACTGATCTCAGGGAAGGAAGAGAGCCAGTGTCGTAACACACACAATATCCATGCATCACCAGGATTCAAACCCAGGCCCATCTAAGACACAAATGGTCAGGAGCCAGCGCTCAGACCACGGCACTACTGGAATGGCCAAAATAAAGTGTTAGTGTAACCCATTCTTTGTTATTCACAGGCAGCTCATGGATATGTGCAGTCAAGCAAAGTAGGCAAAAAAGTTTGAGACGCCTACAGCACAGTGTCGCAGATGGGGTCCTGTAAGGACAGGCTATTACTGTAGTGTGATGTAGAAATGGGATGTTTATACACTGAAGGGCAATTGAATTAGAGACAGCTGGCGTTATGTAAATGTGGCGCTGTGGACGGCCCTGCAAAGAGAAGCAACATGACGTATGCAGCGATTCGACAATATAAGGAGTGACGCGACGGGAATCAGTACGAGTCGGACACAGTATCGGTAAGACTAAGTGCATTTGATCGTGGGAAAAGTGTCGGGGCTTGACGAATGGGTCACTCCATCTCGAAAATCGTGCAGGCACTGGGATTTTCACGAGCCACTGTGTCATAGGTGCACCGTGAGTACATCGAATCCGGTAAAACCATCCCTGCAAGGGCCAACTGACGTGGACAACCGCGTGTGGATGAGCGGGGTCATCATCGGCTAGCTCGCATTGTAACAGCGGATAGACGGGCCATAGTGCAAGAAATCACTTGGCAATTTAATGCTGGTGCACAAAAACGTGTAAGCTGCTACACCTTCCAGAACCATCTCCTCGCTATGGGGTACAAAAGCCATCATCCCACGAGGGTACCGCTGCTGACCGCACATCACAGGGTGCAAAGATTACCATGGGCGCAGGAACATTGCCACTGGACCCTAGACATGTGGAAAAATGCTGCCTGGACTGATGAGTCGACATTCACATCTGAACATGCAGATGGCAGGATACGAATACGGTGCAAACCACATGAAGCGATGGATCCTCCTTGCCAGCAGGATACTCTTCAAGCTGGTGGGGGTGGCATTCTCGTCTGGGGACTGTTTACGTGGACTGAAATGGGACCCCTGGTACGTGTGACATCGTCCCTCACAGGTCAACATTATCGGGATATCCTGGACGACCATTTGCTCCCGTTTGTGCATCTTCAACATCACACTGGGGACTTCATCCTGCAACAAGACAATGCACCGTGCCGTTGCTCCCGAATTGTATCTGAATGGATGGGTGAACACTCCACCGACATGACCTCGCTTCCTTGGCCAGCTAGGTCACCGACCTCAATGCCATCGAGAGAGATGTTCGACCCTCCATCAAATCTTCGTGAACTGCGTGAGCTTGTTCAGGGGTCGTGGATCCGTATGGCTTCCCAACGCTTCCGGTGTCTTGTCGAGTCCATGCCGAGACGAATCCCCGCCGTCATCAGGGCGAAAGGTGGTGCTGCACGTTACTAGACAGGTATCTCTAATTCAATTGCTCTTCAGTGTATTTCTATAATGGCCTTCGGTAACTAATTTTTACATTAGCGCTTTATCAAATGGAAGATACTACGAAAAATACTGTATGCTAAAAAACATAATTCACTTTAAAGAAGGTAATCCCAGAAAAGATAAAGAAGCACTTAAACTGTATTTTTACTTGGTTTTAAACCTTGCACATGACATTAAAGGATATGGCGAAGTAAATTTCTCCGTCATCTTTGCCCACACCGGGCGTCAAACCCAGTTCCCTTCACTCCAGAGTAAGTCGCTCTCCCAACTGAGCTACGTGAACGTATGCTCTCGCTGCTATCTGCCTTTATCTCGTGTGCATCCTGTGTGACAGGCACGCCACATCTCCTCCCCAACCCCCGAAAGAGGGCCGGGGGCATGGCCCACGGGTCAGCTGGGACCATGTGTCGCTGTAGACAGTCATCCCATGAAGAGCGTGCATTTGAGAAATCCCAGTCAATTTGGTGCGTGGAACATAACATCACACACATTTATTTTTCGAAGACGACGGGAGGTGGAGGGAGTGTTGGGGGTTCCTCCTAGTGTTGACTTCCTGTGGTGCTTAGAAGCTTCTCGTTAAATAGACTTTGCATGCTCGGTATCCTTTATGGTGTTTTGTGAGATGGCATCCGATTCCCAAGATGGGCCACGGGGGTTGACATTAAAAGTTTCAACCATATGCGGTCAAGTAAGGAAACAATAACGGCTAGGTTTTAATAAGAAAATGCATGCTGTTATATTCGCTGGCAAATGTCGAATACTGTCATTGCATTTACAGATAACACAGGGGTGAATTATTTTTTTGTTCTCTCTGTGATACAATTGAAACGAAAAAAATTTCAGTAGTTATATATCATATATATACACTATCGCTGAGCCTATTTCTTTAAGCAGACAATGGGTCTGCTTACTTTTGGGCCTCAGTATTAGTGCACATCTAGGATCTCACTATGGGTGACCGAATAGAAATACCAAGGACAAAACTTCCTCAAAAAAAACATGATATTGATGAGGAAGCCATATAAATATCCCCTCCACATTGAAGTGTGTATCTCATGTTTCATAACGGGTACGGAGAACTGGACACATTGGAATTTCAGTGCCATAAAATTGTTCTGCATAAATAAATTTTGTGTCACTATATTCCCCACTACTTAGGCAACTATTGTCTATATATATATTTTTTTTAATATTTCATTTTCAGTAAGAAATTTAGACATTTCCATGATTTTCGGGGGAAAAGACAAAGTGGAGTACAGGCCACAAACATTTTAAGGGGCCATATAAAAATTGCGTTCTGGATTGCTCCGCGGCAACATCCCCCAAGATTGGTTATCTGACACATAAAATTTCCGTAATTTCGTATTTTCTTATTTACGATATTTTTCAAGAAATTACAGCTAAACAAATTCTCTGCGGGTATGTGCAAACCCAGGAAACTTACGGGGTGGGGGTGGGTGCTTAAAACCTAAAATATGAAATATAAAGAATTTCTGGGCTAAAACTGAACAAATTATCTAAGGGCATGTGCCTACCCAAGAAACCTGTTGGGGGGGGGGGGGGTTAAAATGCAAATTTCAGGTCAGATCGGAAGATTTTGAGCGTTCAGAAACTAATCTGAACAAACTCTTTGCGAACATGTGCTGACACAGAAAACCTGTGTCAGGCGAGGGGTTACGTAATTCCCAAAGTGTAAACTATAAGGAATTTCTTATTTCTTGTCCAATCGAGAGAATTTCAGCATTTACAATACAACCAGAAATACTTTGTTTTTGTTTTATATTTTAGGTAACCCCCACCCCCACGACAGGTTTCCTGAGTCAGCACTTCTTCAGAGAGTTTGTTGAGATGTAGGTTGTAAATGCTGAAAATCTCCCGATTGGACCAGAAATTCTTTATATTTTATACTTTTGGAATCCCCCCCCTCCCAAGCCCTGAACAGGTTTGCTGAGTAGACACATGCCCTCAGCTAATGTGTCGAGTTATAGCTTGTAAATGCTGAAAATCTACCAATCGGACCAGAAATTCTTTATATTTTATACTTTTGGTGTTTAACCCCTCCCTTCCCCGACAGGTTTTCTGAGGCAGGACATGCCCCCAGATAATTGATTGCAGACTTGCAGTTTGTTGTTAATCCTGAAATCTTTTGTTGAGTTGAAGACCATAAACATTTTTTATAAAGAATTACATTAATAATCGCAATTAAGAAAAGACGAAATTGTGGAAACTTTAAATGATTCAGTGTCCACGAAGCGCTCAAAAATGCAATTTTTGTACGGTCTCTTAGATTTTTGTGGCCAGTTCTCCTACACCCGTTTCATAAATGAATCAGTGTTAGCAAGAAAATGTAAAAATGCATGGTTGAAAAATGTGGACACCAGTCCAATTCTACTTTGACCTTTCCCCCACTGGGTTCATTATTGAAATTTCATCAAAGTAGTGGGTAAAATAAAATAGGATCAAATATCATGATTCAAACAATTTTTTAATGTATAAAAATTTCACCCAATTACAGATGTTTACGATATAAATAAGCTATCAAAAGATTTCAGCCGCCCCGGTTTCGCAGTGGTTTAAGCGATGGCTTCTGATCATACCTCTGAGATGAGTCCAGGTTCCAATCCAGTGAGGTATGGATGTTCTGCTGGTCTTACGGTGCTGGTTCTCTCTCCCTTCCCTGGAACCAGTGGCCCTAAATATGCGTTCATTGGATTTTTTGACATCCACTTTCGGAACTCCATTTAATTTTTCTTCGTCCACGAACATTATTTCATTCCCAATAATTTCCCTAGCTTGGCTTTTCAGGAATTTTCCAGGTTTCAGTGTGCTGAGTGCCATAGTTGTGAGCAATAATATTAAAAGTATCACAAAAAAAAAAAAAAAAAAAGAAAGAAACCGTGAGTAAAAAAATATCTCTTGCTTGCTACAAAGCTAGCTTGAGAAATCAGTAACAGAAGTCTGAAAGGGTCTTTTTGTGATGTTTAAGAATCCCTTATTATTTTCCCTCCCACAAAGACCATTGAAGGAGAAGCTCTAAACACCACAGGGAATCAACATTAGGAGGGACCGCCAACACTCCCCCATCTACCCTGTATCATCATTGTTTATTGCCCTGCTCCAAGAGGGTTGGAGGCAATTAGTTGTAAGAATGCAGCTTACGATACGAAACTCCCCTAAAACTGGTAAAGTGAATCCTTCCCAACTGCCAAGTTAAAGTGAACGGACTATACTTACCTTTATTTTTTATGTCTTGTTACAAGTTCTACCCATCATCATCACATTCATACAAAATCCCGCATTTACTTTACAGCATGTGTAACCTTTTATTCTGATTTACCTACGTATTTATTTGAAATAATCTGGCACAAGGGGATTTTCTGAAACTTTCAATTTACAGGCATTTTTCTTCACATTAATGTTAAGTTACTAATTAAATTGAGATTATATTCCATGAGAATGAAATATTTGAAAAGTCTTACCTTATGCCTGAAGGTCTTGTGACATTCTGAACACTCGTTCGTCTTCTCTTTTGGAATGGGAGGAACATAGTTGGGATCGTGATACAGATTCTTGTGCCGTCGCAGCAGCTGTTTCTGGCGGAAAGCCTGGTCGCACTCATCACACTGGAAAGGCTTTTGGTCGGTATGTATAAGCATATGAGATTCAAGATGCCTCTGGGATATTGATGCGTAAGGACACAGGTCACATTTAAAACACTTCTCACCTTCGTGTGTTTTTGAATGTAACTGCAAAAGACAATTTCAAGTCAAATGACTGAACTTCGTGAAAAGTAAAAAATCAGATCTATTTCAAAAAGCAGTCAATAAAAATTGAACATACACAAAAACATTATTTGGCTAAAAAAAGAGAATAAGCCGCAAATATGATATTAGATTAGCTCCCAGTTTAGACAACGAACTTAAAAAATTTTGCCCTAGCTTGATTCAAAAAGAAAAAAAACTTGTTAAAAATGCAAGGAGTAATTTATATAAGTAACCTGCAGCTGTGGAAAATACTACATAGGAGAAACAGGTCGTAGGCTGGAAACTCACATCGCGGAGCACAAGGCAGCAATAAAAAAATTGTTCAAACAAGACAGGATTAGACAGACACGTTAGAGAAACAGGACACCACATGGACTGGGACTCTTTGACTGTCATTGGACACCAATTCAACTCCCTGAAGCAAAAATTGAAAGAGTGACTTGAAATTGGAAAATACCAGAACTTCATCATTAATGGCACTAAGGGGTTTTCACTGCTTAACATCTGGCAAGACATTTTGCAAAATCGCCGTAACCGTCAAGGTTAAAAAAATTAACCGTAAACAAAGACTGTGACGGAGATTGAACAAAAGACTGCCTGATGAAGGAGAGGAGTTCTCTCCGAAAATTTGCAGAAATTTTAAGAATTTACCTAGATAAATCCCATAAAAAAGGTTAACTAGTCTGAAAAATTGCAGAAATTTTAAGAATTTACCTAGATAAATCCCATAAAAAAGGTTAACAACTCTGAAAATTTGCAGAAATTTTAAGAATTTACCTAGATAAATCCCATAAAAAAGTTAACTAGTCTGAATATTCTTTGGCTTGGTAATTACGAGGGTTTGAAAAATGCTACTGTTTGCTCGTCTGTGATGAGTGAGAAGTTTTAGTTGACAAGTAAAATATTCAGTAGAACAATTTAAATTCAGTCAGCAATTATTTATACATTAATATACACTGAAGAGCAATTGAATTAAAGACAGCTGGCGTTATGCAAATGTGGCGCTGTGGGCGGCCCTGTAAACGGAAACATGACGTATGCAGTGATCCGACAATATAAGGAGTGATGCGACGGGAATCAGCAAGAGTGTGACGAAGTATGGGTAAAACGAAGGATCTAAGCGCATTTGATAGTGGACAAATTGTCGGGGCTCGACGAATGGGTCACTCCATCTCGGAAGTCCTGCAGGCACAAAAAATTTCACGAGCCACTGTGTCACGGGTGCACAGTGAGTACATCGAATCCGGTAAAACCATTCCTGCAAGGGCCAACTGCCATGGACAACAGCGTGTGGGTGAGCGGGGTTATCGTCGGATAGCTCGCATTGTAACAGCGGATAGACGGGCCATAGTGCAAGAAATCACTTGGCAATTTAACGCTGGTGCACAAAAACGTGTAAGCAGCCACACCATTTAGAACCATCTCCTCGCTATGGGGTACAGAAGCCATCGTCCCACGAGGGTACCGCTGCTGACCGCACATCACAGGGTGCAAAGATCAGCATGGGCACGGGAACATCGCCACTGGACCCTAGACATGTGGAAAAATGCTGTCTGGACTGATGAGTAGAGATTCACGTTGGTACATGCAGATAGCAGGATACGAGTACGGCGCAAACCACATGAAGCGATGGATCCTTCTTGTCAGCAGGGTACTCTTCAAGCTGGTGGGGGTGGCATTCTTGTCTGGGGACTGTTTACGTGGACTGAAATGAAACCCCTGGTACGTGTGACATCGTCCCTCACAGGTCAACATTACCAGGATATCCTGGACAACCATTTGCTCCCGTTTATGCGTCTTCAACATCCCACTGGGGACCTTATCCTGCAACAAGACAATGGCACCATGCCATTGCTCCCGAATTGTATTCGAATGGTTGGATGAACACTCCACCGACATGACCTCGCTTCCTTGGCCAGCTAGGTCACCTGACCTCAATCCCATCGAGCACATCTGGGATGCCATTGAGAGAGATGTTCGAGGCTTTGACCCCCTCCATCAAATCTTCATGAACTGTGGGAGTTTGTTCAGGGGTCGTGGATACATATGGCTTCCCAACGCTTCCGGTGTCTTGTCGAGTCCATGCCGAGACGAATCGCCGCCGTCATCAGGGCGAAAGGTGGTGCTACACATTACTAGACAGGTATCTCTAATTCAATTGCTCTTCAGTGTATGCCTATTGTTGGATATGTAAAACCCTCAGTTTCTTAATAAAGCTTATTTTAATTAACTGAAGTGACATATAAATGTGTGGGAAACCTGTTCCTTCACAAAAGAAATTGGACAGCAAATGCTGTGTGAGTCAAAACATCCGGGTACAGTGCGCTTAACAAGGAACATGAGGCAGAAAGCGGCAAGCTTGGCAGAATTATTTCCCCAAACACTGTTTTAAAAGACAGCTGTGTAAGAGTCACATGCACCTTGTGAGCTGCCTCTCAGCCAATTGCTGTCATAGGTCAAAGGGCAAACATTGGAATCCGTGTTCCTGCAGAACCGTTAGAAAAGTTCTAAAATACTGAAGGATTCCTGCATCTTTTACTCTAGATGGAGAAAACTGAGTTTGGTTATTGTACAATGGTGAATTGCTTAAATTAAGTGAGCAATGAAATATTATTCAAGAGATGTGTGTAAATTTTTAACAAATCAAACTTCAAAACACAAAACAAAATGATGGCCCTACAGAACTGTCGATTTTCAGCTGGCAAGTGAGATATTTACCTGACTGGTGAACCAGCATGAAAATTTTCAAGTCCTGGCAATTACCTTAGTACAAAGGTCGGTCAATAAGTAATGCACAATTGCCTGCAACCCCCAGTTTTCAAAGGTTGAATCATGAAAGTTGGTGAGTAGGATCTTTATTTTATTAGCTTCCAAATGATCATTAACAGTAGTTTCTTCTCTTTGCAGGTGAAGCATAATGGATGGTGAAATGGACACCTTACTACATCAATGGTCGGTAATAGAGTTTCTCTAAAAAAAAAAAAAAAAAAAATTTAGGACACGGTTTTTCTTAAAAATTCAGGACAATATCAGGACATATTTTGTCAGAGCTGGGAGGTAAATTAAGTAAAATATTGGTAATAATGCAGAAATTTTTCTTCTTTCCCCAAAAAAACTACCTAAATTATGGTCGGATTGTTAGCAGGAAATTGTTTTCATGACAGCTTTCTTTTTTCAGCTTGGGAAACGGCTCCCGCTCTCATTGAAACTTTGTCCTAACAATCAGCCTTATTTCTATAAAATCGTAGTAAGAGTGCTTCACTAAAATAAAATTTTCTGATACTAACAACTTAGAAAACTTTATTAACATTTGGAAATTTTGCCTTCAAGTTCTACTATTGATTTATGTATTTCTTTCAATTTGTTGGTTGTTTTTTCTAGTTCTATATTTCCTATTGATAACATCATTTGGGCAACTTTTATGTTGCTCATGCTGTTTTCTTTTATTGCACTATCCAATTTTTTTTAAGCTTCAGTCAAGAGCTTATGAGCAGTTTTCTGGTCGTTCATTAAGGAATTTTATTCTGTCTTAAGTTTGGACAGCTGATCAAGCCTCACACGCTTATTTTGCTGTTCCAAAGTCTGCTTAATTTGTTCTTCAGCCTTTCTTTTAGTATTTCTTTCCATCCATTCCTCTTCTTTCTGCTGTTCCAAGTAGGAGGCATATTGTGCGTAAGCCTGCTTTACACTATTTACGAGGCCTTCAGTTATGGGTATTGAAAGTATGGAGTTATTGTGCAATCCAATCGCTTCTTTGCAGATACGTAATGATCTGATAGATAACTCTGAAAGTGACACTCTTTTTTGTGACAATGTTGTTGTTCTGGGAAAAGCCCCTTTCAAGAGGTGGATTTCCATATGACAATGTCAAACATGTCTTCACCAGGGCTGATAATGAACTGTATTTTAGTAAACCTGCAGAATCTTTAATGCTAGCCACTGCTGCTCAATACTTACAAATATCATTATCTTCCTCATAACTTTTAGGATTAGCTGCCATGTCCTCATACATGCACAGTGACCACTCTGTATTTATCTTATCACACGCATTGTCAGTTTTGGTGACTTTAAACATATGATGACTCAGGCGTTTCACAGCATCTTTTGCACTTTCCTTCTGAAACAAAGGATGAATAGATTGGATGTCTCGTAGAAGAAAGTTATTCAGTGGTAGTTTTTTTTAATAAATATTCTGTTGCAGCAATGAAACAGCTTCTTATCCCCAGTAACACTTTCTTCTCATTTATGTTTTTGTTCTGTGCTAGAATATGGCTGGCACTACCACCAACATCAATTTTATCCAAAGGCAACCAATAGTCACTTTTCTCAAAGTTAACTTTTAAAAGTTTAGATCCTTCTTTTGTGCCAACTGCATCCGGTTTTAAAAATTTTAACATTATACTGCACACCAGTTCATTTAGTTTGCTGTATAACATGTGAATCATGGGTTCTTTATTTTGTAAAACCCTGAGGTATGGCATGAATATTTCTGTAATATATACTGATTTCATTGTCCCGTTCCGCCAATCTGTCTTGGCTCCACGGGGACTTGTTGAGCACCTTGGATGTTATTTTGAAATGTTGCGACAATTATCCTGCCTTGAGACGCCGGTTCGGACCCTGGCCACCCCAATGGCCTAGAGACCAGCCCGTGGTGACGTGCTGACAGGCGACCTAGAATACCTTGTCTGGGTTCCCGCTCTGTCTGGCGGGATAGGTCGTTTCTTACTTTTTCGCTGACTGGAAGATTCCTTGCCCTCGAACTTTTTTTGGGGAATAATTTCCCTTTATTTTCTTTTCAAACACCTACACACATGTATACACTGTCCTCATGCTTAGGACTTACAACATCAAGAGATAGCAAAATTTATTTACAGAATATTTACATTGGTGGTCTCTTCGTCTGCTTTCCCACAGACTTTTACCCTCATTCATCTTCCGATTCGCTTTCGGTGTGCACGTTCACCTCCTGCGTTTCGGTCCCCGTTTGATTGGGGAAGATGGTATGTTGCTGGAGGGTTAGCCTTTCTACAAAGGCTATTATCCCCCTCCTGTTGACGGAAGATTGGATGAGCAGATCCAATCTTCGCGTTCTTTGCACACCTGGGATCAGTGTGTTTCTCCATTCGGCGAAGCCACTGCATTCAAGTATGCAGTGTTCTATGCTTGCCGTTCTCTTTCCACAGGGACAAGTGCAGTTCCTGATGGCAAATCTGCCTAGGTATTCAGGGCTGATGCCATGGCCACTGAGTACTTGATTCAGGAACTTATTTGTCTGTGCTCGTTTGGTCGAGACTTTCGGAAACACTCTGTGTGTCTTCCTCCCTGTCTCTCCCGTGTCCCATCTGACCTGCCATTCGGTCATGGTCCGACGTGCTAATGCTGCGCGAGTACACCTTCGCGGCGTTCTGCATTGCACGTCGACCGTCTCTTTCAGCGTGGCTGCCTTCGCCAGCTGATCTGCCCTTTCGTTTCCTAGGGTTCCGACATGGCTTCGTACCCAGTGGAAACTAACTGCCCCATCTCCCTCTGCCCTCAAGAGGGTTTTGATCCTCTGGACGATGGGGTTTCTTCCCCTGAATCTACTCAGAGCCTGCAGTGCTGCCTCACTGTCCGAGTAGAGTTTTATTCTTTCTTCACTACGCCTGGGGAGTGCCCAGGTGAGTGCCATCTCTATCGCCAGAAGTTCTGCCTGGAAGACAGAAGCGTTCTGCGATAATTTCACACGCTTCCTGCAGTGGCTTCGTTCCCGTCCGAGAACGCACAGAAGCCTGCCCCCACTTGTCCCTTCAACTTTGAGCCGTCCGTGAACAGCTCATGCCCAACTCCCGTGGGTTTCTCCTTGTCCCACGGTGGGCAAATTTCCTCGGCAGGGTGGATCTGCCAGTCCACACTTTCCATCTCCATGTCGGAGGCTCGATGCGGCGCACCGAGAAGGTAGGCGTCCTCGCCTGACCTTAGGCAGTGCATTGCTGCCTCCCTTTCCACTACTAGGTCTGCCGGCTCGCACCCCGCCAGCACTTGGTGTGCTAGGGTTGACGTTGTGCGAAAACAACCGGTTATCCCTAGTAGGGCCAACCTTTGGATTTGGTTTATCCCCTTCTTCATTCTGACTGTGGGATTCCACCATGCCCCACTTGCATACGTCAGAATTCTTTCAATTCCTCTCTGATAGATGGCCTTCTTGGTTTTGCCCGTTAACCTCATGCCATTCAATCTATTGAGAATCATCGTGCACCTTGTTCTAAGGTGCCTCAGGTGTGGCAGCCCTGATAGACTCTGATCCAGGACCACACCCAAGTATTTCATTTCACGCACCGCCTTGATAGTGCACCCTTGGAATCTGCACTGGGGTGGTGTTTTCATTACTCCTCTCTTAGCTATTGCTAGCAGAGTGGTCTTCTCAGGAGCGAAGCACAGTTTGCTTTCTCTGCTCCAATTTTCTAGCACATCCAAGGCCCTATGTGCTTCTCTTTCGATCACATGTCTCCCTGAGGCGGAGACCACGAGAACGAAATCGTCCGCATAGGCTTGAATCTCCACTGCGGGCCCCAGGTCTAGGTTCAGTGCTGAATCAGCAACTATATTCCACCAGAGCGGCCCGGAGTTGGATCCTTGCGGACACCCTCTATGGTACGAACGCGAGGATTGCCCATTCCCCGCTTCGAACTCGACTCTTCTATCAGACAGGTAGCTGCTGATCAGTTTGAACAGGTTCCTTGGACAGCCAAGTTCTTTAAGTCTGGTTAAAACCATTGGCCACCAGACACTGTTGAATGCCCCCTCACGTCTAGTGAGATGAAGCAGGTATGGAGCCCCTCCGCTTTGTTCCTCTCTGCCCTCTCTCGGAGGCTGCGAATTGCCTGCGTTGCGCAACGCCCCGGAAGGAAACCAAATTGGTTCCTGTTTAGCTTTCCCTGCTCCATGAGGAAGCCAAGCGCTCTGTTCGTTATGAGCTTGTCCAGCACTTTGCTCCACGCCGAGAGGAGGCAGATGGGCCTATAGGCTGCGGGGATCATTATTGTTCTTTCCGGTCTTGTTGAAAAGAACTAGCACCGCTGTTTTCCACAAGTCTGGGAAGATTCCCCTCCCGAGGCATTCGTTTAGGAGCGCCACAAAATACCCGGGATTTGCATAGTAGATTTCTCTGACTATGCTGAGGTCGAACCCATCCTTGCCTGGTGCTTTGCCCGTATTTAGACTGGAGAGGGCATTCTCCACTTCGTCTCTCGTGAAGGGGGTCCTCACCAGTATCCGGCGGGATCCGACTTTCTTCCCTTATTTCTTTTTGTTGAGGGGAGTCCCCTTCTCCCTCGTCTCCTTGGAAGTGGTAATCCAAGAGACTTTCTACGGTACTATCAAGAGTCTTTGATAGGCTACCGTCTGCCCTTTCTACCGCTGCTAGTTTTAGCGGTTCGGTTATGGATCCCCTCGAGATCTTATAGGGGATCCCGAAAGGGTCAGCCGGAGTTTGAAACTCACACAGTTTTCTCCAGTAGGAGATTTTCGAGAGATTCAGTTCTCTCCTGTATGCTGAACGAGCCTTTTTATGCACTTCTGTGCACTCCCTGTCTTGCGGAGTAGCTTTTGCTCTTTGCAGAGCTTTCCTACTCCGCCTAGCTCTCGCCCTTAGAGCTTTTAGTTTCTCCGACCACCAGGGGTGGGGTCCTTGGCTCCCCTTTTATTTCCCCTACTACTCTCGCATAGCGTTGTTATTTGACTGGTAAGTTCTTCAAAGAGGGAGTTGAGGTCCGACACTTCTGCGGCCTCTTCTTCCCTCCTACCCCCCAACAAGGTAGTTAACTTGGCTTTAAAAGCCCACCAGTCTAGATTCTTCATTAAGAATCTTTTGCGCTTGGGTCGGATGGGCTTTTCCGATCCCAACATGAAAGATAGTGCTAGGTGGTCACTGCAGCTCTCGTCGTCCAGTACTTGCCAATCCTGGACAAGGCTGAGCTTTGAGACTCTGACGAGAGTCACGTCGATCCAAGAGGAGCCCCTCGCCCCTTGGAAGGTCGGGGTGCTCTCTGGATCGTTCAAGAAACTCAGGTCTGCCGCGTTGGCAAAGTCCACTAGTAGCTGACCGCGTTTGTCCTCGTTCTGATTGCCCCAGAGAGGACTCTTCGCGTTGAAGTCGCCTGCTATTATTATCTCATGACTGGGGAATTCCCTAATAGAGCCATTAGCTCATTCAGCGTTTCTCTCAAATTGCCTGCTGGAGAGCTGTATACGTTCACCATTAAAAATTTTGCATCACCACATTCCACGCCCAGAGCGACCACGTTCTCGGAGCATTTTATCTCGAGAACCGCTAGGGACGGGTCTTTCACGACCGTGGCCACCCTGGGCTTTGCCACCCTAGGGTGGTAGATCCGGTAGGAGTTTGGGAAGCCCACCACTCTTCCCCCCTGTTCGAATGGTTCCTGCAATAGCAGAATATGAGCTTTTTGCTCAGTGGCTGTCACCAGGGCCTGTGTTGTTGCTGCCCGTGCGTGGTGCAGATTGATTTGAAGCACCTTAACGCCTCTCTTTGGTTTATTATCCATAATGAGTGCGTTCTTTTAGCAGAGCCAGTTCTCTGACAAGGCTTGGGCATTCCTTGTCTAGACTCGAGTGGCCTACATCCACTCGACGCCTGAATCTCTTGTTGTTTGCCAAGCAGTTAGTGCAGACCGGGCTATTGCTGCACTCTTGGCGCTTGTGCCCGGTTTCCCCACACCGGGCACATCTATCCTGCTCTTCGGTGCACCTTGACCTAAAGTGCCCGAACCCGTTACACCTGTAGCAACGGACCTCCCTCAGATATTCCCTTACTGAGTGGACGGTCCATCCCACTCCGAGTTTGCCTCGCTTCATTACTCTTTTGAAGGTCAGTGGGTCCGCCTCTGCTACCCAGTGGCGTTTCCCACCCTTCACCTTCAATGAGAACTTGAGCTGGAGGCTGCTCTCCTCCAACTCTGGGTTCTGTTCCGCGAGACATTGCTCGACCTCTTCCCTCGACAGGTTTCCGTCTATCCCGTAGACGATAAACCTTGGATTCCTCTTAGCTGGCAATCTGGACCGAAGGTTCTCCTTCGTCACTGCATTGCTCTTTAGCTCCGAATCCAGTTTCTCTATTTCTTTGGCGGAGGAGCATTCCACCATTACTCCTCCCCCATTCACCTTTCTAACTCCCTTAACCCCAATCTGGAGTTTGGCGGGGCAAATCTGTGTTTGCAGAACCGCTTTAACGTCTTCTGACGAGGGAGTACCCTTGTCTGTTGCGGGGTAAACGAGAAGCACGTGCCTCTTCTCGACCCTCTTGGGTGCCACCTTCTTGGCTACTTCCTTCTTATCCATTTTTTTCTTAGGGGCCGTATTCCCCTTGCCGGGCTTCGCTCGAGCAGGCAGCTTGCACCAAGCAAGTGATAGAGATGAGTCTCATCCAAGGGAGACTCCAGGCAATATTTCTGTAAAAAAAAAGCACAAAATGCAAGTAAATAATAGTATGGGGATGTTTCAATTGGGAAAGTATCTGATCGTACCTAGAACTAAGTTTCACATTTTTCTGCTTTGGAAGGTATGTACAAAAATATTCAATTAATGCAGAATACTGTTCAATAGTTCTCTCACAAAGAGGACCTAGGGTTAACCGCCTGCTCTCAACATGACGAAGGAAAACATTTTTAGCTGCACAACCCATTAGGTTTTCCAATTGTATATTGTGATAATCTTCCCTTCGACAAGCAGACATTTTGAACCACTGATAAATATCAGTAGCAAGAGTATCAATATCAATGTGAAGTTTATCTAGTCCTTTCTTCAGAGCACCATGCATCACATGCAAACATCAGGTACTAAAATTGACCAAGTCAGGAACTGACTGCAAGTTCAATTCAGCATCCAATTTCTTGAGAACAGACAGGTTTACATTTGGACCATCCATACAGCATTGCAACATCCTTTCTAAACTTAGCCCATGTGAAGATGTGCAATCTAGAATTAATTTTACAATTTTATCTGATTCTGCATGTCCCAAGAATTTAGAGTCACAGTATGAAGTTACAATTTTTGTACGACTTTCCGACCAATATGTTATATGAATGTCATATTGCTTCTTTACCTGTACTGTAGTTGTTTCATCAAAATAAATGGTAATAAATAGATACATCGCTCTTTCCACATTCCAGAAACACACAGCATCCGAAAAATTGTTTTTCAGCCGCCGCTGTGGAATTGAACCAACAGAACTCTCAATATCTAGCCGAGCGCATTACATATACGCCACGATGGCCAACAATCCACGGTGCTATGTGTATTTTTAAGTCAGCTTCTGACATCATAAATCCGTAAGATGGGCTCAGCTACTGAGACGTCTCCATCTGGTGGGCATTAACGGCACTAGCTATATATATATTATAGCAGTTAAATCCAAAGGGCGAGATCCAAGGTGAAAATACTCCAAATACGTGCCGACAGTTAATAAATAGATACATCGCTCTTTCCACATTCCAGAAACACACAGCATCCGAAAAAATTGTTTTTCAGCCGCCGCTGTGGAATTGAACCAACAGAACTCTCAATATCTAGCTGAGCGCATTACATATATGCCACGGTGGCCAACAATCCACGGTGCTATGTGTATTTTTAAGTCAGCTTCTGACATCATAAATCCGTAAGATGGGCTCAGCTACTGACACGTCTCCATCTGGTTGGCATTAACGGCACTAGCTATATATATATTATAGCAGTTAAATCCAAAGGGCGAGATCCAAGGTGAAAATACTCCAAATACGTGGCGACAGTTAATAAATAGATACATCGCTCTTTCCACATTCCAGAAACACACAGCATCCGAAAAAATTGTTTTTCAGCAGCCGCTGTGGAATTGAACCAACAGAACTCTCGATATCTAGCCGAGCGCATTACATATATACGCCACGGTGCTATGTGTATTTTTAAGTCAGCTTCTGACATCATAAATCCGTAAGATGGGCTCAGCTACTGAGACGTCTTCATCTGGTGGGCATTAACGGCACTAGCTATATATATATTATAGCAGTTAAATCCAAAGGGCAAGATCCAAGGTGAAAATACTCCAAATACGTGGCGACAGTTAATAAATAGATACATCACTCTTTCCACGTTCCAGAAACACACAGCATCGTATTTGGAGTATTTTCACCTTGATCTCGCCCTTTGGATTTAACTGCTATAATATATATATAGCTAGTGCCGTTAATGCCCACCAGATGAAGACGTCTCAGTAGCTGAGCCCATCTTACGAATTTATGATTTCAGAAGCTGACTTAAAAATACACATAGGACCGTGGATTATTGGCCACCGTGGCGTATATGTAACGCGCTCGGCTAGATATCGAGAGTTCTGTTGGTTCAATTCCACAGCGGCGGCTGAAAAACAATTTTTCGGATGCTGTGTGTTTCTGGAATGTGGAAAGAGCGATGTATCTATTTATTAACTGTCACCACGTATTTGGAGTATAAAATAAATGGTATAAAAGGAAGTCCCAATATCACGAAAAGATTGGCTTTGAAGTATAGAGCTAAGCCAAAGTTCAACACAAAACGAATTATTTTATCGGCCAACTTCATACATTTTGCAATGGCGGAATCATCAAAAATAAAAGAATATATTTCGGCTAAGTCACCAAACGACTGAAATGAATAATTGCTCTTAACAGCTACTAGTATTAGTAGAGCTTCTGCTTTCAAAACTTTATCACTTATTGCAGTTGGTTGCCAAGTGTTGGACACTTTTACTGATTACCTGTAAAACATTATTTGACGATTGGACACTTTTACTGGTTGACTGAGAAACATTCTTTGATGTTTGGAAAACGAGCTGTGTATACATACTTCTGGCAGCTGCTTTATGTTTCTTCCCATCTGCATGTGAAAGCACTTGCAAAAATCCCATATTGGCAATGCTAAAGTCCTTGTTGCAGAGAACGCACGTGGCCAAAAATATATCGTCATTAGCAAGGCAACAATTTTTCACCAAGTCCCCATTTCGGTCTTCCTTGTTATTTTCAAACCAAGCTGATGAAAACTTCGTTTTCCGCGGCATTTCAATAAAAACTTAAGCAAGATGGATAATGGAATATGCTGCTTGTTATCAAATTTGACACGGTACTGCAAAAACAGCAGAAAAAGTTTGGTACAAAAAAGACGACACTTGTATACATCAACCAAGAAAAACATCCTTGTGGCACGTCCTCTGTTTATAACTCTGTCGTTTCAGTTGTGGCTTTGGTTTTAGGGCACAGGAACAAGCAAAAGTCACAGCTACACATAAATCAAAGTGATCAGCACTTTATAAACCCCGCCTCTTCCAATGGATGGCGCTGGTCAACAAGTGTCTCGGCGCAACAAATTAGGGCGAAAATCCAAGCAAAATTACTGAATTTTTTCATGGCAAAATGCCGAGAACAATAGAGAATTTTGCTAGTGCAGAGATGCCAACATCTGAAGGAAGTTATCAGTAGTCCATACACGTGGCGCGCATAGTTTTTCCGTAGTGGTCAAGTTTCCACATTAAAATTTGCAGGGTAGCCTGCATATTTTCCAGAGTGCATTGATGATACATTTTAATCTGGATGGAGGACAATACTTGGATACATTTTGCAACATACCTTAGTACCGTTAAAATGGAAAAAAAACTTAGTAAATGCACAAAAAATATATACCATTTCAACTCTGCCTTTTAATTGTTATATTAATAAATATGTTATACCATAAGTGTGTGATGCCGCACACTTATGGTTATTCCTCCCATTTTTTAGAGTGAAAATGCAGGCAATCGTCTTTTCGTCCGTGCGCGATTGAAAAATCAAATGCACACAGGGAACAAAACCCATGGTTTTCGGATACCCGAGACGATTTTAGACACAGAAATTCTTGCGAATAACTCTCCTTGAATTTTTGACAACTTTTTTGCTTTTTAGATCCGAGAATATTAGTAGAGGCAAGTGGCCATTTACCTGATCGCAAGTAAATTCGCACACGACAAACACGATAGGAGCAAAGACCAACGACGCACAGAACAATTAACTTTGAAAGGTTTCATAGCTTTATTATGCGGATAAATAGAAAATTATCATTAAATGCTTATGATATGAAAAAACTAATCAAAGAGGTATTTTAAATTGCATAAATAAATCAATTCTGAAAAAATGGATAAAATAAAAAGGCAATGCAAATAGAATAAATTACAATAAAAATCCATGCAACGTTTGATTAACACAATAGAAGTTTTCTGCTAAGATGCGGGAAAATAAAATGTCACAACTTAATACGCAAGTGAGTAATGAAAATAAAATCATCACATAAAAAACAAAAGGATTAAAACTGAAATTAAAAGATTCTCTACAAAGAATGATCTGGGGAAAGCAATCTTTAAAACAAGCTATTAAGGAAGAAAGTTCTTGCGAATCTGACAATGGTTTAAAACTCAGGCATCACGTGACAATAACACATTAACATATAAATCGAGCGAAACACACAGAGTCATGTATGGTAAAAGGTTCGTTTAGCGGTAGCTTTCGGTCATTCTACGACCTTGATCACACGCGATCGACTGGATGGGCTGGTTTTCAGAACTACAATTTGAAGTTGGGGTGTTGGAACTGTTGCCAGATTTTAGAAGAGAGATCCAAATAAATGGGATTTGGTGAGGGGGTCTCTGAATTGCAGTTTTTGGTGAACAAAATTTCAATGCTCTCTTGAAAATGCAGAGATGCATTGTTGATGTATGGGGCACCTTTTTTGGTTTCTTTCCAAATGGGAACTGCAGAGGTGTCTTCAAGGGTTAGTGCAGATAAAGCCGTCTTTGGAAGGTCTTCTTGTCTTTGGAAGGTGTTTCACAATGAACATTGCTTAGCTGTGCAGATAAAGCTGTCTTTGGAAGACCAGCTGTTTCTAAGATACTACAATTTTCAGTTGACTACAATTTTCATCTTAGAAAAAGCTGGTGTATATGAAATACCTATAAGTGGAATCTCACCAATATCATATATTGGAAGTACCAAAAATCAATTAAAACATTACCTACATTAACATATTAAAAATTGGTAAAAAAAAAAAAGAAGCAAGAACAGCACTAATACAACAATACTGCCTGGATAACCCGCATACCCGAATTTTGAAGAGATTAAAATAATAAATTCATGTTGCAATGAGAGACACCTATGCATTGCAGAGTCTGAGTTGATTGAGAAAAACAGAATTTGTAATATTAATGACCCAAGTATACTTAATGAAAAATGGAAAGAATTAATAAAAATTGAACAAAAAAGCCAAAAACACAGAAGAAGAATATGAAGTTTTTACTATAGTTTATAAAAGATGGAGCCACGGTTGAAGTTTTTCGTAGGTGACGTCGGAGCAGGGGCAAGGAAGACGATCGTGTCACTCACTCACACAGCGGTAGCAGGAGAGATAACATCTGGAACGTCTCCTGAAGATGACTACGTGGGAATGGCTGAGGTGTAGTGACTGAATGCTTTGGCTGTCTTGAGGTGTAGGGAACAGGAATTGAGGGAATAGGATAAGTTGTGTGTAAATAGGTTTTTAATATTTTTGGTTGTAATTTTCGTGTGTATGTAAATAGGACGTTTCTGTTTGTTGGTCACGTCAGTTCGCATTGAGTTAAAAGAATTTTGGTTTTATAAATGTCAATCAACCAACTAAAGTTGGGTTTTACACTTTGGTAAGAGTGGTTGGAGGGGAAGTACGTTGTTAATGCAGTACACTTCAAGGACTTATACATTGGCCAGGCATTGAATGAACCTGAAGACGAAAAAGGATCACCGCACCAGAGGCTTGAACCAAGCTAGACAACCAAAAGAATAAAACGTGCAGGGAAATGTGTACAAAAGGTAAGCAACCTACACTGCTGGACAATTGCTAAGGACGGATCATAAACGGCTATATAGCGCATAAAAAAGTAAGTGTGGTTGGATGCCAAGTGAAATAAAATAATGTCAGAATGCCAGGACATTACAAGAAAGACAATTTATTGTGCTCTGAAATCCAGAAGGCTTTGGAACGTGTTCAAGGGACAAACAGGCCATTTTGTGCAGAATATGTAAACGTGAAAAAATGCAATTACCGTCCGCAGGCGTTCCGGCGTAAGATGTCAATACGAGATATGGCCACCATGGAGGGCGATGCAAGATTCCACACGTCGTGTCATGCTTTGCACAACATTATCAAGCAACTGTTGGGGTAATTTATCCCATTCCTCTGTCAGTGCACGGATGAGGGTGTCCTTGTTTATTGGAGGGCATTGGCGACCAGCAAGACTCCTCCCCAAAGCATCCCACACATTTTCAATGGGATTCAGCTCTGGAGAACGTGCTGGCCACACAAGGCGTTGAATATCCTTGCTCTCAAGACAATCATGGACAGCGACTGTTCCATGACATGTTGCGTTGTCGTCCATGAAAATGAATCTATCACCGACAGCACCACGGAACATGCGAACATGAGGTAGCAGAACATCATTAATGTATCGTTGGCCAGTCATAGTCCCAGTTGGAAGCACATAGAGGGACGTACGGCCATTGATCATGATGCCAGCCCATACCATGACACTACATGTCGGATATCGGTCCCTTTCCTGTATGTTTGCTGGACAATATGCAGTACCACTATCACGCCAGATCAGTTGTCGTCGACAATCAGATGATAGACTGTATCTACTCTCATCTGAGAAGAGGACAGCAGAACAGTCGTTATCAGTCCAATTGCAATGTTGATGGCACCATTGCAAACGGGCGGTATGGTGACATCTGGACAATGAAATGCACACAACAGGACGGTGGGCGTATAGTCCTCCTTCATGCAAACGTCTGGCGACAGTTTTTCGGGAGATCCACTTGCCAGTAGCAGCCATAAACTGATTTGCTACCTCACTAGCTGTGCTGCGCCAGTGTCTTTTTGTTGATAGCACTATGTACCGATCTTCTGCAGGTGTCGTACTGCGAACACGACCTCCCCCGTGACGTTTGCTACACTCTCCATTTGTTTGAAATGATTTCCAAAGCCTTGAAACAACACTGTGGCTGACGTCGAACTCCCTGGCAACATCTGTTATTTTTTCGCCCTTCTTCAATCTTGCCAATAATACGGCCACGCGTAATAATCATCTAGGTGATGTCGGGAAGACATACTGAAAATTGCAAGTTCGTCAATTGATTCTTTCCCTTTCAACTTTGCGTTTGAACAACAACGGTCAATACGCGTCAAATCCTTTATATCTCTTATCAGCGCTATGACGTCACGAACAAGTTCGGCAATCCAAAATTTGCATACGCACAACACGTCTTACTATATCCCGCACTTATGCTAATTTCCACATTTTCCTGCCTTCCATTTTACGGTTGCTATCGTTGCTATTGTCATCCGTCCTTAGCAATTGTCCGGCAGTGTATTATGATTATAATTGCATGCACGTAAATTACGAATAGTGATGGCATAAGCTATAGCTGTTCTAACAGTGAATGTTTAATATCGTTCATAAGAAATTGAAGTAAACTCCATGGTATAACTAAACTAATATTTAAGGTTTTCCTGTACATACCTTAATTCAAATTGATGCTCAAATGTAGCAAGATAGTCAACATTCCATAGAAACAATGTTCACAAAATGGAGTCACAGTTCTTCATCGAAGCACATTCATGTTTCTATTAGGCCTACGGTCTTCATGTTACTAAGCCCAGGGATGCACAACCTCCAGCCTGCGGTCGTTGCGTATCTGGCTCGTCGAAAGTTTGGAAGTGGTTTAAAAATGGCATCATGATCTCCAACTACAGGTCTGCGCTGAAGCAAAAAACACGGTGGCGGCGGCTTGACCATGTCTGATGATTATCGATAGTGGCGTTCACGTAAAAATCGATGGCGGCGGCTTGAACTTGTCGTAAAATGGAGTCACAGTTCTTCATCGAAGCACATCGTGTTTCAATGAGGCCTACGGTCTTCATGCTACTAAGCCCACGGGGGATGCACAACCTCTAGCCTGCGGTCGTTGCGTATCTGGCTCGCCGAAAGTTTGGAAGTGGTTTAAAAATGGCATCATGATCTCGAACTAGAGGTCTGCGCAGAAACAAAAAGCACGGTGGCGGCGGCTCGACCTTGTCTGGTGATTGATTATCGATAGTGGCGTTCATGTAAAAATCGATTAATTGATGTAAAATTGTTGATTAGCAATTATTTGAAACACCAATGTCGGATTTTTCGCGATTTTGACGATTTTCCAGTGCTTCATTGGGTGAATCGGCGTACTGATCAAACAACCGGGAGAGATGCAGTGAAAAAGGTTGGCGACCGGCTCAAACGTCTATCTTCAACGCGGCGTCGGATATTTCCTTGCGAGAAATCTCCGATAACAATATCGTTACTTGCATAGCGAACAAAAAAAGATTTAAAACATTTCTTTCGAGGAAATGATTTAAAACATTACATATCATTATTGCATTTACATATCGTCGCCAATGACTGTTGGAACACATTGCTTGTAGTTTGGAAACAACAATCATGGCATGGCGCCTGGTAAAAAAATGTGAGGTGGATTCTGAAAATCGCCAGTTTCAAGAGGCTTGGACATTATAAATATTGCTTGGTACAAAACAATTCACTTATTTGTCTCTTGTGCAATGCAGTAGAAGAACTGCCAGAAGAATTCAACGTGAAGAGGCATCATGAAATACAGCATAAGGACTTCGTCATACAAGGTCAGGAACATGAGCAGAAAACTGAATCTCTGAAACGGTCGCTAACCAGCCAGCAAAATATCTTTAAAAAACTAAAAAACAATCTGCAGAGCTGGATGCAGCTACTGAAAGTAGCCTAGAAATTTCTGCTTTAATTGCAAAGAGTGGGAAACCGTTTAGTGATGGAGATCTAATAAAAAAACATTCTCATATCGCCAGTGATAGGAAGTGTCCTCAAAAGTCAAAAGTGTTTCAAAACATCAGTCTTAACCGTATGACAGTACAACGAAGGATTTCACAACTTACACGAGATATTACTGGTCAGTTTCGTAATTTAGCCACAATAATAATTAAAACAAGGTAATCCGTAAATACAGAGTGTTGAGGATAACACAAAACACATTTTATTAATGATGTAGATCACGTACAAAATAATATAAGAAGAAATTAAATGCGAAAAAACTTTTTCTATTCTTGCAGAGAATGTTATCTGTAGAACTAAAACAACACAACATTAAAGGTCGAAGACACAAACACCTGTGTGAAAGCACTTAAAAGTAACACATAATAATTCCTGTGTGATTTTTTATCACTGCAGAAGAGCAACAGCATATAAAAGTGTTTTCCCTGAGGTTGATGTAACTTGCCAAGAAGAGCTATTAGAACTTAAATATGATGACGAGATCAAGTATAATTTCGATAGTGGTGGATACCAAACAACCGACCTAGGATGGGCTATTGGCTAGTAGATATTTATTTAAAGCTTAAAAACCACTGTCCTAGGACAGGCTACAGACTAGTAAATATTTATTTAAAGCCTAAAAACAACCGTCCTAGGATGGGCTAGTAGATATTTATTTAAAGCTTAAAAACAACCCTCCCAGGACGGGCTATATGCTAGTATATGTTTATTTAAAGCTTAAAAACAACCATCATAGGAAAGGCTATTGGTTAGTAGATATTTATTTAAAGCTTAAAAACAACCCTCCCAGGACAGGCTATATGCTAGTATATGTTTATTTAAAGCTTAAAAACAACCATCATAGGAAAGGCTATTGGTTAGTAGATATTTATTTAAAGCTTAAAAACAACCCTCCCAGGATGGCCTATAGGCTAGTAGATATTTATTTAAAGCTTAAAAACAACCATCATGGGACAGGCTATTGGCTAGTAGATATTTATTTAAAGCTTAAAAACAACCATCATAGGACAGGCTATTGGCTAGTAGATATTTATTTAAAGCCTAAAAACAACCGTCCTAGGATGGGCTAGTAGATATTTATTTAAAGCTTAAAAGCAACTCTCCCAGGACAGGCTATATGCTAGTATATGTTTATTTAAAGCTTAAAAACAACCATCATAGGAAAGGCTATTGGTTAGTAGATATTTATTTAAAGCTTAAAAACAACCCTCCCAGGATGGCCTATAGGCTAGTAGATATTTATTTAAAGCTTAAAAACAACCATCATGGGACAGGCTATTGGCTAGTAGATATTTATTTAAAGCTTAAAAACAACCATCATAGGACAGGCTATTGGCTAGTAGATATTTATTTAAAGCTTAAAAACAACCCTCCTAGGACAGGTTAGTAGATATTTACTTAAAGCTTAAAAACAACCATCCTAGGACAGGCTATAGACTAGTAAATATTTATTTTAAGCCTAAAAACAACCATCCCAGGATGGGCTATTCCAGGACAGGCTATAGACTAGTAAACATTTATTTAAAGCCTAAAAACAACCGTCCTAGGATGGGCTATTGGCCAGTAGATATTTATTTAAAGCTTAAAAACAACTGTCCTAGGAAAGGCTATAGGTTACTACATATTTACTTACAGCTTAAAAACAACTGTCTTAGGACAGCCAATAGACTAGGAAACATTTATTTGAAGCCTAAAATCAACTGTCTATTAGGTATTTATTTAAAGCTTAAAAACAACCCTCCCAGGACAGGCTAGTAGATACTTATTTGAAAGCTTAAAAACAACCCTCCCAGGACAGGCTAGTAGATACTTATTGAAAGCTTAAAAACAACCCTCCCAGGACAGGCTATAGGCTAGTAGATACTTATTGAAAGCTTAAAAACAACCCTCCCAGGACAGGCTATAGGCTAGTAGATACTTATTGAAAGCTTAAAAACAACCCTCTCAGGACGGGCTATAGGTTAGTAGATATTTATTTAAAGCTTAAAAACAACCTTCCCATGATGGGCTAGTAGATATTTATTGAAAGCTTAAAAATAACCCTTCTGGGAAGGGCTATAGGCTAATAGATATTTACTTAAAGCTTAAAAACAACCCTCCCAGGACAGGCTATTGGTTAGTAGATATTTATTTAAAGCTTAAAAACAACCGTCCTAGGACAGGCTATAGACTACAAAATATTTATTTAAAGCTTAAAAACAACCATCCTAGGATGGGCTAGCAGATATTTATTTAAAGCTTAAAAACAACCCTCCAAGGATGGGCTGGCTAGTAGATATTTATTTAAAGCTTAAAAACAACCATCATAGGACAGGCTATTGGTTAATAGATATTTATTTAAAACTTAAAAACAACTGTCCTAGGACAGGCTATAGACTACTAAATATTTATTTAAAGCTTAAAAACAACCATCCTAGGATGGGCTAGTAGATATTTATTTAAAGCTTAAGCTTAAAAACAACCCTCCCAGGATGGGCTATAAGCTAGTAGATATTTATTTAAAGCTTAAAAACAGCCATCATAGGACAGGCTATCGGCTAGTAGATATTTATTAAAGCTTAAAAACAACCCTCCCAGGACGGGCTACAGGGTAGTAGATATTTATTTAAAGCTTAAAAACAACCATCATAAGACAGGCTAATCGGGTAGTTGATATTTCTTTAAAGCTCAAAAACAACTGTCCTAGGACAGGCTATAGACTAAATATTTATTTAAAGCCTAAAAACAACCGTCCTAGGATGGGCTATAGGGTAGTTAGTCTCTAATAATTTGCTACTTCAGTGAATAACAACTTTTCTGATAGAACACAACACAAATAAGGTAAAATATGACGGAGTAAAACTCACCTTATATGAATATCGGTCAGGAAACGTTTTGCCACATCTTTTACATTTCAGCGGTTTGTCACTAGTGTGGAGTTTTTGCATGTGTATTCTCAGATCAGTTTTCCTCCCACATGTTGTGGGGCAGAACTCACAGTGAAACGACGGCTTATTCCCCGAGTGGATGAGTTTGTGGGCTTTGAGACTGTTCGACTGGGTGAACCTGGCCTGACAGACGTCGCACTCGTAGGGCTTCTCACCCGTGTGTATCCTCAGATGGCGCTTCAGCTTGTACATGTCAGGGCTGGCGTAAGTACAATGTGGACACTGGTAGGGCGCTCCCCGTGTGGCACCGCTTGTGCCGCTTTAGTTTGCTGAGTTCTACACTCGCATAGTCACACTCTGTACACTTGTGGGGCTTCTCGTGCGTGTGGCGGTACCGCACGTGGCGGACGAGTTCCCCCGAAGTAGTGAAAGAAGAATCACAGTCCCTGCACATGTGAGGCCGAGTGCCGGTGTGTGTGTTGACGTGATTCTGCAGTGAAGCCAGAGTCTTGAACCCTCTCTCACACACGCTGCACTTGTGCGGCCTTTCCTCCGAGTGCGACTTCATGTGCCGCGAGAGCAGGTATCTTTTTGGACTTGTGTAATTGCAGTAATTGCACATGTGAGCTTGAGTAACCATTTGGCTCTTCTTTTGAGTAATTCTAATCGTCCGAGTTTTAGTGCCGTCCGGAGCCACTTCCTCCGAGACGATTTCCCCGTGCTTTTCGCCCTCGTTGAAATCGTACACAGACATGTCCAAGTCCAACTCTTTTTGGCCATCCTTGTCGTCGTCGGACTGGGACACAATAAGAACGTAGCTGACTTCACCTGGGTTGGTGTCTGATGGCATTATGGTTACAGTTTGATATGTACTGTTGCCAGCATTTAATATCACCTGCAAAGAACAGAAAACATTATAAATTTAAAATGCATTCAAAATTTAAAAAAAGCAATAGCCCCAATTATTATGAGCTACAAAAAAAAACATGATCATCACAAAAACATAATTGAGTGAAACGAGGCGAACGCCCAGCAAAGCTCTTTTTACCAGACTCGAGACAATTAGTTGCTCGGGCATAGCTACGACATGCCCGGGTCAAAATGTTACTGCTCATTGCTTCAAGCAACAACTGCTGCGATTGAACCAGGATATCTGTCGGAAACGCCCATTCACAGGCAAAGGATTGAATCCCGTGAAATTACTGCATGACAACGCTAGGTTGTTAAATCAGTCAAGGAAACATTATTGATGCTTGGCTGGGAAGTTTTGGAGCATCCGGCGTATAGTCCCGACATAGCCCCTTCAGACTATCATTTGTTCACATTGATGCAACACGGTTTGTCTGCTGTATGGTTCCGGACATGTGACGAAGTGCAAAAATGGGTTGATGACTTCATCGCGTCACAGAACGAAGTATTCTTCATGGCTAGAATCCATCAGCTGCCTGACCGATATCAGAAGGTGATAGATAATGATGGCACATATTTTGATTAGTAAAGGTATTGCTGTTTTCTCTCCCAAATTACATGTTGCCTTGTCTTAAAATACTTTAAAACTAATCTGTACACCTAATATAAAGTGTTTTAATAGGTCTTACATCAGCAATTGCATCCTTTTCTTTTGTAATCGCTTTCCGTCTCACACGTGATTTAAACTACACTGGCGTGCAAAAATTAAGGACGAGACGGTTTTTCGAATGTAACGTCGTGCAGAAGTGCTCCACATCGACTCAAATCATACCATAAGATCCCCAAGATGTAGAACATGGGACAAGTGAGCAAAACCTGTCCAAACAAGGAATCCAAAGGATACAAAGGCACTTTATTCAAAAAGGTAGCTTCGAGCACAACTGGACAGAAGACAGAAACGTCCATGTGACAGGCGGCTGCCAAGAAAAATCCAGTCTTTTGTAGGGGATTTAGGATCACCCCTGACTGTGTTGCAGGATTTACAACGTCTGTCCATGCTGAGGACGAGGTTGTCAAGGAACTGTTGAGGCATCGCGGCCCATTCATTTTGTAGCGCCAATCACAGCTGCGGAATCAATGCTGGCGGCTGGTGACGTGCTGCCAAGCGTCTCCCGAGAAGGTCCCACACGTGTTCGATTGGATTTAGGTCCGAGGACCTTGAGGGCCAATCCATGCGTTGAATATCTTCACTCTCCAACAGCTCTGCAACAGCCACTGTACGATGAGGTGTAGCGTCGTCGTTCATGAAATGGAACTCAGGACTCACAGCACCTCTAAACAAACGCACGTGAGGCAGGAGAACCTCGTTACAATAGCGGACACCAGTGACTGAACCTCCTTGGAAGATGTGGAGGTCAGTACGGCTACCAAGCATGATACCGCCCCAAATGAGAACTCCACCACCTCCAAACCGGTCCCTTTCCATGATGTTGGAGGTGTGATTGCGTGTTCCCTGCTCTCTCTAGATGTGTATACGTCCAGAATCACTCATCAGACTAAATCGGCTCTTATCCGTAAAGAGAACTCGACCCCATTGCTGATGTGTCCAGTTCTTGTGTTCCTGGCACCATAGAAACCGCCGTCTCCGATGAGCAGGCGTTAACGGCACACACCGTACTGGTCGTCATGCAAATAGACCACCTTTGTGCATCCTCCTGGCCACGGTAAAACGCGATAACGGACGTCCAGTTGTCTGTTGCATGCGCCTTGCGATTTCTCTCGCTGTCTGCCGTCTGTCTCTTCTCACCTGTAGGACAATATACCGGTCGTCCGCCGCCGTGGTTGCTCGTGAACGACCACTGCTAAACTCTCTGACAGCTGTTCCTGTCGTTTGAAATGCTCTCCAAGCTCGTGAAACGATGCTATGAGCGATCCTGAACACCTCTGCAACACTAGTCACACTTCGACCTTCTTCCAACTTCCCAATGACGTGACCTCGGGTAAAGTCATCCAGATGTCTTCTACTGGATTGCCTGTTGGCCATATCACACGGTGGCAGCAACTCGACGTCGTTCAAACCGATGTACACAGTGCAATAGCTTTCACCGAATTGCTGAGTGTACACCGCCTGTGTGCTTTATACCCCTTCCGACCCCCCCCCACGTCATGCTGCATACATGCGAATGCCCTACCGTACCGGACCGTAGTCTATCTCCTGAGTGGTCTTTCGGTCCGTTCTGCCTGCTCGTTCCGCTGCTATGCTAATTTCTCCTCTTCGTCCTTAATTTTTGCACACCAGTGTATGGAAAAAGTAACTAATATTCAAATTTAATCTTCCAAATACCAAATCGAATGAAAATTAAAGATGGTTTTTGCTCGGACGTCGTTAAGAAGGTAATCGCTAACAATTTCACGAAAACTTTATATATCGATCGCCAAAACATTTCTTTTATTTCCGTAAATTGCTAGGAAAGCGAACCGCAATGCGACACCTGCATGGTCAATGCAGGAATGGTGTGATGAGGTGGGTGTGGAAGAACTTGACTGGCATGCACAAAGCCCAATCTCAACCTCCATGGAATATCTTTGGGACAAATAGGAATTCTAATTGCGAGGCAGGCCGAACTACCTGGCATCTGCGATAATCCTCTTGTAGAAGAGTTGAAGGCAATTCCCGCAGCAATGTGCCAAAATATACTGGACAAGTTCTCCCAGCAGAGTGGAGGCTGTAACAGCAGCAAAGAGTGGACTAACTTGATATTAATTCCTTTCCTATTACAGAGAGCATGTACAGTGCTGTGCAAAAGTATTGCATCACCTGCAAAAACTGAATTTTTAAGTTTAACTCTTTTTTTACCTAACTAATTTTCAAAGTTATTTCATCGTTTATATGTCAACAGATGAGAAATTTAATGGAGATTTCAAAAATGTCTTAGTTTTTCCACTAGCTACTTCTGTTCTTAAGACATGACATAAAATATGGGGTTTGACAAACACATTGAAATTCACGTTAGCTGCATAACCCATAGCAGAATCGCAGCGATGGGCGATGTAGGTCGCAGATTTTATTTTGAGCCTGCAGACAAAAACAATATCCCCCAAACCCTTATTAAATCCTCTTTTTCCGTCTTTCAAAACTTTCCAGAAAAAACGGAAGTTAGACGGAGTAAGAAGATTTCTCCCATAATCGCATCTTTTTTTTTTTTTTTTTTTTTTCTCCTCGCGACGTTTCGTCTGTTTGGTATTTTTGTTAAACATCATTTTATTGCATAAAATGTTTGTGTTTTAGCTTGGAAATAGCAGGAAAATTTTCGAAAACTGAAATTTTAACGAAGCCATGTAATCTTGCACTCGTTTTCTGGAGATATAGCCTTTGCTCCGCATGATTGTTGAACATCGTTTTATTACTCTGTATAAATGTTTGCATTGAAGTTCGAAAATGAAGAAAAAATTCCACAAACGAAAGTTGGACAAAGCGAAGATTTCTGCCGTAACTGAAAAATCGAGGCAAAAAGTTTCGACAACTGAAGCTAAAGGCAGCGCAGATTTCTCCTGTAGTAGTCTTCTTTTTTTTTTTTTTCTGCTGTGTTTTCCCGTCACTGTATTATATATTATTATATCATTTAATTACATTAATGTTTGTATTGAAGATCGAAAATGGAGAAAAACTTTTCCGAAAACGGAAGTAGGACGGAGTGAAGATTTCTCCCGTAATTGTTTTCTTCCTGGCTGTGTTTTCCCTGCACTGTATTATTGTTTAAGCACCAGTTAATTGCATTAATGTTTGTCTTTAAGATCGAAAATGGAGAAAAAATTTCCAAAAGGGGAAGTAGGACGGAGTGAAGATTTCTCCCGTAATCATAATCCTTTATTCTCTAGCGATGTTCCATCTGTCCCGTATTTGTTGTTAAATATCCACTGAAGAGCAATTGAATTAGAGATACCTGTCTAGTAATGTGTAGCACCACCTTTCGCCCTGATGACGGTGGCGATTCGTCTCGGCATGGACTCGACAAGACACCGGAAGCGTTGGGAAGCCATACGGATCCACGACCCCTGAACAAGCTCCCACAGTTCACAAAGATTTGATGGAGGGGGGTCATATCTCTCGGTGGCATCCAAGATGTGCTCGATGGGATTGAGGTCAGGTGACCTAGCTGGCCAAGGAAGCGAAGTCACATCGGTGGAGTGTTCATCCAATCATTCGGATACAATTCGGAAGCAATGGCACGGTGCATTGTCTTGTTGCAGGATGAGGTCCCCAGTGGGATGTTAAAGACGCACAAACGGGAGCAAATGGTTGTTCCAGGATATCCTTGCAATGTTGACCTGTGAGGGACGATGTCACACGTACCAGGGGTCCCATTTCAGTTCACATAAACAGTCCCCAGACAAGAATGCCACCCCCACCAGCTTGAAGAGTACCCTGCTGTCAAGAAGGATCCATCGCTTCATGTGGTTTGCGCCGTGCTCGTATCCTGCCATCCACATGTACCAACGTGAATCTCGACTCACCAGTCCAGGCAACATTTTTCCACATGTCTAGGGTCCAGTGGCAATGTTCCCGCGCCCATGCTAATCATTGCACCCTGTGATGTGCGGTCAGCAGCGGTACCCTCGTGGGACGATGGCTTCTGTATCCCATAGCGAGGAGATGGTTCTGGATGGTGTGGCTGCTTACACGTTTTTGTGCACCAGCGTTAAATTGCCGGGTGATTTCTTGCACTGTGGCCCGTCTATCCGCTGTTACAATGCGAGCTAGCCGACAATGACCCCGCTCATCCACACGCTGTTGTCCACGGCAGTTGGCCCTTGCAGGGATGGTTTTACCGGATTAGATGTACTCACGGTGCACCCGTGACACAGTGGCTCGTGAAAATCCTAGTGCCTGCACGACTTTCGAGATGGAGTGACCCATTCGTCGGGCCCCGACAATTTGCTCACGATCAAATGCGCTTAGATCCTTTGTCTTACCCATACTGTGTCCGGACTCTTACTTATTCCCGTCGCATCACTCTTTATATTGTCGGATCGCTGCATACGTCATGTCATTTCCATTTACAGGGCCGCCCACAGTGCCACATTTGCATTACGCCAGGTGTATCTCATTCAATTGCTCTTCAGTGTAATTTTATGCCATAAATCTTTGTGTTTCAGGTTGAACACGGAGGCAAAATTCTAGGCACAGAGGGAAAGGTGTTTTAATCATAGTTATTGCAATTGCTGTAGTACCTAGACTAGATTGTTTTTGTTATTTTGGGTTGAAGACATAAGGTGGATACTTTCTTTTTTTAAATCTGTACCCATGCAAATTTTATTTTTTCTCATCTAGTAGTTATCTGGCCCACTGACCACCCTCAGATTTATTGTGGCACCATGATATCTGTCGCAGACTGATGAACTTTCTGCTATAGGGGCTGCATATCAGTTGTTACAGCCAACCATAGACATTCTTTTACCTGATTGGCTGCTCCCTAATGCTATCCTAACCCTACTCCAGCCTTTATAAGGGTTGACACAGAGCTACTAGAACATTGTAGTTGCGGTTTTGTGTTGTTATTAGGATATAACTTGTGTACATTCTCAATAATGGAAAAAACTGCAGAATTATCCACAGCAGACAGAGTAAAAATAGTTGTTCTGCGTGATGAGGGATAATCTTCAAGGCAAATTGCTGAAAGAGTGGGCAGTAATCAATCTACATTCATTAAGCTACTGAAGAAAGTAAAAGACACTGGTGATATTAAAAATATGTGTCACAGTGAAAAGCCCAGATCCACTCCAACCAGGGAGGACAGAGTGGTCAGAACGCTGAGCTTGGCAGACAGGAGGCTCAATTCACCTGAACTGCTTCAAAGATGGTCTGAAGTGACTGATGTTACTGTTAGTGCATCTACTGTTAGGAGGAGGCTGCTTCACTATGACTTACGTGGCTGTAGAGGCAGGCGTAAACCACTGTTAACTGCAAATCAAAGACAGCGTAGACTTCAGTGGGCAAAACAGCATGTCTCATCGACAACTAAGCAATGGGAAAATGTTCTTTTCAGTGATGAATCAGAATTTTGCCTTAATGGGAATCAGAGTAGTGCGTATGTAAGGAGATTCAAAAATGAAGAATCCCATCCAAGTTGCTTAGTGACTACTGTTAGTCACCTGGTGAAGGTCATGGTTTGGAGCTGAACATGTGCACATGGCTTTGGGAACTTCCATATTGTTGATGGTACAGTAAACGCCCAGAAATACATCTGGATATTAGAAAGCAAGATGCTGCCATCATCTGGAAAACTTTACGCCGGCAATTTTATTTTTCAAGATGACAATACTGCCTGTCATCGAGAAAAATATGTCCATCATCTTGATTGGCCACCAGTCATGGGACTTTAAGGGGCTACCGGAAGTGTGTCTAAAATGACAGTTCTGCAAACCCTGCTGCGCATACGGCTCCGATGCAGATGGATGGTCACCGCACCTATGCTAACGAAGGTGCGTGGGCAGAAAAGGCTTACATTTGCGCCGCAGTATCGGAATTGGATCTCCACTCGGTGGCAAAGGATTGCCTTCTCCGACGAGTCGTGTTTTCTGTTTCATCGAACAGATGAACATTGGTGTATAAGGCGAGAAACATCGGAGAACAAACATTCTTCAACCACTGCTAGAAGAACACAAGCTGGTGGGGTAGTGTTATGGTCTTGGGAATGTTTTTGTGGCATTATCTGGGCCCACTCATACCTGTGGAAGGCACTATTGCCCAAATTCGTTATGAATCCGTCCTTGCAGACCACGTACACCCATACATGCTGATTGTCTTCCCAGGGGCGGATGAGATCTTCCAGCACAGCAATGTGACGTGTCACACAGCTAGAAATGTCCGAGAGTGGTTGGAAGAACACGATGAAGACCTCAAAGTACTTCCCTGTCCACCTAATTCCCCAGACTTAAACCCAATTGAGCATCTGTGGGACCACCTCGATCGTGTTGTTCGCTGTATGGATCGTCCACCACGCACCCTCCAGCAGCTGTCAGATGCACTGCAGTCAGCAAGGCTCCACATACCTGTGAACACCTTCCAGCACCTTATTGAGTCACTCCTAGCCCGTCTAGCTGCTGGGGGTTACTCTGGATATTAGCTGGTGGTCACAATAATGTGATTCGATCATGTATTTCATCTTAGTTATTCAGTATGCGAGACACAACAATGTAGGTAGGCAAGTGCCTTGATACTTTTTATCACATAATGAACGTTTCAGAGGTACCGTAATTTTTGGGCTAAGAGCTGCAGCTCTTACGTTACTAAAAGTGAAATTTTTCGGGTGTGCGGCTCTTATGCCGAAGCGGCGTTTATGCTGAATTTGTTTTCGATAAGACTGTTTCTTCAACCCCCCCCTTTTTTTTCATGTGGATGCTTATTAAAATTTTTTCAAACCACGTCTTTTTTTTTCCCCCAAACTCTACTATGATCAAGTTTTCCCCCTTTCTACTCATTCGTTAGACACGTCTTTTTAAACGATAACTTCGCTGTCCTGATGTTGGTTAAGGAGGGAAAGTGGGGGAGGACAGGAATGCCTGACTCAAATGACCTTTGCATGGGAGAGTGGGGGATGGAATGGGGACATAAGCACACAGACGAATAGCGTGACGTCCGAGGCTTCTGTGGATAGCGCGCCCAGCGTATCTCTTTCGTTGGCTGCAGCATACGTCATGCAGGAAAGTGCGATGCAACCAAGGAAAGGAACGTTGATTTTCACTGGGGTGGGGAGGCCGGTTTGATGGGCACTTTTCTGAACAAAGGCTTAAGAACATGAACAATGCAAAAGCCTGCCCCAGGATGATTCCATTAGCAGAGACCTATTCCAAACAATACTGGCGAGACGGAAAGACAAATTCTGTTCACTCTTCTTGGTTAATCTGGCATGCGATACAGGTGTTTCTTGGCTCGTGCTCCTGATTTTTGCATCGATTTTAAATTTTTTTTTTTTTTTTTTTTTTTTATTGACTGACGATAGTGGAAGTTGAAGGCTTCGGCTGGAAAAGAAAAAAGAAGGGAGAGCTTTCCCATTCATATAAAAGCGGAGCTCAACACGAAGGCTCAGTGCGCAATAAATGAAAGTAGGTCAAACCACTTGAAAGAGAGAAAGCGGCACCACTGTTTTGAAGTGTTGGCAGCCAGATCCGCGAATACGTGCGAGGCAGCTGGTAAAAGGAAGCGCAACTTCATTCTAACAAAAACATCTGTAGATGAGAGAAAAAAGCATAACATAGAAGGACCATATTATTAAAGAAAACGTTAATCGAAAGCATTACAAGCGATAATTTATAAGTTAATTACTTCTAAGACGGATTCTATTGCGGTGAACAGAGAACCATCCTGTAGCAGACATCCACATTGAATGGAATTTAGACAATTGTGCGGTTTTACGAGCAATGCAATATTCTAATGGGAGTCTTAAGATTAACTGTGATTTATATTGATTACATAATTGGTTTTGAGCATTTAATAAAGGCATACAAATAACATCATTAGCATGATTAATATAAAATGTATAAATAAAAATTTTTGCCAGTATGAAAAAATAAGTGTATAAAGCAGATCGACACTGAGTTGCAAAATTAGCCTTTGAAGTATACATATAATCACGTTGGATGTGAGTTAATTCATGAAAATAAAGAAGATAATTTAGCTTTCTGAGCAGCACCACGACTTCACAGGTGCGGCCCTTACGGCAACTTTTGCTTCCAAGATTGCAAAATTTCTCACCTGCGGCTCTTAGTCCGAAAATTATGGTAATTAATATGATGGGAAAATGTTACCAAGGATGCTTGCTTTACACAACGATATTTCAACCAGCTTTTTTTTCAAAATTCTTTATTAAATTACAGCCATTTAAAAACTGTGCAAGGAACAGTTAAGGATAAAAAATACAGAGAGATAAAACACAAAATCACATTTTAAAAGCATTAAAAGAATTCTTGAAATCGTGATCACACGCGTAAGTTACATTGAAAAATTATGAGTGGGACGTTTCGGTAGCGACTTCTACCTTCATCAGCAATGGAATGAGACACGTGATAAAAGCATCAGTTGTTGCCAGATTTCAAAATCGCTTTTTAAATTAATAGGGATGTTAAAAGGTGCGTCAGTATTGCAGGTGTTAGGGGTAAGGTAGATCACCTGCAATAGTGACGCACCTTTTAACCTCCCTATTAATTTGGAAAGCGATTTTGAAATCTGGCAACAACTGATGCTTTTATCCATACATGAGACCGGCCGATGACAAAAAAAGCTGAACTTTTTAACTGGGTGGAAAATTGGGACACGCGAACGCGCGGTGAGCAAATTCAAATACAGCATATATACAATATTTAAGAGTATGCTAGCCATATGGAATTATTTTCTGTAAATTATGTAAGTAAATATTAAAGTGAAGCACATTATTATATTCACAATAGAAAAGTAGGGATTTAAGAACAAAATAAAATGAAATATTTTAAAAAATCAGATTTAAAACTTACATGTGAATCTTTACTAGCTAAATCCTGAAGTGAAAAGTATTTGTCTAGGAAAGTTTGTGAATTTAGTCAAGCAATTAGAAACTTGCAAGAATTAGAAACATATATCCACAGCTTAGTTTTTAGTCATTGAAGAAGTCAATAAAGTATTTCTCAATGTAACCTTATAAAATGGCTTGCAAAATTTTTTGCTTGCATTGTGAATATGGTGACATGAATCTCCATCAACGTCAAGCAAGTGGGGAGATTTTCTCTGCCGAATTCTTGTTTTTAACCCTGTTTTTGAGCCTCCCATGACACATTCTTTCCACTTAGCTTTCAAACAAGCAAAACAAATTCCTTCTTAGAAAGAAAGAATAAAATAAAAAGCAAAAAAAAAAACGGAAAGCTGCGTCACGAACTTTTTAGAGGCTTCGGCCTGACGTAATAACGGCCCGAAGCCGTGCCCCCCCCCCCCCCCAGCTTTCAAACATGCAAAACACATTCTCCCTTAGAAAAAAAAAAGAAAGGAAAGAAACAGAGTTGCGTCACGAACTTTGTTCAGCAGCTTCGGGCCGACGTTATCCTAGCCGGGCGCCGTGCTTTCTTTCCACTAAGTTTTCAAACAAGCAGAACACGTTTCGGAGTCCTCCTTAGAAAAAAAAACAATAAGGTTCGTCACGAACATGGTTCAGAGGCATCGGGCAGACGCAATTCCGGGCAACAGCGAAAGCACGTCCGAACCAACGTAATTCCGGATCACGGCAAAAGAAGCCCGCCAGGCCTACATAATTCCGGCGTGGCGCGATTGTTCCTTTCCACTTAGCTTTCAAACAAGCAAAACAAATTCTTTCTCTTCGGGGGGAGGGGGAGGGTAGAACGAATTTAAGAAAAGAAAGCTGCGTCACGAACTTTATTCAGATGCTTCAGGTCGACGTAATCCCGGGCCACAGTGAAAGAAGCACGACGGGCATTTTTTTTTTTTTTGTTCACACTTTGAAACAAGCAAAACAAATTCTACCACCTGAGAAAGAAAAAAAAAAAAAGACAAAGGGCTGTGTTACGAACTTTGTTCAGAGGCTTTTACGTCGATTATTTACAAAATCAGTAAAACTTTCTTAATAACAGCGAAAAATCTGAATATGCATAATTTTTTTGTTAGTCACCCGTAATCCCGGAGGAAATCCGTAATAATTACGGAGATTCCGTATTTTTTGGCATACTCCGTAGGAAGAGGATTCACGAGTGCTTTGATTCTCGAACGATCTCAGAAAAGCGGGAACGCATTCGGGTACATTTGCAAATTACAAGAGAGAGTTTCTGGCGATGACGTCACGGATAGAATTAAGCAGATAGTTTGGCCCTGATAGAATGCAGAGTGGCGATTTCCCGCAAGACACGGAAAGGGCTGCGGTAGTTTCCCCAACGCACGAAGTAGACGGAGCTTCCACCCTTTGCGCTGCGATGCTCAAGTGACTGACATCCCGTCCATTGTTGACAGCAGTAAACGAATTGAGCTCCTGACTCCACCCTCCAACATTTCTTCTTGCCCCCCGCGTCTGCTCCAAAAACAACGCTTTCAGCTAGAAGGCGCTTAGTTCTTTTACTCCACAAAAAGCGGAATCGCGGAATTCCGCTTTTTTTTTCTTCTATAGAACGACAACCCCCCCCCCCCCAAAAAAATTCCTGAAAAATTTCTCTTCATTTTTGCAATGACCTCGAGAATGACCAAAATGATGCCGAAAAGCGGAATTCCGCAAATTCGCGGAAGAATCTCGTGTATGTTTTATCACGTGTCTCATTCCATTGCTGATGAAGGTAGAAGTCGCTGCCGAAACGTCCCACTCGTAATTTTTCAACGTAACTTACGCGTGCGGTCACGATTTCAAGAATTCTTTTAACGTTTTGTGTGTTACGTGTTTTCCTGCCAATTCTTCTCACTGTGACACATTTTAAGAGGGTGACAAGAACACAAAAACAGAAAAAATATATATATATATATCCGTCAACACTGTGGATGTATGGATACCTGATTCGTCCCATCAGTTAGAGCACCAGCAGCAGCTTGCTCCGCTAAGGTGGCCATCATCTGTAGCGTGCCTTCATCACTGATATGAATTTCTTGGCCGTCACTGGTCACAAGGGTTGGCGTCCGTGTGTTAGACACCGGGATGGTCTGCTCCGTTTCCGTTCCATCCGGCTGACGGACCACCATTCTTATGGTCTGAGTCTGAACGAGGGCTCGGGCCACGTCGGCTTCCAGGTGCGCCGCTGCACCATCCTGCGCGTGGGTCACCAGCGTCGCTAATGTCTAAGAACGAAACTGACCATCTTCATCAAGAAAAAACTGAGAACGAAAAATACATATTTCAACTAAGTCATTTATTATGCAAGACACTTTATCAAGAATAGGTTTTCAAATATTTGCACTCTAACAGGCGAATCGAGCGCCTTTACGTATTTTCTTTGCGACAGCTCTGCCTCGGCCCATCACACAACGAGCCAGTCTAGTAATCACAGTCTCAGAAGTGTTTTGAGAACATTTCAGATGCTCCATCATGCGTGAGACTGACAAAGAAAACAGCAAGTCGAAGTTTTTTAACTGCGTGAAAAATCAGAACATGTTAGAAGAAAATGTGAATATACCACAGCATGAGAAAGACAGAATTGTTCACTGTAATTTATTTATGCAAACATTTAGAGCAGACCACTGTGCTTAGGGGGCTGTCCATAAAGTACGTCCAAGATTACAGGGGGAGTGGGTTTCCTGACAACCGGACCAAATGTGACATGGGGGAGGGGGAGGATTTGTAATTCGGATGTCCAGCGGCAAAAATGTAGTGGATGGTATTTCTTCATTTTGTTTTGTCTTGCGTAAAGGTAACGCACTCGGCGCGATACCGAGAGTTCTGTTGGTTCGATTCCACAGCGGCGGCTGAAAACCAATTTTCCGGTTGCTGTGTGTTTCTGGAACGTGGAAAGAGCGATGTATTTATTTATTAACTGTCGCCACGTATTTGGAATATTTTCACCTTGGATCTCGCCCTTTGGATTTAACTGCTATAATATATATAGCTAGTGCCGTTAATGCCCACCAGATGGAGACGTCTCAGTAGCTGAGCCCATCTTACGGATTTATGATGTCAGTAGCTGACTTTAAAAATTGTTTTGTCTTGTTTAGCGCGTTTCGTAAAAAAAAAACCCACTGGATTGTGCTTACCGTTATCGGTCAGTAGAAACGATATCTCTGCAACTAATAGATCGATTTGAAAAATTCTTTTTGCAATATGAAGCTTGAAATGTGCGAATGATACTTTTTTTCGTTTTTTTTTATGATGCAAAATTTTGCCGCTAGAGGGAGTAAAGGCAGATGATATCAAATTTAAAACACATTATATTCCATGTATTTGCTTCTAAACATCCAATTAAAAAAATTATTCTACTTCTCGATTCCATTCGTGTTGAAGATTATTTTAAGCATAGTCACTTTTCCAAGTTACGCATAAATTCTCCGCTAGGGGCGTAAAAGTACATTACTTTTCCCCAGATATCTCTACTTCTAAAACTCCGATTTGCAGATTTTTCTTTCAACGGACACAGCTCCTGATGGAAAACAATTTGAATATAATTTCTTATTTTTGGTATGAAATGGTTTGACCACAAGGGGGCGTAAAAGTTGACTTTCTGCTTTTAATGTATTTGCAGCAAAATTCGAGCTTCTAAAACCTCGATTGAAGAAATTCTTTCGTGGACCGATTCTACTCACGTAGATAAACCTTTTAGGAATGTTTACTTCTTAAAGTAATGTATGGTTTTCCCGCCAGGGGGCGTAGATGTATATCCTGTTTTTGTCAATATCTCTGCTTCTAATGGTCCGATTTGAAAAATTTCTTCTTTGTTGGACAGAATTTCCGATATAATTTCAAAATTTTCAAGTAATTCACTGACTTTCCATTAGCAGGAGTAAGGGTAAATGGCGCTTTCCCCGATATCTCTGTTCCTAAAACTCCGATTTGAAAAATTCTTCCCGCACCAGACAACGCTGCTGACGGAAAATTTTTTTATTGCAATTTCTAATTCTTTATAAAATATGGTTTTGCCACCAGAAGACGTAAGCGTTAAATTTCTGCTTCGTAGGTATTTGCAGCAAAATCTCAGATACTAAAACCCCGATTAAAAAAATTATTTCGTGGATCGATACCGCTCATGTCGATAAACATTTGAGAATATTTACTTCTCAAAATAATGCATGGTTTCTATACCAGACGGCGTAGATGTCGATCTTATTTCTGTCAATATCTCTGCCTCTTAAAGTCGGATTTGAAAAATTCCTTCTTTGTTAGACAGTGTTTCCGGTGTAAAATGTTTCATATTATTTCAGAATTTTTCAAGCAATTCATAGACTTTCCGCTAGGGGCGTAAAGAAAAGTTGTGTTTTTCTTCAATATCTCTGCTTCTAAAACAACGATTTGAAAATTTTCTTTCTGCACCAAATACAGTTCCTGATATGAAATGTACTGCATATAATTTGTAATATTTGATAAAGAATGGTTTGGCCACCAGGGGGCGTAAGAGTTAATTTCTGCATCTGATGTATTTGCAAAAAAAATCTGAGCTGCTGAAAATTCAATTGAAAAATTTCTTTTTGGACCGATACCTCTCACATCGAAAAACGTTTAGAAAATACTTTCTCCTTAAAAATAATGCATGGTTTTTCCGCAGGAGACGTAGAAGCATATCTTATATTTGTCGATATCTCTGCTTTTAAGAGTCAGATTTGAAAAATTCTTTCTTTGTTGGAGAGCGTTTCTGCTGTGAAATGTTTCGCATATATTTCAATTTTTTCTTAATGCACAAGTCTGCCACCAGAAGGCGTCAGGTGACGCTTCCCTTTACAGCAATATCTGCGGGATTAAAAACCCGACTATAAAACTTCTTTCTTCAGTTAGATACTACTGTACTGGTTACATTGAATAGCTATGATAAATTTAATTCGCATCAGAACGGATTCAAAAGATGTGCTCATTACACCCGAAAATTTGGTGTTATCTTTGTTGTTTCATCCTTTGATAGTTAAAAAAAGGTATGAAATATTTCAGATTTCTGATGATATTCAGCTAAATCACAACATTAAGTTCTCGTAATTGTACTACCAAATCTATTGCGTTTTGTATATGGTATGATCGGGAGCGTTGCAACCTTGAATGCGTGCGTTCATTTGTAAATCTTTATTTCAGAATGATAAAGTTCAGGTAGCAATTTGGAATAAATTAATACCTGAATAATAAATATTTTCTGAAGAAAAAGTAAATACATGGAAGATTCCTTTAAATAATTACATGTTTTCTTTCTGTTTCTCAACAGACTTCTAAAAGCAGTCGTCAAAACAAAAAAAGGGGGGGGGGGTTGCGGGAATTAGGACATACTTTTTATGGGGGGAGGTGTCAAGATTGTTGACACTGTCAACAATCAGACAAAATGTGACATGGGGGAGTCTAAAAATAGTTAAAAATCATGGACGTACTTTATGGACGGCCCCTTACCTTCTTGGCTTCGTGCTGGGATTGTCACAGTCTGTAATCTTGTAACCACCATTCTTTCCTGGAAACCTCTTCTGAGCTTTCTCCACACCTTCCTCCTTCTCCTGCTGCACTATGATTCCCTTTGCTCATCTATCGTTGCTCTTTTTATAACTCTTGCTTCTTCATCTAGCTTACTCTCTGTCCCTCCCACCTCTCTTCCCCTTCCATTTATTCTCACCTTCCAGGGCTCTGTCTTTCCACTTTCTACTTTTCCCGTCAAACTTCTTTATCAATTCCTTTGCTCTTCTTCATCATCTACACCTCGTCTGATTCCTGATGTTCCGCCTACAGCTCTCCATTATGTTTGGTATCACCAAACATGGCTTCCAGTGGCTTCCAGTTCCGATAATACTCTTAAGGCTCTCCATCATCAATTCCTCAGCTTGCCCCTTTTGTTCTCAGCCTGCAGGTGTTGAACATCTTTACATGTACTGCCCAGTCATGCTTCCTGTTTTGCACCTTGCTATCACCACTGCACGCCACCTCTGTTCCTGTGATGTTTCCTTTTTGACCTATAGCACTCTTCCCTTGCACCCCACCCCACCTACACCGCTTCCTGCACCGTGTGCCTTCATCTTTGTTCTAGTTAAACATATAATATATTGCTTCCATCGTCTCTCGTCTTTGTACGGAGTACATTTCTGCACATTCCAGAGCTAAGGAAACAGCCTTCCTACCAGTGACGTATATTCGAGGCTAGCTGCAAAGCTCAGAGAATGCACAAATAAAAGCCAATTAAATATGCACAAATAAAAGTCAATTATCAACGGTATTAAGATATGTCTATGTCGATGCTTTTGCTAAAAAGAAAACAAACCATGTGCGGATTAGTTCTTTGACTCAATCTGGCATATGAAGACCAACGGCGCAACGCAACCAGCTCTACCAAAGTCTTCGTTGTTCTAAAAACCATAACTTTGGTATTTCCCTTATTTATACCCAGTTTCAAATTCATGCAAACCTCGTACATCCGGGACAACACACTCTACAACTGACTTTTGCTCTCAGCCAAAAGGACAGTGTCATCAGCATACATCAATCTGCACACACAGATCTCACCAAGACATAAACCAGTATTATCTATTTTGGCATCACACATGCACACATCCATAAATACACTGTCGGAAAGTGAAAAAGGAACACCTAGAAGGAATTTGCGGACGATCATGAAATTTACATACGTTAATGGGGTTGAGTTTACGTAGGTATGATGCTAATTTCGGGACCAACCGGTGAGCGCTTACGCCACAGCACGGCATAATATGCAAATTATCGTTGCTGGTATTTAAGGAGTACGGCGAAGTGAATGTAATCAGTAGTCGGCGTACGGACACGTGCGAAGACCCTGAAGAAGCTGCAATGCCTGGACATGGAAGACGTGTACGATTTCAGCAGTTATCGGACTTTGAGCGAGGTCGTTCAGTCGGACTCCACGAGGCCGGGTGGTCGTATCGTCGTATTGCGGAGAGAATCGGGCGGGAAGTATCGGTGGTGGTACGATGGTGGCGTAGATGGTCCGAGGAACATTCCCACACGAGAAGACGTGGAACCGGGAGTCACAGACGGACTGATGAGCGGACCGATCGACGCATAAGAAGAGCGGCGTTGTCAAGCAGAACATCCACTGCGACGCAAATCCGAGCTGCCGTTGCACCTGAGGTGACTGTGCGAACAATCCGCAACCGTCTACTGGATGCAGGGCTACGTGCACGTGTGCCTCTAGTATGTGTACCTCTGACTCCAGCCCACCGTCAGGAACGGCTGCAGTGGTGTCGCCAACGTCTGCACTATAGAATGCAATGGCAATCTGCCGAGTTCAGCGATGAAAGAAGATTCTGCTTGGGAGCCTCCGATGCCCGTATGCGTGTTCGCAGATGCACATGGGAGCGTCTCCACCCTTCTTGCATCCGCCAGCGACACACAGGGCCTACACCTGGTCTCCTGGTGTGGGGAGCGATCAGCTATCACTCCCGTACACAACTAGTGTTTGTACCGGGTACGTTAAACAGCACCTTCTACATCAACAACATCATTCAGCCCGTTGTTGTGCCATTTGTAAGGTCAGTCCATCGTGGTGTTTTCCAGCAAGATAACGCATGCCCACACACGGCACGTGCAACGCAACATGCATTTCAGGGTGTGAGATAACTTTCATGGCCTGCACGTTCACCGGATTTGTCCCCCATTGAGCATGTGTGGGATTTTATGGGACAACGACTTATCCGCCATGAACTGCGTCTCTACGATTTACACGTCCAGGTTGAGGATGCTTGGAACTCAATACCCCAAACTTACATCCAACATCTGTACGACAGACTCCATGCCAGAATTGCACAGTGTGACGCAGTTCATGGCGGTTCAACCTCGTACTAACCATGTTGCATGGAAATGTTATTTTTCAGTTTACCAGCAAATACAGCTGTATTTTGCCATAATGTTTTGATCACGTTATCTTCTGTATTCCGTTATTATGCTGTATAAATTCTGTTGGTATCAGACGTCTCCTTCTTGGTGCTCTTTTTCACTTTCCGCCAGTGTATATTAAACAGCCATGGTGACATTACACAACCTTGTCGAATTCCTGCACCAATGGAAAGCCATTTTGATAAAATACCATTTACTCTTACACAATCTCTACTGCCAGCATACATGGCTTTTACACTATTAAGTAGATTCCCAGTAAACCATATTCATTCAATACCTTCCACAAAAGTGTCCTATTTACTTGGTTGTAAGCTTTCTCTAAATCTATGAAGGCAGCAAAAACTTTCTTACCAACAGCCAGATACTTTTCAATCATCACGCGTAATGAAAAGATTTGGTTGGTGCAGCTTTTACCAGGCATAAAAACCGCTCTGAATATCCCACACTTTCTCAGATGTAAGACCCCGTACTTTTCCAATAACGACCTTACCAAACACTTACCCTGGCACACTTAGTAGGCAAATACCACAATAGTTCTTGCAGTCACTCTGATCGCATTTTCCCTTTATACAAGCGAACAATGGTAGCACCCTTCCAATCCTGAGGGACCATTCCTAACTGCCAGCACAACTGGCAAATTCAGTTAACCAGTTAATTACAAAGTCACCACCATATTTCATCATCTCAGCAGTTATGCCATCAACTCTCGAAGCATTAGTGGATTACCATTCTGAAGAGATTTTAGAGCTTTACACATCTTTTCTCTTGAGATCCCTCCTGTGCTTCCATCCTTCACTGTGACAGCATTTGCATCTGCCTAAGAATCGCCTTTGCTTTCCTGATCTAATAACTCACTGAAGTATTCACCCCATCTTTCACTTAACTCATTGGGCTCCCATATCATTTCCCCAATCCTATTCTTCACACAACTTACAACTTTGTTTCCCCTATTTTTCCTGAGTGCCATGTGCTTCCAGAAAGTATTCCTACTTTCCAAACAGCCAATTCATGCCTTTCTAGCTGCTCCTTCCTATCTGTTGCCTTACTCTGGCGAACAAGCTTAGCGGCTTCAAGTTTCTTACAGCGATATTCATTCACAGAAACTCTACCTTGTAACATAACCAAATAGGTTTCCTTCTTTCTATTTACTGCCTTTTCAATATCACTATTCCACCAAGCGTCACCTCTATTGGTAGCCACTATTGTGGTGCCACAGACCTCTTTAGCAGCAGTGACAACACAGTTCTTAAAACATTCCCACTTCTTTTCTACATCCCTCTCACAAGACTTCAGCTCCTTCAGTCGTTCTATGAGTATGTCAGAATAATGCTGATAATCTTCAGGAAGCCTTTCAACTTTTATTCTTTCCATCCTGGGCCTCTTCCTATTCCTTTTCCTCCAACCAACATTCAGTTTCATTCGTGACACTACCAAGCAATGATCAGAAACAACATCTGCACCTCTCATCACAAGAGTGTCAATAACTAAGTGTTTCAGACGCTGACCTTAGACAACAAAATCTATCGCACTCTTTTGACCAAGAGTACAATTTTTCCTAGTATACGTGTGGATATACTTGCGGTTGAAAAATGTATTAGATACACACAAACCATTCTCAATGCAGAGTTCAATTAATCTTTCACCATTATCATTCACACAAGGATAATTAAACTTACCCAAAACATTGTCAGAAATCGCATTCTGCACACCTACTCTAGCATTGAAATCCCCTGCTATTATAACTTTCCCTTTAGCACCAAACTGGCTCAAAACAGCTTTTAGCTCATTCCAGAAATCTTCTTTCCTATCAGAAAATTCCAAGTCACAAGGAGCATACACTACAACAATTACTATTCTTCGAAGTTTCACTTTCAAATGAATCCAGAGAATTCTCTCACTTATGCAACTATAGTGTTAGTATGAGTGTAATATGTCTAAATGGCACAGTGACTGACCAGGTGAATGTGAGTTTGTGTATTTAGGAAGCATGTTTGACAGAGAGAACAAATTGGATGGTGAAATTAGTAGGAGAGTGAATTCTTCATTGAAAGTCATAGTGGCTTTGGGAGGTTTTCACAGGAATGATGCATTCTTAAGAGAGTCCCGTATGACTGTGTATGGAAGTGTAATTGTTCCTACTCTGATGTATGACTGAGAAGCCTAGGTACTACAGAAGAAGCATAGGTGTCATTGGTGTGTTAGAGAAATGCGTTACTTACGGGGGTTTGTGGCAAGACGCGTTCTGTTCATGTGAGGAATGAAGATGTGTTGTAGTTGTGTAATGTGAAGCAAAATGTTGTTAGCAAGGTGGAGACTAATGTGCTTCAGTGCTTTGGCCACTTTGAAAGAATGAGTGAGTGATGAGATGTTTACTAAGAAAATTTTATTTTTCTAACCCAAGTGGCAGGAAGGAAAGGCAGAAAAATGCCAAGGAAGTCATGGGAGGATCAGATCCAGGAGTGTCTGCATGACAAAAATATTGTGAGTACGAAGTATAGAAGGTCTTGTGTACATCGTGTGATGGATGTCAGTGAAGCCCGAGTTGTGTGTCAAGATCGCTGTAAATGGAGAAGTTTGGTACGGCAACAGTAAGTACCAAACTTCTCCTTTTATCTGATAGTTTAAATTTCTTTTTGGAGCTAACCTCTCAATCTCAGAGAACAGCTTAATTATGTATGTATGCATGCATACATATCATACATTATATATCATATCATATCATTAAGCTGTTCCCTGAGATTCAGAGGTTAGCTCCTCAAAGAAAGACCATCTGCCAAGTAAACATTAAACTGATACAGAACTAGAAAAAAAATGTTTAAGTTAATAAAAATAGCTCCTTTTTTCCCTCAGTGTTACAAAACTCGAAAAAAAAAAAACTATTTAGGTGAGTTTGAAACTTCTCATAAATCTGTTAATGCTAATAATTTGTGTGGAGGCACTAGGTAAGGCTTTTTTTTTTTTTTTCTCTTGTGGTTTTTGACAACTTTTTCCAGTTTTTGACAGTTTAAACCAGTTTTATACCCTTATCATGTTAACACTGAGCACTTTTTGACGTCAAAACTCTGCTAACTCTGCATCTGAGGACTTTAGTAGCAAACTTCTGAGGACTTTAGTAGCAACTCAAACTTTAGTAGCCCTCCTAGTAAGATAGCTTGATATCACTACAAAAGATACCCTTAATGGTAGGACTAACTTAATACACGAGAAAGCAACTGATGAACTCAATGTCAGAATTCCTTAAGCTCACACAAGTAGTACCAAAATACATTATGACAGGCCTCGCGAAACACCAAGAAAGAAATCAGGCAGTACAGCTACTAAAAAAGGCAATGCAGGTGCCCTCTGTCATGTACAGCCCTGAAACCATTTGACACATTAGCAATAAACTCTCCAGAAGCAGTCTAAAGAAGAGAGTGCTGTTAACTTTATCCTCTTATGCCAAGGAAAATCACTTGACACCATTAATTTCACCCACATTTGATTTTCATCACTCTCCACATAATAATTTAAAAAATATATACACTATATTGACAAAAGTCACCAGACACCTAGAAGAGAAACACAACATAGCATTTATTGACATACATTAGTACAGTGTCAGTCCACCTTTGGCCTTAATGCATACACTGACGCTTCGAAACACGCTTTCACCAAGGTTTTGGAACACAGCGATAGGTATGCGTTTCCATTCAGTACATAATGCTGCCGCTAACTGTTGCTTAGTAGTAGGCCTTGGTTCCAAACTTCTTATGCAGCATTATAATTCATCCCATAGGTGCTCTATGGGATTAAGATCAGGGCTCTGTGCAGGCCAGTCCACACGCGATACAGAAATTTCATTAAACCACGTCGTGACAGTCCTTGCTTTATGGCTTGGTGCATTGGTACCAACAAGGCTCGGTTCCATAGTATTGCCACAGAGTTGGTAGGGCATAATTGTCTAGAATATCGAGTAGATGTGCTGGTTAACAGATTTGTCCACGATAACCAATGGGCCGTGACCATACCATGAAAAACACTCTGGCACGAGTAAACTGCCAGCTCCAAACTTGACCATAGGAACAGTACACTGTGGTAAATACACCCACACACGGCCATCAGACTGATGGATCGTGTATCTGGATTCATCAGTTCATAGGACCCGTTTCTATTGATGTACGGTCCACGATAAATGTTCTTTACACCATGCTAACCGGTGAGTAGCCTTCCGAGTGGAGATGATAGGCTTATGAGCAGCCGCTCCACTACGGTAACCCACGGAATGAAGTTCTCTGTGAATGGTAAGAGTACATACTGAGGTTCCAGCATTTTCCTCACCTGTACACTGAGGTCTTGTGCAGTACTCCGTCGATTAGCTGTAACGACTCTCCTGAGGCTTCTACGTCCTCTATTGCAGATTTTCTTTGGCCTGCCGATACGTTTTGCTGCTTCAGGCACGCTATGTGTCTTCCACTTGTTCAGCACATCCAAAACAGTTGACTTGGGTATGTTTAAACACCTTTTGGTTTCTCTTATGGACAACCCACCAATATAACACCCAGCAATCTGTCCTATCTCACAGTCAATTCTCTTCCTCTGTGACATTTTTACTCAACCTCACAGTGCAATATGATCACAGTCAGCTGCAAGCTTGTTTTTATACCGTTTGCAGTCGTACGTCCCACATCTTAACAATGCAGCAGATCTGTTCATTTGCTTTTGAAGGGGTGTCCGGTGACTTTTATAAATATAGTGTATATTAAATACTTCCAAGGAATTATGAAGGTGGTTTTCGGAAAAGGAAGAAAGCAGAAGTCAGAACAGAATAGAAAAACCAGTGTTTGCAACTGAGTATGCATTTCAGCCATGACTGGCTGCAATCACCCAATTGCTAGCACTGATCTTACACAACGTACACTCACGGAGAATGAAATTTGCGCACCAAGAAGGAAGCATTGGATTGAACTGAAATTTTATGGATGTAATACACTGCTGGACAATTGCTAAGGACGGATCATAAACGGCTATATAGCGCATAAAAAAGTAAGTGTGGTTGGATGCCAAGTGAAATAAAATAATGTCAGAATGCCAGGACATTACAAGAAAGACAATTTATTGTGCTCTGAAACCCAGAAGGCTTTGGAACGTTGAGAATGATCTAAATTATTGCAAAAAAAAAAAAAAAAAGACGAGATTCCGCGAATCCGTTTCAGAATTGCACATACATATACACTGAAGTGCCAGAAAAACTGGTACACCAGTCTAATACTTGGTAGGTTCCCACCTGGGAGTGCAGGACTGCAGAAATACGACGGGGCATGGACTCCACTAACTTCTGGAAATATGCTGTAGCAGGCAATGCACACCATACTTCCTGCAGAGCGTTCCACAATTCGGGTGTATTCCGAGGTCTCGGATTCCTGTGTTCGATAGCGCGTTGCATGGCATCCCAAATGTGTTCTTTCACGTTCAGATCTGGGGACTTGGGTGGGAATGGCAACACCCCAAACTCAGATTAATGCTCCTCTAACCATAATGTGGCGTCCCGACACTTGTGTAGAGGTGCATTGTCCTGTTGGAACAGGCCCAACTCATCAGCATGAATGCAGGACATGAACGGGGGTACCTCGTCAGAAAGGATGCGCACATAGCGTTGGCCGGTCACAGACAGTTGTAGACGTACCAGGGGTCCCAGTGAAGTTCAGTTAAACACATCCCATACCATTACAGACCCCCCCACCAGCCGGTACAGTTCCCTGCTGACGGGCGAGATCCATGGCTTCATGGGGTTTGAGCCACAAACGAATCCATCCATCTGCCCTATACAGTTGGAAACGTGACTCGTTAGACCAGGCTATTTGTTTCCAGTCATCAAGTGTCCAGTGGCGGTGTTGCCGTGCCCAAGCAAGGCGCATAGCTCTGTGTCGTGCACCCATCAAGGGGACTTGAGTTGGGTGTCGGCTCCCAAAGCCCATATCGTGCACGGTACGTTGCACAATCCGGACGCTGATGCTTGTTGAGGCTCCAGCATTGAATTCCGATGATACCTACGAGAGTGTTGCACGCCGCGTGAAACGATTCTTGACCGACAATGGTCACGTTCACCCAATGTCTTTTTACAGCCACACTGGTATCGTAGGTTGGAGGTTTTGCCGGAATTCTTGTAGACCCTTGCAATGGTCGTCCGTGAAAATCCGAACTTCGTTTCTACCTCCGAAATACTATGGCCCATCTCAGGAGCGCCAACTATGACACCGCGTTGAAAATCGCTTAAATCGTTGTCATTCTCATGCTGAAAACAGCTCTGACAGCTGGCAAGGATGTCTATCGCTTTATATACGCACTGGCGGAAGAAACTGAGTACGCGCATTGGTGACGTTGCTATGTGTTTTGCATCAGCTTGTCTATACCAGTTTTTCTGACACTTCAGTGTATATATCATAAAATAATAGCAAAATAAAAAAATATGAAAATTTGCAGAATCCGTAGTTTCAATAGCGAGTTCCGTAGTCAGAAAACTAAATCCGTAGCAGTTGGCAGGTATGTCCACATACTGCTGGTCCGTCAATGATCCACGCACCACTACTAGAGCTGATCGGCTGTCATAGGCAATGGCTGCCCAGACAATAATACCCGCAGTGGGGGGGGGAGTTGTGACGTTTGATAGCGAGGCTGGGATTGTGCCATTGACCCGGGGATCTCCACACCCGGACACGATGATCATCTGTCCCCAAAACGAAGCGGCATTCATCGCTAAACGCCACACGTCGCCAGTCTGTGGTGTTCCATGTCGCTCTGGCCTGGCACCACAGCAAACGGAGCAGGCGATGTTACGGTGTTAATGGCAGCACTTCCGCAAGGTGTCGGGAAATATCTCGTGGGTACACAGGAGCCGCTACCTCTTCCTGTATAGTGGACCGGGTTGCCGTAGGATCCATTTGTGCCTGCTGCACGATCCGTCGATCTTCTCTACCGGTGGTCTTCCTGGAGCCACTGCACCATGTGGCAATGCCGTAGCATGTCCACTGCTCCCAACACAGATGGATAGTACAGTCAGAATGATCCGTGTGGCGGGCTACACGGCGCGCCAACAACCCTGTGGTTTTCAGAACGATGATCAGGCCTCTCTCAAAGTTCATATATTGTGTAAATCGACGTGTCTGGCATCTACCCGACATTCTTGTCACTCTGCAGTCTTGCTTGCATCGGCCGGTGCTTTTCGCTTTCGTGGGGCATCGGCTACAAGCCGGTTTATAAGGCTGCTGGTTCGTGCTTACAGCACCACCACGGGGAATGCGGTCATACGCAATAGCACCCAACGTGGATCATTTGCCTACCAGCACGCACTCTAGCTATTTGCAAAGTTTCGCAGTTGTAGCATGCTTTCTTCTAGGTGCGCAGATTTCATTGTCCGTGAGTGTATATAAGACAACAAAAGAAATCAAACTACATCTTCTCATAGAAATAACTAAATAAATGCCACAAATGCACCTACGTGTCGACCACTGCCTTGTCCAGAATCCACGTGACCCTCAGCTGATGATCCTGGCTGCATTGCTACAAAAGTTGGCTGTTCGGTAATTTGATTCTGGCCGGCGGAGCCCTGAAATTCACACATAAATCACTTAACACCAAAGAATTATCTGTAACTCAGCATTAACACTTTACAGCATTTTTAAATACCCAACATATTAGAAACATTTACTAATATGTAAATGTTTCTAATATTAGAAACATTTACTTCATTCATGGTAGACAAGAAGTTCTTCACTAATATTATTAGAAATATTTACTAATATATTAGGAACATTTATTTCATTCATGGTAGACAAGAAGTTCTTCGCTAATATAATTAGAAACAGTTACTAATATATTAGAAACATTTACTTCATTCATGGTAGACAAGAAGTTCTTCGCTAATATTATTAGAAATATTTACTAATATATTAGGAACATTTATTTCATTCATGGTAGACAAGAAGTTCTTCGCTAATATTATTAGAAACAGTTACTAATATATTAGAAACATTTACTTCATTCATGGTAGACAAGAAGTTCTTTGCTAATTAGTACAGTTCTAATGGAATTTTAATGCTTGCTAGAATATCCTCTCCTGCAACTCCACTCATAAATAAATCTAAAAGTTAAGCATGACATGAGGAACAGAAGTTTACATAACGAGATCGCAACTTGAATACACTGTTTTCAGAACATCTTACATTTATGATTCCAATCCAAAATAAAGTGCCCTTAATTTGCATGCTTTTTAAACACTGGGAGAATTAGGCAGCAACATTTACCTGAAATAAAGGATGTGAAAAAAAAAAAAAAGTGAGAAACGCGCTTATGTTCCGTAAAAGTTACATTTTACATGGAAGCTTTCGAACTATATCGTCAGTTCTTCTTCAGCCAGAGTTTGGATGGAAATTGACTAGGTTGTTGCCAGATCTTCATCAATCAATTCTTGTAAATGGTTGCCAGGTTCACACACATTGTATTATTTTGAAAAAGTGTGGACTTCCAGATCATAGGAATGATATAGGGAGATTCCAAACTCCAGTTATTGGACAAAAAATGAATCTCCAAGCTTTTACGCTAGCGAAGAGCACAGGAACCGGAAAATGGTGCAATGCTGAAATATAAACTACAGATTGTAAAAATTGCAACACCATGAAGGAATTATGGTAATCACATGAAACTTACAGGATATGCAGAGCAGGGTAGGGACATGCAAATGATTAGAAATGCAAAGTCACTGCGCACGTCTAGGCTTGGCAGCGCCCTCTGAACAGTCGAGTGAGGGGTATAAAAAAGAGAGGGCTGTTTAGGATATACATCAATAGTGCACTGCTGACAGCGAGTTGTAAAAGGGGTGTGCAGCATTCAATAATGCTGCGGCGGCAACGAAGGGCACGATATCACCATACAGCAGAGTTTGAACGAGGACAAATGATTGGCCTGCTTGAAGGTATATTTTCATACCGCGACATTGCAGCTCGGACAGGACGTAACGCCACGACAGTGATGCACGTGTGGCAGCAGTGGACCGAGGAGAACCAGGTGCATCGACAATCCGGCAGTGGACCAAGAAATGTGATAACACTGTGGGATGACCGACACCTCGTCCGCACGGCAATGATTAACGTTCCGCATCTTCGTAAATGTTAGCACAACAATGGAGCACTACAGCAGGTGTGGTATTGTCTGCCTCCACAGCTCGACACTGTCTGTTGCACAGAGGACTGACTGCATGCATCCCTTTGCGGCGGATTCCCTTGACCGTGAACTATCGATACCTCAGGCCGGAATGGGGTTCTCACTACAGAAAATGGCATGCTGATTGGCAAGTCGTGATTTCAAACGAGTCCTGATTCAACTTAGATTACCACGATGGCTGCATACGCATCAGCCGGTGCTGTGGTGAGCACCTTCTTCCAACCTGCACTGTCGAGCATCATACGGGCCGAACACCAAGTGTGAAGGTGTGTGGTGCCATTGGGTACCATTCGTGATCTCAGCTGCTACGACTTGAGGGCAATCTCAACAGCAACCGCTACATCAGGGAAGTTGTACAGGCAGAAGTCATATCCTTCCTCCAGGGCACTCCTGGCGCTATATTCCAGCAGGACAATGCTCGACCACATGTTCCCAGGAATGTTCAAGCCCTCTTCGCAGAACAGCAGATACAGCTCCTTCCCTGCACATTCGCCGGACATGTGGCCTATTCAACATGTCTGGGATATGGTCACTTGGCAACTGGCCTATCAAAGCCCTCCAGCAGTCAGTACCAATGATCTGTGGACTCGCATACATGCTGCCTGTCCAGGACACCATCCAACGCCTTTTCAATTCAATGCCACACCATCTAGAAGCTCTTATTGCAGCTCACAAAGGCTTCACAAGATACTGACGTTTTGCAATTGTTGTCTTGTTCTAAAAATGAAATCACCAACGTGCAGTCGTATCAGTAATTGTAGCATAAATTTCACTCGAATCGCATGGTTCCTTCTTGGTGTTGCAATTTTCATAAACAGTAGTGTATTTGCAACATATTGAAGAAACCATACTTCCAAGACATGCAATTCAACCTACTTCCTCACTTTGCTATGTCAAGGATATGTCTGACATCTGGCCACATCTTGAAGAAAGTTCAGTATCCTTTTAACTAATTCAATCTCTGAAAAATTTCCCACCATGAAATTTACTAACAACAAAGAAGAAAACAGCCACATAAATTTCTTCTATGTTTTCCTTTAGAAACATACACATTTTTCCATTTCTAGAGAGCAGTTATTATATTTGCACTTTTAAGGTTTTTTTTTTTTTTTTTTTTTTTGATTGGAGGTTTAACGACCACCGTGAGCAACTCAATGGGCTATAAGCAGTCGTCCGTCCCTAATTTAGGGTCACTGGTTCCAGGGAAGGGAGAGAGCCAGCGCCGTAAGACAAACACAACATCCATGCCTCACCGGGATTCGAACCCGGATCCCGTTCGGACGAATGATCAGAGGCCATCGCTTAGACCACTGCGCCACAGGGGTGGCTTTTTAAGGTATTAAACCCCAGCAAAGTGCGCATAGTTTACGTGCAATTCATTAATGATATACCATTAAAAATAACCAATCACTCACCCTAAAGATCATGGTAATTTCCATCAGCAAAGACTTCAAGCACGTCAATTATCGTCGTGTTGTTGGCCTTCAAAGGTTTACAGACTCCTTGCTTATGATTCCTTCTTCCGGGGATGAAACATCGTATTATTATTATTATTTGCTAGACAAACAATGGCGGGTTTTTTTTTTTTCAGCCATATGAGATGTAACCATAGCTGGTCAATTCCATAAAAACCACACAAGCATACTACTCATTCATATATTCAGTTTTCCAAGATTTCAAACTTGTAAAATATGTAGGGGCAATACCGTATGTTGAAAATGTTTCAGCTGAAATTAATAAAGTTTGTGGCAAATATGACATACAGGTAAGAAATCAGGTACTTACAGTAAAAAATTTAGTGATAAAAAATGAAAAAATCAGCCAATTGGATAGAGCAGGAATATATGAAATCCCTATAAACCAGCAACCACCTTTTTCATATATAGGCAGCACCAAGAACAAATTAAAGTATAGATTGAACCAGCATATAAATAATTGGAATAAAAATGAAGCTAAGACAGCATTAACCCAATACTGTCTGGAAAATCAACAATGTCCAAGGTTTGAGGATATTAAAATTATTAAGAGCTGTAATAACGAAAGGCAGTTGAGAACTGCAGAGTCAGTGTTAATTGAAAAAAACAGATCAAGATTATGCAACATTAATGAGCCTAGCAACTTTAACGAACAATGGAAGGCCTTAATAAAAATTGAACAACAGCTTAGAAAGAAGAAAAGAAAAGAGAGCAGCAATGACAATAGATGGCGCCAGAGACACAAAGATTCAGAGATTGCGACTGGAGCCCGTGCCTCGATGGCTCTGCTCAATTGAGCTATGGTAGGCAGGTGAGACACGCCTGCCTCCTGAGGATGACAGTAGCCTGTTGAAAGCGCTAGAGGATTGTGTGTGAAGGGCTGAATGAGGGTGACACTTGCAGTAGGGTTAGCACTAGTTGTGAAACGGATGGAGCATTTTGTTACTCACAGTTGACAAAGGTTTAACCACCTGGGAATGTAATGTAGTGTAATTATGTACATAGTTTTTTAACTTAATGTATGAATGAGTAGTATGCTTGTGTGTTTTTTATGGAATTGACGAGCTATGGTTACATCTCATATGGCTGAAAAAAAAAGCGGCGTTGTTTGTCTAGCAAATAAAAAATAATAATAAATAAATAATACGATGTTTCATCCCTGGAAGAAGGAATCATAAGCAAGGAGTCTGTAAACCTTTGAAGGCCAACAACATTACGATAATTGACGTGCTTGAAGTGTCTGCGGATGGAAATTACCATGATCTTTAGGGTAAGTGATCGGTTATTTTTAATAGTATATCTCTAGAGAGCAGTTTTCTACAAAACCATCAGCATCTACCAATATTATTCCTTTCTAATCTGCTACTTGCCATAATTATAAATTTACTGCAATAAAATCCTTCATATATGGAGGCAACATAATTACAATAGTTAAACTTCCCCAGAAAAAGAAATACTCAAAAATCTTGCATATTGCTATTTCTCATGGTTTTTCTCAATCCAAAAAATGAAAAACCTAACCTAATAGTTTGAACTGAAATCAAAAACAAAAGCTCTCCAAACAGGCAACAAAAATCCAAAATTCACAGACTGCATTCCTTTCCATCCAAATTCCTCTTACAAATTAAATAAAAATAGACCCACTTGATCTTCTGGCAGTCTACTATTACAATAAAATTTCACCTGCATAAACTTTCTACATCAGAAGCTCTTATCAAAGCATGAATAACATTGAAACAACAACAAAAAATGTAAAAATGGGAAACTCTAATATTGCCTTACCCTCTCTCACTGTGGAAAACACCTCGGCCGAACCCCGTGGGAAGAATTCAAAGCGAATTGCGCCATTTGCCAATTCCGATGCTCTTTGCTAACCGTGAAATCTTGGAAATTTATCTTTCATCCAATAACTGCAATTTTGGAATCTCCGTATATCATCCCCGTGGTCTGGAAATCTGTACTCTTTCAAAATAAATGCAATGCTCGTGAATCAGGCAACCAAATGACAAAGATTCGGCAACACCCTAGTCAGTTTCCATCCAAACTCTATCTGAGGAAGAGCAAAAGGCGTAGTTCGAAAGCTTCCACATATAATGTAACTTAAACATGTTCCTCTACTTTCTTCACATCCCCTTTCAGGTAAGTATTGATGCCCATGAATGAGTGTTAGGCAATGCAAGTAACTAACAAACTAATTAAGAAGATGGTTGTATAGAACACGCTAAGTTACGTATAAAAGTTTAATGCAAATATATTTCAGCCATTACTATGGCCTTCATCAGTGTGATTACGATTGGTTTACGTTGCCTGATTGGAAAGGTAAGTTTCGTAATGGTAACTCCGGGTGACGTAATGCAATGAGGGATTTTCAGATGTAAAGAACAAAAATTTTAGAAGGGAGCCAACTTTTTTGTATCGGACCAAAGTGGAATAACAGAAGTGTCAGCCATGGTAAGTAGAGACAAGGAAGAGGAAGGTTTCCCAAATTTCATATCAGATTTGTGTTCCTGAAGTCTTGAGAGAATTTTCCGGAATGAACTTCCAATGTACGCGATTAATCCAACGTTAGTCTCGATCGGAATTTTATACACTCCAGGCAAAGAAAACGAAAGTCTTGGGTCTCTGTCATTACGGAGTATAACAGAAATTCCCATTTTCGTTCCTTACAACTGGAAATCCCTCATTGCATTTACGTCACCCGGAGTTACCATTACAAAACTTACCGTTCCAATCTGGCAACGTAAACCAATCGTAGTCGCACTGATGAAGGCCATAGTAATGGCTGAAATATATTTGCCTTAAAACTTTTATACGTAACTTAGCGTGTTCTACACTACCTTCTTCTTAATTATTGCTCCCCAATTCCCTCAATGCATATATTAAAATATTATTAACATCTATAAAACTGCAGATACAAGGTTTTCACAGTTCAAGTTCTCATTGCCAGCCCATGCCTCTTCATCAATCTGGAGCACCAGTTTGATTTTCCAGGAAAATCATCCAGTCCTCGTGCTGCTGCCCTCAGTTCTGACTCATTAATAATAATTTTTGTTGATACTGCATGAACAAAATTTTTTTCTCCAGCTATCCAATCCTTCCATCTCTTCCTCCAGTTCTGGCCACTTAGGTGTAGACTGATGCTGGTTGTGTTCACTTCTTAACACAGGCTTCAGCAGGGCCTATTACTCCCTCCAGTAGCAGATCATTTTCTCAGTTGGAGGTGGTCCAAAATATCTTTCTGCAACCCTGTTGCCATTGCTTTTTGTCACATCCAGTTACCTGTAGCTTGCAGCTGGCGGTGCAGTACTTCTTTTTCGCTTCCAGACGCCATGATATGGGTAGTGTTAAAAAAATTAAGCCAAAGTCTTCTATTATACGCTATCTACCAACAAGTAATTGGACACCCCTGCAATCGACGATATCTGAGGTCCCGATACACGTCACGGCCGTCGCCGTTAAATATCGTGTGGGAAACAACCACGCAACCAGCCGCATGCAAGATGCCACGCAGTTCGGAGCTCTCTGATTTCCAGAAAGGTGTAATCGTCGGGTATCACAGTAATGGTCGATACACACGTGACAACATATCCAGCGAGTTGAAGTAACCAAAATCGACAGTGGCCTACGTGATTGGCAAGTGGAAGATGAGAGGTGACTGTCAGAATGTGCCCTGACCCGGCAGACCCACAAAACTGGGAGTTAGAGACCGACGGGTGCTAGCCAGAGAAATTCGGAAGAACCGCACCAAATCGATGGGCCACATCCGCGAGGAGTTTCAACAGGCATCCAGAAGTGTTCTTTCGATGAATACCATCCGCAGGGATCATAGCATACTTCTGGAAAATTTTAGGTAGGAATTTTAGGAATTTTAGGAATTTTTAGAAAAATTTTAGGAAAATTTTAGGAGTGTATTTCAATAAAAACTAGATGTATATTTGTATACATCTAGTAAAACAACTTTGTATACATTGTAAAGAGTTTGCTTCACACCCTTCAACCATATATACTGATAGACTGCGCATGACATCAAAATTTCTGGCTCCAACATAAAATCACATGACAACAGTCAAAAAGATGGGTTACACCTGCTGTGCTTATGGTTGCTCTGAGCGATATAGTAAAGAAAGTTCTATGATTTTTCATGGGTAAGAAACGAATTAAATACCTAAGTCAATAAAGTTCAATTACTTAACCAGAAACTTGCAGCTATTGATATAAAAATATAGTAACTTAAGAAAAAAAAATGGAATGCATGTTCCAAATTCTTCGCAAATGTTCATCACATTATAAATCACAAAATGTAAACAACCCGATCATGCATGTATATAGCTCATAAGTAAACTTACCTGAAGAGTTTTCATTATATATGAGGCGCATTCACATAATACACCGAAAACACTGAAGTTCTGCAGCGTAAATTAGTAATCATAACAGCATTTTTACACGAAATTTGGAGTCTGATGATGACGTGCCCAATGTTTGAGCCATGGCGGCTTTGATGCAGCTATTGCCAATGTGCAGTCCATTAGTATATATGGTCGAAGTTAACACCCAAATTTTTTGCATAACGTCTAATGTCTAAAGTTTAAGTATGATTTACTTCTAATGTTCAGTTCTTATCTTTTCACGTGTTATTATCATATTCAAGTATATTTACCACATTCAAGTTTCACTTTGAACATTAATATGCTGTTGAACCAGAAGCAATTCACGATTTTCACAGTAAAGTTTTCAGGTTTCACATTAAATTATAATATCCTAAAAAGGTAATTGAAAACCAAGAACTATGTACAATTGTTCACTGAATTACTTTTTTCATATTATTGTTTTAACCTTTTCCTGATTAGCCTATCTTTTTCTGCTTCTACCACAACTAATTTACTTTCAGTTTTCTTTTATTTCAGCTGAACCTTGTATGATCAAATTAGAGGCAACTGCTATTTCAACAGTATTTTGTTTTTCTACAGCTTTTCTCATTCTTTCTGTTCCCTCTTGAATTATTGCTAGGGAGGCTTCTTTATCGTTTTTAAGTCTATTTATTTCTGCATCATTTTCTTTTATTTTGTCATCAAACTCAGCTTTTCTTTTTTTCTCTAGCTGCTTTTCCTTATTTTCCCTCTCTTTCTGCTTCCTTTCTTTACCTTTTTTGATTCTTCTTCCTTCAGCTTATCAACATACTTTATAAAATTTATGTGAATCACAAACACTATTTAACAAATTTCTTGTTATGGGAACTTTACTTACACATCCATAGTGTTTAATGGCCCCTTTAACTATTCTTAATGATGTTATAGTTGAGTCTTTTAAGTTAGCCTTGTCCTTCCTTAACAGAGCAGTGTTAACCGAAAATCCCCTTTCTGCATCAGCATTACCATGAGGTAAAACTAAAATTGACTTTATGAGTTTAGCAAGATTTGAGTATTTTTCTTTTCCGCTAGAGTCTTTAATACTAAATATATTACGCCAGTAATGATCAATCCGCACTGGAATATGCCCTTCCTCTGAAAATTTCACTAGTTCATCTAGAGTTGGCTTATCGCAATTTAAAAGTTTCCACTCTTCTCTTACTCTATCAATTTGTTCCTCAGAAAGATGCAAAACACTTGAAATTCTGGTTATTTCCGAAAGTCCTTCAGTGACTGAAAGTTGAGTTGACTCTTTCTTTGGTTCTTTTACCTTTAAAACTTCTATGTCTCTTAGCTTTTGATTGCAGAATGGCAAATTTGACTTTAAATATTTTGTGGTTGCAATTAGTGATGATCTTACATCTAAGAGAAATAATTTCTGCCTGGTCTCCTGAACATTCCTGAGGAGATTTTTTGTCTTCATACCAACTTCTAACTCCCCTAGTTTTTTCCATGAATTTTTGTTTTCAAAATCTACATTCTTTAGGTCTTCTCCAAATTTCCCTGCAATAACATCATCTTGGATAAACTGAGCCATAACATTCCTCATTAAAGTATTTAAATCAGAATATAACTGGTGTATTTTTGGTTCTTCACTCTGATAACATAATGAAAACTTTTCAAAATTTTGGTGTGAAAATGAAATTAATGCTAAATAGCAAGGAGTAAGCTCATTTTTCAGGAAACAGTGAATTCTTTTATACCTTGCCGAATTGCGCAGTTGTTTTTCAAATATTTTTTGAGATGGCAAGAAGTTTAAAAAATATTCTGTAATATTTAGCCATTGATCCAAGAGCCTCTGGGCTACAGAACCAACGGTTAACCATCTGTTGCTGACATGACGCAAAAGAAATTTGGCAGTGACCAATGTTATATCCTCGACAGATTTATAATCCTCTCGTCTTGCAGCACTACTCTTTAAAAAGTAATGCATATCAGTAGCAAATTCGTCAAAATCTATATTTAAGCTTGTCAAAAAAATTTTAAATGCATTACTAACAACATGCAGGTTGCAAAAACCTAGTTCCAAAGATTTCTGACCTGTTTCTTGTTTTACAACTTCATTGAATTTGCGTAAAAAGCACTTATTTACATTTGGGCTGTCCATGGATACACAAATAATTCTGTTCAACGAAATATTGAAGGATGATAACACATCAAGAATTTCTTTTAGCAAAATATCTGCTGTTGCATGACCCAGAAAAACGCTTGTTAGGTATCGGCAAGAAACTGAATTTATTTCTGAAGACCAGTACCTGAGATACACATCCAACGGCCGTTTCACTTGTGTATTTGTAGTTTCATCAAATGCTATAGTAACCTTTCCTGGGCTACTAGATGCAATGTCTTTTTTCAAATCCTCTTCAAAATATTTTGACAATCCATGTGATATCACAAAAGCAACTTTTTTTTTTCTTTAAGTTGCATTTTGGCTGCAATAGCAGAATCAGGAAACATTTCTTTGAAAAGTTCAACTGTTTCAGTGCATGAAACAAAAGACATATTGTCCTTAGCAACTTTCATGGCCCATAATGCTTCGGCTTTAGCCAACTGTAAATCATGACTCAGTACTTCACTAATATTTGTTTTGGGCTGAAGATCCCGTCCTCCAAAGGCTTTCAGGATGGACTTATTTTGAAATTTACTTTGAAATTTCTGCAAATGTTTTTTTCCTTTATGATGCGCTTTTACTTGTGAAAAGCCACTATTAGAAATGTTGAAAATTTCTGAACACAATATACACTTAGCAGAAAATATTGTTTCAGTTGCAGAACACCATTCTTTCAACTTCACTCCGTCCAATTCTTTGGCGAGCCACGCATCTTGAAATTTCGTTTTGGATTTAGGGCATCTTAAACACTTGTATTACTAACCAGAAAATGAAAGGGAAGTACAAAAACACGTTCCAATATTGCAAAACCAGACAACTTCCCGAAATTTGGCTGCGAGGATGTCAGAAGATATGAATAAAAAAAAAAAAAGCAGGTCACCACTAGAGAACTGAACCTGCACACAGCACAGAGAACACCATAAAAGACGTAAAACCAGAAACTATCATACGCATCTCACGCAAGTTCAGTCAAAGCGAGTCGGAGCCGAGATATATTGCGCATCGAAGGTCGCTGTCGCCGACGCATGATCGAAGGTCAATGATCACGTGCTCTACTGCCTGCCAAGATAATACTCAGCTACCATCCCATCGTCATTACCGGAGGTTACGGAAGGAGACCACATGTTTTCTCTTTGTTTCCACCCACCTGCGGTTTACAATAACAAAACATCAGCAGAAAGAGGAGGTTCCACAAGGCATGTACAAAAATAAAGTACGATCTTCTGCGTGCCACGGAGTTCGTCTGCAAAGCGCAAACCAGGGGTGAAAATGACCCTCCCCTTTTCCCTTAGATCTCTTGTTACTCTCGAAAAACTGTTCGAAGGCAAAAAAATGGAACGCCCGCCCCGAAGCAAGTGCATCTCGATGGCGTCATTTTCCCCTCCTTCAGCAGCACAGCATATAGGCTGTGTTTCTACAATAACAGGTCTTTTTACCTTACCGTAATGGTAAATTTATTGGCGTTAATAACGGTTGTGTTTTTAATAAAAATAAGCTTACGAAAATTTTAGGATGAATAGCAAATTTTAGGTCTAATTTTAGGAATTTAAGGAGGGTCACAAAATATTAGGAATTTTAGGAATTTTAGGAGGAATGCGATCCCTGCATCCGTAAGGAAGCCCATCTGCTCAGTTATCATGGACGTGCTGCTGCCCACAAGCCTTTGATCACCAAGTCCAATGGCGCTGCTCGGCTAACGTGGTGCAAAGAACGTTGACAGTGGACCGTTGAACAGTGGAAACAGGTTCTTTGGAACGACGAATCAAGGTTAACCCTTTATCATTTGGATGGCAGGGTCTGGGTTTGGCGTCTGCCTGGAGAACGCCTCCTGCCGAAAAGTATTGTACCAACTGTGAATTTCGGCGGCGGCGGTGGAATTATGCTATGGGGGTGTTTCTCCTGGTATGGCACGGGACCCTTGGTCGCAATTCCTGGTAGACTCAACTCCGAGACCTACTGCACCATTTTGGATGACCATGCGCTTCCTACGTTGTGGCAGTTTTACGGGGTGGACCCATGTTACTTTCAAGATGACAATGCCACCTGTCATGTTGCGAGGTCCACCATGGCTTGGTATGGTGACAATGGGGTTAATCGAATGGACTGGCTTGCGCAGAGCCCGGACCTTAACCCTATCGAGCACCTCTGGGACGAGTTGGAGCGTCGACTTAAGGGGTGCCTCCACCGTCCGAAATCGGTGAAGGAACTGACCTGTCTTCTCCAAGACGAGTGGAAGAAAATACTGCAAGCCGTCGTACAACGCCTGGTTGAGAGTATGCCCCGGAGGGTCACAGCTGTAATCGCAGCTCGTGGAGGCTCCACCAACTATTGAAGGTGAATAAACTTCATTTTCCTTTGCTATCACAGGAGTCCAATTACCTGTTGGTAGATAGTGTAGATCACTCCTAGCGAGAACAGGTACAGGTTTCAGCTGATTAAGACCAACGCTTTTTGTCTCGATCATGATCGATAACTCAGCTACACAGAACTCGAGTCACACGAGTCTAAGATGGCATCATGAAGCAGGAACTGAGAGAGAAACAAAAATAAATCTTACTACGGTAATACTGTAACGACGGCTAATTGATGCCTTGTTTTTGTTAAGTGTGAAAAGTAATTTTTCTCTTTAAGTGGCTTGCCAACAAATTGCCAAGCAAAGATACCACCCGTTTTTCAGCTACGACAGTGGGAAAAGCTTTACAAACAGGTAAGCTAAGATTGTTTACATGTTTTACTAAAAACTCACTAGAGCGGCTCTTTTGATCTAAAACTCCATTTGTGTGATGGTCTTGTAGTACTGACTAGTGCCGTTCCCGGATTTCAGAATTTTGGAAATCCAGATAATTTAGTATCCGGAAACCGGACTTTTAGCATCCGAATAGTTCAAACTTCGGATATCCGGATTTCAAACTTCAGAAGTGCTGTTCACAGATTTCGGATTTGCGGATATTTTACAATCCAAAAACTGGATTTTAGCATTCGAATAGTTCGAACTGCAGATTATGAACTGCGGATATCCGGATTTTGAACTTTGGATATTTGGATATCCGGACTTGAAATACCGAATATTCAGACATCTCAATAACATAGATCTATCTGGCCATGATAGACCGCATGCTTCAGGTTGCTGAAACCTTAATGCAGCAGTTTGTGAATGTGCGTTTTTTTGCCGCACGATGTCCGTTTTATTAGACAAAGTGATCTTTCGTGACATTGATATTATACTAACTGAAGGGATAAAAATAAAATTGCAGTGTTTCATCCTGTAACAAACTAATTTGGAAATCCGGATTTCGGGTATTTTGAAAGCCGAAATCCGGATTTCAAAGTATCCGGTTTTTGACAGCACTAGACGGATATCCGAATATCCGGATTTTGAAATTCGGGTTTCAAATTTCATGCGGCAATCCGGTTTTCGGACTTCTGATATTTCTGATATTTTGAAATCCGAAATGCAGGCGGTCGTAGTGAGCGATGGGTTTGCCTCCTCTGGGCGCTCCATGGTAACAATGGCACACACAACAGCAACAAGGGCCTCTGTGAATCTTGGAGAGGTGCAAGCTAGTTCTGTGTGACATTGGCGAAAAGACCCCAACTCACTGGGTTTTGTTCCAGAATCCTTAGGTTGAATGACCAACTGGAACCCTCAGCTGTGGGCTAATCCCCCACACTGATGTACTTACCTGATTAAAAAGACAAAAAGAAATATTAAGAATGACTCAAGTGTGGGATATGGTGGACCTACCACACTTGAGAAGGAAAGGTCCACCACGGAATCGACCTGGACTTTCTAAACGGCATATGAGAAAGACATCTTGGCTAAGTGAATGTAAGATTGGTGTATGGAATACTAGAGGTATAAATGACAAGAAGAGTGAGGTGATTGAGGAGATGAATAAGTATAGACTGGATGTGCTGTGTGTAAGTGAAACCAAAAAGAAGGAAATTGGAGTAGTAGAAGTGAATGGCACGGTGAGTGTGTGGTCTGAAGTATTGGATAATGTAAGAGGACAGGCTAGTGTAGGTGTGATTTTAAGTGAAAAGATGAAGAACAACTTGATTCACTATAGTTGCATAAGTGAGAGAATTCTCTGGATTCCTTTGAAAGTGAAACTTCAGAGAATTGTAATTGTTGTAGTGTATGCTCCTTGTGACTCGGAACCTTCTGATAAGAAAGAAGATTTCTGGAATGAGCTAAAAGCTGTTTTGAGCCAGTTTGGTGCTAAAGAAAAAGTTATAATAGCAGGGATTTCAATGCTAGAGTAGGTGTGCAGAATGCCATTTCTGACAATGTTCTGGGTAAGTTTAATGATCCTTGTGTGAATGATAATGGTGAAAGATTAATTGAACTCTGCATTGAGAATGGTTTGTGTGTATCTAATACATTTTTCAACCACAAGTATATCCACAACTATACTTCGGAAAATCATACTCTAGGTCAAAAGAGTGTGATAGATTTTGTTGTGTATGATCAGCGTTTGAAACACTTAGTTGTTGACACCCGTGGGATGAGAGGTGCAGATGTTGGTTCTGATCATTACTTGGTAGTGTCACGAGTGAAACTTAATGTTGGTTGGAGGAAAAGGAATAGGAAGAGACCCAGGATAGGAAGAATAAAGGTTGATAGGCTCCTTGAAGATCATCAGCGGTATTCTGACTTACTCAGAGAACGACTGAAGGATCTGAAGTCTGGTGAGAGGGATGTAGAAAAGAAGTGGGAATGTTTTAAGAACTGTGTTGTCACTGCTGCTAAAGAGGTCTGTGGCACCACAATAGTGGGTAACAATAGAGGTGATGCTTGGTGGAATAGTGAAATTGAAGAGGCAGTAAAGAAAATAAAGGAAGCCTATTTGGGGATGTTGCAAGGTAGTCTCTGTGGATGAATATCACTGTAAGAAGTGTGGCGCTGCTAAGCTGGTTCGCCACAGTAAGGCAAAAGATAGGAAGGAGAAAGTGGAAAGGCATGAACTGGCTTTTTGGAAAGACAGAAAGTTCTTCTGGAAGTACACGAGACTCAGGAAAAATAGGGGAAACAAAGTTGTAAGTTGTGTGAAGAATGAGATTGGGGAAATGATGTGAGAGCCCAATGAGTTAAGTGACAGATGGGGTGAATACTTCTGTGAGTTATTAGATCAGGAAAACAAAAATGATTCTGAGACAGATGCAGATGATGTCACAATGAGGAATGAAAGCACAGGAGGGATCTCAAGAGAAGAAGTGTGTAAAACTCTAAAATCTCTTCAGAATGGTAAGGCTCCGGGAGTTGATGGCATAGCTGCAGAGATGCTGAAATGTGGTGGTGACTCTATAATTGACTGGTTAACTGAAATTTGCCAGTTGTGCTGGGAGTGAGGAATGGTGCCTCGAGTTTGAAAGGATGCAATTATTGTTCCCTTGTATAAGGGAAAGGGTGATCAGACTGAATGCAAGAACTATCGTGGTATTAGCCTACTGAGTGTGCCAGGAAAAGTGTTTGGTAAGGTTGTTATTGAAAAAGTACGGGGTCTTACATCATTGAAAGTGTGGGATGTTCAAAGTGGTTTTATGCCTGGAAAAGGCTGCACTAACCAGATTTTTTCATTACGTGTGATGATTGAAAACTATCTGGCTGTTGGGAAGAAAGTTTTTACTGCCTTCATAGATTTAGAGAAAGCTTACGATCGAGTGAATAGGACACTTTTGTGGAAGGTATTGAATGAATATGGTGTTACTGGGAATCTACTTAATAGTGAAAAAGCCATGTATGCTGGTAGTAGAGCTTGTGTACGAGTGAATGGTGTTTTATCAAATTGGTTTTCCATTGGTGCAGGAGTTAGACAAGGTTGTGTAATGTCACCATGGCTGTTTAATATATTTATGGACGCATGCATGCGTGATGCCAAAATAGATAATAGTGGTTTATGTCTTGGTGATATCCATGTGTGCAGATTGCTGTATGCTGATGACACTGTCCTGTTGGCAGAGAGCAAAAGTGAGTTGCAGAGTATGTTGGCTCGGATGCACGAAATTTGCATGAAATTCAAACTAAGTATAAATAAGGGAAAAACCAAAGTTATGGTGTTTGAGAGAGGAACTGGTGGCACTAAATGTAATGTAAGTATAAATGGTACTGTGATTGACTAGGTGAGTGAGTTTGTGTATTTAGGAAGCATGTTTGACAGAGAGAACAAGTTGGATGGTGAAATCAGTAGGCGAGTTAATTTTTCTTTGAAAGTCATAGCTGCTCTGGGAGGTTTTCACAGGAATGATGGGTTCTCTAGAGAGTCCCGCATGGCTGTGTATGAAACAGTAATTGTTCCTACTCTGATGTATGGCAGTGAAACCTGGGTACTGCAGAAGAAGCATAGGAGTCGTTTGGGTGCTGGAGAAATGCGTTACTTACGTGGGGTTTGTGGCAAGACACGATCTGATTGTGTGGGGAATGAAGATGTGTTGCAGTTGTGTGATGTGAAGCAAAATGTTGTTAGCAAGGTGGAGACCAATATGCTTCGGTGGTTTGGCCATGTTGAAAGAATGAGTGATGAAATGCTTACTAAGAAAATATTTTCAGCCCAAGTGGCAGGAAGGAAAGGCAGAGGAAGGCCAAGGAAGACATGGGTGGATCAGATTCAGGAGTGTCTGCATGAGAAAAAGATTATGAGTATGAAGTATAAAAGATCTTGTGTACAGCGTGTAATGGATATCAGTGAAGCACGAGTTGTCTGTCAAGATCGCTGTAAATGGAGAAGTTTGATACGACAACAATAAAGTAAAAATATCTGGAAGTTTGTATTTCTTTTGGAGCTAACCTCTGAATCTCAGAGAACAGCTTAGTGATATGTATGTATGTATGATGTTGAAATCCGAAATTCAAACTATCTGGTTTTTGACAGCACTAAACGGATATCCCATATCCAGATTTTGAAATTCGGATTTCAAATTTTATGCAGCAGGATTTCGGATTTATGATATTTCGGATATTTTGACAGCACTAGTATAGGCCACGTAGTTTATCGTAAATGCATTCCAGCAAAAACTGCGAGAAGAAAAAAACCAGTCTTCCCATAGCGTTTCACAACAAAGGCTGTCTTGTTATTAATAAGGTTTACCGGTACACATTTTAACAAGATAACCTTCCTTTGGGTTAGCATAGGCCCACGAAAAACGTAACCTTCGAACTTCAGGACGCACAATAAATTTTTGAGACTTATTTCAGGAAAAAAAATAGCGTCCACGACATGGGGAAAAACGGTAACACACACATGCATTATATTAGATACTAGACAGACCTGAGCAGCGATGGAAGCTGGTATGGCAACGGATATCTCCCTGGCTCCTCCATCAACTCCTTCTGCACCAGCACCAGCATTGCCTGTAACAGCAAGCACTATTTGTGGTAAACCAGTGTGGTCACTAGCAGCCACTGTCTGATACGATGCCTGCTGAGCAGAAACTGGTACAACAGTCGCACCCAGGGGTGCACCAGCTCCTTGAGTGGTGTAAGCAGTGATGCCGTCATGCTGCCCTGGATCTGCTGTAGTGGCCGCATAGTACGTACCATCTGATGAAGCATAGTATGTGGTGCCATACTGTGCCTGAAATAAATCGCCTTCGTTAAAATATAGCACATCAAGTACTAAAAAATACACTTATCACCTTCACTGAGAGATATTCATAAAAGAATACATTCAGCACCAATATACAAGGGGAAGCCAGTAAATAATTCAGTTATTTAAAAAATACTATGCGACATGAATTTGAAAAACATTTATTATTACCAACACAAATACTGTAAGGTCACTCACCTTTCATATTCATATCAGGGAGTCCCACATTTCTATAAACATTTTGTACATGTAACCACAAAATCAGGTCCGACTCCCGACTTAAGGATATGCTAAGAAAGATAGTATAGTGAGTTTTCGTTAGTTAGTTAGTTAGTTAATTGATTTTAGTGGCGCAAGGGCCAGGCTTGGCCAAAGAGCGCCAGACACAGAACTATCAGCTAAAGATTTTTAAAAAGCGGGGGTGAAATGATTAAGAGCAGACAGGCTTGGTAAAAGTTAGAAAAGAGGATGATGAAAGATGTTGTGAAGACTAGTTAGTTTATTAGGTTTATATATAACTTTATTAATTTACCATTATAATATAACTTTTAAATGAGTTTTAAAACGTTAATCTGTTTTAGAAAGGAAAATACTGCGAAAGTGTCGCAGTGGTCGCCCAAAAGCTTTTGAAGCGTAGCTGCGTCCTCGTCCAGCAGATGAGACTGAAAATAGTGAAACCGATGCTGACGAAAACGAACACAACTGCACAAAACATGAGAGACGGTGAGTAAACAGTCGCACGCCTCACACATTGGGGCAGCGTCGCCACAGCAAATAGCTATGCGTGAAGCGACAATGCCCAATGCGGAGACGCGCAAGAACAACTTCTTCCCTACGGTTCCGGCGACACGATGATTTCCAGACTCCAAGGATGGGTTTAACACGGTGCAGTTTATTCTCCACCTGTTGGTCCCACAGACTTCGCCACGTTCGTCTGATATGATCGTGAACAAGAAAGCGAAAATCACGGTGAAACAGTGGCAAGGGTGTGACGACCAAAGAAGAGGCAGATCTAGCAGCAGCATCAGCAGACTCGTTCCCTGGGATCCCAACATGCCCAGGAATCCAGCAGAACCGAATCTGGACATCAGCCTCGAGCAAAGAACGAAGAAGTCTCCGTACGGTAAAAAGAAGTGGGTGGCCAGAGAAATCCAAAGATGACAATGATTGCACAACACTCAACGAATCAGTGTATACAATAGCACGCTGATGAGAGCTCGACTGCACGTGAACAAGTGCAAGATACACAGCATGCATCTCCGCCGAAAACACCGTGGCCTCGGCAGGAATGCGGAGCAACAGAAAGCTTCGTCAATGCAGACGGCGGCGCATCCAACGACACCAGCTGCCTTAGATCCATCGGTGAAAACAGGAATAAAGTCTGCATTGACGTAACGGTGTTCGGCGAAGAGCTGCTGGTACACTGACGCAGGGGTTGAGGACTTGTCAAAAGATGTAAAGCTGGTATCGACCATGACACCAAGAGGATGCCATGGAGAATCCTCAAAGCCCCTGGTCTCTCCAACGAGTGACAAGTCGAGCCCTGCATCACGAGCTACGGCCGCCATACGAAGACCGAAGGTTCGAATGCACGAGACGGATCTCGAACAAACGAGCATGCTGGGGATGGAAAACTGCATCGTATAAAGGATGGTCTGTGAGTGATTTAAGTTTCAGGTAAAATTGAAGAGACAGCTGCAGACGGCGTAAATGAAGCGACTGTTCGTTCGCGTCGGCATAAAGGCTGGGAATGGGTGACGTACGAAAGGCTCCCGTACAAAGACGCAGCGCTTGATGGTGGATGGTATCCAACGGCCGGAGAACGGAAGGACGCGCAGAGCCATACACCATACAGCCATAATCCAGTTTAGACCGAATGAGAGAATGGTAAATACGGAACAAGGAAGTCCTGTCTGCACCCCAGGAGACTGAGGCGAGGATCTTGAGGATGGACAAAGCTCTCAGACAGGAAGTGCGGAGTCGTCGAACGTGCGAGCGAAAGGTGAGCGCACGGTCGACGGTCAAACCAAGGAACTTGGTTTCCGGCAAAACTGGAATGGCTGCATGGTCCAAATAGAGTTCTGGATCGGGGTGGAGGCCACGCCTCCGGCAGAAATGGACACACGCTGTCTTTTCAGCAGAAAGAACGAAACCATTGTTGTTCGCCGCTTTAACTATCTGGTTAATTGCAGACTGCAGCTGCCTTTCAATGAAATGCATGCTTGATGACGAGCAGAAGATGTGAAGGTCGTCAACATAAATGGTAGTCGAAACCGTAGGAGGAAGATTTTTAAGCAAACAATTAATGCGGAGGATGAACAGAGTCACCGAAAGAATGCTGCCTTGAGGAACACCTTGTTCTTGATGGAAGAAGGCAGAGAGCGTTGTACCGAGGCGCACCTGGAACACACGGTTACGAAGAAAGTTGGCAATGAAGGTTGGCAGGTTTCCCCGCAACCCATTCTCGTGGAGGTCACGGAGGATACCGTGACGCCACGCTCTATCGTAGCTTTTCGATGTCAAAAAAGACAGACACCAGGTGCTGCCTACGCACGAATGCCTCTCGAACAGACGTCTCAAGGAGCAGGAGATGGTCAGGAGCTGAACGATGACGACGGAAGCCGCTTTGTGATGGCGACAGAATTTGATGTTCTTCTAGGAAGTAAATTAGCCTAGAATTAACCATGCGTTCAAGGATTTTGCACAGACAGCTAGTGAGGGCAATTGGCCGGTAACTAGAGGGAGACTTGGGGTCTTTGCCAGGCTTGGGAAAAGGTAAAACAAAAGCTTTTCGCCAGGAGTCCGGAAACTGTGCTCCAACCAAATGCGGTTGAAAAGCACTAACAGATTCTCGAGAGACGACTGCGATAGATGACGGATCATGTCATAGTGGATGCCATCGGGACCTACAGATGTTGCACCGGACCGATGCAGAGCCACTCGGAGTTCAACCATGCTGAAGGGGGAGTTATACTCGGTGTTATGAAAAGGCGCAAAGGAGAGTCTCTGGCACTCAGCAGCTGGTCTAGTCCTCTGAAAGGAGAGAGGGTACGCCTCAGAACTGGAAACAGAGGCAAACGCCCTACCCAAACAATCCACTATCTCCCCGACTTCAGCATACGTGCAGCCGTTACTCTCGAGAATAGAGATCTGATGGGAACCACAGTTTCCCCGAATCCTACGAATTTTTTCCCAAACAGTTTTTGAACTGGCACGTGAATTGATCGATGAAACGTACTTTATCCAAGACTCCCTCTTGCTTCGTCGACGCACCAACCGAGCGTAAGATTTTGCTCTTTTAAATTCAACGAGATTAGCATCGGTTGGATACCGCCGAAATGTACACCAGGCCTTATGTTGAGCTCTCTAGCCGCTGTGCAATCAGAGGTCCACCAAGGTTTCGGACGTCTTGGGAGCGTCGTTGATGTCTTTGGGATAGAGAGATCCGCTGCCTGAATGATACACGTGGTGACATCAGTAACAGTTGCATCGATTGACCCTCGGGTCACCATGACAGAAGGTATCACTGCGGACGATGTGAAGACCTCCCACTTGGCACGATCCATCCTCCATCGAGGAGGGCGGGAAGCAGAAGATGGCACGCTCTCATTATAGCCAAGTACAATTGGAAAGTGGTCGCTCCCATGGAGGTCGTTGCACACCGTCCACGACCAGTCAGCAATAACTGATGGTGAACCCAAAGATAAATCGATCGCACTGAAACTTCGTGTAGGCTCGTGGAAATAAGTGTCAGCTCCGGTGTTAAAAGGCACAGGGAGGTAGAGGACAGAAGAGATTCGATCCTACGGCCTCGTACGTCTGTTCTGACACTACCCCACAATGGATTATGAGCATTGAAGTCACCCAGAAGAAGAGCAGGTGACGGCAGCTGCCCAACTAAGCTCTCAAGAACGGACACGCTCACGTCCTCATCCGGCGGCAGATAGACGCTGCAAACAGTTAGAGGCACAGGCATGGAGATACGCACCGCAACGGCTTGTAAAGATGTTGAAACCGCAACGGGAGAAACTGGAACACTGTGGGGGACAAGAATGGCAACTCCCCCCAGCTATATCTCCTGAAACATTATCTTTCCGAAATGCACTGTAGCCTCGAACTGAGAGCAGGTCTGATGGTTTAAGTTTTGTCTCCTGGAGGCAAAGGCACACCGGAGAGTACGACGAAAGCAGATGTTTGACGTCGTCATATTTTGTCCGAAAACCTCGACAGTTCCATTGAACGATTGAAACCATGATTTGAGGGGTAGATAGGAAGAAAGAAACGTGGGTCAAATGAACTGAAGAGGCCTAGAAGGCCTCGGAGTCCATGAATTCCTCAGTCTGGTCTGCAGTGCCCCTCGGCAGCGTGGTAACCGGGGGAAGGACTGGGGGGTGTCTGGAGGATGAAGACCGGGACTGATTCGTTCCGGCTTGAACCTTTGTTTGAGATTTAGTGGCTGAGGATTGTTTGGCCTTGCCTTTGTGTCTAGCAGGCGAGGGATCAGGGCTCGTAGAACGGGAAACCTGTTCTGCAACAGCGCGCTTGGGCGAGGATGCAGGACCCCGAGCATTGGTCTGTGGTGGCAAAGATACACTGTCAGTGGTGGAAAGTCGAAGGGCCTTCAGCCCAGCAGCATAAATATCCTCGAGAGAGAAAGGGCAGTCTTTTGGTATAGTGATGTCTGTCTGAGTGGCAATGGATGTTTTAGGAGCCACAACGGAAGAGTAGGTGCGTGCGCTTGGAGCAGCGGGAACGACCTTCCGTCGAGCTTCAGGGTAGGACAGGTGTTCAAGTGTCTTAACCTCCTGAATCTTCCGCTCCTCAATCCACTTCGGACAGTTCTTGGCATTGGCAGCATGGTCGCCTTTGCAGTTCACACAATGGGCAGCTGCAGCAGAGCAGTCAGACTGAAGATGGTCGTGTGAACCGCAACGATTGCAAGTAGCAGCACCACGGCAAGACTGCTGGGAGTGCCCGTACACTTGGCATCGGTAGCAACGAAGGGGGTTAGGAATGTACGGGCGCACAGAGCAGTTCAAATAGCCCGCATGGATGGAAGATGGAAGAGTCGGGCGATCAAAGGTCAGAATCACTGTTCTGGAGTTGACCAGCTCCCGTTTCGGCGGAACTTGATCCGACGAACCGCTGTGACACCTTGGTTGGCAAGCTCCTCCAGAAATTCTTCCTCTGAAACATCCACGAGGTCGCGCTCGGAGATGACACCTCTGGATGAATTCAGGGACTGATGAGGTTTGATGTCCACAGGGACACCACCCAAGTTGGAGACTCCCAAGAGCAATGAACCATGGCGTGGACTTGACATTTCCACCAATATATCTCCCGATTTTAACTTCTTCACACTAGTTGGTGACGCAACCGCTCCTTGCAGGGCTTTTTGAATCCAGAAGGGAGATTTGGAGCCAAGCTTGAGATTCTTCCGTGCATGGATGATAAAAAATCGGGCAGTGTCCGGCGGCAAAGTACGCAGTTTCTTATTGATGGGGTTAGGATCCGTGTCCAAAGATTTCTTTAGTTTGACAGAAGGGGGAATAGTTGAAGAATCCATATATAATGCGAAAAAAAATTCATCCGCCAGCTTCCCCGCCCACTACCGAGCCCAACAGGGGAGAGCCGGAGGTCCGCAGGCCAACATGGGCGCAGGACACGGCCCTAGGGTTAGGCGGCGGATATAGCATGTTGATCGTGCAGACATGCGCTCAGCGCAGTACCGCGACTTTCCGGGTCTTGGTAATACCCCTTTGGCATGCCCACACTATCCCCAAACTCACCCCGTCGTACGAAATGACAAGCCGATTGACTAGGGAGTAGGTTGGTTCCTAGCCTCCCGTTTAGGGTGAAGCAGGGGGCAAAGAGGAGTGTTGGCGACTGGTGACAACTATAGCCTGGCCCCCAGTAACCTCAGCCTCCAGCATCCCCTTTTCCACCTGTACGGGTCACCGCACACGGCAAACGTGCAGGTAGGTCTAGCTAACCAGCCCGAAGAAACGAAGAGGGAACAGAAAATGAAAAAGAAAAGGAAGAGGAGTAGAAAATAGAGAAAAAGGGAGTGGAGAAGAAAGCAAAAACAGGAAAGTGAGAGGAAAGGGCTGGCGCATAATCACAACCTCAGCAACCTACAGGACTGAGGCGGGAGCGTGGCGAGATAACAACAACAACAACCACAAATGGAAAAAGATTTTAAACACTACTGTCGGCTCGGGCCGTGGGGTCGCCACTCCCCATCAGCTGGATGAACAGCTGTCCCTTCGGTGAGTGAGTTTCTCCCTAATAGATGGCGAGCCAGGATCGCAATGACGTTTGGGACCATCAGTGACCAACCGTGATGGCTTAGGGGTTGTTCACTTTGCTACAGGCAGCCAAGTTATCAAGACCTCTGGCATTCCTGATGATGCCCGCAGAACGGAGTGAAAACGTTTGAGAGGCCATCTCCCGAGGTGAGCTGATATGAATGATAGGAATTTTATTATTTAGGTTCCCTTTTAACTTTACTGTACAAAGTTTTAATTGTGTCTGGTGTTTGACTAAAAGTGTTTGTATGTAGTTCTGGTGTGTTTTGTTTAAATGAAAGTTTGTATGTTAGTGTTTTTTGTTTGGATTTTACTAATGTAAAATACACAGTGCATTCAAAAAGTTCCAGCACTCCCGCTCGTAAAAACGTACGTCTCTGTGAAACCGGCGGGATGACGCAGCAACGACCTTCAGCCACGCGTATCACGTGATTGCAGTTATTTCTGACTACTTCCGCCTTCGCAGCATTCATTTGTGTAAAGCGTGTGTGTGTGTGTGTGTGTGTGAGCCGTTGTCATCGAAAAAAATGGAGCAACGAACGAACATCAAAATTTTGTTTTAAATTGGGAAAATCGGCCACAGAAACGAACGAAATGATTAAATCTGCATATGGTGACGATGCTATGAGTCGTTCGCGAGTATTTGAATGGTTTTCGAGGTTTAAAGCTGGAAGAGACTCGACTGAAGACTATGAGAGATCGGGTCATCCGTGTTTGAGTCGAAATGATGAAAATGTTGAGCGTGTGCAAGCGTTGGTGAGATCCGACCGCCGAATAACGATGCAAATGATTGCACAGTCGTTAAACATTAGTGTGGGATCTGATTTCATGACGGAGGATTTGAATAAAAGGAAGCTCTGTGCGCGCTTTGTGCTGCACACTCTTGACTCCTGAAGAAAAACAACACCGAATTTCCTCCTGCAAAGATTTGATTTTCGTGGTCGATCAGGATCCAACTTTTTTTGCAAAACATTGTTGCCGGAGACGAGACTTGGTGTGTGGAGTACGATCCGGAGACAAAACGCCAAAGTGCTGAGTGGACAAGTCGGAAAAAGAGTCGGCCGATGAAAGTTCGCGCTTCGAAATCAAAAACAAAAACGATGCTGATCACCTTTTTTGACAGTCAGGGCATCATTCATCGAGAATTTCCTCGTCAAGGTTTCACTGTGACTGGGGCATTCTACAAAGATGTTTTGGATCGGCTTTAGAAACGAATGCGGCGTGTGAAACCCGATTTGTTGGACAGTGGAAATTGGTGCCTCTTGCACGACAATGCACCGTCTCACAAGTCCATCCTTGTGCAGCAATTTTTGGCGAGAAGGCAGGTTGTGTGCATCAACCACCCCCGTACTCACCACATCTGTCCCCCATGGACTATTTTCTATTTCCCAAGTTGAAATTGAAGATGAAGGGGCAGCGGTACGAGTCGATAGAGGATATTGAAGCGACGGCGACATTGGAACTCAATAGTGTTGGAGTGGAGGCGTTCCAGAAGGCGTTTACTGACCTTTACACTCGTTCCAAGCGTTGTATTGAATTGGGAGGAGACTATGTAGAAGCTTAATATCAAATGTAAGTATATCCTCTGTGTTATATGGTCTGTGTATGATCAGTCCTGGAACTTTTTGAATACACTGTGTATTTTAAAGTTACATGGGATTTAAATAATTGTACTGTTAATATAAGATTTAAAAATGAAATAGTGATAGTCTTAGCATATCCTCGAGTCAGGAGTCGGACCTAATTTTGTGGTTACGTGTATGAAATGTTTATAGAAATGTAGGACTCCCTGATTTGAATATGAAAGGTGAGTGTCCTACAGTATTTATATTGGTATTCACTGGCACATTTTATGTATGGGGTTGTCAGAAAAGTCATGACATATTTTAGCTATGTTTTGCAAAGGTCATTTATTGATAGAAAGAACAAAGATCAATCAATGATATAATGCCCAAATATATTAGGTTGTAATGCTGTCTAAAACACGATAAAACTTCATTAAAACCACAACACACTAGTTGCAAGATGAAGTGAAAGATTTACTACAATTAAAACCAGTGTGCTACAGTTAAAATGATAAAATTACATGAGGCGAGATCTTTCGGGTCACCCCTTGGTGCCCATTCCAGGGAAGCCACAACCACGTCTTTAGCTCGCACAGTAACCCTTAATCAATTTACACCGTGTTGGAACGAGGTCTCTCATCTTGCATACACCAAATACAGGAAAAACACCTTGTTTACGGAAGCACTTTTTATAGTGTGGTTTAACAAATTATGCTGCAATGATGACCTCCCTTATGGCCTCCCTTTAACCTGGCAACGTCTTATATGTTCACTTGAACCTCCACTGTTAATATGATTTTAATGTTAACCTTAAAATTTATGTTTATTCACATACACATTACTGTTAACATGGCAACATCACGTGACTAATATAAAGCATATAAGTTGTCGCCGCACCACATGTATTCACAGTTGGCTTGACCATGGGCACCAAGGGGTGACCCGAAAGATCTCGCCTCATGTAATTTTATCATTTTAACTGTAACATACTGGTTTTAATTGTAGTAAATCTTTCACTTCATCTTGCAACTAGTGTGTTGTGGTTTTAATGAAGTTTTATCGTGTTTTAAACAGCATTACAACCTAATATATTTGTGAATGGTAACACGAATTCTAACACAGTACTTTGGAGACATAATGCCCATTTTGTTCGATAACCTTTTGGCATCTTTCAGTGAGCTGCAGAATGCCTCGTTCATAGAAAAACTGTACGATTTACAGCCTCATCTGAATTGAACGTTATACCACGCAAGGACTGTTGAAGAGAGCGAAACAAGTGGAAGTCTGACGGCGCAAGGTCAGGCGAGTATGCTGGGTGTGGCAACACATCCCACCCAAGCTCCAATAATTTTTGGCGGGTGATCAAACTTGTGTGTGGTCTCACGTTGTCGTGACGGAACACAACACCTTTACGATGAACGAGCTCTGGACGTTTCTGGATGATGGATTCGTTCAACCTGCCCAATTGCCGACAGTACACATTCGAATTGATTGTGTGGTTCCGTGGTAGGAGCTCGAAAAACATGACACCTTTAAAATCCCACCACACTGAGACCAGAACCTTCCGCTGATGAATGTCTGATTTGGATGTCGTTTGAGGCGAAGCAGCACGTCGGGACCAAGACCGTTTGCGCAGCACATTGTTTTACACAATCCACTTTTCGTCACCAGTTATCAGTCACTTCAAAAAAGGATCATTTTCCTCACGTTTAATGAGCATATCGCAGATGTTAATACGCGCCGTCAATTGAGCTTCTTTGAGTTCCTGAGGAACGCACACATCGAGCTTGCTTACGTATCCCAGCTTCTTCAGTAAAGATCCAGACATACAAATTTTGCTAGTAGACATTGGCCACCAGGACCAAAATTGTTAGTGGCCATAAAAAAAAACTTGGTGGCCAAACTTTGAAAAAAAAAAAAATCAAATTGTATATTTCATACTAAATTATTTTTATAAAATTGCTTAGTATAATATCAGTATGTTTTATTTTGCATATTTCAGTCATAGTATTCTTAAAAGTTGAAACTGAAGTAATAAAACAATGCAGGAGAACGGGAACATCGCGCGGCGAGGGGAATGTGCTCACGGGAGAAATCTTTGCACCGTCTCACTTCCGGTTTTGGAAATTTTCCCGCTACTTTCAAGCTGAAATACAAATATTTATGCAGTTAAATATTACTTAACAATAATACTGGGCAGAGGCACCATCGCGAGAAAAACGAATTACGACTGCGGAAAAAATCTGAACTCAGACGACCTTCCGTTATGGAATTTTCCTAAAGATGGAATTCTGCCCTCCTCCGGGCACCCCCCCCCCCTAAATTGCGTCCACTGGTTCATTGATCTCGCGAATGACCAAAATAATAACGAAAACGGCGGAGTTCTTCGATTTCGCGGAAGAATCTGATATCTGAGATTACGGGGAAATTTTTGCGACGCCTAACCTCTGTTTTCACACGTTGTTGCCCACAGTTACAAGCTGAAATACTTTTATACAATAAAATCATATTTAACAATACAACTTTACACTAGGGCAACATCGGGAGAAAAAAATTATGATTACTGTAACTCCATTCAACTACCATTTTAAGTTTTGAGACATGAAATACCGTCTCCAGACAGAACTCCACCCACCCGCAAATTGTCTTCAGTTTTACGCTGATCCTGAGAACGATCTAAATGATGACAAAAAAAACAACGCAAAATTCCACAAGTCCGCTTAAGAATCTCGTGCATATCAATAAAACAATAAAATTTAAAAAAAAAAATCGTAGAATCCGTAGTTTCTACAGCAAGGTCCGTAGTTAGCCAACTAAATCCGTAGAAACTACGAACATTCCGTAGCAGTTCGCAGGTATGGAAATATTATTACAGTACAACCTCGAAAATCCGCAATCGTCCGGAGATCCGGACTATGGCAATTCTGAATTTTAGAATTTTCCTATGGAATATGCAGGCTTTCAGCGAACATTCACTAAAAATAATAAAAAGAAAATGCCTCACTTCTGAAGTTTTCATCAGATTTTGACGAAATTTCACATGGGAGTTTATTTTGACGTGTCTTGGTTACTGTTAAATTTGCATTCAGTTATTTAAAAAATTGCAGAATTTTTTTAAATAAAAATTTCTCCCGGTTGGACTTTTCCGACGCAGACAGTTGAGCTGTCCACCACCGGCTTTCATCCCCACCCAACCTCGTTCCCCAACAATGAACCATCAGCCTTGACTCATTCTTCGTGATCAAAAACAGACGTCCTCACCTTTTCTATAAACTTTTTCTTTTTTTCTTTTCTGCTTTGCAAGCAGAATGAAAAAGGTGATGGCTGACTTCCGTACAACTAAAATTTTGTGCCATTTCCGTGCATTTGGAGTAAAATTTTTCAAAAACGTGCGAGTTCCGTACAAGTTAAAAAATTAAAATCCGTGCAATACAAGTTAAATAAAATAAATGTTTTCCCCGTACAGGTCGCCAGAATGGGCGATTTAATCAAACATTTTTAGTCGCCACGACGATGAAGTTTATCGACAGTGACGACCTGGCGACCGCGAGTCTGGATCTTTATTCTTCAGGTGGTTGTGAACGCTTGAATGATGGATGTGCAATGTGTCTGCAATATCTAGTGTCATGTAACGTGGGTTTGACTCGATCAATGCCTTGATTCGGCCGTCATCAATCTTGGTAGGCCTCCCCGACCGAGGAGCATCGTTGGTCAAAATCACCAGCACGGAATTTTGCGAACCCCCGCTGGCACTGATGTTCTTGTAGAGCATTATCACCGTACACTTTATGCAACTTTTCACAAGTTTGACGCACGTTCTTCCCTTTACGGAAGTAAAACAGTAAAATATGGCGAAAATGCACAGTTTGGTCTTCCATCTTCAACTTGACGTCAAATCTCTGCAAATCAACCAAATTGTTCACTATTCCTTTTAGACTGCAGCTAGAACTGGCACCTGTCGAATGCCATAGCGATAACAAAGCTGTGCATGCCTCCAGTACTTCCGAAACCGCCCAACCGCCATCGGGTGCCAAAATACGTCATGACTTTTCCGACAACCAAATAGTAGTATGGAAGGATGAATATGAATGTTCTCCTGACATATTGTGTAGATATTTATTATTACCTTTACACTTGCCCTTATTTCTCAACATAATTTCCACCAATAGTGATACACTTATTCCATTGCTTCAACAGTGTGTCCAAACCTGCAACACAGAAGTCTTTAAGTCTGTCGTCTCAACGAAATTCGCACTTCACGTTCAACCCCTTGGTCATTCCCAAAACATTAGCAGGCAAAAGTGAGTTTTTAGCAGACCAAAAGGAATAGGAACAGGCCAGAGATGAAAAGACTAAAGGTTGAAAGGCTACCGAAGATCATCAGCGGTATTCTGACTTACTCAGAGAACGACTGAAGGAACTGAAGTCTTGAGAGACGGATGTACAAAAGAAATGGGAATGTTTTAAGAACTGTGTTGTCACTGCTGCTAAAGAGGTCTGTGGCACCACAATAGTGGGTAACAATAGAGGTGATGCTTGGTGGATTAGTGAGATTGAAGAGGCAGTAAAGAGAAAGAAGGAAGCCTATTTGGGCAAGTTGCAAGGTACAGTCTCTGTGGATGAATATCGCTGCATGAAGCAGCTAAGCTGGTTTGCCAGAGTAAGGCAAAAGATAGGAAAAAGTAAGTGGAAAGGCATGAATTGGCTTTTTAGAAAGATAGGAAGTCTTTTTGGAAGTACATGAGACTCAGGAGAAATAGGGGAAACAAAGTGTTAAGTTGTGTGAAGAATAGGGTTGGGGAAATGATATGGGAGCCCAATGAGTTAAGTGAAAGATGGGGTGAATACTTCTGTGAGTTATTAGATCAGGAAAGCAAAGGTGATTCTGAGGCAGAAACAGATGATGTCACAGTGAAGGATGGAAGCACAGGAGGGATCTCAATACAAGAGGTATGTAAAGCTGTAAAATCTCTCCAGAACGGTAAGGCCCCGGGAGTTGATGGCATAACTGCCGAGATGTTGAAATATTATGGTGACTCTGTAATTAACTGGTTAACTGAAATTTGCCGGTTATGCTGGGAGTTAGGAATGGTCCCTTTGGATTGGAAGGATGCTATAATTGTTCTCCTGTATAAGGGAAAAGGTGATCAGACTGACTGCAAGAACTATCGTGGTATTAGCCTATTGAGTGTGCCAGGGAAAGTGTTTGGTAAGGTCGTTATTGACAAAGTACGAGGCCTTACATCAGAGAAAGTGTGGGATGTTCAAAGTGGTAAAGGCTCTACTAACCAAATTTTTGCATTATGCATGATGATTGAAAAGTATCTGGCTGTTGGTGAGAAAGTTTTTGCTGCCTTCATAGATTCCGAGAAAACTTACAACCAAGTAAATAGGACACTTTTGTGAAAGTTATTGAATGAATATGGTGTTACTGGGAATCTTCTTAGTGTAAAAGCTATGTATGCTGGCAGTAGAGCTTGTGTACGAGTGAATGGTGTTTTATCAAAATGGTTTTCTATTGGTGCAGGAGTCAGACAAGGTTGTGTAATGTCACCATGGCTGTTTAATATATTTATGGATGCGTGATGCCAAAATAGATAATACTGGTTTATGTCTTGGTGATATCCGTGTGTGCAGATTGCTGTATGCTGATGACACTGTCCTGTTGGCAGAGAGCAAAAGTGAGTTGCAGAGTATGTTGTCCTGGATGTACTAAGTTTGCATGAAATTCAAACTGACAGTGAGTATAATAAGGAAAAAAACCAAAGCTATGGCTTTTGAGAGAGGAACTGGTAGTACTGAATACAATATAAGTCAAATGGCACAGTGATTGACCAGGTGAATGAGTTTGTGTATTTAGGAAGCATGTTTGACAGAGAGAACAAATTGGATGGTTAAATTAGTAGGAGAGTGAATTTTCCATTGAAAGTCATAGATGCTTTGGAAGGTTTTTACAGGAATGATGGGTTCTCAAGAGAGTCCCACATGGGTGTGTATGACAGTGTAACCTAGGTACTACATAAAACATAGAAGTTGTGTGTGTGCTGAAGAAATGCATTACTTATGAAGGGGGGGGGCAAAACTTGTTCTGATTGTGTGAGGAATGAAGATGTGTTGCAGTTGTGTAATGTGAAGCAAAATGTTGTTAGCAAGGTGGAGGCTAATATGCTTCGGTGGTTTGGCCATGTTGAAAGAATAAGTGATGAGATGCTTACTAAGAAAACCTTTTTAGTCCAAGTGGCAAGAAGGAAAGGCAGAGGAAGTCCAAGGAAGTCATGGAAGGATCAGATTTAGGCGTGTATGCATGAGAAAAAGAATATGAGTATGAAGTACAGATCTTGTGTACAGCGTGTGATGGATGTCCGTGAAGCCTGAGTTGTATGTCAAGATCGCTGTAAATGGAGGAGTTTGATATGGCAACAGTAAGTAAAAATTATCTGGTAGTTTGTATTTCTTTGTGGAGCTAACCTCTGAACCTCAGAGAACAGCTTAGTGATGATGATATAAACAGGTGAAAACCGCTCGGAGCTGTAAGGTGGATCTTCAAGAAGTTTCCAGCCTGGTTTTTCAATTTTCTACTGGGTTAATGAGTCATGTGAGGTTTGGTATTGTCATATGGAGCAGTACTCTACTAGTCAGTAGACCTGGACATATTTTTTTATTGCATCCCAAAGCATCAACAGAATTTTACAGTATGATACAGCATTCCCATTCTCACCTCACTCCTGAAAATAAGCTAAGAACACTCCTTGAGAATCCCAAAACAAAATGAGCATAACTTTTGCTACTGATGGTAAAATTCAGAGTTTCTTGGTTGAAGGTGAAGTGGGAAGCTCATAGCATTGAAGCATGCTTTGATTCGGGTTGGTAGTGATGCGGACCTATTATTCATCCCCAGTAACAATCCTGTTAAGCGTGTCTTCTCCTTAACACACATACCCAAAGAGATGTTGCAAGGACATGCCATTTTGGTTCATTTTGTGTTCCTGAGTCAGTTCTCTGGGCAGCCACTGTGTGCACACTTTCCTGAGATTCAAATGACCATGCATTATGCTGTAGGCTAAACCACCTATCCTGAGTAAATTCTCTGGGCAGCAACTGTATGTGCATACTTTCCTGAAATTCAAATGACCATGCATTACGCTGTAGGCTAAATCTCCTATCCTGAGTCAATTCTCTGGGCAGCCACTGTGTGCATACTTTCCTGAGATTCAAATGACCATGCATTATGCTGTAGACTAAACCACCTATCCTGAGTAAATTCTCTGGGCAGCAACTGTATGTGCATACTTTCCTGAAATTCAAATGACCATGCATTACGCTGTAGGCTAAATCTCCTATCCTGAGTCAATTTTCTGGGCAGCCACTGTGTGCATACTTTCCTGAGATTCAAATGACCATGCATTATGCTGTAGACTAAACCACCTATCCTGAGTCAATTCTCTGGGCAGCAACTGTATGTGCATACTTTCCTGAAATTCAAATGATCATGCATTATGCTGTAGGCTAAACCACCTGTTCTGAGTCAATTCTCTGGGCAGTTACTGCTGAGTGCATACTTTCCTGAAATTCAAATGACCCTGCATTATGCTGTAGACTAAACCACCTATCCTGAGTCAATTCTCTGGGCAGCAACTGTATGTGCATACTTTCCTGAAATTCAAATGATCATGCATTATGCTGTAGGCTAAACCACTTATCCTGAGTCAATTCTCTGGGCAGCCAGTGTGGGCATACTTTCCTGAAATGCAAATCACCATGTATTATGCTATAGGCTAAACCACCTATCCTGAGTCAATTCTTTGGGCAGCCACCGTGTGCATACTTTAATGAAAATCAAATGACCCTGCATTATGCTGTAGACTAAACCACCTATCCTGAGTCAATTCTCTGGGCAGCAACTGTATGTGCATACTTTCCTGAAATTCAAATGATCATGCATTATGCTGTAGGCTAAACCACTTATCCTGAGTCAATTCTCTGGGCAGCCAGTGTGGGCATACTTTCCTGAAATGCAAATCACCATGTATTATGCTATAGGCTAAACCACCTATCCTGAGTCATTTCTTTGGGCAGCCACCGTGTGCATACTTTAATGAAAATCAAATGACCCTGCATTATGCTGTAGACTAAACCACCTATCCTGAGTCAATTCTCTAAACCATCAGAACACCTTACACTGTCTATCATTACTCTCCTGTCAGCTTTGTGTGTGTGTGTGTGTGTGTGTGTGTGTGTGTGTGTGTGTGTGTGTGTGTGTGTGTGTGTGTGTGTGTGTGTGTGTGTGTGTGTGTGTGTGTGCGTGTGTGTGTGTGTCATCTCCTTCCACCTCACAGTTGTTTTTGTCACAATTGGAACAGTACGACTAGATCGGTCATCATCAGCAACTTTTGAGCATCCTCAAGAGAACTTATTGATTCAATTAATGAAGGAAGAAATATTCTTCATAATACATGGGAAATGGATACATAGAATATTCATAGCAAACAGATTATGAACTCTGAATTTCCTAACAGCTCGTAAGGGTCATCTACGTAAAATCTAAGGGTAATCTATGTAAAGGTCATCTACGTAAAACACACAACAGCACGCTGCTCTTCGGTCGTACACTCCTCGAGGGAGGTCGCCATTTACAATCTCAGCTGGGCATGCACTATCTAGCGTTAGCCATGTTGAGCTACGAGTAAGCTGGATTGTGCTGCCACCTAGTGACACCTTTAGAAACTAATAACTACCATTATCAGCTATCCCATAACTGTTTGTGACTTATATAATAAATCAGAGCAAAAATTGCTAATGGCATTTCATTATACTTCCATTTTAAATCAAAGATTAACTTATTAAAATACCAGTGAAGAAACTATTATGGGACCATGGTTTCAGTCACTAGGGCTCTCATCAGCCATCAGATTGCGTATGTTGCTCCGTTCTCGACAGCTTAAATCCTATTCTGCCGTTATGCAAAACAAATATAAACATACAGGTTCTATTCCATAGTTGCCACTCTTTTCCCACCAAAAAAAATCAAGGACTTTTCAAGGACTCGTAAAAATTTTCAAGACTATATTCATGCCCAATAAGGACTCATAAAAATTTTCAAAACTATATCCATGCCCAATAAGAACTCTCATGAAATGCTAAAATAAGTTGTAACAAACAGTCAAAAAGTTCAATTAAAGTTATAGTTATATCTAAATATGGGGACATACTTTGGTACGGTATTATTGTTCCACAAGATAAAATCCCTGAAATGGGGATAAGCTGGACATATTGCCAGAAGGACAGACCACCGACAGACAACCAACATTTTAGACTACATTCCTGGGCTACAAGCATTCAGCAGATCACAAACCCAGTTTGAGATGCTAGTACCTTACACTTACACCTCGCATTCGCTTATCGTAGTTCAGAATCACTGAGTTGCTTACGGTGATTCTGAACTGCGATAAGCGAATGTTTTTAAAAAAGTTCTTTAAAAATCACGATGTCCGGACTCCATCGAAATATTTATGATAGCTAAAATCCATAAAAAATTTTAATTGAAGAAAATTGTCTTCAAAATAGAGATTTGAAAGAAATTAATCAAATGAAATAATAAAATCGAACTAAAATCCATTAGTCCAATCTCAACTTCAATTATGAAAATGATATGCAAAACGTCTTTACCGAGGAATCCAGACTTCGAATTTCCGACGCGCGTTTCGGCACACATTTTTCGTGGCCTGCTACCTTCATGTTGCTTGCGGGGGGACTTTCATTTGTGAAATCTTTTGGCTACGCAATTCACTCTTGAAGAATACCGATTTATCGAGGGTCCATAGTAATAATGAATTTATACCAAGAACAACTAGTCAGAAAGAAGCTGCTTACCAAAAAATGGTAACAAGAATTTTATCCTCATTTTTTTAAGAATTAATTGTTTTTAGTTCATATTTTAATAAATATATCATTCACTCACAGTATGACACCCACTGGTTAAACAGGAAGCTATGGAGTCCGGACATCATGATTTTTAAAGAACTTTTTAAAAAACGTGAAGAATGACGGGATTTCTGTGATCTTGCAAAGAATTTATTATAATAAGCCACGTAGTGACGTTCAAGGGTTAGAAATATTATTTGAACCGATATTAATGTTTATCATGTTATGTTACATTAATGCCTACCACACTGCTAAAGATGTTTGATAGGTATAATAATATTAAGGAAAATTATTTTTTTCTTTTTTTCGGTTGGAGAAGATGTCGTTTGAAAGTACTACCCAGCTAAAATTTCTTGCTGCCAGGCAGTAAAAAAATCTAGGGAGAACACTAAAGTAGGTGAATCCCACGCTGAAAAAACTCCTGTGTTTTACAATCACAAAAGTCATGTAATGCAGTTTTTACATCGCCCACGTGATTGAAGGTTTCGAGAACGGAGGCGTTCTGTAACGATAGAAAAATGTGGCAGTCCGTAGGTGCCAGGTCAGGGGAAAATGCCGCGTGAGGTAACACTTCCCCAAGCAAAGTCCAGTAATTTTTCCCGAGTGATTAAAGCAGCATGAGGTCTAACGTTATCATGATGAAGGATCACGCCTATGCGACTGACGAGCGCTGGCCACTTCGACGTCAGTTGTTCTAGCAATCTGTTGGCCGTAAAGGTCAACATTTATCGTTCGGTTAGGTGCCAACACCTCCCAGTGGATTATTCCCTGGACATCCCACCAAACACTCAACAAAACCTTTTTGGGATGCAGTCCTCCTTTTGAGGTTGACGGAGCAGGCTCCACACCTTGGTACACAGTCCATCGACGCTTTATATTACGATACAGTACCCATTTCACATCACCTGTTACAATTTGTCCCAAAATCAGTTCATTTCTGTGACACGAAAGCAAAGAAACGCAGGTACGGATTCTTTCCTCTCGCTGCTTTGCAGAAAGCTGGTGCGGAACCCAGTTATCGAACTTGGTGACGAACCCAAGCGCGTGCATTCGTCTGTCGACTGTTGTTCTGTGTACCGACAATGTTTGCACTAATTCCTGAACTGTTGGATGTGTGTCGTTTATTATGGCTTGGTCCACATCCATGTCAAAAACCACGGACGGACTCCCAGGACGTGGCTGACCTTTACAGCTTCTGTCTTCGTCCCTGAATTTCCGAAACCAACGGCGACATGTGCTATCATCAACTGCATCCTCCCCATACACCTGACAGATGTTGCGGCAAGCCACGGCTGCAGTACTGCCTTTATCGAACTCGTACAGTAAACAATGTCTAATGTGATCCTTATCGCATGCCATGTTACACCATCAGTGATTTCCGTTACGAATGACTTACTCGGACAAACCTAGTGCCCCTGTATGCTCTACCTGCTCCACGCTTTATTGGCCGAAAATTCGGCATCGCAGCGTCATCTGTGACGTAACTACACCGATCGCAATTTGCATCTATTACAAAAACAGGTAGAACTTTTGCACACACCTAACATAACAAAACTGAAAAAAAGCAATAGTGAACAAAGTGCAACTGTTCTGGGTTCCAGGACATAGGGGTTTTGAAGGTAATGGGAAAGCTGACCTTCTTGCTAAAGAGGGGCAAAGCAGGCTTTTTATGGTCCAGAGCCTGCATTAGGGCTCGCCTCTGGTGTGGCCAGAGGACTAACTAAAAGGCTGCTGAGGACTAAGCAGCTTGACCTCCAGGGGTCAGAGGCAGGCAAAGGAACTTAATCAAGGACCCTTGCCTCATAGGGCTAAGGAACTCCTTAAACTGCCAAAAAAGGATATTGGACTGATTGTTGGTCTACTTACAGGACACTGTCGTCTTAACAGGCACCTTGATTTGATTGGGGTGAAAAAGGATCCACTTTGTAGAGGATGTCATCTGGAAGAGGAGACTTCCTTGCATTTTCTTTGTGACTGTGACTTTTTTGCAGCACTCAGGCTTGAACACTTTGGTACTCACAACTTGAGAAAAAGTGATCTCTCTTTAGTACCAGTCAAGAGCATTCTTGCTTTTGCTCGTGCATCTGGTCTCTTTCGAGATTAGGGCTGGGGATGCACAATAGACCTTAGGTCGTGGTGCTGGGTCAATTTAGTACCCCACCCCTATTGGTACAAGTTACAACCTACAGTAAAATATTGGAACTAACACAGAATTTCTGTATAAAAGTGACAACAGGGTTCCCATTCATTTTTTCCCAAGAAATATAAGCGCTTTTTAACGACTTTTAAGCACCCTACAAAAACAAATTTAAGGACCTTACAAATTGCACATGCGAAAATAACAAACAGTACAGCATCAAAAATTCGAACTAATTGGGACCACTGGTAGTTCGGCTTTTCAATGTTTTCAATTTAACAAACATGTAAAAAAAAATACAAATATGCTAACATTTCTATATTATATTATTCATGTACCAAAAATAAGAAACTGTATACAAAAAAAAAATATCACATCAGACGAAGATTTTTTTGTTATTATGCAATATGAAACAAGTTTGCTATTTTTACTACTGCTGTGAAATTTTTAAACTTACAGTACAAATTCCAAAACTTTACATTACAAGCTGGTTCTGATTGCCAAGGGGTTACTTTATGCTGAGTGCAGGGGGGCTGAGGGATAAAACAAAGGGTGGTCTTGGGTCGTAAAATCTTGGCCACGCAGGGAACAAGCGACAGGGGAAGTTTTCGCCTTTTGTCTTTGAGTGTCGGAAGTCACCTCCGTCTTCGACATCTTGCCCCCAAAATGCTTGCACCCCCAAAATTAGGCGATTACATTATCATCAAAGTTAAAATTAACTGACTATACTTAAACTGTCCTCCACCACAAAAAAAAAAAAAAAAAAGTGGATGGGAGCTTGTTCGGATTTTTGACACTCTACTACCCCATCAGAGCTGCAGAGTATGATCCAGGAACTTGCTGACAAGAGTAAAGAAGTGGGATTAAAAATGAACTTTCAGAAGACAAAAGTGATGTACAATGCTTTTACAAGAAACGAAGATTTATCGATTGATGGAGAAAAGCTGGAGATAACAGACGCGTACGTTTATCTTGGACAGCAGATATCAAGTGAGGGTCACATTGATGAAGAAATTAATCGGCGTACAAAACTTGCCTGGAGAGCTTTTGGAAGAAACAGCATAATTTTCAAGAACAATATGCCATTATGTCTTAAAAGAAAAGTGTTTGATCAATGCATCCTTCCAGTGCTTACGTATGGTGCAGAGACGTGGACCTTAACTAAAAGGGACATACAAAGGCTGCAGACAACTCAAACAGGCATGGAGAGGTGCATGCTTGGTGTAACCAGGAGAGATAAGAAGAGGAACTTGTGGATCCGAAAAATGACAAGAGTGGAAGACATCATGATCAGAGTTAAATCCCTGAAATGGCAATGGGCTGGACATACTGCCAGAAGGACAGACCATCGATGGACAGCCGAAATTTTAGATTGGATTCCAAGGGACAGGAAAAGACCCAGAAGAAGACCACATGGGAGATGGGTGGATGAAATTCGAAAGTATGCGGGAGTGACATGGAGGAGACTGGCACAAGACAGACCGTTGTGGAGGAGACTTGGGGAGACCTTCGTCCAGCAGTGGATTGATAATGGTTGACAATGATGATGATGATGATGACTGTACATAAAGGGGTTGTCCAAAATAATGGAAACACCTCGCTGAAAACAGTGACTTTGGTATGTGCTGCTTTTTGAGTAAAACGAACATGTAGCGATATTTTTTTTATTTCTTTTTTGTAAAAAAGTGTTGCTTATAGTCTCAAGGGTCTGTGTGATTGCATTGTAAATCGGTGTTTGCATAATTTCGTTCCAGGTGAAGGCACAATGAGTGACCTGTCGGAGTTCCAAAGAGGGCAGATTGTAGGAGCCCGTCTGATTGGTGCGTTGGTAAACCACAGTGGCACAGGTATTGGGGGTATCGAGAGGTACCGTGTCGAAGGTCATGACAGCATACAACGTTCACGGCACATCATCATCTGCGAAACACAGCTGAGGAAGGAAACCCAAAATCACTGCGAGAGACAGGAGGACATTAAAGAGGATTGTGACCACAAGGAGGAAGACCACGGCGACGAAAGTGACTGCTGAGCTTAATGCGCATCTCCAAAACCCAATGTCGACCCATACCGTGCGAAGGGAATTGCATAAGCACAATATTTACGGCAGAGCTGTGATTGCAAAAACCCTGGTGTCACAGGCGAATATGAAATGGAGACTACAGTGGTGCCAGGAACATAAAATGTGAACTGCGGATCAATGGAAACATGTCTTGTTTTCTGTTGAATCAGGTTTCTCACTATTCCCCACCACAGGACGGGCTTACGTGCGGAGAACACCTGCAGAAGCCTACAACCCAGACTATATCTCCTTCCTACAGTGAAGCATAGGGATGGGGTTCCGTAATGGTTTGGGCCATGATCTCGTGGTTTGCAGCAGGTCCCATTATCATCTCACACGGACAGATCACTAGCGGTGACTATGTCACCCTTCTGGCCGACAATGTGCATTCAATGGCGCAGACATTGTTTTCGTCAGGGGATTGCACCTTTCAAGATGATGATTCACAGAAGTCGAACTGTTCAATCATGGTTTGAGGAACATGAGGATGAAGTTGCACACCTTCCCTGGCCTGCACAATCACCGGACTTAAACACCATTGAGCCCCTGTGGTCTGTGTTGAAAAACAGAGTGTGATCCCATTATCCTCCTCCGGCGTCTCTCAAGGAATTGGAGCAGTTTCTGCAGAAAGAATGGTACAACATACCACTTAGCACAATCCAGGACTTGTATGTGTCCATTTCAAGGAGGACTCAAGCAGTTTTAAATGCCAAGGGTGCTCCCACACCATATTAAGTGCGTAACACCCATTGTTTCAAGCGGTTTCCATTATTTTGGGCAACCCCTGTATATAAATATACTTTCACACGTACTTATCTACACAGACTTAAGTCTGTTGAGGAAGCTTGGAATATTGTTGCATATAATTCAAGTTTGTGGATGTAATAAATTATAATTTATGCAATTTCAAAGGCAGTTCTGCTGGTCAAATTAGTTTTCATATGAGATAATAATCACATGTGCAATAAAAATGTAAATCATAAAACTGTAGTTGAAGTTACAAGATCTAGATTTGGATATTGCACATAATTATTTCATGGCTTGAATTGTAAAGTCAAAGTCAAGTTCGCCATGAGTCACTGATGAGATCTCCTCCTACCCCTTGCTCTCCCATGAGCTTTCAGCCAACGTCACATGGCATCATAATCACCAACTTAGTCAACCAATAGCAGAAATTGTATGCACTGCATTGTAATTTCTACATTTTATGCAGGCAGTTAGGGAAAAAAATAAGTACTTTGCAAGCACTTTGGGGAATTTCTGGCAAAAATTAAGGATTTTTAAGCACCCTAAAAAAAATTAAGGACTTTTAAGGATTTATAAGGACTGTGGGAACACTGAAGATGCATATAACCAAGGTTCCACTGTACAAGTGAAAAGAAGAAGAAGAAAAAAAAAAGAAGTTTAAAATCAATGACTCGTTTTGTTTATACACGAGACCTACGAAAAAGAGAGAAAGCTGAACTTTTTAACTCGGTGAAAAATCAAAATGCGTAACAAGAATGCGGACTACTTTCCATTTGTCTTTTGTGGACTCCGCAGCTCCACAGCATCCATTGCTTAATTTTTCTTTCTGTTCGTATGCTTCTGTCCCCATTTCTTTATTGTCTCTCTTCTTTTCGTTTCTTTTTTTTATATCTTCTGATGAAAATAATTCTAACAGTCAAGCTGAAAAAATTTTTCACTCTGAGGATCATGAGTATGCATGATATCAAAGCTTTAACTAATTATTTCAGATAAATAGTGCAACTTTAGATAAATACTTTTGACTGAACACCATGCACCAATTCTGACAAATTTTCCAACTTCGTCAATGCCATTTTCAAAAATTTCCCCTCCTTTATCAAGCTTAAATGCAAACATTGCAGAGGAAACAACAGTTAACAACAACACAGAAGAGTGGAAACACAGCGAGGAATAAAAAAAAATTGTGGTTACAGGAGAAATCTTTACTCCATCCGACTTCCATTTTTGGACCCCCCCCTCCTTTCAAGTTGAAATACAAGTATTTATGGAATAAAATTATATTTCAGACAATACTGGGCGTAAGGAATCGCGAGAAAAAAAAAACAAAAAAAAATTACGATTACGGCAAAAATCTTCACTCCATCAACCTTACGTTTTTGAAAATTTCATAAAGATGGAATTCAGTCCTCCGACGAAAAAGCCCCCCGTCACTACCAACTCCCCAAAAATTTCTGTCCAGTTGTGCATCGATCTCAAGCATAACTCAAATGATGGTGGAAATGGCGGAATTCTTCGAATTTGCGGAAGAATTTCATGCCTGAAGATTACAGGGAAATTTTCGCGTCGTCAAACTTCTGATCTCACACATTGTTGCCTACAGTTTCAAGCTGAAATACAAACATTTATGAAATTATATCTAACAACAATGCTACACAGAGGCAACATCGCAAGAAAAATCATGATTACGGGAAAAATTTTCACTGCTTTTAACTTCTGTTTTGGAAAATTCTGAGACACGAAATACCGTCCAAAGATTGAAAATGACCCCACGCGCCCCCAAAAAATCTCTTCAGTTTTGCATCGATCTGGATACTGACCCAAATGATGAAAAATAAAAAAAGCAGAATTTCGCAAATCCGCGGAAGAGTCTCATGCAGGTTTGTTACACAGAAAAGCAAATACCTCTCCCTGGGTATATTGGTAACCTTCCACTTCTGCACCGTTTGCAGCTTGCGTTACGTAATAAGTTGCTGTTGTTTCACCAGCTTGACTTGCTTGGACAGCAGGATCCGGCTCTAAGTGTGCCGTCACAGCTCCATTAACACCATCTCCATCTTGGATTTCCTTATTGAAAGAAGCTAGGTAGTTCTGAATATCAGTAATAGTCTCACGGTTATTGGGAGGTGCATCAGCAGCAGCACGTTCCTCCATACTTCAGTTACTGGATATCTGAAAAAGTGAATAAAAAATAAGAAAGTTCAATTTAGTGCCTTTACTGATTGATATTTTAAAGTTTTCTACAGCTGATGAATTCCTTACTTTATTACCTTCTCCTCTGAGTATTCTATTTCTCTACAGATGTTTATGGTCTTTAGGTTACTGTGTGGAGTAATATAGAGCAGTGGTTCCCCACCTTTTTGCATTCATGGATCAGAAAAGCATTGCGGAAACTTTCACGGACCAGCAAAACGGTGGGGAAACTTTTGCGGATCGGCATAAACAAAACCTATTTCAATCTCATTAATATTCTATATTACAGACCTGCTAACCTCTCAGAACCAAAAGCGTAACACTCAGACAGAAAAATCGTAACACAACGCATGCTGATGCGTTGTGTTACATCATCAACAATTTATTTAAGCCTATTTCAGCTAAATAAATTGTTGATGATGAGAATGTAGGGATTTTTTCCCTACATCTAAATTTTATTGAGAAACTAACTCTAATCAGCAAACACTTTTATGTTGTTAATTATTAGAAAAAAGATTACGATTACGGGAGAAATCCTCACTCCGCCTAACTTCCATTTTCGGAAATTTCAAGAGGCGGAAAACTTGCATCTTAGGAGGTCTGCAAGATGGTTTAATCGGGTGCTGGGGATTTCGTTTTTGTCTGCAGGACCAAAATAAATATGTGATGTGCATCGGCCGTCGGCGCGATTCTGCTACGAGGATTAGCAGAAAATGAATCTGCAATGTACGTCGGCCGTCGTCGCAATTCTTCTACAGGGGTGGGTACAAAATAAATCTGCGATGTACGTCGGCCATTGTGGCGATTCTGCTACGGGGATGAGTACAAAATAAACCTGTGATGTACGTCGGCTGTCGCCGCTATTTTTCTACGGGGATGAGTGCAAATTAAACCTACGGTGTACGTCGCTCGTCACCGCGATTCTGCTACGGGGATGAGTACAAAATAAACCTGCGATGTACGTTGGCCGTCGATGTGATTCTGCTATGGGGATAAGTACAAAATAATTCTGCGGCCGTCACCGTGATTCTTCTACGGGGGTTGGTACAAAATAAATCTGCAATGTACGTCGGCCATTGCGGCGATTCTGATTCTGCTACCTGGATGAGTACAAAATAAACTTGTGATGTACGTTGCCCGGAGTCGCGATTCTGCTACGGGGATGAGTACAAAATAAACCTGCGATGTACGTTGGCCGTCGACGTGATTCTGCTACGGGGATAAGTACAAAATATCTCAGTGGCCGTCACCGTGATTCTTCTACGGGGGTGGGTACAAAATAAATCTGCAATGTACGTCGGCCATTGCGGCGATTCTGATTCTGCTACCTGGATGAGTACAAAATAAACTCGTGATGTACGTTGCCCGGAGCCGCGATTCTGCTACGGGGATTAGTACAAAATAAACCTGCAATTTACATCACCACGACTTCTACGGGGGCGAGTACAAAATAAATCTGCGATGTACGTCGACGCAATTCTGCTACGGGGATGAGTACAAAATAATCCTGCGGCTGTCACCGCGATTCTTGTACGGGGGTGGGTACAATAAATCTGCGATGTACGTCGGCCATCGCGGTGATTCTGATTCTGCTACCTGGATGAGTACAAAATAAATCTACGTTGTATGTTGCCTGTCGCCGCGATTCTGCTACAGGGATGAGTACAAAATAAACCTGCAATGTACGTCACCGCGATTCTTCTACGGGGATGAGTACAAAATAAATCTGCGATGTACACCACCAGGATTCTTCTACGGGGATGAGTGCAAAATAAATCTGCGATGTACAGTATGTCGTCCGTCAACGCGATTCTGCTACGGGGATGAGTACGAAATAATTCTGTGACGTACATCGCCCTTCATGAGAAAAAAAATTACGATTAAGGAAGAAATCCTCACTTATGCCTAACTTCCGTTTTCAGAAATTTTGAAAGGCGGAAAACTTGCATCTATGATAGGGATTCTGCAAGATGGTTTAATAGGGTTCTGGGGATGTCATTTTTGTCTGCAGGACCAAAATAAATCTGCTACGTAGGTCGCCAGTCACCGCGATTCTGTCTGAAGAGGGAAAAAACATGACTATTTAAAAAAATCGTATTTTTGGCTGCAAAATCGTATTAGCATACCGCAGCGTGGTTTATCGTACTAAATAAGATAAAATCGCAATAGTTGGCAGGTCTGATATTATAATGATCACTGCATACAATCCGTAAATTATATACCATATTATTTCATGTCTCCTACTTACACTAATATTATTTAATTTTTAAATATTCTTTAATGATTAATACATGGTTGAGTCACATTATTGTGACCACCAGCTAATTTCCAGAGTAACTATAATGTGCAGTGCATACAGCAGCTAGACGGGCTGGGAGTAACTCAATAAGGCGCTGGAAGATGTTCACAGGTATGTGGCGCCATGCTGACTGCAGTGCAGATGACAGCTGCTGGAGGGTGTGTGGTGGAGGATCCATAGAGCGAACAGTATGATTGAGGTGGTCCCACAGATGCTTAATTGGGTTTACGTCTGGGGAATTAATGGGCCAGGGAAGTACTCTGAAGTCTTCATTGTGCTCTTCCAACCACTCTCGGACATTTCCAGCCGTGCGACATGCCGCATTGTTGTGCTATCCACCCCAGGGAAGACAATCAGCATGTATGGGTGTACGTGGTCCGCATGGATGGATTCATAATGAATACATTTCATAGAAAATGCCACAAAAGCATTCCCCAGACCATAACACTGCCCCCACCAACTTGTGTTCTTCCAGCAATGGTTGAAGAGTGTTTGTTCTCCAATGTCTCTCGCCTTATACACCAACGTCCATCCGTTCGGCGAAGCAGAAAATGTGACTCATCAGAGAAGACAATCCTTTGTCAATCAGCGGAGGTGCAATTTCAATACTGCCGTGCAAATGTAAGCCTTTTCTGCCGATGCACCTTTGTTAGCATAGGTGCAGTGACCATCCGTCTGCATCGGAACCCCACACGCAGCAGGGTAACTGTCGTTTTAGACACACTTCCGGTAGCCTCCTGGTTCATTCGGCAAGCGAGTTGCTCCACTGTAGTGTGTCGATCGGCCCTCACGCACCTAAGAAGCCGATGTTCACCTTACATCAATGGCACGTGGTGCTCCGCCGTTTCCACCTCACTTATTCGCAAAGGTGCCATTTCTCCAATCGTGATACTTTAACCACAGCAGCACGCGAACAATTCGCAAACTGCGCTGTTTCAGAATGCCTACAGAGATGCCAACCCAAGAAAGGGGTCATCAGTAAAAAAATCCGAAGTTTTCAGTAGTTTTCAGTAAAACCGCTTCGACTTACAGTAAGATTTTCAGTATATCAAAAATATTTATTTTAAAATCTCAGAATCGTTTATAATACTTTTTAATTAAATAAATAAGTTCCAAAATGTAGTTTTACTTAAAAAGTACATATTTCTGCAGCAAAGGCCATAACTTAGCAGTGAAAGTTCAGTTTTGGCTCGCCAGCCCCCGACATACGAGCTATAGAGGCGTCACAGGCGTGGCGAATGACACTCGACCTCTTCGGCGATTTCGTAATATGCGGAAAGGGTTAAAACGTTTGCACCGGAATTTTCACAAGCGCAAAGCCAGACGTAATCAATGTAAAGAATTCACAAAAGGCGGTGAGCTGAGCTCCCTCTCGGCTTTTGCGTACGGCACTCTCAAATGGCTGTATGGGGAATCACGTGACAAACAGCGTATGAGAAGCTCCACCTCCGTTGGCGGGGGAAGTCAGAACATCGAAGGCGTATAGAGACTACTTGTAATATGCGGTTTTTTTACCAAAAGACGGCAAAAAAATTTTAAAAATGTGTGCGTGGGCTTTCCCATAATTTTTTAGATTACTTCTGTAAAACCATAAGATGGAGTGAAAATCCGTACAAACTACAGAAAATCCGTAAAAGTTGGCATATCTGTAGCCTACAGCACAGCTTATATATCCTCCAAGCCAGCTCACGACACGTGCCTTCTTTCATTGGCTATGCACGACACATGCTTTCTTTCATTGGCTATGTGCTGTTGACATCAAAAGTAGGTGTTCAAAATAATGTAACTCGACTGTGTAACTGCAATCCTTAAGCAGTATACCACAATATTCTCCTTACCATTAATATAATTTTTTTCAGGGGTCAATGCGACGTCTGTTGCTGTTGCTTCACGATAATCTTCTTGAGCCGTGGTTCTAGCGTCGTTTCTGCAAGGTGCAGTGTAGCATTAATGTCGATTCTGTTCCTGTGCTTTCTTTTGATTGCCAAAACGGATGAAAAGGTTTTCTCACAATAAACATGTGGTCAAAAATGTTACCAATGATTTTAAAGCTTTGTCGCTGAGACTTGAATAATCTTTCCTTATAATACTCCAGAACTGAGTCAGAGACTTGGATCTGAATGTTGATACCAGACTAGCATCAGAAGGAAGTTCAACAAAGCTTTCCTTTTCCTGGTGAGTCAGCCTGCAGAAGTTCAGATTCCAGACTATCATCAGGACAAAGTTCAACAAAGCTTTCCTTTTCCTGGTGAGTTAGCCCTGCAGGAGTTCAGATACCAGACTATCATCAGGACAAAGTTCAACAAAGCTTTCCTTTTCTTGGTGAGTTAGCCTTGCAGGAGTTCAGATACCAGACTGTCATCAGAAGGAAGTTCAACAAAGATTTCCTTTTCCTGGTGAGTTAGCCCTGCAGGAGTTCAGATACCAGACTGGCATCAGAAGGAAGTTAAACAAAGCTTCCCTTTTCCTGGTGAGTTAGCCTGCAGGAGTTCAGATACCAGACTGTCATCAGAAGGAAGTTCAACAAAGATTTCCTTTTCCTGGTGAGTTAGCCCTGCAGGAGTTCAGATACCAGACTGGCATCAGAAGGAAGTTAAACAAAGCTTCCCTTTTCCTGGTGAGTTAGCCTGCAGGAGTTCAGATACCAGACTGTCATCAGAAGGAAGTTCAACAAAGCTTTCCTAGTCCTGGTGAGTCAGCCTGCAGGAGTTCAGATACCAGACTGTCATCAGGACGAAGTTCAACAAAACTTTCCTTTTCCCGGTGAGTTAGCCTGCAAGAGTTCAGGCACCACACTGGCATCAGAAGGAAGTTCAACAAAGCTTTCTTTTTCCTGGCGAGTTAGCCTGCAGGAGTTCAGATACCAGACTGGCATAAGAAGGAAGTTCAACAAAGCTTTCCTTTTCCTGGTGAGTCAGCCTGCAGGAGTTCAAATCTGTGAAGAGATTAGCGACCCAAGCTTCCTTTAACCTTCTGCGAACAGGTGTTCAAAAATGTTAGATCTAGATTTCCTCTTATTTTGACTCCATTTCGATTCAAATGAAAAATAAATAAATTCCCTCGTTTCTTGCGGACTGAGAAAAAACCTCACAGACTGGCAGTTGAGAAACACTGATTAGGGCTCAAAATTTCAGGTCTAAATCGACTAGACAAAAAAAATTTCACTCACCATCACACCTCTGTGACACACAAGAAACCGTGAAAGAGTGAGACAGTGAATTTGCAGCAAGTTTTCTGTTTTGATTAATGTGTATGCAAATAGTTTATATACATACAGGTTTGCGATTGTGTTTCAGCTGAGATCTCAGAAAATAATAGTAATAATAATAACCCTCCAGGTTGCATAAAACCAAGAAAGTCATCAAAGATCAAAAGTTTCAAGTGCTGAAGGAAAAAAAAAAAAAACGTTTTTAAAAATGTCGCTCATACGTCACAACCCAATTTGCTCATAAAGTGAATGGCCAGCACCTCCACCATCATGCATCTTTTCCTCATATATAAATATGTTTCCCGGAATCTTGGCCGGTACGGCAACGATTAATCGGAGTATGGATGGGGCAAAAAATATAAGTGTTTTTCAGCATCAACGTTTTTGCAAGTGATAATCGATATTTGAAACTGCAAAAGAATGTTTTCTACATGAAGTAAATGAATTTCTCCTTGCTGCATTCTTTGAAGAAGGGAATATAATCTTAAGTGGTGAATTAGTGATTTTTTCGCTGTTTCTTTTTTGATGTTTTATCACCAAAAATAGAGTTCTTTTCCTTAATGTTACAGGAACTGATAAGACCTCCCCCCACCCCCTAAAATCGAATTGTCATGACCAATGTTTGAAACTGCAAAAGAGCAATTCACTCGAAAATTTTCTTCGATAAGTAAATGAATTTATCTTTTTCATATTCTTATAAAAGGAAAGGGTATCGCCTTTCTATCTATGTCGCGAATTAGCGATTTTTTTCGATTTTTTTTTTCAACATTTCATTGCCCAAAATAAAGTTCTTATCCTCGATGTTACGGGAGCCAATACATCAAAGTTATACACTGCTGGACAATTGCTAAGGACGGATCATAAACGGCTATATAGCGCATAAAAAAGTAAGTGTGGTTGGATGCCAAGTGAAATAAAATAATGTCAGAATGCCAGGACATTACAAGAAAGACAATTTATTGTGCTCTGAAATCCAGAAGGCTTTGGAACGTGTTCAAGGGACAAACAGGCCATTTTGTGCAGAATACGTAAACGTGAAAAAATGCAATTACCGTCCGCAGGCGTTCCGGCGTAAGATGTCAATACGGGATATGGCCACCATGTAGGGCGATGCAAGATTCCACACATCGTGTCATGCTTTGCACAACATTATCAAGCAGCTGTTGGGGTAATTTATCCCATTCCTCTGTCACTGCACGGATGAGGGTGTCCTTGTTTATTGGAGGGCATTGGCGACCAGCAAGACTCCTCCCCAAAGCATCCCACACATTTTCAATGGGATTCAGATCTGGAGAATGTGCTAGCCATACGAGGCGTTGAATATTCTCGCTCTCAAGGCACTCCTGGACAGCGACTGTTTGATGACATGTTGCGTTGTCATCCGTGAAAATGAATCTATCACCGACAGCACCACGGAACATGCGAACATGAGGTAGCAGAACATCATTAATGTATCGTTGGCCAGTTATAGTCCCAGTTGGAAGCACATTGAGGGACGTACGGCCATTGATCATGATGCCAGCCCATACCATGACACTACATGTCAGATATCGGTCCCTTTCCTGTATGTTTGCTGGACAATATGCAGTACCACTATCACGCCAGATTAGTTGTCGTCAACAATCAGACGATAGACTGTATCTACTCTCATCTGAGAAGACGACAGCAGACTAGTCGTTATCAGTCCAATTGCGATGTTGATGGCACCGTTGTAAACGGGCGGTACGGTGACGTCTGGAAAATGGGATGCACACAACAGGACGGCGTCCTCCTTCATGCAAACGTCTGGCGACAGTTTTTCGGGAGATCCGCTTGCCAGTATGAGCCATAAACTGATTTGCTACCTCACTAGCTGTGCTGCGCCGGTGTCTTTTTGTTGATAGCACTATGTACCGATCTTCTGCAGGTGTCGTACTGTGAACACGACCTCCCCCGTGACGTTTGCTACACTCTCCATTTGTTTGAAATGATTTCCAAAGCCTTGAAACAACACTGTGGCTGACGTGGAACTCCCTGGCAACATCTGTTAATTATCGCCCTTCTTCAATCTTGCCAATAATATGGCCACACGTAAAATCATCTAGGTGATGTCAGGAACACATACTGAAAATTGCAAGTTCGTCAATTGATTCTTTCCCTTTCAACTTTGCATTTGAACAACAACGGTCAATACGCGTCAAATCCTTTATATCTCTTATCAGCGCTATGACGTCACGAACAAGTTCAGCAATCCAAAATTTGCATACGCACAACACGTCTTACTGTATCCCGCACTTATGCTAATTTCCACATTTTCCTGCCTTCCATTTTATGGTTGCTATCGTTGCTATTGTCATCCGTCCTTAGCAATTGTCCGGCAGTGTATATGTGTTAAAAAAAAACTGCACTATTCAACACCTCACTAATTCAACACTGAGGAATATATGGCTTCGCGATGTTGAATTAGTGAACTAACACCGAAATATTGAATGACGATTTATTCATCGATGCGCCAAAAACTGCTGAAGATGGGAAGGATGTGAATTCTTTGGATCTTTAATTAACAAAACACCAAGGTTTTCATTGATACATCGAAAATTTCCACCCATACTACGGATGTGTGAACTACTCTGAATTAGACCTAGAAATGCATGCAGGGAAAGAACGCTCCCTCCCATAATGCTAACGAGTTCCTTTCAGCGAGCTTTGCACAGCTGCAACTACGCAGTCCACGGAAGAGGCTATTTCTCGTTCACTCGCTGCCGCTAGTGATGACGCAGTGATTGATACGCCTCCATCACAGATCGTTTTCCTGAATACAGTGCATAACGACGAAAAAAAAAAAAAAGAAAGTACAGTTAAATACAAGATGCCTCTCACACTAAAATATTTTAAGATAATATTTTACTGAAAGTGAAGACACCGTCACAGTTAAAAATATTTTTGTGAAGGTACCATCTAAGGGTATCAAATGCCGTCTGGATCGACCCCTGAACAAGAAAACAATTTAACGTTTTTACTTCTCGCACACTATAAATTTCTGGTCGCCAATGCATACTTGCCAACTTTGGAAAATGTGCATCAGTAAAACTTTTGCACATATACCATTTAACACAAAACATAATTATATTAATAAATATGCAGTAAAAATCTCTGCATATGCGCCACAATAACTCAACTAGTATTATCTGCGTTTAAAATAATAATTTAAAAACCATAAAGGAAAATCTTAATTTTGTTTAATGTTAGCCTTGCCCTGTGGTGTTTCAATACCAAACTAAACATTTCCTGTAAAAAGGAAATATCCACTTTAAGAGTACCTATACATTGCATTCAAAACTGTATATTACATACCTTCTAATCTTCATCTTGTATATCAGGATTACATAATATTACAATCACTCTCATGACTTCCATCACATGCTGCAGAAAATAGCCCTTCTTGTAAAATTTCACAACAGCGGAAGTTCGACCTAAAGCCGTTTCATGGCCAATTGCCGTCGTTTTGGTCTTCCCACAGCCATAACGTTTGGCAGTTTCATCTTTTGGAAACATCTGCAGAAAAAGTGGTGGCCCAGCATGGCTGGCAGCACTGAATGGCACGTTGTGTTGCATCAAAGAAGACATAAACAACAATTCGGCATTAGTTACATTTCCTGGACCGATGTTTTAAAAAATGTAGTCAGTTTGGAGTTACTATCAGTACACTTCACATTACCTTTGTGTTTGGGACCATTTACATGATGAAAAATATCGTTTCTGCCTCCGTGGGAAATGTTAAAATCGTTTTGGCAAATGTTGCAAAATGCAAATTTTACACCTTTATTATATTCCCTGATACACTGGAACTTTGCAGTGTACGCTTCCTTAAAAGTTTGAAAATAACTCTGAGATGGTATAATCTTAGTACTCATCTTTATAGATTTGCATAAAAGCTAAACTAACAACTCACTCTTCCTAGTAATTCAACTCTACAACAAAGAAACAACACATAAGAAAGTATTCTTTTGCTGCTACAACATCGTTGTTCAACACTGTGCACGCAGATTTTACCCTTCTCTTTCATTGGTTGTGATTTTCGCTCCCAAGAGGAGACCAATCAACTGCTACGATGAACTAGCGTTTACAAGGACTGAAATACCACGGCCGCTCGATCAAGTCGGGCAGTGGAAATACAAAATGGGACGGCCACCATCGCAGACTCTGCGCATGCGTCTAGTGTCGGCACTCGGCACGTCACTTGAGCACCCCCGTGGAGACAGAGCTACCGCACAAAGTCATGAAGCCAGCGAGTCAAAGATGACATCATCGCGTGACACAGCGCTCGTAGGGTCCAGTAGAAAATCCAAGTGGATGGCTGCAGGGGGTTGAAATATTTCGATTGCGCAATCGAAATATTAAAAAATCCGTAAAAAAAAGACCTGTATCCGTAAAACCAAGCAGAAAGCCGTAAAAGTTGGCAAGTATGCCATTGGCAACGGGGCGACCGTAAATTTTGCACCCTGCACTGATATAGAGCATTCACGTGACTCATGCTGTTGAAGAACATCTGCAAAGAAATAAAATATGGTAGTCCCCCTCAGAGTTCGCCAAAATGCGTAATTACGCGTCTAGGACGCATAGAAAAGTGTGTTTACGCATTGAAATTTTGCCAACGCGTAAAAATACGAATCAAGAATTTTAAGCTGAAATTTTCTTATTTTCAACTTTTTATTCGAATTTTGTATCTGAAACATATGATGAGCGATATCCTTTGTTACCTCAGGCCAGATCTCACGTTGTAGACGATCCATACCTGGCCGTGGTTTGATTGGCACGACCGGAGCTATGGCGGTGTGACCCGCCAGCCAGTCAGGGCGTGACGTCAGGGAAGCATCGTTCCTTACCTTGACGTCATCGGCTCATCGGGAGCGCAATCGCGTCGCAAAATTCCTGTCATTGCTGCTACAGCTCGTGCTCGATCAGATGAGTGAAGTACGCTTTCGCAATCGCAATTCCGGAGCGCCTTGTGGTTGTGATTTGTACTTCGTCATGACGGTGGTACGTGGTCGTGATTTGAAGATATTGAAACAGCTTTATCAGACAATGTAGTATCGAATGATGTGTCGAAACAGCGTACTTCAAGGTCTTTTTTTTTTTTCGGCTAGACTCAGTCCAATACTAGTGTAGAAAGGAAACAAAACGAAGAGGAAGGAAACAATGAAATCTGCAAAAAACTGGCGGTGGAAATACGAAAGCAGCCAACAAACATGGACACTTCATTAGAAAATGAAGAATGCGTTGTGTTACATCAACGTCAAAGTTGGAAATTCATTCTTGTTCTTTACCAAAATGGTACAAAGAATTTCCAGGGATTACTTTCCATGCGCTTGTAGTGTTTACGTTATTTATGTATTATATATATATTTTTAAACTAGAAAAAGAAGCAAAACATTCAAATACATTCAGTAGTAGTGAAATATTTTTTAATATGAAAAAAAAAACAGGTTTTTTTCATTTAATTTTTATAATTTCCCGATATTTTCGCAACTTTTTTTTTTTTTATTTCACTCGTTAATTTTTCGAAAATACTCCTCACTTTTAAAAATTACTCCCAAAATTTTTCCAAAGGAGTAAAAATACTCCTTCAAATTATTTGTTCGGCGAACTCTGGTCCCCCTCTTATCTGTAGTCTTGTTTTCCACAGTTGCCTTTACCTGCAGTCCAAAAATAATTGAATGGAAAATTCCAGAAATAAACAATTCATAAGTTTTAAACTGTGCACAGTTCAGAGTAACACGATAAAATCTCACTCCGTCCTGCCCTAAGCATGAATCATCTCTTTGTCCAGAGTATCATCCATGGAGTATACGCTACTTCCCCGTTAGTCACTTAGTAGCCCTTTCGGATATCAGATCGATTGTCGTTATATCACAGTGCTTGTGTTCAAGTATCCCTAATTTTACTTAATAATGAACCAAAGTGCAATAGTAGTGGTGCTGGCAATTCGGATATGCCGAAGAAAAGCCCTAAAAAGTGCTTCCTTTAAGTGAAAATGTGAAAGTTCTTGAGTTGCTCAGTCAGGGTTGTCTACCCACCGAAAAAAATCCGGGCAGTTTTGTTTTAAAAAAAAAAAAAAAAAATCACTTTGTAGTGGGTTTTATTGGGGTTTTTTTTAAACTGGAGTATACTTTGGAGTTTTAATGCAATTTGGGGATATTTTCAGTTTTTTTTTTTAATCGGAATTTTAACGACCGCCGTGAGCAACTCAATGGGCTATAAGCAGTCGCCCGTCCCTAATTTAGGGTCATTGGTTCCAGGGAAGGGAGAGAGCCAGTGCCGTAAGACAAACACAACATCCATGCCTCACCGGGATTCGAACCCGGACCCCTTTCGGACGAATGATCAGAGGCCATCGCTTAGACAACTGCGCCACCGGAGCGGCAATTGAAGGTTTAACAACCACAGTGAGCAACTCAATGGGCTATAAGCAGTCGCCCGTCACTAATTTAGGGTCACTGGTTCCAGGGAAGGGAGAGAGCCAGTGCCGTAAGACAAAAACACAACATCCATGCCTCACCGGGATTTGAACCCAGACCCCTTCCGGACGAATGATCAGAGGCCATCGCTTAGAAAACTGCACCACCGGAGCAGCAATTGAAGGTTTAACAACACACAGTGAGTAACTCAATGGGCTATAAGCAGTCCCCCGTCCCTAATTTAGGGTCATTGGTTCCAGGGAAGGGAGAGAGCCAGTGCCGTAAGACAAACACAACATCCATGCCTCACCGGGATTCGAACCCGGACCCCTTCCGGACGAATGATCAGAGGCCATCGCTTAGAAAACTGCACCACCGGAGCGGCAATTGAAGGTTTAACAACTACAGTGAGTAACTCAATGGGCTATAAGCAGTCGCCATCCCTAATTTAGGGTCACTGGTTCCAGGGAAGGGAGGGAGCCAGTGCCGTAAGACAAACACAACATCCATGCCTCGCCGGGATTCGAACCCGGACCCCTTTCGGACGAATGATCAGAGGCCATCGCTCAGATCACTGTGCCACCGGGGCGGCTCAGAGAGTTTCAAAAGCAACATTTTAAAATGGGAAAGCTTGGTGCTGAAATTGTTTTTCAATGATACCTATTTTGCTTTTATTATTACACAGATGCATTATACCTGTTTGTTAAGCACCCAAATGATCTGCAAATTCCCCCAGACATAAATAAAATTCTAAAGAATGCAATCATTTAAAAAGATGCAGTACACATGCTAAAACAGCTGAAAGAGGTTAGTAGAGTACTAGACATTCTCTAGGCTGAACAAAGAAACATTTCTGAGCAGTGGAACTGTGGCAACATCTTATGGAAAATGCAGATCTTGAACCATATAGACCGGTGATAAAAAAAATATGGATCAAGCACTTCAGCCTTGCCACTATTTGGCAAACTTAATGAATCCAAAATACCAGGGAAAGAGAACGAGCCCTGAGCAAGAACAAATTGCTGATAACTGGGTGTTAGAAAAGAAAACATGAATGGATAATTTTTGTAATGGGTTTTAAAATATGTGGCACAAAGTACTATCCAAAGTCTATGTTTGTAAATGATGTGCAAAACTTCAGTGCTGCCAAATGGTGGCAGCTGATGGAGCGACATGCAAGTGTGACCAAAGCTGGAGCCCTGAGAGATTTCTGCTCTTGCATGTCAATCAAGTCTATGTGGTTGGTTGCCCAGCCAGTTCATCTGCAGTAGAAAGGATATTTTTCTACTTGCGGACTAGTCTGATCAAAGCTTCGCAATCGCTTAAGTGTTGATAAAGCACCAAAACATGTCAAGATCCACAAATATTTAAAAAACAAACAGTAAGTGTGTCACAAAAAAATATTGAAATTTGTGGTTTTACCCAAATTTAATTAAACATCTCCGAAATGTTTGATGAGGGCTTAGAGTTTGATCAAATACTAGTTTATAGATTGCAGTGAATGGTGTGTAAAGTATCTTAACCTTTGTGTAGACTTAAATAAACTTCTTTCAAGACTACATAAAAAGGAGATTTTTGTTAACCAATCGGTAAGTGGAAATTCTAGAAACTTATTGCTTACCTATGCATTCCGCTTCTAGAGATGACTTACATTTCAAACACGTTGTTAGGTCCTCGTCGATGTCTTTGTCCTTCAGTCCGTTGTAGATAAAGCAACACTCACTCACTACACTCACTTCCTTTTGGGTAGAAACTGTAGATCTTAGCCTTTGGACTTCAAAAACACCAACTAATAACAGTTATTGATGCTCTAAAATTTTTGCCCAGCATTTGGGCATCTTCAGGAACGTGGCGATGTCCCCACCAATGTTCGTGGTTCTTTAATCACCCATGGAGTTGTGATACTCCGATGTTGCCATTCGTCAGAGACTCAGTCTTACATACGCTTCTTGAAACCATGCTGGCGCCATCTATGTTTCACTTTATTTATATATATATATTTTATTAAATAAATACATCGCACTTTCCATGTTCCAGAAACACATAGCAACCGAAAAATTGTTTTCAGCCGCCACCGTGGAATCGAACCACAGATCTCTCAATATCTAGCCGAGCGCGTTACTTTTACACCACGGTGGCCGACAATCCGCGATGCTATGTGTATTTTTAAGTCAGCTTCTGACATCATAAATCCGTAAGATGGGCTGAGCTACTGAGACGTCTCCATCTGGTGGGCATTAACAACGGCACTGGCTATATATATTATAGCAATTAAATCCAAAGGGCGAGATCCAAGGTGAAAATCCTCCAAATACGCTCTGGAAAGAGCGATGTATTTATTTATTTACTGTCGCCACGTATTTGGAGGATTTTCACCTTGGATCTCGCTCTTTGGATTTAATTGCTATAATATATATAGCCAGTGCCGTTGTTAATGCCCACCAGATGGAGACGTCTCAGTAGCTCAGCCCATCTTACGGATTTATGATGTGAGAAGCTGACTTAAAAATACACATAGCACCGCGGATCGTCGGCCACCGTGGTGTAAAAGTAACGTGCTCGGCTAGATATCGAGATCTGTGGTTCGATTCCACGGCGGCGGCTGAAAAATTTTTTGGTTGCTATGTGTTTCTGGAACGTGGAAAGAGCGATGCATTTATTTATTTACTGACGCCACTTATTTGGAGGATTTTCATATATTTTTTTATATTTTTTATATACTGTTACTGATAACCGATGCTATCTAAAACTTCATCTTTTCTTTTTCTTGTGCTATACCCTCGCCTTTTTTGCCGTTTTTTTTTTTTTTTTTTTTGGTGGTGTTCTGTTTCTTGCCTGATTAAATCTTTCTAGTGACTGGATAATATATTGGGGTCATTTTGATTACATACCTTCATCTTGAGATACAGTTTTGTGTTTTTAATCCCAGTCCTGATTAAGTTGCACATCAAAATGTGACAGACCAACTCACTCACCACAAGCTTTCCAACCCCATGCACTGGCACAGAAGCCACTGCTGAGGGCTGGCCGCACAGAGAGTGGGACAACCCCGAGGAGAATCATCTGCTGACTCGTTCATTATGAATTACAGAATATTTCGGTAATCAGTAAGTTGCATGAATTTTTCACTAATAGTATTTAATCATTTTAAATTTTAATGAAAGGGTATGAAAACTAAAAAGACCCCCCCCCCCCAAAAAAAAAAACAATAAAGCCCAACAAAACCCAAAAAAAAGCCATTTTTTAATAATCTAAAGCAACTTTTATGGGAATTTTACTAGGAAATTTTTTCATTAATAGCAAATTTTCGGAGAAAACTCTTCTCCTTCTTCAGGCTGTCTTGTTGTTGTCACTTTTTACTTGTCACTATCACGGTTACGGTTTACCTTGACGGTTACGGTTAACCTTGACGGTTTAGGTTATTTTTCAACAAATCCTGCCAGATGTTAGGCAGGGAAAATCCTTTGCAGTCATTGATGATGGAATTTTGATTTTTCTCAATCTCTATTCCTTCTTTCAGTTTTCTTTTTTGGAAATTGCTTTGGAAACTGATTACTTTAAGGGAATTCCAATCCATGCTGTGCCCAGTTTCTCTAACATGCCTATCTAATCCAGTCTTGTTGGAGCAATTTTTTATAGCTGCTTTATGCTCAGCTATACGAGTTTCTAGTCTGCGACCTGTTTCACCTATGTAAGATAGTCCACAACTACAATTTACTTCATAAACTACTCCTTGCATTTTTAAAATATCTTCTTCTCTTTGAACTATTTTAGGGAAAAATTTTTTAACTTTGTTCTCTAAACTTGGAGCTAGCCTAATATTGTATTTCTTACTAATTCTCTTTAAAGACTCAAATAAACCTTTGTGATAAGAAATTTTTCTAGTGAATTTTACTTGTTGCTTTTGTGGGTTCTTCGTACCATTAAAATTCAGAAGCTTCTCAATTTCTTCTTTAGGATAGTTATTCTCTGCAAGTATGACTTTAAGCTCTTCTTTATGGGCTTCTTTTTTATCTGCAGTAGAAACTATTTTATTAATTTTTTCTAAAAACTGACTTGCTACATTTTTCTTAATAGAAACTGGATGATAGGAATTGAAATCCAGTAGTCTTTTAGTATTCATTGGTTTTTTATACCAACTAGAGAGGAATTTTTCATCTTCATAATAGATAGTAATATCTAAGAAGTTTATTCTTCTTTCTTTTTGAAGTTCAATAGTGAACTTAAAGGAATCATCTAATTCATTGAATGAGTCTAGAATTCTTTCTGGAACAATTTCTGAGCTATCTATTATAAATAAGATGTCATCCATGTATCTGCTATATAAGCAGAAGTATGTGGGTTGTACTAGTATCTTTTCTTCTAGTTTTCCCACATAATAGTTAGCTAAGAGTGGGGAGAGTGGGGAGCCCATAGCTAGCCCCGATTTTTGAATGAAAAAAGTTTTCCCAAATTGAAAGTAGTTGTTCTGCAAAGAGAAAGTAAGCATTTCAAAAATTCCTACTATGTTTTTTTCCTTGTTGTGAAAAACTATTAGGTCTGCCAAGTCTTCCGCTATAAAGTCTATAAGTTGATCTATATTAATGTGAGTATACATAGACACTATATCTAAACTACCCATAATAGGAGAATCTAATTTAGGAAGAAGTTCTAGTTTTTCTTTTAGCTGCATTGAGTTTTTAATCAAGTTAGGTGGCTCTTTTAAAAGATTCTGAAGGTGTGACTTTAAAAAATAGTTTAGATTTGAAAGAACAGAGTTTTTTGAGTCTATTATTGGTCTAATTGGTTGGTGTTCTTTATGCAGTTTGACTATTCCATATATTTGAGGTAATCTGAACTGTAATTTTGAGAATTGTTTATAGTTTTCTGGAAGCTGGTTTTTCTTTTTTGAAGTGAAATAAGCTTAGAGACTTTTTAAATCAAATCTGGTAGTGGGTTTTCTTTTACTTCTTCATACATAGGTTATTTTAGTTCTTCTTCCATCTTTTCCTAGATAATCTTTCTTATCCATAATAGTAATCAACTTACTTTTGTCTGTTTTCACAGCAACTACACTTTCATTTTTTCTGAAATCTTTAAGAGCTTTTAATTGACTATTATCAAAAAATTTTTTGAGGTTTCCTTAACATGAGCTTTATTCAAAGCCTTTTTTTTTTTTTTTTTTAAAGCACGGGTTGTTTTCAACCCTGTGCTCAGCGCATTGTCATTTTGGAACACACCGTCACAATTCAGGGGGAAAAGTTAATTAAACAGTGCTAGGTGTAGAGTCAGCAAGTAATGCATAATAGTAGGCACCAGTTATATATTGTTCCACGTGCACCAGGGGGTCCAAGTTCCTGCCAGGTAAACATGCCTCATACCATAAAACTACCTCCGCCGGCTTGCACCATGCAGGACGGATTGCATGACTCATGTTGCTTGCACCAAATACGTACACGATCATCCACGGAGTGAAATAAAAACCATAACAACAACAGCACACTTTGTCCTAATCATCTAATGTCTAACTTGCATAAACACTGCACGAGGCAAATCTTTTGCGCCGACGAAGTGTGGTTAGGAGAGGGTGCCATCGGAGTCGTCTGCTGTTACAGCCCATATGTGCAAGCGTGTGACGCATGGTCGTGACTGATACGGTTCTGGTTCCAGGTTGATCTCTTGAATTGGGCAGTCAACTGTTGAACAGTACTGCATCTGTTGGCCTGTACAAGTTGTCAGGCCTGGAGCTCACCTCTCATATGAACACCTTTCACTGTCCTGTGCAGTTTTGTCTACAAGCCATTGTTTTACCATTTTTATGCCAGTCCTGATACACTTGAACTACAGTGGCTCACGAACATCCAACTAGTTCAGTTGTTTGTGAAACCAAGGCACCTGCTCTCCAAGCTTCCACAATATTACTTTCTGAAGGTCCGATAAATCCTTCCGTTTACTTTCTGAAGGTCCAATAAATCCTTCCCTTTACTTTCTGAAGGTCCGATAAATCCTTCCCTTTACTTTCTAAAGGTCCGATAAATCCTTCCATTTACTTTTTGAAGGTCCGATAAATTCTTCCATTTACTTTCTAAAGGTCCGATAAATCCTTCTGTTTACTTGCTGGAAGGTCTGATAAATCCTTCCATTTACTTTCTGAAGGTCCGATAAATCCTTCCGTTTACTTTCTGAAGGTCCGATAAATCCTTCCGTTTACTTTCTGAAGGTCCGATAAATCCTTCCGTTTACTTTCTGAAGGCCCGATAAATCCTTCCGTTTACTTTTTGAAGGTCCGATAAATTCTTCCATTTACTTTCGAAAGGTCTGATAAATCCTGCTGTTTACTTGCTGGAGGTCCGATAAATCCTTTCATTTACTTTCTGAAGGTCCGATAAATCCTTCCGTTTACTTTCTGAAGGTCGGATAAATCCTTCCGTTTACTTTCTGAAGGTCCGATAAATCCTTCCCTTTACTTTACTAAAGGTCCGATAAATCCTTCCGTTTACTTTCTGAAGGTCCGATAAATCCTTCCATTTACTTTCTGAAGGTCCGATAAATCCTTCTGTTTACTTTCTGGAGGTCTGATAAATCCTTCCATTTACCAATCACACTGCAAATCTTACCGCGGTGTGAAAAGGAATTGCATCACCTGCAAAAACTGCGAATTTTTAATTTAATTAATTCTTCAAACACACTTCGGTGTTGAACTTCATTACATGATTATAAGATTGATTGTTTATATCTTTCAACTATACAGTTGTGATATTTTGAACTGTTTCTCACGTTGTATTAATATTGAAGTGCTTGCGAGAAAGTTAATCTTCTTTGTCTGACCTTGAATTATCACGGTTGAATGTCTCTGAATATTAAAAAATAAAAAAAATTTAAGGTAAAATATTATATAGATAAGCTGTAACTCACATTTTCGTTTTCCCGGAATACTTTGGGATATTGCATTTTAACTAGTGCAATATATGCTTCCGACAAGTTAAAGTACAATATAGCGAAGTATTCCAGAAAAATGTAAACGTGAGTTACACCTTTTATCTACATAATATTTTACCTTATTTTTTTTTTTTAATATTCAGTGACATTCAACCGTGATAATTCAAGGTCATACAAAGAAGATTACGTTTCCCACAAGCACTTTAATATTAATACAACATGAGAAACAGTACAAAATATCACAACTGTATAGTTGAAAGAAATACACAATAAATGTGAAATTTTTAAGTTTAACTCTTTTTTTAACAAACTAATTTTCATAGTTATTTCATTGTTTATATGTCATTAAATGCAAAATTTAATGGAGATTTCAAAAATGCCTTAGTTTTTCCTGTAGCTACTTCCGTTGTTAAAATATGACATAAAATATGGTGTTTGACAAACACATTGAAATTCACGTTAGCTGCGTATCAGTTGTTACAGCCAATTATAGACATTCTTTTACCTGATGCTACCTAATGCTATCCTAATCCTACTGCAGCCTTTTTAAGGGTTGACACAGAGCTACTAGAGCATAGCAGTGGTCACTTCCTGTTGTGTATTAGGGTATAATTTGTGTACATTCTCAATAATGGTTAAAACTGCGGCATTGTCCACAGCGGATAGAACAAAAATAGTTCCTCTTTGTGAAGAGAGATATTCTTCAATGCAAAGCAATGACTGTAATCAATCTACAGTTATTAGGCTACTGAAGAAAGTAAAGACACTGCTGATATTAAAAATATGCATTGCAGTGGAGGCCCAGATCCACTATAGCTAGACAGGACAGTGCTCAGAAAGCTAAGCTCGGCAGACAGGATGCTCAATTCACCTGAATTGCTTCAAAGATGGTCTGAAGTGATTGCTGTTACTATTAGTGCATCTACTGTTAGGAAGAGGCTGCTTCACTATGACTTACGTGGCTGCAAAGGTAGGTGTAAAGCAATGTTAACTGCAAATCAAAGACAGCATAGACTTCAGTGGGCAAAACAGCATGTCTCGTGGACAACCAAGCAATTGGAAAATGTTCTTTTCAGTGACGAATCAGAATTTTGCCTTAATGGAAATCAGAGTAGTGCCTATGTAAGGAGATTCAAGCCTGAAGAATTCCATCCAAGTTGCTTAGTGACTTCTGTTAAACATCCGGTGAAGGTCATGGTTTGGAGCTGCATGTGTGCACATGGCGTTGAGAACCTCCATATTGTCATAGACTTCAATGGACAAAACAGCATGTCTCATGGACAACCAAGCAAATGGGAAAATGTTCTTTTCAGTGACGAATCAGAATTTTGCCTTAATGGGAATCCGAGTAGTGCCTATGTAAGGAGATTCAAGCATGAAGAATTCCATCCAAGTTGCTTAGTGACTACTGTTAAGTATCCAGTGAAGGTCATGGTTTGGAGCTGCATGTGTGCACATGGCGTTGAGAACCTCCATATTGTCATAGACCTCAATGGGCAAAACAGCATGTCTCATGGACAACCAAGCAATGGGAAAATGTTCTTTTCAGTGACGAATCAGAATTTTGCCTTAATGGGAATCAGAGTAGTGCGTATGTAAGGAGATTCAAGCATGAAGAATTCCATCCAAGTTGCTTAGTGACTACTATTAAGCACCTGGTGAAGGCATGGTTTGGAGATGCATGTGTGCACATGGTGTTGGTTACCTCCATACAGAGTTGTATGAAAATAAAATAAATATATCTGCACACACAACCATTGAAACAGAGAACTTGCTGCAAACCCGCAAACTGCGATGACAATTTATCTTATTTGTGTGAAGCAAATGTCGTTTTGCACTAATTAATTGATGCTCTACAACTTTGTAATTGGAAATTTTGCTCTATCTCTTTTCATTTTCGATTTGCAATGGCTAACTTCCGCATTTCGCCACTAGGGGCGCTGCTATCGGTTGCATTCGATCGGGCGTAGTCGCTTTACTATACCGTTATCTCACTTGCATAACTGTACCTCTCTCCGTTCTTAAGTTATTCCAGCCTAAAGGGACTTTCCTATGCACCCTGTATATATGCTACATTAGTAGACTAATCACACCCTCTCGGAAATCACATACTCAATGGGTCGCATCCACTTTTGGATAGGGATGATCGTAATTCATTGAACACTCAATGCATACAGGGTACAGACAGCACACTGTACAAAAAAAAAACACCACTTTATAGACAAGCAGCAAAGTGTGGCTCTTACCTGAAGAGGGTAAAGAAACCCCTTGCAAAAGCAAGTCGGCTCAGTTACATCTGCAAAGCATATCAGAGCATCAAGTTCACAGCTAATTTCTGAAGCGCATCTCTTATGCAGGCCTCTGAAATTGACAGAACCACCAAAAAATCATTTCAAAACTTCAAGCACAATACAAAAACATTGAATCACAATGTAACAGTTCTGAGGACACAACACTGTGGGATCACCACAGATAAGTATAAACCAAAAGGCACAAGACTTTATGGGAAATAATCCAGATCTTTATATATAGCGGTGCGTTTATACACTCATGGATAACAAAATTTACGCACCAAGAAGGAAGCATCGGATTGAACTGAAATTTTATGGACATAATGATACACATGATGGCAAAAACAGAGCTGCAGGACAATTACAGAGGAATCTGTGGCATGCAGTCCGCGGTCATCTTCAACAGAGCGTCGCACAGCTTCGTGCGGTGATAAATGCTGCAATACGGTCCGGCATGGAGGCGAAAAGACGCCTGATTTTATCTTGTAGCCACACGTGTTGGACGATGTGCTCCAAATCTCGGATAGTGCGTAATGGCGGCAGCCGGTGTTTCAACTGGTCCCATACATGCTCGATAGGGGACATATCCGGTGAGCGGGCAGGACATGGAAGTGTCTGGACATGACGTAGGCAGTACTGGGCAACTTAAGGCGTGTGCAGGCAGGCATTATCCTGCTGGTATAGCGCACCTGGAATCTCGACCAGGAATGGGAGCACATGGGGCCGTAGGATCTTATCCACATACTGCTGGCCCGTCAATGGTCCATGTACCACTACTAGAACTGATCGGCTATCGTAGGCAATGGCTCCACAGACCGTAATGCCTGTAGGGGAGGTGTGGCGCTCGATAGTGAGGTTGGGATTGTGCCGTTGACCCGGAGACCTCCACACCCGGGTACGACGATCATCTGTTCCCAAAACGAAGCGGCACTCATCACCAAACATCACACGCTGCCAGTCTGTGGCATTCCACATCGCCTTGGCCTGGCACCCGGAGCCGGCGATGTTCCGGTGTTAATGGCAGCACGTGTAAGGGGCGCTGGGATAACAGATTCGCTTCCGCGAGGCCTCGGGAAATGGTTTGTGGGCACACAGGAGCCGCTACATCTGCCTGTATAGTGGACCGGGTCCACGTGGGATCCGTTTGTGCGTGGCGCACAATCTGTCGATCCTCTCTACCTGTGGTCCTCCTGGTCTGTCCGGAGCCCGCCACGTGACCACTGCTCCCAACACAGTCGGAGGGTACGGCCAGAATGATCCACATGGTGGGCTATACCACCCTGAGGTTTTTAGCACGATGATCCGATCTGGCTTCTCTCAAAGCCTGTGAGTTGCGTAAATCAACGCTTCTGATATCTACCCGGCATTCTTGTCACTCTGTACTCTTGGTTGCTTCGGCCGGTGCTTTTCGCTTTCGTGGGGCATCTACTACACGCCGGTTTATAAGGTAGCTGGTTCGTGCGTGCAGCCCCACCGCAGGGAGTGCAGTCATGCACACTCACACCAAATGTGGATCATTTGCATACCAGCACGCACTCTAGCTATTTGCAAAGTTTCGCGGTTGTAGCATGTTTTCTTGTAGGTGCGCAAATTTCATTGTCCGTGAGTGTACAATATGCGCCAAGCTTTCACACGCCAATGGACAGCTTTTGCATGGCTCTAGAACAATTCAGACATAAATTATAAATAGAACAAGACGTTCAAGAAATCAAATGGACAGTGCTTGTGTGACCATTGTCAATTTAATTTCTTTAGTGTCCATGGGTCATGGGAGCATAAGACCCACCACAGAGCTTTGGTTAACATCACAGCATCGGACACAGCGACTCACCTGGGCTCGTGAACACAGTAATTGGACCCCGGAAGACTGGCAACATGTGGCGTGGTCCGATGAGTCATGCTACCAGTTGTTACGAGCTGATGGTAGGGTTCAGGTGTGGCGCAGAACCCACGAGGCCATGGACCGAAGCTGTCAACAAGGCACGGTGCAAGCTGGTGGTGGTTCCATGCATGAGTATAGTGTCTTTACATGGCATGGTTTGGGTCCTCTGGTCCTCTTAAACATGTCATTAACCGGGTAATCACTTTGTTACTCTGCTGGGTGACCATTTGCAGCCCTTCATGGACTTCATGTACCGCAACAATGATGGGATTTTCCAGGTGGACAATGCACTACGTCATCGAGCCAAGTTGTCCAAAATTGGTTCGAGGAGCATTCTGAACTGTTCTGACAGATGGTATGGCCACCATGTTCACCTAACATGAACCCAATAGAGCACTTATGGGAAGTGGTGGAAAGGTCAATTCACACCCAAGATCCTGCACCTACAAATAACAGTGAACTGTGGACAGCTGTTCAGATGGCATGGCTCAACATCTTTCCAGAAGCCTTCCAGCCACTTGGGGAATCAAGGCCACATCTAGTTGCTGCACTTCGCCGGGCTAGAGGAGGTCCTACACGATACTAGGCAAGCATCCCGTGACTTTTGGGATTTCAGTGTGCACTGAAGTGCCAGAAAAACGGGTATAGACGAGCTTATGCAAAATACATATACGCACTAACACTCAGATCAGATGGGATATTACAAATAATATCGGAGCGTGTAAAATGCGAACCAAAGTAGGATCGCCCTTAACCCCTACACACTCAAATGCCAGAAAGACTCGTACAGAGGAGCTTATGCAAAATACATAGCAATGTCACCTATGCGCGTACTCGGTTGCGTCCGCCAGTGCGTATATAAAGCGATAGACATCCTTGCCAGCTGTCAGAGCTGTTTTCGACATGAGAATGACAAGTAATAACGATTTAAGCGATTTTCAACGCGGTGTCATAGTTGGCGCTCGTGAGATGGGCCATAGTATTTCGGAGGTAGAAACGAAGTTCGGATTTTCACGGACGACCATTGTAAGGGTGTACCGTGACTACAAGAATTCTGGCAAATCCTCCAACCTATACGATACCAGTGCGGCCCTAAAAAGACATTGGGTGAATGTGACCATCGTCGGCTGTCAAGAATCGTTTCACGCGACACTCTCGCAGTTATCATCGGAATTCAATGCTGGAGCCTCAACAAGCAACAGTGTCCGGACTGTGCAATGTACCCTGCACGATATGGGCTTTGGGAGCCAACGCCCATCGAGTCCCCTTGATGTGTGCACGACAGAGCTATGCGCCTCGCTTGGGCATGGCAGCACCGCCACTGGACACTTAATGACTGGAAACAAGTAGCCTGGTCTGACGAGTCATATTTCCAACTGTATCGGGGAGGTGGGGGGGTCAATAATGGTATGGGGTGTGTTTAGCTCAACTTCACTGGGACCCCTGGTACATCTACAAACATTTGTGACCGGCCAACGCTATGTGCGCATCCTTTCTGGCGAGGTACACCCGTTCACGTCCTGCATTCATGCTGATGGGTTGGGCCTGTTCCAACAGGACAATGCACCTCCACACAAGTGTCGGGATTCCACATTATGGTTAGAGGAGCATTCATCTGAGTTTGAGGTGTTGCCATTCCCACCCAAGCCCCCACATCTGAACGCGATAGAACACATTTGGGATGGCATGCAACGCGCTATCGAACACAGGAATCCGAGACCTCGGAATACACCCGAATTGTGGAACGCTCTGCAGTAAGTATGGTGTGCATTGCCTACAGCATATTTCCAGAAGCTGGTGGAGTCCATGGCCCTCCGTATTTTTGCAGTCCTGCGCTCCCGTAGAGGACCTACCAAATATTAGACTGATTTTTTTTTTTTTTTTTTTCCAGTCTTGTGCTTTTTGGTTTGAAATGGTTGTCACTTCATGTATTAAAAACAGAAGATTAAGGAACTTAGCATTAACTGCCAGGGGTCAATCCAGATGGTATTTGATACTGTTGGGTGGTATATTCACAAAAATATTTTTAGCTCAAAAGGTATCTTCGCAAATATATTTTGTACTGTGATGGCGTCTTCAATTTCAGTAAAATTTCTTCTTAAGAAAAATATTTTTGTGCGAGAGGCATCTTTAATATTGTTTTATCTGTGTTTTCTTTCTTTCGTTGTTATGAACTATTTTCAGTAAAACGGTCTTTAACAAACACTCACAATCACTGCGCCATCACTAGCGGCAGCTGAAGCGAAACTCGCTGAACGAAACCCCAAAGCATTATGGGAGCATCCCCACCCCCCCACCCCACGCATGCATCTTCCAGGGCTCAGAAGTAGGGATGTCCATGTTGGTGAATACTAACCCCCAAAACATTCACACACCGGTAGTATCAACATTCACACATCGGTAGTATCAACATTCACACATCGGTAGTATCAACGTTCACACATCGGTAGTATCAACGTTCACACATTGGTAGTATCAACGTTCACACATTGGTAGTATCAACTTTCACACTTCGGTAGTATCAACATTCACACGCCGGTAGTATCAACATTCACACATCGGTAGTATCAACATTCACACATCGGTAGTATCAACGTTCACATATTGGTAGTATCAACGTTCACACTTGGTAGTATCAACATTCACACGCCGGTAGTATCAACGTTCACACATCGGTAGTATCAACCTTCACATATTGGTAGTATCAACGTTCCCACCTCGGTAGTATCAACGTTCCCACCTCGGTAGTATCAACGTTCACACATTGGTAGTATCAACGTTCACACATTGGTAGTATCAACGTTCACATATTGGTAGTATCAACGCTCACACTTCAGTAGTATCAACATTCACACGCCGGTAGTATCAACATTTACACATCGGTAGTATCAACATTCACACGTCGGTAGTATCAACGTTCACACCTCGGTAGTATCAACGTTCACACATCGGTAGTATCAACGTTCACACATGGGTAGTATCAACGTTCACACATGGGTAGTATCAACGTTCACACATTGGTAGTATCAACTTTCACACTTCAGTAGTATCAACATTCACACGCCGGTAGTATCAACATTCACACATCGGTAGTATCAACATTCACAGGTCGGTAGTATCAACGTTCCCACCTCGGTAGTATCACCGTTCCCACCTCGGTAGTATCACCGTTCCCACCTCGGTAGTATCAATGTTCCCACCTCGGTAGTATCAACGTTCACACACCGGTAGTATCAACATTCACACATCGGTAGTATCAACATTCACACATCGGTAGTATCAACGTTCACACATCGGTAGTATCAACGTTCACACATTGGTAGTATCAACGTTCACACATTGGTAGTATCAACTTTCACACTTCGGTAGTATCAACATTCACACGCCGGTAGTATCAACATTCACACATCGGTAGTATCAACATTCACACATCGGTAGTATCAACGTTCACATATTGGTACTATCAACGTTCACACTTCGGTAGTATCAACATTCACACGCCGGTAGTATCAACGTTCACACATCGGTAGAATCAACCTTCACATATTGGTAGTATCAACGTTCCCACCTCGGTAGTATCAACGTTCCCACCTCGGTAGTATCAACGTTCACACATTGGTAGTATCAACGTTCACACATCGGTAGTATCAACGTTCACACATCGGTAGTATCAACGTTCACACATTGGTAGTATCAACGTTCACACATTGGTAGTATCAACTTTCACACGCCGGTAGTATCAACATTCACACGCCGGTAGTATCAACATTCACACATCGGTAGTATCAACATTCACACATCGGTAGTATCAACGTTCACATATTGGTAGTATCAACGTTCACACTTCGGTAGTATCAACATTCACACGCCGGTAGTATCAACGTTCACACATCGGTAGTATCAACCTTCACATATTGGTAGTATCAACGTTCCCACCTCGGTAGTATCAACGTTCCCACCTCGGTAGTATCAACGTTCACACATTGGTAGTATCAACGTTCACACATTGGTAGTATCAACGTTCACATATTGGTAGTATCAACGCTCACACTTCAGTAGTATCAACATTCACACGCCGGTAGTATCAACATTCACACGTCGGTAGTATCAACATTCACACGTCGGTAGTATCAACGTTCACACCTCGGTAGTATCAACGTTCACACATCGGTAGTATCAACGTTCACACATGGGTAGTATCAACGTTCACACATGGGTAGTATCAACGTTCACACATTGGTAGTATCAACTTTCACACTTCAGTAGTATCAACATTCACACGCCGGTAGTATCAACATTCACACATCGGTAGTATCAACATTCACAGGTCGGTAGTATCAACGTTCCCACCTCGGTAGTATCACCGTTCCCACCTCGGTAGTATCACCGTTCCCACCTCGGTAGTATCAATGTTCCCACCTCGGTAGTATCAACGTTCACACATTGGTAGTATCAACGTTCACACATCGGTAGTATTGGTGGATATTTTCCATGTATCAGCGGAAACCTTGATGCTTTGCTAAAGAGCCGAAGAACTCGTAGCTTTCCCATCTGCAGCAATTATGGGCACATTGATGAATAAATAATCGTTCAGTATATCGGTGATAGCTCACTGATTCAACATGATTTGTTAAAACGCTTGATGTATCGTAAACCTCTATGCAGCCCTTGCAAATGTCAGTAGCCAGTGGCCAAATGGCCACCAGATATTTTGTAGTGGCTAGTAAATTTTTTGATATAGAAGACAACGATGTCTAATAGATTTTTTCCCAAGTGAGCCACTATTTTGTCCAACTTTTCCCCCACTTATGAGTGAATATCGAGCTCAGTTGTCTCACCCGTGTTCCTGCAGTTGCTTCGAAAAAGAATGGTAGTAAAGGTGGGCTACGAGAGAAACTTAATCTGCTGACGGATCAGCCTGGCGTAACCAAAGGGTCAAGGCAGAGCTGCATAAAAATAAAATGATCTGCGTACACAACCATTGAAATAGAAAACTTGCTGCAAACACGTGAATCATGATAACAATAGAATAAGATCATTTAAAGAAAAATTAATATAACAATAAGTAATTATTATAACATTACAGATTCCAGAGAGGACAAGAGTATATTATGACTGAATGTGCAGAAATGTGTGTAAAATGGTCCTTAAGGCCAAAACTTTAAAATATTGGACTATGAAATTCATAAAAACAAGAGACTAATTAAATAAAGTTTTTACATCTAGAAAAGCAGTTCCGTTAATGAACCTTCAAAAATTATAAATAGCATTTTCAACAACTTAATTCAAAAATAGTATAGACTTATAAAATGCACAAGGAAAAGATTTTAATTAAATAACTGGCAACAACTGCAAGAGGAACCTGGCAACAACATTTAAAGTCTTTCTATGTAAACAAAACTTTTGTTACAGTTCCTATATATTGAGAGGCCTTGATAAAATCAAGAGGCCAGAAACGTCTGTAAAAACAGAAGAACTCACTATCGGAAGATGTGAAAAATAGTTAGTTTAACATTCTCACGTTAAGATAGAATTAAATATATTAATGTGAGTAAAGCCTTGAGTAAGTGTTTTAATTGCCGTAAATAACATTTTTAATTTTTTTTAACCTACAAGCAAAAACTATCTGCAAAATCTGCTAATAATTTGGAAACTATCCACGTACTGCGTACGCATGCACGTCTATATTCTGCGACTCTGGGTCAACGTTACGAAAGCAACCTTTGTCATGGTATAATGTAGCTTTGCCATGGTATGCCTTGCACAAACTATCATGTCGTCTACAGATTATATAAATACTTTGAATCTCTGTTTAGCCACATATATGCTGAACAAAAAGAAATAAACTGTTATGGCAATGTTTTTAAGATGATGCAGCTGCTACATCTAATGTCATGTAGTACTGCTCAATGTGAGAGTGGCGTTTCAGCAACGAACCTCATAAAAATGAGTAATCGGGCATGTCTGAATAGTGACACTTTAAATGATGTAATGATGATTAGATGCAATGGCCGTTCAATTAAAAATTTTGATCCTCAAAATGTTATTCAATTGTGGTGGGCAGATATGGTCTGATGGGAATCTCAGACACAGCACATATCAGCATTAAACTGTACATTATTAGTGCCACTTCATGTATATATATATATCGTACCTTTTGTCCCTTTGTTTTAAATATTATTAAAGAAATTACACATCAAACTTCAATGGCCTCTCGAAAATAAATTGTCATACTTGCCAACTTCGGAAAATGTGCATCAGTAAAACTTTTACGCGAACACGATTTACCACCAAACAAAACATAATTATATTAATAAATATGTAGTAAAAATCTATGCATATGCTACAATAACTAAACTAGTATTATCTGTGTTTAAAATAATAATTTAAAAAACCATAAAATAAAATCTTAATTTTGTTTAATGCTAGCCTTGCAAGCCTGTGGTGTTTCAATACTAAACTAAAATTTTTATTTGCTGATATCTTTGTTTCCCTTCCCATTTTTTTTATTATCGTTTTTTTTAATGCCCTTCGATGACAATTTTATCCATGACAGCTTACACTATTTTAGATAAAAGATGAATAGTGTAACTTTGAAAACATAAATACTTTTGAACACCATGCATCAATTTTTACAAATTTTTCAACTTCTTCACTTTCGTTTTCGGACAACCCCCGCACCCTTTATCAAACTGAAATGCAAAAATATTTAAGAATACAGGATACATGTTCTGATCATCGTCGGGAAAAAAATTACAGGTACGGGGGAAATCTTTGCTACATCCAATTTCCGTTTTCGGACATTTTCCCTCCATTTTCAAGTTGAAATACAAATACTTATGAAATAAAATTATATTTAACAACGATACTAGGCAGAGGAAACATCACGTGAAAAATAAAATTACGATTACGGGAGAAATTTTCAGTGCGTCTAACTTCCATTTTCGAAAGTTTTGAGAGATGAAACTTCCTCTTTCGAAAGTTTAGAAAGTTTCAGGCGGAAAACATCCTCCACCAGTACTAAATTACTCCAAAATTTCTGTTCAGTTATGCATCGATCGCGAGGATAACCCAAATTATGACGCAAAAGGAGAAATTCCTCGAAGCCGTCACACTCTCATGCCTAAAAGATTACAGACAGTTTTTCGCTATCGAATTTCCGTTTTCGGAAATTTTTCCTCCATTTTCAAACTGAAATACGAACATTTGTGGAATAAAATGATATGCAACAACAATACTGGACAGAGGCAACATTACAGGAAAAAGAAATTACAATTACGGACAAAATCTTTATTTCGTTTACTTCCGTCTCTGAAAGACGAAATAGCTTCCCGATGCGTATTTTTACGAAATGGTAAAATTCTTCGATGAGTAGTTTTACGCGTCGAGAAAAATTCCTGATGCGTATTTTTACGCGTTGGTGAAATTTCGATGCGTACTAGACGCGTAATTACTCATTTGGGCAAACTCTGCATGTACGGAACCACCACCAGGTTGTACAGTGCCTAGTTGACAGCTTGGGCCCATGGCCTCGTGGAATCTTCACCCCACCTGAACCCTACCATCAGCTCGTAACTACTATTAGTGTGATTCTTCAGGCCACGCCACATGTAGCCAGTCTTCCAGGGTCCAATTCATGAGCTCAGGTGAGGTGCCGTGTCTGATGTCGTGGTGCTAACAAAGGCACTCTGATGGGTCTTCTGCATACCTGCCAACATAGGCAAGAGCAGAGATCGCGATAACGCTTCTACACGCGTATTTCACGCCTTAAAACGCCGAATATGCTTTAAAATTTAGAACTGCATATTTTTACGCATTGTTTTTTCATATGGAATTTCCTTTTATAATCGGTGATTACACCGCGATTTTGTCATAAAAATGACTTCTTTTTTTATCAAGAAACTATTTATATCTTAACTTTTATTATGAAAAAATCATGATTTGGTTCCCATTGTCGAGCTGATCAGCTAAGGATCGGCTTTCGGCAATCATTCGGAAGAACCTTCAGGCAGCGTGGGAAAGAGCAGCTCAACCGATGGGCATGCGGATTTCAGCCGCGTCGGTATTGAGACGCTAGTATATCGGTGCAGCGTGGTGCCGTTAAACCTTGGCGTGGAGGAAGTGAAAAGCGACGTGTTTTGAAGTTTGTTTAATTGCCATTTCAGGGCGGGATTCTCCTGCCTTACGAAATTTAAAAAAATATCATCATCATCATCATCATTGTCAACCATTATCAATCCACTGCTGGACGAAGGTCTCCCCAAGTTTCCTCCACAACGGTCTGTCTTGTGCCAGTCTCCTCAATGTCACTCCGCATACTTTCGAATTTCATCTACCCATCTTCCATGTGGTCTTCTTCTGGGTCTTTTCCTGTCCCTTGGAATCCAATCTAAAATTTCGGCTGTCCATCGATGGTCTGTCCTTCTGGCAGTATGTCCAGCCCATTGCCATTTCAGGGATTTAACTCTGATCATAATGTCTTCCACTCTTGTCATTTTTCGGATCCACGTGTTCCTCTTCTTATCTCTCTTGGTAACACCAAGCATGCACCTCTCCATGCTGCTTTGAGTTGTCTGCAGCCTTGGTATGTCTCTTTTAGCTAAGGTCCACGTCTCTGCACCATACATAAGCACTGGAAGGATGCATTGATCAAACACTTTTCTTTTAAGACATAATGGCATATTGCTCTTGAAAATTATGCTGTTTCTTCCAAAAGCTCTCCAGGCAAGTTTTGTATGCCGATTAATTTCTTTATCAATGTGACCCTCACTTGATATCTGCTGTCCAAGATAAACGTACGTGTCTGTTATCTCCAGCTTTTCTCCATCAATCGATAAATCTTCATTTCTTGTAAAAGCATTGAACATCACTTTTGTCTTCTGAAAGTTCATTTTTAATCCCACTTCTTTACTCTTGTCAGCAAGTTCCTGGATCATACTCTGCAGCTCTGATGGGGTAGTTGCAAAAATGACTATGTCATCAGCAAAATGAAGGTGGGTTAGATAATCTCCATTAATCTTTATCCCTTTGTTTTCCCAGTTCAGTGATTGAAAGACATTTTCCAATGTGGCATTAAAGAGCTTCGGAGATATGGTGTCACCTTGTCTCACCCTTTTTCCAATTTTTATGTGTGTTGTATTTTCAAACAGCCGAATCTTTGCACTTGCATTTTCATAGATGTTATTAATAATATTAATGTATGCATCTTCAATACCGCAGGATTTCAGAGCCATTGCAACTGCTGATGGTTTCACCGAATCAAAGGCTTTTTCATAATCGATGAAAGCCATGCACAATGGAAGTTCATATCCCCTCGCTCTTTCAATTAGTTCTCTCAGTACGTGGATATGATCTATTGTGCTGTAGCCACTCCTGAATCCAGCTTGTTCTCTCGGTTGAGCCATGTCCAGTGTCACCTTCAAGCGGTGTGAAAGAACTTTAGTGAAGATTTTATAAACCACTGATAGGAGGCTGATAGGTCTGTAGTTCCTGAGATCCTCAATGTCACCTTTTTTATGTAGCAAGATCATTGTAGCGTTGTTCCAATCCTCAAGAATTTTCCCTTCATTAAGGCATCGAGTGAAAATTTGGGCGAGTACTGTTTCGATTTCTCCACTTGCTTCTTGTATGATGTCTACAGTAATTCCATCTTCTCCTGGAGCTTTTCCCCACTTCATGTTCTTGATTGCATGTGCAACTTCTGCTGAAAGGACTGGAAGAACTCTGGTACTGGTACCTTTCATGATGTCTGGAGTACATGTATCATCCCTTTCATATAATTTGGAGTAGAAATCTTTCACTCTTGTCAAAATTTTGCCTCTATTTCTTGTTACAGAACCATCTTCTTTTCTCAGTGCCATAATCTGTTTTTTCCCCTTACTGAGATGTCCCTTTGCTATCTTTAGGCTTTGGTTGTTTTCAATTGCTTTCCTTACTAGTTCACAGTTGAATTTCCTTACGTCTTCAGTGATACTTTTTCGTACTGTCTTGCATAGCTCTATATATTCCACTTTGGAAGTCACATCTTCTTTAGTTGTCCTCATCACTCTTCTTTTTTGCATCAACATTTTGGTTTTTCCTGATAATTTGTTCACATGCAATTTGATCTTAGACCCAGCTAATTTTGTTGCTGTTTCCATAAGAGCTTTGGTTACTTTTCTGTTAACTTCAGAAATATCCACTTCTTCCGATGTTTGGCCTTCTAAAGCAGAGAACCTGTTCTTCAGTTCCAATTTGAAGGTATTATGGTGTTTTTTAAGGTTGGTTATGTCAATACATTTTGTTTGTCTTATGAGCTTGCTACGTTCGAGTTTAGTGTTGAGGTGCATCTTACATCTCACCAATCTATGGTAACTGCCTGTGTTGAACTTGTTTAGCACACTGCAGTCCTCTATGACGAATTTTTTGTTACACATAATAAAATCAATTTCACTTGTCGTCCCATTTGGATGTCTCCATGTCCATTTCCTGTGTGGCTTTTTCTTGAAAAAGGAGTTCAAGATGAAAAACCCTTCTGCCTCTGCAAACTCTACGAGAGTATTTCCACGCTGGTTTCTGTTGCCTTGACCGAATTTACCTACTGAAGTTTCATTCTGTTGCCGTTGCCCTATTTTTGCTTGAAGATAATTATGGGAGATTTCAATGCAAAAATGCAAAAAAAATATATATATATATAAATATATAAATTTTCGAAAAACGGAAGTTAGACGAACTGCAGATTTATTCTGTAATCGCAATACTACCTACCTCTGCTCATTTTTTTTTGTAAATTATAACTTTGTTTTATAACCAATTGTGTTTCAGCTTGAAAACAGAGGGAAAATTTCCGAAAACGGAAGTCGGACGAAGCGAAGATTTTTTCGTAATCGTAATTTTTTTTTCGTGATGTTAAGTTACACTGTCCTGAATTATTGTTAAATGTTATTTTCCCTCTATAAATAGTTGCAAAGGGAGAAACTGGACATTCCTCATATCAGAAGAATGGTTGAATCAACCAACTCTCAATTATGTTAACTGTAAACATATCATACATAGTATGCAAGAAGATATTTTTTTTTTTTTCAGAGCTGAAGGAAAACACGTTCAAAAATAATAAATCAGTTGACCTTTGCAATACTAAACTTGCACATCACAATGTCCAATGAAGGTTTATTTTATCTTTTGTGATTGAGATAAACTGTAGATTTCCTTCCTCCACAATAGAACTCTTTTGAAGTTTGAGTGTGTAGAATCTGAATCTGTGAAGCAACACACACACAAGTTTTGGTACAGTCTTTCGAAAGCAAAACAATATTTTTTGCAGCCTCATGGATAAAACAAGACAAGTATGTAAGATTTTGATAAATTACAATTTACTTATTTTATATAAAAGTATATCAATTACATGATAATTCATGCTGACATATTTATATATACACTGACGGAAAAAAAATCCCAACACTAAGAAGGGGTTGTGTTAGATAAACGACAGTTGGTAGACAGTGAGAGTACATCTGTTAGATGACGTCTATGCAAATTTCGCGCTCGGCGCATACGTGTGGCGCTAGTAGCGCCCTCGGAACATGCAAAGCACGTTTGCTGTAAATACGTGCTGTAATATTCGTGAGCGTTAGCCATCGTTGAGATTCGACGTAGTGTGTTGACGTTAGTCAAGAATGCCTTTAAGAAGACAAAGAAGCCATTATCAACAGCTCACAGAGTTTGAACGAGGTCGTGTAATAGAGCTACGAGAAGGTGGATTTTCTATCCGCAATATTGCAGAACGACTTGGCAGGAATGTGGCCACTGTGCATGATTGTTGGCAGCGGTGGTCAAGGGAAGGTACTGCCTCAAGAAGACCGGGTTCCGGCCGGCCACGTGGCACTACTGAGAGGGGAAGACCGCCGTGTACGGCGTATGGTCGTGGTGCATCGTACCGCGTCTGCGGCAGCAATTCGAGCTGCAGTTGCCACCACAGTGACACAACGAACTGTTACAAATCGGTTACTTGAAGGACAGCTCCGAGCTAGAAGCCCTGTGGCATGCATTCCACTTACTCCAAACCACTGACGTTGCAAACATCAGTGGTGTCAAGCTAGAGCTCATTGGAGGACGGAGTGGAGATCTGTTGTGTTTTCTGATGAAAGCCGGTTCTGTCTGGGTGCCAGTGATGGCCGTGTGTTGGTTAGAAGGAGGCCAGGTGAGCGCCTGCAACCAACCTGTCTGCGGCCGAGACAAACTGGACCTACACCTGGAGTTATGGTCTGGGGAGCAATTTCCTATGACAACAGGAGCGCTCTCGTGGTTATCCCACACACCCTGACGGCACAGTTGTACGTCGGTCTGGTGATTCAACCTGTTGTGCTGCCATTCATGAACAGGATTCCAGGGGGTGCTTTCCAACAGGATAACGCTTGCCCGCATACCGCTGTTGTAACCCAACATGCTCTACAGAGTGTCGACATGTTGCCGTGGCCTGCTAGATCACCAGATCTTTCACCAATCGAGCACGTATGGGACCTCATTGGACGACAACTCCAGCGTCACCCCCAAAGAGCATTAACCGTCCCTGTATTGACCGACCAAGTGCAACAGGCATGGAAATCCATCCCACAAACTGACATCCAGCACCTGTACGACACAATGCATGAACGTTTGCGTGCTTGCATTCAACATTCTGGCGGTTACACCGGTTATTAATGTACCAGCATTTCACATTTAAAATGGCTCTTCTCGCGCTTACAATAAGCTGTGATCTTGAAACCTTAATCGATTAAATATGTTACCTGTACGAATGTATTGCCGCCATTTCATTCCTCTACAACTATTTTTTCGTGGTGTTGGGATTTTTTTCCGTCAGTGTAGATATAATTATTTGTTTTTATATTAAATATAATTGAGCTAAAAATTTAATGTGATAATTGTTCGTTCTCTAAAATTACTCCTTTGGAAAGAAAAATACTCCTTCAAAAAATGTGAAGGAGTATTTTTACTCTTTTGAAAAAATCCTAGCACGATCTCTACTTCCAGGGTCCGATTCATGAGCTCAGGTGAGGTGCCGTGTCTGATGTCGTGGTGCTAACAAAGGCACTCTGGTGGTGGTGGGTCTTCTGCAGACCTGTCAACATTGGCAAGAGCCTTGTCAGTAATAACCAATATTATTGTGTGACATACATAAGATGCTTTCTTACGAAACTGTGCATCTCTTTGTGAAAAAGAAATATATGCCACAACAAACGAGGACACTAACAAAACTGACGTGTTGCGAAACACAAAGTTGATTTCCCTGGCGAGGTCACGATAGGTAACATTGCGAGATTTATGTTTGAAACTTCCACAAGTAAAACACAGGCAGATCGGGAAATCCTAGCAAGTGAACCCGCAGTGCATGGACCTCCACTAACTATATGATCATCAGAGTTGTTTAAAAATAAAATGTATCTGTGCAAGCAACCACTGAAACAGAAAAGTTGCTGCAAACCAGCGAAATGCGAGCAATAGAATATGATAATTTAAAGAAAAATTAATAAAGCAATTAATAATTATTAGAACATTAGATTCCAATGAGTACAACATAAGTACATTACAACTGAATGTGCGGCAATTACAATACTGGGCTATGAACCTCATGAAAACAAGATACTAATTAAAGAAAGTTTTTATATCCAGAAAAACAGTTCCATCAATCAACCTTCAAAAATTACAGCGTTTTCAACAAGTTAATTCAAAAATAATAGACTTACAAGGTAAATATACATAAGGAAATAGTTTTAATTTAATAACTAGCAATTGCAAGAGGAACATAGCAATAAAATTTAAATTCTTTCTGTGTAAAAGAAACTTTTGACACTGTTTCGACACACTGAGAAGAGGCCTTGATAAAATCTAAAGGCCAGAAACGTCTGTAAAAACGAAAAAACTCAGAAGATAAGAAAAATAATTAAAAGTTCAAGTTAGAATAGAATTAAGTATATTAATCTGAATAAAAGTCTTGAGGGGGGCTTTAATTGCTGTAAATAACATTTTTATTTTATTTTTAATCTACAAGCAAAAACTATCTGCAAAACCTGCTAATAATTTGGAAACTATCCGCGCACAGCGTACATCTACATTCCGCTGCTCTGATGATCATATTGCCTCTAAAATTGTAGCTTATATCAAAACGAGACCAAAGAAGGAAAAAAAAACTGAACTTTTTAACTGGGTGAAAAATCAAAACACACAGTAAGAATGAGGACTACTGTCAGTTTATCTTTTGTTGACTCTGCAGCTGCACAGCATCCATTGCTTAATTTTTTCTTTCTGCTGATATCTTTCTCTCCCTATTTCTTCATTGAAGCTTTTCTTTTTTATGCTCTCTGATAACGCTAACTTCATCCATCATGCTGAAAAAACTTTCAGTCTGAGGATCACGAGTGCATGATATCAAAGCTTTAACTATTTTAGATAAATAGTGTAACTTTGAGAACATTAATACTTTTGAACACCATGCATCAATTTTTACAAACTTCCCACTTTGTCACTTGCATTTTCGGAATTTCCCCCTCCCTTATCAAGCTTAAATGCAAAAACTTATGGGACGGGGGGATATTTAACAATGAGCGGGAACATCGTACGGGGGGGGCGATTACGGGAGAAATCTTTACACCGTCCGACTTCTGGTTTTGGAAATTTTCCCGCTATTTTCAAGCTGAAGTACAAATATTTATGCAGTAAAATGTTATTTAACAAGAACACTGGGCAGATGCAACATCGCGAGAAAAAAGGAATAACAATTGTGGAACAAACCTGAACTCCGTCGACCTTCCGTTTTCAAAAGTTTCGTAAAGATGGAATTCCGTCCTCTTCCGACGAACACCCCCCCCCCCGCGCGAAAAACAAACATTTCTGTTCACCTGTGCATTAACCTTGTTCATTCCTTAAATTCGCGGAAGAATCTGATGCATGAACATTACGGGAAAATGTTCGCGCCGTTTAACCTTCGTTTTCGCACATTGTTGCCTACAGTTTCAAGCTCTCAAAATGCAAACATTTATGCAATAAAATGGCATTTAACAAGAACACTAGACACAAAGGCAACATCGGGAGGAAAAAAATTACGATTATGGCAATTTTTTTTTTTACTATGTTTAACTATCGTTTTCGAAAGTTTTGAAACACAAAATACTATTTCCAGATGAAGAAGCCCCCCCCCCCCCTACAAGTTCTCTTCAGTTTCGCATCGATCTTGACAATGATCTAAATGATGACAAAAAAAACCCCGTGGAATTCTGCTTAAGAATCTCATGTATAATATAAAACAATAGCAAAATTAAAAAACAAAATGAAAATTCGTAGAATCCTTAGTCAGACAACTAAATCCGTAGAAACTACGGACATTCCATAGTAGTTGGCAGGTATGCTTCTGCTCCCATATCCCATGGACGCTAATTAATTACGCTGCACTGACCTGATGGACATGTCTCTGGTACCTCCTGCATTGAATGTGGATGTTATTTGAGCCAGTGTCGCTTGTCTGTTAGCTTGGACAGTCCTGATCAAATGCCACTGGTCACGGTCATTCAGCATCCGTGGGGGCCACTGCGTTGTCAACAGTGGGTGGTACTGCCTTCCAGAAGGTATTCTCGGTACAAACGTGACACCGTGGATCGAGAAAAGTTGAATGTTTGCACATCTTCAGAAACTGAATACCCCATCCGTCTGGCTTCCACTACCATGCCTCGTACAAACTCTGATAATTCACGTCGGTTTGCCATAATCCTACTGGCAGTTGTTTAACCTGACACATGAAGATTACGCCTTGCAACTGATAAAAATCGTGGCGTGCATCAAAGCATTTATACGACGGCAGCACCAGTTCGAAATTTACATTCTAGTATCCCATGACTTTCAGCACTTCAGTGTAAGCGCATGAAGCCCCAAAGGAGTTCAACCCCCTCATCTCAATGATTCTAGCCTTTCCATATAGCAGTCTAAGCAGGCTTGATGATCAGAGCAGTCTGAGCAGGCTTGATAATCAGCTCCAAATTGCAAAAAGAACACAGCACTGACTTTAAGGAAGAGCAGCGGGGGCGGAGGAGTGACTTCAAAGCTGAATCACCCTAGTGCTGCTATTACGTTAAGTATTTCATTACCTTCCATTTCCTCTGGGAGAACATGTAGTGAGAGTGCCCAATTTGCAACAACATGCATATCTCCTCATCACCTGGCTTCATTGATGTTTTATTTCTGGCCATTGGCAGGCGTCGCGCTGCAGATATCGCATTCTTCACAATTTGCGAAAAGAAAAATCTTTTTGGCGATGGATAAAAAGTTACGAAATATGTAATTCCTGAGACAAACCTAAAGGGTTGTCTTATGTTATAAACGTGCTTTAGACTAAATATACATAATATCTAAGGTATTATTACCTGATATTGGCAAAGTATTTTGCACATTGTTGCTCCGTGAGGCACATGCTCCCAGCCCGAAAAGGTCTATTGTTATGGGTTTTCCGGTTAGTTAAAAAAATTTAATAAATGAAACAATTAGGTTATATTATTATCAGTTCACATTCATTCGCTCGCATTATCAAATGGTTTAAATTTACTATTAATCAAAAGATTGTATTAGAAAAAGTTATACTCATCGGGTCGGGAGACGTCTCTCAAGAGGCTCTTCGTCATGTTGTTATGGCGAGCGCTTTCGGCACAGCCGGTGTGCCATCGTCGGGCCTTCTACACCTACATGAGAGTTTCCTCGTGGGTGTGTAGCCGCTGGAGTTGCATGTCAGAAAATTAAGGGAAAGTTTTGCGGGCTGTATGTGTCAGGTGATTGCTTCTCATGCGTCGCCATCTATTGGATGAGTTGGTAGGTATATCAGTCGTAAGTACAATTTTTTCTTTTTTGTGTAGCTATTTTTGAGCCATTGTTATTTATTTGTAGAAACAGGTGTATTATTTTTAGTCCTTTATTAAATGGTGTGACTTTTTGTAATGTTCTGTTTTTTATCTTTTTTTACAGATTTTTTCACTTTTTATAAGTGACTTCCAGGTTGTATACAGGTTGGCAGGGTCTTGTAAGTTGCATATTTTATCTTTTTTTTTTTTGTTCAATTATAACGCTTTCAGAAATCCTTAATTCTTTTTCATCTGTGTGGATGGCTAGTAATTTAATATTTTCAAAATCAGGATATTGTTTATGATTAATGCAGTGTTTTCTTTCTTGTGTAGCTATTTTTGAGCCATTGTTGTTTATTTGTAGAAACGGGTGTATTATTTTCAGTCCTTTATTAAATGGTGTGACTTTTTGTAATGTTCGGTTTTTTGTCTTTTTTTACAGATTTTTTCACTTTTTATAAGTGACTTCCAGGTTGTATCCAGGTTGGCAGGGTCTTGTAAGTTGCATATTTTATCTTTTTTTTTGTTCAATTATAACGCTTTCAGAAATCCTTAATTCTTTTTCATTTGTGTGGATGGCTAGTCATTTAATATTTTCAAAATCAGGATATTGTTTATGATTAATGCAGCATTGAATGAGTGCAGTTTTTTCTTCTTTTTTTGTTCCAGTTTTTTATATGTTGATGTAATTTTTTGTGCTACCAATGTAAGAGATGTGGTATCCAGAACTCTGTTAAGCAATAGGAATTTCATACACGCCTGCTGATTGTAGTATATTATTTTTATATTTTTCTTTATAACTAAGTCACCAATATTCTGAACAGAATGACCAAAAACAATGGGTTTCTTCATTTATCTTAAAAAATTTTCAATTAGTCCTCTACTAAAAGGAAAAGAACCTGAAAATTTGTATTTCTTTTTTGGAATGTTTTTACTAGACTCCTTTAAAACATAATCATCTCATGCAAAACCAAAATCAACATTGCATGTTAAGATAAAAAGTTTTGGCAAAAATAATGGTGATTTAATTACATCCGAGCAAAACTGATCTTTAAAAAGGACTATTTTTGCTCAGACGTCATGTCCAATTTTGCTTTGGCAATGCCAAGGATATTTTAGAAATTAATATAGAATCTTTTAAATACAATCATATTTGTGGATTTCTTATCCTTCGATGTGAACCACCAACAAATATTGCATGAATTATATGAAAATAATTATTAGAGGAAAGTTCCACAAGTAATACAGTGCAGATTTTCAACATCTGTATTTTGTTTTACATCGGCCCTTTTCAAGCCAAGCCACAGAATAAATGTAATACCCAAATTTTTTAATGTTTGAAATTTATCCTGTTAATAATTCTTTGTTTAGAAATTTCATAGGTAGTACTAAATTCAAAATTGAAAAAAGTGTCTATATTACTTTCTATTAGGATTCAGGATCTATGTATAACTTAACATAATATTTTATTGCTTAATTGTAAAGAACCTATAACTTATTGTTTTGGTAATATTATAACACTTTATACGTTTTTATGGCACAACAATGACATTTGCACAAATATGCTTCCACACATGACTTAACTATGCAAATCAAAGTATGCTGATGAAGTTTGCAATATTTATCCACAGAATTTAAGTTTGTGAATATATATTAAACTAGACTTTATGCAATTTAAAAGACAGTTCTGTTGATCAAGTCAGTTTTCCTATCTGAAAACACAATCACATTCACAGTAACAAGGATGTAAATAGTAAAACTGCAGATAAAGCTATGAGTTAAACATTTGAATTTTGCACATAATCATCTCATGCAAAGCCAAAGTCAACATTGCATGTTCAAGATTTTAATTTTGCACTTCATCTTCTCATGGTATAACAACTGAGTAATTAGTAATCACTTTACAACACCAATTTTTGTAGTGTTGAAATTATTTCAACTTTCTACACATTACTCTTGTAGCATTGGTGATAGGTGGTACATTTAAATTCTTTCCAAAACCAGAACTAAAAAGCACAAATTAAAATGATTACCTCCTAGATGATTACCTTCCAGGTTACATAATTCTTGTTTAATGGCCCTTCCAATCGGTGAAAATGTTGTAACTTATTGAAAGTGCATCACACAAAACGTCCAACTTTATCTGTAGAAGTTCTGCTGAACTAACAAAATGTCGGATTCTCAAAGCGTCCATGGAATTAATACATATATATTTTTCCCATGCTTCATCTGTTTGTATTAATTGATTCGGCGTATGTTTTGAGAATCCGACATTTTGTTAGTTCAGCAGAACTTCTCCAGATCAAGTTGGACGTTTTGTGTGATGCACTTTCAATAAGTTACAACATTTTCACCGATTGGAAGGGCCATTAACAAGAATTATGAAACCTGGAAAATATTCAACTAGGAGGTAATTATTTTAATTTGTGCTTTTTAGTTCTGGGTTTGAAAAAATTTAGACATACCACCAGAGTAGCAGAATGTAGACATAAGCGCGTACACTGTACACGGATAGTTCCCAAATTATCAGATTTTGCAAATAGTTTTTGCTTGTGGATTTAATTTTTTTTTATTTACTACAGCAATTAAAACACTTATTCAAGGCTTTATTCAGATTAATATACGTAATTGTATTTTAACTTGAAAAACTTTCAATTATTTTTCACATCTTCTGAGTTCTTTTGTTTTTACAAACATTTCTGGTCTTAGATTTTATCAAGGCCAGTTTTCAATGTACAGCAACTGTATCAAAAGTTTCACTTACACAGGGATAATTTAAATTGTATTGCCAGGTTCCTCTTGCAGTTGCCAGTTATTAAATTAAATTCACTTCCTTATGCATTTTGTAAGTCTACTATTTTTTAATTAAGTTGCTGAAAATGTCACTTATAATTTTTGAAGGTTCATTAATGGAACTGTTTTTCCCAGATAAAAAAAAACTTTCATTAATTAGTCTCTTGTTTTTATGAGATTCATAGTCCAATATTATAATGTTTTGCCCTAAAGGTCAATTTCACAACACATTGCTGCACATTGTAATGAACTTATTTTATCCTTACTGGAATCTGTATGTTCTAATAATTACACTAATATGCAAGGTTTTTTTGTTTTGAAATGAATTGGTGTATCTGAATGGATTTCTTGCGCAGATTCCGAAAATGACCTTCAAAGTTTCGTATTACATCAAGTTTTTTCACAAATGACGGAAATGTGAGAATTTAAAAAACGTTATTTTTTAATGACATTGTTATATGGCAATATTTGTAACGTGTGAAAATGTTCTCTGGAGGGGCAGAATGATTGTTTAAGGAATAGATAAACATAAACATATAGCTGATAATGGAAATGCAACTGTTTTATCTGTATGACGTCACGATTTGCGCCACTCACAAAGGCGGAACATGAGAGAATGTTATCTTGGCACGGCAGTATGACTCATACCTCACGCCACTGCACCCTTCTTTCTATTGGTCACATGTGGCGCCATTCGGGGCAGATCGTGTTACACTAGTCAGTGCAAAGAAGGGACTGGTCCCATTTGCTTGTTTCTTTGTGGCGTGTGCAATGGCTTCATGTGGCTGTTATACGACAGGAAAAAAACAAAGGCAAAATATTACGCCTTTCGTGAAAAATGCTTATTTTCAATACTTCGGCATTAAACTAGCAGATCAGGACAAAATTTGGTCACCTCACAATGTGTGCCGTGCATGTGTGGAGGGGTTGAGGAACTGGAAAAGTGGAAAAAGGGCATCAATGCCGCTCGGCGTACCCATGGTGTGGCGTGAGCCAAAAAATCACAGTGACGACTGCTACTTCTGCACAGTGAATATCGTGGGCCATACCAGAACCAGTAAGCGTAACATTGTGTATCTTAATATCCCATCTGCCATAAGACCTGTGCCTCATAGTGAATCCATCCCTGCGCCATCCCCGTCCAATATCAAGCCCCCAACAGACACCGATTCAGATGGTGATACAAGTGATGAGATGTACCAACCGGACAGCATGGAGGATGAAACCCCAGTGCCATTTACCCAGCATGAACTGAATGATTTGGTTCGTGATCTGAATTTACCTAAAGACGCAGCAGAGCTTTTAGGATCACGACTTCAGGGAAAGAATTTACTATGTCCTAATACGAGATTCTCCTGGTACAGACACCGAGAAGCAGAATTGGTTCCGTTTTTTGCTGAGGAAGGTGGTTTGGTATATTGTCAAGACATTCCGGCAGTCATGAAATACTTCAACATTAATTACAATTCAGGGCAGTGGAGGTTGTTCATAGATGTCAGCAAACCCAGTTTAAGAGGTGTTTTATTGCACAATACTATCATCCATCCATCCATTCCAGTAGCACATTCTGTGACTTTGAAAGAGACATACGAGAACCTTAAATTACTGCTGGAAAGTGTGCAGTACAAGTTTCATGAATGGTCTTTGTGCAGGGATTTCAAGGTGATTGGAATATTGCTCGGCCAACAAGCAGGCTACACCAAATTTCCTTGCTTTTTGTGTGAATGGGACTCCAGAGCAAGGACTGAACATTTGGTTCGGCAGCAGTGGCCAGTCAGAAGTACATTTACACCTGGCAAAAAATACTGTTTCACTTCCACTGGTTGATTCCTCGAAAATACTGTTGCCATCTTTACACATCAAACTTGGCTTAATGAAGCAATTCGTGACAGCTTTAAGCAGGGACGACAGTAAATGCTTTCAGTATCTTGGTGGTAAGTTTTCATCAATCACGTCTGAACAAATTAAAGCTGGCATATTCATAGGCCCTCAAATACGAAAATTAATGGCAGACAACATATTCGAGGAAACCATGAGTGAGTTCGAATTGCGAGCATGGACTGTATTCAGAAATGTGGTACACAACTTTTTGGGGAACACGAAGGCTTCAAATTACACCACTTCAGTCGAGGACATGCTGGAATCCTATGAACTGCTTGGTTGCAACATGAGTGTCAAAGTTCACTTTCTTCGTGCTCATCTAAATTACTTTCCTAACAATCTTGGTGATTTTTCGGAAGAACATGGCGAGCGCTTCCATCAGGATATTAAAGTGATGGAAAAGAGATACCAAGGAAAGTGGACTTTACATATGATGGCCAACTATTGTTGGATGTTGAACAGACACTGCAAGGAGCCACACCGAAGACAATCCAAAAAGAGGAAGTTTGAAGGGGAGCCCAGTGGCGAATGTTAGGTATGTTTCCTTTTGAATAAGTATTTATGTTTATCTATTCCTTAAACAATCATTCCATCCCTCCAGAGAACATTTTCACGTTACAAACGTTGCCATATAGCAATGTCATTAAAAAATAACAGTTTTTTGAATTTTCACATTTCTGTGATTTGTGAAAAAACCTGACGTGATACAGAATTTTGAAGGTCATTTTCGGAATTTGCGCAAAAAACCCATTCAGATACACCTATTCATTTGAAAACAACAGAAAAAAGTTGAAAAATTGCAGATCAGTGAACTATTTGTTTTATGAATTTTTCTTTAAATTATCTTAGTTTATTGTTGTGGTGATTCACGGGTTTGCAGCTGGTTTTCTGTTTCAATGGTTGTGTACGCAGATACAGTTTATTTTTGCACAACTCTAACAATTATGCCAGCTTTAATTTCAAACTTGCAGCATCATCACTTCAGACAACTGATTAAAATGAAAGATGGTGAGAACAACAGTGACAGTGATAACAAAGAAAGTGTGTTATCACTGCTAACACCAAACTTTGCCCAAGCTCTTGCTGCCTCTGATGTGATGAAAACACTTCTCATTAATTAGACATGATCACGGGTAGAAAAATATTCTGAAATCTGGTGGCCAGCTAAAATTTTTAGTAGCCAGACACTGGACCCGCAGAGGGGGAGGGGGGGAGGTATATAATATCAAAGCAAAAACATGTTCTACCCTCAGCTTATCTCTCTCTCTCCCTGGCAAAAAAAAGTGGTACTCATTTTTTTTTTTTTTTGTCTGAGGCTCACAAATTCTTTAATAACCGTAATTTTCATCTTTATCCCCACAGCCTGGAGTCTGCACAATTTTTTTTTTTTTTACCATCGTATAATCTGCGCTGACGTATAATTCGCCGATTGTGACATTCAGAAGAAAATAAAAAATCGCCGCATAATCTGCACATCAAAAATGCTGATCTAGAAGCGAAATTTTCGACAGAAAAAGTCGGTCACATAAAGACTCCAGAGTCCAAGAAAAAAGACCTAATTAAATAAAGAAATTCATTTTTAAAGGAAAATTTTTTTAGTATATTTTTATCTTCGGACACCAAAGATGCTTCGTGGTGTGTCATCCATAGAGCACAAAATTTAATGTCACCAACGCAGCAGCTCTAATTGCATTACACACTGCCAATGATTAAACACTGATACAGAATAATTCATAGAAATACCATATATACTCGAGTGTAGGTCGAAAATGTTTGGAAGAAATCCTGCTTTCAAAGTAGGGGAGTCCGCTTACACATAGGTAAAAAAAAAAAAAAACGAAGAGCACTGGACTTCTGTGAATTCTCCCACGGAGTTAGCGACATGTTTGTTTACGTTTTAGACCGCGACTCTTCGCGTATCACTGCGCCCTAGTTTACTGACCTTTTGAAAGCTATCACACAGTGGCAGCCGGTGACTACATGCTGCAGCACGCTAAAAATTTTAGAATTCATATTTGTATTGTTTATTGTAGCTGAAAACCTGAAAGTGCATGCATGTGATTCGCTGCCAGCCCAAAATCTGGTTTTTAGATGGGCCGTAATACACTGCCGGACAATTGCTAAGGACGGATGACAATAGCAACGATAGCAATCATAAAATGGAAGGCAGGAAAATGCGGAAATTAGCATAAGTGCGGGATACAGTAAGATGTGTTTGTGCGTATGCAAATTTTGGATTGCCGAACTTGTTCGTGACGTCATAGCGCTGATAAGAGATATAAAGGATTTGACGCGTATTGACCGTTGTTGTTCAAACGCAAAGTGGGAAGGGAAAGAATCAATTGACGAACTTTCAATTTTCAGAATGTCTTCCCGGCATCACCTAGATGATTTTACGCGTGGCCGTATTATTGGCAAGATTGAAGAACGGCGAAAAATAACAGATGTTGCCAGGGAGTTCGACGTCAGCCACAGTGTTGTTTCAAGGCTTTGGAAATCATTTCAAACAAATGGAGAGTGTAGCAAACGTCACGGGGGAGGTCGTGTTCGCAGTACGACACCAGCAGAAGATCGGTACATAGTGCTATCAACAAATAGACACCGGCGCAGCACAGCTAGTGAGGTAGCAAATCAGCTTATGACTGCTACTGGCAAGCGGATCTCCCGAAAAACTGTCGCCAGACGTTTGCATGAAGGAGGACTATACGCCCGCCGTCCTGTTGTGTGCATCCCATTGTCCAGACGTCACCGTACCGCCCGTTTGCAATGGTGCCATCAACATCGCAATTGGACTGATAACGACTGGTCTGCTGTCCTCTTCTCAGATGAGAGTAGATACAGTCTATCGTCTGATTGTCGACGACAACTGATCTGGCGTGATAGTGATACTGCATATTGTCCAGCAAACATACAGGAAAGGGACCGATATCCGACATGTAGTGTCATGGTATGGGCTGGCATCATGATCAATGGCCGTACGTCCCTCTATGTGCTTCCAACTGGGACTATGACTGGCCAACGATACATTAATGATGTTCTGCTACCTCATGTTCGCATGTTCCGTGGTGCTGTCGGTGATAGATTCATTTTCATGGACGACAACGCAACATGTCATCGAACAGTCGCTGTCCAGGAGTGTCTTGAGAGCGAGGATATTCAACGCCTCGTATGGACAGCACGTTCTCCAGATCTGAATCCCATTGAAAATGTGTGGGATGCTTTGGGGAGGAGTCTTGCTGGTCGCCAATGCCCTCCAATAAACAAGGACACCCTCATCCGTGCACTGACAGAGGAATGGGATAAATTACCCCAACAGCTGCTTGATAATGTTGTGCAAAGCATGACACGACGTGTGGAATCTTGCATCGCCCTCCATGGTGGCCATATCCCGTATTGACATCTTACGCCGGAACGCCTGCGGACGGTAATTGCATTTTTTTCACGTTTACTTATTCTGCACAAAATGGCCTGTTTGTCCCTTGAACACGTTCCAAAGCCTTCTGGATTTCAGAGCACAACAAATTGTCTTTCTTGTAATGTCCTGGCATTCTGACATTATTTTATTTCACTTGGCATCCAACCACACTTACTTTTTTATGCGCTATATAGCCGTTTATGATCTGTCTTTAGCAATTGTCCAGCAGTGTAATAAAGGCTCCTGTTCATCATTGGGTCTGTGGTGTCGGTTAGCACACAGGAATAACAGCGTGGTTCTGTTGCCACCTACCCGTTCGGTCTTTCATGCTGCAAATCGAGTAGCACGGCCCCAACACTGTGTCATTCCTGCCTCCTACACCACACACTTCTTGGGGGTCCTCTTGTCAAGCCAGCCACAAGGGTTTCCAGCGTGCTGTATTTCTCTCAGAACGATATAAGATCACCGGCAGTAAACGGCGTTAAAACCAAAGATCCCCACCCCCTTTCTCTCATCAGAACTGGGAGCAGGGCAGTTGACCAATAGAATAGAGGGAAAACTTATCTGATTGTTTGTTTGTTTCGGCGCTCTCATAACGTTTGCTTGATAAGTCAATTAAAATATATCTGTGCTTTTAATTTTTTTTTCTTTATTCTGTGGTTTTCGTAATCTTTTAATTTCATGAATGGAGACGGCTATTAATTCTGTAGATTCTTTGTTGAAACTACCATTTTCTTCAAGAACTTTAGAGGGGAAAATTGAAGTAAAGTCCTTAGGTCGACTAACACCAGATTTGATTATAGCTCAGAAGGCGAAATGCGGGAAAGTTTGAAAAGTATCCGTTTCCCGAGGGAAAAATGTCACCTACGATGTACGGAATAACAGCAGAACTACAAATGAAGTGATTGAAGAAATCACCTACCCCTGCACATCTTCGAAACTATAACCAAAACTTGGGGTTCAACCGGAACCAACACTTCTTCCTCAAAACTTCTGTGGTACATAAATTAATTTACATTCCTTATTTTCTTTCCATTCGGAGACATTGTGAAACCAATAATAACGACATTCCGCACATAACTTCATCAAAAAAGAAAAAAAAAAAAAAAAAACAGGTTTGAACTACTTGTACTTGCGTACAATTACACGACGCATCACACTCTTCTGAAAAATATATCCCACTCCTGTTGTATTCTTCTGCGCATTCACTAGCAACTCGTACTCTGTTCCGAAGCACGGAACCTTCACGTGCTGGCCGTTAGCACCACCCGCACCAACTGCTGCAAACCATCGTATTCGCAGGTTAATACTTCGGAAAAATTATTCCCTAAACTCGTTATAAAAATTATTTTCTTTTATCTACAAATACTATATTTTTGCACCTTTCCCCATTATTTTGTATGCTTAAAAAATTTTACGCTGCACTTTCCCCACACACTTTTATTTTTCCGACGAAATAATTTAGGACGCTAAAGTAAACGTTTACCTAAAATTTTTCATATACGAGCTTGACTACTACCTGTTTGTCGGGAATTAAAAGATTTCATATTTAATGTTTCTCCGTTACTTACCTATGAAAAGAAACTAAAATACCCATGAAAACTAATAAATATGCTTATGAAAAGTAACTATAAGAATCATCATCATCATCATAATCATTGTCAACCATTATCAATCCACTGCTGGACGAAGGTCTCCCCAAGTTTCCTCCACAACGGTCTGACTTGTGCCAGTCTCCTCCATGTCACTCCCGCATACTTTCGAATTTCATCCACCCATCTTCCATGTGGTCTTCTTCTGGGTCTTTTACTGTCCCTTGGAATCCAATCTAAAATTTTGGCTGTCCATCGATGGTCTGTCCTTCTGGCAGTATGTCCAGCCCATTGCCATTTCAGGGATTTAACTCTGATCGTGATGTCTTCCACTCTTGTCATTTTTCGGATCTACGAGTTCCTCTTCTTATCTCTCCTGGTTATACCAAGCATGCACCTCTCCATGCTACTTTGAGTTGTCTGCAGCCTTTGTATGTCTCTTTTAGTTAAGGCCCACGTCTCTGCACCATACGTAAGCACTGGAAGGATGCATTGATCAAACACTTTTCTTTTAAGACATAATGGCATATTGCTCTTGAAAATTATGCTGTTTCTTCCAAAAGCTCTCCAGGCAAGTTTTGTATGCCGATTAATTTCTTCATCAATGTGACTCTCACTTGATATCTGCTGTCCAAGATAAACGTACGTGTCTGTTATCTCCAGCTTTTCTCCATCAATCGATAAATCATTTCTTGTAAAAGCATTGAACATCACTTTTGTCTTCTGAAAGTTCATTTTTAATCCCACTTCTTTACTCTTGTCAGCAAGTTCCTGGATCATACTCTGCAGCTCTGATGGGGTAGTTGCAAAAATGAGTACGTCATCAGCAAAACGAAGGTGGGTTAGATAATCTCCATTAATCTTTATCCCCTTGTTTTCCCAGCTCAGTGACTGAAAAACACCCTCCAATGTGGCATTAAAGAGCTTCGGAGATATGGTGTCACCTTGTCTCACTCCCTTTCCAATTTTTATGTGTGTTGTATTTTCAAACAGCCTAATCTTTGCACTTGCATTTTCATAGATGTTATTAATAATATTAATGTATGCATCTTCAATACCGCAGGATTTCAGAGCCATTGTAACTGCTGATGGTTTCACCGAATCAAAGCCTCATAATCGATAAAAGCCATGCACAATTGTGCAACTATAAGAATACTAGTGCCTAATTAGTCTGTCATTGGAAATCTCGGAAATAAAATAGCTCGAACGAGAATTGCGAAACGAAGTGCCCACTGCCGACTAACTATTAGTGAAAGGTTTTTGCGGACAGTGGATTGTCATTTAGCCACGTGACTAATTTGAGCATACAGGTGTTCGTTCTTGTCACAAACAGCAACTCTGTCACCATTACTCGTCACGGTTACTTTTCTGGAACGTTACCGAAAACTCACTGTGAAGCCTATCCTTATCACTGACGGACAGGCGTTATATGGTCTGGAGGCGCTGGCATTTGTTATTGATACTTTTCTGGAACTGTCACTATTGTCACTAATACTTAAAAGTCACCGTGAAACCCATCTCTGTTTGCGATAGAGCAGAAAGCGATGAACTGAACGAAACATATCGATACCGATTCAACATACACTGCCGTGCAAAAATTAAGGACGAGACGGTTTTTCGAGTGTAACGACGTTCAAAAGTGCTCCACATCGACTCAAATCATACCATAAGATCCCCAAGATGTAAGAATATGGGACAAGTGAGCAAAACTGCCCAAACAAGGAATCCAAAGGATACAAAGGCACTTTATTGAAAAGGTAGCTTTGAGCACAACTGGACAGAAGACAGAAACGTCCATGTGACAGGCGGCTGCAAAGAAAAATCCAGTCTTTAGTACGGGATATGATCACCCCTGACTGCGTCGCAGAATTTACAACGTCTGTCCATGCTGAGGACAAGATTGTCAAGGAGCTGTTTCAGCATCGCTGCCTGTTCCTCTTGTAGCGCCAATCGCAGCTGCGGAATCGTTGCTGGCGGCTGGTGACGGGCTGCCAAGCGTCTCCCGAGAAAGTCCCACACATGTTCGATTGGATTTAGGTCCGGGGACCTTGCGGGCCAATCCATGCATTGCATATCTTCACTCTCCAACAGCTCTGCGACAGCCACTGTACGAAGAGGTGTAGCGTTGTTGTCCATGAAGGGGAACTCAGGACCATAGCACCTCTAAACAGACGAACGTGAGGCAGGAGAACCTCGGTACAATAGTGAACACCAGTGACTGAACCTCCTTGGAAGATGTGGAGGTCAGTACGGTTACCAAGCATGATACAGCCCTAAACGAGAACTCTGCCACCTCCAAACCGGTCCCTTTCAATGATGATGGAGGTGTGATTGCGTGTTCCCTGCTCTTTCCAGATGTGTATACGTCCAGAATCGCTCGTCAGACTAAATCAGCTCTCATCCGTAAAGAGAACTCAACCCCATTGCTGATGATTCCAGTTCTTGTGTTCCTGGCACCACAGAAACTGCCATCTCCGATGAGCAGGCATTAATGGCACACACCATACTGGTTGTCATGCAAACAGACCACCTTTGTGCAACCTCCTGGCCACGGTAATACGCAATAACGGACGTCCAGTTGTCTGTTGCATGTGCCTTACGATTTCACCCGCTGTCTGCCATCTGTCTCTTCTCGCCTGTAGGACAATATACCGGTTGTCCGCCGCCGTGGTTGCTCGAGGACGACCACTGCTAAACTATCGGACATATGTCCCTGTTGTTTGAAATGCTCTCCAAGCTCGTGACACGATGCTGTGAGCGATTCCGAACTCCTCGGCCACACTAGTTACACTTCGACCTTCTTCCAACTTCCCAGTGACGCGACCTCGGGTAAAGTCATCCAGATGTCGTCTACTGGATTGCCTGTTGGCCATATCACACGGTGGCAACAACTCGACGTCGTTCAAACCAATGTACACCGTGCAATAGCTTTCACCGAATTGCTGAGCGTACACCGCCCGTGTGCTCTATACCCTTCCGACACTCCCCCTACATCATGCTGCATATATGCACATGCCCTACCATACCGGACCTTAGTTCATCGCCTGAGTGGTCGTTTGGTCTGCTCTGCCTGCTGGTTCCGCTGTTATGCTAATTTCCCTCTTTGTCCTTAATTTTTGCACAGCAGTGTATATCCTAGCTTTTGTCACTTTGTTTCAAATAGTGTTAAAGAAATTAGACATCTAACTTTAATGGCCTCTCAAAAATAAATTATGCATGTGCAAATTAAGATAGTGAGAGTAATGATATTACAGCACTGAAAATAAATTGTCAAAAAATCAATCATTTTGGAATAAAAGCATATGCAATATTTGCAGTCAATCTAATAATCTTATGCAGTAACTGTTCTGCATCTGTTTTTATATGGGAGGAGGGTCTCATTAGAAAGAAAAAAAAACTTCACCCATTTAATTTGATATAAATGTAAGTACAGATGTTACTGAATTATTATTTTTTTTAACTTTGTATGGACTGTAGATTTTGTCTTTGGCTAGTAAAATTTTTATTCCACTAGCCAATAAAATTTCAGCTCTCACTACAGTGTAGAATGAAATTTTTAGATTATGTTCAAGAAATTCATCTCAGGCTCCACTGACACAGTATTTTAAAACTGTAATTGAAAAATAATAACCAACAGCCTGCTGTTCATCAGAGTAAGATTACATGTTGATAAAAATATGATACGGCACATATCTCTTTCAGAGCAGAAAATGTTTATATGAAAATCAAATGAAGAAATAATGAACCTCCAATGGTGAGTGCACAAAACATTTACATTATTTTTTAAATGCAGAGCTTCGTATTTTCTATAATAATATCATAAAGTTTTGAAGTTTCATTCATGAGCTACTATTCTATTCCTTTTTTTTTTTTTTTTTTGATTTCTGGAAAAATATGTAATGGATGCTTTACTGATTTTCCATTTAAAAACGAATTTATACAGCTATTTTCATTTAAAACAAAAATACTGATTAATTCAACCAAAATGTTACAAGTCTTGCTATATGTTTGTTGCATGCTATTTGATAACCCCAAAATATTTTGCCCACATATTGATTAAATCAACATTAAAAAAAAAAAAAATTCTTGCTATACTGCTTGCTATTAGATAACACCAAAATATTATACCTGCATACTGTCTTTGTGAGATCATGCAGATACAATAAATAGTGTCAAAGAAAATGTATTTCCCAAATATAATTTTTAAAAAATTGTGGTACAAATACTTACAAAACTCCTGGTGCAATTTTACTGATAAATTACATTTGAGGATAACTAAACCAATTAGGATTGGTATTTATTAATGTGGATCATCCCTAAAACAAATAAATGAACCAATTTACGTAAGATGTTTAAATACCCTGCATTATTTGCCATAGACCATTGCTAGTGTGTAATCGTAAGTACCTGAAATGGAGGTACACCGGGAATGTAGATCAGATATTTAAACCGACATGTTTTGTTAGAGTAATCGTTAATATTTTGTACATTTGATATGATTGTAGATTTATCTCTCAATTCAAATTTAAAAAATTATGATTTATTTTCGCCTTAGCTGAGCTTAACGTGTTGATGGGCGATCGCTGTAAATCAATGGCGATGACTTCGTATAGGTGGGAATTCTAAGTGTTCGTAAAACCTTCTTAAATATCGAGGTGTTTGATTTTAATGAAACGCAAGTGAATAAGAGTTTTGCTTTAAATGTCGGAAGAAACGCACGGCAACCGATATACAGCCATGATCCCTAGGTATGACAAATGACACAATTAGCGCCATCTATTCGCTGTGAAGCCATTAGGATTTACATTTCCGATGTCTTTCAGCAACAGCGCCATGTTGGAGAGCACAGCGCAGAGACCGCTCACATAAGCAAGAGGAGAAACCACCCGATTCGCATTGCACTTGACAGAATATACAACATGAAGAATGGTAATATAATTTACAATCCATGCATTCAACATCTACGTGTGATTTCTTTTACGGTAAGAACTGTATGGGTAATAAGCACTTAAAACAACTCACCCTCCATTGAAAAGGCATCACGGTTATGTCGGGTAAATATTGGGACGCTTCTTCAATCAATCGAGCACTCGTAGATTGCAAGAACTTGGTCCCAAATAAATCTAGGAGAGTCGGTTTTGCAAAACGAATTTCAATAATGGAAATACGCCTTTAATACTGTATATAAACAATAATAAAGGTATCCTTACCAAAATTTTTGACAAATCTTAACACTGGATGGCGTTAGCTATTTCGTCCTCCATAGATGCAATAATTACACGGTCACTTAACGATTAATGATTAATCGATACAAACAATTTCATTGCCAATTATATTTTATTGTGACTGTAAAATACTTGAATTTCTTCAGAACATAGAGGAATGTTTTTCACCTGAAATTGCCATAGGACAGCAGAAATTTTCAAAATCATTTAACATTCACTAAAAGCTCATTGAAAATGAATCATGATTCCAAACTTTTTGTGGACAGAACGATGCCAAAATCATGAGCGCTAATATCTTAAGAAGAACAAAAAAATTTGACAAGAAATACACGCAAACGAAACTCATGATGGTGCCCTAAATTTTCAGGATTCATTTAAATTATTCAAATAAGTGGCACTACAAATAAAAAAAGTGATCTTACAGTAACTATACTAAAAAGTTATGTTCCTAACTGCATTTGTAATGAACCATGTTTTTTTTTTTTCAGTTTTGTGGTGTAAGAAACGCTTACGGAAATAATTGCCAATGTGGGGAAATGTAACATAAACGTTTCTCCAAAAGCCACGGGCCTCTGATCATTCGTCCGAAAGGGGTCCGGGTTCGAATCCCGGTGAGGCATGGATGTTGTGTTTGTCTTACGGCACTGGCTCTCTCCCTTCCCTGGAACCAGTGGCCCTAAATTAGGGACGGGCGACTGCTTATAGCCCATTGAGTTGCTCACGGTGGTCGTTAAACCTCCAATCAAAAAAAAAGCCACGGGCAAGGGCCTGAGATTATTCAAACACCGAGCGGAATTTTATCATGTTTTATTAAAATTTACAATGTAATACAAAACTGAAAAAAGAATGAAATAATTTTCAAAACACGAACTGACTTTTTCGGATGTTCGCTGTCGATTTATAAGGTCACATGCTTTTCACTAAGATTGATTACACGTCAACCAACAGCAGAAGCAAATAGTTTTATGTCATCTTTACTAAGGTGACCAGATTTTTGAGAATGCAATTGATGACAAAATGACATTTGTCCTCAAATTTCAATGCAATATTGAGGACAGTTTCGTTTCGAAATGAGGACATAATTGAGGACAGTATGGTAGAGCTAAAGGTTAGAAAATAAAGCTATGAAATGTCTCATAATTGTTCAGTTTCAATGAAAAACATACGATGAACCGTAAAAATGATTTTTTTTATTGGAGGTTTAACGACCACCGTGAGCAACTCAATGGGCTATAAGCAGTCGCCCGTCCCTAATTTTGGGTCACTGGTTCCAAGGAACGGAGAGAGCCAGCGCCGTAAGACAAACACAACATCCATGCCTCACCGGAATTCAAACCCGGACCCCTTACGGACGAATGATCAGAGGCCATCGCTTAGACCACTGCGCCACCGGGGCGGCAAAAATGATTTTCATGTGAATTAAGTATGAAATAGCAATAAAATACTATCATGCGGAATATTGTTTCCGATACATTTTAAAACTTACTTCTAGGGGGCAGCATTTGCAAACGAAGTTGCATTTTGAATTTATACTGAAATTCCATTGTGATTCTGTACAAGAATAGATATCTAAAGCCAGAAAATTACTATTCGCTGACCGAGGAGAAATCATGGAATAGCTGTATGTTATCTCTATGAGAAGGAATATTCCAAATCCAATAACCACACTTGAAGAAACAGTTTAATGAAAAATGTACTGAACAAAAGTTGTCAAACTTTCCATTGAGAGTTTCAATGGAATCTATCAAATGTAACCAAATTAATTACATCAATTACTTATTTAATTGCAAGAAAGTGGACGCTGAGAAAGATGAGATTAATATCCCATCCTAAAAATATTTTATTTAAATCCAGTTAAAATAGAAAAGAAGTACTTAAAATAGAAACGAAATCGTAACCCCACATTTATCGAGATGACTTTATTTAATGCTTAGGCATGTCTCCCATTAATACTGCATGATTTCTAACTTTATTCAAACAAAAATTCATCCGCTTCGGAAAATAGTTCCATACCTTTCCATTATGAATCAATTTCTTATTAAATAAATAAGAAATTGATGCTAAATTTGGTTACATTTGGTAAATTGAATTGAATTCTACGCCATTTGTTTAACACATTTTTACAAATTTCAATTGGGAGGGGTCAAAAATTGTGGGCCGCCCCGGTGGCGCAGTGGTCTAAGGCGTTGACCTCTGATCATTCGTCCGTAAGGGGTCCGGGTTCGAATCCCGGTACAGGCATGGATGTTGTGCTTGTCTTACGGTCCTGGCTCTCCCTTCCCTGGAACCAGTGACCCTAAATTAGGGACGGGCGACTGCTTATAGCCCATTTGAGTTGCTCACGGTGGTCGTTAAACCCCCAATCAAAAAAAAAAAAAATTGTGGACAAAAACTAAGAAATTGAAGGCATTTGACGTCCTCAATAAGTTTTTACGAAATTGGGGACAAAACATTGAAATTGAAGACTGTCCCCAGTAAATGAGAAAGTGTAGTCACCTTATCCATGGCTTTCTGCGATTAATTGTATAATGCGATTAATCGCAGAAAGCCATGCCTTATCTTTACCCAAGGAGGTTAGAAGTAAGAGGAGGTGACATCAGCCCCTCTCCCTGTGCTATAGCGTCTAAAAGGGGAAGTGTGCCGTGCGAACTCAAAATCTGCGTTCGAAATATGTCCCACGCCGCATCGCGGCGCTGCAGACGGCGTCTGTGTCAAAGATTGTGTGTACTGTTGTGCAATGTGAACCAAACAACAGGGGTTGGATTAGGATATGTACGATTTTCTTAAGTGTGTGATTATGGAAACACATTTTATGGTTCAGTGAAATGTCTACGTCTGGCGCAGAGTGCAGCGTCGGCAAATGTAATTGAAAGTATAATTATGCGTGATTTAAATTGATATGCTACCTCCTCGAAGAATGCCTACCAAAAGGCTAACAAATGGCTTGTATGTGCCAAGTAAAGAAGTGCTGTTTGGAAAATTTAAATGTATGTCACTTAGTAGCGGCTAGTGGTAAGCTGAGTCGAATCTGACGAAAAAGACAGGCTACGGTGCGAAATAGTCACGTGCACAACTTAGTGCTGTCGCCAAGTCAATCGGTTGAACAGCCATTGCGTTTCATTGTTGGTTCACATTTGTTTGTATTGAGTGAGTGTTCCGTTTATTGCCATTTGGATACACGTATAGTTTTGTAAGGTAGGTATTATTATATTTCTAAGGTAAGGTTAATTCTTAGTAAACGTTTTATTTAGTTTTAGTAATAATTATAGGTTTAATGAGTAGATCTTAGTTTCACACGTGTTGAAATCTGTTCATGTCTCGTGAATAGTGAAGTATAAAGAAGTGAGTTATTCTGTAGTGTTGAATTCTTATTTCAAATAGAATAATTAATATATTTTGCCAATGCCGATTCACATAGAGCTTGAATATTACCAGAAATCAGGGCAACTTTTCAGGAAATTAGCCTTCGTAATTTGTATAACATTTGCATCTCCAACAATCGTTAGCCCTTTCTTTACGAAATTAATGCTTGAACTGTTGTTGCATTGTAATGTGTCTCTGAATTAAAGAGTACATTTTTTAATTTCGTAACTTAATGCAACTGTGATATAGCATTTGTCTGATTGAATTTACTAAAGCTGTCTGAACAGTGTGGACAGATTATGTTGAAAAACTTGCATGATCAACTTTATTCTAACTGTACAAAACATAGGGAACTACTTTCGATTAAAAATTTCATATCTAGTTCTTCACTTGTATTAAAAGGTGTAATTCTTTTTACAGGAATTGCCAAAATTTGCCATGCCACAGTGTTGCAGTGTTAGTGGCTGCTAGTTAAATTATAGAAGTCAAAAGGAGACTTACAACTTTTGCCATACCAATTGTCTTATACAAAATCTGCTGCATACATTTAAACAGACAAAGTTCTGATTTTAGATTTCCTTGTTCATTTTCCGTGGAATGTTTGTGTATGAGTAGCTTGAAAACTAAATAGGAAAACATAACTCTCCTCAGCTGGAAAATACTCTGAACAACTTAGTGAAAGCCAAACATGACAACTGAAATTATTTGAAATCACGTGAAAGGAAAATTAAGAAGTTGAAAGTCTGAACGCTTAGTTTTGTGTGCCTCTCCTTAGTGCATAGTGTGCACAGAGTAAGTCCTGAGATAGGAAAAAGAGTTCAAACTTATCAAATATTTTATATGCAAAAGTGTATAGCCAGGTTGGTTAAAGTATTGAAATGTATTTTTCTTCTGTAATAAATGAAGATAACATTTCTGAAAAGTTATCTTTGAAACTGGAAAGTAAAGATCCGTCATATTTGGTTTAATTTTATTTGAAACTTGTATACCAGGAAGCAGTACTTCAGTTAGCTTCTCGTAACATATTTCCAATCTTTTTTCTGCTTCATCACATATTCACACAGTGATGCGGAGTGGTTGGTGGCATTCTGTACTGAAGATTTGTATTTAATATTTGGTGGTGTCTTTTTTTTTTTTCAAATTGGAACTAATACTGTTTGTGCAGTGGTTGCCCGTCTTCAAAATGGACCAGAGGTCCTCATTTACTAGCAGGTTTGATTTCATCTGTCAAAATTCATTTGAAAATCTATGGACTATTTTCTTTCCGTGGAAGATGATGCTGTACTCCTTCAAGCGTCATGGGGTCCGGCTAGTCCCTCAACGACACCATACCCGTACGAGTTCCATGTCACTTATTTTCAGATTAATAAATGTTAGCAGTAATATTGTAGCATTTTTGTTTATGTTTCAATACTGTACCAAAAAATTCCAGGAAATTTCTCTTATTTTTCATACTTACCACTATGACTTCATTGCCATAAAATTTTTGATAAAAACACCTGTGAGAAATTAACTGAAGTGTTACTGTGTGTGTGTGTGTCAGAGCTGAGTTCGGGCTGAATTTCAAGATCCTGAGCCTGAAGTATGTCAGCTCGAACGAGCCCGAAAACTATGATTAACCTGTTAAGCATTGAAAAAAGTCTTCCAGACTTCCACTCTTTCCTACCCATGCAATTAACTGATGTCTTTCTCAACTGCGGAGTGGAGAAGGGATGTCTATCTATTTCTATAGTTACCTTTAACCATTCATTTATTCCCGAAATGTTTTTTTGGGGGAGGGGGGGGGACATCTGGAGGCACAACAAACTATGTCGTATGTTGCTCAATAGAATTAGCAGGGAGCTGCCCCTTTGAGGTAGGGAGCAAAATTCCGTCAGCTTGCTATCTACTATCTATGCTTCTTAAAACTTATCCTTGGCAGAAATCCTGTAATTCATGGCCTATGGTATTTTGTTATCCAAGCCCGGAATGGATAGCCCTGCAGAATTCCTACTCCCCATTTGACCCAGTTGCTGAAGAATTCTCTTTCACAACTAGAAAGTGTAAAAAGTCTCGTGTGCTAAATTATATAAAATCACATTAAAAGAAAAAGGAAGAAAATTCTTCCCCTCTCTCCAAGCCCGAACTCCAGTAAGTATTACACAGCCAGCGCCCGGTTCGGGCTCGGCCCGTCTCAGCACTGGTGTGTGTGTGTACTAGTGCTTAGCTTGACATTTATAGTAGGTATATTGAAAGTAAAAATTTAATTTTACTATAATGAGCAAATTTGGCTTCTAGTAAAGAATGTTAGTAAAATGTATAAATTCCCTAGTGTTATGAAAAACTACTAACCAATTCTGCTTAATTCCTTTAGAAATGTGTGGGAAATATTTATTTATACTGTTAAAATGTTGTCTAATCTAAAAAGTGATATCAAATATGTTTTATAAAAAAGTAGATCACAGGTATGAACATTACAAGAGTAGATTTTAGGTAAAGAAAATAATTGACATAACTCATACATAAAATATTCAGATGGTAACACACACTGGAGGATCTAAAGCTGAGATAATTTTGATGTAACTTGTGATGATTCAAACTATTTGAAACAGATGTCTTAATTTCTGCCATTGGTTAGCAAGAATTCTTTTTTTATTTTGTTGTGTGTATCTATAACTTTGTTGCAGATGCTATCACATAAAGGAAGTTTGGGTAACAATCTGAAGCTGAATACTGTTTAGCTTGTGATGACTTCCTTCTTTCAAACTATTTGAAACAGACATTTGAGGTACATTTATGTAAAAGAATGGACCCATTTGTTTATTTTTAATAGTATTTTTTACTTTGTTCCGCTTGAAGATACAAGACAAATTCATAGTCAATAGGTAAGTTGATACTTTATCCAAATGTAGTATTTATGCTAATTTTTAAAACAAACTAAAAAATTAATTTCTGAATTGTAGCAAAGTGCTTTAATAATATGAGGGTGGATCAAAAAGTTAGTTACACTGTTGAATAAAAAAATCAAGGATATACTCAGGGGATGTATGTTGGTTTACAACATTAATTCATTTTTCGACATAGTCGCCTAAGGACTGTAAACATTTATCGGAACGTGCGATTAACTTTCCCATACCTGTACAAGAAAAGTCCAGTTTGGTGCAACTAGTTAAGGACCGCACTTTTCACAGCCTCATCCGTTGGGAATCATTGTCCACTAAGCTCCTGTTTCATTTTACCGAACAAATGGTAGCCGCATGGGGATAAGTTGGGGCTGTAAGGTGGATGCTGCCACAATTCCGACTTGAATTAATGCAGCAATTCCCTTAGTTTTCCGTGCTGTGTAATGTTCTTGGACATCAGTGTGACACCTTCGCTCAACTTACCCCGGCATCTGTCCTTAATTGAATTTCGCAAATTTAATGGTGTTTGGCAATATGAGTCACTTGATGGTTGTCTCTTTTGACAGAAATTCTGTGTAAACAACAGATTCACAGTCATCATGACCACTCCCGCAGACAGAGACAGTTGGACTTTTCACGTCTTCCTTGTTGGGGAGGTGACATGTTTCCATTCCATGGACGATCGTTTGATTTCAGTTACGTAACAGTAAATATGTGATTTCAGATTGCTTATAGAGATATATTTCCCACGTATAATAAGAAGAAATATTTCTTCCCCAGTGTTTACCTGTATAACTGGGAATTTGCTAAGCATCGACTCCTGACTCTAAATAGCTGAGCTACGATGAAGCAAGGCTCGCTTTGACTGGCGAAAATCTGATATGAAATGTAAACTAGAACAATCTGTAGGATGCATAATGCTGTATTTAGTTCCAGAACAGTCTGCTGATATACCAAATGTCTTCCACATATTCCTGGTCCAAGAAGCCCCATCACACGTAATGAAATTAACAAACAGACCTGCATTTTCAGTGAGAATAACAGCTTTAATAATTAATTTTGCTAGCAAAGTTCCACTTATATTGTTACTTGTGGCAAAAACACCAATTATTTGGGTCCAATCTCCATTTAATGGCTGAAACACCATTACCAGTCCGTGATTACATGGGGTATACTTAACAGTTTTTGAAGTGTATGGCCCAATATGAACAAACCCTAATATTTCACCAGATGATTTTGCATGCAGTTTTTCTGTAAGCTTCACTTCATCTATTAATATACCACCATGTCTTGCAAAAGGCTCCATTTCACTTGTTTTCTTTGAAATAGTTTCAAACGTCAGTGCATTGAATCCAAAACTGCTGTTGTAATTTGAAATATACTTTCTAATAGTTGTTCTATTAGGTAGGATCATGATTTTGTGTTTCCGTATGTGCTCGTACAATTTTGGACTTTTTTATGTGCATTAGTAAGCATTCAAGTAACCATTCTTTGGTATATGACATACCTCTTGCAGATTTCTTTTTTGCTGCCTTATAACAATGAATAACCATTTGCTGCTGCTTAATGCGTAATTCTGCTATTTTTTCATTAATGGAAAGTTCTGTAAAATTCCTTTTTTTTTTTATTTTTTTTTTTTTTAAGTTTAATTAGAGAGCGAAATAACTAGTTTCTTCAGCCTGTTGATTTTCCGAACTGTATTTTGATACTTATTTTTAAATGTAGCCTTTCTTCTATGATAAGCTATTTTGTGCAAAAAGTAAGCCCTGCAGATACTTACATCTGAGGCAAGTCTTTGTTGTTCCTTTCGTTACACAATTTTTGCTGTACAAATTATTCTAAAAAATAACTCCACTTTCAAGGTACTTCATGTTATTTTCAAATTCTGAAATGGAGCCTGTGCCATGACATACTGTTAGCCTATCAGTGTCTCGAATAATGGATTTTGATTCATCTTTAGAAGTAATATTAGAAACTGAGTTAATTTTTATTCCACGTAAATACACTTTACAGGTAACCTCTGGTTAACTTTTGGTAACAACAACCAGTTTTTCTGTTGTCAATGAATTTGACAATTCACATTTGAATGAATGAACATGGAAAATTATGCACTTTGAATTATTTGCAGGAATTTGCTTACCCCAAAATACTGAAGGCTGTGATATTCAGAAGGCAGTTCCGTGTAACTCTTTGGGAAGTGAATTCCAAGCTATTTAAATTACCATCAGGCTTATCATCGGTTTCCCTAACTTTCCTGTATTTTGCCAGAGTTTTTGACAAATAATGGGGAAGGTTTGGAAATATTGTTGGAATTGCATCTGGTGTCAAGATGGGCCGATCTCTGGGTATTAACACAGTCTCCTCATTTATTTTATGCACAAAATTTCGAACCACAAATCTCTCAAAGTGCAGTTCACATACAGCACTAAATTTGTCGTAAGTTTTTATCTGCACATCTGCACCGGGAATCAATCTTTGCCACTGCTGTAAAAGTTTATCATTTTTGGGTATTCCAAAGAGTGACGGCTTACTGTTTTTGTACTGAGTATTGCAACCTGGCACAAAACTATGGTTATTTCTCTTCCGCATAATGAGCTAAGTATAACTTATATACAATATTTAGGTAATCCACATTCCTTCTAAAACCTAAAACATAACACGTTTTCGTCTAAATTACCGTTCTTTTCACAGTAAGCAACACGAATTTAGTTTCCCGCTCCCATCACAGTAAGAAAGAGGGAAGGGAAGGCGATCGAAGCGCCATCTACGAAGGGGACAAATTTCGGTATCCACGCCAATCATTACGTACGCTAGGCGCCGGCACACTTTCCCTTCTAGACGCTATACCTGTGCTTCTGGCGTGACGCCACTTTTTATCAGCTGACTACGCCAATGCACCCAATCTAAGAATCTCCTGTATATCTCTATGGGGAAATCGCGATTTTGAACGGATTTTTCGGACCCTTACTCTACCCATACAGGCATGAAAAAAAATTGAGGCTGAAGTATTCATTCCCATAATACAAAATTTCCAGAAAAAACAGGAAAATATGTGTTGGTATTTCTTTAAAAAATTGAACAAAATAATGATTATTTGAGCGGAAGTGCATAGTGCGCATGGATACTTACTGCCCATGTACAAATAACCATGCATACTGTTCATGTGCCGCCCCGGTGGCGCAGTGGTCTAAGGCGTTGGCCTCTGATCATTCGTCCGAAAGGGGTCCGGGTTCGAATCCCGGTGAGGCATGGATGTTGTGTTTGTCTTACGGCACTGGCTCTCTCCCTTCCCCGGAACCAGTGACCCTAAATTAGGGACGGGCGACTGCTTATAGCCCATTGAGTTGCTCACGGTGGTCGTTAAACCTCAAAAAAAAAAAAAAAAAAAATACTGCTCATGTGCAAGTAATCATGTTTAAAATGTAACCAAAAGCCTAATGTTGAGAAATAAGAAGTCCGAAATATTCCTTCTTTCCATCCTTGGTTTGCATATGCTAAGCGCCGCCCGGTGGCGCAGTGGTCTAAGCGATGGCCTCTGATCATTCGTCCGTAAGGGGTCCGGGTTCGAATCCCGGTGAGGCATGGATGTTGTGTTTGTCTTACGGCACTGGTTCTCTCCCTTCCCTGGAACCAGTGACCCTAAATTAGGGACGGGCGACTGCTTATAGCCCATTGAGTTGCTCACGGTGGTCGTTAAACCTCCAATCAATATTCAATACATATGCTAAGCAAAACTACTTAAGCCACAGGAAGTGACGTCACGTTCCCGAACTCTCGCAGCGCAGACTCCCACCACCTCAGAGAGAGGACAGAAATAGCTGATCTGTTTCAGCTTCACTCAAAACGGGTCCCTTCACCTCCTCTCCTTCTAACCTCCTTGCCCCTCTCCCTGTGCTTCTGGTGTGACGCCACTTTTTATCAGCTGACTACGCCAATGCGCCCAACCTAAAAATATCCTGTATATCTCTACAGGGTAATCGCGATTTTGAACGGGTTTTTCGGACCCTTACTCTACCCATACAGGCATGAAAAAAATTGAGGCTGAAATATTCATTCCCATAATAAAAAAATTTCCAGAAAAAACAGGAAAATATGTGTTGGTATTTCTTTAAAAAATTGAACAGAATAATGGTTATTTGAGCGGAAGTGCATAGTCCGCATGCTTACTTACTGTCCATGTGCAAGTAACCATGTATACTGCCCATGTGTAGGTAACCATGTTTAAAATGTAACTAGAAGCCTAATGTTAAGAAATAAGAAGTCCGAAATATTCCTTCTTTCCATCCTTGGTTTGCATACGCTAAGCAAAACTGCTTAAGCCACAGGAAGTGACGTCACGTTCCCGAACTCTCGCAGCGCAGACTCCCACCACCTCAGAGAATAGACAGAAACAGCTGATCTGTTTTGGCTTCACTCAAAACGGGTCCCTTCACCTCCTCTTCTTCTAACCTCCTTGTCTTTACCCAAGGTTACAATGCCTCCCCGGTGCCGCAGTGGTATAAGCGATGGCCTCTGATCATTCGTCCAAACGGGGTCCGGATTCGAATCCCGGTGAGGCATGGATGTTGTGTTTGTCTTACGGCACTGACTCTCTCCTTTCCCTGGAGCTAGTAACCCTAAATTGAGGAAGGGCGACTGCTTATAGCTCATTGAGTTGCTCACGGTGGTCGTTAAACCTCCAATTAAAAAAATGACTAATTCTGATCGCTCGTCAGAGAAGGGTCCGGGTTCGAAACCCGATGAGGCAGGGATGTTGTGTTGGCCTCACGGCACTGGCTCTGCCCCTTTCCTGGAACCAGTGGCCCTAAATTAGAGACCGGGTGACAGTTTATAGCCCATTGAGTTGTTCACGGTGGTCGTTAAATTAAGGAGGTTAGAATAAGATATCTGGAGATGCCCTTGTTAATGAAGCAGTAACACTTTGTGTGGAGCCTATAACCGCGAGCGACGGCCGTCAAAGTGGGGGAAGGCTCATGGTTTTCAATGCTATTGTGGCTATTACAATGCATTTTGTGTTGGCCAAATCGCCTTCTTTCCTTGCAAATGTTTTCAATTTCGCATCGTAATTTGTTGCTAATGTGTGAGAAAACGCTGAATTAAAAAAATTCTTAATTATTTTGAGGCTCTTTCCCATTTTTATTTAAAATTGAAGTACACGAACATTGGGCGAATTCTAAACAAAACCTAACGTTAAAATTGTAAACTTCACTCGTCTAAGTATAAAACATTCCGATTTGATATTAACACGGTTTCTGCAACCCAAAACAACGTAATTCCAAAATACAAACAGATGAAACAACATAGGTATCTTGTAAACAATGGCTAATTCCTACACCTAGCGGCCTCACGGTTGAGAAACCGGGGCATCTCCAGAAGTATTATTCTAACCTAATTGTGTTAAACCTCCAATAAAAAAAAATAAGAGAAAGAAGGTTTTGTGTCGAATGATAACAAACGCTACATCTGATTCGTTCATCTTTCCAAACACTTGCCATGTGTTGAAATATTTGCTTATCAGTGGGTTAAAGGATGCAATACTTTTGCATTTTCAATACTTGGCGAATTGTGTGTTTGATGGTGGTGATTCCGATTCATGAACGGGATGCACGCTTGTCAGTCCAGTAAATTTTTTTCTTAGACGAAAGGAGTGATCAACTCGTAACCAGTGAAATGACGTCTGCTTGGTATGATTCAAGGCAAGGAGGTTATATCAAGAAGGTTATACTCTAGAAACCACTGGTTCTGCCACCATAGGTCACAGCTAATATGTGGTGTGACGTCACAAGCAGGCAAAAGGAACTAAATTATACCGTTGATAAAACAGTAAGCTTGTGTATCATTGATAAAGATTATTGAATTACTCATTTTATCTGTTTATACGCTTAGAAGCTTTTGTTCCATTGGCTTCAAAGCAGCTTCTTTTCTGCGGCTCCCTTGTATTCTTTCTTTAATTATACTTTCACACCAATAAACGGAGTTTGTATAGATTTGTTTACTGTAGAAAAAAATGTTGCTAAAGGTATTTATTTCATGTAAAAATGAATAAAAATTGGAAAATATTCTCGTACAAGGGGGTGGCAAATCTGGGCGGCAAATGCCCTTGGTGCGCCCCTGACTGGCGATAGGCCATTTTGGGAAATCCAATGAAAAAAGAATCACGATTAAATGAACCAAGTGTTTCATCTTGAACTTACAACGAACCATTTGAACATTGGATCAAGAATAATTGAATACTAAATCCACATATTCCGGATATACCTCGTCAAGGTATATAATCGAATGATCTCATTTACGCACCAGATCAAATAACGCGCGCAGTCGGCCAATTTGGGAAAATAAGATGAGAAAGAATTCTGAATAAATAAACCAAGTGCACAAATGAAAATTTATTCAGGCAATAAAAATAACATCCTATGCCAATATAGTGAAGATAATTATTTTGATACTACAGAGACAACCCATAAGTAAATAGACACCCTTAATGATATGTAAGCTCCTGTGTTGTATGGTAATGACTGAGCCAATTTATCTTTCCTTTTACAGATTGGTGTGCAGTGACATATTCCCGAAGACAAGAAAGATGCCCCGAACCACTGGCGCCGAAGACTTGAGTGATTTCCAAAGATTGCGTATTGTCGGACAATACGAGGTGGTTGAAGCCAGAGGCAACTTGCCCGAAAGCTGATTATTCCGCTGTCCACCGTCAATCGGGTGATTGTGCAGTTAAACACGGAGAATAAGGAAACTGTTAGCTCACGTTCAGGTCGACCTGGACCAACAGCACGACAACTGAGGTCTGTAAAACGGGTGGTGGAAAGAAATCTCTGTTGCACAGCTGCAGATGTGACAGAACACCTGAAAGTGAGTCGTAACACAGCTGTCAAGTATCTGCATCAACTAGGCTATCGTGGCAGAGCTGCCAAACTGAAACCACTTCTCACCGCAGCCAATATTGCGAAAAGAAAACAGTGGGCAACCACTATGGTGGGACGCCCATTGAGCATTTGGCATCCTGCCATCTTCTCAGATGAGTCCTCTTTGCCCAATTTTCATGTAGCGGACGCATATGGATCTGGAGAAAGTCCAGTCAAGAATTCTACATGAACCGCTTGCAACCAACCGTCAAGCATGGGGGATTTTCCGTTATGGTGTAGGGTGCCATTTGGAGCACATCAGCACAGGGCGATCAGAGCTTGTGGAATGTGTGGGCAATATTAATGCCGAAAAATACATCGCCATATTGCAAACGGGTCTTCTACCAATATTCTTTGGTGGGCTGCTGAACAAACCTTCTACTCTGTTCATGGAAGACAAAGCTCCTTGCCACACTGCTAAAAGGACCCAAGCTTGGCAGGCACAAAACGGCACCCAGAAGCTTCCGTGGGCCAGTCAGTCACCTGACATGAAATCCATAGAACCCGTCTGGCATATGCTTGATCTTTCAGACTTGCAATAAGACGACGTTTACGAAAACTCGCTTCCTGCGGAGAGCTGTTAGAATGTTTGCGTGCTGAGTGGGCCAACATTCCGCAGGTCAAGGTAGCTGAACTCATGGATTCTATGCCCAACAGGGTTAAGGCTTTGAAGACAGCAAAGGGTGCAGCAACTAAGTTTTTATATGCATGTTTGGCATTTGTAAAACTCTTGGATTCTATGCCGAACAGGGTTAAGTCTTTGAAGACAGCAAAGGGTGCGGCAACTAAGTTTTAATATGCATGTTTGACATTTGTATCAAGTGTAAACTGTGAAGTAAAGGTCAATGTTCGAAAATCAGGGAGTCTATTTACTTATGGGTTGTCTCTGTACATTAGATTATTCTATTAATTAACTTTTACAGCAAAGCATCCAGTACCAAATGATATTATCGCTTACAACATGTGAAACAGCAATTTTTGTAGCAATAACTTTGCATTGTTCAAAAGAAAAAAAAAACTGAAAAATTGTTCTATCGACACCACTGGGTTTGAACCCCAGATCTCTCGATAACTAGCAGAGTACATTCACTTTACGCCAGGGTGCCAACATTTCACAAAGCCATGCGTGCAACAATCAGTGGACTTAGAATTGGGTAACAGTTGCAGTGACACAATAATACTGTTTGCCTTTTCAATTGCTCCTGTGTTGCAAAATCAAATATCTTGCAAGAAAAAATACAATTCACCGAGGTTCCTTGTTGCCCAGCATTAAAGATTTCTTAGCTTTCAATTTAATTGAAAAATTCTGTAAGTCGTATGCTTTATATATGTATTATATATATCATCATCATCATCATTGTCAACCATTATCAATCCACTGCTGGACGAAGGTCTCCCCAAGTTTCCTCCACAACGGTCTGTCTTGTGCCAGTCTCCTCCATGTCACTCCCGCATACTTTCGAATTTCATCCACCCATCTTCCATGTGGTCTTCTTCTGGGTCTTTTCCTGTCCCTTGGAATCCAATCTAAAATTTCGGCTGTCCATCGATGGTCTGTCCTTCTGGCAGTATGTCCAGCCCATTGCCATTTCAGGGATTTAACTCTGATCATGATGTCTTCCACTCTTGTCATTTTTCGGATCCACGTGTTCGTCTTCTTATCTCTCCTGGTTACACCAAGCATGCACCTCTCCATGCTGCTTTGAGTTGTCTGCAGCCTTTGTATGTCTCTTTTAGTCAAGGTCCACGTCTCTGCACCATACGTAAGCACTGGAAGGATGCATTGATCAAACACTTTTCTTTTAAGACATAATGGCATATTGCTCTTGAAAATTATGCTGTTTCTTCCAAAAGCTCTCCAGGCAAGTTTTGTACGCCGGTTAATTTCTTCACCAATGTGACCCTCACTTGATATCTGCTGTCCAAGATAAACGTACGTGTCTGTTATCTCCAGCTTTTCTCCATCAATCGATAAATCTTCATTTCTTGTAAAAGCATTGTACATCACTTTTGTCTTCTGAAAGTTCATTTTTAATCCCACTTCTTTACTCTTGTCAGCAAGTTCCTGGATCATACTCTGCAGCTCTGATGGGGTAGTTGCAAAAATGACTACATCATCAGCAAAACGAAGGTGAGTTAGATAATCTCCATTAATCTTTATCCCTTTGTTTTCCCAGTTCAGTGATTGAAAGACATTTTCCAATGTGGCATTAAAGAGCTTCGGAGATATGGTGTCACCTTGTCTCACTCCTTTTCCAATTTTTATGTGTGTTGTATTTTCAAACAGCCGAATCTTTGCACTTGCATTTTCACAGATGTTATTAATAATATTAATGTATGCATCTTCAATACCGCAGGATTTCAGAGCCATTGCAACTGCTGATGGTTTCACCGAATCAAAGGCTTTTTCATAATCGATAAAAGCCATGCACAATGGAAGCTCATATTCCCTCGCTCTTTCAATTAGTTCTCTCAGTACGTGGATATGATCTATTGTGCTGTAGCCACTCCTGAATCCAGCTTGTTCTCTCGGTTGAGCCATGTCCAGTGTCACCTTCAAGCGGTGTGAAAGAACTTTAGTGAAGATTTTATAAACCACTGATAGGAGGCTGATAGGTCTGTAGTTCCTGAGATCCTCAATGTCACCTTTTTTATGTAGCAAGATCATTGTAGCGTTGTTCCAATCCTCAGGAATTTTCCTTTCATTAAGGCATCGAGTGAAAATTTGGGCGAGTACTGTTTCGATTTCTCCACTTGCTTCTTGTATGATGTCTATAGTAATTCCATCTTCTCCTGGAGCTTTTCCCCGCTTCATGTTCTTGATTGCATGTGCAACTTCTGCTGGAAGAACTCTGGTACTGGTACCTTTCATGATGTCTGGAGTACATGTATCATCCCTTTCATATAATTTGGAGTAGAAATCTTTCACTCTTGTCAAAATTTCGCCTCTATTTCTTGTTACAGAACCATCTTCTTTTCTCAGTGCCATAATCTGTTTTTTTCCCCTTACTGAGATGTCCCTTTGCTATCTTTAGGCTTTGGTTGTTTTCAATTGCTTTCCTTACTAGTTCACAGTTGAATTTCCTTACGTCTTCAGTGATACTTTTTCGTACTGTCTTGCATAGCTGGCAGGGTTGCTTCTTTGGAGCCCCACACAATGCTGGGGATTCACCACACATGAACAGCAGCAACTGAACAAATAATTAGAAGCCGAGATTGGTCTGGATATCCGGAATGTGTAACAATGTTCAACCGACTTAATGTTGGTCCAAATACACGAAACCTCCCTGCCCCTACCCCAAATTTACACTGCTGGACATTAAAAAGTCCCCCAGCACTGATCTGGTAACCCAATCTGGTATATTCCCAGCTAAGAATCCTCATGGAGGTCTCGGTTCTATACAATGGTAAAAGATATCGACTACCTGTAATGCCAAATGAAGAGTCCCTCAGCATTGGACTGGCCATCCAATCTGGTATATTCCTAGCTGAGAATCCTTATTGAGGCCTTGGTTCCATAAGATGGCATGAAATCTCAACTATCTGTAATGCCACACGAAGAGCCCCAGCACTGGGCTGGCCATCCAGTCTGGTATATTCCTAGCTGAGAATCCTCATGGAAGTCTTGGTTCCATAAAATGGCAAGAAATCTCAACTATCTGTAATGCCACATGAAGCCCCCCAGCATTGGGCTGGTCATCTAGTCTGGTATATTCCTACCTGAGAATCTTCATGGAGGCCTTGGTTCCATACAATGGCATGCGATCTCAATGATGTGTAATGTCACATGAAGAGTCCCCCAGCATTGCACTGGCCATCCAATCTGCTATATTCCTGGCTGAGAATCCTTATGGAAGCCTTGGTTCCATAAAATGGCAAGAGATCTCAACTATCTGTAATGCCACATGAAGAGTCCTCCAGCATTGGGCTGGTCATCTAGTCTGGTATATTCCTACCTGAGAATTTTCACGGAGGCCTTGGTTCCATAAGATGGCATGAGATCTCAACTACCTGTAATGCCAAATGAAGAGTCCCCCAGCATTGAGCTGGCCATTCAGTCTGGTGTATTCCCAGCTGATAAACCTAATGGTGATAACACCATTTAGCAGCAAAGCATCTTGACTTTCTACAATGTCACATGAAGAGTCCCCCAGCATTTGGCTGGCCACCCAGTCTGTGCTGCTGATAATGCTAATGGAGATTACACCATTCATCAGCAGGGAATCTTGACTATCCACAATGTCTTATGAAAACTCCCCCAGCATTTGGGTGGCCACCTAGTCTGGTGCATTCCCAGCTGATAATACCCATGGAGATTCCACCATTTGTCAGCAGGGGATTTTGATTATCTACAACATCATATGAAGAGTCCCCCAGCATTTGTCTGGCCACCCAGTCTGTGCAGCTGATAATCATAATGGAGATCACACCATTCATGAGCAAGGGATATTTACTATCTTGATTTGTTGGAATTATCTTTTTGTTTCGTCTTAGTAATTGCAGTGGTATGGTGGCGAGACGTAATCCGGGAGGGGACATTTCAAGGGGTTCATATAGAAGTGGTTGTTCGGGGTCTAGTTGTCGGAATTATTATTTTTTGTCTCTTTTTTTTTTGGGCCTTTTTTCATTCTAGTTTGGTTCCCACCATGGAGTTGGGGGCTGTGTGACCTCCTACGGGTGTGTGGCAAATGCTGGGGAGAATCTTCATATGACATTGTAGATAGTAAAGATCCCTTGCTCATGAATGGCACAATGTCATATGAAGATTCTACCCAGCATTTGGGTGGCCACCCAGTCTGGTGCATTCCCAGCTGAGAAACTAAATATTGGTCATGGCACCATTCATTGATAAGGGACCTTGACTATCTGTAATACCACATGAAGAAATCCCCAACACTGTCCACACAATCAGGTGCGTTCCTTTTTTGAAACAATTTTGGAAAAAAGTGTAAGTGAGTTTCATATTCTATCATGTTTAAAAAGGCATGTGTTTGATGAAGTTACATATTATGTGTGAATATCCAACATAACTCCATGTGACATGCATTACGAATAGGATTATTTGGTAGTTTTACCTCAAATGTTAGAATCAAATTTTATCTTTAACTGGAACATATACAAATAACACTCTCAAAATTGTACTAATTACTTGATTTGGTTTTTGGAAGCAAAACACCTACATTTTGCAAACTTTTATATTCACGGAGATCCAAACACTTCAAACGTTAACAACATGAGCCATAAACCTGAGTGACGTTATTACCAGAAATTTACTATCACAGATAAAAACATAACTGAATCTACATTTTTTGAAACTCTTTATTTGTAAAACAAGGTCGAATAAATATTTTGTATCTTTAAAGAGACATTTAAGTAAGAAATGGACAACTATAGTCAAAGATGAATGCTGAAGGAATGCTAAAGGCACCGTGTTGTCCATTTTTTCCTTGCAAACAGATGATATTTACAAATGATGACGAATGACATCTACAGTAATCCTTTTGCAGATGACCTTACAGGGAAGTATGCTGTACATGGATCCTAAAAGATGAGAAGAATGTTACTTTACTATAAAACCATGCTACTCTTATTTTAAAGTTCTACTTAAATTGAAAGGAACTATGCCAGAAATATTTCACATTGTCTATACAAGAGATAATACAGAGTGTTTCACTCGCTACTTTAACCGGCATTTTTGCAATACCTGTAAGAGGAATGAAGATATAGTAACGGAATTTGAACTGGACTTACCTCAGGCTGTCAGAAAGCAAACGGAAGCAGCGTGCAGTAGCGCCGGCGTCGTGGGCGAGGTCACAGAGAAGTGGCGGCACTAGTGCGTCGCTACTCCTCGTCGCCTGCAGGACGAGCGGGCATCTGCCAGTTTACTGAGTCTGCCGACGGCACAGTAGAGCTGAGTTCGGGCTCAATTTTCGGAGCCCGAGCCCGAATTTTATATTGCAAAGATAGAGCCCGGGCCCGAACGAGACCGAAAACTGGCTAACCTGTTCAACCATTAATAAAAACATCTACTTTTCCACACTTCCACTCTCTCTCCTCCTGCAATTAACCAATGTATTTCTCAAATAGGGAGTGGGGAAGGGACCTCTGGCTATTTTTACAGTATAACTGTACGATTTTCTTTGAACGTTCATTTCCACCTGAAGTGCTTCGGGCGGCCGGACATCCAAAATGATCGGGCGGTGCTGCAATTGTACGTTGCTCAAATAATGCTAATATTATTGCGTCATAATGCGCTGCAATATGTACGTTGTTAAATAGAATTAGCAGGGAGCTACTGCATGGAGATAGGGAGTAAATTATCGTCGGCAAGCTATCAACTATCCAATATCTAAAGTTCTTGAAAAAGCTTTTTATTCTTTGCAGAAACACACTTTCTACCCAAGCCCGGAATAAATAGCCATCTCGAATGCCCGCTCCCCTACCAGAACCAGTTGCCGAAGAATTCCTTTTACCAACTATAAAGTGTCTCATTTGCAAAATCATATAAAATCACATTTATATATAAACTAAATTCTCTCCCTCTCTCTAAGAGCCAGAGCCGCAGTAAATATTCTAGAGCCCGAGCCGGATTTCGGCCCGGGCCCTGCTTCAGGCTTTAGGGCTCGGGCTCAGCCCATCCCAGCTCTACGACACAGTACGGTCGTTGTTTTGCCGCTCGTGGAACAGTACGGTTGTGTGTTGTCGGAGAACAGAAAACATTGAAGCCGACGTACTGGCAGACCAAATCGTCGAAGTCGAAATCGAGTCATTTTTCGAGAACAGAGTAATTTCGAAGGGATTTTGGCCTCTGCTGTCGCCAGCTTTGATGCCGCTCGATTACTTTCTCTGGGGCTATCTGAAAGTTTACGGCAATAATCCACAATCCATCGTCGCATTGAAATCCAACATCATTCAAGAAATCCAGGCAATTCTAGGGGGCATGCTGACCCGAACCTTCCAAAATAGCGAGCGTCATGTTCAGCTCTGCCTAGATGCAAACGGCGACCATTTCGAACACATGTTATGATGCCATCTCCTTTCTCAAAGCCTAAGGTTAGTCCACTTCAGATTTCGTTACGATATCTTCATTCCTCTTCCAGTTATTACAAAAATGCCGAGTAAAGCAGTGAGTGAAACGCCCTGTATTATTTCCTCCTTTAATATTGAGATTGAGTTACGTTTATGGTTCAAGGGACAGATGTGGCTTTAGAACCCCCCCCGTATAAGTATTGAGTTAAATTTCTAGTGCGATGGTCAGATATGGCCTCAGAATACCCCCTTGTATACATATAAAAGACTGAGTTAGGTTTATATTGCGATGGCCAAATATGGCCTCCAGAGTACCAACCACCATATGTAAGGATGAGTTAGAAAATGGATTTGCTAAAAAACCCTTTGCAATCTTACCTTGGGAATGTCTTCCTTCCAGTATACTACTGTACACCTAGGCTTCTAGCAAATTAAGTTGCATAAGGATGGACACCCTATTCGTCCTTTACTTGAATCCATGACACACTAAGTACCGATTTTGAAAATTAATTTCTCTTTAATACACACAATTGACGTGGATTAGGAACATCAAACAGAAGTCATCGCTCTTTTCACATTTATAAGTGAGTCACGGAAAAATTCTCATTGGCCGCCACCGGGGATCGAACCCAGGGCCTTCCAGTTGTGCGCTGGACAGGCTACCACTGCACCACAGCGGCCTCGAATTCTCCAGACTCACAAAAGTGAAAGTAGCAACAGTTCTGTTGCTACTTTCATTTTTGTTCTGTTGCCGCTTTCCATCTTTGATGAAATCCCCAGCAATGTGCGGGGCTCCAAGAAGCGACATGCCATGTGGTTTGGCAGTTAGTCGTATGTGAGTCTGGAGAACTCGAGGTCGCAGTGGTAGCATATCCGGCGTGTAACTGGAAGATCCAGGGTTTGATTCCCGGTGGTGGCTGATGATCATTTTTCTGTGACTTACATATAAGCGTGGAAAGAGCGATGACTTCTGTTTGATGTTCCCAGTCCGAGTCAATTGTGTGTGTTTATTATTCATTAGCCTCGTAGTTCTATGTTCTATTGCTGCTTTCCATATTTGATGAATCCCCAGCATTGTGGGGCTCCAAGAAGCAACCTGTCATGTGGTTTGGCAGTTAGTCGTATGTGAGTCTGGAGAATTCGAGGCCGCAGTGGTAGCATATCCTGCGCGTAACTGGAAGATCCAGGGTTTGATTTCCGGTGGTGGCCGATGATAATTTTTTCGTGATTCCACATATAAGCGTGGAAAGAGTGATGCCTTCTGTTTGATAATTTCTCTTTAAAGATGGGGAAGGAGGGGAAAATGCATGCTCCACTGATTGGTTTTGAAGAAGAGACTGTAACAAATAAAAACATGCATTTCTTAGGAATTTTTTTTTAGAAAAATAACAAGTCGCTCTTTTTTACTAATCATAGTGAGAAGAATTGGCAGTGAAACACATAACACACAAAACATTAGAAGAATTCTTGATATCCTCATATTATGCATAAGTTATGTTAAAAATTATAAGTGGTGGAACGTTTTGGTAGTAACTTCTACACATAGGCGGATTTACGGGGTGCCCGGTACCCCCAAGGATTTGTGGAGGGGAAAAAGAAATAATGTAACTTTGAAAACATAAGCATTACAAAAAGTGTGGATAATTGGATAATTTTGAAAAAAAAGAAAAGTACCACAATATGTACTGCAAGGTATACAACAAAGTAAAAAGAAATTATTATTATCATCTGGCTGAGACACCGTACGACAAAGTAAAAAGAAATTATTATTATTATTATCTGGCTGAGACATCATATGACAAAGTAAAAAGAAATTATTATCATCATCTGGCTGAGACACCATCAAAGTAAAAAGAAATTATTATTATCTGGCTGAGACACCATATGACAAAGTAAAAAGAAATTATTATTATTATTATCATCATCTGGCTGAGACACCATACAACAAAGTAAAAAGAAATTATTATTATTATTATTATCATCTGGCTGAGACACCATACAACAAAGTAAAAATAAATTAATACTATCATCTGGCTGAGACACTATACAACAAAGTAAAAAGAAATTATCATCTGACTGAGACACCATACAACAAAGTAAAAAGAAATTATGATCATCTGACTGAGACACCATACAACAAAGTAAAAAGAAATTATGATCATCTGACTGAGACACCATACAACAAAGTAAAAAGAAAGTATTATTATCATCTGACTGAGACACCATACAACAAAGTAAAAAGAAATTATTATTATCATCTGGCTGAGACACCATACGACAAAGTAAAAATATATTATTATTATTATTATTATTATTATATGCTGAGATCAAATATGAATGAAGAAAGGCTTTTTGATTTGATAGTTTTATTTTCTGAGAGTGAAATTGTAAAAACTGTAGATTATGACCTCATAATTGACACTTAATTGATGAAAGAAGGGTGAAAAAATTTTAGGATTAAAATTGAGAACAAAAAGCAAATCTTGTGTTGGTAAATTTTTGTAAGTAAAGATTTAATGCTCTAAATAGTTTTCTGAGTGCTGAAACTGCTTGAAAATAAAACATTACAAGAATACTTAAGTGTTTCATGTACTGTAGTTGTCCTAATTCATTATTAGGCCTAAATAAATGTTATGAAATGTATACTTATTTAAAGAGTGTCCAGTAAACTTATTTAAATCAGCCAGAATTAGGCCTGAAAGAATGACTTTTGTTTGTGCTTTTTTGTTAATACAATCAAAATATTGCACTTTCTTACGAGGGTTTAAATTTCACCTCTGCAATTCCCCCTTCCCATAATTCAACTGGCACCCCCAAATTAGACTCCCTAAATCCGCCTATGCTTCTACCTTCATCAGCCATGGAATGAAGCACGTGGTATCAGTTCTTGCCAGATTTCAAAATAGCTTTCCAAATGATTGGGATGTGAAAAGGTGCGTCTGTATTGCAAGGGTTAGGGGAAAGATAGATTTCAATGCTTTCGCAGTACCTGAGGGGTTTCCAATTGCTGAACAGAGCAATACGTTTAACATTTTGATAATTGGGAATTGCGGACGTATCGCTGATGGTTAAAATTGAAAGGGAGGTGGTAGGGTTGCCTTTCTTAACATTAACGATATGTCCCACCAATCGCTGATTGATCCTGCAGTAACTACTACCAATAAAGAGGGTAACCCCTGTGGAAGTGTTGACAGGGATTGACCTTGCAACTCTAGGGGTTTATTGGGATCTCTGTCTTTAAGGATAAGGTTAAGAAGATGTGGAGGTGGTTTAACTGCATTCCTGTACTTTACACTAGCTGTCAACAATATAATTGTGATGCACATAATACTGTTTCACACATTATTCATGAACAAGTCAACTACCAGCAGGAGCATGTCATATGTAACGTAATATATAAATACTTCCAAAACGTACAACCTTTGGCCAAGTGAAAAGAAGAATATGAAGCACTGCAATAATATATACAACCGAACTAAAACCTGGTGAGTACGTTTTGATAACATTGATTAATTCCATAATCGAATGTATAATGTTTTATTATAGGAGATCTCATTGAACTGAAAAGTGGACATCTCTTCTACTATCGTGGGACAGATATTGGCAGAACTAGTGGTGTTGGATTTATAATGAACAAGAAACTGAAGGATAAAGTTGTAGAAGTTGAAAGTTCCTCTGACAGAGCTGCACGACTCGTTATCCAACTCTCGAGAAGATACTAGGCTCAGATTATTCAAACTTATGCGCCCACCACAAGTCATCCTGAAGAAGAAATTGAAGAATTTTATGAGGAAATTGGTCATCTAAATAATAAAGGCAAGCAGCACTTGAAGATAATTAGGGAGATTTCAATGCAAAAATAGGGCAACGGCAACAGAATGAAACTTCAGTAGGTAAATTCGGTCACGGCAACAGAAACCAGCGTGGAAATACTCTCGTAGAGTTTACAGAGGCAGAAGGGTTTTTCATCATGAACTTCTTTTTCAAGAAAAAGCCGCAAAGGAAATGGACATGGAGGCATCCCAATGGATGGACAAGTGAAATTGATTTTATTATGTGTAACAAGAAATTTGTCATGGAAGACTGCAGTGTGCTGAACAAGTTCAACACAGGTAGCGACCATAGAATGGTAAGATGTAAGATGCACCTCAATGCTAAACTCGAGCGTGGCAAGCTCATAAAACAAACAAAGTGTATTGACGTGACCAACCTTAAAAAGCATCATAATACCTTCAAATCGGAACTGAGGAACAGATTCTCTGCTCTAGAAGCTCTAACATCAGAAGAAGTGGACATCTCTGAACTTAACAGAAAAGTAACCAAAGCTCTTATGGAAACAGCAACTATATTAGCTGGGTCTAAGAACAAGTTGCATGTGAATAAACTATCAGGAAAAAACAAAATGTTGATGTAAAAAAGAAGAGAGATGAGGACAACTAAAGAACATGTGACTTCTAAAGTGGAATATATAGAGCTATGCAAGACAGTACGAAAAAGTATCACTGAAGACTTAATACAAAAATTTAACGTGGACCAGGAACATCAAACAAAGATCTTCGCTCTTTCCACGTTTATGAGTCACAGAAAAATTCTCATTGGCCGCCACCGGGAGTCAAACCCAGGGTCTTCCAGTTACGCGCCGGATATGCTTCCGCTGCACCACAGCAGCCCCGAATTTCTCCAGACTCATACACGCTAACTGCCAAGCCAATTTGGCAGGTTACTTCTTGGAGCCCCACACAATGCTGGGGATTCACCAAAGATGGTAAGCAGCAACTGAAGAAATAATTAGAAGGCGAATGAATAATTAATACAGAAATTTAACCTGGACCAGGAACATCAAACAAAGATCTTCGGTCTTTCCACGTTTATAAGTGAGTCATGGAAAAATTCTCATTGGCCGCCACCGGGAGTCGAACCCTTCTAATTATTTCTTCAGTTGCTGTTTACCATCTTTGGTGAATCCCCAGCATTGTGCGGGGCTCCAAGAAGTAACCTGCCAAATTGGCTTGGCAGTTAGCATGTGTGAGTCTGGAGAAATTTGCGGCCACTGTGGTGCAGCGGAAGCATATCCGGCGCGTAACTGGAAGACCCTGGGTTCGACTCCAGGTGGCGGCCAATGAGAATTTTTCCGTGACTGACTTATAACCGTGGAAAGAGCAAAGATCTTTGTTTGATATCACTGAAGACGTAAGAAAATTCAACTGTGAACTAGTGAGAAAAGCAATTGAAAACAACCAAAGCCTAAAGATAGCAAAGGGACATCTATATATATTAATATTATAATAACATCTCAGTACGGGAAGAAAACAAATTATAGCACTAAGAAAAGAAGATGGTTCTGTAACACGAAATAGAGGCGAAATTTTGACAAGAGTGAAAGATTTCTACTCCAAATTATATGAAAGGGATGATACATGTACACCAGACATCATGAAAGGTACCAGTACCACAGTTCTTCCAGTCCTCCCAGCAGAAGTTGCACATGCAATCAAGAACATGAAGTGGGGAAAAGCTCCAGGAGAAGATGGAATTACTGTAGACATCATACAAGAAGCAAGTGGAGAAATTGAAACAGTACTTGCCCAAGTTTTCACTCGATGCCTTAATGAAGGGAAGATTCTGAGGATTGGAACAATGCTACAATGATCCTGCTACATAAAAAAGGTGACCTTGAGGATATCAGGAACTACAGACCTATCAGCCTCCTATCAGTGGTTTATAAAATCTTCACTAAAGTTCTTTCACACCGTTTGAAGGTAACACTGGACATGGCTCAACCGAGAGAACAAGCTGGATTCAGGAGTGGCTACAGCACAATAGATCATATCCACGTACTGAGAGAACTAATTGAAAGAGCGAGGGAATATGAACTTCCATTGTGCATGGCTTTTATCGATTATGAAAAAAGCCTTTGATTCGGTGAAAACATCAGCAGTTACAATGGCTCTGAAATCCTGCGGTATTGAAGATGCATACATTAATATTATTCATAACATCTATGAAAATGCAAGTGCAAAGATTCGGCTGTTTGAGAATACAGCACACATAAAAATTGGAAAGGGAGTGAGACAAGGTGACACAATATCTCCCAAGCTCTTTAATGCCACATTGGAAAATGTCTTTCAATCACTGAACTGGGAAAACAAGGGGATAAAGATTAATGGAGATTATCTAACTCACCTTCGTTTTGCTGATTTTAGACATGTTGAAAAATGTTGACGTAGTCATTTTTGCAACTACCCCATCAGAGCTGCAGAGTATGATCCAGAAACTTGCTGACAAGAGCAAAGAAGTGGGATTAAAAATGAACTTTCAGAAGACAAAAGTGATGTTCAATGCTTTTTCAAGAAATGAAGATTTATCGATTGATGGAGAAAAGCTGGAGATAACAGACACGTACGTTTATCTTGGACAGCAGATATCAAGTGAGGGTCACATTGATGAAGAAATTAATCGGCATATAAAACTTGCCTGGAGAGCTTTTGGAAGAAACAGCATAATTTTCAAGAGCAATATGCCATTATGTCTTAAAAGAAAAGTGTTTGATCAATGCATCCTTCCAGTGCTTACGTATGGTGCAGAGACGTGGACCTTGACTAAAAGAGACATACAAAGGCTGCAGACAACTCAAAGCAGCATGGAGAGGTGCATGCTTGGTGTAACCAGGAGAGATAAGACACTGGGATTTTCACGAGCCACTGTGTCATGGGTGCACCGTGAGTACATTGAATCCGGTAAAACCATCCCTGCAAGGGCCAACTGCCGTGGAAAACAACATGTGGATGAGCGGGGTCATCGTTGGCTAGCTCACACTGTAACAGCGGATAGACGGGCCACAGTGCAAGAAATCCTCGGCAATTTAACGTTGGTGCATGAAAAGTGTGAGCAGCAACACCATCTAGAATCATCTCCTCGCTATAGGGTACAGAAGCCATCGTTCCACGAGGGTACTGCTGCTGACCGCACATCACAGGGTACAAAGATTAGCATGGGCATGAGAACATCGCCACTGGACCCTAGACATGTTGAAAAATGTTGCCTGGACTGATGAGTCGAGATTCACGTTGGTACATGCAGATGGCAGGATACGAGTACGGTGCAAATGACATGAAGCGATGGATCCTTCTTGCCAGCAGGGTACTCTTCAAGCTGGTGGGGGTGGCATTCTCGTCTGGGGACTGTTTACGTGGACTGAAATGGGACCCCTGGTACGTGTGACATCTTCCCTCACAGGTCAATGTTACCGGGATATCCTGGATGACCATTTGCTCCCGTTTCTGCGTCTTCAACATCCCACTGGGGACCTCATCCTGCAACAAGACAATGCAACTCCCGAATTGTATCCGAATGGTTGGATGAACACTCCACTGACGTGACCTCGCTTCCTTGGCCAGCTAGGTCACCGACCTCAATTCCACCGAGAGAGATGTTCGAGGCTCTGACCCCCTCCATCAAATCTTCGTGAACTGTGGGAGCTTGTTCAGGGGTCGTGGATCCGTATGGCTTCCCAACGCTTCCGGTGTCTTGTCGAGTCCATGCCGAGATGAATCGCCGCCGTCATCAGGGCGAAAGGTGGTGCTACACGTTACTAGACAGGTATCTCTAATTCAGTTGTTCTTCAGTGTATATATAAAGGGTGGGCTGAAGCCCACCCATAGCATTGCACCTGATTTTCAGTGGAAACAAGAAGAAAATAACCATTTAAGGAATTCTTAAATTCCAGAAAAAGTCCAAAGTACAATAATTTCCAGGGGTCAAAATTAAATTTAAAACGTTTTCCACGAGTGTGAAAGGAAATAAGGTTTTTATATTCCAGGAAGCATACAAACCCTGCATACAGCTGATGGTAGTCCAGGAAGAAATGCAAATTTATAAACCTATTTTAATTAAACAGCAACTTTATTAATGGATTAGTTTTTACCAAATGAATAATATGTGTATAATTAACAAAAATAAAGGTTGTCACAATTAATTTTATAACAAATAATACTATTCAATACATTTTTTTGAGAAAAAAATACTTTACCAAGTGGTTTTAAAAGTTCTGCATCACTAGAACTTGATGTTCTAGTGCTCACATTTGAAGAGGAGGACACACGGCTTGAATCTGCATGATTAAAGCATAATATTATTAACGTTTGAGCTTTCAATTATTTTAATCAAAATTAACAAACTGTTTGAAGATACACAAAAGCACATATTAGCTAAAATAATAATAATAATAAAAAAAGCAAGAATCACGAAACATAATACAGAACTACTCTTTCACAGGCTGGAACAAAACTCAGAATTAGCAAAATGGGCTGAAATCAGCTTGAACAAATACATTCGCTGTCTAACAAGTGGGCGGAACGCATGGATACGAGTAAACTTATAAAGCGTTGCTTCTGCCTTATATTGTTACTCAAAGCTGTCATTTAGGGGGAAGGCTCAATCCCATTCTTTCTGAATGAATGCATGTTAAAAGGATTATGACAATGATGGCAAATGTAAGAAAGCAGGGAGATGTTTGAGTCACTTGTTTCTATACAGTGGAAATGATGTCCCTGTCAGGGGACTATCCCTTCCCCATCATGCCTTGGGTCATGGAGCAGAGAATAAAAGGACTAGAAGGGAGTGCTCATCACCAGTGACAGGATTAAACCTAAGAAAGGAGAGAGAAGATGTTTGAGTCAGTTGTTTCTACCCAGTGGCATGGTGTCCGTGTCAGGGGGACTAGCCCTTCCCCATCATGCCTTGGGTCATGAAGCAGAGAATAAAGGACTAGAAGGGAGTGCTTATCACCAGTGACAGGATTAAACCTAAGAATGGAGAGAGAAGATGTTTGAGTCACTTGTTTGTACCCAGTGGCATGATGTCTGTGTGAGGGGAACTAACCCTTCCCCATCATGCCTTGGGTCATGAAGCAGAGAATAAAGGCCTAGAATAGTTGATGTTTTTAGTAAGCACAGGATACCTTTCAAAAATTGCATTGCTTTTGGAGCAGACAATGCTCCAGTAATGATAGGAGAGAAAAATGGTGTGGCTCGTCATTTGAAAGAACACCAAAGTGAAATAATAATTATAGGGTGTATTTGCCATTTAATTAATAACGAAAAATAATTTTTCTTTAGTTAAAAAAATGGCACAATGTTTCAATCATCAATGTCATATGAATCGCTTGAGAGTCTACTGTTAATTAAATGTAAAGAAAATTCACTTTGTTTTCAAAAAGAGTACTCCAAAGAATTCAAAAAGGCCACTGTAAAAAGCTTGGCTACATGTTAAACTACTATAAATAAAAGTTCCCTTCAATAGAAACACAAAAATGAAAATAAAGGTAAGTGTCCTGTATTCCTTTTTTGTTTAAGCAGTAGGAGTTAAAAATTACTTTATCGTGTGAGAAATTGATGTAAAAAATCTTCTGAATTTTTATACAATCTTCTGAATTTTTCAAAGCAATCTTCTGCATATTCATTAAATTTAGTTGGCAGGTATGCATGCAGGTACAGGGTTCATACAGCAGGGTCCTAAACTTTTTCCATTACTATTTAAAGACTTTCCAGGACTAACATACACCATTTTCCAGGTTTGCATTTTTTTTATCACCAAACGTAATATAAATACATCAGTTTATTAAAATCTCTCTATTCTAGAAAAAGGAACTGCCGCCGTTTTAGAAATTTTGCAACACTCTTGCTTCCCTAGCTCACAGCACAAAACGTATTGAACACAAAAATATGAAATTTGCATTGTTTGTAGAGAATCATTTGGAGAACACTCTGAAATAAACCGTTTCTTGATTTGGGCGAAACTTCAAGAGCTATTGTATTTCAAAGTTAAGGTAAGCAAATACGTGCTATTAGTTCGCGTTCCGGAGACACTAACACCAACAGAACCACGAAACTTTGTATGCATACAGAGCCATGGCCGAATTTTTGCACCTCATCGCCCTTTTTTTGAATTTCGATTTAGTTTACGAGAAATTAAATTTTTAAATTTCACAAAATTCTTTATTTCGCAATGGGATCCATAAATAAAACCCGGATATATGGCAAACTATAAATCATAACGCATTGCAATTTTTACAGCATAGACTTACAACTATCATCCCTTTGGGGGGGGGGTTAAGAAAAAGTCATTTTCTTATTTATAGGCATTTTTTAGAGACGCAAAGGAAAGAAACGAATGGCTTGTCTGTTTTCCCGATAACCACAGAGGAACGCTCTGGTCCCGTGACCTGCTGTCATGGTGACGCAGAGAATTTGTTATGTATATGTTTTGTTAGTAAAGCTATCTCAGTTGTTTAACGGTTTACAGAAATGGTTTTTGGAGCACTTTTGTTTTCTTTAGTGGTAAATTTAGTAAGTGCTATAAGTTCAAATGACAAAAGTCTGCCCTTCCAAAAAATAACGACAGTACAAAAACTCGGAAACTTCGGAATGGCGGCAGAGCAAAGCCCTTCAATAAAAATAGAAGGAAATTGAAAAAAGTTCCACAAAAATCCAACAGAGAGTTCACCAAGATCGAAACAAAAATGGTAAACAAGCTGCCATCTTGGACTCGATACAGCGCAAAAAGTACTGAACAAATGGGAGAACATTTTCATTTCGTAAGTATGTGTGTGGGACTAATAACCCGATTGAAAAAATCTTTTTCAGTCAAGTACTACTAACTATGAAAATTCTGCGTGTATTTCCTTCCCAAAATAATGCACAATTTTCTGCTAGGGGACACCAATGTTTAATCTGTTTTTCGCAATATCTCTGCTTCTACAAATGCGATTTAAAAATCCTTTCAACACTGGATGCCATTTACCTTGTAGAACACTTTAGGTTAGTATATGAGGAGTTTTATAGTTCACAGTTCTGTCATCAGGTGGTTTTTTCCAGTTTTTATTTCATGTGATAGACTTGAAGATCGGTCTGCAGGACCCGAGCACTACTCTGGAAACGAGCCTAGAGGTGCAGCCCCTAGTAATTAATATAGAAAGAAAAAATTACCTCAATAACTGTGAGGCAGCTAAGATTGATTCTTTATCACACACTCATTTTTCCCCTGCATAGTGAGTTTATTATTGTTGCATTCTTATTTTACTTATTCGGTATTATAACAAAAAAAAAAAAAAATAGAGAGAGAAAAAAAACCCATTATAGTTATAGATACTTCATGTATATCTTCCGTATAAGGAAGTCACAAGTTATACGAGGTTAAATTACATAATGCATAGAGATTCAGTACCTCTTTTAGAGTTGCTATTACGCACGTTAAAATACGGACATGTGATTATGGTATAATATATAGCAAGATTTGATACAATATATAGCAAGATTCTTTGGGTCGTCTACTTTGACATTGCTAAACACCATATTATAGTCACCATCGGACTTTTTGCAACGCATAGCCGCTGAACACCTGAGACCAAACAACTTGCGGAACTACAGCGGTATATGAACAAAAACGACCTCTGGAGGAATATATGTGAGTAATTGCTCTTGCTTTCTTTTAATCTTCACTTTTTAAAATAATAAACGTCATAATTAACTGCACCACCATAATCATATGTCCGTATTTTAACGTGAGTAATAGCAATTCTAAAAGAGGTACTGAATCTCTATGCATTATACATTATAGTTAAGTCGAATGACTTTTAGTTAACACTTTAGACTCATTAAGTCTCATCATGTGGACATAATAAATCTAAAGTGTTAATTGAAAACATTACACACCTCTTCTCAAGAAAAGAGGTTCGTAATGCTCTAAAATCTCTTCACGCTTCGGGAGCAGATGGCATATCTGCTGAGCTGCTAAAATGTGATGGTGACTATGTGATTGACTGGTTAATTGACATTTGCCAGTTATGCTGGGAGTTAGGAATGGTTCGTCAGGATTCGATGGATGCTATCATTCTTCCTTTGTACAAGGGAAAAGGTGATCAGACTGAATGCAAGAACTATCATAGCATCAGTTTGCTGAGTGTGCCAGGAAAAGTGTTTGGGAAGGTCATTATTGATAAGGTATGAGGCCTTACTTCAGAGAAAGTGTGAGATGCACAGATAAGGTATGAGGCCTTACATCAGAGAAAGTGTGAGATGTGCAGATAAGGTATGAGGCCTTACATCAGAGAAAGTGTGAGATGTACAGATAAGAAGGTATGAGGCCTTACATCAGAGAAAGTGTGAGATGTACAGATAAGGTATGAGGCCTTACATCAGAGAAAGTGTGAGATGTACAGATAAGGTATGAGGCCTTACATCAGAGAAAGTGTGAGATGTACAGATAAGGTATGAGGCCTTACATCAGAGAAAGTGTAGATGTACAGATAAGGTATGAGGCCTTACATCAGAGAAAGTGTGAGATGTACAGAGTGGTTTTATGCCTGGTAAGGGCTACACTTATCAGAATTTTGCATTACGCATGATGACTGAAATATAACTGTCTGTTGGTAAGAAAGTGTTTGCAGCCTTCATGGATTTAGTGAAAGCTTATGACAAAGTAATTGGACTCTTCTGTGGAAGGTACTGAATAAATATGATATTACTGGAATCTACTTAATAGTGTGAAAGCCATGTGCGATGGCAGTAGAGCATTGTACAAGTGAATGGTGTTTTATCAAAATGGGTTTCTATTGGCTCAGGAGTCAGGCAAGGTTGTGTAATGTCATCCTGGCTGTTTAATATATTTATGGATGTATGCATGCGTGATGCCTGATGCCAAAATGGATAATACTGATTTATACAGGGTGATTCATAAAGAAGTATACAGTTTCCAGATGCTGTAAAACAGTAACAGTTGAAGACACGGACCACAACTGCGAACCGTTAGGTAGATGTACTCAGAAAGCTTGTGTCCCGCTACTGAGGGAAGTGACGTAGGCGATAGTGCATGTGTCACGTGACTAGTCAGTCAAAATACCAGCGTCTGCAGTGGAGAAGGCATTTTGTGTTCTTGAATTGAGCAAAATGGAATCTGTAACTGTTGTGCAATGGCATTTTCGATCACGATTCGGAAAAGAACCTCCAACCAGAAAATCTATCTACGATTGGTATAAAAAATTTGAAACTGCGGGCTGTTTGTGCAAACTTAAAAGTCCTAGATGACCGCGTGTATTGGAAGAAGTCTTTGATAGTGTTTGCACCACCATTCAAAGAAGCCCGAAAATCAATGCGGGGGTGAGTCGTGAAGTTCAGATTTCACAGCCCACTGTCTGGAGCATTTTGAGAAAGAAGCTAAAAACGATTCCATACATTTTCAGCTTCTTTCTCAAAATTCAGATATCTTACCTCACGTTTGGGCAGAATAACTGGCTCGATGTATGTCATGTGACTAAGGGTGCACACGTAGAACATCTGTGACTGTCTCTAAAAAAAACGTGAAACATCCCCATACAACTCTGTTACAGGTAACATAAAATATCTTACATTGTTCTTGTTTTATAGTGCATTGAAACTGTATACTTCTTTATGAATCCCCCTGTATTTTGGTAATATGCATGTATGCAGATTGCACTATGCTGATGACACAGTCCTGTTGGCAGAGAGCAAAAGTGAGTTGCAGTGTATGCTGTTTCAGATGTACGACGGTTGTATAGAATTCAAACTGAGTATAAATAAAGGAAAAACCACAGTTGTGGTTTTTGAGTGAGGAACTGTTCATACTGAATACAAGATAAGTCTTAATGGCACGGAAATTGACCAGGTGAACGAGTTTCTATATTTTGGAAGTGTGCTTGGCAGAGAGAACAAATTAGATGGCAAAATTAGTAGGTGAGTGAATTCTTCATTGAAAGTCATACCAGCTTTGGGAGGTTTTCACAGGAATGATGGATTCTCAAAGTGCCCCATGGCTGTGTATTACAGTGTAATTGTTCCTACTTTGATGTATGTCAGCGAAACCTGGGTACTACAGAAGAAACATAGGAGTTGTTTGTGTGCTGATGAAATGCGTTACTTTTGTGGCAAGACAAGTTCTGATCGTTTGAGGAATGATGTGTTGCAGTTATGTAATATGAAGCAAAATGTTGTTAGCATGGTGGAGACTAATATGCTTTGGTGGTTTAGCCATGTTGAAAGAATGAGTGATGAGATGCTTACAAAGAATTTTTTTTTTTTTTTAGCCTAAGTGGCAGGTAGAAAAGACAGAGGAAGGTCATGGGAGGATCAGATTCAGGAGTGTCTGCATGAGAAAAACATTACGAGCATGAAGTACAGAAGGTCTTGTGTATGTCGTGTGATGGATTTCAGTGAAGCCCGAGTTGTGTGTGGAGATCGCTGTAAATTGATGTTTGATATGGCAACAGTAAGTAAATAATCAATTAAAATTAATCTGGTAGTTTGTTATTCTTTGTAGAGCTAACGTCTGAATCTCAGAGAACAGCTCAGTGATATGTATGTATGTATGTATGTAACATGATATCATCATTAATATTCTGTCTTTTGACAGGTGCAAGGGTAACTCAACAAGTTCTCTTCCTCCAGTTTTCTCTGTCCCTTGTTTTCTCCTTCAATACTTGATAGCTTCCTGTGCCCATGATATCATCAAGCATCATTAGTCGTCTCCTTCCTCTTGGTCACTTTCCTTCAATTTTCCCTTGTATCATTCTATTCAATAGGCTGTCTCCTCATCATCATTGGTGTTCTGTCTTTTGACAGGTCCAAGGGTAACTCAGCAAGTTCTCTTCCTCCAGTTTTCTCTGTCCCTTGTTTTCTCCTTCAATACTTGATAGCTTCCTGTGCCCATGATATCATCAAGCATCATTAGTCGTCTCCTTCCTCGTGGTCGCTTTTCTTCAATTTTCCCTTGTATCATTCTATTCAATAGGCTGTCTCCTCATCATCATTAGTGTTCTGTCTTTTGACAGGTCCAAGGGTAACTCAGCAAGTTCTCTTCCTCCAGTTTTCTCTGTCCCTTGTTTCCTCCTTGAATACTTGATAGCTTCCTGTGCCCATGATATCATCAAGCATCATTAGTCGTCTCCTTCTTCGTGGTCGCTTTCCTTCAATTTTCCCTTGTATCATTCTATTCAATAGGCTGTCTCCTCATCATCATTAGTGTTCTGTCTTTTGACAGGTCCAAGGGTAACTCAGCAAGTTCTCTTCCTCCAGTTTTCTCTGTCCCTTGTTTCCTCCTTGAATACTTGATAGCTTCCTGTGCTCATGATATCATCAAGCATCATTAGTCGTCCTTCCTCTTGGTCGCTTTCCTTCAATTTTCCCTTGTATTATTCTATTCAATAGGCTGTCTCCTCATCATCATTAGTGTTCTGTCTTTTAACAGGCCCAAGGGTAACTCAGCAAGTTCTCTTCCTCCAGTTTTCTCTGTCCCTTGTTTCCTCCTTGAATACTTGATAGCTTCCTGTGCTCATGATATCATCAAGCATCATTAGTCGTCTCCTTCCTCTTGGTCGCTTTCCTTCAATTTTCCCTTGTATCATTCTATTCAATAGGCTGTCTCCTCATCATCATTAGTGTTCTGTCTTTTAACAGGCCCAAGGGTAACTCAACAAGTTCTCTTCCTCTAGTTTTCTCTGTCCCTTGTTTCCTCCTTGAATACTTGATAGCTTCCTGTGCTCATGATATCATCAAGCATCTAATGTCTCCTTCCTCTTGGTCGCTTTCCTTCAATTTTCCCTTGTATCATTCTATTCAATAGGCTGTCTCCTCATCATCATTAGTGTTCTGTCTTTTAACAGGCCCAAGGGTAACTCAGCAAGTTATCTTCCTCCAGTTTTCTCTGTCCCTTGTTTCCTCCTTCAATACTTGATAGCTTTCTGTGCTCATGATATCATCAAGCATCATTAGTCGTCTCCTTCCTCTTGGTCGCTTTCCTTCAATTTTCCCTTGTATCATTCTATTCAATAGGCTGTCTCCTCATCATCATTAGTGTTCTGTCTTTTAACAGGCCCAAGGGTAACTCAGCAAGTTCTCTTCCTCCAGTTTTCTCTGTCCCTTGTTTCCTCCTTGAATACTGGATAGCTTCCTGTGCCCATGATATCATCAAGCATCATTAGTCGTCTCCTTCCTCTTGGTCGCTTTCCTTCAATTTTCCCTTGTATCATTCTATTCAATAGGCTGTCTCCTCATCATCATTAGTGTTCTGTCTTTTAACAGGCCCAAGGGTAACTCAGCAAGTTCTCTTCCTCCAGTTTTCTCTGTCCCTTGTTTCCTCCTTGAATACTTGATAGCTTCCTGTGCTCATGATATCATCAAGCATCATTAGTCGTCTCCTTCCTCTTGGTCACTTTCCTTCAATTTTCCCTTGTATCATTCTATTCAATAGGCTGTCTCCTCATCATCATTAGTGTTCTGTCTTTTAACAGGCCCAAGGGTAACTCAACAAGTTCTCTTCCTCCAGTTTTCTCTGTCCCTTGTTTCCTCCTTGAATACTTGATAGCTTCCTGTGCCCATGATATCATCAAGCATCATTAGTCGTCTCCTTCCTCTTGGTCGCTTTCCTTCAATATTCCCTTGTATCATTCTATTCAATAGGCTGTCTCCTCATCATCACTAGTGTTCTGTCTTTTAACAGGCCCAAGGGTAACTCAGCAAGTTCTCTTCCTCCAGTTTTCTCTGTCCCTTGTTTCCTCCTTGAATACTTGATAGCTTCCTGTGCCCATGATATCATCAAGCATCATTAGTCGTCTCCTTCCTCTTGGTCGCTTTCCTTCAATATTCCCTTGTATCATTCTATTCAATAGGCTGTCTCCTCATCATCATTAGTGTTCTGTCATTTAACAGGCCCAAGGGTAACTCAACAAGTTCTCTTCCTCTAGTTTTCTCTGTCCCTTGTTTCCTCCTTGAATACTTGATAGCTTCCTGTGCTCATGATATCATCAAGCATCATTAGTCGTCTCCTTCCACTTGATCACTTTCCTTCAATTTTCCCTTGTATCATTCTATTCAATAGGCTGTCTTCTCATCATCATTAGTGTTCTGTCTTTTGACAGGTCCAAGGGTAACTCAGCAAGTTCTCTTCCTCCAGTTTTCTCTGTCCCTTGTTTCCTCCTTGAATACTTGATAGCTTCCTGTGCTCATGATATCATCAAGCATCATTAGTAGTCTCCTTCCTCTTGGTTGCTTTCCTTCAATTTTCCCTTGTATCATTCTATTCAATAGGCTGTCTCCTCATCATCATTAGTGTTCTGTCTTTTAACAGGCCCAAGGGTAACTCAACAAGTTCTCTTCCTCCAGTTTTCTCTGTCCCTTGTTTCCTCCTTGAATACTTGATAGCTTCCTGTGCTCATGATATCATCAAGCATCATTAGTCGTCTCCTTCCTCTTGGTCACTTTCCTTTCAATTTTCCCTTGTATCATTCTATTCAATAGGCTGTCTCCTCATCATCATTAGTGTTCTGTCTTTTAACAGGCCCAAGGGTAACTCAACAAGTTCTCTTCTTCCAGTTTTCTCTGTCCCTTGTTTCCTCCTTGAATACTTGATAGCTTCCTGTGCTCATGATATCATCAAGCATCATTAGTCTTCTCCTTCCTCCAATTTTCTCTTGCATCATTCTTTTCAATAAAGTTGTCTCCTCTTAACACATGCCCTATCTAGTTATATTTTCTTTTTCTTATGGTCTTTAGAATATTCCTATCTTCCTCAACTCTTTGCAACAATTCATCATTGGTAATTTTTTCACTCCAATGATATCACAGTTTGGTAATTTCCAAACACTTGACCACAATCCTATAAAACAATAACAGCTGAAATTACATGCATGCAAGGATCACAAAGTACCTGAGTCAATGGAGTTCTTGAAATATGGTTTTCTGGAAACCTTTCGGAGCTTCTTTCTTGCTTGCAGGCGTTCTGTCCTATCTGTAATATAATAATACAGGTTATTTTTGCACAAGCAAGTCTTAAAACATGCATAACATAATTGGGTCAAAACTGTGACAGGAATTTAATCTGAAAAAAAAAATGGTCATGTGATGTTCAAGCAATTTTGAAAAAGGGTGATATATCATAGGAGATGGTAACTTAAAAAAAGTAATAATAATAAAAAAAATGGACGTGAAAGGGTTTGCTTTAATGTAAGAATTTAGTATTTCCATCAGCTGTTAATAAATTCAGTGAAAAACATTCACACAGATCGAGTAAATCATGAAAGCAATGGAAGAACAATTACCGGGTAAAAAGTAACATAATGCTCCACAGGAAAGCTACTTGAAACTCAAAATGTAGGGAGACTTCTTAGACAATGCCATAGTGTGCTCAGGTATGGGTCGGGAACAGCCTTCCTCAAAATGTAGGGAGACTTCTTGGACAATGCCATAGTTTGCTCAGGTACAGGTCGGGAACAACCTTCCTCAAAATGTAGGGAGACTTCTTAGACAGTGCCATAGTTTGCTCAGGTATGGGTCGGGAACAACCTTCCTCAAAATGTAGGGAGACTTCTTATGCAATGCCATAGTTTGCTCAGGCACGGGTCGGGAACAACCTTCCTCAAAATGTAGGGAGACTTCTTAGACAATGCCATAGTTTCCTCAGGTACGGGTTGGGAACAACCTTCCTCAAAATGTAGGGAGACTTCTTAGACAATGCCATAGTCTGCTCAGGTACGGGTTGGGAACAACCTTCCTCAAAATGTAGGGAGACTTCTTAGAGAATGCCATAGTTTGCTCAGGTACGGGTCGGGAACAACCTTCCTCAAAATGTAGGGAGACTTCTTAGGCAATGCCATAGTTTGCTCAGGTAAGGGTCGGGAACAACCTTCCTCAAAATGTAGGGAGACTTCTTAGACAATGCCATAGTTTGCTCAGGTACGGGTCGGGAACAACTTTCATTGAATGATTTGGTCAATTGCTACACACAGGAAGTCCTGTTTTTCTGTACAAGCCTTCTTAGACAATGGCATAGTTTGCTGAGATATGTGTCGGGAACAGCCTTCATTGAATGCTTCGGCCAATTTCTGCACACAGGAAGTCCTGGTTCTCCATACAAGCCTTCTCAGATGACGGTGATCTTGTTCCTGACATATTGTTGTCACCCCCACAGTTATGACTCATAGACAAGCAATGTGGCTTATTTTTTCACTGATTAAATATCCAGGATATCTCACCTTTTGAGAAACCAGTCAGGTTTTAAAATAATTGCTCCAGCCAGATAGGTACCTACAATAAATCCTTTACTGAACTGCAAAAGATCTTTTGTTTTGTGATCAACACTACTGACGAATAGCAGTCTTAAATAGTTGCATAAATCACATGGTGATGCATATTACCACGTATTTTGCATATATGCAGCAGAAGTGATGTTTATGTACATCTTCAAAAAGGTTTCTAATTCAGTGCCTGGTATGTGTATAGTTCCATTTCTTCTCTTCATCTTTACCCTTTCTGCTATTTTTCTTTTAAAAATAGAGGTGTCTCTGTGTCAGTACTTCTGCACAGTCCCAAATCACTTTATTTTACAAATGCCTGCCCAAACTTGTTTTGTTGGAAATATTTTTTGATTTCTGCTTTTTGTTCTGCTAGAGTTGTTTTGTGTTTCCTGCCTGCTCACTCCCACATTCACATTTTATGCTGTAGACGGCACCTTCTAGCAATAGGATATTTTATTCTTTCTTGTGGGAAATAATTATTCACTTTATTGTGTAACCCTGGAGCCAGTCTTAGATCGCCTGTAACATCTGTTGTTTGTTTTGGGGCCACTCGGTTCAAACATGCCAAGCATCTCCTGGCAACTGTAGCCCGTTTGCTGTTTTCTGTCTGTCTCAGGAATGCGTTCGGCAGAGATACTGAGAAACATGAAATATTTTCAGCAAGGGGGGCGAGAGAGAGAGAGAGAGAGAGAGAGAGAGAGAGAGAGAGAGAGAGAGAGAGAGAGAGAGAGAGGGACAGTAGAGGAGAGGGACAGAGAAAGGGAGAGGGATAGAGTTAGCGAGAAAGAGAGAGAGAGACAGAGAAGGGGAGAGAGAGGAGAGAGACAGAGAAGGGGAGAGGAGGAGAGAAACAGATAGGGAGGGGAAGAGAGTGAGAGATAGAGGGGGAGGGGTGAGGAAGAGAGTGAGAGGGAGACAGAGAGGGGGAGAAAGAGAAAGATAGAGAGGGAGGGGTGAGGAAGAGAGTGAGAGGAAGACAGAGAGGGGGAGAGAGTGAGACGGGGGAGAAAGAGAAAGATAAAGAGGGATAGAGTGAGAGATAGAGGGGAGGGGTGGGGAAGAGAGCGAGAGAGAGAGGGACACAGAGAGGGGAGAGAGACAGAGAGAGAGAGAGGGGGAGAGGGAGACAGGGGGAGAAAGAGAGGGACAGAGAAGGGAGAGGGATAGATGGAGCAAGAGAGAGATGGAGACTGGTTGAGAGAGAGGGGGAGACAGAGAGAAGGGGAGAAGGATAGAGTGAGTGAGAGGGGGAGAGAGAAGGAGGGAGAAACAGATAGAGAGGGGGAGAGAGAAGGAGGGAGAAACAGATAGAGAGGGGGAGAGAGAAGGAGGGAGAAACAGATAGAGAGGGGGAGAGAGAAGGAGGGAGAAACAGATAGAGAGGGGAAGAGAGTGAGAGATAGAGACGGGGTGAGAGAGAGAGAGAGAGACAGAGAAACATAGGGGGAGACAGAGAGGGACACAGAGAGGGGAGAGACAGAGAGAGAGGGGAGAGAAAGAGGGATCATGCATCTCATACTATTTTTTTCTCATGCAGACCTTTCTGAATCTGGTCCTCATATGATTTCCTTGGCATTCCTCTACCATTCTTTCCTGCCACTTGTGCTCAATAAATTCTCCTAGTAAACATCTTGCCATTGATTCTTTCAACATGGCATGGCCAAACCACTGAAGAATATTTTCCTCCACTTAGTAACAACATTTTGCTTCACATTACACATCTTCATGATCTGAATGTGTCTTGCCACAAATGCCATGCGAGTAACACATCTCTCAAGCATACAAACAACTCTTGTGTCTCTTCTGCAGTACCCAGGATTCACTGACGTACATCAGAATAAGAACAATTACACTCTCATGCAGAATAGGAACAATTACACTCTCACACACAGCCATTCAGAACCTTTAGAAGAACCCATCATTCCTGTGAATCCTCCTAAGGCAGCTATGACTTTCAAAGGTGAATTCACTCATGTATATCACTAAGCTGTTCTCTGAGATTCAGAGGTTAATTCCAAAAAGAAATACAAACTACCAGATAATTTTTACTTACAGTTGCCGTATCAAACTTCTCCATTTACAGCAATCTTGACATACAACTTGGGTTTCACTCACATCCATCACACAGCACACACAAGATCTTCTATACTTCATACTCATGATCTTTTTCTCATGCAGACACTCCTGAATCTGATCCTCCCATGACCTTCCTCTGCCTTTCATTCCTGCCACTTGGGTTAAAAATATTTTTTTAGTACTCATCCTTTCAACATGTCCAAATCACCGAAGCATATTAGTCTCCACCTTGCTAACAACATTTTGCTTCACATCACACAACTGCAACACATTTTCATTTCTCACACAATCATATCGTGTCTTGCCACAAACCCCACGTAAGTAACGCATTTCTCCAGCACACAAACGACTCCTATGTTTCTTCTGCAGTACCCAGGTTTCACTGCCATACATCAGAGTAGGAACAATTACACTTTCATACACAGCCATGCAGGACTCTCAAGAGAACCCATCATTCCTGTGAACATCTCCCAAAGCAGCTATGACTTTCAATGAAGAATTCACTCGCCTACTAATTTCACCATCAAATTTGTTCTCTCTGTCAAACATGCTTCCTAAATACACAAACTCACTCACCTGGTCAGCCACAGTGCCATTTATACTTACATTATATTCACTGCTACTCATTCCTCTCTCAAACACCATAACTTTGGTTTTCCCCTTATTTATACTCAGTTTGAATTTCATGCAAACTTCGTGCATCCGAGTAACATACTCTGCAACTCACTTTTGCTCTCTGCCAACAGGACAGTGTCATCAGCATACAGCAATCTGCACATACTGATATCACCAAGACATAAACCACTATTATCTATTTTGGCATCACGCATGCATGCATGCATTCATAAATATATTAAACAGCCAGGGCAACATTACACAACCTTGTCTGACTCCTGCACCAATGGAAAACCATTTTGATAAAACACCATTCACTTGTACACAAGCTCTACTGCCAGCATACATGGCTTTTACACTATTAAGTAGATTCTCAGTAATACCATATTTATTCAGTACTTTCCACAAAAGTGTCCTATTTACTCAGTCATAAGTTTTCTCTAAATCTATGAAGGCAACGAAAACTTTCTTACCAACAGCCAGATACTTTTCGATCATCATGCATAATGCAAAAATCTGGTTAGTGCAGCCTTTGGCAGGCATAAAACCACTCGGAACATCCCACACTTTCACTGATGTAAGACCTCACACTTTTTTCAATAACGACCTTACCAAACAAAATTTTACCATCTAATCTGTTTTATCTGTCAAAAACACACATGACATCTACATATATAAATTCATTCACCTGGTCTATCTCTGTAAAATTTAGACTGATATTGCATTCAGTACTAACAGTTCCTCATTAAAAATCATAACTTATGTTTTCCCCTAATTTATATTCAGTTTGAATTTCACACAAACTTCATGCGTACTCTGCAACTCACTTTTGCTCTTTGCCAACAGGATTGTGTCATCAGCATACATCAATCTGGACACACACATATCACCAAGACATAAACCCATATAGTCTATTTTGGCATCATGCATGCATACATCAATAAATACAGAAGGTGAGTCGAGAGTTTTGCAATATTTGCTATCATTATTCATTCAATATCTTGGTGTCATTATTCAATATCTTGGTGTCATTATTCAATATCTTGGTGTCATTATTCAATATCTTGGTATCATTATTCAGCACGATTTAAAATCAAATTCACATGTTGACTACCTTTCTAATAAGATCTCAAAAAATATAAGTGTTATTAGTAGTGCAGCGGCCAATTTAACCCCAAAATTAATGATTTTATTATAGTACACTTTAATTGAATCTCATCTAATCTATTGTATATCTGTTTGGGGATCGACTACTTTATACAATATGAAAAAAATTAAGTCGTTACAAAATAGATTCATAAGACTACTACAATTTAAACTACAAAATACTCAATTTTCAAATACAGTCTTTCAGGCTAGACTCAGTCCAAACGATTTTAATATACTAAGTAATCAACAATTGCAAATCTATAGTATAGGTAAACTAATGTTTTTGAGAATTAAAAATGGTTATTACCAAGATTTAATTACAATAAATACTCACAGTCATGATTATTCCACGTGACATAAAACAACATTAATCCCGTGTCATCATGTTTCCACTAACAGAACGATTTAGATCATTTATTAATTATATTGGTCCTGCATTATGGAATACATTTCCTACTGATATTATATCACTTAATAATATTAATATATTTAAAGCAAAACTCAGGCATTTCTTACTGACCAAAAGCTCATAATGTACTATTACCTTTATTAACTGATAGCACTACCCTAGCTGTGTTTGATATTATGTGGACTTGACTTGTTTATGTCTTTTTGCATTTTTTTTTTATTTTCATGTAAATTTTGATGCAGTGGGAGAAGAGGGCACGTCAAGCCTATCAGGCCTTTTCCCTCCTCATTCCCTGTTGTTACAAAAATATATTATTTGTGTTATATATTTATGATTATGTAATACCATGTCTGTAACAACTGAATGCAATAAATGAAATGAAATTAAAAATAAACGCATGTGCTGTGGCGGGTATGTCACATGTTTAAACTAGTTCGAGTCACGCACTGGAGTCAGTTGAAAGGGATGTAAAGTGGTAGTCGTTGCTGTGAACAGCATCGCATGTCATCGTTCTGTCTGTGGTGGCACGCCCAAAAGATGAACAGCCACAACCGGCAAATTAGGGAACTTTTGCTTTACGAGTTTGAACTCCGCCATAACACAGCTCAAGCAACACGAAACATCTGTCCTGCGAAAGGGGAAGGTTCCGTGGACCACAGCACCGCAACCGAATGGTTCAAGAAATTTTGCTCAGGTGACAGAAACCTCGACGATCAGCCGAGGTCAGGTAGGCTGCGAACCGTGGATTCGGAATCCGTGCGCCAGGCCGTGGAGGCAAATCCGACAACCAGCACTCGGAGATTATCAGGCGAGCTGGGCATGTCACAGAACACCGTGGCTCCTCACCTTCAGGACTTCGACTAGGTCTACAGAGGAGCTGCCGCATTGTCCCTCACGAACTGACGCCAGCTGAAGCAAACCGCCGAGTGGAAGTGTGCACGAAACTCCTAGAAAATCCGGGCGGAGTACGTGTCATCAAGAGAATTGTTACGTGGAATGAAAGTGGGTCTATTTCCGTAATTTTAACACACAATGGCAGTGGTTGAGCCTGGGCCAGCTTCCAGAACCTGTTGCTAAACATGGGCGCTTCGAGCACAAGGCGAGGCTCTGCGTCTGCTGGAATTTCGAAGGGATAATCCATTACGAATTTGTTCCAGATGCTAATATCGGTTCAAATCGTTATGTCTAACCACCTGAACATCACTACGGGGCTTAGAGATGAGTTCGGGCTAAATTTTAGGAGCCCGGGCTTGGCCCGCTTTCTTTGATTACATGTGTTTGCTGAGCCCGGGCCTGGATTCTTGGAAAATTTTGCTTATCAAGGCTTGCATTTATGCATTATACACTGGCCAAAGATATGGCCCAAGCAAGGATTAGTGTAAAAATCATTAGTTTAGTTCAGTTAATCCACTTCACAATATTAATATGTTTTTAGAAATACTACGCATAAAGCCAAATGTCCTAAAATGTGGATTTGAAAATAAATAAATAATCAGCATGCCCTTCGACCGTATCAGGGGAATCAGTAATTTTGGTAAAAGCTGAAGAAAAGAAGATCGTTTAGAAACAAAAAAATTCCATTCGTTATTTCTTTTTAATTTCTAAATATACTTTTATTTTGAATAAATTGCATTATAAAACGTACAATGCCGTACAGACAGTTGCAAGTGTTTGAAATTTTGACTCTAGAAAACTAATATTTGCAATATAATTTACATATATGCTAATTGGTAAAGGTAGTTTAGAGTGATGTAGTAGAATATAAAAAAAAAAAAGCATGTAGGGAAATTTCCAAAAAAAAAAAAAAAAAAAGAACGTAAAAGCATTCCAGAGCAGATTATTCTGCATTTTGTAACATTCCCAAAGCATTGCAATAATAATCACAATATTATTATATGTTTGTGCAGTTTCCAGATCAAGTTCATCATGAAAAAAGAGAGGGAGAGAATTGCATCTAATGCCTCAGCGCTTCAACTTGATCTTCTTTTCTCTAAAACTCGACCTGCTGCACTAAAAACCAATGTCACCCCAAAAATCGCGGGTGAGGAAATTTAAAAAAATAAATAACAATACTTCTAACTGTACAATTTTGGAAATTAATACATCATTTTAAAGATAAGAATCTTGATTTTTACTAAAATACAAAAAGTTTTTTTCCCAGTTTTTCGATACCAGACCTCCTTAAACTAATCCTTGCTTGGGCCATAGCTTTGGACAATGCATAATGCAAGTCTTGCTAAGCAAAATTTGTCTTGCAATGACAGCTAGCTTAGGAAATTGAAAATCCTTCCACCATGGTAACAAATCCACAATGAAATTCAACACGTGTAATTCAACCGGGCTCGGAATTACACGTGTTGAATTAATTTAAGTAATGAAATTGAAGACGTGTAATTCCGAGCCCGGGCCCGGGTTTATCGGTAGTTAATGAATTCTGAGCCTGTCCGAGCCCGGGCCCAAGCTCATCTCTAACGTGGCTTATAATAATGAATTTTGGCAAGATATAGCAAAAATCCTGTCATTTTTCTGTTCCTCAGCACGAAATGCCCTTGAGAATGGCCACGAAAAAGTGAGCCGAAACTATCGGAAATTCGATGTCTGGATTCCTTGGTGATGTTGGGCACTTTGACTATTGTTTTCATTTGAAGTTGGACAAATGGATTTTAATTTAATTTTATTGTTTCATTGGAATAATTCTTTCAAATCTTGGTCGGAAGGCAGGCTTTTTCACTTTGAGTTTTATCAGGGATTTTTAGCTACTGTAAATATTTTAATCGTCAGTTGCGTTTTCGTTGCAAAGTGTCTGCCACCCCCCAAACCCTTCTTTTGGCTACATATTGCTCGAATGAGACTTCGGTTTATGAAATCTTTTGACTACTTAGATTCTTCTTGAGGAACGTAGGTCACTCGAAGGCAAATGGTAATGACGAAATTCTACCAAATGCAACTAGCCAGGAAGGAGCTACTGACCGAAGAAAGGTAACAAGCTATTATTTTATCCTCATTTTTAAGAGTTAACTGTTATTTTGGTTCGTATTTTACGATTTATAGCATTCACTCTCAGTATGACTCCCACTGGTTAAATATGAAGCTGTACATCAGGATTTTTAACAAACTTTTTAAAGAACATGAGGAACAGAAGAATGACAGGATATTTGCTATATCTTGCCAAAATTCATTGTTCCAGATGGTCAGACCATCAACGCCAACCTCTACTCTGAACAGTTGGAGCGGATGTATGCCGTTTTGGAGAAGTATCCGGCACTTTTCGAAAACGGCATACATCCGCTCAATTGTCCTGCTGAAGGAGAGCACGAAAAAGCGTGTTCTCCTTCAGCAGGACAATGCTCGCCTAATACCGCGTGAACGACCCGGGCAAAACTCCAGGAACTTGAGGGCATCGAACTGATGCCACACCCAGCATATAGTCCGGATCTTGCCCCCGTCTGATTATTAATTTTACTTGTTCTTGTCCATGGCCCTCTTCCTTCGTGGGCGGCACTTCAACAACCAGGAGGAGATGGCAGCTGGGGTGAAGGAGTTCTTCATCTTGAAGGGCAAGAACTGGTACCGCCGTGGAATCTAAGAACTGGTAGACAAATGGCTAAAGATGGAGCAACACAATGGCCTATACTTTGAATGCTAGTCCGCTTTTGTCGTAAAGGTACATATGAAGACATAAAATGATCCAAATATTACAAAACTTTCGACTCACCCTCTGTGTATGGAACAGCTACAAAATTACACAACCTTGTCTGACTTCTATGCCAGTAGAAAACCATTTCAACAGAACTCTATTCTTTTTACACATAAGCTCTACTACCAGCATATGCAGAATACAGAGCACTGAAAGAGGATGAACTTACAGCTGGTGCCTTTGAGGTTCAAATGGTATGAAGAACAATTTTATCTGAAACTGTGAAGGAATAACAGTACATGTTACACGGTACTTAAGAATACATTAAATATACAATGAAAGGAAAGAATAACAAAGTTACTAAAATTCACACAGCTTTAGCATGCACAAGAAGCTAATTTATCTATGTTGGCAACTTAGTATTTCTTAAAAAAGCTTTTTGCATATTAGCAGCTCATTGGATGGCTGAGGATTCACCACCAGCAGAGTGGTATAATATTTTATTTGTATAATAATTGGGCATCACCACTTGCTTTTGACCCCACAGCAGAGGAGAAAAAAAAGAAAAGAAAAAGAGAGACATTCAGGAATCCACAGCAGACAGCATGCTCATGCACACAAAACCGATTAAGAAACAGAAAAAAAAAAAAAAAGCTGCAGGGAACGGAAAACAAAAAAATAAATCATTACGGAAATTGACATCTTCATCAGATGACACTTCAAAATCAAGATCAGAGCCAGAACTAGTTGAAACTGAAAAACATAATTAAAAAAAACAACTAAGTTATTACTAATTAATTTGGCAAAGAAAGTAACAGTGAAATAAGCAAAAATGTGCATCATAAAATTAATGTATATTAAACTATGTTTTTCGAGATAGCACTTTCAATTCACAAAGCATTCACGAGTCTTACTGCATAGCATGATAAATTTAAAGATAAGCACATAACCATAAGTAATAAGCATTAAAACTTTAAAAACCTGTTCAAGTTACAAAAAAAAAAAAAAAAAAAAAAATCTAGAGAGTAACCTGGTACTCTTCGTAGATAACTTATGCTATGCATCTTTTGAATGCCAAGATCTTTGCGGGTGTGAAATAAAACGAGTGAAAAAAGTTCAAGTTGAATACTGGCTTCCTAGTTTTTTACCAGGGTGAGTCAATAAAACAAGTGCATAAAGCTCAAGTTGAATACTGGCTTCCTAGTCTCTTTAATTACCAGGGTGAGTCAATAAAACGAGTGCATAAAGCTCAAGTTGGATACTGACTTCCTAGTCTCTTTAATTACCAGGGTGAGTCAATAAAACGAGTGCATAAAGCTCAAGTTGAACACTGGTGTCCTAGTCTCTTTACCAAAGTGAGTCAATAAAACGAGTGCATATAGCTCAAGTTGAATACTGGCTTCTTAGTCTCTTTAATTACCAGGGTGAGTCAATAAAACAAGTGCATAAACCTCAAGTTGAATATTGGCTTCCTAGTCTCTTTAATTACCAGAGTGAGTCAATAAAATGAGTGCATAAATCTCAAGTTGAATACTGACTTCCTAGTCTCTTTAATTACCAGGATGAGTCAATACAATGAGTGCATAAAGCTCAAGTTGAACACTGGTTTCCTAGTCACTGGTTTCCTAGAACACTGGTTTCCTGGTTTCCTAGTTTTACCAGGGTGAGTCAATAAAACGAGTGCATATAGCTCAAGTTGAATACTGGCTTCTTAGTCTCTTTAATTACCAGGGTGAGTCAATAAAATGAGTGCATAAAGCTCAAGTTGGATACTGACTTCCTAGTCCCTTTAATTACCAGGGTGAGTCAATAAAACAAGTGCATAAACCTCAAGTTGAACATTGGCTTCCTAGTCTCTTTAATTACCAGAGAGAGTCAATAAAATGAGTGCATAAATCTTAAGTTGAATACTGGCTTCCTAGTCTCTTTAATAACCACAGTGAGTCAATAAAACGAGTGCATAAAGCTCAAGTTGAATACTGGTTTCCTAGTCTTTTTAATTACCAGGGTGAGTCAATAAAACGAGTGCATAAAGCTCAAGTTGAATACTGGCTGCCTAGTCTCTTTACCAGGGTGAGTCAATAACACGAGTGCATAACGCTCAAGTTGGATACTGACTTCCCAGTCCCTTTAATTACCAGGAAGAATCAATAAAACGAGTGCATAAAGCTGAAGTTGAATACTGGCTTCCTAGTCTCTTTAATTACCAGAGTGAGCCAATAAAACGAGTGCATAAAGCTCAAGTTGAATACTGGCTTCCTAGTCTCTTTAATTACCAGAGTGAGTCAATAAAACGAGTGCATAAAGCTCAAGTTGAATACTGGCTTCCTAGTCCCTTTAATTACCAGGGTGAGTTAATAAAATGTGTGCATAAAGCTCAAATTTCATTTGAATAACGGCAACTCATCTGGAGAAAATTCTGGCTCGAAGTCATCAAATTTTGCTTCATGTCCACAAAGAATGTCACTTATTTTGCAAAGTGTTGAATAACCCTAATAAGATTGCAGCACTCTTTGCAGTTTGTCACTAACTTTTTCAGCTATTTTCCCCTTTGCTTACTTTAAATCACCCACAGCTTGATTCACAATTTCTAATTCATCGCTAAGCTTCAACAGTTTCAAAGTGAGTGATTGTACTAGATGTTCCACTGAAGTTACATTTTATATATCATACATGAGGCTGATGAAGAATAAAAAAAGATGAACTTTTTAACCATGGGTAAAAAATCAGAACATGCAGCTAGAAAGTCCGAATATAATAGAGAATGAACAAGGTAGATTGTTCACTGTAATTGATGTAAACACTAGTGGAGATACCCGGCGTTGCCCGGGATAGACATAAAGTTTGTTTTCAAGTAACAATGTAAATCGCACTATAAAACAAAATCCTACCATGACGAACAACGCTCAAATCTGGCCTCGCGCTGTTCTAAGGTCTCTGTTGCCATAGATACACTGGCTGTTTCCCGCTGATCCACAAGTCTGCGATCACGTTGTTTGGTTGTCTCACTCTCTCGAAGTAATTTTACTTTCTTTGCTTTCGGCTGAACTTGTCTGATGGGTTTGCGTTTCTTTGGAGGCATTTCACCACACTTGATGAAAATTTTATTATAATAAACACAATTTATAATGGCCATTCGGAGCCCTAAAACCTTGAAATAGCAAACGTGCATAATAATGCACTTCCTGCACTCCGCATTCAGATTTCTAGAGTGTAGATATAAAACCTGATCACACCCAACATGAAAAAGTAGTTCACCATAATATACGGAATTGTTTTTACTAATCTTGAAAACTAAACCGATTTGGATAATTCTTTCACCGTTGGGAAGCTTTCCGGAGGACATCGGCTATTTCGTTTATTTATTATTATTTTTGATTGTTTTTGGCTGTACTACCGAATAACATCGCTTTCAAGTAGTTTCCAATTTCCCATGCATCGTTCCGCTTTGTTTACATACAACCTGATCACACCCGATGTGAAAGAAAGTAGTTTACGATAATATACGGATTTTTTTTTACTAATCTCGAAAACTAAACCCATTTGGATAATTCTTTCACCGTTAGGAAGCTTACTTCTTTCCGGTGGACATAGGCTATTTCTTTTATCTATACTAATACCAATACTAATCTTGTATTTAAATTTTATGTATGAAGAAGACCGTCTGTTTTAACTTCAACTTAACCTTGATGCTATTTGAGAGGACCACGCCTATTGGTGGGAATCTGTAGCTCCACCCATATTGGTGACTCCTGAGCCAATTGTTGGGAGTCTAATGAAACCTAAACCTTACAAAGAAAATGACATGGTAACATAAAAAAAAAAAAATACTTATGACAATTAGTTCCGCCGGTGCGTTGAGTTTTCAAAAATTGGACTCTTCCCCATATGCCTGAACTGTGGAAGCATGCGAGGAGTGAGGCATCACCTGACAGAGCAATGGCATGCAGAGTAATACCGCAGCAGCCAACTTGCACCTAGTCTATAGAGGGCCCCGTAAAAACACATTTTACCCCCTTATGGATGGAATTTCCTTATGGATGGAATTTCCAAAAACCATCCGACCTGTATTTTAATCTGAGTGATGAAGAGTATGTATGCCAATTTTGGTGCAAATCCATCACACCGTTTTGAAACATATGCAGAACAAATATACAAACTTTCACTTTTATATTTATAGAGATTAAACTGCAGCACATCATTGTATTCTCAACATAAAATCACTAAATTAAAAACAAAATAAAATGGTTTGAAAAAACATTGCTTCAGTTTTTTGTTATCTTACTTGCTAGACTGCCAGCTTAAGTTTCCTCCATGAGCAAGCCTTGCTTTCTTCTCAGCAAGTTCCACGGCCATATTTGTTTTTTGTTGATCCTGCAGCTACACAGCATCCACTGCTTAATTTTTCTTTCTGCTGATATCTTTCCCTTCCCATTTCTTTATTATTGCCCTTATTTCTCTTTTTTTTTATGCCCTCAGATGACAATTTCCTCCATCATGCTGAAAGAACTTTCAGCCTGAGGACCTTGAATACATGATACCAAAGCTTTCACTATTTCAGATAAATGCTGTAACTTTGAGACAGGGTGACCACAGAATTATCAAACCTGATTTCCCTGACTTTCCCTGACCTAATATATAAGAAATCCCTGACCTTACACAAATAGGTTTATTTGAGTTTTTCAATATAAGTGCCATGATAATAAATAAAATTGAATTGGATAATTGAGAAACTTATATTATTTAAAAGTGCTCCCATTTGACATATAAAGTTTCTCAAATAACTGATTCATTTAATTATTATTATTATTTTTTTTTCCAGCCTTCACCTTCCCCGTAGCGGTCCAACTCACACCTTTTTAATTTTAAGTTTACTCTTTTTTTCATGGTTTTACATTTATTGAAGAAACACTCAAACAAACCCATACACAATATTCAGAACAGTTACTATAAAAATATTACAGTAGGAACACAGTCACTGTTTTTATATTACACACCACTTTTCTTCTTTTCCCAATCTGAAATCTTCGCCTGCAATGCTGCTTCTTCCAACTCTAGTTCCTTCTGTACTCTTTGTCTTTTCCCCTTCAATTCCTTCATTTCATGATAAATTTTTCTTTTTTCCTTCAGTTTTCTTTCTTCTTCGTTTTGAAGAACACTTTTTTTCTTAAGATAATCCTGATATCTTCGTCTGGAGGCTCTTACAGAAAGAAGAAGCCTTCTATTGATGGCAATGTGTTCTACTCCTCCCACATTTTTAATGGCATCAAAAACTGTTCTCTGACAAATCAGGGATTCTTCCAGGAGATTTTCTACAAGAAGAGACTTATTGACAGAAAATCCATCTTCCACTGAAGCATTTCCATGAGACATGACACAAATTTTTATTACATCCCAAAGTTCACCGAATTGTTTTTGGTTGTAAAGTAGAGCACTGTAAAATTTGTCTAATCCAATGGAATCATCATGACTGTCTAAAAATTCATCAAACTGAGACTTTAAAGCAGATTGAGCTTATACACACAATGAAGCGTACTGTTTATTATCTTTTTCAACACAGTAATCTGAAATCTTGTTTGCACTAAGTAAAACTTCGAGCACAATTTTCACTCTCTTCTTGCCTAGACTCGGCTGCTGCACTATAATATTTGGGTCCAAGCAAGTTACCTCACGGACAAACTTAAATTTTAGTGGGCTTTTCTCACGAAGTTTTTCAATCATACTGGTCACAAGTTTCCTAAATTCAAGCTTAAATTCTAATTTCTCCCTTTCTGAGCACTTCACTTCTTTTAATAGCTTTTTAGCATTAAATCCAATATCAACTTTCTCAACTGAGAGAAGATTTTCACTTTTCGATACATCTAAAGTTAACAGTTTTGAGACACTATCAGCTTCACTTAATTTGTCAGGCTTCAAGCTTCGTGCCATCAAATTTTTCATCAGATCCAACAAATCAGTGTGTAAGAAAGGAATTAAAGGCTTTGGGCTCTGAAACCTTCTCAAAAACGATTCATACTCTGAAGCTATAGTCCTACATGCAGCCAATTTGCATTTCAACAGTGGACTTTCCATGAATTCTGCAAGAAACATGTGCTGTTTGCTGGGAGACGCGGGTTCAAGTCCCGCTCCAGGACGATGAAAATTTTCAAGTTTTCGGATATTATCTGACTTACTATCCTTGTCACATTTACGCCAAAAATTGGATTGTCATCTTCAAAATTTGTATAGGTAAACAATACTTTAGATATTATGTATTTTTAATCAAAATCACGTTTATAGCATAAGACAACCCTTAAGGCTGCCTCATGAATTGAATATTTCGTAAACCTCTGATGTTTCGCAGTAGCACAGTGCGGTTGAACATTAAAACGCTTTTGGGCCAATACCTTGACTTCACACAATTTACAAAAGAAAACATCACCTTCGCTACTGAAATTCCACTCCTCAAACTCTTGAACAACACGCAGTAATTTCACAGTCATTGAACACCCACTTTTGGACATGTTGAGCTCAAACTGAAGTTGAGATTGGAGTTTTACTTTTAGTTTGGCTGTAGCAAACCAAAAATAAAAGAGAATTAAGCTCTGATTTACAAGTGCTCGTGAAGACAGCGCTAGGCACATTTCAGTGGTTGGCAAGATGCGAATAATAATCCAAATGAGACACTAAGTAAAAAAAAAAATGTTTCAGGAAAGCCAATCCATTCGAAATGCTTCGGTTAAGAGTTGTGGAGTCCTTATGACGTCATTTCACATTCACATAGCCAACAATTGGCTAAAATATGACCAAATATACCATTTATTACGAAATTAGTCAAAAATATGACCAAATATACCATTTATTACGAAATTAGTCAAAAATATGACCTAACATTTTCAAAAGATCAAAATGTGACTTTCTAGGATAAAATATGACATGTCATAGAAATCTGCCCCCTAGTCATAACCGTTTGAATCAACGACAGCACTGACAAAGTGATATCGCATTGGGATACACACTGGTAATGTTCCTCACAGCTCTTGGTGATGAAACTCGTACAGCATGCAATGGCGGATCTGCTCCTTGTCCATTTCCATGAGGGCAAGCGCTTACACTCTTCACCTTCTGACAGCTAACTGCCACTGACTTAAGTCACCTTACTGCAGATGTCATGCCGGTATGCTGCACAATCTCACTGGCCAATGAGCGCCATGGCCGGAGCTTTGACTTCGGGTACCTCGTCACTGGACATTACTCCCTTTCCAACCTGGTAGTGTGTTTCACTGGAAGATTGAAGGGGGTTACTTTATCTCTGTCATCCAAAATTAATTTGATGGCAGAAGGGTTGGAAATGATGGCCAAACAATATCCAAACTTCTTGAAAATTTATTTTACCTTGTAAGCATGAAAAGGATGGTAAAGGGACAAATCCACAGAAATGCGGATTTTCAGTGAGGTTATGCTGGAGGCTTCTGATTTTTGACCTTCATTCATAACAAGTAATTTATCATATTTTCAGAGAACAAAATGCCGCAAATTTCGAACACCATTCTAACAACCAATGACTGGAGAACCATAGACTTCTTGCAGCTAGTTACAGATCTCTCCTAGCGTTATCTGCGTCAAATGCCCTCTAAACAGGAAAATGCAATGATATCATGAGACATCGATTTACATATCACTAATCCTCCACTTAATGTCGTTGGAACTTACTTATTGATCAGCCTTGCCTTTTTATTTAAACTCCTGTGCCAAACAACACCCTCTAGTCTAGAGAGTGTAATGACACTGGGAGATACCGATTTACATAACACTAATCTTTCACTTTAAGGTCATCAGAAGTTACTTATTGATCAGTATTTGCACACCCATGACAATGAGGACCTGATTTATTTTGGTTTCTAGGGCTGATATATAATTTAATGTACTTATATCAATAAGAGAAATACACTCAACAGATTAACACTTTTTTTCTTTTAAAATATGACTACCCAATTTAAATAATGAGCATATATATTTTTGGATTTTAAAACAGCATATATTACCAGTTATCCCTTCAGAGACATCTGTATCATCACCAGATGGTTGATAGTTCAGATCTGGGCCTGAGCTAGTGATTGAAGCTAAAACAAAACAGGAAAAAAAATCAGGTCCACTTAAATGCACTTTCCTCATCAAAAGCTAGAAAGTAAAACTTTAAGGACTTTTCCAGGAATCTGAGGGGAAATAAGGAGAAAAGGGCCCATTTAAGGAGTCTTTATGTTCCAGAAAAAGCCCGAAGTACAATAATTTCCAGGAGTCAAGTTAAATTTCAGGACTTTACCAGGAGTCTGAGGGGGCAAAAAGGAGAAAAAGGCCCATTTAAGGAGTTCTTAAATTGCAGAAAATGTCAAAAGTACCATCATTTCCAAGAGTCAAAATTGAATTTAAAGACTTTTAAAGGAATCTGAGGGAATACAAGGAGAGATAAGCCCATTTAAGGAGTCCTTAGATTCCAGAAAAAGCCCAAAGTACAATAATTTCTAGCAGTCAAGTTAAATTTAAGGACTTTTTCAGGAGTGGAAAATAAGAAGGCTCATTTAAGGAGTTCTTAAATTCAAAAAAAAAAAAAAAAAAAACCCAAATTACAATAATTTTCAGGAGTCTGAGGGGAAATAGGAAAAAAAGGGCCCATTTAAGGAGTTCTTGGACACCAGAAAAAGCCCAAAGTACAATTTTTAGGAGTCAAGTTAAATTTAAGGACTTTTCCAGGAGTCTGAGGGGAAATATGGAGAAAAATGTACATTTCAGGAGTTCTTTATTCCAGAAGGCATACAAACCCTGTGCTTGACTTATACCACAGATCACACACATGTTGGAGTAAGCCTATTCTGCTATGAAGGTAGGTGTACCTAATAAACTGGCACATCAGTGTATACAGAACTAGTCCAAGATAAAATAATACATGAGAGAGAGAGAGAGAGAGAGAGAGAGAGAGAGAGAGAGAGAGACAGAGAGAGAGAGAGAGAGTCACATGTACATGCATAGCAGAAAAAACCAGGGAGACGTGGGAATTACTAACTTACCACTGGTATGAGTTCGTTTGCTGCTGTAACTGCTGCCCGAATGGCTACCTGATTGGCTGCTTGACGAACTTCTATCTGGAGCTTTCCATTCATCTCCTGACAGTCTCTTTTCTTCAGAGTCTTTATGTAAGCCAGTTTACATGTATCAATAAAATATGAATATTATAATTAAACAAAGGAACTGTTAAGGTGCTTCTATATTACAATGGTTATAACTACGGGACAGATTCTTAAGTGCTAAAAACCAATTTTTTTTTTCAATTTTTATGTGCTAATATTCCAAAAAACTTGCTAACACCCAAAAAATATTTGCTAAATATAAAAATGTTTTCTTTAATGATAATGTAACTAGTTATTTCCTGTGACATCAAGATAATGTTAGTACTCAACTTACTAATCACAGCTATACATTTGATGGAAAAAATTCCTGAGTTGCAGTGGACAACAAATGTCATCTCTAAATTTCCCATTGCAAATCTAAGCCTATTTTCATGGAACAATGACAAAAGAATAAAGAGTACTGAAATTAAAGAAACAATATGGCCTGACTAAATCAACACTTGCAGCTAGTGAGCATCTTCATTTGGAAACCATGCAATACACAGATGCTGCTAATAGGTGGGAGTGAAAATTACCAAGTAAAACTGCAAACTTTGCAAAATGTTTTTGTTTTGCATTTGTTCTTGACTTAAATGATAATGACACATAAGGTCCCATCCACCCTATTTTTTTTATAGGATGCTGTGACGATTTTGTTACTTTCCTTGGGCTTTGAATCCAAAGGATCCCTTTTCACTCACAAACTCGCAAGGCAGGACACTCGTTAAAACTCAACACAGAAATTTATTTGGCACACTTAATGGCTTTTAGAAATCATTAACTCGGTACACTTTACAGCTGCACTTTAAAATGCAGCATTGGAGCATAAAGAAGAACATGCTGGCTACAGCAACTTAACAGGAACACATCAACAACAACTCTACCAGAGTACATCCCTTCCCAACAGCTAAAAATACAGGAACCAACAAGATGATGTTTGGCTCGATGCTCTCGGGGAAACGAGACAGGTAGAAGGGTTCAGAAGGGAACCAGTCTATTGTGCGAATAGTGATTCTGCACTTTGTGCAATCCAGGCTTCAGAATTTTTCACACCCACAAAAAGTACCGAAACTTCTTGAACTTCCATGTGTACAAATTTATACAAGGGATGTTCAGAAGTTTTTAGAACGATTTCCTAGCAATATAATTAATGTTTAAAATATAATTACTTCTTTCTTAAATATTCTACCTGATAGCCCTTTCTCCTAGACCAGGAGTGGGAAACATCCCAAATCTTCCACCTAAGGTCATCGGAAGTTACTTATTGACCAGTCTTGCCTTTTTATTCAAACTGTTGTACCAAAAAATGCCCTCTAGTCAGGAGAGTGTAATGGCATTGGAAAACACTGACTTACATATCCCTACTCTGCAGGTGAGTCATTGGAAGTAACTTATTGATCAGCATTTGTACTTCCTGTGACAATGGGGGTCCTGATTTATTTTGGTTTATAGAGCTAATGTACAATTTAATATATTTATATTAATAAGAAAAATATTGGGTAAATAAATAAGTTTTGAGGGATTTCCGTTCGGTGTCGTACTTATTACTGCTCGCATGTATTTTAAGGTGGCAATACTGCGATATCGCAGTACGATACGCCAGCCGTCAGAGTCAGTATACAACGTTCGATTTAGGTGTGAAGACGTATTTGTTTTACTCGATGGAAAACGCAACTTTCGTTCTGACAAAACAGCATTTGCGGGAATTGTTAGTGCATTACTTTATTATCGAGAAAACTGCTGCTTACAGCTATCGCTTAATGTTAGAAATCTATGGTGAACATTCCCCATCCATAAAAACATGCGAGTATTGGTTTAGATGATTCAAAAGGAACGATTTCGATGTCAGTGACAAAGAACGCTCTGGACCACCCCCAAAAAAATTGCTGATGCCGAATTGGAAGCTTTACTTGATGAGGATCTGTGCCAGACCCAATAAGAACTAGCAGCAGCATTAAATGTTAGTCAACCATGCATTTCACAATGTTTAGCTGCCATGGGAATGGTGCAAAATGAAGGGAATTTGGTTCCACATGTTTTGCGGGAAAGAGACCTTGAACGACGAAAAACCATTTGAGATTTGCTGCTTTGAAGGCAAAAGAAAGGGTTTCTTGCATCGTATTATTACTGCCGACAAGAAATGGATATGGTACGATAACCCTAAAAGGCAGAAAGCATGGGTGAAGCCAGGTGAATCAGGTTCTTCAACGCCAAAAGGCAATATCCATGGTTCATAGGTAATGCTGTGTAACTAGTGGGACAAGAAGGGTGTGATCAACTATGAACTGATGAAACCATCAGAAACTATTACTGGTGATCAGTATTGAACCCAATTAATGCATTTAAAATGAGCTCTCATGCAAAAATGGCCAGAATGGAAGAATAGACACAACAAAGTCATCTTACAGCATGACAACGAAGACCATGTTTCTCGACCTGTGAAAAGGTACTTTGAAGGATCCGACTGGGAAGTTCTACGACAACCACCATATTCGCCAGATATTGCGCCATCGGATTACCATTTGTTCCAGTCGATGCAGTCAGCATTTTCTGGAGAACGGTTTAGTTCTTATGAAGACATCAAAAATTGTCTGGAGAACTGGATCTCTTTCAAGGAACTGGAATTCTTTCTTCGGGGCATACGTTCACTGCCCGAAAGATGGGGTAAAGTTGTAGCTTCAGAGGGAGCATACTTCGATTAATATTAAAATATTGTTTCTGTTCTCCAACAACGTGTTTGTTCACCTCAAATACCTCAAAACTTATTTATATACCCAATACATGACTAGCATTTTTTTTCTTTCAAAATAGGACTACCCAATTTAAATAATAAATATATTTTTTTGGATTTCAGAACAGCATATATTACCAATTATCCCATCAAAGACATCCATATCATCTCCAGACGGCTCATAGTTCAGATCTGGGCCAGAGCTAGAGATTGAATCTAAAACAAAACCGGAAAAAAAAAAAATTAGTTCCACTTACCGGGTGTTTCACTGTGTAGTGACAAAAGAAAGAGACAATAAAGTTAACTTACTTTATTGGGAGAGGAAAAAGACGTTTGGAGGAGTAAGAGTAGGTAAAAGGTAATCAATGGATGACATGTTCCACATGATGACCATCCGCTCTCATGACGTGGCGAATGCGTGCTTTAAAGTGCTACAATACCGATGGGAAGATGTTCAACGGGAACCGTGCAATTTCCTGTTGGATGGCATGTCATAGGCCAGGCAGTGTTTGTTGGTTGTCCTGGTACACCTGATCTTTCAGATAGCCCCACAAGAAGAAGTCGTGCGGCGTTAAATCGGGGATGTACAGAGGCCAAAAGAAGCCAGCTGAAAAACACTGGGGGAATCGTCTGGCGATGACCCATGGGCCATACTGCTGGTGAAACAAATCAAGAACAGCATTTGTGGCTTTACAGAGGCTAAGAGAGACTGGCTGAAAAACGTTGGGGGAATCGTCTGGCGATGACCCATGGGCCATACTGCTGGTGAAGCAAATCAAGAACAGCATTTGTGGCTTTACAGAGGCCAAGAGAGACTGGCTGAAAAATGTTGGGGGAATCGTCTGGCGATGACCCATGGGCCATACTGCTGGTGAAGCAAATCAAGAACAGCATTTGTGGCTTTACAGAGGCCAAGAGAGACTGGCTGAAAAACATTGGGGGAATCGTCTGGCGATGACCCATGGACCATACTGCTGGTGAAACAAATCAAGAACAGCATTTGTGGCTTTACAGAGGCCAAGAGAGACTGGCTGAAAAACGTTGGGGGAATCATCTGGCGATGACCCATGGGCCATACTGCTGGTGAAACAAATCAAGAACAGCATTTGTGGCTTTACAGAGGCCAAGAGAGACTGGCTGAAAAACATTGGGGGAATCGTCTGGCGATGACCCATGGGCCATACTGCTGGTGAAGCAAATCAAGAACAGCATTTGTGGCTTTACAGAGGCCAAGAGAGACTGGCTGAAAAATGTTGGGGGAATCGTCTGGCGATGACCCATGGGCCATACTGCTGGTGAAATAAATCAAGAACAGCATTTGTGGCTTTATAGAGGCCAAGAGAGACTGGCTGAAAAATGTTGGGAGAATCGTCTGGCGATGACCCATGGGCCATACTGCTGGTGAAGCAAATCAAGAACAGCATTTGTGGCTTTACAGAGGCCAAGAGAGACTGGCTGAAAAACGTTGGGGGAATCATCTGGCGATGACCCATGGGCCATACTGCTGGTGAAACAAATCAAGAACAGCATTTGTGGCTTTACAGAGGCCAAGAGGGACTGGCTGAAAAACATTGGGGGAATCGTCTGGCGATGACCCATGGGCCATACCGCTGGTGAAACAAATCAAGAACAGCATTTGTGGCTTTACAGAGGCCAAGAGAGACTGGCTGAAAAACGTTGGGGGAATCATCTGGCGATGACCCATGGGCCATACTGCTGGTGAAACAAATCAAGAACAGCATTTGTGGCTTTACAGAGGCCAAGAGGGACTGGCTGAAAAACATTGGGGGAATCGTCTGGCGATGACCCATGGGCCATACTGCTGGTGAAACAAATCAAGAACAGCATTTGTGGCTTTACAGAGGCCAAGAGAGACTGGCTGAAAAACGTTGGGGTAATAGTCTAGCGATGATCCGTGGGCCATACTGCTGGTGAAACAAATCAAGAACAGCATTTGTGGCTTTACAGAGGCCAAGAGGGACTGGCTGAAAAACATTGGGGGAATCGTCTGGCGATGACCCATGGGCCATACCGCTGGTGAAACAAATCAAGAACAGCATTTGTGGCTTTACAGAGGCCAAGAGAGACTGGCTGAAAAACGTTGGGGTAATAGTCTAGCGATGATCCGTGGGCCATACTGCTGGTGAAACAAATCAAGAACAGCATTTGTGGCTTTACAGAGGCCAAGAGAGACTGGCTGAAAAACATTGGGGGAATCGTCTGGCAATGACCAGTGGGCCATACTGCTGGTGAAGCAAATCGAGAACAGCATTTCTGGAGTGTGGCGGTGTTCCACTCTGTTGAAACATGCGGTTGTGAATCCAGTTTTTCTGGACTGCAGCAGAGAAAAAACGATTCTTCAAAAGGTCCCTGTAGGTGGCAGTGGTAATTGTTGATTCCAGGAAAAAGGGACCAATGAGGCCGTCACCACTCATTGCACACCAAACGATTAGCTTCAGCGGATGGACAAGCTTCACAACACAGACCGCCGGCTTCTCGCTTCCCCAGATGCGGTATTTGCTGGTTAATGTAGCTATCCAACCAGAAGTGCGCCTCATCGCTGAAGACAATGCTGTTCATATCAAAGTTGTGCTCATCAATCAGTGAACACATGCCATTCAAAAACTCATAACACAGCTGGATGGCTGTTGTGCTCAAAGGCTGATGCACCTGGATTTTGTAGGGAAACATGTCCAAATCCGACATCACAATGCACCATGTGGACGCTGGGTTAAAGCCTAGTTCCTGCGCAAATTTTCGTGGTGATGTATTGACTTCTTCGTGCAGGAGTTCTCATGCGGCTCCAATGTTTTCTGCCGTTTGCGCTGTTCTTCTCTTCGTCACCATGCTTGCCACATCATCTGTGACACTGCCGGTTCGCTCAAATTTCGCTACCAATTTCGTCAGGTACGCACGGGATGGCTTACGGCGATTCTTAAACACCTTTGTGGGGTTTCCGCCCTCTGCATACTAATTTTTCACCAAGAAAGCTCTTTCTTCCATGGTATATCACTGCATGTCCAAAATCGCGTGTCAACCATCCCACTACTTCCTCACAAATGCCTGTCGCCTGCTGATCGATGTCTCGGACATACAGCACCATCTCGCTATTCTTCAGCGATTTATTCCACAGGAAAGTTGTCACTACCCAGTGAAACACCTGGTAAATGCACTTTCCTCATCTAAAGATAGAAAGTGAAAATTTAAGAACTTTCTCCAGGAGTCTGAGGGTAAATGAGGAGAAAATGGCACATTTAAAGAGTTCTTAAATTCCAGAAAAAGCCCAAAGTACAATAATTTCTGGCAGTCAAGTTAGATTTAAGGACTTTTCCAAGAGTGTGAGGGGAAATAAAGAGAAATAAGCCCATTTAAGGAGTCCTTAGATATCACAAAAAGCCCAAAGTACAATTTCTAGCAGTGCAGTTAAATTTACAGACTTTTCCAGGAGTCTGAGGGGAAATTAGGAGAAAAAGGCTCATTTCAGGAGTTCTTAAATTGCAGAAAATGTCAAAAGTACCATAATTTCCAGGAGTCAAAATTGAATTTAAAGACTTTAAAAGGAATCTGAGAGGAAATAAAGAGAAATTAGCCCATTTAAAGAGTCCTCAGATTCCAGAAAAAGCCCAAAGTACAATAATTTCTAGCAGACAAGTTAAATTTAAGGACTTTTCCAGGAGTGGAAAATAAGAAGGCTCATTTAAGGAGTTCTTAAATTCCAAAAAAAGCCCAAATTACAATAATTTCCAGGAGTCTGAGGGGAAATATGGAGAAAAGGGCCCATTTAAGGAGTACTTAAATTCCAAGAAGAGCCCAAAGTACAATAATTTCCAGGAGTCAAGTCAAATTTCAGGACTTTTTCAGGAGTCTGAGGGAAAATAAGGAGAAATAAGCCCATTTAAGGAGTCCTTAGACAACAGAAAAAGCCCAAAGTACAAATTCTAGGAGTCAAGTTAAATTTAAGGACTTTTCCAGAAGTCTGAAGGGAAATACGGAGAAAAAGGTTCATTTCAGGAGTTCTTTACTCCAGAAGGCATACAAACCCTGTGCTTGACTTATACCGCAGATCACACACGTGTTGGAGTAAGCCTATTCTGCTATGAAGGTAGGTGCACCTAATAAACTGGCACATCACTGTATACAGAACTAGTCTAAAATAAAGGAATACATGACAGACAAACAGACAGACAGGCGCACAGAGAGAGAGAGAGAGAGAGAGAGAGAGAGAGAGAGAGAGAGAGAGAGACATGTACATGCACAGCAGGAAAAACTGGGGAGATGTGGGAATTACGAACTTACCACTGGTACGAGCTCGTTTGCTGCTGTGACTGCAGCCTGAATGGCTGCTTGATGAACTTCTATATTGAGCTCTCCATTCATGTCGTGACAGCCTCTTTACTTTGGAGTCTTTATGTAAGCCAGTTTCCATGCATCAATGAAATAGGAAAATTATAAAATAAAGGAACTGTTAAGGTGCTTCTATATTACAAGGTTATAACTAAGCTAAAAAACATAATTAAAAAAAATTATGTGCTAATACTTTCAAAAAATTTGCTAAAAACAAAAACAAAAATATTTGCAAAAAATAAAATATTTGCTAAATATAAAAATGTTTTCTTTAATGATAATGTCACTAGTTATTTCCTGTGCTAGCAACGTAATGTTAGTACTCAACTTACTAATCACAGGTACATATTTCATGGAAAAAGTTCCTCAGAGTTGCAGTGGAAAGCAAATGTCATCTCTAGATCTAAGCCTATTTCCAAGAAACAATGACAAAAGAATAAGACTACTGAGTACTAAAATTAAAGAAACAATGTGGCCTGAATAAATCAAAACTTGCAGCTGGGAAGATTCTTCATTTGGAAACTATGCCATCCACAGATGCTGCCAACAGGTGTGGAAAATGCAAAGTAAACCTGCAACCTCCGCAAAGTGTTTCGATATAGCTCAAGCTGTTAAGCCTGTTGCTAGACTATGAGGCAAAAATTTTTAATAGCAATTTTGAAGAATGTATTTTGTTCTTAAATTTCCTGTTTCATATGTTAAAATTCTTCGTTTGTGACTATGGAAGGCAGTGTGCACAATCATGTAAGGGAGTTTCTTAAAAAATCACTTATGTCAATAATGCGAAAATGCTAACTCACTTTCGTTCTTCATGAACTTGGTGCTAGCTGCTTGATGTTACCACAATATATATTGGGTTATGCCAATATCATCTAATAGGAAAATGCTAATTCACCTTCGTTCTTCGTGGACTTCATGCTAGCTGAATTCCACAAAGAACATAGATCAGTAATGCGAAAATGTGTCACCTTTGTACTTCGTGGACTTCGTGCTATATGCTTGATGTTCCCGCAATATACAGGGTGTTTCAAAAAGAATGACCCAATTTCAAAGTAGTATATTTAATAAGGCAAATGTGGGATAGTTACAAAACAAAGAGCCAAGTATGAAGGAAGGTCTAAAGTTTCACTCACCACAATTACAAATGCTCAATGTGCCCTCCACTTGCTGCACGGACAACATCAAGCCGATGGCTGAATACATCGCAAACGCGTCGGAGAGTGTCTTCAGTCACAGAATTTACTGCGGCCGTGATTCTCGTTCGGAGCTCATCCAAGTCAACGGGTAAAGGGGGAACATAAACACGGAATTTTACGTATCCCCATAAAAAAAGTCACATGGTATGATGTCTAGAGATCTCGGAGGCCGAGCGTGTAGTGCCAAGTCATGGGGCCCCCTGTGTCCAATCCAAAGCTGAGGCAATGTGTCGCTTAGAAACCAGCGAACTTGGAGGTTCCAATGTGGTGGTGCGCCATCCTGCTGAAGAATGTAATCTTTAGAGTCGTCTTGCAGCTGTGGAAGTACCCAGTCCTTCAGCATTGCAAGATAGGAGTTGCCCGTAACTGTGTTGTCCGCAAAAAGAAAGGGCCATATACCTTTCTAACAGAAACAGCGCAAAAAACATTCAGTTTTGGTGAATCACGTTCATGTTGGAGAGTTTCATGTGGATTTTCAAGTCCCCATATGCAAACATTGTGGGGCGAAACTTTCCCGCTTACATGAAAGGTTGCTTCATTGCTAAAAAACAACCTTTGTACAATGGTGTCATCCTCCATGTCCTCTAACAGAGTTGCACAAAAATCTTTTCGTTGTTAATAATCTAAAGCAACTTTTATGGGAATTTTACTAGGAAATTTTTTCATTAATAGCAAATTTTCGGAGAAAACTCTTCTCCTTCTTCAGGCTGTCTTGTTGTTGTTGTCACTTTTTACTTGTCACTATCACGGTTGCGGTTTACCTTGACGGTTACGGTTAACCTTGACGGTTTAGGTTATTTTTCAACAAATCCTGCCAGATGTTAGGCAGGGAAAATCCTTTGCAGTCATTGATGATGGAATTTTGATTTTTCTCAATCTCTATTCCTTCTTTCAGTTTTATTTTTTGGAAATTGCTTTGGAAACTGATTACTTTAAGGGAATTCCAATCCATGCTGTGCCCAGTTTCTCTAACATGCCTATCTAATCCAGTCTTGTTGGAGCAATTTTTTATAGCTGCTTTATGCTCAGCTATACGAGTTTCTAGTCTGCGACCTGTTTCACCTATGTAAGATAGTCCACAACTACAATTTACTTCATAAACTACTCCTTGCATTTTTAAATCATCCTCTTCTCTTTGAACTATTTTAGGGAAAACATTTCTAACTTAGTTCTCTAAACTTGGAGCTAGCCTAATATTGTATTTCTTACTAATTCTCTTTAAAGACTCAAATAAACCTTTGTGATAAGAAATTTTTCTAGTGAATTTTACTTGTTGCTTTAAAAATGCAAGGAGTAGCTTATGAAGTAAATTGTAGTTGTGGACTATCTTACATAGGTGAAACAGGTCGCAGACTAGAAACTCGTGTAGCTGAGCATAAAGCAGCTATAAAAAATTGCTCCAACAAGACTGGATTAGATAGGCATGTTAGAGAAACTGGGCACAGCATGGATTGGAATTCCCTTAAAGTAATCAGTTTCCAAAGCAATTTCCAAAAAGAAAACTGAAAGAAGGAATAGAGATTGAGAAAAATCAAAATTCCATCATCAATGACTGCAAAGGATTTTCCCTGCCTAACATCTGGCAGGATTTGTTGAAAAATAACCTAAACCGTCAAGGTTAACCGTAACCGTGATAGTGACAAGTAAAAAGTGACAACAACAAGACAGCCTGAAGAAGGAGAAGAGTTTTCTCCGAAAATTTGCTATTAATGAAAAAATTTCCTAGTAAAATTCCCATAATATTTGCTTTAGATTATTAATTCAATTAAACTAGGAAGCCATTTCTCAACATGAGCTCTTTTCGTTGTGTTTTGTCACCTCCACAAAGAGCTTGCACCAGTTGAAATCTGTACAGCTTCAGCAGCAAACGTCGTGGTAAAACACGCCAAACAGTCACATGAGGGATGGCAAGTTCGCGGTTCACACGACGAGTAGACTTCCATGGGCTTCGCTGAAACGCCTCATGAATTCGTTGCACATTTGTCGCTGAGGTGGTTGGTCATCCAGGACTCTTTCCCTTACATAAACACCCCGTTTCTTCAAATTGTCGATACCAACAACGAATGTTTTTGCCCACAGGTGGAGCACTGCCATAACACTGTTTAAACGCACGCTGCATCGTAATCACGGACTTGGTCTTGCTAAATTCGAGCACACAAAACACCTTCTGTTGCCTCGACGCCATCATCTCACTCACTAAGCATAGTGGCTGTTTGGACGCTCGTGCTGCCATCTAGCGGTAGTTATAACAAACTCTGGGCCACGCCCGTAGACATGATACAAGTCACATTCATCGGTGGTTTGTGGTTGCCGAGATATCCACTTTTCAAATTGGGGCATTCTTTATGAAACACCCTGTATATTGGCTTATGCCAATATCATCTAATAGGCAATATATATTGCGGGGACATCAAGCAGCTAGCACGAAGAATTAAGGTGAGTCAAGATTTTTGCATTATTGACATAAGTGATTTTTTAGGAAACTCCCTTACATAATTGTGCACACCGCCTTTCGTAGTCACAAACAAAGAATTTTAACGTGTGAAACAGAAAATTTAAGAACGAAATATATTTTTCAAAATTGCTATTTGCAAAGTGTTTTCGTTGTTTTTGATTTAATTTCCTTGTGAATCATAATGACACACGATGTCACAATCACCCTAGTTTTTTGATAGGATGCTGCTATGTTTTTGTTACCTTCCTTGGGCTTCGAATCCAAAGGATCCCTTTTCACTCACAAACTCACAACAAGGCAGGACACTCATTAAAACTCAACACAGAAATTTATTCAGCATAGTTAATGGCCCTTAGAAAACATTAACTCGGTACACTTTACAGCAGCACTCTAACACGCATCACAGGAGCATAAAGAAGAACTCGCTGGCAGCAGCAATTTAACAGAAACACATCAACAACAACTCTACCAGATTATATCCCTTCCCAATAGCTGAAAAAAACAGGAACCAACAAGATGATGTTTGGCACGATGATCTCGGGGAAACTAGAAAGGTAGAAGGGTTCAGAAACGAACCAGTCCATTGTGCAGGCAGTGATGCTGCACTTCATGAAATTCCATTCCTCAGAATTTTTCACACCCACAAGAAGTACTAAATCTTTTTGAACTTCCACGTGTACAAATTTATACAAAAGATGTTCAGATGTTTAAAATATAATTATTTCTTTCTTAAATGTTCTATCTGATAGCCCTTTCTCTGGACCATGAACCTACATCTAGATTTCCAAGATAACCGGGCATTTCTTAAAATTGGTAGTTATTTCTTTCTTAAATGTTCTATCTGATAGCCCTTTCTCTGGACCATGAACCTACATCTAGATTTCCAATATAACAGGGCATTTCTTAAAATTGGTAGCTATTTCTTTCTTAAATGTTCTATCTGATAGCCCTTTCTCTGGACTATGAACCTACATCTAGATTTTCAATATAACAGGGCATTTCTTAAAATTGGTAGTTATTTCTTTCTTAAATGTTCTATCTGATAGCCCTTTCTCTGGACCATGAACCTACATCTAGATTTCCAATATAACAGGGCATTTCTTAAAATTGGTAGCTATTTCTTTCTTAAATGTTCTATCTGATAGCCCTTTCTCTGGACTATGAAACTACATCTAGATTTCCAAGATAACAGGGCATTTCTTAAAATTGGTAGTTATCTCTTTCTTAAATGTTCTACCTGATAGCCCTTTCTCTGGACCATGAACCTACATCTAGATTTCCAAGATAACAGGGCATATCTTAAAATTGGTAGTTATTTCTTTCTTAAATCTTCTATCTGATAGCCCTTTCTCTGGACTATGAAACTACATTTAGATTTCCAAGGTAACAGGGCATTTCTTAAAATTGGTAGTTATTTCTTTCTTAAATGTTCTATCTGATAGCCCTTTCTCTGGAGTATGAAACTACATTTAGATTTCCAAGGTAACAGGGCATTTATTAAAATTGGTAGTTATTTCTTTCTTAAATGTTCTATTTGATAGCCCTTTCTCTGGACCATGAATGTACATCTAGATTTCCAAGAAAACAGGACATTTTTAAAAATTGGTAGTATGGTATTTTATTCCATTCTTCTTCCACTGCTTTCCATAGTCCAATCATTGTTTTAAGTCTGCATTTAGAAAGCACTCTTTTTAGCAGTCTGAGGGCACAGTAGTCCATTGGTGACACATCAAGGGACTTTGAAGGAATAAGAGTAAAAAGTGTAGACTTGATGTATACATAATTTATGACTACTAAACTTGTGATGTTAAGTTTTAATAAAAATTGTAACATTTTTCACAATAAAATGTTTACCTTATTATATAACAGCATATTCAGCTGTTTAATGCCCCTGCTATCTTTAAATCAACGTGCATAACTACAAATAGTGATATTTATATATGAAGTTCACCTCTCTTGACATTTCTTGCCCGTCTGTTTTTTTAGTTTTTTTGTAGATTCCAGCAGGGCAGGTTGTTCTCTTCCACTGTTGTGTACAGTACCTTACATATTTAAATGAGCATATCGAGGCATACAAAGCAACTTTGCACTAGCTTGTAGTTCATTTATACTTTAAAATATTTACACCCTCTATTGAATTCATATCATCATCATTGTCAACCATTATCAATCCATTGCTGGACGAAGGTCTCCCCAACTTTCTTCCACAACGGTCTGTCTTGTGCCAGTCCCTTCCATGCCATTCCTGCATACTTTTGCATTTCATCCACCCATCTCCCATGTGGTCTTCTTCTGGGTCTTTTCCTGTCCCTTGGAATCCAATCTAATAAAATTTCGACTGTCCATCGATGGTCTGTCCTTCTGGCAGATGTCCAGCCCATTGCCCTTTCAGGGATTTAACTCTGATCATGATGTCTTCCACCCTTGTCATTTTTCTGATCCACGAGTTCCTCTTCTTATCTCTCCTGGTTACACCAAGCATGCACCTCTCCATGCTGCTTTGAGTTGTCTGCAGCCTTTGTATGTCTCTTTTAGTTAAGGTCCACGTCTCTGCACCATACGTAAGCACTGGAAGGATGCATTGATCAAACACTTTTCTTTTAAGACATAATGGCATATTGCTCTTGAAAATTATGCTGTTTCTTCCAAAAGCTCTCCAGGCAAGTTTTGTACGCCGATTAAATTCTTCATCAAAGTGACCCTCACTTGATATCTGCTGTCCAAGATAAACATACGTATCTGTTATCTCCAACTTTTCTCCATCAATCGATAAATCTTCATTTCTTGTAAAAGCATTGTACATCACTTTTGAGTTCTGAAAGTTCATTTTTAATCGCACTTCTTTACTCTTGTCATCAAGTTCCTGGATCATACTCTGCAGCTCTGATGGGGTAGTTGCAAAAATGACTATGTCATCAGCAAAACGAAGGTGGGTTAGATAATCTCCATTAATCTTTATCCCTTTGTTTTCCCAGTTCAGTGATTGAAAGACATTTCCCAATGTGGCATTAAAGAGCTTCGGAGATATGGTGTCACCTTGTCTCACTCCCTTTCCAATTTTTATGTGTGTTGTATTTTCAAATAGCCGAATGAATCTTTGTACTTTCATAGATGTTATTAATATTCATATACTAACACCTAAACTGAACTCAAGTAACTTCAAAAAATGCGTTCACGTGCATTCACTTCACAAACTATAACATCCAACATTACTCACACATACATCAAAGCTAACACAAGAAACACCAAAATTAATTATAACTCAACTCTAAAAACTTATATACACTATGAACAAAACAAGCTGGCAATTCAATTTATGTCATCTTGTACCTATCTCATGACTATCTCCATTCCAGCCCAATGCTCAAAACACATGCTGACCAACTCTTAACTTAACCTTACTTTCGCTAGAAAAATCTGATGATGGCTGCTGGCAGCCATCATCAGGAAGTACCAACAATGTTGATCAGTCTGCTGAAGTACCAACAATGTTGATCAGTCTGCTGCCTCAGAACGAGTAAGTGAAAGATTTGACCTCGTGGGCCAGCCGCGATGTCATCTACAAACCCTCTACCGTGGCTCCTTCTATTGCAAAATCCTGATTTTTCTTTCATTTTCTTCTTCTATTGCTTAGGTTTTTACGTTCTATTTTAATTAATTCTTTCAATTTTTCGCTCAAGCTGTCAGGATCATTAACATTACAAATTTTATCTCTATTTTTTTCTACCAATACTGATTCTGCAATACATAGGTGTCTTTCATTTTAACAATATTTAATCATTTTAATTTCTTCAAATTTTGGGTATTCATGGTTCTCCAAACAGTACTGAATTAAAGCTGTCTCTGCTTCCTTTTTTTGCCATCGTCTTAAACAACATACAGAGAATTGAAATATTGCTTAAATCAAATTGCGCACTACCAAAGACACATGTGTGATAAACAGGTGTGGCCGGTTGCTATGGTTACTTCAACGACTACCGTTTTTTTTTTTTTTTTTTTGGGGGGGGGGGCTCGTGCCAAGGTCGAACACAGTATTGCACATTTTTCATAAAAATAAACTGAGTTGTTTGGGTACAAGCTATGTAATATCTTCCTGGAATATTCCAGGTTTATCAGCATTCACTCCATGCAAAATTGAACTGGTATTTGTACACAAAAGGTGGCCTTACACCACATTAACAAACATTCAGGGTTTTTGTCACTTGTATTTCTATTACATTGCCTATCCCCCTTATCTTTTATGTTAGAGCTGTCAGAGCTGAGGTACAATGCAATAATATATATAAAGACCCAGATCGATCTGTCTATCTCTCTGGAAAGCTCGAGTCACAGTAACGTCTGCATTGTTGCGCCATCACTTATCGATCAATTTGTGTGTGCTCTCGCGATGTCACTCGACCTGTACTCAAAATGATTGCTTGCTATATAATAGCATGCGATCCCTTTTAGATGTCAAGGTGATTGCGTGCTAATTTAAAAACATGCAATTATTAATTACTCTAGTTCTATTTTTCCGATCTACAAAATTCGAATTGAATTATTAATATCACAACAAGTTGATGATAGCGTGGCTAATTTAAAAACATTGGATTATGAAAGAAATATGGGATTACGCCATTTAATACAAATTTTTTTGAAGATGACAATCCGATTTTTGGCGTAAATTTTTTTCAAGTTTTCAGATATTATCTGACTTGCCATCCTTGTCACATTTACGCCAAAAATCGGATTGTCATCTTCAAAAAATTTGTATTATATGGCGTAATCCCGTATTTCTTTCATGATTTATCTGCTTCTCCGGGCAAACACAGGATAAGATTCTTAACCTTCAGATTCGCTAAACATGAATGCCGGTTGCTTCGACTAGCGAATCCTGTGATGGTTATATTCAAATTGATCGGAAACTTGAAACTTGGTCATTCTGGGTGGTGTAGTGGTTAGCATACCCGGGCGTTTTCTGGGAGACACAGGTTCGAGTCCCGCTCCAGGACGATGAAAATTTTCAAGTTTTCAGATTTTATCTGACTTACCATCCTTGTCACATTTACCCCAAAAATCGGATTGTCATCTTCAAAAACATTAGATTATCAATCACTGGAGTTCTATTTATCATATATACATACATATCACAAAGATGTTCTCTGAGATTGAGAGGTTAGCTCCACAAAGAAATACATACTACCAGATAATTTTTACTTCTATTGCTGTATCAAACTTCTCCATTTGCAGCGATCTTGACACACAACTTGTGCCTCACTGACATCCATCACACATCGTAAACAATACCTTCTACACTTCATACTTATAGTCTTTTTCTCATGCAGACACTCCTGAATCTGATCCTCCCATGACTTCCTTAGCCTTCCTCTGCCTTTCCTTCCTGCCACTTGGGCGAAAACGATTTTCTTAGTAAGCATCTCATCACTCATTCTTCCAACATGGCCAAACCACCAAAGCATATTAGTCACCACCTTGCTAACAACATTTTGCTTCACATTACACAACTGCAACACATCTTCATTCCTGACACAATCAGAACATGTCTTTGCCACAAACCCCACGTAAGTAACGCATTTCTCCAGCACACAAACAACTCCTATGTTTCTTCTGTAGTACCTAGGTTTCACCGCCACACAACAGAGTAGGTACAATTACACTTTCATACATAGCCATGCGAGACTCTCTTGAGAACCCATCATTCCTGTGAAAACCTCCTAAAGCCGCTATGACTTTTAATGAAAAATTCACTCACTTACTAATTTCGTCATCCAATTTGTTCTCTCTGTCAAACATGCTTCCTAAATACACAAACTCATTCACCTGGTCAATCACTGTGCCATTTAGACTTATATTACATTCAGTTGCTCTCTCAAAAATCATAACTTTGGGGTTTCCCTTATTTATACTCAGTTTGAATTTCATGCAAACTTCGTGCATCCGAGTCAACATACTCTGCAACTCACTTTTGCTCTCTGCGAACAGGACAGTGTCATCAGCATACAGCAATCTGCACACATGAATATCACCAAGACATAAACCACTATTATCTATTTTTGCATCACGCATGCATGCATTCATATATATTAAACAGCCAGGGCGACATTACACAACCTTGTCTGACTCCTGCACCAATGGAAAACCATTTTGATAAAACACCATTCACTCGTACACAAGCTCTACTGCCAGCATACATGGCTTTTACACTATTAAATAGATTCTCAGTAATACCATATTTATTCAGTACTTTCCACAAAAGTGTCCTATTTAGTTGGTCATAAGCTTTCTCTAAATCTATGAAGGCAGCAAAAACTTTCTTACCAACAGCCAGATACTTTTTAATCATGCGTAATGCAAAAATTTGGTTAGTGCAGCCTTTACCAGGCATGAAACCACTCTGAACATCCCATACTTTTTCAATGACGACCTTACCGAACACTTTCCCTGGCAAACTCAGTAGGCTAATACCACGATAGTTCTTGCAGTCAGCCTGATCACCTTTTCCTTTATACAAGGAGAACAATGATAGCATCCTTCCAATCCCGAGGGACCGTTCCTAACTCTCAGCACAACTGACGAATTTCAATTAACCAGTCAATTACAGAGTCATCAACATATTTAAACTTCTCGGCAGTTATTCCATCAACTCCAAGAGCCTTGCCGTTCTGAGAGCTCTACACACCCCACCTCTTGAGATCCCTCCTGTGCTTCCATCCTTCACTCTGACATCATCTGCTTCTGCCTCAGAATCATCTTTGCTTTCCTGATCTAATAACTCACAGAAGTAGTCACCCCATCTTTCACTTCATTCATTGGGTTCCCATATCATTTCCCCGAACGTATTCTCCACACAACTTACAACTTTATATATTAAAGAAAAATTAATATAACAATAAATAATTATTAGAACATTGCAGATTCCAGAGAGGACAAAAGTATATTATGACTGAATGTGCAGAAATGTGTGTAAAATGGATCTTAAGGACAAAACTTTAAAATATTGGACTACGAACCTCATAAAAACAAGAGACTAATTAAAGAAACTTTTTATATCTAGAAAATCAGTTTCGTTAATGAACCTTCAAAAATCATAAATAGCATTTTCAACAACTTAATTCAAAAATAGTAGACTTTAAAATACATAAGGAAAATATTTTAATTAAATAACTGGCAACTGCAAGAGGAACCTGGCAATAAAATTTAAAGTCTTTCTGTGTAAACGAAACTTTTGTTACAGTTCCTACATATTGAGAACAGGCCTTGATAAAATCAAGGGGCCAGAAACGTCTGTAAAAACAAAAGAACTCACTATCGGAAGATGTGAAAAATAGTTGAACATTCTCACGTTAAGATAGAATTAAATATACACTGCTGGACAATTGCTACGGAAGGATCATAAACGGCTATATAGCGCATGAAAAAGTAAGTGTGGTTGGATGCCAAGTGAAATAAAATAATGTCAGAATGCCAGGACATTACAAGAAAGACAATTTATTGTGCTCTGAAATCCAGAAGACTTTGGAATGTGTTCAAGGGACAAACAGGCCATTTTGTGCAGAATACGTAAACGTGAAAAATGCAATTACCGTCAGCAGGCGTTCCGGCGTAAGATGTCAATACGGGATATGGCCACCATGGAGGGCCATGCAAGATTCCACCCGTCATGTCATGCTTTGCACAACATTATCAAGCAGCTGTTGGGGTAATTTATCCCACTCCTCTGTCAGTGCACGGATAAGGGTGTCCTTGTTTATTGGAAGGCATTGGCGACCAGCAAGACTCCTCCCCAAAGCATCCCACACATTTTCAATGGGATTCAGATCTGGAGAACGTGCTGGCCATGCGAGGCGTTGAATATCCTTGCTCTCACGACACTCCTGGACAACGACTGTTCGATGACATGTTGCGTTGTCGTCCATGAAAATGAATCTATCACCGACAGCACCACGGAACATGCGAACATGAGGTAGCAGAACATCATTAATGTGTCGTTGGCCAGTCATAGTCCCAGTTGGAAGCACATAGAGGGACGTACGGCCATTGATCATGATGCCAGCCCATACCATGACACTACATGCCAGATATCGGTCCCTTTCCTGTATGTTTGCTGGACAATATGCAGTACCACTATCACGCCAGATCAGTTGTCGTCGACAATCAGACGATAGACTGTATCTACTCTCATCTGAGAAGAGGACAGCAGACCAGTCGTTATCAGTCCAATTGCGATGTTGATGGCACCATTGCAAACGGGCGGTACACTGATGTCTGGACAATGGGATGCACACAACAGGACGGCGGGCGTATAGTCCTCCTTCATGCAAACTTCTGGCGACAGTTTTTCGGGAGATCCTCTTGCTAGTAGCAGCCATAAACTGATTTGCTACCTCACTAGCTGTGCTGCGCCGGTGTCTTTTTGTTGATAGCACTATGTACCGATCTTCTGCAGGTGTTGTACTGTGAACACTACCTCCCCAGTGACGTTTGCTACACTCTCCATTTGTTTGAAATGATTTCCAAAGCCTTGAAACAACACTGTGGCTGACGTCGAACTCCCTGGCAACATCTGTTATTTTTCGCCCTTCTTCAATCTTGCCAATAATACGGCCACACGTAAAATCATCTAGGTGATGTCGGGAAGACATACTGAAAATTGCAAGTTCGTCAATTGATTCTTTCCCTTTCAACTTTGCGTTTGAACAACAACAGTCAATATGCGTCAAATCCTTTATATCTCTTATCAGCGCTATGACGTCATGAACAAGTTTGGCAATCCAAAATTTGCATACGCACAACACGTCTTTTACTGTATCCCGCACTTATGCTAATTTCCACATTTTCCTGCCTTCCATTTTATGGTTGCTATTGTTGCTATTGTCATCCGTCCTTAGCAATTGTCCGGCTGTGTATTAATCTCAGTAAAGGCTTCAGTAAGTGTTTTAATTGCCGTAAATAACATTTTTATTATTTTGATATACAAGCCAAAACTATCTGCAAAATCTGCTAATAATTTGGAAACTATCGGCATACAGTGTACGCGTGTACGTCTATATTCTGCAACTCTGGGAAGCACAGGAGGCATCTCAACAGAAGAGGTGTGTAAAGTTCTATTTATTCGAAAAATCTAAAAACAGAAGTCACCCCAACAGCACCTTCTCGATAATTTAGATAGTTCCTATTTGTAACACCAGATGTCACATTATTTTGGAGAAAAAGGTTTGGTATGAAGTTTCAAACTAACCGTCAAATAGGATAGTCTAAAACAAGCCAAGGAGGAAATAAAAAGTGCGCCAGAGAAAAAAGTCATTTAACGCAAAAGACCAAAGAAAAAGTTATTAAGGTAAGTTTACACGAAAACAACTTTCCGAGTTTAGTGCTGATTGTATTACACATTTTTCAAAATATCGATCAATCAAAACGCTCTAATCTACAATTGTTAAACAACAAATATTTTACACAAAATGTTATTTATGGAGAGGTCTTTTGAAAAACAGAAATAAATAGCATATAATTTTTAGTCTTAATGTGAATGAGTTCTTACTATATGAGTTTTTACTATATTTCCTTACAGAAATCCGGCATCTATTAGGTGTGCGACTTAATTCTTGGCCCCTAACCGCAAGTGATAATAGAACATCAGCAAAGGCAAATAGCTGTGTGCGATAATAGCTGATTGCAGCGCCATTCAACAGCTTTCCAGGCAACCATAACCGCTCACAGCTGTAGTGATAGAAGGGATGAAAGTTGACGGTGAAAGCAATGTTGTTCGAGAAGCAACATTTGAGGCACTGCCTCCTGTTCGCGTTTCAGCTGAAAAAAGTCCCCAGCAAATGATCTGTGCTGCTTTGGGTGAGACTGCTGTGTCCTACAGTACGTGTAAAAAGCGGTTCCAGTGGTTTAAGCAGGGAAATTTCGATCTCCGTGATGCAGAACATCCAGGACAGCCACAGAAAGTTGATGATGAGGAACTGGAACAACTGTTGGACGCGGATCTCTGTTGCACACAGTCAGAGCTCGCCCAGGAACTCGGCAAGCCTTTGCAAAGCACCTGCACAAGCTTGGACGGATTCACAAGGAGGGCCGTTGGGTGTCCCACCAACTCACAGCTACGAACAAGTCTAGGAGCTATGATGTTGCCGTGTCCTTGCTCTCCAGATTTAAGAAGGATTTCCTACACAGTATTTTGACCTGTAATGAGAAGTGGATTCTCTACGATAATCCTAAGAGGCGCAAATCGTGGGTTTATCCAGTCAGCCTACCACCAGTATCGCCAAACCGAATATCCATGCCAGGAAGTTGTTGCTATGCATATGGTGCGATCAGCGCGGTGTCGTACACTATGAGTTGCTCAAACCTGGTGAAACGGTCAATGCTGAGTGTTATTGTCAGCAACTCATTCGTGTGAGTGATGCAATGGAGGTGAAAAGACCATACACCAGCAAGGGCAGAAGGTCGGTCCTGTTGCTTCAGGATAATGCACGTCCTGACACTGCAAAAACGACTTTAAACACGATCACCGACCTGGGATGGGAGATTTTGTCCCACCCAGCGTATTCTCCAGACTTCTCCCCGACGGATTATCACCTGTTGCAACATCACCTGAGTGATACACACTTCACTTCAGTCGAGGAGGTCCACACAAGTATAGATGACTTTATCAACTTGAGACAGCCCTCTTTTTTCTGCAGTGGCATTCGGCAGCTCCCTGACCGATGGCTCAAATGTATCCAACACGACGGGGATTATTTCCCTGATTCAGTACGTATTCGATTTGCTATAATTTGCTGTCAACGTGTTGTGCCTGTGGCCGAGAATTAAGTTGCACACCTAATATTTTATTGGTTTTCAATCTGCTTCAATTAAAATTTTTAATCCGTCACAGGATGGACAACATCCCCTATGTATCAATATTTATTTAAAGCTTAAAAACAACCATCCTCGGAGGGGCTATAACCTAGTGATTAAATAAATATCTTCCTTTAGAGAGACAGCTCTTTCTTAAACACAGTCTTTTGCACACACATCCTTGAACAAAAAATCAGAGAGAAAAAAGTCAGTGTTTTAAGTATCAAATGTCATTATTACCACTTTTCACTCTTGTGCTAGATTTGGAAGTACCAACAGAGTTCTGCACATGTTTGCTTCTGATCCTTTGCTGTGGTTTCCCTGTAAGTGAGAAAGATGTGGGTGTGCATGTATTACTTATGCGCAAATACACTGAAGTGGAAAAAGTCATGGGACAGAGTATGCAAATTTTTAACTGGCACCGCTGTCGTATAAAGGCATCGACACATGGCACGATTTTTATCAGTTGCAAGGTGTAATCTTGTGAGTCAGGCTGAACAACCGCCAGTAGGATTATGGCAAACTGACGTGAATTACTGGAGTTTGAATGAGGCACGGTAGTGGGAGCCAGACGGACGGGACATTCAATTTCCGTAGCTGTGCGAACATTCGACATTCCTAGATCCACATTGGCACGTGTGCGCCCAGAATATCTTATGGAAAGCATTACCACCCACTGTGGACAGCCCAGTGGTCGACCACGGGTGCTGAATGACCGTCACCAGTGGTGTCTGACCAGGATTGTCCATGCTAACAGACAAGCGACACTGGCTCAAATAACATCCACATTCAATTCATCAGGTCAGTGCAGCATAATTCAGCACCCATGGGGTATGGGAGCAGGAGACCTACCAGAGTGCCTTTGCTAACACCACGACATCGGACACGGTGCCTCACCTGGACTCGTGAACACGGTAATCGAACCCTGGAAGACTGGCAACATGTGGCGTGGTGCAATGAGTCACGCAACCAGTAGTTACGAGCTGATAGTAGGGTTCGGGTGTGGCACAGACCAACAAGGCAATGTAAAAGTTGGTGGTGGTTCCATATATGCGTGTGGGGTGTCTTTGTGGTATGGTTTGGGTCATCTGGTCCTCGTAAACACGTCATTAACCAATAATCACTTTATTGCTCTGCTGTGTGACCATTTGCAGCCCTTCACGGACTTCATGTATCCCAACAACGATGGGATTCTCCAGGCGGACAATGCACCATGTCATCTGGCCCAAGTTGTCCAAAATTGGTTCGAGGAGCATTCTGGACAGTTCCGATGGATGGTGTGACCACCACGTTCTCCCAACAGAACATGACAATGATGGGCAAAACACGTAACAAGAATAACAAATAAAGGTAAGACGATCATGCTAGTAACGTTAAGATTAGAACTTTTACAAAAAAGTTCACAAGTTGGGAGCTTTCGACCTTGTATTAGGTCTTCATCCTGCCAATGGAGGACTAAGATTGCTTCCAGATTCTACAATTGGAATTTTTGTTGCCAGATCTTCGAACCGATCTCCAGATCATCGGGATGTAGATTGGAGATTCTGTATTGCAAGTCTTAGGGTTGAAAAGAATTTCCAGGCTTTCGTGGTAACGGCCAGGGCAAATCGATTGTCAAAAGAAGCAATTCATTTTGCTTCGTTCCAGTGGGGAATTGCAGATGTGTCTTCCATTGTCAAAACAGACAAAGCTGTATTTCGGTTGGCTTTCAAAACATCTTTCTTCTGTTCCAAAATTCTGTGGTTAATGCTTCTGTATGTGCTTCCAACGCATAACTTATCACCTGTTGAAGTGGAGATAGGAATGCAGTAAACTCCTGGGAGATCCAGATTTTCAACTTTGTCCCTATCACTTTATAAAAGTTTCAAGATGCTTGGGGTGGATTTAATGGCAAGATTGTAACCAAAACTCCTGAAAAGAATTTGTAACTTATAAGCATAGGAAGGATGGTAAGGAACAGAACCGGAGAATTTTAGGGTTTCTTTTTCAACTTGTTTTCATGTTTCTTTATGAGGGTGTTGACTGTAAGAGCAGGGAAACCATGAGAGATGGCTATTGTAGAAATTATGGAGAATTCTTCTTGAAGAGAAAGCTGGTTGTTGCAAATGATATGAGCCCTGTGGATGTAAGAGTTCAATGCTGCGAGCTTGTTGAGATGCAAAGTGAATGATTTGAAGGGAATGATGTTGGTGGCGGCAGAACGATTTCCGATAAGATGGAATGAGTGATGGAGAGATCAGAGTTTCTGCAGATGGAGACGTCCAGGAAATCAATTGGAAACCTTCTGCCGCCACCATCATTCCCTTCAAATCATTCACTTTGCATCTCTACAAGCTCACAGCATTGAAGTCTTACATACACAGGGCTCATATCATTTACAGCAACCAGCTTTCTCTTCAAGAAGAATTCTCCATAATTTCTACACTAGCCCTCTTTCATGGTTTCCCTGCTCTTACAGTCAACACCCTCATAAAGAAACTTGAAAACAAGTTGAAAATTGAATGCCTCCATCCTCAAAAGAAAGAAAACCTAAATTTCTCCAGTTCTGTTCCTAACCATCCTTCCTATGCTTATAAGTTACAAATTCTTTTCAGGAGTTTTGGTTACCATCTTGCCATTAAATCCACCCCAAGTATCTTGAAACTTTTACAAAGTGATAGGGACAAAGTTGAAAATCTGGATCTCCCAGGAGTTTACTGCATTCCTATCTCTACTTCAACAGGTGATAACTTATACATTGGAAGCACATACAGAAGCATTAACAACAGAATTTTGGAACACAAGAACGATTCTTCAAAAAGACGCTTTAACGTCTGTAAATTCTGTTTTATACATTCTGTAAAGTGGATACAGTCTGTGGTGGTGCATTAACTTATTCAATTAAAATATAAATCGGTTAGAAGTCCTAAAGATGTTACTTACGGAAGTGCGTGTTCAGTCCAACGTCAGTAGTTATTGAGTTTCTTTGTCCACAGTTGTATCTTGCTTCAATATGGTCAGTTGTAAGGGTTAGTTTGAGAGCCATTTCATCATAAGTTGTACCCTACTTTGGATATGTCCATATGTTAGGGTTAGCTCCATTCTGGCTATGTCGACATCATATTGAATGGGTAAAGGTTTCCAGATAATAATTAAAGATTCTTGAGTTCATCATCATCATCATCATTGTCAACCATTATCAATCCACTGCTGGACGAAGGTCTCCCCAAGTTTCCTCCACAACGGTCTGTCTTGTGCCAGTCTCCTCCATGTCACTCCCGCATATTTACGAATTTCATCCACCCATCTCCCATGTGGTCTTTTTCTCGGTCTTTTCCTGCCCCTTGGAATCCAATCTAAAATTTCGGCTGTCCATCTATGGTCTGTCCTTCTGGCAGTATGTCCAGCCCATTGCCATTTCAGGGATTTAACTCTGATCATGATGTCTTCCACTCTCGTCATTTTTCGGATCCACGAGTTCCTCTTCTTATCTCTCCTGGTTATACCAAGCATGCACCTCTCCATGCTTCTTTGAGTTGTCTGCAGCCTTTGTATGTCTCTTTTAGTTAAGGTCCACGTCTCTGCACCATACGTAAGCACTGGAAGGATGCATTGATCAAACACTTTTCTTTTAAGACATAATGGCATATTGCTCTTGAAAATTATGCTGTTTCTTCCAAAAGCTCTCCAGGCAAGTTTTGTACGCCGATTAATTTCTTCATCAATGTGACCCTCACTTGATATCTGCTGTCCAAGATAAACATACGTATCTGTTATCTCCAGTTTTTCTCCATCAATCGATAAATCTTCATTTCTTGTAAAAGCATTGAACATCACTTTTGTCTTCTGAAAGTTCATTTTTAATCCCACTTCTTTACTCTTGTCAGCAAGTTCCTGGATCATACTCTGCAGCTCTGATGGGGTAGTTGCAAAAATGACTACGTCATCAGCAAAACGAAGGTGGGTTAGATAATCTCCATTAATCTTTATCCCTTTGTTTTCCCAGTTCAGTGATTGAAAGACATTTTCCAATGTGGCATTAAAGAGCTTCGGAGATATGGTGTCACCTTGTCTCACTCCCTTTCCAATTTTTATGTGTGTTGTATTTTCAAACAGCCGAATCTTTGCACTTGCATTTTCATAGATGTTATTAATAATATTAATGTATGCATCTTCAATACCGCAGGATTTCAGAGCCGTGGTAACTGCTGATGGTTTCACCGAATCAAAGGCTTTTTCATAATCGATAAAAGCCATGCACAATGGAAGTTCATATTCCCTCGCTCTTTCAATTAGTTCTCTCAGTACATGGATATGATCTATTGTGCTGTAGCCACTCCTGAATCCAGCTTGTTCTCTCGGTTGAGCCATGTCCAGTGTTACCTTCAAGCGGTGTGAAAGAACTTTAGTGAAGATTTTATAAACCACTGATAGGAGGCTGATAGGTCTGTAGTTCCTGAGATCCTCAATGTCACCTTTTTTATGTAGCAGGATCATTGTAGCATTGTTCCAATCCTCAGGAATCTTCCCTTCATTAAGGCATCGAGTGAAAATTTGGGCGAGTACTGTTTCAATTTCTCCACTTGCTTCTTGTATGATGTCTATAGTAATTCCATCTTCTCCTGGAGCTTTCCCCCGCTTCATGTTCTTGATTGCATGAGCAACTTCTGCTGGGAGGACTGGAAGAACTCTGGTACCTTTCATGATGTCTGGAGTACATGTATCATCCCTTTCATATAATTTGGAGTAGAAATCTTTCACTCTTGTCAAAATTTCGCCTCTATTTCTTGTTATAGAACCATCTTCTTTTCTCAGAGCCATAATCTGTTTTCTTCCCTTACTGAGATGTCCCTTTGCTATCTTTAGGCTTTGGTTGTTTTCAATTGCTTTCCTCACTAGCTCACAGTTGAATTCCCTTACGTCTTCAGTGATACTTTTTCGTGCTGTCTTGCATAGCTCTATATATTCCACTTTGGAAGTCACATCTTCTTTAGTTGTCCTCATCTCTCTTCTTTTTGCATCAACATTTTGGTTTTTCCTGATAATTTGTTTACATGCAACTTGTTCTTAGACCCAGCTAATTTTGTTGCTGTTTCCATAAGAGCTTTGGTTACTTTTCTGTTAACTTCCGAAATCTCCAATCTACATCCCGATGATCTGGAGATCGATTCTAAGATCTGACAACAAAAATTCAAATGTAGAATCTGGAAACAATCTTAGTCCTCCATTGGCGTGATGAAGACCTAAGACAAGGTCGAAAGCTCCCAACTTCGAACTTTTTTGTAAAAGTTCTAATCTTAACGTAACTAGCGTGATTGTCTTACCTTTATTTGGAACCCAACAGAGCACTTATGGGTTGTGGTGGAATTATCCCTTCGCACCCAAGATCATGCACCTAAAAATACCAAGGGAACTGTGGGCGGCTGTTCAGAAGGCATGGCTCAACACCTCTCTAGAAGTCTTCTGGCAACTCGTGGATTCGATGCCACGTCGAGTTGCTGCACTTTGCTGGGCTAGAGGAGGTCCTACATGACACTAGGTACATGTCCCATGACAGTTGGCATTTCTGTGCATACGTTTATAAAAAATAACACAAGTATATTAAATGTAAAAGTATACCATGATACAAACAAATATATACACTGACGGAAAAAGAAATCCCAACACCATCAAAAATTAGTTGTAGAGGAATGAAATGGCGGCAATACATTTGTATGGGTAACATATTTAATCGATTAAGGTTTCAAGATCACAGCTTATTGTAAGCGCGAGAAGAGCCATTTTAAATGTGAAATGCTGGTACATTAATAACCGGTGTAACCGCCAGAATGTTGAATGCAAGCACGCAAACGTTCATGCATTGTGTCGTACAGGTGCTGGATGTCAGTTTGTGGGATGGAGTTCCATGCCTGTTGCATTTGGTTGGTCAATACAGGGACGGTTAATGCTGGTTGGGGGTGACGCTGGAGGTGTCGTCCAATGATGTCCCATGTATGCTCGATTGGTGAAAGATCTGGTGATCTAGCAGGCCACGGCAACATGTAGACACTCTGTAGAGCATGTTGGGTTACAACAGCGGTATGCGGGCGAGCGTTATCCTGTTGGAAAACACCCCCTGGAATGCTGTTCATGAATGGCAGCAGAACAGGTTGAATCACCAGACCGACGTACAACTGTGCCATCAGGGTGCGTGGGAGAGTGCTCCTGCTGTCATAGGAAATTGCTCCCTAGACTATAACTCCAGGTGTAGGTCCAGTGTGTCTTGGCCGCAAACAGGTTGGTTGCAGGCGCTCACCTGGCCTCCTTCTAACCAACACACGGCCATCACATGCACCCAGGCAGAACCGGCTTTCTTCATAAAACACAACAGATCTCCACTCTGTCCTCCAATGAGCTCTAGCTTGACACCACTGACGTCGCATACGGCAGTGGTTTGGAGTAAGCGGAATGCACGCTACAGGGCGTCTGGCTCGGAGCTGTCCTTCAAGTAACCGATTTGTAACAGTTCCTTGTGTCACTGTGGTGGCAACTGCAGCTCGATTTGCTGCCGCAGGCGCGGTACGATGCGCCACGGCCATTCGCCGTACACGGCGGCCTTCCCTCTCAGTAGTGCCACGTGGCCGGCCGGAACCCGGTCTTCTTGAGGCAGTACCTTCCCTTGACCACTGCTGCCAACAATCATGCACAGTGGCTACATTCCTGCCAAGTCGTTCAGCAATATTGCGGAAAGAAAATCCACCTTCTCGTAGCCCTATTACATGACCTCGTTCAAACTCCGTGAGCTGTTGATAATGGCTTCTTCATCTTCTTAAAGGCATTCTTGACTAACATCAACACCCTACGTCGAATCTCAACGATAACTAACGCTCACGAACGTTACAGTGCGTATTTACAGCAAACCTGCTTTGCATGTTCCGAGGGGCGCTACTAGCGCCACACGTATGCGCCGAGTGCGAAGTTTGCATAGACGTCATCTTACAGATGTACTCTCACCGCCTACCAACTGTCATTTATCTAACACAATCCCTTCTTGGTGTTGGGATTTTTTTCCCGTCAGTGTATATACACATACACTCACGAGACATAACATTTTGATCATCTACTTAAAAGTAGGTTGAGGCTGCTTTTCAACATAAGTGCTTGAATGGCATTTATTATGGAAGATGTACCCCGGTATTCTGTACCCACTGGACAAAAGTGATGTCCCACAGTTTGGGACATCACTTTTAACTGGTATGGACCAGGAAATGCTGTATCAAACTGCATCCGACACATGCTTGATAGGGTTCAAGACAGGGAAACACACAGAATGCTTGAATCATTCCTGCACAATGTGGGATGTGTGACATGGCAGCGTTCAAACTACCCAGTGGTCCGCTGGCCATTGGCCAGTCAAAATTCTGTCGGACCAATAAACTGTTGATTTTACTGGCCCAGATGGCCAGTAAGTTTTGTTTTTTTCTAAGTTGTCACAAGTTAAAAATTGAATTTCTATTTCGTTTACCTTGCTGTACGGTTTTCTTTTCAGGCAGTGATAATTTCATGAAATGCTAAAGGACAACAGCTATTTTTTTATCACTCATGATTTGTAAGAAACAAAAAATACAGAAAGGCAGTTTCTCAGTCCTTGTCTTGTAATGACAATAGCCGTTTTTTCTTATCTTCGCCCAACCTAGTGAATGCAGCAGATACTGACACAAGCCAGCTTTTGTTTCTGGCCCAAAAAACACACTAGCAGGGGAGGTCAATTGGATGCATGAAGGTAATTTTTGCAAAAGAGCAATTCACATGAAAGAGTGTTTAATGGAGGACTAAAACTAACTTCATGGAAAACTAGGAGGGATGAACAATAAGACTAAAAATAATGAAAAAGAAGCCAAATCCTAAACAATAAAACATAGAAAAAAGGCTGATAATGTATACGATTTTTTTGTACCCTTGGAGTCTCCTTGTTCCTTCTAACTTAAAAATAGATCAGGAATGCACTCATACTCTGTTATATCGCCAATCCATCGGAATCTTATTCTGGAAACATTCTTTGTCACTTCAGTTGCACTTTCAAATTACATGTTTTAAAAACAAATGCTGGAGATAATTCCATTAAACTGATACATTATTTTCTACATACACAGTGTGGCAAAGAATTTTTAAGACTGGGTCTGTAAAATGAAATAGAAACAAGACATTATAATTCGTTTTGGTTTGTTATTCAAAATAAGTCCCTCCGGCTTCAATACACTTGTTACAGCGATTTAATAATGATTCGAATGCCAGTTCCAGTTCACTTTGCGGAACTGCCGCGAAAGCACGCGTCGAAGCTGTTTGTATGGTCGAAATATCATCAAAATAACACCCTTCTAACGTCATTTTAAGTTCTGGGAACAAATAAAAGTCGCAGGGTGCTAAATCAGGCGAATACGGTGGATGATTCAACACACAGACGTTATTTTTCGCCAAAAATCTATGAACAAGAAGTGAGGTGTGACTGGGTGCATTATCATGCAACAAACACCAAATGTTTTCATCTCGATATTCTGGACGAATGCGATGAATTCTGCCCATCAAATGCCGCAAAACATTTAAATAAAACTCACCAGTAATTGTTTGTCCACTTAGAATAAATTCTTTGGGGATAAATACCCTTACTATCGAAGAATGTAATTAGCACTGTTTTGTTTTTCAATGTAACTTTTCTTGTTTTTTTGGCTTGTGGCGAGCTTTTTTAACTTCCATTCCGCACTTTGTCGCTTTGTTTTAGGATCATATTAAAAACACCATGTTTCATCACCAGTAACAATCGATTTTAGGGAGTTTGGATCATTTTCAGCGGCTGAAATGATGTCCCTGCAATGTGCACTTCTCCTTGATTTTTGTTCATTGGTTAAAGTGTTTGAAACAAATTTAGCACAGACTTTTGTTTTGCCCAAATCTTCATGCAGGATGGTTCGAATCGTTTCTTTGTTGATGTTTAAAGACTCTTCCATCATTCTTAGTGACGCACATCGATTGTTTGCCACGAAATCATGCACTTTTTCAATAATCTCAGGTGTCCTAGATGAACTTGGTCTTCCAGTATGCTTATCATCTTCTAGCGTCTCTCTTCCGTCCAAAAAACGTTTGTGCCACAGGAAAATGTTTGATCTACTTAAACAAAACTCACCGTAAACTTGTTGCATCATTTGGTTTATTTCCGAGGCACTTTTAACAAGTTTTGCATTAAATTTAATAACAGCCCTTTGTTCCATCTTAATAATTCAACATGAAAAAAATGTTACTTCTCTAATGAATGGCCGTTTCGTTTGAGTTACTTTAACAACTGTGCAGTACTTTTGGCAGAAAGCAAGCAGATGGTCACGGTTTCTAACGCATTCGCGATTACACTGGTGGCGCCACCGTAGGCTGAAATCTAGCGCCAGTCTTAAAAATTCTTTGACGCACTGTGTATATTACAGGGTGCATACGGTATTTGAGGACATGTGATTGAGTGCCTGCAGTTATGTGTAAAATAATTTCTGGACCTTTATCTTTACAGAGCATGAATGGCAGACTCTCAGCTAACACAAGAAATGAAAAGACACGCCGCGACTGCTGCGCTACACGCACAGCACAGCGACGTTGAGATTGCAAGATTTTTTAAAGTCGTCAGATTGCTTGTGAACAAGGTTCGGAAGGAGTTGGAAGCCTCTGGTGGACATGTTCACCTGTAGCGAAGCACAAAAAGCACTCGCAGCGTTCAGACTGTGTGAGAACACCACAATTCGTACAACAGGTCCAAGGCATTATCGATGCGAACCCCGGTACGTCCATCAGAGCCATCGCCCGAGATCTCCAGGTTTCCGAGGGCACAATCCGCACCGTGGTGCGTGAGGACCTTCGTTATCAGTCGTACGTGCGGAGGAAAGGGCAGTTCACGTCGGCGAAGACACAAGAACGACGACTGCTTCGAGCAAAGCGATTACTGAACAAGGGGAAACATCCAGAGGAACCTGGCTTGCTCTGGTTTTTCTCCGATGAAAAAAACTTCGACCAGGACCAAAAGGTGAACCGGAGAAATGACAGATGGTTATGTGCGGATCCTTCCGATGTCCCACGTGTTATGCACACCAAGTTTCCCGCAACTGTGATGGTTTTAGGAGTGGTGAGTAGCGAAGGGCACGTCATGCCACCTCACTTCTTCCCACAGGGCCTTCGAGTGAATGCTGCTGGCTACATTGAGGTGCTGGAAACAGTTGTGAAGTCCTGGATAGACAGCGTACAAAATGCAAGGCTATATGTCTTTCAGCAGGACTCTGCACCTGCATATAAAGCTCTGGCAACACAAGACTGGATGGCAACCCATCTGCATGATCACATCACACCCAACTTATGGCCACCTAACTCACCAGATCTCAATCCCCTGGACTATTACACGTGGGGCGTTGTTGAACGGGAAGCTAATCGACATCCCCACACAACCATTGGTTCAGCAAAGGCTGCCATTAGCCAAGTAATGTCCGACATCCCGAAGGACCATGTAATTCGGGCATGCCAACGCTTTCAGTCTAGCATTGAAGCCGTCATTGCGGCTAACGGCGGTTACATCGAATAAACCTGTTCTCCAACCATTACTGCATCTGTGTACCGCATTTTGTATGAATAAAATGCGTTGTTTGTTCTACTATCTGCAGAGTGTCCTCAAATACCGTACGCACTCTGTATAAACACCTTTTTTAATTTATTTACGGACCAGTGGGCATTTTGGTGGACCAGTGGTTTGCAAATTCTAGTGGTCCGCTGGGCCAGCAGAAGATTTACTTCTAATTCTAACACTGCATGGGATGCTTGCTTGCCGAAAGAGTTCAGTGTTTGCTGATGGTGTTGCCCAGCATAGTGAATGGATACACAATCAAGGCTCAAAATGGTAATTTTGAAGTGCCGGTATGCTCACATTTAGGTAAAAATTCTTTGGAAAAAATAGCTTCGCCAGGAAAATCTCCAAAACTGAAAAATAAAAAAATTCCTCCAAAGAAAAAGTCCTTTGTTTGAAAATGTAATTGGCAATTCTGTGGAATACTATTGCACCATAAGTCAGAAACCCAGATCTGTCCGTCTCTCAGGAACGGTTGAAGTCACAGCGACGTCTCTATTGTTGCGTCATCATTTATCGATCAATTTATGTGTGATCTCGCGATGTCAAAATGATGGTCTGCTATATCATAGTACGAGATAACTTTTAGATGTCAAGGTGATCCCATGCTAATTTAAAAACATTGGATTATTAATGACTCGAGTTCCATTTTTCCGATCTACAAAATTCAGATTGAATTCTTATCACAGCAAGTTGCATTTGTATATTAATTTAATTTGGCACAATTCAAATATTAATTTGTATGCTTTAATTATTTTTTTCCTTTTTTAACTTAACTAACTTTCTGAGTTTAGTGCTGATTATATTATACATTTTGCAAAATATCAGTTTATGTAAATGATCTAACCTACAATAAAAACTAAAATCTTGAGTCAGCAAGATTGCATCTAAAAGCAGATGTCGCCCCAGTAGCACACTGTCAAGAATTTACATAGTTTCAATTTGTAATACCACATGGCCTCATTATTTTGTAGAATTCTCGATACGAAGTTTTAAACTAACTGTCAAATAGGACAGTCTAAAACAAGCCGTGGATGGAATAACAAGTGTGCCGGAGAAAAAGTAATTTAATGAGAAAAATCAAAGTAAAAGTTACTAAGGTAAGTTTACACGAAAACAACTTTCTAAGTTTAGCGCTGATTATACACTGCTGGCCACCCAAAATGCAACACCAAGAAGGAAGCATCCGATTGGCCTGAAATTCACAGCCTGTGTCGCACTCGAGAGGACATGCAAACGATTAGCATTGCAGGGTATATGCAAATCATGTGCGCTCGGCATGCCACGGAGAAGCACTATAAGAAGGGTGCACAGAAGGCGGGGTGTAAGTAGTGGAAGTGTGTTGTGCTGCCGGACCTGTGAGTCGGAAGCTTCTTGATGCCTCGTCGCAGAATACGGCAGTCATTCCAGCACGTGTCGGAGTTCGACAGAGGACGAATAGTGGCTTATCGCGACAATGGTTTACGGTACTGAGACATCGGCACCCATGTGGGATGACACCCAGCCACAGTGAGGCGAGTATGAATTCGGTGAGTGCAGGAGGGACGGATGGACCGACGTGAGCGATTGCCGCAGCCGCGGCACACCACCGGACGAGAGGACCGCCATGTTGTGCGGCGGGCATTGACGGCCTGCACTGCCACATCACGAACGTTAGCACAGGAATTAGGGTGTTTTGCGCAACAACCTGTGTCAGCATATACCGTTCGGCGGCGTCTGCAGGAGCGGGGACTCGTCTCACGGCGGCCATTGCTCCGATTACCATTGACGTTACACCACCGGCGAGTGCGGCGGCAGTGGGGCGCTGAACGCCGCACCTGGACTGCGGAATGGCACGACATTGTCTTCTCCGACGAATCCCGCAACACCACAATGGTCGAATCCGCGTGTGGCAGCACTGCGGCAAGAGACTGTATGACGCCTGCATTACGCATCGTCATACCGGTCTGTCGCCTGGCGTTCTGCATCTCCGACGTTTTGGAGACTGTAGTCCTCCCTTACCTGCAGGACCTGCCAGCGGCTACGTTTTAACAGGACAATGTACGCCCGCACATGGCACGCATCGTGCAACAATTCTTCATGGCCCCCAGGTGTCACTGCTGCCGTGGCCCGCCTGTTCTCCAGATATGTCGCCCATCGAACACGTCTGATCGCTGATCGGCAACCGGGTGGCCCGGCAAGCACCACCCGCGGCTACGCCTGATGAGCTGTGGCAACGTGTGGAAGCAGCCTGGACCGACATATCCCAAGCCCACATCCAAAGTCTGTCATTCGATGCTGCAGTGTGTTGCGACCGTTATTGCCAGCCATGGGGGCCACACGAACTATTGATGTCTGCGTGTTCCACAAGTTGCATGGGCCTGTAAGCTCAATCGTTTCATCTTTGTATCTGTTATCACATGTCCAGTAAATCTGGCTTTGCTATCTCGTGTCCTTCTTGGTGTTGCATTTTGGGTGGCCAGCAGTGTATTTATTACACTTTGGCAAAATATCGAACTACCTAAATGCTCTAATTTACAATTGTTAAACAAAAAATATTTTATACAGAATGTTATTTAACTCGAGGTCTTTTGAAAAACGGAAATAAATAGCATGTAATTTTCAGTTCTAACACAAATGAGTTCTTACTACATAAGTTTTTACTGTTTCCTTACAGAAATCCGGGGTCTATTTGATTTGTTTTCAAAATGCTTCAATTAAAATTTTCACTTCGTCATAGGATGGGCAACATCTAAAGATGTTACTCACGGAAGTGTGTGTTCAGTCCAACGTCAGTAGTTATTGAGTTTCTTTGTCCAAAGTTGTATCTTGCTTCAATATGGTCAGTTGTTAGGGTTAGCTCGAGAGCCATTTCGTCAAAAGTTGTACCCTACTTCGATTATGTCTAGTTGTTAGGGTTAACTCAGTTAGGGCTGTGTCAACATCATATTGAATGGGTAAAGGTTTCCAGATAATAATTAAAAATTCTTGAGTTAAGAGTTACTATTTACATACCACTTGAAGTTCCATGTCGTACTTGGCCTTTAGGGCTATTACGACTTCCTCAGCAACCACCACAGTCTTCAAGTTTGGTCAGGTTCATAAAAAATTTAAAAGCTTTAAAAGATTCCAGTTAAAATCGTTATATACACCACCTCATACCGTCCACAGTCTCAATCAGGTAATAAAAATTTTGTGGATCATTACCATATATACCAGAGATCACAACTATTATGAAGAAAACATGTAAAAAATTTGACCTAGATTTTGGTGTACGAACGGGAGATATAACGAAATCTCTTAGTAACTATCACAGAAAGACCCCAATCTTACAAAAAGTGGGTGTCTACTCTATACCAATAATAAATAATCAAAATAAAATCATCAACCAATATATAGGCAGTGCAAAAAGAAATATTAAAATCCGATTGACCGAACACATGAAGAATTGGAGCAGAAGAGAGAATAAAACAGCACTTATTGACTTCTGTTTGAATAATCAATGTATGCCCTATTGGGAAGGAATTACAATATTAAACCAGCAGAATAATATATGAGAACAATACAAGTAGCAGAAGCAGTAATAATAAATAAGACCAAACCATTTAACTGCAATAATAACAGTCCATACGACCTTTCGTACGCTTGGAGGAACCTGATCGAAACTGAGAAGAAATGGAATAGGGAGAGGAAGAGAAAAAGGAAGGGTGAGAATGACATAGATGAAGATAAAGTTGATGTGACCTGACACTAGATGGCATTGGCAATGGGTTAAATGAGGAATAAGCGCGCTGTGGAACGAGACTTTCAGATAGCAGACTTCGACAGAGGGCATGAAGTCTCCGTTGAAAACGCCAGGGTAGAGCCTTGGTGAAACGCGCATCCGATGATTGAGACTGTGGACGGTATGAGGTGGTGTATATAACGATTTTAACTGGAATGTTTTAAAGCTTTTAAATTTTTTATGAACTTGACCAAACTTGAAAACTTCCTCAGCAATTCCAAGAGAGTGCAGCATTGACGAGATAGCCCTAAAGGCCAAGTACGACGTGGAACTTCAAGTGGTATGTAAATAGTAACTCTTAACTCAAGAACCTTTAATTATTATCTGGAAACCTTTACCCATTCAATATGATGTCGACACAGCCATAACGGAGCTAACCCTAACATATGGACATATCCGAAGTAGGGTACAACTTATGACGAAATGGCTCTCGAACTAACCCTAACAAATGACCATATTGAAGCAAGATACAACTTTGGACAAAGAAACTCAATAACTACTGATGTTGGACTGAACACGCACTTCCGTGAGTAACATCTTTAGGACTTTTAACCGATTTATATTTTAATTGAATAAGTTAATGCACCACCACAGACTGTATCCACTTTACATAACGTGTAAAACAGAACTTACAGACGTCAGAGCGTTTTCCTGAAGAACCTTGTGGTCACGTAATGGTATGTGAACTTTATGATAGAATCACATGAGATATAATCATTTTTTTCTTATTTGGACTATTAGATTTTTATGTGACCACGACTTTTCTGTTGAAAATTCTGCTTCAGAATCAACATTTGTGATGTGCATATTATATGGCGATTTTTTTTCTGAATGTCACAGACTGTGAATTATACGCCAGAGCAGATAATACAAAGGTAAATTAAAAAAAAAAATGTGCAATTCCAGGGGCAGCAGATAAACGATGAAAATTACAATTCAAGAATTTCTGAGCTCCAGAAAAAAAAAATGAGTACTTTTTTTCTTTTCCGAGGAAAAGAAAAGCTAAAGGCTGAGGGTAAAGCATTAATTTTTTGGACAAAAAATTTAGCTGGCCACCAGATTTCAGAATATTTTTCTATCCCTGATTACAGCTATTGCATTTCCAAGGTTCCCACTCAAAAGTAATAAAAAACTTCCCTGACTTTTCCAGGTTCTCCAGGTGGTTTTTAAAGTTTTCCGGAGTGGCATAGAATTGTTACATTTCATTCCATTCCTTTCAATTTTCTCACCAAAGCACACACTTGTAAATTCTTTACGTAATTTGTCTTTATAAAATTACCTGCTTTTCATTAATAACAACTAACTGTGCACATTATTTTCTGTACCAAAGTTCCGTGAACTTTTGTGAATACTACCCACACAGAATTTGTAAATACATTCCCATAGAAACAGGTCATATGTAAGAAAAAATCTGTCAGTTGAATAGTTTCAGTTTTTTTATAACACAATGCAGCTAAGCTTAATGATGGAATGGCTCTGTTCAAAGAAACATGTTTCATGAGAACCAACAGACAAAAGACTTTGATCCATCATTTGGTTGGTTCTCTTGTGAAGTGTTTCTTCAAGCAGGAGCCATTGTGCCTAATTGTTCCATGTTATAACAACTGCCTGCAGAAATTGAACAAACACTTAATAACTGGCAATTTTAAAAATTCAATTTTGCATCTGTTTTTAGAGAATAAAGGAAATACTTAATATAACTGAAAGTAAGATCTACCAAATTCTAGGCAGGCAGTAATTGCAAGCAAAAGTTTGAAATCTCAAAAAAAAAAAAAAAAAAAAAATTTTTGACAAAATAAAGTATCCATTGTTTTTTACAAAAAAAAAAAAAAAAAAAAGAAGGAGTAATTTTCCCCGATTTTTGGAACCATTTTCAAATTCCCTGAGAATTCCAGGTTTTCCCTGTTTTCCAGGTTGAGTGGGAACCCTGATTTCACAGCATTTCTTATATGGTTCACGCTGATGGGGAACTAACCTAAACCGAACAATGTGTGGAGCAATTGTGGTAAAATTGGGGCCAACATAGCTACACATTAAGAAGCGACAGCAGACATCACAAAGTGGACACTTTATGTAAGTAACAACTTTATTGAAACATTTTAATGAACTGTATATACGAATTTTTAAACTTGGTACACCATCGCAAGCTCGCGTGGCGCGTCCGGAATTTTCATAAGCACAAAGCCACATGTAAGCAATGTAAAAAGTTTGCAAAAGGCGCTGAGCTCACTGCCCCTCGGCTTCTGCGCACGGCACACTCTCAAATGGCTGTACGGGGAATCACGTGACAAACTGCGTAGGAGGAGAAGCTCTGCCTCCGTTGGCGGGGAAGTCAGAACATAAAAGGCGTACACAGGGACTACCTGTAATGTGCGTTTTTTCGACCAAAAGACTAAAAAAGTTACGTGCGTGGGCTTTTCCGTAGTTTTTTGGGTGACTTCCGTAAAGTCGTAAGATGGAGTGAAAATCCGTACAAACTACGGAAAACCATAAAAGTTGGCATCTCTGCATAATGTACTAATTGCACAAGGTTTAGCAATACAAAAGTTGCTTAACACTTTATCACTATGAAGAAGCAGAATGTTGCTTATGTAAGAAATCCCTTCACTGTATAATGCATACCTGCTAAGAGCCTTGTCAGTAGTAACTAGTATTATTGCATGGCATACATAGACGCAGGAGAGTGGGAACATTGCGGGAGGTGCGATTAAGGGAAAAATCTTCGCTTTGTCCGACTTCTGGTTTTGGAATTTCCCCCTATTTTCAAACTGAATTACAAATACTTATGCAGTAAAATGTTATTTATCAATAACAATAATACTGGACAGAGGTATCTGTGAGAAAAAAAAATTATAATTACAGAAAAAATCTGAACTCTGTTGAAATTCCGTATCCGCCCTTCCCGCCCCGTCACCACCAGTCCCCACCGACAAAAAAAATTTCTGCTCACTTGTGCATCGATCACGTGAATGACCAAAATAATAATGAAAGAGGCGGAATTCCTTGAATTCGCGGAAGAATCTTATGCCTGAAGAGTACGGGGAAATTTTCACGCCGTCTAACTTCCGTTTTCGCAAATTGTTGCCAACAGTTTCAAGGTGAAATACAAACATTTATGCAATAAAATGATATTTAACAAGAATACTGGACACAAAGGCAACATCGCAAGGAAAAAATTACGATTACAGGGAAATTTTATACTTCGTTTAACTACAGTTTTAGAAAGTTTTGAAACATGAAATACTGTCCCCAGACGGAAACCTACACCTTCCTCAAGTTCTCTTCAGTGTTGTATCAATCTTAAGACTGACCTAAATGATGACAAAAAAAAAAAAAAAAAAAAAAAAAGCGCAATTTCGCGAATCTGCTTAAGAATCTCACATGCACATCATATAATAATGGCAAAATAAAAATACAAATTCAAGGAATCTGTAGTTTCAACCATGAGTTCCGTAGTCAGACAACTAAATCTGTAGAAACTATGGACATTCCGTAGTAGTTGGCAGATATGTATAGTGCTTATGTTAGGATGGGGGCAGCAGAGAAAGAAGGAATTACACAAGATTTAAAGCACATTCTTTACCAACATACCCGAAACAATTTAAAAACTAATTTAGATACACATACATGGCAAACAGTGTCCTTTTATTTGCAAGCAATTTCAAATACTGGAAGATATTATAAAAACATTCCTAACCTCTGAGGTAACCTCGGGATTTTGATGAACTAGGCAAATTACTGTAGGTACTGGGCCCATCCTGTAACCTGTTCAAAGACACGTAACATGGACTGCATCTTGGATATTTTTCACTTGTGGTGTCAGGAACGTGCACAACTGATGTCTGACCTACGAAAGAATGAATAGGATAATCAATGTATTATGATTTATTTTCAATCTTAGTAAATACAGAAAGAAACAACTTCAGTAATAAACTGTTACTGTGAATAAACGAGAAGAATTAGTTGCTAATATCAGTTCAAAATGTTATATTTTACTATTGAACGTTACTACGTGGTATATGATATTGAGTTCTTAGCAGGATATCATAGAAGTCCTGTCATTTTTTCTGTTCTTCACGTTTTTTTACACAAGTTCGCTGAAAACTACGACACCTGCGAAGACTGTTTTGCATATCGTTCTCAGTCGAATTTGAGGTTGGAATAATGGATTTTTTTCGATTTTATTTTTTCATTGGATTAATTTTTCTTTCAAGTTCTAACTTGACAGGTTTTTTCGAGTTTTCGATGAAAGACTTTTATGGGTTTTAGCTATCATAAATGCTTCATTGTTGCCTACGGGGAACATTCATTTTATGGAACTTCGAATACGCAGTTTTTTGTTCTTGAGTGTATACCAGGAGCAACTAATCAGAAGCAGGCTGCTGACCAAGAGGTAGCAATGCTATTATTTTAACCCTCTCATTCTTCCTCTTTTAAGAATCTAGTTCATATCTTAAATAAATATACCATTCACCCTCAATATAACACCACCAGATTGAATAAGAAGTTAAGGAGTCCAGGTGTCGTAGTTTTCAACGAACTTGTGTTAAAAAACATGAAGAACAGAAAAAATGACAGGACTTCTATGATATCCTGCTAAGAACTCAAGAATTAGTTGCTGCATCTCAACTTCTTAGCTGGAGTCCATGTTCTGTACTCTGATTTTGTTCACTTCCTCCAAAATGTATCAACGTTTCTAGGTTTTTAACAAAAAAAAATTTTAATGTACGTATTCTTCTTTTGTCAAAACCCATTCAAATAACGGTTCAACTGTTGCAACTTTTTACATGTTTAAGTTCTTTTGCGTGAAATGTAATTTCTCGATTGAAAATTATTACTATTAACTGCCTACAAATATTTAGATAATTAAAAATCTTTTCACGTATCTCGGTTGCAAACAGCCACTGTTCAAATCATCTGTGCGTTTGCTCTTACTAGGTTCTTGAGTTTAGACTTTTTTAAGAAGTTTAGATGGCACATTTTTCCCAGAGAAGTATGTACGCTTTGATCGAGAAGTTGAAAAATAAAAAGAACAAAAGAGTGTGCATTGGAGAAACTTTTCAAGACCACTTTTGACCTTCCAGGACTTCTGGTCGTTCGTTTCTCTTTGCAGTCCATGAATAATCGACATGGACTGCAAAGAGAACGGACGACCAGAAGCCCCAGAAGATGGCAACCAAATTTGCTGAAATGCATCGGACAATACAAGCACGAGGTCCGGCAATGTTTTTGGTGATTGCATTTTCTCGTGAGAATTTTTTTGAGTAATTCACACTTATATTTCAAGGTATTTAACGATTTCATAGTTCTTTTGATCTTGGGTCTTGATATTTGTACATCCTAATTCAAAGTACTTTAACGTTGTCAAAGTGTTTTAGTCTCTTTTTGTCAAGACTTTTAAAGTTTTTATAGTTCTTTTAGTCTTTTGTTATGCTATTTTCAAGCTTTCATCCTTTTTTTTTTTAGTCCTTTGTCACAGTATTTTAACATATTTTATACGTCCTTTGTCTTCATATACTTTTCGAAACAAAATATACTCTGGTCAAAAAAGGTCTTGAAAAAGTTCCTCCAATACACACTCTTTTGTCCCTTTTATTTTTTAAACTTCGAGATCAAAGCGTACGTACTCCCCTGTGAAAAATGTGCCATTTAAACTTCTTAAAAAAGTCTAAACTCAAGAACCTAGTAAGAACAAATGCACAGATGATTTGAACAGCGGCTGTTTGCAACCAAGAGGTACGTGAAAGTACTTTTTAATTATCTAAATATTTGTTTGCAGTTAATAGTAATAATTTTCAATCGAGAAATTGAATTTCCCACAAAAGAACCAAAACATGTAAAACGTTTCAACACTTGAACCATTATTCAAATGGATTTTGACTAAAGAAGAATAACATTTTAATATACACTATCTACCAACAAGTAATTGGACACCTGTGATAGCAAAGGAAAACGAAGTTTATTCACCTTCAATAGTTGGTGGAGCCTCCACGAGCGACGATTACAGCTGTGATCCTTCGGGGCATACTCTCAACCACGTGTTGTACGATGGCTAGCGGTATTTTCTTCCACTCGGCTTGGAGAAGACAGGTCAGTTCCTTCACCGATTTCGGACGGTGGGGGCACCCCTTAAGTCGACGCTCCAACTTGTCCCAGAGGTGCTCGATAGGGTTAAGGTCGGGGCTCTGCGCAGGCCAGTCCATTCCATTAACCCCATTGTCACCATACCAAGCCATGGTGGACCTCGCAACATGACAGGTGGCATTGTCATCCTGAAAGTAACATGGGTCCACCCCATAAAACTGTCACAATGTAGGAAGTGCATGGTCATCCAAAATGGTGCAGGAGGTCTTGGCGTTGAGTCTACCAGGAATTGCGACCAAGGGTCCCGTGCCATAGCAGGAGAAACACCCCCATGGCATAATTCCACCGCCGCCGAACTTCACAGTTGGCACAATACATTCCGGCAGGAGATGCGTTCTCCAGGCAGACGCCGAACCCAGACCCTGCCATCCGAACAGTAGAGGGTGAACCTTGATTCGTCGCTTCAGCGAACCTGTTTCCACTGTTCAACGGTCCACTGTCGACGTTCTTTGCACCACGTTAGCCGAGTAGCGCTATTGGACTTGGTGATCAAAGGCTTGTGGGCGGCAGCATGTCCATTATAACCGAGCAGACGGGCTTTCTTACGGATGGTATTCATCGAAAGAACACTCCCGGATGCCTGTTGAAACTCCTCGCGGATGTGGCCCATTGACTTGGTGCGGTTCTTCCGAATTTCTCTGGCCAGCACCCGTCGATCTCTAAGTCCCAGTTTTGTGGGTATGCCGGGTCGGGGCACACCCGACAGTCACCTTTCATCTTCCACTTGCCAATCACGTAGGCCACTGTCGATTTTGGGTATTTCAACTCGCTTGATATGTCACGTATGGATCGGCCATTTCTGTGATACCCGACGATTACACCTTTCTCGAAATCAGAGAGCTCCAAACTGCATGGCATCTTGCATGCGACTGGTTGCGTTGTTGTTTCCCCACACGATATTTAACGGCGGCGGCCGTGACGTGTATCAGGACCGCAGATATCGTTTATTGCAGGGGTGTCCAATTAGTTGTTGATAGATAGTGTATTTTATGACTACAAAACTTACGATGTTGAGATATAATAAAACAGCAATGTTTATTCACAATGAAATATTTATTTTAACATAGTTTACAATATTTTCCTAGGAAAAAAATTTCTGTTCACTTGTGCATCGATCACGTGAATGACCAAAATAATAATGAAAAAGGTGGAATTCCTGGAATTTGCAGAAGAATTTCGCATATACCGTATACACCGATGAGCCATTGCATTGTGACCACCTACCCAATAAGCTGCAGGACCCCCTTTAGCCCACAAAACAGCTACCATTAGGTGAGGCATCGACTCGGTGAGATGGCGATAGGTATTCTGGGGTATCTGGTACCATAGTGTCAACAGCAGGTCCTTCAGTTCCCGCACATTTCAGGGGTGGTGGTGATCTAGCGTGAACCCGCTATTCCAAGTCGAGCCACAAATGTTCGATTGGGTTCATGTCGGGTGAATTTGGAGGCCAGGGCATTAACAGAAAGTGACCAGCATGTTCCTCGAACCTCTCCTTGATGATTCTGGTAGTGTGGCATGGCGCATTATCCTGTTGGTAATAACCATCACCAGCACGGAACACAGTTGCCATGAATGGGAGAACTTGTTCAGTAACGATGTTCAGATACCTGACAGCTGTCAGGGATTGTGCTATTGGGATAATGGGGCCTAAAGTGTCCCAAGAGAGCATCGCCCACAGCATAACACCGCCACCGCTGGCCTGTTTCTGTCCAATAGTGCATCCAGGTGCCATAACCCCTGTTGGTAATCAGTATATCCGCGCTCAACCATCTACGTGATGCACCAGGAATCTTGATTCATCAGACCAGGCCACTTTCTTCCAATCATCCACGGTCCAATCTCGATGATCTTGGGCCACGTCACGCTGAAAGATATTTTGCAAAAAGACACTTTAAAAGCACTTAAACAGGACCTTGAGGTTCTAAGCAAGGCTATTACAACCAAAAAGTGGTGGATATCTTTGCGTATTGCGACGTATGCAGTTGCATTAGAAATCACGTCTCTGAGCGTGGAGCTCAAATTATTTTGTCCAAACCCTGTACATACACAGTAACATATGGCTACATCATTGAATACTAAACCTGAGTGACAGAGTTGTCAATGGTGAAATAACCTTGAGCTTTTCACAAATTATATGGAGTGAAGATTTTCCCCATAAGTTATTAATTTCTCTCATGATTAAAACAATTCTTGAAATTGTCATCACACACGTAAGCTATGCTTAAAAATTATGAGCGGGACGTTTCGGTAGCGACTTCTACCTTCATCAGCAATGGAATGAGATAGTGAGATGCCCAACGCTGTACGTCTCCCTCTTATGTTTTCTTATGATGAATAATAATAAAGCGATTTTGAAACCAAATAATAGGGATGTTATTATGCGTTAAGTACTACCAATATAGTGGGTGTTACCCACTATATTGGTAGTACTTACCGCAGCGTAAACCGGCGCTTGATGGAGCATATCGCCGATGTTAAGAAAGGTAGCCCTTTCACCTCCCTTTCAATTTTAACCATCAGCGACACGTCCGCGGCTCCCAATTGGCACAATGTTAAGCGAATCGCCTCGTTCAGCAATCGGCATGCCCTCAGATACCGCGAAAGCATTGAAATCTACCTCCCCCTAACACCTGCAATACTGACGCACCTTTTAACATCCCTATTATTTGGAAAGCGATTTTAAAATGTGGCAACCACTGACGCTTTTACCACGTGTCTCATTCCATGGCTGATGAAGGTAGAAGTCGCTACCGAAACGTCCTGCTCTTAATTTTTCAACGTAACTTACGCGCGTGATGACGATTTCAAGAATTTTTTTTTAATCTTTTGCGTGTTACGTGTTTTCCTGCCAATTCTTCTCACTATGATTCTCTTAGGATGTTTGCATTTTAAAATTATTCCCAGTGTTAGCATAAATACTGTTACAAACGTTCGACCGATGGCGCGCAACCTGTGTGCAATGTCACTTGACCAACCAGGAGGCATGACGCAGCTAGTGAATCATTGCGCCTTCAGTCAAAGGAGATAACGTGTTTCGTGAAGTACCTGCCATGGAGTGGGGCGATTATGACAATCGTGTTGCTGTAATATAGCGCTGCATAAAGTTGGAAAATCAGCTTACGTAATTCTCAACATGCTGAAAATCGGCCGAAATTTTTGTCTACCGAACCGTAAAGAGGTTCCTTGAGATTGGGACCATCGCTGATAGCCTCAGAAAGTCTCGCCCGCATACCGTGAGGACTGCTTTCCTGGTGAAAATTCTCCAAATACGTGGCGTTAGTAAATAAATAAATGCATCGCTCATTCCACGTTCCAGAAACACATAGCAACCGAAAAATTGGTTTTCAGCCGCCGCCGTGGAATTGAACCACGGAACTCTCGATAACCAGCCGAGCGCGTTAACTTTACACCACGGTGGCCAACAATCCATGGTGCTATGTGTATTTTTAAGTCAGCTTCTGACATCATGGATCTCGCCCTTTGGATTTAACTGCTATAATATATATAGCCAGTGGCGTTAATGCCCACCAGATGAAGACGCCTCAGTAGGTGAGCCCATCTTACGAATTTATGATGCCAGAAGCTGACTTAAAAATACACATAGCACCGTGGATTGTTGGCCACCGTGGTGTAAAGTTAACGCGCTCGGCTGGTTATCGAGAGTTCCGTGGTTCAATTCCACGGCGGCGGCTGAAAAACAATTTTTCGGTTGCTATGTGTTTCTGGAACGCGGAAACAGCAATGTATTTATTTATTGACTGCTTGCCTGGTGAAAGCACTGGCAGCACATATTTGACGAAATCCTGTCAGAAAACAATCGGCGATGGCTTGTGAGTTGAACATTTCAAGAATGTTGATGTCGTGTGTGCTGTTGAGTGACATAACAGTGAGAGCTTACCAGCGGCGTACAAGGCACTTCCTCATCCCCCAACTAAAGCAGCAGAGGGCGGTAAAAGCGAAACGTTTGCTGCAGTGTTGTTACGCAGACAATCACCACCGACAGATCGTTTTCTCTGATGAAAAAAATTTCACTATTTAGGAGGCTTTCAACCGCCAGTTATTTTAAATCTGTGTGAAAGTTAAGCATAAACAAGGCACAAAGTACAACATTTATTTTTGATATCAGTGGAGGACCACACAGAGTTAGCAGACTGGTCCTGAAGCCCTGGGCCGCAACCTATTTAATCCAGCTCTGCTGCTGCATCATGATAATGCCCCTGAAAACTCAGCACCACATATCCTTGAGTTTATGACCAACCACAGCTTATGAACCTTGTTTGGAACTCCATGACTTCTTTATGAGAGCAATGAGAGTAAACTTACCCCTATCAGTTGGTCCGTTCTCTCAAAAAAAAAAAAAAAAAAAAAAAACCACATTTTTTTGCACGTTTATTTCCATTTTAATATCTACGGTTGGTTTGGGCTGCTGGTGCAGCGGTTTTATGTTGACTTCAACTTGTTCATTTATTTGACTGAGTGAGTCAATTTATTAATCCATACTGCTGCAATGATACTTGATCCAAGAAACCTCTTTTTACTTTAAAACCCTATATTTACATTGACTTTGAATAACCCTAACCAGTAATCTAATTGGCTTTACTGGTTAAGGTTATTCAAAGTCAATGTAAATATTGGCTTTACTGGTTAGGGTTATTCAAAGTCAAGGCTTTACTGGTTAGGGTTATTCAAAGTCAATGTAAATATAGGGTTTTAAAGTAAAAAATGAGGTTTCTTGGATCAAGTATCATTGTAGCAGTATGGATTAATAAATTGCTCACTCAGTCAAATAAAAGAACATGTTGAAGACAACATAAATCCGCCGCACCAGCAGCCCAAACCAACCGTAGATATTAAAATGGAAGTTAACGTGCAAAGAAATGTGTTTTTTCTTTTTTGAGAGAACGGATCAACTGGTAGGGGTAAGTTTACTCTAATTGCTCTCATTAAAGTAACTGTAGGCACATAAATTTTTGAATAGTTATAGTGATACTGTGACTTGTCAAACAAGGGATGACTTCTTTACGTTTCCCAAGTTAAACATTTTTCTTTAAGGGATGTCAATAACATGACACAGGAACTGAACATGGTCCTAAAAGACTTGCAAACATACTTAATGTAGTGATACAAATGCTGGAACTACTGCATGAGCTCAGACAAAGTGTAACCTTACTTTCCCTCACATAAGTAATGGGTTGGAAAGAAAGTAATATCTGATGATGAGGTGCCCGAAGTTGAAGCCCTGGTCACGACGCACAATGGCGCTGAGACTGTGTGGTAAAACAGCATGACATCAGCATGTAGGTGGCTTAAGTGGCAGTTAAGCATCAGGAGGCAAAGAGTATAAGCACCAGCCAACATGGAAGTAGACAGGCAACACATCAGCCATTGCACGCTGTATGAGCTTTGTCGTAGTAGCACCCCGGCAACTGCTGTAAGGAACATTATCAATGTGTACCCCAATGCCATATCACATCGCCACTGCTGTTGTTGGTTTGAACGGTTTTTGAGAGGAAAATTTTGACCTGCCAGGTGGTCCCAAAGGCGGAAGCCCCGGAACAGTGGATATGGGCATGCTGAAGACTTTAGTGGAGACCGACCCAATGCGCGAGTTGATCAAACAGCTGGAGACTGACTGCCCACACAAACAAGCATTATCACGCACCTGCACCAACTTAGGAAGGTGAAAAATAGGGGAGTTTGGGTACCCCATCAATTCACAGTTGTGCAGAAAGCAAATTGCATGTGTTTTCCTGCTTGCACATGACCAAGTTGAAGAGTTCTTGGACCGCATTGCGACAGGTGACGAGAAATGGGTCTCGTATGATGAAGTCAGTGCCTGGAAACAGTGATTGGATCCAAAACAGAAGCTTGTGCTGACCCCCGAAAGCCAGTTTGTCTGTTTGGTGGGATATGCGGGGTGTTGTGTTTTTTGAGCTGTTGCCGGACACCAACACTACCACTGCGTACTGCCATCAGCTCAACGATCTGCGCGCGTCGCTCACATCGAAACGATCAGCACTGCTGAACCGCAAGGGCGATCAGGTACCTGGCCTAGGAGCTGCTGCAGCACCCAGCATAATCCCCGGACATTGTCCCAAGTGGCTACCACCTTTTCCAGCCGTTGCAGCATTTCCTAGACAGAAAACGACTCGTCAACCAGGACGATGTCGAATGCACAGTTACTGACTTCTTTGCATCCAATCCGCCACAATTCTACGAGGAGGGTACCCAACAGCTGTCCAGACGATGACAGGAGGTTGTGCCGAACAACGACAACTACATTTTGGACTAATCTGTAGCTGTATACACCAATGAGCAATTACATTATGACCATCCCCAGCCTAGAGAAATGTGCGTGCCAGGAGACTGAATGGTGGTGCAGGTGAAGTTCACAAAGCAGTATATACACAACCCGAGGACCGGCTTTTGGTTAGTAGAGTGTTAGGAGTCAGAAAGGGAAAAGCTGCCGGTTTATCGGAGTTTGATAAAGGAGAAATTGTGATGGCATGGCGCCTCGGAATTACAATCTCGGAAGCGGCACGGCTTGTGGGTTGTTTACGTGCCGCTGTAGTGAGTATGCATCAAAACTGATGCAGAGATGGCCAAATGACGGAAAGTTGTCTGCAGCCCAATGATGCCAGATGGGAGAGGACACTGTTGCACACTGTTCACATCGACCGCAGGGCCACAGTGTGACAAATCCCCCGCAGCTACAACAGTGGTGATCAGGGCAATGTGTCACAGCACACAGTTCATCGCAGCCTTCTGTGCATGGGCCTGCGTAGCCGAAGACCCAGCCGGGTCCCCATGCTCACTGCACGCCATTGCCAACAACACGAGGTGGACCCAAGATCGTTGAGATTGGACCGTGAATGATTGGAAGTGGCCTGGTTTAACAAATCAAGATTCTTGGTGCATCATCTAGATGGTTGAGCACAGATATGCTGATTACCAACAGAGTCTATTGCATCTGGAGGCACTGTTGGGCAGAAACAGGCCAGTGGCAGCAGTGTTATGTTGTAGGTGATTCTTTCTTGGGACACTTTAGGCCCCATTATCCCAATAGCACAATTCTTGACAGCTGTCAGGTATCTGAACATCGTTTCGAATTAAGTTCCAGATACAAATGTTGGGGGGAACAGGCCGGCGGCGGCGGTGTTATGCTGTGGGCGATGTTTTCTTGGAACACTTAAGGCTCCATTATCCCAATTGCACAATTCCTGACAGCTGTCAGGTATCAGAAAATCGTTGCGGGCCAAGTTCACCCATTCATGGCAACTGTGTTCCGTGCTGGTGATGGCCATTACCAACAGCATAATGCGCCATGCCACACTGCCAGAATCGTCAAGGAGTGTTGCGAGGAACAAACTGGTAACTTTCTGTTAATGCCCTGACCTCCAAATTCACCTGACATGAACCCAACTGAACATTTGTGGTTCGACTTGGCAAAGCGGGTTCGCGCTAAATCACCATCACCCTGAAACGTACGAGAACTGGAGGACCAGCTGTTGACATTATGGCATACCTGCCAACTTTCAGAAACCAAAAATCACAAATAAAATAATCAATATATTTGATGAAAATTTTAATACTGAACATATCGATTAAAAAACGATATGTTACCTAACTCAAGTATCAACTTTTAATTGATATGACTACAGATGTTTGAATTTATTGGCTCATCTATTTCGATTATTCATACATAATTTCCCATTACTATGCTATATCATTATGATCTATAAAGAGAAACATTTTTATTTTTATGGAAGTTTGCATCTAAAGGGAAGAATGTTCCACACCCTTTGACCCCCAAACCCAATAGGATCGTATCCCACACCGTCACGGAACAAACTAAAATGTTTTCAAAAACAAACCATTTTCATGCTAGAATTATCTTACGGAGAGATGGGCGATGAGACAGTCAAATAAAAAAAAATAATAATAAATGAGTGACTGAGGGACACTAATTGGTAAATTATGCTCAACTAAAGACAAAGTGAACAAACATTTTGCACGAATTGCATCCAGTTTATTATAACTTTTAACAAAGGAAGTAAATTTCGTATTTTTTTTCCCCATGCAGTCAACATTAGATTTGTGCTGGGCACTAGAAAATGATTAATAATATCATTCCTTCCAACACGCGAACCTCTGAAATTACATCGACACGTAGTGCAAAATGCATATTTTTCATTTTTTGAAGATTTTGCAATACACAGGAATTCCGCAGAATACGCATCACAAAATGTTTGATAGTACTTCCCCCCACCCTTTCATATTGCTGCTCATAGCAAATCACTAATACTAAGTTTATTGACACTTGAAAAAAATGCAAGTAAAACAGTAACAGCTTAAAGAGATGCAATTTGCAGAGGAAAAAATAGTACCCGACATATTAATTTTGTTGAATCAAGCCAAGACATTTTTATGCATGTTATCGAGTGACAAAAAAAAAAAAAAAAAAAAAAAAAAAAAGCACGGTTGGAAAGCATAGAAAACTTACTAACTAATGGACCAGCAAAATAAATCGTTGATGGAGAAGCACAGGCTCGAATGAACATTGGACTTCTTTTTTTTTTTTTTTAACTTCCTCTTATAGTAGCATTCTTTTCTTAGGTTAAATTTATTGCCACACAAGAAGTTATGAAACCATGCCTAATGCACTTTTAATTTCACAAAACTGGCAGCTTTTGCTTAATTTCGCCATGTTGGGTATCGATCTGGGCTTAAAAATTCCACAGATTTAAAATCCGTTTGAATTTTTTTCTACGATAACTACGTTCTGAAATAGCATTTTGAACTGGGAGTGCTCGAACGCAAGACACAGCCACGTGGGTCTCTGAGAAGCTGCGACCCGGGGGACGAACAATGCGTTATCTGAAAAAGAGAAGGAGGGTAGGGGGAAGCAGCGAGAGAGAGGTGATTGTAACCCTTACGTTACGCAGCTGCATAGCCTGGTGGGAATTGTCACCAGCGTTGTGCCGCTTGCACAGGGGAAGGTACTCGGATCCATCCAAAAGTCCTTGTGGAAGCAGAAAACCGTGCAGCTTGCACTTTCTCTTCACAGCGGAAATAAGGAGAATTGTTTCTTTTTAATCATCTCTTGTTAAGGATTTTTTGAAGTGGAATAAAGATTTTTTTTTGCTCTTGAAATGGGGGGGGGGGGGGATGGGGATTTTTGGTATGAGAATGAAAAATCGAAAGAAATCACTTTCCGATCGGAATATCTGAAAGACGCCCCCAAATCAGAAGCTTTCCGGGTTAATCGGAAGGATTGGCAGCTATGTTATGGTATCAGATACCCCAGGATACCTATCGTCACCTTATCGAATCGATGCCTCGCCTAGTGGCTGTTGTTCAGCTTATTAGGTAGGGTCATAATGTAATGGGTCATCAGTGTATACGGTAATTAGCACTTTTTGGTTGCCTTGTATTTGCAGACATTACTTTCTTTCGAACCCAATACACAGTTAAGAATTAACAGTGCAACCACATGAAAAACTTCTCTACATTAAATCAGTTTTTGTGTCATAAGATTTGTGATAAATTCATTAGTGAAAACAGCATTTTAGAAGTAAAACAAGTACACAAATGAATTAGCATTACCTTTCTTGAACAGTTTTTTGGCACTAGACAGGCTCTTGTGTTGCTGTTTCGCTTCCTGGACTCTGATAATAGTAACTAGAAAATGGGGGAGGGGGAAATAAGCCATTTAATTGAGGTAATTATAATGTCCACATGAAAAAAATTCATGTATGAAGAACTTGAACAAGAAAATTTGTGTTCCTCATTTATACTCCTCCGTCCATCTGAATTTGGCAGTTGGAGGAATTGAACTCTCCCACAATTAAGGGTGATAGCAGGCTGTCTTTGCATGGAACTCCCATGGAATACCACTGGTGATTTAATAGGAATATTATGAGGAAGCAGCTGATTGCTTCGACTGGCATAAAATCTGAAGTTGTTCAGATTCTTAGCCATTGGATGCTTGGAACTTCATTGTCCTGGATGGTGCAATGGATAGCGTGCTCGAACGGAAATCCGGAGATGTGGGTTCGATTCTTGCTCCAGAGCGATGAACCTAGTCTTAGCATAAATACTGTAACAAAGTATTCAATGAAATAACAAAAGAAATATAAAGATATTTTAATATACCTGTGATATGACATCAGTAGTACACTTGTGAATACATGGCAGCAATCAATTTTCAAAATAGCACCCTTTTGTCTCCACACCATCCTTCATCAATCTCTGTGGCCACTGATTTACGCAGGGTCTCTACAGGAAAAGCTGCTACTGCCCGCACCAAAGAGCGTTTGAGACTGTCAATACTGGGGTGTCTCTTTCTGCAGGCCATGTCCTCCAGTGTGTCCCACAACTTGTAGTCCAATGGGTTGAGGTCTGGGCTGCTGGAAGGCCAATCAGCTGGAGAAATGAAATCTGGCAAATTCGCCTGAAGCCACTCCTGGGTTGACTTAGCCTTGTGGGGAGGTGTGCATTCCTGCTGAAAGCTCCACTGCTGGTTTCGGAAGAGGGGTGTGACTTACATTTTTGACCACTGCCTCTAAAACCTTTGTGTCCTGGAAGACTTTGGTGGATGTTTATACTCCTTTCTCAAAGAAATTGAACTCCGTGGTGCCCCTGTAGAAGACTCCCCATCAAACCATGACAGGAGCAGAACGATGGCACCTCATGATTCTTGGAGCTTTCTCCTGAGCTTCTCGTGAGGTTGGCGCATACACCCTGTCATTTTGGCAGTTTAAAGCTTCTTCAATAGTGAAAATTTTTTAATCAGAGAAAAGGATCTGCCTGCAAAATGCTGCAGCAAAAGTTTCACTTTTAGCATCCTCTGCTGCTTCAGTTGTGGGGTGAGAAAGTGTCCTGTACACCACCGATAAGATCTCGCCCTTAGATCATTCTGCAGCACGTGTGCCATCGAAATTCTCGAAATGTTCGCCTCACAATCCATCACTGATTGTTTTCTGACGGGATTTTGTCAAATACGAGCTGCCACTGAGTTCACCAGGTGAGCAGTCCTCGTGGTAGGAGGCCGACCCTTTCCGGGGTGGTCAGCGATGGTTCTGATCTCAAGGAACTTTTTTACGGTCCAGAAGACAAAAATTCGGATGCTTTTCAGCTTCTTCAGCATGCTGAAAATCGGGGAAGCTGATTTTCCAACTTTGTGCAGTGCTATTACAGCAACACTATTCTCACAATTGCCCCACTCTATGGCAAGTACTTCACGAAACACGTTATCTCCTCTGTGACTGAACGCACAATGATTCACTAGCTGCTTCATGCCTCCTGTCTTGTCGGTGATGTTGCACACTGGTTGCTTGCCATCTGTTGAATGTTTACAACAGTATTTATGCTGAGACTGGGTAATATTAATTCTTCTGATGTTAAGTTACATAAGGCGTGATGTGACAGGTGGGCTAAGGTGGGCTTCAGCCCATCCGACTTTTCTTTGAGAGCCCACCCTGTAGCTCCCTCAAAATATTTAAGCAATTGAAACATATGGCAAATGCAACCATCTCAGATTCTAAGGAACTCAGATAAAAGTTCATGAATTTTTTGAATTAAAAAAAATGTTGTTACATGAATGAATTTTTTGTTAAATGTAGTGTTTGTACTTCTGGGAAATGGAGGGAGTCCTTTGGGTGAATATTTTGTTAAATTTAGTGTTTGCACTTCTGGGAAATGGAGGGAGTCCTTTGAGAGAATTTTCTGTTAAATGTAGTGTTTGCACTTCTGGGAAATGGAGGGACTCCTTTGAGTGAATTTTTTGTTAAATGTAGTGTTTGCACTTCTGGGAAATGGAGGGAATCCTTTGGGTGAATATTTTGTTAAATGTAGTGTTTGCACTTCTGGAAATGGAGGGAGTCCTTTGAGTGAATTTCTTGTTAAATGTAGTGTTTGCACTTCTGGGAAATGGAGGGAGTCCTTTGAGTGAATTTTTTGTTAAATGTAGTGTTTGCACTTCTGGGAAATGGAGGGAGTCCTTTGAGTGAATTTTTTGTTAAATGTAGTGTTTGCACTTCTGGGAAATGGAGGGAGTCCTTTGAGTGAATTTTTTGTTAAATGTAGTGTTTGCACTTCTGGGAAATGGAGGAGTCCTTTGAGTGAATTTTTTGTTAAATGTAGTGTTTGCACTTCTGGGAAATGGAGGGAGTCCTCTGGGTGAATCTTTTGTTAAATGTAGTGTTTGCACTTCTGGGAAATAGAGAAAGTCTTTTGAGTGAATCTTTTGTTAAATGTAGTGTTTGCACTTCTGGGAAATAGAGAAAGTCTTTTGAGTGAATTTTTTGTTAAATGTAGTGTTTGCACTTCTGGGAAATAGAGAAAGTCTTTTGAGTGAATTTTTTGTTAAGTTTAGTGTTTGCACTTCTGGGAAATGGAGGGAGTTCTTTGAGCAAATTTCTAAGATAGTAGTAGAAAGACACCATTTTGTAATTATAGTTTTAAAAAGATAAGAGTGAGAGAAAAAGAGATATTCCCTGTCAGGTTACAAACAAAAATTTCTAAACAGTCTTAAGTCTTATAACAGCAAATATTAAAAGAAAAAAAAAAGATTTAACAACAACAACAACAAGAAAACAAAACAACGACAACAAAAAAACGACGTAGGCAAACTAAAATTCCTGTGAAAGAAATAGTAACTTGTTAAAAGACGATTCCCAGTACTGCATATGCTGAATAAATATTATTATGCCAGTATGTATCAGAAAACTTTCTTTTACTAGGGATAGCAACATGAGTGTTGGGAAAAATCTACATAAAAGGATGTTTTTGCCACAAGTAAAAATTTCTGAGAAGTGCTTCAAAATTTGTGCCCCCCCCCCCCCCACACACACACACCGTGTGATGCTTAGCCCTAATAGCACCTCCACCCCCAGTTCTGAGCTGCTGGTGCCGTCATTGAGATACACATTAAACACTAAGCAGGACAATGGCTAAAGGCATCAGGTTCTCGTGCGGAATGATTCAGTCATAAAAGATGAAGGCAGCAGTCTTAAAAGCACAATAATTAAAACAATACACCAGCTTCCGATGAAGTGAAGAACTTATTTAATGTATAAGTTAAAAGGTTAAAAATAAAGCCATAAGAACTTTCGGTCTTTTTAAAGACCATCGTCACATGGAAGTACTAGGAGTTTTTGAGTAGGGAGACATAACCTACAGACAGAATGTGACATATTGAACAGGTGATCAAGTCGTCAAATCTAAATTGATAGTTTTAAATTGATATACAGGGTGTCTGAGAATTATTGGACACATTACAAAATCATATAAAACAAAACATTAAACAGATAGAAAGAAACTGACTGTACTAACTTACAATGTAACTACACAAGTTAATAAATTTCTATGTGAGATCCCTTGGTTGCTGGTAGTACGTCCAAGCGATACTCGATTTCATGCCATGTATTGCCAAGCATCTGAGGAGTTAAGGAATTAATAGCAGCTGTGATACGCTGCTTCAGTTCCTGCAAATCAGTACAAGGCGTCTGATAGACACGATCCTTCACATAACCCCACATGAAATAATCCAATGGAGTCAGATCTGGAGAGCGAGGAGGCCACGGAATGGGACCACCACGCCCAACCCATCTGTTGGGGAAATGCTCATTTAGGCACTTACGTACACACGCTGACAAATGCGGAGGCGTGTCGTCTTGTTGGAAAATGATGTCATATCTTTTGATCTGGGGTATAGCGAAATTTTCTAGCATATCCAAGTAAATGTCACCATTTATGGTTTTTTTGCAGAAGAAGAAAGGGCTAATCACTTCTCTTTTTTTACATTAACTTTTGGAGAATCACATTCCAGTTCAATAGCAGCATGAGGCGGTTCACTGCCCCATATCCAACAGTTGTGACAATTCACAATACCTGATACATGAAATGTGGATTCATCACTAAAAATTTCAGTACTGAGAAAGTTTTCGTCGTTTTCCACTCGATTCAGCATATGCACTGCGAAATAGTATCACAGAGTGTGATCATTTACATTCATCTTTTGCACTATTTGAATTTTATCAGAATGAAACTTTACTTTCTTGTGCAAGACATCGTGAACTGTCGATTTCGGAATGCACAGTTCTCTGCTTGCTTTACAAACGGATTTCCTGGGGCTTCGTCGGAAACTTTCATTAACTTGGTCAATAGTCTCACTCCACAATGTTCCACATTGACAGTTACTTTAAACTGTTTCATCCACCGCTTAATTGGATTCGTTGATGGAGGAGTACAACCATACTCTAAACGGTACCGTCTTTTAACTTTAATGACAGACTTTAATTCCGCAAGCCATAACACACACATCGCCTTCTGCTGTATGGATGACATGACTACTGATCGTGCATTTCTCATACATTCCTCATCAGGCCACACCTAGCGCCATCTATCGGATTCTGGGAATAACTATACTAGTAATACGTGACATAGAAAAACAGACAATGCTCATAGGTTTTTTTTGTACATAATTTTGTAATGTGTCCAATAATTCTTGGACACCCTGTACATACTGCATTCAACTACATACCTGCTCTACCCTGCTACAATAAGATTTCTGCATGCTGATGACACTGTCTTGTTGGCACAGAGCAAAAGTGACATGCAGAATATGTTGGCCCGGATGTACAAAGTTTGTATGGCATTCAAACTGAGTGTAAATAAGGGAAAAACTTAAGTTATGGTTTCTGAGCAAAGAACTGTTAGCACTGAATGTAATATAAGCCTAAATGGCACAGTGATTGACCAGGTGAATGAGTTTGTGCATTTACGAAGAATCTTTGACAGAGAGAACAAATTACATGGCGAAATAAATGGGCGAGTGAACTCTTCACTGAAATAATCTACATTTTGAGGTTCATCCCAAATATCATTTAAGGAGGTTTTCATCTCTTGCACACATTTCCAACACGTAATTTTCATTAGTCACATCATGGTTCAAGGCCCAAAAAACACACGTCTTTTTCAACTCACACAAACTCCGCCCCCTCCCCCCAATAACTAAATGCCGATTCACAACAATCAACTACAATTACACATAATTCAATTCTCTAAAACACTAGTATCTAATTAAAAACTTCAATAAAAAAAAAAACCTATATTACATACATACATATCACTAAGCTGATCTCTGAGGTTCAGAGGTTAGCTAAAAAAAGAAATACAAACTACCAGATAATTTTTACTTACTGTTCTCGTATCAAATTTCTCCATTTACAGCAATCTTGACATACAACTCGGGCTTCACTGATATCCATTACACGCCGTACACAAGATCTTTTATACTTCGTACTCATAATCTTTTTCACATGCAGACACTCCTGAATATGATCCACCCATGTCTTCCTTGGCCTTCCTCTGCCTTTCCTTCCTACCGCTTGGGCTAAAAGATTTTCTTAGTAAGCATCTCATCACTCATTCTTTCAACATGGCCAAACACCGAAGCATATTGGTCTCCACCTTGCTAACAACATTTTGCTTTTCACATCACACAACTGCAACACATCTTCATTCCTCACACAATCAGACCGTGTCTTGCCACAAACCCCCCATAAGAAATGAATTTCTCCAGCACACAAACGACTCCTATGTTTCTTCTGCAGTACCCAAGTTTCACTACCATACATCAGAGTAGGAACAATTACAGTTTCATACACAGCCATGCGGGACTCTCTAGAGAACCCATCATTCCTGTGAAAACCTCCCAGAGCAGCTATGAATTTCAATGAAGAATTCACTCGCCTACTGATTTCACCAATCCAACTTGTTCTCTCTGTCAAACATGCTTCCTAAATACACAAACTCATTCACCTGGTTAATCACTGTGCCACTGAGTCTTATATTACATTCAGTGTGAACAGTTCCTCTCTGAAAAACCGTAACTTTGGTTTTTCCCTTATTTATACTCAGTTTGAATTTCATGCAAACTTCGTGCATCCGAGACAACATACTCTGCAAATCCCTTTTGCTCTCTGCCAACAGGACAGTGTCATCAGCATACAGCAATCTGCACACTCAGATATCACCCAGACATAAACCACTATTATCTATTTTGGCATCACGCATGCATGCGTCCGTAAATATATTAAACAGCCATGGTGACTTTACACAACCTTGTCTAACTCCTGCACCAATGGAAAACCATTTTGATAAAACACCATTCTCTCATACACAAGCTCTACTACCAGCATACATGGACTATAATGTCAAAGTTAAAACTCTAACCCACAATTATTTACAACTGCACACTGGTAATTAATTTAAACGAACCAAACCTGACACAACCATTATCCTCAATAATCTCAGACCTCTCCCTACTCAGCAATAAGCATACTATCCTAGCACTTTCAGCCTCTGCCCACGCCATTCTGAAGGAGTGGATGCAACAGATGAACCTCCGTCACCGCCCTCAAACTTAGCGAATGTTCTAGTTCTAGCGAGGCATCGTCTTTTCACCGCTCAAGCGCAGTGGCGACATCTATTAGATGACCCAATAGTCTTCTTTTTCTTTTCTTACTTGTAAATATCTTTTCTATAGCCTGTTGTGTTTGATTCTTGAAATTTATCTTCTAATATTCTATCATAAAATGAAGATTAATTTCGAGAGTGAACTACAACCGGCTGTCGAACAGATATTTACAAGTACGAAAAGAAAAGAAGACTATTGGGTCATCTAATAGATGTCGCCACAGCGCTTGAGCGGTGAAAAGACGATGCCTCACTAGAACTAGAACATTCGCTAAGTTTGAGGGCGTGACGGAGGTTCATCTGTTGCATCCACTCCTTGAGAATGGCGTGGGCAGAGGCTGAAAGTGCTAGGAGAGTATGCTTATTGCTGAGTGGGGAGAGGTCCGAGATTATTGAGGATAATGGTTACGTCAGGTTTGGTTTGTTTAAATTAATTGCCGGTGTGCAGTTGTAAATAATTATGGGTTACAGTTTTAACTTTGACGTTTTAGGAAATGTGTAATATAGTTTTTTTTATTGAAGTTTTTAATTAGATATTAGTGTTTTAGGGAGTTGAATTATGTGTAATTGTAGTTGATTATTTTGAATCGACATTTAGTTATTGGAGGGGGGGGAATGAAGTTTGAGTTTGCGTGAGTTGAAAAAGATGTGTGTTTTTTGGGCCTTGAACCACGACGTGACTAATGAAAATTACGTGTTGGAAATGTGTGCAAGAGAGGAAAACCTAATAAATGATATTTGGGATAAAGGTCAATAACCTCAAAATGTATATTGTCTAAATAGCACGTTAATAATTAAACAGCTATGTAACATTTTGACATTTGCAATATTGTATGAATATATGACATATCTTCATTGAAAGTCATAGCTGCTTTAGGAGGTTTTCGAGGTTTTCACAGGAATTATATTGGGTTCTCGGAAAAGTCATGACGCATTTTGGCACCTGATGGCAGTTGGGCGGTTTTGGAAGTACTAGAGGCTGTTATCGATATGGCATTCAACAGGTGCCAGTTCTAGCTGCAACCTAAAAGGAATAGTGAGCGATTTGGTTGATTTGCGGAGATTTGACATCAAGTTGAAGATGGAAGACCAAACTGTGCATTTTCGCCATATTTTACTGTTTTACTTCCATAAAGGGAAGAACGTGCGTCAAGCTTGTGAAAAGATGCATAAAGTGTACGGTGATAATGCTCTATAAGAACGTCGGTGCCAGCGGTGGTTCGCAAATTCTGTGCTGGTGATTTTGACCTCAACGATGCTCCTCGGTCCAGGAGGCCAACTGAGGTTGATGACGACCAAATCAAGGCATTGATCGAGTCAAACCCACGTTACACGACACGAGAGATTGCAGACACATTGCACATCCATCATTCAAGCGTTCACGACCACCTGAAAAAGCTGGGATACGTAAGCAAGCTCGATGTGTGGGTTCCTCCTGAACTCAAAGAAGCTCAATTGACAGTGCGTATAAACATCTGCGATATGCTCTTTAAACGTGAGGAAAATGATCCTTTTTGAGGCGACTGATAACTGGTGACGAAAAGTGGATTGTGTACAACAATGTGCTGTGCAAACGGTCTTTGTTACGACGTGCTGCTTCGCCTCAAACGACATCCAAAGCAGACATTCATCAGCGGAAAGTTCTGGTCTCAGTGTGGTGGGATTTTAAAAGTGTCTTGTTTTTCGAGCTCCTACCACGGAACCAAACAATCAATTCGAATGAGTACTGTCGGCAATTGGACAGTTTGAACGAATCCATCATCCAGAAACATCCAGAGCACATTCATCGTAAAGGTGTTGTGTTCCATCACGACAACGTGAGATCACACACAAGTTTGATCACCCGCCAAAAATTATTGGAACTTGGGTGGGATGTGTTGCCCCACATAGCATACTCGCCTGACCTCGTGCCATCAGACTTCCACTTGTTTCACTCTCTTCAACAGTCCTTGCGTGGTACATATAACATTCAATTCAGATGAGGCTGTAAACCAGCACCTTGTACAGTTTTTCGCCACGAAAGATAGGTCCTTCTATGAACGAGGCATTCTGCAGCTCACTGAAAGATGGCAAAAGGTTATCGAACAAAATGGGCATTATATCATTGATTGATCTTTGTTTTTTCTATCAATAAATGACCTTTGCAAAACATGGCTAAAATATGTCATGACTTTTCCGACAACCCAATAGGTTCTCAAGAGAATTTTGAATGGCTGTGTATGAAAGTGTAATTTTTTCTACTCTGATGTATGGCAGTAAAACCTGGGTACTGCAGAAGACACATAGGAGTCATTTCTGTGCTGGAGAGATGCGTTACTTACAGGTGGTTGTGGCAAGACTTGCTCTGATTGTGTGAGGAATGAAGATGTGTTACAGGTATGTGTAATGTGAGGCAAAATGTTGTTAGTAAGGTGGAGACTAATACTCTTAGGTGTTTTTTCCATGCTGAAAGAATGAATGATGAGATGCTTCAAAAAGTAGGAACTGTACACCAAATTATACTCAAAATAGTATAACAATATACTAAAAATCCAAAAATTTCTTGGCGTAGAATAAAAATAAGAACTTCTAAGCTTTCACACATCAACCAGATGGCGTTCTGGAGGAAGGTAGACAGCTAACTGCAAAAATGGATAATACAACACTTTAACACTTTAACCGCATTTAAAGTGATGAAACGTTCTATTATCCATTTGCAGTTAGCTGTCTACCTTCCTTAAGAAAACCATCTGGTTGATGTGCTTGGAAATTTAGATTTTTATTCTGCACCAAGAAATTTTCAGATTTTTAGTATATAGTTATACTATTTTGAGATGAGATGCTTACAAAGAAAAAAATTTCAGCTCAAGTGGAAGGAAAGAAAGGTAAAGTAAGGCCAAAGAAATCACGAGAGGACCAAATTCAGGAATGTCTGCTTGAGAAGAAGATTAGGAGTCTGAAGTACAAAAGGTTTTGTCTGCGTTGTCTGATTGATGTCAGGGCAGCTCGAGCTGTGTGCAGAGATCGCTGTAAATGGAGACGTTCAACACGGCAACAGTAAGTTCTTTCTTTCAGGAGCTATCCTCTGAATATCAGAGAACAGCTTAGTGATACATATGTATGTATTTACATACAAAATTATCAACAATATGTGCTTCTATGTGAAAATGTTTACCTAAAAATCGTTTTCCTAACAAACTGTGATTTCAACATTTTTGACACTTTTAGTGTGCTTTCAGGGCAATAAATTTTGACACCATAAACATTATTTCAAAACCACCATAAGTGTTTTGAACTGACATTTCACAGCATGTACACTGATGCGTATTTTTGCAAATGTAATCTATTAGAAAAAAGTTTAAAATTAAAATTAAAATTGCACACTAATAACATTTTAAAACAGTCTGAATTCCTGAATGCATATAATTCATTACCGTTACTCTGCGAGTGTTTTGCCTCATCTGCCTCACTGGATGAGCTGTACTTTCTTGGTCTGCCCCGACCTTTCTTTGGAGTGACAGAACCTAATGGAAAATTTAAAATATTGAACACCAAAAAAAGGCAACAATATAAATTTTAACACCATAAATACAATTTCATCACCCACATAATTTTGTTGAAGTGACATTTCAACACATGTGCACTTATGTGTGTTTTTGTCAATGCAATTTATCCAAAACCAAACAGTTTGAAATTAAAACTGCACACTAATGGCATATAAAATATTCTGAGTACATATCATTCATTACCTTTGCTCTCTGAGTGTCGTTTCTCATTTGCCTTACTGGACGAGTGAAACTTTCTTGGTCTGCCCCGTCCCCTCTTTGGAGTAACAGAATCTAAAGGAAAAATAAAAAAAATTGAACACCAAAGACCACAATAAATCTTAACACCATAAATGTAATTTCTAACCTGCCAACCAGAGAAAATTCTAATGTGTAAAATTGTGCGCAAACAACATTTCTAATGATTTTTTTAATTATGCGTAAACAACATTTATAATGAATTTAACTATGTATAAGTAAATGCAAATATTTACGCATTTGATAATTTTTAGATTTATGATACAAACAAATTATATCACATTTTGATACCATACTCGCACGTTTTCTGTCGTAACCGTTGCGGACCGACGATATCCATAGCTTACGTGCAATGTTTTCCGTCGTCCGTAGCGGACCGAAAATTATCATAGCGTACTCGACGTTTTCCGTTGTCCGTAGCGGACTAACAATTTCCATAGCATACTTGATGTTTTCCGTCTTCCGCAGTGGACCGATGATTTCCAGAGCATACTCAACATTTTCCGTTGCGGACCAAAGATTTCCATAGCATACTCTATGTTTTCCGTCGTCCGTAGTGGACTGGCAATTTCCACAGCATAGACGATGTTTTCCGTCCTCCGTAGTCGACCAACGATTTCCACAGCATACTTTCTGTTTTCTGTCGTCCATAGCGGACCGACGATTTCCATAGCATACTCCATGTTTTCCGTCGTCCGTAGCGGACCAACAATTTCCATAGCATACACCATGTTTTCCGTCGTCCGTAGTGGACTGACAATTTCCACAGCATAGACGACGTTTTCCGTCCTCCGTAGTCGACCAACGATTTCCACAGCATACTTTCTGTTTTCCGTCGTCCATAGCGGACCGACGATTTCCATAGCATACTCCATGTTTTCCGTCGTCCGTAGCGGACCAACAATTTCCATAGCATACTTGACGTTTTCCGTCTTCCGCAGTGGATCGATGATTTCCAGAGCATACCCGACATTTTCAGTTGCGGACCAAAGATTTCCATAGCATACTCTATGTTTTCCATCGTCCGTAGCGGACCGACAATTTCCATAGCATACACCATGTTTTCCGTCGTCCGTAGTGGACTGACAATTTCCATAGCATATTTGACGTTTTCCGTCGTCTGTAATCGACTGACGATTTCCATAGCATACTTTCTGTTTCCGTCTTCCATAGTGGACCGACGATTTCCATAGCATACTCCATGTTTTCCGTCGTCCGTAGCGGACCAACAATTTCCATAGCATACTTGACGTTTTCCGTCTTCCGCAGTGGATCGATGATTTCCAGAGCATACCCGACATTTTCAGTTGCGGAACCAAAGATTTCCATAGCATACTCTATGTTTTCCGTCGTCCGTAGCGGACCGACAATTTCCATAGCATACACCATGTTTTCCGTCGTCCGTAGTGGACTGACAATTTCCATAGCATATTTGACGTTTTCCGTCGTCTGTAATCGACTGACGATTTCCATAGCATACTTTCTGTTTTCCGTCTTCCATAGCGGACCGACGATTTCCATAGCATACTCCATGTTTTCCGTCGTCCGTAGCGGACCAACAATTTCCATAGCATACTTGACGTTTTCCGTCTTCCGCAGTGGATCGATGATTTCCAGAGCATAGCCGAATATTTTCAGTTGCGGACCAAAGATTTCCATAGCATACTCTATGTTTTCCGTCGTCCGTAGCGGACCGACAATTTCCATAGCATACACCATGTTTTCCGTCGTCCGTAGTGGACTGACAATTTCCATAGCATATTTGACGTTTTCCGTCGTCTGTAGTCGACCAACGATTTCCATAGCATACATTATGTTTTCCGTCGTCCATAGCGGACCGACGATTTCCATAGCTTACTCAATGTTTTCCGTCGTCCGTAGCGGACCAAAAATTACCATAGCATACTCGACGTTTTCTGTTGTCCGTGGCGGACCAACAATTTCCACAGCATACTTGACGTTTTCCATCTTCCGCAGTGGACCGATGATTTCCAGAGCATACTCAACATTTTCTGTTGCAGACCAAAGATTTCCATAGCATACTCTATGTTTTCCATCGTCCGTAGTTGACCAACGATTTCCATAGCATACTTTATGTTTTCTGTCGTCCATAACGGACCGACGATTTCTATAATAACTATGTAAAATCTGATGTAGTTGGAGTCTCTGAACTTCCCACTGCATGACGTTTTCACCGTCAAGCGGAACAGTGTGCACAGATAATTTACTGGCTGAAGTCCCGACGATGACAATGGAGCACGGGTGTTCTGGCGCACAATGGCCCAAAATTCTCATCTCTGTTACATATTTTATTTATAATTAAAGCTTATGACAAATTGTTTGTTATTTTAAAGCTCATGGCAAATTATAGGGATATTTTTAGCAAAAAATACAGAAAACTTCAAAAATCCGGAAGAAAATTTTTCCGGCCGGAAAAACAGAAGACTATAAAAAACGGAAAACTTCCGCAAAATCCGGAAGAGTTGGCAGGTATGATTTAACTGAAACAGTAACAAATACTTCTCAAGGAAGATTGAAAAAATTATAACATTTAAAAAACAACATGCGGAAATGTGTAAAAAAAAAAAGCGATCTATGCGTAAAATCGTAAAGAACAGTTAAAATGCGTAAATTTTATGTGTAATGCGTAAAAGTTGCCAGGTATGAATTTCATCACCCACATAATTTTGTTTAACTGACGTTTCAATGCATGTACACTGATGTGTATTTTTGCGAACACAATCTATCAAAAACAAACAGTTTGAAATTAAAGCTGCACAATCATAACATAAAATATTCTGAATTCCTGAATATGTATAATTCATTACCTTTATTCTGTGAGAGTCGTTCCTCATTTACTTCACTGGATGAGCTATACTTTCTTGGTCTGCCACGACCTCTCTTTGCAGTAACAAAACCTAAAGGAAAATAAAAAAATTGAACACCAAAGACAACAACAAATTTTAACACCATAAACATAATTTCATCAGTGGCACACCCATGGGGGGTGGACGATGGGGACCAGGCCCCCCTTGGCTTGACAGAGCAGAAAATTATTACGTTGAAGTTTGAAACAAAAAATCCTGATGTACGATCTACATATACTTTTAAATCATGTACCGTATTATTATATCATACATTAATTATAAGGGAGTGGTTCTGTTAAATAAATTTAGAAAAATCCAACATACATGAGACTGACGAAGAAAAAAAAAGCTGAGCTTGTCAACCGGGTGAAAAATAAGAATGTGCTGCGAAACAGCGTTAATATAACGTGGCATGAGCAAGACAATTGTTCACTGAAAGTTATTTATGTAAATATTAAACTGGAGCACATTACTGTATTCAAAATATAATTATTTTTTTTTACATTTAACAACAACACAGGATAAATGGAATATTGTGAAGAAAAAAATCACGATCACGAGCGAAATCTTCACCCTGTCCGACTTCCATTTAAAAAACGTTTTCCTCCATTTTGAAGCTGCAAAACAAATATTTATGGAATAAATTTATATTTAACAACTCTAGTGGGTAGAAGAAACAAGTATTTATGGAATAAAATTATATTTAACAACACTACTGGGTAGAAGAAACAAGTATTAATGGAATAAAATTATATTTAACAACACTACTGGGTAGAAGAAACAAGTATTAATGGAATAAAATTATATTTAACAACACTACAGGGTAGAAGAAACAAGTATTAATGGAATAAAATTATATTTAACAACACCACTGGGTAGAAGAAACATCGCTAGTGGGTAGAAGAAACATCGCTAGTGGGTAGAAGAAACACTAGTGTGTAGCAGAAACAAGTATTTATGAAATAAAATTATATTTAACAACACTACTGGGTAGAAGAAACATCGCGAGAAAAAAAGAAATACTATTATGGGAGAAACCTTCACTTCGTCTAACTAAACGTTTCTGAAAGTTTTGAAAGTTGGAATTCCATATCCTGAGAGAAAACGAACCTCCCACTACCACTGCCAATCACTCCCAAATTTCTGTTCAGCTCTGCATCGATCTCGAGAACCATCGAAATGACAATGGAAAAGGCAGGATTCTTCGAATCCAAGTAAGAATCTCGTGCCCAAAGATGACGGAACTTTTCATGTCGTCTAACTTCTGTTTTCGGAAAATTTTCTTCCATTCTCAAGCTGAAATGCAAATATTTATGGAATAAAATTATATTTAGCAATAATACCGCGCAGAAGAAATGTCGCGAGAAAAGAAATCATGATCACTAGGAAAATTTTCACTCCGTTTGTGAAAAACAAAATACCGTCCCCAGACCGAAAAATGCCCCCCCCAACTAATCGGCCAAAATTTATCTTCAGTTTTGCATCGATCTCGAGAATAACCCAAATGATAACACAAACAGTGGAATTCCGCGAATCCGCGGAAGAATGATCTAACCAGCAAAAGAATTTCATCTACTACTTCTACTAATCATTTAACTTTCTCGTACTATAACATTACTAATAACTAGATGAGAATAAGTGTACAAAAGTCAGCCTCCTTCTTAATTGTTATAAAACCTGACTATTTTTTCCAGTAAATTTAGGAGGAGGAGGGGGAAGGGTCACCTTCACCTTGGGAAAATTCTGTGCACCACAGCCCATGGCTCCCCCAACCCCCTCAGGAAATTTCTGGGTGCGCTACTGATTTTATCACCCACATAATTTTGTTGAACTGACATTTCAGTGCATGTACACTGATGTGTATTTTTGCAAACACAATCTATCAAAAACAAACAGTTTGAAATTGAAGTTGCAAAATAATCTCTATATATAAAAGTGAAAGTTTGTATATTTGTTTGTCCGCCATACAAATCTACAGTTTTCAACTTAGAACCACCAAATTTGGCATATTATCTCATGGCACTCTAACTTAGATCGTAGAAGGGTTTTTGGAAGGGATCTGAGTCGGGGTGGAAGGTCAAGTGGGCCCCATACAAATTTTTGTTATTTTAGTTAAAATTTCTACAGTTTTCAATTTAGAAGGCCCCCATGCAAAATTTTCATAAAAAGTTCCATTTTTTAGTTTTATGCTAGCTTTCACCACCAACAGGTTGCTCCATCAGGCAGAAATATAATGTTATGTAAATGCAGTTCCAGATATTCAAATTTCAAAACGATAAAAAAAAGGATGATCAATGCCAACGTAAAGTCGCATGCACGTGACATGACATAAGTGCATTGCATTTGAGTGATGCCGGATTCTCAGAAGCACATACCAGATGTACGGCAGTTCTATAGATGTCTCCTCAAAGGTAACCTTTCTTTTTGTTTCGTTAAAGTAAATTAACTAAATCGAAATTTTTCTTTATATTTAACATTTACCCCCCCACCTCTTATCGTGCGTGCATGTTTGTGTGTGTGTGTGTGTGTGGGGGGGATAAATGTTACTGCATCTTAACATTCTGCATCGGCAGAGAAGGTTAGTTTTTTGACATTCCATTTTGCTTTATTTCTTTTTAAGACAAAAATGAAATTAACCGATTTATAAATGTTTTTTTTTAATATTTCAGATTATGCCTCCCAAAAAAAGAAGTTCGATTGAGAAAATTTCCACTGAGGTGAAACGAAAAAGGACTGTGAGGGAAAATGAGACCTGCACAAACACAGGAAAGACTTGCCGGAGTCAGAATAAGGGCCTCCACCTCCAGTACTAATGAGACGCCAGATAAAAGTCAAGAAAGACTTGACAGTGTTCGCATAAGGGCTTCTATATTCAGAGCTAATGAGATGCCTGAGCAAAGCCAGGCATATATATATATATATATATATAAGAAGGAGTTCAAGATGAAAAAACCCTTCTGCCTCTGCAAACTCAGAGTATTTCCACGCTGGTTTCTGTTGCCATGACCGAATTTACCTACTGAAGTTTCATTCTGTTGCCGTTGCCCTATTTTTGCATTGAAATCTCCCATAATTATTTTCAAGTGCTGCTTACCTTTATTATTTAGATGACAAATTTCCTCATAAAATTCTTCAATTTCTTCTTCAGGATGACTTGTGGTGGGTGCATAAGTTTGAATAATCTGAGCCTGGTATCTTTTCGAGAGTTGGATAACAAGTCGTGCAGCTCTGTCAGAGGAACTTTCAACTTCTACAACTTTATCCTTCAGTTTCTTGTTTATTATAAATCCAACACCACTAGTTCTGCCAGTATCTGTCCCACGATAGTAGAAGAGATGACCACTTTTCAGTTCGATGAGATCTTCTCCTTTTCTCCTTACCTCTTAGCCCCACGATGTCCCACTTGATCCTTTGTAGTTCCTCTTCATATATATATATATCATTGGAAAGGAGAACTACAAAGGATCAAGGGGAATCGCGGCAAGTCGTGAGTGAGAGTAAGGAAAAGGAGAGGATCTCATCAAAGTGGTCATCTCTTCTACTATCGTGGGATGCATTGGGTGGTGTTGGATTATAATAAACAAGAAACTGAAGGATAAAGTTGTAGGAAGTTCCTCTGACAGAGCTGCGACTTTATCCAACTCTCAGAGATGCAGACTCAGATTATTCAAAGCACCACAAGTCCTGAAGAAGAAATTGAAGAATTTTATGAGGAAATTTGTCATCTAAATAATAAAGGTAAGCAGCACTTGAAAATAATTATGGGGATTTCAATGCAAAAATAGGGCAACGACAGAATGAAACTCAGTAGGTAAATTCGGTCATGAGAACAGAAACCAGCGTGGAAAATGATTGAGTTTGCAGGAGGCAGAATTCATCTTGAACTCCTTCTTCAGAAAAACACAGGAAATGGACATGGAGACATCCAAATGGGACGACAAGTGAAATTGATTTTATTATGTGTAACAAAAAATTCGTCATAGAAGACTGCAGTGTGCTAAACAAGTTCAACACAGGTAGTGACCATAGATTGGTGAGATGTAAGATGCACCTCAACACTAAACTTGAACTGGCAAGCTCATAAGACAAACAAAATCTATTGACATAACCAACCTTAAAAAACACCATAATACCTTCAAGTTAGAACTGAAGAACAGGTTCTCTGCTTTAGAAGGCCTAACATCGGAAGAAGTGGATATCTCTGAAGTTAACAGAAAAGTAACCAAAACTCTTATGGAAACAGCAACAAAATTAGCTGGGTCTAAGAACAAGTTGCATGTGAACAAATTATCAGGAAAAACCAAAATGTTGATGCAAAAAGAGAGATGAGGACAACTAAAGAAGATGTGACTTCCAAAGTGGAATATATAGAGCTATGCAAGACAGTAAGAAAAAGTATCACTGAAGACGTAAGGAAATTCAACTGTGAACTAGTGAGGAAAGCAATTGAAAACAACCAAAGCCTAAAGATAGCAAAGGGACATCTCAGTAAGGGAAGAAAACAGATTATGGCACTGAGAAAAGAAGATGGTTCTGTAACAAGAAATAGAGGCGAAATTTTGACAAGAGTGAAAGATTTCTACTCCAAATTATATGAAAGGGATGATATATGCACTCCAGACATCATGAAAGATACCAGTACCAGAGTTCCTCCAGTCCTTCCAGCAGAAGTTGCACATGCAATCAAGAACATGAAGCGAGGAAAAGCTCCAGGAGAAGATGGAATTACTGTAGACATCATACAAGAAGCAAGTGGAGAAATCGAAACAGTACTCGCCCAAATTTTCACTCGATGCCTTAATGAAGGAAAGATTCCTGAGGATTGGAACACCGCTACAATGATCCTGCTACATAAGAAAGGTGACATTGAGGATCTCGGAAACTACAGACCTATCAGCCTCCTATCAGTAGTTTATAAAATCTTCACTAAAGTTCTTTCACACCGCTTGAAGGTAACACTGGACATGGCTCAACCGAGAGAACAAGCTGGATTCAGGAGTGGCTACAGCACAATAGATCATATCCACGTGCTGAGAGAACTAATTGAAAGAGCGAGGGAATATGAACTTCCATTGTGCATGGCTTTTATCGATTATGAAAAGCCTTTGATTCGGTGAAACCATCAGCAGTTACAATGGCTCTGAAAACCTGCGGTATTGAAGATGCATACATTAATATTATTAATAACATCTATGAAAACGCAAGTGCAAAGATTAGGCTGTTTGAAAATACAACACACGTAAAAATTGGAAAGGGAGTGAGACAAGGTGACACCATATCTCCGAAGCTCTTTAATGCCACATTGGAGGGTGTTTTTCAGTCGCTGAGCTGGGAAAACAAGGGGATAAAGATTAATGGAGATTATCTAACCCACCTTCGTTTTGCTGATGACGTAGTCATTTTTGCAACTACCCCATCAGAGCTGCAGAGTATGATCCAGGAACTTGCTGACAAGAGTAAAGAAGTGGGATTAAAAATGAACTTTCAGAAGACAAAAGTGATGTTCAATGCTTTTACAAGAAATGAAGATTTATCGATTGATGGAGAAAAGCTGGAGATAACAGACACATACGTTTATCTTGGACAGCAGATATCAAGTGAGGGTCACATTGATGAAGAAATTAATCGGCGCACAAAACTTGCCTGGAGAGCTTTTGGAAGAAACAGCATAATTTTCAAGAGCAATATGCCATTATGTCTTAAAGAAAAGTATTTGATCAATGCATCCTTCCAGTGCTTACGTATGGTGCAGAGACGTGGACCTTAACTAAAAGAGACATACAAAGGCTGCAGACAACTCAAAGTAGCATGGAGAGGTGCATGCTTGGTGTAACCAGGAGAGATAAGAAGAGAACTCGTGGATCCGAAAAATGGCGAGAGTGGAAGACATCATGGTCAGAGTTAAATCCCTGAAATGGCAATGGGCTGGACATACTGCCAGAAGGACAGATCATCGATGGACAGCCGAAATTTTAGATTGGATTCCAAGGGACAGGAAAGACCCAGAAGAAGACCACATGGGAGATGGGTGGATGAAATTCGAAAGTATGCAGGGGTGACATGGAGGAGACTGGCACAAGACAGACCGTTGTGGAGGAAACTTGGGGAGACCTTCGTCCAGCAGTGGATTGATAATGGTTGACGATGATGATGATGATGATGATATATCATTCATCATCATCATTGTCAACCATTATCAATCCACTGCTGGACGAAGGTCTTCCCAAGTTTCTTCCACAACGGTCTGTCTTGTGCCAGTCTCTTCCCCGTTACTCCCACATACTTTCAAATTTCATCCACCCATCTTCCACGTGGTCTCCTTCTGGGTATTTTCCTGTCCCTTGGAATCCAGTCTAAAATTTCAGCTGTCCATCGATGGTCTGTCCTTCTGGCAATATGTCCAGCCCATTGCCATTTCAGGAATTTAACTCTGATCATGATGTCTACCACTCTTGTCATTTTTTGGATCCACGAGTTCCTCTTTTTATCTCTCCTGGTTACACCAAGCATGCACCTCTCCATGCCACATTGAGTTGTCTGCAGCTTTTGTATGTCTCTTTTAGTTAAAGGTCCACGTCTCTGCACCATATGTAAGCACTGGAAGGATGCATTGATCAAACACTTTTCTTTTTAGATATAATGGCATATTGCTCTTGAAAATTATGCTGTTTCTTCCAAAAGCTCTCCAGGCAAGTTTTGTACGCCGATTAATTTCTTCATCAATGTGACCCTCACTTGATATCTGCGGTATAAGATAAACGTACGTGTCTCTTATCTCCAGCTTTTCTCCATCAATCGATAAATCTTCATTTCTTGTAAAAGCATTGAACATCACTTTTGTTTTCTGAAAGTTCATTTTTAATCCCACTTCTTTACTCTTGTCAGCAAGTTCCTGGATCATACTCGGAAGCTCTGATGGGGTAGTTGCAAAAATGACTATGTCATCAGCAAAACGAAGGTGGGTTAGATAATCTCCATTAATCTTTATCCCTTTGTTTTCCCAGTTCAGTGATTGAAAGACATTTTCCAATGTGGCATTAAAGAGCTTGGGAGATATGGTGTCACTTTGTTTCAATCCCTTTCCAATTTTTATGTGTGTTGTATTTTCAAACAGCCGAAACTTTGCACTTGCATTTTCATAGATGTTATTAATAATATTAATGTATGCATCTTCAATACCGCAGGATTTCAGAGCCATTGTAACTGCTGATGATTTCACCGAATCAAAGGCTTTTCCATAATCGATAAAAGCCATGCACAGTGGAAGTTCATATTCCCTTGCTCTTTCAATTAGTTTCAATTAGTTCTCTCAGTATGTGGATATGATCTATAGTGCTGTAGCCACTTCTAATCCAGCTTGTTCTTTCGGTTGAGCCATGTCCAGTGTCACCTTCAAGCGGTGTGAAATAACTTAAGTGAAGATTTTATAAACCACTGATAGGAGGCTAATAGGTCTGTAGTTCCCAAGATCCTCAATGTCACCTTTTTTTATGTAGCAGGATCATTGTAGCATTGTTCCAATCCTCTGGAATCTTCCCTTCATTAAGGCATCGAGTGAAAACTTGGGCGAATACTGTCTCAATTTCACTACTAGCTTCTTGTATGATGTCTACGGCAATTCCATGTTCTCCTGGAGCTTTCCCCTGTTTCATGTTCTTGATTGCATGTGCAACTTCTGCTGGGAGGACTGGAAGAACTCTGGTACCTTTCGTAATGTCTGGAGTCATCATCATCATTGTCAACCATTATCAATCCACTGCTGGATGAAGGTCTCCCCAAGTTTCCTCCACAACGGTCTGTCTTGTGCCAGTCTCCTCCATGTCACCCCTGCATACTTTCGAATTTCATCCACCCATCTCCCATGTGGTCTTCTTCTGGGTCTTTTCCTGTCCCTTGGAATCCAATCTAAAATTTCGGCTGTCCATCGATGATCTGTCCTTCTGGCAGTATGTCCAGCCCATTGCCATTTCAGGGATTTAACTCTGATCATGATGTCTTCCACTCTTGTCATTTTTCGGATCCACGAGTTCCTCTTCTTATCTCTCCTGGTTACACCAAGTATGCACCTCTCCATGCTTCTTTGAGTTGTCTGCAGCCTTTGTATGTCTCTTTTAGTTAAGGTCCACGTCTCTGCACCATACGTAAGCACTGGAAGGATGCATTGATCAAACACTTTTCTTTTAAGACATAATGGCATATTGCTCTTGAAAATTATGCTGTTTCTTCCAAAAGCTCTCCAGGCAAGTTTTGTACGCCGATTAATTTCTTCATCAATGTGACCCTCACTTGATATCTGCTGTCCAAGATAAACGTACGTGTCTGTTATCTCCAGCTTTTCTCCATCAATCGATAAATCTTCATTTCTTGTAAAAGCATTGAACATCACTTTTGTCTTCTGAAAGTTCATTTTTAATCTCACTTCTTTACTCTTGTCAGCAAGTTCCTGGATCATACTCTGCAGCTCTGATGGGGTAGTTGCAAAAATGACTACATCATCAGCAAAACGAAGGTGGGTTAGATAATCTCCATTAATCTTTATCCCCTTGTTTTCCCAGCTCAGCGACTGAAAAACACCCTCCAATGTGGCATTAAAGAGCTTCGGAGATATGGTGTCACCTTGTCTCACTCCCTTTCCAATTTTTACGTGTGTTGTATTTTCAAACAGCCTAATCTTTGCACTTGCATTTTCATAGATGTTATTAATAATATTAATGTATGCATCTTCAATACCGCAGGTTTTCAGAGCCATTGTAACTGCTGATGGTTTCACCGAATCAAAGGCTTTTTCATAATCGATAAAAGCCATGCACAATGGAAGTTCATATTCCCTCGCTCTTTCAATTAGTTCTCTCAGCACGTGGATATGATCTATTGTGCTGTAGCCACTCCTGAATCCAGCTTGTTCTCTCGGTTGAGCCATGTCCAGTGTTACCTTCAAACGGTGTGAAAGAACTTTAGTGAAGATTTTATAAACTACTGATAGGAGGCTGATAGGTCTGTAGTTTCCTAGATCCTCAATGTCACCTTTCTTATGTAGCAGGATCATTGTAGCGGTGTTCCAATCCTCAGGAATCTTTCCTTCATTAAGGCATCGAGTGAAAATTTGGGCGAGTACTGTTTCGATTTCTCCACTTGCTTCTTGTATGATGTCTACAGTAATTCCATCTTCTCCTGGAGCTTTTCCCCGCTTCATGTTCTTGATTGCATGTGCAACTTCTGCTGGAAGGACTGGAGGAACTCTGGTACTGGTATCTTTCATGATGTCTGGAGTGCATGTATCATCCCTTTCATATAATTTGGAGTAGAAATCTTTCACTCTTGTCAAAATTTCGCCTCTATTTCTTGTTACAGAACCATCTTCTTTTCTCAGTGCCATAATCTGTTTTCTTCCCTTACTGAGATGTCCCTTTGCTATCTTTAGGCTTTGGTTGTTTTCAATTGCTTTCCTCACTAGTTCACAGTTGAATTTTCTTACGTCTTCAGTGATACTTTTTCTTACTGTCTTGCATAGCTCTATATATTCCACTTTGGAAGTCACATCTTCTTTAGTTGTCCTCATCTCTCTTCTTTTTTGCATCAACATTTTCGTTTTTCCTGATAATTTGTTTACATGCAACTTGTTCTTAGACCCAGCTAATTTTGTTGCTGTTTCCATAAGAGCTTTGGTTACTTTTCTGTTAACTTCAGAGATGTCCACTTCTTCTGATGTTAGGCCTTCTAAAGCAGAGAACCTGTTCTTCAGTTCCAACTTGAAGGTATTATGGTGTTTTTTAAGGTTGGTTATGTCGATACATTTTGTTTGTCTTATGAGCTTGCCACGTTCAAGTTTAGTGTTGAGGTGCATCTTACATCTCACCAATCTATGGTCACTACCTGTGTTGAACTTGTTTAGCACACTGCAGTCTTCTATGACGAATTTTTTGTTACACATAATAAAATCAATTTCACTTGTCGTCCCATTTGGATGTCTCCAAGTCCATTTCCTGTGTGGCTTTTTCTTGAAGAAGGAGTTCAAGATGAAAAACCCTTCTGCCTCTGCAAACTCAACGAGAGTATTTCCACGCTGGTTTCTGTTGCCGTGACCGAATTTACCTACTGAAGTTTCATTCTGTTGCCGTTGCCCTATTTTTGCATTGAAATCTCCCATAATTATCTTCAAGTGCTGCTTACCTTTATTATTTAGATCACGAATTTCCTCATAAAATTCTTCAATTTCTTCTTCAGGATGACTTGTGGTGGGTGCATAAGTTTGAATAATCTGAGCCTGGTATCTTTTCGAGAGTTGGATAACAAGTCGTGCAGCTCTGTCAGAGGAACTTTCAACTTCTACAACTTTATCCTTCAGTTTCTTGTTTATTATAAATCCAACACCACTAGTTCTGCCAGTATCTGTCCCACGATAGTAGAAGAGATGTCCACTTTTCAGTTCGATGAGATCTTCTCCTTTTCTCCTTACCTCACTTAGCCCCACGATGTCCCACTTGATCCTTTGTAGTTCCTCTTCCAATTCAAGAAGCCTTGAATCAGAAGATAGGGAGCGTCCATTGTACGTTGCCAAGGTCAGCATCAGATGGCAGCCTAGTCCGGTCCTCCGGGGATTCTTAGCACCCTCTGCCTTCATGTCGCACTGGCCGCTGCCTTGGCCAGGTACATTCCAGCTGCCGGAGACTGAGGGCCAAGATTTAAGTTGTGGAATCATTTTGGAGGGGTTTGGCCATAACTCACCACGCTGGCCAAGCGGGTTGGTGAGTGTGGGATAGAATTTCCTCTAATCCCGATGGTATAGTTATACCGCTATTGGCGGTCGTCAGAGCCCCTTTAGTGGGAACAGGATGCACCACGAGAAGGCGGGGTTGACATTTGTCAAGGAGAGGCTGTGATGTTACGCATCACCTGACCTTACATCCCATGTCTGGAGTACATGTATCTATATATACATATATATACAATGTCTGTACATATATACGTATATATACTCATAATACAGAATAGATGAAATATGGCCATACCATTGCGAATGCGTATGTGAGGGTTTTATCGAATTAAAATTTTATAAAAAAAAATGTCAACATTATTTATAAATATGAAATGTAAATATATGATTTTGTTTGAAAATATAATTTCACACCACTACTTGTTCCCTATAAATGTTGCTCTCAACACATTGAGGCATTGTTACCATGCATTTAATACTAACTACTGATATATTTAATATTATGCTCACTTGATGTTAGGTATTTTATTTCATGACTTGTGTTTTTTTTTCGAAGGAAGATCGGGACTTGTCAGGTCGTTTTGGCCTTTTTTCTGATCTCCCTAGCTGTTATATATCTATTAATTCGTTACTTCTAATGAGCATTTTGTATGTGTAAGATAAGAGTTAAACTAATAAATTGAACTGAATATATATATGTAGTGTATGCCTATAGTTTACATACGGCTGTGATATACATCGCTCTTAATCTCTTCGGGACTTTGGAAAGACACTATGCAATTTTTTTAACATGTAAAATAATATTTTTGAATGTTTAATTTGTGACGTACGGCACTCTTGATCTTTTTGGGGCTTTGGGAAGAAGACACCATGTAATGTCAGACACTATGTAATTTTTTGAACATGTAAAATAATATTTTGAACATTTAATTTGTGATGTACATCATTCTTAATCTCCTTGGAGGGGCTTAAGTCCCCAAAGCCCCCTCCATGGGTGAACCAATGGTGTTCGAACAAGGGCCTCTACCTCCTGAGGATTTGCTGAAAAGCAAAACCTCAGGAGGTAGAGGCCCTTGATTTAAAATGCGCAGCATTTGCCTATAATCCAAATCAGCATTACCATGAACATCCGAAAGTGGTGATTGACAAAATGGAGATTGTTTGTGCTCATTGTCAAGCATACAAATTGAAAGAGGAGATGCCAGGAATGTGTTGCTCAAACGGCAAGGTCAAACTGCCATTGATTACTCCACCACCTGAGCCTCTGGAAGCATTAATGACTGGAACCACGCCAATTTCAAACACTTTCTGGCCAACATAAGAAAGTACAACTCTTGCTTCCAAACGACTTCTTTTGGCACAACTCGGGAAATCAGAACACCATGATTTATGCCCACTTTCAAAGTGAAGGGCCAAGTATACTTTTATTGCTGCCTCTGTTGCTTCCTGTCCCATTCATCATATCTAAATTAAAATGGGAAACTTGCATTAAAAATATATTGTACTTTAAATAAACTGTACAATTTTTTTTTACTTGTCTCAATGTCATTCATTATCCATTTAATAAAAATGTCCTTCCATGTTGGCTAACAGGCATTATGGAAAATGGTCGGTCAAGATGCAGTTATATTAAAAGTTGTCAAGATGCAGCTGATCTTAAAAATTCGGTCAAGATACAGTTGACTCAATGAATCATATCTGGACTGATAGTTCAAAGTCAAGAACACAAACATAAAACAGTGAGTGGCTATGGCATGAAGTGAAGAAAAATGCGCTACACCAGTTATAATGTGGCGGAGTTCATTAAAAACATACCTTACAGTAACAAGGTACTCAATAGAAGAAGTTTAGGAATGAAAATTATACTCACTATGAACAATGGAAGTCACTGCTGTAATGGAGCATAAAAAACACGAATGCTAAACAAATGGAATGGCCTACTAAAAAGGAACGAAAAACGATAATTCTGCACCAAAAATGATATCCAACAAGGGCATAGGAACAGCAGAAATTTCACAGATGGAATGACCTACTAAAAACGAATGAAAAACGATAATTCTGCACCAAAAATGATATCCAACAAGGGCATAGGAACAGCAGAAATTTCACAGATGGAATGACCTACTAAAAACGAATGAAAAACGATAATTCTGCACCAAAAATGATATCCAACAAGGGCATAGGAACAGCAGAAATTTCACAGATGGAATGACCTACTAAAAACGAATGAAAAACGATAATTCTGCACCAAAAATGATATCCAACAAGGGCATAGGAACAGTAGAAATTTCACAGATGGAATGACCTACTAAAAACGAATGAAAAACGATATCCAACAAGGGCATAGGAACAGCAGAAATTTCACAGATGGAATGACCTACTAAAAACGAATGCAAATCGATAATTCTGCACCAAAAATGATATCCAACAAGGGCACAGGAACAGCAGAAATTTCACAGATGGAATGGCCTACTAAAAAGGAACGAAAAACGATAATTCTGCACCAAAAATGATATCCAACAAGGGCACAGGAACAGCAGAAATTTCACAGATGGAATGGCCTACTATAAACGAATGAAAAACGATAATTCTGCACCAAAAATGATATCCAACAAGGGCATAGGAACAGTAGAAATTTCACAGATGGAATGACCTACTAAAAACGAATGAAAAACGATATCCAACAAGGGCATAGGAACAGCAGAAATTTCACAGATGGAATGACCTACTAAAAACGAATGCAAATCGATAATTCTGCACCAAAAATGATATCCAACAAGGGCACAGGAACAGCAGAAATTTCACAGATGGAATGGCCTACTAAAAAGGAACGAAAAACGATAATTCTGCACCAAAAATGATATCCAACAAGGGCACAGGAACAGCAGAAATTTCACAGATGGAATGGCCTACTATAAACGAATGAAAAACGATAATTCTGCACCAAAAATGATATCCTACAAGGGCACAGGAACAGCAGAAATTTCACAGATGGAATGGCCTACTATAAACGAATGAAAAACGATAATTCTGCACCAAAAATGATATCCAACAAGGGCACAGGAACAGCAGAAATTTCACAGATGGAATGGCCTGCTAAAAACGAATGAAAAGCAATAATTTTGCACCAAAAATGATATCCAACAAAGGCACAGGAACAGCAGAAATTTCACAGATGGAATGGTCTACTAAAAACGAATGAAAAACGATAATTCTGCACCAAAAATGATATCCAACAAGGGCACAGGAACAGCAGAAATTTCACAGAACTTGGCATATTGTCGATATCCTCCTATGCATTTTGGTGAATGACTCATTCACCATCCTGAGGGAGCGTACAAAGTCCAACTTACTGTCCTTGTCATCGTCTTTCACATACTGCCACACCCATGGGGGGGGAGGGGCTGTCACCACGCATAAACAGACCATCGATGTCACTAAAGTTTGTGTTTGACAGCACCGAAAAACTGTTCTGTTGTAAAAGGGTATACTGAGATGTCATTCAGTGGAATGATGTACTCTTGGTGTGGGCTTTTTTGTTGCCTATCTTCCTTAATCAAGATTTTCCACGGTATTGGAAGATCCACATCACTGCTAATATTACAGTTATTACTTTTCGTTTTTTCCATAACAATCGATTCGGCATATCTGACAGTTTTTTCAGTAGGTTGTTTAGAGATAATCTTTATATAAGGTCTCCTGCATCTTTATATACTATGTTAAAGAGAAATAGTGAAAAACCACCTCTCTCCTGCGAAACAGGTGTTTATTTATGCGATCCCCCTACAGTATCCGGATATCCGGATGGCTCTAAATGATACTACATTGGAATGACCAAGTGTTCGTTTGGAATCAGAGTCAACGAGCATAAAAAGGACACAAAATACGGAGAAGTCAAATTCAAGTCCACTACTCCTATGTGCGATGATATAAAGAAATTAGCTACCTACTGTACCCCTAAATGTACAGCCATTCGGGAAACCTTGGAGATCATTACCAACAGTGATACTTGCAATGATAGCGTCTCACTTGAGTTGCCACGAATTTGGAACCAGTTCTTCAAGTAACGCCGTCTCCCTGCCAGGATACCGTGCACACAAACAACGTGATGCGTCGCATCTTTAAATGAATATAACATCGTATATATTTATTTTCAAGTCAAGTTCCCACGTTCAAATTGTTAAAGTGTTCTATTACTGAGTTTGCAGTTTCTGTCTAACTTCCTTGAAAAAGCCATCTGGTTGATGTGCAAAAGCTCAGAAACGCTTATATGTCTATTTCTTACGCCAATAAATCAGATCACTAATATAATATTACTATTTCGTACATAATTTGTGTACTGTTCCTCATCATCAATTTGTAATATGCTGCTGTAATCTATTCTTCAAGTGATTCAAATAAATTTTTGATAAGCCTCTACAAAACTTATCAAATTCATTGGGTGTTTTTTTCATGCCTTATTAATACACTATGTACCAACAAGTAATTGGACACCGCTGCAATCGACGATATCTGCGGTTCTGATACACGTCACGGCTGCCACCGTTAAATATCGTGTGGGAAACAACAACGCAACCAGTCGCATGCAAGATGCCACGCAGTTTAGAGCTCTCCGATTTCAAGAAAGGTGTAATCGTCGGGTATCACAGAAATGGCCGATCCATATGTGACATATCCGGCGAGTTGAAGTACCCAAAATCATCAGTGGCTAACGTGATTGGCAAGTGGAAGATGAGAGGTGACTGTCGGAATGTGCCCCGACCTGGCAGACCCACAAAATTGGGAGGTAGAGATCGAAAGGTGCTGGCCAGAGAAATTCGGAAGAACCGCACCAAATCAATGGGCCGCATCCGGGAGGAGTTTCAACAGGCATCCGGGAGTTTTTTCGATGAATACCATCCGTAAGTAAGCCCATCTGCTCGGTTGATCACCAAGTCCAATAGCGCTGCTCGGCTAACGTGGTGCAAAGAGCGTCGACAGTGGACCGTTGAACAGTGGAAACAGGTTCTCTGGAGCGATGAATCAAGGTTCACCCTCTACCGTTCAGATGGCAGGGTCTGGGTTTGGGGTCTGCTTGGAGAACGCCTCCTGCCGGAATGTATTGTGCCAACTGTGAAGTTCGGCAGGGGTGGGATTATACTATGGGGGTGTTTCTCCTGCTATGGCACGGGACCCTTGGTCGCAATTCCTGGTAGACTCAACGCCGAGACCTACTGCACCATTTTGGATGACCATGCGCTTCCTACGTTGTGGCAGTTTTACGGGGTGGGCCCACGTTACTCTCAGAATGACAATGCCACCTGTCATGTTGCAAGGTCCACCATGGCTTGGTATGGTGATAATGGGGTTAATCGAATGGACTGGCCTGTGCAGAGTCCGGACCTTAACCCTATCGAGCACCTCTGGGACGAGTTGGAGCGTCGACTTAAGGGGTGCCCCCACCGTCCGAAATCGGTGAAGGAACTGACCTGTCTTCTCCAAGCCGAGTGGAAGAAAATACCGCTAGCCGTCGTACAACGCCTGGTTGAGAGTATGCCCCGGAGGGTCGCAGCTGTAATCGCCGCTCCTGGAGGCTCCACCAACTATTGAAGGTGAATAAACTTCATTTTCCTTTGCTATCACAGGTGTCCAATTACTTGTCGGTAGATAGTGTATAAGAGCAATTTATTGTAATTTAAAACATGTTTCCAAGCATAGGAGATTTCTATTATAACGATTTTTATGGATTTTTTTTTCTGTAGTTAATATAGAAAATTTTTTCCCCCTTACATACACAGAAGTGCCCTTGAATTAAAGATAGCACAAAGTATGCAAGTGTTTGGGTGCTACTCCCACATTATCTACGAAATAATCTCATGCGTTTGGGAATCTGCGGAATAATTTCATGCATGAATACTTAAAACTTAAAAAGTAAGGGGAGAGAATTTAATTTTTTAAAATATCCAAAAAAAAAAAAAACCTGAACAATTTGTCTACAAACCTTCACTCTTTTTTTCGGGGGTGGTAATGTGATCAGAGGAGTCAACACTTTCTGAAACTTCACTTCTTTTACCACTCTCCGATGACAGATCGTCTACAACGACACCGGGTACTCTATTTGGGAATGTTCTACGACCTGCAAAACGCATAGCACCAAATAACAGTCAAATTACACCCATCCAAACAATCATATTGAAACATAATTTGAGACACAGAACAGAATACTAAATTAGGAACCCTCACTGTATTAAAATGACATAAAATCTGTCAAGAAACTTAGGCTATACTTTCAACCAGGGTCCACTCTCAGCGAGTTATTGTAATTATTGTGATCACAGATTGGATGATAGATGGCAGCATGTCAGCTCTTCTGTTGGTTTGAGCTCAGACCAGGGGGCGCAAAGCCGTCCGTCCGCGGCGGTCAAGAATTCATTGCGGACGATTAATTTCCCGACCACGAAACCGCGCGGACGGCCCTTTTCCCCGCAAGCTTGCAGTATGATTGTGATTAGAACATTTTTATTTTACTTTTTTTTTTTCTTTTTTTTTTTTTTTCCAATTTAAAATTTGTGCGTGTCAAAAGTGCCACAGTTTTACGAAATTATGCATTCTCTTAAGCAATAAGCCAATCTTTGTTTTGGTGAAATAGTTTCGTGGCGACACCCTCCCTTCCAAAATTTTAATGCACTAAGCCAATGTCCTGCTTTCTCATTCTCTCTCTCATAAAGTTTTCCCATGTGAATTTTAGGCCTGAAGCGGGGGCTGGGGGGTGTAAGGATAGCGACTTTGCAGTCCCCCCCATCTTTCTTCTATCTCCGTCTATCTCCGTCCCCCAGTCATCCCTTGTTTAGTTTCATTTGTTAATACTGGAGTGACCCAGTATTAACCAATGCAACTAAACAACGGTTGCTTCTTCCCTTCACGTGTGACCTTGACATCTCGCACGTGTGATGCCCGCCGTAATATTGGCTTCCCGTGCATTACCGTTTCCCGTATGTTTCCTGGCGTCCTTGACAACGATCATACCTAATGCCGCGTGTGCACTATTCTATCTCATCTTTCGCCATTTTGCAGTTGAAAATTCTAGATTCCGTGTAACAAGCTTTTAGCTATGAAAGGAGAAATGTATTTATTTTCTGTATGTACATAAAAAAAAAAAAAATCAGTAAAGTGACAATATTTAATACGCACGTATTTCTCGACGTATCGAGATTAAAAAACATGTTTTATATACATTATTCTTTTTCAGTTTAAATCCATTCAATACTGGTTTAACTGTTGGAACTTTTACATGTTAATATAGTTCCTCTGTGTGAAATGCAATTTCTCAGTTGGAAATAATTAGTATTTAATGCAAACAAATACCTCGGTAATCAAATGTAACTCCAGGGAAAACTTTTCACGTACCTCTCAGTTGTAAGTGGTCGATGTTCGAATTTTTGTATGGCTGTTCTCATCAGGCTCTTGTGTTTAGACTTTGAAGAATTTAATTGGCACATTTTCTTCACACGGGTCCCGAAATTGGATTAATTTATTCGATAAATTTGTCTATCCAATTTCGGAACCCGTGAAGAAAATGTGCCAATTAAATTCTTAAAAGTCTAAACACAAGAGCCTGATGAGAACAGCCATACAAAGATTCGAACATCGACCACTTACAACTGAGAGGTACGTGAAAAGTTTTTCCTGAAGTTACATTTGATTACCGAGGTATTTGTTTGCATTAAATAATAATAATTTCCAACTGAGAAATTGCATTTCACACAGAGGAACTATAACATGTAAAGTTCCAACAGTTAAACCAGTATTGAATTGATTTAACTGAAAAAGAATGACAATATTTAAATTCTACGTAGTTATGGTATTTATACGAGTCTAACGGGTTACTTTCAAAGGAGGACGGGTACATTTTTAGACAAACCGTCCTCGAGGATGGGTAAAATTTCCGATATTCTTCGTGCCCTGGCTCAGCCCATTGGCACGCTATGTTAGTTCCAGTGTGTTTCTCGGACGTGCATTTTGTAGTGGGAGCCAGAAAGTTCTTTTTATTTTGAGAGCATTTTACTGTGCTCTGAGATGTGGAATCGAAAGATACAGGGTGACTGAAAAGTTCCGAAACCCTAATTTGAACAATTTTTATTCACATTATACAGATACATACAGTTTATTTACAGCTGTGATACATTTTCCATCGACTTTTGAGCAACTGATGTTGACCTAAAGAAGGTGCTGGAAATGACCTATGTAAATGGACGATGTCATCACTCTTTCCACGTTATTTTTTAAACAATGCATAGCGACTGCAAAATTGTATTCCGGCACTGCTGGGATCGAACCCCAGAACTCTCGATAACTAGTCGAGTGCGTTCGAATTTTACGCTACAGCGCCAACAATTCTCAGCGCAATGTGTGGTTTATCAGTCAGCATCTGACTACACGAATGCGTATTGATGGTCTCAGCAACTAAGATGTCGTCATCTGGTGGCATTTAACGCAACAGCTATTTTAATTGTAGCTGATAAATTCAAAGGGCGATAGAAATGGTTAATATATATCAAATACGTGGAGATAATGTAAATGAGTGATGACATCGTCCATTTACATTATCTCCACGTATTTGATATATATTAATGACCTATGTGTTGCTGGAGGCAAATATCCACAGGGAGGCACATGTTTTTTTGTATTGTGTTTCAGCATAGATGGCGTGATTTTCGCTATAGCCTAAATAATGTTTGTTTCCAAGGACTACAGGTCATGAGAGTTGTTTGCATAAACATGGCCCTTTAAATATTTCCAGAGAAAAAAATCAGGAGGTGAGAGATCTGGTGAGCGTGGGGGCCCAAGTCCTATAGAAATAATGTGGTCACCAAAGAAACTTAGCAGAAGTTCTGTTGCCGAAGTAGCTGCATGACATGCTGCTCTATCCTGTTGAAGCCATGCAAAACGTTCATTTTCTTGCAATAGGAACACAAACTGAAAAATCAAATCTTGATAAATATTGGCATTTACAGTACTGTAAAAAAACAACAACAGTGGTCCCACTATTCTGTGTCGAGATATGGCACATCACACACCTATTTTTTAGAATGCAAAGGTACTGGATGAAGCTTATGAGGATTCTCAGTTGACCAATATCACGTATTTTGCGAATTAACATACCCGTTCAACATATATTCATACAGCATTGCAAATGTCAGAAGACTAATGGGTCAGCTAATAGATGGCACCACTGCACTGAGCCGTGAATAACGATGATGAGACGATGCCGAGCAAGACCCAGCACATTTGCTACGTTTGAGGGTGGTGACGGAAGTTCATCTGTTGCGTCCACTCCTTGAAAATGGCCTGGGCAGAGGCTGAAAGTGCTAGGATAGTACGCTTATTGCTGAGTGGGGAGAGGTCCGAGATTAATGAGGATAGAGGTTCTTGTCAGGTTTGGTTTGTTTCAATTAATTACTAGTGTGCAGTTGTAAATAATTATGGGTTGCAGTTTTAACTTTGATGTTTTAGGAAATGTGTAATAAAATTGTTTTATTGAGGTTTTAATTAAATAGGCGTTTTTAGGGAGTTGAATTATTTGGAATTGTAGTTGATTATTTTGAATCGGCAAGTAGTTATTGGGGAGAAAAAAAAAAGGAAAAACAACAACAACAACAACAAAAACAAGTTTTGCGCGAGTGTGACGTGCAAAAAAAAAAAAAAAAAAAAAAAAAAAAGACAATGATATACTATTAAAAATAATCAATCACTTACCTTAAAGATCATGATAATTTCCATAAGCAAACACTTCAAGCACGTCAATTATCGTAATGTTGTTGGCCTTCAAAGGTTTACAGACATCTTGCTTACGCTTCCTTCTTCCGGGGATGAAAAGTCGTATTTTTTTAATTTTTTTTATTTGCTAGACAAACAACCTGTTTTTTTTCTGCCATATGAGATGTAACCATAGCTCGTCAATTCCATAAAAATCACACAAGCATACTACTCATTCATACATTCAGTTAAAAATCTATGTACATAATTACACTACATTACATTCCCAGGTGGTTAAACGTTTGTCAACTGTGAGTAACAAAATGCTCCATCCGTTTCAAAACCCGTGCTAACCCTACTGCAAGTGTCACCCTCATTCAGCCCTTCATACACAATCCTCTAGCGCTTTCAACAGGCTACTTGTCATCCTCAGGAGGTAGATGTTACCACAGCTCAAGTGAGCAGAGCCATCGAGGCACGGGCTCCAGTCGCAATCTCTGAATCTCTGTGTCTCTGGCGCCATCTATTGTCATTGATGCTCTCTTTTCTTCTTTCTAAGCTGTTGTTCAATTTTTATTAAGGCCTTCCATTGTTCATTTAAGTTGCACAATCTTGATCTGTTTTTTTCAATTAACACTGACTCTGCAATTCTCAACTGCCTTTCGTTTTTACAGCTCTTAATTATTTTAATATCCTCAAAACCTTGGACATTGTTGATTTTCCAGACAGTATTGGGTTAATGCTGTCTTAGCTTCTTTTATTCCAATTATTTATATGCTGGTTCAATCTATACTTTAATTTATTCTTGGTGCTGCCTACATATGACAAAGGTGGTTGCTGGTTTATAGGGATTTCATATATTCCTGCTCTATCCAATTGGCTGATTTTTTCATTTTTTATCACTAAATGTTTTACAGTAAGTACCTGATTTCTTACCTGTATGTCATATTTGCCACAAACTTTATTAATTTCAGCTGAAACATTTTCAACATACGGTATTGCCCCTACATATTTTACAAGTTTGAAATCTTGGAAAACTGAATGTATGAATGAGTAGTATGCTTGTGTGGTTTTTATGGAATTGACGTGCTATGGTTACATCTCATATGGCTGAAAAAAACCCTGCCGTTGTTTGTCTAGCAAATTAAAAAATAAATAAATAAATAAATAATAAGATTTTTCATCCCTGCAAGAAGGAATCATAAGCAAGGAGTCTGTAAACCTTTGAAGGCCAACAACATTACGATAATTGACGTGCTTGAAGTGTTTGTGGATGGAAATTACCATGATCTTTAGTTGTAAATGCATTTATGGCACCTCTATTCATAGTGATTGTGGAATAACTTTTTTTACGGGTCTTTTAGAGGTTATTTTTAATGAAAGTTGGTTGTCAAATTTTCGAACTAAAGCCTAGTTCGTCATCAGGACTATGTCACTGGAGTATACGGTAGAGTGGCAGCAACTACTCCAGTGACATAGTCCTGATGACGAACTAGGCTTTAGTTCGAAAATTTGACAACCAACTTTCATTAAAAATAACCTCTAAAAGACCCGTAAAAAAAAAGTTATTCCACAATGATCTTTAGGGTAAGTGATTGGTTATTTTTAATGGTATATCATTAATGAATTGCACGTAAACTATGCACACTTTGCTGGGGTTTAATACCTTAAAAGTGCAAATATAATTAAAAAAAAACAAGTTTTGCGTGAGTGTGATGTGCATTTTTTGGGCCTTGAACCACGATGTGACTACTGAAAATTACATGTTGGAAATGTGTGTAAGAGATGAAAACCTCCTAAAGGATATTTGGGATAAAGGTGAGTAACCTCAAAATGTAGATACCCGTTTAAATTAAACCAGGCTTCATCCGAAAAGAAAACATTGTTCAATAAGCCTTTGCTGTATCGAGTAAATTTATGAAACCAATGGCAATACAGCAAGCGTTAATGCATATCAGGCACCTTCAGTTCTTGGACAACTTTTCACTTTGTATGCATGAAGCTGCAATCTTTTAGTCGCTTTCTGTACTGAGCCGTAAGAAAGTTTCACTTGCTGAGATAAGTGACGAAGTGATTTTGTAGGTGACTGTTGCAAACGTTTTTCAACATCGTTTATCACTTCCAGCGTTAAAAGACTTGGCCGGCCATTTCTAGACATATCATCAACACTTCCAGTTTTCCGAAATCATACAAGTAAACTGTGTATCACTGATTTACTTACCACAGTATGCTGTGGAAATTTTTTCCTGAACTCTTCCATATACTGTTTGTAAGACTGCATTTGCAAATAAGCTTCAAGTAAACAAATTCTCTGCTCTCTTACCAAACTCATTCCTCTGTGCAAATGGCGATGCTAAACCGGGCAAATTGGGTAATCATGTGGAACCGGTTATTCATTTCTGGCACTCTGCCAATTTCCTTCAGGCATTCAAGAAGCGGAGTATTTGATCTCGACGAATTGCTGATTCGTGTTGCCATATCAATTGGTTGAACTTTTGCTTTCAGTATACGCAATAATTTTTTAAATTCAGGGTTTGAGAACTTTATGATCACTCTGTACATTAAGTTCGTGAAGCAATTGAAGAAAATTTCCTGACATCATCTTTAACAGCCAAAGAAAACAGTGCAAAGAATACCATTTTACAAGCAGTGCAATTTGTTGCTGACAGCAGGTGAGATGCAAGCAGCAAAATGATTCAGAACTGCTTTGATCATTGTAGATTCAAGAATTCTGGCTAGGAGATACCAGATACAGCCGATACTGAAAAGGAAATAATTTTGGAACTGCAACACAAATTCCCTGAGAATTCCAGGTTTTCTATGTTTTCCTGGTTGTGTGGGAACCGTGGTATTTTCGCAAATGCAATCTATCAGAGAAAGCTTGAATTTTTTTTTTTTTTTTTTTTTGGAGGTTTAACGACCACCGTGAGCAACTCAATGGGCTATAAGCAGTCGGCCGTCCCTAATTTAGGGTCACTGGTTCCAGGGAAGGGAGAGAGCCAGTGCTGTAAGACAAACACAACATCCATGCCTGACCGGGATTCGAACCCGGACCCCTTACGGACGAATGATCAGAGGCCAACGCCTTAGACCACTGCGCCACCGGGGCGGCAAAGTTTGAAATTAAAACTGCACACAAATAACATGTAAAAAATTCTGAACTCCTGCAGGGTTCCACCTCAAAAGTAATAAAAAAATTCCCTGACTTTCCCAGGTTCTCTAGGTGGTTTTTAAAGTTTTCCAGAGTGGCATGTTGCAAAGAATTGTTACAGTTCATTCCATTCCATTCCATTCATTTTTCTCACCAAAGCACACACTTGTAAATTCTTTACATAATTTGTCTTTATAAAATTACCTGCTTTTCATTAATAACAACTAACTGTGCACATTATTTTCTGTACCAAAGTTCCATGAACTTTTGTGAATACTACCCATGCGGAGTTTGTAAATACATTCCCATAGAAACAGGTCATATGTAAGAAAAACTCTGTCAGTTGAATAGTTTCAGTTTTTCTATAACACAATGCAGCTAAGCTTAATGATGGAATGGCTCTGTTCAAAGAAACATGTTTCAAGAGAACCAACAGACAAAGGACTTTGATCCATCATTTGGTTGGTTCTCTTGTGAAGTGTTTCTTCACACAGGAGCCATTGTGCCTAATTGTTCCATTTTATAACAACTGCCTGCAGAAATTGAACAAAAGCTTAATAACTGGCAATTTAAAAAATTCAATTTTGCATCTTTTTTTAGAGAGTAAAGGAAATACTTAATATAACTGAAAGTAAGATCTACCAAATCCAAATTCTAAGCAGGCAGTAATTGCAAGCAAAAGTTTGAAATCTTGAACAAATAAGGTTTTTGGCAAAATAAAGTATCCACTGATTTTTACAAAAAAAAAAAAAAAAAAAAAAAAAGGTAATTTTCCCTGATTTTTACAAAAAAGGGCAATTTTTCCCTGATTTTTGGAACCATTTTCAAATTCCCTGAGAATTCCAGGTTGAGTAGGAACCCTACTCCTGAAAATGTATACAGTGCGCCAAAGAATTTTTAAGATTGGCGCTAGATTTCAGCCTACGGTGGCGCCACCAGTGTAATCGCGAATGTGTTATAAACCATGACCATCTGCTTGCTTTCTGCCAAAAGTACTGCGGAGTTGTTAAAGTAACTCAAACGAAATGGGTGCTCATTAGAGAAGTAAAAATTTTTTCATGTTGAATTATTAAGATGGAACAAAGGACTGTTATTAAATTTAACGCAAAACTTGGTAAAAGTGCCTCAGAAATGTACCAAATGATGAAACAAGTTTACGGTGAGTTCTGTTTAAGTAGATCAAATGTTTTCCTGTGGCACAAATGCTTTTTGGACGGAAGAGAGACGCTAGAAGATGATAAGCATACTGGAAGACCAAGTTCATCTAGGACACCTGAGATTATTGAAAAAGTGCGTGATTTCGTGGCAAACAATCGATGTGCGTCACTAAGAATGATGGAAGAGTCTTTAAACATCAACAAAGAAATGATTCGAACCATCCTGCATGAAGATTTGGGCAAAACAAAGGTCTGTGCTAAATTTGTTCCACACACGTTAACCAATGAACAAAAATCAAGGAGAAGTGCACATTGCAGAGACATCATTTCAGCCACTGAAAATGATCCAAAACTTCTTAAAATCGATTGTTACAGGTGATGAAACATGGTGTTTTCAATATGATCCTAAACAAAGCGACGAAGTGCAAAATGGAAGTCAAAAAACTCCCCACAAGCCAAAAAAAAAAAACCAAGAAAAGTTCCATCGAAAATCAAAACAATGCTCAATACATTCTTTGATAGTAAGGGTATTATCCACAAAGAATTTGTTCCAAGTGGACAGACAATTACTGGTGAGTTTTATTTAAATGCTTTGAGGCATTTGATGGGCAGAATTCGTCACATTCATCCAGAATATCGGGATGAAAACAGTTGGTGTTTGTTGCACAATAATGCACCCAGTCACACCTCACTTCTGGTTCGTAGATTTTTGGCGAAAAATAAGGTCTGTGTGTTGAATCATCCACCATATTCTCCTGATTTAGCACCCTGCAACTTTTCTTTGTTCCCAAAACTTAAAATGACGTTAAAAGGGTGTTATTTTGATGATATTTCGACCATACAAACAGCTTCGACGCGTGCTTTGGAGGCAATTCCGCAAAGTGAACTGGAACAGGCATTCGAATCATTATTAAATCGCTGTAACAAATGTATTGAAGCCAGAGGGACTTATTTTGAATAACAAACCAAAACAAATTATAATTTCTATTTCATTTTACAGACCCAGTCTTAAAAAATTCTTTGACACACTGTGTATTATTCATTACCTTTATTCTGTGCCAGTCTTTTCTCATTTGCCTCACTGGATGAGCTATACTTTCTCGGTCTGCCACGGCCTCTTTTTGGAGCAACAGAGCCTAAAGGAAGATAATAATAAAAAAAAATGAGCAACGAAGACAACAAAATAAAGTTTAATACCATAAATACAATTTTGTCACTCACATAATTTTGTTGAACTGACAGTTCAACACATGCATGCTGATGTATATTTTTGTGAAAACAATCTACCCAAAAACAAACACAAATCGTTTTTGAATCAATGATTATACTTCTAAAATGGCAGTAAAGGAAACTATAATGGGCCCTTGGTTTCAGCCACTAGGGCTCTCGTCAACCATCAAATCACGTACCTTGTTCCGTTCTTGGCCAGCTTTTGAATATCTTATCACATGGTTGTGGTCTTGTGCTGCCATCTTCTGGCTGGAATTTGTTGAATTTCTGGAAGACTTTAATTGGTCGTCAATAATTTGTGAAAACGATGTGGGAAAATGATCCCATATTTTGTTAATTTTGAGGGATGAGTCCTTGCTGCAAGCTTGATAACTGGTTGAAATTTCAATAGATTCACGTATAAGAGTTCGTTTCCAACCTGTGTAATGTGAAATGACTTTTGCTTCTTCCCAAACAGGTGTAAATCCTTCATTAATAACTATTTTAACTAGATCTGTAGTTTTCTGAGAATATTTAGCATTTCGTTTATGTTCTTTAATGCGGGTTGATAGGGCTCTTTTGGTCATTTCTATGTATTTTTTCTTAGTGCAACCACTTAGTGAGTAAAGAGGTATAAACTCCATTTTTTTTTTCAGACTTTGGTGTGTCTCCATTGTTCTTCAGTTGTTGTGCAATTGAAGCTCCTTGCCCACTTTGATATTTTATTGTTTTGAGATTTTTTTTTAATCCAGTTGGAAATACCTGGTATATACTGAATAGAGCCTGTATTACCCCCACATGCAAAATCAAATCATCCATGGAAACAAAAGATCACTGCCTTTGCCACATACATATATCATGCAATACATATCTGCTCAACTGAGGATTCCTTACAGAAAGAATGAATTGCAGGAAATACAGCCCTTCCGTTACAGATAAAACTGTCCAAAAATTTAGGAAACCGAAGCCTGTCTGCACGCTCATGCCTATAGATCTCCCAATACGAAAAAATCAGGCAATTATCCCATTTGCTCCTCAGATTTGCTTCAGAATTTCAAAAATTCTCAAAAGTTTTAATTTCAAAGTTATTTTTAAACCCATAAACAAGACGAATTTTTATGGATCAAAAGACTACGTCGAAGACAAACTCCTGGGGAATTTATCAGATACCTTCTGAATATGGACTCTCATACATAGGACAGACCCGAAGGGCTTTAAGGTGGACATCAAGTAATTTTGCTTCCTATACTTCTCCAATGGAAAAACTTCTGTACAAATTTTCTTCACAATTAATGCGTTCCCAAGGATGAAAATTTGAACAATGATTAAAATAGCTCCATTTTATAACTTGGAATACTTAATATTTTTTAAACATAACCATAATTATGAAATCTAACATTTGTTTGTCAACTGGCGTCATCAAAGTACAGGTCGCGCCATCTTTTTTCTGGTTTCAACACCCCCAAAGGAAAAGTTATTGATTTTTAGTATAATTATGGTTATGTTTTAGAAAATATTAAGTATTCCAAGTTATAACATGAAGCTATTTTAATCGACATTCAAATTTTCATCCTTGGAAACGCATTAATTGTGAAGAAAATGTGTACCAAAGTTTTTCCATTGGAAGTACAGGAAGCAAAATTACTTGACGTCCACCTTAAGTTTCCGTGTGAAGAAACACAAGACCTACGTACAGAACTACGAACTGAAGAAGTCGTCTATAGCTCAACTTTGTCACGAAATAACCATAAATTTTTGTTTGGAAACACTACGCTTATTGATAAACTGGATTCGACTATCAAGCTTAATATATTAGAAGCTTTCCACATATACCGGAACTTGTAACGGCTTGTCAACGACATGACGTCGACTCCATTTTTTTCAAGCGCATGGAAACAACTCACCAAAATTTGTGACCATCATAATTCTCATGATGTCACAATGATTTGAATGTTTACGCTCCATTCGTCCTGAGGAAGCAGAGCGAAATGCTCTGCAAAACCACAGTCGACGTACAATAAAAATTTTATTGTGAGAAACGTTGCTATTTTTATTCTACAGCCTGTATATTTATTTTTCATAATGGTGGGACAGGATCAAGAGCATTTAGAAAGTTTGGCAACAATGCTGGGGGTTGTAACCATTACACAAAGCAATTTATTTTAATTTCTGAATTTCAAGCTGTTTCAGATTTGGGTTGCTTATGATATTATTGGCACGGTTTATATAAGATTGGAAAGATGGTTCTTTGCAAGACCAAGGTGAGTAATGAGCGTAATGAGAACCTTAACTTTGCTAGGTCTGTTCTAATTTGAAAACTATACATTTCTCTGCAGGTTTTTTCCCCATTTTGAGTTCTATAGTTGGCTTGGGCTTCTGGTGCCGCGGGTTTATGTTGTCTTTAGCTCGTTCTTTATTTGACAGAATGAGTAATTCTTTAATCCGTACTGCAGCAATGATACTTGGTCTAAGAACCTCTATTTGACATTAAAACCTATTATTTCACTGAAGTTTATATAACCCTAACCGGTAGTTTAATTGTCTTATAAAACTTACCAGGGTTCCCACTCAAAAGTAATAAAAAAATGCCCTGACTTTTCCAGGTTCTCCAGGTGGTTTTTAAAGTTTTCCAGAGTGGCATATTGCAAAGAATTGTTACATTTCATTCCACTCCATTCACTTTTCTCACCAAAGTACACACTTTTAAATTCTTTACATAATTTGACTTTACAAAATTACCTGCTTTTCATTAATAACAACTAACTGTGCACATTATTTTCTGTACCAAAGTTCCATGAACTTTTGTGAATACTACCCATACAGAATTTGTAAATACATTCTCATAGAAACAGATCATATGTAAGAAAAAATCTGTCAGTTGAATAGCTTCAGTTTTTCTATAACACAATGCAGCTAAGCTTACTGATAGAATGGCTCTGTTCAAAGAAACATGTTCCAAGAGAACCAACAGACAAAGGACTTTGATCCATTATTTGGTTGGTTCTCTTGTGAAGTGTTTCTTCAAGCAGGAGCCATTGTGCCTAATTGTTCCATGTTATAACAACTGCCTGCAGAAATTGAACAAACACTTAATAACTGGCAATTTTAAAAATTCAATTTTGCATCTGTTTTTAGAGAATAAAGGAAATACTTAATATAACTGAAAGTAAGATCTACCAAATTCTAGGCAGGCAGTAATTGCAAGCAAAAGTTTGAAATCTTGAAAAAATAAGTTTTTTTTGGCAAAATAATGTATCGATTGATTTTTACAAAAAAAAAAAAAAAAAGTAATTTTCCCTGAGTTTTCCCTGATTTTTGGAACCATTTTCAAATTCCCTGAGAATTCCAGGTTTTTCCCTGTTTTCCAGGTTGAGTGGGAACCCTGCTTACTATTCAGTAAACCCACATGCATGAACATTCACTAACATAAACTAACTTCTTATTTACAAACACCAAAAACATCTAACTAAAAAATTAAAAACTGATATACAATTATTTACACAAACTCGTCTTATTGCCCTCTATACCATTCTTTCATTCCTCAGAACAAATCTCCACCTCATTCATACACCACACCTCTGCCATTCCCAACGTAGATTGCCTCTAGCAGCTTTCTACATGGCCGGGGTCGTCTTCAGGAGGCTCTTAGGTGGTATCAGCCCTGCTATCACAGTGCCAGTGAGTGAGAGAAGCGATTATCAGCATCAGCCCATCTCCCACGTCATATTGAAAACTTTGCCACCGTGACTCCATCTGTTAGGAACTTTAGTTAATATTTTATTTTCTTCTGGTGAGTAAGATTTTGCTGCAACAATATTAGGGAACCAACTGTGCTTTCTAAACACTGTGGTGTTGATTTCATGATTGTTGCTAGTGATCAGTATATCCAGATAAGCTAAGGTTTGGTTATTCTCCATTTCCATACTGAATTTGAGATTTTTGAGCAGTTTGTTCAACATCTGATGTAATTCAAGCCTACTAAGGTTACCTTGAGAAAGCGAAAAAACAAGGATATCATCGACATATCAAATCCACAAAAACAAACAGTCTGAAATTAAAATTGCATACCAACAACATATAAAATTCAGTCTGAATTCCTGAATATGTATCATTCATTACCTTCATACTGTGAGAGTCGTTCCTCATTTACTTCACTGGATGAGCTATACTTTCTTGGTCTGCCACGACCTCTCTTTGGAGTAACAGAATCTAAAGGAAAATAAAAAAATTGAATACCAAAGACAACAAAATAAATTTTAACACCATAAATATTATTTTATCACCCACATAATTTTGTTTTTATGACTTGGTAATATCTGTGTGTGCAGATTGATGTATGCTGATGACACAGTCCTGTTGGCAGAAAGCAAGAGTGATTTGCAGAGTATGTTGTCTCGGATGTACGAAGTTTGTGTGAAATTCAAACTGAGTATAAATAAGGGAAAAACCAAAGTTTCGGTTTTTGAGAGAGGAACTGTTAGCACTGAAGGTAATGTAAGTCTAAATAGCACACTGATTAACCAGGGGAATGTGTTTGTGTATTTAGGAAGCATGTTTGACAGAGATAACAGATGAGATGGTGAAATCAGTAGGTGAGTGAATTCTTCATTGAAGGTCATGGCTGCTTTGGGAAGTTATCACAGGAATGATGGGTTCTCAAGAGAGTCCCGCATGGCTGTGTAGGAAAGTGTAATTGTTCGTACTCTGATGTATGGCAGTGAAATCTAGGTACTACAGAAGATACATAAAAGTCTTCACAGGAATGATGGGTTCTCAAGAGAGTACCGTATGGCTGTGTACGGAAGTGTAATTGTTCCTACTTTGATGTATGGCAGTGAAGCCTGGGTACTACAGAAAAGACATAAAAGTCTTCACAGGAATGATGGATTCTCAAGAGAGTCCCTCACGGCTGTGTATGAATGTGTAATTGTTCCTACTCTGATGTATGGCAGTGAAACCTGGGTACTACAGAAGAGACATAAAAGTCTTCACAGGAATGATGGATTCTCAAGAGAGTCCCATACGGCTGTGTATGAATGTGCAATTGTTCCTACTCTGATGTATGGCAATGAAACCTGGGTACTACAGAAGAGACATAAAAGTCTTCACAGGAATGATGGATTCTCAAGAGAGACCCGTATGGCTGTGCATGAAAGCGTAATTGTTCCTAGTCTGATGTATGGCAGTGAAGCCTGGGTACTACAGAAGAGACATAAAAGTCTTCACAGGAATGATGGATTCTCAAGAGAGACCCGTATGGATGTGTATGAAAGCGTAATTGTTCCTACTTTGAGGTATGGCAGGAAGCCTGGGTACTACAGAAGAGACATAAAAGTCTTCACAGGAATGATGGGTTCTCAAGAGAGTACCGTATGGCTGTGTATGGAAGTGTAATTATTCCTACTTTGATGTATGGCAGTGAAACCTGGGTACTACAGAAGAGACATAAAAGTCTTCACAGCAATGATGGATTCTCAAGAGAGTCCCACACGGCTGTGTATGAATGTGTAATTGTTCCTACTCTGATGTATGGCAGTGAAACCTGAGTACTACAGAAGAAACATAGGAGTCTTCACAGGAATGATGGATTCTCAAGAGAGACCCGTTATTGCTGTGTATGAAAGCGTAATTGTTCCTACTCTGATGTATGGCAGTGAAACCTGGGTACTACAGAAGAGACATAAAAGTCTTCACAGGAATGATGGATTCTCAAGAGAGTCCCCGTATGGCTATGTATGAAAGCATAACTGTTCCTACTCTGATGTATGGCAGTGAAACCTGGGTACTACAGAACAGGCATAAAAGTATTCACAGGAATGATGGATTCTCAAGAGAGTCCCATATGGCTGTGTATGAATGTGTAATTGTTCCTACTCTGATGTATGGCAGTAAAACCTGAGTACTACAGAAGAGACATAAAAGTCTTCACAGGAATGACGGGTTCTCCAGAGAGTCCCGTATAGCTGTGTATGAAAGTGTAATTGTTCCTACTCTGACGTATGGCAGTGAAACCTGGGTACTACAGAAGAGACATAAAAGTCTTCACAGGAATGATGGATTCTCAAGAGAGTCCCGTATGGCAATGTAAGAAAGCGTAATTGTTCCTACTCTGATGTATGGCAGTGAAACCAGGGTACTACAGATGAGACATAAAAGTCTTCACAGGAATGATGGGTTCTCAAGAGAGTCCCGTATATGTGTATGAAAGTGTAATTGTTTCTACTCTGATGTATGGCAGTGAAACCTGGGTACTACAGAAGAGACATAAAAGTCTTCACAGGAATGATGGGTTCTCAAAAGAGTCCCGTATGGCTGTGTATGAGAGTGTAATTGTTCCTACTCTGATGTATGACAGTGAAACCTGGGTACTACAGAAGAGACATAAAAGTCTTCACAGGAATGATGGGTTGGTTCTCAAGATAGTCCCGTATGGCTGTGTATGGAAGTGTAATTGTTCTTACTTTGATGTATGGCAGTGAAACCTGGGTATTACAGAAGAGACATAAAAGTCTTCACAGGAATGATGGATTCTCAAGAGAGTCCCATATGGCTGTGTACGAAAGCGTAATTGTTCCTACTGTGATGTATGGCAGTGAAACCTGGGTACTACAGAAGAGACATAAAAAGTCTTCACAGGAATGATGGATTCTCAAGAGAGTCCCGTATGGCTGTGTATGAAAGTGTAATTGTTCCAACTCTGATGTATGGCAGTGAAACCTGGGTACTACAGAAGAGACATAAAAGTCTTCACAGGAATGATGGGTTCTCAAGAGAGTCCCGTATGGTTGTGTAGGAAAGTGTAATTGTTCCTACTCTGATGTATGGCAGTGAAACCTGGGTACAACAGAAGAGACATAAAAGTCTTCACATGAATGATGGATTCTCAAGAGAGTCCCATATGGCTGTGCATGAAATTGTAATTGTTCCTACTCTGATGTATGGCAGTGAAGCCTGGGTACTACAGAAGAAACATAGAAGTCTTCACAGGAATGATGGATTTACAAGAGAGTCCTGTATGGCTGTGTATGAATATGAAAGTGTAATTGTTCCTACTCTGATGAATGGCAGTGAAACATGTGTACTGCAGAAGAAACATAGGAGCCATTTGTGTGTTGGAGAAATGCATTGCTTATGGTGGGTTTGTGGCAAGACACGTTTTGATCGTGTGAGGAATGAAGATGTGCTGCAGTTCGGTGATGTGAAGCAAAATGTTGTTAGCAAAGTGGAGACCAACATGCTTTGGTGGTTTGACCATTTTGGAAGAATGAGTGATGAGATGCTTACTAAGAAGATCCATTTAACCCAAGTGGCAGGAAGGAAAGGCAGAGGAAAGCCAAAGGAAGTCATGGGAGGATCAGATTCAGAAGTGTCTGCATGAGAAAAAGATTATGAGTTTGAAGTACAGAAGGTCTTGTGTATGTCGTGTGATGGATGTCAGTGAAGCCCAAGTTGTGTGTCAAGATCGCTGTAAATGGAGAAGTTTGATACGGCAAAAGTAAGTAAATAGTAGTTCATATTTCTTTGTGGAGCCAACTTCTGAATCTCAAAGAACAGCTTGGTGATATGTATGTGTGTGGGTGTGTGTGTGTGTGTGTGTAAATTTTTTTGACAAACATTTCAATGCACTTACACTGTCATGTATTTTTACAGCCATAATCTTTCCACAAAGACAAGCAGTTTGAAATTAAAATTGTACACAAAAACATATCACATATTCAGAATTCTGGAACACAAATCATTACCTTTATTTTGTGAGAGTTCTTTCCTTATTTAGTCCATTGGATGAGCCTAATTTCTTTGGTCTACCACGTCCTCTTTTTGGAACAGCATGATCTGGAAGGAAAATAACAAAATTCAACACCCAAGGGATATTAAAAATAAAACTGTTCATTTAATGGAACAATATCAGTCACCCAACTTAACCTGATTTTACCAACATCATCAATGTGGTTCTTAAAACCAAAAATGACTTACAGTGAAAATATTAAATAAGAGCTGACATGTAGTCAAACTAACTGGAAGAGTCTATTGACTTTTAAAACTTTTTGCATGTTCCAGTCTTTGGAATCAATTATTCTGAATCTCACGGAAGTTGGTCCTTTACATGACGGCACAGGATTGAAACACAATATTTAAAGGAGCTGAACATTAAAATAGTAATTCAACCAAGTTGGCTACTTACATTTGTCAGCTTGGGTCTTCCAGGAATCTAAGGTTATCTTGGTGTCGAAACGTCATCGGAAAACCCACATAACAAAGGAATTCTTGAAAAACATGTAATGTGCATCTTGAAAAAGGAAATGGAACAAATCTTGAATGTACACTCGTTGTCATAAAAATCTGCGCACCAAGAAGGAAGCGTTGGGTTGAAATGAGATTTCAGTAGTGACATGGTACATACCAAAAATTACAATATCACAGCAGCAGGACAATTTCCTGTGGACATATGGTAGATATTCCATTCAGCGTTAGTACTGAGTCGGATTGCCTCCTGCTCTGATACATGCAGTGATACGGTCTGGCATGGGGTTAAAGAGATGCCGTATGTTACTCTGGGGCAGATTGGCTCACACTTCCTGCAACTGACGCGCTAAATCATGAACACTGGGGCATTGAGAAAGCTGGCGTCCCATCTGGTCCCACACATGCTCCATGGGCAGATCAGGCGATCTGGCAGGCCACTGAAGTGTCGAAGCATGATGTAGACAGTCCTCGGAAACCCGAGCAGTGTGCAGATGGGCACTATCTTGTTGGAAAATGGCTATGGGCCGCCCCGCCAGGAAAGGCAGCACATAAGGCCGCAGGAACTTCTGTACGTAGTGTTGGGCTCTCAGTGTTCCTCGGATCACTGCGAAGGAAGTTCGGCTGTCTTACACGATGGCTCCTAAGATCATCACGCCTGCACTTCAGGAAGTGTGCTGCTGTATAGTAAGGTTGGGATTGTAGCGTTCACCTGTGGTTCTCCACACTCTGACACAGTGGTTGTCCGTTCCTATGCAGAAGCAGGATTTGTCGCTGAACACTATACGTCGCCAGTCCTTAGCATCCCAAGTTGCTCGCTGCCGACACCACAGCAATCGACGGCGATGATGGTCAGGTGTTAATGGCAGAAAACATAACGGCCATTAAGAGTGCAGATTCGCATCTGCCAGGCATTTGGAGATGGTTCTGGAGGACACAGGAGTCCCTTGTACAGCTGCCACATGTCTCTGGATATTGGACAAGGACATCATTACATCTGTGCATGTCGCTCTCACAATCCCACGGTTCACTCTGCGTGCCTTTCCTGCTCCCAACACGATTGCATCGTACTATCTGACCAACCCAAACGGCGGCCGATTCGACACGCCGGCCACACTGCTTCTCTCATTGCGATGATACGGAATGTCATCTACATAACAAATATACAGAAGAGGTTTGAAAGGAAAAACTGAAAGAGCAGTATTTTCTAATTCCTGTAAGAGTCACTCTGAAAGAACAGAAGACAGGGGGAGCCCATAGGTGTTCCCCCTGTTGTTGGTAGATGACATTATTAAATTTGAAAAAAGAGCGAGAGGCCACAAGCTGTAAAGCTGACATTATGGCCTCCACTTTGAGAGGGGAAAGGCCAGGGTAAGTGGAAAGTTTCCTCTCGATAATGCTATGAATGGTAGGGATGGGTACATTTGGAAATAAAGACTCCACATCCAATGAAGGCATAAGAAATTTGCCTTGAATAGAAAATGATTGAATGATATCCAGAGCTATCATTTTTTAAATGCAAGTTTTAAACTTTTCAATCGTGCAAATGACAGCCTCGGATTCTTCATCATACCATTTGGCACGAAGTCTTTTATTACTTATTACTTATCTAGAATTTTGTTTGAAATAATGGGATTAAAATACCGTCTAAGCGTGTTAAATATTTATTCGCATAAATACACAAGCGCTTTTGAAATCATTAGGAGATTTCATCATCAGGTGTGATATTTAAAAAGGTAAAAAAGCACTTCACATAATAACTCCATGGTAACTGGGTGACCAGTGAGACACACACTTGACGTAGATACTTAATGAAGTCTTGAGTTTGGATATGCTATGTCATAGATGACAGAGATCAGCTGTTGCCACAGAACAAGTCACAAAAGAGAAGTAACAGAATGCAGTTACAAATAACTTAAGTTAAAGATGCACTGGTAGGCGACTTTGAAGGAATCGCCAAAGGGGTTGATGAAAGTTAGTTTCAGACTTAATAGGAAACCTCCAAGGGTGAGGCAGTGAAACGGGTTGTTCGTAGTTCCAACAAGTATTCATATATTATTATTGCTGCACTATATCTCAGGGACCATTCACTAGGAAAGACTGTTATTAGGGTTATCTGATCCCAAAATGGTGTGAATTGGTCACTCAAGCAGGTTCTAGCTAAAGCTGTTGAGGTGCTTCCGTTTTTAATAGTTCTTTGATGTTCAGTAATTCTCAACATAATCTTCTTTTAGTGCTTCCAATACACCTGCTTTGAATAACATCCATGAGAGGGGACAATTGTTTAACCAGGGGAACAAGTAGACACCTGCTGAGGTGAGAATATTGGGTTGGCCCCTGTCCTTTCTGACATGTGAGAAGATATTCTCAGTGCTCAAACCGAAGTTCAAAAAATGTTTAAGGCAGGCTTGACATAACAAATTAGTGATATAAGGTAGAGAGCCGACGAATCTTTTAGTTTTTTTAGAAGGCTTCAAGGTTGAACTGAAAGTTCTATTACATTTAGCACCCAGGATGTCTATTTGCTCTATATCATAGCCATTGTTTTGAGACAAAACATAGAATTTATTTTCCAAAGCATTTCCAGTGTAACATATGGGATTCCATTGAAAATAATGGAATAATAGTTATTAATTTTTTATGGCGTTTCTGTTCTGACGCTTTCTGTGATATCATGTGACAAGTTTGAGACAGGTGGCCACTGCTTTAATACAATTTCTCTAAAATAAGATAATAATAAAAAAAATTACCATAATTTGAAGACACTTTTTTTCAATTAAGATTAGCATTCACCAGCAAAGAAGAAAAAAAAAAATTCAAATGTGACAACAATGGCAGACATCTGCCAGCAGCTTGGAGTCTTTTATAGTACAAGAAGAACATTATTGTTTAAAACAAAATCAGAAAAGTTTTCATACGGAAAATGAAGGATGCCAGAGGGATTGTCATTCAAACTGAAGAAAAAAACATAGGATTCCTCCAGATTTGGGCTTAACAGTGATTTTTTTGTCACAGTGACAGTTCCAAGAAAGTGAAGATGACTTTAAATGGGGACAAAATCACACTTTATGACATATGTGATAGAGCTCTAAAGAAGCTGGAGCTGCTAGTCACTGTTTTAATTGTAACAGCAACAAAACTACTGTTTTAGCAGGGGTGACAGAGCTCTAAAGAACTTGGAGCTGCGAGACACGTCTTACATGTACCTGTGACAAAATTACTGTTAGACAAGGGTTAAAATGTTTTAAGGAAGCTGGAACTGAGAGTCACCATCTTACTTGTAACAGTGACAAAAGCACTGTTTTGACAGGCGTGACAGAGCACTAAAGAAGCTGGAATTACAAGTCACCGTCTTACTTGTAACAGTGACAAAATTACTGTTTTGACAGGCCTGACAGAGCTCTAAAGAAGCTGGAATTGCAGGCCACCGTCTTACTTGTAACAGTGACAAAATCACTGTTTCAACAGGGGTGGCAGACCTCTAAAGAAGCTGGAACTGTGAGCCACTGTCACATTTGTAACAGTGACAAAATTACCATTGCAATTGGCTCTCATTGAATTCTTTTGTTTAAGAGTGAACACATACTGAAAGCCAAAACAAAAACTATCCTAAGCACGGGAAAAAGGGAAAACTGAAAGAAAGCTCATATCACTAGCGACCTCTATAATAATTCAACAGAAAAGGAGACAAATTGTTTAGGTATAGTGACATGGTGACTGAAACTATGATGTAGCAGTGATTTTGTAACCAAAGCATTGCTCGGACATGGCTAATGGTGGCATTTTTATCAGTGCATTTGGAACAGTTACTTTTTGTCATTGGTCATAATAGTGACACTGAATTTTCAGTAATGGTGTCAAAGTAACTGTGATGTTATTTTGGACCCATTTCTAGATACCTCTCACTTAAATGGTGGACAACGTTAAAAGAGGACAATATACTCAGTAGCTTGAGAATGTCTATAGATTAGGAGAAACATGCCACAAAGAGAAGCATTTGGGACTCATGCATGTCCAAAAATTCCAACCATTTTTGAGTTGTGATAACCATGAAGAATCAAGGAACTTTTACAGGACAAGTCAAGATGAAAGTGGTGTTGAACTGCGGCATTCTAATACAACCAGAGAAGTAATTACATCAGTTTTCTATCTCTTACAAAAAAAAAAAAAAAAAAACCCAGAAGCAATTACATCAGTTTTCTATCTCTTACAAAAAATAAATAAATAAATAAACAGATGTAATTACATCAGTTTTCTATCTCTTACAAAAAAGAATGATTAAATCTGCTAGGACATTTTGCATTCAGCAAATTTTAAAAATTACAAAATTAAGTTACAAGAATAAAACATTTGCTATTTCAGAAATAATAAGAGAGATAGAACTTAATTTTTTAAACAATTCTGAATTGTGGCTCCACATACCATCACCCTTTTTCTGTGGTCTGACATCACCAACAGAGTCTTCACTCTCTGAGCTATCCTTCCTTTCATTTTGCTCTGATGACTGATCTACATCCATTTCCATATCAGAAGGTGGCATATTTTCTACAAAGCAGAAAATGATATTAAAAACTAGAAGCAAGGAAATAAATGTACTGAGAAATACATCATATTGACAAAAGTCACTGGACACCCCTTTAAAAGGAAATGATCGGATCCGCTGCATTGTTAAGATGTGCAGTACAGCTGCAAACGGTATAAAAACAAGCCTGCAGCTGACTGTGATTATATTGCACTGTGAGGTTGAGCGAATATGTCACTGCGAGAGAGAACTGACTCTGAAAAAGGAAAGATTGTTGGGTGTTATATTAGTGGGTTTTCCATAAGAGAAACCAAGTGGTGTTTAAACATACCCAAGTCAACTCTTTCGGATGTACTGAATAAGTGGAAGACACATGGCGTGCCTGAAGCAGCAAAACGTACCGGCAGACCAAAGAAAATCAGTGATTGAGGAAGTCGTAGCCTCAGGAGTGTCCTTACAGCTAATCGACAGAGTACTGCACAAGACGTTAGTGTACAGGTGAGTAAAAATGCAGGAACCTCTGTATGTACACGTACCATTCGCAGAGAACTTCGTTCCATGGGTTACCGTGGTCGTGTGGCTGCTCATAAGCCTTTCATCTCCACATAGAATGCTACTTGTCACTTAGCATTGTGTAAAGAACATTTATTGTCGACCGTCGATCAATGGAAAGGGTCCTATGGACTGATGAATTGAGATACACGATCCATCAGTCTGATGGCCGTGTGTGGGTATGGCGGCAGCTGAGGTAACGCTATTTGCCACAGTGTACTGTTCCAACGGTCAAGTTTGAAGCAGGCAGTGTACTCGTGTGGGGGTGTTTTTTGTGGTATGGTCCCGGCCCATTGGTTATTGTGGACAAACCTGCAAATTAGCACATCTACCTCAATATTTTGGACAATTATGCCCTACCAACTCTGTGGCAATACTATGGAACTGAGCCTTGTTGGTACCAGCAGAATAATGCACCGAGCATAAAGCAAGGACGTGGTTTCATGATAAATTCATATCATATGTGGACTGGCCAGCACAAAGCCCTGATCTTAATCCCATAGAGTACCTATGGGATGAATTAGAGCGCCGCATAAGAAGTTTGGAATCAAGGCCTACTACTAAGCAACAGCTAGCGGCGTACTGAAGGGAAGCGCATACCTTTAGCTGTGTTCCAAAAACCATGTCGAAAGCATGTTTCGAAGGGTCAGTGCATGGATTAAGGCCGAAGGTGGACCAACACCATACTAATGTATGTCAATAAATGCTATGTTGTGTTTCTTTTCTAGGTGTCTGGTGACTTTTGTCAATATAGTGTATGTTGTAGATTTCAAGCTTTGCTGAACATGCTCCCACCCTGAGGGAGGCCTAAACGGTTACTTATCTCTAAAAATTATATACTTATAAGTTACATACATACAGACCTGCCAACTTTCAGAAACAGAAATCTGTAAAAAAAAAAAAATCGATATATTAGATGAAAATTTTAATCGATATATTCGATTAAATTACTTGTCGCACATTTTAATTAAACGTACCGAACATATCGATTTAAAAAACGATGTTACCCAAATAAACCATCAACTTTTAATTGAAGTGTCTACAGATGTTTAAATTTATCGGCACATTCATATCGATTAAAATAAATTCTACACATAATTTCTCATTACTATGCTATCATTATGATCTGTAAAGTGATAAAAATTTACTTTTACAGAAGTTTGCATCTAAAGGGAAGGATGTTCTACCCTTTCAATGGGATCGTGTCCCACGCCGTCATGAAACATACTAAAATATTTTCAAAAACGAACCATTTTCATGTTAGGTTTTTATCTTACGGAGACACGGATGATGAGACAGTCAAATAAAAAAAATTAAATGAGTAAGAGTGACTGAGAGACACTAACTGGTAAATTATGTTCAACTAAAAATGAAGTGAACAAACATTTTGTACGAATCACATAGAGTTCATTATAACTTTTAACAAAGGAAGTTAATTTCGTTATTTTTTTTCCCATGCAGTCAACGTTATATTTATGCTTGTCACTAGAAATATGATTTGTAATATCATTCCTTCCACCATGCGAAATGTTGAAATTGCATCGGCACATAGTGCGAAACGCATATTTTCCTTTCTTGAAGATTTCGCAATACACGGGAATTCCGCAGAATACGAATCACGGAATATTTTATAGTACTTTTTTCCCCCTTTTATGTTGCTGCTCATAGTGAATCACTAATACTAAGTTTATTACCACTCGGGAAAAAAAATGTAAGTAAAAACTGCTATAGTAGAGGGAAAAATACTAATTACAGAGTTATCCGATTCGAACTGGTCAGCTAGGAAAGCAGAGAGCAACTGAAAGGTTCTTTCATCTAGAAACAAAGGTTTAGGTTTTAGTTGCGAATGTCATCCTCTGGAGTCGTCCCCTCCCTCCCCATCAGTCCTCACAGGTGGATCGATGCCTTGTCTTTTACTAAATCCGATCCCTTTAGCGGCATCCGTTATACTTTCAAATGGCACTGATTTTATAGTTCTGTCATCTCTTCCTGTCCTCCCCCTCCCTTCATCTTACCAAATAGAGCTTCTCTAGTCATTCCTTTTAAAAACAATCTGGGCCCATCAACGTCTGAACCAACCCCTCTCCTGTAGTAAACTAACACAATGTGTTTTGCCGGAACAAAACCAACTGTCTTTTACATCAGGCGTCACGGGAACGATACAGCCACTTCGTCGGTGACATCCTCCCCATCTCGTCCCCTGCTCCCTTTGTGGCGTCGTAACCACGGCATAAAACGTTTGAACCAGGATTTTAACTCTGATCTTATGTCTCTGCAAAAAAAAAAAAATAAAAAAAAATGGCCTAACATGACAAACTGTAGAATACACGTACTGCTTTAGAAAATGAAAATCTCTAAATATCACACAATTCAATTCGGTTTGATAGAAATTACAAAGCCAATGGCACTTCTTTTTTCAAACAGATAAAAAAAAAAATCCACTTCCTTCCTAGATTAAACTCGTGCTCTCAAAATCCGGATATTTTAAAATTCAGAGTTGTTTACTAAAAGCCCAAAATTTCATACCTACAAAAAAGTGTGGGTTTGCAAAAGCAACAGTGTTCTACCCCGATACTTTACTGTTTTCTTTACGAATCCCTTAGTATGAATTAATTGATATTTTGCGTGTTTTTGCTTTATTATAGAACATTTTTTGTGCCCGTTAATTTCTAAATTAAAAAGCTGCCACACACGCGTCGTTTTATAATTAAAAATTCTATCCAAATCTGTCAATTTCCACGGAAAATATTGCTAAAATTCTGAAACGCGAGCGAACATATCTCGCGCATGTGCTACTACACTGTCCCCGTGAATGCTGATAGCAACCATTTTCAATAGGATAGGTCCACTATGGGTGCTGAACAGCATACCCAACTTCATACAATCATGCTTTGATTTTAAGCAAGTCATCACGCAAAAGGGCGGAAGAATGAATCCCGCTCCTATGTCTTGACCTTCCCTTTGACCATTTTCAATAAGGATTAGATGAATTAGTATGTACCCCAACATATTAATTTCATTGAATCAAGCCAAGACATTTTTATAAACGTTACCGAGCGATGAACAAAGCACGGTTGGAAAACGAAAGCGTAGAAAACTTACTGACTAACGGACCAGCAAAATAAATCATTGCTGGAGCAGCACTGGCTCGAATGAACATTGGACTTACTTTTTTTTTTTTTAACTTCCTCTTATAGTAGCATTCTTTTGTTAGGTCAAATTTATTGCCAGAGAAGAAGTTACGAAACCATGCATGCCCCAATACATTTTTAATTTCACAAAACTGGCAGTTTTTGCTTAATTTCGTCATGTTGGGTATCGATCTGGGGGTTAAAAATTCCACAGATTTAAAATCCATTGGAATTTTTTTTCTACGATAACTATGTTCTGAGATAGCATTTCGAACTGGGAGGAATAAACATAAAAGAAACCGGCTCCGACGCGGACACACCCCACGCTGGCCTTCTGAGAAGTTGCGACTCGGGAGAGGAACAATGCATGATCTGAAAAGAAAGGCAGGGGGAAACAGCGTGCAAAAGAGAGGAAGAGAACCAAACGGAAGGTTAAATAAGCTAAGCTGGTTGGTGTTCTAGTGTTTAAAAAAGGCAAAACAATAACCTAAAACGTGGGAAAACTGCAGCAAAATATTCCCAAATAAACACATGTAACTAAAAACTTATTCGTAACTTACATCGGCACTTTACTTTGAATGGATTAAGTTTACAAAAAAAAAAAAGGTTTAATAGAGGGTGTAAAATCATCAGAAAAAGAAAAAAATCTCGGAGATTCGCCAAATCCGTAAAATTAACATTTTGTCCGTAAAATAAGTCACATTTCCGTAAATTTTACGGGTAAACCGTAAAACCTGGAAGGTCTGTACATACATACATATCACTAAGCTGTTCTCAGAGATTCAGAGGTTAGCTCCAAAAAGAAATACAAATTACCAGACATTTTTACTTACTGTTGTCGTACCAAACTTCTCCATTTACAGCGATCTTGACATACAACTCGGGCTTCACTGATATCCATTACACGCCGTACACAAGATCTTTTATACTTCATACTCATAATCTTTTTCTCATGCAGACACTCCTGAATCTGATTCACCCATGTCTTCCTTGGCCTTCCTCTACCTTTCCTTCCTGCCAATTGGGCTAAAAAGATTTTCTTAGTAAGCATCTGATCACTCATTCTTTCAACATCGCCAAACCACCGAAGCATATTGGTCTCCACCTTGCTAACAACATTTGCTTCACATCACACAACTGCAACACATCTTCATTCCTCACACAATCAGACCGTGTCTTGCCACAAACCCTCCGTAAGTAACACATTTCTCCAGCACACAAACGACTCCCATGTTTCTTCTGCAGTACCCAGGTTTCACTGCCATACATCAGTGTAAGGACAATTGCACTTTCATACACAGCCATGCGGGACTCTCTAGAGAACCCATCATTCCTGTGAAAACCACCCAGAGCAGCTACGACTTTCAATGGAGAATTCACTTGCTTACTAATTTCACCATCTAATTTGTTCTCTCTGTCAAACATGCTTCCTAAATACACAAACTCACTCACCTGGCCAGTCACTGTGCCATTTAGACATATATTACATTCAGTGCTACCAGTTCCTCTCTCAAAAACCATAACTTTGGTTTTTCATTATTTATACTCAGTTTGAATTTCATGCAAACTTCGTGCATCCGAGTCAACATACTCTGCAACTCACTTTTGCTCTCTGCCAACAGGACAGTGTCATCAGCATACAGCAATCTGCACACACGGATATCACCAAGACATAAACCACTATTATCTATTTTGGCATCACGTATGCATGCATCCATAAATATATTAAACAGCCATGGTGACATTACACAACCTTGTCTAACTTACAAGTTAAAAAAAATATTATAAACTATTTATTACACACATAATTAATTCTAATTCAATACATTAAACATTCAAACCATTAAAATACTTAGTGTTAAAAACATATGAAAATAACATTTCACAAATACATAATCCTTAGAAGTCACAATACTGGCCAAGGGCTGGTAAAAGAGATCGTAACAATTTGGTCGAGTGTGTTTGCAAATGGCATATCGCTACCCAAAGAGATGGTATTTTGGTATGCTTTTAATACTAAGTATTTTAATGGTTTGAATGTTTAATGTATTGAATTAGAATTAATACTATGTGTGTAATAAATAGTTTATAATAGTTTATTTTAACTTGTAAGTACATTTTTAGAAATAAGTAACCACATCTGTTTAGGCCTCCGTCGAGCAGCGTGTTCAGCAGAGCTTGAAATGTACAACATACGAGGATTGTACCGAAAGTAATGCAAAAGTGGGCATAACGTTTTTATTAACAGACTGACAGAGGTCGTTCAAACTGCACATGTTGGTAGAGTAACTCTTCCTCTATAGTAACCCATCTTCTTCATTGCAGGTAAATACGAAGGTTGTACCGAAAGTAATGCAAAACTGGGCATAACTTTTTTATTAACTGACAGAGGTCATTCAAATTGCACATGTTGGTAGAGTAACTCTTCTCCTATAGTAACCCTTCTTCTTCATTGCAGGTAAATACGAAGGTTGTACCGAAAGTAATGCAAAAGTGGGCATAACTTTTTTATTAACTGACAGAGGTCGTTCAAATTGCACATGTTGGTGAGTAACTCTTCTTCTATAGTAACCCTTCTTCTTCATTGCAGGTAAATATGAAGGTTGTACCGAAAGTAATGCAAAAGAGGGCATAACTTTTTTATTAACTGACAGAGGTCGTTCAAATTGCACTTGTTGATAGAGTAACTCTTCTTCTATAGTAACCTTTCTTCTTCATCCCAAGTAAATAATGGATTCCGAGCAGAAGCAAATTGCCGTGATTGAGTTCTTGAAGAAGGAATGGTGCAGGCTGTCTGACATCCACAGAAGGCTACAGAATGTTTATGGAGATGACACCATTGACAAGGGTAACGTGCACAGATGGATGAAGAAGTTTAAAGAAAGGAAACCAGCAGTGGGAGACCATTATCTGCGACCACTGATCTGAATCGGCAGCGAGTGAATGAATTGATTTGAGCAAAGAAAAGAGTCACAATCCATGAGCTTGTTGCACAACTGGACTGTGGTCACAATGCTATACAGAAGATGCTGGAAGACTTAGGGTATCGGAAAGTGCGTGCAAAGTGAGTACCTCGGCAATTGACCCCTGATTTGAAGGAGAGAAGGGTGGAAGTCTGCTCTGATTTGCTGGAAGCATTTGAAGCCAATGAAGACACGTTTTTTTATGATCTGGTGACAGGGGATGAAATGTGGGCGCATCTTTACGATCCGGAAATGACGAATCAATCCATACAATGGCATCCCACCTCATCACCAAGGCCTAAGAAGTTCAATAGCCAGCAATCCGCACTTAAAGTCATGGTGACCATTTTTTGGTATGACACAGGGGTGTCATTCTACTTGACTTTCTGGATAAGCAGCTGTACCGTGACCAGTACATTGAGACACTCAAGAAGCTTAGAGAAGCCATAAGGAGGAAGTGCCCGAACAACAATCTGAAAACGATCCACATTCACCATGACAATGCGAGACCACACACATCTACGACAACAAATCAGGCTGGTTGGTGGTCCCCCAACCACCGTACAGCCCAGATTTGCCACCCTTTGACTTCCACCTGTTTGGTCCAATGAAGGACAGTCTCTGGGGACAAAGATTTGAAGACCTAGACGAGGTCAAAGTGGCTGTGAAGAAGTGGGTACAACAGTCCAGCATCTGAATTTTTTAAAAGAGGATTTGAGAGTTGGGTTCAACGATGGCACAAATGCATCACTTGTGACAGACTATGTTGAGTAGTACCTTTGTATAGAGAAAAAGTTATACTACCAACATATGCAATTTGAATGACCTCTGTCAGTTAATAAAAAAGTTATGCTCATTTTTGCATTACTTTTGGCACAACCCTCGTAGTATAACAATGGTTAATGATTATTATTATTATTAATCACAGTGTTTTATTATTATTATTATACTAGTAATCTGAATTTCTTGGCATAGAATAGAAATCAAAATTTCCAAGCTTTCGCACATCAACCAAATAGCTTTTTCAACGAAGGTAGACAGCAAACTACATAATAATAAAACACTTCTACAATTTGAACGTGGTGACTTGACTAGACAATAAATGAATGCAATGTGATTATTCATTCGAAGAAACGAGGAGTCAAGTTGGTTGGGCAGTGTGTGCTGTGGGAGAAAATGCAGCGTTATTTGAAGAATTGATTCCAAATGAGTGGCAACTCTAGAGAGATGCTATCATTGCAGGCCTCACTGTGATTTATGATCTCTAAGGTTTTGCAAATGGGGGCGTGGAGTATGAAGCTAAATTTCCTTACATCATTCCACATAGGATTAGTGGACTTGAACTTGATTTCTCTGGACAGGGCAGTGGTTATTTCCTTATTATTAATCACAATTACTTACGTATCGCAAAAGCCAATGATCATTGTTTTGATTTTCGATGTTGACTGACTAACTTTTTGCTTGGGGAGAGTTTGCCGACTTCCACTTGGCACTTTGCCATTTCGTTTCAGAGTCATATTCAAAGATCCATGCCTCATTGCCTGTAATGACGTTACTCAGAAAATCGGGGCTTCATTCAACAGCAGCAATCAAGTGTTCAACTCTAGCTCGTTGATCCTTGTTAAGGAATGTGGCACAAATTGTGCACACACCTTCCTTTTCTTTAAATCTTGTATTATTGTTTCTCAAATGGTTTCCTTATTCACTCCCAGATATCATGAAATCATATGAAGGGATGCATTTCTGTCAGTACAGATGTAGTCCCTCGCCTTATTTACGCTTTCCAACTGTAGGTTGAAGAAGCGTATATGCTCCAGCTTTGTCCGTCCGTCTGCACGATAACTCGCATAAAAATAGTTCAATTTTGATGAAATTTTAGTATGCGGTAGGGGACAAACCCTATTGAAAATGGGGAAAGTGTCGTCAAAGGTCAGGACATTGGAACGGGATCCATTCCATTGCCCTTTTGGGTAAGAACTTACGTAGAAATGCTTCGATTGCAACAAAACTTTATCATGTTATTCCAGAGGTATACTCAACCAGTTCTGTTTAATATCATCGAAATGGAGTCAAAGGCACAGCACAGGAGCGAGATTTATTCCACAGCCATTATCCTCATAACTTGCCTAAAAATGCTTTTATAGCGACAAAACTTTAGTATGTTGTTCTGGAGATATACTGAACCGGTTCTGTTGAATATCATCGAAATGGGGTCAAAGGTCAGGGCACAGGAGCAAGATTTATTCCACAGCCATTATCCTCATAACTTGAGTAATGATTCCTAGTATGTTGGAAAGGGTATCATAATTAATGCATTGCATGATTTTACTAACTTGTTAATCATGTCTGGTCTTCGTACAGTTCTTGCTGTGCCCAAATGTTTGTCGTCTTCTAGCGAGTATTCCACTGCAGAAACATTTATGCCATTTGCAAACATATGCACACAATAGGCAACTGTTCTAATACACTTACTAAATTTTTCTGTCAAACACACAAAACTTAATATTTGCTCCATTACACTATTTCGACGAGGTAACACGACACATGAGCAGTTTCACCCACATCACGTTCTAAAATGGCAAACCAGACAGACGATCTTGATGATAGGTGTTGAGAGAGAAACCTTCTTTCATTTCCTATTTTCAAATGATCAACAGTGGCGCCACCTTTCATTTTAAAAAATCACTCTCATTTTCAAATTGCCACACTGTCTGTGTATGTAAATGACTTGTACAAGTCTATTCCAAGTAAAATTGCTTCTGTTCTGGAAGCCCAAGGTAAGCCCACAGCTTTTTATTAAAAACTTCCCCCCAAACAGCAAGTGTTTCCATTATTTTGGCAAGCCCCTATTTGTTGTATGTACAAATCATATAATGCATTTTCACAAAAAATCATTTGGAAAAACCGAACTTTTTGGACTTTGCCTTGCACACATTAGTATTTGAATTTAAATAAAGAAAAACATTACCTTCATCCTGTGATGTGTTTTTCTTGTTTAATTTATTTGACAAATCTGACTTCCTAGGTCTGCTTCTGCCTTTCTTTGGAGTGGAGGAAGCTGAAAGTAATGTGAAAGTAAAAAAAAAAAAAAAAAAGGAACTCAAACATTGAAGAGCAGTTAAGACCTATAATAGTGTTTGCTTCAGATACAAAATATTTAACACTGGTTTCAAACAAGCAGCATCAAAAATGTCATTAAGAATATTTTGACATAATTCATCAAAAATATATAAATATGTCACAACAAAGTATAAAACCCTTCATAACCTCCCCCCCCATTTCAGCATGCCTAAAAGATGTAGTCCTCATTCTTTATAATTGATATTCTATGTATTGTTGTTTGCTACTAATGTTTTATCTTGGCAATATGTGTGTGTGTGTGCAGATTGCTGATGATGACACAGTCCTGTTGGCAGAGAGCAAAAGTGAGTTGCAGGGCATATTGTTGCGGATTTATGAAGTTTGTATGAGACTCTATTGACTCAGCTAGGCATTTTCATGTAGGATTTCCGTCCACAGAGATCTACAGCGGGTCTGCCTTTTGGGCAGGGCACAGAAATGAAAGGAGGGAGAGCAAGTGTAGCGACTTTTGACAGAACAGTTTGTGCGTGAGAGACAGCACAGCAGATGGCGCCACCATACAAGCACTATATTGCTCATAGAAATGTTGAAGATATTCGAGGGCGGGGGGTAGGAATGGATACCCAAAGTAACCGGGGGTCCAACCCGGGGGCCGTCATTTAGTGTACTCGTCCGTTGCACGGCGGATATAAGGGTGGGCCAAAAAAAACTTTTTCTTTAATTTGCATATCCTCTAGGGTAGAAAAGTTGCCATTTGGGTCAACAAGAATAACAAAAGACATTTTTTTGAAATCGATTAATATCTTACCTCTCCGCATGGCACACTAAGTTCGTGTTTTTCCGACCGCATTGGGCCGCAAGCAAAAACGGATGGAATTTGTTTGTAATTGAAATCGAGTAACCCCTAGAGCGGAAAAGTGTCCTTTAGTGTTCCCAATAACAGTGAAAAAGAGTTTTGAAGTTGATCAATATGCTATGTCTCAGTACTGCACGCGAAGTTCACCATTTTCTTCCCACATTTGGCCCGTATGCCTAGGCTAGGTAAAGCATCCTGGCATGTAGGGCATCGGAAAAATCTCTAGGAAATTGCACTGTTCTGAGTGCACCATGCGTGTGCATGTGTAGTACACTCAGTTTGCTTTGCAATGTGTAGTGTGTAGCTCTTCGCGTGCCTCCAATGTCTCATATGGAAACAACCCAGAACTCACCATGAGGAGGTGGCAACACCTCGAGTTCCGCCCACCATCCCTCCAGCTCAGAATTTTATTTCTATGTGGTATATCTTGTTCAGTACTGCGCTTTACTCGAAAAATGTGGCATTAATTGCTGTGATGCAATTGTTGCTCTTATGAACGAATCTCTAGCTTTAAATCCACACACTGAGGCAGCTGCTTTGGTCACCAGTTTCACGCAAAGTTCCATAGCTTGCGTGAGGCAGGGAAACTTGGTTATTTCTTCGCCCACTGCGGTAGAAGTTGCGATTACTTGATCCAGATTGTCGTCTGAGGTGTGTTTTGTCAGGGGTGGTCCGGTAAGATGCGTTTTAGTCTAATCGATCATTAAATCCGTTTTTGCTTACTGCCCAATGCGGTCGGAAAAACGCGAACTTAGTGTGCCTGGTGGAGACGTAAGATATTCGATTTTAAAAAAAAAAACTCTTTTTTATTCTTGTTGACCAAAATGCCAACTTTTCAGCACTAGGCGACATGCAAAAAAAAAAAAGTTTTTTTCGGCCCACCCTAGCGGATATTCAGAGATTGTTAGTAAATCACACCACCTCTGGAAGATCAGCCCAGATTTGAACCTGGGGAGTGGGGACCTCCCATCAGTAGTCTGACTCGCTAACCACTAAGCCATCCACCGCTGAAGTTTGTATGAAATTAAAACCGAGTATCAATAAAGAAAAAAACACAGTTATAGTTTTTGAGCTAGGAACTGTTAGTACTGAATGCAAGATAAATCTAAATGACAGAGATTGACCAGGTGAATGAGTTTGTATATTCAGGAAGTATGTTCGACAGAGAGAACAAATTAGATGGCAAAATTAGTAGGCAAGGGAATTCTTTGAAAGTCATAACTGCTTTAGGAGGATTTCACAGGAATGATGGGTTCTCAAGAAAGTCCCAAATGGCTGTGTATGAAAGTGTAATTGTACCCACTCTGATGTACAGCAGTGAAACCTGGGTACAGCACAAAAGACATAACAGTCATTTGTGTGCTGGGGAGATGTCTTACTTACGAGGGGTTTATGGCAAGACACACTCTGATGATGTGAGGAATGAAGATGCATTGCAGATGTGTAATGTGAGGCAAAACATTGTTAGCAAGGTAGAGAGTAATATTATTGGCTGGTTTGGCCATGTCAAAAGAATCAGTGATGAGGTGCTGACTAAGATAATTTTTTCAGCCCAAGTGGCAAGAAAGAAAGGTAGAGTAAGGCCAAGGAAATCATGGGAGGACCAGATTCAGGAATGTCTGCATGAGAAAGAGATTATGAGTATGAAGTACAAAAGGTCTTCTGTGAGACATGTGATGAACTTAAGTTAAGCAGGAGTTGTGTGCTAACTAAGAATATTTATTCAACCCAAATAGCAGGAAAAAAAGGTAGAGGAAGGCCAAAGAAATCATGGGAGGACCAGATTCACGAATGTCTGCATGGGAAAAAGATTATGAGTATGAAGTACAAATGGTCTTCTGTGAGACGTGTGATGGGCATCAGTTACGCAGGAGTTGTATGCTAACTAAGAATATTTATTCAACCCAAATACCAGGAAAGAAAGGTAGAGGAAGGCAAAGGAAATCATGGGAGGCCCTGATTCAGGAATGTCTGCATGAGAAAAAGATTATGAGTATGAAGTACAAAAGGTCTTCTGTGAGACGTGTGATGGACGTCAGTTAAGCAGGAGTTGTGTGCTAACTAAGAATATTTATTCAACCCAAATAGCAGGAAAGAAAGGTAGAGGAAGGCCAAGGAAATCATGGGAGGACCAGATTCACGAATGTCTGCATGGGAAAGAGATTATGAGTATGAAGTACAAAAGGTCTTCTGTGAGACGTGTGATGGGCATCAGTTACGCAGGAGTTGTATGCTAACTAAGAATATTTATTCAACCCAAATACCAGGAAAGAAAGGTAGAGGAAGGCAAAGGAAATCATGGGAGGCCCTGATTCAGGAATGTCTGCATGAGAAAAAGATTATGAGTATGAAGTACAAGAGGTCTTCTGTGAGACATGTGATGGACGTCAGTTAAGCAGGAGTTGTGTGCTAACTAAGAATATTTATTCAGCCCAAATATCAGGAAAGAAAGGTAGAAGAAGGCCAAGGAAATCATGGGAGGAACACATTAAGGAATGTCTGCATGAGAAAGAGATTATGAGTATGAAGTACAAAAGGTCTTCTGTGAGACGTGTGATGGAAGTCAGTTAAGCAGGAGTTGTGTGCTAACTAAGAATATTTATTCAGCCCAAATATCAGGAAAGAAAGGTAGAAGAAGGCCAAGGAAATCATGGGAGGACCAGATTCAGGAATGTCTGCATGAGAAAGAGATTATGAGTATGAAGTACAAAAGGTCTTCTGTGAGGCATGTGATGGACATCAGTTAAGCAGGAGTTGTGTACCAACTAAGAATATTTATTCAGCCCAAATAGCAGGAAAGAAAGGTAGAGGAAGGCCAAGGAAATCATGGGAGGACCAGATTCAGGAATGTCTGCATGAGAAAGAGATTATGAGTATGAAGTACAAAAGGTCTTCTGTGAGACGTGTGATGGAAGTCAGTTAAGCAGGAGTTGTGTGCTAACTAAGAATATTTATTCAGCCCAAATATCAGGAAAGAAAGGTAGAAGAAGGCCAAGGAAATCATGGGAGGACCAGATTCAGGAATGTCTGCATGAGAAAGAGATTATGAGTATTAAGTACAAAAGGTCTTCTGTGAGACGTGTGATGAACTTAAAAAAGCAGGAGTTGTGTGCTAACTAAGAATATTTACTCAGCCCAAATAGCAGGAAAGAAAGGTAGAGGAAGGCCAAGGAAATCATGGGAGGACCAGATTGAGGAATGTCTGTTTGAGAAAAAGATTATGAGTTTGAAGTACAAAAAGTCTTGTGTGAGACGTGTGATGGATGCCAATGAAGCTCGAACTGTGTGCCAAGATCTTTGTAAACGAGACATTTGATACACCATCAGTAAGTAAATTCTATGATGGATACTTATGAAAACTAGTAAATTGTAGTTCCATCAGTTAAATGCTTACTTGGCAGTTTGTCTTTCTTTGAGGAGCTAACCTCTGAATCTCAGAGAACATCTTAATGGTATGGTATGGTATGGTATGGTATGGTATGGTATGTATGTATCTATGGATGCAATTGTTTGTTATTGATATTTCATGCATCAAATGTATCAAAAAGGAAATTCCATTACTAATGAAACCACCAGAACTTATATATTTCTTCTTCTTTATGTACACTTCATCTAGTGCAATAAATTTCATCATTTCTCACAATACTTCCATAAACAGTATTTCTAAGGAAAATAAACAACACTACTCTTATACTGAAAATAATTATATTCAAATTAGGGCTAGAAACATTTCAAAATTGTAATATACCTGGTCGGGCATGTTGTCCAAAAAATGCATGCACGAATACAAATGTACACATTATGCACAAACTGTATTATTTCCTCTAAACATTACAGAGGCAATATAAGAAATAAAAGTATTTTGTGAAAATTCAGCTGTTCTCTGAGATTCAAAGGTTAGCTCCTCAAAGAAAGACCATCTGCCAAGTAAACATTTACCTGATGGAACTAAATTTACTTAAAGTTGGTGCATCAAATGTCTCCATTTACAGCGATCTCGGCACACAACTCGAGCTTCATTAACATCCATCACACGTCGTATACAAGACCTTTTGCACTTCATACTCATAATCTTTTTCTTATGCAGACATTCCTGAATCTGGTCCTCCTGTGACTTCCTTGGCCTTCTTCTACCTTTCTCTCCTGCCACTTGGGCTGAAAAAAATTCTCTTAGTCAGCATCTCATCACTCATTCTTTCAACATGGCCAACCACCTAAGAATATTAGTCTCCACCTTACTAACATTTTCCCTCACATTACACATCTACATTCCTCACATAATCACAGAGTGTCTTGCAACAACCCCCGTAAGTAACGCATTTCTCCAGAACGCAAACTCCTCCTATGTTTCTTCTGTAGCACCCAGGTTTCACTGCCATACATCAGAGTAGGAACAATTACACTTTCATACACAGCCATGCGGGACTCCCTTGAGAACCCTATCATTCCTATGAAATCCTCTTAAGGCAGATATGACTTTTAAAGATGAATTCACTTGCCAACTAATTTTGCTCTAATTTGTTCTCTCTGTCAAACATGCTTCCTAAATATACAAACTCATTCACTTGATCAATCTCTGTGACATTTAGACTTAGCTTGTGTTCAGTACTAACAGTTCCTCACCGAAAAACCATAACTTTGGTTTTTCCCTCATTTATCCTCGGTTTAAATTTCATACAAAGTATTTCATTATACTGCATTTCATAAATTGCTCCATAGCAACGAAATACGAACTCAACTATGGGGTATTTCATGTCATATCAGCACAAAAAAAGTAGCATTTCTGACCTGAGCACTTTTGAATTTCATGAGACTTGGTGAACTAGCAGGCTTTATAAAGAAACCAATCAGTACAAAATTTCAGCTTCCTACATACAATACTTCTATATAATTATAAGACTCAAATTTACAAAGAAAAGGCATTTTTGTCTACCATGCTTATCACATATAACTATAACTGTAGACCTAACTAATCAAATGAGCTCACACTGGGCCCATTTGAAAGCTGAGCTTTCTTTTGAGATAACACACAATCATATAATGAGCAATTTAGTTTCCAAGGTCATCCACTTTCACCTTTAATCTTTCAAAACACACCCTGCTAATCTATATATTAATTCTACAAGGTTTTTTACTGTAAGACCAGTTGTGACAGAACGGCTGAACATAAACATATAGTGGAGGTATCAAAATAAAGGTCTTACCATGTAGATTTGCTAGTCGAAGAGAAAAATGAGATTGGGGCAACGTTTCGGGTGTTGTGGGGCAGCAAAGTTCCCATGTAAAGTCAATGAGAGAAGCCAGTGGTTGATATCCAATCGCCTGCGGTTGACTCACACGCTGTGGAAGGCGGAAGCATCGAAGGACTCAGATAGTCCAAAGTCTCTTTCCTGATTCCTGAGCGAACCGTTGCGCAAAACAACGCTAGCAGGATTTGTTTGAAAGTTCTTATCGGAACAGCGAACACTCGAAGACCTGATTGTGTTGTGCCATTGGACTGTGTGATGTATATATATAATTTAACATTTATTCGATCCAGTTTATTCATGAAGGTAAGACGTTTCCCATCATGTAAAGATGTAAATAAACATTTCATATGAGTTTATTCTTTAAAAAAAACAAAACAATAACTAAGAAACTTATCGTCGATTTCAACGGGTTTTGTCTACCGAGGGGGTAAAAAAAAATTATTCGTCCATTCCGATGGGTTTCGTCTACCAGGTTCGAATCAAGGTGAGGAATAATTCGATTCAGTTTATTCACATAGGTAAGACGTTTCCCATTATGTAAAGATGTAAATAAATGTTTCATATGTTTATTCTTTTCAAAAAAAAAAAAAAAATACCTTCGATTCTGATGGGGTTTTTTTATTAAATAAAGCAGAGAGAGGAAGCCTCTGAGTTGTAAGGAAATTGACTGGGGCGTAGGGGATTCTCTCTCTCTTTTTTTTTTTTTTTTTAACTTTTTATCCTGTAAGAGCTAGATTTTTTACATATTTAATCAGTCATGTAGGAAAAAGAAAAAAAAACTATGTGTCTGGACAGAATTTTTAAATGCCCCAGGCATGTCATACAATAAAATTTTTGAACCCTGATCCAAATTCTAGTGAAATTATTATCACAAATTTAAATTTCAGTGTTTGGTTTTCTGCAAAATACTTGTGTAGAAGAATTCATTACTTGCAGTGCATAAGACTGATCTTTTCATTCATTTCTTTCTTTTGGGTTAGATCAATTGGTTCAATGAAGTAGTGAACTACAGACATTGAATAATTATACACAGTCAAGTCACATTATTGTGACCACCTCCTACTTTTGACATCAACAGTGAGTAGCCAATGAAAGAAGCCATGTCGCAAGATCATGAGCTGACTTGGAGGGTATATAAGGTGTGCTGTAGGCATTCTCAAAACATATCACTCGATGCTGTCATAGATAAAAAGGAGCGATTTATCAGATTCGCAAAAGGGATGATTATCGGCTTTCAGGCCAAGGGTGGCAGTATTTCTGAACCACAGCGAAGTTCGTGAACTGTTCCCATGCTGCTGTGGTTAAAGTGTATCGTGATTGGAGAAATGGCGCCATTGCAAATAAGCGAAGTGGAACTTGCGGAGCACTACGTGCCATTAATGTGAGAGGTGAACGTCGGCTTCAAAGGTGCGTGAGGGCCGATCGACATGCTACAGTGGAGCAACTCACTGGCCAAATGAACCAGAGGGGATATTGGAAATGTGTCTAAAACGACAGTTCAGCTAACCTTGCTGCGTATGGGGCTCCGATACAGATGGATGGTCATTGCACCTATACTAACGAAGGTGCATTGGCAGAAAAGGCTTACATTTGAACAACAGTATCGGAATTGGACCTTCGCTGACTGGAAAAGGATTGCCTTCTCCGATGAGTCACATTTTCTGCTTCATTGAACAGATCGACGTTGGCGTATAAGGCGAGAAACATTGGAAAACAAACACTCTTCAACCATTGCTGGAAGAACACAAGCTGGTGGGCACAGCGTTATGGTCTGTGGAATGTTTTCGTGTCATTCTCTGGGTCCATTCATACCTGTGGAAGGCACTATGGACCGAATTTGTTATGAAAACATATTTGCAGACCAAGGATACCCATACTGCTGATTGTCTTCTCTGGTGCGGATGGGATCTTCCATCATGTCGATGTGATGTGTAACACAGCTAGAAACGTCTGAGAGTGGTTGGAAGTGCATGATGAAGACTTCAAAGTACTTCCCTGTCCCCCTAATTCCCCAGACTTAAACCCAATTGAACATATGTGAGATCACCTTGATCTTGTTCTTTGCTCTATGGATCCTCCACCACGCACCCTCCAGCAGCTGTTTTTTTTTTTTTTTGACTGGAGGTTTAACGACCACCGTGAGCAACTCAATGGGCTATAAGCAGTCGCCCGTCCCTAATTTAGGGTCACTGGTTCCAGGGAAGGGAGAGAGCCAGTGCCGTAAGACAAACACAACATCCATGCCTCACCGGGATTCGAACCCGGACCCCTTTCGGACGAATGATCAGAGGCCATTGCCTTAGACCACTGCGCCACCGGGGCGGCCTTCCAGCAGCTGTCAGATGCACTACAGTCAGCACGGCTTCACATACCTGTGGACACCTCCCAGCACCTTATTAAGACACTCCCAGCCCATCTAGCTGCTGTCTGCGCTGCACACAGCGGTTGCTCTGGATATTAGCTGGTGGTCACAATAATGTGACTCCACCATGTATTTCATTTAATGTAGAAAACAATGTTTATAAATACAATGTTTATAATGTAAAGTCTACTATAGTTTTGCTGGAAACAATGGTCCAGCTTCATCAGGACTAAGCATTTTCATATCTTGCTTGTGACGATATAACCAGTTTCATGTGTCAAATGTGTCGTGGCGGCCATTGGTTTTGATGAGTGCTTTCCATGAACTCGATAGGTATGGAGATGAAGATAAATCATTTACCAGGTTATTACTTTATTTTTTTCAGGTAGAACCATTTAATGTTGGTTTTAACTGTTGTAACTTTTTACATGTTATATTTCCTTTGAGTGAAAAGCAATTTCTCAGTTGGAAGTTATTAATATTCACTGCAAATATATATATCTTGGTAATTGAATGTGATTCAAGGAAAAATCTTTCACGTACCTCTCGGTTGTAGGTGGCCGATGTTCAAATCTTTGCACGGTTGTTCTCATTAGGTTCTTGAGTGTAGGCTTTTTTAGAAGTTAGTCCACACATTTTCTTGACTAGGATATACTTTTTTAGTTGAACTACGGGAGGCACATGAAGACAAAGGAGATGTGCAAATTACGTTGTAAAACTTGAAAAACGGAGAAATGAATCACTCGAAAAAATATTCGCATGAGGAAATGCAATCACCAAAAAACTTCGTCAGACTTCCTGGAGGTATTGTCCGATGCATTTCGGCAGATCTGTCTGCCATCTTCTGGGACCTCTGGTCGTCCGTTCTCTTTGCAGTCTACGTTGAATATGCCACGTGCTCAGTTTGGGAATGTTTGAGTGTTATACGTCATCGGATGTGTTGCGTTGCCACTCCTGTGTTTTGAAGACACAGGATTTTTTTTTTTTTTGCATTTTATGTTTGCGTGTTTGCATTGTTTCTGTTCTGTTTGCCTTCTCATTTTTTGTTCTCTTCTTCTATCAGTATCTTCCATGGAATTGACATTTCTACTCCACTACTAATGTTGCAGTTGGTTTTTTCAATTACGATTGCTTCGGCGAAATGGATGGTCTTTTCGGTTGGTTGTTTGCAGACAATTTTGATATTTTCAAATTCTGGCATTGTGTTATTTTTTGTGCAATATTGTACAAGTGCTGTTTTTTCTTCCTTTTTTCCCCAGTTCTTCATATGTTGTGTCAATCTTGTTTTTAATTTGTTTCTTGTGCTTCCTATGTATTTCACTCTATTGTTGTTGTTGGTTGGCTTAATTGGAATGCTATATACTCCTGCACTGTCCAATAGTTTTGTTTTTTCTATTATTGATTATTATATTCCTGTAGTCTTTTACTGAAATTCCAATATCTAGATGCTGTTTTTTGCATTCCTTTTTTATTACATTTGTAACCTGTTTTATGTATTGAAATTTACCACAATATTTTATATTTTGCTTGGTTTTATTTTTAGGATGTTTATACATGTAAATTACTTTTTTGACATCTGAGGTGGAAAAACATGTTTTTAAATGTCGATACATCGAGAAATAGTGTGTATTATAGCAGGTTATATTTTACTGTTTTGAAAAACCTGATATGCTTCTAAAAAGTGAAGGTCATTTATTGGTTTAGGTCAACCTAATAGGTTTGCATCATCAAGCAGAAATTGGTGTTTATTTTCCTAACAGTGCTGGGCTGTGGATGTTTTTTTAAGCTCACACTTTTTAATATATGACTGGTGTTCTTATAATTTAAATTTAAGTGATCTCTGTGTCTGACAGGCTGCACTGACACTGCATATGATAGTAGTTACCCTGAGGTTAAATTAACTTTGGAATTTGAACAAGATGAAAACATTTCCTTTTTAGATATTGAACTAATCGAAAAAGACTTAAATTTTGAATACAGGGTTTTTAGAAAACCAACATATGTACCTATAATAATCCTGTACTAATCTGAACACCCAAAAACTCATAAAGTAAATAGTATTAGGAATTGGGTAAAACGAGCCTTCCCACATTCCGCAAACAGAAAGTACAGAGAAGAAGAAATCCAATGGATTATTAACACAACCAAACAATATGGATATACAACACAAAAACTGTTAAAAAGTTGATTTTTGAATACAAAAATAATGTAAAGGAGTCTAGTCAAAACTTCCAAAAAAGAAATACAAATTTTCAGGTTCTTTTCCTCTTATTAGAGGACTAAGTGGAAAATTCTTAAGATTAATGAAGAAACACAACATTATTTTTGGTCATTCTGTTCAGAACATAGACTGTGACTTAATTATAAAGAAAAATATAACAATAATATACTATTTACAATCAGCAGACGTGTATGAAATTTCTATTGCTTCACAGAGTTCTGGAGATAACATCTCTTACATTGGTAGCACAAAAAATAGATTGATAAAAAGATTACATCAACATATAAAAAACTGGAACAAAAAAGAAGAAAAAACTGCACTTATTCAACACTGCGTTAATCATAAACAATATCCTGATTTTGAAAATATTAAATTACTAACCACCCACACAAACGAAAAAAGAATTAAAGATTTCGGAAAGCATTATAATCGAACAAAAAAAAAAAAAAAAAAAAAAAAAAGATAAAATATGCAACTTACAAGACCCCACCACTCTACATAATGCCTGGAAGTCACTTATAAAAAGCGAAAAAATCCATAAAAAAAAAAAAAAAAAAAAGAAAGAACATTACAAAAAGTCACACCATTTAATAAAGGACTAAAAATAATACACTTGTTTCTACAAATAAATAATAAAAGCTCAAAAATATCTAAACTTTAAAGAGAAAAAATTGTACTTACGACTGATATACCTACTAACTCATCCAATGGATGGCAAAACATAAGAAACAATCACCTAACACATACAGGCCGCAAAACTTTCCCTTCATTTCCAGACATGCAACTCCAGCGACTACACATGCACGAGAAAAACCTCGTGTAGATAGTAGAAGGCTCGACGATTGCACTCAGGAAGTGCCAAAACCGCTCGCCGTAACAATGGGACGAAGAGCCTCTTGAGAGACGCCTTCCGACCCGATGAGTATAACTTTCTCTAATACAATCTTTTAATTAACAGTAAATTTAAAACGTTTGATAGTGCGAATGAATGAATGTTGAACTGATAATAATATAACCTAATTGTTTTATTTATAAAAAAATTTAATTAACCAAAAAACCCGTAACATAATTGACCTCTTGGGCTGGGAGCACCTGCCTTACGGAGCAACAAAACGTGCGAAATACTTTGTCAATATCAGGTAAATAATACCTTTGATATTATGTATATTTGGATATGATAGATTACACCCAGGAGTTTTTGTCAGGAATTGGGTCATTTTTTGAAGGAACTGGATTAAAAACATTCACTGGTGGACTTGGCTATCAAAAAATTTGTGAAACCTCAACATATTCTCGATAGCTCCAAATAATCAACGAAACTCAGCAGATCTTCCATTCGTCCCTGAAATGTGTTTCAAAATATCAAAAATCCTTAGGTCATCATATTTCAAAGTGATTTCCACTCCTGCATCTATTGGGTTGGTGCAAATGAAATGTCTGGCGCGAACGAGGAGAGGAGACAGGCTCCCACCATAGCAGAATGGAACCACCCACAGATATTGTGGGCATTATGTCACAGAGTTACTATAAATAGCTAGCACATGTGTGAAGAACAAGGTTCAGATGTGGTTTGTTTGGACGTAACCTGGCTTGCAAAGGAAACATGCAGACGCCGGATTTGAGAGTTATCTTCCTGTATGAATTTAAACTGGGCCATCCTGCAGGAATTGCCCCTCGAAATGTTAACAAAGCGTTTGGGGAGAATACAGCCAACGAAAGAACCATTCGGCGATGGTTTGTGAAGTATGGAAGCGGAGATACGGACCTGCAAAACGAAGTACGTGGTCAGCGACCTGTTGCTGTTTCTGATGATGTTCTGTTACGTGTGGTTGAAGTGGACCCCCAAAAAAAACGTGTCATGAGATAGTGGAAGAGGTAGGTGTCCACCACAGGACAGTTGTTCGGCGTCTGGCTGCGCAAGCTAGACATGTGGCTGCCACATGAGTTGACAACTGCCAACAAGACTAGGCCTTTGGAAGTCTGCAAGTCGCTGCTTGACAGAAATAAACAGGAACCTCTGCTACATCAAATCGCGATGAGGGTCTTTTATGATAATCGGAAATGATCTGCACAATGGTTAAGCGAGGCACAGCCTGCTGGACAGCATCCTAAGCCACCCCACCACACTAAGAAGATTATGCTCCTTGTCTGGTGATCCACAGCTGGGATAATTCATCAGACTTTCCTGGCAAGAGGCCAAACCATCACTGCAGAACGTTATGGTGCTGAATTACACCAGATGCACCGGAACTGCTGAAGAAACAACAGCCTTTGGTCAACAGACATGGTGTTCTTCTGCTCCAGGACAACGCTCGCCCTCATGTAACACAACGAACAATGCTGACACTAAGTGCCTTGGGCTATGAAGCACTGACTCATTCTGCCTATTTCCCAGACTTGTCTCCGACAGACTATCATCTGTTCAGTTGCTTGGATCACTTTTTCTCCGGGAAGCAGTTCGCGACAGACAACGAGGTTCAACGTGCAGTTGATGAAGTCTTCGGGTCCCAGCCACAAACCTCTGAATGTCAGAGAACAGCTTAGTGATATGTGTGTGATGTGATGTTGATTTAGATTCCAATTTATATTCAAGACATTGGTAAGATGTTAGACAAGTGAGTATAAAGAATTTTTTTTCACAGATATTCAAATTCTCAATTGGCAAAGAATTACTGTAAATAGACTGTGAAGTATATTTGCAGAAAAATACTCTTTTCAAAAAACAAACAATTTGAACTTAAAGTTATGCACTAATGATGCATTACCTATATTCTCTGATGAACTTTCTGTACTTGGATTATTTGGCAAATTTGTCTTCCTTGGTCTTCCCCTCCCTTTTCTAAGAGTAGAAGCATCTGCAAGAAAAGAAAAAAAAAAAAATCAAGAACTAAAAAGCACCTCCACCGTATTTGCTCAAAAGATTATTATTTGGCACCAGTTTTAACAAACAACACTTCAAAATCCCGACATTTCAACATCCATTGCCCAGCTCTCCAAATTATAGGAACTCATATGTAATCTTAAATTTCATATACCGTAATTTCAGGTAGATAAGCTGTGGTGTATATGAGCTGAAAATGAAATTTTCGGCCCACAAGACTTATACAGCATGGTGGTGCATACTGCTTTTATTTATTTTTTTATTTTTTTTGCGGAGCAAGATTATGTAACAAAAAACATTTTGGCTTGTTCCATTCTTTTCCCCGTGGGAAGACATATCAATACAGAGGGAATAGAACAACGATGTTACAGCCAGGGTGGGAAATTAGCGGTCCCAAGGAGCAGAATGCGACCACAATTTTACGTTTTGCGACCAGTATTTTAAACCTGGGAGCCAATACACGACTGCATAAATTTTTGATTTTTCTTTTTTAACACGCATACGTAGTAATTTTCAAATGCGGTATTTATGTTTCCTTTCTAAAAAGTTCCCAGTGGTGTGTGTGTGGTTAAAAGTATATTGGGGTAGGGAGAAATAAGTTTAACCTCGCTGCTAGCATGTGCTGAACTAGGGGAGTGTATGTAAAAGTCCCGTGAGGAATGCAGGTGCGTGCTACTGTGACCTTCGATGGCGGCACTACTGGGGGTGGGGAAGGGGAGCAAGCCTTAAGAAAGGGATGGGGGGAAATCAGCTTCAGAGGTAGAGCATGGGGGGAGGAGAGGGGGAAAAGAAGAGCAGCCGTTAAGGGGGAGTATCAGCATGGGAGATGGGGTGTTTGGCATTTCCTGCCATTCTAACTAAACAGCCTGTCAAAAAAAAAAAAAAAATATCTATGTGAATTTTCCACATAACTGGTAGAATTTTTTACACACACCACAAATCATTGATACAAAAGGCCCTCCAAACTGCTCCTAAATTGGTTAAATCCTTTTTAAACTATGCATGGAAATTTTTATTAAGAATTTGTTGTGCAGAAAAGTGCCATATTTTCCGGCACATAATCCGCAGATTATCTCTTCCTAAAAGTTTAAATTCTAGACACTGCTGATTATACGACGGTGCGGATAATACAGAGCTCCCCCGCCCGTAAACTTCAAAATGAAGCTTTAAGAATGCCGCCACGTGTTCGATGATAATATGCAGTGTCACTCCATCAACATATCTCCGCTTGCCCCTTGGCTTTGGCAAAAATGTCTGTGTGTATGTCTGTAGACATTTCCTGTCTGGGAAGGTATTGCTGCTTTGTAAAAGTTAAGAGGAGGAAACATTGCCTTCAGCAAAGCGCGTTGACCTTGAATAGCGGAGTGCGGTTTCCATTCCATAAAACATTGAGACGTGCCGCTCTGACCCGTGATGTCACCCCCCCCCACACACACACACACTCTTCCCCGAATTTCCAACCCCGCTTTGCCGCCCCGGTGGCGCAGTGGTGTAAGCGATGGCCTCTGATCATTCATCCGAAAGGGGTCCGGGTTCGAATCCCGGTGAGGCATGGATGTTGTGTTTGTCTTACGGCACTGGCTCTCTCCTTTCCCTGGAACCAGTGACCCTAAATTAGGGACGGGCGACTGCTTATAGCCCATTGAGTTGCTCACGGTGGTCGTTAAACCTCCAATCAAAAAAAAAAAAAAAAAAACCCACTTGTTTATTTTCCTTTCAGCTCCAAGACTGGAGAACTTCGACACCATTACAAATTATTTACGATCTGAAAACCAGTGTTTCAGTTGTTGATGTAATTTTAAACATTACTCAGAGTTACAGCGCGATTGCCACAGAAATTAAAAATACATATCACAACCGTTTGAAAGTTGCGCGGTATCGTAACTAACTTTTTTAAATTTTCAAAAAATTTCACGATTTTATAAGTTTTTTAAACTCATTAAATGGAAAGAAAGTATATTTATACAGTAAAACCTCGAAAATCTGGCATCGACGGGACCGGACGAGTGCCAGATTTATGAAAATTTCGAATTTCTGAAGCCATCCAAAATTGCGTAACGGGAGCTACGATCAGGTCACTAACAAAATTTTGTGTTTTGTTTTATGGCACAGGCTCTCTTCCTTCCCTGGAACCACTGGAGCTAAATTAGGGATGGGCGAGTGCTTACAGCTCTCTGATTTGCTTACGGTGGTCGTTAAACCTTCAATTAAAAAAAAAAAAAAAAAATTGTGCGCCTACGCTTTATAAATATGGAGGGGTCGCGCTGCTGATCGCATTCTTTGCAATTTGCGAAAAAGAAATCGTTTTGGCGATGGAGAAAAAAGTGTTGTTGAAAATATTGGCGATTACTTTTTTGTACTATATATGGTAAAACTCTGTTGTGGATTACATATCCGGTTTTTTTTCAACTTTTACTATGAATTCTGTCTGCAGATTATACACCGACGTTTTTTCTATCCCGCTGAATTTTGACGTCTGCGGATTACATGCTGAAAAATACGGTACTTAATAAAAATTTTCGTGGGTAATTAAGAAAGTATTTTACCGATTCACATGAAATTTTCAGGGTGGGCTTCTATTACCTACTTATCCTGTGTATAAAAATTTCTCCTGCTACCGCCGGAGCCGGTTCCTTGCTGAGCTGGCTGACGGAGCCCAGCAAGGAACGGCTCCTAGAATTTCAGCTATATGAGCCATTTTGCTCCTAGGATATTTTTCTAATTTCCCACCCTGGTTACAGCCACGTGCAATAAATCCCCACCCACTCCCATGGACAACAATGTCGTGTACAAATATTACCATGTATTAAAAAAAAATTGATACTTTTAGGAAAACCTGGATAACAGTACCCCATACAACCATTACCATGTATAAACAACAAACAAACAATTGATACTTTTAGGAAAACATGGACAACAGTGTACAAATAGCATCATGTATGTACTGTATGTATACAGTGTAACTTGGATAATTCAAAGCTGAAGGGACCACAAAATTAATTTAAATTATCGACAAATTTGAATTGGGCAAGTTTGAATATGGGCACATTCAAGTACTGTAAAAAACAACATATTTATTCATAACATACAAAAAAAAGTACAGCACGGTAAATTTACATATTTTTTGTAATATAGAATTTCTGCTATATAGAATTTATGTTATGGATAAGTGTAAATTCCTCAAGTTTATCGAGTGTATGAAATAGAGAGTCGCTTACATTCTGCTGTCCCCCAACAAACTTCCTTAACTGTTGGAGGTGAACCAAGGCCTGTACTGAATGTGGGTGGCACTCTACAGGAAATTGTGGCCGTTCCAGTTCTTCATCTGAAGATACACAGTAGGTCTTCTTATTCATATCATCAGCCAAGATCTCATCATCTGTGAACTCATCACAAACAGCTAAATTGTCCTCAACGCTCACAAAAGCCTCAAATGGTACATTACAGCCTACATCTTCCCAGTACTCCACAGTGGGTATGATCTCCTCGCCACCATTACCTTGATGTAGTTGAAACTCATCGTCAGGGTTTCAACTACATCAAGGTAATGGGAAGCCTGATTTTCCAAAGCAGTTGGCTATAGTTTCAGGTTTAACTTGCTGCTTCATCCAGAACTTGGAACTTTATCCAGAACAGTACGTAACCATTTTAAAATTTTAAAAGGTAATTGTTGAGAATACGAAAATGGGGTTTTCTTCAAATTAAACAAAAAAAAAAAAAAAAAAAAAAAAAAAGTTAGAATCAAAGGTGTTTTTTTAAACGTTGTTTATATACATAGAAAAATCAAGGGACCAAATGAAAAATTCGAATTAACCAAGAATTCGAAACGTTCGAATTAGACAAAATACACTGTACATATAAAAAACAAAACAAAAAAACAATTGATACTTTTAGGAAAACCTGGACAACTGTGCCACATAGAACTATTATTATGTATTTTTTGTTAAAAAACAGGCAGTGTTGGTCCCCTTTTACCAGTAAATAAATAAAAAAGGGCAAAAAATCAAACAGAAATCTATATTTCAAACCTTACCACAGATATATGAGTTACTGAGACTACAAGAAAACCATGTGGTGTGTGTGGTAGTATCTAGGGATAGGAAAGAAGGGAGTAAAGCCATTGCAGAAGAAGAAAAAAAGAAAACTACATAGGAAGCATTTAAGCTAACACAGGCCAACAAGAAATATAACAAAATAGATTTTTAAATGGCAAAGCAGCTTACTAAAGATAAACAAGAGGAAAGTGTTTGTTCCAAAACCCATTTCACATTCAAAATTACACAAAATTTTTAAAACTTTGGAAAACTCATATTCATATCACATTTTCATTTTATTTCAATGTAATGTTCTATCTACAAGCTTACCATTTAAGTTGTCATTTTTACTCCTTCCATCTGACTCTTGATCATCCACTAAGTCTGAATCACCATTTAAGTTGCCATTTTTACTCTTTGCATCTGACTCTTGGTCTGACTCTTGATCATCTACTAAGTTTGCTTTCCCATCAGGAGATATCTGCGATTCTGAAAACAAATATCGTAATATGGATTAAATCCAGAAATAAATTCGGAGAGGATATTTCATGCAAGTTCTTGATTTTTTAATATGTATACAGGATATCTCAAAAGTCCTTGACACATTTTAAAAATTTATTTTAAAAAACTATTTGGGATTGAACATAATTCTTGCAGATTTTGTTGACTTACTTAAGGCTGTCTTTGAAGGAATGTAAGAGAATTCTATCCTATATCTCAATGTAAATTCTTCCCACAAAACTCCATACATAACACATCTCTCCAGCACACAAACGACTCCATGTTTTTTCTGTAGTACCCAGGTTTCACTGCCATACATCAGAGCAGGAACAATTACACTTTCATAAATCAGGGTTCATACCCTTTTCTGTGGAAAAAAAAATAAGGTCTTTCTGAGGACCTACACTCCATTTGATATTTTGTGTCGTTGAAATATCCCCAGGTGTGTGTGTGTGTGTGTGTGTGTATGTACACAAAGAGCCAGAAAAACTGGTACACCAGTCTAATACTTGGTAGGTCCCCCACGTGAGTGCAAGACTGCAGAAATACGACGAGGCATGGACTCCACTAACTTCTGGAAATATGCTGTAGGCAATGCACACCATACTTCCTGCAAAGCGTTCCACAATTTGGGTGTATTCCGAGGTCTCGGATTCCTGTGTTCGATAGCATGGCATCCCAAATGTTTTCTATCACATTCAGTGTGGGGACTTGGGTGGGAATGGCAACACCCCAAACTCAGATGAATGCTCCTCTAACCATAATGTGCCATCCTGACACTTGTGTGGAGGTGCATTGTCCTGTTGGAACAGGCCCAACCCATCAGCATGAATGCAGGACATGAACGGGCGTACCTCGTTAGAAAGGATGCGCACATAGCGTTGGCTGGTCACAAACGTTTGTAGATGTACCAAGGGTCCCAGTGAAGTCCAGCTAAACACACCCCATACCATGACGGAGCCCCCACCAGCCGGTACAGTTCCCTGTTGACAGGCAGGATCCATGGTTTCAAAGGGTTTGCGCCGCACACGAATCCTTCCATCTGCCCGATACAGTTGGAAACGTGACTGGTCAGACCAGGCTACTTGTTTCCAGTTATCAAAAGTCCACTGGCGGTGTTGCCATGCCCAAGCAAGGCGCATAGCTCTGTGTCGTGCACCCATCAAGGGGACTCGATTTGGGCGTTGGCTCCCAAAACCCATATCGTGCAGGGTACGTTGCACAGTCCGAACGCCGATGCTTGTTGAGGCTCCAGCATTGAATTCCAATGATACCTGTGAGAGTGTTGCACGCCTATCGTGTGAAACGATTCTTGACAGCCGACGATGGTCATGTTCGCACAATGTCTTTTTACGGCCACACTGGTATCGTAGGTTGGAGGTTTTGCCGGAATTCTTGTAGTCACAGTACACCCTTGCAATGGTCGTCCGTGAGAATCCGAACTACGTTTCTACCTCCGAAATACTATGGCCCATCTTACGAGCGCCAACTATGACACTGCGTTGAACATCGCTTAAATCGTAACTACTTGCCATTCTCATGCCGAAAACAGCTCTGACAGCTGGCAAGGATGTCTATCACTTTATATATGCACTGGCGGACGCAACTGAGTACGCGCTTAGGAGACATTGCTATGCACTTTGTATAAGCTTGTTTGTACCAGTTTTTCTGGCACTTCAGTGTATATATACATACACTGCAGAGCAATTCAATTACAGATACCAGTCTAGTAACATGTAACACCACCTTTGGCCCTGATGACGGCGGTGATTCATCTCGGCATGGACTCGACAAGACACCGGAAGCGTAGGGAAGCCATACAGATCCACGACCACTGAACAAGCTCCCACAGTTCACGAAGATTTGATGGAGGGGAGTCAGAACCTCGAACATCTCTCTCGATGGCATCCCAGCTGTGCTCGATGGGATTGAGGGCAGGTGATCTAGTTGGCCAAGGAAGCGTGGTCACGTCGGTGGAGTGTTCATCCAACCATTCAGATACAATTCGGGAGCTGCATTGTCTTGTTGCAGGATGAGGTCCCCAGTGGGATGTTGAAGACGCACAAACGGGAGCAAATGGTCGTCCAGGATATCCCGGTAACGTTGACCTGAGAGGGACAATGTCACACATACCAGGGGTCCCATTTCAGTCCACATACACAGTCCCCAGACAGAGAATGCCACCCCCACCAGCTTGAAGAGTACCCTGCTGGCAAGAAGTATCCATTGCTTCATGTGGTTTGTGCCACACTCGTATCCTGCCATCAGCATGTACCAACATGAATCTCGACTCATCAGTCCAGGCAACATTTTCCCACATGTCTAGGGTCCAGTGGCGATGTTCCCGCGCCCATGCTAATCTTTGCACCCTGTGATGTGCGGTCAGCAGCGGTACTCTCGTGGGACGATGGCTTCTGTACCCCACAGCGAGGAGATGGTTCTGGATGGTGTGGCTGCTTACACGTTTTTGTGCACTAGCGTTAAATTGCCGAGTGATTTCTTGCAGTGTGGCCCGTCTATCTGCTGTTACAATGTGAGCTAGACAGACGATGACCCCGCTCATTCACACGCTGTTGTCCACGGCAGTTGGCCCTTGCAGGGATGGTTTTACCGGATTCGATGTACTCAGGGTGCACCCATGACACAGTGGCTCGTGAAAATCCCAGTGCCTGCACGACCTCCGAGATGGAGTGACCCATTCGTCGGGCCCCGACAATTTGCCCACGATCAAATGCGCTTAGATCCTTCATCTTACCCAGATTGCGTCCGACTCTTACTGATTCCCGTCGCATCACTCCTTATATTGTCGGATCGCTGCATACGTCACGTCGTTTCCGTTCACAGGGCCGCCCACAGTGCCACATTTGCGTGACGCCACCTGTCTCTAATTCAATTGCTCTTCAGTGCATGTATGTATGTATGTATGTATGTATGTATGTATGTATGTATGTATGTATGTATGTATGTATGTATGTATGTATGTATGTATGTATGTATGTATGTATGTAATTTTTTTAAACAAACATTTCAATGCACTTACACTGTCATGTATTTTTACAGCCATAATCTTTCCACAAAGACAAGCAGTTTGAAATTAAAATTGTACACAAAAACATATCAAATATTCAGAATTCTGGAACACAAATCATTACCTTTATTTTGTGAGAGTCTTTCCTTATTTAGTCCATTGGATGAGCCTAATTTCTTTGGTCTACCACGTCCTCTTTTTGAAACAGCATGATCTGGAAGGAAAATAACAAAATTCAACACCCAAGGGATATTAAAAACAAAACTGTTCATTTAATGGAAAAATATCAGTCACCCAACTTAACCTGATTTTACCATCATCATCAATGTGGTTCTTAAAACCAAAAATGACTTACAGTGAAAATATTAAATAAGAGCTGACATGTAGTCAAACTAACTGGAAGAGTCTATTGACTTTTAAAACTTCTTGCGTGTTCCAGTCTTTGGAATCAATTATTCTGAATCTCACCGAGGTTGGACCTTTGCATGACGGCACAGGATTGAAACACAATATTTAAAGGAGCTGAACATTAAAATAGTAATTCAACCAAGTTGGCTACTTACATTTGTCAGCTTGGGTCTTCCAGGAATCTAAGGTTATCTTGGTGTCGAAACGTCATCGGAAAAACCACATAACAAAGGAATTCTTGAAAAACATGTAATGTGCATCTTGAAAAAGGAAATGGAACAAATCTTGAATGTACACTCGTTGTCATAAAAATCTGTGCACCAAGAAGGAAACCTTGGGTTGAAATGAGATTTCAGTAGTGACATGGTACATACCAAAAATTACAATACCACAGCAGCAGGACAATTTCCTGTGGACATACGGTAGACATTCCGGTCAGCCTTAGTACTAAGTCGGACCGCCTCCTGCTCTGATACATGCAGTGATACGGTCTGGCATGGGGTTAAAGAGATGCCGTATGTTACTCTGGGGCAGATTGGCCCACACTTCCTGCAACTGACACGCTAAATCAAGAACACTGGGGCATGGAGAAAGCTGGCGTCTCATTTGGTCCCACACGTGCTCCATGGGTGAGAGATCAGGAGATCTGGCAGGCCACTGAAGTGTCGAAGCGTGATGTAGACAGTCCTCGGAAACCCGAGCCGTGTGCAGATGGACACTATCTTGTTGGAAAAAGGCTCTGGGCCGCCCCGCCAGGAAAGGCAGCACATAAGGCCGCAGGATCTCCTGTGCATAGCGTTAAGCTCTCAGTGTTCCTCGGATCACTGCGAGGGAAGTCCGGCTGTCTTACGCGATGGCTCCCTAGACCATCCTACAGTTCGGGAAGTGTGCTGCTGTACAGTGAGGTTGGGATTGTAGCGTTCACCTGTGGTTCTCCACACTCTGATACAGTGGTTGTCCGTTCCTATACAGAAGCAGGATTTGTCGCTGAACACTATACGTCGCCAGTCCTTAGCATTCCAAGTTTCTCGCTGCCGACACCACAGCAATCGACGGCGATGATGGTCAGGTGTTAATGGCAGAAAACATAACGGCCATTAAGAGTTCAGATTCGCTCCTGCCATGCATTCGGAGATGGTTCTGGAGGACACAGGAGTCCCTTGTACAGCTGCCACATGTCTCTGGATATTGGACAAGGACATCATTGCATCTGTGCATGTTGCTCTCACGATCCCATCGTCCTCTCTGCTGGTGGTGTGTTTGGGTCATCCAGAGCAAGTCTGCGTGTCTTCCCTGCTCCCAACACGATCACATTGTACTATCCGACCGGCCCAAATGGCGGCCATTTCGACACGCCGGCCACCCTGCCTCTCTCACTGCGACGATACAGCCTCGTTGAAACTCCGTCAGTTGCCCGTACGCACTCCTACGGCGGCTCCTCGGCACGTCTATTGCTCAGGGATCTCCCCTGACTCTTACCGTGCACTTTGGCATGAATGTGGAATCACAAAAAAACTTTAATCCTTTGCATGTCTGCCCTCCCCGTAGCTATTCGCCGAGTTTCGCATTATTCGCAAACTTTTTTCTTGGTGCGCAGATTTTTATGACAAAGAGTGTGTGTTGTTACAATAGGAAAATTGGATTAAAGAGTATAAAGTAAAAATTGCTTTAAAACATACACTGAAGTGCCAGAAAAACTGGTAAACCAGTCTAATACTTGGTAGGTCCCCGACGGGAGCACAGGACTGCAGAAATATGATGGGACATGGACTCCACTAGCTTCTGGAAATATGCTGTAGGCAATGCACACCATACTTCCTGCAGAGCCTTTCACAATTCAGGTGTATTCTGAGGTCTCGGATTCCTGTGTTCGGTAGCGCATTGCATGGCATCCCAAATGTGTTCTATCACGTTCAGATCTGGGGACTTGGGTGGGATGGCAACACCCCAAACTCAGATGAATGCTCCTCAAACCATAATGTGGCATCCCGACACTTGCGTGGAGGTGCATTGCCCTGTTGGAACAGGCCCAACCCATCATCATGAATGCAGGATATGAATGGGTGTACCTCGTCAGAAAGGATGCGCACTTAGCGTTGACCGGTCACAGACGTTTGTAGACGTACCAAGGGTCCCAGTGAAGTCCAGCTAAACACACCCCATACCATGACAGACCCCCCCCTACCACCACCAGCCGGTACAGTTCCCTGTTGACAGGCGGCATCCACGGCTTCATGGGGTTTGCGCCACACACGAATCCTTCCATCTGCTCGACACAGTTGGAAACGCGACTTGTCAGACCAGCCTACTTGTTTCCAGTCATCAAGTGTCCAGTGGCGATGTTGCTATGCCTAAACGAGGCACATAACTCTGTGCCGTGCACCCATCAATGGAACTCGAGTTGGGCGTCGGCTCTCAAAGCCCATATCTTGCAGGGTACGTTGCACAGTCCGGACGCTGATGCTTGTTGAGCCGACGATGGTCACGTTTACTCAATGTCTTTTTATGGCCACACTGGTATCGTAGGTTGGTGGTTTTGCCGGAATTCTTGTAGTCACGGTACACCCTTGCGATGGTCGTCCGTGAAAATCATCCAAACTTCGTTTCTACCTCTGAAATACTATGGCTCATCTCACGAGCGCCAACTATGACACCGCGTTGAAAATCACTTAAATCATTATATTACTTGTCATTCTCATGCCGAAAACAGTTCTGACAGCTGACTAGGACGTCTATCGCTTTATATACGCACTGGCGGACGCAACCGAGTACGCGCATAGGTGACGATGCTATGTATTTTGCATAAGCTCCTATGTACCAGTTTTTCTGGTACTTCAGTGTATTACTCCATGTAGTTGAAGGCAAGACCCAAAAGGACCACGAAAAATGCCATGAAAAGTAACAGTATTATTTTGATATTTAAAAATGAAGGAAGTACTAAAAAACAATGACAAACTAATAAGTAAAAGGATCACAACACATTAAAACGGAGAAATAATAGAATTCCAAAACGTTAAAAGGAGCAGCCTGTTGTAGAGTCCTATGCATTTCGGCAAAAATCCGTTTGCCGTCATCGAGGACAATGGTGCCTGCCCACTGTCTTTCATGTAGTCATTCATAGACAGATTTCTGGACCATTCAAGCTCACAAATGTAAGTAGCCAACTTAGTTGAATTACCAATTTTAATATTCAGTTCCTTTAAATATTGTATTTCAGTTCTGTGCCCTCATGAGGAACAACCTCTGAGAGCTTCAGAATAATTGATTCCAAAGAATGGAACATGCAAAAAGTTTTAGAAGTCGATAGACTCTTTGAACTTGTTTGACTACATGTCAGATTTTAGTGTGTTGGCAACTCAAAATTTTTCTGAGCACATCAAATGTAAGGGTTGTACCGAAAGCAATGCAAAAGTGGGCATAACTCTTTCATTAACTGACAGGTCACTCAAATTGTACACGTTGGTAGAGTAACTCTTCCTCTATAGTAACCCTTCTTCTTCATTGCAGGTAAATAATGGATTCCAAGCAGAAGCAACGAGCCATCATTGAATTCTTAAGGAAGCGTGCAGGCTGATACAGAATGTTTACAAACCACGAAGTGGAAGACTATCTTTTACGACTACTGACACAATCGCCAGCTAGTGGATGAATTGATTCACGCGGAGAGACAAGTCCCAATCTGTGAGCTTGTTGCACAACTGGACTGTGGTCACAATGCCATACAAAAGATGGTGTAAGACTTAGGGCATCGGAAAGTGTATGCAAAGCGGGTACAGTTGACCCGATTTGAAGGAGAGAAGGGTGGAAGTCTGTTCTGATCAGCTGGAAGCATTTGAAACCAACGAAGACACGTTTTTCCCCGATCTGCTGACAGGGGATGAAACGTGGGCATATCTTTATGATCCGGAAACTTGAAAAATCAATCCAAAAAATGGCGTCACATCTCTTCAAAAAGGACTAAGAAGTTCAAGAGCTTCCGATCAGCACAGAAAGTCATGCTGACTGTTTTTTGGGGTGACAGGGGTGTCAATTAAATAAGAACCTCTGCTGGAACCATGTGTTCATTATTTGGAGGAGAGGTTATATTAAATTTGTCCATCAGTTTTACTAATGGAAAAAAAAGCAAAATGGATATATGAAATTCAAGCAAATAGAAAACTAATCAACTATCGTGGAATAAATTACCCATATTTATTTTTTACGCTTTCCAACCATAGGTTCAAGAAGCGTATATGCTCTAGCTCTGTCGGTCTGTTTGTCAGCACAATAACTAACATAAAAATGGTTCGATTTCGATGAAATTTTAGTATGTGGTAGGGGACAACCTGGGAAGGAACCCTATTGAAAATGGGTGAAATGGGATCAAAGGTCAGGACATAGGAGCAGGATCCATTCCATCGCCCTTATGCGTCATAACTTATGTAAAAATGCTTTGATTGAAACAAAACTTCATCATGTTGTTCCGGAGATGTACTGAACCGGCTCTGTTTAATATCGAAATGGGGTCAAACATCAGAACATAGGAGCGGGATTCATTCCATCGCCCTTACGCTTCATAACTTGACTAAAAATGCTTCTATTGCGACAAAACTTTAGTATGTTGTTCCGGAGGTATACTGAACCAGTTCTGTTGAATATCATCAAAATGGGGTCAAAGGTCAGGGCTCAGGAGCGAGATTTATTCCACAGCCATTATCCTCATAACTTGAGCAATGATTTCTGGTATGTTGAAAAGCGTATCATAATCAATGCATTGCATGATTTTACTAACTTGTTTAACATTCTTTGTGTTTTTTTTTTTTTTTTTTTTTTTTTTTGATTGGAGGTTTAACGACCACCGTGAGCAACTCAATGGGCTATAAGCGGTCGCCCGTCCCTAATTTAGGGTCACTGGTTCCAGGGAAGGGAGAGAGCCAGTGCCGTAAGACAAGCACAACATCCATGCCTCACCGGGATTCGAACCCGGACCCCTTCGGACGAATGATCATAGGCCAACGCCTTAGACCACTGCGCCACCGGGGCGGCGTGTTTTTTTCACTTTCCTAGACATGAGAAACAAACTGGCATCTTTCCATTCATTTATTTGTTCTTTTTAATGTTAATTGATAAAAGACCTACAGTCACATGCAAAAGTTAAGTTACGAAAGGTATTTTCATCGTAGTAAGAAAAGGAATGAAACATATGGCCTGAGACTTTTACAAGGAGTATAATAGACTGTGATGGATATGCAAAATAATGCATGTTGCATAACCACATGATGATGCGTATAACGTTCCAGTGGGCGCTGTACATAGACTCGAAGAGCAAATAGACATGGAGGGTACACAGGAAAAAGGGTATAAAAGATCTTTGCTGTTGTCAAACTCCAAGAAAAGGACACGTCTTGAAAATGTCACACAGACACTGTTTAAGTGATTACATGTGATGGAGAGCAATTGGGAGACTGGAGGTCAGGCAATCCCAAATATAGGTGGCAAGTTGGCTTCGTATATCTCAAATGCTTGTCTCCGGAGACAGTTCCACAATACAGAAAGTGTTCATAGACAGTGTGTACCAGGTAGTCCAAAGAGCATATTAAAAAACAACTTCCAAAACATCGGAACTAACTAGTGTGAATGCAGGTAGATCAGGTCGTGTGAAGGGCTGCCGATGAGATAAAATGAACTGCTGAGGCAGATGTTCTTGCCTTAATGCATGTGTAAATGCTCCGGCAGAAATATTCTCAGCGAGCAACATCTAGAATTTTGTTTGAAATAATGGGATTAAAATACCGTCTAGGCGTGTTAAATATTTATTCGCATAAATACACAAGCGCTTTTGAAATCATTAGGAGATTTCATTATCAGGTGTAATACTTAAAAAAGGTAAAAAAGCACTTCACATAATAACTCCATGGTAACTGGGCGACCAGTGAGACACACACTTGACGTAGATACTTAATGAAGTCTTGAGTTCGGATATGCTATGTCGTAGATGACAGAAATCAGCTGTTGCCACAGAACAAGTCACACAAAGGAAGAAACAGAATGCAGTTACAAATAACTTAAGTTAAAGATGCATTGGTAGGAGACTTTGAGGGAATCGCCAAAGGAGGTTGATGAAAGTTAGTTTCAGCCTTAATAGGAAACCTCCAAGGGTGAGGCAGTGTAAAGGGTTTTTCGTCGTTACAACAAGTATTCATATTTTAATTTGATTGACATTAAATGTCTGTAATTACTGTTTCAGACGTTATGCAAGTTCAGCAATCGGGAGATTGCTAAATGACGTTAACATAGTATTGGCAATTGAAATCAAGAATAATAAGTATCTGTACTTACAATATTCATAGTGGCTGTCGGGGCTTCGTATGTACGTCTTCAAAGAATGTGAATTTTTTTCAATTGTGAAGTTTAGATTAAAATTCATGATATTGTAAAATCTGCACCAGATAAAATTAAACAAGATGAATTTTTATAATGCAAAAAAATTTAACATCGACAAAAAAAGAAACTGAATTAAAACCTTGTTGAATTTAAAAAAAAACAAACAAGGTTTAAATTCTGTTTCTTATTTCGTTGATGTTAAAAATTTTTTGCATTATAAAAATTCATCTTGTTTAATTTTATCTGGTGCAGATTTTACAATATCATGAATTTTAATCTAAAATTCACATTCTTTGAAGATGTACATACGAAGCCCCGACAGCCACTATGAACATTGTAAGTACAGATACTTATTATAATTATTCTTGATTTCAATTGCCAATACTATGTTAACGTCATTTAGCAATCTCCCGATTGCTGAACTTGCGTAACGTGTGAAACAGTAATTACAGACATTTAATGTCAATCAAATTAAAATATCGCAGCCATGTAAAAAGTATGTTCATCGCAAATTGGCAAAAATTTAACACCGAAGTATTCATATATTATGATTGCTGCACTATATCTCAGGGACCATTCACTAGGATAGCCTGTTATTAGGGTTATCTGATCCCAAAATGGTGTGAATTGGTCACTCAAGCAGGTTCTAGCTAAAGCTGTTGAGGTGCTTCCATTTTTAATAGTTCTTTGATGTTCAGTAATTCTCAATGTAATCTTCTTTTAGTGCTTCCAATGCACCTGCTTTGAATAACATCCATGAGAGGGGTAGATTGTTTAACCAGGGGGTCGAGTAGACACCTGCTGAGGTGAGAATATTTGGTTGGCCCCTGTCCTTCCTGACATGCGAGAACATATTCTCAGTGCTCAAACTAAAGTTCAAAGAATGTTTAAGGCAGGCTTGACGTAACAAATTAGTGATATAAGGTACAGACCCAACGAATCTTAGTTTTTTTAGAAGGCTTCAAGGTTGAATTGAAAGTTCTATTACATTTAGCACCCAGGATGTCTATTTGCTATATATCATAGCCATTGTTTTGAGACAAAACCTAGAAATAATTTTCCTAAGCATTTCCAGTGTAACATATGGGATTACATTGGGGAAAAATGGTTATTAAATTTTAATTGGCATTTCTGTTCTGACACTTTCTGTGATCACGTGTGACAAGTTTGAGACAGGTGGCCACTGCTTTAATACAATTTCTCTAAAATAAGATTAAGAAAAAAAAATTTACCAAAATTTGAAGACACTTTTTTCAATTAAGATTAGCATTCATCAGCAAAGAACAAGAAAAAAAAATTAAATGTGACAACAATGGCAGACATTTGCCAGCAGCTTGGAGTCTTCTAGTACAAGAAGAACATTATTGTTTAAAACAAAATCAGAAAAGTTTTCATAAGGATAATGAAAGGTGCCAGAGGGATTGTCATTCAAACTGAAGAAAAAAACATAGGATTCCTCCAGATTTGGGCTTAACAGCAATTTTCCTGTCACAGTGACAGTTCCAAGGAAGTAAATATGACTTTAAATGGGGACAAAATCACACTTTATGACATATGTGATAGATCTCTAAAGAAGCTGGAGCTGCTAGTCACTGTTTTAATTGTAACAGCAACAAAACCACTGTTTTAGCAGGGGTGACGGAGCTTTTAAGAACTTGGAGCTGCGAGACACGTCTTACATGTAACTGTGACAAAATTACTGTTAGACAAGGGTTAAAAGGTTTTAAGGAAGCTGGAACTGAGAGTCACCATCTTACTTGTAACAGTGACAAAAGCACTGTTTTGACAGGCGTGACAGAGCACAAAAGAAGCTGGAACTACAAGTCCCCATCTTACTTGTAACAGTGACAAAATCACAGTTTCAACAGGGGTGGCAGACCTCTAAAGAAGCTGGAACTGTGAGTCACTGTTTTATTGTAACAGTGACAAAATTACCATTGCAATTGGCTCTCATTGAATTTTGTTTAAGAGCAAATACATACTGAAAGTTAAAACAAAATCTATCCTAAGCATGGGAAAAAGGGAAGACTGAAAGAAAGCTCATATGACTAGTGACCTCTATAATGTTTCAACAGAAAAGGAGACAAATTGTTTAGGTATAGTGACATGGTGACTGAAACTATGATGTAGCAGTGATTTTGAAACCAAAGCATTGCTTGGACATGGTTAATGTTGGCATTTTTATCAGTGCATTTGGAACAGTTACTTTCTGTCATTGGTCATAATGGTGACAGTGAATTTTCAGTAATGGTGTCAAAGTAACTGTAATGTTATTTTGGACCCATTTCTAGATACCTCTCACTTAAATGGTGGGCAACGTGAAAAGAGGACAATAAACTCAGTAGCTTGAGAATGTCTAAAGATTAGGTGAAACATACCACAAAGAGAAGCATTTGGGACTCATGTATGTCCAAAAATTCCAATCATTTTTAATTGTGGAATAACTTTTTTTTACGGGTCTTTTAGAGGTTATTTTTAATGAAAGTTGGTTGTCAAATTTTCGAACTAAAGCCTAGTTCGTCATCAGGACTATGTCACTGGAGTAGTTGCTGCCACTCAATTGGAAGAGACCATCCGCAATTATCGTTAATTGTGGTACTTCTTCTTCTTGCTATTTCGATCCCTTCTTCTAGTTTTCTCTTTACTAAGTTTGACTGGTGGGCGATTATTTTCACTGAGTCCCAATTTATGGAGTGTCCACTTGCTTGTACATGTCTGTCTAGCCCTGTTTTGTTCCCAATGTTCCTAATAGCTGCTTGGTGTTCTTTCATTCGGACCTTAATACTTCTCCCTGTTTCTCCTATATAGCTGAGTCCGCAGTGACAGTCGATGCAGTAAATTACTCCTTCTTGCAATTGGATGTCCAATTCTTTCTGCTTTAAAGCTGGCAGGAATTTCTTTATTTTGTTATTAAGATCTGGAGCTAGCCTGATATTATATTTTGCTCCGATCCTTTTCAGTTTCTCGAAAAGTCCCTTGTGGTACGTAATTTTGCTGGTGAATTTGAAGTTGGTTTTTTCCTGCTTCTTTTTTGGCACTTGTTTAAATATTTTCTCAACATATGGGGAGGGGTAATTGTTTTCTGCCAACATTTCCTTTAATTCTTCTTTGTGAAGATCTTTTTGAGCAGCTGAAGAGACCAGGATTTCAATTTTTTCCAAAAATTGTCTCGCTGTAACCTCCTACTGGAATTCATTGCAGATGACCTGGCAGAAAAAAATAGTATTCCATAATCACAATAGAGAAATACTACTTGGCATATATGAACTGCTCCTATTTTCCTTCAAGAATAATTTCTTCCAGTTTGGAAAGAAATATTACAGGCAAACTTCAGGACTTGCAATGGGTTCTCCACTAGCACCTCTGCTAGCAAATTATTATATAAGTAAACTAGAGGCAAAAATCCTTATACAACCCTCCTTGTTTGCTCTCTATGTAAGGTACATGGATGATGTCCTAATTATAGTAGATACTGTGGACCAATCTCTACCCTCTCAGATTCTGGAAGAATTTAACTTACTAGAGAATACCTTGAAGTACACCCTGGAACAGGAAAAAGACCATAGCATCAATTACCTGGATTTAACCTTGACCTCAAGAGAAGGGAAAATATTCACTCAGCTTTTTAGAAAACCCACCAACACAGGGAAGATGTTAGACTTCTGCTCATTCCACCCTGATTATATTAAATCGAATACAGCGAGACAATTTTTGGAAAAAATTGAAATCCTGGTCTCTTCAGCTTCTCAAAAAGATCTTCACAAAGAAGAATTAAAGGAAATGTTGGCAGAAAACAATTACCCCTCCCCATATGTTGAGAAAATATTTAAACAAGTGCCAAAAAAGAAGCAGGAAAAAACCAACTTCAAATTCACCAGCAAAATTACGTACCACAAGGGACTTTTCGAGAAACTGAAAAGGATCGGAGCAAAATATAATATCAGGCTAGCTCCAGATCTTAATAACAAAATAAAGAAATTCCTGACAGCTTTAAAGCAGAAAGAATTGGACATCCAATTGCAAGAAGGAGTAATTTACTGCATCGACTGTAACTGCGGACTCAGCTATATAGGAGAAACAGGGAGAAGTATTAAGGTCCGAATGAAAGAACACCAAGCAGCTATTAGGAACATTGGGAACAAAACAGGGCTAGACAGACATGTACAAGCAAGTGGACACTCCATAAATTGGGACTCAGTGAAAATAATCGCCCACCAGTCAAACTTAGTAAAGAGAAAACTAGAAGAAGGGATCGAAATAGCAAGAAGAAGAAGTACCACAATTAACGATAATTGCGGATGGTCTCTTCCAATTGAGTGGCAGCAACTACTCCAGTGACATAGTCCTGATGACGAACTAGGCTTTAGTTCGAAAATTTGACAACCAACTTTCATTAAAAATAACCTCTAAAAGACCCGTAAAAAAAGTTATTCCACAATCACTATGAATAGAGGTGCCATAAATGCATTTACAATCATTTTTAAGTTGTGATAACCATGAAGAATCAAGGAACTTTTACAGGACAAGTCAAGATGAAAGTGGTGTTGAACTGTGGCATTCTAACACAACCAGAGAAGTAATTACATCGATTTTCTATATCTCACAAAAGAGAAGTAATTACATCAGTTTTCTGGCTTTTACAAAAAAGAGAAGTAATTACATCAGTTTTCTATCTTTTACAAAAAATAATGTTTAAATCTGCTTAGGCGTTTTGCATTCGGCAAATTTTAGAAATTACAAAATTAGGTTACAATAATAAACCATTTGCTATTTCAGAAATAATAAGAGAGATAGAACTTAATTTTTTAAACAATTCTGAATTGTAGCTCCACATACCATCACCCTTTTTCTGTGGTCTGACATCACCAACAGAGTCTTCACTCTCTGAGCTATCCTTTCTTTCATTTTGCTCTGACAACTGATCTACATCCATTTCCATATCAGAAGGTGGTGTATTTCCTACAAAGCAGAAAATGATATTAAAAACTAGAAGCAAGGAAATAAATGTACTGAGAAATACATCATATTGACAAAAGTCACTGGACACCCCTTTAAAAGGAAATGATCGGATCCGCTGCATTGTTAAGATGTGCAGTACAGCTGCAAACGGTATAAAAACAAGCCTGCAGCTGACTGTGATTATATTGCACTGTGAGGTTGAGTGAATATGTCGCCGTGGGAGAGAACTGACTTTGAAAAAGGAAAGATTGGTGGGTGTTATATTAGTGGGTTTTCCATGAGAGAAACCAAGTGGCATTTAAACATACCAAAGTCAACTGTTTTGGATGTACTGAAAAATGTGGAAGACACATGGCGTGCCTGAAGCAGCAAAACGTACCGGCAGACCAAGGAAAATCAGTGATAGAGGGCGTTGAAGTCTCAGGAGAGTCGTTACAGCTAATCGACAGAGTACTGCACAAGACCTTAGTGTACAGGTGAGTAAAAATGCAGGAACCTCTGTATGTATATGTATCATTTGCAGAGAGCTTCATTCCATGGGTTACTGTGGTTGTGTGGCTGCTCATAAGCCTTTCATCTCCACTTGGAATGCTACTCGTCGCTTAGCATGGTGTAAAGAACATTTATTGTCGACCGTCGATCAATGGAAAGGGTCCTATGGACTGATGAATCGAGATACACGATCCATCAGTCTGATGGCCGTGTGTGGGTATGGTGGCAGTCATGGGAACGCTATTTACCACAGTGTACTGTTCCTATGTTCAAGTTGGATGCTGGCAGTGTACTCGTGTGGGGGTGTTTTCCGTGGTATGGTCTCGGCCCATTGGTTATCATGGACAAACCTGTAAACCAGTACGTCTACCTCAATATTCTGGACAATTATGCCCTACCAACTCTGTGGCAATACTATGGAACTGAGCCTTGTTGGTACCAGCAGAATACTGCACCAAGCCATAAAGCAAGGACGTGGTTTGATGATAATTCCGTATCCTATGTGGACTGGCCAGCACAGAGGCCTTATCAGAATCCCATAGAGCACCTATGGTATGAATTAGAGCGCCGCATAAGAAGTTTGGAACCAAGGCCTAATACTAACCAACAGTTAGCGGCAGCATTATGTACTGAATGGAAGCTCATACCTATTACTGGGTTCCAAAAGCTTCTCGAAGGGTCAGTGCATGCATTAAGGCCAAAGGTGGACCGACACCGTACTAATGTATTTCAATAAATGCTATGTTGTGTTTCTCTTCTAGGTGTCCGGTGACTTTTGTCATTATAGTGTATGTTGTATGTTTCAAGCTTTGCTGAACGAGCTCCCACCCCGACGGAGGCCAAAATGGTTACTTATCTCCAAAAATTACATACTTACAAGTTAAAAAATATTATTATAAACTATTTATTTCACACATAATTAATTCTAATTCAAACCATTAAAATACTTAGTGTTAAAAACATATGAAAATAACATTTCACCAATACACAATCCTTAAAAGTCACAATGCTAGCCAAGGGCTGATGAAAGAGCTCGTAACAATGGTCGAGTGTGTTTGCAAACGGCATATCCCTACCCAAAGAGATGGTATTTTTGTATGTTTTTAATACTAAGTATTTTATTGGTTTGAATGTTTAATGTATTGAATTAGAATTAATAATATGTGTATAATAAATAGTTTATAATAGTTTATTTTAACTTGTAAGTACATTTTTAGAAATAAGTAACCACATCTGTTAAGGCCTCCGTCGTGGGGGGGGGCTGCGCGTTCAGCAGAGATTGAAATGTACAACATACGAGGATTGTACCAAAAGTAATGTGCAAAACGCAAAAGTGGGCATCACTTTTTTATTAACTGACAGAGGTCGTTCAATTTGCGCATGTTATTAGAGTAACTCTTCCTCTATAGTTACCCTTCTTCTTCATTGCAGGCAAATACGAGGATTGTACCGAAAGTAATGCAAAAGTGGGCATAACGTTTTTATTAACTGACAGAGGTAATTCAAATTGCACATGCTGGTAGAGTAACTCTTCCTTTATAGTAAACCTTCTACTTCATTGCAGGTAAATACGAAGGTTGTACCGAAAGTAATGCAAAAGTGGGCATAACTTTTTTATTAACTGACAGAGGTCGTTCAAATTGCACATGTTGGTACAGTAACTTTCTTCCTCTATAGTAACCCTTCTTCTTCATTCCAAGTAAATAATGAATTCCGAGCAGAAGCAACGTGCCATCATTGAGTTCTTGATGAAGGAAGAGTGCAGGCTGTCTGACATCCACAGAAGGCTACAGAATGTTTACAGAGATGACACCATTGACAAGGGCAGCGTGCACAGATAGATGAAGAAGTTTAAAGAAGGGGAAACCAGCATTGCAGACGAAACAAGCAGTGGTAAACCATTATCTACGACCACTGATCTGAATCGGCAGCGAGTGAATGAATTGATTTGAGCAAAGAAAAGAGTCACAATCCATGAGCTTGTTGCACAACTGGACTGTGGTCACAATGCTATACAGAAGATGCTGGAAGACTTTGGGTATCGGAAAATGCGTGCAAAGTGAGTACCTCGGCAATTGACCCCCGGTTTGAAGGAGAGAAGGGTAGTCTGCTCTGATCTGCTGAGAGCATTTGAAGCCAATGAAGACACGTATTTTCTGACATGTATTATCTGGTGACAGGGGATGAAATGTGGGTGTATCTTTATGATCCGGAAATGACGAATCAATCCATACAATGACACCCGGCATCCCACCTCTTCACCAAGGCCTAAGAAGTTCAAGAGCCAGCAATCAGACGTAAAGTCATGGTGACCGTTTTTTGGTATGACACATGGGTGTCATTCTACTTGACTTTCTGATAAGAAGCTGTACCGTGACCAGTACATTGAGACACTCAAGAAGCTTAGAGAAGCCATAAGGAGGAAGTGCCCGAACAACAATCTGAAAACGATCCACATTCACCATGACAGTGCGAGACCACACACATCTACGACAACAAATCAGGCTGGTTGGTGGTCCCCCAACCACCGTACAGCCCAGATCTGGCACCCTTTGACTTCCACCTGTTTGGTCCAATGAAGGACAGTCTCTGGGGACAAAGATTTGAAGACCTAGACGAGGTCAAAGTGGCTGTGAAGAAGTGGGTACAACAGTCCAGCATCTGAATTTTTTAAAAGAGGATTTGAGAGTTGGGTTCAACGATGGCACAAATGCATCACTTGTGACAGACTATGTTGAGTAGTACCTTTGTATAGAGAAAAAGTTATACTACCAACATATGCAATTTGAATGACCTCTGTCAGTTAATAAAAAAGTTATGCTCATTTTTGCATTACTTTTGGCACAACCCTTGTAGTATAACAATGGTTAATGATTATTATTATTAATCACAGTGTTTTATTATTATTATTATACTAGTAATCTGAATTTCTTGGCATAGAATAGAAATCAAAGTTTCCAAGCTTTCGCACATCAACCAAATAGCTTTTTCAACGAAGGTAGACAGCAAACTACATAATAATAAAACACTTCTACAATTTGAACGTGGTGACTTGACTAGACAATAAATGAATGCATGCAAATGTGATTATTCATTCGAAGAAACGAGGAGTCAAGTTGGTTGGGCAGTGTGTGCTGTGGGAGAAAATGCAGCGTTATTTGAAGAATTGATTCCAAATGAGTGGCAACTCTAGAGAGATGCTATCATTGCAGGCCTCGCTGTTATTTATGATCTCTAAGGTTTTGCGAATGGGGGTGTGGAGTATAAAGCTAAATTCCTTACATAATTCCAAATAGGATTAGTGGTCTTGAACTTGATTTCTCTGGACGGGGCAGTGGTTATTTCCTTATTATTAATCACAATTACTTACCTATCCTTACAGGGATGTAAGGTCAGGTGATGCGTAACATCACAGCCTCTCCTTGACAAATGTCAACCCCGCCTTCTCGTGGTGCATCCTGTTCCCACTAAAGGGGCTCTGACGACCGCCAATAGCGGTATAACTATACCATCGGGATCAGAGGAAATGCTATCCCACACTCACCAACCCGCTTGGCCAGCGTGGTGAGTTATGGCCAAACACCTCCAAAATGACTCTACAACTTAAATCTTGGCCCTCAGTCTCCGGCAGCTGGAATGTACCTGGCCAAGGCAGCGGCCAGTGCGACATGAAGGCAGAGGGTGCTAAGAATCCCCGGAGGACCGGACTAGGCTGCCATTTGATGCTGACCTTGGCTACCTATAACGGACGCTCCCTATCTTCTGATTCAAGGCTTCTTGAATTGGAAGAGGAACTACAAAGGATCAAGTGGGACATCGTCGGGCTAAGTGAGGTAAGGAGAAAAGGAGAAGATCTCATTGAACTGAAAAGTGGACATCTCTTCTATTATCGTGGGACAGATACTGGCAGAACTAGTGGTGTTGGATTTATAATAAACAAGAAACTGAAGGATAAAGTGGTAGAAGTTGAAAGTTCCTCTGACAGAGCTGCACGACTCGTTATCCAACTATCGAGAAGATACCAGGCTCAGATTATTCAAACTTATGCACCCACCACAAGTCATCCTGAAGAAGAAATTGAAGAATTTTATGAGGAAATTCGTCATCTAAATAATAAAGGTAAGCAGCACTTGAAGATAATTATGGGAGATTTCAATGCAAAAATAGGGCAACGGCAACAGAAACCAGCGTGGAAATACTCTCGTTGAGTTTGCAGAGGCAGAAGGATTTTTCATCTTGAACTCCTTTTTCAAGAAAAAAGCCACACAGGAAATGGACATGGAGACATCCAATTGGGACGACAAGTGAAATTGATTTTATTATGTGTAACAAAAAATTCGTCATCGAAGACTGCAGTGTGCTGAACAAGTTCAACACAGGTAGTGACCATAGATTGGTGAGATGTAAGATGCACCTCAACACTAAACTGGAACGTGGCAAGCTCATAAGACAAACAAAATGTATTGACATAACCAACCTTAAAAAACACCATAATACTTTCAAGTTGGAACTGAAGAACAGATTCTCTGCTTTAGAAGGCCTAACATCGGAAGAAGTGGATATTTCGGAAGTTAACAGAAAAGTAACCAAAGCTCTAATGGAAACAGCAACAAAATTAGCTGGGTCTAAGAACAAGTTGCATGTGAACAAATTATCAGGAAAACCAAAATGTTGATGCAAAAAGAAGAGAGATGAGGACAACTAAAGTAGATGTGACTTCCAAAGTGGAATATATAGAGCTATGCAAGACAACACGAAAAAGTATCACTGAAGACGTAAGGAAATTCAACTGTGAGCTAGTGAGGAAAGCAATTGAAAACAACCAAAGCCTTAAGATAGCAAAGGGACATCTCAGTAAGGGAAGAAAACAGATTATGGCTCTGAGAAAAGAAGATGGTTCTATAACAAGAAATAGAGGCGAAATTTTGACAAGAGTGAAAGATTTCTACTCCAAATTATATGAAAGGGATGATACATGTACTCCAGACATCATGAAAGGTACCAGAGTTCTTCCAGTCCTCCCAGCAGAAGTTGCTCATGCAATCAAGAACATGAAGCGAGGGAAAGCTCCAGGAGAAGATGGAATTACTATAGACATCATACAAGAAGCAAGTGGAGAAATTGAAACAGTACTCGCCCAAATTTTCACTCGATCTCTTAATGAAGGGAAGATTCCTGAGGATTGGAACAATGCTACAATGATCCTGCTACATAAAAAAGGTGACATTGAGGATCTTAGGAACTACAGACCTATCAGCCTCCTATCAGTGGTTTATAAAATCTTCACTAAAGTTCTTTCACACCGCTTGAAGGTAACACTGGACATGGCTCAACCGAGAGAACAAGCTGGATTCAGGAGTGGCTACAGCACAATAGATCATATCCACGTACTGAGAGAACTGATTGAAAGAGCGAGGGAATATGAACTTCCATTGTGCATGGCTTTTATCGATTATGAAAAAGCCTTTGATTCGGTGAAACCATCAGCAGTTACCACGGCTCTGAAATCCTGCGGTATTGAAGATGCATACATTAATATTATTAATAACATCTATGAAAATGCAAGTGCAAAGATTCGGCTGTTTGAAAATACAACACACATAAAAATTGGAAAGGGAGTGAGACAAGGTGACACCATATCTCCGAAGCTCTTTAATGCCACATTGGAAAATGTCTTTCAATCACTGAACTGGGAAAACAAAGGGATAAAGATTAATGGAGATTATCTAACCCACCTTCGTTTTGCTGATGACGTAGTCATTTTTGCAACTACCCCATCAGAGCTGCAGAGTATGATCCAGGAACTTGCTGACAAGAGTAAAGAAGTGGGATTAAAAATGAACTTTCAGAAGACAAAAGTGATGTTCAATGCTTTTACAAGAAATGAAGATTTATCGATTGATGGAGAAAAACTGGAGATAACAGATACGTATGTTTATCTTGGACAGCAGATATCAAGTGAGGGTCACATTGATGAAGAAATTAATCGGCGTACAAAACTTGCCTGGAGAGCTTTTGGAAGAAACAGCATAATTTTCAAGAGCAATATGCCATTATGTCTTAAAAAGAAAAGTGTTTGATCAATGCATCCTTCCAGTGCTTACGTATGGTGCAGAGACGTGGACCTTAACTAAAAGAGACATACAAAAGCTGCAGACAACTCAAAGAAGCATGGAGAGGTGCATGCTTGGTATAACCAGGAGAGATAAGAAGAGGAACTCGTGGATCCGAAAAATGACGAGAGTGGAAGACATCATGATCAGAGTTAAATCCCTGAAATGGCAATGGGCTGGACATACTGCCAGAAGGACAGACCATAGATGGACAGCCGAAATTTTAGATTGGATTCAAGGGACAGGAAAAGACCCAGAAAAAGACCACATGGGAGATGGGTGGATGAAATTCGTAAATATGCGGGAGTGACATGGAGGAGACTGGCACAAGACAGACCGTTGTGGAGGAAACTTGGGGAGACCTTCGTCCAGCAGTGGATTGATAATGGTTGACAATGATGATGATGATGACTTACCTATCATAAAAGCCGATGAGCATTGTTTTGATTTTTGATGTTGACTGACTAACCTTTTTGACTTGTGGAGAGTTTGCCGACTTCCACTTGGCACTTTGCCATTTCGTTTCAGAGTCATATTCAAAGATCCATGCCTCATTGCCTGTAATGACGTTATTTAGAAAATCAGGGCTTCATTCAATGGCGGCAATCAAGTGTTCAACTCTGGATTGTTGATCCTAGTTAAGGAATGTGGCACAAATTGTGCACACACCTTCCTTTTCTTTAAATCTTGTATTATTGTTTATCAAATGGTTTCCTTATTCACTCCCAGATATCATGAAATCACATGAAGTGATGCATTTCTGTCAGTACAGATGTAGTCCCTCGCCTTATTTACGCTTTCCAACCGCAGATTGAAGAAGCATATATGCTCCAGCTTTGTTCATCCGTCTGCACGATAACCTGCATAAAAATAGCTCAATTTTGATGAAATTTTAGTATGCGGTAGGAGACAAACCCTATTGAAAATGGGGAAAATGTCGTCAAAGGTCAGGACATTGGAACGGGATCCATTCCATCGCCTTTATGCGTAATAACTTATGTAAAAATGCTTCAATTGCAACAAAACTTTATCATGTTATTCCAGAGGTATACTCAACCAGTTCAGTTTAATATCATCAAAATGGAGTCAAAGGCAGAGCACAGGAGCGAAATTTATTCCACAGCCATTATTCTCATATCTTGCCTAAAAATGATTTTATAGCGACAAAACTTTAGTATGTTGTTCCGAAGATATACTGAACCAATTCTGTTTAATATCATCAAAATGGGATGGAAGGTCAGGGCAGAGGAGTGAGATTTATTCCACAGCCATTATCCTCATAACTTGAGTAATGATTCCCAGTATGCTGGAAAGCATATCATAATTAATGCATTGCATGATTTTATTAACTTGTTAATCATGTCTGGTCTTTGTACAGTCCTTGCTGTGCCCAGATGTTTGTCGTCTTCTAGCGAGTCGCTTCCACCGAAGAAACATTTATGCCATTTGCAAACATATGCACGCGATAGGCAACTGTTCTAATACACTTACTAAATTTTTCTGTCAAACACACAAAACTTAATATTTGCTCCATTACACTATTTCGACGAGGTAACACGACACATGAGCAGTTTCACCCACATCACGTTCTAAAATGGCAAACCAGACAGACGATCTTGATGGTCGGTGTTGAGAGAGAAACCTTCCTTCATTTCCTGTTTTCAAATGATCAACAGTGGCGCCACCTTTTATCTTAAAAAATCACTCTCATTTTCAAATTGCCACACTGTCTGTGTATGTACATGACTTGTACAAGTCTATTCCAAGTGAAATTGCTTCTGTTCTGGAAGCCCAAGATAAGCCCACAGCTTTTTATTAAAAACTTCCCCACAAACAGCAAGTGTTTCAATTATTTTGGCAAGCCCCTATTTGTCGTATGTACAAATCATATAATGCATTTTCACAAAAAATCATTTGGAAAAACCGAACTTTTTGGACTTTGCCTCGCATACATCAGTATTTGAATTTAAATAAAGAAGAACATTACCTTTATCCTGTGATGTGTTTTCCTTGTTTACTTTATTTGACAAATCTGACTTCCTAGGTCTGCCTCTGCCTTTCTTTGGAGTGGAAGAGGCTGAAAGTAAAGTGAAAAAAAAAAAAAAAAAAAGAAACTCAAACATTCAAGAGCAGTTAGGACCTATAATTGTGTTTTCTGCAGATACAAAATATTTAACACTGGTTCCAAACAAGCAGCATCAAAAATGCCATTAAGAATATTTTGACATAATTCATCAAAAATATATAAATATGTCACAACAAAGTTCAAAACTCTTCATACCCCCCCCCCTTCATTTCAGCATGCCTAACAGATGTAGTCCTCATTCTTTATAATTGATATTCTATGTACTGTTGTTTGCTACTAATGTTTTATCTTGGCAATATGTGTGTGTGCAGATTGTTGCTCATGACACAGTCCTTTGGCAGAGAGCAAAAGCAAGTTGCAAGGCATATTGTTGTAGATGTATGAAGTTTGCATGACTCGATTGACTCAGCCAGGCATTTTCAAGTAGGATTTCCATCCACAGAGAAGGTTTAGTCCCAAACCACCTACAGCGGGTTTGCCTTTTGGGCAGGGCACAGAAATGAAAGGAGGGAGAGCAAGTCTAGCGCCTTTTGACAGAACAGTTTGTAAGTGAAAGAGAGCACAGTAGATGGCGCCACCATACAAGTACGATGTTGCTCATAGAGGGATTGAAGAGAATCGGGGGGGGGGGGGGTAGGAATGGATACCCAAAGTAACTGGAGGTCCAACCCGGGGCCCATCATTTAGCGTACTCGTCCGATGCACGGCTGATATTAGGGTGGGCCGAAAAAACCTTTTTCTTTCATTTGCATATTCCCTAGGGCGGAAAAGTGCCATTTGGGTCAACAAGAATGACAAAAGAATTTTTTTTTGAAATCGATTAATATCTTACCTCTCCGCATGGCACACTAACTTCGCGTTTTTCCGACCGCATTGGGCCGTAAGCAAAAACGGATGGAATTTTTTCGTAATTGAAATTGAGTAACCCCTAGTGCAGAAAAGTGTTCTTTAGTGTTCCCAATAACAGTGAATTTTTTTTTTTTTTTGAGGTTGATCAATATGCTATGTCTCCACACTGCACGCGAAGTTCACCATTTTCTTCCCACATTTGGCCCGTAGGCCTAGGCTAGGTAAAGGCATCCTGGCATGTAGGGCATCGGAAAAATCCGTGGGAAATTGCACTGTCCTGAGTGCACCATGGGTGTGCATGTGTAGTACACTCAGTTTACTCTGCAATGTGTAGCGTATAGCTCTTCACGTGCCTCCAATGTCACATATGGAAACAACCCAGAACTCACCATGAGGAAGTGGCTACACTTCAAGTTCCACCCACCGTCCCTCCAGCTCAGAATTTTATTTCTACGTGGTATATCTTGTTCAGTACTGCGCTTTACTTGAAAAATTTTGCCTTAATTGCTGTGATGCAATTGTTGCTCTTATGAACGAATCTCTAGCTTCAAATCCACACACTGAGGCAGCTGCTTTGGTCACCAGTTTCACGCAAAGTTCCATAGCTTGCGTGTGGCAGGGAAACCTGATTATTTCTTTGTCCGCTGCGGCAGAAGTTGCGATTAGTCGATCCAGATTGTCGTCTGAGGTGTGTTTTGTCAGGGGTGGTCCAGTAAGATCAGTTTAAGTCCAATCGATCATTCCATCTGTTTTTGCTTACGGCCCAATGCGGTCGGAAAAATGCGAACTTAGTGTGCCATGCGGAGATGTAAGATATTAATCGATTTCAAAAAAAATTATTTTTTTATTCTTGTTGACCAAAATGGCAACTTTTTCGCACTAGGCGATATGCAAATAAAAAATTTAAAAAATTTCGGCCCACATTAGAGGATATTCAGTGATTGTTAACAAATCACACCACTTCTGGAAGATCAGCCCAGGCTTGAACCTGGGGACCCCCATCAGTAGTGTGACTAGCTAACCACTAAGTCATCCACCGCTGAAGTTTGTGTGAAATTAAAAACCGAGTATAAATAAGGAAAAAACAACAGTTATGGTTTTTGAGCGAGGAACTGTTAGTACTGAATACAAGATAAATCTAAATGACGCAGAGATTGACCAGGTGAATGTGTTTGTATATTCAGGAAGTATGTTTGACAGAGAGAACAAATTAGATGGCAAAATTTGTAGGCAAGTGAATTCTTTGAAAGTCATACCTGCTTTAGGAGGATTTCACAGGAATGATGGGTTCTCAAGAAAGCCCCGAATGGCTGTGTATGAAAGTGTAATTGTACCCACTCTGATGTACAGCAGTGAAACCTGGGTACAGCACAAAAGACATAAGAGTCATTTGTGTGCTGGGGAGATGTGTTACTTACGAGGGGTTTATGGCAAGACACGCTCTTATCATGTGAGGAACGAAGATGCATTGCAGATGTGTAATGTGAGGCAAAGCGTTGTTACCAAGGTAGAGAGTAATTTTCTTGGGTGGTTTGGCCATGTTGAAAGAATGTAATTTTCTTGGGTGGTTTGGCCATGTTGAAAAATAAGGTGCTGACTAAAAGAATATTTTCAGCCCAAGTGGCAGAAAAGAAAGGTAGAGGAAGGCCAAGGAAATCATGGGAGGACCAGATTCAGGTATGTCTGCATCAGAAAGAGATTTTGAGTATGAAGTACAAAAGGTCTTCTGTGAGACGTGTGATGGACATAAGTTAAGCAGGAGTTGTGTGCTAACTAAAAATATTTATTCAGCCCAAATATCAGGAAAGAAAGGTAGAGGAAGGCCAAGGAAATCATGGGAGGACCAGATTCACGAATGTCTGCATGAGAAAGAGATAAATTGCTCCCCAGCAACGAAATACAAACTCACCTATGGGGTATTTCTTGTCATATCAGCACAAAAGAGTAGCATTTCTGACCTGAGCACCTTTGATTTTCATGAGACTTGGTGAACTAGCAGGCTTTATAGAGAAACCAATCAGTACAAAATTTCAGCTTCCTACATACAATACTTCTATATAATTATAAGACTCAAATTTACAAAGAAAAGGCATTTTTGTCTACCATGCTTATCACATATAACTATAACTGTAGACTAATTGATCAAATGAGCTCACACTGGGCCCATTTGAAAGCTGAGCTTTCTTTTGAGATAACACACAATCATATTATGGGCAATTTAGTTTTCAAGGTCATCCACTTTGGCCTTTTATCTTTCAAAACACACCCTGCTAATCTATATATTAATTCTATAAGGTTTTTTACTGTAAGACCAGTTGTGACAGAACGGCTGAACATAAAGATAGGGTGGAGGTATCAAAATAAAGGTCTTACCATGTAGATTTGCTAGTCGAAGAGAAAAATTAGATTGGGGCAATGTTTCGGGTGCTGTGGGGCAGCAAAGTTCCCATGTAAAGTCAATGGGAGAAGTGTGCAGTTGACATTCGATCGCCTCCGGTTGATTCACACGCTGTTGAAGGCGGATGTATGGAGGGACTCAGACAGTCCAAAGTCCGAAGTCTCTCTTCTCAGAGAACTGTTGTGCAAAACAACACTAGCAGGATTTATTTGAAAGTTCTTACCGGAACAGCGAACACTCGAAGACCTGATTGTGTTGTGCCATTGGACTGTGTGATGTATATATATAATTTAACATTTATTCGATCCAGTTTATTCATGTAGGTAAGACGTTTCTCATTATGTAAAGATGTAAATAAACATTTCATATGAGTTTATGAGTTTATCCTTTCAAAAAAACAAAAACAAAAAAAACAAAAACAAAACAAAAAAACTTATCACCGATTTTAACGGGTTTTGTCTACCGAGGGGAAAAAAAAATTATTCGTCCATTCCGGCAGGTTTCGTCTACTGGGTTCGAATCCCGGTGAGGAATAATTCGATCCAGTTTATTCACATAGGTAAGACGTTTCCCATTATGTAAAGATGTAAATAAATGTTTCATATGTTTATTCTTTAAAAAAAAAAACCAAAACAAATTACCTTCGATTCTGATGGGGTTTTTTTTATTTAATAAAGCAGAGAGAGGAAGCCCCTGAGTAGTAAGAAAATTGACTGGGGGAGGGAGATTCTTTTTTTTTTTTTTTTTAACTTTTTATCCTGTAAGAGCTAGATTTTTTACATCTTTAATCAGTCATGTAGGAAAAAGAAAAAAACTATGTGTCCGGACAGAATTTTTAAATGCCCCAGGCATGTCATACAATAAAATTTTTGAGCCCTGATCCAAATTCTGGTGAAATTATTACCACAAATTAAAATTTCAGTGTTTGGTTTTCTGCAAAATACCTGTGTAGAAGAATTCATTACTTGCAGTGCATAAGACTGATCTTTTCATTCATTTCTTTCTTTTGTGTTAGATCAATTGGTTCAATGAAGTGGTGAACTACAGACATTGAATAATTACACACAGTCGAGTCACATTATTGTGACCACCTCCTACTTTTGACATCAACAGTGAGTAGCCAATGAAAGAAGGCATCTTGCAAGATCGTGAGACGACTTGGAGGGTATATAAGGTGTGCTGTAGGCATTCTCAAAACATATAACTCGTTACTGTCATAGATAAAAGGAGCGATTTATCACATTTGCAAAAGGGATGATTATTGGCTTTCGTGTCAAGGGTGGCAGTACTTCTGAAACAGCGAAGTTTGTGAACTGTTCGCATGCTGCTGTGGTTAAAATGTATTGTGATTGGAGAAATGGCACCATTGCAAATAAGCGATGTGGAAACTGCGGAGCACTACGTGCCATTGATGTGAGAGGTGAACGTCGGCTTCGAAGGTGCGCGAGGGCCGATCGACATGCTACACTGGAGCAACTCACTGGCCGAAAGAACCAGGGAGCTACCGGAAGTGTGTCTAAAACAACAGTTCAGCAAATCCTGCTGTGTATGGGGCTCCGATACAGATGGATGGTCACTGCACTTTTACTAACAAAGGTGCATCGGCAAAAAAGGCTTACATTTGCACGGAAATATCGGAATTGGACCTCCGCTGATTGGCAAGGGATTGCCTTCTCCGATGAGTCACTTTTTCTGCTTCATCAAACAGATCGACGTTGGTGTATAAAGCGAGAAACATCGGAGAACAAACACTTTTCAACCATTGCTGGAAAAACACAAGCTAGTGGGCACAGCGTTATGGTCTTGGGAATGTTTTCGTGGCATTCTCTGAGTCCACTCATACCTGTGGAAGGCACTATGGACCGAATTCGTTATGAATCCATCTTTGCAGACCACGTATACCCATACATGCTGATTGTCTTCTCTGAGGCAAATGGGATCTTCCAGCATGACAATGTGACGTGAAGCACAGCTAAAAATGTCTAAGAGTGGTTGGAAGAGCATGATGAAGATTTCAAAGTACTTCCCTGTCCCCCCAATTCCCCAGACTTAAACCCAACTGAACATCTGCGGGACCACCCCGATCTTGTTCTGTGTTCTATGGATTCTCTACCATGCACCCTCCAGCAGCTGTCAGATGCACTACAGTCAGCATAGCTCCACATACCTGTGAACACCTTCCAGCACCTTATTGAGTCACCCAAAGCCCGTCTAGCTGCTGTCTGCGCTGCACACGGCAGTTACTCTGGATATTAGCTGGTGGTCACAATAATGTGACTCCACCATGTATTTAATTTAATGTAGAAAACAATGTTTATAAATACAATATTTGTAATTTAAAGTCTACTATAGTTTTGCTGGAAACAATGGTCCAGCTTCATCAGGACTAAGCATTTTCATATCTTGCTTTTGACAACATTACAAGTTTCATGTGTCAAACGTGTCATGGCGGCCATTGGTTTTGATGAGTGCTTTCCATGAACTCGACAGGTATAGAGATGAAGATAAATCATTTACCAGGTTATTACTGTTTTGAAAAATGTGAAATGCTTCTAAAAAGTGAAGGTCATTTATTGGTTTAGGTCTATCTAATAGTTTTGCATCATCAAGCAGAAATTGGTGTATATTTTTTTAACAGTGCTGGGCTATGGAAGGTATTTTAAGCTCACACTTTTTAATATATGACTGGTGTTCTCATAATTTAAATTTAAGTGATCTCTGTGTCTGACAGGTCACACTGATACTGGATATGATAGATTACCCAAGAGTTTTTGTCAGAAATTGGGTCATTTTTCAAAGGAACTGGATTACATCAGACATGTTGCTATCAACAGGGGCTTCAAAATGTTCACTGGTGGACTTGGCTATAAAAAAAAAAAATTTTTAAACCTGAACATAAATCCACCATATCTCAGATATCTCCAAATAATAAACGAAACTTGGCAGATATTCCATTCGTCTCTGAAATTTGCTTCAAAATATCAAAAATCCTTAGGTCATAATATTTTAAAGTGATTTCCACTCCTACATCTATTGCGTTGGTGCGAATGAAATGTCCAGCGCAAACGAGGAGTGGAGACGGGCCCCCACCACAGTGGAATGGAACCACCCACAGGTGTTGCGGGTATTACGTCACAGAGTTACTATAAATAGCTAGCACCTGTGTGAAGAACATGGTTCAGATGTGGTTTGTTTGAACGTAACCTGGCTAGCAAAGGAAACATGCAGACGCTGGATTTGAGAGTCATCTTCCTGTATGAATTTAAACTGGGCCATCCAGCAGGAATTGCCGCTTGGAATGTTAACAAAGCGTTTTGGGAGAATACAGCCAACGAAAGAACCATTCGGCGATGGTTTGTGAAGTTTTGAAGCTGAGATACGGACCTGCAAAACGAAGTACGTGGTCAGCGACCTGTTGCTGTTTCTGACGATGTCCTGTTTTGTGTGGTTGAAGTGGACCCCCGAAAAATGTGTCGTGAGATAGTGGAAGAGGTAGGTGTCCACCACAAGACAGTCGTTTGGCGTCTGGCTGCGCTGGGTAAGGTCGAAAAGCTAGACATGTGGCTGCCGCATGAGTTGACAACTGCCAACAAGACTAGGCGTTTGGAAGTCTGCAAGTCGCTGCTTGCCAGAAATAAACAGGAACCTCTACTACATCAAATTGCGATGAGGGTCTTTTATGATAATCGGAAATGATCTGCACAATGGTTAAGCGAGGCACAGCCTGCTGGACAGCATCCTAAGCCACCCCACCACACTAAGAAGATTATGCTCCTTGTCTGGTGATCCACAGCTGGGATAATTCATTAGAGTTTCTTGGCAAGAGGCCAAACCATCACTACCGAACGTTATTGAGCTGAATTACACCAGATGCCCAGGAAATTGCTAGAGAAACAACTGGCTTTGGTCAACAGACAGGGGTGTTCTTCTGCTCCAGGACAACGCACACCGTCATGTCACACAACGAACTATGCTGACATTAAGTGCTTTGGGCTATGAAGCACTGCCTCATTCTGTCTATTTACCAGACTTGTCTCTGACAGACTATCATCTGTTTAGTCGCTTGGATCACTTTCTGTCCGGGAAACAGTTCACGACAGACAACGAGGTTCAACGTGCAGTTGAGGAAGTCTTCGGGTCTCAGCCGCAAGCTTTTTTCGCTCCTAGATCATGGCCTTGCCGGACAGATGGCAACTATGTGTCACTGCCAAGGGGGATTATTTTACCTGGGTAAGTTGTTCTAGCTTTCCATTCTCGCCATCCATGTGTGCTGGTTGCCACTGTGCCCCTTTGATTTTTTTTTAAAGCGGTCAGTGTCAAACATGTCTAAATGTTGTAAAAGTACACAGGTATGATACACTCTTTGCCAAAAAAAACCCCGAAGCACCCCGAGAAAGTTGTTCGATAATGATGATACACTGCATGCAAGTAACACAGGGCTCACTATGCAAATGATTAAAAAATAAGGACCAATGATTAAATAATGACCCGCCACAGTGCATGGGAACCACACATTGAGGAGGGTATATCAAAACCTCAACACTAAACTGGAACGTGGCAAGCTCATAAGAGAAACAAAATCTATTGACATAACCAACCTTAAAAAACACCATAATACCTTCAAGTTGGAACTGAAGAACAGGTTCTCTGCTTTAGAAGGCCTAACGTCGGAAGAAGTGGACATCTCTGAAGTTAACAGAAAAGTAACCAAAGCTCTTATGGAAACAGCAACAAAATTAGCTGGGTCTAAGAACAAGTTGCATGTGAACAAATTATCAGGAAAAACCAAAATGTTGATGCAAAAAAGAAGAGAGATGAGGACATCTAAAGAAGATGTGACTTCCAAAGTGGAATATATAGAGCTATGCAAGACAGTACGAAAAAGTATCACTGAAGACGTAAGGAAATTCAACTGTGAACTAGTAAGGAAAGCAATTGAAAACAACCAAAGCCTAAAGATAGCAAAGGGACATCTCAGTAAGGGGAAAAAACAGATTATGGCACTGAGAAAAGAAGATGGTTCTGTAACAAGAAATAGAGGCGAAATTTTGACAAGAGTGAAAGATTTCTACTCCAAATTATATGAAAGGGATGATACATGTACTCCAGACATCATGAAAGGTACCAGAGTTCTTCCAGTCCTCCCAGCAGAAGTTGCTCATGCAATCAAGAACATGAAGCGGGGGAAAGCTCCAGGAGAAGATGGAATTACTATAGACATCATACAAGAAGCAAGTGGAGAAATGGAAACAGTACTCGCCCAAATTTTCACTCGATGCCTTAATGAAGGAAAGATTCCTGAGGATTGGAACAATGCTACAATGATCCTGCTACATAAAAAAGGTGACATTGAGGATCTCAGGAACTACAGACCTATCAGCCTCCTATCAGTGGTTTATAAAATCTTCACTAAAGTTCTTTCACACCGCTTGAAGGTAACACTGGACATGGCTCAACCGAGAGAACAAGCTGGATTCAGGAGTGGCTACAGCACAATAGATCATATCCACGTACTGAGAGAACTAATTGAAAGAGCGAGGGAATATGAACTTCCATTGTGCATGGCTTTTATCGATTATGAAAAAGCCTTTGATTCGGTGAAACCATCAGCAGTTACCACGGCTCTGAAATCCTGCGGTATTGAAGATGCATACATTAATATTATTAATAACATCTATGAAAATGCAAGTGCAAAGATTCGGCTGTTTGAAAATACAACACACATAAAAATTGGAAAGGGAGTGAGACAAGGTGACACCATATCTCCGAAGCTCTTTAATGCCACATTGGAAAATGTCTTTCAATCACTGAACTGGGAAAACAAAGGGATAAAGATTAATGGAGATTATCTAACCCACCTTTGTTTTGCTGATGACATAGTCATTTTTGCAACTACCCCATCAGAGCTGCAGAGTATGATCCAGGAACTTGCTGACAAGAGTAAAGAAGTGGGATTAAAAATGAACTTTCAGAAGACAAAAGTGATGTTCAATGCTTTTACAAGAAATGAAGATTTATCGATTGATGGAGAAAAACTGGAGATAACAGATACGTACGTTTATCTTGGACAGCAGATATCAAGTGAGGGTCACATTGATGAAGAAATTAATCGGCGTACAAAACTTGCCTGGAGAGCTTTTGGAAGAAACAGCATAATTTTCAAGAGCAATATGCCATTATGTCTTAAAAGAAAAGTGTTTGATCAATGCATCCTCCCAGTGCTTACGTATGGTGCAGAGACGTGGACCTTAACTAAAAGAGACATACAAAGGCTGCAGACAACTCAAAGCAACATGGAGAGGTGCATGCTTGGTATAACCAGGAGAGATAAGAAGAGGAACTCATGGATCCGAAAAATGACGAGAGTGGAAGACATCATGATCAGAGTTAAATCCCTGAAATGGCAATGGGCTGGACATACTGCCAGAAGGAGAGACCATAGATGGACAGCCGAAATTTTAGATTGGATTCCAAGGGACAGGAAAAGACCCAGAAGAAGACCACATGGAAGATGGGTGGATGAAATTCGAAAGTATGCGGGAGTGACATGGAGGAGACTGGCACAAGACAGACCGTTGTGGAGGAAACTTGGGGAGACCTTCGTCCAGCAGTGGATTGATAATGGTTGACAATGATGATGATGATGATATCAAAAGCAAAGCTTACACATAGGTAAAAATTGTGACTGCCGTTGCATAAATCTCTACATACTGTGAGGATACCTTGACGACGGATCCGTGCACAACAGAAGCAGTTGAACGAGTTTGAAAGGGGACGTATAATTGGGCTGAGAGAAGCCAGTTGGTCAAGTCACTGTGTTGCCAGGCATTTGGGTTGAAGCGACACAGTAACTGCACAATGTTGGCACCAACTGGTTGAGGAGAGCACAACCCAGTGGCACACAGCAGCGGACAGTGGAGGGCGACGACAGGATGCAAGGATCGAGTGACTGTGAGGGCCGCGCGAACGGAACCAAATTCTTCGCTCTCAACCGTGCGTGGCCATGTTGTGTCATCTACAGGTGTGGAAATGGCTATCCAGATTGTTGCCAGATGACTTCGGCATGAGGACCAGGCCTTGGGAATGTCGGTCACCAGTCGCCAAATGGCGACCAGATATTTCGTAGTGGCTAGTAAATTTTTTAGTATAGAAGCCAATGATGGCGAGGAGATTTTCCCCCCAAGTGAGCAACTATTTTGTCCAACTTTTCCCCCTCCTAGGACTTGGCAATGTATCGATACATAGTGAGAAACCAGCGTGAATTTAACATCGATGTTACAGTGTTTCGACTGACGAAACTGCGAATTTTTCACCACCGTGATGTAAATGCTCGCGACAGTGTTTAAGCTGCGGTCGCCATTTTCGCGAAATGCGATGAGTTAATCTAAAATGCGAGAAAAAATGAGTGCCTGTCGCAAAATTGCGCCCGCCGTTTAAATATTAACCCATCCGCGGATTCTACTCCGGCTATTCTATTTTTGTGGAAACTAAAGTTTCCAAAATTCTGGCAGCGATTTGTACTCCGCTAATGTTATTTTCTTAATCCTTAAGGAATAATAGGCTCCTACTGTGTCCCTACAGCACCTTTTGAATCACTCCCCACCCCCTACATACACTCTAGAGCGCCCCATAAAGGGTGGGGTAGGCTGGCAGGGTAAGATAGAGGCTAGAGGGATTAGAACACTACCCCATTCAAGTCAACTGCGATGCCCTGACGGCGATGTCTACGGCTTCATTCCCACCCCCAAGGCCATAAACAACCTCTGCATTCGTGACCGGAGTGACCTTTCAAACTTCTATAGAAAAGGAACACATATTAGGAAAGGTAAGTGCAAGCTAGGGGTTGCTCTCGCCACTCAAGGTGCTGTCCATCATGCAACGTGCCGCATTACAATGGGTAAATTCATTATTAAGAAACGCAAAGATTGCGAAGACAGTGACGATAAAACAACTGAAAAAGAATGTGAGTTTAAAATTTAAAAAAAGTAAAACTGCTACTCAATCTAATATACCTTCCGAGCAACTTGTGCGAAAATGGTGCTCCCTTTACAAATGGGTGCAAGTTAACTGGAGGGATAAAATACCATATTTAAACTGCGAACTGCGCATTGCAGCAAGAAAAAGCTACGTCCTAGCAAGTGATAAATTCAGTGAAAATTCCCAATTTCCAATTATTTTCATATATTTGTTTTTGCGCATGGCTGCTAACTAATCAAAAAATTTCCTACGCGGAAGGAGTTCGATTGAAGCATCAAACATTTAGGGCGATTAAAACATCAATCAATTTAGGTTGATCGAAACATCAAAACAATAATATGTGTCAACTTTCCATCGCGCATGACAGAGACAACGCGTATGCGTAACTACAGAAGAAAAAAAAAGTTTTTAATAATTTCAGTTGTTGCCGAAACCACGGCTTCCCAGCTGGAGAAAAAACCTCAGGGAATAGTTGCTTGTAAACAACTGCTAAGGGCGCGCTCTTCACCTTAAGATACTGGAAGCGGAAACACACACAAGACCAAAATAAAATAAAAATAAACAAAGAATCCCGGCGGCCTCGATCCCCAGAAAATGTAAACACACTCAACATTCTGTCAGGCAAGTAAAGTTTTACCACGTGGTTTGTCATCACATATTTTACAAGCTAGAGGGGGATGGATTACGAGGGAGGACTTACCAGAAACGGTTGTCGAGTATAATTAACAATCGCAAGGGGTAGGAGGTCATTTTTTTTTTTTTTCGTTCTCTTTTCTGGCAGTACTGAAAAAGTTAACGCTATTTTTTAAAAATATTTATTTTTATGTTTTGTAATTAATCTTGAGTGTTAGCAATTACGAAATTCCCTATTCAAAAAACATTTAACACTGCTATATTAACGATTCAAAAGAGACAGTTCTGTCTACTGCAAAAATAGCCTGAAATCCATGAAAGCTGAAGGACCGATTGCGAAATAAGTTCTTGCCCGCGATTGGCAGAAATGACAGGGGGAGGAAGGTCCCAGAGCAAAACAACGAGGAAGCACATTCAAAATCACACATCCGGTGAAGTAGCCGTTACCCTCCGTACTTTGCCCACCCCCTCTTCTATAAGAAGTGAGGAAGTGCGAACACAGAGGAATGTTTTCACCACAAGCTTTTTTTTTAACATTTGCAAGTACCTGTAAATTAATGTGAGAAATACACATATACTCACACTACAATAATTGTAGGACTAATATTATTTTCATAGCGCATTTTTTTTTTTTGCCGATTCGCGATATGAACCATGTGTACTTTGTCTTTGTTTGATATTAAAAAATAAATATTTAGAAGGCTGAAATGGTAATATTTTATTATATTGTAATTAAAATAATAGTTGGTTTGAGGAATATGCTGTTACTATCAATAAAAATTTAAATTTAACTGGTTTTAGAAATACTTGGATTGAGAAGGGTTATTGATGCTCAAAGACTGTTTTTTTTTATTTATTTACACTTATATACCTTTTTTTATATATATAATAGTCTTTTTTAATAAATTTTAACCTAAAATACGAGTAGATGGGGTACACAGTAAGTTCAATCGCGAAAGCAGCTTATAATGTCGTAACCCGGGTTTTCGGTGCATCTCTTGACACAAATTAGATTTTTATTAATAGTAACAACAGTATTGGCATTTTACTTATTCAATTCATACTGGTCATTAATCAAATCATTCATGCAAAGACAATGGTAACTCACAAAATCAAATTTCAGATTTGGATTTTATGCTTATTTAATAATGATTTTAGAAAAAAAAATCCTTATCCTGTTAGGAGCTGTATATCAACTTACACTGCCCAATACAGTTTTCTTTTAAATATGTTAGTATCTTCCAAGCTAATTAGTTTTCCATTGCTGTCCAAGGCATTGTTGGAGTGAACAATTAATTTGATATTACAATTTTTTAAGTGACAAAAGCCGCTAACTTTCTTTAGCATTTTGCTACAACTTTTTTCCCCATTTTAGCATTTTTGCTACAGCATTTTTTGAGCCAGCTTAAACCCTGGCTCGTGATGTAATCGCCATCGGGCGGCACCAAGTCGTGACTATAGTGGCTAGAAGAATGCGCACGTCTCCGATGTAGTTTCTCGCGGCGTCTCGTTCCAGACGCTACATCGGGGAATTGCTCATCGGAAATTTGCCTGCCAGGGGAGTAATCGTGGACATCATTGGGGTAACATCACGATGCAGACACGATGTTTAAACATGTTTCTTATCAGGCCTCCGTGCGTCGACGATGCTATTAAGAGGCTACGTGTTCCACGCGTTGGATCTTGGAAATTCACCACAGCTTAGGAACAATAGGAAGTATGCGGCAGGTTTATTTCTGACGTGAATATGTCACTAAATCACACCACTACGGAAAGTTGAGCGTTACGAAAAAATGGGCATCAAGTTCGGTCTAATAATTTCTATATTAGTGGGCGGCACCAAGTCGTGACTATAGTGGCTAGAAGAATGCGCACGTCTCCGATGTAGTTTCTCGCGGCGTCTCGTTCCAGACTCTACATCGGGGAATTGCTCATCAAAAATTTGCCTGCCAGGGGAGTAATCGTGGACATCATTGGGGTAACATCATGATGCAGACACGATGTTTAAACATGTTTCTTATCAGGCCTCCGTGCGTTGACGATGCTATTAAGAGGCTACGTGTTCCACGCGTTGGATCTTGGAAATTCACCACAGCTTAGGAACAATAGGAAGTATGTGGCAGGTTTATTTCTGACATGAATATGTCACTAAATCACACCACTACGGAAAGTTGAGCGTTACGAAAAAATGGGCATCGAGTTCGGTCTAATAATTTCTATATTATCAAAGCGAACCAAACCAACCTAGTGTCATTCCATAGCTAAGGGAACAAAGACTTCTTAGTGACCTTGAGTTACTGTGCAGCGATTCGCGGGGGAGGGGCTTTGTGCAGCTCTGCGCAAACTTCTAATCAGTATAACTGGGCACTGCAAAGCGCTAAGACGTCGAAATTGATCTCAAACGAAAGCTAACGTCGAGATCTGCCGATTTGAAACATTGGTTGTGAAACTTTAGATCGCAGTTGAAATTTCTTTTTTTATTTCACAATGTTAGCATATACTCGTCGAAAAGCCAAGCAGAAATACATCGAACGTAGTCTGCGCGGAAGAGCAACTAGTCATCTTGCGATGAACACTGCAATGTCCGCGGCAGAATGCGTGAGAAAGTATAGGGAGTGAGAGAAAATTGCTGCTGTGCAGCGCACGAGCACTTTGGTGGCAGCGACACACAAGCCCATTGACATGGATCATCAGCAGTGAACCTCATAAAAACCAGTAACTGGGCATGTCTGAATAGTGACACTTTAAATGACTTAATGATGATTAGATGCAATGGCACTTCAATTGAAGATTTTAATCCTCAAAATGCTATACAATTGTGGTCGGCAGATACCTTTGATTGGAAGATCAGACACAGTATGTATCAGTGGTAAACTGTATCGACATTATTAGTGCCACTTTATGTATATGTTTCCTAGCTTTTGTCTCTTTGTTTTAAATATTATTAAAAGAAATCAGGCATCTAAATTCAATGGCTTGAAATGGACTGCTACAAAAACTGTATCAGAAGCTAACTCAAAAATAAATTATGTATTTGTAAATTAAGATAGTAAGAGTAACGTTACAGCACTGAAAATAAATTATCAAAAAATCAATCATTTTGGAATAAAAGCATATGCAATATTTGCAGTCAATCTAATGATCCTATGCAGTAACTGCTCTGCATCTGTTTTCATGAAGTTAATGGGGAAGGTGTCTCTCAGTAGAAAGAAAAACAAAAAAACATGCACCCATTTAATTTCATAGAAACGTAAGTAGAGAAGTTACTAAATTATCGTTTTTTTTTTAAATTTCGTATGGCCGGTAGATCTTGTTATTTGGCTAGTAAAATTTTATTCCACTAGCCACAGTGGCCAGTAGAAATTTCAGCAGTTTCGCAAGAACTGATGAGGACTACATTCGAGGAGCCTACTTTGCTGCCTACTACTGACCAGCATGCATCACCAATACGAGTTGCAGGTTGTGTTGGGCAAATCAATGTGGGACAGCGCCTAGTGGCGTCGTTTTGTCTTCACCTATGAGTCATAAATCGCATTTTGCACTGAGGACCAGTGCATATGTGTCTGGAGACGAGCCAGCCAGCACATGAATCTCGCCTTTACCATGGAATGGCACACAGAAAATGACTGTCCAGGGAGCCATTTGCAACGATAGCCTGACAGGCCTCTGTATTAGCTGCACAGATGAGTTTTAAAAAGTCTTTTGTGTGATGTTTACCACTAATTTACATATACGACATTCCTTCGCGTTGTTGTCATGTGACCATAACTGGTCCAGAGTACGAAGTTTGTTGACACAGAAGTTTGCCCAACAGTCAAACGCACTTGCACATCGGTAGGTGAAAGATGGCAAGCGATACTGCATTTATTCCACACTGCATTCGTTACGAATTTCATCAGTGAAAAAGTGCTGCAAAAGCATGTGCATCGATCTGTTCTGTTCTGAGGGAGAATATTGTATCGAAAAGCACGTGTGAGTTTTGGTTTAGACGGTTTAAAGCAGGTGATTTTGATGTTAGCGATCGAGAACGTAACAGAAGGCTGCACATGAAGAACTGCAAGCATTGCTGGGTGAAGATTCATCTCAAAAAATTAAAAAAAAAAAAAGAACTAGCTGAACAACTGGGGTAACTCAACGAACCATTCCAATCATTTGCGCACAATGGGAAAGATTCAAGAGGAAGGAAAATGGGTGCCACCTGACCTCAGCCAGAGAGGAACATGGATGAGCATGTCATGAAGTGTTTGAATCTGCTGAATAAACAACACAGAAAGTCTTTCCTGTGGAAAAGTGTTACGGATGATGAACAGTGGATATGGCACGACAACCCGAAATGCAAAAAACAGTGGGTAGACTCTGGTGAAGCAACGACTTTGACACGGAAATGCAATACACACTCCAAGGAAGTTCTGCTGTGCGTCTGTTGGGATATGAAGGGAGTGCTCTATTATGAACTATTGGAACAGGGTTAAACCGTTACTTCTGATCTCTACAAGCAACAATTGCTGCGATTGAACCAGGAAATCTGTCGGAAATGTCTATTCACAGGCAAAGGATTGCATCCCGTGAAATTACTGCATGACAACGCTAGGCCGCATGCCGCAAAATCGGTCAAGCGAACATTAATGAAACTTGACTGTTAAGTTTTGGAGTACCTGGCGTATAGTGGTGACATAGCCCCTTCAGACAATCATTTGTTCCAATCGATGCAACATGGTTTGTTTGCTGTACGGTTCCAGCCATGTGACTAAGTGGAAAAATGGGTTAACAACTTGATCACATCACACGACGAAGTATTCTTCATGGCTGGAATCTGTCAGCTGCCCGACCGATGGCGGAAGGTGATAGATAATGACGGCGCATATTTTGATTCGTAAGGTATTGTTGTTTTCTCTCAAATTACATGTTGCGTTGTCTTAAATGCTTTAAAACTTATTTTTACATCTAATACATACATCAGGACAATATCTGTGAGCTATGTACGTCTATGCTATGCTGGGTAATAGCTTGTATTCGAGCCAGAGATGGCATTACAACATTCTGTCTTGTTCCACTAGTGTAGCTATTTTATTTTTTTTCGCGACTGTCCTGCTACCGATCTACTGATCGCTCTCCACTGTAAAGAGTCTTGTAAGGGATGGTCTGGAGCCATTTTTTTTTTCACTAACAGTCTATCTCAAGCCTCAATTGTCACACCCAACTCAGATCACATTTATCAAGGTCATGTGCCCACCAGCTCAATGATGTATGGTTATCATTTGCATATTTCCATAGGATTTAGCACAATGTTATTTGGGTACATTGACTTAGCATTTCTTCTTGCACATATATCTGAAAAATCTTATCGATGTTTTGCTTTGGACATATTCTCAAATTTATATTTATCGTGTTAATTTTGATACGGGCGATCTTAGTGAGAGATGGGTTTGCCTCCTGGGGATGCTCTGCTGGAACAGTGGCCCACAAAACAGCAACAAGGGCCTCTGTGAATCTTGGAGATGTGCCAGCTAGTTCTGCGTGACATTGGTGAAAAGACACCAACTCACTGGGTTTTGTTCCAGAATCCTTAGGTTGAATGACTAACTGGAACCGTCAGCTGTGGGTTAATGCCCCACACTGATGTACTTACCTGATTAAAAAGACAAAAAGAAAGGCAAAAACTGACTCAAATGTGGGAGATGAGATGCTTACTAAGAAAATCTTTTTAGCCCAAGTGGCAGGAAAGAAAAAGAAGAAGAAGGCCAAGGAAGTCATGAGAGGATCGGATTCAGGAGTGCTTGAATGAGAAAAAGATTGTGAGTATGAAGTATAGAAGATCTTGTGCACAGCCTGTGATAGATGTCAGTGTGAGTTGTAAGTCAAGATCACTGCAAATGGAGAAGTTTGATACGGCAACAGTAAGGAAAAATTATCTGGTAGTTTGTATTCCTTTTTGGAGCTAACCTCTGAATGTCAGAGAACAGCTTAGTGATATGTGCGTGATGTGATGTTGATTTTGATTCCAATTTATATTCAAGACATTGGTAAGACGTTAGACAAGTGTGTATAAAGAATTTGTTTTTTTCACAGATATTCAAATTCTCAACTGGCAAAGAATTACTGTAAATAGACTGTGAAGTATATTTGCAGAAACATACTCTTTTCAAAAAACAAACAATTTGAACTAATGATACATTACCTATATTCTCTGATGAACTTTCTGTACTTGGATTATTTGGCAAATTTGTCTTCCTTGGTCTTCCCCTACCTTTTCTAGAAGTAGAAGTATCTGCAAGAAAAGAAAAAAATCAAGAACTAAAAAGCACCCCCACCGTATTTGCTCAAAAGATTATTATTTGGCACCAGTTTTAACAAACAACACTTCAAAATCCCCACATTTCAACATCCATTGCCCAGTTCTCCAAACTATAGGAACTCATATGTAATCTTAAATTTCATATACTGTAATTTCAGGTCGATAAGCTGCGGCGTATATGAGCTGAAAATGAAATTTTCGGCCCGCAAGACTTATGGCAGCGTAAACAGCTTTTTTTTTTTTTCTTTTTTTTATGTGGAGCCAGATTATGTAACAAAAAACATTTTGGCTTGTTCAATTCTTTTCCCCATGGGAAGACATATCAATACAGAGGGAATAGAATAACGATGTTACAGCCACGTGCAATAAATTCTACCCACCCCCATGGACAAGAATGCCATGTACAAATATTACCACGTATTAAAAAAAAATTGATACTTTTAGGAAAACCTGGATAACAGTGCCCTCATACAACTACTGCCATGTATTTTATGTCAACTACAAATAATAATAATAATAATAATAAATTGATACTTTAGGAAAACCTGGACCACAGTACCCCATACAACTATTACCATGTATAAACAACAAACAAACAATTGATACTTTTAGGAAAACACGGACAACAGTGCCCCCATACAAACAGCACCATGTATGTACTGTATGTATACAGTGTAACTTGGATAATTCAAAGCTGAAGGGACCACAAAATTAATTTAAATTATCGACAAATTTGAATTAGGCAAGTTTGAATATGGGCACATTCAAGTACTGTAAAAAACAACATATTTATTCATAACATACAAAAAAAAAGTACAGTACGGTAAATTTACATATTTTTTGTAAGAAAAACCATGAAATTTCGGCCTGCTATATAGAATTTATGTTATGGATGAGTGTAAATTCCTCAAGTTTATCGAGTGCATGAAATAGAGAGTCGCTTACATTCTGCTGTCCCCCAACAAAGTTCCGTAACTGTTGGAGGTGAGCCAAGGCCTGTACTGAATTTGGGTGGCGCTCTTCAGGAAATTGTGGCCGTTCCAGTTCTTCATCTGAAGATACACAGTAGGTCTTCTTATTCATATCATCAGCCAAGATCTCATCATCTGTGAGCTCACCAGAAACAGCTAAATTGTCGTCAACTCTCACAAAAGCCTCAAACGGTGCATTACGGCCTACATCTTCCCAGTACTCCACAGTGGGTATGATCTCCTCGCCACCATTACCTTGATGTAGTTGAGACTCATCGTCGGGGTAATGGAAGCCTGCTTTTCCAAAGCAGTTGGTTATAGTTTCAGGTTTAACTTGTTGCTTCATTCAGAACAGTATGTACCCATTTTAAAAGGTAATTGTTGAAAATACGAGAATACGAAAATGGGGTTTTCTTTGAATTAAAAAAAAAAGAAAAAAAAAGTCTGAATTAAAGGGGTTTTTTTAACATTGTTTATATAACATAGAAAGATCAAGGGACCAAATGAAAAATTCGAATTAACCAAGAATTCGAATTAAAAATGTTCAAATTAGACAAAATACACTGTACATATAAAAAACAAAACAAAACAATTGATACTTTTAGGAAAACCTGGACAACTGTGCCACATAGAACTATTATTATGTATTTTTTGTTAAAACTCAGGCAGTGTTGGTCCCCTTTTACCAGTAAATAAATAAAAAAGGGCAAAAATCAAACAGAAATCTATATTTCAAACCTTACCACAGATATATGAGTTACTGAGACTACAAGAAAACCATGTGGTGTGTGTGGTAGTATCTAGGGATAGGAAAGAAGGGAGTAAAGCCATTGCAGAAAAAGAAAAAAGAAAACTACACACGAAGCATTTAAGCTGACACAGGCCAACAAGAAAGATAACAAAATAGATTTTTAAATGGCAAAGCAGCTTACTAAAGATAAACAAGAGGAAAGTATTTGTTCCAAAACGCATTTCACATTTAAAAATACACAAAAATTTTAAAACTTTGGAATACTCATGTTCATATCACATTTTTATTTTATTTCAATGTAATGTTCTATCTACAAGCTTACCATTTAAGTTGTCATTTTTACTCCTTCCATCTGACTCTTGATCATCCACTAAGTCTGAATCACCATTTAAGTTGCCATTTTTACTCTTTGCATCTGACTCTTGGTCTGACTCTTGATCATCTACTAAGTTTGCTTTCCCATCAGGAGATATCTGCGATTCTGAAAACAAATATCGTAATATGAATTAAATCCAGAAATAAATTCGGAGAGGATATTTCATGCAAGTTCTTGATTTTCTAATATGTATACAGGATATCTCAAAAGTCCTTGACACATTTTAAAAATTTATTTAAAAAAACTATTTGGGATATGAACATAATCCTTGCAGATTTTGTTGACTTACTTAAGACTGTCTTTGAAGGAATGTAAGAGAAATTCTATCCTATATCTCAATGTAAATTCTTCCAACAAAACTCCATACATAACACATCTCTCCAGCACACAAACGACTCCATGTTTTTTCTGTAGTACCCAGGTTTCACTGCCATACATCAGAGCAGGAACAATTACACTTTCATAAATCAGGGTTCATACCCTTTTCTGTGGAAAAAAAAATAAGGTCTTTCTGAGGACCTACACTCCATTTGATATTTTGTGTCATTGGAATATCCCAAGGTGTGTGTGTGTGTGTGTGTGTGTACACGAAGTGCCAGAAAAACTGGTACACCAGTCTAATACTTGGTAAGTCCCCCACGGGAGTGCAGGACTGCAGAAATACGACGAGGCATGGACTCCACTAACTTCTGGAAATATGCTGTAGGCAATGCACACCATACTTCCTGCAAAGCGTTCCACAATTTGGGTGTATTCCGAGGTCTCGGATTCCTGTGTTCGATAGCATGGCATCCCAAATGTGTTCTATCACATTCAGTGTGGGGACTTGGGTGGGAATGGCAACACCCCAAACTCAGATGAATGCTCCTCTAACCATAATGTGGTGTCCGGACACTTGTGTGGAGGTGCATTGTCCTGTTGGAACAGGCCCAACCCATCAGCATGAATGCTGGACATGAACGGGTGTATCTCGTCAGAAAGGATGCACACATAGCGTTGGCCGGTCACAGACGTTTGTAGACGTACCAGGGGTCCCAGTGAAGTCCAACTAAACACACCCCATACCATTACGGAGCCCCCACCAGCCGGTACTGTTCCCTGTTTACAGGCGGGATCCATGGCTTCATGGGGTTTGTGCCAGACATGAATCCTTCCATCTGTGTGCAGTGGCAGTGTTGCCGTGCCCAAGCGAGGCACATAGCTCTGTGTCGCGCACCCATCAAAGAGACTCAAGTTGGGCGTCGGCTCCCAAAGCCCATATTGTGCAGGGTACATTGCACAGTACGGACGCTGATGCTTGTTGAGTCTCCAGCATTGACTTCCGATGATACCTGCGAGAGTGTTGCGTGAAACGATTCTTGACAGCCGTTGATGATCACGTTCACCCAATGTCTTTTTACGGCCACACTGGTATCGTAGGTTGGAGGTTTTGCTGGAATTCATGTAGTCACGGTACACCCTTGCAATGGTCGTCCGTGAAAATCCGAACTTCGTTTCTACCTCTGAAATACTAACGCCCATCTCAGGAGCGCCAACTATGACACCGTGTTGAAAATCGCTTAAATCGTTATTACTTGTCACTCTCATGCCGAAACAGTTCTGACAGCTGGCAAGGATGTCTATCACTTTATATACACACTGGCGGACGCAACTGAGTACGCGCATAGGGGACGTTGCTATGTATTTTGCATAAGCTCGTTTGTATCAGTTTTTCTGGCATTTCAGTGTATATATATATACACTGCAGAGCAATTGAATTAGAGATACCAGTCTGTCTAGTAACGTGTAGCACCACCTTTCGCCCTGATGACGGCGGTGATTCATCTTGGCATGGACTCGACAAGACACCGGAAGTGTAGGGAAGCCATACGGATCCACGACCCCTGAACGAGCTCCCACAGTTCACGAACATTTGATGGAGGGGAGTCAGAACCTCGAACATCTCTCTCGATGGCATCCCAGCTGTGCTCGATGGGATTGAGTCCAGGTGATCTAGCTGGCCAAGGAAGCGAGGTCACGTCGGTGGAGTGTTCATCCAACCATTCGGATACAATTCGGGAGCTGCATTGTCTTGTTGCAGGATGAGGTCCTCAGTGGGATGTTGAAAACGCACAAACGGGAGCAAATGGTCGTCCAGGATATACTGGTAACGTTAACCTGAGAGGGACAATGTCACACATACCAGGGGTCCCATTTCAGTTAACTTACACAGTCCCCAGATGAGAATGCCACCCCCACCAGCTTGAAGAGTACCCTGCTGGCAAGAAGTATCCATTGCTTCATGTGGTTTGCGCCATACTCATATCCAGCCAAGCATGTACCAATGTGAATCTCGACTTATCAGTCCAGGCAACATTTTCCCACATGTCTAGGGTCCAGTGGCGATGTTCCCGCGCCCATGCTAATCTTTGCACCCTGTGATGTGCGGTCAGCACCGGTATCCTCGTGGGACGATGGCTTCTGTACCCCATAGCGAGGAGATGGTTCTGGATGGTGTGGCTGCTTACACGTTTTTGTGCACCAGGGTTAAATTGCCGAGTGATTTCTTGCACTGTGGCCCGTCTATCCGCTGTTACAATGCGAGCTAGCCGACGATGACCCTGCTCTTCCACATGCTGTTGTCCACAGCAGTTGGCCCTTGCAGGGATGGTTTTACCGGATTCGATGTACTCACGGTGTACCCGTGGCACAGTGGCTCGTGAAAATACCAGTGCCTGCACGACTTTCGAGATGGAGTGACCCATTCGGCGGGCCCCGACAATTTTCCCACGATCAATTGCGTTTAGATACTTCGTCTTACCCAGACTGCGTCCAACTCTTACTGATTTCCGTCGCATCACTACTTATATTGTCAGATCGCTGCATACGTCACATCGTTTCCATTTACAGGGCTGCCTACAGTGCCACATTTGCATGACGCCAGCTGTCTCTAATTCAATTGCTCTTCAGTGTATGTATGTATGTATGTAATTTTCTTAAACTAACATTTCAATGCACTTTCACTTTCATGTATTTTTACAGCCAGAATCTTTCCACAAAGACAAGCAGTTTGAAATTAAAATTGTACACAAAAGCATATCACATATTCAGAATTCTGGAACACAAATCATTACCTTTATTTTGTGAGAGTCTTTCCTTATTTAGTCCATTGGATGAGCCTAATTTCTTTGGTCTACCACGTCCTCTTTTTGGAATAGCATGATCTGGAAGGAAAATAACAAAATTCAACACCCAAGGGATATTAAAAACAAAACTGTTCATTTAATGGAACAATATCGATCACCCAACTTAACCTGATTTTACCAACATCATCAATGTGGTTCTTAAAACCAAAAATGACTTACAGTGAAAATATTAAATAAGAGCTGACATGTAGTCAAACAAGCTCGAAGAGTCTATTGACTTTTAAAACTTTTTGCGTATTCCAGTCGTTGGAATCAATTATTCTGAATCTCACAGAGGTTGGTCCTTTACATGATGGCACAGGATTGAAACACAATATTTAAAGGAGCTGAACATTAAAATAGTAATTCAACCAAGTTGGCTACTTACATTTGTCAGCTTGGGTGTTCCAGGAATCTAAGGTTATCTTGGTGTCAAAACGTCATCGGAAAAACCACATAACAAAGGAATTCTTGAAAAACATGTAATGGGTGTCTTGAAAAAGGAAATGGAACAAATCTTGAACGTACACTCGTTGTCATAAAAATCTGTGCACCAAGAAGGAAGCATTGGGTTGAAATGAGATTTCAGTAGTGAGATGGTACATACCAAAAATTACAATATCACAGCTGCAGGACAATTTCCTGTGGACATACGGTAGATATTCCGTTCAGTGTTAGTACTGAGTCGGACCGCATCGTGCTCGGATACTGCGGTGATACGGTCCGGCATGGAGTCAAAGAGACGCCGTATGTTACTCTGGGGCAGATTGGCCCACACTTCTTGCGACTGACGCTCTAAATCACGAACACTGTGGCATGGAGGAAGCTGGCGTCCCATCTGGTCCCACACGTGCTCCATGGGTGAGAGATCAGGCAATCTGGCAGGCCACTGAAGTGTCGAAGCGTGATGTAGACAGTCCTCGGAAACCCGAGCCGTGTGCAGATGGACACTATCTTGTTGGAAAATGGCTCTGGGCCGCTCCGCCAGGAGAGGCAGCACATGGGGCCGCAGGATCTCCTGTGCGTAGTGTTGGGCTCTCAGTGTTCCTCGGATCACTGTGAAGGAAGTTCGGCTGTCTTACACAATGGCTCCTAAGACCATCACGCCTGCACTTCAGGAAGTGTGCTGCTGTATAGTAAGGTTGGGATTGTAGCGTTCACCTGTGGTTCTCCACACTCTGATACAGTGGTTGTCCGTTCCTATACAGAAGCAAGATTTGTTGCTGAACACTATACGTCGCCAGTCCTTAGCATCCCAAGTTGCTCGCTGCTGACACCACAGCAATCGACGGCGATGATGGTCAGGTGTTAATGGCAGAAAACATAACGTCCATTTAAGAGTGCAGATTCGCTCCTGCCAGGCGTTTGGAGATGGTTCTGGAGGACACAGAAGCCCTTGTACAGCTGCCACATGTCCCTGGATATTGGACAAGGACATCATTGCATCTGCGCATGTTGCTCTCACGATCCCATCGTCCTCTCTGCTGGTGGTGTGTTTGGGTCATCCAGAGCCAGTCTGCGTGCCTTCCCTGCTCCCAACACGATCGTATTGTACTATCCGACCGGCCCAAATGGCGGCCGATTCGACACGCCGGCCATCCTGCCTCTCTCATCGCGACGATACGGCCTCGCTCAAACTCAGTCAGTTGCCCATATGCACTCCTACGGCGGCTCCTCGGCATGTCTATCACTCAGGGATCTCCCCTGACTCTTACCGTGCACTTTGGCATGAATGTGGAATCGCACGAAACTTTAATAATTTGCATGTCTGCCCTCCCCGTTGCTAGTTGCCGAGTTTCCCATCAATCGCACGATTTTTTCTTGGTACGCAGTTTTTTATGACAACGAGTGTGTGTTACAATAGGAAGATTGGATTAAAGAGTATCAAGTAAAAATTGCTTTGAAACATACACTGAAGTGCCAGAAAAACTGGTACACCGGTCTAATACTTGGTAGGTCCCTCACGGGAGCGCAGGACTGCAGAAATACGACGTGGCATGGACTCCACTAGCTTCTGGAAATAGGCTGTAGGCAATGCACACCATACTTCCTGCAGAGCGTTCCACAATTCGGGTGTATTCCGAGGTCTCGGATTCCTGTGTTCGATGGCGCATTCCCAAATGTGTTCTATCACGCTCAGATCTGGGGACTTGGGTGGAAATGGCATTCCAAAAGAAATATGGAACCTAGCGCAGGCATTCCCAAGGATGTTGACAATGGTTGGGTTGTAGTCAATCGTACCCACATATCGTACAGTTTGCAACTCCCATTGCAATGCTGTGAATTGAAGACAATTCATCCTTCTGTCCAGGCGGGATATGTCGTCGTCAGAGTAGCCAAACGTGGAAGCAACTGTCAAAATCCTCTGAAATTCTCCTCATTGTAAAGAGGTGTTCGAGGAATGGGAATAGGAACATTTCAGTAGAAATCTAAATGCAGCTAGCTTATGGCTCCATGGGCATGAAGAGTCACGAGGAATAAGTACAGGACATGCAGAAGGCTTCCTGTACACGGAATATTGTAAACATGTAGAACTATGTGAAAGAAGGAAGTCTAAAAAAGGTAGGGAGCCTTGTTGTTCCAACTCAATGGTTAATTTAATCGTAGTATACTGTGAGGATAAAAAACCTGCAAGGGAATGAAGTTGTTCAACAGAAAAAGACCAAAAAACCAGAATAACAAATATACAGAAGCGGTTTGAAAGGAAAAACTGAAAGAGCGGTATTTTCTAATTCCTGTAAGAGAAACTCTGGAAGAACAGGAGACAGGGGGGAGCCCATAGGTGTTCCTCCCTGTTGTTGGTAGATGACATTATTAAATTTTAAAAACGAGCGTGAGGTCACAAGCTGTAAAGCTGACATCTTTTTATTTATTTATTTATTTTTTTTTGATTGAAGGTTAACGACCACCGTGAGCAACTCAATGGGCTATAAGCAGTCGCCCGTCCCTAATTTATGGTCACTGGATCCAGGGAAGGGAAAGAGCCAGTGCCGTAAGACAAACACAACATCCATGCCTGACCGGGATTCGAACCCGGACCCCTTACGGACGAATGATCAGAGACCAGCGCCTTAGACCACTGCGCCACCGGGGCGGCAAAGCTGACATCATGGCCTACACTTCGAAAGGGGAAAGGCCAGGGTAAGTGGAAAGTTTCCTCTCGATAATGCTATGAATGGTAGGGATGGGTACATTTGGAAATAAAGTCTCCACATCCAAAGAAGCCATAAGAAATTTGCCTTGAATAGAAAATGATTGAATGATATCCAGAGCTATCATTTTTTAAATGCAAGTTTTAAACTTTTCAATCGTGCATATGACAGCCTCGGATTCTTCATCATACCATTTGGCACGAAGTCTTTTATTACTTATTACTTATCTAGAATTTTGTTTGAAATAATGGGATTAAAATACCGTCTAGGCGTGTTAAATATTTATTCGCATAAATACACAAGCGCTTTTGAAATCATTAGGAGATTTCATCATCAGGTGTGATACTTAAAAAAGGTAAAAAAGCACCACATAATAACTCCATGGTAGCTGGGTGACCAGTGAGACACACACTTGACGTAGATACTTAATGAAGTCTTGAGTTCGGATATGCTATGTCGCAGATGACAGAGATCAGCTGTTGCCACAGAACAAGTCACAAAAAGGAAGTAACAGAATGCAGTTACAAATAACTTAATTTAAAGATGCATTGGTAGGCGACTTTGAGGGAATCGCCAAAGGAGGTTGATGAAAGTTAGTTTCAGCCTTAATAGGAAACCTCCAAGGGTGTGGCAGTGTAACGGGTTGTTCGCCATTACAACAAGTATTCACATATTATGATTGCTGCACTAGATCTCAGGGACCATTCACTAGGAAAGCCTGTTATTAGGGTTATCTGATCCCAAAATGGTGTGAATTGGTCACTCAAGCAGGTTGTAGCTAAAGCTGTTGAGGTGCTTCCGTTTTTAATAGTTTTTTGATGTTCAGTAATTCTCAACATAATCTTCTTTTAGTGCTTCCAATACACCTGCTTTGAATAACACCCATGAGAGGGGACAATTGTTTAACCAGGGGAACAAGTAGACACCTGCTGAGGTGAGAATATTGGGTTGGCCCCTGTCCTTTCTGACATGTGAGAAGATATTCTCAGTGCTCAAACCAAAGTTCAAAGAATGTTTAAGGCATGCTTGATGTAACAAATTAGTGATATAAGGAACAAAGCCGACGAATCTTTTAGTTTTTTTAGAAGGCTTCAAGGTTGAATTGAAAGTTATATTACATTTAGCACACAGGATCTCTATTTACTTTATATCATAGCCATTGTTTTGAGACGAAACCTAGAATTTATTTTCCAAAGCATTTCCAGTGTAACATATGGGATTCCATTGGAAATAATGTAATAATGGTTATTAATATTTTTATGGCGTTTCTGTTCTGACGCTTTCTGTGATAACGTGTGACAAGTTTGAGACAGGTGGCCACTGCTTTAATACAATTTCTCTAAAATAAGATTAAAAAAAAAAAATTACCAAAATTTGAAGACACTTTTTTTTCAATTAAGATTAGCATTCACCAGCAAAGAAGAAGAAAAAAATTCAAATGTGACAACAATGGCAGACATTTACCAGCAGCTTGGAGTCTTCTAGTACAAGAAGAACATTATTGTTTAAAACAAAATCAGAAAAGTTTTCATAAGGATAATGTAGGGTGCCAGAGGGATTGTCATTCAAACTGAAGAAAAAACATAGGATTCCTCCAGATTTGGGCTTAACAGTGATTTTCTTGTCACAGTGGCAGTTCCAAGGAAGTGAAGATGACTTTAAATGGGGACAAAATCATACTTTATGACAGATGTGATAGAGCTCTAAAGAAGCTGGAGCTGCTAGTCACTGTTTTAATTGTAAGAGCAACAAAACCCACTGTTTTAGCAGGGGTGACAGAGCTCTAAAGAACTTGGAGCTGCGAGACACGTCTTACATGTAACTGTGACAAAATTACTGTTAGACAAGGGTTAAAATGTTTTAAGGAAGCTGAAACTGAGAGCCACCATCTTACTGGTAACAGTGACAAAAGCACTGTTTTGACAAACTTGACAGAGCACTAAAGAAGCTGGAAGTGCGAGTCACTGTCTCATTTATAACAGTGACAAAATTACCATTGCAATCGGCTCTCATTGAATTCTTTTGTTTAAGAGTGAACACATACTGAAAGTTAAAACAAAAACTATCCTAAGCACAGGAAAAAAGGGAAGACTGAAAGAAAGTTCATATCACTAGCGACCTCTATAATGTTTCAACAGAAAAGGAGACAAATTGTTTAGGTATAGTGACATGGTGACCGAAACTATGACGTAGCAGTGATTTTGTAACCAAAGCATTGCTTGGACATGGTTAATGTTGGCATTTTTATCAGTGCATTTGGAACAGTTACTTTCTGTCATTGGTCATAATGGTGACAGTGAATTTTCAGTGATGGTGTCAAAGTAACTGTAATGTTATTTTGGACCCATTTCTAGATACCTCTCACTTAAATGGTGGGCAACGTGAAAAGAGGACAATAAACTCAGTAGCTTGAGAATGTCTATAGATTAGGTGAAACATGCCACAAAGAGAAGCATTTGGGACTCATGTAAGTCCAAAAATTCCAACTATTTTTGAGTTGCGATAACCATGAAGAATCAAGGAACTTTTACAGGACAAGTCAAGATGAAAGTGGTGTTGAACTGTGGCATTCTAACACAACCAGAGAAGCAATTACATCAATTTTCTATCTCTTACAAAAGAGAAGTAATTGCATCAGTTTTCTATCTCTTAGAAAAAAACAAAAACAAAGAAAACAACAGAAGTAATTACATCAGTTTTCTATCTCTTACAAGAAATAATGTTTAAATCTGCTTAGGCGTTTTGCATTCGGCAAATTTTAGAAATTACAAAATTAGGTTACAAGAATAAACCATTTGCTATTTCAGAAATAATAAAAGAGAGAGAGAGAGAGAGAACTTAATTTTTTAAACAATTCTGAATAGTAAGTAGCTCCACATACCATCACCCTTTTTCTGTGGTCTGACATCACCAACAGAGTCTTCACTCTCTGAGCTATCCTTTCTTTCAATTCGCTCTGGCGACTGATCAACATCCATTTCCATATCAGAAGATGGCGTATTTTCTACAAAGCAGAAAATGATATTAAAAACTAGAAGCAAGGAAATAAATGTACTGAGAAATACATCATATTGACAAAAGTCACTGGACACCTCTTCAAAAGGAAATGAACGGATCTGCTGCATTGTTAAGATGTGCAGTACAGCTGCAAACGGTATAAAAACAAGCCTGCAGCTGACCACGATCATATTGCACTGTGAGGTTGAGTGAATATGTCGCCGCGGGAGCGAACTGACTTTGAAAAAGGAAAGATTGTTGGGTGTTATATTAGTGGGTTTTCCATAAGAGAAACCGAGTGGCATTTAAACATACCAAAGTCAACTGTTTTGGATGTACTGAATAAGTGGAAGACACATGGCGTGCCTGAAGCAGCAAAACGTACCGGCAGACCAAAGAAAATCAGTGATTGAGGACGTCGAAGCCCCAGGAGAGTCGTTACAGCTAATCGACGGAGTACTACACAAGACCTCAGTGTACGGGTGAGTAAAAATGCAGGAACCTCTGTATGTATATGCATCATTTGCAGAGAGCTTCATTCCATGGGTTACCGTGGTCTTGTGGCTGCTCATAAGCCTTTTATCTCCACTCAGAATGCTACTCGTCGCTTAGCATTGTGTAAAGAACATTTATTGTCGACCATAGATCAATGGAAAGGGTCCTATGGACTGATAAATCCAGATACACGATCCGCTAGTTTGATGGCCGTGTGTGGGTACAGCGGCAGCCATGGGAACACTATTTACCACAGTGTGCTGTTCCTACGGTCAAGTTGGGAGCTGGTAGTGTACTTGCGTGGGGGTGTTTTTCGTGCTACGGTCCCGGCCCATTGGTTATCGTGGACAAACCTGCAAATTAGCACGTCTACCTCGATATTCTGGACAATTATGCTCTACCAATGCTGTGGCAATACTATAGAACTGAGCCTTATTGGTACCAGCAGAATAATGCACCGAGCCATAAAGCAAGGATGTGGTTTGATGATAATTCCATATTGTATGTGGACTGGCCAGCACAAAGACCTGATCTTAATCCCATAGAGTACCTATGGGATGAATTAGAACGCCGCATAAGAAGTTTGGAACCAAGGCCTACTACTAAGCAACAGTTAGCGGCAGCATAATGTACTGAATGGAAGCGCATACCTATCACTATGTTCCAAAACCTTGTCGAAACCATGTCTCAAAGGGTCAGTGCATGCATTAAGGCCAAAGGTGGACCAACACTGTACTAATTAATGTATGTCAATAAATGCTATGTTGTGTTTCTCTTCTAGGTGTCTGGTGACTTTTGTCAATATAGTGTATGTTGTACATTTCAAGCTTTGCTGAACATGATCCCACCCCGAGTGTGGCCTAAACGGTTACTTATCTCTAAAAATTATATACTTACAAGTTACATACACACATACATACATATCCCTAAGCTGTTCTCTGAGATTCAGAGGTTAGCTCCAAAAAGAAATACAAATTACCAGATATTTTTACTTACTGTTGTTGTATCAAACTTCTCCATTTACAGCGATCTTGACATACAACTCCGGCTTCACTGATATCCATTACACGCCGTACACAAGATCTTTTATACTTCATACTCATAATCTTTTTCTCATGCAGACACTACTGAATCTGATTCACCCATGTCTTCCTTGGCCTTCCTCTGCCTTTCCTTCCTGCCACTTGGGCTAAAAAGATTTTCTTAGCAAGCATCTCATCACTCATTCTTTCAACATCGCCAAACCACCGAAGCATATTGGTCTTCACCTTGCTAACAACATTTTGCTTCACATCACAAAACTGCAATACATCTTCATTTTTCACACAATCATATCGTGTCTTGCCACAAACCCCACGTAAATAACACATTTTTCCAGCACACAAACGACTCCTATGTTTCTTCTGCAGTACCCAGGTTTCACTGCCATACATCAGAGTAGGAACAATTACAGTTTCATACACAGCCATGCGGGACTCTCTAGAGAACCCATCATTCCTGTGAAAACCTCATAGAGCAGCTATGACTTTCAAAGAAGAATCCACTCGCCTACTGATTTCACCATCCAACTTGTTCTCTCTGTCAAACATGCTTCCTAAATACACAAACTCACTCACCTGGTCAATCACAGTGCCATTTAGACTTACATTACATTCAGTGTTACCAGTTCCTCTCTCAAAAACCATAACTTTGGCTTTTTCCTTATTTATACTCAGTTTGAATTTCATGCAAACTTCGTGCATCCGAGTCAACATACTCTGCAACTCACCTTTACTCTCTGCCAACAGGACAGTGTCATCAGCATACAGCAATCTGCACACACGGATATCACCAAGACATAAACCACTATTATCTATTTTGGCATCACGCATGCATGCATCCATAAATATATTAAACAGCCATGGTGACATTACACAACCTTGTCTAACCTACAAGTTAAAAAAAATATTATAAAATATTTATTACACACATAATTAATTCTAATTCAATATATTAAACATTCAAACCATTAAAATACTTAGTGTTAAAAACATATGAAAATAAAATTTCACAAATACATAATCCTTAAAAGTCACAATGCTGGCCAAGGGCTGGTAAAAGAGATCGTAACAATTTTGTTGAGTGTGTTTGCAAACGGCACATCCCTACCCAAAGAGATGGTATTTTCGTATGTTTTTAATACTAAGTATTTTAATGGTTTGAATGTTTGATGTATTGAATTAGAATTAATAATGGTCTAAGGCGTTGGCCTCTGATCATTCGTCCATAAGGGATCCAGGTTCGAATCCCGGTCAGGCATGGATGTTGTGTTTGTCTTGCGGCACTGGCTCTCTCCCTTCCCTGGAACCAGTGACCCTAAATTAGGGACGGGCGACTGCTTATAGCCCATTGAGTTGCTCATGGTGGTCGTTAAACCTCCAATAAAAAAAAAAATAATAATTAATAATATGTGTGTAATAAATAGTTTATAATAGTTTATATTAACTTGTAAGTACACTTTTATAAATAAGTAACCACATCTGTTTAGGCCTCCATCGAGGGGAGGGGCAGCGTGTTCAGCAGAGCTTGAAATGTACAACATACGAGGATTGTACTGAAAGTAATGCAAACGTGGGCATAACGTTTTTATTAACTGACAGAGGTCGTTCAAATTGCACATGTTGGTACAGTAACTCTTCCTCTATAGTATCCCTTCTTCTTCATTGCAGGCAAATATGAGGATTGTACCGAAAGTAATACAAAAGTGGGCATAACTTTTTTATTAACTGACAGAGGTCATTCAAATTGCACATGTTGGTAGAGTAACTGTTCCTCTATAGAACCCTACTTCTTCATTGCAGGTAAATAAGAGTGCTGTACCAAAAGTAATACAAAAGTGGGCATAACTTTTTTATTAACTAACAGAGGTAATTCAAATTGCACATGTTGGTAGAGTAACTGTTCCTCTATAGATTCAAATTGCACATGTTGGTAGAGTAACTGTTCCTCTATAGTAACCCTACTTCTTCATTGCAGGCAAATACAAGGGTTGTACTGAAAGTAATGCAAAAGTGGGCATCACTTTTTTATTAACTGGCAGAGGTAATTCAAATTGCACATGTTGGAAGAGTAACTCTTCCTCTATAGCAACCCTTCTTCTTCATTGCAGGCAAATACAAGGGTTGTACCGAAAGTAAAGCAAAAGTGGGCATAACTTTTTTATTAACTGACAGAGGTCGTTCAAATTGCACACGTTGGTAGAGTAACTCTTCCTCTATAGTAACATTTCTTCTTCATTGCAGGCAAATACGAGGATTGTACCGAAAGTAATACAAAAGTGGGCATAACTTTATTATTAACTGACAGAGGTAATTCAAATTGCACATGTTGGTAGAGTAACTGTTCCTCTAACAATACTTCTTCATTGCAGGCAAATAGAAGGGTTGTAATGAAAGTAATGCAAAAGTGGGCATCACTTTTTTAATAACTGGCAGAGGTCATTCAAATTGCACATGTTGGTAGAGTAACTCTTCCTCTATAGTAACCCTACTTCTTCATTGCAGGCAAATACAAGGGTTGTACCGAAAGTAATACAAAAGTGGACATAACTTTATTATTAACTGACAGAGGTAATTCAAATTGCACATGTTGGTAGAGTAACTGTTCCTCTAACAATACTTCTTCATTGCAGGCAAATAGAAGGGTTGTACTGAAAGTAATGCAAAAGTGGGCATAACTTTTTTATTAACTGACAGAGGTCGTTCAAATTGCACATGTTGGTAGAGTAACTCTTCCTCTGTAGTAACCCTTCTTCTTCATTGCAGGTAAATTAGAGTGCTGTACCAAAAGTAATACAAAAGTGGGCATAACTTTTTTATTAACTAACAGAGGTAATTCAAATTGCACATGTTGGTAGAGTAACTGTTCCTCTATAGATTCAAATTGCACATGTTGGTAGAGTAACTGTTCCTCTATAGTAACCGTACTTCTTCATTGCAGGCAAATACAAGGGTTGTACTGAAAGTAATGCAAAAGTGGGCATCACTTTTTTATTAACTGGCAGAGGTAATTCAAATTGCACATGTTGGAAGAGTAACTCTTCCTCTATAGTAACCCTTCTTCTTCATTGCAGGCAAATACAAGGGTTGTACCGAAAGTAAAGCAAAAGTGGGCATAACTTTTTTATTAACTGACAGAGGTCGTTCAAATTGCACATGTTGGTAGAGTAACTCTTCCTCTATAGTAACCCTTCTTCTTCATTCCAAGTAAATAATGGATTCCGAGCAGAAGCAATGTGCCTTCATTGTGTTCTTGACGAAGGAAGGTTGCAGGCTGTCTGACATCCACAGAAGGCTACAGGATGTTTATGGAGATGACACCATTGACAAGAGCAATGCACACAGATGGATGAAGAAGTTTAATGAAGTGGAAACCAGCATTGAAGACGAAACAAGCAGTGGTAAACAATTATCTGTGACCACTGATCTGAATCGGCAGCGAGTGAATGAATTGATTTGAGCAAAGAAAAGAGTCACAATCCATGAGCTTGTTGCACAACTGGACTGTGGTCACAATGCTATACAGAAGATGCTGGAAGATTTAGGGTTATCGGAAAGTGCGTGCAAAGTGAGTACTTCGGCAATTAACCCCCGATTTGAAGAAGAGAAGGGTGGAAGTCTGCTCTGATCTGCTGGAAGCATTTGAAGCCAATGAAGACACGTTTTTTTATGATCTGGTGACAGGGGATGAAACGTGGGTGTATCTTTATGATCCGGAAATGACAAATCAATCCATACAATGGCATCCCACCTCTTCACCAAGGCCTAAGAAGTTCAAGAGCCAGAAATCAGCACGTAAAGTCATGGTGACCATTTTTTGGTATGACACAGGGGTGTCATTCTACTTGACTTTCTGGAAAGCAGCCGTACCGTGACCAGTACATTGAGACACTCAAGAAGCTTAGAGAAGCCATAAGGAGGAAGTGCCCGAACAACAATCTGAAAACGATCCACATTCACCATGACAGTGCGAGACCACACACATCTACGACAACAAATCAGGCTGGTTGGTGGTCCCCCAACCACCGTACAGCCCAGATCTGGCACCCTTTGACTTCCACCTGTTTGGTCCAATGAAGGACAGTCTCTGGGGACAAAGATTTGAAGACATAGATGAGGTAAAAATGGCTGTGAAGAAGTGGGTACAACAGTCCACACCTGAATTTTTTCAAAGAGGATTTGAGAGTTAGGTTCAACGATGGCACAAATGCATCACTTGTGACAGAGACTATGTTGAGTAGTACCTTTGTATAGAGAAAAAGTTATACTACCAACATATGCAATTTGAATGACCTCCGTCAGTTAATAAAAAAGTTATGCTCATTTTTGCATTACTTTTGGCACAACCCTTGTAGTATAACAATGGTTAATGATTATTATTATTAATCACAGTGTTTTATTATTATTATTATACTAGTAATCTGAATTTCTTGGCATAGAATAGAAATCAAAGTTTCCAAGCTTTCGCACATCAACCAAATAGATTTTTCAACGAAGGTAGACAGCAAACTACATAATAATAAAACACTTCTACAATTTGAACGTGGTGACTTGACTAGACAATAAATGAATGCAAATGTGATTATTCATTCGAAGAAACGAGGAGTCAAGTTGGTTGGGCAGTCTGTACTGTGGGAGAAAATGCAGCATTATTTGAAGAATTGATTCCAAATGAGTGGCAACTCTAGAGAGATGCTATCATTGCAGGCCTCTCTGTTATTTATGATCTCTAAGGCTTTGCGAATGGGGGTGTGGAGTATGAAGCTAATTTCCTTACATCATTCCACATAGGATTAGTGGACTTGAACTTGATTTCTCTGGACAGGGCAGTGGTTATTTCCTTATTATTAATCACAATTACTTACCTATCATAAAAGCCAATGAGCATTGTGTTGATTTTTGATGTTGACTGACTAACCTTTTTGACTTGTGGAGAGTTTGCCAACTTCCACTCGGCACTTTGTCATTTCGTTTCAGAGTCATATTCAAAGATCCATGCCTCATTGCCTGTAATGACGTTATTCAGAAAATCGGGGCTTCATTCAATGGCAGCAATCAAGTGTTCAACTCTGGCTCGTTGATCCTTGTTAAGGAATGTGGCACAAATTGTGCACACACCTTCCTTTTCTTTAAATCTTGTATTATTGTTTATTAAATGGTTTCCTTATTCACTCCCAGATATCATGAAATCATATGAAGTGATGCATTTCTGTCAGTACAGATGTAGTCCCTTGCCTTATTTACGCTTTCCAACTGTAGGTTGAAGAAGCGTATATGCTCCAGTTTTGTCCGTCCGTCTGCACGATAACTCGCATAAAAATAGTTCAATCTTGCTGAAATTTTGGTATGCGGTAGGGGACAAACCCTATTGAAAATGGGGAAAATGTCGTCAAAGGTCAGGAAATAGGAGCGGGATCCATTCCATCTCCCTTATGCATAATAACTTATGTAAAAACACTTCGATTGCGACAAAACTTTATCATGTTATTTTGGAGGTATACTGAACCAGTTCTGTTTAATATCATCAAAATGGAGTCAAAGGAAGAGCACAGGAGCAAGATTTATTCCACAGCCATTATCCTCATAACTTGCCTAAAAATGCTTTTATAGCAACAAAACTTTAGTATGTTGTTCCAGTGGTACACTAAACTGGTTCTGTTTAATATTATCAAAATGGGGTCAAAGGTCAGGGCACAGGAGCGAGATTTATTCCACAGCAATTATCCTCATAACTTGCCTAAAAATGCTTTTATAGCGACAAAACTTTAGTACGTTGTTCCAGAGGTACACTTAACTGGTTCTGTTTAATATTATCAAAATGGGGTCAAAGGTCAAGGCACAAGAGCGAGATTTATTCCACAGCCATTATCCTCATAACTTGCCTAAAACTGCTTTTATAGCGACAAAACTTTAGTATGTTGTTCCGGAGGTATACTGAACCGGTTTTGTTGAATATCATCAAAATGGGGTAAAAGGTCAGTGCACAGGAGCGAGATTTATTCCACAGCCATTATCCTCATAACTTGAGTAACGATTCCTAGTATGTTGGAAAGCGTATCATAATTAATGCATTGCATGATTTTACTAACTTGTTAATCATGTCTGGTCTTCGTACAGTTCTTGCGGTGCTCAGATGTTTGTCGTCTTCTAGCGAGTCGCTTCCACTGAAGAAACATTTATGCCATTAGCAAACATATGCACGAGATAGGCTACTGTTTCCATACACTTACTAAATTTTTCTGTCAAACACACAAAACTTAATATTTGCTCCATTACACTATTTCGACGAGGTAACACGACACATGAGCGGTTTCACCCACATCACGTTCTAAAATGGCAAACCAGACAGACGATCTTGATGGTCGGTGTTGAGAGAGAAACCTTCTTTCATTTCCTGTTTTCAAATGATCAACAGTGGTGCCACCTTTCATCTTAAAAAATCAGTCTTGTTTTCAAATTGCCACACTGTCTTTGTATGTACATGACTTGTACAAGTCTATTCCAAGTGAAATTGCTTCTGTTCTGGAAGCCCAAGGTAAGCTCACAGCTTTTTATTAAAAACTTCCCCACAAACAGCAAGTGTTTCCATTATTTTGGCAAGCCCCTATATGTTGTATGCACAAATCATATAATGCATTTTTACAAAAAATCATTTGGAAAAACCAAACTTTTTGGACTTTGCCTCGCATACATTAGTATTTGAATTTAAATAAAGAAGAACATTACCTTCATCCTGTGATGTGTTTTTCTTGTTTAATTTATTTGACAAATCTGACTTCCTAGGTCTGCCTCTGCCTTTCTTTGGAGTGGAGGAAGCTGAAAGTAATGTGAAAGTAAAAAAAAAAAAAAGGAACTCAAACATTGAAGAGCAGTTTAGACCTATGACGTGTTTGCTGCAGATACAAAATATTTAACACTGGTTTCAAACAAGCAGCATCAAAAATGTCATTAAGAATATTTTGACATAATTCATCAAAAATATATAAATATGTCACAACAAAGTTCAAAACTCTTCATACCCCTCCCCCCTTCATTTCAGCATGCCTAACAGATGTAGTCCTCATTCTTTATAATTGATATTCTATGTATTGTTGTTTGCTACTAATGTTTTATCTTGGCAATATGTGTGTGTGCAGATTGTTGCTCATGACACAGTCCTTTGGCAGAGAGCAAAAGCGAGTTGCAGAGTATATTGTTGCAGATGTATGAAGTTTGCATGACTCGATTGACTCAGCCAGGCATTTTCATGTAGGACTTCAATCCACAGAGAAGGTTTAGGCCCAAACCACCTACAGCGGGTCTGCCTTTTGGGCAGGGCACAGAAGTGAAAGGAGGGAGAGCAGGTCTAGCGACTTTTGACAGAACAGTTTGTAAGTGAGAGACAGCACAGCAGATGGCGCCACCATACAAGTACTATGTTGCTCATAGAAAGGTTGAAGATCATTGGGGGGGGGAGTAGGAATGGATACCCAAAGCAACTGGGGGTCCAACCCGGGGGCCGTCATTTAGCGTACTCATCCGATGCACGGCGGATATAAGGGTTGGCCGAAAAAACTTTTTCTTTAATTTGCATATCCTCTAGGGCGGAAAAGTTACCATTTGGGTCAACAAGAATAACAAAAGACATTTTTTTGAAATCGATTAATATCTTACCTCTCCGCATGGCACACTAACTTCGCGTTTTTCCGACCGCATTGGGCCGTAAGCAAAACAAATGGAATTTTTTGTAATTGAAATCGAGTAACCCCTAGTGCGGAAAAGTGTCCTTTAGTGTTACCAATAACAGTGAAAAAAAAAGTTTTGAAGTTGATCAATATGCTATGTCTCAGTACTGCATGCTAAGTTCACCATTTTCTTCCCACATTTAGCCTCTAGGCCTAGGCTAGGTAAAGGCATCCTGGCATGTAGGGCATTGGAAAAATCACTAGGAAATTGCACTGTTCTGAGTGCACCATGCGTGTGCATGTGTAGTACACTCAGTTTGCTTTGCAATGTGTAGCTCTTCGTGTGCCTCCAATGTCACATGTGTTAACAACCCAGAGCTCACCATGAGGAGGAGGCAACACTTCGAGTTCCGCCCACCATCCCTCTAGCTCAGAGTTTTATTTCTACGTGGTATATCTTGTTCGGTAATCCGCTTTACTCGAAAAATGTGGCATTAATTGCCGTGATGCAATTGTTGCTCTTATGAGCGAATCTCTAGCTTCAAATCCACACACTGAGGCAGCTGCTTTGGTCACCAGTTTCACGCAAAGTTCCATAACTTTAGTGTGACAGGGAAACTTGGTTCTTTCTTCGCCCGCTGTGGTAGAAGTTGCGATTACTTGATCCAGATTGTCGTCTGAGGTGTGTTTTGTCAGGGGTTGTACGGTAAGATGCGTTTTAGTCCAATCGATCATTCCATCCATTTTTGCTTACGGCCCAATGCGGTCGGAAAAACGCGAACTTAGTGTGCCATGTGGAGACGTAAGATATTATTCGATGTCAAAAAAAATTATTTTTTTATTCTTGTTGACCAAAATGGCAACTTTTCCGCACTAGGCGATATGCAAATTAAAAAAAAAGTTTTTTTCAGCCCACCCTAGCGGATATTCAGCGATTGTTAGCAAATCACACCATCTCTGGAAGATCAGCCCAGGCTTGAACCTGGGAGCCCCCATCAGTAGTCTGACTCGCTAACCACTAAGCCATCCACCGCTGAAGTTTGTATGAAATTAAAACCGAGTATCAATAAAGAAAAAAACCACAGTTATAGTTTTTGAGCGAGGAACTGTTACTACTGAACACAAGATAAATCTAAATGACGAAGAGATTGACCAGGTGAATGAGTTTGTATATTCAGGAAGTATGTTTGACAGAGAGAACAAATTAGATGACAAAATTAGTAGGCAAGGGGATTCTTTGAAAGTCATACCTGCTTTAGGAGGATTTCACAGGAATGATGGGTTCTCAAGAAAGTCCCAAATGGCTGAAGTACAGCAGTGAAACCTGGGTACAGCACAAAAGACATAAGAGTCATTTGTGTGCTGGGGAGATGTGTTACTTACAAGGGGTTTATGCCAAGACGCGCTCTGATCACGTGAGGAATGAAGACACATTGCAGATGTGTAATGTGAGGCAAAACGTTGTTAGCAAGGTAGAGAGTAATACTCTTGGGTGGTTTGGCCATGTTGAAAGAATGAGTGATGAGGTACTGACTAAAAGAATTTTTTCAGCCCAAGTGGCAGGAAATCATGGGAGGACCAGATTCAGGTATGTCTGCATGAGAAAGAGATTTTGAGTAAGAAGTGCAAAAGGTCTTCTGTTAGATATGTGATGGACGTCAGTTAAGCAGGAGTTGTGTGCTAACTAAAAATATTTATTCAGCCCAAATATCAGGAAAGAAAGGTAGAGGAAGGCCAAGGAAATCATGGGAGGACCAGATTCAGGAATGTCTGCATGAGAAAGAGATTATGAGTATGAAGTACAAAAGGTCTTCTGTGAGATATGTGATGGACGTCAGTTAAGCAGGAGTTGTGTGCTAACTAAGATATTTATTCAGTCCAAGAGACAGAAAAGAAAAATAGAGAAAGGCCAAGGAAATCATGGGAGGCTCAGAGTCAGGAATGTCTGCATGAGAAAGAGATAATGAGTAGGAAGTACAAAAAGTCTTCTGTGAGACATGTGATCGACATCAGTTACACAGGAGTTGTGTGCTAACTAAGAATATTTATTCAACCCAAAATACCAGGAAAGAAAGGTAGGGAAAGGCCAAGGAAATCATGGGAGGACCAGATTCAGGAATGTCTGCATGAGAAAGAGATTATGAGTATGAAGTACAAAAGGTCTTCTGTGAGACGTGTGATGGACATCCGTTACACAGGAGTTGTGTGCTAACTAAGAATATTTATTCAGCCCAAATAGCAAGAAAGAAAGGTAGAGGAAGGTCAAGGAAATCATGGGAGGACCAGATTAAGGAATGTCTGCATGAGAAAGAGATTATGAGTATGAAGTACAAAAGGTCTTCTGTGAGACGTGTGATGGACATCAGTTAAGCAGGAGTTGTATGCTAAGTAAGTATATTTATTCAGCCCAAAAAGCAGGAAAGAAAAGCACAGGAAGGCCAAGGAAATCATGGGAGGAACAAATTAAGGAATGCCTGCATGAGAAAGAGATTATGAGTATGAAGTACAAAAGGTCTTCTGTGAGACGTGTGATGGACATCCCTTACACAGGAGTTGTGTGCTAACTAAGAATATTTATTCAGCCCAAATAGCAGGAAAGAAAGGTAGAGGAAGGCCAAGGAAATCATGGGAGGACCTGATAAAGGAATGTCTGCATGAGAAACAGATTATGAGTATGAAGTACAAAAGGTCTTCTGTGAGACGTGTGATGGACATCAGTTAAGCAGGAGTTGTGTGCTAACTAACTTATTCAGCCCAAATAGCAGGAAAGAAAGGTAGAGGAAGGCCAAGGAAATCATGGGAGGTCCAGATTAAGGAATGTCTGCATGAGAAAGAGATTATGAGTATGAAGTACAAAAGATCTTCTGTGAGACGTGTGATGGACATCAGTTAAGCAGGAGTTGTGTGCTAACTAACTTATTCAGCCCAAATAGCAGGAAAGAAAGGTAGAGGAAGGCCAAGGAAATCATGGGAGGACCAAATTAAGGAATGTCTGCATGAGAAAGAAATTATGAGTATGAAGTACAAAAGGTCTTCTGTGAGACGTGTGATGGACATCAGTTAAGCAGGAGTTGTGTGCTAACTAACTTATTCAGCCCAAATAGCAGGAAAGAAAGGTAGAGGAAGGCCAAGGAAATCATGGGAGGACCAGATTAAGAAATGTCTGCATGAGAAAGAGATTATGAGTATGAAGTACAAAAGGTCTCCTGTGAGACATGTGATGGACATCAGTTAAGCAGCATGCATCGCCAATACAAGTTGCAGTGGTGTTGGGCGAAATCAATGTGGGATAGTGCCTAGTGGCGTCGTTTTGTCTTCACCCATGAGTCATAGTTCGCATTTGGCACCGAGGACCAGTGCATAAGTGTCTGGACACGATCCAGGGTGCACACGAATCATACCTTTACTATGGAATGGCACACTGCTTGCATACAGGGAATAACTGTCCAGGCAGCCATTTCCAACGACAGCCTGACAGTCCTCTGTATTAGGTGCACAAATGAGTTTTAAAATGTTTCTTGTGTGACGTTTACCACTAATTTACATATATGACATTCCCTCTCGTTGTTGTCATGTGACCATAACTTGTCCAGAGTACGAAGTTTGTTGACACAGAAGTTTGCCCAACAGTCAAACGCACTTGCACGTCGGTAGGTGAAAGATGGCAAGCGATACTGCATTTATTCGACACTGCATTCGTTACGAATTTCATCAATGAAAAAGTGCTGCAAAAGCATGTGCATCAATCTGCTCTGTTCTGGGGAAGAATATTGTATCAAAAAACACGTGTGAGTTTTGGTTTACACGGTTTAAAGCAGGTGATTTTGATGTTAGTGATCAAGAATGTAACGGAAGGTTGCACATGAGGAACTGCAAGCATTACTGGATGAAGATTTGTCTTAAACAAAAACAGAACTAGATAAACAACTGGGGGTAACTCAACGAACCATTCCAATCATTTGTGCGCAGTGGGAAAGATTCAAGAGGAAGGAAAATGGGTGCCACTTGACCTCAGCCAGAGAGGAACAAGGATGAGTGTGTCATGAAGTGTTTGAATCTGCTGAATAAACAACACAGAAAGTCTTTCCTGTGAAAAATTGTTACGGATGATGAAAAGTGGATATGGCATGACAATCCGAAACGCAAAGACCACTGGGTAGACTGTGGTGAAGCAACGACTTCGACACGGAAATGCAATACTCACTCCAAGGAAGTTCTGCTGTGCGCATCTGTTGGGATATGAAGGGAGTGCTTTATTATGAACTATTGGAACAGGGTTAAACCGTTACTTCTGATCTCTACCAGCAACAATTGCTACAAATGAACCAGGAAATCTGTCAGAAATGTCTATTCACAGGCAAAGGATTGCGTCCCATGAAATTACTGCATGACAACACTAGGCAGCATGTCGCAAAATCGGTCAAGGAAACATTATTGACGCTTGGCTGTTAAGTTTTGGAGCACCTGGCGTATAGTGGTGACATAGCCCCTTCAGACTATCATTTGTTCTGATCGATGCAACATGATTTGTCTGTTGTATGGTTCCAGACATGTGACAAAGTGCAAAAATGGGTTGACGACTTGATCACATCACACGACGAAGTATTCTTCATGGCTGGAATCTGTCAGCTGCCCGACCGATGGCAGAAGGTAATAGATAATGATGGCGCATATTTTGATTCGTAAGGTATTGTTGTTTTATCTCAAATTACATGTTGCATTGTCTTAAAATGCTTTAAAACTTATTTGTACATCTAATATATACATCAGGACAGTATCTGTGAGCTGTGTATGTCTATGCAATGCTGGGTAACCACTTGTATTCGAGCCAGAGATGGCATTACAGCATTCTGCCTTGTGCCACTAGTGTAGTGTTTTATTTTTTTATTGTGATTATCCTGCTTCCGATCTACTGATCGCTTTCCACTTTAAAGAGTCTTGTAAGTGATGGTCTGGAGCCATTTTTTTCACCAACAGTCTATCTCAAGCCTTAATTGTCGCACCCCACTCCGAACACATTTATCAAGGTCATGTGCCCACCAGCTCAATGATGTATGGTTATCATTTGCATATTTCCATAGGATTTAGCACAATGTTACTTGGGTACATTGACTTGGCATTTCTTCTTGCACATATATCTGAAAAATCTTATCGATGTTTTGCTTTGGACATATTCTCAAATTTATATTTATCGTGTTAATTTTGATGCGGGCGATCTTAGTGAGAGATGGGTTTGCCTCCTCGGGATGCTCCGTGGGAACAGTGGCCCACAAACCAGCAACAAGGGCCTCTGTGAATCTTGGAGATGTGCCAGCTAGTTCTGCGTGACATTGGTGAAAAGACACCAACTCACTGGGTTTTGTTCCAGAATCCTTAATTGAATGACCAACTGGAACCGTCAGCTGTGGGCCAATCCCCCACGCTGATGTACTTACCTGATTAAAAAGACAAAAAGAAATGCAAAAACTGACTCAAATGTGGGAGATGAGATGCTTACTAAGAAAATCCTTTTAGCCCAAGTGGCAGGAAAGAAAAAGAAGAAGAAGGCCAAGGAAGTCATGAGAGGATCGGATTCAGGAGTGCTTGAATGAGAAAAAGATTGTGAGTATATGAAGTATAGAAAATCTTGTGCACAGCCTGTGATGGATGTCAGTGTGAGTTGTAAGTCAAGATCACTGCAAATGGAGAAGTTTGATACGGCAACAGTAAGGAAAAATTATCTGGTAGTTTGTATTCCTTTTTGGAGCTAACCTCTGAATCTCAGAGAACAGCTTAGTGATATGTGTGTGCTGTGATGTTGATTTAGATTCCAATTTATATTCAAGACATTGGTAAGATGTTAAACAAGTGTGTATAAAGAATTTGCTTTTTTCACAGATATTCAAATTCTCAACTGGCAAAGAATTACTGTAAATAGACGGTGAAGTATATTTGCAGAAATATACTCTTTTCAAAAAACAAACAATTTGAACTAATGATACATTACCTATATTCTCTGATGAACTTTCTGTACTTGGATTATTTGGCAAATTTGTCTTCCTTGGTCTTCCCCTACCTTTTCTAGAAGTAGAAGCATCTGCAAGAAAAGAAAAAAAAATCAAGAACTAAAAAGCACCCCCACCGTATTTGCTCAAAAGATTATTATTTGGCAGTAGTTTTAATAAACAACACTTCAAAATCCCCACATTTCAACATCCATTGCCCAGTTCTCCAAACTATAGGAACTCATATGTAACATGACGATGATGGGCAAAACACGTAACAATAATAACAAATAAAAGTAACTTGATCACGCTAGTTACGTTACATAAAAAAACTTTTACAAGAAAGTTCGTAAGTTGGGAGCTTTCGACCTTATCTTAGGTCTTCATCACGCCAATGGAGGACTAAGATTGTTGCCAGATTCTACATTTGAATTTTTGCTATTTTTGTTGCCAAAACTTCATATTGATCTCCAGATCATCGGAATGTAGAGAGGAGATTCGGAATTGCAAGTCATTGAGTTGAAAATAATTTCCAGGCTTTCACGGTAACGGAGGGCAAAATGATTGTCAAAAGAAGCAATTCGTTTTGCTTCATTCCAGCAGGGAACTGCAGATGTGTCTTCCACTGTTAAAATAGACAAGGCTGTATTAGGATTGGCTTTCAAAACATCATTTTTATGTTCCAAAATTCTGTGGTTAATGCTCCTGTATGTGCTTCCAATGTTTAAGTTATCCCCTGTTGAAGAAGAGATAGGAATGCAGTAAACTCCTGGGAGGTCCAGATTTTCAACTTTGTCCCTATCCCTTTGTAGAAGTTTCAAGATGTTTGGGGTGGATTTAATGGCAAGATGGTAACCAAAACTTCTAAAAGAATCTGTAACTTATAAGCATAGGAAGGATGGTAAGGAACAGAACCACAGAATTTCAGGTTTTCTTTCTTTTGATGGAGGAGGCATACAATTTTCGAATTGTTTTCACATTTCTTTAAGAGGGAGTTGACTGTAAGAGCAGGGAAACCATGAGAGAGGGCTATTGTAGAAATTTTGGAGAATTCTTCTTGAAGAGAAAGTAGGTTGTTGCAAATGATATGAGCCCTATGGATGTAAGACTTCAATGCTGCACGCTTGTAGAGATGCAGAGTGAAAGATTTATAGGGAATGATGTTAGTGGCCGCAGAAGGTTTACGATAGACGTAACGAGTGATGGAGAGATCAGCGTTTCTGCAGATGGATACATCAAGGAAATCAATTTTGTTGTTTACTTCCTTAGATATAGCGAGATTAATGGAAAGAAATTTTTCCGTAATGGAGTTGATCAGTGTCTGTAGTTCAGACTCGGTATGTGGCCAGCTAATGAAAATGTCATCTACATATCTTAACCACAGGGAAGGTTGAAAAGGGTGGTGAGGAATGATGGAAACTTCAATATGTTGCATGTAGATTTTTGCAAGAAGAGGGGAAAGAAGTGAGCCCATGGGGAGACCAGATGGTTGCTTGTACACAATTTTGTTAAAAACAAAACAACTGTGTAGATGAATAGTGTGGAAACAATCATAAAGAACTTTGATAGGAGTACCAGCTGGTTCAAAATGAAGAATCAATTTCTTCATGAGAAACATGTAGGACTCAAAATATGGTACAGAGGGGAACAAAGATTCCACATCAAGAGTATATAGATTAACACTTAGAGAAAAGGAATTAGGAAGTTTCTGGATGAAGTCTGAAGTAGAGACAACAGTATGAGGATGGTTGGCTGCCAGGGATTTGCATTTGAGGACCAATTTCTTTTCAAGGTTTACTGCTGGAGAAAAAGAATATTCAACTAAAGGTCTGATGGGGTTACCAGCTTTATGCAGTTTAACTTGCAGGAAAAGTGTGGAAGTTCTAAAGTAAGGAGGGGGTGAGATATCTTCAAGGAAGGATTGAAGAGTTTCTTTCTTAGATAATCTGTCAACTGAGTTTTTGAGTGAGTTGGTGGTGTCCGACTGCAGAGGGATGCAGTTAGTAGAAGGAAGAAATGAATGAACTTTTTGGTTTAGTATTTCTTTACCAATGATGACTGGGCAACCAACTTTATCTGCTTTGCATACATCAAGGTCATTTTCTTGAATAAATGACCTGAATTATTTCAGACAAGAAGAAGAGTACTTGATTGGCACAGAATTTTGCTTGGATAGGATAACAGCAGCGTTGGCACGGAGGATAGGTTGGTGAACAGTCTCGGTTCTATGGATGGCTGATTCTATAAGAGAAACAGTTTGTGGAAGATTGATAGGAAGAGCTGGTGAAAATTTTGGGACTAATGATAAGAATTTATCCAAGCTAGGAGGAATAGTAAAAGAAGAAAGATTTACATACTTTGGCTTGTCAGTAGAGGCTGAAGACAGAGTAGATGCTGCTTGACTTTTTTTGCTTGGAAAGAAGAAAATTAAATTTCTTTGTAAGGCGAGCATATTCATTAACTTCTATTGTTGAAAGGGTTAGGTTGATACGAACCATAAAAATATCAAGCAAAGCAGGATGAGTGGTAGCAGCAAGTTATTGGTAGCTAATGTAGGAACAAAGCAAAACAAATTGCTTCTTTTGACAATCGTTTTGCCCTCCGTTACCGTGAAAGCCTGGAAATTATTTTCAACACAATGATTTGCAATTCCGAATCTCCTCTCTACATTCCGATGATCTGGAGATCAATTCTAAGTTTTGGCAACAAAAATAGAAAAATTCTAATGTAGAATCTGGCAACAATCTTAGTCCTCCATTGGCGTGATGAAGACCTAAGATAAGGTTGAAAGCTCCCAACTTACGAACTTTCTTGTAAAAGTTTTTTTATGTAACGTAACTAGCGTGATCAAGTTACCTTTATTTGGTACTCATATGTAATCTTAAATTTCATATATCGTAATTTCAGGTAGATAAGCTGCGGCGTATATGAGTTCCAAATTAAATTTTCGGCCCACACGGCTTACACCACAGCATAGCGGAGTATGTGATAATCTTTTTTTTTTTTTTTTTGGCGGAACGAAATTATGTAACAAAATACGTTTTGGCTTGTTCCATTCCTTTACCAGCAGAAAGATATCTCAATAGAGAGGAAATAAAATAACGATGTTACAGCCACGTGCAATAAATTCCACCAACCCCCATGGACAAGAATGCCATGTACAAATATTACCACGTATTAAAAAAAAATTGATACTTTTAGGAAAACCTGGATAACAGTGCCCTCATACAACTACTGCCATGTATTTAATATCAACTACAAAAAAAATTAATAATAATAAATTGATACTTTAGGAAAACCTGGACCACAGTACCCCATACAACTATTACCATGTATAAACAACAAACAAACAATTGATACTTTTAGAAAAACATGGACAACAATGCCCCATACAAATAGCACCATGTATGTACTGTATGTATACAGTGTAACTTGGATAATTCAAAGCTGAAGGGACCACAAAATTAATTTAAATTATCGACAAATTTGAATTAGGCAAGTTTGAATATAAGCCCATTCAAGCACTGTAAAAAACAACATATTTATTCATAACATACAAAAAAAAGTACAGTACGGTAAATTTACATATTTTTTGTAAGAAAAACCATGAAATTTCGTCCTGCTATATAGAATTTATGTTATGGATGAGTGTAAATTCCTCAAGTTTATCGAGTGCATGAAATAGAGAGTCGCTTACATTCTGCTGTCCCCCCAACAAAGTTCCTTAACTGTTGGAGGTGAACCAAGGCCTGTACTGAATTAGGGTGGCACTCTTCAGGAAATTGTGGCCGTTCCAGTTCTTCATCTGAAGATACACAGTAGGTCTTCTTATTCATAACATTAGCAAAGAACTCATCATCAGTGAGCTCAACAGAAACAGCTAAATTGTCGTCAACTCTCACAAAAGCCTCAAACGGTACATTACAGCCTACATCTTCCCAGTACTCCACAGTGGGTATGATCTCCTCGCCACCATTACCTTGATGTAGTTGAGACTCATCGTCGGGGTAATGGAAGCCTGATTTTCCAAAGCAGTTGGTTATAGTTTCAGGTTTAACTTGTTGCTTCATTCAGAACAGTATGTACCCATTTAAAAAGGTAATTGTTGAAAATACGAGAATACGAAAATAGGGTTTTCTTCGAATTGAAAAAAAAAAAAAAAGTTTGAATTAAAGGTGTTATTTTTAACATTGTTTATATACATAAAAAAATCAAGGGACCAAATGAAAAATTCGAATTAACCAAGAATTCGAATTAAAAACATTCAAATTAGACAAGTTACACTGTATATATAAAAATCAAAGCAAAACAAAACAATTGATACTTTTAGGAAAACCTGGACAACTGTGCCACATAGAACTATTACTATGTATTTTTTGTTAAAACCCAGGCAGTGTTGGACCCCCTTTTACCAGTAAATAAATAAAAAAGGGCAAAAAACAAACAGAAAACTATATTTCAAACCTTACCACAGATATATGAGCTACTGAGACTACAAGAAAACCATGTGGTGTGTGTGGTAGTATCTAGGGATAGGAAAAAAGGAAGTAAACCCATCGCAGAAAAAGAAAAAAATAGGAAGCATTTAAGCTGACACAGGCCAACAAGAAAGATAACAAAATAGATTTTTAAAAGGCAAAGCAGCATATTAAAGATGAACAAGAGGAAAGTGTGTGTTCCAAAGCACATTTCACATTAAAAAATACACAAAATTTTTAAAACTTTGGAAAACTCATGTTCATATCGCATTTTTATTTTATTTCAATGTAATGTTCTATATACCAGCTTACCATTTAAGTTGTCATTTTTACTCCTTCCATCTGACTCTTGATCATCCACTAAGTCTGAATCACCATTTAAGTTGCCATTTTTACTCTTTGCATCTGACTCTTGGTCTGACTCTTGATCATCCACTAAGTTTGCTTTCCCATCAGGAGATATCTGGGATTCTGAAAACAAATATCGTAATATGGATTAAATCCAGAAATAAATTCGGAGAGGATATTTCATGTAAGTTCTTGATTTTCTAATATGTATACAGGATATCTCAAAAGTCCTTGACACATTTTAAAAATTTATTTAAAAAAACTATTTGGGATTGAACATAATTCTTGCAGATTTTGTTGACTTACTTAAGGCTGTCTTTGAAGGAATGTAAGAGAATTCTATCCTATATCTCAATGTAAATTCTTTTGTACACATTTTCTCGAAGACTATTACTTTGTAGTGTTTGAAATTTTGAGCACAAATAAAAATGACCTATAGCTAATATGTGCCACAGTTATTATTCCAACAAAATTGCTAGAATTTTTTTCAAAATTCAGTTTATCTGACTCGAAAGTATTCCAATTTGGGCGCTAGGCAGCGCAATAAGTTAGCTTTGCAGTGTTTCTGTCTGGAAGAAAAGAAATATCTCATTTCTGTTTGATGTTTTTGAATTATCTAGGCCAAATAGAAATAATTAAATGAGGCCACGAGACTGGAATCTTTTCTGCCATAAATCATCTGAAATCCTACTGCACGTTGATTTTTTGAAGAGAAAATGTGTACATTAGCAGAGAATGCCTGAATTTCAGCAATAGAAACTCTGCCTACCTACTAAGCTCCACCTCAAATAATGTCATTGGTTAAAACATAACAGTGCGTGCTTTGTCTTTTCATTGTGGAACCAATGAGAGACTGCTTCCATTCTGAATATGGTGAAGTCTGCAGTGATTCGCTGATGCCAACTTCTGGGACAGTCCCTCAGGATGTAAAAGCCACTCCCAAGGAGTGATTTTTGTGCCATCTATTGCAGAAGATGAACCCTAACACTCATTTAAAAACAGCCTTAACAAAGTTTTTTTCTTTGAATAAAGCTCATGTTGAGAATTGGCTTCCTAGTATCTTAATTCAATTACTAATCAAAAACTACTATTATGGGAATTTTTACTAGGAATTTTTCTTTATTTTAATTGCAAATTTTCGGAGAAAACTCTTCTCTTTTTTCAGGCTGTCTTTTTGTTGTCACTTATTCCCGTCACTATTGTGGTTACGGTTAACCTTGACGGTTACAGTTATTTTTCATCAAATCCTGCCAGATGTTAGGCAGGGAAAATCCTCTGCAGTCATTGATGATGGAATTTTGATTTTCCTCAATTTCTATTCCTTCTTTTAACTTTCTTTTTTGAAAATTGCTTTGACAACTGATGACTTTAAGAGAATTCCAATCCATGCTGTGACTAGTTTCTCAAACATGCCTATTTAAATCAGTCTTGTTGGAGCAATTTTTTATAGCAGCTTTATGCTCTGCTATACGAGTTTCAAGTTTGCGACCTGTTTCACTTAAGTAAGATAGTCCACAACTACATTTTACTTTACAGACTACACTTTGCATTTTTTTTAATATCTTCTTCTCTTTGAACTATTTTAGTGAAAAATGTCTTAACCTTGTTCTCTAAACTTGGAGCTAGCCTAATATTGTACTTCTTACTAATTCTCTTTAAAGACTCAAATAAACCTTTGTGATAAGAAATTTTTTAGTGAATTTTACTCGTTGCTTTTGCCACTACAGCAAAAAACAAAGTAGCATATTTAGCTAATAAAGAAACAGACAGAGACACACTAGACAAGATGGAAAGAAAAATGTTGCATATCAAACTCGACCAAATTGTAACAGTAATTATATTGGACAAACATCTCGAAAATTTGAAATCATAATTAAGGAACATCAAATGGCTATTGATAACAAAGATCAAAATAGTGTATTAGCAAATCATATGCAGTTATGCAAATGTGAACCTTTATGAGAAAAAAATTAAATTTTGAACTATGAATCTCAAAAACAAGAGACTAAAGAAAGTTATTACGTAAAAAAAAAAAAACAGTGTCATCAATGAGCCTTCAAAGCTAATAAGTGGTGTTTTAAACAACTTAATTACAACAACAATAGAATTACAAAACATACAATGAAAACTAGTTTAGTAACTGGCAACAGTATGAGGAACCTGGCAACAGAATTTGAATTCTTCAGCAATAAACAAAACTTTTGATAATACAGGGTGTCCAAGAATTATTGGATACATTACAAAATTATGCCCACACACACAAAAAAAAAAAAAAAAAAACTATGAGCATTATTATATCTTATGTGATTCTATCATAAAGTTCACATACAATTACGTGACCACAAGGTTCTTCAGGACGACGCTTTGATGTCTGTAAGTTCTGTTTTACATGTTCTGTAAAGTGGATACAGTCTGTGGTGGTGCATTAACTTATTCAATTAAAATATAAGTTGGTTAAAAGTCCTAAAGATGTTACTCACGGAAGTGCGTGTTCAGTCCAACATCAGTAGTTATTGAGTTTCTTTGTCCAAAGTTGTACCTTGCTTCAATATGGTCAGTTGTTAGGGTTAGTTCAAGAGCATTTTGTCATAAGTTTTACCCTACTTCGGATATGTCCAGATGTTAGGGTAACCCTAACATCTGGACATAGTTTTACCCTACTCTGGACATAGTTTTACCCTACTTCGGATATGTCCAGATGTTAGGGTGACCCTAACATCTAGACATATCCAAAGTAGGGTAAAACTTATGACGAAATGGCTCTCGAACTAAACCCTAACAACTGACCAAATTGAAGCAAGATACAACTTTGGACAAAGAAACTCAATAACTACTGACATTGGACTGAACACGCAATTCCGTGAGTAACATTTTTAGGACTTTTAACCAATTTATATTTTAATTGAATAAGTTAATGCACCACCACAGACTGTATTCACTTTACAGAACGTGTAAAAGAGAACTTAGCCGCCCCGGTGGCTCAGTGGTCTAAGGCGTTGGTCTCTGATCATTCGTCCGTAAGGGGTCCGGGTTCGAATCCCGGTCAGGCATGGATGTTGTGTTTGTCTTACGGCACTGGCTCTCTCCCTTCCCTGGAACCAGTGACCCTAAATTAGGGACGGGCGACTGCTTATAGCCCATTGAGTTGCTCACGGTGGTCGTTAAACCTCCATTCAAAAAAAAAAAAAAAAAAAAAAAAAAAACAGAACTTACAGACGTCAAAGCGTCTTCCTGAAGAACTATGAGCATTGTCTGTTTTTCTATGTCACGTATTACTAACACGATTTCTATATTTTTGTTTTGCAGAATTGTTATCCCCAGAATCCGATAGATGGCACTATGTGTGGCCTGATGAGGAATGTATGAAAAATGCAAAATCAGTAGTCATGTCATCCGTTACAGCAGAAGGTGATGTGTGTGTTATGGCTTGCAGAATTAAAGTCTTCATTAAAGTTAAAAGACGGTACCGTTTAGAGTATGGTTGTAATCCTCCGTCAACGAATTCAATTAAGCGGTGGATGAAACAGTTTAAAGAAACTGGCAATGTGGAACATCCTGAAAGAGCCCCAACAGATGGATTGCATTTCCCTAACAGATGGATTAGGCGTGGTGGTCCTATTCAGTGGCCTCATCGCTCTCCAGATCTAACTCCATTAAATTATTTCATGTGGGGTTATGTGAAGGATTGTGTCTATCAGATGCCTTGCACTGATTTGCAGGAACTGAAGCAGCGTATCACAGCTGCTATTAATTCCATAACTCCTCAGATGCTTGCCATTACACGGCATGAAATCGAGTATCGCTTGGACGTACTACGAGCAACCAAGGGATCTCACATCGAAATTTATTAACTTGTGTAGTTACATTGTAAGTTAGTACAGTCAGTTTCTTTCTATCTGTTAAATGTTTTGTTTTATATAATTTTGAAATGTGTCCAAAAATTCTCAGACACCCTGTATAATCCTTCTATACATTGAGAACAGGCCTTGACTAATAGAAATGAAGAAATTTCATGCTGTAGTTGAAGTTAAATGACAACTGCAGTCTTAGCACGATTTTGAAGTATAAAATATTTAATATAACAAGTTAGTAAAATCATGCAATGCATTGATTATGATACGCTTTCCAACATACCAGAAATTATTACTCAAGTTATGAGGATAATGGCTGTGGAATAAATCTCACTCCTGTGTCCTGACCTTTGACCCCATTTCGATGATATTCAACAGAACCGGTTCAGTACACCTCAAGAATAACATACTAAAGTTGTGTCGCTATAGAAGCAGTTTTACGCAAGTTATGAGAATAATGGCTGTGGAATAAATCTTGCTTTTGTGCAATGACCTTTGACCCCATTTCGTTGATATTCAACAGAACTGGTTCACTATACCTCCGGAACAACATGATAACGTTTTGTCGCAATCGAAACATTTTTTGGCAAGTTATTTTTTGGAATGGATCCACTAAAGTGGGATCTATTCCATTGCACAAGGGCAATGGAATGATGGAATGGATCCCACTTTAGAGTCTTGACCTTTGACCTCATTTCGCCCATTTTCAACGCCCCAGTGGCTCCCTACCACATACTAAAATTTCATGAAAATCCAACCATTTTTACGCAAGTTATGCCGCATAAGGGCAATTGAATGGATCCCGCTCTTATGGAGTGACCTTTGACCCCACTTCACCCATTTTCAATAGGGTTCGTCCCCTGGTGGTCCCCTACCACATACTAAAATTTCATCGAAATTGAACCATATTTACGCATGTTATGACGCATAAAGGCAATGGAATGGATTCCACCTTTATGCCCTGACCTTTGACCCCATTTCGCCGATTTTCAATAGGGTTCGTCCCCAGGTGGTTCCTTACCAAATACTAAAATTTCATCGAAATCGAACCATATTTACACATGTTATGACGCATAAAGGCAATGAAATGGATCCCGCTTTTATGTCCTGACCTTTGACCCCATTCCACCCATTTTCAATACGTTTCGTTCCCAGGTGGTTCCTTACCACATACCAAAATTTCATCGCTGCCCCAGTGGCGCAGTGGTCTAAGCGATGGCCTCTGATCATTCGTCCGTAAGGGTCCGGGTTCGAATCCCGGTGAGGCATGGATGTTGTGTTTGTCTTACGGCACTGCCTCTCTCCCTTCCCTGGAACCAGTGACCCTAAATTAAGGACGGGCGACTGCTTATAGCCCATTGAGTTGCTCACGGTGGTCGTTAAACCTCCAATCCAAATTAAAAAAAAAAAAAAAAAAAAAATCATCGAAATCGAACCATTTTTACGCAAGTTTCGACGCAATAGGGCAATTGAATAAATCCCGCTCTTATGCCCTGCCTGAGCTTTGACCCCAATTTGCCAATTTTCAATAGGGTTCGTGCCCAGGTAGTTTCCTACCACATACTGAAATTTCATCGAAATCGAACCATATTTACGCATGTTATGACGCATAAAGGTAATGAAATGGATCCCGCTCTTATGGCATGACCTTTGACCCCACTTCACCCATTTTCAATAGGGTTCGTCCCCTACCACATTCTAAAATTTTTTTTTTTTTTATGGTTTGGAGGTTTAACGACCACCGTGAGCAACTCAATGGGCTATAAGCAGTCGCCCGTCCCTAATTTAGGGTCACTGGTTCCAGGGAAGGGAAAGAGCCAGTGCCGTAAGACAAACACAACATCCATGCCTCGCCGGGATTCGAACCCGGACCCCTTCCGGACGAATGATCAGAGGCCATCGCTTAGACCACTGCGCCACCGGGACGGCCATTCTAAAATTTAATCGAAATCGAACCATTTTTACGTGAGTTATCGTGCCAACAGACGGACGGACGGAAAAGCTGGAGCATATACGCTTCTTCAACCTACGGTTGGAAAGCGTAAAAAACCTTTAGGTAAAATCATATACAGATTAAAAGTACATAAGACCTTTCATGGCTGCACCAGACCCTTCCTCAGATGCGATACTTCCATACCTGCCAACTTTCAGAAACCAAAAATCATAAAAAATAATAATCAATATATTCGATGAAATTTTTAATCGATATATCCAATGAAATTACTTGTCGCGCATATTGATTAAATGTACTGAACATATCGATTAAAAAACGATGTTACCTAACTCAAGTATAAACTTTTAATTGATATGACTACAGATGTTTGAATTTATCAGCACGTTTATTTCGATTATTATCCATGCAGAATTTCTCATTACTATGCTATATCATTATGATCTATAAAGAGATAAAAATTTATTTTTATGAAAGCTTGCATCGAAAGGGAAGGATGTTCCACACCCTTTGACCCCCAAATCCAATAGGATCGTATCCCACGCCGTCACGGAACAAACTAAAATGTTTTCAAAAACAACCATTTTCATGCTAGGATTATCTTAGGGAGAGACGGACGATGAGACAGTCAAATAAAAAAAATGAAATAAATGAGTGACACTAATTGGTAAATTATGCTCAACTAAAGACGAAGTGAACAAACATTTTGCATTAAAACTTTTAACAAAGGAAGTTAATTTCGTATTTTTTTCCCCACGCAGTCAACATTCATTAGATTTGTGCTGGGCACTAGAAATATGATTATAATATCATTCCTTCCACCACGCGAAACGCTGAAATTACATGACACGCAGTGCAAAATGCATATTTTTCATTTTTTGAAGATTTTGCAATACACAGGAATTCTGCAGAATACGCACCACAAAATATTTGATAGCACTCCCCCCCCCCCCTACATATCACTAATACTAAATTTATTGACACTTGAAAAAAATGCTAGTAAAACTGCTGTAGTAAAACAGTAACAGCTTAAAGAGATGCAATTTGCAGAGGAAAAAAATAGTACCCCAACATATTAATTTCGTTGAATCAAGCCAAGACATTTTTATGCACGTTATCGAGCGATGAACAAAAAAAGCATGGTTGAAAAGCGTAGGAAACTTACTGCCAAATGGACCAGCAAAATAAATCATTGCTGGAAAAGCACAGGCTCGAATGAACATCAAACTTTTTTTTTTTTTCAACTTTCTCTTACAGTAGCATTCTTTTGTTAGGTCAAATTTATTGCCACAGAAGAAGTTACGAAACCATGCCTAATGCATTTTTAATTTCACAAAACTGGCAGCTTTTGCTTAATTTCGTCATGTTGTGTATCGATCTGGGCTTAAAAATTCCACAGATTTAAAATCCGTTTTAATTTTTTTTCTACGATAACTACGTTCTGAAATAGCATTTTAAACTGGGAGTGCTGGAATGCAAGACACTGTAACATACGAACTTCCACGCACAAAGGTGCGGAATGATACATTGACACTTTAATGACTTGAGCAAGTGGTGAGTGATGTAGGGGAGTAGCGTGAGAGATATTGAAGGAGTAGGACATGCCGAGCTTTGGCTAAGACAAGTTCAGTTTTACCGCGGGGTGTATTCCAGTTTATGTTTTTGTGTGAAATAGAAATGTAATAAATGTTCTGTGTTGTTATCAAGTGTCTGTGATGTTACAACACACCCACGCTGGCCTCTGAGAAGTTGCGACCCAGAGGACGAACAATGCGTTATCTGAAAAGGAGAATAGGGGAGGGGGAGGGGAACAGTGAGAGAGAGAACGTTATTGTAATCTTACGTTACGCAGCTAGCCGCTTGCGCAGGAGATGGTACTCGGATCCATTCAAAAGTCCACGTGTAAGCAGGAATCGTGCCGCTCGCACTTTCTCTTCACAGCGGAAATAAGGAGAATTTTTTTCTTTTTAATCATCTTGTGTTAAGGATTTTTTGAAGTGGAATAAAGATTTTTTTTTTTTTTTTTTTTTGCTCTTGAAATGGGGAGAAAAAAAATTGTGATTTTTGGTATGAGAAGGAAAAATCGGAAGAATTCACTTTTCAATCGGATATCGGAAAGACGTCCCAAAATCGGAAGCTTTTCGGGTAAATCGGAAGGATTGGCAGCTATGTACTTCTAAACATTGAGAACAGGCCTCAGCTAATAAAAATGGCCTTGACTAAAATCAAGAGGCCAGAAACGCCTGTAAAAAAACCAAAGGAACTCAGAGGAAAGGAAAATTAATTATGAAAGTGGAACTTTTTGAAGTAATTAAAATCAAGATGCCAGAAACGTCTGTAAAAAAAAAACAAAGGAACTCAGAGGAAAGGAAGATTAACTAGATTAATTAAAGATTCTTCAAGTGGAACTAGAATTAAATATTGACATTTTTTAACTACAAAAAAAAAAAAACTTTTTAAAGTAAGTTGACTAAAATCAAAAGGCCAGAAACATCTGTAAAAAAGAACAAAAAAAAACAAAGGAACTCAGAGGAAGGGAAGATTAATTAAAGATTCTTCAAGTGGAACTAGAATTAAATATTGAAATTTATTAACTACATATAAAAAAAAAAAATCCTTTTTGAGGTAAGTTTACAAGATCTGAATTTTTTTGTTCTTGTCCATTTCAGAAAATATACAAGGTGTGTTCAATGAGTAATGCCTCTGTTGTGCAAGTGTCTCATGCATGGCTGGTTGCCTGGCAACCAGTCAGACAGCAAATGATTCTTTGTTTCATTAGCTTCATTTTACTGTACAGTAGAGCTCCATACATCTATTTCTCAGTATTTACTTGTGATTTAAATGGATGCTTCTTTTTTCAACTGCATTGAGGGGTGTCAAACAACAATCAGTTGTAGATTATTTAACTCATGAAAACATACCTCCCAAACAAATTCATGCTAGATTATTGTTCTGGAACTTTGGAGATAAGCAGGGCTCGACAAATATGTTCCATAAGGGGTACACCAGAGTTTCTGCCGCCCCAGCTGGCTGGTGCTGTCGGGGTCCAACCAGCCGGCGACCCGTGCTGTCAGTTCGTACATGAAGCCAAGCATGGCAGTCGATAAAGTTCGTTTGTGGCATTGTTTGTTATTCATGTTTAATTCAGGGAAAAGTGCAAGTGAAGCATGCGGTTCAATATGTCAGACGTATGACGAAACGGTTATGGGTGAGCGGATATATCGAGAAAGGTTTGCCAGGTTTAAGAAAGGCGATTTAAGCTTGAAAGACAAGCCACGTGCAGGTAGACCGCAGGAACTCACAGACGAGGAGCTGGAATTGCTGTTGCAAGAGGATGCCACACAATCGACCACGCAACTGGCAAAACGTTTGAAAGTGGCTCAATTGACGGTGGTACAGCGTCTATAGGCCTTGGGGAAGATCCAGAAGATTGGTAAGTGGGTTCCGCATACTTTAACGGAGCGTAATATTGGTCAACGATTGGGCATCTGCATGTCGTTGCTGAAGAGCTTTCAAGGGAAGAATTTCTTGTGGAAGGTTATCACTGGGAATGAAAAACGGGTCTATTGAGACAACCCCCGTACGCAAGTGATCCTGGGTCGACCCAGGCCAGCCATCAGCATCCACTGCAAAACAGGATATCCACGGGGAAAAGGTGATGTTGTGTGTGTGATGGGATAAGCGTGCAGTGCTGTACTTCGAACTGTTGAAACCGGGTGAAACAATCACTGCACAATGATATAGCGATCAATTGATGAAACTTAACACTGCAATTGAGCAAAAACACCCATAGGCAGGTAAAGGACATCCCCCAGGCATTTTGTTACACGATAATGCCAGACCACATGTCGGTGCCACCACGAAATCAACCCTTGAACAGTTACACTGCGAGGTTTTAGCGCACCCGGCTTACTTCCCGGATATTGCACCCTCAAACTTTCATCTGTTTCACTCTATGCAACATGCCCTAGCCCAACAGCGGTTCACCACAGTTCCAGAGGTGGAAAACTTCGTCACTGCATTCTTCAGCTCAAAACCTAAGTCCTTCTATCACAGAAACATTCATTTGTTGCCTGAAAAACAGCAAAAGGTCATTGATGCTAACAGCCAATATTTCGTTGAATAAATGTGTACTGTTTTCCTGATATTTCGTTCAATAATACACTGCCGGACAATTGCTAAGGACGGATGACAATAGCAACGATAGCAACCATAAAATGGAAGGCAGGAAAATGTGGAAATTAGCATAAGTGCGGGATACAGTAAGACTTGTTGTGCGTATGCAAATTTTGGATTGCCGAACGTGTTCGTGACGTCATAGCGCTGATAAGAGATATAAAGGATTTGACGCGTATTGACCGTTGTTGTTCAGACGCAAAGTTGAAAGGGAAAGAATCAATTGACAAACTTGCAATTTTCAGTATGTCTTCCCGACATCACCTAGATGATTTTACGCGTGGCCGTATTATTGGCAAGATTGAAGAAGGGCGAAAAATAACAGATGTTGCCAGGGAGTTCAACGTCAACCACAGTGTTGTTTCAAGGCTTTGGAAATCATTTCAAACAAATGGAGAGTGTAGCAAACGTCACGGGGGAGGTCGTGTTCGCAGTACGACACCTGCAGAAGATTGGTACATAGTGCTATCAACAAAAAGACACCGGCGCAGCACCGCTAGTGAGGCAGCAAATCAGTTTATGGTTGCTGCTGGCAAGCGGATCACCCGAAAACTGTCGCCAGACGTTTGCATGAAGGAGGACTATACGCCCGCCGTCCTGTTGTGTGAATCCCATTGTCCAGACGTCACCGTACCGCACGTTTGCAATGGTGCCATCAACATCGCAATTGGACTGATAACGACTGGTCTGCTGTCCTCTTCTCAGATGAGAGTAGATACAGTCTGTCGTCTGATTGTCGACGACAACTGATCTGGCGTGATAGTGGAACTGCATATTGTCCAGCAAACATACAGGAAAGGGACCGATATCTGACATGTAGTGTCATGGTATGGGCTGGCATCATGATCAATGGCCGTACGTCCCTCTATGTGCTTCCAACTGGGACTATGACTGGCCAACGATACATTAATGATGTTCTGCTACCTCATGTTCGCATGTTCCGTGGTGCTGTCGGTGATAGATTCATTTTCACGGACGACAACGCAACATGTCATCGATCAGTCGCTGTCCAGGAGTGTCTCGAGAGCGAGGATATTCAACGCCTCGTATGGCCAGCACATTCTCCAGATCTGAATCCCATTGAAAATGTGTGGGATGCTTTGGGGAGGAGTCTTGCTGGTCGCCAATGCCCTCCAATAAACAAGGACACCCTCATCCCTGCACTGACAGAGGAATGGGATAAATTACCCCAACAGCTGCTTGATAATGTTGTGCAAAGCATGACACGGCGTGTGGAATCTTGCGTCGCACTCCATGGTGGCCATATCCCGTATTGACAACTTACGCCGGAACGCCTGCAGACGGTAATTGCATATTTTTCACGTTTACATATTCTGCACAAAATGGCCTGTTTGTCCCTTGAACACGTTCCAAAGCCTTCTGGATTTCAGAGCACAATAAATTGTCTTTCTTGTAATGTCCTGGCATTCTGACATTATTTTATTTCACTTGGCATCCAACCACACTTACTTTTTTATGCGCTATATAGCCGTTTATGATCCGTCCTTAGCAATTGTCCAGCAGTGTATGTGTACTTTTTCCTGATATTTCATTGAATAAATGTGTACTAGTTTCCTGATATTTCGTTGAATAAATGTGTACTGGTTTCCTGATTGTTCCTGTCTCCTGTAAATTATTTACTGACCCTTTCTGGTATTCTAACGCCTGAGCTCTTTGCTGAAGGCGTCATATGATAGTCGGACTAAGGAGAAATTTTTTTAAAGCAAATTTTTTCTGACCGATCTCGGATGATTGGTCAGAAGCCAGCACTTAGACCACTGCGCCACCGGGGCGGCTTTCTTCTTGCAGATAGGAGTGGAAAAGTACGAAACTGATTACTGTAATGATGCGTTGCATCGACGCAGAAAGAAAAAGATTTCACAGACGGTTTGAAATCATGGTGATGGTTGATGGAATTTTGACCATCCAAACAGCTAATTTTCGGTGAAAATCAGGAGAATTTGACATTTATCCAGAGGGCGTGAGGAAGGGATGAAAATCCAGAGTCTCCTGCCTAAATCCGGAGAGTTGGCACGTTTGCATCAGTCAGAATTGACTGAACTGAACCAAAACTAATGTTGAAGTCTTCAGATAACTCATTCAATGATTTTCCAGCACAATTGTGAACACAAGTTCGACACTGTTTTCACTTTTGCTGGTTGCAGGTATTCCAGACTGTTCAGCACTTTCAAGACCATCTTTAAGACATTTATATCACTCATAAACATGTGCATGAAACCTGTAATCCTCCCCAAAGACCATCTGTAACTTTAAATATGTGTCTATGCAAGTTTCACCATGTTTTTTACAAAATCTGAGGCAAATTCATTGATCAATTTTTTTTCCAATTTAACAAATGCGATGAGTAGCTTCACGCACATAAGGACAAAGCAGTACTGTAAAAACAAAACTGGGCAAGCAGGGCAGACGTGACTCACAGCACATGCGTAGTAGTTTCCTAGGTCATTTCCAAGGTCAACCTATGCAAACCTGCTTCCTGCTGTGTTGCACAATTCTGAACTTACGCAACCAGTCTGAATACTTTTTTTATCACACCTCGTAAAGAATTTTCCGGACCTTCAGAAAGCTTAGGCTCACACACCATTTCCCTTTTATTTTGATTTCATGTTTGTAATGTAAGAACTGACCTTCTGGGTTTTCTGTTCTCTTCTGACCATCTGGCACTACACTGGACTCAAACAAACGCATTATCCAATCAGAAGACAACTGGAGTTCTGCAAATGAATAATAAAACATTCATTAAACTTGGAAATACACAAACAAATGTGAGACAGATATTTAATAAAAGGCCTTCAATCTGGAAGAAAGAAAGAAAAACCATACATACCAAGGGTGTTCAAAAAGTACTGGGACTGCAGCGGTAGTTTCAAACTGAATATAAATAAAGGGGAAATCAAATTTATGGTTTTTGAGCAAGAAACCATTAGTAATGAGTGTAAGATCAATCTAAATGGCACACAAAAAGCTGAGGGGAATGAATTTGTATATTTAGGAAGCATGTTTTACGGAGAAAACAGATTAGACGGTGAAATTAATATATACATACTTATCATTAAGCTGTTCTCTTGAAAGAAAACCTGCCAGGTAAACCATTTAACTGACGAAACTATATTTTACTTACTGTTGGTGTATCAGATGTCTCCATTTACAGTGACCTGGCACACAGATCGACCTTCACTGACATCCATCACACATTGCACACAAGATCTTTTGTACTTCTTACTCATAATTGTTTTCTCAAGGAGACATTCTTGAATAATCTCATTATGATTACTGTTAAACCAACAACCATAAACATTATGTGGTTACTATATTTTCATTCAAAGAATAATAGGTTATTGTCACAAAAATTACTGTTTCACACGTTGTATGCAATAATATCATTTGGTGCTGATCCGCCTTGCTATAAATGTCGAATATAATACTTTAATTATTTTTTTTTCCAGTTAGAACCATTTAATGGTGGTTTTACCTGTTGTAACTTTTTACATGTTATATTTCCTTTGAGTGAAAAGCAATTTCTCAGTTGGAAGTTATTAATATTCACTGCGAATATATATCATGGTAACTGAATGTGATTCAAGGAAAAATCTTTCACGTACCTCTCGGTTGTAGGTGGTCGATGTTCAAATCTTTGCACGGTTGTTCTCATCAGGTTCTTGAGTGTAGGCTTTTTTAGAGGTTAGTCCGCACATTTTCCTGACTAGGATATACTTTTTTAGTTGAACTACAGGAGGCACATGAAGACAGGAGATGTGCAAATTATGAAGGAAAACTTGAAAAAAAAAACAATTGAAAAATGAATCACTTGAAAAAATATTCTCATGAGAAAATGCAATCACCAAAAAAACTTTGTCAGACTTTCTGGATTAATTGTCCGATGCATTTCGGCAGATCTGTCTGCCATCTTCTGGGACCTTTGGTCGTCCGTTCTCTTTGCAGTCCACGTTGAATATGCCACGTGCTCAGTCTGGGAATCTTTGTGTGTTATACGTCATCGAATGCATTGCATTGCCACTCTTGTGATTTGAAGAATCAAGAATTTTTTTCTCTTTTTTTCACTTTATGTCTGCGTGTTTGCATTGTTTCTGTTCTGTTTGCCTTCTCATTTTTTGTTCTCTTCTTCTATCAGTGTCTTCCATGGAATTGACATTTCTACTCCATTACTAATGTTGCAGTTGGTTTTTTCAATTACGATTGCTTCGGCGAAACGGATGGTCTTTTCGGTTGGTTGTTTGCAGACAATTTCAATATTTTCAAATTCTGGCACTGTGTTATTTTTTATGCAATATTGTACAAGTGCTGTTTTTTCCTCCTTTTTTCCCTAGTTCTTCATATGTTGTGTCAATCTTGTTTTTAATTTGTTTCTTGTGCTTTCTATGTATTTCACTATTGAAGTCAAGAAAATGTGCGGACTAACCTCTAAAAAAGCCTACACTCAAGAATCTGATTAGAACAACCATGCAAAAATTTGAACATCAACCACCTACAACCGAGAGGTACGTGAAAGATTTTTCCTTGAATCACATTCGATTACCAAGATATACACTGGCGGAAAGTGAAAAAAGAACACCAAGAAGGAATTGGCGGACAAACATGAAATTTACATATGTTAATGGGGTCGAGTTTACGTAGGTGTGATGTTAATTTCGAGACCAACTGGTGAGCGCTTACGCCACAGCACGGCATAATATGCAAATTATCATCGGTGGTATTTAAGCAGTACGGCGAAGTGAATGTAATCAGTCGGCGGCGTACGGACACGAGCGAAAACCCTGAAGAAGCTGCAATGCCTGGACATGGAAGAAATGTGCGATTTCAGCAGTTATCAGACTTTGAGCGAGGTCGTGTAGTCGGACTCCGCGAGGCCGGGTGGTCGTATCGTCGTATTGCGGAGCGAATTAGATGGGAAGTTCCGGTGGTGGTACGATGGTGGGGTAGATGGTCCGAGGAACATTCCAACACGAGAAGATGTGGAACCGGGAGTCACAGACGGACTGATGAGCGGACCGATCGACGCATAAGAAGAGCGGCGTTGTCAAGCAGAACATACACTGCGACGCAAATCCGTGCTGCCGTTGCACCTGAGGTGACTGTGCGAATAATCCGCAACCGTCTACTGGATGCAGGACTACGTGCACGTGTGCCTCTGGCATGTGTACCTCTGACTCCAGCCCACCGTCAGGAACGGGTGCAGTGGTGTCGCCAATGTCTGCACTGGAGAACGCAATGGCGATCTGTCGTGTTCAGCGATAAAAGCAGATTCTGCTTGGGAGCCTCCGATGGCCGTATGCGTGTTTGCAGACACACAGGGGAGCGTCTCCACCCTTCTTGCAGCAGCCAGCGACACACAGGGCCTACACTTGGTCTCCTAGTGTGGGGAGCGATTAGCTATCAGTCCCGTACACAACTAGTGTTTGTACAGGGTACGTTAAACAGCACCTCCTACATCAACAACATCATTTAGCCCGTTGTTGTGCCATTTGTATGGTCGGTCCATCGTGGTGTTTTCGAGCAAGATAACGCACGCCCACACACGGCACGTGCAACGCAACATGCACTTCAGGGTGTGAGACAACTTCCATGGTCTGCACGTTCATCAGATTTGTCCCCAATTGAGGATGTGTGGGATTTTATGGGACAAGGACTTATCCGGTCTCCACGGCCAGCCACGACCATCCCCGATTTACGCGTCCAGGTTGAGGATGCTTGGAACTCAATACCCCAAACTTACATCAAACATCTGTACGACAGATTCCATGCCAGAATTGCACAGTGTGACGAAGTTCATGGCGGTTCAACCTCGTACTAACCATGTTACATGGAAATATTATTTTTCAGTTTACCAGCAAATACAGCTGTATTTTGCCATAATGTTTTGATCATGTTATCCTCTGTATTCCGTTATTATGCTGTATAAATTTTGTTGGTATCAGACGTCTCCTTTTTGGTGTTCTTTTTTCACTTTCCGCCAGTATATATTTGCAGTGATAATTAATAACTTCCAACAGAGAAATTGCTTTTCACTCAAAGGAAATATAACATGTAAAAAGTTACAACAGTTAAAACCACCATTAAATGGTTCTAACTGAAAAAGAATAACGTATGAAAAACATGTTTTTAAATTTCAATACATCAAGAAATATGTGCGTATTATAATACTTTAATCAATTACAGTATCCAAATATAAAGCATTAAAAATTGAGTAAACTCACCACAATGTTGTCTTAGGTTGTTATTTTATACTTGCATCCGCGCCCTTGGTCCTTTTTTTCAGAATTCATTCTCGTCGTTTTCCCAAAATGGCTGACTGTTGGTACCATTCAATCTAGTATGTAAAAGGTATCCTTTGATGATCTTGACGAGCTATTTTTGAAAGTTGTTGAATTTAATTTCAATTCTTCACAACCAATAACTAGGGAATGAAAAACGTTTATGTGTGCCAGTAAGTTTCAAGGGGATTCGTGAAGAAAACCAACATTGCATATAATAGAGCAGGCCGCAACGGCGGCATATGTGACCACTGAAGATGACAGCAGAGGATGTGATGTTGAAACTAGTCTGGTAATGTTTGAGGGCTGGATGTGATGTTTGCTTGTTACACCTTTTTTAGAGGTTTTTAAGATTTTATTGGCTTTTAAAGGTTCCTATGCTTTATGTTTCCATTCCATGATTTTACGAGGTTGACTTCGTTTTGTAAATTCAAATAATTGATTTTAGTAAATTGCCTAATTTTCACTTTGAAGTAACAACGAATCGCTTGTTTTTTTTATTTGTATTTTTTTATTGGAGGTTTAACGACCACCGTGAGCAACTCAATGGGCTATAAGCAGTCGCCCGTCCCTAATTTAGGGTCACTGGTTCCAGGGAAAGGAGAGAGCCAGTGCCGTAAGGCAAACACAACATCCATGCCTGACCGGGATTCGAACCCAGACCCCTTTCGGACGAACGATCAGAGGCCATTGCTTAGACCACTGCGCCACCGGGGCGGCAACGAAACGTCAAATAGCCTTTGATTGTGAAGAATTGAAATCAAATTCAGCAAGTTTCAAAACTAGCTCGTCAAGATCATCAAAGGATACCGTATCACCAGATTGAATGCTACCAACAGTCAGCCATTTTGAGAAAACAACAGTAATGAATTCCGAATAATAAATGGACTAAGGGCGCGAATGCAAGTACTGTTCAGCAAATAAAAAATAACAACCTAAGACAACATAATGGTGAGTTTACTTCATTTTTAATGCTTTACAGGGTGATTCAAAAGTCCCCGAACTCTGAATTTAAATATTTCTACCACGAATACAGTGATGTATAACTATTTTTACATACTTTACAATAAATGCTGGAATTGTCCACCATTCTGTTGAAGACACAAATTCACCCAACGACACATGTTGGCGGACACTCTTTTCAGCGTGTTGGTTGGTATGTCCCTCACGGCTGTAATGATGTTGTTCCGCAGGTCCTGTTCCGTCTTAGGGTTGTTGTGGTAAACTGTGTCTTTCAGATAGACCCACAAATAAAAGCCTGGAAAACTCAAGTCTGAGGCGGCCAAAGTTTTTTTGGAGATTAAGCGATTGTGGAAGAACTCACGGAGCATCTCCATTGTGTCGTTTGATGTGTGGCATGTTGCTCCATCTTGTTGAAACCAACTTGAACGTTCGCGTTCTTCCAGCATCGCTACAAATTGATGAATGATGTCTGCATACACAGCAGAATTTACAGTTGTGTAAAAAAAAATGTCTCTACGATTTGCCGTCTAGACATGGCGCAAACTTTCTGACAGTGAAGTCCAACCTCATGCAGTGCGTGTGGATTCTCCGCAGCCCAAATGCGAGTGTTTTGGCTATTGACATATCCATTCAAACGAAACCATGCCTCGTCACTGAAAAATGCGTTAAGCTGGTTAGTCACATTGTTGCGCATGAAACTCTTTAACCATTGGCAGTAGGCAATGCTCTTTTCCGAGTCCAAAGGACGTAGCTCTTACACTACTCAAATTCTGTACGGCCGTAGTTTTAGACGTTCAGTAGCCCTCTGGCAGGCTGAATGAGATGTCCCTAACTCTTGAGACAGCCGCTGAAGTGACTTCCGGGGAGAACGCTGCAGGGGAAACGTGAATTTTCTCCAGAAACGTGGTCGTCACCACGGACGGATGGCAGCTTTTAGTCTTATCCTGAACACTGCCTGTCTCACGAAACCGGTTCACAAGGTCATACAGAGTTTTTTTTCCCTGGTATAGGAGCATCAGGAAACTTCCTTTGAAAGAGCTGGATGCAACGTTGGTAAGATTTTTAGGCTTATCCTGAACACTGCCTGTCTCGCGAAACCGGTTCACAAAGTCATACACAGTTGTTTTCCCTGGTATAGGAGCATTAGGAAACTTCCTTTGAAAGAGCTGGATGCAACGATGGTAAGATTTTTAGGCTTATTCTGAACACTGCCTGTCTCGCGAAACCGGTTCACAAGGTCATACACAGTTGTTTTCCCTGGTATAGGAGCATTAGGAAACTTCCTTTGAAAGAGCTGGATGCAACGTTGGTAAGATTTTTAGGCTTATCCTGAACACTGCCTGTCTCGCGAAACCGGTTCACAAGGTCATACACAGTTGTTTTCCCTGGTATAGGAGCATCAGGAAACTTCCTTTGAAAGAGCTGGATACAACGTTGGTAAGATTTTTAGGCTTATCCTGAACACTGCCTGTTTCGTGGATGGTGACGGGTGGTACATCTGTTGCGTCCACTCCTTGAAAATGGCCAGGGCGGTGGTTGAAAGTGCTTGGTTCTCATGCTTGTTTCTGAGGGGAGAGAGGTTCGTCAGCGTTGGATATAATGGTTGTGTCAAGTTTTTTGGGTTTATTTTAATTTGGCACTGATGTGCAAATGTAAATAATTTTGGGCTACAGCTTTTAACTTTGACGTTTTAGGAAATGTGTAAATAGGTTTTTATTGATTGATGTTTTAATTAGATTAAAGTGTTTTAGGGAGTTCAATTGCGTATATTTGTGGTGGATTATTTTGAATCTGAATTTGGTCATAGGGAAGAGAGGGAGGGGGAGTGATGTTTGTGTGAGTTGAAAATGACTTTTTTATTTTTTTTTTATTTTTGGTGTTGTTGCGGCCTCGAACCACGATGTAAATAAGAAAAATACGTGTTGGAAATGTGTAGAGGCGAAAACCTCCTAAATGATTTAGGGAATAAAGGTGAGTAACCTCAAAATTTATACATTCAATATATACATATTCATTTCTTCAATCACCTCATTTATCTTACAATGGCTCTGAAATCCTCCAGTATTGAAGATGTATACATTAATATTATTAATAACACCTATGAAAATGCAAGTGCAAAGATTCGGCTGTTTGAAAATACAACACACATAAAAATTGGAAAGGGAGTGAGACAATGTGACACCATATCACCGAAGCTCTTTAATGCCACATTGGAAAATGTCTTTCAATCACTGAACTGGGAAAACAAAGGGATAAAGATTAATGGAGATTATCTAACTCACCTTCATTTTGCTGATGACGTAGTCAGTTTTGCAACTACCCTATCAGAGCTGCAGAGTATGATCCAGGAACTTGCTCGCAAGAGTAAAGAAGTGGGATTGAAAATGAACTTTCAGAAGACAAAAGTGATGTACAATGCTTTTACAAGAAATAAAGATTTATCGATTGACGGAGAAAAGCTGGAGATAACAGACACGTACGTTTATCTTGGACAGCAGATATCAAGTGAAGGTCACACTGATAAAGAAATTAATCGGCGTACAAAACTTGCCTGGAGAGCTTTTGGAAGAAACAGCATAATTTTCAAGAGCAATATGCCATTATGTCTTAAAAGAAAAGTGTTTGATTAATGCATCCTTCCGGTGCTTACCTATGGTGCAGAGACGAGGACCTTAACTAAAAGAGACATACAAAGGCTGCGGACAACTCAAAGTAGCATGGAGAGGTGCATGCTTGGTGTAACCAGGAGAGATAAGAAGAGGAACTCGTGGATCAGAAAAATGACAAGAGTGGAAGACATCATGATCAGAGTTAAATCCCTGAAATGGCAATGGACTGGACATACTGCCAGAAGGACAGACCATCGATGGACAGCCGAAATTTTAGATTGGATTCCAAGGGACAGGAAAAGACCCAGAAGAAGACCACATGGGAGATGGGTGGATGAAATTCGAAAGTATGCGGGAGTGACATGGAGGAGACTGGCACAAGACAGATCATTGTGGAGGAAACTTGGGGAGACCTTCGTACAGCAGTGGATTGATAATGGTTGACAATGATGATGATGATTCCATACACCAATCTTACACTCAGTCAACCAAGATCTTTTTCTCATACATCCTTTATAAGTTCCAGGTTGCTGCTTCTGTGGTGGACCATCCTTCTCAAGTGTGGTAGGTCCACCATATACCACACTTGAGTCCTTTAAATTCTTTCTTTGAGTCATAAGAATCATAAAAGTAGTGTGGGTGATTATAGAGTTGACGGTTCCAGACAGTTATTCTACCTAAAGGTTCGAATAAAAACCCAGCGAGTTGGAGTCTTTCGGCGGATGTCACACAAAACTAGCTGGCACCTCAGCAATATTTTATACTGAAGCTGAAATTTGTATTAGCTCAGGGAAGACGTGGAAATCACAGGGGTGAGATCAGGTGAATACAGTGGGTGTGGAAGAACAGTTCTTGTTTTGGAGAGAAACTCACGAATGCAGAGCAACCTGTGTGACAGTGCAGTATTGTGCAACTGCACCCTCAATTGATTACCCCATAGCTGAGGCTCCATCATGCTGGCTGACTCATGTAGATATCGCATGATGTTCAGGTAGAGCTCCTTGTTGACAGTGAGTCCTTCAGGAAAATTCAAGATGAACTTCTTTCTTTGGATCTCGAAGAATACCTCTAGCATGATCTTGCCTTTGCTGCAGAGATGCCAACTCTAGCAGAAATTATCAGTAATCAATAAGGGATTTTTCAGTAATATTTCAGTAATGGAACACAAACTTTCAGCAATAGTTTCAGTAATATAACACGCCATTTTTTTTTCAAAGTTAAAGACAATATTATACACTATCTACCAACAAGTAATTGGACCCCTGCGATAGCAAAGGAAAACGAAATTTATTCACTTTCAATAGATAGTGGAGCCTCCACGAGCGGCGATTACAGCTGCGACCCTCAAGGGCATACTCTCAACCAGGCGTTGTACGACGGCTAGCGGTATTTTCTTCCACTTGGCTTGGAGAAGACAGGTCAGTTCCATAACTGTTTTCAGACAGTGGGGGCACCCCTTAAGTCGACACTCCAACTCGTCCTAGAGGTACTCGATAGGGTTAAGATCCGGGCTCTGCGCAGGTCAGTCCATTTGATTAACCTCATTGTCACCATACCAAGCAATGGTGGACCTCGCAACATGACAGGTGGCATTGTCATCCTGAAAGTAACATGGGTCCACCCCGTAAAACTGCCACAACGTAGGAAGCACATGGTCATCACCCCCATAGCATAATTCCACCGCATAGCATAATTCCACCACCGCCGCCGAACTTCACAGTTAGCACAATAAATTCCGGTAGGAGCCATTCTCCAGGGAGACACCAAACCCAGACCCTGCCATCCGAACGGTAGAGGGCGAACCTTGATTCGTCGCTCCAGAGAACCTGTTTCCACTGTTCAACGGTCCACTGTCAACGTTCTTTGCACCATGTTAGCTGAGCAGCGCTATTGGACTTGGTGATCAAAGGCTTGTGGGCGGCAGCACGTCCATGATAACCGAGCAGATGGGCTTCCTTACGGATGGTATTCATCGAAAGAACACTCCTGGATGCCTGTTTTAACTCCTCGCGGAAGTGGCCCATCGATTTGGTGCGGTTCTTCCGAATTTCTCTGGCCAGCACCCGTCGGTCTCTAACTCCCAGTTTTGTGGGTCTGCCAGGTCGGGGCACATTCCGACAGTCACCTCTCATCTTTCACTTGCCAATCACGTAGGCCACTGTCGATTTTGGGTACTTCAACTCGCTGGATATGTCACGTATGGATCGGCCATTTCTGTGAAGCCCGACGATTACACCTTTCTCGAAATCAGAGTGCTCCGAACTGCGTGGCGTCTTGTATGCGACTGGTTGCGTTGTTGTTTCCCACACGATATTTAACGGCGGCGGCCGTGACGTGTATCTGGACCGCAGATATCGTCGATTGCAGGGGTGTCCAATTACTTGTTGGTAGATAGTGTAGTACTAATGTGTAACTTGTAATACTTGTATTTCACAGTAACTTACTTTCACATGAATAACAGGACACTATCATAAAATATTCCGTTATAGTCCTGCTTTAATGAATTTTTCTTTGTTTCTAAATTCCACAATATGATGGATACTGTTAAACAGAAATCATATTAATACAGAAAATTTAAATTAATAAATCTAAGATTATATAATGGCTGTGTATTTTACAAATTCTTTACAAATTTCTTCTTTTAACAGCACAATTATGAGAATGTATTTTAACAAATCCTTTACTATCACGTAAATTTCTTTTTCGAAATTAGAAGTGTGGTTAGAAATTAATGTATACTTATAAAAAGAAAAACCAACTTTACACAACCCTCTTTTCCGCCAATAAATGATGTTATGAACTAGTCATTTTGAAATGTTTGACCAAGCGAATCAAATCATATAGTAAGCTGTGTTTTTTGGTCATCAAATGTTTGACCAAAAAACACAGTTCACTATATGATTTGTGTTTTTTGCACAGTACATGTCATTGACAATCATCACGCCCACCATGCGCAATTGAAAAATTGCAGTTGCATACAGTACAAAATGCATGCTTTTCGGAAACTGTCGACACATCCAAGCATGGAAATTCCACTTTATAGTCGCTGCAAAAACTTTGGAGCAACAGCAGGTCGTTTCCTTATTTCTCCTTCAAAATCACAATTGGAGCACCGTTTCAATATAATGTAGAGTAGAAACCACCAAAAAGGCAAACTTGGCACAGTAAGATTAAAGCAGTTCTTGCGCCAAAGATTTATGCCGATTAAAGCAGCTCTCGGGCCAGCGCCATACTGCTTCAGTTGAGTGGAGAGCATATACACTGAGTGGCCACTTTATTATGACCACCCCCTCAGTACTTCGGTGGGCCACCTTTTGCCTTTAATACTGCATCGATTCTTCGTGGCATTGACTCCACGAGATGTTGATAGGTGGTTTGTGGAATCTGAGACCATGCTTGATGAATAGCACTTTCCAGGAGTGTGAGATTGCAGGGTTGTGGATCCAGCTGTCTGATGGCTCGTTCAACTTCATCCCACAAATTCTCAATGGGGTTGAGATCTGGAGATTGTGGGGGCCACCTAAGCAAAGTAAACTCACCGGCATGTTCCTGAAACCAATCCTGTACAATACGAGCACTATGGTAGGACGCATTATCTTGTTGAAGGTAGCCATCGCCATTGGGATAAACCATCCACATGACAGGATGCACTTGGTCCGCAGCAATGTTTACATATGATGTGCCAGTCAGACGTTGATCAACACGAATTAAAGGGCCCAAAGCATGCCAGGAAAACATTCCCCAAACCATAACGTTGCCTCCACCAGCTTGAAAGGTTGTAGCAATGCATTTGGGGTCCATGCTTTCGTGCTGTTTCCGCCAAATTCTCACTCGGCCATCGGCATGGTGCAACTGAAAACGTGATTCATCGGACCACATAATTTGTTTCCAATTATCGACTGTCCAGTCCTTGTGCTCCTGTGCAAACTGGAGACGTTTTCTCTTGTTAACTGCAGACAGCAAAGGTGTTCGAACAGGCCTTCGGCTGCCATATCCCATCCGATGCAGTGTACGGCAAACAGTACATGCAGAGATCGTTTGAGGGGATCCTTGATTGAGATGGTCTGTGATTTGTTGCACTGTTGCCCTTCTGTTGTCTGTTACCAGTCTGGACACTCTCCATTCCGCCCAAGCAGTCACTAGTCAATGACGACCACACGGTGCACGTAGAGACCCGGTTTTTTGACAGTCCAGTCTTTAAACACTTTAACAACAGCTGCTCTGGGACATTTCACGAATGCAACAGTTTTGGTGATACTCGCTCCATGGCTCCGAGCTCCTGCAATCATCCCACGTTGAAAGTCCGTCAAATCGCGTTTTTTACCCATCTCGTCACCCAAAAATCACTCTACTACTGTCACAAGCACTAAGCTTTCCCCTTTTTATACTAGCCTCGTACTCTGGCGGCAACAGCGTGCAGCCATAGCTCATTTTCTTAAAACTGTCAGGTGGTCATAATAAAGTGGCCACTAAGTGTATATCGACAAAAGCAGAGCGACCCCCCACTTCCCGCCAAGTTCTTATCTCTTGCACGCATCTCGGCAGCGTGTGGCTGAAATGCATCTAACTGATGGCAGTGACATAAGCAATGCTATAGGGCTACTGAGCCACCGAATGTAATCTTGGCCCAGCGCCAGGTTTTCTTCCCACTTAACTTTCAAGACAAACAAGCAAAACACATTCCTCCTCCTCGGAGAAAACAAAAAAAAAAAAAAAGAAAGAAAGAAACAAGGAGCTACGTTATGAACTTTGTTCAGAGGCTTTTACATTGATCAATTACAAAACCAGTAAAAATTCTTAATAACAGCAAAAAATCTGAAAATCCATAATTTTTGGTTAGTCATCCGTAATTGCAGGGAGAAATCCGTAATGATTACGGAGAATCTGTAATGGTTGGCATCTATGTTGCTGCAATCTCTGCGGAATTTCTGCTTGCATGGAGATGGCGATTTCTATGTAGCTAATTGCTCGCTTAGTTTGCGGGTCGAAGAGGAAACACCATTTTTCATCCCCTGTTATGATTGTTCCAAAAACTTTTGGGTCTTGGTCGGCGGAGGTTACAAGATTGCCTGCCATTTCCATCTGTTGCCCCAAGTTTCTTCCACAATTGTCTGTCTTCAGCATGTCTCCTCCATGTCACTCTGGCATACTTTCAAATTTTATCCCTCCATCTCCCATGGGGTTTTCTTCTGGTTCTTTTTTTGCTGTCCCTTGGAATCCAGTCTAAAATTTCAGTTGTCCATCGGAGGCCTGTTCTACTGGCAACATGTCCAGCCCATTGCCATTTCAGTAATTTCCCTCTGGTCATGATATTGTCCACTCCTATCATTTTCCTTATCCGCAAGTTCCTCTTATCTTTCCTGGTTACACCAAGCATGCATCTCTCCAGGCTTCTTTGAGTTGTCTGCAGTCTTTGTATGTCTCTTTTAGTTAAGGTCCATGTCTCTGCACTGGCAGGATGCATTGATTAAACACTTTTCTTTTAAGACATAATGACATATTGCTCTTAAAAATTGTACTGTTTCTTCCAAAAGCTACCCAGGCAAGTTTTATATGCCGATTAATTTCTTCATCAATGTGACCCTCACTTGATATCTGCTGCTTAAGATGAATGTAGGTATTGGTTGTCTCAAGCTTTTCTCCATCAATAGATAAACCTTTGTTTCTTGTAAAAGCATTGTACATCCCTTTTGCCTTCTGAAAGTTCCTTTTCAATCCCACTTCTTTACTCTTGTCAACAAGTTCTTGAATCATACTCTGCAGCTCTGAAGGGGAAGTTGCAAAGATGATTATGTCACCAGCAAAATGAAGGTGAGTTAAGCAATCACCACTAATCTTTATCCCTTTGTTTTCCCAGTTCAATGATTGAAAGACATTTTGCATTGTGGCATTAAAGAGCTAGGGTGATATGGTGTCACCTTGTCTCACTCCCTTTCCAATTCTTATTTGTGCTGTGTCCTCAAATATCCTTTGCACTTGCATTTTCATAGATGTTATTAATAATGCTTAGTGTTCTCCCTACATTTTTTTTTACTGCTGGGTGGTACTTTTAATGACCCCTTCCCCAATCGGGGGGTGGGGGGAGGTAGGATGTTTTGCATATGCTTTTTATACTTATTAAATACTTACTGATAAATTATGTCAACACAGACTTCAATCAGTTTTCACCTATATTTATGGTGCATGTGGGAATAAGTTTTCCACTTTTACTATTTACGCGCATTGTGAAAACATTCATTAAAGGAAATTTAGCTGGGTGGCAGAGAAAATTAGCTGGGCGGGCCGCCCAGTAAAATGGCTCTAGGGAGAACACTAATGCTAATGTATGCATCTTCAATACTGCAGGATTTCAACGCCATTGTAACTGTTGATGGTTTCACAGAATCGAAGGCCTTTTCATAGTCGATAAAAGCCATGCATAATGGGAGTTCATACTCTCTTATTCTTTCAATTAGTTGTCTCAGTACATGGATATGATCAATAGTGCTGTAACCACTCCTGAATCCAGCTTGTTCTCTTGGTTGAGCCATGTCTAGTGTTACCTTCAAGCGATGTGAAAGAACCTTAGTGAAGATTTTAGAAACCACTGATAGCAGGCTGATAGGCCTATATGAAATATTGGAAAATTATTTCTTATACAGGCACATAATAATCCACATTAACCACAGTATTCATAAATGTTCTGTCATTTGTCTCAGTGTGAGCCAATGATCCTCACGAATAATCGTAGCTGCAGCGCCTAGCATTTGATCAGTAATGGCAGTTGGTGACACACCCCAGGTCCATCTTGTTTCTGAAACTATTTGTGACCTTCGTGAAAATTCTTATAATCGCCAATGTGCTGTATGATGTGGCATGACATTCTCACCACATATCCATGCACCAACATTTTGTATTATTTCAAATTTGTTTTCCTTAAATGAACACGGAACTTGAAAGCCATATGCTGTTCCACTGCGATATCCATGACTCCACTGAGAGGCGGGCGCAATCAGACAGACATCTTCGCAGCGTTCAACTCAAGATCACATGCAACACAGTGGCTTGGGAAGGTTCATTCACATGAAGGGAGGTCAGGTGTATGTTATGATTAATAGGTTTAAATACAGTGGAGCCTCTATATTCGTAAGCCCCTATATTCGTCAAATCCAATATTCGTTTTCCTTAAATGAACACGGAACTTCAAAGCCGTATGCTGTTCCACTGCGATATCCATGACTCCACTGAGAGGCGAGCGCAAACAGACGCTTCTTCACAGCGTTCAACTCAAGATCACGTGCAATGCAGCGGCTTGGAAAGGTTCATTCACAGAGGGAAGTCAGGTGTAGGCTATGATTAATAGATTTAAATACAGTGAAGCCTCTATATAACCAAAATGAACACGGGACTTCAAAGCTGTATGCTGTTCTACTGCGATATCCATGACTCCACTGAGAGGCGAGCGCAAACAGACGCTTCTTCACAGCGTTCAACTCAAGATCACGTGCAATGCAGTGGCTTGGAAAGGTTCATTCACACAGAGGGAAGTCAGGTGTAGGCTATGATTAATAGGTTTAAATACAGTGAAGCCTCTATATAACCAAAATGAACATGGGACTTCAAAGCTGTATGCTGTTCCACTGCGATATCCATGACTCCACTGAGAGGCGGGCGCAAACAGACGCTTCTTCACAGCGTTCAACTCAAGATCACATGCAATGCAGTGGCTTGGAAAGGTTCATTCACAATGAGGGAAGTCAGGTGTAGGCTATGATTAATAGATTTAAATACAGTGAAGCCTCTATATAACCAAAATGAACATGGGACTTCAAAGCCGTATGCTGTTCCACTGCGATATCCATGACTCCACTGAGAGGCGGGCGCAAACAGACGCTTCTTCACAGCGTCCAACTCAAGATCACGTGCAATGCAGTGGCTTGGAAAGGTTCATTCACAATGAGGGAAGTCAGGTGTAGGCTATGATTAATAGATTTAAATACAGTGAAGCCTCTATATAACCAAAATGAACACGGAACTTCAAAGCCGTATGCTGTTCCACTGCGATATCCATGACTCCACTGAGAGGTGGGCACAAACAGATGCTTCTTCACGGCGTTCAACTCAAGACCATGTGCAACACAGTGGCTTGGAAAGGTTCATTCACACAGAGGGAAGTCAGGTGTATGCTATGATTAATAGGTTTAAATACAGTGGAGCCCCTATTTAGTCAAATTCAACATTCGTTTTCCCTAGATGAACATGTAACTTCAAAGCTGTATGCTATTCCACTGGGATATCCATGACTCCACCGAGAGGCGGGCGCAAATAGATGCTTCTTCATAGCGTTCAACTCAAGGTCCCGTGCAACGCAGTGGTTTGGGAAGGTTCATTCACGCGGAGGGAAGTCAGGCGTATGCTATGATTAATAGGTTTAAATACCGTGGAGCCTCTATATTCATCAAAACCAATATTTGTCACATTTTTTCAGCAAAAAAATGCTCCAATATTCGTTGAAAAAATCCAATATTTGTCACGTAAAGCCACCCACCGCATGGCCATCTTAGCCTCATGCAATCGCCCACACATTCAGATAGCTAGCCCCGTGTGGTAGCCCAGCAGCCTGTCTTGTGCCATTAAGGAAATGCTGTCCAATTGGGCCAAAACGCAGAGTATGGTCAAGAAGTGGCACCTGAACATTGCCGTAGTTAATCAAAATATAAATTCATTCAATGATAATGTGATTGGCTACTTTTGGAAAATAAAAAAAAAACGGATTGAAACAGACAACATTGGACAAGTTCTATTCTAAATTGAGTGCTAGTGAATCATTGGGAAAGGGACATAAAAGACAGGGATCACCAGATTTGGAATTACCTGATGTTTTAATGGAAGACAACTCCCCTTCAAAACAATAATTCCTTTCCTCTTCTTCAGCTCAGGCCATCATCGCTCCTCAGTAAATGTAAAGTTCTGGTTAAATTTTCATTTACAGTATTTTTGTATAAGATTCGGGGCTGGGAAGGGATTATTCCAATTTTAGTTATTTCCTATGGAAAAAATTGATTCTATATTTGTCCGCCTTTCAGAAATGGATTAATGACGAAAATAGAGGTTCACTGTAATGGTCACTATTAAGTATATGCCTAATAACTATATATCACATAATTCCGAGTACACTGTGCCTCCAGGTGATATGTATCACATCTAAAAGTATGCAATGAAGATGTTTTGGTTCTAATATGTAGCTATACTATTTAAAGAAAACAAAGGCAAGTTTTTCTTGAAGAAGCCTTGTAGCTTACTTGCGTGTCAAAAAAAAAAAAAAATTTAGATAGGAAGTTAAGCAAAGTTTTTCTTGAACAGATGGAAGGAAGTTAAGCAAAGAACACATAAAAGACACATAAAAAGAAGTTAAGAGAGAACACATAAAAGAAGTTGGAGAGTGAAGATATTCAACGCATATTCAAAGAACATATTCAAGTTGGAGAGTGAAGATATATTCAAGTTGGAGAGTGAAGATATTATACATATCTTCACTCTCAATTCCGTTTCTCGGATATTATCCGTTAGTTGAGAGGTTTACAAAAATATAGGTTTTCTAGAAGCTAACTATTTGGTATATAGGTTTCCTTCAATATAGGTTTTCTAGAAGCTAATGTTTCTCGGATATATTCCGTTTCTCGATTCCACTCTCGATTCCGTCTCTCGATTCCATTTCTCGGATATTATACATATATCATCATCATCATCATCATTGTCAACCATTATCAATCCACTGCTGGACGAAGGTCTCCCCAAGTTTCCTCCACAACGGTCTGTCTTGTGCCAGTCTCCTCCATGTCACTCCCGCATATTTACGAATTTCATCCACCCATCTCCCATGTGGTCTTTTTCTGGGTCTTTTCCTGTCCCTTGGAATCCAGTCTAAAATTTCGGCTGTCCATCTATGGTCTGTCCTTCTGGCAGTATGTCCAGCCCATTGCCATTTCAGGGATTTAACTCTGATCATGATGTCTTCCACTCTCGTCATTTTCCGGATCCACGAGTTCCTCTTCTTATCTCTCCTGGTTATACCAAGCATGCACCTCTCCATGCTGCTTTGAGTTGTCTGCAGCCTTTGTATGTCTCTTTTAGTTAAGGTCCACGTCTCTGCACCATACGTAAGCACTGGAAGGATGCATTGATCAAACACTTTTCTTTTAAGACATAATGGCATATTGCTCTTGAAAATTATGCTGTTTCTTCCAAAAGCTCTCCAGGCAAGTTTTGTACGCCGATTAATTTCTTCATCAATGTGACCCTCACTTGATATCTGCTGTCCAAGATAAACATACGTATCTGTTATCTCCAGTTTTTCTCCATCAATCGATAAATCTTCATTTCTTGTAAAAGCATTGAACATCACTTTTGTCTTCTGAAAGTTCATTTTTAATCCCACTTCTTTACTCTTGTCAGCAAGTTCCTGGATCATACTCTGCAGCTCTGATGGGGTAGTTGCAAAAATGACTACGTCATCAGCAAAACGAAGGTGGGTTAGATAATCTCCATTAATTTTTATCCCTTTGTTTTCCCAGTTCAGTGATTGAAAGACATTTTCCAATGTGGCATTAAAGAGCTTCGGAGATATGGTGTCACCTTGTCTCACTCCCTTTCCAATTTTTATGTGTGTTGTATTTTCAAACAGCCGAATCTTTGCACTTGCATTTTCATAGATGTTATTAATAATATTAATGTATGCATCTTCAATACCGCAGGATTTCAGAGCCGTGGTAACTGCTGATGGTTTTACCGAATCAAAGGCTTTTTCATAATCGATAAAAGCCATGCACAATGGAAGTTCATATTCCCTCGCTCTTTCAATTAGTTCTCTCAGTACGTGGATATGATCTATTGTGCTGTAGCCACTCCTGAATCCAGCTTGTTCTCTCGGTTGAGCCATGTCCAGTGTTACCTTCAAGCGGTGTGAAAGAACTTTAGTGAAGATTTTATAAACCACTGATAGGAGGCTGATAGGTCTGTAGTTCCTGAGATCCTCAATGTCACCTTTTTTATGTAGCAGGATCATTGTAGCATTGTTCCAATCCTCAGGAATCTTCCCTTCATTAAGGCATCGAGTGAAAATTTGGGCGAGTACTGTTTCAATTTCTTCACTTGCTTCTTGTATGATGTCTATAGTAATTCCATCTTCTCCTGGAGCTTTCCCCCGCTTCATGTTCTTGATTGCATGAGCAACTTCTGCTGGGAGGACTGGAAGAACTCTGGTACCTTTCATGATGTCTGGAGTACATGTATCATCCCTTTCATATAATTTGGAGTAGAAATCTTTCACTCTTGTCAAAATTTCGCCTCTATTTCTTGTTATAGAACCATCTTCTTTTCTCAGAGCCATAATCTGTTTTCTTCCCTTTTTATGGCTCTGAGAAAAGAAGATGGTTTCATATTCAAGTTGGAGAGTGAAGATATTTATATATATATTCATATTCAAGTTGGAGAGTGAAGATATTATATTTACACATATTCAAGTTGGAGAGTGAAGATATTCAACGCATATTCAAAGAACACAAAACAAGTTAAGCAAAGGTGGAAGAAAGTTAAGCAAAGTTTTTCTTGAACAGGCCTTGTACAAGCATTCACAGCACAATAACGTTGTAGTGAATAAAGTGCAGAATAACATGAATTATTATACCAAGGTCGTGCGCGAAACACCACATTGAAAAATAAACATTGTCGTTTCAATGTGGTGTTTCGTGCATGCCTGGATGGCCACACCTGTTGCGCGGACGACATTGAATGGGAGGGACGGCTTGTGTGGAAAAAAAAGGTAACCAATGGCAATATACCATGCTAAATTTATAAGAATATGTTGATAATATATACTGTTTTCAATTTGCAATAAATAGTACTCCCGCATAGCTAAAACTATCTAATAACGCGTGAAGCAGTAACTAACAACACAACACAATTGTTGTATAAGCTTAAATGAATTACACAGCCATGTACAGAGGTTTAATATATAGAATTTGAACAATAAGTAAATGACATCATTTTTCATTATGCAACGATAGGTTCAAATTGTACAACACTGCTCACTTCCCTTGCCTAAAACCCTTCCCAAATAACTCATCTGACAAATGTTAATCGGTTAAGTGTAGTGTGTCCTTTAACATGTACGCCGATGAGACATTGCATTATCATACCTGCCAACATTGGCAAGAGACTATCAGTAGTAACTACTAGTATTACATGGCATAGATAGACGCAGGAGAGTGGGAACATCGCGGGAAGGGAGGGGGCGATTACGGGAGAAATCTTTGCTCCGTCCGACTTCCGGTTTTGGAATTTCCTCCATATTTTCAAGCTCAAATAAAAATCCTTATCCAGTAAAATGTTATTTAACAATAACACTGGACAGAAGTAACATCGCTATAAAAAAGAAATTGCGATTACTTATAAATCTGAACTTGGTCGACCTTCAGTTTTTGAAAGTTTCGTAGAGATGGAATTCCGTCCTCCAAACACCCTCCCCTGTCACCACCAGCCCCCACCCCTTAATTTCTGTTCATTTGGACGTCGATCGAGTGGATGGCCAAAATAATAATAAAAAATGTGGAATTTCTTAAATTCACGGAAGAATCTTATGCCTGAAGATTACGGGGAAATTTTCACAGCATGTAACTTCCGATTTTGCAAATTGTTGCCTACAGTTTCAAGCTGAAATACAAACATTTATACAATAAAATTATATTTAACAAGAATACTGGACACAAAGGCAACATTGGGGGGAAAAAATTACGATTACAGTGATAAAAAGTTTTCTTTAACTACCGTTTTCGAAAGTTTTGAAACACAAAATACCGTCTTCAGAGGTATTACGAGACCCCCCCCAATTCTCTTCAGTTTTGCATCAATCTTGAGAGTTATCTAAATGATGACAAAAAAAAAAAAAAAAAAAGCGGAAATCCACAAATCCACTTAAGAATCTCATGTATATCATAAAATAATAGCGAAAACAATTTTAAAGATGAAAATTAATAGAATCTGTAGTTTTGGCAGCGATTTCCATGGTTCCGTAGTCAGACAACAAAATCAGTAGAAACTACGGACATTCCGTAGTAGTTGGCAGGTATGCCTTATTGACCACCTACCTAAAAAGCTGTAAAACACCCTTTGGCCCGCAGAACAGTGGCCACTTGGCGAGGCATTGATATGATCAGATGGCGATAGGTATCCTGGGGTATTTGGTACCACAATGTCAACAGCAGGTCCTCCAGTTCCCGTAGATTTCAGGATGGATGGTGGTGATTTAGTGTGAACCCGCTTTTCCAAGTCAAACCACAAATGTTCGATTGGGTTCATGTCAGGTGAATTTGGAGGCCAGGGTATTAACAGAAAGTCACCAGCATGTTCCTCGAACTACACCTTCACGATTCTGGCAGGGTGGCATGGCACATTAACCTGTTGGTAACGGCCATCACCAGAAAGGAACACAGTTGCCATGAATGGGTGAACTTGATTTGCAATGATGAACAGATACCTGAAAGCTATCAGAGATTGTGCTATTGGTACACTATCTACCAACAAGTAATTGGACACCTGTGATAGCAAAGGAAAACGAAGTTTATTCACCTTCAATAGTTGGTGGAGCCTCCACGAGCGGCGATTACAGCTGCGACCCTCCGGGGCATACTCTCGACCAGGCGTTGTACGATGGCTAGCGGTATTTTCTTCCACTCGGCTTGGAGAAGACAAGTCAGTTCCTTCACCGCTTTTGGACGGTGGGGGCACCTCTTAAGTTGACGCTCCAACTCGTCCCAGAGGTGCTCGATAGGGTTAAGGTCCGGGCTCTGCGCAGGCCAGTCCATTCGATTAACCCCATTGTCACATTGTCACCATACCAAGCCACGGTGGACCTCGCAACATGACAGGTGGTACTGTCATTGTGAAAGTAACATGGGTCCACCCCGTAAAACTGCCACAACATAGGAAGCGCATGGTCATCCAAAATGGTGCAGTAGGTCTTGGCGTTCAGTCTACCAGGAATTGCGACCAAGGGTTCCATGCCATACCAGGAAAAACACCCCCATAGCATAATTCCACCGCCACCGAACTTCACAGTTGGCACAATACATTCTGGCAGGAGGCGTTCTCCAGGCAGACGCCAAACCCAGACCCTGCCATCCGAACGGTAGAGGGTGAACCTTGATTCGTCGCTCCAGAGAACCTGTTTTCGCTGTTCAACGGTCCACTGTCGACGTTATTTGCACCACGTTAGCCGAGCAGCGCTATTGGACTTGGTGATCAAAGGCTTGTAGGCGGCAGTACGTCCATGATAACCGAGCAGATGGGCTTCCTTACGGATGGTATTCATCGAAAGAACACTCCCGGATGCCTGTTGAAACTCCTCGCGGATGTGGCCCTTCGATTTGGTGCGGTTCTTCCGAATTTCTCTGGCCAGCATCCGTCGGTCTCCAACTCCCAGTTTTGTGGGTCTGCCGGGTCGGGGCACATTCCAACAGTCACCTCCCGTCTTCCACTTGCCAATCACATAGGCCACTGTCGATTTTGGGTACTTCAACTCCCTGGATATGTCACGTATGGATCGGCCATTTCTGTGATACCCGGCGATTACACCTTTCTCGAAAGCAGAGAGCTCCGAACTGCGTGGCATTTTGCATTCGACTGATTGCGTTGTTGTTTCCCACGCGATACTTAACGGCGGCGGCCGTGACGTGTATCAGGACCGCCGGTATCGTCGATTGCAGGGGTGTCCAATTACTTGTTGGTAGATAGTGTATAATAAGGCCTAAAGTGTCCCAAGAAAACATCACCTACAGCATAACACCACTGACGCCGGCGCGTTTCCACCAAACAATGCATCCAGGTGCCACAGCCTCCTTTGGTAATCGGCGTATCTGCGCTCTGCCGTCTACTTGATGCACCAGGAATCTTGACTTGTCAGACCAGGCCACTTTCTTCCAATCACCCATGGTCCAATCTTGATGATCTTGGGCCCATTTCATGCGTTGTTGGCGAAGATGTGCAGCGAGCATGGGGACTCCGTTGGGTCTTTGGCTATGCAGGCCCATGATCAGAAGGCTGCGATTGTGCTATGACACACTGTGGCCATGCAGTCTCTGTTAACAATGAGCGACAGTCTCCACTCTCCTCTGGCATCAATGAGCTGCGGACAACACACGGCTGAAGGATGGTTCGTCGTATGGCCATTTGTGCACTACTTTTGACACTTACTGACTACAGCGGCATGTGACCAACCCAAAAGCTGCGCTGTTTCCGAGATCATAGTTCCGAGGCACTGTGCTAGCACAAGTTGTCCTTTATCAAACTTCGCTAAATCGGCAGCTTTTCCCAGTCTGACTCCGAACACCTTACTAACTGAAAGCTGGTCCACGGGTTGTATATATACTGCTCTGTGAACTTCACCTATGCCACCGTTCGGTCTCCAGGTGCGCTCATTTCTCTAGGCTGCAGGTGGTCATAATGAAATGGCTCATCGATGTATGTATTTTGAAATTTCTTCAGTGAAATGCATTTGCCTGAAAAAACATTGGTTGCCATGGCTTATGAAGTAGCCTAATCCTCATATAATTTTAGGAATGGAATAAAAACACTGAAAAAGAGAAAATATATTTTGCATTCGAAACACTTTTTCTTTCCCTTTTTTTTTTTTTTCATGGGAGGTTTAACGACCACCGTGAGCAACTCAATGGGCTATAAGCAGTTGCCGGTCCCTAACTTAGGGTCACTGGTTCCAGGGAAGGAAGAGAGCCAGAGCCATAAGACAAACACAACATCCATGCCTCACCGGGATTCGAACCCGGACCCCTTTCGGACAGAGGCCATCGCTGACACTACTGAGCCACTGGGGCGGCCAAAACACATTTACAGCAATTTTTATTATCTGGCAACATATCTTTCTATTTCCTTCTCTCTCTTTGCTGGTACTATGAATCCTTACCTGGTCCCTTACTTTTAAGATTAGAAACTGATGATCCATCCGAATGAAGGAAAGAAGAGTCAGAGCCTTCTCTCATGAAAGAAATTTCAGACATATCTGAAAAAAAAAAAAAAAAATAATAATTAGTATAGTTAGTTTCAAGATGCATGAGCAAAAGATACACTTGCACCCACGTACGTCAAAGCTAATACGTGTCTTCTATGGGCTTGACAGAATATATGAGGGTTGTACCGAAACTGATGTAAAAGTGGGCATAACTTTTTTTATTAACCGACAGAGGTTGTTCAAACCGCACATGTTGGTAGATTAACTCTTTTTCTATACAAAGGTACTACTCCATGTAGTCTCCATCACAAGCGATGTATCTGCACCATCGCTGAACCCAACTCTAAAATCCTCTTTGAAAAAATTCAGGTGTGGGATGATGTGCCCACTTCTTCAAGGCCACTTTCACCAGTCGATGTCATCACATCTTTGTCCCCAGGAACTGTGCTTCATTGGACGGAACAGGTGGAAGTTGGAAGGTGCCAGATCTGGGCACTACGGTGGATGGCGGACCGCCGACCAGCCTAATTTGCTGATCGTCTGATTTGCTGCCAAAGATGTGTGCGGTCTCGCACTGTCACGATGAATGTGGATCCTTTTCGGATTCTTGTTCGGTCTCTTCCCCCTTACGGGTTCTCTAAGCTTCTTGAGTATCTCAATGTACCGTTCGCTGGTCATGTTCCAGAAAGTCAAGGAGAATGACACCCCTGTCATCCCAAAAAAACAGTCACCCTGACTTTCTGTGCCAATCGCTGGTTTTTGAACTTTTTAGGCCTTGGTGAAGATGTGTGACGCCATTCCATGGATTGATTCTTCATTTCCAGATCGTAAAGGTATGCCCACGCTTCACCCCCTGTCACCAGATCGGAAAAAAACACGTCTTCATTGGCTTCAAAGGCTTCCAGCAGATCAGAGCAGACTTCCATCGTTCTCTGCTTCAAATCGGGTGTCAATTAACAAGATACGCTCTTTGCACACACTTTCCAATATAACCTAAGTCTTCCACCAACTCCTGTATGGTGGCATTGTGACCACAGTCCAGTTGAGTAACAAGCTCATGGATTGTGACTCGTCTCTCCAGATGAATCAATACATCCACTCACCGACGATTCATGTCGGTGGTTGCAGATGATGGTCTCCCACTGCATGGTTCGTCTTCAAGGCTGGTTTCCCCTTCTTTAAACTTCACCAGTCCGTACACATTGCATCAAATATTGGGTTGTCGGAAAAGTCGAGACGTATTTTGGCACTCGATGGCGGTTGGGCGGTTTTGGAAGTACTAGAGGCATGCGCTGCTCTGTTATCGCTATGGCATTCGACAGGTGCCAGTTCTAGATGCAGTCTAAAAGGAATAGTGAGCGATTTGGTTCATTTGCGGAGATTTGACATCAAGTTGAAGATGGAAGACCAAACTGTATTTTCGCCATATTTTACTGTTTTACTTCCATGAAGGGAAGAACGCACGTCAAGCTTGTGAAAAGTTGCATAAACTGAACGGTGATAATGCTCTACAAGAACGTCAGTGCCAGCAGTGGTTCGCAAAACTCCGTGCTGGTGATTTTGACCTCAACAATGCTCCTCGGTCCGGGAGGCCAAACGAAGTTGATGACGACCAAATCAAGGCATTGATCGAGTCAAACCCCCGTTACACGACACGAGAGATTGCAGACACATTGCACATCCATCATTCAAGCGTTCACGACCACCCGAAGAAGCTGGGATACGTAAGCAAGCTCGATGTGTAGGTTCCTCATGAACTCAAAGAAGCTCAATTGAAGGCGCATATAAACAACTGCGATATGCTCATTAAACGTGAGGAAAACGATCCTTTTTTTAACTGACTGATAACTGGTGACGAAAAGTGGATTGTGTACAACAATGTGCTGCCCAAACGGTATTGGTTCCAAAGTGCTGCTTCGCCTCAAACAACATCCAAAGCAGACATTCATCGGCGGAAGGTTCTAGTCTCAGTGTGATGGGATTTTAAAGGTGTCGTGTTTTTCGAGCTCCTACCACGGAACCAAACAATCAATTGGAAGGTGTACTGTCAGCAATTGGACAGTTTGAATGAATCCATCATCCAGAAACGTCCAGAGCTCTTTCATCGTAAAGGTGATGTATTCCATCATGACACCACACATAAGTTTGATCACCCGCCAAAAATTATTGGAGCTTGGGTGGGATGTATTGCCACATGCAGCATACTTGCCTGACCTTGCACCACCAGACTTCCACTTGTTTCGCTCTCTTCAACAGTCCTTGCGTGGTACATATAACGTTCAATTTAGATGAGGCTGTAAATCAGCACCTTGTACAGTTTTTCGCCACGAAAGATAGGTCCTTCTATGAAGGAGGCATTCTGCTGCTCACTGAAAGATGACAATAGGTTATCAAACAAAACGGGCATTATATCATTGATTGATCTTTGTTCTTTCTATCAATAAATGACCTTTGCAAAACATGGCTAAAATACGTCATGACTTTTCCGACAACCCAATAGAAGTCATCGCTCTTTCCACGTTTATACAGTAAATGAGTCATGGAAAAATTCTTATCGGCCACCACCGGGAATCGAACCCAGGGTCTTCCAGTTACGCGCAGGACATCCTTCCACTGCCCTACAGCGACGTCGAAATTCTCCAGACTCACATATGACAAACTGCCAAACACCTGTCAGGTTGCTTCTTTGGAGCCCCGCACAATGCTGGAGATTCACCAAAGATGAACAGCAGCAACTGAACAAATAACTAATGCGTTTGATTCCCGGTGGCGGCCGATGAGAATTTTTCCGTGACTCACTTAAAAACGTGGAAAGAGCGATGACTTCTATTTGATGTTTCTAATCCACGTCAACTGTGTATTTATTGCACACATTGCTCTTGTGAATGGTGTCATCTCCGTAAGCATTCTGTTGCCTTCTGTGGATGTCGGACAGCCTGCACCCTTCCTTCGTCAAGAACTCAATGACGGCACGTTGCCTGTGCTTGAAATCCATTACTTACCTGCAATAAAGAAGGGTCACTATAGAGGAAGAGTTACTCTACCAACATGTGCAATCTGAACGACCCCTGTCAGTAAATAAAAAAGTTACGTCTACTTTTGCATTACTTTTGGTACAACCCTCATATTTTTGTCTCATAGAAGGTGGCATCACCATGTTCAGAAAGACGAACTTTAACGTTGGAGGAGATTTCCATTATGTAGCAACTACTGCTTAATCAGAAAGTGATTGCCTTCAGTGTTTATTCTTTAGACTCTCTACATCAAATGGATTGTTTGCATACAATCTACCTTTCAATTACATCCACAGATAACAATGTGGAGGCAATAAATCTGGAGACTGTGGAGGACAGAGTACCATATTTTCCAATTATAACACCACAGCATTAATTTTGATTTTACAATGTGAAACTCTGAAATAAAGATTTGCTACCACTGACGTGATGGATCGACCCGAAAGTGCTTATGGGTTTTTAATCTTTTAACTTTGCAAATATCCGTCATCTTTTAAACATTAAATTATCACGCAAATATGGTGTATGTATTAATGTATTGTATACAGCACGGAATGTCATTAGTTCTATAAATTTTTTGGACTCGTCATTATTAGTAAAAGAAGGAAAAATTGTAACACATTTACGTAAAAAACCTACCAACAATAAGAAAATTAGTAATAATTGAAGTTATGGCCATTCCGAGACAACCATATGATAGATAAAACATGCAGATTATGGGATTTACTTGGGAAGAAATGGATGTTATTTATTAACGTCAAATTTTCGGGTAATAACCCTAACCTTCATCAGGACTACACTATACTAAGTGTTGCCAACCTTGGGTAAAACTCCAACCTTAAAAACCATTCAGTGTAGTTCCTCTCCTTCTCTCCATTTCAAGACCTTCCAGCAGTTTTCTCTTGAAGAAATGTTGTTGGTGGGTCAGAATTTCTGCTGAGTCCCACAGTATTTTATGTCTAGTAGATTGAACTAAAAAAAAAAAAAAAAACGAACTTAAAATCAATTCCTATTAGTAGTTCTAATTCTGACTATTAGATAGCTCTAATCTTTCTTCTATTCTCTTTTACGTGCAATATTTCAAAGTAACTTGTACAAGAAGAATCAGGAACCTACGAAATTCCAATTGCACACATACCCCCCAATATCGTACATTGGAAGTATGAAAAACAGATTAAAAAAAAAAGACTTAAACAACACATATCTAACTGGCAAAAAAAAAAGAAGCCAAAACTGCTTTAGTGCAATTCTGCATTGAAAACCGGACTTTCCCAAAATTCAATGAAATTAAAATGCTAAAAAAGAATAAAAAATCGGAAAGGCAAATGAGGAGGGAAGAAGCAATCTTAATCTATAAAAATAAAGCAAGGGTATGTAACCAGAATGACCCTAGCACATTATCTGGCCTGTGGAAAGAACTAATAAGACAAGAAAAAGAACAACAAAAGAAAAACCGACAAAAAAGACAAGAAAACCAAGATAGGAAAAGAAAAAAAGTTGTTTTAATGAAACATAGATGGCACTAGCCGGGCTTGATGGCGAAATATATCCAAGAAAGTATATCCGACAAATGGCAACATGGAGTATCGGACTCCATTAGCGCGAAGTTAACCACGAACATCGGCGGTAAAGTCGCAACGCTCCTGAGGATGCCCAGAGATTGGGCGAAAATTTCGAGTATAAAGAACGGTAAAAATTGATGTCTTTGAATCCTAAAGCGAAGATTCAATGAGTATAGCGAAAAGTATGAGAAGTAAAGCTATTCATCGCATACAACGGACTTTAGGACAATAACATCAACAAAGACCGGAAAACACGTGTGTGAAATGTTCTTGTCGCTAGCAAGGAATGCCAAGGTAAGCATTATCCTCTAGAATATTGTACAAGAACTTAAAATCATTCTATAGGACATTCATTACCCTGCTTCATTAGTAGAAAAATGTATGGCTAAAAATAAAAAAAGCTCAGCGACCAAGCCCAGAAGTTCTTTTAACTAGAAAAATCACTTGCCACAAGGGCTTTTTCGAAAAACTTCAAAGGATTAGCAAAAAAAAATTTGAATCAGGCTAGCGCCAGGTTTCGGAAATAAGATCAGTAACTACCTTCCTAAATTAAAGCAGCAAGAAACTAACATCTTGTTAAAAAAAGGAGTGGTCTACAATATCAAGTGCAAGTGTGGTCTCAGCTATGTAGGAGAGACAGGCAGACAGCTTAAGACCAAGCTGACAGAGCAAAAAGCAGCTATTAGAAACATGACAAACAAAACTGGCCTGGAGACTTAGTTCATCGGAAATAGAGATTCTTACATTGAGAGCCTTCTATTGGGCTCAATAACGATCAGAAAAGAAAATTACTTTAAATTTAATGGATTATTATTGTTCGATAATGGTTGGAATTGATTTTATCTTAAATTTAAAGGATTATTATTACTCAATAATGATCGGAACATATTAAATTCTAAATATAAAATGTTAGTCTCTGTTAGTCTAATTCTAAATGTTAGTCCTACACTGGCGTGCAAAAATGAAGGACGAGACGGTTTTTCGAATGTAACGTCGTGCAGAAGTGCTCCACATCGATTCAAATCATACCATAAGATCCCCAAGACGTAAGAATATAGGACAAGTGAGCAAAACCATCCAAACAAGGAATCCAAACGATACAAAGGAACTTTATTGAAAAGGTAGCTTCAAGTACAACTGGACAGAAGACAGAAACGTCCATGTGACAGGCAGCTGCCAAGAAAAATCCAGTCTTTAGTAGGGGATATGATCAAAACTGACTGCGTTGCAGGATTTACAACGTCTGTCCATGCTGAGGACGAGGTTGTCACGGAACTGTTGAGGCATCGCGGCCCATTCCTTTTGTAGCGCCAATCGCAGATGCGGAATCCTTGCTGGCGACTGGTGACGTGCTGCCAAGCCTCTCACGAGAAGGTTCCACACATGTTCGATTGGATTCAGGTCCAGGGACCTTGCAGGACAATTTATATGTTGAATATCTTCACTCTCCAACAGTTCTGCGACAGCCACTGTACGATGAGGTGTAGCGTTGTCATCCATGAAGAGGAACTCAGGACCTACAGCACCTCTAAACAGATGCACGTGAGGCAGGAGAACCTCGGTACAATAGCGGACACCAGAGACTGAACCTCCTTGGAAGATGTGGAGGTCAGTACAGCTACCAAACATGATACCGCCCCAAACGAGAACTCCGCCACTTCCAAACCGGTCCCTTTCGATGATGTTGGAGGTGTGATTGCGTGTTCCCTGCTCTCTCCAGATGTGTATACGTCCAGAATAGCTCACCAGACTAAATCGGCTCTCATCCGTAAAGAGAACTCGACCCCATTGCTGATGTGTCCAGTTCTTGTGTTCCTGGCACCACAGAAACCGCCGTCTCCGATGAGCAGGCGTTAATGGCACACACCGTCCTGGTCGTCGTGAAAATAGACCACCTTTATGCAGCCTCCTGGCCACGGTAAAACGCGATAACGGACGTCCAGTTGTCTGTTGCATGTGCCTTGCGATTTCTCCCGCTGTCTTCCGTCTGTCTCATTCGTCCGCTGCCATGGTTGCTCGTGGATGACCACTGCTAAACTCTCAGACAGCTGTTCCTGTCGTTTGAAATGCTCTCCTAGCTCGTGAAACGATACTGTGAGCGATCCCGAACTCCTCGGCCACACTAGTCACACTTCGGCCTTCTTCCAACTTCCCAATGACGCGACCTCGGGTAAAGTCATCCAGATGTCGTCTACTGGATTGCCAGTTGGCCATATCACACGGTGGCAGCAACTCAACGCCGTTCAAACCGATGCACACCGTGTAATAGCTTTCACCGAATTGCTGAGCGTACACCACCCGTGTACTTTATGCCCTTCCAAGACTCCCCACGTCATGCTGCATATATGCGCATCCCTACTGTACCGGACCCTAGTCTATTTCCTGAGTGGTCTTTCGGTCCATTCCGCCTGCTCATTCCGCTGTTATGCTAATTTCTCCTCTTCGTCCATAATTTTTGCACACCAGTGTAGAATGAATGAATGAATGTAGTGTGAGTAAAAGTATATTTCATACAGTTTTGCTTACAAAGTTAATTTCTTTCAAAGCTTGTTAATTTTTGCCTAAAAACCTTTTTAGGTGTCTTTGACTTCATATCATCATGTCAAAAACAACAGTAACAAACTTCTATATATGTTTATCATTATATTATTAGGTTGGTGCGAACGAAATGTCCAGCGCGAACGAGGAGTGGAGATGGGCCCCCACCACAGTGGAGTGGAACCACCCACAGGTGTTGCGGGTATTACATCACAGAGTTACTATAAATAGAGTTACTATAAACAAACCACGCCTGAACCTTGTTCGTTCTTCACGTGTGTGAAGAACAAGGTTCAGGCGCGGTTTGTTTGGACGTAACGTGGCTTGCAAAGGAAGCATGCGGACACCGGATCGGAGAGCCATCTTCCTGTACGAATTTAAACTGGGCCACACTCTGCAGGAATTGCCGCTCGAAACGTCAACAGAGCGTTTGGGGAGAATATAGCCAACAAATGAACTATTCAGTGATAGTTTGTGGAGTTTCGAAGTGGAGATACGGACCTGCAAAATCAAGCGTGTGGTCACCAACCTGTTGCTGTTTCTGATGATGTTCCGTTACTAGTGGCTGAAGCAGACCCCCGAAAACATGTCGTGAGATAGTGGCAGAGGTAGGTGCTCATCACACCAGGGACGGGCGCCGGGAATTTTTCAACGTGGGGGGGGGCTCTAGGGAAGCGCTCTAAAATCTAGGGGAGGGGGTTATGCTTCCTATCATCATCATCATCATTGTCAACCATTATCAATCCACTGCTGGACGAAGGTCTCCCCAAGTTTCCTCCACAACGGTCTGTCTTGTGCCAGTCTCCTCCATGTCACCCCTGCATACTTTCGAATTTCATCCACCCATCTCCTATGTGGTCTTCTTCTGGGTCTTTTCCTGTCCCTTGGAATCCAATCTAAAATTTCGGCTGTCCATCGATGATCTGTCCTTCTGGCAGTATGTCCAGCCCATTGCCATTTCAGGGATTTAACTCTGATCATGATGTCTTCCACTCTTGTCATTTTTCGGATCCACGAGTTCCTCTTCTTCTCTCTCCTGGTTACACCAAGCATGCACCTCTCCATGCTGCTTTGAGTTGTCAGCAGCCTTTGTATGTCTCTTTTAGTTAAGGTCCACGTCTCTGCACCATACGTAAGCACTGGAAGGATGCATTGATCAAACACTTTTCTTTTAAGACATAATGGCATATTGCTCTTGAAAATTATGCTGTTTCTTCCAAAAGCTCTCCAGGCAAGTTTTGTACGCCGATTAATTTCTTCATCAATGTGACCCTCACTTGATATCTGCTGTCCAAGATAAACGTACGTGTCTGTTATCTCCAGCTTTTCTCCATCAATCGATAAATCTTCATTTCTTGTAAAAGCATTGAACATCACTTTTGTCTTCTGAAAGTTCATTTTTAATCCCACTTCTTTACTCTTGTCAGCAAGTTCCTGGATCATACTCTGCAGCTCTGATGGGGTAGTTGCAAAAATGACTACGTCATCAGCAAAGCGAAGGTGGGTTAGATAATCTCCATTAATCTTTATCCCCTTGTTTTCCCAGCTCAGCGACTGAAAAACACCCTCCAATGTGGCATTAAAGAGCTTCGGAGATATGGTGTCACCTTGTCTCACTCCCATTCCAATTCTTACGTGTGTTGTATTTTCAAAAATACAGATATATAATTAAAGTCAATAATGTTGAAAAACCACCGTCGCTTACCATAAACAAAGCTTTTTCTTGACTTTTTTTTTTTTTTTTTTTTTTTTTGAGGTTTAACGACCACCGTGAGCAACTCAATGGGCTATAAGCAGTCGCCCGTCCCTAATTTAGAGTCACTGGTTCCAGGGAAGGGAGAAAGCCAGTGCCGTAAGACAAACACAACATCCATGCCTCACCGGGATTCAAACCCGGACCCCTTCGGACGAATGATCAGAGGCCAACGCCTTAGACCACTGCGCCACCGGGGCGGCTTTCTTGACTTCCGCAGCACTTCAAAGTGCAGCCACTGATGACTCTGCGCTTCTTGATTTCATTTTCTTATAAGAGGTCCAGGACACCAAGTAAGTTTTGTGGGTCAAGCTGTTCCGGTGTTTTTTTTAAAGCCGAATCCTTTGCAAGAGCTTTTTTTTTCAATTGTTCTAACCTCGCTGAGCGAAGGTGACCTCATGTTTTTCGTCGTCCGATGAAAACATTCTACACGGAAAACAAACGGCGGAATTTCTCTTTACACCATATGCAAGCCATGGAAATGTTATACGAATATGTTTGGAAGCTTCTTTGTTCTTTACCGTATTTTTTGTGCGGAAAGTGTTTTAATATATTGATCCGAAAGTGAATATCAAGCTCTCGGAGTTCAACGTTTTATGTCTTGCGACCACGTGGTCCTTCCAGTGTTTTATTTTCACAAACATTGCGTTCATAAAAAATTTCCATTGAATCACTTAAAGAATCCTCGTTGATTCCTAATGATTCACCACACGCTGTTGATGAAGTTGTAGCCGTCTGATAATCATCATCCGCTTTGTAGGCACTGTCGCTTAATCTACTTTTCTTCTCCTCATTAACACTTGTTCCAAGAAATCATGGATTGGTCGTTTTGCGGACATGTTATTTCAAAGTTTGGTTTGGGAAGAAATACCCCACTTTCATGTATCACGCACAATACGTGCAAAAAAAAAATAAATCGAGCAGGGAAAATGAGACTTTTCGCCAGAATGAGAAAGAAAACGAGTGTAACTATTAACTAGCCAAGAGAAATTTCGCTCACTGTCTGGTGGTGACCGACGCCAATCACTTTCTGCTTTTTCAATTTACTTCCGATATTGGAGGTTATATTTTTTTACGTGCATTAATGCATTTGCATTTTTGAACTTCACTTTTAGTTGGTAAAGTTCGATGAACACTTACCACACGTGGGGCTTGGCTTTCAATTCATATTTCCGTTATGTGGATGCGGCACGGGGGTTTTTTCATTTGGCCACGGGTCCACTTCTTTTTTTTTTTTTCCGTTGGAATTTATTTTGCCTCATCACCAAATGAGGTTTTTTTGACTTTGCTGCATCCTCATTTACTTCAATATTTATTCATAACCCTAGTACTTTCGGTAATACTCCTTTACCTCTTCGAGGGGACATTTTTCTCCGACTAGCACGGACCGTGTCAGCCGGGCATTTCGGTGGTTCTCGCGGGCTGCTTCTGTCATCGGCTATCGCTTCTTCTTGGGCGTTGTAGCGCCATCTCTTGTTGGTCAGTGATCTCATTTTTCGAACTTTTTCATTTTTTTGCTCAATTTTAATTACATTTCTCCAGGGAGAAATTTAATTGTGGCGCCATCTCTTGTTGGTCAGTGATCTCATTTTTCGAACTTTTTCATTTTTTTGCTCAATTTTAATTAAATTTCTCCAGGGAGAAATTTAATTGTGGTGCCATCTCTTGTTGGTCAGTGATCTCATTTTCGAACTTTTCATTTTTTGCTCAATTTTAATTAAATTTCTCCAGGGAGAAATTTAATTTTTAAATTTCTCCCTGGAGAAATTTAATTAAAATTGAGCAAAAAAATGAAAAAGTTCGAAAAATGAGATCACTGACCAACAAGAGATGGCGCCACAACGCCCAAGAAGAAGCGATAGCCGATGACAGAAGCAGCCCGCGAGAACCACCGAAATGCCCAGCTGACACAATCCGTGCTAGTCGGAGCAAAATGTCCCCTCGAAGACGGTAAAGGAGTATTACCGAAAGTACTAGGGTTATGAATAAATATTGAAGTAAATGAGGATGCAGCAAAGGAAAAAAACTCATTTGGTGATGAGGCAAAATAAATTCCAACGGAAAAAAAAAAAAAAAGAAGTGGACCCGTGGCCAAATGAAAAACCCCCGTGCCGCATCCACATAACGGAAATATGAATTGAAAGCCAAGCCCCACGTGCGGTAAGTATTCATCGAACTTTACCAACTAAAAGTGAAGTTCAAAAATGCAAACTTTCTGCTATTTTTGCCGATCGGTGATGGGATTGGCAGAGTGATGCCTATTTAACTTTTCAACCCAGTGGCATGACTCGCGGCATCCGGACTGACGACGTTTTATGAACTTCCTGCCCGGTCTTCGACCTCTGTAAGCCAAAGTGGAAGCGCAATTTATAAGTAAGGTTGCCTGTCTGAGTCGTGGATTGTGGTTGGAGGAACATCATTGCATAATTCTACCCTTTTCACATTGCCACAGAAGAACATACAGCTCCGATAGTAAAGTGTACCACATTTTCTTCATTTATCAAAAAAATTCCTGGGTGGACTCGCGTCTACCCCAGCCCACCCGGTTGCGCCATCCCTACATCACACACTACAGTTGTTCCACGTCTGGTTGCGCTGGGTAAGGTCAAAACGCTGGACACCTGGCTACCGCATGAGTTGACAACTGCGAACAAGACTAGGGGTTTTGAAGTCTGCACATCGCTGCTTGCCAGGAATAAACAGGAATCCCTACTGCATCGAATCGTCACCTGTGATGAGAAGTGGCTCCATTACGATAATCGGAAATTATCTGCGCAATGGTTAAGCAAGGCACAGCCTGCTGGACGGCATCCTAAGCCACCCCTACACACCAAGAAGATGATGCTCCTTGTCTGGAGGTCCACAGCCGGGATAATCCATTGAAGTTTCTTGGCAAGAGACCAAACCATCACTGCAGAAACAACCGACTTTGGTCAACAGACATGGTGTTCTTCTGCTCCAGGTCAACGCCCGCCCTCATGTCGCACAACGAACGATGCTGACACTAAGTGCCTTCAGCTATGAAGCACTGCCTCATTCTGTCTATTTCCCGGACTTGTCTCCAACAGACTATCATCTATTTCTTCGCCTGGATCACTTCCTGTGCGGGCAAAAGTTCACGACAGACAACGATGTTCAACGTGCCGTTCATGACTTCTTCGGGTTCTAGCCGTAAGACTTCTTTCCTTTCGGGATCATGGCCTTGCCGGAAAGATGGCAACTATGTGTCCATGCTGAGGAGGATTATTTTGCCTATGTAAGTTGCCCTACTTTTCCATTTTTGCCGCTCACGTGTGCTGGTCCTTTGCCGGACATTTCATTCACACCAACCCAATATTTCTCACTATCAAGTGAGAAGTAATATAATAGAAGTAATATAGAAATAATATATATTACTATTAAGTGAGAAGTAATGTAATAATAACTATTAAGAATTACTTGAGAATGCCACATGGCATAGCAAAAGGTCTCAGCTGAATGTAAGCTGACTGCCTTCGATCCACGTGCAACCGGGAGAAAGGAGAACAATGTATGTATGGTTTCACCTATTATTTTAATAGTTATTATACACTGCTGGACAATTGCTAAGGACGGATCATAAACGGCTATATAGCGCATAAAAAAGTAAGTGTGGTTGGATGCCAAGTGAAATAAAATAATGTCAGAATGCCAGGACATTACAAGAAAGACAATTTATTGTGCTCTGAAATCCAGAAGGCTTTGGAACGTGTTCAAGGGACAAACAGGCCATTTTGTGCAGAATATGTAAACGTGAAAAAAATGCAATTACCGTCCGCAGGCGTTCCGGCGTAAGATGTCAATACGGGATATGGCCACCATGGAGGGCGATGCAAGATTCCACACGTCGTGTCATGCTTTGCACAACATTATCAAGCAGCTGTTGGGGTAATTTATCCCATTCCTCTGTCAGTGCACGGATGAGGGTGTCCTTGTTTATTGGAGGGCATTGGCGACCAGCAAGACTCCTCCCCAAAGCATCCCACACATTTTCAATGGGATTCAGATCTGGAGAATGTGCTGGCCATAGGAGGCGTTAAATATCATCGCTCTCAAGACACTCCTGGACAGCGACTGTTCGATGACATGTTGCTTTGTCGTCCATGAAAATGAATCTATCACCGACAGCACCACGGAACATGCAAACATGAGGTAGCAGAACATCATTAATGTATCGTTGGCCAGTCATAGTCCCAGTTGGAAGCACATAGAGGGACGTACGGCCATTGATCATGATGCCAGCCCATACCATGACACTACATGTCGGATATCGGTCCCTTTCCTTTATGTTTGCTGGACAATATGCAGTACCACTCTCACGCCAGATCAGTTGTCGTCGACAATCAGACGACAGACTGTATCTACTCTCATCTGAGAAGAGAACAGCAGACCAGTCATTATCAGTCCAATTGCGATGTTGATGGCACCATTACAAACGGGCAGTACAGTGACGTCTGGACAATGGGATGCACACAACAGGACGGCGGGCATATAGTCCTCCTTCATGCAAACGTCTAGCGACAGTTTTTCGGAAGATCCGCTTGCCAGTAGCAGCCATAAACTGATTTGCTACCTCACTAGCTGTGCTGCGCCGGTGTGTTTTTGTTGATAGCACTATGGACCGATCTTCTGCAGGTGTCGTACTGCGAACACGACCTCCCCCGTGACGTTTGCTACACTTTCCATTTGTTTGAAATGATTTCCAAAGCCTTGAAACAACACTGTGACTGATGTCGAACTTCCTGGCAACATTTGTTATTTTTCGCCCTTCTTCAATCTTGCCAATAATACGGCCACGCGTAAAATCATCTAGGTGATGTCGGGAAGACATACTGAAAATTGCAAGTTCGTCAATTGATTCTTTCCCTTTCAACTTTGCGTTTGAACAACAACGGTCAATACGCGTCAAATCCTTTATATCTCTTATCAGCGCTATGACGTCACGAACAAGTTCGGCAATCCAAAATTTGCATATGCACAACACGTCTTACTGTATCTCGCACTTATGCTAATTTCCACATTTTCCTGCCTTCCATTTTACGGTTGCTATCGTTGCTATTGTCATCCGTCTTTAGCAATTGTCCGGCAGTGTATTATATAATATACTAATAGAATAATGTAATAATAAAGTTAACAAGTAGTTATGGACATTGATTAAAACAAGAGTTTGCTAAGAAAAGGGAGGGGTATATTAAACAAGTTAGTAAAATCATGCAGTACATTGATTATAATACGATTTCCAACATACCAGGAATCATTACTCAAGTTATGAGGATAATGGCTGTGGAATAAATCTCACTTCTGTGCCCTGACCTTTGACCCCATTTTGATGATAAACAGGATTGGTTTAGTATAGGAACAACATACTAAAGTTTTGTTGCAATAGAAGCATTTTTAGTCAAGTTATGAAGATAACGGCTGTGGAATAAATCTTTCTCCTGTGCCCTGACCCCATTTCGATGATATTAAACAGAACCAGTTTAGTATACCTCCAGAACAACATGATAAAATTTTGTCACAATCGAAGCATTTTTACGTAAGTTATATTGCATAAGGGTGATAAAATGGATCCTGCTCCTATGTCCTGACCTTTAACCCCATTTCACCCATTTTCAATAGGGTTGCTCCCCATGTTGTCACCTACCACATACTAAAATGTCATCGAAATCGAAGCATTTCTATGCGAGTTATCATGTGGACAAATTAGGAGCATATATGCTTCTTCAACCTATGGAAAGCGTAAAAAAAAAAGGCTAACAATTAATCCTTCGGTAAAAAATTGATTATAAAACTGATAAAAACGTAAAAATAAAAAGCATCTAATCTAAACTGATCAAGTACATTTTTACTATTTAATGTACACTGAAGAGCAACTGAATTAGAGATACCTGTCTAGTAATGTGTAGCAATACCTTTCGCCCTGATGACGGCAACGATTCGTCTCGGCATGGACTCGACAAGACACCGGAAGCGTTGGGAAGCCATACGGATCCACGACCCCTGAACAAGCTCGCACAGTTCACGAACATTTGGTGGAGGGGTGTCAGAGCCACGAACATCTCTCTCGATGGCATCCCAGATGTGCTTGATGGGATTGAGGTCAGGTGACCTAGCTGGCCAAGGAAGCGAGGTCATGTCGGTGGAGTGTTCATCCAACCAATCGGATACAATTCGGGAGCTGCATTGTCTTGTTGCAGGATGAGGTCTCCAGTGGGATGTTGAAGATGCACAAACGGGAGCAAATGGTTGTCCAGGATATCCCAGTAACGTTGACCTGTGAGGAACGATGGCACACGTACCAGGGGTCCCATTCCAGTCCACGTAAACAGTCCCCAGATGAGAACGCCTGTCCCACCAGCTTGAAGTGTACCCTGCTGGCAAGAAGGATCCATCGCTTCATGTGGTTTGCGCGGTACTTGTATCCTGCCATTCGCATGTACCAACGTGAATCTCGACTCATCAGTCCAGGCAATATTTCCCCACATGTATAGGGTCCAGTGGCAATTTTCCCGCGCCCATGCTAATCTTTGCACCCTGTGATGTGCGGTCAGCAGCGGTACCCTCGTGGGACTATGGCTTCTGTACCTCATAGCGAGGAGATGGTTTCCGGATGGTGTGACTGCTTACCTGTTTTTGTGCAACAGCGTTAAATTGCTGTGTGATTTCTTGCACTGTGTTCCGTCTATCCGTTGTTACAATGCGAGGTAGCCGACGATGAAAAAGCTGTATTTGTTTTACCCTCGTCTTGTACTCAGGATTGACTCATCTATGAATGAAGATTTGAGAGAAATTTAACCCATTCATCTTATACTCCATATCGACTGCTGAACCCTAACTGTATTTGTTCTAGACCCTTCTTATACTCAGGATTGATTAATCTATGAATGAAGATAAGGAAATTGAGAAATTTAACCGAACTGACTTATACTCCATATCAACTTCTGAACACTAACTGTATTTGTTCTAGCCTCATCTTGTACTCAGGATTGACTTATGTATGAATGAAATTAAGGAAACAGAGAGAAATTTAACACATTCCACTTATACTCCATATCAACTTATGTATAAGCCAAAAAATAGGGTACTTTAATTTTTACATGATTCATTAAAGGATTTGCTCATTGTAGATCTCCCTCATTATTTTCTAGCTGTAGTTTTTAATTAACCAGTACTATCTACCTTTGATTAATTGATAAACAGTCTATGATTGACTAATTTTATCTTGTTGCAATGTAATATGCCAAAAAAAAGTCCCCCTCCCTTCTTTTTTATCTGTCTAGTTATAACGAAGTCACACATGTCAAATGTTTTTGACTATCCCTTCAGCTTCATTACACATGGGTTCGACTGTATATATTTTGACAGAATATCTGGCAAAGAAAAACAAAAAAACTTTTGATATATGGCTGGGATGATTGGAACACAGTGGCAAAATGTTTTCGCAAATGGTAAAAAAAACACGGCTGCATTTTATGAACACTGAAGGCTTACAAGAGATTCAGCATTTACCAAAGCTTTCTCTCACATTCACTGTCTCTTCTGGAAGTGAATTGCTACACTCATCTTCTAGAGGATCCTCAGATGATTTGTTTTCCACAGTCTTTTCTTCACGTATGTGATATGTATGATCTGTTTCCTCTGCATCACTACCCTCTGAAAATTAAAAAAAAAAAAAAATACAAGAGTAATGATTAAATAATTCTACAACAAAAAGTTATAAAATTTAGCATACTGTGTGGTACATATAGTTACGAGAAGGTATCTAAAAGGGCGTGCAATCACCCAAAATTATTAAAGCTACGGAAACCATTTTTATTTTATTCTGTTATACACTGAGTGGCCACTTTATTATGACCACCTGACAGTTTTAAGCAAATGAGCCATGCTTGCACACTGTTGCCACCAGAGGGCGAGGCTAATATAAAAAGGGAAAGCTTAGCGCTTGCGACAGTAGTAGAAGTGATTTTTGGGTGACGAGATGGGTAAATAATGCGCTTTGACGGACTTTCAACATGGAATAATTGTAGGAGCTTGGAGCCATGGAGCGAGTATCACCGAAACCGCTGCATTCGTGAAATGTTCCACAGCAGCTGTTGTTAAAGTGTTTAAAGACTGGACTGTCAGCCAAAAAACTGGGTCTCTACGTGCAACGTGTGGTCATCATCGACTAGTGACTGCTCGGGCGGAACGGAGAGTGTCCAGACTGGTAACAGACAACAGAAGGGCAACAGTGCGGCAAATTACAGACCATCTCGATCAAGGATTCCCTCAAATGATATCTGGCAACCGAAGGCCTGTTCGAACACCTTTGCTGTCTGCAGTTAACAAGAGAAAACGTCTCCAGTTCGCACAAAAGCACAAGGATTGGACAGTCGATAATTGGAAACAAATTATGTGGTCCGATGAATCACGTTTTCAGTTGCACCATGCCGATGGCCGAGTGAGTATTTGGCGGAAACAGCACAAAAGCAAGGACCCCAAATGCATTGCTACAACCCATCAAGCTGGTGGAAAAAACGTTATGGTTTGGGGAATCAGTTCCTGGAATGCTTTGGGCCCTTTAATTCATGTTGATCAACGTCTGACTGGCACATCATATCTAAACATCATTGCGGACCAAGTGCATCCTGTCATGTGGATGGTTTATCCCAGTGGCGATGGCTACTTTCAACAAGATAATGCGTCCTGCCATAGTGCTCGTATTGTACAGGATTGGTTTCAGGAACATGCTGGTGAGTTTACTTTGCTTAGGTGGCCCCCACAATCTCCAGATCTCAACCCCATTGAGAATTTGTGGGATTAAGTTGAACAAGCCATCAGACAGCTGGATCCACAACCCTGCAATCTCACACTTCTGGAAAGTGCTATTCATCAAGCATGGTCTCAGATTCCACAAACCAATTATCAACATCTGGTGGAGTCCATGCCATGAAGAATCGACGCAGTATTAAAGGCAAAAGGTGGCCCAACGAAGTACCGAGGGGGTGGTCATAATAAAGTGACCACTCAGTGTATATACATTCAGTATACTGTACAACATAAATAATATTTAGCTAACCCCATTTTTTTTTCTGGAATTGAAAAGTCCATGATCATGGATAAAGTGTAATTTTGCAGTCTGATCAAGTTCCTTCATCTCTAAGGAAAGTAAGCTAAAAGAAATCCATCAAGAAATGTTAAATGTGTATGAAAATAAGTGTCCACCATACGAGACTGTGGCAAAGTGGAAAAGAAATTTTCAAAGTGGTCATATGACCATTTTTGATGATCCAAGGTCCGGACGACCATCTTTGACAGATGACCAGACACTTGTGACCAAAGTGGAGAAGTTAATCCTTGAAGATAGGCGTACAACCATTGAAATGCTTTGTCAAGAAGTTCATCTAAGCTATGGGTCAGTGTGGGCAATCATACATGACCAATTGAAAATGTCCAAGGTCTCAGCACGATGGGTACCTAGACTTCTCACCCCATTCCAAAAGGAAGCTTGGGCACAACCCGCGCAAAAAATGTTGGATCTTTGTAATGCAAATTCCGAAGATTTTTTTACCCTTTGATTACTATGGATGGGTGTTAGTTATACTCCTATGATCCAGAAACCCAAGAAATGAACAAGCAATGGAAACATCCCTCTTCACCACCCTCAGAAAAGGCAAAAGTCTGCCGCCAATGGGATGCTCTCGGTTTTCTGGGAAAAAGAGGTATTATTTTAACAGACTACCTTCAGAAGGGTCAAACTATCACCTCTAACTACTATTGCAACCTACTGACCAAATTAAGAGAGAAAATTAATTTAAGCAAAAGACGTGGAATGATCACAAAAGTGGTCTATTTTTTGCATGACAACGCACCAGTTCATTCAGCAGCCAACAGCATCGTCACTGCGAGTCGTCTTAAATACAATATATTGCCTCATCCTCCATATTCTCCTGATATGGCACCAAGTAACCTCTTTTTGTTCCCTGAGATGAAACGTCCACAACATGGGAGGCAATTTGATGACACTGATGATGTCATTTTTGAGGTAGAACAGTGGTTTCAGGCACAATCTAAGGTGTTCTACACTAAGGGAATAAAGAGGGTCAAGCGAAGGTGGGAGAAATGTGGGGCACTGGGTGGTGCCGATGTAGAGAAAGCCGAAGTACCTGAATGAAGTTTTTTTTCTAGCTTGTTTATTTCCTGGTGATTGCACCAACTTTTTGATACCCCCTCGTATTAATTGCAAACAAATAAATTTGTCCTGTAGATACTGTTCAACACTTTATGACATCAATGTCAAACACAAAAATAATCGAAGATATACAATAACCTGACATCTTAACTTGAATCAATTTGTCGTCCATGACCAATGTCTGTGCCATTAAGACTTACATTACATTCAGTGCTACCAGTTCCTCTCTCAAAAACCATAACTTTGGATTTTCCCTTATTTATACTCAGTTTGAATGGAAGAGAGCAAAAGTGAGTTGCAGAGTATGTTGTCCCGGATGCACGAAGTTTGCATGAAATTCAAACTGAGTATAAATAAGGGAAAACCAAAGTTATGGTTTTTGAGAGAGGAACTGGTAGCACTGAATGTAATGTAAGTCTAAATGGCACAGTGATTGACCAGGTGAAAGAGTTTGTGTATTTAGGAAGCATGCTCCACAGAGAGAATAAATTTGATGGTGAAATTAGTAGGCGAGTGAATTCTTCATTGAAAGTCATGGCTGCTCTGGGAGGTTTTCACAGGAATGATGGGTTCTCAAGAGTCCTGAATGGCTGTATATGAAAGCATAATTGTTCCTTCTCTGATGTATGGCAGTGAAACCTGGGTACTACAGAAGAAACATAGAAGTCGTTTGTGTGCTGGAAAATTGTGTTACTCATGGGGGGTTTGTGGCAAGACACGTACTAATTGTGTGAGGAACGAAGATGTGTTGCAAGTATGTGATATGAAGCAAAATGTTATTAGCAAGGTGGAGACTAATATGCTTCGGTGGTTTGGCCATGTTGAAAGAATGAGTGATGAGATGCTTACTAAGAAGATCTTGTTTACCCCAAGTGGCAGGAAGGAAAGGCAGAGAAAGGCCAAGGAAGTCATGAAAAGATCAGATTCAGAAGTGTCTGCACGAGAAAAAGTTTATGAGTACGAAGTATAGAAGATCTTGTGTACGGCATGTAATGAATGTCAGTGAAGCCCAAGTTGTATGTCAAGATTGCTGTAATTGGAGAAGTTTGACGCGACAACAGTAAGTAAATAATCAATTAAAAATTATCTGATAGTTTGTTTTTGCTTTGTGGAGCTAACCTCTGAATCCCAGAGAACAGCTTAGTGATATGTACAGTATGTATGTACTACCAACATAAAATTTCTTTTGGTTATCAGAGCACTATGACTCATCTGTCCTGGCTGGCTGCTTATTTCTCTGTGTGGTTGACCTAGTCACGTACACTCTGTGATGCAACTGTGTGGGTACACTGTGATTCCAGAGGTGGTCATACTATTCTGATACGACCATGTATATTCCCCAGACATCTCTCTTTCATATTACCATCTTTTCCAAGCATTAGGCAATTACCTGCAAGGACAGAAATTCCAAAATGAACAACAAATTCAAAGTGCACTGGATTTCCTTTTGGCATCAAAGAACACTGTGTTTAACCATTGAGACATCCACATACAGACTTTCTGCAGGGAAAAGGTTGGCTGCACATGAGGATTTCTGTGGAGGATTCCTTTTTGGCATCAAAGAACACTGTGTTTTACCATTGAGATATCCAAATACAGACTTTCTGCTGGGAAAAGGTTGGCTGCGCATGAGGACTTTTGTGGAGGATTCCTTTTTGGCATCAAAGAACATTGTGTTTTACCATTGAGACATCCACATACAGACTTTCTGCTGGGAAAAGGTTGGCTGCACATGAGGATTTCTGTGGAGGATTCCTTTTGGCATCAAAGAACACTGTGTTTAACCATTGAGACATCCACATACAGACTTTCTGCTGGGAAAAGGTTGGCTGCACTTGAGGACTTCTGTGGCGGATTCCTTTTTGGCATCAAAGAACACTGTGTTTTACCATTGAGATATCCAAATACAGACTTTCTGCTGGGAAAAGGTTGGCTGCGCATGAGGACTTTTGTGGAGGATTCCTTTTTGGCATCAAAGAACATTGTGTTTTACCATTGAGACATCCACATACAGACTTTTTGCTGGGAAAAGGTTGGCTGCACATGAGGATTTCTGTGGAGGATTCCTTTTGGCATCAAAGAACACTGTGTTTAACCATTGAGACATCCACATAGACTTTCTGCTGGGAAAAGGTTGGCTGCAGATGAGGACTTCTGCGGAGGATTCCTTTTTGGCATCCAAGAACACTGTGTTTTACCATTGAGACATCCACATCCAGTCTTTCTGCTGGGAAAAGGTTGGCTGTGTATGAGGACTTCTGTGAAGGATTCCTTTTTGGCATCAAAGAACACTGTGTTTTACCATTGAGACATCCACATACAGACTTTCTGCTGGGAAAAGGTTGGCTGTGCATGAGGACTTCTGTGGAGGATTCCTTTTTGGCATCAGAGAACACTGTGTTTTACCACTGAGACATCCACATACAGACTTTCTGCTGGGAAAAGGTTAGCTGTGCATGAGGACTTCTGTGGAGGATTCCTTTTTGGCATCAAAGAACACTGTGTTTTACCATTGAGACATCCACATACAGACTTTCTGCTGAGAAAAGGTTGGCTGCACATGAGGACTTCTGTGGAGGATTCCTTTTTGGCATCAAAGAACACTGTGTTTTACCACTGAGACATCCACATACAGACTTTCTGCTGGGAAAAGGTTAGCTGTGCATGAGGACTTCTGTGGAGGATTCCTTTTTGGCATCAAAGAACACTGTGTTTTACCATTAAGACATCCACATACAGACTTTCTGCTTGGAAAAGGTTGGCTGCACGTGAGGACTTCTGTGGAGGATTCCTTTTTGGCATCAAAGAACACTGTGTTTAACCATTGAGACATCCACATAGACTTTCTGCTGGGAAAAGGTTGGCTGCACATGAGGACTTCTGCGGAGGATTCCTTTTTGGCATCAAAGAACACTGTGTTTTACCATTCAGACATCCACATACAGACTTTCTGCTGGGAAAAGGCTGGCTGCACATGAGGGCTTCTGTGAAGGATTCCTTTTTGGCATCAAAGAACACTGTGTTTAACCATTGAGACATCCACATAGACTTTCTGCTGGGAAAAGGTTGGCTGCACATGAGGACTTCTGCGGAGGATTCCTTTTTGGCATCAAAGAACACTGTGTTTTACCATCGAGACATTCAAATACAGACTTTCTGCTGGGAAAAGGTTAGCTGTGCAAGAGGACTTCTGTGGAGGATTTTTTTTTTGGCATCAAAGAACACTGTGTTTTACCATTAAGACATCCACATACAGACTTTCTGCTGGGAAAAGGTTGGCTGCACATGAGGACTTCTGTGGAGGATTCCTTTTTGGCATTAAAAAACACTGTGTTTTACCATTGAGACTCCACATACAGACTTTCTGCTGGGGAAAGGTTGGCTGCACATGAGGACTTCTGTGGAGGATTTCTTTTTGGCATCAAAGAACACTGTGTTTTACCATTGAGACATCCACATACAGACTTTCTGCTGGGAAAAGGTTGGCTGCACATGAGGACTTCTGTGGAGGATTCCTTTTTGGCATCAAAGAACACTGTGTTTTACCACTGAGACATCCACATACAGACTTTCTGCTGGGAAAAGGTTGGCTGCACATGAGGACTTCTGCGGAGGATTCCTTTTTGGCATCAAAGAACACTGTGTTTTACCACTGAGACATCCACATACAGACTTTCTGCTGGGAAAAGGTTAGCTGTGCATGAGGACTTCTGTGGAGGATTCCTTTTTGGCATCAAAGAACACTGTGTTTTACCATTAAGACATCCACATACAGACTTTCTGCTTGGATAAGGTTGGCTGCACGTGAGGACTTCTGTGGAGGATTCCTTTTTGGCATCAAAGAACACTGTGTTTTACCACTGAGACATCCACATACAGACTTTCTGCTGGGAAAAGGTTGGCTGCACATGAGGACTTCTGTGGAGGATTCCTTTTTGGCATCAAAGAACACTGTGTTTTACCACTGAGACATCCACATACAGACTTTCTGCTGGGAAAAGGTTGGCTGCACGTGAGGACTTCTGTGGAGGATTCCTTTTTGGCATCAAAGAACACTGTGTTTTACCACTGAGACATCCACATACAGACTTTCTGCTGGGAAAAAGTTAGCTGTGCATGAGGACTTCTGTGGAGGATTCCTTTTGGCATCAAAGAACACTGTGTTTTACCATTAAGACATCCACATACAGACTTTCTGCTTGGAAAAGGTTGGCTGCACGTGAGGACTTCTGTGGAGGATTCCTTTTGGCATCAAAGAACACTGTGTTTAACCATTGAGACATCCACATAGACTTTCTGCTGGGAAAAGGTTGGCTGCACATGAGGACTTCTGCGGAGGATTCCTTTTTGGCATCAAAGAACACTGTGTTTTACCATTCAGACATCCACATACAGACTTTCTGCTGGGAAAAGGCTGGCTGCACATGAGGGCTTCTGTGGAGGATTCCTTTTTGGCATCAAAGAACACTGTGTTTAACCATTGAGACATCCACATAGACTTTCTGCTGGGAAAAGGTTGGCTGCACATGAGGACTTCTGCGGAGGATTCCTTTTTGGCATCAAAGAACACTTTGTTTTACCATCGAGACATTCAAATACAGACTTTCTGCTGGGAAAAGGTTAGCTGTGCAAGAGGACTTCTGTGGAGGACTTTTTTTGGCATCAAAGAACACTGTGTTTTACCATTAAGACATCCACATACAGACTTTCTGCTGGGAAAAGGTTGGCTGCACATGAGGACTTATGTGGAGGATTCCTTCTTGGCATTAAAAAACACTGTGTTTTACCATTGAGACATCCACATACAGACTTTCTGCTGGGAAAAGGTTGGCTGCACATGAGGACTTCTGTGGAGGATTCCTTTTTGGCATCAAAAAACACTGTGTTTTAACCATTGAGAAATCCACATACAGACTTTCTACTGGGAAAATGTTGGCTGCACGTGAGGACTTCTGAGCAGATTATGGGTATGTCCTTTTTTGTTTAAAAGTGTGTTCTGTTATCTACAAGTCTTCTACAATGGCACAAACTTGTTTAGTTACCTAATAATCTAAAAACAAACAAACAACAACAACGACAAAAAAAAAACAGGACAGGCTGACTGACATACCAGGGTCATGCTCTGTCTTCTCTCCTGAAGATTTATCTGTAACCTCTGACGATGCTTCCACTGGCAACTGCTCCATGTTGCTGTTACTCGTGAAATTTTTAACCTACAACAATGAACAAAGAAGAGAATTAAAATTACTTATTGCAACAGTAAGATCTATAATTTAACAAACTATGACATACTGTATATACCAGATTAAATGAAACCTGCATTACTGGTTAAAAAAAGAATCTGCATATTCACTCCTTCCATGTCCTACTAAACTAAGACCATGCAATGGCTTTTGCAATAAATTCGTGTATTTCTAGAACTATTAGAAATTTGAAAAACTGAAGCCAGGCTCCACACACTGACTGCTACACTTAATCTATTACAAGAGGATTTTGCCCTTCCACTATTTGTTCTGAAATTCGCTTCAAAAATTCTTAAGACTTAATTACAAACTGATTTTCTAAACAATAAATGAAATGGCTCTGCCCAAGGACTTGCAACTAAATAACAAGACTGGACTTACTACTTCTGCTGTGGTACAAAAGGAGCCATTTTATCAGTAGTCTTCCAGAGAGGCACAGCTGATGTATCTGAGAGAGAGAGAGAGAGAGAGAGAGAGAACTGACCACCTTATATTCACACATGAGACCAACCATGGAACAAAAAATTTGAACTCTTTAACTGGGTGAAAATCAGAATGTGTGCAGCGAGAAAATGTGAATATAACAACACAGCACCAGCAATATGCAGAGTTGTATAAAAATAAAATTTATCTGCATACACAACCACTGAGACAGAAAAATTTCTGCAAACCTGCTAATCACGACAATTGAATACAATAAATTTAAGAAAAATTAATAAAACAATAAATATTTATTACAACATTACAGATTCTTATGAGGATAAAATAAGCACAACCAAATGTGCAGCAGTGTGTGTGAAATGGACCTTTAGGGAAAATATTAAAATAAACCTCATAAAAAGAGACTAAAGTTTTTATATCTAGAAAAACAGTTCCATTAATGAACTTTCAAAAATCATAAATAGCATTTTCAACAACTTAAGTTAAAAAATAGCACTCACAAAATACATAAGGAAAATATTTAATTTAATAACTGGCAACTGAAGAGGAACTTGGCAATAAAATTTAAATTCTTTCTGTGTAAACAAAACTTTTGATACAGTTCCTATACACTGAGAATGAGGCCTTGATAAAATCTTAGGCCAGACATTGAGAATGAGGCCTTGATAAAATCTGTTAAGACAAAAGAACTCAGAAGATGTGAAACATAATTGAAAGTTCAAGTTAAAATGGAATGAAATATATAAATCTGAGTAACACCTTGAGTAAGTGTTTTAAATTGCTGTAAATAACATTTTTTTTTTAACCTAAAAGCAAAAAACTATGCAAAATCTAATAATTTGAAAACTATCCGCGCATGGCGCATGGCGTATGCATGTATGTTTACATTCTGGTACTCTGGCAAGAAGGTATTGTTCACCGTAATTGATTTATGTAAACATTAAACAGGTACACATCACTGTACTCACAATATAAAATTACTGAAAAAACCCCAAAACAAAATTGTTTTAGAAGACAGTGCTTCAAACACAGCTTTTTTAACCCCCCCCCCCGTTTTTATACTTGCTGGAACATCAGCTCAAATTTGCTCTTGTGTTGCTTTCTTCTCAGCAAGTTCCACTGCCATATTTGTCTTTTGTTGACTCTGCAGCTGCACAGCAATCTTTGCTTAGTTATCTTTTCTGTTGATATCATTCCCTTCCCATCTCTTCATTATCAACTTTCTTCTTTTTTCCCCCTTTTATTCCATCAGATGACAATAATTTATCCATCATGATGAAAGAACTTTCAGCCTGAGGACCATGAATGCATGAACGCAATGCTTTCACTACTCTGGATAAATGGTGTAACTTTCAGAATATAAAAACTTTTGAACACCATGCATCAATTCTAACAAATACAAATTTGGAAGATGTGAATCCGTTTATTGGTGTAAATATGACATGGATGTTAAGTCAGATAATATCCGAAAACTTGAACATTTCGTCGTTTGCTAGTCTAAGCAACCAGCTTCGACTAGCAAATCCTGTCATGGTTACATTCAAATTAATCAGAGACTTGAAACCTGATCGTTATATCATGTCAAAGCAAAACGACTTGAGTATTTCTTTGCAAGGTAAAACTACCGTAATTTCGGGTAAATAAGCCGCACTGGTGCATACACAGCAGCAATAAAAAAAGGGGCGGAATGAAAAAAAAAATCACCAGAAACGCCGCATCTTCGCAGCAGGGTGGGGTAGTACCACGACGGAATCTTGAAAACATTACGTAGATAAAAATATAGTACCTGATCTTTCAAATAATAAATAAAAAATATCAATTAAACAAGATTCTTACTCTACTACCTATTTTATAAAAATTTACTTGAAGAATTCATAAGGCGTTTAAACCAATTATAAAACATTATAACTCCAGAATTTAAAAAAATACATGCACAACATTCTGAAAATATATATGGTACACAGTGTTTTTCAATCAAAATCGGAAATTTCACTGTCCGAATTAAAAAGTTTTAAAAGCTCATCATCTAAAAACTTCAGGGTCGTCCGCATCACTTTCGGTGTCTTCTGCCGTTTCACCACAGTTTTTAGAAATAACGTCTGCTTCAGTGAAGCCCGAAATAAGCGTCAAAGTTTTTATGTTTTTCCAGGATTCGGAAAACATATTTATTTACTGTTGGCATAAAACTAGAAGTATAAGTTCCGTGTTTCATCATTTTACTTTCCATGATAACGTAGAACTACGCGTACTCGAGAAAATGCGATTTGGCCAACTGAATGCAATGAACGCCCACATCACTGACAAAATTTCTACGTGCTGTTATTGACCAATAACAATCGATCTTGGATGGCAGTCGGATATTCCGTTTCAAGAGGGGAGAGAGAGCGTCAGCGCGGAGCCATCGTTATAACGATGAATCCGGGCTATAAGTACCTATAATGATGACTCCGGGCTATAAGTACCTATAACTATGACTCCGGGTTATAAGTACCTATAACGATGACTCCAGGCTATAAGTACCTATAACGATGACTCCAGGCTATAAGTACCTATAACGATGACTCCGGGCTATAAGTACCTAAAATGATGACTCCGGGCTATAAGTACCTATAACGATGACTCCGGGCTATAAGTACCTATAACGATGACTCCGGGCTATAAGTACCTAAAATGATGACTCTGGGCTATAAGTACCTATAATGATGACTCCGGGCTATAAGTACCTATAACGATGACTCCGGTTTAGCCTCAGAGCGAAGCTGATGATGTCATGAGTTCAAATTCAAAGAGAGTTAGTTGCTGGGAGCATGAAACAAGGGCGATGCTTGCTAACAAGATCGATTCCCCGCCACGGATTTTTTCCGAGTTTTATCGGAGTCATCTCTCTCTTACCTGTCCCATGTCAATCCTATAACCTATTATTGTCATGTCTTGTTTTAAGAGGGAGTGGGTGGAATTTATTGCATGTGGCTGTAATATTGTTATTCCATTCCCTCTCTATTGAGGTATCTTCCCACGGGAAAAAGAATGGAACAAGCCAAAACGTTTGTTTTTTGGTTACATAATTTTGCTCCGCCAAAAAAAAAAAAAAAGAAAAACATTATACGCCGCCATGCTGTAAAAGCTGCGCTGGCCGAAAATTTAATTTTATTTTGAACCCATATATGCCACAGTTTATCTACCCAAAATTACGGTAAGTCTACATATGATATATGGCAAAAAATCCAAGCATTTTGAAGAACCTATCTTTTTTAAAAATTCTTCTTCTTCAATAGGAAATTTTGGATGAAAGTTTTGCCCAGTTAGCAAAGGTCATTGATGAACAGGAGGATTCATACGAATCATTTGAAGAATACGCAACTGTTATAGACTAATTAATTGGAGAATATAATGAAAGGTTCACTGACTTTGAGAATTAAGACATCACACTCAAATTAGCATTTTAGCCTCATCTTGTTGATGCCTCCATTAGAGATCTGCACGGGCCTTATTTGGTGAGTGCAGACTGGCCCAAGCCCCTGCGTTCAAGACCTGGCCCAGCCCGGGCCCATCAGTTGCAGCTTTTACTTAGGCCCGACGCGGCCCATGATGTGCCATTTGGGTTTCTTTTTTTTTTTATTTCTATTGTATTTCATTAAATTGTGATAATAATGAAATATCATTGAAAATTTTTAACTGAATGGGCCTCATTTCATTTTAGCTTTCATTCTTCCATATTTTTCAAACACATAATTTTACCTTGATGAGATATAATTTCTTTTCTTGAGCTGTGAATCACAGGAGCAATATTTTTTATGCACTTTTAATGCACCACATGCATTTGATGTGAGTGGTGGTTAAAAATGGGCATAAAAACATTTCGGAAGCTAATGGTCGCAACTCCTTTCTTTGAGGGGAAGGGGGGCATGGAAGCCTCAATTTTAATCTAACTGAAAGTTAAATTAAGGCAATTTCTTCCTTTTTTTATTTTAATGAGAGCCATACCATATTTTTAAAGCATTTTCTCTCTTTCCGAGGTCGTCGGCTTTCCGTAAGTTGACGTCGCAACTTTTTTTTTTCCCTTTTGTTTTTTTGTTCTTCCTCTTTTTTTTTTTTAAACCATATTTTTACACATTTTTAACGTTTGTCTTCCGTTTTTCACTGTCGCATTACGAGGCATTCCGGAAGTTGATCGTACTTTTTGCATTTTTTGGCTTCAGATAGCTTCATTTCAGTTAGATTGTTGCTGTTTTTTGTTTGTTTTTGGTTTTTTTACTTTCTTACAAAATCCATATTTGTTAAGCGTTTGCAACATTCCCTTCTGTCTCAGTGGCCATGCGGCATTTCGGAAGTTGAAGGTCGCATTTTATTTATTTTATTTATCTTTTTTACTTCCAGATGGCTTCATCCCGGATTTTTTTTTTCCAAAACCACATCTTTACGCATTTTTTAACACTCCCTGCTTCGTTTCCAAAGCTGTATTACGCAGTACTTCGGAAGTTGACGGTCGCAATTTTTTTTAGCTATTATTTTCTTCCAAATAGTTTCATCTCAGATTGATGGGGTTAAAAGTTGTTTTCTTTTTCACATTTTTTTTTATGTTTAGATTTTTATCAAAACTACAGAACCCTGAGATTTATTGACCAAAATTTGAATTTCACTTAGCAGTAAGTAGTTTGGGTAATAGGTAGTGCTTAATACACTTATATTATTACTCTTTGTTCCAACATCACCACCGTGCATTACGTTTGGGCATGATACTTTGAAATTTGCTTTCGTTTCACCTGGCTCCTAAATTTTGGAGCTTATTTTTCCAGCCCTGCCATAGACCACTTGTGGAGCTATTTGGATTGATAGGTTCAACATGCAGACCCACAACCATGTAATCTCCAGGAAGTTCATGCTCTGCTGCAGTCCGAATGGGTACTTGTGCCTTGAACAACCTACCAGGACAACATTGTGCCCATGCCACACCGTCACGCCGTTGTGATCCGGGCCAAGGGTGGTTATTCCCATTATTAGGTAGGTGGTCATATTATTCTGACACAACTGTGTATATTTGTCTATACCAATAATTAAAAAAAAAGCAGATTAATGCTTCTAGTTTCATATATACAGTCAAGTCACATTATTGTGACCACCTCCTACTTCTGAAGTCAACAGCCCGTAGTCAATGAAAATAGGCACGTGCTGTGAGCTGGCTTGGAGGGTATATAAGGTGTGCTGTAGGCATTCTGAAAACACATCACTCATTGCTGTCATGGATAGAAGAAGCAATTTATCAGATTTGCAAAAAAGGATGATTATCAGGTTTCGGGCTAAGGGTGGCAGTATTTCTGAAACAGCGCAGTTTATGAACTGTTCGCATGCTGCTGTGGTTAAAGTGTATCGTGATTGGAAAAATGGCACCACTGCGAATAAGCAATGTGGAAACTGTGGAGCACCACGTGCCATCGATGTGAGGGGTGAACGTCGGCTTCGAAGGTGCAGGAGGGCCAATTGACATTACAGTGGAGCAACTCACTGTCCGAATTAACCAGGTCGCTACCAGAAGTGTGTCTAAAATGACAGTTCAGTGAACCCTGATGCGTATGGGGCTCCGTTGCAGATGGATGGTCACTGCACCTACGCTAACAAAGGTGCATCAGCAGGAAAGGCTTACATTTGCATGTGAGTATCGAAATTGGATCTCTGCTGATTGGCAAAGGATTGTGTTCTCCGATGAGTCACGTTTTCTGCTTCATCAAATGAATGGATGCTGGTGTATAAGGCGGGAAACGTCGGAGAACAAACACTCTTCAATCATTGCTGAAAGAACACAAGCTGGTGGGGGTGGCGTTATGGTCTGGGGAATGTTTTCGTGGCATTCTCTGGGTCCACTCATACCTGTGGAGGGCACTATGGACCGAATTCGTTATGAATCCATCCTTGCAGACCACATACACCCATATATGCTGATTGTCTTCCGTGGGGTGGATGGGATCTTCCAGCATGACAATGCAACCTGTCACACAGCTAGAAATGTCCAAGAGTGGTTGGAAGAGCACGATGAGGATTTCAAAGTACTTCCCTGGCCCCCTAATTCCCCAGACTTAAAACCAACTGAGTATCTGTGGGACCACCTCGATCGTGTTGTTCGCTCTATACATCCTCCACCATGCATCCTCCAGCAGCTGTCATACGCACTGCAATCAGCATGGCTCTACATACCTGTGAACACCTTTGAGCACCTTAATGAGTAACTACCAACCCGTCTAGCTGCTGTCCACGCTGCACACAGTGGTTTCTCTGGATATTAGCTGGTGGCCACAAGAATGTGACTCGACCGTGTATACTAAATTACATGGTGTATTTATATTTTTGAATTATGGCACAAATTCTGCTACTTTCTATAATTCTTAAGTGGGCGTAATTAAGAAACTGTACTAATCTTAAAAATGGAAAACTCAGGCCTCCTGTTATGTTACAAAATAAGATTAATGTACCAAAAATCATCAGTGATGTCAGGGTATTAGCTGACTGAGAAAGGAATGACCCTTTAGTTACATGCTTTTAACTAAAGGTCATTCCTTTTGGCTATATGCTTTTAACTAACCTTTAACCAAACTGGTGATACTGTAGGAATCAAAGACGACAGTATGGAAAGCATGACCTCCTTGCACCCAGAATAACACAATTTTGTGCCTGCTGCTAAAGAAGAGAGAAAAAGAAATAATAATAAAAAAATTAATAATATTGGTAACATTTCACTTCACAGTGGTTGAAAATTCCCATTATCAAAATCATAGCACTTAAAATTTTTTAAAGATAATAATCCTTTCAATGTAGAAATTTCTAGTTTTTCAGACCTGAAATTTGGATATTTCCTCACTCAATATTGTGAGCCCTCATAGCAGAAAGCTCCTGATCAGTGTGCAACAGATATTGTGACAATAAAAATAATCTGTGGGTGGCACTGGGCAAGATTACTACCAGATGCAAAAAAACACAAACTCATACAAACATTCATACATATCACTCAGCTGTTCTCTGAGATTCAGAGGTTAGCTCAACAAAGAAATACAAACTACCAGATGACTTTTACTTAATTCACTTCCAGCTTGAAGAACTTTACTTTATGTCATAACTTCCTCTGAGTTATTTTATTTTATCAGGCTTCTGGCCTCTAGATTTTTGTCAAGGCCTGTTCTCAATGAGTAGAAACTTTATATAAAGATTTGTTTACACTAGAAGAATTTAAAAATAATTGCCAGTTTCCTTTTGCTATTTATTCAATTAAAAACTTTTCACTCTTTGTTTATTATTCCTATTCTTCTAGTGTAATATAAATTCAATAGGAACAAAAAATTATTGCTTATAATTCCATGGAATTACAATCAATAATTTTTTTCCCTATTGAATTTATATTACAGTTCATTAATCTCGAGTCTCAAGGGAAAATACTGTATACACAAAAAAAGGTTTATCAAATAAGATCAGCAATATCTCAAATTTTGGCAGAATATTATATCAGTTCTTTAGAACAAAACATTTTTGAAGAAAACAACATAGAACTCAATCTTTATGTCAGATATGTTGATGATAACTTTATATTGTAAGATTCAAGCCAGCATTCAGCACAACAAATACTGGGTTACTTCAATGCTTTGGAACCAAGCATAAAATTTGAATTAGAAGAGGAGAAAAACAAAGAAATTCAATATCTAGATATTAAAATAATCAGCGAATCTGAATGTCTGGATTTCATTCACAATTTCAAGAAAGAAAAATCTAACTTATTACTGAATTATAAATTATAACCACACAAAACAGTAATAATCAACACTGCAAGGAATTTAATAATTAGAGCTAAATTACTTTCTTACAGAAAAAATCAAAAGAAAGCTATGACAAAAATGGCATTGAAGTTAATAGATAATGATTTTCCCAAGAAAACTATCATAAATATTATGCAACAAATCAAACTCAGACAAGCTGAAGAGAACATCACAAAGGTTGAAGAAACAGGAAAAAGAATCAAGTACATAGCAATGGCAAATTATGGAAAGTTAAATAACAGAATTAATAAACATTTAGTAAAGAGTAACGTAAAAGTGGCAACTACAGCACAAAACAAGGTGGCACATATAGCAAATAAAGAACATTACAGAGATACAAAAGATAAGATGAAAAGAGAAAATGTCATTTATCTAATTCTACTAGACTGTGGTAGTAGTTACATAGGACAAACGTCTCAAAAACTGGAATACAGAATTAAAGAAAATAAAAAAGATATTAATAACAATGAACAAAATAGTGTTTTTGCAAATCGCATACATATATGCAAATGTGAACCTTTATGGCAAAAAATTAAAATATTGGACTGTGAACCTCATAAAAACAAGAGACTGATCAAAGAAAGTTTTAACATTAAAAAACAAACAGTTCTATCAATGAACCAATAAAACAAGTAAACAGGGTTTTTAACATGAATGGAATACAGGATTACACCATACAATAAACATTTTGAAGATGACAATCAGTTTTTTTATGTAAATATGACAATGATGGTAAGTCATACATAATATCCGAAAACTTGAAAATTTTGTCGTCCTAGAGAAGGAATCGAACCTGCATCTCCCAGATAGCGCCCAGGTATGCTAACCACTACACCACTCAGAATGACCAAGTCTCGAGTTTCCGATTGATTTGAATATAACCATCACAGGATTCGCTAGCCGAAACAACCGACATTCATGTTTAGCGAATCTGGAGGTTAAGAAACCTATCCCATGATTGCCCGGAGGAGCAGATAAATGATGAATGGAAAAATGGATAAATCATGAATGCTGTAATCCCATATTCCATTCATGATTTATCTGCTCCTCCGGGCAATCATGGGATAGGTTTCTTAACCTCCAGATTCGCTAAACATGAATGTCGGTTGTTTCGGCTAGCGAATCCTGTGATGGTTATATTCAAATCAATCGGAAACTTGAGACCTGGTCGTTCTGGGTGGTGTAGTGGTTAGCATACCCGGGCGCTATCTGGGAGATGCAGGTTCGATTCCCGCTCCAGGACGACAAAATTTTAAAGTTTTCGTATATTATATGACTTACCATCATTGTCATATTTTCATCAAAAAACAGATTGTCATCTTCAAAATTTGTATTGTATGGTGTAATCCCGTATTCCATTCATGTTAAAAATCCTGTTTAGTTGTTTTATTGGTTCATTGACAGAACTGTTTTTTCTTTTAATGTAAAAACTTTCTTTGATCAGTCTCTTGTTTTTATGAGGTTCAAAGTCCAATACTTTAATTTTTTGCCATAAAGGTTCACATTTGCATATATGCATGTGATTTGCAAAACCACTATTTTGTTCGTTATTAATATATTTTTTATTTTCTTTAATTCTGTATTCCAGTTTTCGAGACGTTTGTCCTATGTAACTACTACCACAGTCCAGTAGAATTTGATAAATGACATTTTTTCTTTTCATCTTATCTTTTGTATCTCTGTAATGTTCTTTATTTGCTATATGTGCCACCTTGTTTTGTGCTGTAGTTGCCACTTTTACATTACTCTTTACTAAATGTTTATTAATTCTGTTATTTAACTTTCCATAATTTGCCATTACTATGTACTTGATCCTTTTTCCTGTTTTTTCAACCTTTGTGATGTTCTCTTCAGCTTGTCTGAGTTTGATTTGTTGCATAATATTCATGATAGTTTTCTTGGGAAAATCATTATCTATTAACTTCAATGCCATTTTTGTCATAGCTTTCTTTTGATTTTTTCTTTAAGAAAGTAATTTAGCTCTAATTATTAAATTCCTTGCAGTGTTGATTATTACTGCTTTTGTGTGGTATCATTTATAATTCAGTAATAAGTTAGATTTTTCTTTCTTGAAATTGTGAATGAAATCCAGACATTCAGATTCTCTGATGATTTTAATATCTAGATATTGAATTTCTATGTTTTTTTCCTCTTCTAATTTAAATTTTATGCTTGGTTCCAAAGCATTGAAGTAACCCAGTATTTGTTGTGCTGAATGCCTGCTTGAATCATACGATATAAAGTTATCATCAACATATCTGTCATAAAGATTGAGTTCTATGTTGTTTTCTTCAAAAATGTTTTGTTCTAAAGAACTGATATAATATTCTGCCAAAATTGGAGATATTGCTGATCTTATTCGATAAACCTTTTTTTGTGTATATAGTATTTTCCCTTGAGACTCGAGATTAATGAACTGTAATATAAATTCAATAGGAACAAAAATTATTGATTGTAATTCCATGGAATTATAAGCAATAATTTTTTGTTCCAATTGAATTTATATTACACTAAAATAATAGGAATAATAAACAAATAATGAAAAGCTTTTAATTGAATAAATGGCAAAAAGGAAATTGGCAACTATTTTTAAATTCCTCTAGTGTAAATAAATATTTATATAAAGTTTCTACTCATTAAAAACAGACCTTGACTTGAGAGGCCAGAAACATCTGGGAAAATAAAAGAACTCAGAGGAAGTTATGACATAAAGTAAAGTTCTTCAAGAAGGAACATAATTAAATATACAGGGTGTCCCAAAAGGTTGTAGACAAACTTTAGGGGTAGGTCCGCCAGACAACTATGAACCAATTTTACATAGGAAGTGACGGTCGCAAATGCGACCGACTGCTAGAGAGCGTTGTTTGCTAGCCCGTAGGGAGCGCAAGGCAGTATCATTTGAGGCGATGACATTGGAGAGGAAGGATGCAGTGCTACAGTAATAGGGAGATGGTGGATATGCATTATGCATATGGCTTCGCGGATGGAAACAGGCGAGCTGCGCAGCGCATGTTCCAGGAGTGGTGTCCAAACCGACGCCTGCCCCATCATGAAATGTTTGGACGTGTACACCAACGATTCTGCGAGACCGGAGCCTTCAAAAGAAACAGCCACAGTGGTCAGGAATGGAATAACGCGCACACCTGCCATGGAGGAAACTGTCTTAGGTTAAATTCAGCGGAACCCACGCACAAGTATCAGAGCAATCGCGCACGACCTGGCTGTACCTCGCTCCAGCGTTATGCACACATTGCACGAGGAGACGCTACACCTGTACCACATTCAAAGTGTGCAGACATTGGGCGCAGGCGATTACCCCCAGCGTGTTGCGTTCGCATGTTGGTATTTGCACCAATGTATCACGGAGCCTGACTTTTCTTCGTGGATTCTTTTCACTGATGAAGCAACATTTTCACCGGACGGTGTACTGAACCACCATAACATGCATGTGTGGGCACACGAAAACCCTAGGAGTACACGTCCGCATGGGGCACAACACCGCCTAACCATCAACGTTTGGGCTGCGATTGTCGGTGACTGTTTGATTGGTCCCTACCTACTTCCCTTACGCCTGACCGGGGCGACCTATCGCATCTTTTTGGAAGAGGTCTTGCCGCAGTTGCTGGGTGTCATTCCTCTTGCTGTACGGACACACATCTGGTTTCAGCATGATGGGGTGCCCGCACATTTCAGCCAGAATGTGCGGCACTACCTGAATACCACCTGCCCTCATCACTGGATTGGCAGAGGCAGACCTGTCACATGGCAACCACGACCCCCCGACCTACCCCCACCCCCACCCACCCCCTTCTTCCTGTAGAAATACACAAAGTCCCTGGAATACAAAACACCCGTAGATTTGGACGTCAACCTCGTCGCAAGGGTCATTTAGGTGGCGGGACGTGTCCGTGACAGACCTTCCCTATTTGAACGTGTTCGGCAATCCATGCTTCACCAATGTGAAGCCTGCATTGCGGCGGATGGCAGGAATTTTGAACATCTATTGTAAAATGTATCTTGATTTGTTCCACATGTACATTGCATTGTGTTGTGTGTTAATAAACCAATATTCAACACTGGTATCTGCCTTCCTTTCTTTGTGTGTCGTTCACTTCGCTGTCACACCGTATGGTCACCCTGTCTGACGGACCTACCCCTAAAGTTTTTCTATGACCTTTTGGGACCCCGTATAAAGTTTCTACTCATTGAGAACAGACCTTGGCAAAAATCTGGAGGCCAGAAACGTATGGGAAAATAAAAGAACTCAGAGGAAGTGAAGACATAAAAGTAAAGTTCTTTAAGATGGAAGAGAATTAAATATATAAAGTTCCTACTCGTTGAGAACAGACCTTAGCAAAAATCTAGAGGCCAGAAACATCTGGGAAAATAAAAGAACTCAGAGGAAGTGAAGACATAAAAGTAAAGTTCTTCAAGATGGAAGAGAATTAAATATATAAAGTTCCTACTCGTTGAGAACAGACCTTGACGAAAATCTAGAGGCCAGAAACATCCGAGAAAATGAAAGATCTCAAAGGAAGCGAAAACATAAAAAGTAAAATTCATTTAGATATATAAAGTTCCTACTCATTGAGAACAGACCTTGGCAAAAATCTAGAGGCCAGAAATGTATGGGGAAAATAAAAGAACTCAGAGGAAGTGAAGACATAAATGTAAAGTTCTTCAAGATGGAAGAGAATTAAATATATAAAGTTCCTACTCGTTGAGAACAGACCTTGGCAAAAATCTGGAGGCCAGAAACGTATGGGAAAATAAAAGAACTCAGAGGAAGTGAAAACATAAATGTAAAGTTCTTCAAGATGGAAGAGAATTAAATATATAAAGTTCCTACTCATTGAGAACAGACCTTGGCAAAAATCTAGAGACCAGAAACGTCTGGGAAAATAAAAGAACTCAGAGGAAGTGAAGACATAAAAATAAAGTTCTTCAAGATGGAAGAGAATTAAATATATAAAGTTCTTACTCATTGAGAACAGACCTTGGCAAAAATCTAGAGGCCAGAAACGCCTAATGTAAGTGGTTTAATAACTTTTACTTACTGTTGTCATGTCAAACTTCTCCATTTACAACAATCTTGACATACAACTCAGGCTTTACTGACATCCGTCACACACCATACTCAAGATCTTCTATACTTCATACTCATAATCTTTTTCTCATGTGCAGACACTCCTGAATGTGATCTTCCCATGACTTCCTTGGCCTTCCTCTGCCTTTCCTTCCTGCCACTTGGGCTAAAAAGATTTTCTTAGTAAGCATCTCATCACTCATTCTTTCAACATGGCCAAACCACCAAAGCATATTAATCTCCACCTTGCTAACAACATTTAGCTTCACATTACACAACTGTAACAAATCTTCATTCCTCACACAATCACAATGTGTCTTGCCACCCCCGTAAGTGACGCATTTCTCCAGCACCCATGTTTCACTGCCATACATCAGAGTAGGAACAATTACACTCTCATACACAGCCATTTCGGACTTCCTTGAGAACCCATCACTGCTGTGGAAAATTCCCAAAGCAGCCATGACTTTTAATGAAGAATCCACACGCCTACTAATTTCACCATCTAATTTGTTCCCTCTGTTAAACATGCTTCCAAAATACACAAACTCATTCACCTGGTTAATCACTGTGCCATTGAGTCTTACTTTACATTCAGTGCTAACAGTTCCTCACTCCAAAACCATAACTTTGTTTTTTTTCTTATTTATACTAAGTTCGAATTTCATGCACACTTCGTACATCCGGGACAACATACTCTGCAACTCACTTTTGCTCTCTGCCAACAGGATAGTGTCATCAGCATACAGCAATCAGCAGACATGGATATCACCAAGACATAAACCAGTATTATTTAACTGCTGGCTACCCAAAACGCAAAACCAAGAAGGACACAAGATAACAAAGTCAGATTTACTGGATACATAACAACAGATACAAAGATGAAATGATTGAGCATACAGGCCCGTGCAACTTGCGCAACACGCAGACGTTAATAGTTCGTGCGGCCCCCATGGCTGGCAATAACGGCCGCTACACGCCGCAGCATCGAACAAAAGAGGCTTTGGATGTGGGCTTGGGGTATGTCGGTCCAGGCTGCTTCCACACGTTGCCACAGTTCATCAGGCATAGCCGCAGGTGTTTTAGTCCAAGATCTTAATTTTTTGCCATAAAGGTCCATTTCACACACATTGCTGCACATTTAATTGTAATGTATTTATTTCATCCTCATTGGAATCTGTAATGTTCTAATATTTATTTATTGTTCTATTAATTTTTTTATAAATTATCTTATTCTTTTGTCATCGTGGTTCACACTTTGCTGGTTTGCAGCAAGCTTGCAGTTTCAATGGTTGTGTATGCAGATACATTTTATTTTTATACAGCTCTGGGTACCCCCCCCCCTTTTTTTTTATCATCATAGCAGTTGCAATGATAACTAAGATAAAGAACACTCTGTCCTCTGTATCCAGAATTTTGCCTCTCTTTTCAAGCTGAAATACAAAGATTTATAAAATAAAATTATGTCTAACAACATTTTTTTTTTTTGATTGAAGGTTTAACGACCACCGTGAGCAACTCAATGGGCTATAAGCAGTCGCCCGTCCCTAATTTAGGACCACTGGTGACAGGTAAGGGAGAGAGCCAGTGCCGTAAGACAAACACAACATCCATGCCTCACCGGGATTCGAACCCGGACCCCTTCCGTGCGAATGATGAGAAGCCATCGCTTAGACCACTGCGCCACCGGGGCGGCGTCTAATCACATTACAGGCAGACATAGTGAATGTTAGTAGCCAGTCGCCAGATGGCAACCAGATATTTTGTAGCGGCTAGTAATTTTTTTAATATAACGATGGCCAAAAGATTTTGTTCCCTCCCCCAAGTGAAGAACTATTTTGTCCAACTCCCCCCCCGAATGAGTATTGAGTTCCCTTTTATAACGATGGCCAAAAGATTTTGTCCCCCCCCCCAAGTGAAGAACTATTTTGTCCACCACCCCCGAATGAATATTGAGTTCACTTTTCTCGCCCCGTGTTTCTGCAGCAGCTGCTTCAAAATTCAAAAACGAATGAATGGAAGTGAAGGTGGGCTTCGAGAGAAACTTAATCTGCTGACGGATCAGCCTGAAAGCAGATGTGAGTGCAGCTTTTCAGCAATGGCCCTCATAAAAACGAGTAATCAACCATGTCTCAATAGTGACATTTTAAATGACTTAGTGATGATTAGATGCAATGGTCTTCAATTGAAGATTTTGATCCTCAAAATGCTATTTGATTGTGGTGGTCAGATACCTCTGACAGGAAGATCAGACACAGTACATATCAGTGCTAAACTATATCAACTTTATTAGTGCCACCTTATGTTTATATATCCTAGCTTTTGTCCCTTTGTTTTAAATATTATTAAAGAAAGTTGACATCTAACTTCAATGGCCTCAAAAAATTAATTATATATGTGTAAATTAATATAGTAAGAGTAATGATATTACAGCACCGAAAATAAATTATTAAAAAAATTGATCATTTTAGAACAAAAGCATATGTGATATTTGCAGTCAATCTAATGATAAAACTTTGCAGTATCGTCACCCGGAGTAATTCCTGGTCAAAAATCAATAACATTCAATTATTATAAAAACTATGAAAGCTAATATCTCCAATTTTGGCATGGAGGAAGTACTTTGTTATATGCTCTTTATAAAAATTTTACTTCACCATAAATTAATTCTTAATTTGATTAATTATAATTATTAAGTGACCAATAATTACCCCGGGGTTGGGGTAATTGAATTCCTGGTCACTTCTGGGGTAATTATTAGTCAGCACCATATTTGATATATAAATGGAGTAATAATTTAATTTTTTTATGATAATCTGTTAAAACATTTAAACTAAATGATATGAAGTTATATTAAGCATATAGCCAAAAAGGAGAACAACATACACTGTGTAGTAGCTTAAATACAATTTTATTGGATATGCCAAAGTCTTGCACTTAAATTCTACATTATCCAAAGTATTTCTTATAACATTTGTATGCAACATTGATTAGCTCATCATTCACTGTAAATGGATCAACACCTTGCAAATCTACTGGTCCACAGGAAATGTACTGAATGTTTATAGTTTCTAGCCTGACTTGCTTAGGCCAACGCAAGTTTCCAGCTCCTTTTTCTAGAAATTTTACTTCTACTTTACTTCCTTGTTTGTTTTTGACTTTCCCAATATAAAAATGATCTTTACCACAATACACAGCATAATAACTGTGCTCTTCTACTGCATTCTGGATATTTCTCAACACCATTTTTGCATTTTGCGATGAAGTACCTTTATTAACTGTTTAATCAAATTTAAATTATCCATATCTTCACAGCAACTGCCACTGATTCACTTGGAATACTTAAAGAAGCACCTACAGGCTTTATTTCTGTTTTGTTTTTTAAGCTTGCTATATCAGGCCTGCAAAGTTGAAAAAGGCATATCTACAGCTCTAGCAGCTGATTCTGCACTGAAATTTTCATTTTCCATCTTATACATGTATATAGCCTCCTCAAGCTTTAATTTCTTCAACTTGATATCTTTCTTTGGCTTATATATTGCCTCATCACGATACATAAATATCACAGAAACTGTATAATATTATAGCCCATAATTAACACAGAAAGTACACTAAAATAATATACTAAATTTTTAGATAAATGGAATACAGGGAAAAAAACAAGTTGAATAACTAACTAACATTTAGGCAATATGCACATGTTTTTGGCACAACAAATTATCATATTGCAGTTACAGTTAGAGATGCTTTGCAGTTACAGTTAAGAATGTCGTTTTGTAGTTAGAGTTTAAAAGTTTCATGATAAATATGATTACAGAGGGTTAGATGGCCACAATAAGTAAAATGTCAAGCATAAATACTGGAAAACTACACTGACCAGGAATTATCCCATTGATCAGGAATTACCCCTGAAATATGGGGCAAAGTTTGGTATACTCCTGCAAATTAATTTAGAATAGCATAAGAAAATCTTAAATTTTCTTTTAGAAGCTGTAATAGTTTGTAATTTTACCAAAAAATAAAAAAATTAAAAAAATTAAAAATTTATTAATGACAAAGATCCTTGCAAATATGTGCACTTACTTAGGCCAATGTTGTTTTACAGAAACTTAACTAGTAGGCTTTAAAATATTTAAGGTATGCATTGCAAAGTAGAATGTTCAAATTGTTTCTATGATTTTTTTGACTTTGGTGAAGTGTTATTATGATTAAAAAAACATGCAACCAAGAATTGCCATGGAAATGTAGTGATCGGGAATTACCCCAGGTGACAATAACTGTTATGCATCTGTTTTTATGAAGTTAATGAGGCAGGGGTCTCTCATTCAAAAGAAAAACAAACGTTCACCTATTTAATTTTATAGAAACGTAAGTAGAGAAGTTACTGAATTATTACTATTTTTTTTTAACTTTGCATCGCCAGTAAATTTTGTCACTTGGCTAGTAAAATTTTTATTCCACTAGCCACATTGGCTTTAGTAGAAATTTCAGCAGTTTCACAACGGCTGACGCTGATTACAGGACAAGGCAAACATCAATAGAAAAAGTCAAAATTCTTCGCTCTGCCCTACTTCCATTTTAAGAAAATGTTCAACTATTTTTGATCTCAAAATATTTACGTAATTAAATGATGTTTAAATAATAATACAGTGCAGAATACCCGAGGGAAAATGTTAGAGAGAAATCTTCGCTGACTTGAGTGTTCGTTGTCGAAAAATTTTGCCTCCATTTTACGATTACAGAGCAATCTTTGCTCCATCTACCTTTTGTTTTCACAAATTTTTTTGCCATTTTCAATCTTAAATAAAATTCCATGTATAAATAAAAAAAATGATATTTAACAGCCATACAGAGGAAATATCGTGAGAAAAGGAATTTAGGATTACAGGGTTCCTCTTAACTTCCTTTTTCGGAAATTCTTGCCTCGATTTTCAAACTGAAACACAAACATTTGTACAGTAAAATGGTATTTATCTGCAATACCAGACAGATTGGAAATCGCAAGAGGGGAAAAAAAAAAAAAAAAAAAACGATTGCAGGAGAAATCATCACTCCATGTAACTTCCATTTTTGGAAAGTTTTGAAAGATGGAATTGCTTCCAAAGAAGGAAAACTTGCATCCATTATTGGGTCTGCAAGAGGGTATTTAATTGGGTACTGGGGATATCATTTTTGCCTGCAAAACCAAAATAAATATGCGACGCACATCGCCTGTCACGGCAATTTTGCTACGGGGCTGCGAGTTCCCACAGAATGATATGCAGGAACAGATTTTACAAAATGTTCACAAATTAAATGTTCATCAGTTTTGAAGATTCTGATTACAAATCTCATAGTGACTTCTCAGAATGAAGAAATAAAATATTCATTTTTGCTTTTATCCACAATTTGTTTTGCAGATGGACAGTCATTTTCGCAAGTACTCCTTCAAAGCTGCAAAGTATGATGCAAGAACCTGCTGACAATAATAAAGAAGTGAAATTGAAAATGAACTTTCAGAAAACAAAATTGCTGCACAATGCTTTTACAGGAACTGATGATTTTGAGGTAACAGATACCTATATTTAATGTGGCCAATAGACATCAAGCAAGGTCCACATTGATGAAAAACTTTATTGGCAAATAAAACTTGTTTGGAGAACTTTTGGAAGCAAAGCTTGAAAAGTATCTGAAAAGTTACATACCCAGCTGGGCATGTGCAGAAAAACCTGCTAAAGTAGTAAAACCTAGATGCTCAGAAACATTTATCTTTCAAGATAACAAATCAGAACCCTTGTCCTTTTAAGTTAAAAAAATATATGAATTTTTATACATGTTTTGCATTTCCATTTTAAGGGTTTTGAATTTCCATTTTAAGGGTCTGTATTGAAAATGTTCAATGCACAAAAGTGTGTATCTCAAGTTTGAAGATGACAATGCTGAAATTGGTACGAAACGGTATGATGATGAAATTATTGGTATTTCAGAAATCTAGTGATTCCGCCATGTTTTTTTTTCATTAAAGTTTTTGCCATTTTTCACTAAAAACTGGAGGTTAGTTCCATCAGAAGCATGCACTATAAAACAACATTTAGATCATAAATGAGTAGTAGGAAATGCACATAACTAATTTAGCTGACAATTCAAGCTTATGCACCCACCACAAGTCATCCTGAAGAAGAAATTGAAGAATTTTATGAGGAAATTCGTCATCTAAATAATAAAGGTAAGCAGCATTTGAAGATAATTATGGGAGATTTCAATGCAAAAATAGGGCAACAGCAACAGAAACCAGCATGGAAATACTCTCGTTGAGTTTGCAGAGGCAGAAGGGTTTTTCATCTCGAACTCCTTTTTCAAGAAAAAGCCACACAGGAAATGGACATGGAGACATCCAAATGGAATGACAAGTGAAATTGATTTTATTATGTGTAACAAAAAATTAGTCATAGAAGACTGCAGTGTGCTAAACAAGTTCAACACAGGTAGTGACCATAGATTGGTGAGATGTAAGATGCACCTCAACACTAAACTTGAACGTGGCAAGCTCATAAGACAAACAAAATGTATTGACATAACCAACCTTAAAAAACACCATAATACCTTCAAGTTGGAACTGAAGAACAGATTCTCTGCTTTAGAAGGCCTAACATCAGAAGAAGTGGATATTTCGGAAATTAACAGAAGAGTAACTAAAGCTATTATGGAAACAGCAACAAAATTAGCTGGGTCTAAGAACAAGTGGCATGTGAACAAATTATCAGGAAAAACCAAAATGTTGCTGCAAAAAGAAGAGAGATGAGGACAACTAAAGAAGATGTGACTTCCAAAGTGGAATATATACACCTATGCAAGGCAGTACGAAAAAGTATCACTGAAGACGTAAGGAAATTCAACTGTGAACTAGTGAGGAAAGCAATTGAAAACAACCAAAGCCTAAAGATAGAAAAAGGACATCTCAGTAAGGGAAGAAAACAGATTATGGCACTGAGAAAAGAAGATGGTTCTGTAACAAGAAATAGAGGCGAAATTTTGACAAGAGTGAAAGATTTCTACTCCAAATTATATGAAAGGGATGATACATGTACTCCAGACATCGTGAAAGGTACCAGTACCAGAGTTCTTCCAGTCCTCCCAGCAGAAGTTGCACATGCAATCAAGAACATGAAGCGGGGAAAATCTCCAGGAGAAGATGGAATTACTGTAGACATCATACAAGAAGCAAGTGGAGAAATCGAAACAGTACTCGCCCAAATTTTCACTCGATCTCTTAATGAAGGGAAGATTCCTGAGGATTGGAACAACGCTACAATGATCCTGCTACATAAAAAAGGTGACATTGAGGATCTCAGGAACTACAGACCTATCAGCCTCCTATCAGTGGTTTATAAAATCTTCACTAAAGTTCTTTCACACCGCTTCAAGGTAACACTGGACATGGCTCAACCGAGAGAACAAGCTGGATTCAGGAGTGGCTACAGCACAATAGATCATATCCACGTACTGAGAGAACTAATTGAAAGAGCGAGGGAATATGAACTTCCATTGTGCATGGCTTTTATAGATTATGAAAAAGCCTTTGATTCGGTGAAACCATCAGCAGTTACAATGGCTCTGAAAACCTGCGGTATTGAAGATGCATACATTAATATTATTAATAACATCTATGAAAATGCAAGTGCAAAGATTCGGCTGTTTGAGAATACAACACACATAAAAATTGGAAAGGGAATGAGACAAGGTGGCACCATATCTCCGAAGCTCTTTAATGCCACATTGGAAGGTGTCTTTCAGTCGCTGAGCTGGGAAAACAAGGGGATAAAGATTAATGGAGATTATCTAACCCACCTTCGTTTTGCTGATAACATAGTCATTTTTGCAATTACCCCATCAGAGCTGCAGAGTATGATTCAGGAACTTGCTGACAAGAGTAAAGAAGTGGGATTAAAAGTGAACTTTCAGAAGACAAAAGTGATGTTCAATGCTTTTTCAAGTAATGACGATTTATCGATTGATGGAGAAAAGCTGGAGATAACAGACACGTACGTTTATCTTGGACAGCAGATATCAAGTGAGGGTCACATTGATGAAGAAATTAATCGGCGTACAAAACTTGCCTGGAGAGCTTTTGGAAGAAACAGCATAATTTTAAAGAGCAATATGCCATTATGTCTTAAAAGAAAAGTGTTTGATCAATGCATCCTTCCAGTGCTTACGTATGGTGCAGAGACGTGGACCTTAACTAAAAGAGACATACAAAGGCTGCAGACAACTCAAAGCAGCATGGAGAGGTGCATGCTTGGTGTAACCAGGAGAGATAAGAAGAGGAACTCGTGGATCCCAAAAATGACAAGAGTGGAAAACATCATGATCAGAGTTAAATCCCTGAAATGGCAATGGGCTGGACATACTGCCAGAAGGACAGACCATCGATGGACAGCGGAAATTTTAGATTGGATTCCAAGGGACAGGAAAAGATCCAGAAGAAGACCACATGGGAGATGGGTGTATTAATTCGAAAGTATGCAGGAGTGACATGGAAGAGACTGGCACAAGACAGACCGTTGTGGAGGAAACTTGGGGAGACCTTCGTCCAGCAGTGGATTGATAATGGTTGACAATGATGATGATGATGATGGCTGATAAAGTCGGCCTTCTGGTCATTATCGAAAAGGATACCCTTAATTAAAAAGTCAATGATTTTATCCTTTCCACCAATTGCAAACTTCTTTCTAAAAATCCTGTGGAAGCTTTGAAATCATCAGTGGATCGCCTCAATAAGTTATAGTCGTTAAAGGTTTTCTTAGGAGATTTTTTCTGCTCCTTTATTCTACCATTCTCCTAGATTACTTGCCCAAATTAAATTACACAAAGTTAATGCTTCAATTAGCCCTCTTGTGGAAAATACTTACTTTCCTGCTTCAAACCTGGAAAAATGTCTTGCCAAAAAATTCAAGATTATCACTCATAACCACTTCTATAATATCTTCTCCACTGCTGAATCATCTCTAGGCTTCCAAATACCATAGATGGTCATGCATGCATGCTTACCCTGGACAAGGAATAACTTTTTCCTTCTGTGCCTCAATTTGAAGCACACATGCTCCTCATTCATAAATTCAAAGAACAATTCCCCATGGATGGCACTTTAACCAAGGATTTGTATGATTGCCTGTATTCTCTTCGCTAATACAGTTTCTCAGTTTATACACTGGCGTGCAAAAATTAAGGACAAGACGGTTTTTCGAATGTAACGTGGTGAAGAAGTGCTCCACATCAACACAAATGATACCATAAGATCCCCAAGATGTAAGAATATGGGACAAGTGAGCAAAACCGTCCAAACAAGGAATCCAAAGGATACAAAGGCACTTTATTGAAAAGGTAGCTTCGAGCACAACTGGACAAAAGACAGAAACGTCCATGTGACAGGCGGCTGCCAAGAAAAATCCAGTCTTTAGTAGGGGATATGATCACCAATGACTGCGTTGCAGGATTTACAATGTCTGTCCATGCTGAGGACGAGGTTGCCAAGGAGCTGTTGGGGCATCACAGCCTATTCCTCTTGTAGCGTCAATCGCAGCTGCGGAATCGTTGCTGGCGGCTGGTGACGTGATGCCAAGCATCTCCCGAGAAGGTCCCACACGTGTTCAATTGGATTTAGGTCCGGGGACCTTGCGGGCCAATCCATGCGTTGAATATCTTCACTCTCCAACAGCTCTGCGACAGCCACTGTACGATGAGGTGTAGCGTTGTTGTCCATGAAGAAGAACTCACTACCCACAGCACCTTTAAACAGATGCACGTGAGGCAGGAGAACCTCGGTACAATAGCGGACACCAGTGACTGAACCTCCTTGGAAGATATGGAGGTCAGTATGGCTACCAAACATGATACCGCCCCAAACGAGAACTCTGCCACCTCCAAACTGGTCCCTTTCAATGATGTTGGAGGTGTGATTGCGTGTTCCCTGCTCTCTCCAGATGTGTATACGTCCAGAATCGCTCGTCAGACTAAATCAGCTCTCATCCGTAAAGAGAACTCGACCCCATTGCTGATGTGTACAGTTCTTGTGTTCCTGGCACTACTGAAACTGCCATCTCCTATGAGCAGGCTAAGTTAATGGCACACACCGTACTGGTCGTCGTGCAAATAGACCACCTTTGTGCAGCCTCCTGGCCACGGTAAAATGCGATAACGGACGTCCAGTTGTCTGTTGCACATACCTTGCGATTTTTCTCGCTGTCTGCCGTCTGTCTCTTCTCGCCTGTAAGACAATATACCGGTCGTCCGCCGGTATATTGTCCTACATTTTATATACCAATAAAAAAATTACCATAACTTTTATCATGAACTACTTTCTCTCATGTTGGGTGTGATCAGGTTTCATGTAAGCAAAGCGTAACGATACACTGAAAATCGGGAACTGCTTGAAAGCATTCTGATTCAGAAGTCAAACAGCATCATTTTATGTAACAATGAACAAAAGCAAACAGTGGCAGGCAGATAACAGGAAAGGTCCCTGAAGTCTGACTCAAACTGAAGCAACGATTGGAGTGATTGCACCATTCTACAAGCAGTGCCCGAGCAGAGTGTAAAACCTTTGAAATGACCTGTTCTAAGTCCAGAAATGTGAACCATATGTAGTTTTGCTCCAAATGTTTATAGTCATTGAAAGGATGCATACATCTGAAAGAACTAGCCTCCGGTGTCAAGTGACAAGGGCAAAAACTTCGACGAAAGGAATACGGCAGAATCATTAAGTTTCTCAAACATCAATTTCAACATCATCTTAAAACTTGAGATGCATGCTTTTGTGTATTGAACATTTTGAATACAGATCCTTAATATGAAAATGCAAAACATGTAAAAACTTGAGCTATGGTAGGCGGGTGAGACACACCTGCCTCCTGATGACGACAGTAGACTGTTGAAAGCGCTAGAGGATTGTGTGTGAGGGGCTGAATGAGTGTGACACTTGCATTGGGAGTGGCAGGGGTTTTGAAACAGATGAAGCATTTTGTTACTCACAGTTGACAAAGGCTTAACCAACTAGGAATGTAAGGTTGTGTAAATATGTACATAGTTTTTTAATTGAATTGTATCAATGAGTAGTATGCCTGTGTGGTTTTTATGGAATTGACAAGCTTATAGTTACATCTCATATGGCTTAAAAAAAAAAAAAAAAACGATGTTTCATCCCCGGAAGAAGGAATCGTAAGCAAGATGTCTGTAAACCTATGAAGGCCAACAACATTGCGATAATTGACGTGCTTGGAAGTGTGTAGTCGATAGAAATTACCATGATCTTTAGGGTAAGTGATTGGTGCTTTTTAATAGTATTTCATGTAAAAACAATTTGTCCTATTTTTTTAATTTAACAAGTCCTGATTTTTTTTACCACAAAAATTAAATTTTCCTGCGCATCCAACTATTACTACCAGGGGAGGTAGATAATTTTTGCACATGCCCAGCTGGGCATGAAACATTTCAGATATTTTTCAAGCTCTGCTAATGTTTTTTTTTTTTTTTTTTTTTTTTTTGTCAACGTTACCGGGATATCCTGGATGATCATTTGCTCCCATTTAAACGTTTTCAACATCCCACTGGGGACCTCATCCTGCAACAAGACAATGCACCGTGCCATTGCTCCTGAATTGCATCCGAATGGTTGGATGAACACTCCATCAACGTGACCTCAATCCCATCTAGCACATCTGGGATGCTATCGAGAGAGATCTTCGACGCTCTGACCTGGACAACAGCGTGTGGATGAACGGGGTCATTGTCGTCTAGCTCACATTATAACAGCGGATAGACGGGCCACAGTGTAAGAAATCACCCGGCAAATTCACAAAACGTGTAAGCAGCCACACCATCCAGAACCATCTCCTCGCTATGGGGTACAGAAGCCATCGTCCCACGAGGGTACCGCTGCTGACCGCACATCACAGGGTGCAAAGATTAGCATGGGCGCGGGAACATCACCACTGGACCCTAGACATGTGGGAAAATGTTGCCTGGACTGATGAGTCGAGATTCATGTTGGTACATGCAGATGGCAGGATACGAGTACGACGCAAACCATATGAAGCGATGGATCCTTCCTGCCAGCAGGGTACTCTTCAAGCTGGTGGGGGTGGCATTCTCGTCTGGGGACTGTTTACATGGACTGAAATGGGACCCCTGGTACGTGTGACATCGTCCCTCACAGTTCAATGTAACCGGGATATCCTGGACGACCATTTGCTCCTGTTTGTGCGTCTTCAACATCCCACAGGGGACCTCATCCTGCAACAAGACAATGCAGCTCCCGAATTGTATCCGAATGGTTGGATGAACACTCCACCGACGTGACCTCGCTTCCTTGGCCAGCTGGGTCACCTGACCTCAATCCCATTGAGCACATCTGGGATGCCATCGAGAGAGATCTTCGAGGCTCTGACCCCCCTCCATCAAATCTTCGTGAACTGTGGGAGCTTGTTCAGGGGTCCTGGATCCGCATGGCTTCCCAATGCTTCCCGTGTCTTGTCGAGTCCACGCCAAGACAAATCGCCAGTGCCATCATCAGGGCGAAAGGTGGGGCAACATGTTACTAGACAGGTATCTCTAATGTCCCCCCCCCCCTGCAACAATTAAATGATCATAACATCATGAAGTGGCAGACTCAAAAGGACAGCACATACACTAGCAACAGATATCTGTAAATGGAGCCTTAATTTGGTTAACAGCAATATCTAGAAAAAACAATCCTTTGCTTTCCATTGGCTACAAAATTCATTTCCTAAAGTTGCCAAAGTAAGCAATATCAGAAGGGAACAGCAGAAATAAATAAAATTTATCTATAAATATCCTCAAAATGAACGTCATTCAACTTCTATAAGAGCACCAATATAATTCAAATGCTAATCTCTGATCATCCATAAACCATCGTAATACGGTATGTGAAGCCTGTTTTATGTCACATAAAGCTATATCGGAAATCACCAGAGAACGTGCCAGGCAAATTGTTGAAAATGTTTTGCAGCAATTCGATACTATATCAAAGACAACACGAAAGATCCATGCAATAACTGACAATCATTTCTTATAATTACTTCAAAGGTATTTCAAATTCTTCTACTCGATCACAGCGATTCCAAAAGTATGCTCTTTTGCTGTATGGATCACTTGTCAGCCAATCTTCAAAATTTATACTTAAGTGTAAATAATCCAACTACTCAAGTGAAAACGCTCGCAAAAATTACCTAAGCATAATATGCACTGCAGAGTGATGAGCTAAAAACTCCAGATAGGTTCGAAAAACGAAATCTGATGTCAGAAAAAATTAAATGACAGGAAGAGGATTGCATTGATATTACGCAGAAAAGTAAAAATGCCAAACAACTTACCAAGTTACTTTCTGTTTACCAACGACATCAACTTGACAGCATACAAAAACTAATCGAGTGAACGCAACAACAATTTTCCCTTAAAATCACCCGCCGAGGAAACTACGGACGAAACCAGACGGAATTAAATAGAACACACGACAACTGCACGGAAATAACACATTCGAACAACACAACACCGGATGTTCCGAAACCGAACAAAAAAATTCCCATTTGTTTCCTAAATTTCCCCGTGCATTGGAATCTTTTTTTTTTTTTTTTTTTTGATTGGACGGTTAACAAGCATTGTGAGCAACTCAATGGCCTATAGGCCAACTATAAGCCATTGAGTTGCTCACAGTGGTTGTCAAGCGTCAGCAGTCGCCCTTTCCTAATTTAGGGTCACTGGTTCCAGGGAAGGGAGAGAGCCAGTGCCGTAAGACAAAACAACATCCACCCCTCACCGTGATTCCAATTCGGACCCATCTCGGACGAATAATCAGAAACCATCGCTTAGACCACTGCGACAAAAAGTGGAAGTTTAACGACCACCATAAACAAAAGCTTTTCCTTTGAATTGGAAGCTAGGAGATCTGAGTAAGGGAACTCGATAGGAAAAAGAAAGAGAAAAATAGGTGAAAGGGGAGGAGCGTTTATCTTTTGAGTAAATTGCCACAACAGCCAAGAGCAGAAACTGGTAGAGGAGACGTGGGGGAACGAAGCACCACAGTGTAAGCAAAATGATGGGCTATAAGTAAGCTGACCAGACGTCCCCAATTCTTGAGGACTGTCCTCGAATTTAGTTTACTGTCTCCAAAAACGTCTGAAGCCTTTGGGGATGCAAATTGTCCTCAAATTTTAATGTTTGTCCCCAAATGTCCTCCAATTTACACTTCCTCATTAACCCTTTAGATTTCCAATTAAAAATGTTCTTAAAAGTAGTTTCCGTTGTTCTAGCTTTCCAACATGCTTCTTGTGAAAACAAATTTTACTTTATTTTCTTCTTTCTGGGTTTAACGACCACTACAAGCAACTCTAAGCAGTCACCTGGCTCTAATTTTGAGACATTCGTTCTAGGCCGCCCGGTGGCGCAGTGGTCCAAGGCGCTGGCCTCTGATCATTCGTCCGTAAGGGGTCCGGGTTCGAATCCCGGTAAGGCATGGATGTTGTGTTTGTCTTACGGCACTGGCTCTCTCCCTTCCCTGGAACCAGTGACCCTAAATTAGGGACGGGCGACTGCTTATAGCCCATTGAGTTGCTCACGGTGGTCGTTAAACCTCCAAACAAAAAAAAAAAAAAAAAAAAAACATTCGTTCTAGGGAATGGAGAGAGCAAATGCTGCAACTGCAAGACAAACACACCACCCGTGCCTCATTCGGGACTCGAATCCGTACCAACTTGTACGAATAGTCAATAGCCAGCACTAGGTCAATGGACCACTGGCGCTGTCAAATTTCGATTGCACTTGTTCTGAGTTTCTCCAAAAAGTTCTGAGTTTGGCAAAATGAAAAATTCGCAATGCAATTACTATGGTGTGGAGCCTAATTTTAATTCAACGCATTTTTACCTAAGGTAAAGCATTTCACTTTTGCTAATATGCTATCGCCATCCTAGTTCTGCTTTGTCAATACAAATTACCAACATTCTAAGAGATATTTCCTTTTAAGACACAGATTTTTAATGTGTAATATCACACTTATTGAAGCAATGCAGTTTTTTTACAAAAAGATTTGCAAATTTATTTTGAGTACATATGTGTCCCGAAATGAACTGCCGATTTGGGGACGCCACGCCCTTTTGTCCTCAAATCGGTGTCCCGATATCTGGTCACCTTAGCTATAAGTTGACTTATGACAGTGCATCAGAGTTTTGTTTTTGATTGAAGATTTAACAACCATCGAGAGTAACTGGATGGGCTATAAGCAGTCGCCCGTCGGATGGGCAGAAATGCAATGCGTCACCTGGGTGGTACGCCCCAGTTTGACAGGGATTTTGCTCTTGATGGTTGGCTACTTTGTCCAGTAAGGATAAAAAGCAAATTTTTTATACCATAAACTTCTATTAATCTGGGCAAGTCGTCCTAGTGGCGCAGTGGTCTAAGCTCAGGTTCGAATCCCGAAGAAGCATGGATGTTGCGTTTGTTTTTTGGCGCTGGATCTCTCCCTTCCCTGGAACCAGTGGCCCTAAATTATGAACGGACGACTGCTTATAGACCATCCAGTTGTTCACGGTGGTCGTTAAACCTCTAATAAAAAAATCTGGGCAACATCAGGTTGTTTAGCGACGTAATATATGAATTTACTGATTCAGTGAAAGAAGATAGCTTTTTTGTTTGTTTGGTGTTTAATGACTAAACAAAGTGAGCTACTCGATGAGCCACAAAAAATCCCATGTCCCTAATGTAGGGCCGCTGATTGTAGAGAAGGAAGTGAGCCAGTGCTGTAAGATAAACAGATGATCCAATTCTCACTGGGCCGCCCCGGTGGCGCAGTGGTCTAAGCGATGGCCTCTGATCATTCGTCCGAACGGGGTCCGGGTTCGAATCCCGGTGAGGCATGGATGTTGTGTTTGTCTTGCGGCACTGGCTCTCTCCCTTCCCTGGAACCAGTGACCCTAAATTAGGGACGGGTGACTGCTTATAGCCCATTGAGTTGCTCACGGTGGTCGTTAAACCTCCAATCAAAAAAAAAAAAAAAAAAAAAAAAAAAATTCTCACTATATTCTAACCTTGGCGCATTTCGGACGAATAATCAGAAGCCACAAACAACAAAAGGAGATATGCTGGCTGCACCGGTGGTGCAGTGGTCTAAGCGATGGCATCTGGCCATTTGTCCGAGATGGGTCCGGGTTCGAATCCTAGTGAGGCACGGATGTTGTGTTTGTCTTTCAGCACTGGCTCTCTCCCTTACCTAGAGATGTTCCCAAAATTATAGACGGACACCTACTTTAGCCCATTTTGTTGCTCACGGTGGTCGTAAAATCTAGAAAAAAAAAAAAAAAAAAGACATGCTGTTCACTCAAGTCATCACAGGGAAAATTTTCTTCCACATTACTCATAACTCACACTCAGTCTTAAATCTTAATTACCGTAACCGGATAATATGTGAGAATTTTTGTTCCGGTTTTGTAAACTCTATTGTTTTTAAAGTTAATTTTAATATATGAACTTTGACGCTTTATATTAGTGGATGTAAATCTGTCAGGTAAGTGTAAACAGGGCGTTATAGTTTAGATTTCACTCATTTAAGATATTTGATCCGTATTTATAAATAGTGTAATTCCTGTATTGGTTTTAGCACTTGTAAATATTTGTGAAAACTGAATATGTGCTAGATTTTAGGGAAATAGCTTAACGCGTACTTTCTTTACATTACTTATTTAAGTAGTGCTATAGGCCTATCTCATAAAGAAGTGGGTCGTTGAACAACGATAGGTGTTTCAAAGAATGGGATTTTTTCCATTAAATACACAGATGCACAGTCCGGGTACCAGGACCGGAATAAGGGGGGTTCTAGAGGGGCTATATAGCCATCGGGCCCAGGAAGCATGCGCCAAATAATAGATAGAGAGAGATCAGAGATTTTAAAAATAGTTTTGAGAGTTCCAGCTTTTTCACGTAATCCACCCACACCTCCCAATTTGCAGTTGAAACGGTTAAATAGTCAAGGTTCCTAGTGGCTTCACATTGCATTATTAGGAAAAGGATGCACTGAGAAAGTATAGGATGCTAAATCATTATCCAAAACAAAATCTAAAAATCTTAAGCTTTTAACTCATGTTCTTATGAGAATAATAGAAAATGCAGTGACTTATTATAATGAAAACTCTACAGAATTTATTAGTTTGAAGAATGTGCTAGTATTAAATATCACAAGCATACTGCTTAGAGTGGTTCACAAACATATGGAAAAAATTAAACTCTTACATACAGACCAGGACACCTCCTCATTTTTTTACATCTACCAATACTATTATTCTGGCAAAATTTCAACCTTTTACTCCAACTAAAAGATGGTGCCCAGTGAGCTGTCAAATTTTGACTTTGGTTGCATTTTGAGTGTTTTAGATAAAACCAAATTAAACACAAAAGTTTGGTTATTGGTTTAGATAAAACCAAATTAAACACATTACTAATATTGTAAATGTATAAATAAAAGCATAAAAGTTTTAGAAAATAATAAATATTTTCAGCTTTTTTTTTATTTCCTATTTTGAAAGACTATCAACAAGAGATTTTTTATTATATTTGCACTTTTAAGGTATTAACCTCTTGCAAAGTGCGCATAGTTTACGTGCAATTCATAAATGAAAAAACCATTAGAAAGTACCACGTACTCACCAAAAAATTATGGTAACCTCCAATGACAACACACTTCCAACACGTCATTCATCGTGATGTAACTGGGCTTCCAAGGTTAACAGACTTCTTGCTTATGCTTCTTACTTCCGGGTGTGAAAACATCATTTTGTTTTTGTTTTCCTTTAGCCTTATGAGATGTTACTCAAAAAGCTTGTCAATTCTATAAAAATCACACATACAACTCATTCATACCATTCAAGTAAAAACTATGTACATAACCTTACATTCATAGGTGATTAAACCTTGGTCAACTGTAATTATCAAACTCCTCCTTCTGTTTCACAACCTCTGCTACTCCCACTGCAAGTGTCACACCCATTCAGCCCCTCACATCCAATCCTCTAGTACTTTCAACAGGCCTCTGTCATCTTCAGGAGGCAGGTGTGTCTCACCCGCCCACCACAGCTCAAGTGAGCAGAGCCATCGAGGCATGGGCCCCAGTCGCTATCGCTGAATCGTTGAGTCTCTGGCGCCATCCTATTGTCCCTGCTGCTCTTTTTCCCTCTTTCTTTTTACGCTGCTGTTCAATTTTTATTAGGGCTTTCCATTGTTCGTTTAGGTTACTTGGCTCATTAATGTTGCATAATCTTGATCTGTTTTTTTCAATTAATACTGATTCTGCTATTCTTAACTGCTTTTCGTTTTTACAGCTCTTAATAATTTTAATATCTTCAAACCTTGGACATTGTTGATTTTCCATACAGTATTGGGTCAATGCTGTCTTATCTTCTTTTTTATTCCAATTATTAATATGCTGGTTTAATCTATACTTTAATTTATTCTTGGTGCTGCCTATATATGACACAGGTGGTTGCTGGTCTATTGGGATTTCATAAATTCCTGCTCTATCTACATATATGAAAATAACATTTTTGAGTTTAACAACAAGATGTACAAACAAAATCATGGTGGACCTATGGGGTCACCACTGTCAACTTTATTTGCTGAAATTATAATGAGTGGCATTGAGGAAAAATAATAAGTAAACTCGAGGATCCACCACTGATATACTGCAGATATGTTGATGACATTTTTCTGTTATCCAGGCTAAAAAATGATGAAGTTGAGGACTTGACAAAAAAGTATAGTGAAATTTATCCATCTATAGAACTGACAGTAGAACAAGAACATGACAATACTTTGGCATTTTTGGACGTTTTGATTGTTAAAACAGAGGAGAATATGCAATTCAGAGTGCATAGAAAATCTTCATATATCCCAGTACTTATACCATTTCAGTCATCACATCCATTAACACATAAAGGAAATAGTATTAAAACACTAAAAGAAGTTTAACACACTCATCAATTGAACAGTATAGAAATGAAGAAATTGAATATATTGAAAAAATTGCATATGATTTTGAATACCCTAAACAGGTATTAAAAAATGGATTTATGAAGTAACTCAGGGTTACAATAAGGTCAAGACTGATAAAAAACTTGTAAAATATGTAGGAGCAATACCATATATAGAAAATGTGTCAGCAGAAATTAATAAACTTTGTGGCAAGTATGACATACAGGTAGGAAATCAGGTACTTACTGTAAAAAATTTAGTGATTAAAAATGAAAAAATTAGATAGAGCAGGAATTTATGAAATCCCAATAGACCAGCAACCACCTGTGTCATATATAGGCAGCACCAAGAATAAATTAAAGTATAGATTAAACCAGCATATTAATAATTGGAATAAAAAAGAAGCTAAGACAGCATTGACCCAATACTGTATGGAAAATCAACAATGTCCAAGGTTTGAAGATATTAAAATTATTAAGAGCTGTAAAAACGAAAAGCAGTTAAGAATAGCAGAATCAGTATTAATTGAAAAAAACAGATCAAGATTATGCAACATTAATGAGCCAAGTAACCTAAACGAACAATGGAAAGCCCTAATAAAAATTGAACAGCAGCGTAAAAAGAAAGAGGGAAAAAAGAGCAGCAGGGACAATAGATGGCGCCAGAGACACAACGATTCAGCGATAGCGACTGGGGCCCATGCCTCGATGGCTCTGCTCACTTGAGCTGTGGTGGGCGGGTGAGACACACCTGCCTCCTGAAGATGACAGAGGCCTGTTGAAAGTACTAGAGGATTGGATGGGAGGGGCTGAATGGGTGTGACACTTGCAGTGGGAGTAGCAGAGGTTGTGAAACAGAAGGAGGAGTTTGATAATTACAGTTGACCAAGGTTTAATCACCTATGAATGTAAGGTTATGTACATAGTTTTTACTTGAATGGTATGAATGAGTTGTATGTGTGATTTTTATAGAATTGACAAGCTTTTTGAGTAACATCTCATAAGGCTAAGGGAAAACAAAAAAAAAAACGATGTTTTCACACCCGGAAGTAAGAAGCATAAGCAAGAAGTCTGTTAACCTTGGAAGCCCAGTTACATCACGATGAATGACGTGTTGGAAGTGTGTTGTCATTGGAGGTTACCATAATTTTTTGGTGAGTACGTGGTACTTTCTAATGGTTTTTTCAAGAGATTTTTTGTTGTCTCTGTAGGGATGATCTTTCGATTTGCTTCTACAACTTGCAAAAGAAACTGGTTATCGTTCTCTCTCATCATTAGTTAAAAGTTGTTAAATTCTTAAATCAGCTGAACACCTCTTTCAGCAGTATCGTTCACCACTCTTAGTTCTTTCACTTTTTTTCTCCCATTCCTATAGTTGATGTTATTCCATTCTTCAGGTGAAAATGTTAGAATAATATTAAAACGAGAAAAGACCTCAACAGTTCTTTCTGTTAGTCTCCAAGGCAGGCACCATCTTTCAATAGTTTTAATTGCCTTTGGCCCTCTTACATTTCGTGAACCTTTTGCAGTGTTCATTCCTGCAATAATTTTGTTTTTTTGTTTGCTGGCACACTATCTGAAAATAGGGCCAAACCAACCAATTCATCTGAAAGATACTACAAGTGATTTTCTAAAACTTTCCTTGCTGCTATTCCAATTTCAGAATCGATTATCTCATATTTTTTAAGGTCTTTTCATAAGTTCAGGTGACCTCCAGGAGCTTCAGCAGCAAGTGAAACTTCTATCCATGCTTTACTATACAAGAGAGCACTGAACTGTACAAATCATTGGAGTTGTATTTCTTCTCTTTTAGTTATACGAAAAACCTCTTGCTGATCTCGGAACAAAAAGATTTTGAAAGCATATAGCAGTTTAGCTAATTTCTGAGCATGATGAATAGCACCCGGTGCTCTCCAATGGATTTTCTAAGGTGGATTACCCAAAACGACTAATGACAACTCAATTACCTGTTTATAATCATCTCTAATGATCATAGATTTATCTACTGATAAAAGAAAGGCTAAGGTTAAATCTTTAAACTCTTTAGTACGTCTGTTTTCAGTTCTATCCCTTGATAGTTTATTTGTTCAATTCCTTGCCAAACATTTTTAAATCTGTGGAAGATTGGAATTTCTGGGGAACACGACGATCCTAAGCACAAGGTAAATACCTTTGCCAAGATTAATTCCATGACATGGTGATGGCAGGCTAGCGACAATAGTTCACGGCCAATTATTTTCTTCAACTCCATGCATGTCCCTTTTACACAACCAGTGTTTACACTCGTCATATCAAAACTTAAAGCCTGAATGTTTTTCTCGACCGCCCAATGCTTTAATAGGGTAAAAACAGATTTTGCTATATTTTGCGCTGTACCTCCACCAAGAAGTTTTTCAATACCATCTCCCGAAACATAAACAGGCAACCGATCAACCTTTCCTAATCCAAAGCATTTAGGCAGAAGAATCCTGGCAGCATGGCAGAACGGAAGCAACTTCACCACAACTGTTACTCAAGATCAATCAGGTAAAGGTTCCGAGTCCTGGCAACATGGCAGAACGGAAGCAACTTCACTACTTCTGATACTCAAAACCAATCAGGTAGAGGTTCCGAATCCTGGCAGCATGGCAGAACGGAAGCAACTTCACTACTTCTGATACTCAAGATCAATCAGGTAAAGGTTCCGAGTCCTGGCAGCATGGCAGAACGGAAGCAACTTCACTAGCAGAATGCACAGCAACTTCACTACTTCTGATACTCAAGATCCATCAGGTAGAAGTTCCGAATCCTGGCAGCATGGCAGAACGGAAGCAACTTCACCACATCTGATACTCAAGATCAATCAGGTAAAGGTTCCGAATCATGGCAGAACGGAAGCAACTTCACTACTTCTGATACTCAAAATCAATCAGGTAGAAGTTCCGAATCCTGGCAGCATGGCAGAACGGAAGCAACTTCACTACTTCTGATACTCAAAACCAATCAGGTAGAGGTTCCGAATCCTGGCAGCATGGCAGAACGGAAGCAACTTCACTACTTCTGATACTCAAAATCAATCAGGTAGAAGTTCCGAATCCTGGCAGCATGGCAGAACGGAAGCAACTTCACTACTTCTGATACTCAAAACCAATCAGGTAGAGGTTCCGAATCCTGGCAGCATGGCAGAACGGAAGCAACTTCACTACTTCTGATACTCAAAATCAATCAGGTAGAAGTTCCGAATCCTGGCAGCATGGCAGAACGGAAGCAACTTCACTACTTCTGATACTCAAAATCAATCAGGTAGAAGTTCCGAATCCTGGCAGCATGGCAGAACGGAAGCAACTTCACTACTTCTGATACTCAAGATCAATCAGGTAAAGGTTCCGAGTCCTGGCAGCATGGCAGAACGGAAGCAACTTCACTAGCAGAATGCACAGCAACTTCACTACTTCTGATACTCAAGATCCATCAGGTAGAAGTTCCGAATCCTGGCAGCATGGCAGAACGGAAGCAACTTCACCACATCTGATACTCAAGATCAATCGGGTAAAGGTTCCGAATCATGGCAGAACGGAAGCAACTTCACTACTTCTGATACTCAAAATCAATCAGGTAGAAGTTCCGAATCCTGGCAGCATGGCAGAACGGAAGCAACTTCACTACTTCTGATACTCAAAACCAATCAGGTAGAGGTTCCGAATCCTGGCAGCATGGCAGAACGGAAGCAACTTCACTACTTCTGATACTCAAAATCAATCAGGTAGAAGTTCCGAATCCTGGCAGCATGGCAGAACGGAAGCAACTTCACTACTTCTGATACTCAAAACCAATCAGGTAGAGGTTCCGAATCCTGGCAGCATGGCAGAACGGAAGCAACTTCACTACTTCTGATACTCAAAATCAATCAGGTAGAAGTTCCGAATCCTGGCAGCATGGCAGAACGGAAGCAACTTCACTACTTCTGATACTCAAAATCAATCAGGTAGAAGTTCCGAATCCTGGCAGCATGGCAGAACGGAAGCAACTTCACTACTTCTGATACTCAAGATCAATCAGGTAAAGGTTCCGAGTCCTGGCAGCATGGCAGAACGGAAGCAACTTCACTAGCAGAATGCACAGCAACTTCACTACTTCTGATACTCAAGATCCATCAGGTAGAAGTTCCGAATCCTGGCAGCATGGCAGAACGGAAGCAACTTCACCACATCTGATACTCAAGATCAATCAGGTAAAGGTTCCGAATCATGGCAGAACGGAAGCAACTTCACTACTTCTGATACTCAAAATCAATCAGGTAGAAGTTCCGAATCCTGGCAGCATGGCAGAACGGAAGCAACTTCACTACTTCTGATACTCAAAACCAATCAGGTAGAAGTTCCGAATCCTGGCAGCATGGCAGAACGGAAGCAACTTCACTACTTCTGATACTCAAAATCAATCAGGTAGAAGTTCCGAATCCTGGCAGCATGGCAGAACGGAAGCAACTTCACTACTTCTGATACTCAAAACCAATCAGGTAGAAGTTCCGAATCCTGGCAGCATGGCAGAACGGAAGCAACTTCACTACTTCTGATACTCAAAATCAATCAGGTAGAAGTTCCGAATCCTGGCAGCATGGCAGAACGGAAGCAACTTCACTACTTCTGATACTCAAAATCAATCAGGTAGAAGTTCCGAATCCTGGCAGCATGGCAGAACGGAAGCAACTTCACTACTTCTGATACTCAAAACCAATCAGGTAGAAGTTCCGAATCCTGGCAGCATGGCAGAACGGAAGCAACTTCACTACTTCTGATACTCAAAACCAATCAGGTAGAAGTTCCGAATCCTGGCAGCATGGCAGAACGGAAGCAACTTCACTACTTCTGATACTCAAAACCAATCAGGTAGAAGTTCCGAATCCTGGCAGCATGGCAGAACGGAAGCAACTTCACTACTTCTGATACTCAAAATCAATCAGGTAGAAGTTCCGAATCCTGGCAGCATGGCAGAACGGAAGCAACTTCACTACTTCTGATACTCAAAAGCAATCAGGTAGAAGTTCCGAATCCTGGCAGCATGGCAGAACGGAAGCAACTTCACTACTTCTGATACTCAAAACCAATCAGGTAGAAGTTCCGAATCCTGGCAGCATGGCAGAACGGAAGCAACTTCACTACTTCTGATACTCAAAACCAATCAGGTAGAAGTTCCGAATCCTGGCAGCATGGCAGAACGGAAGCAACTTCACTACTTCTGATACTCAAAACCAATCAGGTAGAAGTTCCGAATCCTGGCAGCATGGCAAAACGGAAGCAACTTTACTACTTCTGATACTCAAAACCAATCAGGTAGAAGTTCCGAATCCTGGCAGCATGGCAGAACGGAAGCAACTTCACTACTCCTGATACTCAAAATCAATCAGGTAGAAGTTCCGAATCCTGGCAGCATGGCAGAACGGAAGCAACTTCACTACTTCTGATACTCAAAACCAATCAGGTAGAACTTGTAGATTTGTTTGCTATACAATCAGGTAGAAGTTCCGAATCCTGGCAGCATGGCAGAACGGAAGCAACTTCACTACTTCTGATACTCAAAACCAATCAGGTAGGGGTTCCGAATTCTGGCAGCATGGCAGAACGGAAGCAACTTCACTACTTCTGATACTCAAAATCAATCAGGTAGAAGTTCCGAATCCTGGCAGCATGGCAGAACGGAAGCAACTTCACTAGCAGAATGCACAGCAACTTCACTACTTCTGATACTCAAGATCCATCAGGTAGAAGTTCCGAATCCTGGCAGCAGGGCAGAACGGAAAACAACTTCTGCCCCTGCATGCTACACGCAGAGCAAATGTGCAACGATCCCATAAAAAAGGAACCAGCAGCCACGAGAAACAAAAAAAAAAAAAAAAAAATCACCAATATATAGTGCCAAGAGATCTTGAACTCCAATCAAGCCACTCCACTATGAGGGGCGTCAGCTCCGGTACATTTTTGCATATAAGAATCTTCCACTCTCAGATCGTCAATCATAACTCACTTAATAAATTCCAATTTATACAAATAAAATACACAACAATTTCCTTTACATAATAAACAATTTATGCAATCATAATTTCAAACTTCAGTACGTGAGCGACTACAAATTTTCTAATGACGTAAGCAACTACAAATTTTCTAATGACGTAAGCAACTACAAATTTTCTAATGACGTAATTTCTATCCCGACTCCAGGCCATGACACCAGGATTAATCCACCAAGACGTCACAAGTTGAAACCTGGTTGTATTCCTTCTAATTTCAAAAAGAAAAAAAGGTAGGAGAAAATTGATGGAATATTTGGATTGGTAAATTGCGAATTAAGTTCTACTTTCCTCAAAGAATAAAACAAACATATCTATAATTTCTCTTTCCCCGCCAATTTCCTATAATCCACCTTGGTTTGTCTTCGCAAACTCCTGGAGGGTAGACTCTGTACCACTTTAACCTGTGTCTGCTCCAATTCTGTTTCCCTTACTGTATCCTCCTTGTCAACAATCTGTGATCGATCCAACTCCTGTTGCATCTCCATCTCACCACTTGCTTCCTGGAGGTCATCAAATTCAATTACTAAATTATCCACTACTCTAGGCCTTGATGTCATCAGCTCTGTTGGATTACCTGACTGTCCTCTCGTCCCAATGAAGGACAAGAGGACAGTCAGGTTTGTAATTCACTCATTGCTGACTCAGCATATTCTTTTCTGGCTTTTTTCTTGATCTTTCAATGGTACTTCATGAAAGAGGAAGTGTACTAGGATCATGCCCCAAAGCTGCTACAACTGGAACAATCAAAAAGTGCTTCACGATCAGATGTTTTGTTATGATCTAAAGCACCAGTAACATGAGATGTGAATAGTTGTGCTGTAGATAGAGATTTTTTCTTTTCAACATTCTGACCTGGACTCTTCTTTTCATTGGCTAAGAAGTCATCATCACTATCTGATTGGGAAACTGAGGTTTCTGAATTGCTGATTGAATAAACAGCTGATGTTGAAGCAACCACCCCTGTGTCTTTTCTATTTTGTTCTTCTTCCTTTTTCTTTCTTTCAAGGATTCTGTCCTGCTTTTTTATAAGTTCTATGTCTTCATTACCCAAAATACATTTTACGCTTACTTCGTTGATCTATTAGGAAATTGCAATCTTCTTTGATTTTTATTCTATTCAAAGCATCAGCATGGGCAATATAAAAAATGGTGTTTAACGCATTCATGAACTCAAGTTCTCGTTTTCGTTGGGATTCTGAGGAACTTCTTCTTTAATAAAAGTCATGAGCCATGAATTTATTCCAGTTTTTCAATTGCACGAGTTACAAGCATTGTAGGAATGTCAGCTTTCAGCCATACTTGCCCTACCTCTTCGACTGTCATACACTGACGTGTAAAAATTAAGGACGACACGGTTTTTCGAATGTAACGTCGTGTAGAAGTGCTCCACATCGACTCAAATCATACCATAAGATCCCCAAGATGTAAGAATATGGGACAAGTGAGCAAAACTGTCCAAACAAGGAATCCAAAGGATACAAAGGCACTTTATTGAAAAGGTAGCTTCGCGCACAACTGGACAGAAGACAGAAACGTCCATGTGACAGGCGGCTGCCAAGAAAAATTCCAGTCTTTAGTAGGGGATATGATCACCCCTGACTGCGTTGCAGGATTTACAACGTCTGTCCATCCAGTCTTTAGTAGGGGATATGATCACCCCTGACTGCGTTGCAGGATTTACAACGTCTGTCCATGCTGAGGACGGAGTTGTCAAGGAGCTGTTAAGGCATTGTGGCCCATTCCTCTTATAGCGCCAATCGCAGCTGTGGAATCGTTGCTGGCCGCTGGTGACGTGCTGCCAAGCGTCTCCCGAGAAGATCCCACATGTGTTCGATTGGATTTAGGCCCAGGGACCTTGCAGGCCAATCCATGCATTGAATATCTTCACTCTCCAACAGCTCTGCGACAGCCACTGTACGATGAGGTGTAGCGTTGTTGTCCATGAAGAACTCAGGACCCATAGCACCTTTAAACAGATGCACGTGCGGCAGGAGAACCTCGGTACAATAGCGGACACCAGTGACTGAACCTCCTTGGAAGATGTGGAGGTCAGTACGTCTACCAAGCATAATACCGCCCCAAACGAGAACTCCGCCACCTCCAAACCGGTCCCTTTCGATGATGTTGGAGGTGTGATTGCGTGTTCCCTGCTCTCTCCAGATGTGTATACGTCCAGAATCGCTCGTCAGACTAAATCGGCTCTCATCCGTAAAGAGAACTCGACCCCATTGCTGATGTGTCCAGTTCTTGTGTTCCTGGCACCACAAAAACCGCCGTCTCCGATGAGCAGGCGTTAAATGGCACACACTGTACTGGTCGTCATGCAAATAGACCACCTTTCTGCAGCCCCCTGGCCACAGTTTAACGCAATAACGGACGTCCAGTTGTCTGTTGCACATGCCTTGCGATTTCTCCCACTGTCTGTCTCTTCTTGCCTGTAGGACAATATACCGGTCGTCCGCCGCCATGATTGCTCGTGGACGACCACTGCTAAACTCTCGGACAGCTGTACCTGTCATTTGAAATGCTCTCCAAGCTCGTGAAATGATGCTGTGAGCGATCCCGAACTCCTCGGCCACACTAGTCACACTTCGACTTTCTTCCAACTTCACAATGACGCGACCTCGGGTAAAGTCATCCAGATGTCATCTACTAAATTGCCTGTTGGTCATATAACATGGTGGCAGCAACTAGACGGTGTTCAAACCGATGTACACCGTGCAATAGCTGTCACCGAATTGCTGAGCGTACCCCACTCGTGTGCTTTACACCCTTTCGACACACCCCTACCTCATGCTGCATACATGCGCATGCCCTACCGTACCAGACCCTAGTCTATCTCCTGAGTGGTCTTTCGTTCTGTTTCTGTTCTGCCTGCTCGTTTCGCTGTTATGCTAATTTCTCCTCTTTGTCCTTAATTTTTTCAGACTAGTGTATGACTGGCATTTCTAATTGACCTAAATTCTCTCAGATGATGATGAAACCGCTGCAGGACTTGTTTTGTTGTTGGTAACTGTTTTAGTGTGGACAATGAATCTAAACCCATGGGGCCAATTAGAAAAACTTCATTATTCAGACGTGTTGCTTTGTTGGTAACTGTTTTAGTGTGGACAATGAATCTAAACCCATGGGGCCAATTAGAAAAACTTCATTATTCAGATGTGTTGGTAACTGTTTTAATGTGGACAATGAATTTAAACCCATGGGGCCAATTAGAAAAAATTCATTATTCAGACGTGTTGATGAAGCCATTTCAAGGAACTGAACTCTTCTGTAATATTATTTCCTTCTCAAAAACACATAATATATAATGAATCAGTTAATTGAAAATTACTTTTTAAATAACATAATATCAAATTAAACAAGAAGTTAACATATAGTATAAAACATTTTATGAATAGCTTTAGAATACTTTAAAATGAATAAATACTTTTTTACACAGAAAAAAAACAACAAGTGTCTGTGTAATTGTTGTAACATATGTAACCAATACGGTAAAAACAATTGAAAGCCAAAGTTTGTAAAATGAAAACAAAAGTCACACACTCAATCCATAATCTTTTAACAAATGAAATGCTATAAAAACAATATATATATATAATATAATTTTTCTCACCTTTAATCTATTTTGTAATAATCACTGAACTTGTGGTGACTACAATGTAGTCTAGCTAGCATGTTGTTAAGTCCAGCTAGCACTTGAAGTATTACTTCAATACTTCAAGTGTTGCCATATACTTCAACTAAAATTTATCTATACAGTAAGTAAAAAAATGTTGCCAAATACTTCAACTAAACTTTATGTAATAATAAATATAAACTAAAAAAATCAGATTTCGTTAAAAACTTCTTTTTTTGTAGACATGTCCTCATCAATCTACAACTAGAAAATTATGCGAAATTACCAAAAATTGTAAAATGAAAGGTCATTGAGCACCATCTTCCTGTAGGAGTAGAAAGCTGAAATTTTAGCAGAGTGATATTATGGACAAATGTAAAAAAAAAAAAAAAAAAAAAAAAAGGGGGTGTCTTGGTTTCTAGTTAAAATAAAAAAATTTTAACCACCCTAATATTGCTAAAGTTTCATGTTTTAGCGGACTTCATAATGATTCCCATTATAATTCTTTGAGGGCCCACTCAAATGTCTTAGCCTAGGGGGCCCACTAAGCCTTAATCCGGCCGTGCCGGGTACGATTGACCTGTATCATTTTATTTGAAGATATATTCAAAGGTGTTGTGCCTCTTTATAATCAACTTCTCATACTTTGAATTTATACAGAGTAACGGAGAATAGAATGCAAAAGAGAGTGGACAAACCGTGTCTTCACGAAAAATTACTCGGCGGCATCAGGTAGTTTTCGGGGAGGAGCGGCGTGTCCACCGCATCCTACCAGAGTTGGAAATGGGTACACAATTTTGGTCCCGGACCTGGCCATCACATAATTAGACCCTGATCCCGACAAATGTGCTTTTTTTTTTTTTTTTTTTTTTTTTTTTTTTGATTGGAGGTTTAACGACCACCGTGAGCAACTCAATGGGCTATAAGCAGTCGCCCGTCCCTAATTTAGGGTCACTGGTTCCAGGGAAGGGGGAGAGCCAGTGCCGTAAGACAAACACAACATCCATGCCTGACCGGGATTCGAACCCGGACCCCTTACGGAAGAATGATCAGAGGCCATCGCTTAGACCACTGCGCCACCGGGGCGGCCAAATGTGCTTTGAGCTATAAACTTGAATATATCGTCATCATATCAATCCAGTATAGATAATAGTGGTTTATGTATTGGTGATATCCGTGTGTGCAGATTGCTGTATGCTGATGACACTGTCCTGTTGGCAGAGAGCAAAAGTGATTTGCAGAGTATGTTGTCCCGGATGTACGAAGTTTGAATGAAATTCAAACTGAGTATAAATAAGGGAAAACCCAAAGTTATGGTCTTTGAGAGAGGAACTGATAGCACTGAATGTAATGTAAGTATAAATGGCACTGTGATTAACCAGGTGAGTGGGCATGTTTGACAAAGAACAAAAAATTGGATGGTGAAATTAGTAGGTGAGTGAATTCTTCGTTGTAAGTCATAGCTGCTCTGGGAGGTTTTCACAGGAATGATGGTTTCTCTAGAGAGTCCTGCATGGCTGTGTGTGAAAGTGTAATTGTTCCTACTCTGATGTATGGTAGTGAAACCTGGGTACTACAGAAGAAACATAAAAGTCGTTTGTGTGCTAGAGAAATGCGTTACTTATGTGAGGTTTGTGGCAAGACCCGGTCTGATTGTGTGAGGAATGAAGATGTGTTGCAGTTGTGTAATGTGAAGCAAAATGTTGTTAGCAAGGTGGAAACCAATATGCTTCGGTGGTTTGGCCTTGTTGATAGAATGAGTAACGAGATGCTTACTAAGAAAATCTTTTTAGCCCAAGTAGCAGGAAGGGAAGGCCGAGGAAGACATGGGTGGATCAGATTCAGGAGCGTCTGCATGAGAAAAAGATTATGAACAGAGAAGGAGAATGTAGACGTACGCCGTACGCAGATAGTTTCCAAATTATTAGCAGATTTTGCATGTAGATTAAGAAAAATAAAATGTTATTTACAACAATTAAAACACTTAAGACATTACTCAGATTAAATGTATTTAATTCTATTTTCACTTGAAGAACTTTCAATTATTTTTCACATCATCTGAGTTCTTTTGTTTTTACAGACATTTCTGACTTCTAGATTTTATCAAGCCCTGTTCTCAATTTACATAGGAACTCTATCAAAAGTTTCGTTTACACAGAAAGAATTAAAATTTTATTGCCAGGTTCGTCTTGCAGTTGTCAGTTATTAAATTAAATCTTTTCCTTATGTATTTAAGTCTACTAAAACGGTTTCCGACAAAGAAACAGATCACACTTTTGAATTAAGTTGTTGAAAATGCTATTTATAATTTTTGAAGGTTCATTAATGGAACTACTGTTTTTCTAGATATAGAAACTTTCTTTAATTACATAGTCTATTATTACTTTTATGAGGTTCATATATTTTAATATTTTGCCCTAAAGGTCTATTGTGCACACATTGCTGCACATTCAGTATACACTTATTTTGTCCTCACTGGAATCTTTAATGTTCTAATAATTTATTGTTTTATTAATTTTTCTTTAACTTATAAAATATTGTTATCATGATTCGTGGATTTGCAGCAAGTTTTCTGTTTCAGTGGTTGTGTACGCAGATACATTTTATTTTTATACAACTCTGATTATGAGTATGAACTATAAAAGATCTTGTGTACGGCGTGTAATGGATATCAGTGAAGCCCGAGTTGTATATCAAGATCGCTGTAAATGGAGAAGTTTGATACGACAACAGTAAGTAAAAATATCTGGTAGTTTGAATTTCTCTTTGGAGCTAATCTCAGAGAACAGCTTAGTGTGATATGATGATATGATTATCAATCCACTGCTGGCTGAAGGTCTCCTGACTTATTCCACAACAGACGGTCCTGGGCCAGTCTCCTCCATCCACCCATCTCCGAAGTGGTCTTTGTCAGGGTCTTTTCCTCTCCCTTAGAATCCAGTTGACAATTTCGGTTGTTCATTGGCGGTCCGTTCTTCTGTCAATATGTCTAGCCCATTGCCATTTCAGGGACTTTACTCTGACTGTGATGTCTCCCACTCTTGTTATTTTCCTTATCCATAATTCCTCTTGTTATCTTTTTTGGTTACACCAAGCATGCACCTCTCCATGCTTTTTTCAGTTGTCTGCAGTTTTTGTATGTCTTTTGTAGGTAAGGTCCACATCTCTGCTGCATATGTTAGCACTGCACCGGAAGGATGCATTGATTAAACACTTTTCTTTTAAGGTATCCCACTATGTTGGGGGCACCTTCGTTGAAAAAATGGAAGAGTGCGAAATTTTTTTTTTTTTTTTTTTGGAAGTATAACACACAAAAACACACAAATGTTGAAAAAAGAATGATATAAATATAAATTAATTAATAACAAGGAACTGTACACCAATTACAGTTAAAATATTGGGTTGTTGGAAAAGTCATAGCGTATTTTAGTCATGTTTTGCAAAGGTCATTTATTGATAGAAAGAACAAAGTCAATGATATAATCCCCGTTTTGTTCGATAACCTTTTGCCATCTTTCAGTGTACTGCAGAATGCCTCGTTCATAGAAGGACCTGTCTTTCGTGGCGAAAAACTGTACAAGCTTCATCTGAATTGAACGTTATACCACACAAGGACTGTTGAAGAGAGCGAAACAAGTGGAAGTCTGAAGGCGCAAGGTCAGGCGAGTATGCTGGGTGTGGCAACACATCCCACTCAAGCTCCAATAATTTTTGGTGGGTGATCAAACTTGTGTGTGGTCTCGTGTTGTCGTGATGGAACACAACACCTTCACGATGAAAGAACTCTAAACGTTTCTGGTTATTGGATTCATTCAAACTGTCCAATTGCCGACAGTACACATTCGAATTAATTGTTTGGAGCTCGAACAACACGACACCTTTAAAATCCCACCACACCGAGACCAGAACCTTCCGCCGATGAATGTCTGCTTCGGATGTTGTTTGAGGCAAAGCAGCATGTTGGGACCAAGACCGTTTGCATAGCACATTGTTGTACAAAATCCACTTTTCATCACCAGTTATCAGTCGCTTCGAAAAAGGATCGTTTTCCTCACGTTTAATGAACATATCACAGATGTTTATACGCGCCGTCAATTGAGCTTCTTTGAGTTCATGAGGAACCCACACATCGAGCTTGCTTACGTATCCCAGCTTCTTCAGGTGGTCGTGAACGCTTGAATGATGGATGGGCGCAGTGGTCTAAGCGATGGCCTCTGATAATTCGTCCAAAAGGGGTTCGGGTTCGAATCCCGGTGAGGCATGGATGTTGTGTTTGTCTTATGGCACTGGCTCTCTCTTTTCTTTGGAACCAGTAACCCTAAACTAGGGACGGGTGACTGCTTATAGCCCATTGAGTTGCTCACGATGGTCGTTAAACCTTCACTTAAAAAAAAGATAGATGTGCAATGTGTCTGCAATCTCTCGGGTTGTGTAACGTGGGTTTTACTCGATCAATGCCTTGATTTGGTCGTCATCAACCTCGGTGGGCTTTCCCGATCGAGGAGCATCGTTGAGGTCAAAATCACCGGCCCGGAATTTTGCAAGCCGCCGCTGGCACTAACGTTCTTGTAGAGCAATATCACTGTACACTTTACGCAACTTTTCACAAGCTTGACACGCGTTATTCCCTTTACGGAAGTAAAATATGGCGAAAATGCACAGTTTGGTCTTCCATCTTTAACTTGATGTCAAATTTCCGCAAATCAACCAAATCGCTTACTATTCCTTTTAGACTGCAACTAGAACTGCACCTGTCGAATGCCACAGCGATAACAGAGCTGCGCATGCCTCTAGTACTTCCAAAACCGCCATCGGGTGCCAAAATACGTCATGACTTTTCCGACAATCCAATAGCAGTTAGCTGTCTAGTTACTAAGTAGTTAGCTGTGTACTTTCCTTGAAAAAGCCACCTGGTTGATGTGTGTAAGCTTGGAAACTTTGATTTATATTCTACGCCAAGAAATTCGGATCAATAGTACTATTTTATCAATATAAATTTTCAAGAAATTGGGAAATTTGGGAAAGTATTTAACGAAATATGTTGTTTATGGTAAACGCTCTAAATAAAAAAGTTACAGATATATGATGGCATTTTTTGCATCAGTATATGTGCATGAGTATTATCTATGCAATGGACTAAAAGGTAAGGGATGTTCCTAAATACTGCTGAGATGGTATTAGGAGAATTCAAATTCGTGCAGAAATAGTCCAAAGTAATCAAGGTAGTTGCCTTCAATGCACGATCTTAAAAAACAAGAGCACATGGAAAATAAAGTGCTACAAGAATATCAACAACCTCCGTGCTTTTACATAAGATATGTTGATGATGTACTTCTCTTCTGGGATCACGAACCAGCTGACCTACGATTTTTTGCTGAACACTTATCATCCCAAATCCCGACCATAAAATTCTCCATTGAACTGGAAAGCGAAGGTAAATTGCCATTCCTGGATTTTATGCTTGAACGAGATGCTGTCACTTGCACTTTGCAACACTCTGTATATAGGAAACCCACTTCGGTACCTACGTTGATCCCAGCTTCTTCAGCACATCTAAAAAGCTATAAACTCTCCTCAATCTCTTTCCTTCTACGCAGAGTCATCACGCATTCATCTAGTTTCAGCAGACGAAAATGTGAAATTAACAAAATTTTCAACATCACCCTAAACCATGGATTTCCCACCTTTATCATAAAAAAAGCTCTTAAGAAGCTCCACCAAGAAAACTCAACTACTCTCCAAAGGGACCAACAACCTCGTAGATATATAGGTTCCATAGATTATTATCCAACCATAACACCTGTTCTCAAAGCCATTTGCAGAAACTTTCACCTGGATTTTGGAATACGTACTACAAACGTTTTCCAGTTAATTAAAAAGATCGAGACCAGGTAACAAAGCTAAACAAATTTGGCGTTTACAGCATCCCCTTAAAAAGTATTGATGATGACACTCCAGATAGTAAATATATAGGATCTACAAAACGTACACTAGCAACAAGACTGAATGAACATAAATACGCCGTAAAGAATGGGCTTAAAAATTCTGCATTGTCTCGACTCGTTTGCGATGGCCTGCACTATCCAATTTGGAATGATGCTTCCATCATCGTAACACCTAGTGCTGTCTCTACATTGCTGTTCACTGAGAGCCTTGTAATTGCTACTCAGAGACATTTATGCTGTAATGACAATGTTCCAGTATCTGTACCTACAATCTGGAAACTATTTACAGTACTGAATACGAGGCAAACTGAGGACGAAATCACTTAATCTCGATTTCTGCTGTAGTGCTCTTTGTTGTGGCTCCTGATGAAAACAACGCAATTTATACCTACTAACCTTCCTTTATTTTTACAATGCAGTATTCTATTTATACCTGCATTCTATTTCCTCTATTTTCTTTATTTCATGATACATGCCATGTCGTTTGACAATTTGATGCCACGTGACATTATGTCATATTCATATCTGATATCTATATTATGTTTACGTAACACTTTATTTAAATTTATTCCTTCTCCTGTATCTGATGATGGGTTCTAGGGAAATCCGAAAGTTCTTATATACAATAAAATCTTTAAATTCAGCCAACGAATTTAAATTTGTATTGTGAGTGACTCTTGTTTTTTAAGATCGTGCATTGAAGGCAACTACCTCGATTACTTTGGACTGCTGAGATACACTCATTTCTCCATGCATTAGTGTGAATTTTTGACAAATTTCTTCACTGTGTTGAATGTAAATAGCTATAACCTAACTTTGAAATGACAAACAGCAAAACTTTTAGTTCGTTGCATGCACAACATTGTAAGAAAGATGTATACCAAGTTCCATCAATTTATTTACATACCTTTTGTAATTATCAGGTTTTCCATAAAGAGTTCAGGACAAAAATCTCATCCTGCAAAAAACATGTTTTAAGTGTCACTTCCCGTTCGATTGTCACCTGGGTTTAAATATTCAGATTACTATAACTCTGTATCTATTAATCACAGACAAGAAACAAAGGCAGTTTTGGAATCCTAAAAAATGGGGCTTTAAACTGAACACATTCTTACAAAATGTTAAGAATTTGGCCCAAAACTACCGTATACACTGAGTTGCCACTTTATTATGACCACCTGACAGTTTTAAGCAAATGAGCTATGGCTTCACGCTGTTGCCGCCAGAGGGCAAGGCTAGTATAAAAAGGGAAAGCTTAGTGCTTGTGACAGTAGTAGAAGTGATTTTTGGGTGATGAGATAGGTAAAAATGCGATTTGACGGACTATCAACGTGGGGTGATTGTAAGAGCTCGTAGCCATGGAGCGAGTATCATCGAAACCACTGCATTCGTGAAATGTTCCAGAGCAGCTGTTGTTAAAGTGTTTTAAAGACTGGACTGTCAGCCAAAAAACTGGGTCTCTACATGCAACGTGTGGTCGTCGTCGACTAGTGACTACTCGGGCGGAACGGAGAGTGTCCAGACTGGTAACAGACAACAGAATGGCAACAGTGCAGCAAATTACAGACCATGTTAATCAAGGATCCCCTCAAATGATCTCTGCACGCACAGTTCTCCGTACACTGCATCGGATGGGATATGGCAGCCGAAGGCCTGTTCGAACACCTTTGCTGTCTGCAGTTAACAGGAGAAAACGTCTCCAGTTCGCACAGGAGCACAAGGATTGGACAGTCAATAACTGGAAACAAATTATGTGGTCTGATGAATCACGTTTTCAGTTGCACCATGGCGATGGCCGAATGAGAATTTGGCAGAAACAGCACGAAAGCATGGATCCCAAATGCATTGCTACAACCCTTCAAGCTGGTGGAGGCAACGTTAGGGTTTGGGGAATGTTTTCCTGGCGGGCTTTGGGCCCTTTAATTCGTGTTGATCAACGTCTGACTGGTAAATCATATCTAAACATCGTTGCGGACCAAGTGCATGGCAGCCGAAGGCCTGTTCGAACACCTTTGATGTCTGCAGTTAACAAGAGAAAACGTCTCCAGTGTGCACAGGAGCACAAGGATTGGACAGTCAATAACTGGAAACAAATTATGTGGCCCAATGAATCACGTTTTCAGTTGCACCATGGCGATGGCCGAGTGAGAATTTGGCGGAAACAGCACGAAAGCATGGACCCCAAATGCATTGCTACAACCTTTGAAGCTGGTGGAGGCAACGTTATGGTTTGGGGAATGTTTTCCTGGCATGCTTTGGGCCCTTTAATTTGTGTTGATCAACGTCTGACTGGCACATCATATCTAAACATTGTTGCGGACCAAGTGCATCCTGTCATGCGAATGGTTTATCCCAATAACGATGGGTACTTTCAACAAGATAATGCATCCTGCCATAGTGCTCGTATTGTACAGGATTGGTTTCAGGAACATGCTGGGGAGTTTACTTTGCTTAGGTGGCCTCCACAATCTCCAGATCTCAACCCCATTGAGAATTTGTGGGATGAAGTTGAACGAGCCATCAGACAGCTGGATCCACAACCCTGCAATCTCACACTCCTGGAAAGTGCTATTCATCAAGCATGGTCTCAGATTCCACAAACCACCTATCAACATCTCGTGGAGTCCATGCCACAAAGAATCCACGCAGTATTAAATGCAGAAGGTGGCCCACCGAAGTACTGAAGGGGTGGTCATAATAAAGTGGCATGGACTGGATGAGATGTTACAGTGTATATATATAAAAGAGATACATTAATTATACATTTGTAGTTCTGTTTAAGAGCCAGAATTCCAAATATAGGTAAAACCAGTTCTACGTTTTATAAGTCAAAATGGATAAAAGGTAAAATTTTGGCTTATAAACTGTACTTGCAACTTGATGATGCTTTTGGCTTTAAGTAATACTAATTATAATTAAGTTTCTGCTGTCAAGCATTACTTTTTTCTAGTGTTTCCCTTATGTTTGTCTGCAACTGATGATCATATTCCATAGTGCCCAAGGGGATGTTGCTTTCAATTTCTTATATTATATTCTTCAGTTCGTTTGACTAAATAATGAAAAATAGGTATGCCCCTATGTTTAGATATAACTATAATTTAACTTTTTGACTGTTTGTTACAACTTATTTTAGTGCTTCATATGAGTTCTTATTAGGCACGAATATAGTCTTGATTTTTTTTGGTGGAAAAAGAGTGAGAACTATGTCTCAGTGTTGGTACTTATGAAAAGTATTTATTTATAATTATTTATTCCAGCTATGGCATTACCAGCTAACTACAAACAAGTCCTAACAACGGCATCTGCTTCACCAGCAGCCAGCTCACCTCGTAAGTTCATAGCTTAGAATATCAATTTTTCTCTTTCCCTAGTTGTGTTTTGTATTCTTTGTATATTGATGTGCTTTTTATGTGATAGTTAAATATTTAAGGATGTTGATTTTAACCTTTGTTGCATGTTGGCTGTGATTTGACTAGAATAGATTAGTTCAGTATTCAGAAATATTAACTATTTGATCCGATGATTGCTGTGTAGAAATAATTGTTTCTGCTACAATCACAGTGTAAAAAATTAGAAATAAATCTTGTACAGGCCCTGCGGACCACTCAAATTACAAAATTACTGGTCTGCCAAAATGTCCACGGGTCCGGTCCGTGCTCATGAAAAAAAGAAAAATTGCGCATTTAGAAAATATCGTATAATTTCACTGGAGCTGTATATCGCAAATTTAGAACAATGTGCACATGTACTCATTTAAATAGTACTAATAAATAAAACACAAAACATGTACATGCAGTGGTAGAAATTTGAAAAAGAAAAGGAAAAAAAAAAAAAACTTCACTAATCTGCAGCCCTGTAGCAGAATCACAGTGACGGGCGACATACGGTGCAGATTTTTATTTTGGTCCAGCAGACAAAAACCATATCTCCAGAACCTTTATTCTGGTCCTTCAGACAAAAGCGATATCCCCAGGCCCCTGTTAAATCATCTCGAACATGGACGCAAGTTTTCTGTCTTTCAAAACTTTCCTAAAACGGAAGGTAGACGGAGTGAAGATTTACCTGTAATCGTAATTTTTTCTCTCGTGATGTTCTCTCTGTCCAGTATTGTTTTTGAAATATTTTGTTGCATAAATATTTGTGTTTCAGTTTAAAAATGAAGGCAACGATATCTTAAAATGAAAGTTAGATGGAAGCTCTGTAATTTTAAATTATTTTTCTTGTGATACTTCCTCTGCCTCTTATGGCTGTTAAAAATCATTTTATTACATAAATGTTTGTATTTAAGACTGAAAAATGGAGGAAAAATTTTCAAAAACAAGTTGGACGGAGTGAGAAAATTTCTCCCTTAATCGTAAAATGAAGGCAAAAATTTTCTACAACAGAAGCTTGAAGGCAGTGAAGATTTCTCCTGTACCCCCCCCCCCTTTTTTTTCGCAATGCTTTCCCTGCGCTGTATTATTATTTTAACAAAATTTAATTACATAAATGTTTGTATTTAGGACTGAAAATTGAGGAAAAGTTTTCTGAAAACGGAAGTAGAACGGAGCGAAGATATTTCTTCCGTAACCACAATTTTTTTTTTTTCTAGGGAACCCTCTGTCCTGAATGTTGTTAAATATAATTTCCGTAACCACAATTTTGTTTTCTAGGGAACCCTCTGTCCTGATTGTTGTTAAATATAATTTCCGTAACCACAATTTTTTTTTCTAGGGAACCCTCTGTCCTGATTGTTGTTAAATATAAGTTCCGTAACCACAATTTTTTTCTAGGGAACCCTCTGTCCTGATTGTTGTTAAATATAAGTTCCGTAACCACAATTTTTTTTTCTAGGGAACCCTCTGTCCTGATTGTTGTTAAATATAATTTCCGTAACCACAATTTTTTTTTCTAGGGAACCCTCTGTCCTGATTGTTGTTAAATATAATTTCCGTAACCACAATTTTTTTTTCTTGGGAACCCTCTGTCCTGATTGTTGTTAAATATAATTTCCGTAACCACAATTTTTTTCTTGGGAACCCTCTGTCCTGATTGTTGTTAAATATAATTTCCGTAACCACAATTTTTTCTAGGGAACCCTCTGTCCTGATTGTTGTTAAATATAATTTCCGTAACCACAATTTTTTTTTCTAGGGAACCCTCTGTCCTGATTGTTGTTAAATATAATTTCCGTAACCACAATTTTTTTCTTGGGAACCCTCTGTCCTGATTGTTGTTAAATATAATTTTATTCCATAAATCTTTGTGTTGCAGTTTGAAAATGGAGTCAAAATTATAGGTACAGAGGGTACTATTTGAGATCCTATTTATTGCGATTTCTGTAGTACCTATATAGGGGATCTAACAGTAGGGATTGTGGATGGGAGTGTGGTGGAGTCCGAACTCTATCCCCTACTGCCTGCTTAAGTAAGACATCCCTTTCGAGTTCGCCTGATAGGCAATTTTTTTGTTACTGTGTTGTAAGACGTTTGAACCACTTCCTTCCTCTCCAAGGTGGACAGCATCAGCCGAAAGTGCCAGGCTCTTGACTGAGTAACTTCTCATATCAAATTTATTTCTGAAAATGCACTGTTGTTATGGAAACTTGTTTTACATAGCAATTTCATCCAAAAAAATGTTGACCAAAGAAAAATAGATTCTGAACAGTCCTTGTGTTGCTTTTTGCTCTTAACACTAGGGACTATTTTTTGTAGTGGAGGTAACTCTTTCTGCCAGCAGCAATGGCGTCTGGCTCAGTCGAGGCCATGGCTGCACCAAAACACAAATCTCTGGCGGATGCCTCCCACATTGATCTCCGGTACTTCTGCCCGTCCCAAGAGAACGTTTTGCCCCGGGCAATCAAACATCATGGTTGCCACTAATTGGATTTTCTCGTGTTGCGTAGACGGGTAAATTTTACATAAAAAATTTTCAAGAATGCCTCTATCAATGAATTTTTTTTTCATTTTACATCATCTTTGATTTCATAAAAGATGTACGTTACAGTTTTTTGAAATTTTTCGTCTCTGAATTTTACACCATAATCTTCACTTGAACCAAAGAAATATAAAGCAGCCAGTTTTTTTCTTTTTCTTTAACCTCCACCTATAGTTTTTTTTTTTTTTTTTTTTTTGCGTTCGGTAATACCTTGCTCAGTAACTACCCGCAGATTATTTTGTGGCACAATGATGGCTGTCGCAGACTCGTGAGGAACTTTCTGCTATGGGGGTCTGCAGGACCAGTGAATACCAAAAGTTGGTATTGTTTAGTCATTTTTACTGGTCCACAAATGGCGCAAATATTAATACGCACTTGATGGTAGTGTCTAGGCCTGTACAGTGGTTATAAGGACACTGATATAAAGCACTGTGCACTATCAGTGCACTTCATACAATGCACTGATTATAAAGTACTTTTCAACATACCAAGAGCCACCTTAATTGAATACCTTGCTTCGGTGTGATAGGTAGGAAGTTTTCCCTATGTGGAACAGATAAATGGATGGGCAAAGCCAGAGCGTAATTGGTTCTTCAACCTCCAGTTGGAAAACATAAAAGATCTATGGTCACTACTTGTGCAAAAAAAAAAAAAAGAATGGCGCTGTCTTAATCCGAATATTTTGATCGGAGACCTCGATTTCCTACAGTCCAAAATTTTTTGTAAAACTTTAATATGGTTTGTAAATCCGATATGCATTTTGTAAATAGTAAATATTTGAATTTTAAAAAATCCGTAGTCAAAACCTGCACTATTTCAAAAAACTGCCATAGTGAAGAAACCTGGATATTTTGAAATCTGGTTCAGTTATTTATAAACTTAAAAAATTCCAAACACAAACTGCAAAAGTAAAAAAAAGTTTGAGAGTAATGAAAGAGACTTACCCCCTACTAGAAGGTCTGTTCTCACTGGAAAAACACATTTCTTTGCACGTTTATTTCCATTTTAATATCTACGGTTGGTTTGGGCTGCTGGTGCGGCGGTTTTATGTTGTCTTCAACATGTTCTTTTATTTGACTGAGTGAGCTATTTATTAATCCATACTGCTGAAATGATACTTGATCCAAGAAACCTCTTTTTTACTTAAAATCCTATATTTTCACAGACTTTGAATAACCCTAACCAGTAGTCTAATTGGCTTATAAAACTTATTATTCAGTGAACTTAATTGCTTGAACATTCACAAACCATAAACTAACTTCTTATTTACAAACATCAAAACATCCAACAAAAAAAAAAAAAAATTAAACCTAAAATACAATTATTCACAATAAACTTATCTCATTGCCCGCTATTTACAAACTCATCTCACTCTCTCATTCATGCACCACACCTCGGCCGTTCCCAACGTAGATTGCCTCGAGCAGCTTTCTACCCGTCCAGGGTCGTCCTCAGGAGGCCAGATGGTATCAGCCCTGCTATCATAGTGCGAGCGAGTGAGAGAAGCGATTTCTTGCGTCAGCCCATCTCCCACGTCATATTGAACACTTGGCCGCCGTGGCTCCATCTGTTAGGAACTGTAGTTAATATTTTATTTTCTTCTGCAGTATTTTTTTGTTTGCTCTATTTTTATTAGTTCTTTCCATTTTTCGTTAAGTATATTTGGGTCATTATGATTACATACTCGATCCCTATTTTTTTCGATCAGCACAGATTCTGCAATACGCAAATGTCTTTCATTGTTACATGATTAAATTTTTTGATGTCTTCAAATTTAAAAAAAAAGTTACTTTTCACCAAGGCCAGTAACGTAAATTTTTCAGTGGTCCGATGGAATTTTTCATACAAGAGATTCTTCCGCGGATTCATGGAATTCCGCCTTTTTTTGTCATCATTTGGGTCAATCTCGAGATCGATGCCGAACCGAAGAGAAATTGGGGTGGAATTAGGGAGGAGTTGTTTTCCATCTGGGGATGGTATTTCGCCTTTCAAAATTTTGAAAACTGAAGTTAAACTGAGTGACGATTTTTTTTCGTAATCATAATTTCTTTTTTCTCATGATGTTGTCTGTTCCCAGTATTGTTATTAAATATCATTTTATTGCATAATGTTTGTATTTCAGCATGAAACTGTGGGCAACGATTTCCAAAAATGATAGTTCAGGCAGCGCAAAGATTTCCCTGTAGTCTTCAGGCATGAGATTTTTCCGTGGATTCAAATAATTGCGTCTGCACAGAAATTATTTGGGGGGGGGGTAACGGTGGGGGTGGAGGATTCGTTTTTCGTTTGACGACGGGATTCCGTCTTTCGAAACTTTCAAAAACGGAAGTTAGTTACAGCGAAGATTTCTCCCGTAATCTTTTTTTTTTTTTTTTTTTCTCTCTCGCGATGTTCCTTCTGTTTAGTGTGGTTCTTAAATATCCTTTTATTCCACAAATACTGCATTTCAACCTAAAAATGGAGGAAAAAGTTTCTGAAAACTGAAGTTGGTAAGATTTCTCCCGAGATCGTATTTTTTTTTTTTTTTCCCTTTGCACGATGTTCTCACTATCCTGTGCTGTTGTTAAGTGTTATTTTCCTCCATAAATGTCTGCACTTAAGCTTAAGAAGAGAGGGGAAATTTTCCAAAAACGGAAGTGTCGGAGTTTGAAAATTTGTTAGAATTGATGCATGGTATTCAAAAGTGTTCATATTCTGAAAGTCGCGCCATTTATCTAAAGTAGTGAAAAGCTTTCATATCATGCATTCATGGTCCTCGTTGCTGTAAGTTTTTCAGCATGATGGATAAATTATTGTCATCTGAGGGAATAAAAGTAGGAAGGAAAGTGGTGAGGAAATAGGAAGGGAATGATATCAACAGAAAAAGATTGCTGTGCAGCTGCAGAGTCAACAAAAGACAAATATGGCCATGGAACTTGCTGAGAAGAAAGCAACACAAGAGAAAAATTAAGCTGATGTTCTAGCAAGTACAAAAAAAAAAGATGTGTTTGGAGCAGTGTCTTTCAAAATCACTTTATTTTGTTTTGAATTCAGTAATTTTGTGTTGTGAATACATTGAGCAAATGCATCTTGCTCATGCTGATTTATTTTCACACTTTCTTGTCGCATGTTCTGATTTTTTTCTCCTGATTAAAAAGTTCAGCTTTTTTGTTGCTTGATCAGTCTCGTACGATTTTTACCAGCCGAAGGCCAGTGGACCACTGGACAATTCGAACAACGCTGCAATCATATCTGTAAAATGTTCTGAATCATGGGCATTTACTTTTAAAGTGAAGTGGGTAATTATTTTTAGTACAGTGGATCCCGCTTAAGAAGTTTTCGTTGGGACGAAGCGCTGAAAACTTCTTAAACGGGAAATGTATGATTGGGTTTTGTAAGACTTTAGCGATTAAAAATGTTGTATAGATTAAATCCAGAAATTACATTTTAGTTAATTTTAAAGTAACAATTTTTTTTATAACTTACCCATTTAAACTTTAATATGAGGATTGAAAGCTGCATTTATTATGCTACAAGATTACAAAAATACTAATCTAAAACCGTTTGTTTCTTCCTTTTTTCCGCTAGATTCACAAAGTACGTGTCCATTTCCCTCAAATTTCTCATTATGTCCGCCGGAACACGTTCGTGGGTTTTTATCAAGCGGCGAAAAGTTTCTAATGCTTTACCAGCTTCAGCTGAAGTTGGAATTGGCCTGCACTCATCTTCTTGCGTTTCTGGTTCATCATCCTCTTGTGTTTCGATGTTGCAAATATCGTCGATATTTTGCATTTCAAAAGTGGGAACATCTTTGTCAACGTTTTCAAATTCTTCAAAGGAAGATTTGAAGTTTAGTTATTTTGCAAACTTTCTAAGCTTTCCGTTGATCGGAATGTTAGTGTTTCTTGCCTGTTTAGATTGTTTTCTTCATTAGAAAAATTAAGCTCATCAGCGTTGAAACCAGCTTTCCTGAAGCAATTTGTAATCGCTGAAGATGATACCTTTTCCCACGAAGAAACAATAAAATGCATAGCATCTAATAAATTCAATTTCAGTGTACATCTGGTGTAACTCTAGTCTGATTCAAGCTTCTGCAGTAGCCAATAAGCTAAAAATTTCTTGTAGAATTGTTTCATGGTTTTAATTATTCCTTGGTCCATTGGTTGTAACATTGAAGTCGAGTTAGGTGGCAGGAAAAGTACTTTGACATTTTCCAGATGATCCATGTTCTTTGGATGGGCTGTGCAATTATCCAAAAATAACAAAACTTTTCTATTTTCTTTGGTCATTTTCTTCTGAAACTCCATTAAAAAATGTTAAAAAATCTGAACTGTCATCCATGAGTTTTTGCTATTTCTGTAATTGCATGGAAAAGTTTTCACATTTCTGAAGCACCTCGGATTCTTCAATTTTCCAATGACCAATAAAGGCAACTTTTCTGTTCCATCCATATTAGCTCCTACCAGAACTGTCAATCTTTCTTTATTTACTTTGACTCCGTTGCCGCTATCTCCTGTGAAACAGTAGGCCGTGTCAGGAATAAGGTTGTAAAACAAAGCACACTCGTTAGTGTTGAAAATATCTTTTACTTCTTATGCTGATAACAGTTCTGTTAAAACATTAGATTTCCTATCGTCCACTTCTTTGACGTTAACACTTTTTGATTCTCCACAAACAGTTGTATAAGTCAGTCCTGCTATTTTCCTAAAATGGTCGATCCATCCATTGGAAGGATTAAATTCAACATTTAATTTCTTGGAAATCTCTTCTGCTATCCCGTTGATCGGAATGTTGGCGTTTCTTGCTTGTTTAAACCACACAAGAAGTTTTTCTTCGACATCCTCGTATTTACTTTTCTTAATCTTTTTTATTTTTAATGAATGGGAAGCATTTGCAAGCACACTGTCCCGTTTTGCCACTATACTGTTGAGGGTTGTAACAGGCAAATTTAGCTCTTTTGCTATCTGCACCCTAGTTAAATGCGGGTTTTTATCAACTTTCGTAATAATGTTTTGTTTCTCAATGACAGATAAAGCTTTTCTTTTGATGCCTTTAGACGCCATATTTCTAGCTACACATTTCAACAATAAAACTAAACATTGCGAGGTGCAACATCTGAGCCTAACTCTGACAGAATGACTAACTTTCAGCAGGTGTTTCCTTTCCCAGCCTTTCCCCAGCCCCAAAGATAAGACGATTGTGATACACAAAGGACAGACGCAGAAGAAGTGGGGGGAGTAAACATGACCCCTGCGTTGACCGTGGGAAGATGGCAGGGGCTTCGCTTGCTACATGTACGGGGAGAACAAAGAAACGTTTCCTCCCAACTTCTTTGACATGTACTTATCTGCTGGACGAGTTCCAAAATCCTATGTTTTTACTTTGAAACTTGTGACACTTACAACTTCTTAAGCAGGAAAACTTGAAACATGGTTACTTCTTAAGTAGGAAAAATTAACATTAGCACTATGGAAAAAAAATCGGGACTCTAACAATAAAACTTCTTAAATGGGAAAACTTCTTAAGCGGGAACTTCTTAAGTGGGATCCACTGTATTTGTTAGCATAAGATGTCAATGAACATGCACTTGCCCTACATCAGGGGTTGATCCAGGTTTTTAAAGATGATACCCATTTAAATGGAGAAATTCTGTCTACTTCTGTGAGATTTTGTTTATTTTTGTGAAATTTGCCTATTTTTCTGTTTGTAGCAATTTTGCCAAAAACAATGTCAAAAACTTTCAAAAGTACACAAAGGTTTGCAGTGGTATGAATTCCTGGATATAATCAGCATTATCAGATCAGGACTTGCAAAATGCCATTGCCCAGATGCAACGGTCATCAAAATGATTGGTCTGGGCATGTGAATAAGAAATATATTAGGTGTGAAACTTAACTCTCGGCCACAGGCACGACACGATGACAGCACATTATAGCAAATCGAATACATACCTAATCAGGGAAATAATCCCTGTCGTGTTGGATACATTTGAGCCATCGGTCAGGGAGCTGCCGAATGCCACTGCGGACAAAAGAGGACTGTTTCGAGCTGATAAAGTCATCAATACTTGGGTGGACCTCCTCGACAGAAGTGAAGTGTGTATCACTCAGGTGATGTTGCAGGGGGCGAAAGAAGTGTTAATCCGACGGGGCGAAGTCTGGAGAATACGCCGGGTGAGACAAAATCTCCCATCCCAGGTCGGTGATCGTGTTTAAAGTTGTTTTTGCGGTGTGAGGATGCGCTTTATCCTGAAGCAACAGGACCGACCTTCTGCCCTTGTCGGTGTATGGCCTTTTCGCCTTTATTGCATCACTCACACAAATACGTTGCTGACAATAACGCTCAGCACTGACTCACCAGGTTTGAGCAACTCATAGTGTACAACACCGCAATGATCCCACCATATGCACAGCCACAACTTCCAGGCATGGATATTCGGTTTGGCAGTACTGGTGGTAGGCTGACCTAGATAAACCCACAATTTGCGCTGCTTAAGATTATCGTAGAGGATCCACTTCTCCTCACAGGTAAAAATCTTGTGGAGGAAATCCTTCTTGAATCTGGAGAGCAAGGACACAGCAACATCGTAGTGCCTAGACTTGTTCGCAGCTGTGAGTTGGTGAGGCACCCAACGGCCCTCCTTGTGAATCCTTTCAAGCTTGTGCAGGCACTTTGCAATGGCTTGTCCTGTTACTCCAAGTTCCTGGGTGAGCTCTGACTGTGTGCGACAGGAATCCATGTCCAACAGTTGTTCCAGTTCCTCATCGTCAACTTTCTGTGGCTGTCCCGGACGTTTTGCATCACGGAGATAGGAATCTCCCTGCTTAAACCGCTGGAACCACTTTTTACACATACCAGGGCAGTTTGTGTTCCGGGTTTGGGCGATCTTTCATGCCCGGAATTCCGGATGTTTAGCTTTGAAGACATTTTTACGACTGTTAAATTTTGAGTTCTAATAAGCGACAAAGCAAAAAAAAAAAAAAAATTAAATTAAAAAGATTCATGGCAAAAGTATTTACTAAAAAAAATTGCTTCTCACCAATGAATTAATGTGATAATAATATTGTCTTCCTCGCCGATGCAGCTGACTCGAGCTTGGCACACGAAGCCGGCAGTTTGTGCTGTGGTTGTCCGTTGTTCTGTGGGAAGGTCATGCGCGCAAATTCTCAGTCATTTCGTCGGCGCTTGTGCTCCGCGATGCAAAAAAACAGGTTTTCGCTCTGATGAGTGATGTGAGATTGGAACTTGGAGATGACGGGGGAGGAAGCGAGTTAAAGCAAATAAAGTACGTCACTCACGTGTCTGCACCTACAAGCGGGAGCAGCCTGCCTCATTGTATTAATAAGTCAGTGACGGAGAGGAGATGTCTTTGTTTCCTTGATGAAACGTTTGTGGTTTTTTGTTTAGGCAAAAGTGATGGGGTTTTTTTTGTGTGCGTGTGTGTGATGTATGAATGTTTTTAGGAATTTGAAAGTTTGCACGGTTTAAGTTAAGTTCGTCATCAACGATGAAATTTTTAACCAAAACTGATGATCTCAAGACATTAGAGGCTTCAGTCAAAAATAAATTCTGGTGGGATTGGCTAGAAAAAAAGACACCCAAAAGGAGAAAGCTGGGTCATGTTTCTGCATATATAAATGGAGTACATGCTACAGTTCTGCCTCCAAAACCTGTTGAAGTAATTATAACGGCTACAAGGTTCTTCTCCTCTTCGGTACACAAACAAGACACTGCAAATGAAGGATGTTGAAAACGTCTCCGCTAAAAAACAAATGAAGATTGCACACTTTTTTAAGAAATAGTGTTATTTTATTAGTAAATATAACTTTAGATTAACACCACACCAGACTGATAGTTTTTCTTTATTAATAAATGGAACTTAGATCAACATCCAATTTGCTAAATATACTGTTATTTTATTAGTAAATAGAACTTTAGGTCAATACCACCTGACTGAAACTCAATGACTAAAGTTTCTGTTAAAAAAAGATCAATATCCTATGAAAAAGAGAAGTTGCCCGTCTAGTAACATAAAAACTTGACTGCAGATTTTCTTTTATTTATTTGCCAAATGGGTAATTTTACAATTGGAAACAAAGGCAAAACTTTTTTAAAAGGTATGTTATGTGTGTAATTGGTTTATTTTATACAAATGGAAAATTTTTATTAACATTCTTAGTGTGGTATATATTAAAGACAATATCATGTAGTTGTAGAAATCAAAGTTACTTAAATTTCACTGAAGGAATTTTTTTTTTTAGCAACAAATTAATACTGCAAGCTCAACCCCAAAATAATTTACTGTTGTGAGCAAAAGGTATAGGTAGGTAGTAAGTAATTCCCAAAGTGAAACCATTTTATCTTTCGAAGTATCGGTAACAGCTTTGCTGATAAGTATAATAACTAGAGGTACTAGTAGTAACGGAAATACTTTTGTGGTGGGGGTTACCCTCACATGTTCATTTATGTCTTGAGTTTATTCATTGACACCGTTGGGAGACACCAATGATTTCAGGGTTTCGTACCTTGCCTTGCAAACACCTCTGACATACTGTAGGACACAGCAGCCTCATCCAAAGCAGCACAGATCATTTGCTGGGCTTCTGCGGAACTTTTTTCAGCTGAAACGCGAACAGGGGGCAGTGCCTCAAATGTTGCTTTTTGAACGACATTGCTTTCACCGTCAACTTTCGTCCCTTCTGTCACTAAAGCTGTGAGGGGTTATGATTGCCTGGAAAGCTGTTGGATGCCGCTGCAAGCAGCCACTATTGCACACAGCTATTTGCATTTGCTGACGTTCTAAGATTGTTTGCGGTTTGAGGTTGGGAATTAAGTTGCACACCTAATAGTTGTTTGGCCAGGTAGGTAGAAAAAATGGGCTGTATTTTGGTTTGGGGCCCTCGTCATCTGCTACAAGAGGCACAATGCTAGTAACGTTCTGCCATCTTTTGGGCGACATGGAATGCGTGGCGTGAGTTATTTCTGTGAAGAATGTGTTTCTGTAGTATTTTGGCTGGCCTTTAAAAGGGCCTTTATTTAATGTTCATTGTGTACCTATTCTGAAACATTTAGTGAGACAGAAAATATGTGTTTCCACCAGAATGAAAACCTGTCTTTCTGGTACGATAATTAAACTAGATTTATTATGTATCAGGAAAGAACTGTTTGATGATGCGAATCATCACTTCAAAGCAGTGTTCTGAGGAAAGACGACAATTCCGTCGAAATAAATATTCCAGAATGTGGTCTGGCAAATGATTTCGTGAGGGCCATCTGAAAGTGTGCATTTCAGGGACCGCCAGTTAGCCTCTACACTTTAAGTGTGAGTACAAGGATCCACGAAATTGAAGGAGTGGTTTACTGTCAGATGTTGGAATCCACATCTTGGCAGGCTACGGTATGCAGCACACTGCTCCATCATGATAGTACTTCCTGGTTGCACGTGTTTCTGGATGAGGGGCAGCAATGCCTGCTCAGACCGGTCATTCTCAGGGCAGATCTCCACCCTGAATCACTTGCTATTTCGTTCAAAGATACAAAAGATCCATGTGCCCTCAACGAGACGACCACAGTTGTACTTTCACTTTCCAACCTTGGTCTCATCCACTTCAATTACTCCTGTGCCACCAAGCTTTCCTTCATCTTCTTGGGAGGCTACCATGAACTCTGAGACCATTTTTCTGCAATCCTGATAATAGGCGCTGACTGCTTCAGAGGACGTGTTAACACCACCCTGTGAAGATTCCTCAATTGTATCGTCGTAGGACAATCCTTTGGCGAAACAATATGCAAGAGTCATCACCCTATCAATAGCAATATGAGGCTTCTCGTATACCATGCACAACCACCTTCAAAATAATCCCCTTGGGAGATGATGCACTTTTACCCATGCTCGTAAAGCTTCTGGAAGCATTGCTGAAACCTATGCACTTTTACCCACGCTCGTAAAGCTTCTGGAAGCATTGCTGAAACCTATGCACTTTTACCCACGCTCGTAAAGCTTCTGGAAGCATTGCTGAAACCTATGCACTTTTACCCACGCTCGTAAAGCTTCTGGAAGCATTGCTGAAACCTATGCACTTTTACCCACGCTCGTAAAGCTTCTGGAAGCATTGCTGAAACCTATGCATTTTTACCCACGCTCGTAAAGCTTCTGGAAGCATTGCTGAAAGCTATGTTTTGCAACCCCTCGTAACGCCTTCTGCGCTGCTGTTTTTACCTCATTTCTTGATACAAAACGTATCTGCAGGTTTTGTTTCATCAGTGGAAAGAGATTAAAATCACAGTTGGCTAAGTCGGGTGAATAGGAGGGATGTGGAAGCACATTAGTGCGATTTCTGGCGAGAAATTCCGTGACCAGTATTGACCGATGTGCAGGCGCATTGTCACGGAGAAGGTACCATTGTCCACTTCACCACACCTCCGGCCGTTTACGATGGATTGACTACCGTAAGCGACATAAAACTTCCAGATTACTTTCCTTGTTAGCTGTTGTGCCCTCGGAAATGAATTCAGAATAGACAATGCTGTGAGAATAAAACACGCCTTCAGCGTGACTTTCCCTTTGCTGTGATTCTGCCTGAATTTCTTTGATCACAGTGAAGACGGTGATTTCCATGTTAAAGAAGCGCGCTTTGGCTGAATATCAAACAAGTAGCGCCACGTTTCATCACTTTTGATGCTGTTATCCAAAAACGTAGGATAACTGTCGGTTTTGTCGATTAATTCGCCTGATATCCACATTAGAGCCCTGCATGAGCTGGGCCGGGCCTGCCTGTAATTTAAGACTTACGGGCCGGGCCTGAAATTTCGTAGGCGGGCTTGGTTGGACGGGCCTGCACTTGCATCTGTACCGTGTAGTCAGGTTGTTGATAAATTTAGGTCATCCTGTTTTTGAAGTCTCTGTCTTTCCCTTCCCGTGATCATGTTTCTTGTTTCTCACAATCATTCTTCTGTCCCGCCTTGTGCTATTTTTTATTTATTTTTTTATTTTGTGCGCGTCTTTTCATCTTTGATCTTTGGCAATCGCGCACTCCCCTTTGAATCCATATTTCATTTATTTCGGAAGTTTACTCCAGAAAAACACTTGCTGCGTATGATGATTTGCATTTATAGGAATTGGGAATCAATTAAAGCTTCAATATGCGCTAGTAAACTGTTCTTAGGCTCGGTGCTTATAATTTTGATTTGCTACTTGCTTTGTTTTAAATATGGATGAATATTGAGTTGGGTAAATTAGAGGTTCAAGGAGCAAAACAATCGAGAAAATTGTGTTGCATTTGGATTTTGGGAGTTATATCCTAAACCTGAAGAATTAAAATCAAAGACGTTGGGCCAACAAAATGGAATCATATTCTGCGTACGAGAGTTTGTTGTATTAACTATTAACCATTAAGCAGGCTATTGTGTGTGCGTGTGTGTAACTGAGCATCAATTTATATTATGTTCTGGGCAAAAGTGTCAAAGAATACAGTATACTTGACTCGTATAAGCAGTGATCTCACCCTACGAAGGGTTCGATTATGAAATGATGATAATTTACTTAAGTTCACTGAATACTATTTATTGCATTTGCCATATTTCTGGTTACTGGTGGGTTAGTTAACTTACTTATGCCCTCTTTTTAAATGAGTTTCGAGTTAGTCCAAAAAGTTACAGTACAAATATTGTCTGTGTTAAAGCAAAGTGACAGTTATGCAAATAAAACCTATGCCGGACCTGAATGGCCGGGCTGGGTCGGGCCTGACGTTAATCGGGTGCAAACGGGTTGGGCCTGTCATTAACTTGGTGGGCTCGGGCCTAAACATATTGCCTCTGCAGGGCTCTAATCCACATCGATTCATTCTTTTGTTTAGAGGTCAAAAGGTGAGGGATAATGTGCTGACACACGTGGTGCATGTCAAGATCCTGCGTCAAAATGCGATGGCATCTGGTTTCCAATAAGTTTGTTGCGCTAGCAATTTCCTCAATGGTTCGGCGGCGATCCTGACGAACACACTGCGCCACCATCGTAATGTTTTCGCTCCGTGCAGTCGCAAGTCGACCACAGCGCTCATTATGGGCGATGGATTCTCGGCTGTCTTTGAAACACCAATACCACTCGTACACCTTCGATCTCACCATCGTAGAGTGACCATACACCTTCGAAAACATTTCAAAGGTCTCTGCGGCTGTTTTACCCAAACACTGACAAAATTTAATGTTACAAACAATGTTGCTCTTCAAAAGCCATGTTTCTCACATTTCAGAAGACAGATGACTAACCACAGCAGCAAACGTCTGCGTGCAGGTTCCAATTAGTTTCCATGGGCCACATTATTCTGACTTCGGAGGGGAGGGATGGCAGGATGTATTTCAGACGCCTTAACTTTTAACTACATGCTTGCGTTATCACGGGTAGGCTCTGTCCTGAAGATCCAGACTTAAAAATTTGGCTAGTAGACGTTGGCCACCAAGACCAAAATTGTTAGTGGCCATAAAAAAAAAAAAAAAAAAAATCACATTGTATATTTCATACTATTATTTTTACAAAATTGCTTACAGTGTGCTTTATTTCGCATATTTCAATTATACACTATCTACCAACAAGTAATTGGACACCTGTGATAGCAAAGGAAAACGAAGTTTATTCACCTTCAATAGTTGGTGGAGCCTCCACGAGCGGCGATTACAGCTGCGACCCTCCGGGGCATACTCTCAGCCAGGCGTTGTACGACGGCTAGCGGTATTTTCTTTCACTCGGCTTGGAGAAGACAGGTTAGTTCCTTCGGCGATTTCGGACGGCGGAGGCACCCCTTAAGTCGACACTCCAACTTGTCCCAGAGGTGCTCCATAGGGTTCAGCTCCGGGCTCTGCGCAGGCCAGTCCATTCGATTAACCCCATTGTCACCATACCAAGCCATGGTGGACCTTACAACGTGACAGGTGGCATTGTCATCCTGAAAGTAACATGGGTCCACCCCGTAAAACTGCCACAACGTAGGAAGCGCTTGGCCATCCAAAATGGTGCAGTAGGTCTTGGCTTTGAGTCTACCAGGAATTGCGACCAAGGGTCCCTTGCCATACCAGGAGAAACGCCCATAGCATAATTCCACCACCGCCGCCGAACTTCACAGTTGGCACAATACATTCTGGCAGGAGGCGTTTTCCAGGCAGACGCCAAACCCAGACCCTGCCATCCGAACAGTAGAGGGTAAACCTTGATTCGTCGCTCCAGAGAACCTGTTTCCACTGTCGACGTTCTTTGCATCACGTTTAACCGAGCAGCGCTATTGGACTTGGTGATCAAAGGCTTGTGGGTGGCAGCACGTCCATGATAACCGAGCAGATGGGCTTCCTTACGGATGGTATTCATCGAAAGAACACTCCCGGATGCCTGTTGAAACTCCTCGCGGATGTGGCCTATCGATTTGGTGCGGTTCTTCCGAATTTCTCTGGCCAGCACCCGTCGGTCTCTAACTCCCAGTTTTGTGGGTCTGCCGGGTCGGGGCACATTCTGACAGTCACCTCTCATCTTCCACTGGCCAATCACATAGGCCACTGTCGATTTTGGGTACTTCAACTCGCTGGATATGTCACGTATGGATCGGCCATTTCTGTGATACCCAACGACTACACCTTTCACAAAATCAGAGAGCTCCGAACTGCGTGGCATTCTGCATGCGACTGGTTGCGTTGTTGTTTCCCACACGATATTTAACGGCGGCGGCCGTGATGTGTATCAGGACCGCAGATATCGTTGATTGCAGGGGTGTCCAATTACTTGTTTGTAGATAGTGTAGTATAATTAAAAGTTGTAACTGAAATAATAAAATACATTAATTAATCTTTGTAGTTTGGTGGGCAAAATTTCACGCTATCCTCCCACCATAGTTTTATCGCATCTTCAGGGTCAAAATTATTTATTTTTATTCCTGATGTTTTGATCCTAATGCGACTTTTCAAGTGTGTTCTTTTTCATTAGGAGGCTTCATTCACCTAATGTTGTGAATATGGCCGAAGACGTTCCACATGAACATTCGACTGCAGTAACATTAAAAGCTTAGTTACTAGATCTCTCATGATTTCAAAAGGATTAAAAATTATCTGAATTCTCTAATTTGTGTAATAAATCTTTTAAATTAGATGAAATTCTGTTAGGATTCACACTAACGAGAATCTTCTTGAGTTAAAGCCACTCTTCCAAAGCATGACCAGGATTAAAAATTATCTGAATTCTCTAATTTGTGTAATAAATCTTTTAAATTAGATGAAATTCTGTTAGGATTCACACTAACGAGAATCTTCTTGAGTTAAAGCCACTCTTCCAAAGCATGACCAGGGTTAAACTTTAAAACTTTGCATATTTCAGTTATTGCATCATTCCCATGATTGTTTAGGTCTTTAGAAGATTTGGGAAATAGCACCTCATCTAAAGAGCGGACACATTTACACAAAACAGATGTCTGGACGTATTAAATATTTTTTTCAAGTTTTTGTGCAACTCTTTTTTCAGTAAATCAATGCTATTTTCTGTAGAACCTTTTTCAAGTTTTTGTGCAACTCTTTTTCAGTAAATCAATGCTATTTTCTGTAGAACCTTGTCCTATATTTTCATCATCTGCAACACATCTTCATTGATTGCATGCCGTGCTGAATTGATGACTTTGAAATGTTGATGGCATGTCATCATTTTGAGACATTCCTTAAAAATGACCCTTCATCTGCAGGTTTTAAAACAGCCAAATCTAGCTCAGTAACATAGTGCCAAAGCACTGCTGATGTCCACATCCGTTTTTTCCAGTTTCCTGGAACATTTAGCAACACATGAAATTATGTCAAAAAATACATTGGTCTCAATCTGTTGGTTCTCTGAATACATCTGTTGGTCCTCAGGACAAAACTTGGAACTAAATCATCTGACGGTAAGGTGAAAAAAAGCAATCTAACACACAATGTATAACCAAAAGTTGATTTAAGAAAATTGAGCTAAAAATTGGAATTCCTGAAAATGATCATAGAATTTTTTTTATGGGCTTCATTCATGGCTTTTTCATGTGCTGCTGCCTGTTTTGCGGTTTAGGAGTTTTTAACCACGTCTAAGAAACTTTATCTTTCACAGAAATTAGGAAGTGGGATGTTTTTTCTTGAGGTACTGTTAAAAACACACTTGTTACAGTAAAAGGTACTTTGAAAGGCAGGATAATATGAAAAAGAAGTCTTCGCTTTTTGCCGTCCTTTATAAGTTATCGGTATAAATGAGGAAAAACATCCAGATTATCGGTTATTTGGGGTTACCACTCATTTTGCCAAATTAAATTCCCGAGTTTTCCCATCTGTAGACAAAAGTATTTTTAAAAGCCACACAAAACTGTGTTTGAACTGGATGAACAGTATTGCAGAAACAACACTAATGGACAAAACGTGTAACTAAATCATCTGACGGTAAGGTGAAAAAAAGCAATATAACACACAAAAAAGAAAAATCTTTGCCGAAATCGTAAACATAAGAAACGGCGTAAAAAAAAGTACTTATGCACAGGAATTAATACAGTACAACCTCGAAAATCCGGAATTATCCGGATTTTGCCAATTCTGGATTGTAGAATTTTCCGGATTGCAGAGTTTGGAAAAAAATCAAACTTAGTGTTAACTAAATACATTATAAAATGCCATTTTTGGTAAAAATAATAAGGCGAAAAAAAGCAATCTAACACACAAAAAAGAAAAATCTTCGCCGAAATCGTAAACATAAGAAACGGCGTAAAAAAAAAGTACTTATGCACAGGAATACTAATACAGTACAACCTCGAAAATCCGGAATTGTCCGGATTTTGCCAATTCTGGATTTTAGAATTTTCCAGATTGCAGAGTTTGGAAAAAATTCAAACTTAGTGTTAACTAAATACAGTATAAAATGCCATTTTTGGTAAAAATAATGAGAAAAAGTCAAGTTAACCAATTAAATTTTTTTTTAAGTGAACATGGAAAGCGGATGGGAAACTCAGTCAGCATTAATTCATAAAATAAAATTTTGTTTCTTTTTAGCCGGCCGCTTTGCGATGCTCAAAAGCTCTCAGATGCCCCTAAATGCGACCCGGGAGATGGCAGAGAGAGAGAGAGAGAGAGAGAGAGTATAGACTATGCAGGCTTTCAGCGAACGTTCATTAAAAATAATAAAGAAAATGCCTAACTTCTAAAGTTTTCATTGCATTTTGACGAAATTTCACATTGGAGTTTATTTTGATGTGTCTTGGTTACTGTAAAATTTGCAATCGGTTATTTAAAAAATTGGAGAATTTTTTTTTTTGTAAAAATTTCTCCTAATATGATTTTCCCAACGCCAGCAGTTGAGCCATCCACCATCGATAAGTAAGGGATTCATTGTCAACGGGAAGAAGCTTACAGCACCCCCCCGCACCCCCGCAACCTTGGGAATCTTGTTCCCCACGATGACCTATCACTCATGGCGCATTCTTTGTGATCAAAAACCGATGCCCTCGCTCTTTTATAAACTTTTTTTTTTAATCATTTCTGCTGTTCAAGCAGAATAGCAAAAGGTGATGGCCGACTTCCGTACGTGCGATTTTCGTACATTTGGAGTAAAATTTTTCAACAACGTGCGAGTTCCGTACAAGTTACTTTTCCCCGTACGGTACAAGTTAAATAAAATTAAATAATTTTTTTCTGTACAGTACAAGTTAAAAAAAAAATTCGTACAGGTCGCCAGAATTGGCGATTTAATCAAATATTTTTAGTCGTCACAACGATGAAGTAAACTATCTACCGACAAGTAATTGGACACCCCTGCAATCAACGATATCTGCGGTCCTGATACACGTCACGGCCGCCGCCGTTAAATATCGTGTGGGAAACAACAACGCAACCAGTCGCATGCAAGATGCCATGCAGTTCGGAGCTCTCTGATTTCGAGAAAGGTGTAATCGTCGGGTATCACAGAAATGGCCGATCCATACGGGACATATCCAGTGAGTTGAAGTACCCAAAATCGACAGTGGCCTATGTGATTGGCAAGTGGAAGGTCAAAGGTGACTGTCGGAATGTGCCCCGACCCGGCAGACCCACAAAACTGGGAGTTAGAGACCCACGGGTGCTGGCCAATGAAATTCGAAAGAACCGCAATAACATATCCAGTGAGTTGAAGTACCCAAAATCGACAGTGGCCTATGTGATTGGCAAGTGGAAGGTGAGAGGTGACTGTCGGAATGTGCCCCGACCCGGCAGACCCACAAAACTGGGAGTTAGAGACCGACGGGTGCTGGCCAAAGAAATTCGAAAGAACCGCAATAAATCGATGGGCCACATCCGCGAGAAGTTTCAACAGGCATCCAAGAGTGTTCTTTCGATGAATACCATCCGTAAAGAAGCCCACTGCTCGATTACCATGGCTTCTGCCCACAAGCGTTTGCGCTGCTCGGCTAACGTGGTGCAAAGAACGTCGACACTGGACTGTTGAACAGTGAAAACAGGTTCTCTGGAGCGACAAATCAAGGTTCACCCTCTACCGTTCGGATGGCAGGGTCTGGGTTTGGCGTCTGCCTGGAGAACGCCTCCTGCCGAAATGTATTGTGCCAACTGTGAAGTTCGGCGGTGATGGAATTATGCTATGGGGGTGTTTCTCCTAATATGGCACGGGACCCTTGGTCGCAATTCCTGGTAGACTCTACGCCAAGACCTACTGCACCATTTTGGATGACCATGCGCTTCCTACGTTGTGGCTGTTTTGCTTGGGTGGACCCATGTTACTTCCAGGATGACAATGTCGCCTGTCATGTTGCGAGGTCCACCATGGCTTGGTATGGTGACAGTGGGGTTAATCGAATGGACTGGCTTGCGCACAGCCCAGACCTTAACCCTATCGAGCACCTCTGGGATGAGTTGGAGTGTCAACTTAAGGGGTGCACCCACCGTCCGAAATCGGTGAAGGAACTGACCTGTCTTCTCCAAGCTGAGTGGAAGAAAATACCGCTAGCCGTCGTACAACGCCTATTTGAGAGTATGCCCCAGAGGGTCGCAGCTGTAATCGCCGCGCGTGGAGGCTCCACCAACTATTGAAGGTGAATAAACTTTGTTTTCCTTTGCTATCACAGGTGTCCAATTACTTGTTGGTAGATAGTGTATATCGCCTGTGGTGACCTGGCCACTGTGAGTCTGGATCTTTACTCTGTCCCATAACTTTTGGATCTTATTATGTGGAATAAGGAACAGCATTAACACTTTATTATCGTTCACCTCCATTCGTAAAAACTTGTCGTGGAAAGACGAGCACGAAAAAAAACGGGTTCTTCTGAAAAACGTTGGCATCACTAGTGACCTCTGTGATGTTTCAACAGAAACAGCATCATGACATGGTATTCTTGTACCCCAAGCATTGCTCTGACATAGCTAATGGTGACATATTTTTATCAGTGACTTTGGAACTGTTACTTTTTGTCACTGGTTGTAACGGCGACAGTGATTTTTCAGTATTGGTGACTAAGTAACAGTTAACTGATTTCCGACCCATCTCTAGTATAGAGTGATACACGAGTACTTGCGTTGCCTTTGGAAATGTGTTTTCATTATTAATTTGCTTGATTAATTAAGCCACTGTATTTGAAATATGTCATTTAAAAAAAATTGCTGTTCATGGCTGATCTTTTTACTCATACATTTTTAGTATGCTTTGCCATGCTCCATATTATATAACTTTATTTATTTTTTTTCATATTTACCCAGAAAAATCAAGATCTAATTCATCATCCTCATCTCAACCTGCTGTAAGTATTCTATAGAAAAACAAAATATTGTAATTGAGTGCACAAGTTGAATTGTGGCTTGCTGTATTTTAAAATTGAAGGTTGAATAAGTTGTCAACAGAGAAAGTGACATTATGGCTTGCCCCAAAATAACTTTTTAGATTTATGTTCTTAGTTTTGGTGCTGTGGGTTGGTTATAAATAGGGTTTGTATGGCCCCTGGAATCCTGGAAAAGTCCTTGATTTTTTATATTTTTGTGAAAGGTCCTGGATTTTTTTTTTTTTTTTCGATGTAAGGAAGAATAGGCCAAAATGTTTGGATTGATTGCATCACTTTGTTGTAGCATCCTGTGGTTCCTGCTCACAATGACACATTTCCTTCCATGGAGTGTGGATGCATGATCTCATTCATATCATGTGACGCTGCAGTGCAAGATGTTTGAGTGGCAAGTGAAGAAGGATGTTTCCTGTTTTTCAGGTTGAACCTTTGTAAATGTGACTCCAAAAATTGAACCTTTGTAATGTGACTCCAAAAAGGCATGAAACTTAAGTTAGGACTTCTCATTGGTCTCACAGAGAAGACATGGCAGCCAAAAACTGAAGAAAGATGTTTCTTGTTTTTCAGGTTCCATACTGAACTCCAGTTTGAACCTTTGAAAATGTGGCTCCAAAGAGGCACGAAAGTTAAGTCGGGACTCCTCATTGGCCTCACGGAGAAGACATCACAGCCAACAAGTTAAGAATGATGGATTTCTATTTTTCAGGTTCCAGAATGAACTCCAGTTGAACTTTTAAAAATGTGACTCCAAAGAGCATGAAACTTAAGTAATGCATACCGATTTTTCTCACAGAGAAGACACGGCAGCCAACAAGTGAAGATGGATGTTTCCTGTTTTCAGGTTCCAGATTGAAATTCAATTGAAGCTTTGTAAATGTGACTCCAAAACAGAATGAAACTTAAGTTAGGGCTTCTCATTGGTCTCACAGAGAAGACATGGCAGCCAACAAGTGAAAAAGGATGATTCCTGATTTTCAGATCCTAGACTTCTCATTCGTCTCACAGAAAAGACATGGCAGCCAACAAGTGAAAAAGGATGTTTCCTGTTTTTCAGATCCCATCAGACATGACAGCCAAATCAATGAAGAAGGATGTTTCCTGTTGTTTTTCAGGTTCCAGACTGAACTCCAGTTGAACCTTTGAAAATATGACTCCAAAGATGCACGGAACTTAAGTTGGGACTGTGATATTTAATGAAATTACTCTAGCAATATGGAGAAAAGGTGCAATTTTGTGTCAAGAGCTTACAAACACTGGTATATCAAACTGGACATCTAAGTGATTTTGGAAACTTTTTTGTTTTATGAACTTCTGAAGTTTTACTAAATCATTTGTTGAGCATCATCCTATAATTTTTTTAACAACTGTAAATGCAATTTTTAAAAATTGTACATAAAATGTTATTGCTGTACATAAGTCATCAATTTACACTAAAAAGAACTAATACACAAGAAGATGCCAACATTTTTTTCTCTTGTCCAAAAAAGTATATAAAAAAAAAGAATGCCAAGGGGAAGTATGAATAATTTATTTCATGATTGTTAATTAAAATAGAATCGTGTGAAAAATATTTAACATTTTAATCAAGTAAATATGTATTTGTGATAAATAGAATTTTTTAGCATGAAAGAACATGGTTGTATTGAGATTAAAAATCAATAATTTTGATTCCCTTCTGTTACTTGAATTGTTTCCATAACTATTCTTCTCGACATAAACTTGGAAAATAATTGAAGTTACAGGAAGGGAATGTGTTGTGTTAAGATAATGTGGTTAGAACACATTAAACAGCTGATGTGGATTAAACTGGAAATGAAAAAAATGTGACATGTCAGTTTCTCGGTTTTTTTTTTGTTTTTTTTTAGTTTTTATCTTCTTTCTCAACTAAAAGATTCCACAGCTATTGAAAGGTAATTGCATTATTTTTACAGTATCGTCACCTGGGGTAATTCCTGGTCACTCAGTTTCCGGGGCAATTCTTGGTCACATACTTTTTTTAATCAAAATAACACTTCACCAAAGTAAAAAAAAACAACATAGAAACAATTTGCACATTCTACTTTGCTATGCATAACTCATTTATTCCTCAAGTTGAAATTTATTATGGAAAAAAATATATATTTTAAAACCTACTAGTTAAGTTTCTGTTAAACAACATTGGCCTAAGTAAGTGTACACATTTGCAAATATCTTTGTCATTAATAAAGTTTTAATTATTTAATATTTTTTCTTTTTTGGTAAAATTATAAACTATCACAGCTTCTAAAAGAAAATTTAAGATTTTCTTATGCAATTCTAAATTAATTTATAAGAGTATACCAAACTTTGCCCCATATTTCAGGGGTAATTCCTGGTCAGTGTAGTTTTCTAGTATTTATGCTTGACATTTTACTTATTGTGACCATCCAACTTCTGTAATCATATTTATCATGCAGCTTTTTAATTCTAACTGCAAAGCGACATTCGTAACTGTAACTGCAAAGCATCTCTAACTGTAACTGCAATGTGATAATTTGTTGTGCCAAAAACATGTGCATATTGCCTAAATGTTAGTCAGTTATTCAACTTGTGTTTTTTTCCTTTATTCCATTTACCTAAAAAATAATTTTTTTATTATTTTAGTGTAATTTCTGTGTTAACTATGGGCTATAATATTATACAGTTTCTGTGAAATTTATGCATCATGATAAGGCAGTATAAGCCAAAAAAAGATATCAAGTTGAAGAAATTAGAGCTTGAGGAGGCTATATATAAGATGGAAAATGAAAATTTCAGTGCAGAATCAGCTGCTAGAGCTGTAGATATGCCTTTTTCAACTTTGCAGGCCTGATATAGCAAGCTTAAAAAACAAAACAGAAATAAAGCCTGTAGGTGCTTCTTTAAGTATTCCAAGTGAATCAGCGGCAGTTGCTGTGAAGATATTGATTATTTAAATTTGATTAAACAGTTAGGTAAAGATACTTCATCGCAAAATGCGAAAATAGTGTTGAGAAATATCCAGAATGCAGTAGAAGAGCACAGTTATTATGCTGTGTATTATGATAAAGATCCTTTTCATATTGGAAAAGTCACAAACAAGGAAGTAAGGTAAAAGTAAAATTTCTAGAAAAAAGAGCTGGAAACTTGCATTGCCCTATGTAAGTCAGACTTGAAACTATAAACATTCAGTACATTTTCTATGCACCAGTGGATTTGCAAGGTGTTGATCCCTTTACAGTGAATGATGAACCAATCAATGTTGCATACAAATGTTATAAGAAATACTTTGGATAATGTAGAATTTAAGTGCAAGACTTTGGCATATCCAATAAAATTGTATTTAAGCTACTACACAGTGTATGTTGTTCTCCTTTTTGGCTATATGCTTAATATAACTTCATATCATTTAGTTTAAATGTTTTAACAGATTATCATAAAAAAATTAAATTATTACTCCATTTATATATCAAATATGGTGCTGACTAATAATTACCCCAGAAGTGACCAGGAATTTAATTACCCCAACCCCGGGGTAATTATTGGTCACTTAATAATTATAATTAATCCAATTAAGAATTAATTTATGACGAAGTAAAAGTTTTGTGAAGAGCATATAACAAAGTACTTCCTCCATGGAAAAAATTAGAGATACAGTGGATCCCACTTAAGAAGTCGTCATTGAGACGAAGCAATGAAAACTTACTTCTTAAGCAGGAAAACTTCTTAAATGGAAAGTGTGTGATTGGGTTTTGTAAGACTTTAGTGATTAAAAATGTTGCATAGATTAAATCCAGAAATTACATTTTAGTTAATTTTAAAGTAACAAAAAATTTCACAACTTACCCGTTTAAACTTGAATATGAGGATTGAAAGCTACATTTATTATGCTACAGGATTACAAAAATACTGATCTAAAAGCTCTTGTTTCTTCCTTTTTTCCCGCTAGATTCACAAAGTACGTGTCCATTTCCTTCAAATTTCTCATTATGTCCGTTGGAACACGTTCGTGGCTTTCTATAAAGCGGCGAAAATGTTCTAGTGCTTTACCAGCTTCAGCCGAAGTTGGAATTGGCCTGTACTCGCTTTCTTGGGTTTCTGGTTTATCGTCCTCTTGCGTTTTGATGTCGCAAATATCGTCGATATTTTGCATTTCAAAAGTGGGAACATCTTTGTCAACGTTTTGCCACTATACCTTTAAGGGTTGTAACAGGTAAATTTAGTTCTTTTGCTATCTGCACCCTAGTTAAATGCGGGTTTTCATCAACTTGTGTGATAAAGTTTCGTTTCTCAACCACAGATAAAGCTTTTCTTTTGGTGCCTTTAAACACCATATTTCCAGCTACGCATTTTCAGCTACGCATTTCAACAATAAAACTAAACGTTTAACTCCACGTATTCGAGGTGCAAAATTTGAGCATAACTCTGACAGAATGACTAACTTTCAGCGGGTGTTTCCTTTCCCAGCCTTTCCCCAGCCCCAAAGTTAAGGCGATTGTGATACAGAAAGGGCAGATGCAGAAGAAGTGGGGGAGTCAACATGACCCCCTGCGCTAACCGTGGGAAGATGGCAGGGGCTTCGCTTGCTACATGTATGGGGAGAACAAAGAAACGTTTCCTCCCAACTTCTTTGACATGTACTTATCTGCTGGACGAGCTCCAGAATCCTATGTTTTTACTTAGAAACTTGTGACACTTGCAACTTCTTAAGCGGAAAAACGTGAAACATCGTTACTTCTTAAGTGGGAAAAATTAACATTAGCACTATGGAAAAAATATTTGGACTCTAAAAATAAAATTTCTTAAACGGGAAAACTTCTTAAGTGGGATCCACTGTACTAGCTTTCATAGTTTTTATAATAATTGAATGTTATTAATTCTTACTTAGAAACTTGTGACACTTGCAACTTCTTAAGCAGGAAAACTTGAAACATTGTTACTTCTTAAGTGGGAAAAATTAACATTAGCACTATGGAAAAAAAATCGGGACTCTAAAAATAAAACTTCTTAAATGAGAAAACTTCTTCAGCAGGAACTACTTAAGTGGGATCCACTGTACTAGCTTTCATAGATTTTATAATAATTGAATGTTATTGATTCTTACTTAGAAACTTGTGTTTGTGTTCTTACTTAGAAACTTGTGACACTTGCAACTTCTTAAGCAGGAAAACTTGAAACATTGTTACTTCTTATGTGGGGAAAATTAATACTAGCACTATGGGAAAAAAATCGGGACTCTAAAAATAAAACTTCTTAAACGGGAAAACTTCTTAAGTGGGATCAACTGTACTAGCTTTCATAGTTTTTATAATAATTGAATGTTATTGATTCTTACTTAGAAACTTGTGACACTTGCAACTTCTTAAGCAGGAAAACTTGAAACATCGTTACTTCTTAAGTGGGAAAATTAACATTAGCACTATGGAAAAAAATTGGGACTAAAAATAAAACTTTTAAGCGGGAACTTCTTAAGTGGGATCCACTGTACTAGCTTTCATAGTTTTTATAATAATTGAATGTTATTGATTCTTACTTAGAAACTTGTGACACTTGCAACTTCTTAAGCAGGAAAACTTGAAACATCATTACTTCTTAAGTGGGAAAAATTAACATTAGCACTATGGAAAAAAAATCGGGACTCTAAAAATAAAACTTTTAAGCGGGAACTTCTTAAGTGGGATCCACTGTACCAGCTTTCATAGTTTTTATAATAATTGAATGTTATTGATTTTTGACCAGGAATTACCCCGGTTGATGATAATGTTTTAGCAAACCAACATTTTTTTTATATAATTAATATACCAGGTGTAGAAATATTTTCTGTGTATAGTTTGACCCCTAATTTCGACCAAAATATTTCATTAAAAAAAGGCAACCTATACACGAGTATATACAGTACACTTGATGCCCTTCTCTTTTTTAGGTCTGAGCACTCTTTTGAGCAGTCCAAAGGCACAATAGTCCATTGGTTACACATCAGGGGACTTTGAAGGAATATGTGCAAAAAGTATACACTTGATACCCATCTCTTTTTTAGGTCTGAGCGCTCTTTCGAGCAGTCTGAAGGCATAATAGTCCATTGGTGACACATCAGGGGACTTTGAAGGAATATGAGCAAAAGGTATACACTTGATACCCGTCTCGTTTTTAGGTCTGAGCGCTCATTTGAGCAGTCTGAAGGCACAATAGTCCATTGGTGATACATCAGGGGACTTTGAAGGAATATGAGCAAAAGGTATACACTTGATACCCGTCTCATTTTTAGGTCTGAGCGCTCTTTTGAGAAGTCCGAATGCACAATAGTCCATTGGTGACACATCAGGGGACTTTGAAGGAATATGATCAAAAGGTATACACTTGATACCCGTCACTTTTTTAGGTCTGAGTGCTTTTTTGAGCAGTCTGAAGGCACAATAGTCCATTGGTGGCACATCAGAGGACTTTGAAGGAATATGAGCAAAAGATATACACTTGATACCCGTCTCTTTTTTAGGTCTGAGCACTCTTTTGAGCAGTCTGAAGGCACAATAGTCCATTGGAGACACATCAGGCGACTTTGAAGGAATATGCGCAAAAGGTTATAAACTTGATACCCATCTCTTTTTTCATTTTTTCAAGAAATAGATTTGGATGTATGAGTGGTAGCCTTCTCCTGATGGAGTTCTACTCTTTGAAGGCTTCTGTGGATAAAGGAATTATATTTCCTCTTTAAATATACATACATGAGATTCTTTCGCGGAATTCCTCCTTTTTTTTGTCATGATTTGGGTTATTCTCGAGATCGATGCAAAACTGGAGAAATTTTGGAAGATTAGTTGGTGGGGGGCGGGGCGTTTTTTGATCTGGGGATAGTATTTTGTTTCCCAAAACGTTCATAAAACGGAAGTTAAACGGAGTGAAAAATTTTCCCATAATCATGATTTCTTTTTCTCGCGATGTTTCTTATGCACAGTAGTATTGTTAAATATAATTTTATTCCGTAAATATTTGCATTTCAGCTTTAAAATGGAAGAAAAATTCCGAAAACGAAAGTTGACGTGAAAATTTCCCTGTGATCTCCAGGCACGAGATTTTGTTGTGTATTCAAAGAATTCCACCAGTGTGGCTCCAAAGAGGCACAAAACTTTTGTAATAAATTAAGAGATCTATCATTCATAGTTGATTGATACTGGACAGAGGAAACAGAATAGATCTACCGGTTTACTGCCTGAACTTTTCACTACTCATCAGTTTGTGGGCACTTTGAACTTTAGCCTGGCCTTCACTCACAAAGTTTGCTCTATTTTCAAGTCTTTTGGTTACAGGATTGCTGTTAAACCACCTCCACATCTTCTTAGCGTTGTCTTTAAAGACAGAGATCCGAGTAAGCCCCTAGAGTTTGCAAGGGGTCTACTCTATCACTGTCAGCACTTCCACAGGCATTACCCACTATATTGGTAGTACTTACCGAAGCATCGACTGGCAATTGGTGGAACATATCGCTGATGTCAAGAAAGGGAAACGCTTCCACCTCACTTTCAATTTTAACCATCAGCGATACTTCCAAGATTTCTGATTGGCAAAATGTTAAATGTATCGCTCTGTTCAGCAATCGGAAACCCAAATGCTGAATGGAGGTACCGCGAAAGAATTAAAATTTTCCTTCCTCCTAACACCTGTAATACAGATGCACTTTTTTACATACCTATCATTTGGAAAGCTATTTTGAAATCTGGCAACAACTGATGCTAATACCACGTGTTTCATTCCATGGCTGATGAAGGTAGAAGTCGCTACCGAATTGTCGTTCCAACACTTGTAATTTTTGCATAACTGAAGCATGATATGTCAACATCAAGAATTATTCTAATGTTTTGTGTTAACGTGCTTCACTGCCAATTATTCTCACTATGATTTCTTTTTAAATTATCCTATTCTATTGTTATCGTGGTTCTCAGATTTGCAGCAAGTTTCTGTTTCAGTGGTGCTGTACGCAGGTACATTTTATTTTTATACAACTCTGATTTTGTAATAAATTAAGAGATCTATCATTCATAGTTGATTAGTTTGTGTTTTCAGTTTTTTTCCAGTATTTCGAAGCTCATCTCTTTCTCTTTTTTCCCTGTTTCTCGTTTTATTTGTAGAGTATTTTAATGATAAGTTATTTGAAGCTGTGTACTTAATGTTTGTTTAAATAACTTGCTTGTAAATAATTAAATATTTGAAAAGAACATGTTGAAAAAATAAATCTCATTCTGCTGAATGTTATAGTGTATAAAAAAAAAAAAAAAAAAAAAGGAAGAAGAAAAGTGTGCCCATTAACAAATTGAAAATTAGAGGTGATATCTTGTTCCTGACTTTTTATAATTATTTCTGTTGAAATTCTTATATTGTCTTCTAAATTTATTCTTTTCATAGTCTTCATCATCATCAAGTGGTCCATTTGTGCCATCATCAAACAGTCATCCATCTTTCAGTCCTACGAAGTTAGGATCCAGAAATTCAAGCGTATGTATCATGAATATAAAATGTTATGATTGACTGGACACTAAATGTTCAGATATGCATACTTGTTAAGTTTTACTGTTTTCCTGTAGAATTTTAAGGAAATTCATCTTGTTTTACAGGCAACAGGGTTCCCATGGTCCTTGAAAGCCCTTGTGAACTCCTTGAATTTAATATTCCTTTTCAAGGGCCCTTGAAAGTCCTTAAATTTTGTAAGAGTCCTTGAAAAGTACTTGATTTTTTTTTTTTTTTTTCTTCCTGTTCACCAAACTTCAGAAGAGCCGCTGTTCATTGAAGAGAAGCTATCGCCAAAATGTCACAGGTTGTCACGCTGTATTGTAGAACGTTCTCTTGGAATCAGGAGGGGGTGGAATCAAGCATTCAGCATATCGCAAACCGGGTTTGCGATATGCTGAATGCTTGTAACCCAGGAATGTCGCCTAAAATTTTGGTTGTCCATTGGTGGCTTGTCCTTCTGGCAATAGGCCCAGCTTGTCGCCATTTCAGCGATCTTATCTTGTGAAACAGTACCGCACCAAAGTATGTCCCTATGTTCAGATATAACTGGAATTTTAATTGAACTTTTTGATTGTTTGTTACAACTTATTTTAGTGTTTCATGAGAGTTCTTATTCGGTATGAATAGGTCTATAGTCTTGAACATTTGTATGAGTCCTTGAAAAGTCCTGGAAAAATCCTTGTTTTTTTTTTTTTTTTGGTGGAAAAAGAGTGGGGACTATGGACAACATACACAGTTAGTCTGGAAAGTTCTAGGACTGATTTTTCTTTTTTCTTTTTAATGTACCGTCATTTTTGGACTAAGAGCCGCAGCGGCGTAAGGGCCACAGGTGAGAAATTTTGCAATCTTGGAAGCAAAAGTTGCCACCTGTAAAGTTCTGGTGCTGCTCAGAAAGCTAAATTATCTTCCTTATTTTCATGAATTAACTCACGCCCAACGTGATTATATGTGAACTTCAAAGGCTAATTCTGCAACTAAGTGTCGATCTGCTTTATACATTTTTTTTTTCATACTGGCAAAAATTTTTATTTATACATTTTTTATTAATCATGCTAATGATGTTATATGTTTGCATTTATTAAATGCTCAAAACCACTTATGTAATCAATATAAATCACAGTTAATCTTAAGACTCCCGTTAGAATATCGCATTGCTCGTAAAACCGCACAATTGTTTAAATTCCATTCAGTGTGGATGTCTGCTACAGGATGGTTCTCTGTTCACCGCAATATAATCCATCTTAGAAGTAATTAACTTATAAATTATCGCTTGTAATGCTTTCGATTAATGTTTTCTTTAATAATATGTTCCTTCTATGTTATGCTTTTTTTTTCTCATCTAGAGATGTTTTTGTTAGAATGAAGTTGCCCTTCCTTTTACCAGCTGCCTCGCACGTGTTCACGGATCTGGCCGCCAACGCCAACACTTCGAAACAGCGGGGATTTCTCTCTTTCAAGTGGTTTGACCTACTTTCATTTACTGCGCACTGAGCCTTCAATTTCCACTATCGTCAGTTGAGCTCTTTTCCAGCCGAAGCTTTCAATTTCCACTATCGTCAGTCAATAAAAAATAAATAAATAAATAAATAAAATCGAAGCAAAGCTCAGGAGCACAGAGCCAAGAAACACCTGTATCGCATGCCAGATTAACCAAGAAGAGTGAACAGAATTTGTCTTTCCGTCCCGCCGGTATTGTTTGAAATAGGTCTCTGTTAATGGAATCATCCTGGGGCAGGCTTTTGCATTGTTCATGTTCATAAAGCTTTTGTTCAGGGAAGCGCCCATCAAACCGGTCTCCCCACCCCAGTGAAAATCACCGTTCCTTCCCTTGGTTGCATCGCACCTTCCTGCATGACGTATGCTGCAGCCAACGAAAGAGATACGCTGGGCGCGCTATCCACAGAAGCCTCGGGCGTCACGCTGCTCGTCTGTGTGCTTATATCCCCATTCCATCCCCCACTCCCCCATGGGCATTTGAGTCAGGCATTCCTGTACTCCCCACTTTCCCTTTTAAACCAACATCAGGACAGCGGAGTTATCGTTTAAATAGATGTGTCTGACGTATGAGTAGAAGGGGGGGCATGATCACAGTCGAGTTTGTGAAAAAAAAGGATGTGGTTTTTTGAAAAAATTTACTAAGCATCTGCATGAAAAAAGGGGGGAGGGAAGAAACAGTCTTATCAAAAACAAATTCGGCATAAGGGCCGCACACCCGAAAAATTTCACTTTTAGTAACGTAAGAGCCACGGCTCTTAGCACAAAAATTACGGTACTATGTTCAGCATTTGAATTATCCAGTGGTTTGCTGGCCGGTTTCCAGTCAGTAAAACTTCCGTCAGACCACTGAACTATTGATTTTACTGGGCCGGATGGTCGTAAGTTTTTTTAAGTGTTTTTTTTTTTTTCTTTCTAATTTGTCACAAGTTAAAAAATGAATTTCTGTTTCTTCTACCTTGCTGTATGGTTTTCTCTTTAGGCTGCAAATTAATGATAGGTTTAAAAACAGATATTGTAGGTAATTCCATTGAAATGATGCGTTTATTTTCTACATATATTGTAAGCAACCTTGTTATTATTATAATTGTATGCACGTAAATTTAAGAACAACTCTAGCTTCTGCTATAGATGTTTTAACCTGAATTTATATTGTAAATATTTTTATTTTTTATTTTTTTTTACGGTCCAGTGGGCATTTTGGTGGACTAGTGGTCTGCAAATTCTGATGGTCTGCTGGGCCAATAGAAGATTTATTTCTAAATTCTGACACTACTATGTGCGACATCTCTTGGGCGACACGTGAATGACGAAGCTGAAAAAAAGTTAGGTAAGTGCTCTTGTTACGCAGTCAAGCAGAGCTGTGACCGATTGCCGTGTGGGAATGGGATGGCATGTGACCCTGGCACAAGATGGATGCCATCGCTGATCTTCTAACCGCTGTTACCCAGCAGTGATAAGGGCATAAGCATGGTCGCTGCAGTGCTCCATGGTCGAGCAGCAAAGTGTAATAAGATTTTTAGGGGCTGAGGGTGTGCAGCCCGCTGAAATTCATCGTAGGATGCTTGTGCGATATGGGGAGGACAAGCGTATGAGACAGAGATGTGTTCAAGTGGATAGAAAAGTTTCTAGCCGGTAGAATGAACGTGTTTGATGAAGCTCACTTGGACCGTCCGTTGACCTCTCGCCAATGAAAAAAATAAGCAGTATCGCATCGCACTTTGTGATGCAAAAATAGAAGTTTGCAATGCAAACTCATATTTGAATCACAAAACCACGATTCAAAGTTTAAAAATTTAATTTCCGTTAAAATGTTCAATCCGTAAAGCAACTCGTTGTTTATCGAAAATACAGTTTTGCTTACGCGTGAAAAAAAAAATGAAATTCACGTATTCGTAACTTTACGAATACTTTGTTTGCTTTCAGCTGGAAAAAGCTTCCTCGTGTAGCTCTAGCAGACTGTTTGTAATGCGGGTGTAGCCCGGAATTCCGGGTTTTTGTCACATTCCAAACCTGCAAATCCGGGTTTTTAAGTTTTAGAAGAATTTGAGATGCTTCGGACATTTCATTTCTAAAAATGCTACGAAATGATAACTAAAAGTTCAAGTTCCATTTACTTTGGGAATTACAGTGTTTGATTAAAAACACCACATGTCCGTGTGGATGGTGAATGTTGACGATTTGTGACGCCGTGAGTGTTTCTTTTGTTATCAAACAAGCTCTCATGATAACAGCCTGCTGAAAGGAAGGCTCTTTTTTCATTTGTTATCAAACAAACTCTCAAGATAACAGCCTGCTGAAAGTAAGGCTCTTTTTTCATTTGTTATCAAACAAGCTCTCAATATAACAGCCTGCTGAAAGGAAGGCTCTTTTCATTTTTTGAAAGTTGCATCTACATCAAATCATTTGATTATATTAGATTTGGTTAATCCAATGAGCTACTTTTAGAAATTGAATGGAATCCACTGTAGGCTTCAAGTAAAACTGATCCTCATAGACTGCTCAATTAACATACACTGCTGGACAATTGCTAAGGACAGATCATAAACGGCTATATAGCGCATAAAAAAGTAAGTGTGGTTGGATGCCAAGTGAAATAAAATAATGTCAGAATGCCAGGACATTACAAGAAAGACAATTTATTGTGCTCTGAAATCCAGAAGGCTTTGGAACGTGTTCAAGGGACAAACAGGCCATTTTGTGCAGAATACGTAAACGTGAAAAAAATGCAATTACCATCCGCAGGCGTTCCGGCGTAAGATGTCAATACGGGATATGGCCACCATGGAGGGCGATGCAAGATTCCACACGTCGTGTCATGCTTTGCACAACATTATCAAGCAGCTGTTGGGGTAATTTATCCCATTCCTCTGTCAGTGCACGGATGAGGGTGTCCTTGTTTATTGGAGGGCATTGGCGACCAGCAAGACTCCTCCCCAAAGCATCCCACACATTTTCAATGGGATTCAGATCTGGAGAACATGCTGGCCATACAAGGCGTTGAATATCCTTGCTCTCAAGACACTCCTGGACAGCGACTGTTCGATGACATGTTGCGTTGTCATCCATGAAAATTAATCTATCACCGACAGCACCACGGAACATGCGAACATGAGGTAGTAGAACATCATTAATGTATCGTTGGCCAGTCATAGTCCCAGTTGGAAGCACATAGAGGGACGTACGTCCATTGATCATGATGCCAGCCCATACCATGACACTACATGTTGGATATTGGTCTCTTTCCTGTATGTTTGCTGGACAATATGCAGTACCACTATCACGCCAGATCAGTTGTTGTCGACAATCAGACGATAGACTGTATCTACTCTCATCTGAGAAGAAGACAGCAGACCAGTCGTTATCTGTCCAATTGCGATGTTGATGGCACCATTGCAAACGGGCGGTATGGTGACGCCTGGACAATGGGATGCACACAACAGGATGGCGGGCGTATAGTCTTCCTTCATGCAAACGTCTGGCGACAGTTTTTCGGGAGATCCGCTTGCCAGTAGCAGCCATAAACTGATTTGCTACCTCACTAGCTGTGCTGCGCCGGTGTCTTTTTGTTGATAGCACTATGTACCGATCTTCTGCAGGTGTCATACTGCGAACACGACCTCCCCTGTGACGTTTGCTACACTCTCCATTTGTTTGAAATGATTTCCAAAGCCTTGAAACAACACTGTGGCTGATGTTGAACTCCCTGGCAACATCTGTTATTTTTCACCCTTCTTCAATCTTGCCAATAATACGGCCACGCGTAAAATCATCTAGGTGATGTCAGGAAGACATACTGAAAATTGCAAGTTCGTCAATTGATTCTTTCCCTTTCAACTTTGTGTCTGAACAACAACGGTCAATACGCATCAAATCCTTTATATCTCTTATCAGCGCTATGACGTCACGAACAAGTTCGGCAATCCAAAATTTGCATACGCACAACACGTCTTACTGTATCCTGCACTTATGCTAATTTCCACATTTTCCTGCCTTCCATTTTATGGTTGCTATCGTTGCTATTGTCATCCGTCCTTAGCAATTGTCCGGCAGTGTATAATATGAAGTGCGAAATTTGATTTCAAAGATGCAATGCTTGAAGGATTTTGTGCAGTGAAGGAAAATTGGGTAGAAGAAAAGATGCGAAGTTTAACTGCACAAGCACTAGGGCATATTTGTTGTGTAGCTAGTGCTAGTTTCTATGTGTGCAATGTACTGTATTTTCAAAATTTGTAATATGCATTATATGTATATTGGCACTGAGCTGAGAGTTTCAGGGTTTCTTGTGTCACCTCACAATCACCCCTGCTCTAGCTGTGCAGTAATGAGGTGGTCATCGTCCGACCGCAGAGTGTCTATGATTGGTTCCCCGCTCCCGCCTGTCAGCACCATGAGTCATTTACGGACAGATGCTCTTATCGTTGTTTTGGTTTCGGTTTGGCCGCCACTTAATTTTAGCAGGAGGAGATGTGAGTTTCATTTGCTTTATTCTTTGTTATTTGTAAGCATGGCTACCAAAGTGAAAATATCAACCATGAAAAGGCGGATGGAGGAATTAGATCCAAAAGGTAGTTGGTTACGCTATGGAATTTCCGTGGCATTGAACTGAGCTGTAAATTGACAGTAGATGTATTCTATGAAAATTGTGAATATCTTTTAAAACATATTTATTTGTGTGTGCATACCCTGGTGGCTTGGTGATGTGCACGAAAATCAGGTTTCTAATGCTGCTAAGCTGTTAGAACCTAAGCTTTGGCCAACAGACAAATCTACTCTTGCAAATTTTGGTGATGATCAAATTAATGCATTAACCAAACATTTCAGTGAGTTGTTGACTGCCAACAACATTGACAACGATAAAATTCAAGAGGACTGGGATTATTTGAAATCCTTTTTTAAGAAATCTGCAACACCTGTCAAAGCAACAGTTATGGAAATGTTCGAAAGAAAAGTATGCGAATGAATTTCCAAATCTAAACCACATGATAAATATGATGAGATTATTGCCCATATCCAATGCTAAGATCGAAAGAGCCTTTTCTGCGATGAAAAGAATCAAGACAGATTTCCGTAATGAGATGAATTCTGATGCTTTGAACCATCGATTGCGTTATCCACAGTAAATGGTTCACACGAATATGCAGTGGAGGTATTTTTTGAAAAGAATCCCCGGCACACAAGTGTAAAGTGTTGCGGAAAAGAAAGAGAACAGACGTAGAACCTGAAGCTACTTCAAGTTCAAGAGTACTCTCGCTGTCAAGTGACAGTAAGTACAGGGTGTCCGAGAATTATTGGACACATTACAAAATTATATAAAACAAAACATTAAACAGATAGAAAGAAACTGACTGTACTAACTTACAATGTAACTACACAAGTTAATAAATTTCGACTTGAGATCCCTTGGTTGCTCGTAGTACGTCCAAGCGATACTTGACTTCATGCCATGTATTTGCAAGCATCTGAGGAGTTATGGAATTTAATAGCAGCTGTGATACGTTGCTTCAGTTCCTGCAAATCAGTACAAGGCCTCTGATAGACACAATCCTTCACATAACCCCACGGGAAATAATCCAATGGAGTTAGATCTGGAGAGCGAGGAGGCCACGGAATGGGACCACCACACCCAATCCATCTGTTGGGGAAATGCTCATTTAGGCACTTACGTACACACGTTGACTAATGCTGAGGCACGCCGTCTTATTGGAAAATGACGTCATATCTTTTGATCTGGGGTATAGCAAAATTTTCTTGCATATCCAAGTAAATGTCACCATTTATGGTTTTTTCGCAGAAGAAGAAAGGTTCAATCACGTCTCCTTTTGACAGGGCGCACCACCCATTAACTTTTGAAGAATCACGTTGCAGTTCAATAGCAGCGTGAGGCGGTTCACTGCCCCATATCCTACAGTTGTGACGATTCACAATACCTGATACATGAAATGTGGATTCATCACTAAAAATTGCAGTACTGAGAAAGTTTTCATCGTTTTCCTCTCGACTCAGCATATCCACAGCGAAATCGTATCGCAGAGTGTGATCATTTACATGCATCTTTTGCACTATTTGAATTTTATAAGCATGAAACTTTAATTTCTTGTGCAAGATATCGTGAACTGTCGATTTCGGAATGCACCGTTCTCTGCTTGCTTTATGAACGGATTTCCTGGGGGCTTCGTCGGAGACTTTCATTAACTTGGTCAACCGTCTCACCGTTGACGCTAGGCCTACCGGCTCCTCCACGATGTTCCACATTGCCAGTTTCTTGAAACTGTTTCATCCACCGCTTAATTGAATTCGTTGACGGAGGATTACAACCATACTCTAAACGGTACGGTCTTTTAACTTTAATGGCAGACTTTAATTCCACAAGCCATAACACGCACATCGCCTTCTGCTGTACGGATGACATGACTACTGATTGCTCATTCCTCATCAGGCCACACCTAGAGCCATCTATCGGATTCTGGGAATAACAATTCTGCAAAACAAAAATATAAAAACCGTGTTAGTAATACGTGACTTAGAAAAGCAGACAATGCTCATAGGGTTTTTTTCGTACATAATTTTGTAATGTGTCCAATAATTCTAGGACGCCCTGTATATAGCTGCTGCGATGTGTGGCCAGGTAACATTTCACCATATATCCATAGAAAGAAAGTTTGTGCTTTTTCGATATCTACTAAAATATTTTTAAATTTTACTTTTCATTACTAATTAGAGTATTTCTGATAGATATTGAAAGGTGCTGGTAACAGTTTTATTTGATAATAAATTTTTAGTCACTTAAATAAAAACTAAAATAAGTCTCGAAAGTGCTCCACGTAATTACTCAATTGCTCCGCAATGCTAAATTTGAGGAGCAAAATTGCTCCCCCAAAAATTTCAGTTATTTTTCACCTTGCCTTTCGCACAAAGGTCCATCTGGATCACATCGATGAGCTCATTGAAGAATATCGCCAGGTTACTCTGTCTGAGATCGTCCGAAAGGTAAACATTAGCTATGGTTCTGCATTCTCAATAATGCGTGACGATCTCGGATATCATACAGTGTGTCAGTGTGCCAGATGGGTGCCACGGCAGTTGTCTGATGCATACAAGCAACAGCGCTTCTGGAGGGGATTGTCACTGGGGACAAAACATGGGTCCATTATTACGACCCCGAGAGCAAAAGGCCAAACATGGAGTGGAAACATCCGAGCTTCCCATGCAAAAAGCAGTTAAAACAGGGTTCCCACTCAACCTGAAAAACATGGAAAACCTGGAATTCTCAGGGAATTTGAAAATGGTTCCAAAAATCAGGGAGAAAACTCAGGGAAAATTGCCCTTTTTTGTAAAAGTCAGGGAAAACTCAAGGAAAATTACCCCCCCTTTTTTTTGTAAAAATCAATGGATACTTTATTTTGCCAAAAAAACTTATTTTTCAAGATTTCAAACTTTTGCTTGCAATTACTGTCTGCCTAGAATTTGGTAGATCCTACTTTCAGTTATATTAAGTATTTCCTTTATTCTCTAAAAAAAGCCGCAAAATTATATTTTTAAAATTGCCAGTTATTAAGCTGTTGTTCAATTTCTGCAGGCAGTTGTTATAACATGGAACAATTAGGCACAATGGCTCCTGCTTGAAGAAACACTTCACAAGAGAACCAACCAAATGATGGATCAAAGTCCTTTGTCTGTTGCTTCTCTTGAAACAATGTTTCTTTGAACTGAGCCATTCCATCATTAAGCCTAGCTGTACCACACGGCTGTTCGGTGTCTGGTTGCGCTTGGTAAGGTCAAAAGCTGGATGTGTGGCTGCCAAGTGAATTGACATCTGCCAGCGAGACTAGGCGTTTGGAAGTCTGCACGCCGCTCCTTGCCAGGAATAAACAGGAACCTCTACTGCGTCGAATTGTCACCTGCGACGAGAAGTGGGTCCTTTATGATAATCGGAAACAATCTGCACAATGGTTAAGCAAGGCACAGCCTGCTGGTCAGTATCCTAAGCCATCCCTACACACCAAGAAGAAGATGCTTCTTGCCTGGTGGTCCGTAGCTGGGATAATTTGTCTGAGTTTCTTGTCAAGAGGCCAAACCATCACTGCAGAACGTTATTGTGCTGAATTACACCAGATGCACCGGAAATTGCTGCAGAAACAACCGGTCAACAGACGTGGTGTTCTGCTCCAGGACAACACTTGCCCTCATGTCGCACAACGAACGATGCTGACACTAAGTGCCTTGGGCTATGAAGCACTACCTCATCCTGTCTATTTCCCGGACTTGTCTCCAACAGACTATCAACTGTTTTGTCACCTGGATCACTTCCTGTCTGGGAAACAGTTCACGACAGACGAGGTTCAACGTGCAGTTGATGACTTCTTTGGGTCCCAGCCACAGGACTTTTTTCGTTCCGGGATCATGGCGTTGCCAGACAGATGGCAACTATGTGTCGATGCGGAGCGGGATTATTTTGCCTAGGTAAGTTGTCCCATTTTTCTGTTCTCGCCGTCCATGTGTGTTGGTCGTTTTCCATACATTTAATTCGCACCAACCCAATGAAAAGTTCAGCTTCTTTTATTCATATTCATCCTCAGTCCCATGTATGTATGCAGGGGACTTTCTGTCGGTTGCGTTCTTAGCAATCTGCAAAAAAAAAAAAAAAAAAAAAATCATTTTGGCAAAAATATTGGCAAATGCCTTTTTGTGCTATACTAAAACTTAAGCGATTTTTTTTTATTTGGTGAATGGGTTGGCAAAAACTTTAAGGCTATCTTTGAATTACTGTTATGTTTCATCTTCTGCGATAGATGGCGGGCGCAAAAAGTCACTCCTTAGACGTGGGTTCACGTCGGGAGTGACTGTCCCAGAAGTAGGCGTCGGCAAATCACTGCAGACCTCACCATATTTCGAATGGAAGTGATGTCTCGTTGGCTCCACATGAAAAGATAAAATATGCACTGTTACATTTTAACCGATGACGTTATTTGGGGGTGGAGCCAGTAAGTAGGTGGAGTTTCTATAGCTCAAATTCAGGGGTTCTCTGCTAATGTACACATTTTTGCTTCAAAAAATGAACGTACAGTAGTAGGATTTAAGATGACCTATGAAAGACAAGATTCCAATCTCACTTTTGCCCTTAATCATTGATTTCTATTTGGCTCAGATAATTAGAAAAATCAGGCAGAAATAAGTTATTTCATTGCTTCCAGACAGAAACACCGCTATGCTAACTCATCGCGCCGTCTAGTGCCAAATTGGAATGCTTTCAAGTCAGATACATTGAATTAAAAAAAAAAAAAATTAACAAATTTTTCAGAATAATCACTGTGGCATATATTTGCTATGGGGGTTTTTTTTTTATGCTCAAAATTTCAAACACTACAAAGTAATAGTCTTCAAGAAAATGTGTACAAGAGAATTTATATTGCAAATGTAGGGTAGAATATGAACCCTAACACTCATTCAAAGACAGCCTTTAAAAAGCCAAAGCAACCGCAATGTGTGCGTGCGTGTGTGTGTGACTGAGTGAATGACATTTTTTTTTTTTATAAAGAAAATGGGGAGTGCTGATTATTATTTCTGTTGTGAGAAAGCATGTAATTTAAATTTTGCAAATTGTCTTCCTCTTTTGTTCATGCAACTTTGTATTATGTATGTACAGAGGAGAGGAAATTGCTTTAAAGTTTGCAGTATTTGCATAAAATATTGTTTGCAGTTTGTTTTTTGTTTTTTTTTCACTTTTTTTTTTTATTCTTCTTTCAGGCTGACAAAGTTCCAAAACCTCCCAAACCACCAGATAAGCCACTAATGCCATATATGAGGTATAGTCGTAAGGTATGTATTTTTAATCAAAGATCCCAAGTTAAATTTCATTCGTTACATTTATTAATGTTTTTCAGTCATTCAGTTGGGAAGATAGGGGATAACAATTAACAGCATACATGAGATTCTTCACCCGGATTCGCAGAATTCTGTTTTTTTTTTTTTTTTTTTTTTGGCATCACTTGGGTCATTCTTAAGATCAAAACTTTCGAAAATGGAAGATAAACAGAGCGAAGATTTTCCCCATAATCGTAATTTGTTTTTCTTGTAATGTATTTTCTTTTTTTTCTTTTTTTTTTTGCCCAGTATTGTTGTTAAATATAAGGATGAGTCAAAACTTTTGCAATACTTGGATCACTTCATGTCTTCATATGTACCTTTACGACGAAAGCTGACTAGCATTCAAAGTATAGGCCATCGTGTTGCACCGTCTTTAGCCATCTGTCTGCCTGTTCTTTGATTCTGCTGAGGGTGAGTCGGAAGTTTTGCAATATTTGGATCACTTTATGTCTCCATACGTACCTTTACGAAGAAAGCTGACTAGCATTCAAAGTATAGGCCATCGTGTTGCACCATCTTTAGCCATCTGTCTGCCAGTTCTTCGATTCTACAGAGGGTGAGTCGAAAGTTTTGCAATATTCGGATCACTTTACGTCTTCATATGTACCTTTATGACGAAAGCTCACTAGCATTCAAAGTATAGGCCATCGTGTTGCACCATCTTTAGCCATCTGTCTGCCAGTTCTTCGATTCTATAGAGAGTGAGTCAAAAGTTTTGCAATATTTGGATCACTTTATGTCTCCATACGTACCTTTACGAAGAAAGCTGACTGGCATTCAAAGTATAGGCCATCGTGTTGCACCGTCTTTAGCCATCTGTCTGCCAGGTTTTCAATTCTACAGAGGGTGAGTCGAAAGTTTTGCAATATTTGGATCACTTTATGTCTCCATACGTACCTTTACGAAGAAAGCTGACTGGCATTCAAAGTATATATAGGCCATCGTGTTGCACCGTCTTTAGCCATCTGTCTGCCAGGTTTTCGATTCTACAGAGGGTGAGTTGAAAGTTTTGCAATATTTGGATCACTTTATGTCTTCATACGTACCTTTACGACGAAAGCTGACTAGCATTCAAAGTATATATAGGCCATCGTGTTGCACCATCTTTAGCCATCTGTCTGCCAGTTCTTCGATTCTACAGAGGGTGAGTCGAAAGTTTTGCAATATTCAGATCACTTTACGTCTTCATACGTACCTTTATGACGAAAGCTCACTAGCATTCAAAGTATAGGCCATCGTGTTGCACCATCTTTAGCCATCTGTCTGCCAGTTCTTCGATTCTATAGAGAGTGAGTCCAAAGTTTTGCAATATTTGGATCACTTTATGTCTCCATACGTACCTTTACGAAGAAAGCTGACTGGCATTCAAAGTATAGGCCATCGTGTTGCACCATCTTTAGCCATCTGTCTGCCAGGTTTTCGATTCTACAGAGGGTGAGTCGAAAGTTTTGCAATATTTGGATCACTTTATGTCTTCATACGTACCTTTACGAAGAAAGCTGACTGGCATTCAAAGTATATATAGGCCATCGTGTTGCACCGTCTTTAGCCATCTGTCTGCCAGGTTTTCGATTCTACAGAGGGTGAGTTGAAAGTTTTGCAATATTTGGATCACTTTATGTCTTCATACGTACCTTTACGATGAAAGCTGACTAGCATTCAAAGTATATATAGGCCATCGTGTTACACCCTCTTTAGCCATCTGTCTGTCAGTTCTTCGATTCTACAGAGAGTGAGTCGAAAGTTTTGCAATATTTGGATCACTTTATGTCTTCATACGTACCTTTACGACGAAAGCTGACTAGCATTCAAAGTATAGTTCATCGTGTTGCACCGTCTTTAGCCATCTGTCTGTCAGGTTCTTTGATTCTACAGAGAATGAGTCGAAAGTTTTGCAATATTTGGATGAGTTTATGTCTTCATACGTACCTTTACGACGAAAGCTGACTAGCATTCAAAGTATAGTTCATCGTGTTGCACCGTCTTTAGCCATCTGTCTGCCAGGTTTTCGATTCTACAGAGGGTGAGTTGAAAGTTTTGCAATATTTGGATCACTTTATGTCTTCATACGTACCTTTACGATGAAAGCTGACTAGCATTCAAAGTATATGTAGGCCATCGTGTTTAACCGTCTTTAGCCATCTGTCTGCCAGGTTTTCGATTCTACAGAGGGTGAGTTGAAAGTTTTGCAATATTTGGATCACTTTATGTCTTCATACGTACCTTTACGACGAAAGCTGACTAGCATTCAAAGTATAGGTCATCGTGTTTCGCCGTCTTTAGCCATTTGTCTGCCAGTTCTTCAATTCTGGGGCAGCACCAGTTCCTGTCATTCGAAGTGAGGAACTCCTTCACCCCAGCTGCCACCTCCTGGTTTTGAAGAGCTTCTAGGCCGCCCCGGTGGCGCAGTGGTCTAAGGCACTGGCCTCTGATCATTCGTCTGAAAGGGGTCCGGGTTCGAATCCCGGTGAGGCATGGATGTTGTGTTTGTCTTACGGCACTGGCTCTCTCCCTTCCCTGGAACCAGTGACCCTAAATTAGGGACGGGTGACTGCTTATAGCCCATTGAGTTGCTCACGGTGGTCGTTAAACCTCAAAAAAAAAAAAAAAAAAAAAAAAAGAGCTTCTAGCGAAGGAGGTGGGCCATGGACCAGAACAGGTAATAATCTGACAGAGCCAGGTCCGGACTACCGGACTATATGGTGGATGTAGCATTAGTTCGATGCCCTCAAGTTCCTGGAGTTTTTCCTGGGTCATTCATGTGGTATAAGGCCGAGTGTTGTCCTGCTGTAAGAGAGTGCACTTTCTGTTCACCAGTTGCGGGTACTTCTCCAAAATGGCATTCATCCGCTCCAGGTGTTCCGAGTAGTGGTTGGCATTGATGGTCCGACAGTCTGGAACAAATTCGAAATGGATTATCCCCTCGAAATTCCACCAGACGATGAACATGACCTTGTGCTCGGAAGCGCCCATGTTTGGCAACAGGTTCTGGAAGCTGGCCTGTGATCAACAGCTGCCGTTCTGGCTCAGGATTATGGAAATAGACACACTTTCCATCGCACATAACAATTCCCTTGATGAAACGTACATCGCGCTGGTGTTCTAGGAGTTTCGTGCACGCTTCTTGGCGGTTTGCTTTAGCTGGCGTCAGTTTGTGAGGGACAGCGCGGCAGCTCCCGTAGACCTTGCCGAGGTCCTGAAGGTGATGAACTGTATTGGTTTGTGATATGCCCAGCTCTCCTGAGAGTATCCGAGTGCTGGTTATCAGATTTGCCTCTACATCCTAGAGCACAGCCTCCAAATCCACGATTCGCGGCCTACCTGACCTTGGTTGATCGTTAAGGTCTCTGTAACTTGAGCGAAATTTCTTGAACTATCTGGTTGAGGTGCTGTGGTCCACGATAGAGATGAGTTCGAGCTCAATTTTAAGAGCCCAGGCCCGGCCTGCATTCTTTGATTACATGTGTTTGCTGAGCCCGGGGCTGGATTCTTGGAAAATTTTGCTTATCAAGGCTTGCATTTATACATTATACACTGGCCAAAGATATGGCCCAAGCAAGGATTAGTTTAAAAATCATTAGTTTAAAAAGTTTAGTTCAGTTATCCCACTTCACAATATTAATATGTCTTAAGAAATACTACGCATAAAGCCAAATGTTCTAAAATGTGGATTTGAAAATAAATAAATAATCAACGTGCCCTTCGACCGTATCAGGGGAATCAGCAATTTTGGTAAAAGCTGAAGAAAAGAAAATCGTTTAGAAACAAAAAATTCCATTCGTTATTTCTTTTTGATTTCTAAATTTACCTTTACTTTGAATAAATTAAATTGCATTAGAAAACGTACAACGCCATACAGACAATTGCAAGTGTTTGAAATTTTGATGCTAGATAACTAATCTTTGCAATATAATTTACATATATGCTAATTGGTAAAGGTGGTTTAGAGTGATGTAGTAGAACATAAAAAAAAAGCATGTAGGGAAATTTCCCAAAATTAAAAAAAAAAAAAAAAGAACGTAAAAGCATTCCAGACCAGATTATTCTGCATTTTGTAACATTAACAAAGCGTTGCGCTTAATAGTATAATAATCACAATATTATCATAAGTGTGTGCAGTTTCCAGATCAAGTTCATCATGACAAAAGAGAGAGAGAGAGAGAGAATTGCATCTAATGCCTCAGCGCTTCAACTTGATCTTCTTTTCTCTAAAACTCGACCTGCTTCACTAAAAACCAACGTCACCCCAAAAATCGCGGGAGTGAGGAAATTAAAAAAAATAAATAACAATACTTCTAACTGCACAATTTTGGAAATTAATACATCATTTTAAAGATAAGGTTCTTGATTTTTAATAAAATACAAAAAATGGGAATGTAATTTTCCCAGTTTTTCGATACCAGACCTCCTTAAACTAATCCTTGCTTTGGCCATAGCTTTGTACAATGCATAATGCAAGTCTTGCTAAGCAAAATTTGTCTTGCAATGGCAGCTAGCTTAGGAAATTGAAAATCCTTCCACCATGGTAACAAATCCACAATGAAATTCAACTGGGCTTGGAATTACACGTGTTGAATTAATTACAGTAATGAAATTCAAGACGTGTAATTCCGAGCCTGGGTTTTTCGGTAGTTAGTGAATTTTGAGCCCGCCCGTGCCCGAACTCGTCTCTAGTCCACGAAGCCGTCCCCTTTCGCATGACAAATGTTTTGTGTTACTTGAGCAGTGTCATGGCCGAGTTCAAACTCGTAAAGCGAAAGTTCGCTGATTAGTCAGTTGTGGCTGTTCATCTTTTAGGCGTCCCAACCACAGACAGAAGAACGGCATGCTATGCTGTTCACAGCAATTACTACCATTTTATATCCCTTTCGACTGACAGCAGTGCACGACTTGAACTAGTTAAGCAGATTTTGCTTCGACTGGCAAAAAGTCTGAGCATGTTCAGATTCCTAACACTCAGATACGTGGAACTTCATTGTTCTGGATGATGTAATGCTGGAATGGGAATCGGGAGATGTGGGTTCGATTCCCACTCCAGGACCATGTGATTTTCAAGTTTTCTGATGTGATTAATGTTAAGCGAGGAGCAGTAAATACAGGCAGTTCCGAGATGTCTGATTACTGTGTTAATAAGTAATATTCCACTTATTATGAGAAGAATATTTCTTTTACAGAATTTAACTCTAATACGTTTGTTCTCAATGTTTTTTTTATTCTTTTTCTTGATTTTCATCAGGTATGGGATCAAGTAAAAGGGCAGAATCCAGATTTAAAACTAGGTGAAATTGGCAAAATCATTGGTCAGATGTGGAGAGAGTTGTCAGATGAATCAAAACAAGAGTACGTTAATGATTACGAGACCCAAAAAGTATGTATTTAATTTTTTTTATTGTACTAAAGTTTATTTTTTCTTCATGAAAGTTTTTGTCTTTCCATATGATAGTACTTTTTATGTAGAATTTCGAAATTTTTGTACATTTTGCACCTCGTCTTTCACTCAAAACTTTCATATGCACTTGGCGAAGTCAGAATGTAACTTTCCCTATTGAAGAACTTTAGAAGTACAGGGGATAGACAAAAATATGGAAACACCTGGTGAAAGAAGGTATTCAATACCTAATATGGTGTAGGACTGCCTTTTGCATTCAAGACTGCATGGATTCTCCTGGGAATGGACAAATATAAGTCTTGGGTGGTGGATAATGGGATGTTATACCATTCTTCATGCAACACGCATTCTAGTTCCTGTAAAGATGCTGGAGGCGGATAGTACGCTCGAACCTTGTTCTCCAAAACGACCCATAGGGGCTCTATTACACTGCCGGACAATTGCTAAGGACGGAAGACGATAGCAACCATAAAATGGAAGGCAGGAAAACGTGGAAATTAGCATAAGTGCGGAATACAGTAAGACGTGTTGTGCGTATGCAAATTTTGGATTGCCGAACTTGTTCGTGATGTCATAGCGCTGATAAGAGATATAAAGGATTTGACGCGTATTGACCGTTGTTGTTCAGACACAAAGTTGAAAGGGAAAGAATCAATTGACGAACTTGCAATTTTAAGTATGTCTTCCCGACATCACCTAGATGATTTTACGCGTGGCCGTATTATTGGTAAGATTGAAGAAGGGCGAAAAATAACAGATGTTACCAGGGAGTTTGACGTCAGCCACAGTGTTTTTTCAAGGCTTTGGAAATCATTTCAAACAAATGGAGAGTGTAGCAAACGTCACGGGGGAGGTCGTGTTCACAATACGACACCTGCAAAAGATCAGTACATAGTGCTATCAACAAAAAGACACCGGCGCAGCACAGCTAGTGAGGTAGCAAATCAGTTTATGGCTGCTACTGGCAAGCGGATCTCCCGAAAAACTGTCGCCAGATGTTTGCATGAAGGAGTACTATATGCCCGCCGTCCTGTTGTGTGCATCCCATTGTCCAGACGTCACCGTATCGCCCGTTTGCAAGGGTGCCATCAACATCGCAATTGGACTGATAACGACTGGTCTGCTGTCCTCTTCTCAGATGAGAGTAGATACAGTCTATCGTCTGATTGTCGACGACAACTGATCTGGCGTGATAATGGTACTGCATATTGTCCAGCAAACATACAGGAAAGGGACTGATATCCGACATGTAGTGTCATGGTATGGGCTGGCATCATGATCAGTGGCCGTACGTCCCTCTATGTGCTTCTAACTGGGACTATGACTGGCCAACGATACATTAATGATGTTCTGCTACCTCATGTTCGCATGTTCCGTGGTGCTGACGGTGATAGATTCATTTTCATGGACGACAACACAACATGTCATCGAACAGTCGCTGTCCAGGAGTGTATTGAGAGCGAGGATATTCAACACCTCGTATGGCCAGCACGTTCTCCAGATCTGAATCTCATTGAAAATGTGTGGGATGCTTTGGGGAGGAGTCTTGCTGGTCGCCAATGCCCTCCAATAAACAAGGACACCCTCATCCGTGCACTGACAGAGGAATGGGGTAAATTACCCCAACAGCTGCTTGATAATGTTGTGCAAAGCATGACACTACGTGTGGAATCTTGCATCGCCCTCCATGGTGGCCATATCCCGTATTGACATCTTACGCCGGAACGCCTGCGGACGGTAATTGCATTTTTTTCACGTTAACGTATTCTGCACAAAATGGCCTGTTTGTCCCTTGAACACGTTCCAAAGCCTTCTAGATTTCAGAGCACAATAAATTGTCTTTCTTGTAATGTCCTGGCATTCTGACATTATTTTATTTCACTTGGCATCCAACCACACTTACTTTTTTATGCGCTATATAGCCATTTACGATCCGTCCTTAGCAATTGTCCAGCAGTGTATATTGGGGTCTGGCGATTGAGAAAGCCTTTGAAGATGGGAAATCTCATCATCATGCTCGGCAAACCATGATTGAATGGTATGAGCTATATGAATTGGGGCCTTATCGCCTTGATAAATGGCATCGCCTGCAAAGAGCACTGTTTGTACCATGGGATGGACTAGGTCGCTCAAAATGCTTAAATAATCCTTGGCAGTGACACGACCTTGCAAGGTAATAATGGGGCCAGTTGAATGCCATGATATGGCTGCCCAAACCATAACGGACCCACCGCCATGCTTCGATGTCGGCAAAAGGCACGCCGGATTGTAAGTTTGGGCTGGTGTTCGCCACACATAAACTCACCCACAGGTTGGAAACAGTGTAAAGGTCGATTCATCGGACCAGATGACGGTCTTCCATTGCTCAGCAGTCCATGTTTTATGAGTGTTGCACCACTCTCTCTTGCGTGCTGCATTCACATTAACCAGTGGTTTAGCGATTGCAGCTCGACCATAAATTCCCTGCCTGTGGAGTTCTCTTTGCACTGTTTTTGTACAGACAGGGTTTGAAATCACGCTATTCAGTTCAGCAGTAACTTTTGCAGCTGTTGTCTTCTTATTTGTGGTCACAATCCTCCGAAATGTCCTTCTGTCTCTGCCATTCATCTCACGCTTTCGTCCACACTGGTGTTTATCATATGATGTTTTTCCAGAAGCACAATATGCGGTCATAACTTTTGATACAATACCTCGCGATACACCAAATGAACTTGCTACTTTGGTCATGGAAGCACCCTCCATACGGTCCCCAACAATTTGCCCTTTTTGAAACTCTGTAAGCTCCGACATTATTCATTTGCAACATACAGATTAATGTCTAGACAGCAACTGTGGCTACCTGCTGGTTTGCCACATTTCGTAGCACACATTCGCTATGAAGACCTCTGGCACCATCTACATTTTCACGTAAAAAATTTTGGTCGTTTTTACCCATACTTTTTGCGAGGCGTTTCCATATTTTTGTCCATCCCCTGTACTTCATGTATTGAAAATGTTTAACGAACAGAATGGTATACGAGGGGAAGTCAGAAAGTAACTTTCCCTATTGAAGAACTTTAAACGTATTGCATGTATTGAAAATGTTTTTTGATGATGTGTAACTTGGCATGTTCTGTTTTAGGTGGCTGCAGTTTGAAGCTCCAGAGACGTTACTTTCCTGGACTACACGGATTCAAAAAGGCCACTGTACTTGTTGAATGGACAAAGAAAGTTGACATGTTCTGTTTCAGGTGGCTGCAGTTTGAAGCTCCAGAGACATTACTTTCCTGAACTACACAGATTCAAAATGGCCACTGTACTGGTTGAATGGACCGAGGAAGTTGACATGTTCTGTTTCAGGTGGCTGCAGTTTGAAGCTCCAGAGACATTACGTTCCTGGACTACACGGATTCAAAAAGGCCACTGTACTTGTTGAATGGACAAAGAAAGTTGACATGTTCTGTTTCAGGTGGCTGCAGTTTGAAGCTCCAGAGACATTACTTTCCTGAACTACACAGATTCAAAATGGCCACTGTACTGGTTGAATGGACCGAGGAAGTTGACATGTTCTGTTTCAGGTGGCTGTAGTTTGAAGCTTCAGAGACATTACGTTCTTGAACTACACAGATTCAAAATGGCCACTGTACTGGTTGAATGGACCAAGGAAGTTGACATGTTCTGTTTCTGGTGGCTGCAGTTTGAAGCTCCAGAGACATTACGTTCCTGGACTACACGGATTCAAAAAGGCCACTGTACTTGTTGAATGGACAAAGAAAGTTGACATGTTCTGTTTCAGGTGGCTGCTGTTTGAAGCTTCAGAGACATTACGTTCTTGAACTACACAGATTCAAAATGGCCACTGTACTGGTTGAATGGACCGAGGAAGTTGACATGTTCTGTTTCAGGTGGCTGTAGTTTGAAGCTTCAGAGACATTACGTTCTTGAACTACACAGATTCAAAATGGCCACTGTACTGGTTGAATAGACCAAGGAAGTTGAAATGTTCTGTTTCTGGTGGCTGCAGTTTGAAGCTCCAGAGACATTACGTTCCTGGACTACACAGATTCAAAAAGGCCACTGTACTTGTTGAATGGACAAAGAAAGTTGACATGTTCTGTTTCAGGTGGCTGCTGTTTGAAGCTCCAGAGACATTACATTCCTGAACTACACAGATTCAAAATGGCCACTGTACTGGTTGAATGGACCGAGGAAGTTGACATGTTCTGTTTCAGGTGGCTGCAGTTTGAAGCTCCAGAGACATTACATTCCTGAACTACACAGATTCAAAATGGCCACTGTACTGGTTGAATGGACCGAGGAAGTTGACATGTTCTGTTTCAGGTGGCTGCAGTTTGAAGCTCCAGAGACATTACATTCCTGAACTACACAGATTCAAAATGGCCACTGTACTGGTTGAATGGACCGAGGAAGTTGACATGTTCTGTTTCAGGTGGCTGCAGTTTGAAGCTCCAGAGACATTACATTCCTGAACTACACAGATTCAAAATGGCCACTGTACTGGTTGAATGGACCGAGGAAGTTGACATGTTCTGTTTCAGGTGGCTGCAGTTTGAAGCTCCAGAGACATTACTTTCCTGAACTACACAGATTCAAAATGGCCACTGTACTGGTTGAATGGACTGAGAAAGTTGACATGTTCTGTTTCAGGTGGCTGCAGTTTGAAGCTCCAGAGACATTACATTCCTGAACTACACAGATTCAAAATGGCCACTGTACTGGTTGAATGGACCGAGGAAGTTGACATGTTCTGTTTCAGGTGGCTGCAGTTTGAAGCTCCAGAGACATTACTTTCCTGAACTACACAGATTCAAAATGGCCACTGTACTGGTTGAATGGACCGAGAAAGTTGACATGTTCTGTTTCAGGTGGCTGCAGTTTGAAGCTCCAGAGACATTACTTTCCTGAACTACACAGATTCAAAATGGCCACTGTACTGGTTGAATGGACCGAGAAAGTTGACATGTTCTGTTTCAGGTGGCTGCAGTTTGAAGCTCCAGAGACATTACTTTCCTGAACTACACAGATTCAAAATGGCCACTGTACTGGTTGAATGGACCGAGAAAGTTGACATGTTCTGTTTCAGGTGGCTGCAGTTTGAAGCTCCAGAGACATTACATTCCTGAACTACACAGATTCAAAATGGCCACTGTACTGGTTGAATGGACCGAGAAAGTTGACATGTTCTGTTTCAGGTGGCTGCAGTTTGAAGCTCCAGAGACATTACTTTCCTGAACTACACAGATTCAAAATGGCCACTGTACTGGTTGAATGGACCGAGAAAGTTGACATGTTCTGTTTCAGGTGGCTGCAGTTTGAAGCTCCAGAGACATTACATTCCTGAACTACACAGATTCAAAATGGCCACTGTACTGGTTGAATGGACCGAGGAAGTTGACATGTTCTGTTTCAGGTGGCTGCAGTTTGAAGCTTCAGAGACATTACTTTCCTGAACTACACAGATTCAAAATGGCCACTGTACTGGTTGAATGGACCGAGAAAGTTGACATGTTCTGTTTCAGGTGGCTAATTGGTCATGAAATTATGTTTCCCAAATTTTTTAGACACCATGAACACCCAATCCATGGCGTGGAAGTATTCAGGGTCCCCACTGCCAAAAATAATTGAAGACATCCACCAGTAGTGGGAAGATCATGGTGACCGTATTATGGGACATCCATGGTATGCTTCTGTTGGATTTCTCACCTTCCATGACAAGAATCAAAGCTGCTGCTTATCAAGCTACCCTGAAGAAACTGAAGGGAGCTGTTTGATGAAAACGGCCTGAAATGTCACTCCGATGCTTGCTTTTGTTACACGACTACCCTCCCCTCATACAACTCATTACACAGTGAATCTGTTGGAAAACTGGGAATGGGAAATTCTGCAATATCTAGCGCTCAGCCCTAATCTGGCTCTGTCGAATTTTCACCTCTTTTCATAGTTGAAGCAGCACCTTTGTGGGAAACGATTCCCATTGGATGACGCTGTGAAACTTCTATAGGCAAGGTTTCGATGCATGGATCTCCCGGCTTGACAAGTGTCTCAACGGACAAGGTGACTACGTTGAGAAGTAGTGTATGGATGGTCATATCTCAGAGATGTACATACTCTTTTTCATAGTAATCAATACAAAATATATGATGTTGGGAACGTTCTTTCTTACTTTCCCTCGTATTAAGCATTATATCAGTTTGTTTAGGCTTGTAGAAGTGTTTCTCATTCAGCCACTTTTTACTCTTTGTTTCAGATAGAATATAATGAAGCCCTTAAAGCATACCATAACTCACCAGCATATCTGGCATGGTTAGCAGCTAAAGCACAAGGTACGGTAGTATTTTCTCCATTAATGCATTCATAATTATATTTATTGGCAGTTATATATAATTTATGATTACAGAACTTGTGGTGTTGAGAAGAAATAAAAATACTAATGTTTACCACAATTAAAGGTTTATTATACAGGGTGATCCATTTAAACCAGTACCATGTGATTTACTTATAACTTTTTTTATAAATAACAACAACATCATACAGTAAGTTGAGAATTATACATGTGGTATTGGAGAATCATTTTATCAAAGCAAATGTTGGAATTGTCCTCCATTTTTTTGTAAACACAGTTGAACACGACGCACCATATTCAGTGATGTGTCATGTAGAGCACGAGCAGTAACATTGCCAATTTCAGTCGTGATTGTTTCACGCAATGCATCCAATATTTTTGGATGGGTTTTGTAAACTCTATCCTTTTTTTTTTTTTTTTTTTTTTTTGATTGAAGGTTTAACGACCACCGTGAGCAACTCAATGGGCTATAAGCAGTCGCCCGTCCCTAATTTAGGGTCACTGGTTCCAGGGAAGGGAGAGAGCCAGTTCCGTAAGACAAACACAACATCCATGCCTCACCGGGATTCGAACCCGGACCCCTTATGGACGAATTATCAAAGGCCAGCGCCTTAGACCACTGCGCCACCGGGCGACACTCTATCCTTTAAGTAGCCCCATAAAAAAAAGTCAGGGGATGTTAAGTCCGGAGATCGTGGAGGCCATATATTTTTTTAAATTAATCTGTCATCAAAGAAGCTGGTTATGAGTTCCATTGAGTCTTTCGATGTGTGACACGTAGCACCATCCTGCTGAAAGTAGCCCTCTGTCAATTCAATGTCATCAAGTTGTTCCACAAATTCATTGAATATGCAGCAATAAACGTTAGTGTTGACAGTCTCAGAGAAAAAAATGGGGCCAATAATTTTCTTAGACGAAACCGCTCACCATACACCAACCTTTTGTGAATGCATCGGTGTTTCACACACAAAGTGTGGGTTTTCGGCAGCCCAGTGTGTGCTGTTTTGCGAATTGACGTAGCCTGACAGATGAAACTAGGCTTCATTCGTAAACCATGTGATGGAGAGAATATCAGATCGCAAATTAAGAACATTTTGAAACCATTTGCAATAAATTACTCCCTTTCCCTTGTCCGGTTCCTGCAGCTGATGGATTATGTGCACTTTAAATGGTCGAATATTCGCTTTTTTTTTTTTTTTTTTTTGCTGCCCTTTGACAAGTTCCGTATAAATATCCCATCTGTTGGCTTAATCTGCGCAACGATTTCGTCGGAGATTGAAGTAAATGTTGCCGAACATCGTCCACACGTGTTTGGGGCATCGGAGGGTGATGTCTACGGCTACCGCTGAGAAGAGAACCGGTTTGCTCCAGTTATTTTTGCCATTGACAGAATTGTTGACTTGCTTGGCACTTTTCGAACTCCAAACTCTCTTCGAAATGCTCATTGCGTTTTGATGACAGAATTGGTTACCCAATACGATTTCACTAAAAAACACGCTCTGGAAGAGAGTACTGCATGTTTCCGAATACACGCAGGTGAATGACAACGCAACAACAAACAAATCACGAGCTGAGTTACAGTTACGGTTAACAATCTTCTTCATGGTGGTGGTTTTCATTCTCCAGGAGTTCCTGCTTCTATTGAAAAAAAAGAAGTTCCTTGCGCGATCCCTTGCAAAAATGTAAGGTTTTTTCAGGGTACTGGTTTAAATGGATCACCCTATACATCAACTATAGTTTTGCAGAGCATTTGGCTCAGCATAATCAGAGTTCTTACGGTCACCGATTTTGGTGAGTTGTTTCCACTCACTTGAAAGAAATGGAGTCGATGTCACGTCGTGAAAAGTTCCAGTATACGTGGAAAGTTTCTAATATATTAAGCTTGATAGTCGAATCAGGTTTATCAACAAACGTAGTGTTTCCAAACAAAAATTTATGGTTATTTTCGTGACAATGTTAACCTATAGACGACCTCTTCAATTCATAGTTCCGTATGTGGTTCATGTGTTCCTTCACATGAAACTTAAAGCCCTGAGGGTCTGTCCTATATATGAAAGTCCACATTTACAAGGTATCTGATGAATTCCCCAGGAGTTTATGTCTTCAATGTAATCTTTTGATCCATAAAAATTCATCTTGTTTATGGATTTGAAAATTACTTTGAAATTAAAACTCTTGAGAATATTTGAAATTCCGAAGCAAATCTGGGGAGCAAATGGGATAACCACCCAATTCTGTCGTATTGGGAGGTCTATAGGCATGATCGTGCAGACAGGCTTCGGTTTCCTAAATTTTTGGACAGCTTTGTTTATAATGGAATGGCTGTATCCTCTGTGTACTGCAATTCGTTTAAGAAAATCAAGCTCTTTTTGCAAGGAATCTTTAGTTGAGCATATATCTATTGCACGATATACATTCAAAAGTATGTCAAATAAGTAATGCACATTCGCCTGTAACTCCCCAGTTTTCAAAGGTTGAATCATGAATGTTGGTGGGTAGGACCTTCATTCCATTAGCTTCCAAATGATCATTAACAGCTGTTTCTTCTCTTTGCAGATGAAGCATAATGGATGGTGAAATGGATACCCTACTACGTCAACGGTCAAATAAAGGTAACTTGATCACGCTAGTTACGTTAAATGAAAACTTTTACAAAAAAGTTCGTTAGTTGGAAGCTTTGGACCTTATCTTAGGTCTTCATCACGCCAATGGAGGACTAAGATTGTTGCTAGATTCTACATTTGAATTTTTCCTATTTTTGTTGCCAAAACTTAGAATTGATCTCCAGATCATCGGAATGTAGAGAGAAGATTCGGAATTGCAAGTCATTGAGTTGAAAATAATTTTCAGGCTTTCACGGTAACGGAGGGCAAAACGATTGTCAAAAGAAGCAATTCGTTTTGCTATGTTGGAACGAAGCAAACCGAATTGCTTCTTTTGACAATCGTTTTGCCCTCCGTTACCGTGAAAGCCTGAAAATTATTTTCAACTCAATGACTTGCAATTCCGATGATCTGGAGATCAATTCTAAGTTTTGGCAACAAAAATAGGAAAAATTCAAATGTAGAATCTGGCAACAATCTTAGTCCTCCATTGGCGTGATGAAGACCTAAGATAAGGTCCAAAGCTTCCAACTTACGAACTTTTTTGTAAAAGTTTTCATTTAACGTAACTAGCGTGATCAAGTTACCTTTATTTGTTAATATTGTTATGTGTTTTGCCCATCATCATCACGTCAACGGTCGGTAATAGAGTTTCTTTACAAATCTAGGGATAGCTCAGCCACATCAATGCACAGACAATTGTTACCAGTGTATGGTGAGACAACAATGGATTGCAGTATGGTGCAGCGATGGTTGCATGGGTTCCTAGTTGCCCGGTCAGGCTACTAGATTTCATTTTTACTTGCCCAGGCCAATAATTTACATGCCCTGGGCATTTCAGGCATGTTATTTTTCAAGCCGTGGGATGGATGTGTCTGGGTTTGGCAGTTACCCAGAAAACGTCTGCTTCTGGAGTGTCAAGTGCTTATTGTGAAGCATGGATGTCGTGCACTTATGGTATTGCATTGTTTCAACTGGTACAGTGCGGGTCCACTGGCTGTTATTCATCACAGGGTTCCCACTCAACCTGGAAATCAGGGAAAACCTGGAATTCTCAGGGAATTTGAAAATGGTTCCAAAAATCAGGGAAAGGGAAAATTTCCCTTTTTTGTAAAACTCAGGGAAAATTATCCTTTTTTTCTTTCTTTCTTTTTTTTTTTTTGTAAAAATCAATGGATACTTTGTTTTGCCCCAAAAAAAAAAAAAAAAAAAAAAAACATATTTTTTCAAGATTTCAAACTTTTGCTTGCAATTACTGCTTACCTAGAATTTGGTATATCTTACTTTCAGTTATATTAAGTATTTCCTTTATTCTCTTAAAAAAGATGCAAAATTGAATTTTTAAAATTGCCAGTTATTAAGCTTTTATTCAATTTCTGCAGGCATTGTTATAACATGGAACAATTAAGCACAGTGGCTCCTGCTTGAAGAAATACTTCACAAAAGAACCAACCAAATGATGGATCAAAGTCCTTTGTCTGTTGGTTCTCGTGAAACATGTTTCTTTGAACAGAGCCATTCCATCATTAAGCTTGGCTGCATTGTGTTATAGAAAAACTGAAACTATTCAACTGACAGATTTTTTCTTACATATGACCTGTTTCATGGGAATGTATTTGCAAATTCCGTGTGGGTAGTATTCACAAAAGTTCACGGAACTGTGGTACAGAAAATAATGTGCACAGTTAGTTTTTTTTTTTTTTTTTTTTGATTGGAGGTTTAACGACCACCGTGAGCAACTCAATGGGCTATAAGCAGTCGCCTGTCCCTAATTTCGGGTCACTGGTTCCAGGGAAGGGAGAGAGCCAGTGCCGTAAAACAAACACAACATCCATGCCTCACCGGGATTCGAACCCAGACCCCGTTTGGACGAATGATCAGAGGCCATTGCTTAGACCACTGCGCCACCGGGGCGGCACACAGTTAGTTGTATTTAATGAAAAGCAGGTAATTTTATAAAGACAAATTACATAAAGAATTTACAAGTGTGTGCTTTGGTGAGAAAAGTGAATGGAATTGAATGAAATGTAACAATTCTTTGCAACATGCCACTCTGGAAAAATTTAAAAAACAACCTGGAAAAGTCAGGGAATTTTTTTATTATTTTTGAGTGGGAACCTTGCATCATAACATGAACTCTGTGCTGTATAGAGATATCCTAGATAACTCAATGCTCCCCAAGTTGTGGCAGTTCTGTGGACATGATGATTATTTCTTTTTTATGTTAATTTTCACAATGATGGACATGCCATTGTCATCCTGGAAGGGTATGAGGAAAATCTGGTTTCACGGATTGTTTGGCTTTCTCAGAGCCCGAACCTTAATCCCATTGAACATTGGATGATCTTGAGTGGTGGTTGAGGTCTAGACCAACATAAGGTAGGCAGTATGATGGAAAGAAGAAATGATGGAGAAGGAAATCAGATTGTGGTGGATGAAGTAGCGATGATAGAACAAAAAAAAATACTGGAAATTATTCTCCTTTTTTTTTTTTTTTTGATTCAGTGGAGTTATTTGTTGCAAAATTGCTGTCTTTATCGTAATTTGGCAAAAATGCAAGTAACAGCTTAAACACTGGCCCTTAGTTCTGCATCGTAATTGCTCCAGAAGCTGCACCAGATGGGGTGTGAAACAGATCAAATATATAGAGGATTTTAGGAATAGAGTGTCTGACCCCAGGTCTTAAACAACCCTTAAAATAAGAAGCTATAAGATTTGGGCTAGAGTGCCCAATAGGAAAGTGACACGAAAGTGAGGTAGAAAATGGCGTGGAAGACGCCCTTATTTATAACCAGGGGGTGGGTCAATACCCGGAGCCCTAGGCTTAACGTGCCCATCCGATGCACGGCAGACGTTTAGTGATTTCGAGCTTTCGTACCCACTTGGGATCAAACTTGAGATGGGGTATGAAACCCTTACCTCATATGCCTTATATATTATGTACCCTATGAAGTATCACTCCTTCAAGCAGCTGAAAACCTTTCTACAGGATAAATTCATACACGAGATTCTTCCACGAATTCGCGGAATTCCACTTTATCCGTCGTCATTTGGGTCGTTCTTGAAATCGATGCAAAACTGAAGAGAAATTTTGAGGGGATTAGTTCGGAGTGGTATTCGTTTCCTGTCAGGGGACGATATTTCGCCTTTGAAAACTTTCAAAAACGGAATTTAGACGGAGTAAAGATTTTCCCCATAACCATAATTTTTTTTTTTTTCTCACATTGTTCCTTCCATCCGGTATTGTAAACAGTGCAGAATTCTCCCTGCAATCTTTTGGCATGAGATTCTTCCATTTGTGTGGTTCTCAAGATTGATGCATTTTGCTTCAGAGGATGGAAATTTTCGAAATCAGAAGTTAGACAAAGTGAAGATTTCTTCCGTGATCGTTTTTATTTTTTTCTCGTGTTATCCTACTGCTCAGTACTGTTGTTAAGTGTCATTTTATTTTGTAAATATTTGCAGTGGTGGAAGAGCTGCGCCGAAGTGCGCACATTTTCAAGTTCTGCACCGTGCTGCTCTGAAATCTGAAATGCATAATTTTCATTGAATTCTGCCAAGCTTGCGCCAAAATATAGTATGTTTTTTAAAAAATCTGTTTTGATGTAGAAATAAATTTCTTAACATCCTGAAATCTTAAAAAGCTCTCAAATCAATTTTAAAATTTCCCCCAGTGGAATCCCCCACATCCTCTCTGTTATGTATAAAACTGTCACCTACTTACATTCCCACCGTCTATTTTTAGCCTCTCCGGTGGGGCCCCAGAATGCATTGCAATTGCCTTATGCTTCTGCCCAGTAGCAGAAACGGGGCGGCATAGATTACTTTGATTGCTTTTAGAAAGTTTCAAATGTTCATATTATTTATTTCACATATTAAAAAAAAAATTGTTACTCACCACGGGAGCAGAAACAGCACAACACTGTGACATCCAATTTTCGGAAAGGTGTGCAGATCATTTTTTTTTTTTTTTTTTTGTTCCGACATTCATTGTTTTTAGCCTTCCTTTCAATTTTAAAGCAAAGGAAGGGTATCCCCTTCCAGATGTGAAGTTATATCAACAGATCACATAGGCAATTATTGTACTTCATTTTATTTTAATTTTCTTTCTTCCTTATTATTTTACAAACGGATAACTTCAAGTTGACGAGACATGTTGCTTTCATTCAATAATAAAGCTAGTAAGCGATGCTTTTGCACGCTTTTAAAGGCTTTTCCGTTTCCACAACAACCATCTTATGCGGCATTCCGGGAGCTGATGGCCGCAATTTTCATTTTTTGTTTTTTTTGGCATCCATATAATTTCATTTGTTAGATTTATGTTTTTTTTTGTTTGTTTTTTTGTTTTTTACAAGACCAATATTTTTAAAGCGTTTTCAACGTTCTCTTCTCCGTTTTCGCTGCCATCGGTGTTCCGGGACTTGACGTCCAAATTTGTTCTTTCTTTTTTTTTTTTTTTTTTTTTTTTTTTTTCCTTCCAGATGGCTTCATCTCCGATAGATTTATGAAGCTTCTTCTTCTTTTTTTTTTTTCCAGAAATCATATTTTTACGCATTGTTTATTGTCACTCCTCCGTTTTCGTGGGCGTGGTATGCAGCATTCCGGGAGCCGATGATCGCAAATTTTCCGTTTTTAGTTTCCAGATAGCTTTGTTTCAGTTAGATGAAAGAAGTGTGTGTGCGTTTTTGAAGAGCCATATTTTTTTAGCATTTGCAACATCTCGTTCTCCGTGTCCGTGGCATTCTGGAAGTTTTGCAGGGTTTTTTTTTCACTTTTTTTTTTATTCTTCGAGATAGCTTTATCTTAGGTAGATTGAGGTGAAAGTTTGTGTGTGTGTGTGTGTGTGTGTGTGTGTGTGTGTGTGTGTTACTAAAATCGTATATTTAATGTCTCTTGTTGCATTTCCACGGTCGTATTACGCAGCATTCCAATAGCTGACGATCACAATTTTTTTTATTTTTTATTTACTTTCAGATAATTTCATTTCAGATTGATGAGGGGAAGTTTTTTTTCTTTACAAGAACTCTTGCCTTATTTCTCACTTCAATTTTATTATTTTTTGGGGTTTAATTATATCAGTGAAAATGCTCCCACCACATTTTAACAAATTCAGTAAATGTTTCTCAAAAACTGCAGTCAGTTCACAAAAGAGATATCAAACAACATATATGATTGCTATCATTTCCACACTTGACATGATCATTACGCTTACACAGCTGTCTGAATCATCAGCTGATGAGGCCTCCAATACAACAGAATTGCTGCAGGAAATAATAAGAGCACAATTGTATCAGGTGGAACATCCTTTAAAGGATGGAGTTGAAAGTTTAATCAATTAACTAAATGCAAAATTAAAAAAAAATTCATTTTACAAATTTCAAATTATTTTCTATTATTTATGCTTCCTGATTATTTAAAAAAAAATTCAAAAGCATTTAAGGAATGATGTTTAAATTCTGAATAAAATACAATCTTTCTTTTTTACTTATCAGGGAAAAGCTAGTTTGATTATTGCAACTAAATACTAATTTGTACAGTTATCCAAATCACAAATTTGCTAATTTTCTAAAGTTTTGCTTTGTTGCGGTGCAGAATGATAAATTTTCTAGAAAAAATATTTAGGCTTCTCTTTATCTTGCAGACAGTTTTTAGCTTTTCCTTTCTGCATTGCAGACTCCTGAAAAAAATTCTGCTTCAGGAATTGTATATACACAGTGCGCCAAAGAATTTTTAAGACTGGGTCTGTAAAATGAAATAGAAACAAGAAATTATAATTTGCTTTGGTTTCTTATTCAAAATAAGTCCCTCCGGCTTCAATACACTTGTTACAGTGACCTAATAATAATTCGAATGCCTGTTCCAGTTCACTTTGCGGAATCGCCTCCAAAGCACGCGTCGAAGCTGTTTACGTATGGTCGAAATATCATCAAAATAACACCCTTTTAACGTCATTTTAAGTTTTGGGAACAAAGAAAAGTCGCAGGGTGCTAAATCAGGCGAATACGGTGGATGATTCAACACACAGACGTTATTTTTTGCCAAAAGTCTACGAACAAGAAGTGAGGTGTGACTGGGTGCATTATCGTGCAACAAACACCAACTGTTTTCATCTCGATATTCTGCATGAATGCTGCCCATCAAACGCCTCAAAACATTTAAATAAAACTCACCAGTAATTGTTTGTCCACTTGGAACAAATTCTTTGTGGATAATCCCTTACTATCGAAGAATGTAATGAGCATTGTTTTGATTTTCAATGGAACTTTTCTTGTTTTCTTTTTGGCTTGTGGTGAGTTTTTTGACTTCTATTCCTCACTCTGTCACTTTGTTTTAGGATCATATTGAAAACACCATGTTTCATCACCAGTAACAATCGATTTTAAGAAGTTTGGATAATTTTCAGCGGCTGAAATGATGTCTCTGCAATGTGCACTTCTGCTTGATTATTTGTTCATTGGTTAACGTGTGTGGAACAAATTTAGCACAGACTTTTGTTTTGCCCAAATCTTCATGAAGGATGGTTTGAATAGTTTCTTTGTTGATGTTTAAAGACTCTTCCATCATTCTTAGTGACGCACATCGATTGTTTGCCAAGAAATCAACGCACTTTTTCAATAATCTCAGGGTGTCCTAAATGAACTTGGTCTTCCTGTATGCTTATCATCTTCCATTGTCTCTCTTCCGTCCAAAAAAAGGTTGGGCCACAGGAAAACATTTGATCTACTTAAAACAAAACTCACCGTAAACTTGTTTCATCATTTGAGTACGTTTCCGAGGCCCTTTTACCGAGTTTTGCGTTAAATTTAATAACAGCCCTTTGTTCCATTTTAAAAATTCAACATGAAAAAATTTTTACTTCTGTAATGAACACCCGTTTCGTTTGAAATACTTTAACAACTGCGCAGTACTTTTGGCAGAAAGCAAGCAGATGGTCACGGTTTATAACGCATTTACGATTACACTGGTGGCGTCACCGTAGGCTGAAATCTAGCACCAGTCTTAAAAATTCTTTGCCGCACTGTGTATATCCTTGTTTAAATAATGAGTTCAGTTCTCATATACACCAACCTTCATCATATGACTTTGACATGAAGATTTACTAGCATAAAATTGACAATTTTAAATCACATTTAGTAGCACAGTGATGTAGGATTATAAATATGAATCTCATTCAATGAAAAATGAAACAGCAAAGCTGTAATTAACTGGTAAGCATTTAGTTATTAAATAGTTTTAATTCGTGAAAAAGGTTTAGAGAGTGTATAATTAATTTTTTATCTTAACATTTTCGTTCTATGCTAATTATTTCCAAAATTAGTTTACCAATGTGCTCATGAAAAGCCTGTGATAGTTCAGGTTTTTCACTTTTGAAAGCTAGTGATTTTACATAATGTGAAATTAGAACTATCATTATTGTGTGATTGTAGGTAATCATGCTTGGAAATTTTGCTGTGTACTTCCAAGTATTAATTGGTGCTCAAAAATATAGATTTCCCCCTCCAAACGACACTCAGGGTATCATTTTATTAGCTGCTCCGAAATGTAGATTTTCCTGCTCCAGAGGCTGCTCCAAAATGGGTAGTCTGCACTTCCACCACTGTATTTATAATTCAGCTTGAAAATGGCGAAAACATTCCCAAAACGGAAGTCAGACGGAGCAAAGATTTTACCAGTAATCCCCCTTCCCTCAATGTTCCCTCTATCCTGTGTTGCTGTTAAATGTCAGTAACTTTAAATTTTAAATAGATTGATGAGCTCCCCTTTAATATCTACATAAGAAAATTAGTGTCAACAATTCTGTCTTGCTTGTGCTCCATTTTATTCATACTGTTTTGCCACATGTTCGATTTTTTTACCTGTTTAAAAAGTTCAACTTTTTTTTTCTCTTCGGCAGTCTCATGTATGTAAATTGTGCCCCAATTAAACATCTATTGAAACTGCATTTCATGAGTTTGTCACATCCTGACATTTTTTCGTGACAGTGCTTGTTGACAAAAGTGTGTTGCTACTGGCAATGATTAGTTTGGATAATAAAGTTCGTTTTGCTCTGTATTTTGTGTTTTTGAAGTTCCTATTGATATTCTGACATTTTATCTGGAACAACCTAATATTCATGTAGAAATAACTTTTTTACGGGTCTTATAGAGGTTATTATTCAAAAAAGTTGGTGGTCAAATTTTTGAACTAAAGCCTAGTTCATCATTATGACTACATCACTGGAGTAGTTGCTGCCACTCAGTCGGAAGTGTCCAACCGCAATTATCATTAATTGTGGTGCTTCTTCTTCTCGCTATTTCCATCCCTTCTTTTAGTTTCCTCTTTACTGAGTTTGATTGGTGGGCGATTATTCTTACTCAGCCCCAATTTATGGAGTGTCCACTTGTCTGTCTATCCCTGTTTTGTTACTAATGTTCCTAATAGCTGCTTGGTGTTCTTTCATTCGGACTTTAGTATTTCTTCCTGTTTCTCCTATGTAGCTGAGCCTGAAGTCACAGTCGATGCAATATATTACTCTTTCTTGCAATTATATGACTTTCTTTCAGTTTTAGAGCTGGCAGGAATTTCTTTAATTTGTTATTTAAATCTGGAGCAAGCCCGATATTATATTTTGCTCCGATCCTCTTCAGTCTTTCGAAAAGTCCCTTGTGGTACGTAATTTTGCTGGTGAATTTGAAGTTGTTTATTTCTTGCTTTTTTTTTTTTTTTTTGGCGCTTTTCTAAATAACTTCTTAATATATGAGAAGGGGTAATTGTTCTCTGCCAATAAATTGGGACTCAGTAAGAATAATCGCTCACCAATCAAACTTAGTAAAGAGGAAACTAGAAGAAGAGATAGAAAGAGCAAGAAGAAGAAGCACCACAATTAACGATAATTGTGGTTGGACACTTCCAACTGAGTGACAGCAACTACTCCAGTGGCATTGTCTGATGATGAACTAGGCTTTAGTTCGAAAATTTGACTACCAACTTTTTTGAATAATAACCTCTATAAGACCCATAAAAAAGTTATTTCCACAGTAAACTATGAATAAAGGTGCCATAAATTCATTTACAACTAATATTCATGTTTTTAATGGTGCTGAAGATAGTTGCTTCTATTGTTTCTGTGAACAGATTAAAAAGTTTGAACTATGGTAATGAAAGTGATGAGTAGTAATGAAATATTTTACAGGATTTTATGACCAGTAGAAGCTTTATATTAGTATTTCTGAATTTGATATTCAAATGTGAATAAAATGTTTTTTCCTAAATGACTCAGCTAAAATCTTGATGATATCACTTCGGTGGTGCCGTGGTCTAAGCGCTGGTTTCTGATCATTCGTCTGGGATTGGTCCAGGTTCGAATCCCAAGCAAGGCATAAATGTTGTGTATGTATTATAGTACTGGCTCTCTCCCTTCTCTGGCGCCAGTGGCTCTAAATTAGGGACAGGTGACTGCTTAGAGCCTGTCGAGTCGCTTACGGTGGCCATTAAACCCCCAAACAAACAAACAAAAATCCATTCATCTGCAAGATGGGTCTGAGTTTGAATCCCAATGAGGCATGATCATGATCATATGTAGAGGATTTTAGGAAGGGAGTGTCTGACCCCAGGTCTTAAACAACCCTTAGAAATAGGAAACTAGGAGATTTGGGCTAGAGCGCCCCATAGGAAAGTGGCACGGAAGCGAAGTAGAAAGGGGGAGGAAGACACCCTTATTTATTACCGGGAGGCCAGTACCCGGTGTCCGACGGCTTAACGTGCCCATCCGACGCACGAGCGATATTTAGTGGATCGAGCGTTCCTACCTGCCTGGGATCGAAACTGAGGCCCTTTCCCGGGCAGTCACGAACGTTGCCCACTCGGCCACCCGCGGCCTCCCAATGAGGCATGGATGCTGTGCTTGTCTTATAGCACTGGCTCTCTCCCTTTCCTGGGACCAGTGGCCCTAAATTAGGGGCGGGCTACTGCTTATAGCCCATTGAGCTGCTCATGGTGGTCGTTAAATGCCCAATAAAAATAAAAACATCTTAGTGTATCTTTTAATTAAAAAAAACAGTACATTGGAATAATTCCCTTTATATATATATATATTTATTTATTTATTAGCTCGGCAAGCTGCTGAAGAAAAAGAAGCCCTTGAACGAAGTCCTGCTGCAGTAAGTATTATTAAAGGTTATTTAGTTATTTCACGTAGAATAAATGTAAAAGTTTATGACTGCATCATGAATGATATATACAGTTATTTTAATGTAGATGATTATGACACCCAGTATAACTACACTATACTGACAAAAGTCACCGCACACCTAGAAGAGAAACACAACATAGCATTCATTGACATACATTAGTACCGTGTCGGTCCACCTTTGGCCTTGATGCATGCACTGACCCTTCGAGACATGCTTTCAACAAGGTTTTGGAACACAGCGATAGTAGGTATGCGCTTCCATTCAGTACATAATGCTGCCGCTAACTGTTGTTTAGTAGTAGGCCTTGGTTCCATTTTTCTTATGCGGGGCTCTAATTCTTCCAATATGGGATTAAGATCAGGGCTCTGTGCTGGCCAGTCCACACACAATACGGAATTATCGTCAAACCACGCCGTAACTGTCCTTGCTTTGTATTATCCTGCTGGTATCAACAAGGCTTGGTTCTATAGTATTGCCACAGAGTTGGTAGGGTATAATTGTCCAGAGTATCGAGGTAGACATGCTGGTTAACGGGTTTGTCCACGATAACCAATGGGTCGAAACCATACCACGAAAAATACTCCCACGCGAGTACACTGCCAGCTCCAAACTTAACAGTTGGAACAGTATACTGTGGTAAATAGCGTTCCCCCTGTTGCCGCCATACCTACACATAACCATCAGACTGAATGATTCATCAGTCCATAGGACCCGTTTCCATTGATCTACGGTCCACAATAAATGTTCTTTACACCATGCTAAACGACGAGTAGCATTCCGAGTGGAGATGAAAGGCTTATGAGGAGCAGAACGACCACGGTATCCCATGGAATGAAGTTCTCTGCGAATGGTACGTGTACATAGTGAGGTTCCAGCATTGTTACTCGCCTGTACACTGAGATCTTGTGCAGTACTTCGTAGATTAGCTGTAACGACTCCTGCGGCTTCGACATTCTCTATCACTGATTGTCTTTGGTCTGGCGGTACGTTTTACTGCTTCATGCACGCCATGTGTCTTCCACTTATTCAGTACATCCAAAACAGTTGACTTTGGTATCTATAAAAGCCTCTCAGTTTCTCTTGTGGACAACCCACTAATATAACACCCAACAATCTTTCCTTCTTAAAGTCAGTTCTCTTGTGCCGCGACATTTTCCCTCAAACGCACAGTGTGATATGATAGCAGTCAGCTTCAGGCTTGTTTTATTCCGTTTGCAGCTGTACCACGCATCTTAACAACACAGGGGATCCATTCATTTGCTTTTAAAGAGGTGTGCGGTGATTTTTGTCAATATAGTGTATATCAAATATTATGTACATGCTATCTTTAAAAGGTTATATATAAATTAAAGTGGGGTATTTGAGATTTATGATGCTGGAGTCTTTGACGTGACTGTTTAAGCTGGGGTTAAAAATGCCAAAAACTATCACTTGTTAAAAAGTTGCCATCCCTGGAGTATCACCATTTTATTCATTCTATTTTAATTAAAATTTTCTTGCCTTTTAGCAGCATGAATGGTGATGACAGAATTTATTAATACTTGGTGAACAGCTTTCAAACTGCTCTTTTCCCATGACTTTGATAAACCAGATACTTTTCTACCTCAAACCCTATCCTTCCTTCTCTCTTGTTGCCCCAAAACCCATGAAAGAACTCCTCTGCTGTCAATGATTTACTTCTGCGATTTATTCCGAAGTTTTCCACAATGGCATTTATGGATCACATTTCAGACTGCAATGATTTGTGAGTTATTATTTTAACCTTACCAGTTCTTAACTAAGCCTAAAATAAATAATCCTAACAAATGTATTGTTAACCCTAATGAAGTGTGGAATTGATATGTATGATCTATTGGCTTCTCCATAGTAAGTGGAGAAAGTAACTAAAAAGAAAATTAGTATGTAATATTGCACTATTCCTTTAACTAAATACTTAAAACTCTTTAATATAGAATTTAGCAACCTTATTCAAACTTAAATTTAAGCTACAAATATTCTTCATGGTGTTTGCCGAATATTCATAATTTTCTTAATACTAGAAATTAAGCATCCTCTTAAAGACGTGTATCATCTTTCTGTATTACAGCCCATGGTGGTGCATAAAATGTGGGAACTATTGGGTTGTCGGAAAAGTCATGACATATTTTAGCTATGTTTTGCAAAGGTCATTTATTGATAGAAAGAACAAAGATCAATCAATAATATAATGCCCGTTTTGTTCGATAACCTTTTGCCATCTTTCAGTGAGCTGCAGAATGCCTCGTTCATAGAAGAACCTGTCTTTCGTGGAGAAAAACTGTACAAGGTGCTGATTTACAGCCACATCTGAATTGAATGTTATACCATGCAAGGACTGTCGAAGAGAGCGAAACAAGTTGAAATCTGACGGCACAAGGTCAGACGAATATGCTGGGTGTGGCAACACATCCCACCCAAGCTCCAATAATTTTTGGCGGGTGATCAAACTTGTGTGTGGTCTCGCGTTGTCGTGATGGAACACAACACCTTTACGATGAACGAGCTCTGGACGTTTGTGGATGATGGATTCGTTCAAACTGTCCAATTGCCGACAGCACACCTTCGAATTGATTGTTTGGTTCCGTCGTAAAAGTTCGAAAAACACGACACCTTTAAAATCCCACCACACTGAAACCAGAACCTTACGCCGATGAATGTCTGCTTCGGATGTCATTTGAGGCGAAGCAGCCTGTCAGGACCAAGACCGTTTGCGCAGCACGTTGTTGTACGCAATCCACTTTTCGTCACCAGTTATCAGTCGCTTCAAAAAAAAGGATCGTTTTTCTCACGTTTAATGAGCATATCGCAGGTGTTTATACGTGCCGTCAGTTGAGCTTCTTTGAGTTCATGAGGAACTCTTACATCGAGCTTGCTTATGTATACCAGCTTCTTCAGGTGGTCGTGAATGTGTCGTGTAACGTGGGTTTGACTCAATCAGTGCCTTGATTTGGTCGTCATCAACCTCGGTGGGCCTCCCTGACTGAGGAGCATCGTTGAGGTCAAAATCACCAGCACAGAATTTTGCAAACCACCGCTGGCACTGACGTTCTTGTTGAGCATTATCACCGTACACTTTATGCAACTTTTCACAAGCTTGACGCCCGTTCTTTCCTTTACGGAAGTAAAACAGTAAAATATGGCGAAAATGCACAGTTTGGTCTTCCATCTTCAACTTGATGTCAAATCTCTGCAAATCAACCAAATCACTCACTATTTCTTTTAGACTGCAGCTAGAACTGGCACCTGTTGAATGCCATAGCGATAACAGAGCTGCACATGCCTCTAGTACTTCCAAAACCGCCCAACCGCTATCGGGTGCCAAAATACATCATGACTTTTCTGACAACCCAATACTATACACAATTCAATTTTAATGTTCAATAAATATATTACTTACATAAAGTGCCTCTTTACTGCCATTCACCAAACATCCCGAGTTCTACTGTAAGAATTGCATGCCTCTGGCAGTAATCCTACGAAAGTTCGTTTTTAGGCCTATCACTTCCAGTCTTGTGTCGAAGCCAGCTGTAACTTGTAGGCACAGTGAAGCAAAGTTCCTTACTATGAATTGTTATGTCCTGTTGTAACAAGTTTAATTCTTGAGGATTAGAACCTGTGTCATCAAGTCAGCAGCAGTACCTGTTCATAATTTTGATTCAGTGGGGACATGGGGCTAAAGTTGTTAACTGACATAACATAAGTATCCTTGATGTGAAATATAAAATGAACGAGTAAATATAATACACAAGTTAAATGTAAAGTCTTTATGTATATATACTATATCAGGATGTCTACTGGTCATGAAGGTCATGAAAAAGTAATGAAATTGAGCAGGTGGTCATGAAGTAATGAAATTAAATGGGTGGTCATGAAATTGTCTTTTTTATATCAGCACCAGAGTTGTAGAATATAGACGTACACGTGTACTCTGTACGCGGATAGTTTCCAAATTATTAGCAGATTTTGCAGATAGTTTTGGCTTGTAGATTAAAAAAATATAAAGGTTATTTACAGCAATTAAATCACTTACTCAAGGCTTTACTCAGATTAATATATTAAATTCTATCTTAACGTGAGAATGTTCAGCTATTTTTCACATCTTCCGATAGTGAGTTCTTTTGTTTTTACAGACGTTTCTGTCCTCTTGATTTTATCAAGGCTTGTTCTCAATATATAGGAACTGTAACAACAGTTCCGTTTACACCGAGAGAATTTAAATTTTATTGCCGGGTTTCTCTTGCAGTTGCCAGTTATAAAATTAAAATATTTTCCTTTTGTATTTTATAAGTCTTATTTTTGAATTAAGTTGTTGAAAATGCTATTTATAATTTTTGAAGGTTCATTAACGGAACTGCTTTCCTAGATGTAAAAACTTTCTTTAATTAGAATCTTGTTTTTATGAGGTTCATAGTTCAATATTTTAAACTTTTGGCCTTAAGGTCCATTTTACACACATTTCTACACATTTAGTCGTAATGTAGTTTTGTCCTCTTTAGAATCTGTAATGTTCTAATAATTATTGTTATATTAATTTTTCTTTAAATTATGTTATTCTATTGTTATCGTGATTCACGAGTTTGCTGCAGGTTTTCTGTTTTAATGGTTGTGTACGCAGATACATTTTATTTTTATACAACGCTGATCAGCACCTGAATGAAGATAAGTTTGTGTACCTAGAAGAAAACACGAACCGGTACCCTTATAAACCGGTGTGTAGTCAATGCCCCATGAAAGGGAAAAGCGCCAGCTGACGCAAGCAAGAGTACAGAGTGTCAAGAATGCCGGGTAGAAACCAGAGACGTCGATTTATGCAACTTACGGACTTCGAGAGAGGCCTGATCATCGGGCTAAAAACGTTTATCGCCTGAAGTTATGCAGAGTTCCATTTTGAGAGATTCTCGAGTGACAATTGCAGGGCAAGAATTTGTGTCAAAAAACACATGGCTTCGTCAAAAGCTGATGTTGTGAAGACTGAATATTTATAATTTTGTGAATCTTCTAAAAAACAACTGAAGCAGTTCAGTCCTAAGGAGGACAAACTTGATCACTTCCTGATGAATTTACTACAAAGTGCAAACCATGACTTTATCAAGTTCTTACAGAAGCTGCTATGCATGTTTCATGGCAATGCTGCAGTTGAAAGAGGCTTTTCTGTTAACAAAGAACTTTTAATTGAAAACTTAGAAGAAGATGCAGTTGTTGTAGAAAGAAGTGTTTACTGTGCAATACAATCGTTAGGTGGTTTAGCTAATAGTGAGAAAGAACTGAATGTGAAATCACAAAATCAATTATATTAGCTGTCAAAAATGCTTTATCAAAAAGAGTAGAAGACTTAAAAATGAAGAAATCTGACAAAGATGAAGTGGCCAATTGTAAAAGGAGAGCTGTCCAAGAGCTAAAAGAACTCAAAGATAAGAAAAGAAAGCTTATAGAAAAGGCAAAAGAAGAAGCTGAAGTTCTACATTCTGAGATAACAAGTTTAGCTAAGATACTTAAACACCGAGTCTTTCACTGTGAAGTTTCAGTCTCCATATTTTTTACATTCATAGTTTTTATATTGCCTTAATAAAAACTTGTAAGTTTTTACATCATTATCATGTTGAAAGAATCTGTGTATGTAATGATAAATATTTCTGAAAATAGCCATGCCCCTTCCTAGATGAGAGCTGAATGTTTTTATTTCCTTAAACACATAGAATTTGGTGAATGGTATAGTGCAAGTCATACATAATTACATTATTCATGTTAACAAGCAATTTTAGTGACATAAGAATTACTTTCAGCTTTCATCTCAACTGGCTTTCAGTAGGGGTTCATTACCCCTCCCCCAGTGTAGCCATTTTAGCAGCAATGATATTATAGACACATCAGTTTTGCATAAACTATTGTCGCATGGAATTAATTTCAGTGTTTGTAAAAAAAAAGTAACCTGGGATCTCAAGCCAAGGGTACTAGATTATGAGTCTAGAATGGTTGTCATTGTGTCACGCATTGTCGAGAAGTCATGAATTTAACTGAAGATGCCATGAAAAAGTCATGAATTTGGTTAATTGGAAATCAGTAGACACCCTGTATATAAACTGGCGTGCAAAAATTAAGGACGAGACGGTTTTTCGAATGTAACGTCATGCAGAAGTGCTCCACATAGACTCAAATCATACCATAAGATCTCCAAGATGTAAGAATATGGGACAAGTGAGCAAAACCGTCCAAACAAGGAATCCAAAGGATACAAAGGCACTTTAATAAAAAGGTAGCTTCGAGCACAACTGGACAAAAGACAGAAATGTCCATTTGTAGGGGAATATGATCACCCCTGACTGTGTTGCAGGATTTACAATGTCTGTCCATGCTGAGGATGAGGTTGTCAAGGAGCTGTTGAGGCATTGCGGCCCATTCCTCTTGTAGCGCCAATCGCAGCTGTAGAATCGTTGCTGCCGACTGGTGATGTGCTGCCAAGTGTCTCCCGAGAAGGTCCCACACGTGTTCGATTGGATTTGGGTCCGGGGACCTTTGCGGGCCAATCCATGCGTTGAATATCATAACTCTCCAACAGCTCTGCGACAGCCACTGTACGATGATGTGTAGCGTTGTCGTCCATGAAGAGGAACTCAGGACCCACAGCACCTCTAAACAGACACACGTGAGGCAGGAGAACCTCGGTACAATAGCGGACACCAGTGACTGAACCTCCTTGGAACATGTGGAGGTCAGTACGGCTACCAAGCATGATACCGCCCCAAACGAGAACTCTGCCACCTCCAAACCGGTCCCTTTCGATAATGTTGGAGGTGAGATTGCGTGTTCCCTGCTCTCTCCAGATGTGTATACGTCCAGAATAGCTCGTCAGACTAAATCGGCTCTCATCCATAAAGAGAACTCGACCCCATTGCTGATGTGTCCAGTTCTTGTGTTCCTGGCACCACAGAAACCGCCGTCTCCGATAAGCAGGCGTGAATGGCACACACCGTACTGGTCGTCGTGCAAATAGGCCACCTTTGTGCAGCCTCCTGGCCACAGTAAAACGCGATAACGGACGTTAAGTAGTCTGTTACATGTGCCTTGCGATATCTCCCGCTGTCTGCTGTCTGTCTCTTCTCACCTGTAGGACAATATACCGGTCGTCCGTCGCCATGGTTGCTCGTGGACGACCACGGCTAAACTCTCGGACAGCTGTTCCTGTCGTTTGAAATGCTCTCCAAGTTCGTGAAACGATGCTGTGAGCGATCCCGAACTCCTTGGCCACACTAGTCACACTTCGACCTTCTTCCAACTTCCCAATGACGCGACCTCGGGTAAAGTCATCTTGATGACGTCTACTGGATTGCCCGTTGGCCATATCACATGGTGGCAGCAACTCGACGTCGTTCAAACCGATGTACACCGAATTGCTGAGCGTACACCGCCCGTGTGCTTTATACCCCCCCCCCCTCTCATGGTGCATCTATGCGCATGCCCTACCGTACCAGACTCTAGTCTATCTCCCGAGTGGTCTTTCGGTCCGTTCTGCTTGCTCATTCCTCTGTTATGATAATTTCTCCTCTTCGTCCTTAAATTTTGCACACCAGTGTACATCCACAGGTTAAAAAGTTAAAATTGTATTATTTGAAAACGTAATACAATTTTAACCTTTGCATTACATTTTCTTGTTCAGTTTGTATTTAGCATCAAGGATATGTATGTTTTGTCAATTGGCAACTTAACCCCCCCCCCTTCCTGAACTAAGTTTGTAAACTTGCTCTGGTGCTGACTTAATGATGCAAGTTATAGCACCCAAGAATTATATTTGTTACAATAGAAGGACATAACTCATAGTAAGGTACTTCACTTCATAGTGCCCTACCAGTTACAGTTGGCTTTGGCACAAGACTGGAAGCAATAAGCCTATAAACAAACTTACATTGGATTACTGCTATACCAGATACACCACAAAATATGGGTATATGGTGAATAGCAGCGCATGTTGAATGTAGATGGTGTACGTAGAGACTTTATATTTAACTTTTGTATTATATTTTCTTGTTCATTTTATATTTCACATCAAGGATACTTACTACTACATTCAAAAAGTTCCAGAACTTTTTGAATATTTGCCAAATGTCAGTGAATTACGTCATGCCCCCTCTGAGCAAGCGAAGAGCATCATGTGACCGACCAGCCAGAACCGGTTTGATCCAGATCCAACACATACACACTATCTACCAACAAGTAATTGGACACCTGAGATAGCAAAGAAAAACAAAGTTTATTCACCTTCAATAGTTGGTGGAGCCTCCACGAGCGGCGATTACAGCTGCGACCCTCCGGGGCATACTCTCAACCAGGCATTGTACGACGGCTAGCGGTATTTTCTTCCACTCGGCTTGGAGAACACAGGTCAGTTCCTTCACCGATTTCGGAAGGTGGGGGCACCCCTTAAGTTGACACTCCAACTCGTCCCAGAGGTGCTTGATAGGGTTAAGATCCGGGCTGTGCGCAAGCCAGTCCATTTGATTAACCCCATTGTCACCATACCAAGCCATGGTGGACCTCGCAACATGACATTGTCATCCTGGAAGTAACATGGGTCCACCCCATAAAACTGCCACAACGTAGGAAGCGCATGGTCATCCAAAATTGTGCAGTAGATCTTGGCGTTGAGTCTACCAGGAATTGCGACCAAGGGTCCCATGCCATACCATTAGAAATACCCCCATAGCATGATTCCACCGCTGCCGAACTTCACAGTTGGCACAATACATTCCGGCAGGAGGAGTTCTCCAGGCAGACCCCAAACCCACACCCTGCCGTCCGAATGGTAGAGGGTGAACCTTGATTCGTCGCTACAGAGAACGTGTTTCCACTGTTCAACGGTCCACTGTCGACGTTCTTTGCACCACGTTAGCCGAGCAGCGCTCTTGGACTTGGTGATCAAAGGCTTGTGGGCGGCAGCACGTCCATGATAGCCGAGCAGATGGGCTTCCTTACGGATGGTATTCATCGAAAGAACACTCCCGGATGCCTGTTGAAACTCCTCGTCACGGATGTGGCCCATCGATTTGGGGCGGTTCTTCCGAATTTCTCTGGCCAGCACCCGTCTGTCTCTAACTCCCAGTTTTGTGGGTCTGCCGGGTCGGGGCACATTCCGACAGTCACCTCTCATCTTCCACTTGCCAATCACGTAGGCCACTGTCGATTTTGGGTACTTCAACTTGCTGGATATGTCGCGTATAGATCGGCCATTTCTGTGATACCCGACGGTTACACCTTTCTCGAAATCAGAGAGCTCTGAACTGCGTGGCATCTTGCATGCGACTGGTTGCGTTGTTGTTTCCCATGTGATATTTAACGCTGACGGCCGTAGCGTGTATCAGGACCGCAGATATCGTCGATTGTAGGGGTGTCCAATTACTTGTTGGTAGATAGTGTACAATGTATGTGCGTAGTTCGTGCTTGCTGGCATTCGAGACTCTCCGTCGCAAGGACAATGATGTCGAATTTTGAACAGCATTCAAGTGTAAAATTTTGTGTTCTGCTTGGAAAATCTTTCATCGCTCAAACTTTTCAAATGATTAAGTCAGCGTATGGTGAGAGTGCAATGAGTCGAACAAGAGTTTCTGAGTGGCATCGACGATTCAAAAATGGGCGACAGAGTATCGAGGATGATGAGGGGGCAGGACATCCTTCAGCATCCACAACGGATGAACAAATCCCCATCGTCAAAGAAATTGTGAAAAATGATTGTCGAAAAACTATTGCAGAAGTTGCCGGCATCTTATTTGGAAGTTGCCATGCCATTTCAACAGAGAAACTTGGCATGCATCACGTGTGCCAACAAATTGTTCCCAAAAACCTGACACAATGAAAAATGGATGAGCACGGGCAAGTTTGCAGGAATAACATCGATACTGTGGATTCATATCCCGATCTCTTGAATCGATTGATCACTGGCGATGAGACTTGGTGCTTTCTGTACGACCCCCAATTCAACCGACAGTCAAAAGTGTAAAAATACTGTGGACTCAGATCTCGATCTCTTGAATATAATACTGTGGATTCAGATCCCGATCTCTTGAATCGATTGATCACTGGCGATGAGACTTGGTGATTTCTGTACGACCCCTAATCCAACCGACAGTCAAAAGTGTAGAAATCACCGTCGTCACCACAACCAAAAAAGTTCAAGGCTGACCGCTCCAAAGGAAAGGTCTTGTTAACAGTTTTCTTCGATTGCAAGGGGGTCATAGACAAGGAACATGGTTGTACAGTCACTAAGGAAGAGTATGTCAACGTCCTGAAATGTCTCCAAGAATCAGTGAGACGCAAGCGACCCGATCTTTGGAAGACCAACTTATGGGTGCTCCATCGCGATAATGCGCCAGCTCACAGAACCCTCCTGGTGTCCGATTACCTGTCCAAACATCACATTTCCCGTTCTTCCACAACCAGCTTATTCCCCTGATCTCGTCCTGTGTGACATTTTCCTTTTTCCCCAGATGAAGAATTTGCTTAAGGGGCGACGTTTCTCAAGTTCCGAAGAAGTGCAACGAGCTGCGACGGAGGCACTGGAGGATGTGCCTAAAGAAGGCTTGCAATCTGCATTTAAATCCTTGTATAAACACTGGCAAAAATGCATAGTTGTACAGGGTAACTACTTCGAAGGAAACACTGCATAAACAGGTATTATCTGTACTCATTCTTTTTTAAAATAAAAAGTTCCAGAACTTTTTGAACGTATTTGTGTTATGTCAGTTAACAACTTTAACCCCACGTCCCCACTGAACCGAAATTATGAACAGGTACCGCTGCTGACTTGATGATACAAGTTCTAATCCTCGAGAAATAATTTTTTTACAACAGTAGGACATAACAATTCATAGTAAGGAACTTTGCTTCACATTGCCTACAAGTTACAGCTGGCTTCGACACAAGACTGGAAGTGATAGGCCTAAAAAACGAACTTTCATTGGATTACTGCTAGACACATGGAATTCTTACAGTAGAACTCGGGATGTTTGATGCATGACAGTGAAGAAGCACTTTATGTAAGTAGTATATTTGTTGAACATTAAAATTGAATTGTATATAGTAGTTCCAACATTTTATGCACCACCATGGATTGTAATTAACTTAAACGTGAGCAACAGAATATAGAAAGACGATACATGTGTTTAAGAGGATTCATTTAACCACGTAGCTATATGTGTTTCTTACTTCAAGATGCGCATAATATATATAAATTAAGCAGTTCAGATTCCATTGCTCTCTTTTTATTCCAGTCTCTTATTGCTCCTCCAAAGATGGATGGGAAAATTTACATACAATCTGCTGAAGATGATGATGGTAAGTTTCTGAATGCTATTGTGAACCTTTCAAAATGGATTTTAATGATCATCTTTATATAAACATTTCTGTCCTTGCCTTTCCAGTAATCTTTCCCTCTTTCTAACATGCCTTGAGTTGCCATTCCAGTAATCCTCTCTTTCTAACATGCATGAATTACCATTCCAGTAATTCTTCCCTTTTTCTAGCTTGAGTTACCATTCTAGTAATCCTTCCCTCTTTGAAACATGTCTTGAATTGCCATTCCAGTAATCTTTCACTCTTTCTAACATGCATTGAGTTGTCATTGCAGTCATCTTTTGCTGTTCCTAATATGCCTTGAGTTGCCATTCCAGTAATGCTCTCCTCTTTCTAACATGTCTTGAGTTGCCATTCCAGTATTCCTTCCCTCTTCCTAACATGTTTTGATTTTCCATTCCAGTAATCCTTCCCTCTTTCTAACATGCCTTGATTTGCCATTCCAGTAATTCTTCGCTGTTTCTAACATGTCTTGAACTGCCATTCCAGTAATCCTTCCCTCTTTCTAACATGTCTTGAGTTGAGAAGAGATGTCATTAACAGCATTCCCTTAGACCACTGGTTTTTAATTATTTTTCACCAAAGGACACATTTTTTTTTTTTTTTTTTTTTTTTTTTGTGGAACTGGGCCAGAGGGTGTGAACACTTAATTTGGTAAATGTAAGTTACATATCATACTGATACTCATGTAAACATTTTTATTTTAAGATTTATTAAAGGTAATGTGAAAACTATAAATGAACCTTACATAGTTACTTGTATTAACATAAAATTACAAACACAATATTTTAAATTTAATCATCAAGAAATTAATGAGAATAATGGGGGTGATGTCCTTCTGCAATATAATTTTGTGTATAGAATGTAGTTGCCAATCTTAGGATATTTGTAAAGCACACCCTAAAAGTGTAAGCATAGGCTGTTTCCGCACGATAATAAATAGTTATTCAACTTCATTGAAAAACTGTCCTTAAAATACATTAAAAGACTATTTACAATAAAAATTCATTGAGAACTTTGAACCCCCTCTCTGCACTAGTAAAGACAGTTCATTCAGGTTCTTACATTCCAGATTGGGACAATGCTTCTATTTTGGGCTCTGTGGGGTCTTGACCTGCTTTCCACATGATGGAAAGCTTATTCATCATTAAATATGGGGTGAACTGTTGCAATGAAGATCTCCCATCAATTATCCAGGGCTGTTTGTGTTCCGGGTCTAACCCGGATTTCCGGATGTTTAGCTTTGAAGACATTTTTACGACTGTTAAATTTTGAGTTCTAATAAGTGACAAAGCAAACAAACAAACAAACAAAAAAATTAAAAAGATTCAAGGCAAAAGTATTTACTAAAATAAAAAAAAATTGCTTTTCACCAATGAATTAATGTGATAATAATATTGTCTTCCTCGCCGATGCAGCTGACTCTAGCTTGGCACACGAAGCCGGCAGTTCGTGCTGTGGTTGTCCGTTGTTCTGTGGGAAGGGCATGCGCGCAAATTCTCAGTCATTTCGTTGGCGCTTCTGCTCCTCGATGCAAAAAAACAGGTTTTTGCTCTGATGAGTGATGTGGGATTGAAACTTGGAGATGGCGGGGGAGGGAGCGAGTTAAAGCAAATAAAGTACGTCACTCACATGTCTGCACCTACAAGCGGGAGCAGCCTGCCTCATTGTATTAGTAAGTCAGTGACGGAGAAGAGGTGACTTTGTTTCCCTGATGAAATATTTGTGGTTTTTTGTTTAGGCAAAAGTGATGGGGGGGGGGTTTGTGTGTGTGTGTGTGTGTGTGTGTGATGTATGAATTTTTTTTGGAATTTGAAAGTTTACACGGTTTAAGTTAAGTTCGTCATCAACGATGAAATTTTTAACCAAAACTGACGATCTCAAGACATTAGAGGCTTCAGTCAAAAATAAATTCCGGTGGGATTGGCTAGAAAAAAAGACACCCAAGTGGAGAAAGCTAGGATATGGTGTCGGAAAATTGATACAGCTGGGTCATGTTTCTGCATATATAAATGGAGTATGTGCTGCAGTTCTGCCTCCAAAACCTGTTGAAGCAATTATAACGGCTACTTGTAATAGTAAAGGTTCTTCTCCTCTTCGGTACACAAACAAGACACTGCAAATGAAGGATGTTGGAAACTTAAGCTTCAGCCTGATAGCGTCTCCGCTAAAAAACAAATGAAGATTGCACACTTTTTTAAGAAATAGTGTTATTTTATTAGTAAATATAACTTTAGATTAACACCACACCAGACTGATAGTTTTTTTATTAATAAATGGAACTTAGATCAACATCCAATTTGCTAAATATACTGTTATTTTATTAGTAAATAGAACTTTAGGTCAATACCACCTGACTGAAACTTAACGATTAAAATTTCTGTTAAAAAAAGATCAATATCCTATGAAAAAGAGGAGTTGCCCTTCTAGTAACATAAAAACTTGACTGCAGATGTTCTTTTATTTATTTGCCAAATGGGTAATTTTGCAATTGGAAAGAAAGGCAAAACTTTTTTAAAAGGTATGTTATGTGTGTAATTGGTTTATTTTGTACAAATGCAAAATTTTTATTAACGTTCTTAGTGTGGTATATGTTAAAGACAATATCATGTAGTTGTCGAAGTCAAAGTTACTTAAATTTCACTGAAGGAATTTATTTTTTTAGCCACAAATTAATGCTGCAAGCTCAACCCCAAAATAATTTACTGTTGTGAGCAAAAGGTATAGGTAGGTAGTAAGTAATTCCCAAAGTGAAACCATTTTATCTTTCGAAGTATCTGTAACAGCTTTGCTGATAAGTATAATAATTAGAGGTACTAGTAGTAACGGAAATACTTTTGTTGTGTGTGTGTGGGGGGGGGGGGGTTGAGCTTGCAGTATTAATTCATTTATATCTCAAGTTGACGCATTGGGACCGTTGGGAGACGCCGATGATTTCAGGGTTTCGTGCCTTGCCTTGTGCAAACACCTCTGATTATCCCTTCACCCTGGCGAACTTTAATTTCACATCACGCTCTAGCTGATGTTAAAGGCTCTTCAGATATTTATAACATTATCAAATTAAAAAGTAGGTAGTGTAGAACACGCTAAGTTACGTATAAAAAGTTTAAAGCAAATATATTTCAGCCATTACTATGGCCTTCATCAGTGCGACTACGATATAGACTTGCCATTCGTTCTTCACCTTCAATTTCTGTTATCCTGCATAATGACTAGAGACCCAAGACCTCCGCTTTAATTGCCTGGAGTGTATAAAATTCCGATCAAGACTAACGTTGGATTAACCGCGTACATAGGAAGTTCATCCCGAAAAATTCTCTCAAGACTTCAGGAACGCAAATCTGATGTGAAATTTGGAAATCTTTCATCTGCCTTATCTCTTCTTACCATGGCTGACACTTCTGCTATTCCACTTTGGTCCGATACTAAAAAAGTTAGCTCCCTTCCGAAATCGGTATGCTCTGAGGTTTAGAGAAAGTTTTGGAAATTTTATTTTCCAAAAATTGCAACTCTGAGCTCCCCATTTCCGTTCCGTACATCTGGAAATCCCTCATTGCATCATGTCACCCGGAGTTACCATTACAAAACTTACCTTTCCAATCTGGCAATGTAAACCAATCATAGTCGCACTGATGAAGGCCATAGTAATGGCTGAAATATATGTACCTTAAACTTTTTATATGTAACTTAGCGTGTTCTACACTACCTTCTTCTTAATTTGTTTGTTAGTTACTTGCATTGCCTACCACTCATTTATAACATTATCGGTACTGGCAATGATCAGTAACTTGTTTGCATAAATGTTTAAGAGTGTATGTTATATAAAACTGTAATACCTGCTCGACTCTTGCCCACGCCTGATGATGTGGTCAGAGTGACCGCGAAAGATCTCACGCATATGTTTTTAACCTTTTTATTGTAAATAGTTTTTTAATGTATTTTAAAGACAGTTTTTCAATGAGGTTGAATAACTATTTATTAGCGTATGGAAACAGCCTATGCTTACACTTTTAGGGTATTCTTTACAACAGTGTGCACAACAGATATATTTAATTAGGGCATTTTCAAGATGAGCATCCATTAACTTGTTCTGGTAAGAATTTTTATATTGTTCATGTCAGAGAAGCCTGATTCACATTTAGAGGTGGATCCAAACATAGTTATGGCAAGTTGATAATGAGGAACAGTACACCAATTAAGTAGTAAATAGTAACACTGTACTAGTGATTCGATTTATTGGTGTAGGAAGTGGACACATTAGCGTTTCCAAGCTTTCGCACATCAACCAGATGGCTTTTTCAAGGAAGTTAGACAGAAACTGCAACTGGAAAATAGAATGCATTAACAATTTGAATGCGGAAACTTTACATGACAACAGTAGATGCGACATTATATTCATTTAAAGATATGACACATCACATTGGTTGCATGTGCTGTATCCTGATAGGCAGAAGGCTTTACTTGAAGAATTGGTTCTTCAAGTTAAGCCTTCTGCCCAGCAGGATACCGCGCGTGCGACCAACGTGATGCGTCATATCTTTAAACGAATATAACATCGAATCTATTGTTGTCAAGTTTCCACGTTCAAATTGTTAATGCGATCTATTTTTCAGTTGCAGTTTCTGTCTAACTTCCTTGAAAAAGCCATCTAGTTGATGTGCGAAAGCTTGGAAACGCTAATGTGTCTACTTCCTATGCCAATAAATCAGATCACCAGTACAGTGTTACTATTTACTAAATGGCAAGTTTCTTACCATGTGGATAATTAGTCATAAATTTAGTCCAAAAACTTAGTTCCAAACACTGCCAGTGAGAATTCATAGATGTTGCATTGAGTGGAGAACCAAACACATGGATATACTAGTCCTCCTTCCTCTGTCTTGTGATGCCAGCAGAGGATTGCATAGGACTCAGAGAATCCCTCAGAAAACTACCGAATTACGTTTATCATTTGTCACATCTAAATAAATGCACATTTTGAAACCTTGAAACGCAGTCACAGAACTAAATCAAACAAAAATACTCTAGACTTGCGAGAATGCCGGATTATTGAGAGTGCATAAAGATTTAGTTTAATTCTTTATTAAATTTAATGTTACAGATTTACTGCATGTAGTACATATGTACAAAGGAGATTCAAAAGTTTGGTGCAAAAGTAAAATACGATTAGGAAAGATCTATGCGTCGGAGAGACATGCGGTTTGAAGATAAATATTCACCAAGGTACGGGATTTTGTATGGCATCAAGAAAAAAGAATGGTTCAAAAACTCGACAGTAGAGGGTGCTGCTGCATAGAAAACAACGAGAGGTGATAATTATGAAATGAGATCTACGTTAAATTAGTGAAACTTACTTTATTTCAGCATGATCTACAGATGCAATTGCTCTATGTGTCCACCACAACATTCCAGTACTGCGTGCAGTCGTGATATTACACCTGATACAGCAGTGGTCTAAGCGATGGCCTCTGATCATTCGTCCAAATGGGGTCTGGGTTCGAATCCCGGTGAGGTATGAATTTTGTGTTTGTCTTATAGCACTGGCTCTCTCCCTTCCCTGGAACCAGTGACCCTAAATTAGGGATGTGCGACTGCTTATAGCCCGTTGAGTTGCTCACGGTGGTCGTTAAACCTCCAATAAAAAAAAAAAAAAAGATACAGCACTGAACAACATGTCAATGGGAATGGTTGATACCTCTTGCCGTATGGCGTGTTTCAGCGATGGTAAAGTCTGGAGATTGCCTCTATAGACATGGGATTTCAAGTAGCCCCACAACCAGAAATCAGCGGGTGTGAGATGTGGAGAGCTAGGAGGCCATTCGTGTGCACTGTGCCTGCTCAATAGAGGATCGGCGCTAAACGTGCACACCTGATTTCACGTTATATGCAAATTATTAGCTTAATAAAACCGTATGGTTTTGCAGTCAAAATGACAGCACGAAGCTTTATTGTTTTCGCACATTGAAAATGTGACTGCGATTCTCTGTAATGGTTTTTTATATTTCAACTGTGCTTTGTGTGAGTAATTTGCAAACATCACTTATGTGGCATTCTCTGCAGCAGCGCCCTCTATTGTTGAGATTTTAAACTATTTTTTTCATGATGCCATTCAAAATCCCGTACTTCTACAAATATTAATCTACAAGCCGCATGTCTCTCCAACCCATGGATCTTTTTCAATTGCAATTTACTTTTGCACCGAACTTTTGAATCACCCTGTATTTTAAGAAACACATAAATGAGAGACAAGCTTATGATAATGGTAAAAGAACACGATCATAACATATTATACTGTCTCATCTACAGCAATGAAATGATCTTTTCATATCAGTAAAGTACAGCATGATTCATAATTATTGTTGGAGTTCCCGTGGACTGGCACGGTCAGACTGTAACTGACCAAATAAAGCATACATGAGATCCTTCCGCGGATTCGCGGAATTCCGTTTTTTTTTTTTCATCATTTGGGTTATTCTTGAGATCGAAGCAAAACTGAAGAGAAATTTTGGAGGATTAGTTAAGGGGGGGGGTGTCGTTTTTTGATTTGGGGATGGTATTTTATTTCACAAAACGTTCGAAAACAGAAGTTAAAAGGAGTGAACTTTTTTCCCGTAATCGTGATTTCTTTTTCTCGCGATGCTTCTTCTGCACAGTAGTGATTTCTTTTTGTTAAATATAATTTTATTGTATAAATATTTGCATTTCAGCTTTAAAATGGAAGAAAAATTCCGAAAACGAAAGTTAGCGTGTAAATTTCTCTGTGATCTTCAGGCACGAGATTTTGTCTTGGTTTCAAAGAATTCCGCCATTTCCATCATCATTTTGATGGTTCTCAAGATCGATGCAGAACTGAACAGAAATTTGGGAGGGATTGGTGGTGGGCTCATTTTTCGTCGGTGGGCGAAATTCTGACTTTCAAAACTTTCGGAAACAGAAGTTAGACGGAGTGAAGGTTTCTCCCGTATTCGTAATCCTTTTCCCTCGCAATGTTTCTTCTACAGGGTAGTGTTAAATATAATTTTATTTCGTAAATATTTGTTTTGAAGCTTCAAAATGGAGGAAGACTTTCCTAAAATGGAAGTTGGACAGAGCGCAGATTTCACCGGTGGTCGTAATTTTATTTCTCCACGATGTTACATTTATCTTGTGCTGCTGTTAAACATAAAAAATAAAAATATATTTTGAGTACAGTGATGTGCTCCACCTTAATATTCGCATAACAACTTTCAATGAACAATTTTGTCTTGCTCACGGCACGTTATATTCACACTGTTTCGCAGCACATTCTTATTTTTTCACCCATGCGGTTAAAAAGTTCAGCTTTTTTTTCCCCCTTTGTCAGTCTCATGTATGATAAAGCTGCCTGCAGCATAAACAAGTTCACTACGGAAGGTTTTATGTGGCAACACAGTACCTGCTGAATTTACGTCATACTTCAAAATGGTGACTGTTCAAGAAAAAGCAACTTGTGTACTCTGGTTCTTTGAAACAAAGTCAGCTATCACAGCGCATTGTAGTTGCAGAACGCAGTATGACATAGCTCCGCCTACTGATAATGCTATCTGATGTTGGTTAAAGCAATTTCAAGAGACTGGTAGTGTAGTGTGCAGCATCAAAAAGGAGCTGGAAGACTGAGCACTTCACAGGACAATGTTGATCGTGTCCAGGAAGCCCTTTCTCGAAGCCCTCGGAAATCAGCAAGATGAGCTGTGTCGCATTTAGGTATGCCACAAATAACTGTTTGGGGGAGGGGGGGGTTCTGTATAACTGCCTACAACTCCATGCGTACAAACTGCAGATTGTACAGGCTTTACAGCAGGACAATAAACCCCGCCATTTCCAATTTGCCCAAGACATTTTGTCCTAAGTCGAAGCTGATGAACGTTATCTGTGGACATGGATATTTAGTGATGAAGCAATGTTCTTCATCTCAGGGAGGGTTCATTGGCATAACTGTAGAATAACTGAACTGAAGTTTACGTGCAGATAAAACTACGAAACGTGTACAAAAAACCTTCACACACGTAACTCACTCGAAGAAAATTCAAAGTGATCCTTAAGAACTTTAATAAAAGTCATACGACCACACACTTAGTAAGATCTTTCGGGACACCTTGTCTCAGTCCGGTGCGCCCCCTATATATACACTGAAGTTACAGCAATGACGCATGTCACAAATAAGCATGCGCACACAGTTTTACTTGGCCTCTTAATGTTCTCAAATTAGGTAGAGATCCAAAATATTACATAACTAAAATAACCATGAGCACACGTACACCACTCAATTGAATCCCAACATTTTAGGACACACACACACACACACACACACACACACACACACACACCAATCAAACACCTGCTACAGAATATACATACGCCGCCCCGGTGGCGCAGTGGTCTAAGGCACTGGACTCTGATCATTCGTCCGTAAGGGGTCCGGGTTCGAATCCCGGTCAGGCATGGATGTTGTGTTTGTCTTACGGCACTGGCTCTCTCCCTTCCCTGGAACCAGTGACCCTAAATTAGGGACGGGCGACTGCTTATAGCCCATTGAGTTGCTCACGGTGGTCGTTAAACCTCCAATCAAAAAAAAATAAATATATATATATACATACTACCAATTCAAACTATAAAATTAAAACATACCAAAAAATTTAAATTTTATAGTTTCAATTGGTAGTATGTATATTCTGTAGCAGGTGTTTGATTGGTGTGTGTGTATCTGTGTGGTAAAATGTTGGGATTCAATTGAGTGGTGTACGTGTGCTCATGGTTATTTTAGTTATGTAATATTTTGGATCTCTACCTAATTTGAGAACATTAAGAGGCCGAGTAAAACTGTGTGCGCATGCTTATTTGTGACATGTGTCATTGCTGTAACTTCAGTGTATATATAGGGCGCACCGGCCTGAGACAAGGTGTCCCGAAAGATCTTACTAAGTGTGTGGTCGTATGACTTTTATTAAAGTTCTTAAGGATCACTTCGAATTTTCTTCGAGTGAGTTACGTGTGTGAAGGTTTTTGTACATATTTCGTAATAACTGTAGAATATGGGATTCCGAAAACCCTCCTGCCCTTCGAGAAGTCGAACGAGATAGTCCAAAGGTGAATGTCTGGTGTGCTTTGTCATGTTTGTAAGTGTTTGGGCCCTTTTTCTTTGTGGAGAAAACGGTGACAGTGGTGACCTATCTAGACATGCTACAGCTGTATCTGTTGTCTCAGTTGGAAGATCGGCATTCTAATGTGGTGTTCCAGCAAAATGGCGCACCACCGCATTGGACTGTTATTGTCCGAGAATTTATTGACCTGCGTTTTCCAGGGCACTGGGTTGGGCATGGTAGACCCATTCCGTGGCCTTTGTTCTCACCTGATATTACACCACTAGATTTCTTCCTATGCGGATACAGGTAAAACATCATTTACCAGACCCCTGTGACCTCCCTTGATGACATGAAGACCAGAATTGGTGCTGTGATAGCAACAAAAGAACTCCCTAACAGTGCTGAACTATTTTAGTGCATTGCTAAATTTTGGGTGTTGATGCACTCAATAATCACCACTCATATCCCTAGAGATGTTCCCATTGCCCTTTTTGGTCTCAAGCATTTCATCTGATGTCATAAGTGGAGATGTTGTTAAATCCACATTGCAACTGATCTAATCTTGTACGCTAAACTCATCTTCCTCTTCAATTATAGCATTTCAGTCAAATGACAAAACGATGTCCTCTTGGAGTGTAGATTCATCTGAAAGGCAAATACACACAAAATTCTCCCGGAAAGAGTTTGATGCTGCCCCGGTGGTGCAGTGGTCTAAGGTGGCTCAAACTATTCATCCAAGGTGAGTCTGAGTTCGAATCCTGGTTAGGCATGGATGTTGTGTTCGTCCTACGGCACTGGCTCTTTCCCTTCCCTGGAATTGGTGGCCTTAAATTAGAGATACATGCTTAAATTAGGGATACACGACTGCTTTATAGCCCTTTAAGTTGCTCACTATTCTCGTTACCCTCCTTCCCTCCAAATTCCATTATGACAATGTAAAGCAAGAGTAATGGTCTACTGCATGTGCCAACTGAGCTGATCCATGGTAGCCCAGGAGGAGCGTGAACGTTCCACACAGTGAGTCATAAAGCAAGTGAATGACAGTAAAAGGGAAGAGCAAAAGGCAGGGAGGAAGATTGGAAATTAGAAAACGGAATTAGCAGCATAGAGAAATAGTTTGGTAAACAGAATTCGCATAGTTCGAATTTCTAATTCACAGATTAATGTAACGAATGAGAAGGAAGCTAGTTTGATTAATGCATACTTAACAAAATTAAACATTAAGATCAATTAAAAATTTTGTGGCTGGCAACTCTATGTGTAAAAATGTATAACTTATAAGAAAGAAACATATAAACAGGTTTGTTCTGTGGTTTTATTTTACACATGAATATTGCACTTTTTTCTATCAATTTTTAAAGCTCTTATTTAATGTGCAGAAGTGCTGGTCCTGTCATAAGGAAGTTTTGACCTGTAATACCAATCTAGTTTCATTCATTTGTGGCACCAAAATTTAATTCATTCAGTGCCAAAAACTTTTTGTTGAATGTATGCATTTGCTCTATGCAGTTTCTGTTCCATATTATTTACTTGCAGTTCTAGTTGGGTGCAATATTTTGTTACAGATGGTGAATTTTCTGTGAAGCATATTGCTGCTACAAGATATTTGTGGAACCATCGTCTGATTAATGAAATCTTCAGCAGCACTGTTGTTCCGGACGTGCGTTCAGTTGTGACTACAGCTCGCATGAGTGTTTTAAAAAGACAAGTTCAGTCCCTTACGAACCATCAGGTTAGCTACATTTTTTTTATCTCTGCTCTTTTTTTTTTTTTTTAACTGTAGTTTTCCCTATACCTTAACTTAAATTTGGTAAGGTTGAGTATATTCCTTATCCAAAATTCTTGGAGTCAGAAGTGTCCTGGATTTCAGATTTTTTTTTATCTGTTTTTAAAGTACTAGGGTCTGCACCTCTAGGCTCACTACACCTGTTTCCAGAGTAGCGCTCGTGCCCGGCAGCCCGGTCTCCAAGTATATCACATGAAATAGAAACTGGAAAATTCATATAAATTTCAATTTTTATTGCATGTCTAAGCAAATAAGGCTTGTATTTCAAAGTTTCAGAGATTTTTTACTGTCATTAATTTTTGGAAGGTCGGACTTTTATCGTTTGAAGCTTAAAGCTCCACATCAGTGTGTTCCCAAGCATGAAAATTTGAACATCGATTAAAATAACTTTGTAATATAACTTGGAATAATATTTTCTAAAACATAACCATAATTATATTAAAAATCAATAACTTTTCCTTTGGTGGTGTTGGAACCAAAAAAAAAAGATGGTGCGACCTATACTTTGATGACGTCAGTAGACAAACAAATGTTGGATTGCATAATAATGGTTATGCTTTAGAAAATATTAAGTATTCCAAGTTATAAAATGAAACTATTTTAATCGATGTTCAAATTTTCATCCTTGGGAACGCAGTAATTGTGAAAAAAATGTGTACAGAAAGTTTTCCATTGGAAATATAGGAAGCAAAATTACTTGACGTCCACCTTAAACAACTGAGATAGATAGCTTTACCAGCAAAACATATGTATAACAAATTCTCTGTGTCACCATTGCAGCTGGTCACAGGACCAGAACTTTCCTCTGTGGTTATCGTGAAGACAGACAAGCCGTTCGTTTCTTTCCTTTGCGTCTTTAAGAAATGCTTAAAAATCAGAAAGTGGCTTTTTCTTATTTATTATTTTTTATTTTTTATTTTTTGAAGGGACAATAGTAGTTGTAAGTTTATGCTGTAAAAATTGCAATGCGTCATGATTTATAGTTTGCCATATATCCATTTTTTTAAATGGATCCCATCGCGAAAATAGATAATTTTGTGAAATTTAGAAATTTAATTTCTCGTAAAATAAATCGGAATTGAAAAACGGTTCGACGAGGTGCAAAAAAGTGGTCATGGTGTAACATCACAGACCACCGATAACAAGACAGAACATTTATTACTTTACTATTTCACACAAAAACATAAACTGGAATACACTCCACGGTACAAACTAAACTTGTTGTCTTAGCCAAGCTCGTCATGTCCTACTCCTTCAATATCTCTCACGCTACTCCGCTTACTTTACTCACCACATGCTCAAGTCATTAATTGTCAATGTATCATTCTGCACTTTTGTGCATGGAAGTTCATATTTTATAACCCCTCCTCATTCCAGAGGAACTTTTCCCAGTGGTAAAAAGTTCTTGTCATTTTACAATACAATAGTCATAGTTCACATAATGAGTCATAGTACATTTACAAAGAGAAATATATGAATTAATTTAACAATTATCTTTACGTGTTTTCCAACAATTTCTATGTATTATATACCACAACCAAAAGCAAAAAAAAAAAAAAAAAAAAAAAAAAAAATGTTTTCAATAGCAGACACATAGCATGATCAAGGTGGATCATCTAAATTTGGAATCCTGCTCAGTAAAGATTTAAAATTGATGATTTTATCAAGTGGCCATTGGCCAGTGGGTGGGCAAAATCTAGTGACCACTTTCCTTATGGCTATTTCATGTTATATACACATTTTAGCACTGCACTGTATACCTTTCACATATGTAGACATAGTTAAATTTAAGCTTAGTAGTTACAAGGGCTCACTGTCCAGTGCAATTAAATGAATAAATATAATCCTAAACGTTACATTTTTCTTCAACCACATCAACCAAATTTTCTAGGCAGTTTTTATTGGAAAGATAATTTAATCATTTTGATTTGGTATCTCACTATGTTCACAAATAAAATCTCTCAATCTCTCCACCATAAATTGATAGCAGTTGATGGGTCAAAATTTTCAAACAGTACATACTTTTAATTGCTCACTTTATTTAATTTGCTGTATTTTCTAAATTCATTCTTTGCATGAGCATTGTCTTATCAAGAACATTGCCCACAATTCTCATAACTTCTGCATTGTTTGGCATAACAGTCAGCAGTATTGGGTATTTCAACAATTTGTGCTATGACCTTCATGTACTAAAAATTGCTTGTTTTTTGTTCTAGCAGTTTTTAGTGAGTTATTGATGGTCAAAAATGTTCAGACATTATGTTTTGAAGCTGCTTCCATTCTGCTAATTTTTTCTTTTCATTCCATTTATTTTTGGTTAGGTTCTTTTTGGTGTCAAAATGAAAACTGGCTGTATAGCTTTCAAAAATGAATTTGATGTCTTATAGCAGAATCATTTTGTGGTACAGCGGAGATTGGGAGAAATGTGATACCAACCTGGTCACTTTATTTTACAGACTCACATATGATTCTTGACCACTAACAGAAAATATTCAGTAATTTTCTGGGTTGTTCTAATAAACATTACATTAAAAACATTGATAAACCTTCACAGGTGTTGAAAATATAGTCATGACGAAATAAGAACACATGCAGAGTATCTTGATTCCATCGGATTCTGTCCAGGTTTCAAACCCAGTGTCAAGTTGTTGTTGTTTTTTGGGTTTTTTTTTTTTTTCAAAAGACGTTCAGTTTTGGTAGAATTTTAACGATTTGTCATTTTTCCTATTTGCCCACCACAGACCTTCCAAATACTATGAATTCTCCATAGTCACTACGAAAATCGTCGATCGCTGCAGAGTATGGGAAACATCGATTATATTACGGAAATAAAAAATCTGACTGTTGGGGGTTATTTTTTTGTTGTTGTTTTTTTCCCCCTTCAGAAACGTTTTGGTAGAATTTCAATGATTTGTCATTTTTTTCCTGTTTGCACACCTCAGACCTTCCAAATGCTACGAATTCTCCATAGTCACTACGGAAATCGTCGATCGGATACGGGAAACATCGAATATAGTACGGAAATAAAAAATCTGATTGTCGTTCTTTTTTTTTGTTTTTTTTTTCTCTCTTCAGTAAACGTTGTTTTGGTGAATTTTAATTATTTGTCATTTTTTCCCTCTGTGCACACCTCAGACCTTGTAACTCCTATATTAGTATGTTTGTTTTAAATATGCTGGATTTTCTTTTTCTTTTTTTTTTATGAATGTATACAAAACTTTGGCCATCTGCATTTCTATTTTTCCTTTTTTTTTTTTTTTTAGCATTTGCATTCCTATTTTTTTTAAAGCAATTGTATCCTATTTTCTCCTAATTTTTTTTATTTTCCACTCTTATTTTCCCTGCTATTTTTTGGAAAAAAACTGTCTTTGGGGCGTGAACCTCTTGAACTGTTATGAGAGGGAAGAAGGGTTTTTCTTTAATGTTGTGGTGGATGAAACCTGGGTGTTCTTTAATGACCCAGAAACAAAATGTGCATCAATGGAATGGTACCGCACATCTTTACTTCGACAGAAAAAGTGAAAACAACCCGTTCCGCAGGGAAAGTGATGGTGACAGTTTTCTAGGACAAACTGGTGTCATTTTGACTGGTTTCCTTGAATAGGGTGCAACAATAAACAGTGCTCACTATGTGCAGACACTGAAAAAGCTAAAAGGAACTATCAAAAGGAAAAGACGTGACATTCCACTACATAGTGTTGTTTTGCACCATGATAACGCACATCCCCACACTACAGTGGAGACTTTACAGGCTATTGCTAAAATGTGGTGGATGGTGATGCCCCAATCACCCTACAGTCCTGATTTGGCTCCCTCAGATTTTTTCCTGTTTGCCCCTTTGAAAAACACGTCTTCGTGTAGAACGTTTCGACAACATGACAGATGTTAAATTGGCTGTGGACTCGTGATTGGGTGACATGACAGCCTCAGGATTTTTTTCCAAAATTGATTTTACCAATATGTTCAAAGATGGCGAAAATGTATAGAGCGTGATGAACAATACTTTGAATAGGCTAGCATTATTAAAATATGTCCAAGTATTTTGCCACCAAGTTTCACATTTTTGCTGCAATAAATAAAAATCTTATGAGGAATGAGGCATTACTTTCAGGATTCCCTTTGTATTTCCATGAGGCATATCTATCTAGATGTATGAGATTCTTCTTCAGATATATTGAATTACTTTTTCTTTTTGTCATCATTTGGGTCATTCTCCAGGGATGCATAACTGAGCAGAAATTTCTGGGGGATTGGTGGTGGTGGTGGTCCCATCTCAAAATTTGCCAAACTCGTAGTTAAATGGGGTGAAAATTCCTCCTGTAATCATAATTTTGTTTTCCTCGTGATGCTTTATTCTGCCTGGTATTGTTTTTAGATACCATTTTATTCCGTAAATATTTGTATTTCAGCTTGAAAATGGAGGAAAATTTTCTGAAGATAGAAAGTGGACAGGTGAAAATTTCTCCCATCATTGCTACCTCCCTCCCCATTTCCTCTATCCTGTGTTGTTAAATGATAAAATGTTATTTTCCCGATAAATGTGTTGATATTCAGCTTGGATAAGGAAAAAGGAGATTTCCTTAAACGGAAGTGAAGTTGGAAAATTTGTAAGAATTGATCATGCATGAGATTTTTCCACAGATTCGTGGAATTCTGTTTTATTTTTATTTTATTTTTTTGTCATCATTTGGCTCATTCTCGAGATCGATGCAAAACTGAAAAGAAATTTGATTGGTCCAGTTGGGAATGGTATTTTGTCTTTTAAAACTTCAGGGTTGGCATTCCTCCTAAAATTCCTAATATTTTGTGACCCTCCTTAAATTCCTAAAATTATACCTAAAATTTGCTATTCTTCCTAAAATTTTCGTAAGCTTATTTATTAAAAATACAACCGTTATTAACGCCAATAAATTTACCATTACGGTAAGGTAAAAAGACCTGTTATTGTAGAAACACAGCCTATATACTGTGCTGCTGAAGGGAGGGAAAATGACGCCATCGAGATGCACTTGCTTCGGGGTGGGCGCTCCACTTCGGACAGTTTTCGAGAGTAACAAGAGATCTAAGGGAAAAGGGGAGGGGTCATTTTCACCCCTGGTTTGCGCTTTGCAGACGAACTCCGTGGCACGCAGAAGATCGTACTTTATTTTTGTGCATGCCTTGTGGAACCTCCTCTTTCTGTTGATGTTTTGTTATTGTAAACCGCAGGTGGGTGGAAGCAAAGAGGAAACATGTGGTCTCCTTCCATAACCTCCAGTAAATGACGATGGGATGGTAGCTGAGTGTTATCGTGGCAGGCAGTAGAGCACGTGATCATTGACCTTCGATCGTGCGTCGGCGACAGCGACCTTCAATGCGCAATATATCTCGGCTCCGACCGGTAATGATCTATGGCGCTGCATGCACGGAGTAGGAGCGGGCTTGGCCTTGGCGCGTACTGACGCAGATTTCTATCGTAAGCGCGCGGTAGTGTTTTGGTTTGTTTCATGTACTTCGTCTGTCTTAACAGGAATTTCTGAGAATTTTTTGTGAACGCGTTTAATCAAGCGATGGCTGGTAGAAAATATCAGTCTGTTTTTAAGAAGTATACGACAGATTATCCGTGTATAATCGAAATCAAGGAACCGCCAACGATTTGCATTTTGCTCTATTTGTAGGTGTGATTTTTTCATTGTCCGCAAGGGCAAAGGAAATATCGTTAATCACATTCTTACGCAAAACACGTGGCCAATTCTAAGTGCGTGGAAAATAACAAAACATTAAATTTTGCTCGAGATAGTTCATCTTCTGATGCGATTATCCATGCTGAGTGCTTGGTTACTTCATTCCTCGTGTAACATAACTTACTTTTAAGCTGTGCTGACCATGCAAGTGTGCTTTTCAAAAAAATGTTCCCAGATAGTAGCATTTCAAACACATGCATGTGTAACAGGACAAAAACATCGTGTGTTGTTGCCGAAATGGGGAAATTTTTAAAAATAGACTTGCATACTTGCCAACTTTTACGGATTACCCGTAAAATTTTACTGATTTACGGATAGAGGTCTTTTTTAACAGATTTTTTTAATATTTAGATTGCTCAATCGAAATATTTCAACCCCCTGCAACCATCCACTTAGATTTTCTAACAGACCTTACGAGCGCTGTGTCACGCGATGATGTCATCTTTGACTCGCTGGCTTTGTGACATTGTGCGGTAGAGTGCTCAAGTGATGTGCCGACCAGAGTTCGCCAAAATGCGTAATTGCGCGTTTAGTATGCATCGAAATTTTACCAACGCGTAAAAATACGGATCGGGAATTTTTCTCGATGCGAAAAATATGCGTCGGGAACTTTTTCTCGCGCGTAAAACTACGCATCGAATCATTTTACCAATTCATAAAAATGCGCATCGGGACGGTACAGAAACGGAAGTAAACGAAATAAAAGTTTTTCCCCGTAATCAATATTTTTTTCCTGTGATGCTGCCTTTGTCCAGTATTGTTGTTATATATCATTTTATTCCATAAATATTTGTATTTCAGTTCAAAAATGGAGGAAAAATTTCCGAAATCGGAAATTCGACGGCAAAAAAATTTCACTTTAGGCATGAGAATCCGACGTTTTCGAGGAATTTCTCCTTTTCCGTCTTAATTTGAGTTATTCTCCAGATCGATGCATAACTTAACATAATTTTTTTAAATATTTGTTAACAGAAATTGTTTTACATTTTTTATATACCTTAACGTAACATTAGTGCTTCAAATTATGTCCATTGATATTTCAAACAGCCGCCCCGGTGGCGCAGTGGTCTAAGGCGCTGGCCTCTGATCATTCGTCCGTAAGGGGTCCGGGTTCAAATCCCGGTCAGGCATGGATGTTGTGTTTGTCTTACGGCACTGGATCTCTCCCTTCCCTGGAACCAGTGACCCTAAATTAGGAACGGGCGACTGCTTATAGCCCATTGAGTTGCTCACGGTGGTCGTTAAACCTCCAATCAAAAAAAAAAAAAAATATTTCAAACATACGAAAATAAGCCTGCAGGATTTTCATAGAAGATTGCAGGATTTTTCTCTTCTTAAGGTTGGCAAGTCTGCAAGTGTATATTGTGTTCAGAAATTTTCAATATTTCTAATAGTGGCTTTTCACAAGTAAAAGCGCATCATAAAGGAAAAAACATTTGCAGAAATTTCAAAGTAAATTTCAAAATAAGTCCATCCTGAAAGCCTTTGGAGGACGGGATCTTCAGCCCAAAACAAATATTAGTGAAGTACTGAGTCATGATTTACAGTTGGCTAAAGCCGAAGCATTATGGGCCATGAAAGTTGCTAAGGACGATATGTCTTTTGTTTTATGCACTGAAACAGTTGAACTTTTCAAAGAAATGTTTCCTGATTCTGCTATTGCAGCCAAAATGCAACTTAAAGAAAAAAGTTGCTTATGTGATATCACATGGATTGTCAAAATATTTTGAAGAGGATTTGAAAAAAGACATTGCATCTAGTAGCCCAGGAAAGGTTACTATAGCATTTGATGAAACTACAAATACACAAGTGAAACGACAGTTGGATGTGTATCTCAGGTACTGGTCTTCAGAAATAAATTCAGTTTCTTGCCGATACCTAACAAGCATTTTTCTGGGTCATGCAACAGCAGATATTTTGCTAAAAGAAATTCTTGATGTGTTATCATCCTTCAATATTTCGTTGAACAGAATTATTTGTGTATCCATGGACAGCCCAAATGTAAATAAGTGCTTTTACGCAAATTCAATGAAGTTGTAAAACAAGAAACAGGCCAGAAATCTTTGGAACTAGGTTTTTGCAACCTGCATGTTGTTAGTAATGCATTTAAAATTTTTTTGACAAGCTTAAATATAGATTTTGATGAATTTGCTACTGATATGCATTACTTTTTAAAGAGTGCTGCAAGATGAAAGGATTATAAATCTGTCGAGGATATAACATTGGTCACAGCCAAATTTCTTTTGCGTCATGTCAGCAACAGATGGTTAACCGTTGGTTCTGTAGCCCAGAGGCTCTTGAATCAATGGCTAAATATTACAGAATATTTTTTAAACTTCTTGCCATCTCAAAAAATATTTGAAAAACAACTACGCAATTCGGCAAGGTATAAAAGAATTCACTGTTTCCTGAAAAATGAGCTAACTCCTTGCTAATTAGCATTAATTTCATTTTCACACCAAAATTTTGAAAAGTTTTCATTATGTTATCAGAGTGAAGAACCAAAAATACACCAGTTATATTCTGATTTAAATACTTTAATGAGGAATGTTATGGCTCAGTGTATCCAAGATGATGTTATTGCAGGGAAATTTGGAGAAGACCTAAAGAATGTTGATTTTGAAAACAAAAATTCATGGGAAAAACTAGGGGAGTTAGAAGTTGGTATGAAGACAAAAAATCTCCTCAGGAATGTTCAGGTGACCAGGCAGAAATTATTTCTCTTAGATGTAAGATCATCACTAATTGCAACCACAAAATATTTAAAGTCAAATTTGCCATTCTGCAATCAAAAGCTAAGAGACATAGAAGTTTTAAAGGTAAAAGAACCAAAGAGTCAACTCAACTTTCAGTCACTGAAGGACTTTCGGAAATAACCAGAATTTTAAGTGTTTTGCATCTTTCTGAGGAACAAATTGATAGAGTAAGAGAAGAGTGGATACTTTTAAATTGCGATAAGCCAACTCTAGATGAACTAGTGAAATTTTCAGAGGAAGGGCATATTCCAGTGCTGATTGATCATTACTGGTGTAATATATTTAGTATTTAAAGACTCTAGCGGAAAAGAAAATACTCAAATCTTGCTAAACTCATCAAGTCAATTTTAGTTTTACCTCATGGTAATGCTGATGCAGAAAGGGGATTTTCGGTTAACACTGCTCTGTTAAGGAAGGACAAGGCTAACTTAAAGGACTCAACTATAACATCATTAAGAATAGTTAAAGGGGCCATTAAAAACACTATGGATGTGTAAGTTCCCATAACAAGAAATTTGTTAAATAGTGTTCGTGATTCACATAAATTTTATAAAGAGTATGTTGATAAGCTGAAGGAAGAAGAATCAAAAAAGGTAAAAGAAAGGAAGCAGAAAGAGAGGGAAAATAAGGAAAAGCAGCTAGAGAAAAAAAGAAAAGCTGAGTTTGATGACAAAATAAAAGAAAATGATGCATAAATAAATAGGCTTAAAAAAGATAAAGAAGCCTCCCTAGCAATAATTCAAGAGGGAATAGAAAGAATGAGAAGAGCTGTAGAAAAACAAAATACTGTTGAAATAGCGGTTGCCTCTAACTTGATCATACAAGGTTCAGCTGAAATAAAGAAAACTGAAAGTAAATTAGTTGTGGTGGAAGCAGAAAAAGATAGGCTAATCAGGAAAAGGTTAAATCAATAATATGAAAAAAGTAATTCAGTGAACAATTGTACATAGTTCTTGGTTTTCAATTACCTTTTTAGGATATTATAGTTTAATGTGAAACCTGAAAACTTTACTGTGAAAATCGTGAATTGCTTCTGGTTTAACAGCATATTAATGTTCAAAGTGAAACTTGAATGTGGTAAATGTACTTGAATATGATAATAACACGTGAAAAGATAAGAACTGAACATTAGAAGTAAATCATACTTAAACTTTAGACATTAGACGTTATGCAAAAAATTTGGGTGTGAACTTCGACCATATATACTAATGGACTGCGCATTGGCAATAGCTGCATCAAAGCCGCCATGGCTCAAACATTGGGCACGTCATCATCAGACTCCAAATTTCGTGTAAAAATGCTGTTATGATTACTAATTTATGCTGCAGAACTTCAGTGTTTTCGGTGTATTATGTGAATGCGCCTCATATATAATGAAAACTCTTCAGGTAAGTTTACTTATGAGCTATATACATGCATGATCGGGTTGTTTACATTTTGTGATTTATAATGTGATGAACATTTGCGAAGAATTTGGAACATGCATTCCATTTTTTTTTCTTAAATTACTATATTTTTATATCAATAGCTGCAAGTTTCTGGTTAAGTAATTGAACTTTATTGACTTAGGTATTTAATTCGTTTCTTACCCATGAAAAATCATAGAACTTTCTTTACTATATTGCTCAGAGCAACCATAAGCACAGCAGGTGTAACCCATCTTTTTGACTGATGTCATGTGATTTTATGTTGGAGCCAGAAATTTTGATGTCATGCACAGTTTATCAGTATATATGGTTGAAGGGTGTGAAGCAAACTCTTTACAATGTATACAAAGTTGTTTTACTAGATGTATACAAATATACATCTAGTTTTTATTGAAATACACTCCTAAAATTTTTCTAAAAAGTCCTAAAATTCCTACCTAAAATTTTCCAGAAGTATGCTATGATCCCTGAAACTTTTGAAATTGGAGTGAAGATTTTCCCCGTAATTGTAAATTTTTTTCTCATGATGTTGCCTCCGTCCAGTCTTATTATTCAGTGTCCTTTTACTACAAAAATGTTTGTATTTTGCAGCCATTTGCAAAAGTTTAAGACCACTTGTTGGTATTAGGAGATTTCTGCCGATTGCATCAGCTACTGTCTGTATTACTCAACTTCCCCTCAGTGTTGCATCATCCTACAGCGGCAGCTATTGATAGAGTTGGGGGAAGTGTGAGATTTCTGTTGATTGCGTCAGCTATTGTCTGTATTACTCAACTTCCTGTCGGTGTTGAATCATCCTACAGCGGGAGCTATAGACAGAGTTGGGTGAAGTTTGAGATTTCTGCTGATTGTGTCAGCTACTGTCTGTATTACTCAACTTCCTGTCGGTGTTGCATCATCCTACAGTGGCAGCTGTTGATAGAGTTGGGGGAAGCGTGAGATTTCTGCCGATTGCATCAGCTACTGTCTGTATTACTCAACTTCCTGTTGGTGTTAAATCATCCAACAGCAGCAGCTGTTGATAGAGTTGGGGGAAGTGTAAGATTTCTACCGATTGTGTCAGCTACTGTCTGTATTACACAACTTCCTGACGGTGTTGCATCATCCTACAGCCGCAATTGTTGACAGAGTTGGGGGAAGCATGCAAGCATCAGTTTGCTTCTGGTTTTCATCAGGGTACACATGGGTAAGGCGTGGATTATTCTAGAAAAACGGTATTTTTTTAAAGCTGTCTTGAAAAGCCTTGAGATTTGAAATTAGTGCTTAAAAAATATGTTTGAATTTTTCAGAAAATCAGTATTACATCTTTTTTAGTGCATCTTTTATTACAAAGATCGTGCTTATGTTACCGGTTTGCCCGTCCGTCCGTCCGTCTGTCCATCTGTTTGTGGATACCATATGTCTGTAACTATTAGTCCGATTTGAAGAAAAAAAAATTCTGCATTGGGAAGCTTGAAATGTGTGAATAATGATCCTTGCACTCCGGTTTTTTTTTTTTTTTTTTTTACAGTGCACAATTTCGCCTCTAGAGGGGGTAAATGTAGAACTCGAATTCAAAATATATTTTATTCCATGTATTTGCTTCTAACCATCCGATTGAAAAAATTATTTTACCTTTCGATTTAATTTACGTCGAAGACTATTTTAGGTATAGTCACTTTTTTCAGTTATGCAAATATTTTTAGTTATGCGTAAAGTAAACCACGTTTTCCACGATTTCTCTGCTTCTAAAACTTGGAAAATTCTTTCTGAACCAGATACAGCTCCTGATAGGAAATGTTTTCATAAAATTTAGAATTTTTGGTAGAGAATGGTTTGGCCACCAGTGGGCGTAAATTGTTAGTTTCTACTTCTGATGTATTTGCAGCAAAATCTCAGCTTCTAAAATTTCAATTGAAAAAATTCTTTCATGGACCGATACCAGTCACACCGATAAACTTTTCGGAATATTTTTGTCTTAAAATAACTCATAGTTTCTCCACCAGGGGCGTAGAAGTATAACTTATTTTTGTCTATATCTTTGCTTCTAACAGTCCGATTTGAAAAATTCCTTCATTGTCAGATAGTGTTTCAGGTGCAAAATGTTTCTCATAGGTCTTCAAATTTTTCAAGTAATTAATTGACTTTTCACTAGAGAGCATAAAAGTAGATTGCATTTTCCTTGATATCTCTACTTCTAAAACTCTGGTTTTAAAATTTCTCCCTGTATCAGATACAGCTTCTGGTGGAAAATGTTTTGCATATAATTTTTAATAGGTGGTAAAGATAGTTTGGCCACCAGGGGGCCTAAGGGCTTATTCCTGCTTCAATATATTTGCAGCAAAATCTGAGTTTTGTTGAAAAAAAATTTTGATGGACCGATACTGCTCACATTGAGCAACCTTTTGAGAATAACTTTCTTCATAGAATAATGCATAGTTGATGTAGATGTAGATGCACCAGGGGATGTAGATGTATATCTTATTTTTGTCTATATCTCTGCTTCTAAGAGTCCGATTTGAAAAACTATTTTCTTTCCTGGAGAGTGTTTACGCTGCAAAACGTTTCTCATATAATTTTAAACTTTTCTTAATGCACAAGTCTGCCACCAGAGGGCTTAAGTTCACGTTTTCGTTTACAGCAGTATGTGTGGGACTAAAAATCCGTTTGAAAAACTTCTTTCTTCAGTCAGATATTACTATTCAGAGTCGAAGAAATATTCTTCTGATAATACATGGTAAATACATCATGATAATTAACACAGCAATCGCACATCGCCGAATTGACTGTAATTACTGTTTCACACGCGAATTAAATAACATCAGAAAACTTTAACATTTCATCGCTGTGGAGCGGGAATCGAACCCACATCTCCCACTTTCCGTTAGAGCACACTATCCTTTGCACCACCCATGACGGCTAATTCACAAGTATCTGTGTGTTAAGAGCATCGAAATATTCTCCGACCGCGTTCAGATTCATGCAGATTCTGCTACCATCTAGTGTTGTTAAGAAAATCTCCAGTTGTTTAGGTATTCAGAGTTGAAGAAATATTCTTCTCATAATATGTGGTAAATATGTCATGATAACACAGCAATCGGACATCGCCAAATTGACTGTAATTACTGTTTCACACGTGAATTGAATCGCATCAGAAAACTTTAAAATTTTATCGCCGTTTGAAGTTTTCTGATGTGATTTATTTCACATGTGAAACAGTAATTACAGTCAATTCGGCGATGTCCAATTGCTGTGTTAATTATCAGATACTACTAACTATGCAAAGTTAGTAGTATCTGATAATTAACTTTCTTCCCAAAATAATGCATATTTTCTTCCCAAAATAATGCACAATTTCGGCACTTAGGGAGTCACACATTTTTTACCTGCTTTCTCAATATCTCTGTTTCTATATGTGCGATTTAAAAAAATATTTCAACACCAGATGCCCCTTACCTTGTAGAACTTTTTAGGCTAGTATATGAGAAAATCTGTAATTCACAGTTCTGTTGCCAGATGGTGCTTTTGTACTTCAGTTTGCAGTTGTATTGCCACTACTAAAAACCCTGTTGAAAAATTTCTTCTTTACTGTGTGCCTTTCACAACAATAGAGACGAGCATTATATTTTTTTAAATAATGCAGAGATTTCCCGCTAGGGTCATAAAGGTTGAAACTTTTTTTTTTTCTTTTTGCTATCACTGCTTCCGGGAGACGCATTTAAAAAAAATTATTTTTCCTTAGCATAGCTTTTTCCATGAAGAATATTTTTTGCCTATTTTCAACTTTTCCATTATCCTTCAATTCTTCCGCTAACAGGCATAGACTTATATCCCGTTTCCTTCTATATTTCTTATTTTAACTGATTAGACATGTGCCCTCCCATTCTTAAATTCTGGATCTGCCCTTGCTTTGTTTTATGAGAATTTCAACTTTTATCAATAATAGACTGATTACATGGGAAGATAGTGCAGAATAGTGATGAATTAATCATTTTCAGATTGAGGGAAAGGATTTGCTGAGATATGCCTTGTGGTAATTGCACTACAATGATTCAGTTTTTTATTATTCGGCAATTCTCCAATTAAAAACATTAAAAAGAAATGTAATGAGTAAAAGAGAAGACTAATCTTTTACCATTATATCTCATGTGATTCTATTATAAAAAGTTCACATACCATTACGTGACCACAAGGTTCTTCAGGAAGACGCTTTGACGTCTGTAAGTTCTATTTTACCCCTTCTATAAAGTGGATACAGTCTGTGGTGGTGCATTAACTTATTCAATTAAAATATACATCGGTTAAAAGTCCTAAAAATGTTACTCACAGAAGTGCGTGTTCAGTCTGACGTCAGTAGTTATTGAGAGTTTCTTTGTCCAAAGTTGTATCTTGCTTCCGTATGGTCAGTTGTTAGGGTTAACTCGAGAGCCATTTCGTCAAAAGTTGTACCCTACTTCGATTATGCCCAGTTGTTAGGGTTAACTCAGTTATGGCTGTGTCAACATCATATTGAATGGGTAAAGGTTTCCAGATAATAAATAAAAATTCTTGTTAAGAGTTACTATTTACATACCACTTGAAGTTCCACGTCGTACTTGGCCATTAGGGCTATCTCGTCAATGCTGCACTCTCGTAGAATTGCCAAAGAAATCTTCAAGTTAGGTCAGGTTCTTAATTTTTTAAAGCTTTTTAAATTTTTTATGAACCTGACCTAACTTGAAGATTTCTTTGGCAGTTCGATGAGAGTGCGGCATTGACGAGATAGCCCTAATGGCCAAGTACGACGTAGAACTTCAAGTGGTATGTAAATAGGAACTCAAGAATTTTTCATTATTATCTGGAAACCTTTACCCATTCAATATGATGTTGACACAGCCATAACTGAGTTAACCCTAACAACTGGACATAATCGAAGTAGGGTACAACTTTTGACGAAATGGCTCTCGAGCTAACCCTAACAACTGACCATATTGAAGCAAGATACAACTTTGAACAAAGAAGCTCTCAATAACTACTGACTTTGGATTAAACACGCACTTCAGTGAGTAACATTTTTAGGACTTTTAACCGATTGATATTTTAATTGAATAAGTTAATGCACCACTGCAGACTGTATCCACTTTATAGAACGTGTAAAATAGAACTTACAGACGTCAAAGCGTCTTCCTGAAGAACCTTGTGGTCACGTAATGGTATGTGAACTTTTTATAATAGAATCACATGAGATATAATGGTAAATGGATTAGTCTTCTATTTTACTCATTACATTTCTTTTTAATGTTTTTAATTGGAGAATTATTGAATAATGCAAAACTGAATCATGGTGGTGCAATTATTACAAGGCCCATCTCAGCAAATCCTTTTACCTCAATCTGAAAATGATTAATTCATCACTATTCTACACTACCTTCTGATGCAATCAGTCTATTATTATTATTATTTTTTTTTTTTTTGGAGGTTTAACGACCACCGTGAGCAGCTCTATGGGCTATAAGCAGTCGCCCGTCCCTAATTTAGGGTCACTGGTTCCAGGGAAGGGAGAGAGCCAGTGCCGTAAGACAAACACAACATCCATGCCTCACCGGGATTCGAACCCGAACCCCATTCGGACGAATGATCAGAGGCCATCGCTTAGACCACTGTGCCACCGGGGCGGCCAGTCTATTATTGATAGATAAAAGTTGAAATTCCCCGCACGGGGATAACTGGTTTTCCAGTTATTTGGGAGCGGCGCCCCCACGGCCCGAGCTGACCTTGTGACTGGTCAACATCTTATGTCATGCCACCGCTTGTTTTTTATTTTGGTGTTTGCAGGGACGGCTGTTCATCCAGCTGTTGGGGAGTCGCGGCCCCACGATCCCGAGCTGGTCTTGTGTCTCGCTTTTTCGTTTTTGTTTATTTTCTCCACTGGCTAGTTGCCCGTGTTGTATACTTTACCTAATCGCTACCACGTTATGTACTAACACCCCGGTCTTGTGGTTTTGTTACCCTCCACCACTAACTGTATTATATTAACCGCTCAGTTCGTAGGTTGCTGAGATTCCGTTTAGGTTCCCTTCCAGGACTTGTCTTCTTTGGATTTCTTTTTTTCCTTTTTAGCTGGTTTGGGTGCTAGACCTACCTGCATGTTTGCCGCGTGCGGAGACCCGTGAGGCGGAAATGGGATGTCTGGCGGCTGAGGTCGCAGGAGACCGGATAAGTGCCTCCTGTGTACCAACACTCCTCTTCGACCCCGGCTTCGCTGTAAACGGGAGGCTAGAGACTAACCCACCTCTAGTCAGAAGTCTTGTACCAAGTTGTGTACACGGCTTTAGCGGCTTTTTGTCGTATAGCACGGCAGGGTGAGCCCGGGGGCTGTGGGATCATGCCAAAGGCGTTGGCATGACGGTACCCGGAGGCCGAAGTGTCCGCCGAGTGCGTGTGATCACAGCCAACGGACTATATCTGCAACGTATAAGCTCCAGAACTGTGTCCAGCGTCATTTTCTTGGCTTGCAGACCTCCAGTTCTCCCTTGTAGGGCTCGGTGGTGGGTGGAGTAGTCTGCAGACGAATCTTCCTCCTTTTTTTCCATGGGTAAAAAGAACAAAAACTCCAAATTTAAGTCACCTGACAAAATGATAGTTGCCAACGACACTCCTTCGTCTTCTCAACCTACCAAGTCTCATACCCTTAAACGGTCTTTAGACCTTGACCTGGACCAAGAATGTGGAACCTCTTCTTCGGCAGCTGTACCAGTCGCTCCGGCGTCGTCTCCCCTCAATTGCTGTGACTACGCATGCTACTCACTTGCTTGTAGAATCCATCGATCCGAATGAGAGACTGTCCACCAGATCTCCCTTTTTCATTTCTAAAGCTTTGGACGCTGCGGTTGGCCCCTTGAAGTCTGTGAGGAAGCTTCGCTCTGGGGACCTGCTTGTCCAAACTTGCAGTGTTTCTCAGAGTAACACTTTTCTGAACCTCACTAGTCTTCAAGGCATTCCTGTGAAAGTGACACCTCACCCGTTTCTTAACACCTCTCGGGGTGTGATTTCGGAGTTTGATCTCTTGCCATGCAGTGAAGACGAATTCGTGACTGAACTTGCTGATCAAGGTGTTATTGCTGCACGTCGTATGATGTTCCGGCGTGATGGTTCCATGATTAAGTCAAAAAATGTCATCTTGACTTTTGACTCCCCGAAAGTTCCGACAGAAATCAAAGCAGGCTACTTGGTCTGTGCAGTTCGCCCGTACATTCCCAGTCCTCTGCGCTGTTTCAGGTGCCAGAGGTACGGGCATTCACAACGATTCTGTAAGAGTTCCGCCGTTGCGCTAATTGTGGCTCCGGTGAACATGACGGGGAAGGTTGCACTTCTGCGGCCTGCTGTGTTAACTGCGGTGAGGCCCATGCAGCTTACTCCCCGCAACTGTATGAAATGGAAGGACGAGATGGCGATCCAGCGCCTCAAGACCCTGGAAGGCCTCTCGTACCCTGCTGCCAAAGCCAAGTTGGGTATTCCCAACACCCGACAGCGTAGTTTTGCCGCAGTTGTTAAGTCTCTGCCACAACCCGTGCAGCCCTTTGTTCCGCGCCCTGTAGTTTCTCGCAGCGCTTGCCAAGCGATCTACAGCTGACCAAGCGACACAGGTGTTTTTCCCCGAGCTCGCGATTTTTCGACTACCTGATTCTGGGCCTTCTCTTTGCAGCCGACCCTCTCTTCCAGTTTAAAGCAGAAAGCCTGCACGTGCGGACGACCCGGCCCTCAATCCGCAAAGGTGTGCAGTGTCCATCCAACTGTCTCGGCTCTCAGCGAGGTCCCCACCCTCAACCAACATTATAGAGGAACATAGGGGGGAGGAGAGTGATAGTTCGTCCCCAGCCTCAAACAACATTGCAGAGGAACATGGGGGAGAAGAGAGTGACAGTTCGTCCCCGCCCTCTGCCAGCATTGCAGGGGAGTGTGGGGGAGTGAGAGTGACTCATCCTTTGTGTAGTTCTGTTTAAAAAAAAAAAAAAAAAAAAAAAAAAAAAAAATTATAATTATAATAGTCAATTAATAAATTTTTATATAAACCTAATTAACTACCTTGTCTTCACAGCTTTCATCATACTCTTTTTCAACTTTTACCAAGCCTGTCTGCTCTTAATCATTTTCCACGTTTTTTAAAAATCTGTGGCTGATAGTTCTTGGTCTGGCGCTCTTTTGGCCAAACCTGGCCCTTGTGCCAATAAAATCCAACAACCAACCAACCAACCAACCAAAAGTTGAAATTCTCATGAAACAAAGCAAGGGCAGATCCAGAGTTTAAGAATGGGGAGGGCATATGTCTTATCAGTTAATAGAAGAAATATAGAAGGAAACATGGTATAAGTCTATGCCTGTTAGCAGAAGAATTGAGAATAATGGAAAAGTTGAAAATAGGTGGGAAATGTTCTTCATGGAAAAAGCTATACTAAGGAAAAATATTTTTTCAAATGCGTCTCCCGGAAGCAGAGATAGCGAAAAAGAAAAAAAAAGGTTTCAACCTTTATGCCCTTAGTGGGAATTAGCAAAATATAATACAAAACACTATGATACACGTAGACATACCTAAAAAAACTTGAAAATTATGTCGTCTTAAAATGGGAAATGAACATGCATCTCCTAATTTATGTTCAAGTTTGTTACCGTCATTCGTAGCTTGCGCTTAATGAAACACGTATGTTCCTTCATCTTAGCGAATCTTTCTGAAGAAACGACTCTTCACTAACATAGTTGGGAGACGCAGGCTCGATTCCTGTTCTGAAACAACGTAATTTTAAAATTTTCTACATGTATGATTAAGATAAGATCCATCTGCCAGCACATGTATTGGTGTATCAAAGCACTATGATTCAAGCAAAAATTGAGGCTGATGTAATTTTTTGATGAACTCATGGAAAGCCCCTGTAATTTATTTTCTGTAAATGTGTGAGAATCCTGTTTTTTTTTTTTTGTTTTTTTTTTTTTATGGACAGTGTGATGTAAATGTGTGTGTTTATACGTGCACATTTGTTTGTCAAAATATGTGCATTCATGTATTTATGCGTGTAGTACGTAATGGCTTCTATTTTCAAAAGAAAAAACTGGAAGCTGAGCTAAAGCAAATGGAAGAAAAATATGAGGACAAAAAAAGAAGATTTATGGAAGCGAGTGAAACATTCCAAGAAGATCTGAAAAAGGTGAATTTTAAGAATAGAATTAGGAACTTTATAGTGAAATATGTTATTAGTATTAAGTGTACAAATAAGTTTGAAAGCGTTTTAAGACAACGCCACACGTAATTTGAGAGAAAACAACAATACCTTTACGAATCAAAATATGCGCCGTCATTATCTATCGCCTTCCGCCATTGGTCGGGCAGCTGGCAGATTCCAGCAAATGAAGAATACTTTGGCGTGTGACACGATGAAGTCGTCAACCTACTTTTGCACTTCGTCACGTGTCTGGAACCGTACAGGAGACAAACTGTGTTGCGTCGATCAGAACAAACGATAGTCTGAAGGGGCTAAGTCAGGACTGTGCGCCGGGTGCTCCAAAACTTCCCAGCCAAGCGTCAATAACGTATCCTTGACTGATTTCGCGACGTGCAGCCTAGCGTTGTTAGTTAATTGATTTTTGTGGCGCAAGGGCCAGGCATGGCCAAAGAGCGCCAGACACAGAACTATCAGTTAAAGATTTTTAAAAGCGGGGGAAATGATTAAGAGCAGACAGGCTTGGTAAAAGTTAGAAAGGAGAATGATGAAAGTTGTGAAGACTAGTTAGTTAATTAGGTTTATATATAAATTTATTAATTTACTATTATAACTTTTTTTTTTTTTTTAAATAAGTTTTAAAGCGTTAATCTGTTTTAAAAAGGAAAATACTGCGAAAGTGTCGCCGTGGTCGCCCAAAAGCTTTTGAAGCGTAGCTGCGCCCTCGTCCAGCAGATGAGACTGAAAATAGTGAAACCGATGATAACGATAACGAACACAACTGCACGAAACATGAGAGACGGTGAATAAACAGTCTCACACACCGGGGCAGTGTCGCCACACAGCAAATAGCTATGCGTGAAGCGACAATGCCCAATGCGGAGACGCGCAAGAGCAACTTCCTCCCAACGGTTCCGGCGACACGATGATTTCCAGACTCCAAGGTTAGGTTTGACACGGTGCAGTTTATTCTCCACCTGTTGGTCCCACAGACGTCGCCACGTTCGTCTGATATGATCGTGAACGAGAAAGCGAAAATCACGGTGGAACAGTGGAAAGGGTGTGACGACCAAAGAGGAGGCAGATCTAGCATCAGCAGGCTCGTTCCCTGGGATCCCAAGCCTAGCGTTGTCGTGCAGTAATTTCGTGGGACGCAATCCTTTGCCTGTGAGTGGACGTTTCCGACAGATTTCCTGGTTAAATTGCAGCAATTGTTGCTTGTAGCGAGCAGCAGTAACAGTTTGACCCTGTTCCAATAATTCATAGCAGAGCACACCCTTCATATCCCACCAGATGCACAACAGAACTTTCTTAGAGTGAATATTGCATTTCGGTGTCCAAGTCGTTGCTTCACGTGGGTCTACTCGGCGTTTTTTTGCGTTTGGCATTGTCGTACCATATCCACTTTTCATCACCTGTAACGATATTCCACAGGAAAGACTTTCTGTGTTGTTTATTCAACAGATTCAAACACTTCCTGACACGCTCATCCTTGTTCCTCTGGCTCAGGTCATGTGGCACCCGCTTTCCTTCCTTCTGAATCTTTCCCATTGTGCGTAAACGATTGGAAACGGTTTTTTCAGTTAACCCCAATTGTTCAGCTAGTTCTTTTTGCGTTTGAGAAGAATCTTCATCCAGCAATTCTTGCAGCTCCTCATGAGCAACCTTCTGTGGGGCACTGCTACGTTCCTGATTCGCTAACATCAAAATCACCTGCTTTAAACCGTCTGAACCAAAACTCACACCTGATTTTCGATACAATATTCTCCCCCAGAAGAGAACAGATCGGTGCACATGCTTTGGCAGAACTTTTTCCGTGATGAAATTTATAATGAATGCAGTGTCTAATAAATGCAGTCTCACTTGCCATCTTTCACCTACCAATGCGCAAGTAGTGCGTTTGACTGTTAAGCAAACTTCTGTGTCACATTTTATACTCTGGACAAGTTACGGTCACATGACAACAACCGGGGGGGGGGATCTCGGATATGTAAATTAGCAGTGTATGTCACACAATAAACACTTTAAAACTTATTTGTACACCTAATATATGTATGTACACTGAAGAGCAAAGATACCTGTCTAGTAACGTGTAGCACCACCTTTCGTCCTGATGACGGCGGCAATTCGTCTCGGCATGGATTCGACAAGACACTGTAACCGTTGGGAAGCCATACAAGCTCCCACAGTTCACGAAGATTTGATGGAGGGAGGTCAGAGCCTCGAACATCTCTCTCGACGGCATCCCATATGTGCTCGATGGGATTGAGGTCAGGTGACCTAGCTGGCCAAGGAAGCGAGGTCACGTCGGTGGAGTGTTCATCCAACCATTCGGATACAATTCGGGAGCTGCATTGTCTTGTTGCAGGATGAGGTCCCCAGTGGGATGTTGAAGACGCACAAACCAGAGCAAATAGTCGTTCAGGATATCCGGGTAACGTTGACCTCTCAGGGACGATGTCACACGTACCAGGGGTCCCATCTCAGTCCACGTAAACAGTCCCCAGACGAGAATGCCACACCCACCAGCTTGAAGAGTGGCCCAACTGACAAGAAGGATCCATCACTTCATGTGGTTTGCGCCGTACTCGTACCCTGCTATCAGCATGTACCAACGTGAATCTCGACTCATCAGTCCAGGCAACATTTTTCCGCATGTCTAGGGTCCAGTGGCGATGTTCCCGCGCCCGTGCTAATCTTTGCACCCTGGGATGTGCTGTCAGCAGCTGTACCCTCGTGGGACGATGGCTTCAGTACCACATAGCGAAGAGATGGTTCTGGATGGTGTGGCTGCTTACACATTTTTATGCACCTGCGTTAAATTGCCGAGTGATTTCTTGCACTGTGGCTCGTCTATCCGCTGTTATAATGCGAGCTAGCCGACGATGACCTCGCTCATCCACACGCTGTTGTCCACAGCAGTTGGCCCTTGCAGGGATGGTTTTACCGGATTCGATGTACTCTCGGTGCACCCGTGACACAGTGGCTCGTGAAAATCCCAGTGCCTGCACGACTTCCGAAATGGAGTGACCCATTCGTCGTGCCCTGACAATTTGCCCTCGATCAAATGCACTTAGATCTTTCGTCTTACCCATACTGCGTCCGACTCTTACTGATTCTCGTCGCATCACTCCTTATATTGTCGGATCGCTGCATACGTTATGTCGTTTTCGTTTACAGGGCCACATTTGCATAACGCCACCTGTCTCTAATTCAATTGCTCTTCAGTGTACACTATATTGGCAAAAGTCACTGGACACCTAGAAGAGAAACACAACATAGCATTTATTGACATACATTAGTACGGTGTTGGTTCACCTTTAGCCTGAATGCATGCACTGACCCTTTGAGACATGCTTTCGACAAGGTTTTGGAACACGGCGATAGGTATGCGCTTCCATTCAGTACGTAATGCTGCCGCTAACTGTTGCTTAGTAGTAGGCCTTAGTACCAAACTTCTTATGCGGAGCTCTAATTCATCCCATAGCTGCTCTATATGATTAAGATTAGGGCTCTGTGCTGGCCAGTCCACATAAGATACGGAGTTATCATCAAACCATGCCATAACAGTCCTTGCTTTATGACTCGGTGCATTATCCTGCTGTTACCAACAAAGCTCAGTTCCATAGTATTGTCACAGAGTTGGTCGGGCATAATTGTCCAGAATATCTAGATAGATGTGCTGGTTAACACGTTTGTCCACGATAACCAATGGGCTGGGGCCATACCACGAAAAAACACCCCTGCCCAAGTACACTGCCAGCTCCAAACTTGACCGTAAATAGCGTTCCCCCTGCTGCCTCCATACACACACACACACACACACAGCCATCAGACTGATATATCTTGTATCTGGATTCATCAGTCCATAGGACCAGCTTCCATTGATCTATGGTCCACGATAAATGTTCTTTACACCGTGCTAAACGACGAGTAGCATTCCGAGTGAAGATTTAAGGCTTATGATCAGCTGCATGACCACGGTAACCTATGGTATGAAGTTCTCTGTGAATGGTATGTGTACAAACCGAGGTTATTTTTACTCGCTTGTACGCTGAGGTCTTGTGCAGTATTCCGTCGATTAGCTGTAACGACTCTCCTGAGGCTTCGACATCCTCTATCACTGATTTTCATTGGTCTTCCGGTATGTTTCGCTGCTTCAGGCACCCCATGTGTCATCCACTTATTCAGACATCCAAAACAGCTGACTTGGGTATGTTTAAACGCCTCTCGTTTTTCCTTATGGATGAACCACTAATATAACATCCAACAATCTTTCCTTTCTCAAATTCATTTCTCTACCGCCGTTACATTTTCACTCAATCTCACAGTGCGATAGGATCGCATTCAGCTATGAGCTTGTTTTTATACCATTTGCAGCTGTACCGCTCATCTTAACAACACAAAGGATCATTCATTTGCTTTTGAAAGGGTGTCCGATGACATGTCAATATAGTGTACATGTATGTTGTATTCTGGAAATACTTTGGTGTCGGAGAGAAGACTTTGTTTCGTGTACTATTTATTCTTACTGTACGTTTTCTTTCCAGCATCAAAGGGAAAAGTCGATCGTCTTTCAAGATCAAATTCAAAAGTAAACACAGGGTGCAGCTCAAGAGCAGAAGCAGATGCTGGCCGTTAGACAAAGGCACCTTCAGCAGCAAAACTGGATGCTGACCGTGGCTCAAGAGCAGAAACAGATGACGGTGATCTATCTAGGGTACTCACTCCGAAAATACAACTGGAGTATAATCGAGACCGTGTACTTCAAGAGGTGTGCATACTGAAGTGTATTCAAGAGTGTCTGCTTTGAGAAAAGGTATATGTGTTGCAGTATATTCCAGACCACATACCTCAAGAGCTGTGCTGCAATATGATCAAAAGTGTTTCCTTCAAAGGCAGAAACACATTGTGATGCTCTGTCACAGGTAATGCATAACACAGATGATAGTCATGTTTCAAGGGCATTGACTTCAAGAATGCAACGAGATTCTGAAGTGCATTCAAGACTGTCCGCTTTGAAAGAAAATGTAGATATTGTAGTGTATTTCAGACCATATACACTGAGTGGCCACTTTATATGACCACCCCCTCAGTACTTAGTTGGGCCACCCTTTCCCTTTAATACTGCGTCAATTCTTCGTGGCATGGACTCCCTGAGATGTTGATAGGTGGTTTGTGGGATCTGAAACCATGCTTGATGAATAGCACTTACCAGGAGTGTGAGATTGCTGGGTTGTGAATCCAGCTGTCTGATGGCTTGTTCAACTTCATCCCACAAATTCTCAATGGGGTTGAGATCTGGAGATTGTGGGGGCCACCTGAGCAAAGTAAACTCACCAGCATGTTCCTGAAACCAATCCTGTACAATACGAGCACTTTTGCAGGATGCATTATCTTGTTGAAAGTAGCCATCGCCATTGGGATAAACCATCCACATGACAGAATGCACTTGGTCTGCAACGATGTTTAGATATGATGTGCCAGTCAGACACAAATTAAAGAGCCCAAAGCATGCCATGAAAACATTCCCAACATTGCACCCACCAGCTTTGAAGGCTTGTAGCAATGCATTTGGGGTCCATGCTTTTGTGCTGTTTCCGCCAAATTCTTACTCGGCCATTGCCATGGTGCAACTGAAAACGTGATTCATCGGACCACATAAATTGTTTCCAATTATCAACTGTCCAATCCTTGTGCTCCTGTGCGAACTGGAGACGTTTTCTCTTGTTAACTGCAGACAGCAAAGGTGTTCGAACAGGCCTTCGGCTGCCATATCCCATCCAATGCAGTGTACGGCGAACAGTGCATGCAGAGATCATTTGAGGGGATCCTAGATTAAGATGGTCTATAATTTGCTGCAGTGTTGCCCTTCTGTTGTCTGTTACCAGTCTGGACACTCTCCATTCCGCCCGAGCAGTCACTAGTCGATGACGACCACCTATTGCACGTAGAGACCCAGTTTTTTGGCTGACAGTCCAGTCTTGAAACACTTTAACAACAGCTGCTCTGGAACATTTCACGAATGCGGCGGTTTCGGTGATACTCGCTCCATGGCTCCGAGCTCCTACAATCATCCCACGTTGAAAGTCTGTCAAATTGCATTTTTTATGCATCTCGTCACTCAAAAATCACTTTTACTACTGTCGCAAGCACTAAGCTTTCCCTTTTTATACTAGCCTCGACCTCTGGCGGCAACAGCGTGCAGCCATAGCTCATTTGCTTGAAACTGTCAGGTGGTCATAATAAAGTGGCCACTCAGTGTATACCTCAAAAGCAGCAGTGCATGCAGCAATGTGTTCCGAAGCATGGCTTTGAAGGCAAAAGCAGATTGTGATTCTTCATTGTAGGAAATGTGTGAAATGATTCTTTAACAGTAATATCAAGTTTCCACTTCATAGCTGAACTTCCACTGTTCTGAATTACATATATTTTTTATTTATTTAACAGTGGTTAATGGCATAAGATCTATGTTTGGGGAAACGGCTCTGTTTAAGAATACAATTTCTGCTCAGAATACAATGATCTGCTCAGAAAAAATGTGTTCTTGACTGCTTCCAGAAATTTAGAACTTAAATGTCACATGTTCCATTTTGTTATTTGTTTCCTTTGATGCACACAAATTTCCTCAGGAATGGAGCTCTTGTTCACTACTTGAGAAATTCCATAGAAGAAACTGATAAGATTAACCGATCAGTTGTTCCACTGAGCCAATGTCTGAAATCCAGGACCCTAGGAAAACAAGTGCATTGGTGTAAAATCTATACCTCATATAGGACTTTAACATACTAGATCGCATGCTGTCAAACTCGGTTATAACAAGCACTGCGGGAATGGCCCATTTTGCTCTTTGTAGCCGTTACTCGCAATATCCGTGAAAACGATATCCGATGTCAAAATTTCAAGTACTTCCAATATTGGATTTTGTTAGAAAACGTCCGCTATTGAAAAGTTAATTCGTTTTTTTATCGAAAAAGTTCATTTGTTCCTGTTCTAATCCCGTACAATTCAGCACATCCTTATCCACAAAAATGCAATAGTCTGAAAACATTAATTAAAAGAGCATATAAGCACTCTGAAAATATTCAGTTCATTAATGAAGAAATTAAATTCATAATAAAAAATTGCAGGTAGTTTTGGTTATCCAAACCATTTAATAAAAAATGGAACACAGAAGTACTAAAGAAAATAAAAAATAATGCTGTAATAAATAAAAATGAAATCAAATATCTAAATGGTTTTCCTTACATTAAAGGTACTACTAATGAAATTAATAATATCTGTAAAAAGCATAACATTCAAATTGGAGGAAAAGTAAATACTAAAAAAAAATATAGTAATAAAAAATAATGAAAAAATAAAAATATTAGAAAAAGCAGGTATTTACTCAATTCCTATTACAGAAAACCCTCCAATGGCATATATAGGAAGTACCAAAAATAAGCTTAAACACAGGTTAAAACAACATGTAAAAAATTGGCAGAAAAAAAGAAGAAAAAACTGCATTTATTCAATATTGCCTGGCTAACCAATAATATCCTAAATTTGAAAATATAAAAATCATAAAAAGCTGTAAATCCGAGAAACACCTCAGAATAGCAAAGTCGGTAATGATAGAAAAAAAAAGAGCAAAAGTTTGCAACCACAATGACCCTAATATTTAAAAAAAAACAGTTGAAGGAATTTAATTAAAATTGAGCAAAAAAACGGAAAAGTTTAAAAAATGAGATCGCTGGCCAACAAGAGATGGCGTCACAACGCCCAAGAGAAAGCGATAGCCGTGAACAGATGCAGCCCATGAGAACCACCTAATGCTCTGCCGACACGGTCCGTGCTGGTCGGAGCAAAACGTCCCCTAGATGACGGTAACGGAATGTTACCGAAAGTACTTGGGTAAAAAACGCATCGAAATGTAGAAGCAGCAAAGGGGGGAAAAAATCATTTAGTGACGAGGCCAATTAAAAAGGAACAGCAACCGAATGAAAAACAAACCCCCATGCCGCATCTACACAACGGAAATATGGAAACCAACACGTGCGGTAGGTAAGTGTTCAACATGGATTTAACAGTAAGTCCTATAATGCGATGTAAAAATGTTGTTTTGATGTGGATGTCTGCGATCAATGCTGTGAACTTTTTTTCCTAATATGAGTTCCTGGAAGTCATTCCTAGATGAGATTAGCTCAGTCACCTTCCAGAGACTCTACCCCTCGTTTTCGATGCAAGCCCTTGCCTTGTTCCTTCCACTACATCACCTTCCTTAATCATGACGTACTACATCGTCAACACTTCTGTAAGGAAGGTGGCGCTGGGGGATATCAGAAGAGAGCACAGTGTCCTTCGAGGGTCAAGAGGGAGAGCGGATTAAATGTCAGCTGACAATCCCCTCTCGCATTCTAAGCTTAGAATGCCAACGGAAAAATAAGTTTTTCCGCCACCCAAAAATCTGCCTCCAGGAAAGTTTTTAGTGGGGAGGGTGTGGCAGTGATCTTGGACCCTTTTGAAAAACCAGGAATGTCCGCAGTGAAACTGAGGGATTTGGCGTCACATGGTGGATTAATGAAGGCCACCAGAGGAGAAAGTTTATTCACTACATCCGTGAATTTGCTAGTTATATGCGAGAACTATTTAACGTAAATGATCGTGAACTAGTCGCCGAGGTAGCATTTACTCGCTATAGCCACGAGTTCGTTATAACCGAGTTTGACTATATTGCAAACAAGAAATTCTCTGTGTGAATGAATGGGATATTTAATTGCAAATGGACGAAAAAAGCAGGAGTTGATTTTATTCTTCTGATGTTTTCTTAGCTTTTGTGCACAGTTCATGTTTTGTTCATAGAAAGAAGAAAATCATTTACTGGAAAGACATTACTTCATAAAAATTTTTTACTATTTTAAGTTTCTGAATTCCTGTAAGGTTACACACAAAAATTATAAAAAGGGAAAAGAAACAAATGCTCTGGAAATAATCGCAACATTGAGAATGAAAAATGTTCAAAAGTATGTTATCCTTCTTTCTATTGTGTTTTCCTTAATGTATGTGCTTAAACAACCTGTTCTCAGGATGGCCTTGTATTAATGTGTATTTTATGCTGCACAAGAAAATAATAAATATTTCTATAGAAGTCTTGAAAAATTCCTTGTAGGCATCTAAAATACAGATCCTCTTCCTAAATTCTGGATTAAAACATTATATCTCATGTGATTCTATCATATAGTTCACATACAATTACGTGGCCACAAGGTTCTTCAGGAAGACGCTTTGACGTCTGTAAATTCTGCTTTTTCACGTTCTGTAAAGTGGATACAGTCTGTGGTGGTGCACTAACTTATTCAATTAAAATATAAATCGGTTAAAAGTCCTAAAGATGTTACTTACGGAATTGCGTGTTCAGTCCAGCGTCAGTAGTTATTGAGTTTCTTTGTCCAAAGTTGAATCTTGCTTCAATATGGTCAGTTGTTAGGGTTAGTTCGAGAGCCTTTTCGTTATAAGTTGTACCCTACTTCGGATATGTCCAGATGTTAGGGTTAGCTCCGTTTTGGCTATGTCGACATCATATTGAATGGGTAAAGGTTCTTGAGTTAAGATTTACTATTTACATACAACTTGAAGTTCCACGTCGTACTTGGCCTTTAGGGCTATCTCGTCAATGCTGCACTCTCTTGGAAATGCTGAGGAAGTCTTCAAAGTTTGGTCAGGTTCATAAAAATTTTTAAAAGCTTTAAAAGGTTCCAGTTAAAATCGTCACATACACCACCTCATACCGTCCACAGTCTCAATCACCGGACGCGCTTTTCACCTAGGCTCTACCCTGGCGTTTTCAACGGAGACTTCACGCCATCTGTCGAAGTCTGCTATCTGAAAGTCTCGTGTCCACAGTGCGCATGTTCCCCATTTAATCCATTGCCAATGCCATCTAGTGTCAGGTCACATCAACTTTATCTTCATCTACGTCACTCTCACCCTTCCTTTTTCTCTTCCTCTCTCTCCTCTCCCTATTCCATTTCTTCTCAGTTTCGATCAGGTTCCTCCAAGCATACGAAAGGTCGTACGGACTGTTATTATTGCAGTTAAATGGTACCAAACTCGAACTAACCAATAATATTTAACAGTTAAATGGTACCATTTAACTGTTAAATATTATTGGTTAGTTCGAGTTTGGTACCATTTAACTGTTAAATATTATTGGTTAGTTCGAGTTTGGTACCATTTAACTGCAATAATAACAGTCCGTACGACCTTTCGTATGCTTGGAGGAACCTGATCGAAACTGAGAAGAAATGGAATAGGGAGAGGAGAGAGAGGAAGAGAAAAAGGAAGGGTGAGAGTGACGTAGATGAAGATAAAGTTGATGTGACCTGACACTAGATGGCATTGGCAATGGATTAAATGGGGAACATGCGCACTGTGGACACGAGACTTTCAGATAGCAGACTTTGACAGATGGCGTGAAGTCTCCGATGAAAACGCCAGGGTAGAGCCTAGGTGAAACGCGCGTCCGGTGATTGAGACTGTGGACGGTATGAGGTGGTGTATGTGACGATTTTAACTGGAACCTTTTAAAGCTTTTAAAATTTTTTATGAACCTGACCAAACTTTGAAGACTTTCTCAGCATTTCCAAGAGAGTGCAGCATTGACGAGATAGCCCTAAAGGCCAAATACGACGTGGAACTTCAAGTTGTATGTAAATAGTAAATCTTAACTCAAGAATTTTTAATTATTATCTGGAAACCTTTACCCATTCAATATGATGTCGACATAGCCAAACGGAGCTAACCCTAACATCTGGACGTATCCGAAGTAGGGTACAACTTATAACGAAATGGCTCTCGAAATAACCCTAACAACTGACCATATTGAAGCAAGATTCAACTTTGGACAAAGAAACTCAATAACTACTGACGCTGGACTGAACACGCAATTCCGTAAGTAACATCTTTAGGACTTCTAACCGATTTATATTCTAATATAAATCGGTATAAACGTGAAAAACTGAATTTACAGACATTAAAGCGTCTTCCTGAAGTGGATTAAAACAGTTTTGTAAATTAGCAAGTTAAACTTTTAAGTTTTAATATTGTGATATAAACTGTCACAAGTTATTCTGTTCACGTTTTTTTAAGCTTTCACTTGAGGAGCTTTATACTTTCTTATTTCTTATTGCTTATATGTTGTTATTGTTTTAAATAAAGAAAGTTCATTTACCTTGAGTCTTGCTTCTTGCTGCTCATAGTTTCTTATATGTGTCACTACTTCGATGAACAACACACATTTTTGCTGAAGGACATACTTTTCTTATATACATTATCAATTTCATGATGGTCATAAGAGGATTCAAAGGAAGAATGTTTCACCTTATTCACATTGTGAAAAATGCTCAATTTTAAAAATTAAGAACTTTCTATTGTAGTTAAAAAGCTTCGTAACTGCATGGTTCGTACGTGTCTGGTACGATTTGTCCAACGACGATTGGTCCAACGACGATTGGTCCAATGCTGATTCGTCCAATGGACAATTGGTCCAAAGGTACGATTGGTCCAATGCCGATTAGTCCAATGTTGATTCGTCCAATGGACGATTGGTCCTATCTGTCCGAAGTGCTACTCGTGCTATAAAAGTCTCATCTGTTATGATTCTATCTCCGATGTTATACGAAAGTACCGGTAGTCCAAAGAATGTAAAATAATGTTACATTTCATACGTAACATTGTGGTTACAGATTTCTTTTCTTTTTTTTTTTTTTTTTTTTTTTTTTTTGAATCGCGTTTCTTTGTTATACTGTCCTTGCTGCCATATGAAGTTACTGATGTACGGGCCGTTCAATCAACTTCAATGCTTCTCTTTTGCATGAAATAATAAAAAAATACTAGTTTTCCGTTTCTGTTTGTAGAATGCAGTGGGGTTCCGCCAACTGCCCAATGGAAACAACTGGTCGGGGTTTGGACAGAGGCCTTTTCAACAGTTTTTATTCCAGCGATGTCATATTCATAACGTTTACATATCCAATAAAGTTAATAATATTGCGCTTTTACTTAAGCACGAAATATTAATTTCATAGGCCCTAGGCCTAGGCCTTTTCAACAGTTTTTACTCCAGCAATGTCATATTCATAACGTTTACATATCATATCAAGTTATTAATATTGAGCTTTTACTTAGGATCGAAATATTAATTCATAGGCTCTAGGCCTAGGCCTTTTTAGGACTTTTTATTCTACCGATGCCATATTCATAACGTTTACATATTAAATCAAGTTAATAATATTGCGCTTTCACTTAAGTATGAAATATTAATTCATAGGCCTGTGGCCTAGGTGTCTTGCAAAGACCTCAGAAATGATACGATGAGTGCCTTTTATAAAGTTTTATAAAATGTTTACAAATACACTGCCGGACAATTGCTAAGGACGGATGACAATAGCAACGATAGCAACCATAAAATGGAAGGCAGGAAAATGTGGAAATTAGCATAAGTGCGGGATACAGTAAGACGTGTTGTGCGTATGCAAATTTTGGATTGCCGAACTTGTTCGTGACGTCACACCGCTGATAAGAGATATAAAGGATTTGACGTGTATTGACCGTTGTTGTTCAAATGCAAAGTTGAAAGGGAAAGAATCAATTGACGAACTTGCAATTTTCAGTATGTCTTCCCGACATCACCTAGATGATTTTACGCGTGGCCGTATTATTGGCAAGATTGAAGAAGGGCGAAAAATAACAGATGTTGCCAGGGAGTTCGACGTCAGCCACAGTGTTGTTTCAAGGCTTTGGAAATCATTTCAAACAAATGGAGAGTGTAGCAAACGTCACGGGGGAGGTAGTGTTTGCAGTACGACACCTGCAGAAGATCGGTACATAGTGCTATCAACAAAAAGACACCTGCGCAGCACAGCTAGTGAGGTAGCAAATCAGTTTATGCTGCTACTGGCAAGCAGATCTCACGAAAAACTGTCGCCAGATGTTTGCATGAAGGAGGACTATACGCCCGCCGTCCTGTTGTGTGCATCCCATTGTCCAGACGTCACCGTACCGCCCGTTTGCAATGGTGCCATCAACATCGCAATTGGACTGATAACGACTGATCTGCTGTCCTCTTCTCAGATGAGATTAGATACAGTCTATCATCTGATTGTTGACGACAACTGATCTGGCATGATAGTGGTACTGCATATTGTCCAGCAAACATACAGGAAACGGACCGATATCCGACATGTAGTGTCATGGTATGGGCTGGCATCATGATCAATGGCCGTACGTCCCCTATTTGCTTCCAACTGGGACTATGACTGGCCAACAATACATTAATGATGTTCTGCTACCTCATGTTTGCATGTTCCGTGGTGCTGTCGGTGATAGATTCATTTTCATGGACGACAACGGAACATGTCATCGAACAGTCGCTGTCCAGGAGTGTCTTGAGAGCGAGGATATTCAACGCCTCGTATGGCCAGCACGTTCTCCAGATCTGAATCCCATTGAAAATGTGTGGGATACTTTGGGGAGGAGTCCTGCTGGTCGCCAATGCCCTCCAATAAACAAGGACACCCTCATCCGTGCACTGACAGAGGAACGGGATAAATTACCCCAACAGCTGCTTGATAATGCTGTGCAAAGCATGACACGACGTGTGGAATCTTGCATCGCCCTCCATGGTGGCCATATCCCTTATTGACATCTTACGCCGGAACGCTTGCGGACGGTAATTGCATTTTTTTCACGTTTACCTATTCTGCACAAAATGGCCTGTTTGTCCCTTGAACACGTTCCAAAGCCTTCTGGATTTCAAAGCACAACAAATTGTCTTTCTTGTAATGTCCTGGCATTCTGACATTATTTTATTTCACTTGGCATCCAACCACACTTACTTTTTTATGCGCTATATGGCCGTTTATGATCCGTCCTTAGCAATTGTCCAGCAGTGTATCTAGATTGTAACTTTAAATCTTCTAAAAAGGCCAGTGACCTAGGTGCCTCGTGAAGACCTGAGGAATGATACGATGAGTGCCTTTTATAAGGTTTTATAGAATGTTTACAAATATCAAATATCTAGGTTGTAACTCAAAATCTAAAAAGGCCCGCGGCCTAGGTGCTTTGCAAACAACTGAGAAATGCTCCATTGAGTGCCTTTTACCAGGTTTATGTAAAATGTTTACAATTACCAAATATACGGAAATTATCTTTCAAAAGGATATAAAGAGGAAAATAATTTAAATTATTATTCCTTTCTGGAAAATAAAAAAGTTTACTGTTGGTAAGATGATACCATTGGACGAATCGGCGTTGGACCAATCGTACCATTGGACGAATCGGTATCGGACCGATCATACCATTGGACCAATCATCCCTTTGGACGAATCGTCCGGGATCAGGTTCGTACACTCCTTGAAAACCTTGAAAAGCCCTTGAAGTGCTTGAAAAAGTTTAAGGCTCTGTAAATAGTGCTTGAAAAAAAATTTGTTTTGTTTGTTAAATATTAATGATATGAAAGAGCATGTGTAAAATAATTGTTTGTGCTAAAAAGTTGTATACAAGATTTCTGTGTAGTTCCAATAAAAACACCAAGCTGATCACATAGTACAGAACTTGCATTCAACCCAGGGGAGTGTGTGGACAGCTGGTGCCATGGCTATGATATCACTACAGAGTAAAGCATCAGCCATGTAAGTAAAATCAGGGGAATTGTGTATTCACAAATTGTGATGGGCTTCTGTTTTACTGGGGTTTGAGACGCGTTCTTGCCAGAGCGTGGAACTTCCAGGAATTGCTTGTGCTTCACGCGAGGACCCTTCGTCTCCTGACTGCATAAAAAAAAAAAAAAAGCATCTAAATCATGCATCAAAAATAAAAGGTTAAAGCAAACAAATAAGTGTTATACCTGCAAATGAATGCAAAAATAATGAACCCTTTCAAAATATTCCACAAGATAAAATTATTTTAATCCTAGTTGTAAATGAATTTATGGCATCTTTATTCATATTGTACTGTGGGATTAACTTTTTTACAAGTCTTATAGAGGTTATTTTTCAAAAAAAGTTGGTGGTCAAATTTTCGAACTAAAGCCTAGTTCGTCATCAGGACTATGTCACTGGAGTAGTTGCTGCCACAAAGTTGGAAGAGTCCAACCGCAATTATCGTTAATTGTGGTACTTCTTCTTCTTGCTATTTCGATCCCTTCTTCTTGTTTCCTCTTTACTAAGTTTGACTGATGGGCGATTATTCTTACCGAGTCCTAATTTATGGAGTGTCCACTTGCTTATATATGTCTGTCTAGCCCGGTTTTGTTACTAATGTTCCTAATAGCTGCTTGGTGTTCTTTCATTCGGACTTTAGTACTTCTTCCTGTTTCTCCTATATAGCTGAGTCCGAAATTACAGTCGATGCAATATATTACTCCTTCTTGCAATTGGATGTCCATTTTTTCTGCTTTAAAGCTGGCAGGAATTTCTTTAATTTGTTATTTAAGTCTGGAGCAAGCCTGATATTATATTTTGCTTCGATCCTCTTCAGTTTTTCGAAAAGTCCCTTGTGGTACGTAATTTTGCTGTTGAATTTGAAGTTGTTTATTTCCTGCTTCTTTTTTGGAACTTGTCTGAATAATTTCTTAACATAAGGGGAGGGGTGACAGAGAAGAATTAAAAGAAATATTGGCAGAAAACAATTACCTCTCCCCATATCTTGAGAAAATATTTAGACAAGTGCTAAAAAAGAAGCAAGAAATAAACAACTTCAAAATTCAACAGCAAAATTACGTACCACAAGGGACTTTTTGAAAAACTGAAGAAGATCAGAGCAAAATATAATATCAGGCTTGCTCCAGATCTAAATAACAAATTAAAGATATTCCTGCCAGCTTTAAAGCAGAAAGAAGGGGACATCCAATTGCAAGAAGGAGTAATATATTGCATCGACTGTAACTGCGGACTCAGCTATATAGGAGAAACAGGGAGGAGTATTAAAGTCTGAATGAAAGAACACCAAGCAGCTATTAGGAATATTAGTAACAAAACAGGGCTAGACAGTCATATACAAGCAAGTAGACACTCCATAAATTGGGACTCTGTAAGAATAATCACCCACAAGTCAAACTTAGTAAAGAGGAAACTAGAAGAAGGGATCGAAATAGCAAGAAGAAGAAGTACCACAATTAACGATAATTGCGGTTGGACTCTTCCAACTGAGTGGCAGCAACTACTCCAGTGACGTAGTCCTGATGACGAAAATTTGACCACCAACTTTTTTAGGCTTTAGTTCAAAAATTTGACCACCAACTTTTTTAGGCTTTAGTTCGAAAATTTGACCACCAACTTTTTTTGAAAAATAACCTCTATAACACCCGTAAAAAGTTAATCCCACAGTACAAGATGAAATGATTTTGAAAAATACCAAAACAGAGGGGCAATTCAAAGTTAACAAAATAAATGAACTATGGGCAAGGGGTAACAGCAAGTGATTGAAGGTGTGCCATTCCCTGCTAAGATTAATGGTCCGAATGTACTGAAATACTACCTATTGACCAACCGACAGTACACACATATGATAATTTGGGTTTAAAAAGTTCTTGAAAAGTGCTTAAATTTATTTTGCTTGGAAGAGTACGAACTTTGAACTGTACATTGTGTGTCATTCATCAAAGTTAGTGACGCATATAAGATACTACGAACAGCAAGACTCAAGGTAAATGAACTTTCTTTATTTAAAACAATAACAACTTATAAGCAATAAGAACTAACAAATGTGTAAAGCTCCTCTAGCGAAGGCTTAAAAAACGTAATGAACAGAATAACTTATCACAGTTAAATGTCATAACATTAAAACCTATATGCCACGTAAAGGAAACACTTGATGGGAGTAACATATAGGTATCTGTCACAGAGGTATATACATAATCTTTTAAGTGCCTGTTGTTTATTCATTCACAAGATGCTGGCACAAAATTCCTTTATGTATATAAGCCAGAAATACAAAGGAGATCATGAAAGAAATACGGGATTACGCCATATAATACAAATTTTTAAGATGACAATCCGATTTTTGGTGTAAATGGGACAAGGATGGTAAGTCAGATAATATCCGAAAACTTGAAAATTTTCATGGTCCTGGAGCGAAACTCGAACCCGCGTCTCCCAGAAAACGCCCGGGTATGCTAACCACTACACCCCCCCCCATAACGACCAAGTTTCAAGTTTCCGATCAATTTTATTTTTCTCGCTCCAGGGCGATGAAAAAAAAAAAAAATTTTTTTCAAGTTTTCAGATATTATCTGACTTACCATCCTTGTCACATTTACGCCAAAAATCGGATTGTCATCTTCAAAATTTGTATTATATGGCGTAATCCCGTATTTCTTTCATGATTTATCTGCTTCTCCGGCCAAACACGGGATAAGATTCTTAACCTCCGGATTCGCTAAACATGAATGCCGGTTGCTTCGACTAGCGAATCCTGTGATGGTTAAATTCAAATTGATCGGAAACTTGAAACTAGGTCGTTCTGGGTGGTGTAGTGGTTAGCATACCCATGCGTTTTCTGGGAGACGCGGGTTCGAGTCTCGCTCCAGGACGATGAAAAAAAAAATTTTTTTTTCAAGTTTTCGGATATTATCTGACTTACCATCTTTGTCATATTTACGCCAAAAATCGGATTGTCATCTTCAAAATTTGTATTATATGGCGTAATCCCGTATTTCTTTCATGATTTATCTGCTTTTCCGGCCAAACACAGGATAAGATTCTTAACCTCCAGATTCGCTGAACATGAATGCCGGTTGCTTCGACTAGCAAATCCTGTGATGGTTATATTCAAATTGATCGGAAACTTGGTCATTCTGGGTGGTGTAGTAGTTAGCATACCCGGGCATTTTCTGGGAGGCGCGGGTTCGAGTCCCGCTCCAGGACGAAAATTTTCAAGTTTTCGGATATTATCTGACTTACCATCCTTGTCACATTTACGCCAAAAATCAGATTGTCGTCTTCAACATTTGTATTATACAGCGTAATCCTGTATTTCTTTCATGATTTATCTGCTTCTCCGGGCAAACACGGGATATGGCGCCCCGGTATCGCAGTGGTCTAAGGCGCTGGCCTCTGATCATTCGTCCGTAAGGGGTCTGGGTTCGAATCCCGGTCAGGCATGGATGTTGTGTTTGTCTTACGGCACTGGCTCTCTCCCTTCCCTGGAACCAGTGACCCTAAATTAGGGACGGGCGACTGCTTATAGCCCATTGAGTTGCTCACGGTGGTCGTTAAACCTCCAATCAAAAAAAAAAAAACACTGGATAAGATTCTTAACCTCCAGATTCGCTAAACATGAATGCCGGTTGCTTCGACTAGCGATTCCTGTGATGGTTAAATTCAAATTGATCGGAAACTTGAAACTAGGTCGTTCTGAGTGGTGTAGTGGTTAGCATACCCGTGCAATTTCTGGTAGACGCGGGTTCGAGTCTCGCTCCAGGACGATGAAAAAAAATTTCAAGTTTTCGGATATTATCTGACTTACCATCCTTGTCACATTTACGCCAAAAATCGGATTGTCATCTTCAAAATTTATACAAAGGAGAGTCAATTGAAAACCCTAAATAATTTTTTCCTTACAATTTATTGAACAAAAGTGGTACACACCAGTATCATTTTTCAATGTAGTCTCCATTTTATGCATTACAAGTCGTCCAGTGCTTACAAAGTGCATAGATTTCTGTAAAAATAAATATTTCGGTTGTGTGTGCAGCTATTTGTGCACCGCCTGCTGCACCTCTTCGTCAGACCTGAAAGTTTTTTTCTCCTATCACTTCTTTGAGTGGTCCAAAGATGAGATAATCACTTGGAGCATGATCTGGTGAATACAGCGGATGGGGAAGACACTCAAAGTGCAGGTCTTGTATGGTTGTAAACATTGCACGGGCAGTACGACTCCAAGCATTGTCGTGTTGCAACAAGACGCCAGTACTCAAAAGTCCACGTCATTTGGATTTGATGGCAGGTCGAAGATAATTTCTGATAAGATCTGCATATGTGTCACTGGTTACTGTGTTCCCCCTGGGCATGTAGTGCTAAAAAATTACGCCGTGTTCATCCTAAAACAGAGTCAGCATGACCTTCCCTGCAGTTGGCTGCGTGCGGAACTTCTTCCGTTTTGGTAAAGAGGGATGGTGCCATTCCTTGCTTGTTCTCTTGGTTTCTGTCTGATGATATTGAATGCAGGTTTAATCTCCAGTGACAATTCTCTGTAGGAAGCCATCACTTTCTGCTTCTAAGCACAGCAAAAGTTCTTCACAGGCATTAACAAGTCATTGTTTTAGTTCTGGAGTCATCTGGCATGGCACCCAACTTGCAGACACTTTGCAGAGATGCCAACTTTTACGGATTTTCCGTAGTTTGTATGGATCTTACGGTTTTATGGAAGTCACCTAAATAAACTACAGAAAAGCCCACGCATGCAATTTTCTATTTTTTACCGTTTTTTGGTCGAAAAAACGTGTATTACAGGTAGTCCCTATGCATCTTTGACGTTCTGACTTCCCCCACCAACGGAGGCGGAGCTTCTCCTAGTACGCTGTTTGTCACATGATTCCCCGTACTGCCATTTGAGAGTGCTGTGCGCAAAAGTTGAGTGAGAGCTCAACTCAGTGCCTTTTGCAAACTCTTTACATTGATTGCATGTGGCTTTCTGCTTGTGAAAATTCCGGTGCAAACGTAAAACCCTTTCCACTCGACTGTCGGGTGGCACCCAACGTTACGAAATCACCGAATACCCGCCACGGTGACGATGCCTATAGCTAGCATATCGGCGCTCGCGAGACATTTCTTTTTTTGCCGTATAGGTTGGGTGTCATCTGCCACGCCGATGACGCCGCTGTAGCTCGCATGTTGGCGCTCACGAGGAATTTCTTTTTCGCCAAATAACTCTCGGTGTCGGGTGTCATCCACCATGCCTATGACGCCTCTAGTTCACCAGGAATTTCCTTTTTGCCAAATACCTTGCGTGTGGGTTGTAGCCATCCGTGCTAATGATGCCTCTATAGCTCGCATGTCGACGCTCGCAATATATTTCTTTTACTACCGGGGTTGCTAAATTAAGGCATCCGCATGAAACCTGTCAGTTGCTCAGCCGTTGGGTGCATCGTCCCTTGAAGATTGGAACTCGATGGCTGACCGTGTATTATTTATGGTTGTCATAGTGTTAATTGAGTTCTATAATGCTTGTAGTGCCTGTGTTATTTATGTATTTTATTTATATATACAGGGTGCATAGGAAAGTCCCTTTAGCCTGGAATAACTTGCGAATGGAGAGAGGTACAGTAATGCAAGTGAGATAATGGTATAGTAAAGCGACTACACCCAATCAAATGCAATCGATAGCAGCGCCCCTAGTGGCGAAATGTGGGTTAGCCATTGCAAATCAAAAACAAAAAGAGATGGAGCAAAATTTCCAATTACAAAGTTGTAGAGCATCAATTAGTACAAAATGACATTTGTTTCACACGGATAAGATAAATTGTCGCCTGAATACCCTGCAATGTATGAAATCGATGCGCGACGATTTGAATCTGCATTTCACATTTCGCAAATTTAGCTGTATGCAAATGCAAGTTGTGACGTTGTACCGTACCTACGATATAAAAACCAGTAGCAGGATGCACCCTGATTAGAAGTTTAGGTCTGCATACGCTGTGCGAGAATGGCGAGCTTGGATTTCTGGGGTTATGTAAAAAATCAGGTGTATACAACAGCGCCTACAAGTCTGCTGGATCTACGTTGTCGTGTTACAGGTGCTTGCAATAGTGTGACACCTTCCATGCTGAGGAACGTGCATGCAGAGTTACTTTCACGAATACAAATGTGTATCGTGGGCAACGGCGAACTCTTCGAACATACTCGACATTAACTTTTTATCACTGTGCACCAGCTTGCCTTTTTTGTTTTTGTTTTGTCTGACGTCATCAAACTGTATTGACATAAGTACGCATTTATGCAATACATTGTGTGTATTTGCTCATACCTATGCCTGTTCCCTTCAAACGTTCACACAAAAGGTCGCGCATCGATTTCGGACTATTATCGCTCGGGTTCCTAATGGGGTTCACCCGGCGTAATATTGGGAGTCAAGGGGATGTCGAGTGGATTGTGATTCTGCGATTCCCTGATTTAGGGCTGATGCAGCTTCAGGATCCACTGACGGGGCGTTGTGTTTCACACAGCAGATTTTCCTTTGGGAGTCAAAGGGTCCGCTGTGTGCCGCAATGTTTTTGTGAACGTCTAGATTTAAAATAAAAAGCATAAGTGAAGTGATTTTCTAAGTTCCGGTTCCAAAAGTTATATGTATTCTCCAAATAATCTAGGGTTGAGCACACATATTGTAGTTAACGACACACTCATCATGGAACTGAGACAAAATTAACAACAAAAACAATTTATTGGTTATGATTTGGCATAATAATAAATATACGCTCATGATACTAGCAAAAATGATTTAAGACTCTGACAGGAACCTGTACTCAATTAACTATTTGCCTATAAAAAAATATTAACTCTATGTGTGGACTGATCCGATAAAGATTTTGTGAGGGGGACACCAAAGAAAGAATAGGATGGATTTCCTACTTTAACATCCGAATCTGGCCTAGATATCGCGATGCTGACCACTTCTGATCCGGGAGAGTTCTCGTCCAGTGGTTATTATAGCTTCCATCCGCAGCTGCGACCGTCGTATGGGCCCTAATGGTCCTTAGTGGGGGTCCGTTCATCCGGAAACCTCGGTTTCGATCTTACATCGGCAGCTTGGACAATTCTCTGCCGCTTCTTAGGTGACCGTCATGGAGGACAGTGCACGCCGCAAAACCAGCCAAGGTAAAGTTTCGTTACATGTTGAATGTAAAAGTAAAAGTCAAGTGACTCGTGTAAAAACTAAACGTGAAGTGACGAAGTCAAATACTCCGTTCCATGTTGAACGAAAGAGTAAAAGTGAAGTGACGAAGTTCTTCTCTTCCCTTGTAAAATCTTTCGACAACCCCCAAGAAGACCCACACTACCTCAAAACATCCCATCATCCAATCACTAGCTGGCGAACGCAAGCCTCTATGAATTAAATTCCCCAGTGTAAATCTTACTGGTCAGAGAATTAACATTTTGTTCTTCCATTCGTTAGGGGGCCAAGATTCCTACCCGCTTCAGTGAAATTCTGAGAACCCCTCGTTTCCCGCGTGATACTACTCCCGGCCGTAAATTCTCTACCCAATTAAACTGTTAGCCCCGGTTCCAACAAGTCTCCGGTCTGCCCAACACGCATTGTGGATTCTAGACGGTGGACACTTCTATTGCCCCCAATAAAACATACTACAAAGCCAGCTCGCCGATGGCTGTCGCCAGCGTTTGTCTCCTTACAATGTCGGTCCGTCCGGTGACGCCTTGTGCTGTCTAGCTAGTCTTACGCCTTGTGCTGGGAGAGGGGGGACGGAGAGAGAAAAAAAAAGAAAAGATTCACCCGAAAGTATATGGCAAAATAAAACATACTCTTTCTTCAAAAAATACATGAATTAATAAAAATGAATAAATAAATGAATAAATAAAATTATAATTAAATAAATAAATAAACTAGGGAATGGGTTTTCGACCTAAATGTGCATCGCTCGAGTCTGGGCGCTGTCACAGGACATTGTAGGGTATTCAGGCGACAATTTATCTTATCCGTGTGAAACAAATGTCGTTTTGTACAAATTAATTGATGCTCAATAACTTTGTAATTGGAAATTTTGCTCTATCTCTTTTTGTTTTCGATTTGCAATGGCTAACTTCCGCGTTACCCCACTAGGGGCGCTGCTATCGGTTGCATTCGATCGGGCATAGTCGCTTTACCGTTATCTCACTTGAATATCTGTATCTCTCTCCGTTCGCAAGTTATTCCAGGCTAAAGGGACTTTCCTATGCATCCTATATATATATATATGTATATATATACAGTTGAGCCCGTATTTAGCGAGATTCCGGATTTAACGAACTAAACAAAACTTTTGTTTGGTACAATGCTAATTCTAGGCAAATGTAATCGTTTTTAGAGAACAAAGTTTAATGAAAACCCCGGATTTAACGAGGGAGAAGAACAAAAAATAACAGAATTTAAAGAAATCACATTTAACGTGAGGAAGAGAAAATCTGATGCTCAGGGTTCTAGAGGGAAAGGCGCTGAGTAATATATTTTCTTTTTACTAGTGAAAGCTCAGTAACGGAAAAAGAATGTGGAGGGTTTATTGATTATGAAAAAGCCTTTGATTCGGTGAAACCATCAGCAGTTGCAATGGCTCTGAAATCCTGCGGTATTGAAGATGCATACATTAATATTATTAATAACATCTATGAAAATGCAAGTGCAAAGATTCGGCTGTTTGAAAATACAACACACATAAAAATTGGAAAGGGAGTGAGACAAGGTGACACCATATCTCCGAAGCTCTTTAATGCCACATTGGAAAATGTCTTTCAATCACTGAACCGGGAAAACAAAGGGATAAAGATTAATGAAGATTATCTAACCCACCTTCCTTTTGCTGATGACGTAGTCATTTTTGCAACTACCCCATCAGAGCTGCAGAGTATGATCCAGGAACTTGCTGACAAGAGTAAAGAAGTGGGATTAAAAATGAACTTAAAAATGAAATGATGTTCAATACTTTTTCAAGAAATGAAGATTTATCGATTGATGGAGAAAAGCTGGAGATAACAGACACGTACGTTTATCTTGGACAGCATATATTAAGTGAGGGTCACATAGATGAAGAAATTAATCGGCGTACAAAACTTGCCTGGAGAGCTTTTGGAAGAAACAGCATAATTTTCAGGAGCAATATGCTATTATGTCTTAAAGGAAAAGTGTTTGATCAATGCATCCTTCCAGTGCTTACGTATGGTGCAGAGACGTGGACCTTAACTGAAAGAGACATACAAAGGCTGCAGACAACTGAAAGTAGCATGGAGAGGTGCATGCTTGGTGTAACCAGGAGAGATAAGAAGAGGAACTGATGGATCCGAAAAATGACAAGAGTGGAAGACATCATGATCAGAGTTAAATCCCTGAAATGGCAATGGGCTGGACATACTGCCAGAAGGCCAGACCATCGATGGGCAGCCGAAATTTTAGATTGGATTCCAAGGGACAGGAAAAGCCCTAGAAGAAGACCACATGGGAGATGGGTGGATGAAATTCTAAAGTATGTGGGAGTGACATGGAGGAGACTGGCACAAGACAGACCGTTGTGGAGGAAACTTGAGGAGACCTTCGTCCAGCAGTGGATTGATAATGGTTGACAATGATGATGATGAACAAACACTTAGCTCCCCAGCCCCCACCCCCAGTGCGAGCGAGTGGGATAATAGTGGGTCCCAAAGTTAAAGTTGAAAACCAAATCCTCTTCCCCTCGGATGGGTGTGGTGGGGAGGATCCAAGGCTACAAGGTCGCACCCAGCAGCTTTTGTGCTTAGAGAACAAAGGTGTGTGGGGGAGTGAGGGAATGTGAAAGTTGCGCCTTAGGCGAAACAAGAGTTAACTTCCTGGAATGTTTTCTCACGTGTCACATTCTCACATCTGGCGTTTCTTGTACTGTATATTCTTACTCTGTGCTGCGTGCGATGTTAGTTACTGTATAAACAGGAATCACATAGGAAGTTAAAAAAATGTCTAAGAGAAAAGTTTTATCCGTGAACGATAAAGTCTCCATCATTAGGGAGTTGGAAAATGGCGAAAAAAAGTGTTGTGATATGCAAAAAATACGGACTGTCAACTTCCGCCGTTTCAACCCTTTTTAAAAATAAGGAAACATTGTTGCAGGCTTTTGAATGCAATGTTACGTCTAGCAAAAGACTGAAGAAATGCCAGTACCAAAGTAGTGACATTTGTTTTTTCTCTGATAGGAAACCTTTATTTGTCACTGATGTCTATAAAGACCTTTTATGGATCCGGATGCGACCTTGACCCCGTTCAGGGCCGTAGCTAGAGGTATTGGCGCCCTCCTGCCCCAGTTCAACTGGAACAGGTGACGGTGTCAGATTTTATTACATACCTGCATAATAAAAACATTGCGATTTTTATTGTTATTTGCAATTATTGTCCCGTATATAATTTGCTTATTGTATGAAATAGTAAATAAATGTTAATTTTTATATAACATATTACTCATATAATATTTTTTTTAAATAACTTATATACGTAATCCTATTCAATAGCCTGTGGTGATTATATGAGCTTCAATAGGGATTGTAGAAGAAAGAAAAAACATTGTACATAGTTTGAATGAAGAATAATTTTCATTTAAAAATAATTGCTACCTCAAGTGCTTATGAACAACTGAAAAAATATGTACAATTAGCATTTGTTTAAAATTATGCTTAAGCTTTAACAGAAAGATTTTGTATTTACAAATACACCTTTCGAGCTTTAATAGCAGCAAAATCATTTATTATTTGATCATATTAATATTTTTAGCAATATCTTTTTCTATTGACAGTATTGCCAGGTGCGTTAATCTGGTCACCATTTTATCCTTAAAGCATAATGAAGTTCAAATTTTATATATTTTTTAATTACGCGTATAAATTAATTTCACATTTTTTTACATTTATAAAGAAAATCTACGTCTCGATAGCGCCCCCCCTCCGGCTCGGCGCCCAGGGTGGCTGCCCCCCCCTCCCCCCCCCCCCCCCTCATCGCTACGGCGCTGCCCCGTTTGTAAAGTCGCCTAGAAGAACGAGGTTAAAGCGTCAGTCACGTTCATTCCACAGATAAAAGTTGCACCACGCTCATTCTTCTCGACGGGAGGGTAGGAATTGGAAGGCTACCTGCAAACAGATTGAAAAAAAGTTTTAAACAAATAATCGGCCTCTGGAAGTTCTAAAACAAATGACTTCTTTTACTGTGCAGATCCCAAACGTTTTTTCGTTCACTTTAAATTCCCCTAACTACCGCACAATTGTTTGTTTTCTCTACAAATGGCGTCATACTTTTTCTTGTGTGTGAATCCAGCAGTATAACTACCTACTTCTTTATTACCCCAACTCATATAAACAACGGTGACTCGGAAGAGACAGAGCCTTGATCATAAACAAGTAGGGGGAGACGGGAGCGGGTGTGAAACAGGGGTAGAGGAAAGACCTCCGCCAATTAAACACTGCCCAGCCAAAAACCGACAGCTGCTTTGAAGAGGGACCCCCCCCTCTCCCAGACTTCGCTACTGCCATTCTACATGTATGAAAAAAGATGCAGGCAGTGAAGAGTTTTAATTTTCTCCTGAGCTCGCCTTGGTACGCTTCCGTCTACAAATGCAAAACTATTGTTTTTAAAGTGCTAATTTTTAAGGTGCAGTGGGCACGAAAATTGAGGTACATACGTACAGTATGTCATCATCATCATCATCATTGTCAACCATTATCAATCCACTGCTGGACGAAGGTCTCCCCAAGTTTCCTCCACAATGTCACTCCCGCATACTACCATACTCTTGTGCCAGTCTCCTCCATGTCACTCCCGCATACTTTCGAATTTCATCCACCCATCTCCCATGTGGTCTTCTTCTGGGTCTTTTCCTATCCCTTGGAATCCAATCTAAAATTTCGGCTGTCCATCGATGGTCTGCTCTTCTTGCAGTATGTCCAGCCCATTGCCATTTCAGGGATTTAACTCTGATCATGATGTCTTCCACTCTTGTCATTTTTCGGATCCACGTGTTCCTTTTTTTTATCTCTCCTGGTTACACCAAGCATGCACCTCTCCATGCTACTTTGAGTTGTCTGCAGCCTTTGTATGTCTCTTTTAGTTAAGGTCCACGTCTCTGCACCATACGTAAGCACTGGAAGGATGCATTGATCAAACACTTTTCTTTTAAGACATAATGGCATATTGCTCTTGAAAATTATGCTGTTTCTTCCAAAAGCTCTGCAGGCAAGTTTTGTATGCCGATTAATTTCTTCACCAATGTGACCCTCACTTGATATCTGCTGTCCAAGATAAACATACGTGTCTGTTATCTCCAGCTTTTCTCCATCAATCGATAAATCTTCATTTCTTGTAAAAGCATTGAACATCACTTTTGTCTTCTGAAAGTTCATTTTTAATCCCACTTCTTTACTTTTGTCAGCAAGTTCCTGGATCATACTCTGCAGCTCTGATGGGGTAGTTGCAAAAATGACTATGTCATCAGCAAAACGAAGGTGGGTTAGATAATCTCCATTAATCTTTATCCCTTTGTTTTCCCAGTTTAGTGATTGAAAGACATTTTCCAATGTGGCATTAAAGAAGCTTCGGAGATATGGTGTCACCTTGTCTCACTCCTTTTCCAATTTTTATGTGTGTTGTATTTTGAAACAGCCGAATCTTTGCACTTGCATTTTCATAGATGTTATTAATAATATTAATGTACGCATCTTCAATACCGCAGGATTTCAGAGCCATTGTAACTGCTGATGGTTTTGTCATGGCGAAAATTTTAACCTCTGGTGAATTTCGGAAAGACCTGGTCAATCTTTCTGTTGGTTTATCAGTGATTAATTAATGCAAAAATTTTCTCCCATGACATACGTTAGAAGAAAATTCCTGGTTGAAAGGCAGGGGAATTCGTGCGCAAAATTCGCTTGTCTTAATCACAACCAGGAAAACAAAATTTCATGTTAAGAAAAAAAAAAAGAGGAAGAGAATAATATTTAATTTAACTGACTTTGGGGTTTTGAAAATTATTATTTTATCTGTTCTTTTATCGCGATAGGAAAATGCGAGTAGGTGTGCAGCTCAGAGAATCAAAATTAATTTTACCTTCACATCACGGAATGAGGAAAACAACATTTCTGAAAAGAAAAAAAAAGAAAGTTGTGAGAAAAGGAAATCTTTCAGATCGGCCATTTTAAGGGTTCGGTCTTAGAAGTCAATCAGGAAATGTTGCAGAAAATGCTCTTAGGGGATTGGCGCTGTTCTATTTTTAGAAACTAGGTCGCAGCTGCACGTATGGGAAGTCACTTGGTCCCTACGTGTTGAAGGTCAAGTTCATCTTCCCCTGGCCGACCAGAGGATGCACGTGCCTGGTAACATTTTTTTTCTCGTGGAGAGTGTTGGTCGCTGCAACGATGCCTGAGGGAAGGTCAGAGGTCACTCGAGGCGTGGGAGAGAAATTCCGTTGTGGGAGGAACTGCTGTTACTAGGGAAAAATTTCAGCCAATCAGGGGTCAGCATTTTTCCAACAGCCCAGAATTCTTTTTTTACACTTCGAGACGCTTGTCTCAGTCACTCGGTCTTTTGGCTTCGTTCTTGCTGGCCGGCAGAAAGAGAGGACAGCCGAGCTCTCTCCTCTCGCCTTTTGGTGGGGAGGACCCACCGAAGAAAAAAAAGCAGTTTTTTCTTGACGGCATTTGCTGACCACCAGTCCACCACCATGGGACACTCTGGATCTGGGCTGCCTATTGAAGGTTTGACGATTTAGAACGCGGATAAGGTGGCATTCCGCCGGCCGGGAATTTTGCCGGAAAAAAAGAAAAATGGCGGGAAGGCGACAGGCTAAGACGATGTCGTTCGTGGAAAGTTCTTAGCTGAAAAGGGACATGCCTTCTCCCTTATGAATATACCGCCACCATCCTCCACAGCTTCTCCATTCGGTTGCTACTTCCAAAGGGAGGCCTGCTTCAAAGGCCGGAGGAAAGAAACCCCCCCCCCAAAAAAAAACAGTTCCATCTCATCCCGAAGTTTGGGGAGGCTATTCCCTGCAGGCTATCGGGAGGCGCCTTGAGGCTAGGCACAGGTGAATAGTGCGAGGATCTCACCTCACCTCTCATCAAAAAGTAAATTGCAGCTGCCAGCGATGTTCAGAAAAAAGACTGTGGTTGTGCCAGGACTGTAAACTGTGGTGAGAAGAAGAAAAAAAAAAAAAAGAGACGCCAGCTCAAAGGTAATGCTTTAGTCCATATCTTTTATTATTGATACATAAAATCCCATGCAGGGTACCTAAACTTCGAGCTGAGCATAAGAAACAAAAAGAAAAAGAGCAAGTTTTTTTGCCTCTGATTATGGCTGTGTTGTCGTTCAGTTTTCAAAATTAAGATTTATTAGTTCCTCAGGTATGAGTTCAGGAAAAAAAAAAAAAAAAAAGGAGAGTTGAAAATGCTTCCATTTATGTTTTTCTTGTGTTGTCATGTCTGGTATTTTAGCAACTCCCCAGGCCAGTAAATTTTAATGTATCGGAAAAATTTGGTTTAATATTTGAGCACAGTGAATTTTGTTGCATCGATTGTAGTTTAGTTGGGCATGTAATAATTGAAAAGCAATGTTATTGTGATGCCGTGGGTGATGAAATTATAGTAAACATTTCTCTCTAGTCTTTTACAGCATTGAGTAATTTTTTTTTTTTTTTTTTGAGTGAAGATAAATTATGGGATGATTTATATTGGGATTTTGGGAACATATTATAGTGTGATGAAATTGGAAACCTTAAGTGCTGTTTACATTCTTGGAGTGTTGAGTGTCGAAATTAAGATGGTAGGTGTATTATTTGAGGACCAGTATTTTACATGCTCCAGATGAGTGTTAATCTCCCATTGGAAAGGGGTGATCTTAGGGCAAGCCGGGAACTTGTCCTAGGGCAGAGGGCTCTGAGTAGGGAATTTTCACCAGGATGCGATATGTGCAAAATAGAAGTTGAGGTATTTGGGTTCTCAAGTTTAGTATTTCACAAAAAGAATGAACATCATGGGTTGAGAAGACACACTTGTGCTCACCAGTTCCAGTATTAATTGTTCTTTTCTTTGGCCTAAATTTTCTTGTTTTTACAAAAAAAAAAAAAAGTTAAGAGTCTAAATGTAATTTTAATTTTCAATAAGGTGAAAATATTTAGTGGGTTATGTAAATGGTCAGTGTTGTTATCTGCAGTGCGACCTGCGCATTGCCATGGTGCAGAAGAATTTCCTTGCTAGTGATTTTTCCTGGGATATATGTGGATAGACAGGTGATTTTTCCTGGGATATATGTGGATAGAGATAAGTGAATTTTCCTGGGATACATGTGGATATTGTGATTTAGGATTTCTTGGGATATATAGAGATAAGTGAATTTTCCTGGGATATATGTGGATATAGGGATTTTGGATTTCTTGGGATATAGTGAGATAAGGGATTTTTTCCTGGGATATAGTTGTGTTAGTTCTGGGCCGGATGTGCCTGGAGTATGTTGGGTTGAAGTACGACAGGCTCTTGCAGGCGTGGTTGATCAAGGTGGGATCATGCATTGGTTCGAAAAGGGGGAGCCCTGAGGATGTGGTTTTTGGGGGAAAACTTGTCTTCAAACCCCCCCCCCAGTAGTTTCGCTGCTCACGGAGATATGTACTGCCAGCGAGGGTCGGTCAGGCGTTGCTTCGAGAAATGTGGCGAGATCATGTTAGAGGAAATTCTGTGCCTGATGATGATGTGTCGCACTTGAGGATTTTTCCCTTTCCCTTTGCATAGGCTGAAAGTGGATTCACGACCCAATTTCACGCCTTCAGCCTGACTTGGTATTTTCTTCCTGTGTTGGTTCTCAAAACCCAGGGTAGTGTCTGAACTGAGAGTATTTGCCTCACTGCTACCTCAGTAATTCACTGCAGGTGTTAAAATTAAGCTTTGTTTTGTGATTTAAAGTATCTAAATTAATTTGTTTATGATATGCTGTAGTGCTAGAGATGTAAATTCTAAATTCTGGTTGTTAATGTTAGTGAGCATGATATTTAGTTAATTGGTATTTTGAGCTTTTGTTTACAATATAGAGTTATTAAATATCTTGAGCTATTATGTGAAGTGCAGAGTGAGGTGATTTTTATGAGCAAGCTAGTGCAAGGAGATTGTTTGAATTTCTGAATTATGTATGTGGATGATGTTATGAATAGTGATAATTTTTAAGTTAGTTAGTGAGGTTTCTTTATAAGTGAAGTAGGTTCATTTAGGGTAGTTCTATAGGTTATGTAATGTTAATAAATGCTTGTGCTCAGTGTAAATTCTGTTTTGAGGATAATTTACTTGGTTTGTTTACTTGCAGATAGTAGATTTGGTTAATGTATAATTTGTGGCTCTTAAAATAACTAAATTTAATTGAAGTCTTTGAAGCTGGTCTGGGAGATTGCAGAGTTTGCTAAGGGTGTTAAGGTGCTGTAAATTTAAATCAATAAGTGTAAATTTGTCATTGAGCTAACTAAGTGAGAGAGAAGAGAGTACGTTTCGAAAGAACAGAACTTGTCCACCTTGTGGAATGAGAATAAAAAAAAAGAATACAGTAATTTTTTTTGTGTAAGCTATGTGAATCGTAGTGGAATTTTGGATGCATACAGTGTGTAAACCATGGAATCATAGTATGATTTTGGATGCATAAAGTCAATGCCTAGTGTTCAAACCAACTGTGTTGAAATATGTCAAGCTGTGCTGTTCATAAGGCCAGTGGCCAAATAGAAATAGGAAAAAAATTGAGATTCTGTTTTTATACTGCTGTGTTTAAGCAAACAAGAAAAAAGGAAATACCATCTGTTTGTCCACTAAATTACCTTGTTAAGTTTTTAAAGAAAAATAATAAATACAGGCAGTAGCCTTTCAAAAAAGTCCAAAATTAGTGCAGTGTGAAAAATTTTGTGTGCTGTTGTCTTCCATGACTTGAGCCCATGTACCCACCTTAGCTTGACTAAGGTTATTGATCCGAATCCTGGTATTATAAGGTATTTCATAACTGCAATTTTTGTCCTATCCTTTTAAATTGACTTTCACCGCCTCCACAAGTTGTTATTGAACGAGTACATTTTATCCTATGACTTATCGTGACACATTTTCGTACACATGCAACAATATCCACTTATTTTTGCACTTTCAGGTGACTCAACTCTGCGTGAGCACAAACAACGCAAACTTTTCAATAACTGCTTGTGAAATGTAAATGTTTAGATGCATTTTTGTTTAGGATGTTCATGGCCTTCTAATACTTAGGAAATATTTTTGTTTCGAAATGCATCTACCCATCTCCCAAATTTAAATTTTCTATAATTTCCATATAAATTTTAATACCAGCATAAGTATAGTCTCTTTTGGTAAATAACATCAATCCAATAATTTTTTTTCCACCATAATAAATCGTGACGTGACCTAATAATTTTTTTTTCACCATAACAGTTTCACCGAATCAAAGGCTTTTTCATAATCGATAAAAGCCATGCACAATGGAAGTTCATATTCCCTCGCTCTTTCAATTAGTTCTCTCAGTACGTGGATATGATCTATTGTGCTGTAGCCACTCCCCTGAATCCAGCTTGTTCTCTCGGTTGTGCCATGTCCAGTGTCACCTTCAAGCGGTGTGAAAGAACTTTAGTGAAGATTTTATAAACCACTGATAGGAGGCTGATAGGTCTGTAGTTCCTGAGATCCTCAATGTCACCCTTTTTATGTAGCAAGATCATTGTAGCGTTGTTCCAATCCTCAGGAATCTTCCCTTCATTAAGGCATCGAGAGAAAATTTGGGCGAGTACTGTTTCGATTTCTCCACTTGCTTCTTGTATGATGTCTACAGTAATTCCATCTTCTCCTAGAGCTTTTCCCCGCTTCATGTTCTTGATTGCATGTGCAACTTCTGCTGGGAGGACTGGAAGAACTACGGTACTGGTACCTTTCATGATATCTGGAGTACATGTATCATCCCTTTCATATAATTTGGAGTAGAAATCTTTCATTCTTGTCAAAATTTCGCCTCTATTTCTTGTTACAGAACCATCTTCTTTTCTCAGTGCCATAATCTGTTTTCTTCCCTTACTGAGATGTCCCTTTGCTATCTTTAGGCTTTGGTTGTTTTCAATTGCTTTCCTTACTAGTTCACAGTTGAATTTCCTTACGTCTTCAGTGATACTTTTTCGTACTGTCTTGCATAGCTCTATATATTCCACTTTGGAAGTCACATCTTCTTTAGTTGTCCTCATCTCTCTTCTTGTATGTATGTTACTGTATATGAGTGCAACAAGTAAAAAAAAATACGGTACTATTGTCAGATTGTCCGCACCCAACAGTTTCGCAGACAAAAAAAAAACACAGTCCGCGGAGTGTACGCAAGAAAATACATACTACAAGTACTATGTACCTTGTCATTATCATTTAGGCTTATTTTTCCACATTGAGTTGGTTTCGCACTGAAACGGATTTAGCGAGCATTTCGCCAGGCTCGAGCTCCTCGTTAAAAGCGGGCTCAACTGTATATATAATTTTTAAATAAAACTACATTTTGGAACTTATTTATTTTATTAAAAAGTATTGTAAACGATTCTGAGATTTTAAAATCGAAGCTGTTTTACTGAAGAAAACTTAATACAGACATTTAACGTGGACCAGGAACATCAAACAAAGATCTTCGCTCTTTCCACGTTTATAAGTGAGTCACGGAAAAATTCTCATTGGCCGCCACAGGGAGTCGAACCCAGGGTCTTCCAGTTACGCGCCGGATATGCTTCCGCTACACCACAGCGGCCTCGAATTCCTCCAGACTCGCACACGCTAACTGCCAAACCAATTTGGCAGGTTGCTTCTTGCAGCTCCGCACAATGCTGGGGATTCACCAAAGATGGTAAGCAGCAACTGAAGAAATAATTAGAAGGCGAATGAATAATTAATACAGACATTTAACGTGGACCAGGAACATCAAACAAAGGTCTTCGCTCTTTCCACGTTTATAAGTGAGTCACAGAAAAATTCTCATTGGCTGCCACCGAGAGTCGAACCCAGGTCTTCCAGTTATGCGCCGGATATGCTTCCGCTACACCACAGCGACCTCGAATTCCTCCAGACTCACACACGCTAACTGCCAAGCCAAGTTGGCAGGTTGCTTCTTGGAGCCCCGCACAATGCTGGGGATTTCCCAAAGATGGTAAGCAGCAACTGAAGAAATAATTAGAAGGCGAATGAATAATTAATACAGACATTTAACGTGGACCAGGAACATCAAACAAAGGTCTTCGCTCTTTCCACGTTTATAAGTGAGTCACAGAAAAATTCTCATTGGCTGCCACGAGAGTCGAACCCAGGTCTTCCAGTTATGCGCCGGATATGCTTCCGCTACACCACAGTGGCCTCGAATTCCTCCAGACTCACGCACATTAACTGCCAAGCGAATAATTAGAAGGCGAATGAATAATTAAAAAAGTAGGTATGCGCAAAATCTGACTGGCCGCCCCGGTGGCGCAGTGGTCTAAGGCGCTGGCCTCTGATCATTCGTCCGTAAGGGGTCCAGGTTCGAATCCCGGTCAGGCATGGATGTTGTGTTCGTCTTACGGCACTGGTTCTCTCCCTTTCCTGGAACCAGTGACCCTAAATTAGGGACGGGCGACTGCTTATAGCCCATTGAGTTGCTCACGGTGGTCGTTAAACCTCCAATCAAAAAAAAAAAAATCTGACTAACTGCCAAGCCAAGTACTTGGCTTGGCAGTTAGTGTGTGTGAGTCTGGAGGAATTCGAGGCCGCTGTGGTGTAGCGGAAGCATATCCGGCGCGTAACTGGAAGACACTGGGTTCGACTCCCTGTGGCGGCCAATGAGAATTTTTCCGTGACTCACTTATAAACATGGAAAGAGCGAAGATCTTTGTTTGATGACTACTGAAAACTTCGGATTTTTTTACTGATGACCCCTTTCTCAGGTTGGCATCTCTGACTTTGTTGAATTGGAGCACATCATGGATGGTATGGCGTGCTGAGCCATGACTGATGTTCAAAAGTGCGGCTATTTCATCCACCGTCACTCGGGGATTTCCCATCACGATGCCTTCAACTGCTGTAATGGACTCTGGAGTCACTATTCTGTGTGCCCGACCCTGGTCGAGGAGAATCGATCACAGAACTTGCACCATTTCAGAACTTCGTAGTCCATTCGTACACTTTCTGGAGCGACAGGCATGTATCACCATACTGCAACTTCCATTCCACGATGAGTTTCAATAGTTTTCACGCCTTCCCAAATAAAAAAACTGATGACAGATCGTTGCTCCTCTTTGGTGCATGTCTGAAGTGGGGTGGCCATCTTTGAACTGCTACTGTGACATCACTAAGCTTGTCTGCACTGTGCTGCCACCTGTAGGAAAATCTTTTAGTCATTGTTAACAATTTTGCCAAGTTACCGGACAGTGACACTGTATTTTGAATTTATCAAACTTTTAAAGTTTTCATCTGGCTCGTGTGAAAGGCCAATTCCTTTATTTTATTCCATCTCATGCCACAGATTCAAGAAAACGTAGCTGCATTTCCTGGTACAATGAACATTGAAATCAAATCTGAGAGAAACTTAACAATTCAGAAAATAAATCGAGGCTTGATATGTCTGAAATGTTCAGACATCTCTTAATTAATGATCCCAGGAACGTGCCAGTATATCAGGAGATACTGACCTTAAATTTTTTTTTATGACCGTCATAAATTCATGACAAATAAAATATATGTGTTGTACCGAAAGTAATGCAAAAGTGGGCATAACTTTTTTATTAACTGACAGAGGTCGTTTAAATTGCACATGTTGGTAGAGTAACTCTTTCTAGGATGTTTTACTTAACTGGTGCTCAGTAAGGCAAGGACGAACATTGCTGTCCTTCGTGAACTTGACTGTTGTTTTAAATCTCGCCTATGCCGCATGAAAAAGAAAGTTACCTCTTTCATTAGATGAAGAGATTGAAGTTAAACGCCGCAAAGCCGATTACGATTGAGGAAGGCGGCAACAACACACTGCAGTCAAAAAACAAGAAGTTAACCACCGCGATGCCAAACATGCTTGAAAAAAGAGACAAAAATGCAGTGCCAATGATCGTCGAAGTAATATGATGCCGCAACATAATTGAGGCTGACTAATGTTTAGCCATGAACAACTTTATGTTGCATTGATAAAAGTTCGACGGTTTGATGACGTCATAGTTAAAGTAGTCCATGGGCCAGAACGAAGAGCCGCCCTGGTGGTGCAGTGGTCTAAGCGATGGCCTCTCATCATTCGTCCGAGATGGGTCCGGGTTCGAATCCCGGTGAGGCATGGATGTTGTGTTTGTCTTACGGCACTGGCTCTGTCCCTTACCTGGAACCAGTGACCCTAAATTAGGGATGGGCGACTGCTTATAGCCCATTGAGTTGCTCACTGTGGTCGTTAAACCTCCAACCAAATAAAAATCGAACAAGGAAAACGACTTCTAGATTGCAAAAAGATATTTGCAAAAAATATCATGTGCAAAGATATTTTCCAACGTCGTTGACTTAATTGATAAATGCCAAAACAAGTAATAAAAAAAAACACTTGGGGTCGCACGCGAAAAGGAGTCCATGTCCTTTACTAAGGGAAGATTATCATCTGGCAAACACTTCTGTATTTTGTATTTCAATGCATGAACAATAAAGCAGATCAAGGGTATGTTTCAATGCACACTCTTTATTTGCAATGACTCATCAGAAGATAACAATAAATGCTTGAATAAGAATAAGTGATTTTTAAAACTCGTCTTAACTCAAGGGGCTTACAGCTAGTATAATATATTGCATTTGATGCACCTCTCCTAAAGCACCACTGTTTTCATCAGTGGCTGCTATACCTGGTTCTTTGGCTTGTGTATGAAACAAAACTGAAATAATGTCCGAGTTCCTTGTTGAGATGCCGAAACAAAAGTCCATGGTAGAGCATTCATCTTGACTTATCGTAGCTGCAGTATCTCCCTGATGAATTACTCAATTCGTTAAGACTGTCAGGTTAGGCAGAAGGATTAACACATTCATCGAATCTTCTGGGCCCAAATCCTCATCAAAAGCAAAGTGTTTCCGTCTTTCGGCTACACACTTTTGAAGCTCGAAGATAACAGCAGTTCTGTGAACTGCACTTCGTTAACAAGAACACCTGAAAAACAGAAAAGTTCATTTAAATAACCGAAAATAAAAGTAAAAAACTACATATAAAAGATATTAATGGAAATATTTATATTTCTAACAGAAATAGGTATGCGCAAAATCTGATGTTATATCAAATTGCATGGATTCTTTAAACAACTCGTAATCCTCTTATTAATTAAATGCATCAGAAAATGCTGCATGCCATTTAGCACCGAAAGACACAGCTCAACCACTGATTTGCTTTGATATTTTTGAAGGCATAAAATATTAGTTTATAATTTCGCATACGGTTTTGTTTCAAGCGAGAAAAAAATGACAAGAAAGCAGATATGGATTTGAATAATATTTTTGCAAGCTAACCTCATGAAACAGGTTTTTTAGGCAATTTGCTTTGAGTTATCTTTCAGGCTTAACACTTGCTAGATGCTCAGGAAAAATTAAAGGAAAGTATCTATACTTAGATTGAACTTCTTGGTTACTCAGTCCAGGGACTGGTTGTTCAGTAGATGTACTCTGTCTCTCCATTCCTCTCTATTCTCCACCATTCTCTTCGAGTCATAGTATGTCCTAGTATTTTTCTTGTTGGTTACTCAGTCCAAGGACTAGTTGTTCAGTAGATGTACTCTGTCTCTCTATTCTCCGTCGTTCTCTTCAAGTCATAGTATGTCCTTGTATTCTTGTTCTTGGTTACTCAGTCCAGGGACTGGTTGTTCAATAGATGTACTTTGTCTCTCTATTCTCCGCCATTCTCTTCGAGTCATAGTATGTCCTAGTATTCTTCTTCTTGGTTACTCAGTCCAGGGACTAGTTGTTCAGTAGATGTACTCTGTCTCTCCATTCCTCTCTATTCTCCTGCCATTCTCTTCAAGTCATAGTATGTCCTAGTATTCTTCTTGGCTACTCAGTCCAAGGACTGGTTGTTCAGTAATTGTACTCTGTTTCTCCATTTCTCTCTATTCTCCGCCATTCTCTTCAAGTCATAGTATGTCCTAGTATTCTTCTTCTTGGTTACTCAGTCCAAAGACTGGTTGTTCAGTAGATGTACTCTGTCTCTCCATTCCTCTATTCTCCGGCATTGTTTTCGAGTCATAGTATGTCTTAGTATTCTTCTTTTTGGTTACTCAGTCCAAGGACTGGTTGTTCAGTAGATGTACCCTGTCTCTCCATTCCTCTCTATTCTCCGCCATTCTCTTCGAGTCATAGTATGTCCTAGTATTCTTCTTGGTTACTCAGTCCAAGGACTGGTTGTTCAGTAATTGTACTCTGTCTCTCCATTCCTCTCTATTCTCCGTCATTGTCTTCAAGTCATAGTATGTCCTAGTATTCTTGGTTACTCAGTCCAGGGACTGGTTGTTCAGTAGATGTACTCTGTCTCTCCATTCCTCTCTATTCTCCGCCATTCTCTTCGAGTCATAGTATGTCCTAGTATTCTTCTTGGTTACTCAGTCCAAGGACTGGTTGTTCAGTAATTGTACTCTTTCTCTCCATTCCTCTCTATTCTCCGTCATTGTCTTCGAGTCATAGTATGTCCTAGTATTCTTCTTTTTGGTTACTCAGTCCAAGGACTGGTTGTTCAGTAGATGTACCCTGTCTCTCCATTCCTCTCTATTCTCCGCCATTCTCTTCGAGTCATAGTATGTCCTAGTATTCTTCTTGGTTACTCAGTCCAAGGACTGGTTGTTCAGTAATTGTACTCTGTCTCTCCATTCCTCTCTATTCTCCGTCATTGTCTTCAAGTCATAGTATGTCCTAGTATTCTTGGTTACTCAGTCCAGGGACTGGTTGTTCAGTAGATGTACTCTGTCTCTCCATTCCTCTCTATTCTCCGCCATTCTCTTCGAGTCATAGTATATCCTAGTATTCTTCTTGGTTACTCGGTCCAAGGACTGGTTGTTCAGTAGATGTACTCTGTCTCTCCATTCCTCTTTTCTGCGCCGTTCCCTTCAAGTCATAGTATGTCCTAGTATTCTTGGTTACTCAGTCCAGGGACTGGTTGTTCAGTAGATGTACTCTGTCTCTCCATTCCTCTCTATTCTCCGCCATTCTCTTCGAGTCATAGTATGTCCTAGTATTCTTCTTGGTTATTCAGTCCAAGGACTGGTTGTTCAGTAGATATACTCTGTATCTCCATTCCTCTGTATTCTCCGCCGTTCCCTTCAAGTCATAGTATGTCCTAGTATTCTTGGTTACTCAGTCCAGGGACTGGTTGTTCAGGAGATGTACTCTGTCTCTCCATTCCTCTCTATTCTCCGCCATTGTATTCGAGTAATAGTATGTCCTGGTATTGGTGTCTTGGAGTAATTGTGCCACAAAACTATTTCTTGGCCGTCTTCTTTCTCTCTTGCCTTGAATTTTCCTTTCCAAAACTTTCAGAATCGGGCCTCTATGGATGGCGCAATGTGTGTCCCATCCATAACATTCTTCTTCTTTTTAACATGTTGATCAGATTCCCGGGTTCTCCCATTTTCACCAGGATCTCCTCCTTAGTCTTTCTATCGAGCCAGCTTATCCTCTCCATTCTTCTATAGCTCCACATCTCAAATACCTCCAGCCTCTTCACTTCCCTCTTGGTCAATGTCCATGTCTCAGAACCGCAGAGAGCTACTGGGCAAAAATATGCCTTTAAAATTCTCTTCCTCAGTTTTAGATCTATATTTTTGGCTGTCAGTAGTCTTTGATTCTGCCTAAAAGCCGTTTTTGCACTGTTAAGAATTGGTACTTAGAAATAAGCAAAATGTACTCATTTTTGAGTACATTCTGAGCTTATAATAGCTCCGAGTACTTGTGTCTCATTTTTGAGTACATACAGGAATGGATTGCGAGTATATCTAGCATTTCTAATTGGAAATGCAGTATATGTACTCGTTTTTGAGTACATATATTTCAAATATATTGATTCGGACAGGGTAGTTTGTAAGTGAGGGAGAACACTAGATGGCGCCACTGTACAAGGGTACGGTTTTACACATAGAGGGCAGAGAGAAATAATTGGGGGGGGGGGGGAGTAGGAACCTAACCATGGGATTCCTAGCCGGTCATTTACCGTGCAACATAGCCCACTGGAAAGAAGATGCCCTGAAACGAAAGGTCATGTGACCTAAGAACTTAGTCCCAGTTTTCAGCTTATTATTTGTGATTATTATATTTTACTACTGCAAGCAAATTATATTTATAAGTGCCTCAGATATAGTAATCTAAACCCTACACAAAAGTTAATATTATACCCATAGGCGTAACCAAGGGGTGGTCCTTGGGTCCGGACACCCCCTTCTTGATGGGAGATTTAGTATGAATTTAAAGATATATATATGTATATATGGGGCTTTCACCAATGAACCAAACCCATGGACCCCCTTTTAAGGAATTTCTGGCTAAGCCACCTTTTACACTCACTTTTTTTTCACAAAATTAGCACAAGAATAAAGCAGTTTTGACTGGAAAACATAACACAATAAGGGTTTTTAAGAGACTAATCACAAGAATAATACAGTAAATCGATTCACTTCTGGTAAAAACGTAGAGTAATTTCATAAAGCTGAGACCCTTTTGGTCACATGACAACCATTCGTTTCAGGGCCCCTTCTTTCTAGTGGGCTTTGACGTGCAATGTGCTCGTCCAATGATTGTTAAAAGTTCACATCGCCACAACAGGTTTGAACGTGGGGTCTGTGCATCAGCAGTCTGAATCCCTAACCACTAAGCTATCCATGGCTCGATTTTAAATGTGGAAAATGTACTCCATACATACTCATTTATTCATGGAATTAACTGGAAGTATATTATTCGATGGCACATCTGGGATAATATATACAGTCGTTGTCACATGCTGGGCAAATCGACCGCACAATTTTATGACAAATATTGTGATGAAGCCACAATATATTATTTATGTGATTGACACAAATATAGTTAATGTAGAAACGTACACAAAGATACTTCATGCATAATAAAAATTATTTGTGATCAGTGACTTTGTTGTACTAATTAGTTACATGTGTCACTTTACACATTTATTAAACAACTTCTTTTGAAATCTATAATATATAAAATGAAGTAATACGGGATTATATTTATTGACCGAGTTATTTGTAAGTACGTATGGTTACTTGTGTTTGAGCATGTCATGCACTCGTTTACGATACGATTTTACGTAAAAAAGTTAATAAAATCATGCAATGCATTGATTATGATACGCTTTCCAACATACCAGAAATCATTACTCAAGTTATGAGGATAATGGCTGTGGAATAAATTTCGCTCCTGTGCTGTGACCTTTGACCTCATTTCGATTATATTAAACAGAATTGGTTCAGTATACCTCCGGAACAACATACTACAGTTTTGTCGCAATAGAAGCATTTTTAGTCAAGTTATGAAGATAATGGCTGTGGAATAAATCTCGCTCCTGTGCCCTGACCTTTGACCCCATTTTGATTACATTAAACAGAATTGGTTCAGTATACCTCCGGAACAATATACTACAGTTTTGTCGCAATAAAATCATTTTTACGTAAGTTATTACGCATAAGGGCAATGGAATGGATCCAACTTCCATGTCCTGACCTTTGACCGCAGTTTGCCCATTTTCTATATATGGTTCCTTCCCAGGTTGTCCGAAATCGAACCATTTTTAGGCGAGTTATTGGGCGGACGGACACACAGACAAAGCTGGAGCATGAGAAGCGTAAAAAAAAAAACTCCGAGTAGCTTTAGGTTCTCATTTTTAAGTAGATTGTTTTTTAAAAGTGTTCCATCCCCAGTCTCATTCTAATTTCCTTTTCACATTTCACATCTTTATGTCTCTGATGATCAAGTTTAATGGATATTATTTATCCACCTTTGTTTTTTGTTCATGACAAAGTCATTCTTGCAAGTAGAGCTGAAAAGTATGATTCAATAACTAGCTGAGAAGAGTTAAAAAAGAGATATCAAAGATTAATTTGTAGGAAACAGAACTGACGCACAATGCTTATACAACGTCCATTCCTTAAAAACTGAAGGTAAAATTACACAAAATGAAGAAATATAGATACAGCAAAATATATGCTATTCTTTCTCAAAGTATCTTCCCTCAGATGATATGCATGGGCCCCATCGTTCAGTCCTCTTTTCCGTGGCGAAGGCATTTTGTGGAAACTGCTTTAGCGACCCCTGTACAGCTTGAATAACGTCAGCATCTGTGTTGAATGATGCGCCACGGAACTTCTCCTTCATTGGAAACAACTAGAAATCGCGTGGGGCCAGATCAGGACTGTAGACAGGCTGTGGCATGATTCCAATACTGCATTTCCTAAAACAAATTGTTGAACACAAGCAGCTACGCATATGGGCGGGTGTTATCATGGTGTAGGGTCCACCTCCCACCAGTTCTGGTCGCAGAATCGATACGTGTCGTCGCAGATGCTTCAAGACCGAAATGTAATACTCAGCATTGACAGTAACTTCTGGAGAAACAGCATGCTGGTAGACTACACCTTTATGATCAAAGAAAAGGATCATCATCACCTTCCCAGCTGATTTGGTTTGGAGGACTTCTTTCGGAGGAGGCAAGTCTGTGTGTTTGCAGACACTCGTTGCACGCTTCCTGAGGGGGTCGAAATAGTGGACCCATGGTTCATCGGCAGTTATTACTGTGTTTCGAAAGTTTGGATCCTTTGCAATAATTTGTTTCAACTCATGACACACCTGAACTCTGGCTAACGATTATTCTTTCGTCAGGTGATAAGGTACCCATCTAGAAAACACACAATGCAGCAGTAATTTGTCACGTAGAATGCGGAATGCCGACGTTCTTCAAATATTAGTTGACGCCGCTATCTCTTTACATGTCATTTGTCGATCTTCTTGCTGGATTGCTCAAACAGTGTTCCCAATGCCCTCTGTAACAATACTTTCAGTCGACCAGGCCTAGGAGCGAGTTCATTCGCTTTTTTTGAAATCATGGTACCATCTAAAAATCGTTGACTCACTCAAACATTTATCTTTGTAAGCTTTTTCATTAAATCAACTGTTTCTGGAGCCGTTTTACTCAAACGATATCAAAATTTTATCGCACAACGCATTTCACTTCTTAACTGTGAATCACTCATTTCCATAGCTGTATCAAAGAATATCTAACTGATGGGATGTAAGGTCAGGTGATGCGTAACATCACAGCCTCTCCTTGACAAATGTCAACCCCGCCTTCTCGTGGTGCATCCTGTTCCCACTAAAGGGGCTCTGACGACCGCCAATAGCGGTATAACTATACCATCGGGATCAGAGGAAATGCTATCCCACACTCACCAACCCGCTTGGCCAGCGTAGTGAGTTATGGCCAAACACCTCCAAAATGATTCCACAACTTAAATCTTGGCCCTCAGTCTCCGGCAGCTGGAATGTACCTGGCCAAGGCAGCGGCCAGTGCTACATGAAGGCAGAGGGTGCTAAGAATCCCCGGAGGACCGGACTAGGCTGCCATCTGATGCTGACCTTGGCTACATATAACGGACGCTCCCTATCTTCTGATTCAAGGCTTCTTGAATTGGAAGAGGAACTACAAAGGATCAAGTGGGACATCGTCGGGCTAAGTGAGGTAAGGAGAAAAGGAGAAGATCTCATTGAACTGAAAAGTGGACATCTCTTCTACTATCGTGGGACAGATACTGGCAGAACTAGTGGTGTTGGATTTATAATAAACAAGAAACTGAAGGATAAAGTTGTAGAAGTTGAAAGTTCCTCTGACAGAGCTGCACGACTCGTTATCCAACTATCGAGAAGATACCAGGCTCAGATTATTCAAACTTATGCACCCACCACAAGTCATCCTGAAGAAGAAATTGAAGAATTTTATGAGGAAATTTGTCATCTAAATAATAAAGGTAAGCAGCACTTGAAAATAATTATGGGAGATTTCAATGCAAAAATAGGGCTACGGCAACAGAATGAAACTTCAGTAGGTAAATTCGGTCACGGCAACAGAAACCAGCGTGGAAATACTCTCGTTGAGTTTGCAGAGGCAGAAGGGTTTTTCATCTTGAACTCCTTCTTCAAGAAAAAGCCACACAGGAAATGGACATGGAGACATCCAAATGGGACGACAAGTGAAATTGATTTTATTATGTGTAACAAAAAATTCGTCATAGAAGACTGCAGTGTGCTAAACAAGTTCAACACAGGTAGTGACCATAGATTGGTGAGATGCAAGATGCACCTCAACACTAAACTTGAACGTGGCAAGCTCATAAGACAAAGAAAATGTATTGACATAACCAACCTTAAAAAACACCATAATACCTTCAAGTTGGAACTGAAGAACAGGTTCTCTGCTTTAGAAGGCCTAACATCGGAAGAAGTGGACATCTCTGAAGTTAACAGAAAAGTAACCAAAGCTCTTATGGAAACAGCAACAAAATTAGCTGGGTCTAAGAACAAGTTGCATGTAAATAAATTATCAGGAAAAACGAAAATGTTGATGCAAAAAAGAAGAGAGATGAGGACAACTAAAGAAGATGTGACTTCCAAAGTGGAATATATAGAGCTATGCAAGACAGTACGAAAAAGTATCACTGAAGACGTAAGAAAATTCAACTGTGAACTAGTGAGGAAAGCAATTGAAAACAACCAAAGCCTAAAGATAGCAAAGGGACATCTCAGTAAGGGAAGAAAACAGATTATGGCACTGAGAAAAGAAGATGGTTCTGTAACAAGAAATAGAGGCGAAATTTTGACAAGAGTGAAAGATTTCTACTCCAAATTATATGAAAGGGATGATATATGCACTCCAGACATCATGAAAGATACCAGTACCAGAGTTCCTCCAGTCCTTCCAGCAGAAGTTGCACATGCAATCAAGAACATGAAGCGAGGAAAAGCTCCAGGAGAAGATGGAATTACTGTAGACATCATACAAGAAGCAAGTGGAGAAATCGAACCAGTACTCGCCCAAATTTTCACTCGATGCCTTAATGAAGGAAAGATTCCTGAGGATTGGAACACCGCTACAATGATCCTGCTACATAAGAAAGGTGACATTGAGGATCTCGGAAACTACAGACCTATCAGCCTCCTATCAGTAGTTTATAAAATCTTCACTAAAGTTCTTTCACACCGCTTGAAGGTAACACTGGACATGGCTCAACCGAGAGAACAAGCTGGATTCAGGAGTGGCTACAGCACAATAGATCATATCCACGTGCTGTGAGAACTAATTGAAAGAGCGAGGGAATATGAACTTCCATTGTGCATGGCTTTTATCGATTATGAAAAAGCCTTTGATTCGGTGAAACCATCAGCAGTTACAATGGCTCTGAAAACCTGCGGTATTGAAGATGCATACATTAATATTATTAATAACATCTATGAAAATGCAAGTGCAAAGATTAGGCTGTTTGAAAATACAACACACGTAAAAATTGGAAAGGGAGTGAGACAAGGTGACACCATATCTCCGAAGCTCTTTAATGCCACATTGGAGGGTGTTTTTCAGTCGCTGAGCTGGGAAAACAAGGGGATAAAGATTAATGGAGATTATCTAACCCACCTTCGTTTTGCTGATGACGTAGTCATTTTTGCAACTACCCCATCAGAGCTGCAGAGTATGATCCAGGAACTTGCTGACAAGAGTAAAGAAGTGGGATTAAAAATGAACTTTCAGAAGACAAAAGTGATGTTCAATGCTTTTACAAGAAATGAAGATTTATCGATTGATGGAGAAAAGCTGGAGATAACAGACACGTACGTTTATCTTGGACAGCAGATATCAAGTGAGGGTCACATTGATGAAGAAATTAATCGGCGTACAAAACTTGCCTGGAGAGCTTTTGGAAGAAACAGCATAATTTTCAAGAGCAATATGCCATTATGTCTTAAAAGAAAAGTGTTTGATCAATGCATCCTTCCAGTGCTTACGTATGGTGCAGAGACGTGGACCTTAACTAAAAGAGACATACAACGGCTGCAGACAACTCAAAGAAGCATGGAGAGGTGCATGCTTGGTGTAACCAGGAGAGATAAGAAGAGAAACTCGTGGATCCGAAAAATGACAAGAGTGGAAGACATCATGTTCAGAGTTAAATCCCTGAAATGGCAATGGGCTGGACATACTGCCAGAAGGACAGATCATCGATGGACAGCCGAAATTTTAGATTGGATTCCAAGGGACAGGAAAAGACCCAGAAGAAGACCACATGGGAGATGGGTGGATGAAATTCGAAAGTATGCAGGGGTGACATGGAGGAGACTGGCACAAGACAGACCGTTGTGGAGGAAACTTGGGGAGACCTTCGTCCAGCAGTGGATTGATAATGGTTGACAATGATGATGATGATGATCTAACTGATAAGAAGGTAAGGCTCAGCGAGACGTAACTAGCGCCACTATATTATGCGGCAAAGAATTACTACACAGAAGCCAACATTACAGGCTGATGCCGCAGGATGCCGAGCAGACTGAGCATGCGTGTTTGTGTTCAAAGAATATAAACGCTTGTTTGTGTTGGCGTTTTGTTGAAAGGTTTTGTTCTTATCTAGATCTGCGTTTATATTACAGCCATGAAATACACCCACTCCATTCCGATGAATAACAATTCATGGAATAGAGTGGATGAATAACAAGAACAAATTTGAAACCGTTTGAAACAAATATCCTGGAAAACCATTAAAACAACGTTTGCTGAAAAAAAAAGCTATCGTTACGTTGAAAAAATTAATTTATCAATTATATGAAACTGACTTTTATGAAAAATACCTCGTAATATTGTAAAATGAAAGAGGGAAGCATTCGATTACACATTGCATACCAAAGAGACAGCTTTAAGGATGCACTCGAACGTGAGGAATTAGTCCGGTCGGTAGAGAGCTTAGCTATCACGGCCCAGGTTCGAACCTACTCAGATACGAACGAATGTTTTTCAGATCTGTTGAGAAAATTTCCCCAGCGCAGTGCGTTTAATTTACAAACTTCGGAAGGGTAGAAAAAAAAATTGTAGCTTTGGGAAACTGCGGTTGTCTTTGCTTATTTTTTTTTTTTTTTCTTTTTTATTATTATGGCTACTACTGGGAAATTGGCGGACAGTGCTGGCCCAGCAAGACTGTTTTTGCTGGGTACCTAATGTTTACGTTTTGTGGGAACCCATTCCTTTGTTTTGCTACTGAAAATTCCATGCAAACAATTTTTAATACGAAGTACCACGAATCCCATGGAAATTCAAAACCAGCCTCAGCATTTTTGACATTTAAGGTATATTGTAAATGTGAAATTCATGCCAAGCAACCTGGTATTACTACGGTGCTTAAAGTGAGAATAAAACTGCTAAAATTTCCTTAAAATAATATTAATTGCTAATGTATATATTTGTTTCACCAAAAGAAGGGACAGGAGGGATACTCAGAAAAGAACAAAAAAGAAAATGCTTTAGTAGACCCAATGAGACCGAAGGAAACAGTCGCAGATCAAAGCTTAGCTTCCTTTCCGTGAAATAGGCTTCCCGTCCCGTGTCTCCTACGCTTTTTGCGCCTGAATGTTAACTTTCCCGCAGAGCATCTGCGGCCGCATTACATGGTGGCGCTGCTGTCGCATGTTTTACATTATCTCTACGAGAGTTGAGCTTCTTCACCTGCACGCTGTATGGCGAAATGTAGACGTACCTGCGCAATAAAAAAACCTGAATCATCTGCCATAACTAATAACTGTTGCCATTGATACTTCCTTAATTCAGTTAGTCGTCTGCGTGGTTATTTTTCCTCTTCGCCCTGTTGCCAACTCAAAAAAAAAAAATAACTCTCAGTTTTTATGGAACGGCTTTTGTATACAAGTGTTACGAAGGAGTGCTGCTAAGTCTTTGGCTTTGTAAAAAAAACAAAAAAAAAACAAGTTACGGGATTGAAAAAAAATATTTACTCTACGTATTCTCCCCTGAGCTCCACACACTTGTGATTTCGTCGTACTAACTTTTTTAACCCATCAAAAAAAAAAAAAAACATATATTGTGCTGCAAATCACTGATCCGCAACTGTGGCCTCCTCAGTGTTTGAATTTTTTTACCCTTGACGTGTTTTTCTGCAGGTTCGGAAAGAGGTAGTAGTCCGAAAAGGCCAAATCAGGTGAGTAGGCGGCGTGTTTCAGAATTTCAAAGTGAAGATCAGCCAATTTCTGCTCCATAATGGCTGCTTCGTGAGGAGAGGCAATGTCTTGAGGAAACAAGATCCATTTCGAAGGCTTGCCTCGATTTTTGGAGACCAGTTGCTGCTTCAGTTTGTCGAAAAGTGCGACGTAGAACTTTGCCGTGATGGTTTCACCCTTTTCCAGATAGCCTACAAGCAAATTTCCATCTTTGTGCCAGATGACATATGCCAACACCTTGCTTGATAACTTCTGTGTCTTGAACTTCTTTGGACACGGGGAACCACTGTGTCTCCATTCTTTGATTGTACTTTGGTCTCTGGATCATATACATGGATCCACGTTTCATCCTTGGTTACGAGACGGCTCAACAATCCCACAGGACCCCTCCGAAATTGGTCCAAAATGGATTGTGAAGCAGTCAGTCGGTCACACTTCTGGTCAGCATTGAGACATTTGGTCCAAAATGGCTTGTGAAGCAGTCAGTCGATCACACGTCTGATCAGCATTGAGACATTTGGGAACCAATTTCGCTAAGAGCTTTCTCGTGTCTAAACTCTCGTGAATAATATAGCCTACGCATTCTTGGGAGTTCGCCAAGGTCTCTCCTATCTTTTTAGTTGATACTCTTCGATCATCCAGGATCATGGAATGAATAGCATCTGTGTTTTCTGGAATTGTCACTTGAGTTCGTTTCCGAGAACATTCTTGGTCTTCAGTGCTCAAATGACCTGTTCTAAACCTAGCAACCCAGTTCTTGACTGTGGAGTAGAAAGGGCACTAATCACCTAATGTAACCGACATTTCATCATGAATTTGTTTGTAACTGTGTTTTCTGGAATTGCCACTTGAGTTGGTCTCCCAGAACGTTCTTCAGCTTCGGTGCTCAAATGTCCTGTTCTAAACCTAGCAACACAGTTCTTGACTAGTAGGAAGGGCACTAATCACCTAATGTAACCGACATTTCATCATTAATTTGTTTGTATCTGTGTTTTCTGGAATTGTCACTTGAGTTGGTCTCCCAGAACGTTCTTCAGCTTTGGTGCTCAAATGTCCTGTTCTAAACCTAGCAACACAGTTCTTGACTAGTAGGAAGGGCACTAATCACCTAATGTAACCGGCATTTCATCATTAATTTGTTTGTATCTGTGTTTTCTGGAATTGTCACTTGAGTTGGTCTCCCAGAACGTTCTTCAGCTTTGGTGCTCAAATGTCCTGTTCTAAACCTAGCAACACAGTTCTTGACTAGTAGGAAGGGCACTAATCACCTAATGTAACCGACATTTCATCATTAATTTGTTTGTATCTGTGTTTTCTTGAATTGTCACTTGAGTTGGTCTCCCAGAACGTTCTTCAGCTTCGGTGCTCAAATGTCCTGTTCTAAACCTAGCAACACAGTTCTTGACTAGTAGGAAGGGCACTAATCACCTAATGTAACCGACATTTCATCATTAATTTGTTTGTATCTGTGTTTTCTGGAATTGTCACTTGAGTTGGTCTCCCAGAACGTTCTTCAGCTTTGGTGCTCAAATGTCCTGTTCTAAACCTAGCAACACAGTTCTTGACTAGTAGGAAGGGCACTAATCACCTAATGTAACCGACATTTCATCATTAATTTGTTTGTATCTGTGTTTTCTGGAATTGTCACTTGAGTTGGTCTCCCAGAACGTTCTTCAGCTTTGGTGCTCAAATGTCCTGTTCTAAACCTAGCAACACAGTTCTTGACTAGTAGGAAGGGCACTAATCACCAAATGTAACCGACATTTCATCATGAATTTGTTTGTATCTGTGTTTTCTGGAATTGTCACTTGAGTTGGTCTCCCAGAACGTTCTTGATCTTCGGTGCTCAAATGACCTGTTCTAAACCTAGCAACCCAGTGCTTGACTGTGGAGTAGGAAGGGCACTAATCACCTAATGTAACCGACATTTCATCATGAATTTGTTTGTATCTGTGTTTTCTCCAATTGCCACTTGAGTTGGTCTCCCAGAACGTTCTTCAGCTTTGGTGCTCAAATGTCCTGTTCTAAACCTAGCAACACAGTTCTTGACTAGTAGGAAGGGCACTAATCACCTAATGTAACCGACATTTCATCATTAATTTGTTTGTATCTGTGTTTTCTGGAATTGTCACTTGAGTTGGTCTGCCAGAACGTACTTCGTCTTCGGTGCTCAAATATCCGGTTCTAAACCTAGCAACACAGTTCTTGACTAGTAGAAAGGGCACTTATCATCTAATGTCCCCGACATTTCATCACGAATTTGTTTGTATTTGTGTTTTCTGGAATTGTCATTTGAGTTGGTCTCCCAGATCTTCATATTTGGTGCTCTGGGAAAAGCCAAAGACTTAGCAACACACGTAGCAGTTCTACTACAAAAGGTCTATGAGCTTTCTTTCAAAGAACCCTGCATCTATTTTTGGAAGAATATACGTCATCTCAGTTGTGTTGATTTTCAGTTTGTAAAATGCAAATAAATTGAAAAACCAACTTTATTTGTTGAAAACATGTGGGTGGGTGTTCAAAGAATTTGATATAATCAAAATCAGAAACTTTCATCGTTATTGTTGTTAACCCTTTCAGAATACAACTATACTACAATTCACCCTAAAAGTGTACTACTGGTAAAGGCGGGAGAGCCTTATCACATCTTGTTGCGGAATGCAAGAACAATATCCATCCGTGTTAATGTGCTCTCCTACTGTTTCCTCTGATCCCCCCACCCACCCACACATCTCACAAGCAGTGGGGATTGTCAGTGGGGGTCTGGTGGAGGCCAAAGTGCTTCCCCTACTGCCTGTTTAAGTAACGCACCCTTTGAGTTTCCCCGAATGTCAATTTATTGTCTCTGTGTCGTTAATGTCCTCTTCTACTGTTTTCGTTCTGATCCTCCCACCCACCTACACATCTCACTCGTAGCGGGGGCCTGGTGGAGGCCAAAGTGCTTCCCCTATTGCCTGTTCAAGTAACGCACCCTTCGAGTTTCCCCTGATTGTCAATTTATTGTCTCTGTGTCGTTAATGTGCTTTTCTACTGTTTCCTCTGATTCCCCCACCCGCCCACACATCTGAGAAGCAGTGGGGATTGTCAGTGGGGTCTGGTGGAGGACAAAGTGCTTCCCCTTCTGCCTGTTTAAGTAACGCACCCCTGGAGTTTCCCCGATTGTCAATTTATTGTCTCTGTCGTTAATGTGCTTTTCTACTGTTTCTTTTCTGATCCCCACACCCACCCACACATCTCACAAGTAGTGGGAATTGTCAGTGGAGGCCGAACTGCTTCCCCTACTGCCTTCGAGTTTCCCCGATTGTCAATTTATTGTCTCTGTGTCGTTAATGTGCTCTTCTATTGTTTCCACTCTGATTCCCCCCACCCACCCACACATCTCACAAGCAGTGGGGGTCTGGTGGAGGCCAAAGTGCTTCCCCTACTGCCTGTTTAAGTTACGCACCATTCGAGTTTCCCCAATTGTCAATTTATTGTCTCTGTGTCGTTAATGTGCTCTTCTACTGTTTCCTTTCTGATCCTCCCAGCCGCCCACCCACACATCTCACAAGCAGTGGGGATTGTGATTGGAGGTCTGGTGGAGGCCGAACTACTTCCCCTACTGCCTTCGTGTTTCCCCGATTGTCAATTTATTGCCTGTGTGTTGTGAATGTTGGGAGAGAGGTCTTCCACCCCTTCCCCCTGTCCGAGTTGCATCCCAAGAGGGCAGAAACAGCCGAAAGTGCGAAACTCTTGATTTACCAACTTCTCAGAACAAATTTATTTGTAAACGCGCTCTAACTTCTAGAATTTTTTTATTGGTAGCAATTTTGTCTTATAAACTGTTGAGCAAACAAAAATGGATTCTGAGCAATAATTCTGATGCTTTTCGCTCTAGACGCTAGGGACTATTTTTAGTAGCGGACGTAGCTGTTTCGTACCCTTCGTAGTGGTTCACTCTTAGGTTGACTTGGAGTATAGCTGGGAACAAGTGTACTCATAACGTTGGTCTGTACGTTCAGCTCAATGACAGTAAATTATTAACCTCATATTGCCTGAGACATTGGATATGTGTACTCCAAGTTAAACTGCACGCTTAGCCAACTGAAACAACTACGTGTAACGCAATCTATAATGAGCAGCCAATCACCTTCTAGCTTTTAGCAATTTTGCAAGTGGAAAAAAACCCCAAAAATGACAGAATATACACTGACGGAAAAAAAATCCCAACACCAAGAAGAGGTTGTGTTAGATAAACGACAGTTGGTAGGCGGTGAGAGTACATCTCTAAAATGACGTCTATGCAAATTTCGCGCTCGGCGCATACGTGTGGCGCTAGTAGCGCCCCTCGGAACATGCAAAGCAGGTTTGCTGTAAATACGCGCTGTAACGTTCGTGAGCGTTAGTTATCGTTGAGATTCGACGTAGTGTGTTGATGTTAGTCAAGAATGCCTTTAAGAAGACGAAGAAGCCATTATCAACAGCTCACGGAGTTTGAACGAGGTCGTGTAATAGGGCTACGAGAAGGTGGATTTTCGTTCCGCAATATTGCAGAACGACTTGGCAGGAATGTAGCCACTGTGCATGATTGTTGGCAGCGGTGGTCAAGGGAAGGTACTGCCTCAAGAAGACCGGGTTCCGGCCGGCCACGTGGCACTACTGAGAGGAAAGACCACCGTGTACGGCGTATGGCCGTGGCGCATCGTACCGCGTTTGCAGCAGCAATTCGAGCTGCAGTTGCCACCACAGTGACACAACGAACTGTTACAAATTGGTTACTTGAAGGACAGCTCCGAGCCAGACGCCCTGTAGCGTGCATTCCACTTACTCCAAACCACCGCCGTTTGCGACGTCAGTGGTGTCAAGCTAGAGCTCATTGGAGGACGGTGTGGAGATCTGTTGTTTTCTGATGAAAGCCGGTTCTGCCTGGGTGCCAGTGATTGCCGTGTGTTGGTTAGAAGGAGGCCAGGTGAGCGACTGCAACCAACCTGTCTGCGGCCGAGACACACTGGACCTACACCTGGAGTTATGGTCTGGGGAGCAATTTCCTATGACAGCAGGAGCACTCTCGTGGTTATCCCACGCACCCTGACGGCACAGTTGTACGTCGGTCTGGTGATTCAACCTGTTGTGCTGCCATTCATGAACAGCATTCCAGGGGGTGTTTTTCAACAGGATAACGCTCGCCCGCATACCGCTGTTGTAACCCAACATGCTCTACAGGGTGTCGACATGTTGTCGTGGCCTGCTAGATCACCAGATCTTTCACTAATCGAGCACGTATGGGACATCATTGGACGACAACTCCAGCGTCACCCCCAACCAGCATTAACCGTACCTGTATTGACCGACCAAATGCAACAGTCATGGAACTCCATCCCACAAACTGACATCCAGCACCTGTACGACACAATGCATGAACGTTTGCGTGCTTGCATTCAACATTCTGGCGGTTACACCGGTTATTAATGTACCAGCATTTCACATTTAAAATGGCTCTTCTCGCGCTTACATTAAGCTGTGATCTTGAAACCTTAATCGATTAAATATGTTACTTATACAAATGTATTGCCGCCATTTCATTAATCTACAACTATTTTTTCGTGGTGTTGGGATTTTTTCGGTCAGTGTTGTTTTGTTGTATATATACACACTCAACAAAGCCACAGAACCTAAAATAAGTATTAACGTATTTACATTTCAATATCTGTAAAGCCATCTTACCTCAATAAAGGTGGTGTATAATTACTCTTTCCATATTTGTAACATATGGAAAAAGTTTAGTAATAAATCCAAATTTAACCGCATAAACCAAAATCGCTGTTAAGTAACATGAAAATCCATCGACTACCTATGATTGAAAAAGAAACAACATATGTATAGGAATTTGAAATGAGTAATTTAAAAATTAACAGTTCATGTTATACTTTATATTTGAAATTGAAACACATGTAATATAGATCATGTTCATACATTTCAAAAACGTTTTTAGTAAGAAACTACAAAAAATAAAAGAAGTTCAGAGAATTGAAACTGGGAACAGCATGTTAGATGAACACGAAAGAAAAATCTGCTGCTCTGCTAGCAAAATGGCGCACGCAAACAAGCTGTGGATAGAAGGTTACGTTTGTGCTCTTTACCGTAATTGAAAAACGCTGTGAAAGTCATGGAATCAGTGCAAAATAAGCAATGTTATTAATAAGAGATGGAAAACTCCCCAAGCATTGCTTTTTAGAAGGAAAAAGAACACCAAACAAATATACAAAGGTACGTACTTTTTACGACTATTTGAAAAGTAAGGTCTTCTTACCTTAAAAGAAAATCCACCTACCCAATGAGCAATTGCTAAGTCATCAAAAATTTGTGTATCAACTGCTAACAAGCCAACAAACAAAGATGCTAAGCCTTAATAACCAATTTCGTGCGGAGTACTATATTGGTGCTATCAGCAAGTGGCATTAGTCGAAGTGAGTAGCATCTTGTGCATGGATGCTAAGCCTTGGTCCCCCCATTTCGTGATGCGTACTGTACTGGTGCTCTCAGTCCAATAGTCTTAAATAGAGCTTACGCAAATCAGCGAGTGGCATTGGTCGAAGTGCATGGATGCTAAGCCTTGGTAACCCATTTTGTGATGCGTACTGTACTGGTGCTATCAGTCCAATAGTCTTAAATAGAGCTTACGCAAATCAGCGAGTGGCATTGGTCGAAGTGAGTAGCATCTTGTGCATGGATGCTAAGCCTTGGTCCCCCATTTCGTGATGCGTACTGTACTGGTGCTATCAGTCCAATAGTCTTAAATAGAGCTTACGCAAATCAGCGAGTGGCATTGGTCGAAGTGAGTAGCATCTTGTGCATGGATGCTAAGCCTTGGTCCCCCATTTCGTGATGCGTACTGTACTGGTGCTATCAGTCCAATAGTCTTAAATAGAGCTTACGCAAATCAGCGAGTGGCATTGGTCGAAGTTAGTAGCATCTTGTGCATGGATGCTAAGCCTTGGTCCCCCATTTCGTGATGCGTACTGTACTGGTGCTATCAGTCCAATAGTCTTAAATAGAGCTTACGCAAATCAGCGAGTGGCATTGGTCGAAGTGAGTAGCATCTTGTGCATGGATGCTAAGCCTTGGTACCCCATTTCATGATGCGTACTGTACTGGTGCTATCAGTCCAATAGTCTTAAATAGAGCTTACGCAAATCAGCGAGTGGCATTGGTCGAAGTGCATGGATGCTAAGCCTTGGTAACCCATTTCGTGTTGCGTACTGTATTGGTGCTATCAGTTCCAATAGTCTTAAATAGGTTTTACGCTAATCAGCGAGTGGTATTGGTCGAAGTGCATGGATGCTAAGCCTTGGTAACCCATTTTGTGCTGCGTACTATATTGGTGCTATCAGTCCAGTAGTCTTAAATAGAGCTTATGCAAATCAGCGAGTGGCATCTTGTTCATGGAGGCTAAGCCTTGGTCCCCCATTTCGTGAAGCGTACTGTACGGGTGCTATCAGTCCAATAGTCTTAAATAGAGCTTACGCAAATCAGCGAGTGGCATTGGTCGAAGTGAGTAGCATCTTGTGCATGAATGCTAAGCCGTGGTCCCCCATTTCGTGATGCGTACTGTACTGGTGCTATCAGTCCAATAGTCTTAAATAAAGCTTTTGCTAATCAGCAAGTGGCATTAGTCGAAGTGGGAGTAGCATCTTTTGCATGGATGCTAAGCCTCGGTAGCCCATTTAGTGCTGTGTACTGTGCCGGTGCTATCAGTCCAATTGTCTTGTGCAGGATTTACGCTAATCAGCGAATGTCATTGGTCGAAGTGATTTGCATCTTGTGAGTTGATGCTAAGCCTTGGTTACCCATTTCGTGCTGCGTACTGTATAGGTGCTGTCAGTCCAATAGTCTTACATAGGTCTTACGCTAATCGGAAAGTGGCATTGGTAGAAGTGATTAGCATCTTGTGAGTGGATGCCAAGCCTTGGTAACCCATTTCGTACATTGGTGCCTATCAGCCTTAGTAGTCTTACATAGGGTTTCCATCAATTGCGACGATGTTGATTATCGTTCTGAGGGGACCGTCCTTTACAGATCACTCATCAGTAAACCTGCGAAGCATCACTTTGCTTCGAAGGTTTACCTGTTCTTTTATTGGAAGATTCCGCTTCAGTTCACTTTCGGTTTCATATCACATCATCAACAATCGAGTTAGGGTTTCTCAATACCGCTTAAAAATCAGGCACGGAGGGATTGCTTATGTTTTACGCTATTGTCAATGCTTGCTGAAAATCAGTTAACTCTGTCGGTCGAGGCATGTTGCTTTTTTTAGTGCTATTGTCTCGTCATAGCCCTACACTGTAAAAAAAAAATTGAAATTCACTAGGCACTTCCCGTGATACTTTTCCTGAATTAATAAAACATATTTATGATGCAACCTTTTCCGCGAAATGAAATCTGAATTTCACAGATTTTTTTGTACGCCAGGAAAGTTCTGAATTTTCAGAAACTTTCCCGCAATCCCCTTCTTTCATTGACGTTAAATTGCCGTTTTTTACGCTTTCCAACCGTAGGTTGAAGAAGCTTATATGCTCCAGCTTTGTCCGTCCGCACGATAACTGTCATAAAAATAGTTCGATTTCGATGAAATTTTAGTATGTGGTAGGGGACCACTTGGGGACGAACCCTATTGAAAATGGGACAAATGGGGTCAAAGGTCACGACGTAGGAGCGGAATCATTCCATTGCCCTTATGCGTCATACCTTGCGTAAATATGGTTCGATTTCAATGAAAGTTTACTATGTGGTAGGGGACCACCTGGGGACGAACCCTATTGAAAATGGACGAAATGTGGTCAAAGGTCAGGACATGGGATTGCGATCCATTCCATCGCCCTAATCCCATATTATTAAGGTGGACGTCAAGTAATTTTGCTTCCTATACTTCCAATGGAAAAACTTTTGTACACATTTCTTTCACGATTAATGTGTTCCCAAGGATGAAAATTTTAACATCGAATAAAATAACTTCATGTTATAACTTGGAAAACTTAATATTTTCTAAAACATAACCATAATTATATTAAAAATCAATAACTTTTCCTTTGGTAGTGTTGAAACCAGGAAAAAGATGGCGCGACCTGTACTTTGATGACGTCAGTGGACAAATAAAAGTTGGATTGCATAATTACGGTTATGGTTTAGAAAATACTAAGTATTCCAATTTATGAAATGAAGCTATTTTAATCATGTTCAAATTTTATTCCTTGGGAAGGCATTAATTGTCCAGAAAAAAGATGGCGCGACCTGTATTTTCATGACGTCATTAGACAAACAAATGTGCGGATTCTATTAAAGTTTTATGACGTCATATTCTTGCTGGCGGTCGCAATTCCCATCTGCCTCATTACGTCACGCGTTGTGTGCGTATGTTCGTCCGCACGATAACTCGCGTAAAAATCGTTCGATTTCGATGAAAATTTAGTATGTGGTAGGGGAACACCTGGGAAGGAACCCTATTGAAAATTGGCGAAATGGGGGACAAAAGTCAGGACATAGGAGCGGAATCACTTCCATCGCCATTATACATCATAACTTACGTAAAAATGATTCGATTTGGATGAAATATTAGTATGTTTTAGGGACCTGCCTGGGGACGAATCCCATTGAAAATGGGCGAAATGGGGTCAAAGGTTAGGACACAGGAGCGGGATCTATTCCATAGCCCTTATGCATCATAACTTACGTAAAATTGCTTCCATTGCGAAAAAACTTTATCATGTTATTTCGGAGGTATACTGAACCAGTTCTGTTGAATATCATCGAAATGTGATCAAAGGTCAGGGCACAGGAGTGAGATATATTCCACAGCCATTTTCCTCATAACTTGAGTAATGATTTCTAGTATGTTAAAAAGCGTATCATAATCAATGCATTGCATGATTTTCCTAACTTGTTAAGATGTGTTAACGGAAAATTCTGAATTTTCCGTTTTTCAGAAACCTTGCCACACTTATTTTTGTATATTAACTGGAAACTTCGTTCTCACTTTTTCCATATCCGCATGACGAAAATTTTTACCGGTAATACTAGCGATTGGTGAGAATACTTCAGGTTTGATTAACTTTTAAATTTCAATCGTCTGTCGAATTTTTAAGTTCCGTAGCAAGATCTGATATTGTGGATAGCATATCACATGAATTTTGTTTATTGCGTTGCAGAATATTTCTCCTCTTCCCTGTTTTGTGCACCAGGAATTTATTATACTATATATTGCGTTACTATAAGCATCCGGGTACTTAACTTGTTGTACAGATGATTATACGATTGCTAGGTATCGGCTTTTGGACAACTTAAGACAAAAGCTATTATAGCTATCGATAGTAAATTTTATATCATGATAGTTAACATAGCAACCAGACATCACTGAATTGTCTGTAATTACTGTTTCTCAGACGTAATATCGATCACATCAGAAAACTTGAAAATTTTATCGCCCTGGGGAGGAAATCGAACCCGCATCTCCCGATTACCGTTCGAGCATGCAATTCGCGCTCCAGGGTGACGTTGTTGAAAAGGTGCGTGTTGGAAGAATTTCGTACTGTATAAGCAAAAACAGAAAATTTCATCATCGTTATTGTTGTTAACCCTTTCAGAATACAAACTGTCTGGGAACAAGTGTACTGATAACGTTGGTCTGTACGTTCAGCACAATGCCAGTAAACTATTAACCTCATAGAGCCTGAGACGTTGGATGTGTGTACTGCAGTTTAAACTGCACGCTTTCTTAGCCACCAGAACTTATCATTACACGTGACGCAATCTGTAATGAGAAGCCAATCACTTTGCGGCTTTCATCAACTTTGCAAGCGGAAACAAAAAAACAAACAAAAAAAAACATAAATCACGAAACATAATTAAAATATGGTGTATTTTGTGCATTCTACTAACTGAGTAGACACCTAATTCGTCCATGCACGATAATTAACCCAGAGCAGAATGGATCTCATAGCATCCACAGAGCTAAAAGACTTTTAATTAAAGTGCAAGTGCTTTCGGACCAACTCTTGGTCCGTCTTCTCGCCTGGAGCAAGCAGATCAGATCATATGCATAGAGTTTTAGGAAGAGAGTGTCTGACCCCAAGTCTCAAACAGCCCTTAGAAATAGGAAGCTAGGAGATTTGGGCTAAAGTGCGCGACAGGAAAGTGACACGAAAGCGAGGTGGAAAAGGGGAAGAAGACGTCCTTATTTATTACCGGGGGTACCCGGGGTCCGACGACTTAACGTTCCCATTCGATGCACGGCGGATATTTAGTGGCTCGAGCGTTCGCACCTGCCTGGGATCGAACCTGAAGTTTCTCGTGGCAGTCACGAACGTTGACCACTGAGCCATCCGCAGCCCGCTGGAGCAAGCAGCTGAGGACGTCTGTCATGTACAGTCTTGTTTGACGCATACGTGAATCTGGTTGGTTTAGTCCCTTTTCTTCTTAACAACCACAGTTTTCCAGGGCAATGGTATGTACCTCTGAAGCTCATCGTTACAACATAATGATTTATGGAAGATATGGAAAATTTCAGTAAAAAGTGTAGCGCTTTTTGCCCGGGTGCCAGTCAAGATCCAGGCTTCTTCCTACACGGGTAGGTGGGTGTCCTTGTTTACAGTTCTCGCAAGTGCTGTGTTAGATGAATGCGGCCTAAAGTCATATTTGTCTTCACTCAATCTTTAATTTAAGTTCCTGGTGGTCGATTCGATATATATGTAATTTGTCAACATCCTCTGGATCAATAGTCTTTAGTGGAATCTGATAAACGCCCTGTTTCTTTCCCGTGGAAATACTATCCCTGTTTTTTTTTTAATAAAGGTCTTGATGGTGGTAGTTTGTAATCCGAAGTCCGTTTGGTACTTTCTGCAATAATTCTTGAGAATGTTGGTCATTCGTTGAGGCATTGCTCCAAAATCCATCCGGCATTTTCTGCAGTAATTCTGGAGAATGTTGGTCATTCCTTAAAGCATTGCTCCGAAGTCCATCCGGTATTTTTTGCAATAAATCTTAAGAATGTTAGTCATTTCTTGAGGCATTGCTCCGAAGTCCATCTGGTATTTTCTACAATACTTCTTGAGAATGTTGGTCATTCCTTGAGGCATTGCTCCAAAATCTATCCGGCATTTTCTGCAATAATTCTGTAGAATGTTGGTCATTCCTTAAAGCATTGCTCCGAAGTCCATCCTGTATTTAGTGCAATAAATCTTGATTGGTCATTCCAGGAGGCATTGCTCCGAAGCCCATCCGGTAGTTTCTGCAATAATTCTTGAGAATGCCTCAAGGAATGACCAACATTCTCAAGAATTATTGCAAAAAATACCAGATGGACTTCAGATTACAAACTATACCACCATCAAGACCTTTATTAAAAACGCCAGAGATTGTATTCCCATGGGAGACAACACAAGGCGTGTATCAGATCCCACTAAAAGCTATTGATCCAGAGGGTGTTGACAAATTATATATCGTATCGACCACCAGGTACTTAAATCAAAGATTGAATGAACACAAATATGACATTAGGTCACATTCATCGAACACGGCACTTGCGATAACTATAAACAATGGCACCCATCTACTGTGTGGGATGAGGGGCGAATCCTAACTGGCACCCGGACAAAAAACGCTACACTTTTTACTGAAAGTCTCCATATCTTCCATAAATCATCGTTATGTTGTAACGATAAACTTTCGAGGTACGTACTTTTGCCTTGGAGAAGTGTGGTTGCTAAGAAGAAAAGGGAACACGGTATGGAAGTCTATAATAACATTACTTAAAATTATAATTTCATGACTTAGATTCCATTCGGTTAACCACGTGAACAGACTAAACCAATCAGATTCACGTATGTGACAAACAAGACTATATAAGACAGACGTCCTCGGTTGCTTGCTCTATAGGCCGCGGGTGGCCTAGTGGGCAACGTTCGTGACTGCCACAGAAAGGACTTCAGGTACGAACGCTTGATCCACTAAATGTCCGCCGTGCGTCGGATGGGCACGTTAAGCCGTCGGACCCCGGGTAATGGCCCTCCGGTAATAAATAAAAAAGGGCGTCTTCCTCCCCTTTCTGCTTCGCTCCCGTGCCACTTTCTTATCGGGCACTCTAGCCCAAATCTTCTAGTTTCCTATCTCTAAGGGTTCTTTAAGACCTGGGGTCAGACACACCCTTCCTAAATTCCTCTACATATGATCTCTGATCTCTCTGCTTGCTCCAGGCCAGAACACGGACCAACAGCTGGTTCGAAAGTACTTGTTATTTTAATTAAAAACCTTTTAGCTTTGTAGATGCAGTGAGCTCCATTCTGCCTCTTGGTTAATTATCGTGCTTGGACGGATTAAGATGTCTGCTCAGTGAGGAAATATAGTTGCATAAACACACTCAACAAAGCCACAAAACCTAAAATAAGTATTAGCATATTTACATTTCAATATCTGTAAAGCCACCTTACCTCAATAAAGACATACAATTCCTTCTTTCATATTTATAACGTATGGAAAAAGTTTCTCATTATATGCATCATTAATCCGCAAAAATTGCAATCGCTGTTAAACAATATGAAAACCCATCGACTACCTATGATTGAAAAAGAAACAACACATGTAGGGGAATTTGAAATCAGTAAGTAATTTAAAAATTACCAGTTCATGCTATACTTTATATTTGAAATTGAAACACATATAATATAGATCATGCTCACACATTTTACTAAATGTTTTGATGAGAAATTACAGAAAAAAAGTTCAGAGAATTGAAACTGGGGACAGCATGTTAGATGAACAAGAAAGAAACATCCTCTGCAGTTAAATATGGTCTGTTAAGAAAATGGCGCACGTAATGATGCTGTGGATTTATATTTTTGCCCTTTACGAAGAGAAATATTCATATTTTGTAATTAAAAAACGCTGTGAAAATCATGGGCCGCCCCGGTGGCGCAGTGGTCTAAGCGATGGCCTCTGATCATTCGTCCGAAAGGGGTCCGGGTTCGAATCTCCGTGGTGCATGGATGTTGTGTTTGTCTTACGGCACTGGCTCTCTCTCTCTTCCCTGGAGTCAGTGGCCCTAAATTAGGGACGGGCGACTGCTTATAGCTTATTAAGTTGCTCACGGTAGTCGTTAAACCTTCAATCACAAAACAAAAGAAAAAAAAGTCGTGGAATTAGCATTTCTAAATGTAAAATAAGCAATATTGTTAATAAGAGATAGATAAATCGTCAAGCACTGATTTTTAGCAGGAAAAAGAGCACCAAACGAATATCCAAGGTAGGTACCTACTTTTACGACTATTTGGAAAGTAAAGTCTCTTGTCTTAAAAGAAAATTCACCGACCCAAAGAGCAATCGCTAAGTCGTTAAAAATCTCTGTATCAACTGTTAACCAGGTAAGTCCCAATAGTCTTACATAGGGCTTACGCTAATCGGCGAGTGGCATTGGTCGAAGTGATTTGCATCTTGCGGATGGATGCTAAGCCTTGGTAACCCATTTCACTCAGTCTGTTGCGTACTGTATTGGTGCTATCAGTTCCAATAGTCTTAAACAGGTTTTACGCTAATCAGCGAGTGGTATTGGTCGAAGTGATTAGCAACTTGTGAATGGATGCCTATCCTTGATAACCCAATTCGCTCTGCCTGCTGCGTACTATATTGGTGCTATCAGTCCAGTAGTCTTAAATAGAGCTTATGCAAATCAGCGAGTGGCATTGGTCGAAGTGAGTAGCATCTTGTGCATGGATGTTAAGCCTTGGTCCCCCATTTTGTGCTGCGTACTGTACTGGTGCTATCAGTTCCCATAGTCTTAAATAGAGCTTACGCAAATCAGCGAGTGGCATTGTTCGAAGTGAGTAGCATCTTGTGCATGAATGCTAAGCCTGGGTAACCCAGTTCATGCTGCGTACTGTACTGGTGCTATCAGTCCAATAGTCTTAAATAAAGCTAATGCTAATCAGCAAGTGGCATTAGTCGAAGTGGGAGTAGCATCTTTTGCATGGATGCTAAGCCTCGGTAGCCCATTTAGTGCTGTGTACTGTGCCGGTGCTATCAGTCCAATTGTCTTGTGCAGGATTTACGCTAATCAGCGAATGTCATTGGTCGAAGTGATTTGCATCTTGTGAGTTGATGCTAAGCCTTGGTTACCCATTTCGTGCTGCGTACTGTATAGGTGCTGTCAGTCCAATAGTCTTACATAGGTCTTACGCTAATCGGAAAGTGGCATTGGTCGAAGTGATTAGCATCTTGTGAGTGGATGCCAAGCCTTGGTAACCCATTTCGTACATTGGTGCCTATCAGCCTTAGTAGTCTTACATAGGGTTTCCATCAATTGCGACGATGTTGATTATCGTTCTGAGGGGACCGTCCTTTACAGATCACTCATCAGTAAACCTGCGAAGCATCACTTTGCTTCGAAGGTTTACCTGTTCTTTTATTGGAAGATTCCGCTGCAGTTCACTTTCGGTTTCATATCACATCATCAACCGTCGAGTTAGGGTTTCTCAATACCGCTTAAAAATCAGGCACGGAGGGATTGCTTATGTTTTACGCTATTGTCAATGCTTGCTGAAAATCAGTTAACTCTGTCGGTCGAGGCATGTTGCTTTTTTTAGTGCTATTGTCTCGTCATAGCTCTACACTGTAAAAAAAAAATTGAAATTCACCAGGCACTTCCCGTGATACTTTTCCTGAATTAATAAAACATATTTATGATGCAACCTTTTCCGCGAAATGAAATCTGAATTTCACAGATTTTTGTACGCCAGGAAAGTTCTGAATTTTCAGAAACTTTCCCGCAATCCCCTTCTTTCATTGACGTTAAATTGCTGTTGTTAAGATGTGTTGACGAAAAATTCTGAATTCTTAGAAACCTTCCCACAATTCCCTTCTTACATTGACGTTAAATTGCCGTTTTTTACGCTTTCCAACCGTAGGTTGAAGAAGCTTATATGCTCCAGCTTTGTCCGCACGATAACTGGCGTAAAAAGGGTTCGATTTCGATGAAATTTTAGTATGTGGTAGGGGACCACTTGGGGACGAACCCTATTGAAAATGGGACAAATGGGGACAAAGGTCACGACGTAGGAGCGGAATCATTCTATTGCCCTTATGCGTCATACCTTGCATAAATATGGTTCGATTTCAATGAAAGTTTACTATGTGGTAGGGGACCACCTGGGGACTAACCCTATTGAAAATGGACGAAATGTGTTCAAAGGTCAGGACATGGGATTGCGATCCATTCCATCGCCCTAATCCCATATTAATAAGGTGGACGTCAAGTAATTTTGCTTCCTATACTTCCAATGGAAAAACTTTTGTACACATTTCCTTCACAATTAATGTGTTCCCAAGGATGAAAATATTAACATCGATTAAAATAACTTCATATTATAACTTGGAAAACTTAATATTTTCTAAAACATAACCATAATTATATTAAAAATCAGTAACTTTTCCTTTGGTAGTGTTGAAACCAGGAAAAAGATGGCGCGACCTGTACTTTGATGACGTCAGTGGACAAATAAAAGTTGGATTGCATAATTACGGTTATGGTTTAGAAAATATTAAGTATTCCAATTTATGAAATGAAGCTATTTTAATCATGTTCAAATTTTATTCCTTGGGAAGGCATTAATTGTCCAGAAAAAGATGGCGCGACCTGTATTTTCATGACGTCAGTAGACAAACAAATGTGCGGATCCTATTAAAGTTTTATGACGTCATACTCTTGCTGGCGGTCGCAATTCCCACCTGCCTCATTACGCCACGCGTTGTGTGCGTATGTTCGTCCGCACGATAACTCGCGTAAAAATCGTTCGATTTCGATGAAAATTTAGTATGTGGTAGGGGAACACCTGGGAAGGAACCCTATTGAAAATTGGCGAAATGGGGGTCAAAAGTCAGGACATAGGAGCAGAATCACTTCCATCGCCATTATGCATCATAACTTACGTAAAAATGTTTCAATTTGGATGAAATGTTAGTATGTTTTAGCGACCTGCCTGGCGACGAATCCCATTAAAAATGGGCGAAATGGGGTCAAAAGTTAGGACACAGGAGCGGGATCTATTCCATAGCCCTTATGCATTATAACTTACGTAAAATTGCTTCGATTGCGAAAAACTTTATCATGTTATTTCGGAGGTATACTGAACCAGTTCTGTTGAATATCATCGAAATGTGATCAAAGGTCAGGGCACAGGAGTGAGATATATTCCACAGCCATTTTCCTCATAACTTGAGTAATAACTTGAGTAATGATTTCTAGTATGTTAGAAAGCGTATCATAATCAATGCATTGCATGATTTTACTAACTTGTTAAGATGTGTTAACGGAAAATTCTGAATTTTCCGTTTTTCAGAAACCTTGCCACACTTCTTTTCGTATATTAACTGGAAACTCCGTTCTCACTTTTTCCATATCCGTATGACGAAAATTTTTACCGGTAATACTAGCGATTGGTGAGAATACTTCAGGTTTGATTAACTTTTAAATTTCAATCGTCTGTCGAATTTTTAAGTTCCGTAGCAAGATCTGATATTGTGGATAGCATATCACATGAATTTTGTTTATTGCGTTGCAGAATATTTCTCCTCTTCCTGTTTTGTGCACCAGGAATTTATTATACTATATATTGCGTTACTATAAGCATCCGGGTACTTAACTTGTTGTACAGATGATTATACGATTTCTAGGTATCGGCTTTTGGACAACTTAAGACAAAAGCTATTATAGCTATCGATAGTAAATTTTATATCATGATAGTTAACATAGCAACCAGACATCACTGAATTGTCTGTAATTACTGTTTCTCAGACGTAATATCGATCACATCAGAAAACTTGAAAATTTTATCGCCCTGGGGAGGAAATCGAACCCGCATCTTCCGATTACCGTTCGAGCATGCTATTCGCGCTCCAGGGTGACGTTGTTGAAAAGGTGCTTGTTGGAAGAATTTCGTACTGTATAAGCAAAAACAGAAAATTTCATCATCGTTATTTTTGTTAACCCTTTCAGAATACAAACTGTCTGGGAACAAGTGTACTGATAACGTTGGTCTGTACGTTCAGCACAATGCCAGTAAACTATTAACCTCATAGAGCCTGAGACGTTGGATGTGTGTACTCCAAGTTAAACTGCACGCTTTCTTAGCCACCTGAACTTATCATTACACGTGACGCAATCTGTAATGAGAAGCCAATCACTTTGCGGCTTTCATCAACTTTGCAAGCGGAAAAAAAAAAAAAAAAAAAAAAAGCATAAATCACGAAACATAATTAAAATATGGTGTATTTTGTGCATTCTACTAACTGATTAGGCACCTAATTCGTCCATGCACGATAATTAACCAAGAGCAGAATGTATCTCATAGCATCCACAAAGCTAAAAGACTTTTAATTAAAGTGTAAGTGCTTTCGGACCAACTCTTGGTCCGTCTTCTCGCCTGGAGCAAGCAGATCAGATCATATGCATAGAGTTTTAGGAAGAGAGTGTCTGACCCCAAGTCTCAAACAGCCCTTAGAAATAGGAAGCTAGGAGATTTGGGCTAAAGTGCGCGATAGGAAAGTGACACGAAAGCGAGGTGGAAAAGGGGAGGAAGACGTCCTTATTTATTACCGGGGGGGGGGGGTACCCGGGGTCCGAAGACTTAACGTTCCCATTCGATGCACGGCGCATATTTAGTGGTTCGAGCGTTCGCACCTGCCTGGGATCGAACCTGAAGTTTCTCGTGGCAGTCACGAACGTTGACCACTGAGCCATCCGCAGCCCGCTGGAGCAAGCAGCCGATGACGTCTGTCATGTACAGTCTTGTTTGCCGCATACGTGAATCTGGTTGGTTTAGTCCCTTTTCTTCTTAACAAATACAGTTTTCCAGGGCAATGGTATGTACCTCTGAAGCTCATCGTTACGACATAATGATTTATGGAAGATATGGAAAATTTCAGTAAAAAGTGTAGCGCTTTTTGTCCGGGTGCCAGTCAAGATCCAGGCTTCTTCCTACACGGGTAGGTGGGTGTCCTTGTTTACAGTTCTCGCAAGTGCTGTGTTAGATGAATGCGGCCTAAAGTCATATTTGTCTTCACTCAATCTTTAATTTAAGTTCCTGGTGGTCGATTCGATACATATGTAATTTGTCAACATCCTCTGGATCAATAGTCTTTAGTGGAATCTGATACACGCCCTGTTTCTTTCCCATGGAAATGCTATCCCTGTTATTTTTAATAAAGTTCTTGATGGTGGTAGTTTGTAATCCGAAGTCCGTTTGGTACTTTCTGCAATAATTCTTGAGAATGTCCGTCATTCGTTGAGGCATTGCTCCAAAATCCATCCGGCATTTTCTGCAATAATTCTGTAGAATGTTGGTCATTCCTTAAAGCATTGCTCCGAAGTCCATCCGGTATTTTTTGCAATAAATCTTGAGAATGTTGGCCATTCCAGGAGGCATTGCTCCGATGTCCATCTGGTATTTTCTGCAATAATTCTTGAGAATGCCACAAAGAATGACCAACATTCTCAAGAATTATTGCAAAAAATACCAGATGGACTTCAGACTACACCACCATCAAGACCTTTATTAAAAACGCCACCATCAAGACCTTTATTAAAAACGCCACCATCAAGACCTTTATTAAAAACGCCACCATCAAGACCTTTATTAAAAACGCCAGAGATTTATTAAAAACTATACGACCATCAAGACCTTTATTAGAAACGCCAGAGATTGTATTCTCATGGGAGACAAAGACCTTTATTAAAAACGCCAGAGATTGTATTCCCATGGGAGACAACACAATTCGTGTATCAGATCCCACTAAAAGCTATTGATCCAGAGGGTGTTGACAAATTATATATCGTATCGACCACCAGGTACTTAAATCAAAGATTGAATGAACACAAATATGACATTAGGTCACATTCATCTAACACGGCACTTGCGATAACTATAAACAATGGCACCCATCTACTGTGTGGGATGAGGGGCGGATCCTAACTGGAACCCGGACAAAAAACGCTACACTTTTTACTGAAAGTCTCCATATCTACCATAAATCATCGTTATGTTGTAACGATAAACTTTCGAGGTACGTACTTTTGCCCTGGAAAAGTGTGGTTGCTAAGAAGAAAAGGGAACACGGTATGGAAGTCTATAATAACATTACTTAAAATCATAATTTCATGACTTAGGTTCCATTCAGTTAACCACGTGAACAGACTAAACCAATCAGATTCACGTATGTGACAAACAAGACTATATAAGACAGACGTCCCCGGTTGCTTGCTCCATGAGCCGCGGGTGGCCTAGTGGGCAACGTTCGTGACTGCCACAGAAAGGATTTCAGGTACGAACGCTTGATCCACTAAATGTCCGCCGTGCATCGGATGGGCACGTTAAGCCGTCGGACCCCGGGTAATGGCCCTCCGGTAATAAATAAATAAGGGCTCTTCCTCCCCTTTCTGTTTCGCTCCCGTGCCACTTTCTTGTCGGGCACTCTAGCCCAAATCTTCTAGTTTCCTATCTCTAAGGGTTCTTTAAGACCTGGGATCAGACACATCCTTCCTAAATTTCTCTACATACGATCTCTGATCTCTCTGCTTGCTCCAGGCCAGAACACGGACCAACAGCTGGTTCGAAAGTACTTGTTATTTTAATTAAAAACCTTTTAGCTTTGTAGATGCAGTGAGCTCCATTCTGCCTCTTGGTTAATTATCGTGCTTGGACGGATTAAGATGTCTGCTCAGTGAGGAAATATAGTTGCATAAACACACTCAACAAAGCCACAAAACCTAAAATAAGTATTAGCATATTTACATTTCAATATCTGTAAAGCCACCTTACCTCAATAAAGACATACAATTCCTTCTTTCATATTTATAACGTATGGAAAAAGTTTCTCATTATATGCATCATTAATCCGCAAAAATTGCAATCGCTGTTAATCAATATGAAAACCCATCGACTACCTATGATTGAAAAAGAAACAACACATGTAGGGGAATTTGAAATCAGTAAGTAATTTAAAAATTACCAGTTCATGCTATACTTTATATTTGAAATTGAAACACATATAATATAGATCATGCTCACACATTTTACTAAATGTTTTGATGAGAAATTACAGAAAAAAAAGTTCAGAGAATTGAAACTGGGGACAGCATGTTAGATGAACAAGAAAGAAACATCCTCTGCAGTTAAATATGGTCTGTTAAGAAAATGGCGCACGTAATGATGCTGTGGATTTATGTTTTTGCCTTTTACGAAGAGAAATATTCATATTTTGTAATTAAAAAACGCTGTGAAAATCATGGGCCGCCCCGGTGGCGCAGTGGTCTAAGCGATGGCCTCTGATCATTCGTCCGAAAGGGGTCCGGGTTCGAATCTCCGTGGTGCATGGATGTTGTGTTTGTCTTACGGCACTGGCTCTCTCTCTCTCTTCCCTGGAGTCAGTGGCCCTAAATTAGGGACGGGCGACTGCTTATAGCCCATTAAGTTGCTCACGGTAGTCGTTAAACCTTCAATCACAAAACAAAAGAAAAAAAAAGTCGTGGAATTAGCATTTCTAAATGTAAAATAAGCAATATTGTTAATAAGAGATAGAAAATCGTCAAGCACTGATTTTTAGCAGGAAAAAGAGCACCAAACGAATATCCAAGGTAGGTACCTACTTTTACGACTATTTGGAAAGTAAAGTCTCTTGTCTTAAAAGAAAATTCACCGACCCAAAGAGCAATCGCTAAGTCGTTAAAAATCTCTGTATCAACTGTTAACCAGGTAAGTCCCAATAGTCTTACATAGAGCTTACGCTAATCGGCGAGTGGCATTGGTCGAAGTGATTTGCATCTTGCGGATGGATGCTAAGCCTTGGTAACCCATTTCGTGTTGCGTACTGTATTGGTGCTATCAGTTCCAATAGTCTTAAATAGGTTTTACGCTAATCAGCGAGTGGTATTGGTCGAAGTGCATGGATGCTAAGCCTTGGTAACCCATTTTGTGCTGCGTACTATATTGGTGCTATCAGTCCAGTAGTCTTAAATAGAGCTTATGCAAATCAGCGAGTGGCATTGGTCGAAGTGAGTAGCATCTTGTGCATGGATGTTAAGCCTTGGTCCCCCATTTTGTGCTGCGTACTGTACTGGTGCTATCAGTCCCATAGTCTTAAATAGAGCTTACGCAAATCAGCGAGTGGCATTGTTCGAAGTGAGTAGCATCTTGTGCATGAATGCTAAGCCTGGGTAACCCAGTTCATGCTGCGTACTGTACTGGTGCTATCAGTCCAATAGTCTTAAATAAAGCTTATGCTAATCAGCAAGTGGCATTAGTCGAAGTGGGAGTAGCATCTTTTGCATGGATGCTAAGCCTCGGTAGCCCATTTAGTGCTGTGTACTGTGCCGGTGCTATCAGTCCAATTGTCTTGTGCAGGATTTACGCTAATCAGCGAATGTCATTGGTCGAAGTGATTTGCATCTTGTGAGTTGATGCTAAGCCTTGGTTACCCATTTCGTGCTGCGTACTGTATAGGTGCTGTCAGTCCAATAGTCTTACATAGGTCTTACGCTAATCGGAAAGTGGCATTGGTCGAAGTGATTAGCATTTTGTGAGTGGATGCCAAGCCTTGGTAACCCATTTCGTACATTGGTGCCTATCAGCCTTAGTAGTCTTACATAGGGTTTCCATCAATTGCGACGATGTTGATTATCGTTCTGAGGGGACCGTCCTTTACAGATCACTCATCAGTAAACCTGCGAAGCATCACTTTGCTTCGAAGGTTTACCTGTTCTTTTATTGGAAGATTCCGCTGCAGTTCACTTTCGGTTTCATATCACATCATCAACCGTCGAGTTAGGGTTTCTCAATACCGCTTAAAAATCAGGCACGGAGGGATTGCTTATGTTTTACGCTATTGTCAATGCTTGCTGAAAATCAGTTAACTCTGTCGGTCGAGGCATGTTGCTTTTTTTAGTGCTATTGTCTCGTCATAGCTCTACACTGTAAAAAAAATTGAAATTCACCAGGCACTTCCCGTGATACTTTTCCTGAATTAATAAAACATATTTATGATGCAACCTTTTCCGCGAAATGAAATCTGAATTTCACAGATTTTTTGTACGCCAGGAAAGTTCTGAATTTTCAGAAACTTTCCCGCAATCCCCTTCTTTCATTGACGTTAAATTGCTGTTGTTAAGATGTGTTGACGAAAAATTCTGAATTCTTAGAAACCTTCCCACAATTCCCTTCTTACATTGACGTTAAATTGCCGTTTTTTACGCTTTCCAACCGTAGGTTAAAGAAGCTTATATGCTCCAGCTTTGTCCGCACGATAACTGGCGTAAAAAGGGTTCGATTTCGATGAAATTTTAGTATGTGGTAGGGGACCACTTGGGGACGAACCCTATTGAAAATGGGACAAATGGGGACAAAGGTCACGACGTAGGAGCGGAATCATTCTATTGCCCTTATGCGTCATACCTTGCATAAATATGGTTCGATTTCAATGAACGTTTACTATGTGGTAGGGGACCACCTGGGGACTAACCCTATTGAAAATGGACGAAATGTGTTCAAAGGTCAGGACATGGGATTGCGATCCATTCCATCGCCCTAATCCCATATTAATAAGGTGGACGTCAAGTAATTTTGCTTCCTATACTTCCAATGGAAAAACTTTTGTACACATTTCCTTCACAATTAATGTGTTCCCAAGGATGAAAATATTAACATCGATTAAAATAACTTCATATTATAACTTGGAAAACTTAATATTTTCTAAAACATAACCATAATTATATTAAAAATCAGTAACTTTTCCTTTGGTAGTGTTGAAACCAGGAAAAAGATGGCGCGACCTGTACTTTGATGACGTCAGTGGACAAATAAAAGTTGGATTGCATAATTACGGTTATGGTTTAGAAAATATTAAGCATTCCAATTTATGAAATGAAGCTATTTTAATCATGTTCAAATTTTATTCCTTGGGAAGGCATTAATTGTCCAGAAAAAAGATGGCGCGACCTGTATTTTCATGACGTCAGTAGACAAACAAATGTGCGGATCCTATTAAAGTTTTATGACGTCATACTCTTGCTGGCGGTCGCAATTCCCACCTGCCTCATTACGCCACGCGTTGTGTGCGTATGTTCGTTCGCACGATAACTCGCGTAAAAATCGTTCGATTTCAATGAAAATTTAGTATGTGGTAGGGGAACACCTGGGAAGGAACCCTATTGAAAATTGGCGAAATGGGGGTCAAAAGTCAGGACATAGGAGCAGAATCACTTCCATCGCCATTATGCATCATAACTTACGTAAAAATGTTTCAATTTGGATGAAATGTTAGTATGTTTTAGCGACCTGCCTGGCGACGAATCCCATTAAAAATGGGCGAAATGGGGTCAAAGGCTAGGACACAGGAGCGGGATCTATTCCATAGCCCTTATGCATCATAACTTACGTAAAATTGCTTCGATTGCGAAAAACTTTATCATGTTATTTCGGAGGTATACTGAACCAGTTCTGTTGAATATCATCGAAATGTGATCAAAGGTCAGGGCACAGGAGTGAGATATATTCCACAGCCATTTTCCTCATAACTTGAGTAATAACTTGAGTAATGATTTCTAGTATGTTAGAAAGCGTATCATAATCAATGCATTGCATGATTTTACTAACTTGTTAAGATGTGTTAACGGAAAATTCTGAATTTTCCGTTTTTCAGAAACCTTGCCACACTTCTTTTCGTATATTAACTGGAAACTCCGTTCTCACTTTTTCCATATCCGTATGACGAAAATTTTTACCGGTAATACTAGCGATTGGAGAGAATACTTCAGGTTTGATTAACTTTTAAATTTCAATCGTCTGTCGAATTTTTAAGTTCCGTAGCAAGATCTGATATTGTGGATAGCATATCACATGAATTTTGTTTATTGCGTTGCAGAATATTTCTCCTCTTCCCTGTTTTGTGCACCAGGAATTTATTATACTATATATTGCGTTACTATAAGCATCCGGGTACTTAACTTGTTGTACAGATGATTATACGATTGCTAGGTATCGGCTTTTGGACAACTTAAGACAAAAGCTATTATAGCTATCGATAGTAAATTTTATATCATGATAGTTAACATAGCAACCAGACATCACTGAATTGTCTGTAATTACTGTTTCTCAGACGTAATATCGATCACATCAGAAAACTTGAAAATTTTATCGCCCTGGGGAGGAAATCGAACCCGCATCTTCCGATTACCGTTCGAGCATGCTATTCGCGCTCCAGGGTGACGTTGTTGAAAAGGTGCGTGTTGGAAGATTTTCGTACTGTATAAGCAAAAACAGAAAATTTCATCATCGTTATTTTTGTTAACCCTTTCAGAATACAAACTGTCTGGGAACAAGTGTACTGATAACGTTGGTCTGTACGTTCAGCACAATGCCAGTAAACTATTAACCTCATAGAGCCTGAGACGTTGGATGTGTGTACTCCAAGTTAAACTGCACGCTTTCTTAGCCACCTGAACTTATCATTACACGTGACGCAATCTGTAATGAGAAGCCAATCACTTTGCGGCTTTCATCAACTTTGCAAGCGGAAACAAAAAAAAAAAAAAAAAAAAACATAAATCACGAAACATAATTAAAATATGGTGTATTTTGTGCATTCTACTAACTGATTAGGCACCTAATTCGTCCATGCACGATAATCAACCAAGAGCAGAATGTATCTCATAGCATCCACAAAGCTAAAAGACTTTTAATTAAAGTGCAAGTGCTTTCGGACCAACTCTTGGTCCGTCTTCTGGCCTGGAGCAAGTAGATTAGATCATATGCATAGAATTTTAGGAAGAGAGTGTCTGACCCCAAGTCTCAAACAGCCCTTAGAAATAGGAAGCTAGGAGATTTGGGCTAAAGTGCGCGATAGGAAAGTGACACGAAAGCGAGGTGGAAAAGGGGAGGAAGACGTCCTTATTTATTACCGGGGGGGGGTACCCGGGGTCCGAAGACTTAACGTTCCCATTCGATGCACGGCGCATATTTAGTGGTTCGAGCGTTCGCACCTGCCTGGGATCGAACCTGAAGTTTCTCGTGGCAGTCACGAACGTTGACCACTGAGCCATCCGCAGCCCGCTGGAGCAAGCAGCCGATGACGTCTGTCATGTACAGTCTTGTTTGCCGCATACGTGAATCTGGTTGGTTTAGTCCCTTTTCTTCTTAACAAATACAGTTTTCCAGGGCAATGGTATGTACCTCTGAAGCTCATCGTTACGACATAATGATTTATGGAAGATATGGAAAATTTCAGTAAAAAGTGTAGCGCTTTTTGTCCGGGTGCCAGTCAAGATCCAGGCTTCTTCCTACACGGGTAGGTGGGTGTCCTTGTTTACAGTTCTCGCAAGTGCTGTGTTAGATGAATGCGGCCTAAAGTCATATTTGTCTTCACTCAATCTTTAATTTAAGTTCCTGGTGGTCGATTCGATACATATGTAATTTGTCAACATCCTCTGGATCAATAGTCTTTAGTGGAATCTGATCCACGCCCTGTTTCTTTCCCATGGAAATGCTATCCCTGTTATTTTTAATAAAGTTCTTGATGGTGGTAGTTTGTAATCCGAAGTCCGTTTGGTACTTTCTGCAATAATTCTTGAGAATATTGGTCATTCGTTGAGGCATTGCTCCAAAATCCATCCGGCATTTTCTGCAATAATTCTGTAGAATGTTGGTCATTCCTTAAAGCATTGCTCCGAAGTCCATCCGGTATTTTTTGCAATAAATCTTGAGAATGTTGGCCATTCCAGGAGGCATTGCTCCGATGTCCATCTGGTATTTTCTGCAATAATTCTTGAGAATGCCACAAGGAATGACCAACATTCTCAAGAATTATTGCAAAAAATACCAGATGGACTTCAGACTACACCACCATCAAGACCTTTATTAAAAACGCCACCATCAAGACCTTTATTAAAAACGCCACCATCAAGACCTTTATTAAAAACGCCAGAGATTTATTAAAAACTATACGACCATCAAGACCTTTATTAGAAACGCCAGAGATTGTATTCTCATGGGAGACAAAGACCTTTATTAAAAACGCCAGAGATTGTATTCCCATGGGAGACAACACAAGGCGTGTATCAGATCCCACTAAAAGCTATTGATCCAGAGGGTGTTGACAAATTATATATCGTATCGACCACCAGGTACTTAAATCAAAGATTGAATGAACACAAATATGACATTAGGTCACATTCATCTAACACGGCACTTGCGATAACTATAAACAATGGCACCCATCTACTGTGTGGGATGAGGGGCGGATCCTAACTGGCACCCGGACAAAAAACGCTACACTTTTTACTGAAAGTCTCCATGTCTACCATAAATCATCGTTATGTTGTAACGATAAACTTTCGAGGTACGTACTTTTGCCCTGGAAAAGTGTGGTTGCTAAGAAGAAAAGGGAACACGGTATGGAAGTCTATAATAACATTACTTAAAATTATAATTTCATGACTTAGGTTCCATTCAGTTAACCACGTGAACAGACTAAACCAATCAGATTCACGTATGTGACAAACAAGACTATATAAGACAGACGTCCTCGGTTGCTTGCTCCATGGGCCGCGGGTGGCCTAGTGGGCAACGTTCGTGACTGCCACAGAAAGGATTTCAGGTACGAACGCTTGATCCACTAAATGTCCGCCGTGCGTCGGATGGGCACGTTAAGCCGTCGGACCCCGGGTAATGGCCCTCCGGTAATAAATAAATAAGGGCGTCTTCCTCCCCTTTCTGCTTCGCTCCCGTGCCACTTTCTTATCGGGCACTCTAGCCCAAATCTTCTAGTTTCCTATCTCTAAGGGTTCTTTAAGACCTGGGGTCAGACACATCCTTCCTAAATTTCTCTACATACGATCTCTGATCTCTCTGCTTGCTCCAGGCCAGAACACGGACCAACAGCTGGTTCGAAAGTACTTGTTATTTTAATTAAAAACCTTTTAGCTTTGTAGATGCAGTGAGCTCCATTCTGCCTCTTGGTTAATTATCGTGCTTGGACGGATTAAGATGTCTGCTTAGTGAGGAAATATAGTTGCATAAACACACTCAACAAAGCCACAAAACCTAAAATAAGTATTAGCATATATACATTTCAATATCTGTAAAGCCACCTTACCTCAATAAAGACATACAATTCCTTCTTTCATATTTGTAACGTATGGAAAAATTTTCTCATTATATGCATCATTAATCCGCAAAAATTGCAATCGCTGTTAAATAATATGAAAACCCATCGACTACCTATGATTGAAAAAGAAACAACACATGTAGAGGAATTTGAAATCAGTAAGTAATTTAAAAATTACTAGTTCATGCTATACTTTATATTTGAAATTGAAACACATATAATATAGACCATGCTCACACATTTTACTAAATGCTTTGATGAGAAATTACAGAAAAAAAGTTCAGAGAATTGAAACTGGGGACAGCATGTTAGATGAACAAGAAAGAAACATCCTCTGCAGTTAAATATGGTCTCTTAAGAAAATGGCGCACGTAATCATGCTGTGGATTTATGTTTTTGCCCTTTACGAAGAGAAATATTCATATTCTGTAATTAAAAAACGCTATGAAAATCATGGGCCGCCCCATGATTTTCATAGGTGGCGCAGTGGTCTAAGCGATGGCCTCTGATCATTCGTCCGAAAGGGGTCCGGGTTCGAATCTGCGTGGTGCATGGATGTTGTGTTTGTCTTACGGCACTGGCTCTCTCCCTTCCCTGGAGTCAGTGGCCCTAAATTAGGGACGGGCGACTGCTTATAGCCCATTAAGTTGCTCACGGTAGTCGTTAAACCTTCAATCACAAAACAAAAGAAAAGAAAAGTCGTGGAATTAGCATTTCTAAATGTAAAATAAGCAATATTGTTAATAAGAGATAGATAAATCGTCAAGCACTGCTTTTTAGCAGGAAAAAGAGCACCAAACGAATATCCAAGGTAGGTACCTACTTTTACGACTATTTGGAAAGTAAAGTCTCTTGTCTTAAAAGAAAATTCACCGACCCAAAGAGCAATCGCTAAGTCGTTAAAAATCTCTGTATCAACTGTTAACCAGGTAAGTCCCAATAGTCTTACATAGGGCTTACGCTAATCGGCGAGTGGCATTGGTCGAAGTGATTTGCATCTTGTGAATGGATGCCCATCCTTGGTAACCCATTTCACTCAGCCTGCTGCGTACTGTATTGGTGCTATCAGTCCAATAGCCTTACGCAATTGGCGAGTGGCATTTGTCGAAGTGATTAGCAACTTGTGAATGGATGCCTATCCTTGATAACCCATTTCGCTCTGCCTGCTGCGTACTGTACTGATGCTGTCAGTCCAATCGTCTTACGCAGACTGTACGCAACCAGCGAGTGGCATTGGTCGAAGCGATTAGCATCTTGCGGATGGATGCTAAGAATTGGTAACCCATTTCGTGTTGCGTACTGTATTGGTGCTATCAGTTCCAATAGTCTTAAATAGGTTTTACGCTAATCAGCGAGTGGTATTGGTCGAAGTGCATGGATGCTAAGCCTTGGTAACCCATTTTGTGCTGCGTACTATATTGGTGCTATCAGTCCTGTAGTCTTAAATAGAACTTATGCAAATCAGCGAGTGGCATTGGTCGAAGTGAGTAGCATCTTGTGCATGGATGTTAAGCCTTGGTCCCCCATTTCGTGATGCGTACTGTACTGGTGCTATCAGTCCAATAGTCTTAAATAGAGCTTACGCAAATCAGCGAGTGGCATTGGTCGAAGTGAGTAACATCTTGTGCATGAATGCTAAGCCTGGGTAACCCATTTCATGCTGCGTACTGTACTGGTACTATCAGTCCAATAGTCTTAAATAGAGCTTACGCAAATCAGCGAGTGGCATTGGTCGAAGTTAGTAGCATCTTGTGCATGGATACTAAGCCTTGGTAATACATTTCATGCTGCGTACTGTACTGGTTCTATCAGTCCAATAGTCTTACATAGAGCTTACGCAAATCAGCGAGTGGCATTGGTCGAAGTGCATGGATGCTAAGCCTTGGTAACCCATTTTGTGCTGCGTACTGTACTGGTGCTATGAGTACAATATTCTTAAATAGAGCTTACGCAAATCAGCGAGTGGCATTGGTCGAAGTGAGTAGCATCTTGTGCATGAATGCTAAGCCTGGGTAACCCATTTCATGCTGCGTACTGTACTGGTACTATCAGTCCAATAGTCTTAAATAGAGCTTACGCAAATCAGCGAGTGGCATTGGTCGAAGTTAGTAGCATCTTGTGCATGGATGTTAAGCCTTGGTCCCCCATTTTGTGCTGCGTACTGTACTGGTGCTATCAGTCCCATAGTCTTAAATAGAGCTTACGCAAATCAGCGAGTGGTATTGGTCGAAGTGAGTAGCATCTTGTGCATGAATGCTAAGCCTTGGTAACCCATTTTGTGCTGCGTACTGTACTGGTGCTATCAGTCCAATAGTCTTAAATAAAGCTTATGCTAATCAGCAAGTGGCATTAGTCGAAGTGGGAGTAGCATCTTTTGCATGGATGCGAAGCCTCGGTAGCCCATTTAGTGCTGTGTACTGTGCCGGTGCTATCAGTCCAATTGTCTTGTGCAGGATTTACGCTAATCAGCGAATGTCATTGGTCGAAATGATTTGCATCTTGTGAGTTGATGCTAAGCCTTGGTTACCCATTTCGTGCTGCGTACTGTATAGGTGCTGTCAGTCCAATAGTCTTACATAGGTCTTACGTTAATCGGAAAGTGGCATTGGTAGAAGTGATTAGCATCTTGTGAGTGGATGCCAAGCCTTGGTAACCCATTTCGTACATTGGTGCCTATCAGCCTTAGTAGTCTTACATAGGGTTTCCATCAATTGCGACGATGTTGATTATCGTTCTGAGGGGACCGTCCTTTACAGATCACTCATCAGTAAACCTGCGAAGCATCACTTTGCTTCGAAGGTTTACCTGTTCTTTATTGGAAGATTCCACTGCAGTTCACTTTCGGTTTCATATCACATCATCAACCGTCGAGTTAGGGTTTCTCAATACCGCTTAAAAATCAGGCACGGAGGGATTGCTTATGTTTTTCGCTATTGTCAATGCTTGCTGAAAATCAGTTAACTCTGTCGGTCGAGGCATGCTGCTTTTTTAGTGCTATTGTCTCGTCATAGCCCTACACTATAAAAAAAAATTGAAATTCACCAGGCACTTCCCGTGATACTTTTCCTGAATTAATAAAACATATTTCTGATACAACCTTTTCCGCGAAATGAAATCTGAATTCACAGATTTTTTCGTACGCTAGGAAAGTTCTGAATTTTCAGAAACTTTCCCGCAATCCCCTTCTTTCATTGACGTTAAATTGCCGTTGATAAGATGTGTTGACGAAAACTTCTGAATTCATAGAAACCTTCCCACAATTCCCTTCTTAGATTGACGTTAAATTGCCGTTTTTTACGCTTTCCAACCGTAGGTTGAAGAAGCTTATATGCTCCAGCTTTGTCCGTCTGCACGATAACTGGCGTAAAAATAGTTCGATTTCGATGAAATTTTAGTATGTGGTAGGGGACCACTTGGGGACGAACCCTATTGAAAATGGGACAAATAGGGACAAAGGTCACGACGTAGGAGCGGAATCATTCCATTGCCCTTAGGCGTCATACCTTGCGTAAATATGGTTCGATTTCAATGAAAGTTTACTATGTGGTAGGGGACCACCTGAGGACGAACCCTATTGAAAATGGACAAAATGTGGTCAAAGGTCAGGACATGGGATTGCGATCCATTCCATCGCCCTAATCCCATATTATTAAGGTGGACGTCAAGTAATTTTGCTTCCTATACTTCCAATGGAAAAACTTTTGTACACATTTCCTTCACAATTAATGTGTTCCCAAGGATGAAAATATTAACATCGATTAAAATAACTTCATATTATAACTTGGAAAACTTAATATTTTCTAAAACATAACCATAATTATATTAAAAATCAATATCTTTTCCTTTGGTAGTGTTGAAACCAGGAAAAAGATGGCGCGACCTGTACTTTGATGACGTCAGTGGACAAATAAAAGTTGGATTGCATAATTACGGTTATGGTTTAGAAAATATTAAGTATTCCAATTTAAGAAATGAAGCTATTTTAATCATGTTCAAATTTTATTCCTTGGGAAGGCATTAATTGTCCAGAAAAAAGATGGCGCGACCTGTATTTTCATGACGTCAGTACACAAACAAATGTGCGGATCCTATTAAAGTTTTATGACGTCATACTCTTGCTGGCAGTCGCAATTCCCACCTGCCTCATTACGCCACGCGTTGTGTGCGTATGTTCGTCCGCACGATAACTCGCGTAAAAATCGTTCGATTTCGATGAAAATTTAGTATGTGGTAGGGGAACACCTGGGAAGGAACCCTATTGAAAATTGGCGAAATGGGATTCAAAAGTCAGGACATAGGAGCGGAATCACTTCCATCGCCATTATGCATCATAACTTACGTAAAAATGTTTCGATTTGGATGAAATGTTAGTATGTTTTAGGGACCTGCCTGGCGACGAATCCCATTAAAAATGGGCAAAATGGGGTCAAATGTTAGGACACAGGAGCGGGATCTATTCCATAGCCCTTATGCATCATAACTTACGTAAAATTGCTTCGATTGCGAAAAAACTTTATCATGTTATTTCGGAGGTATACTGAACCAGTTCTGTTGAATATCATCGAAATGTGATCAAAGGTCAGGGCACAGGAGTGAGATATATTCTACAGCCATTTTCCTCATAACTTGAGTAATAACTTGAGTAATGATTTCTAGTATGTTAGAAAGCGTATCATAATCAATGCATTGCATGATTTTACTAACTTGTTAAGATGTGTTAACGGAAAATTCTGAATTTTCCGTTTTTCAGAAACCTTGCCACACTTCTTTTCGTATATTAACTGGAAACTCCGTTCTCACTTTTTCCATATCCGTATGACGAAAATTTTTACCGGTAATACTAGCGATTGGTGAGAATACTTCAGGTTTGATTAACTTTTAAATTTCAATCGTCTGTCGAATTTTTAAGTTCCGTAGCAAGATCTGATATTGTGGATAGCATATCACATGAATTTTGTTTATTGCGTTGCAGAATATTTCTCCTCTTCCCTGTTTTGTGCACCAGGAATTTATTATACTATATATTGCGTTACTATAAGCATCCGGGTACTTAACTTGTTGTACAGATGATTATACGATTTCTAGGTATCGGCTTTTGGACAACTTAAGACAAAAGCTATTATAGCTATCGATAGTAAATTTTATATCATGATAGTTAACATAGCAACCAGACATCACTGAATTGTCTGTAATTACTGTTTCTCAGACGTAATATCGATCACATCAGAAAACTTGAAAATTTTATCGCCCTGGGGAGGAAATCGAACCCGCATCTCCCGATTACCGTTCGAGCATGCAATTCGCGCTCCAGGGTGACGTTGTTGAAAAGGTGCGTGTTGGAATAATTTCGTACTGTATAAGCAAAAACAGAAAATTTCATCATCGTTATTGTTGCTAACCCTTTCAGAATACAAACTGTCTGGGAACAAGTGTACTGATAACGTTGGTCTGTACGTTCAGCACAATGCCAGTAAACTATTAACCTCATAGAGCCTGAGACGTTGGATGTGTGTACTGCAATTTAAACTGCACGCTTTCTTAGCCACCTGAACTTATCATTACACGTGACGCAATCTGTAATGAGAAGCCAATCACTTTGCGGCTTTCATCAACTTTGCAAGCGGAAACAAACAAAAAAAAAACATAAATCACGAAACATGATTAAAATATGGTGTATTTTGTGCATTCTACTAACTGAGTAGACACCTAATTCGTCCATGCACGATAATTAACCCAGAGCAGAATGGATCTCATAGCATCCACAGAGCTAAAATACTTTTAATTAAAGTGTAAGTGCTTTCGGACCAACTCTTGGTCCGTCTTCTCGCCTGGAGCAAGCAGATCAGATCATATGCATAGAGTTTTAGGAAGAGAGTGTCTGACCCCAAGTCTCAAACAGCCCTTAGAAATAGGAAGCTAGGAGATTTGGGCTAAAGTGCGCGACAGGAAAGTGACAGGAAAGCGAGGTGGAAAAGGGGAGGAAGACGTCCTTATTTATTACCGGGGGGGGGGTAACCGGGGTCCGACGACTTAACGTTCCCATTCGATGCACGGCGGATATTTAGTGGCTGGAGCGTTCGCACCTGCCTGGGATCGAACCTGAAGTTTCTCGTGGCAGTCACGAACGTTGACCACTGAGCCATCCGCAGCCCGCTGGAGCAAGCAGCTGAGGACGTCTGTCATGTACAGTCTTGTTTGACGCATACGTGAATCTGGTTGGTTTAGTCCCTTTTCTTCTTAACAACCACAGTTTTCCAGGGCAATGGTATGTACCTCTGAAGCTCATCGTTACGACATAATGATTTATGGAAGATATGGAAAATTTCAGTAAAAAGTGTAGCGCTTTTTGTCCGGGTGCCAGTCAAGATCCAGGCTTCTTCCTACACGGGTAGGTGGGTGTCCTTGTTTACAGTTCTCGCAAGTGCTGTGTTAGATGAATACGGCCTAAAGTCATATTTGTCTTCACTCAATCTTTAATTTAAGTTCCTGGTGGTCGATTCGATACATATGTAATTTGTCAACATCCTCTGGATCAATAGTCTTTAGTGGAATCTGATAAACGCCCTGTTTCTTTCCCGTGGAAATACTATCCCTGTTTTTTTAAATAAAGGTCTTGATGGTGGTAGTTTGTAATCCGAAGTCCGTTTGGTACTTTCTGCAATAATTCTTGAGAATGTTGGTCATTCGTTGAGGCATTGCTCCAAAATCCATCCGGCATTTTCTGCAGTAATTCTGGAGAATGTTGGTCATTCCTTAAAGCATTGCTCCTAAGTCCATCCGGTATTTTTTGCAATAAATCTTAAGAATGTTAGTCATTTCTTGAGGCATTTCTCCGAAGTCCATCTGGTATTTTCTACAATACTTCTTGAGAATGTTGGTCATTCCTTGAGGCATTGCTCCAAAATCCATCCGGCATTTTCTGCAATAATTCTGTAGAATGTTGGTCATTCCTTGAAGCATTGCTCCGAAGTCCATCCTGTATTTAGTGCAATAAATCTTGATTGGTCATTCCAGGAGGCATTGCTCCGAAGCCCATCCGGTAGTTTCTGCAATAATTCGTGAGAATGCCTCAAGGAATGACCAACATTCTCAAGAATTATTGCAAAAAATACCAGATGGACTTCAGAGTACAAACTATACCACCATCAAGACCTTTATTAAAAACGCCAGAGATTGTATTCCCATGGGAGACAACACAAGGCGTGTATCAGATCCCACTAAAAGCTATTGATCCAGAGGGTGTTGACAAATTATATATCGTACCGACCACCAGGTACTTAAATCAAAGATTGAATGAACACAAATATGACATTAGGTCACATTCATCGAACACGGCACTTGCGATAACTATAAACAATGGCACCCATCTACTGTGTGGGATGAGGGGCGAATCCTAACTGGCACCCGGACAAAAAACGCTACACTTTTTACTGAAAGTCTCCATATCTTCCATAAATCATCGTTATGTTGTAACGATAAACTTTCGAGGTACGTACTTTTGCCTTGGAGAAGTGTGGTTGCTAAGAAGAAAAGGGAACACGGTATGGAAGTCTATAATAACATTACTTAAAATTATAATTTCATGACTTAGATTCCATTCGGTTAACCACGTGAACAGACTAAACCAATCAGATTCACGTATGTGACAAACAAGACTATATAAGACAGACGTCCTCGGTTGCTTGCTCCATAGGCCGCGGGTGGCCTAGCGGGCAACGTTCGTGACTGCCACAGAAAGGACTTCAGGTACGAACGCTTGATCCACTAAATGTCCGCCGTGCGTCGGATGGGCACGTTAAGCCGTCGGACCCCGGGTAATGGCCCTCCGGTAATAGATAAAAAAGGGCGTCTTCCTCCCCTTTCTGCTTCGCTCCCGTGCCACTTTCTTATCGGGCACTCTAGCCCAAATCTTCTAGTTTCCTATCTCTAAGGGTTCTTTAAGACCTGGGGTCAGACACACCCTTCCTAAATTCCTCTACATACGATCTCTGATCTCTCTGCTTGCTCCAGGCCAGAACACGGACCAACAGCTGGTTCGAAAGTACTTGTTATTTTAATTAAAAACCTTTTAGCTTTGTAGATGCAGTGAGCTCCATTCTGCCTCTTGGTTAATTATCGTGCTTGGACGGATTAAGATGTCTGCTCAGTGAGGAAATATAGTTGCATAAACACACTCAACAAAGCCACAAAACCTAAAATAAGTATTAGCATATTTACATTTCAATATCTGTAAAGCCACCTTACCTCAATAAAGACATACAATTCCTTCTTTCATATATGTAACGTATGGAAAAAGTTTCTCATTATATGCATCATTAATCCGCAAAAATTGCAATCGCTGTTAAACAATATGAAAACCCATCGACTACCTATGATTGAAAAAGAAACAACACATGTAGGGGAATTTGAAATCAGTAAGTAATTTAAAAATTACGAGTTCATGCTATACTTTATATTTGAAATTGAAACACATATAGTATAGATCATGCTCACACATTTTACTAAATGTTTTGATGAGAAATTACAGAAAAAAGTTCAGAGAATTGAAACTGGGGACAGCATGTTAGATGAACAAGAAAGAAACATCCTCTGCAGTTAAATATGGTCTGTTAAGAAAATGGCGCACGTAATCATGCTGTGGAGTTATGTTTTTGCCCTTTACGAAGAGAAATATTCATATTCTGTAATTAAAAAACGCTGTGAAAATCATGGGCCGCCCCGGTGGCACAGTGGTCTAAGCGATGGCCTCTGATCATTCGTCCGAAAGGGGTCCGGGTTCGAATCTCCGTGGTGCATGGATGTTGTGTTTGTCTTACGGCACTGGCTCTCTCTCTCTTCCCTGGAGTCAGTGGCCCTAAATTAGGGACGGGCGACTGCTTATAGCCCATTAAGTTGCTCACGATAGTCGTTAAACCTTCAATCACAAAACAAAACAAAAGAAAAGTCGTGGAATTAGCATTTCTAAATGTAAAATAAGCAATATTGTTAATAAGAGATAGATAAATCGTCAAGCACTGATTTTTAGCAGGAAAAAGAGCACCAAACGAATATCCAAGGTAGGTACCTACTTTTACGACTATTTGGAAAGTAAAGTCTCTTGTCTTAAAAGAAAATTCACCGACCCAAAGAGCAATCGGTAAGTCGTTAAAAATCTCTGTATCAACTGTTAACCAGGTAAGTCCCAATAGTCTTACATAGGGCTTACGCTAATCGGCGAGTGGCATTGGTCGAAGTGATTTGCATCTTGTGAATATATGCCCATCCTTGGTAACCCATTTCACTCAGTCTGCTGCGTACTGTATTGGTGCTATCAGTCCTTACGCAATTGGCGAGTGGCATTTGTCGAAGTGATTAGCAACTTGTGAATGGATGCCTATCCTTGATAACCCAATTCGCTCTGCCTGCTGCGTACTGTACTGATGCTGTCACTCCAATCGTCTTACGCAGACTGTACGCAACCAGCGAGTGGCATTGGTCGAAGCGATTAGCATCTTGCGGATGGATGCTAAGCCTTGGTAACCCATTTCGTGTTGCGTACTGTATTGGTGCTATGAGTTCCAATAGTCTTAAATAGGTTTTACGCTAATCAGCGAGTGGTATTGGTCGAAGTGCATGGATGCTAAGCCTTGGTAACCCATTTTGTGCTGCGTACTATATTGGTGCTATTGTCATGGCGAAAATTTTAACCTCTGGTGAATTTCAGAGAGACCTGATCAATCTTTCTGTTGGTTTATCCGAGATTAATTAATGCAAAAATTTTCTTCCATGACATACGTTAGAAGAAAATTCCTGGTTGAAAGGCAGGGGAATTCGTGCGCAAAATTCGCTTGTCTTAATCACAACCAGGAAAACAAAATTTCATGTTGGTGAAATGAAAAAAAAAAAAAAAGAATAATATTTGATGTAACTGACTTTGGGTTTTTGAAAATAATTATTTTATCGGTTCTTTTATCGCGATAGGAAAAGGCGAGTAGGTGTGCAGCTCAGAGAATCAGAATTAATTTTACTTTCACATCACGGAACGAGAGAAAAAAAAAGAAAATTAAAATTAGTGATTTTCTGCAAAGCAAGAATTCGCCATTTTTTTGCGTTCCTGTTTTCAAACGAGAAGTCGCCCAAAAGTGTAACATCTTTTCGTCTTTTAGGGTAGGGAATTCAGCAACAAAATCTATTTTTAGACCTCAGGGTCAAAAGCGGGGTGCCTACGTGTGAAGGTCAGTGTGTCACTCCTGGCTTGCGAGGGAGTGAAATTCCGTTGGGAAGCTGTGAGTTGCTAGGCTGAAGTTTCGACCAATGAGAGGGGTCAGCGGTTTCAAGCACCCCTGAGTTTTATCCGTTGAGAGTCACTTTTGTTCTGGACTTCTTGCTGGCCGTCAGAGAAAGAGAGGACGGCGGAGTTTTTTTCTCCTCGCCTTTTGGCGTTGAGGGGGCAGTCAGGCAGTCACAATGAGATGCACTGGGGTCTGTTGGCCCTGTGTGAAAAAAAAAATGATTATTTTCAAGGATCTCATTGCCGGAGATGAAATGACCGCTGATACACCCAAATTATCAGTAGCGGTCGACTGCCGTGTTGGATGCAGATGGCGGAGAAGGATCAGACCCGATTTCTTATTTCCAAGCCCAACATGCCTGAGGACCAAAAGTCCACCTATTGTTGTTGCTGCCTCCATATTTTAACGCTGGGCTGCGCCCAGGCTTCGGGGAGAAGGCCATGGCTATCATGGACGGCCTTGTGAATGCTTCGAATGCTGAATTGTCGAGCTGGGCCCACTACTGATTACAACAAGGGGTCCACCAACAGGGTTCCAAAATGCCCGTTTCCTGTTTCGTTGGCCAAACACACTGGCAGAAAAAGGAAAAGAAAAAAAAAACAACCTTGGAGGTGAAGTGAAAATCAACCGGGACAGTGGTGTTCTCTCAGGGAGAGTTTTTTTTTATTTATTTATTTTATCTATTATTAGGCTGTGAAACCTTTTTTTTTTATTATTATTATTATCGACGGTTAGTGTGCTTGTCAGGAAGTGTTGTTGCTCCAGTCCTAAAGGTAAATTTCTCTCGGCATTTTCTTTTTTGTATTATGTTGTGGTTTCTTTAAAATTATAAAACGAGTTGGTTTTAAAATCTTAGGCTGTTTAAATAAATTTCATGTCATCTTCTGTGGATAGGTAATTGAAAAACAAAACGAAACAAAGTAGTGGAAGTGGATAATTTTCTGGGTCATGTAGGGATAGATGATATAATAAGAATATTAAGTTATTTCGGAACGAACACCTCTCCAGACCAGTATTTCTCTTAGGTGAAATTTAACTCTTTTTGTGCTCGGTGATTTTTGTATTTGTGAAGTAGAATTTGTATTTATGAACTTAGCGTAGGTGCCATGTAGTTGGGAATTTTTCTTGTAGGCTGGTAATTATTTTGGTTTAGTGTTTTGGTAAATTTAGGTGCTGAATTACTCTTTAAAATTTAATTTTTGTATTAGTGAGGGCTAATTTCTAGTTTCAGCCCGTAGATTAGAAAAACAGGTTTTTATGGGGAAAAGAATATAAGAATTGGGCATACAGGCAGATATGAGCATATGTATAGTGTGACTAAAATAATAACCCGAATAGCTGTTGTGTTTCTTCAAGAAGTGATGATTTTTTTTCAGGAAAAGAGTGATCTAGGAAGTATGGTGATGTATAGATTTTTCAGGAAATAAAGTAAGGTTTGGTATAGTGTGTCAAGTATGGTATTATTGAGCTTTCTGGGAAATGAATATGTACAGTGTGTTCCTGGGAAATAAAGATAAGTGATTTTCTGGGAAATGAGTGTGTTCCTGGGAAAATAAGGATATGAGTGTGTTCCTGGGAAAATAAGGATATGAAGTGTGTTCCTGGGGAAAATAGGATAAGAAGTAATTTTCTGGGAAAAAGGGTGATGTGTTCAATTTTCTGGAAAATGGACGAAGAGATATTTTGGGGACAAGAGAACTCTTGTGGGATACTTTACCCTATGTAGACAATGCCGCGGGGTCTGAAAGGGTGCACGAAACAAATTGGGGGATTTGTTTTCTGCCCAAGTAAGCTTGTTCGGTCCATAGGAGGTGGTACCTATGAGGGGAGTGATATAGTTTGTCCCCAAATCAGAGTGAAGGAACAGAAAAGGGTTAGGTCGCACTTTGCTCCACTACACTGTATAAGCTGGGAATGGATTCACGACCCATTCCCGCCTTCAGACTCAAACTTTGTTGTTCTCCCCGAAAAATAGTGTTTTTCTTGAGATGTGGGACTCATTGGTTGAGATGATTGTTTGGCTTTATGCCCGAGTTGATTATTACATGGGTGCCAGTTGACTGGAAAACTTATAGTATGGAATTTTGAAATGTTGAATTTTCATGATAATGGTGTAAGTAAGATTCTCTTGTCGGTGTAGCAATTTAATGATAACTTTGTGTAATTTGAATAAGGTATTTAGTGCATTAGGTTTTGGTATGGTGTATAGAATGGGTTGAGTATCCGGTAATGCTAGAAATGTTGATTGTAAGACAAATGTTGATTTAAGAGTGATTTTCTGGGTTATGCTGATTTTAAGACAAATTTTCCTGGAAGGGTAGAATCTTTTATTAAATTAACTTTCATTATACGTAGAATTTTGGCAGTTGTTATAGTAGTTTAAAATTAAAAGTGGATTCGGAAGTCTGGTCTGAGAAGGTTGGTTCGAGCGATTTAATTAGAACAATATAGTGTACACATATGCATATAATATTTTTTTTTTTGAGAGAGAGTGTGAGATATTTTCACTTCAGATACTTAAGTTGTACACCATGTTAAATCAAGTGTTGGTGCTGTGAAGTACAATGAAATCCTTGTGTTTACTATTTTTATCAGTAGTGTCCCTGGTGCTAGTTTTTCTTGGAAAGAAACTAACCTGTCATCCGTTTATTTTTATTGGGCCCTGTGGCCAGGCATAAAATCTGTGACCTAAAAATTTAACTTGTTAAGTTTTTTTAAAATAAATATAGGCCAAGTGGCCTTTCAAAAACCTAAACCTTAGTGCAGTGAAGTTTTAGGTATCTTCAGTTTAAATTTTCATCACATGGTTCAAGTGCATCCCCCTCAGCAATGACTGAGGTGGGAATGTAATCTGAGGTTATAACCGTAAAATCAATGTTTTTGTCCTAACTAGCTAATTTGATCATCGCCACTTCCAAAAGGTTATTTACACGTGTACATTGTATACCATTAAATTTTATTGTTTACAAATTTGGTACACATGCAAACAATAGTTACCTTTTCTTACACTTTCAGGTGTATCTACTCATCAAATGCAAACAACGCAAACAATACAATAGTAACTTTTGGGAGATACCAAATTCAATGGTGCATTTTATTTTATTTTTCTATTTTGTTTCATAGCCTTATTCAAAATTTCAGTTTTGTTTCGAAATGCATCCACCCATTTCCCAAATTTAAATTTTCTATAATTTCCATATTTGAATTTTAATACCAGCATAAATATAACGCTTTTAATAAATAACAATTCAATCAATATACAAAATAAATTAAATTATATTTTTTTTTCACCAAAACACTATCAGTCCAGTAGTCTTAAATAGAGCTTATGCAAATCAGCGAGTGGCATTGGTCGAAGTGAGTAGCATCTTGTGCATGGATGTTAAGCCTGGGTAACCCTGTTCATGCTGCGTACTGTACTGGTGCTATCAGTCCAATAGTCTTAAATAAAGCTTATGCTAATCAGCAAGTGGCATTAGTCGAAGTGGGAGTAGCATCTTTTGCATGGATGCTAAGCCTCGGTAGCCCATTTAGTGCTGTGTACTGTGCCGGTGCTATCAGTCCAATTGTCTTGTGCAGGATTTACGCTAATCAGCGAATGTCATTGGTCGAAGTGATTTGCATCTTGTGAGTTGATGCTAAGCCTTGGTTACCCATTTCGTGCTGCGTACTGTATAGGTGCTGTCAGTCCAATAGTCTTACATAGGTCTTACGCTAATCGGAAAGTGGCATTGGTCGAAGTGATTAGCATCTTGTGAGTGGATGCCAAGCCTTGGTAACCCATTTCGTACATTGGTGCCTATCAGCCTTAGTAGTCTTACATAGGGTTTCCATCAATTGCGACGATGTTGATTATCGTTCTGAGGGGACCGTCCTTTACAGATCACTCATCAGTAAACCTGCGAAGCATCACTTTGCTTCGAAGGTTTACCTGTTCTTTTATTGGAAGATTCCGCTGCAGTTCACTTTCGGTTTCATATCACATCATCAACCGTCGAGTTAGGGTTTCTCAATACCGCTTAAAAATCAGGCACGGAGGGATTGCTTATGTTTTACGCTATTGTCAATGCTTGCTGAAAATCAGTTAACTCTGTCGGTCGAGGCATGTTGCTTTTTTTAGTGCTATTGTCTCGTCATAGCCCTACACTGTAAAAAAATATTGAAATTCACTAGGCACTTCCCGTGATACTTTTCCTGAATTAATAAAACATATTTCTGATACAACCTTTTCCGCGAAATGAAATCTGAATTTCACAGATTTTGTTTGTACGCCAGGAAAGTTCTGAATTTTCAGAAACTTTCCCGCAATCCCCTTCTTTCATTGACGTTAAATTGCCGTTGTTAAGATGTGTTGACGAAAAATTCTGAATTCATAGAAACCTTCCCACAATTCCCTTCTTAGATTGACGTTAAATTGCCGTTTTTTACGCTTTCCAACCGTAGGTTGAAGAAGCTTATATGCTCCAGCTTTGTCCGCACGATAACTGGCGTAAAAATGGTTCGATTTCGATGAAATTTTAGTATGTGGTAGGGGACCACTTGGGGACGAACCCTATTGAAAATGGGACAAATGGGGACAAAGGTCACGACGTAGGAGCGGAATCATTCCATTGCCCTTATGCGTCATACCTTGCGTAAATATGGTTCGATTTCAATGAAAGTTTACTATGTGGTAGGGGACCACCTGGGGACGAACCCTATTGAAAATGGACGAAATGTGGTCAAAGGTCAGGACATGGGATTGCGATCCATTCCATCGCCCTAATCCCATATTATTAAGGTGGACGTCAAGTAATTTTGCTTCCTATACTTCCAATGGAAAAACTTTTGTACACATTTCCTTCACAATTAATATGTTCCCAAGGATGAAAATATTAACATCGATTAAAATAACTTCATATTATAACTTGGAAAACTTAATATTTTCTAAAACATAACCATAATTATATTAAAAATCAATAACTTTTCCTTTGGTAGTGTTGAAACCAGGAAAAAGATGGCGCGACCTGTACTTTGATGACGTCAGTGGACAAATAAAAGTTGGATTGCATAATTACGGTTATGGTTTAGAAAATATTAAGTATTCCAATTTATGAAATGAAGCTATTTTAATCATGTTCAAATTTTATTCCTTGGGAAGGCATTAATTGTCCAGAAAAAGATGGCGCGACCTGTATTTTCATGACGTCAGTAGACAAACAAATGTGCACATCCTATTAAAGTTTTATGACGTCATACTCTTGCTGGCGGTCGTAATTCCCACCTGCCTCATTACGCCACGCGTTGTGTGCGTATATTCGTCCGCACGATAACTCGCGTAAAAATCGTTCGATTTCGATGAAAATTTAGTATGTGGTAGGGGAACACCTGGGAAGGAACCCTATTGAAAATTGGCGAAATGGGGGTCAAAAGTCAGGACATAGGAGCGGAATCACTTCCATCGCCATTATGCATCATAACTTACGCAAAAATGTTTCGATTTCGATGAAATGTTAGTATGTTTTAGGGACCTGCCTGGCGACGAATCCCATTAAAAATGGGCGAAATGGGGTCAAATGTTAGGACACAGGAGCGGGATCTATTCCATAGCCCTTATGCATCATAACTTACGTAAAATTGCTTCGATTGCGACAAAACTTTATCATGTTATTTCGGAGGTATACTGAACCAGTTCTGTTGAATATCATCGAAATGGGATCAAAGGTCAGGGCACAGGAGTGAGATATATTCCACAGCCATTTTCCTCATAACTTGAGTAATAACTTGAGTAATGATTTCTAGTATGTTAGAAAGCGTATCATAATCAATGCATTGCATGATTTTACTAACTTGTTAAGATGTGTTAACGGAAAATTCTGAATTTTCCGTTTTTCAGAAACTTGCCACACTTCTTTTCGTATATTAACTGGAAACTCCGTTCTCACTTTTTCCATATCCGTATGACGAAAATTTTTACCGGTAATACTAGCGATTGGTGAGCATACTTCAGGTTTGATTAACTTTTAAATTTCAATCGTCTGTCGAATTTTTAAGTTCCGTAGCAAGATCTGATATTGTGGATAGCATATCACATGAATTTTGTTTATTGCGTTGCAGAATATTTCTCCTCTTCCCTGTTTTGTGCACCAGGAATTTATTATACTATATATTGCGTTACTATAAGCATCCGGGTACTTAACTTGTTGTACAGATGATTATACGATTTCTAGGTATCGGCTTTTGGACAACTTAAGACAAAAGCTATTATAGCTATCGATAGTAAATTTTATATCATGATAGTTAACATAGCAACCAGACATCACTGAATTGTCTGTAATTACTGTTTCTCAGACGTAATATCGATCACATCAGAAAACTTGAAAATTTTATCGCCCTGGGGAGGAAATCGAACCCGCATCTCCCGATTACCGTTCGAGCATGCAATTCGCGCTCCAGGGTGACGTTGTTGAAAAGGTGCGTGTTGGAAGAATTTCTTACTGTATAAGCAAAAACAGAAAATTTCATCATCGTTATTGTTGTTAACCCTTTCAGAATACAAACTGTCTGGGAACAAGTGTACTGATAACGTTGGTCTGTACGTTCAGCACAATGCCAGTAAACTATTAACCTCATAGAGCCTGAGACGTTGGACGTGTGTACTCCAATTTAAACTGCACGCTTTCTTAGCCACCTGAACTTATCATTACACGTGACACAATCTGTAATGAGAAGCCAATCACTTTGCGGCTTTCATCAACTTTGCAAGCGGAAAAAAAAAAAACCATAAATCACGAAATATAATTAATATATGGTGTATTTTGTGCATTCTACTAACTGAGTAGACACCTAATTCGTCCATGCACGATAATTAACCCAGAGCAGAATGGATCTCATAGCATCCACAGAGCTAAAATACTTTTAATTAAAGTGCAAGTGCTTTCGGACCAACTCTTGGTCCGTCTTCTCGCCTGGAGCAAGCAGATCAGATCATATGCATAGAGTTTTAGGAAGAGAGTGTCTGACCCCAAGTCTCAAACAGCCCTTAGAAATAGGAAGCTAGGAGATTTGGGCTAAAGTGCGCGACAGGAAAGTGACACGAAAGCGAGGTGGAAAAGGGGAGGAAGACGTCCTTATTTATTACCGGGGGGAAGGGGTACCCGGGGTCCGACGACTTAACGTTCCCATTCGATGCACGGCGGATATTTAGTGGCTCGAGCGTTCGCACCTGCCTGGGATCGAACCTGAAGTTTCTCGTGGCAGTCAAGAACGTTGACGACTGAGCCATCCGCAGCCCGCTGGAGCAAGCAGCTGAGGACGTCTGTCATGTACAGTCTTGTTTGACGCATACGTGAATCTGGTTGGTTTAGTCCCTTTTCTTCTTAACAACCACAGTTTTCCAGGGCAATGGTATGTACCTCTGAAGCTCATCGTTACGACATAATGATTTATGGAAGATATGGAAAATTTCAGTAAAAAATGTAGCGCTTTTTGTCCGGGTGCCAGTCAAGATCCAGGCTTCTTCCTACACGGGTAGGTGGGTGTCCTTGTTTACAGTTCTCGCAAGTGCTGTGTTAGATGAATGCCCCCGCACGGGGATAACTGGTTTTCCAGTTATTTGGGAGCGGCGCCCCCACGGCCCGAGCTGACCTTGTGACTGGTCAACATCTGATGTCATGCCACCGCCTGTTTTTTGTTTTGGTGCTGTTGGTGTTTGCAGGGACGGCTGTTCATCCAGCTGTTGGGGAGTCGCGTCCCCACGTTCCCGAGCTGGTCTTGTGTCTCGCTTTTTCGTTTTTATTTATTTTCTCCACTGGCTAGTTGCCCGTGTTGTAATCTCTACCTAATCGCTACCACGTTATGTACTAACACCCCGGTCTTGTGGTTTTGTTACCCTCCACCACTAACTGATTTATATTAACCGCTCAGTTCTTAGGTTGCTGAGATTCCGTTTAGGTTCCCTGCCAGGATTTGTCTTCTTTGGATTTCTTTTTTTCCTTTTAGCTGGTTTGGGTGCTAGACCTACCTGCATGTTTGCCGCGTGCGGAGACCCGTGAGGCGGAAATGGGACGTCTGGCGGCTGAGGTCGCAGGAGACCGGTTAAGTGCCTCCTGTGTACCAACACTCCTCTTCGACCCCGGCTTCGCTGTAAACGGGAGGCTAGAGACTAACCCACCTCTAGTCAGAAGTCTTGTACCAAGTTGTGTACAGGGCTTTAGCGGCTTTTGTCGTATGGCACGGCAGGGTGAGCCCGGGGGCTGTGGGATCATGCCAAAGGCGTTGGCATGACGGTACCAGGAGGCCGAAGTGTCCGCCGAGTGCGTGTGATAACAGCCAACGGACTATATCTGCAACGTATAAGCTCCAGAACTGTGTCTAGCGTCATTTTCTTGGCTTGCGGACCTCCAGTTCTCCCTTGTAGGGCTCGGTGGTGGGTGGAGTAGTCTGCAGACGAATCTTCCTTCTTTTTTCCATGGGTAAACCCAAAAACAAACGCTCCAAATTTAAGTCACCTGAGACAATGATAGTTGCCAACGACACTCCTTCATCTTCTCAACCTACCAAGTCTCGAAACCTTAAACGTTCTTTAGACCCTGACCTGGACCAAGAATGTACAACCTCTTCTTCGGCAGCTGTACCAGTCGCTCCGAAGCGTCGTCTCCCTCGATTGCTGTGACTACGCATGCTACACACTTACTTGTAGAATCCATCGATCCGAATGAGAGACTGTCCACCAGATCTCCATTTTTCATTTCTAAAGCTTTGGACGCTGCGGTTGGCCCCTTGAAGTCTGTGAGGAAGCTTCGCTCTGGGGACCTGCTTGTCCAAACTTGCAGTGTTTCTCAGAGTAACACTTTTCTGCACCTCACTAGTCTTCAAGGCATTCCTGTCAAAGTGACACCTCACCCGTTTCTTAACACCTCTCGGGGTGTTATTTCGGAGTTTGATCTCTTGCCATGCAGTGAGGACGAATTGGTGACTGAACTTGCGGATCAGGGTGTTCTTGCTGCACGTCGTATGATGTTCCGGCGTGATGGCTCTTTGATTAAATCTAAAAATGTAATCTTGACTTTTAACTCCCCGAAAGTTCCGACCGACATCAAGGCTGGCTACTTGGTCTGTGGAGTTCGCCCGTACATTCCCAGTCCTCTGCGCTGTTTCAAGTGCCAGAGGTACGGGCATTCACAACGATTCTGTAAGAGTTCCGCTCGTTGCGCTCATTGTGGCTCCGGTGAACATGACGGGGAAGGTTGCACTTCTGCGGCCTGCTGTGTTAACTGTGGTGAGGCCCATGCTGCTTACTCCCGCACCTGTATGAAATGGAAGGACGAGATGGCGATCCAGCGTCTCAAGACCCTGGAAGGCCTCTCGTACCCTGCTGCCAAAGCCAGGTTGGGTATACCCACCATCCGACAGCGTAGTTTTGCCGCAGTAGTGAAGTCTCTGCCACCACCCGTGCAGACCTTTGTTCCGCGCCCTGTAGCTCTCGCCGCACTTGCCAAGCGATCTACAGTTGAACAAGCGACACAGGTGGATTTCACCGAGCTCCAGCTTCTTCGACCAGCTGAGTCTGCGCCTTCTCGTTTGAAGACGACCGACTCTTCTGGTTCCCAGCAGACAGCCTGCACGTGCGGAAGACCCGGCCCTCAATCCACAAAGGTGTGCAGTATCCATCCAACTGTCTCGGCCTCTGCGAGGTCCCCACCCTCAACCAACATTCTAGAGGAACATGGGGAGGAGAGTGACAGTTCGTCCCCAGCCTCAACCAGCATTGCAGAGGAACATGGGGGGAGGAGAGTGACAGTTCGTCCCCGCCCTCTGCCAGCATTGCTGAGGAGTGTGGGGGGAGGAGAGTGACGTTTCGTGTCCCTCAATTAGTGAATTTTTTTTTTATAAATCTGATTAACTACCTTGTCTTCCCAGCTTTCATCATACTCTTTTTCGACTTTTAACCAGCCTGTCTACTCTTACTCATTTTCCGTGCTTTTAAATTTCTGTGGCTGATCGTTCTTTGTCTGGCGCTCTTTGGCCAAACCTGGCCCTTGCGCCACTAAAATCCACTAACCAACCAACCAACCGTGTTAGATGAATGCGGCCTAATGTCATATTTGTCTTCACTCAATCTTTAATTTAAGTTCCTGGTGGTCGATTCGATACATATGTAATTTGTCAACATCCTCTGGATCAATAGTCTTTAGTGGAATCTGATAAACGCCCTGTTTCTTTCCCGTGGAAATACTATCCCTGTTTTTTTTAATAAAGGTCTTGATGGTGGTAGTTTGTAATCCGAAGTCCGTTTGGTACTTTCTGCAATAATTCTTGAGAATGTTGGTCATTCGTTGAGGCATTGCTCCAAAATCCATCCGGCATTTTCTGCAGTAATTTTGGAGAATGTTGGTCATTCCTTAAAGCATTGCTCCGAAGTCCATCCGGTATTTTTTGCAATAAATCTTAAGAATGTTAGTCATTTCTTGAGGCATTGCTCCGAAGTCCATCTGGTATTTTCTACAATACTTCTTGAGAATGTTGGTCATTCCTTGAGGCATTGCTCCAAAATCTATCCGGCATTTTCTGCAATAATTCTGTAGAATGTTGGTCATTCCTTAAAGCACTGCTCCGAAGTCCATCCTGTATTTAGTGCAATAAATCTTGATTGGTCATTCCAGGAGGCATTGCTCCGAAGCCCATCCGGTAGTTTCTGCAATAATTCTTGAGAATGCCTCAAGGAATGACCAACATTCTCAAGAATTATTGCAAAAAATACCAGATGGACTTCAGATTACAAACTATACCACCATCAAGACCTTTATTAAAAACGCCAGAGATTGTATTCCCATGGGAGACAACACAAGGCGTGTATCAGATCCCACTAAAAGCTATTGATCCAGAGGGTGTTGACAAATTATATACCGTATCGACCACCAGGTACTTAAATCAAAGATTGAATGAACACAAATATGACATTAGGTCAGATTCATCTAACACGGCACTTGCGATAACTATAAACAATGGCACCCGTCTACTGTGTGGGATGAGGGGCGGATCCTAACTCGCACCCGGACAAAAAACGCTGCACTTCTTACTGAAAGTCTCCATATCTTCCATAAATCATCGTTATGTTGTAACGATGAATTTTCGAGGTACGTACTTTTGCCCTGGAGAAGTGTGGTTGCTAAGAAGAAAAGGGAACACGGTATGGAAGTCTATAATAACATTACTTAAAATTATAATTTCATGACTTGGATTCCATTCTGTTAACCACGTGAACAGACTAAACCAATCAGGTTCACGTATGCGACAAACAAGACTATATAAGACAGACGTCCTCGGTTGCTTGCTCCAATGGCCGCGGGTGGCCTAGTGGGCAACGTTCGTGACTGCCACAGAAAGCATTTCAGGTACGAACGCTTGATCCACTAAATGTCCGCCGTGCGTCGGATGGGCACGTTAAGCCGTCGGACCCCGGGTAATGGCCCTCCGGTAATAAATAAATAAGGGCGTCGTCCTCCCCTTTCTGCTTCGCTCCCGTGCCACTTTCTTATCGGGCACTCTAGCCGAAATCTTCTAGTTTCCTATCTCTAAGGGTTCTTTAAGACCTGGGGGTCAGACACACCCTTCCTAAATTTCTCTACATATGATCTCTGATCTCTGTGCTTGCTCCAGGCCAGAACACGGACCAACAGTTGGTTCGAAAGTATTTCTTATTTTAATTAAAAACCTTTTAGCTTTGTAGATGCAGTGAGCTCCATTCTGCCTCTTGGTTAATTATCGTGCTTGGACGGATTAAGATATCTGCTCAGTGAGGAAATATAGTTGCATAAACACACTCAACAAAGCCACAAAACCTAAAATAAGTATTAGCATATTTACATTTCAATATCTGTAAAGCCACCTTACCTCAATAAAGACATACAATTCCTTCTTTCATATTTGTAACATATGGAAAAGGTTTCTCATTGAATGCATCATTTCTCCGCAAAAATTTGCAATCGCTGTTAAACAATATGAAAACCCATCGACTACCTATGATTGAAAAAGAAACAACACATGTAGGGGAATTTGAAATCAGTAAGTAATTTAAAAATTACCAGTTCATGCTATACTTTATATTTGAAATTGAAACACATATAATATAGATCATGCTCACACATTTTACTAAATGTTTTGATGAGAAATTACAGAAAAAAAGTTCAGAGAATTGAAACTGGGGACAGCATGTTAGATGAACAAGAAAGAAACATCCTCTGCAGTTAAATATGGTCTGTTAAGAAAATGGCGCACGTAATCATGCTGTGGATTTATGTTTTTGCCCTTTACGAAGAGAAATATTCATATTCTGTAATTAAAAAACGCTGTGAAAATCATGGGCCGCCCCGGTGGCGCAGTGGTCTAAGCGATGGCCTCTGATCATTCGTCCGAAAGGGGTCCGGGTTCGAATCCCGGTGATGCATGGATGTTGTGTTTGTCTTACGGCACAGGCTCTCTCCCTTCCCTGGAGTCAGTGGCCCTAAATTAGGAACGGGCGACTGCTTATAGCCCATTAAGTTGCTCATGGTAGTCGTTAAACCTTCAATCACAAAACAAAAGAAAAAAAAAAAGTCATGGAATTAGCATTTCTAAATGTAAAATAAGCAATATTGTTAATAAGAGATAGATAAATCGTCAAGCACTGCTTTTTAGCAGGAAAAAGAACACCAAACGAATGTCCAAGGTAGGTACCTACTTTTACGACTATTTGGAAAGTAAAGTCTCTTGTCTTAAAAGAAAATTCACCGACCCAAAGAGCAATCGCTAAGTCGTTAAAAATCTCCATATGAACTGTTAACCAGGTAAGTCCCAATAGTCTTACATAGGGCTTACGCTAATCGGCGAGTGGCATTGGTCGAAGTGATTTGCATCTTGTGAATGGATGCCCATCCTTGGTAACCCATTTCCCTCAGCCTGCTGCGTACTGTATTGGTGCTATCAGTCCAATAGCCTTACGCAATTGGCGAGTGGCATTTGTCGAAGTGATTAGCAACTTGTGAATGGATGCCCAGACTTGGTAACCCATTTCGCTCAACCTGCTGCGTACTGTATTGGTGCTATCAGACCAATACTCTTACGCAGGGCTTACGCTAATCATCAAGCGACACAGGTCGAAGTGATTAGCATCTTGTGAGTGGATGCTAAGCCTTGGTAACCCATTTCGTGCTGTGTACTGTATTGGTGCTATCAATCCAATAGTCTTAAATTAGGTTTATGCTAATTGGCGAGTGGCTTTTGTCGAAGTGGTTAGCATCTTGTGATGGATGCTAAGCCTTGGTAACCCATTTCGTGCTGTGTACTGTATTGGTGCTATCAATCCAATAGTCTTAAATTAGGTTTATGCTAATTGGCGAGTGGCTTTTGTCGAAGTGGTTAGCATCTTGTGATGGATGCTAAGCCTTGGTAACCCATTTCGTGCTGTGTACTGTATTGGTGCTATCAATCCAATAGTCTTAAATTAGGTTTATGCTAATTGGCGAGTGGCTTTTGTCGAAGTGGTTAGCATCTTGTGATGGATGCTAAGCCTTGGTAACCCATTTCGTGCTGTGTACTGTATTGGTGCTATCAATCCAATAGTCTTAAATTAGGTTTATGCTAATCGGTGAGTGGCTTTCGTCGAAGTGGTTAGCATCTTGTGATGGATGCTCAGCTTTGGTGTCCCATTTTGTGCATTGGTGCTATTAGCCTTAATTGTCTTACATGTGTTTGCGTGAATTGCGACGATGTTGATTAGCGGTCTGCCGTCCTTTACAGATCACTTAGGTGACGTTCTCTTAGCTTCGCATGTCTACCGGGTCGTTTCTTGGCAGGTTCCGCTACAGTTCACTCCCAGTTTCAAAGCACATCACCAACCGTCGAGCTAGAGATCTTCAATACTGCTGAAAAGTCATTCACGGAGGGATTGCTTATGTTTTACGTTATTATCAATGCTTGATGAATATGAGTTAACCCTGTCAGTCGAGGCATCTTGCTTTTACAGTCCTGCTATTGTTTCGTGGTAGACCTACGCTGTAAAAATTGGCCGCCCCGGTGGCGCAGTGGTCCAATCGATGAGCTCTGATCATTCGTCCGAGGTGGGTCCGGGTTCAGATCCCGGTGAGGCGTGGATGTTGTGTTTGTCTTACGGCACTGGCTCTCTCTCTTCCCTGGAACCAGTGACCCTAAATTAGGGACGGGCGACTGCTTATAGCCCATTGAGTTGCTCGCGGTGGTCGTTAAACCTCCAATCAAAATAAAAATAAAAATTCTGAAGTTCACTAGACCCTTCCCGTGATTCTTTTCGTGAATTTACGAAGCATGTTTCCGATACAACCTTTTCGTGAAACGAAACTTATATTTCACAGATTTTTCCCACACCAGGAAAATTCTGAATTTTCAGAAACCTCCCCGCAATTCCTTTCCTATATTGACGGTAAATCGCCGTTTTTAAGACGCGTTAACGGAAAATTCGGAATTTTCAGAAACCTTCTCGCAATTCCTCTTACTTTGGCGGTAAATTGCCCTTTTTAGGAAGCGTTACCGGAAAATTCTGAATTTTCAGAAACCTTCTAGCAATACCTTTCTTATATTTAGGTTAATTGCCGTTTTTAAGACGCGTTAACGAAAATTTCTGAATTTTCGGAAACCTTCCCGCAATTTCTTTCTTATAATGACGATAAATTGCCGTTTTTAAGACGCGTTAACGGGAAATTCTGAATGTTCAGAAACCTTCTCGCAATTCCTCTTATTTTGGCGGTAAATTGCCCTTTTTAGGACGCGTTACCGGAAAATTCTGAATTTTCAGAAACCTTCTCGCAATACCTTTCTTATATTGGGGTTAATCGCCGTTTTTAAGACGCGTTAACGGAAAATTCGGAATTTTCAGAAACCTTCTCGCAATTCCTCTTATTTTGGCGGTAAATTGCCCTTTTTAGGACACGTTACCGGAAAATTCTGAATTTTCAGAAACCTTCTCGCAATACCTTTCTTATATTGGGGTTAATCGCCGTTTTTAAGACGCGTTAACGGAAAATTCGGAATTTTCAGAAACCTTCTCGCAATTCCTCTTATTTTGGCGGTAAATTGCCCTTTTTAGGACGCGTTACCGGAAAATTCTGAATTTTCAGAAACCTTCTCGCAATACCTTTCTTATATTGGGGTTAATCGCCGTTTTTAAGACGCGTTAACGGAAAATTCTGAATTTTCAGAAACCTTCCCGCAATTTCTTTCTTATAATGACGATAAATTGCCGTTTTTAAGACGCGTTAACGGGAAAATTCTGAATGTTCAGAAACCTTCTCGTAATTCCTTTCTTATTTTGGCGGTAAATCGCCCTTTTTAGGACGCGTTACCGGAAAATTCTGAATTTTCAGAAACCTTCTCGCAATACCTATAGAAACCTTCTCGCCGTTTTTAAGACGCGTTAACGGAAAATTCGGAATTTTCAGAAACCTTCTCGCAATTCCTCTTATTTTGGCAGTAAATTGCCCTTTTTAGGACGCGTTACCGGAAAATTCTGAATTTTCAGAAACCTTCTCGCAATACCTTTCTTATATTGGGGTTAATTGCCGTTTTTAAGACGCGTTAACGGAAATTTCTGAATTTTCGGAAACCTTCCCGCAATTTCTTTCTTATAATGACGATAAATTGCCGTTTTTAAGACGCGTTAACGGAAAATTCTGAATGTTCAGAAACCTTCTCGCAATTCCTCTTATTTTGGCGGTAAATTGCCGTTTTTAAGACGCGTTAACGGGAAAATTCTGAATGTTCAGAAACCTTCTCGCAATACCTTTCTTATATTGGGGTTAATCGCCGTTTTTAAGACGCGTTAACGGAAAATTCGGAATTTTCAGAAACCTTCTCGCAATTCCTTTCTTATTTTGGCGGTAAATTGCCGTTTTTAAGACACGTTAACGGAAAATTCGGAATTTTTAGAAACCTTCTCGCAATACCTTTCTTATATTGGGGTTAATTGCCCGTTTTTAAGACGCGTTAACGGAAAATTTCTGAATTTTCAGAAACCTTCCCGCAATTTCTTTCTTATAATGACGGTAAATTGCCGTTTTTAAGACGCGTTAACGGAAAATTCTGAATTTTCAGAAACCTTCCCGCAATTTCTTTCTTATAATGACGGTAAATTGCCGTTTTTAAGACGCGTTAACGGAAAATTCTGAATTTTCAGAAACCTTCCCCCAATTTCTTTCTTATAATGACGTAAATTGCCGTTTTTAGGATGAGTTAACGGAAAATTCTGAATTTTCAGAAACCTATCCGAAGTTCCCCTTCTTATATTGACGGTAAATTGCCATTTCCAAAATGCGTTAACGGAAAATTCTGAATTTTCACCTTTCCGCGATTCCTTTCGTACATTAACGGGAAAACTCCGTTCTCACTTTTTCCCGATACATATAACGAAACATTCGGTAACAGGAGAGATGTGAGGAAACTCTTGAGGTTTGATTAACTTTTAAATTTCAATCGTCTGTCGACGGATCCGCTTCTTGCCATATACGACACTTTCTACGCAGTTTCGAGCGTTGGTCTGGAGATAGAAAATTAATAAAATATTTTGCAAGAGGTGACTTGATCAGCACAGGTTGTGAAACGTTACGGGGGGGGCTAACAAAAGTTCTGCTCACTGTCCATTTTTAAGAAAAGTGTGGTGTAATGGATAAAACTTACCTTATTCCCGGTCCCGTATGCCCCTTACTACGCCATCTTTGTTCAGCTGTCGTATTACTCGGGGCACGTCCAATAATAGTTTGCCCAGCGATTCGTAGGGAACGCCACAGAACCGATTTTTTTAACCTTGGGAAAAGATCAAAGTCGGGTGGACTGAGATCAGGGCTTTATGGTGGGTGGAGTAAAGTTTCCCAGCCATATTTTGACAAAAGTTCCCGTACCGACGCTGCACCCAGACACGATGCGTTGTCATGCAACAAGATCACTTCCAACAAGTTGGATCGATTTTGACGAATTTTCGGTCTCAACTTTGTCCTCCGAAAGAAATTGTGCTTCGATCAAGAGTTCCTTCCCCACAAACTTCTTCCAAGGCAGTGTGGATCTGTGTCAGAGTTTTTCCCTCGCAGAGTTTCTATTTTCACGTACGAGCGTTGGTCTAACGCCGTGACGCGCCCTGAGGAGCTGCACGCTTCCATTTCCAAACCCTTCCATGTCCATACAAAGTTTCTATTTTAACGTACGAGCGCTGGTCTAACGCCGTGACTCGACCTGAGGAGCTGCACGCTTCCATTTCCATACCCTCCCACGTCCACACAGCAAATGACAGTGCGTCATTCTGACACCACTGCGTTTCTGAGAGTCTGACCTTGACATGACGCAGTCATTTTCCCGAATGCATCATCCGCTTCCGTTTTAGATTAACGTGTGCAGGGTTTTCGTTATGACTCACGTTTATAGTATCTGAAAGAGTTGCGACAAAGTCCCACTTTTTTTCCGATACACACAAATGTTATTCACGAAAAATAAACCTGGAGGAAAACTTGAAACTTAAACAGTTCGCGATGTAGTATGCTGTATGTCCTATTGGACAAAATGCACTGAAATGATTGATGTTTGGATGGTCAAGTTTGGGATAAAAATGTAGGAGATGAAGACAGGAGAGTTCATTTATAAATCTTTTACTGCTAATAAAATTGCTTTAGGTCTGTCACTTCATGAAAAAGACAATTGGGTACTCTCTTAATGTATAGACAACTTTGAAATCCACCGGGTGACGCAACGATGTCTCGCTGCGAATATTGCTTTGAGACACGACAGCTATCTTTGCTGACGACCGCCGACTCTTAGACCTCTAAGGTGCCCATCTGGAAATTGCGTTTGCAACATTCGCGGTACGGGAACGAGTGTGCAGCTGTGATGCCCAGACTGCAGATGTCGCACACATGATTCTTGAATGTGCTTCTCTGTCAGGCAAGAGCCAATTCTGGCACTTTGGTGCCAGAATTGGCAAAGACAAGGGACCTCTCGATTCTGCTCGCGTATACCCAAGACCGCGACAGGGGATCATCGAGCTAGTCAAGCACCTCATGCAGACGGTCTACCTAATTGAGAGGTGACCGCAGAAGATAGAAGATAGAAGATAGAAGAAGGATGAAGACGGAGAAGAGGAACTGATGACTCAAGCCCAGAGTCATCACCGCAAAACTGGCGCTAGTCCTGCGGAAGTGTAAGAATGAGTGTAAATAGCTTCAATGTAAATAGTTTCAGTGTTATTTCGGTGTGAGAGGGCTCATTGAATAAAGGATTTATTTTCCTCGGAAAGATGAGTTCCTCAGTGTATATATGTGCATATACCTACACTGACGGAAAAAAATCCCAACACCAAGAAGAGGTTGTGTGAGATAAACGACAGTTGGTAGGCGGTGAGAGTACATCTGTAAGATGACGTCTATGCAAATTTCGCGCTCGGCGCATACATGTGGCGCTAGTAGCGCCCCTCGGAACATGCAAAGCAGGTTTGCTGTAAATACGCGCTGTAACGTTCGTGAGCGTTAGTTATCGTTGAGATTCGGCGTAGTGTGTTGATGTTAGTCGAGAATGCCTTTAAGAAGACGAAGAAGCCATTATCAACAGCTCACGGAGTTTGAACGAGGTCGTGTAATAGGGCTACGAGAAGGTGGATTTTCTTTCCGCAATATTGCAGAACGACTTGGCAGGAATGTAGCCACTGTGCATGATTGTTGACAGCGGTGGTCAAGGGAAGGTACTGCCTCAAGAAGACCGGGTTCCGGTCGGCCACGTGGCACTACTGAGAGGGAAGACCACCGTGTACGGCGTATGGCCGTGGCGCATCGTACCGCGTCTGCGGCAGCAATTCGAGCTGCAGTTGCCACCACAGTGACACAACGCACTGTTACAAATCGGTTACTTGAAGGACAGCTCCGAGCCAGACGCCCTGTAGCGTGCAATCCACTTACTCCGAACCACCGGCCTTTGCGACGTCAGTGGTGTCAAGCTAGAGCTCATTGGAGGACGGAGTGGAGATCTGTTGTGTTTTCTGATGAAAGCCGGTTCTGCATTGGTGCCAGTGATGGCCGTGTGTTGGTTAGAAGGAGGCCAGGTGAGCGCCTGCAACCAACCTGTTTGCGGCCGAGACACACTGTGGACCTACACATGGAGTTATGGTCTGGGGAGCAATTTCCTATGACAGCAGGAGCACTCTCGTGGTTATCCCACGCACCCTGACGGCACAGTTGTACGTCGGTCTGGTGATTCAACCTGTTGTGCTGCCATTCATGAACAGCATTCCAGGGGATGTTTTCCAACAGGATAACGCTTGCCCGCATACCGCTGTTGCAACCCAACATGCTCTACAGAGTGTCGACATGTTGCCGTGGCCTGCTAGATCACCAGATCTTTCACCAATCGAGCACGTATGGGACATCATTGGACGACAACTCCAGCGTCAACCCTTAACCAGCATCAACCGTCCCTGTACTGACTGACCAAGTGCAACAGGCATGGAAGTCCATCCCACAAACTGACATCCAGCACCTGTACGACACAATGCATGAACGTTTGCGTGCTCGCATTCAACATTCTGGCGGTTACACCGGTTATTAATGTACCAGCATTTTACATTTAAAATGGCTCTTCTCGCGCTTACAATAAGCTGTGATCTTGAAACCTTAATCGATTAAATATGTTACTTATACAAATGTATTGCCGCCATTTCATTCCTCTACAACTATTTTTTCGTGGTTTAATATATATCAAGTACGTGGAGATAATGTAAATGGACGATGTCATCACTCTTTCCACGTTATTTTTTAAACAACGCATAACGACTGAAAAATTGTATTACGGCACTGCTGGGATCGAACCCCAGAACTCTCGATAACTAGTCGAGTGCGTTCGAATTTACGCTACAGCGCCAACAATTCTCAGCGCAATGCGTGGGTTTTCAGTCAGCATCTGACTATACGAATGCGTATTGATGGTCTCAGCAACTGAGATGTCGTCATCTGGTGGCATTTAACGCAACAGCTATTTTAATTGTAGCTGATAAATTCAAAGGGCGATAGAAATGTTTAATATATATCAAGTACGTGGAGATAATGTAAATGGACGATGTCATCACTCTTTCCACGTTATTTTTTAAACCACGCATTGCGCTGAGAATTGTTGGCTCTGTAGCGTAAATTCGAACGCACTCGACTAGTTATCGAGAGTTCTGGGGTTCGATCCCAGCAGTGCCGTAATACAATTTTTCAGTCGTTATGCGTTGTTTAAAAAATAACGTGGAAAGAGTGATGACATCGTCCATTTACATTTTTTCGTGGTGTTGGGATTTTTTTTCGTCAGTGTAGTTTCAGTGTTATTTCGGTCTGAGAAGGCTCACTGAATAAAGGATTTATTTCCCTCGAAAAGATGAGTTCCTCAGTGTATATATGTGCATGTACCTATTTTTTTTTAATAAAGGGAAGTCGCCCCAAACAGTTCGCGCTAACGATCGAGTCTCCCACACAGGGGTATAGACATTTTCTAGCCCCTATCCAAATGACACGCACACGCGGGTCATAACGCAGAGGTGAGAAGTGCCGGCCCACTGGGCCATCAGCAAGCTGCGGATCAACGGACCGATCCTGTCCGGGTCGAGGACTGTTTGATCCTGGTAGGATTACTCGCAACGCCGTCACTTTTAAGTTCGAGATAGTTTCTTTAACCCTGTGGAGTCCGCAATTGGACGGTACAGGTTAATGGTCATCAGCTAGTCCTTACCCTAGGAAACAGCCAAGAGTGGACTGATTTTTCTCTTCAAAAACATAGCACAAATAGGTATAATACACTAAAAACAAATGCAGCATGTGACGTCAAATACATGCACGCTGTTTATGAAAACCTTAGGCAAAAAGTAGCTTTATTTTCACCTGTTCCAAGTGCAGTTGCGTAGCAGGAAAACAAGTGACACCTCAAATTAGAAAAACCAATGCGTCAGTATATGCAAATGAGTGCTATCAAGGGCTATCTCCTGAACTAACGGGGATACAGAAATGTTTTAAAGCCTAGGGCAAGTGCTATACAAGGATTGTACCGAAACTAATGCAAAAGTAGGCATAACTTTTTTATTAACTGACAGGTCGTTCAAATTGCACATGTTGGTAGAGTAACTCTCTCTCTGTAGTAACCCTTCTTCTTCACTGCAGGTAAATAATGAGTTCAAAGCAGAAGCAACGTGCTGTCATTAAGTTCTTCACGAAGGAAGGGTGCAGGCTGTCCGACATCCACAGAAGGCTACAGAATGTTTACGGAGATGACACCGTTGACAAGAGCAATGTGTACAAATGGATGAAGAAGTTTAAAGAAGGGGAAATCAACATTGAAGACGAGCCACGCAGTGGGAGACCATCATCTGCGACCACTGGCACGAATTGTCAGCGAGTGGATGAACTGATTCGCGCTGAGAGACGAGTCACAATCCGTGAGCTTGTTGCACAACTGGACTGTGGTCACAATGCTATACAGAAGACGGTGGAAGACTCAGGGAATCGGAAAGTCTGTGCAAAGTGGGTACCTCGGCAGTTGACACCCGATTTGAAGGAGAGAAATGTAGAAGTCTACTCTGATCTGCTGGAAGCTTTTGAAGCAATTGAATACGATTTAGTGACAGGGGATAAAACGTCGGCGTGTCTTTACGACCCGGAAACGAAGAATCAATTCATGGATTGGCGTCACACCTTTTCGCCAAGGCCTAAGAAGTTCAACAGCCGCCGATCAGCACAGTGACTGCTTTTTTGGATGACAGGGGTGTCATTCTCTTTGATTTTCTGGAACACGGTCGTACCGTGACCAGCGAGCGGTACATTTAGACACTTAAGAAGCTTAGAGAAGCCATAAGAAGGGAAAACCGAACAAGAATATGAAGAGCATCCACATTCACCATGAAAATGCGAAACCACACACATCTTTGGCAACAAATCAGGTTATCAGCAAATTAGGCTGGTCGGTGGTCCCATATCCACCGTACAACCCAGATCTGGCGCCCTCCGACTTCATCCTGTTCGGTCTAATGAAGGACAGTCTCCGGGGACATTTGATAACATGGACGAGGTGAAAATGGCTATGAAAAAGTGGGTACAGCAGTCCACACGTGAATTTTTTCAAAGAGTATTCGAGAGTTGGGTTCAACGATGGCGCAAATGCATCGTTTGTGATGGAGACTATGTTGAGCAGTACATTTGTATAGAGAAAGAATTACTCTACGAACATGGGCAATTTGAATTACCTCTGCCAGTTAATAAAAAAGTAATGCCCACTTTTGCACTACTTTCGGTACAACCTTCGTACTCTTCAACCTAAGGTTTTCATAATCAGCATGCATTCATTACGGTACACGGTACCTTTGGTATTACTGTATTTCACCAATTTGTGCTATGTTTAAAAGAGAAAAAGTTAGTAAAATCATGCAATGCATTGATTATGATACGCTTTCCAACATACCAGAAATCATTACTCAAGTTATGAGGATAATGGCTGTAGAATAAATCTCGCTCCTATGACCTGACCTTTGACCCCATTTCGATTATATTAAACAGAACCGGCAAAGTATACTTCCGAAAAAAACATCATAAAGTTTTTTCTCAATCGAAGTATTTTTTACGTAAGTTATAACGCATAAGGGTAATGGAATGGATCCCGCTCCCATGTCCTGACCTTTGACCCCATTTCGCCCATTTTCAATAGGGTTCGTCCCCGGGTGGTTCCCTACTACATACTAAAATTTCATCGAAATCGATCCGTATTTACGCAAGTTATGACTCATAAGGGCAATGGAATGGATCTCGCTCCTATGTCCTGACCTTTGACCCCATTTCGTCCATTTTCAATAGGGTTTGTCCTCAATTGATCCCCTACCACATATTAAAATTTCATTTCATTGAAACCAAATCATATTTATGCAAATTAAGTCTCATAAGGGCAGTGGAATGCATCCAGCTCCTATGTCCTGACCTTTGACCCCATTTCACTTATTTTCAGTATGGTTCGTCCCCAGGTGGTCCCCTACCACATACTAAAATTTCATTGAAACCAAATCATATTTATGCAAATTGAGTCTCATAAGGGCAGTGGAATGCATCCAGCTCCTATGTCCTGACCTTTGACCCCATTTCACTTATTTTCAATATGGTTCGTCCCCAGGTGGTCCCCTACCACATACAGAAATGTCATTGAAATCGAACCATATTGATGCCTAAGGGCAATGGAATGGATCCCGCTCCTATGTCCTGACCTTTGACCTCATTTCGCCCATTTTCAATAGGGCTCGTTCCCGGGTGGTCCCCTACCACATACTAAAATTTCATCGAAATCGAACCATTTTTACTCAAGTTATGACGCATAAGGGCATTGGAATAAATCGCGCTCCTATGTCCTGACTTTTGACCCCATTTCACCCATTTTTAATAGGGTTCGTCCCCAGGTGATCCCCTATCATATACTAAAATTTCATCGAAATCGAACCATTTTTACGCGAGTTATCGTGCGGACAGACAGACGGACGGACAAAGCTGGAGCATATACGCTTCTTCAACCTACGGTTGGAAAGCGTAAAAAAAGGTTCCGATCTTGGCGTTGTTTCCTAAGTTACCGTTAAAAACGCAATTTGCAGAAGTGCCCCTTAGAGGTCCAAGAATAAACGGTCGTCAGCAAAGACAGCGGCCGTGTCTAACTGCAGTCTTCGCCACATCTTCCCGGTGGATTTTCAAAGTTAAGTGTATAAGCATATTATCGACAGTTCCTGCGAATCGCAGTAAGTTATTAACTCAAGGTACTTACCTCACTTGATTCAGAAGCAGGATCTTCTTATCACCTGATTCATCTCTCAGTAATAACTTCATTAATAAGGTCTTCTAATTGGTCTCCCAAACTTATTTCTGTAAATTCAAAAGGTGTTAAACCATCATCATGATCAAATATCAATTCTTCACGGTTGCCAAGGCAACTGAGATCTGCTGGGTTTGATTTCTCAAATATTTCTTTATTTGTATCGGAAATCTGAGGTTTCTCTGGGAAAAGGATACGGCCAGCACACGCATCAAACAATCCGCTTGGTGCATTTTTGGCAAGTGTTTCTAGAAATGGGTTATCTGAACTTGCGTGTTCTACACTGATTGATTCCAGGATTTGAGAGATGGGTTCGGAGAAATTCGGAAAATAATAAGAGAACACAAGTGCAGGCGAAATCTGTTTTGAAAACCAGTTGTTTTCACCATTAACACACGCAAAGTTGTCCGATATTTCATTCTGAGAAGAATCCGAATGAAATCTCTCCGCTACTAAACAACTGTTAGCGGGATGGCGAAAAGATGTCTCCAGAGAATCTGAAGAAAAGACTGCCAATTTTGAGTATACCTCAGATTTCCGATTTCTCAAAGGGCTGTTATACAAAGAAGGATCGACATTTACGGAACAGACATGAGTTTCAGGAGATGAATCAGGTAAATATCTTGGACAACACGATGTGGTATCTCCATTTAAAATTTTCACAATTGATCTTTTTTAATACCATTTTCTTTGCAGTTATCTCTGAAAAGAAACATAACACATTATCAATCGTACAAAGATAAAGCTAGGAGGAAACAATTGTATGTACACTGAAGAGCAATTGAATTAGAGATACCTGTCTAGTAACGTGTAGCACCATCTTTCGTCATGATGACGGCGGCGATTCGTCTCGGCATGGACTCGACAAGACACAGGAAGCGTTGGGAAGCCATACGGATCCACGACCCCTGAACAAGCTCCCACAGTTCACGAAGATTCGATGGAGGGGGTCATCTCTCTCGATGGCATCACAGATGTGCTCGATGGGATTGAGGTCAGGTGACCTAGCTGGCCAAGGAAGCGAGGTCACGTCAGTGGAGTGTTCATCCAACCATTCGGATACAATTCGGGAGCTGCATTGTCTTGTTGCAGGATGAGGTCCCCAGTTGGATGTTGAAGACGCACAAACGGGAGCAAATGGTCGTCCAGGATATCCCAGTAACGTTGACCTGTAAAGGACGATGTCACACGTACCAGGGGTCCCATTTCAGTCCACGTGAACAGTCCCCAGACGAGAATGCTACCCCTACCAGCTTGAATACTACCCTGCTGGCAAGAAGGATCCATCGCTTCATGTGGTTTGCGCCGCACTCGTATCCTGCCATCCGCATGTACCAACGTGAATCTCGACTCATCAGTCCAGGCAACATTTTTCCACATGTCTAGGGTCCAGTGGCGATGTTCCCTCACCCATGCTAATCTTTGCACCCTGTGATGTGCGGTCAGCAGCGGTACTCTCGTGGGACGATGGCTTCTGTACCCCATAGCAAGGAGATGGTTCTGGATGGTGTGGCTGCTTACACGTTTTTGTGCACCAGCGTTAAATTGCCGAGTGATTTCTTGCACTGTGGCCAGTCTAACCGCTGTTACAACGCGAGCTAGCCAACGATGACCCCGCTCATCCGCACGCTGTTGTCCCCGGCAGTTGGCCCTTGCAGGGATGGTTTTACCTGATTCGATGTACTCACGGTGCACCCGTGACACAGTGGCTCGTGAAAATCCCAGTGCCTGCACGACTTCCGAGATGGAGTGACCCATTCGTCGGGCCCCGACAATTTGCCCACGATCAAATGCGCTTAGATCCTTTTTCTTACCCAAACTGCGTCCGATTCTTGCTGATTCCCGTCGCATCACTCTTTATATTGTCGGATCGCTGCATACGTCATGTCGTTTCCGTTTTCACGGCCGCCCACAGCGCCAAATTTGCATAACGCCAGCTGTCTCTAATTCAATTGCTCTTCAGTGTATGTATTTACAGACTGAACACATCAAAAGCATTCGTTTAAGAACAAGTTATGGTAAAGTAATTTTAGGAAACAAAGAAAAATTTTGCTCACGATTTAAAGCAAAGAGCGTCATATATTATAAACACTTATGCTAGAGGTCTGTACGGGTCAGACTTTTTAGCTTAGAGAAAAAAGCGCCGGGCCGCGCTTTTTTTCTAAACACGGCCGCGTGAAGTCAACCCGCTCTTTTTATCATAATGGTGAAGGAAGTAAAAAGTCGCCTTTCCTTGTCTATTTATCCGTTCTGCTGGGCCATGACACTGCCCAGGGCGTAATCACTCACAGTTTTTTACCATCTATAGGTAAAGAAAGAAAAAAAGTCGTGTTTCCCGATTTCCTGGTCTGTTTAACAGATTTGCTGGCTTCACTTCCATGACGTAGCCCAGGACGTAATCACAGAGGCGACGAGAGGCACTCACAGTGTTTTTACCATCTGTAGCTAAAGAAAGAAAAAAGTCGCGTTTCCCGATTTCCTGGTGTGTTTCGCTGGCTTTCCTAACCTCCATGACATAGCCCAGGGCATAATAACAGAGGCGAGGAGAGGCACCCACAGTGTTTTTACCCATCTGCAGGTAAAGAAAGAAAAAGTCGTGTCACCTGATTTCCTGGTCTGTTTAACTGTTTTTCTTACTTTACTTCCATGACATAGCCCACGACGTAAACACAGAGGCGAGGAGAGGCACTCACGGTGCTTTTATCATCTGTATAGGTAAAGAAAGAAAAAGTCGTGTTTCCCGATTGTCTTCGTGTGTTTAACTGGTTTTCTGTTTTTAATTCCATGACATAGCCCAGGGCATAATCACAGCGGCGAGAAAAGGCCTTCACAATGTTTTTACCATCTGTAGGTAAAGAAAGAAAAAAGGCGTGTTTCCCCATTTCCTAGTTTGTTTCGCTGGCTTTACTCACTTCCTTGACATAGCCCAGGTCGTAATCACAGAAGCGAGAAGAGGCATCCACAGTGATTTTACCCTCTGCAGGTAAAGAAAGAAAAAGTCGTATTCCTCGATTTCTTGGTCTGTTTAACTGTTTTGCTGGCTTTACTTCCATGACATAGCCCACGGCGTAATCACAGAGGCGAGGAGAGGCACTCACGGTGTTTTTACCATCTGTATAGGTAAAGAAAGAAAAAAGTCGTATTCCTCGATTTCTTGGTCTGTTTAACTGTTTTGCTGGCTTTATTCCATGACATAGCCCACGGCGTAATCACAGAGGCGACGAGAGGCACTCACAATGTTTTTAGCATCTGTAGCTAAACAAAGAGAAAGTCGCGTTTACCGATTTCCTGGTGTGTTTCGCCGGCTTTACTAACCTCCATGACATAGCCCAGGTCGTAATCACAGAAGCGAGAAGAGGCACCCACAGTCATTTTACCCTCTGCAGGTAAAGAAAGAAAAAAACAGTCGTGTCTCCTCGATTTCCTGGTCTGTTTAACTGTTTTTCTTACTTTACTTCCATGACATAGCCCACGGCGTAATCACAGAGGCGACGAGAGGCACTCACGGTGTTTTTACCATCTGTATAGGTAAAGAAAGAAAAAAGTCGTATTCCTCGATTTCTTGGTCTGTTTAACTGTTTTGCTGGCTTTATTCCATGACATAGCCCACGGCGTAATCACAGAGGCGAGGAGAGGCACTCACGGTGTTTTTACCATCTGTATAGGTAAAGAAAGAAAAAGTCGCATTCCTCGATTTCTTGGTCTGTTTAACTGTTTTGCTGGCTTTATTCCATGACATAGCCCACGGCGTAATCACAGAGGCGACGAGAGGCACTCACGGTGTTTTTACCATCTGTATAGGTAAAGAAAGAAAAAGTCGTATTCCTCGATTTCTTGGTCTGTTTAACTGTTTTGCTGGCTTTATTCCATGACATAGCCCACGGCGTAATCACAGAGGCGACGAGAGGCACTCACGGTGTTTTTACCATCTGTATAGGTAAAGAAAGAAAAAGTCGTATTCCTCGATTTCTTGGTCTGTTTAACTGTTTTGCTGGCTTTATTCCATGACATAGCCCACGGCGTAATCACAGAGGCGACGAGAGGCACTCACGGTGTTTTTACCATCTGTATAGGTAAAGAAAGAAAAAGTCGTATTCCTCGATTTCTTGGTCTGTTTAACTGTTTTGCTGGCTTTATTCCATGACATAACCCACGGCGTAATCACAGAGGCGACGAGAGGCACTCACGGTGTTTTTACCATCTGTATAGGTAAAGAAAGAAAAAAGTCGTATTCCTCGATTTCTTGGTCTGTTTAACTGTTTTGCTGGCTTTATTCCATGACATAGCCCACGGCGTAATCACAGAGGCGAGGAGAGGCACTCACGGTGTTTTTACCATCTGTATAGGTAAAGAAAGAAAAAGTCGCATTCCTCGATTTCTTGGTCTGTTTAACTGTTTTGCTGGCTTTATTCCATGACATAGCCCACGGCGTAATCACAGAGGCGACGAGAGGCACTCACGGTGTTTTTACCATCTGTATAGGTAAAGAAAGAAAAAGTCGTATTCCTCGATTTCTTGGTCTGTTTAACTGTTTTGCTGGCTTTATTCCATGACATAACCCACGACGTAATCACAGAGGCGACGAGAGGCACTCACAATGTTTTTAGCATCTGTAGCTAAAGAAAGAAAAAAAGTCGCGTTTCCCGATTTCTTGGTGTTTCTTTACTTCCATGATATAGCCCAGGAAGTAATCACAGAGGTGACGAGAGGCACTCACAGTGTTTTTTACCATCTGTAGGTAAAGAAAGAAAAAAAACGTGTTTCCTGATTTCCTGGTACGTTTCTTTACTTCCGTGACATAGCCCAGGACGTATTCACAGAGGCGACGAGAGGTACAGTGTCTTTACCATCTGTAGGTAAAGAAAGGAAAAAGTCGTGTTTCCTGGTGTGTTTAGTAAAGAAAGAAAAAAGTCGTAAAACAGTTGATCGCAGAGGCGAGGAGAGGCACTCACTGTGTTTTTTCCATTTTTAGGTAAATAAAGAAAAAAGTCGTGTTTCCCGATTCACTGGTGTGTTTAACTGTTTTGCTGACTTTACTTACTTCTAGGCGCAATCACAGAGGCGAGGAGAGGCACTTACAGTGTTTTTACCATCTGTAGGTAAAGAAAGGAAAAGTCGTGTTTCCCGATTTTCTCGTGTGTTTAACTGGTTTTCTGGTTTTAATTCCATGACATAGCCCAGGGCATAATCACAGCGGCGAGAAAAGGCCTTCACAATGTTTTTACCATCTGTAGGTAAAGAAAGAAAAAAGTCGCTACAGTAGTCACGATATGGTCATGAAATGCATCCCCAACTTCGCTGCAAAAATGTGAAAGCTGATCATATTCTCTGCAGGTTGTTGTTCTCATCGGTAAGCATTTTTGGCATTATCTAGCACAGAATTTATGGTAGCCTGGCGTACTTGTAATGATCACCTACAGAACAAATCCAGAAATTTGGGTAAAATCACACTACAGCTCTGATATTGTGAAGCGACGTCTTTCGGACACTTTTCGGTCAACACAAGTTAATCAGTCGCCACGGATTGCTGACCTTGACTCCCTTCATCACGCACGTCTGTTCACCCATCTCTAAATTTTCTACACAACTCTCTCACACATCCTTTACTCATAAAGTTCGGACCATACACTCTACTCCTTCATCGATTAATTTCTGCAGCACTTTTCCCATCAGCGTGAAAAAAAACTGATGACAGCGCAAATTTCATAGCTGGCGGGAGCATCGACTGCAGCACACATGTTTACTCATCCTAACGACACTAAGAACTAACCCAGATCAAAGAATATGAAGCTTCGCTTGAAGAACTTCAACTCTCGTTGAGATAGCATATAAAACAGGGGACAACACCGCTACCACAAGCTGGGAGCTTTTGTGCTCTGCCTGAAAGTGAACATTCAGGAGCAAAAATGCGTTAGAGGATTACGGCAGTGGAGATGGTAGCTTTGGTTCTGCCGAAAAGCAAACATTCAGGAGCAAAAGGCGTTAGGGGTCTACGGCAGTGGAGCTGGTAGGTTTGGCTCTGCCGGAAGGCAAACATTCAGGAGCAAAAGGTGTTAGGGGTCTACGGCAGTAGAGCTGATAGCTTTGGTTCTGCCGGAAAGCAAACATTCAGGAGCAAAAGGCGTTAGTGGACTACGGCAGTAAAGCTGATAGCTTTGGTTTTGCCGAAAAGCAAACATTCAGGAGCAAAAGGCGTTAGGGGTCTACGTCAGTGGAGCTGGTAGGTTTGGCTCTGCCGGAAGGCAAACATTCAGGAGCAAAATGCGTTAGGGGTCTACGGCAGTAGAGCTGGTAGGTTTGGCTCTGCTGGAAGGCAAACATTCAGGAGCAAAAGGCGTTAGGGGACTACGGCAGTGGAGATGGTAGCTTTGGTTCTGCCGAAAAGCAAACATTCAGGAGCAAAAGGCGTTAGGGGTCTACGGCAGTGGAGCTGGTAGGTTTGGCTCTGCCGGAAGGCAAACATTCAGGAGCAAAAGGCGTTAGGGGTCTACGGCAGTAGAGCTGGTAGGTTTGGCTCTGCTGGAAGGCAAACATTCAGGAGCAAAAGGCGTTAGGGGACTACGGCAGTAGAGGTGATAGCTTTGGTTCTGCCGGAAAGCAAACATTCAGGAGCAAAAGGCGTTAGGGGTCTACGGCACTGGAGCTGGTAGCTTTGGCTCTCCCGGAAGGAAAACATTCAGGAGCAAAAGACGTTAGAGGACTAAGGCAGTGGAGCTGCTACCTCTGTCTCTGCCGGAAAGCATACATTCAGGAGCAAAAGGCGTTAGGGGATTACGGCAGTAGAGCTGATAGCTTTGGTTCTGCCGGAAAGCAAACATTCAGGAGCAAAAGGCGTTAGAGATCTACGGCAGTGGAGCTGGTAGGTTTGGCTCTGCCGGAAGGCAAACATTGAGGAGCAAAAGGCGTTAGGGGGACTACGGCAGTAGAGCTGATAGCTTTGGTTCTGCCGGAAAGCAAACATTCAGGAGCAAAAGGCGTTAGAGATCTACGGCAGTGGAGCTGGTAGGTTTGGCTCTGCCGGAAGGCAAACATTGAGGAGCAAAAGGCGTTAGGGGACTACGGCAGTAGAGCTGATAGCTTTGGTTCTGCCAGAAAGCAAACATTCAGTAGCAAAAGGCGTTAGGGGTCTACGGCAGTGGAGCTGGTAGGTTTGGCTCAGCCGGAAAGCAAACATTCAGGAGCAAAAGGCGTTCGGGGACTATGGCAGTGGAGCTGCTACCTCTGGATCTGCCGGAAAGCATACATTCAGGAGCAAAAGGCGTTAGTTGTATACGGCAGTGGAGCTGGTAGGTTTGGCTCGGCCGGAAGGCAAACATTCAGGAGCAAAATGCGTTAGGGGACTACGGCAGTGGAGATGGTAGCTTTGGTTCTGCCGAAAAGCAAACATTCAGGAGCAAAAGGCGTTAGAGGTCTACGGCAGTGGAGCTGGTAGGTTTGGCTCTGCCGGAAGGCAAATATTCAGGAGCAAAAGGCGTTAGGGGTCTACGGCAGTGGAGCTGGTAGGTTTGGCTCTGCTGGAAGGCAAACATTCAGGAGCAAAAGGCGTTAGGGGACTACGGCAGTAGAGCTGATAACTTTGGTTCTGCCGGAAAGCAAACATTCAGGAGCAAAAGGCGTTAGGGGTCTACGGCAGTGGAGCTGGTAGCTTTGGCTCTCCCGGAAGGCAAACATTCAGGAGCAAAAGACGTTAGAGGACTAAGGCAGTGGAGCTGCTACCTCTGGCTCTGCCGGAAAGCATACATTCAGGAGCAAAAGGCGTTAGGGGATTACGGCAGTAGAGCTGATAGCTTTGGTTCTGCCGGAAAGCAAACATTCAGGAGCGAAAGGCGTTAGAGATCTACGGCAGTGGAGCTGGTAGGTTTGGCTCTGCCGGAAGGCAAACATTGAGGAGCAAAAGGCGTTAGGGGACTACGGCAGTAGAGCTGATAGCTTTGGTTCTGCCAGAAAGCAAACATTCAGTAGCAAAAGGCGTTAGGGGTCTACGGCAGTGGAGCTGGTAGGTTTGGCTCAGCCGGAAAGCAAACATTCAGGAGCAAAAGGCGTTCGGGGACTATGGCAGTGGAGCTGGTAGGTTTGGCTCTGCCGGAAGGCAAACATTCAGGAGCAAAAGGCGTTAGGGGACTATGGCAGTGGAGCTGCTAGCTCTGGCTCTGCTGGAAAGCATACATTCAGGAGCAGAAGGCGTTAGGGGACTACGGCAGTGGAGCTGGTAGCTTTGGCTCTTGCGGAAAGCAAACGTCCAGGAGCAAAATACGTTTGAGGTGTACGGCAGTGAAGCTGGTAGCTTTGGCTCTGCCGAAAAGCAAACATTCAGGAGCAAAAGGCGTTTGTAGACTACGGCAGCGGAGCTTTTCTGTGTTCCAGGATGGTTTACTTCGTACTGATGACTATTTGCTTAGAGCAGTTTTGTTGTTGTTGTTGTTTGAAATCACGCCCGTCCCGTTATTTTGGTGAAACAAATGCAATAATAATAAATATTACTATTTAAATTAAATTTTAGGAGATATTATAATATGTTAGGCCTGAGAATCCGAACAAAATGCAGGCAATCCGTAGTGTTTGGTATTTCTGAAAACGTTTCTGAAAACCTGAAGAGCAAACAAAAGCTTTAACTATATAAGGCAATTGGCGCAACAAAACTAACATAACCAATTCGCGAAGTTATGCTACCGAGAAGTAAACAATCACGTGCTGTGAGTAGCTCCGCTGACTGTTCTTTGCCAGAATTGAAGTCAACAAAAGCAACACAAACACGCATGTGCAGTGTGCTCCGGTATCAGCCTGTATGTTGGTTTCTGTGCACTGCATCTTGTATCTTAGGATATGGCTGCGCTAGTTACGTCTCACCGAGTTCTTCTTTGGGCAGATGGCCGATTGCGTGCCGTCTGGAGACGGTAGGCATCACGTGATGCTATGGCTCATGCGCGATCTGACGACTAGGCTTACATCCCGCGATACATTGCAACGGAGGTTGAAATCCGAATAGTCCTCGCATTTCCTGCTTTTTTTTTTTATCAGCAATCTTTTCTTCCAGGTCTTTTTGTGGAACTTTAGGAAAACTTGCACAACCAATTTTAAATGCAACTAACCGTTACTGTAACTTCAGGTGACAGTAAAGGTAAAATGTTTATAGAATCGTCAGCAGGTTCTGTAGATTAAAAACTAAAGGGATAAATACCTTCAGAATGTGTACGTTTAGTACCAACCTTCACTGTTGTTAAATCTAAAAATGTACAATCCAGCCTTTCGACGGAAGTCTGAAAATGTGAAATAAACTGATCTTTTGAGAGCATTAAGTAGCCTTTGTCTAGATGCGGAATAATTGAATAAATGTTTTTTCTTTATATCCCAGTCCTGTAAATAAAAAATATAAACATTAATCATATTTGATAAATACAGTGAAAGCACAATTTATTATACAGTACATCGATTGATGGAGAAAAGCTGGAGATAACAGACACGTGCGTTTATCTTGGACAGCAAATATCAAGTGAGGGTCACATTGATGAAAAAATTAATCGGCGTACAAAACTTGCCTGGAAAGCTTTTGGAAGAAACAGCATAACTTTCAAGAGCAATATGCCATTATGTCTTAAAAGAAAAGTGTTTGATCAATGCATCCTTCCAGTGCTTACGTATGGTGCAGAGACCTGGACCTTAACTAAAAGAGACATACAAAGGCTGCAGACAACTCAAAGCCGCATGGAGAGGTGCATGCTTGGTGTAACCAGGAGAGATAAGAAGAGGAACTCGTGGATCCGAAAAATGACAAGAGTGGAAGACATCATGATCAGAGATAAATCCCTGAAATGGCAATGGGCTGGACATACTGCCAGAAGGACAGACCATCGATGGACAGCCGAAATTTTAGATTGGACTCCAAGTTACAGGAAAAGACCCAGAAGAAGACCACATGGGAGATGGGTGGATGAAATTCGAAAGTGTGCGGGAGTGACATGGAGGAGACTGGCACAAGACAGACCGTTGTGGAGGAACCTTGGGGAGACCTTCGTCCAGCAGTGGATTGATAATGGCTGACAATGATGATGATGATGATGACATTGAATGCTCACTGAATTACGACCACTCTATGCAAAGGGAGTTACATCTGATATTGACGTCATGAGGAACAGGGTGCCTGTAGGATAAACGTCACTCTCATCTCAGCCATCGACTACATAAAAAGTCGATGGCTCAGATGAGAGTGACGTTACGGACGGGATAGGTGAAAACAAAAATACATCACATTTTGCACCAAAGGTTGGTGTGCCCATTTCGAAAATAGCGACATTTGTGGCTTGTTTGTGCGCATGCGTGGTTAAAGAAACAACTGTGCAAGGTGACAAAATGTGGATTCTAGAAGTGAACGATGGTTGCATTTCCATGTAATCGGTTGGAAATGAAGTAATGTCTGCAAATGTACGGCATCAAAACGGTGTTAAATTACCCTATATACAAATGCAAATCAGTCCAAAATGTAGTAAAATTTTGGACTGATTTGCAGATGAAGACGTCTCAGTAATATATGGAGACGTCTCTCCAAATACGTGGCGACAGTTAATAAACAGAGACATCGGTCTTTCCACGTTTTATCAACACATAGCAACCGAAAAATTGTTATTCGGTCACCGTTGGAGATCCAAAACTCAGATCTCTGGTTACCCAGCGAAGGGTGTTACCTTACGCCACGGTGGTCAACAATGAACGGCGCTATGTGTGTTTCTCGGTCAGCTTCTGACATCATAAATCCGTAATCTTATATATAAAACACAAAACGTCTGTTTGTCTGAAGCAGCAAAAACTCTCGAACGCCGAACTGTGGCATCGTGAAATTTGCGAAGCTTATTAATACTGGAATTTCTAGGTCAACGCAACTATTTTCAGATCTCTAAGTTGTTCCGTTCGCGAGTTGTGAATTAATTAATAAGCTAATCAATAAAGTCAGCGTCGTTTGCTACGTCATCGTTATCTGTTCCAAATCTGAAAGCACGTGACTGCATTCATCCACAGGTGTTTCTATTCTCTGAGAACTGTGCATAAAAAATGCAAAAACGAACTTTGCGAAATCTTAACGAAACGGGCTGAAATTTTTGTCAACACCATGAATTGGTAATAAGAGGAGTCCCTCAAAATTTCCCCGGAATCCAGTCAAAACTTTTTTAAATAGTCATGGAATTTTAGATTCATCGGTAAACAAAAATATATAACCAGAAACGGTTAATAAAATTTTGACGGCTAATTTAAAAAGTTATTTTACCGATTCGGGCGAAATTTGGAGGTCATGTTCCTATTAACGATTTATGGTGTTCATTAAAATTTCAGCCAGTTTCATAAAATATTCGCAAAGATACGGTTTTAACTTATTTATCCCAGAGATTCGCCCCTCAAAGACGTCTGAAACTGAAAGCCCGTGATGCATTTGATCGTCGACAACAAATCGTTAACGCATTTTGTTCAGTCAGTGTTCCAATACTGTGTCTCCTGGACGCGTGTTAAATGATTCGTAACGCTTTTGGTCCGTTTGATTCTGTATGTTGGAATGTCAAGAGCAAAGGATCCAACAAAATTATATATTGTCGCCGATGAAGGAGAATCCAAAAATGTTGTGTATGGCCAAGTGCTGAAATAATCACACAATAAATAAATAATTTGTAATGAACGAATTTGTGAAATCAGCTTTTTTCTTTCTTGCAAGCATCAATTTTTTTCCCGATTTTTTCAGTGACATATAAGGGAATATGAAATTAATAAGCCTAAATCCCGTGAAAAGCCGGGTAGTAAAGATAGTAATTAATAACAATTAACATATAGCAAGTGTCGTTAATGCCCACCAGATGGAGACGTCTCAGTAGCTGAGCCCATCTTACGGATTTATGATATCAGAAGCTGACAGATAAACATCATAGCGCCGTGGATTGTTCGCCACCGTGGTGTAAGGCTAACGCGCTCTGCTAGATATCGATAGATCTGGGATTCGGATCCCCATCGGTGACCGGATAACAATGTTTCGGTTTCTATGTCTTGATAAAACGTGGAAAGAGTGATGTCTTTGTTTATCCAAAATGTAGTCACCATCGTCGATCACGACCTTCTTCCATCGTCTGGGCAGCTATTGGATACAGTCTCTGTAGGACTGTGGCTGCTTTAGACACAAAGAAGTGAGAAAGTGCGCGTTCGATATCGTTCCGGTTGATAAACTGCTGTTCGTCCAGGAAATGCTGCAATGACTGGAAAAGGTAGTCTCTTGGGACAATGACTGGAAAAGTAGTCTCTTGGGACAATGACTGGAAAAGGTAGTCTCTTGGGACAATGACTGGAAAATGTAGTCTCTTGGGATAATGACTAGAAAAGGTAGTCTCTTGGGACAATGACTGGAAAAGGTAGTCTCTTGGGACAATGACTGGAAAAGGTAGTCTGTTGGGACAATGACTGGAAAATGTATTCTATTGGGACAATGACTGGAAAAGGTAGTCTCTTGGGACAATGACTGGAAAAGGTAGTCTCTTGGGACAATGACTGGAAAAGGTAGTCTCTTGGGACAATGACTGGAAATGTAGTCTCTTGGGATAATGACTGGAAAAGGTAGTCTGTTTTGACAATGACTGGAAAAGGTAGTCTCTTGGGACAATGACTGGAAAAGGTAGTCTCTTGGGACAATGACTGGAAAAGGTAGTCTCTTGCGACAATGTCCGAGGAATAGGCTGGGGGAAGCAACAGTTTCCAACCCAGTCCCCTGACCTTGTGACAGGCCACTCGTGCTATGTGAGGCAGAGATGGACACGGGTCACCGGGTCGACAATTTTTTGCGGGTCAAACGAATCTGGTGAAGGTGCTCTTGACCCGATTTCGACCCGGTTTCATTTCTCTTTTGTGTCTCGCATCATCCACGGTAAACATGCACTTACCCACCACATGCCACGAATGGGGTACAGTATATCAGAGTTTTGTCTCCCGGTTTGCTTTGATCCCTGTGATCCAAGAGGTGTTTTCTTCGCCGCTAGCTTGAAGCGTTTTATGCCTCGCGTCATCCACTGTAAACCCTTGAAGTGCACCACGTGCAGCGAATGCGGTACAGTATCTAGCAGCCTTATCGCTCGGCTCACGTTTATCCCTGTGATCCATCAGGTGTTTTCGTCGCCGCCTGGCTAATGTGCTTTGAGTCTCGCATCATCCACCGTTAAACCTTGGTATGCACCGCATACCACGAATGGGGTATAATATATGACAATCTTGCCGCCTAATCCGCTTTTGATCCTAGTGATCCATTAGGTGTCGCATCATCCGCGGTAAACCCTCAGTACGGTTGTGCGAGAAATGACAAGGAGGATGGCCGTTTGAGAGACACACAAACTAGCACGTCTGGGACTAACCATGATGCCACGTTCGAAGTCGCAAAGATCTCTCGCTCTGTCCAGTGTGACCTTCAATCAATGCTAGCTGTTGCTACAGCCGCCCCTCCCCCGTCGGAATTCCACCGGACGCAGAGCATCACCTTGTGCTCGAAGCGCCCACGTTTGGCAACAGGTTCAAAAAGCTGGCCTGGGCTCATCCACTGCCGTTGTGTGTTAGGATGGCGGAAATAGACATACTTTTCATCGCACGTAACTGCTCTTTTGATGAAACGTACATCGCGTGGGGTTTTTTAAAGAGTTTTGTGCACACTTTCAGTTGGCGGTTTCTTCAACTAGCGTCAGTTCTGAGGAACAATGCGGCACCTACGGTCCCCTCGCACCCTGCCGAGATCCTGAAGGTGACGAACCACGGTGGTCTGTGACATGCCCAGCTCGCCTGATGATCTCCGAGTGCTGGTTGTCGGATTTGCCGCTACGGCCTGGCGCACGGATTCCGAATCCACGGTTCGCAGCCTACCTGACCTTGGCTGATCGTCGAGGTGTCAGTCACGTGAGCGAAATTTCTTGAACCATCTGGTTGCGATGCTGTGGTCCACGGAACCTTCCCCTTTCGCATGACAAATGTTTCGTGTTGCTTGAGGAGCGTTATGGCCGAGTTCAAACTCGTAAAGCAAAAGTTCCCTAACTATACGTTTGTTGCTGTTCATCTTTTAGACGTCCCAACCACAGACAGAACGACGACATGCAGTGCTGTTCACAGCAACGACTACCACTTTATATCCCTTTCGACTGCCTGTAGTGCGTGACTTGAGCTGGTTTAAACACGTGACATACCCGCCGCAGCAGATGCGTTTATGCAAATATAGCAAAACTTTCCACACTCACCCTCTGTATAGTCTGCCGGATTTGTGCTGCACAAAACACTCCGTATGCATTCTGGGCTATACTTCCTTATCTGGCCTGCGTCGACTGCTAAAACAAAGCACGTGCCGATAGGTGGCGCTTCCGCTGCTTCGCCACCGAGGCTGGTAACTGCGTTAGGTCACAGCTGTTTGCTCCGTGCCCGAAGTCCGTTCGCGTACTCGTGTTTAGATATTGTTTACGCTTTCCAACTGTATGTCGAAGAAGCGCATATGCTCCAGTTTTGTCCGTCTGTCTGTCCGCACGATAACTCACGTAAAAATGATTCGATTTCGATGAAAGTTTAGTATGTGGTAGGGGACTACCTGGGGACGAACCCTGTTGAAAATGGGTGAAGTGGGGTCAAAGGTCAGGACAGAGGAGCGGGATCCATTCCATTGCCCTTATGCGTCATAACTTGCGTAAATACGGTTCGATTTCGATGCAATTTTATTATGTCGTAGGGAACCACTTGAGGACGAACCCTACTGAAAATGGTGAAGTGGGATCAAAGGTCAGGACATGGGAGCGGGATCCATTCCATTGCCCTTATGTGTCATAACTTGCATAAATATCGTTCGATTTTGATGCAATTTTAGTATGTCGTAGGGGACCACTTGGGCACGAACCCTGTTGAAAATGGGTGAAGCGGGTTCAAAGGTCAGGACATAGGAACGGGATGCGTTCCAGTTTCCTTATGCGTCATACCTTGCGTAAAAATGCTTCGAGTGAGACAAAACTTTATCATGTTGTTCCGGAAGTATACTTTACGGGTTCTGTTGAATATCATCGAAATGGGGTCAAAGGTCGGGTCATAGGAGTGAGATTTATTCTACAGCCATTATCCTCATAACATTGAGTAATGACTTGAGTAATGATTTCTGGTATGTTGGAAAGCGTATCATAATCAAGGCATTGCATGATTTTACTGACTTGTTTGCTTGTGTTGCCCCTGATTCTGTAAGTGATGTTTCGTGCTTCTTCTCTTGTTGTTCTTTCGCTTTTTCCAAGAAGTTTCCCTGGATGAGGAGACTTGTGTTTCTTGGTGTGTGCGTCAGGAATTGATTACTAGGATCCATGAAGTTCAGTGAGTGGTTCGTAATAATCAATCCAACCAGTAGAACATATTCGGAAGGTCATTCAATGACCCTCAGAGTCGATAGATCTCATCGTTATGGACAATTCAGGTGTCAGGGGAATCATGTTTCAGCGAAATCTGAGCAGTCTTCGCGCATACTTGAGACATGGGTCGCCTGGGTCCTTGGTGTCTTTAAACGCGATACTAAGCAATTCAGGGTCGAAATCTGTCCTGAGAATTACAGATCTGCGAGCGCATTGCTGCTGCTCATACACAAACATGTACAGAGACGAACTACTGTCATGACAGATCAGTGGGCTGCATATCGTAACCTCGGAAGATGCGGATACGAACATCTCACAGTTAACGAACGACTCAGTGAACTTCGTGGATCCTGGTACTAGGGTTCATACCCAAGGTGTTGAGAGCAATTGAAGACCTCTCAAAAGCAAAATTAGTGATGGAATTCGCAAACTTCCTTTGGCAAACAATATTCTGGAATGTTCATTCGGACGGAACCTTCGTCTTTCGTCAGAACATTGCTTTGAGGTCATGATTCGGATGATAAAACGGTTCTTTCCTGGACCAGGGGTGTAAAGATAGCCCCCGCAACACCTACGTCGAGGGCGGGGGGGCGTGAAAAGGATTTTAGGAAGGGAGTGTCTGACCCCAGGTCTTAAACAACCCTTAGAAATAGGAAGCTGGGAGATTTGGGCTAGAGTGCCCGATAGGAAAGTGACATGGAAGCGAGGTAGAAGACGCCCTTATTTACTACCGGGATCCGACGGCTTAACGTGCTCATACAATGCTATAGTAGATCAGATCAGATCATATGTAGAGGATTTTAGGAAGGAGTGTCTGACCCCTGGTCTTAAACAACCCTTAGAAACAGGAAGCTAGGAGATTTGGGCTAGAGTGCCTGATAGGAAAGTGACACGGTAGCGAGGTAGAAGACGCCCTTATTTACTACCGGGATCCGACGGCTTAACATGCTCATACAATGCTATAGTAGATCAGATCAGATCATATGTAGAGGATTTTAGGAAGGGAGTGTCTGACTCCAGGTCTTAAACAACCCTTAGAAATAGGAAGCTAGGAGATTTGGGCTAGAGTGCCCCATAGGAAAGTGACACGGAAGCGAGGTAGAAGACGCCCTTATTTACTACCGGGGTCCGACGGCTTAACGTGCTCATACAATGCTATAGTAGATCAGATCAGATCATATGTAGAGGATTTTAGGAAGGGAGTGTCTGACCCCAGGTCTTAAACAACCCTTAGAAACAGGAAGCTAGGAGATTTGGGCTAGAGTGCCTGATAGGAAAGTGACACGGTAGCGAGGTAGAAGACGCCCTTATTTACTACCGGGGTCCGACGACTTAATGTGCTCATACAATGCTATAGTAGATCAGATCAGATCATATGTAGAGGATTTTAGGAAGGGAGTGTCTGACCCCAGGTCTTAAACAACCCTTAGAAACAGGAAGCTAGGAGATTTGGGCTAGAGTGCCTGATAGGAAAGTGACACGGTAGCGAGGTAGAAGACGCCCTTATTTACTACCGGGGTCCGACGGCTTAACGTGCTCATACAATGCTATAGTAGATCAGATCAGATCATATGTAGAGGATTTTAGGAAGGGAGTGTCTGTCCCCAGGTCTTAAACAACCCTTAGAAATAGGAAGCTAGGAGATTTGGGCTAGAGTGCCCGATAGGAAAGTGACACGGAAGCGAGGTAGAAGACGCCCTTATTTACTACCGGGGTCCGACGACTTAATGTGCTCATACAATGCTATAGTAGATCAGATCAGATCATATGTAGAGGATTTTAGGAAGGGAGTGTCTGACCCCAGGTCTTAAACAACCCTTAGAAACAGGAAGCTAGGAGATTTGGGCTAGAGTGCCTGATAGGAAAGTGACACGGTAGCGAGGTAGAAGACGCCCTTATTTACTACCGGGGTCCGACGGCTTAACGTGCTCATACAATGCTATAGTAGATCAGATCAGATCATATGTAGAGGATTTTAGGAAGGGAGTGTCTGACCCCAGGTCTTAAACAACCCTTAGAAACAGGAAGCTAGGAGATTTGGGCTAGAGTGCCTGATAGGAAAGTGACACGGTAGCGAGGTAGAAGACGCCCTTATTTACTACCGGGGGGGGGGGGTGCAGTACCCGGAGTCCGACGGCTTAACGTGCTCATGCAATGCTATAGTAGATCAGATCAGATCATATGTAGAGGATTTTAGGAAGGGTGTGTCTAACCCCAGGTCTTAAACAACCCTTAGAAATAGGAAGCTAGGAGATTTGGGCTAGAGTGCCTGATAGGAAAGTGACACGGAAGCGAGGTAGAAGACGCACTTATTTACTACCGGGGTCCGACGGCTTAACGTGCTAATACAATGCTATAGTAGATCAGATCAGATCATATGTAGAGGATTTTAGGAAGGGAGTGTCTGACCCCAGGTCTTAAACAACCCTTAGAAACAGGAAGCTAGGAGATTTGGGCTAGAGTGCCCGATAGGAAAGTGACACGGTAGCGAGGTAGAAGACGCCCTTATTTACTACCGGGGTCCGACGGCTTAACGTGCTCATACAATGCTATAGTAGATCAGATCAGATCATATGTAGAGGATTTTAGGAAGGGAGTGTCTGTCCCCAGGTCTTAAACAACCCTTAGAAACAGGAAGCTAGGAGATTTGGGCTATAGTGCCTGATAGGAAAGTGACACGGTAGCTAGGTAGAAGACGCCCTTATTTACTACCGGGGTCCGACGGCTTAACGTGCTCATACAATGCTATAGTAGATCAGATCAGATCATATGTAGAGGATTTTAGGAAGGGAGTGTCTGACCCCGGGTCTTAAACAACCCTTAGAAATAGGAAGCTAGGAGATTTGGGCTAGAGTGCCCGATAGGAAAGTGACAGGGAAGCGAGGTAAAAAAGGGGAGGAAGACGCCCTTATTTATTATCGACGGCTTAACGTGCCCAGCCGACGCACGGCGGATATTTAGTGGTTCCACCGTTCGTACTTGCCTGGGATCGAACCTGAGGTTTCTACCTTCGGTCATCGCACACTCAAATTAGGCTTGATGGACTTGCGATGATAAGCATTGAAAATGACCGAGCCGTAAAACTACACGTGACGAAACTGATTGAAATATTCGCTAAGAAGAACGTTAGAAGGGAATCCAGATTTTAGTAACGTTAAGTTTTCTTTATTTTGTAAAGTATGCTTGCTTCTTGAATTCAAAAGACAAGACACTAAAAAGAAACAATATGTCGTTGAAGAATTTAAAACTACAAAAATGCAAATACACTTGTTTTTCCTCTTTCTCAAAAAATATTGTATTAAGGAATTAAAGAGCTTTAAAGGAAGTTCGAAACCAGACACTCGAAGATCAATATTCGTTTTTACTTGATTTGATATCGTCAACATTTGTCATTTGAAGATTTTATTCGTTTTTACTTGATTTGATATCGTCAACATTTGTCATTTGAACATTTTATTCGTTTTTACTTGATTTCATATCGTCAACATTTGTCATTTGAAGATTTTATTCGGTTTTACTTGATTTGATATCGTCAACATTTGTCATTTGAAGATTTTATTCGTTTTTACTTGATTTGATATCGTCAACATTTGTCATTTGAAGATTTTATTCGTTTTTACTTGATTTGATATCGTCAACATTTGTCATTTGAAGATTTTTTCGTTTTTACTTGATTTGATATCGTCAACATTTGTCATTTGAAGATTTTATTCGGTTTTACTTGATTTGATATCGTCAACATTTGTCATTTGAAGATTTTATTCGTTTTTACTTGATTTGATATCGTCAACATTTGTCATTTGAACATTTTATTCGTTTTTACTTGATTTCATATCGTCAACATTTGTCATTTGAAGATTTTATTCGGTTTTACTTGATTTGATATCGTCAACATTTGTCATTTGAAGATTTTATTCGTTTTTACTTGATTTGATATCGTCAACATTTGTCATTTGAAGATTTTATTCGTTTTTACTTGATTTGATATCGTCAACATTTGTCATTTGAAGATTTTTTTCGTTTTTACTTGATTTGATATCGTCAACATTTGTCATTTGAAGATTTTATTCGGTTTTACTTGATTTGATATCGTCAACATTTGTCATTTGAAGATTTTTTCGTTTTTACTTGATTTGATATCGTCAACATTTGTCATTTGAAGATTTTATTTGGTTTTACTTAATTTGATATCGTCAACATTTGTCATTTGAAGATTTTATTCGTTTTTACTTGATTTGATATCGTCAACATTTGTCATTTGAAGATTTTATTCGTTTTTACTTGATTTGATATCGTCAACATTTGTCATTTGAAGATTTTATTCGTTTTTACTTGATTTGATATCGTCAACATTTGTCATTTGAAGATTTTCTACATTTTTCCCCTGAGTACTAGATTTAGCGAGGATACTTACCGGAATAAGAGCTCACATAATTAAAAGCAATACATAAGTGATCATAGAATCAATATATGGGAAATATACTCTTTTACTACGGCGAAGTTAAATATTTACCCTCAATTTTTGTATTAATTTTTACTATGTTGGGGGCCTGTTAGAAAAATTTCCCAGGGGGGGGAGGCAGAGTTTTTGCGTTACGCCATTGTCCTGGACGTAATTAATTTATACAATTATATGCTAGAAAGAAAGGCTTTAATTCAGCACGAAACACGTATCAACTGTCCCTGTAAATGTTTCAGAATACGAACAAAATCATCCTTCACAAAAGCCCTGTTAAGGCTGTCTTTGAATAAGTGCAAGGGGAATTCTATCCTATATCTGCAATGTAGTCTTTTGTACACATTTTCTCGAAGACTATTACTTTGTATTGTTTGAAATTTTGAGCACAAATAAAAACGACCTATAGCTAATTTGTGCCACAGTTATTATTTGAAAAAAATTGTTAGAATTTTTTTTAATTTAATTTATCTGACTCGAAACTATTCCAATTTGGCGCTAGATGGCGCGATAAGTAACCATAGCAGTGTTTCTATCTGGAAGAAACGAAATCTCTCATTTCTGTCTGATTTTTTTTTAATTAGGCAAAATAGAAATAATTAAATGGGGCCAAAAGTGAGACTTGAATCTTGTCTCCCATAAATCGTCTTAAATCCTACTGTACGTTCATTTTTTGAAGAGAAAATGGGTACATTAGCAGAGAATCCCTCAATTTGAGCTATAAAACTCAGTCTACCTGCTAAGCTCAACCCCCAAATAATGGGATTGGTTAAAACGCAACAGTGCGTATTTTGTCTTTTCATTGTGGAGCCAACGAGAGACGGCTTTCATTCTTAATATGACGAGGTCTGCAATTATTCGCTGATGCCAACTTCTGAGACAGTCCCTCAAGACGTAAAAGCCACGCCCAAGGAGGGATTTTTGCGCCATCTATCGCAGAAGATGAACCCTAACACTCATTCGAAGACAGCCTTAAGGGCCAGCCAGAATACCTCAGTAACATTCGTTTCGTGAATACACCGCACTCTGTGTTTCTCATGTCGCTCAATAGATGGCAGCACTATGTCACAGGGAAATGTCATATTACCCGTGATTCCGCGTTGCTTTATTGCAGCAGACGCAGGCCAGGTATGCAAGTACATCCCAATTTTGTTCTTACTTGTTTTCAGTTAGTCGTTTATGTGATGAGCGCAGGTGTACGTAATGAGTTCGCGTATGAGTGAAGGTATGTGCAATATAAATATAACAAAACTTACCATAAATATTTGAATATTTTCCGGGGTGTAGTCCCTGCTCTCCCTTCTAGGGCAGAAGAGGGAGAAACACTCACCAGATGTTTCCCATTTCAAATTCGGATATCTTTGTAGTTTCAAAGCTTCCATAATCACTTGTTTCAGTTCTGAATAATGACGAGGCATAATTTTAAATGATCCTGAAAAACCGATTGAAAAGTGTTTTGCATATTTCCACCTTGATTTGTCACTTAAAACAATGAAAAAGAAAGCATATCAAAATAAACTCGCGTACGAAAACGCTCGCACATCAGCACATGTACTATAGAAATACATTCTAGAGCAGGGGTGCACAACCTTTTTATAAGTGGGGGCCAAGTTTATTTTTACATAATAAGTGGCGGGCCGCAAGTTACCTTTTCACATAGGCACTTGCCAAACCCTACCGCTAAAGCTAATTTTACTATTATCCGAATAACCTATTTTACCAGCAGACAAAAAATGTGTTTCAATACCATTTTTGTGTCCTCTAAATGGTTTAAATCCATTTTTGAAGTTTTTTGGCAAATTGCGTTATTAAGTTATCAAATTACTGATTTACAATCAACTTACTCCTAATTGGAAAAGGTTTAGGGGTATATAAAATAAAATAATACTATCACAAGGTTGTAAAATTTTTATTTTTACAAAAAACAGAATTCTTAACATCAAAGTATATAAAAAATTAAAATCAGTATATCGTCAAACTGACCATCAAATCAAGTAGTAGCCTAATGCTCCTAATGAGATGCTTGGCATTGTTTATTTTTCAATAGTCTGTCAATATCAGGTTCAATGTTAGAGATGGTAATGCGCAAGTTTCCCTCCAATAGTGTATCACTTAAACGGGAACGACACTTTGACTTTATTTGTTTCATCAAAGAAAACGATTGCTCGCATAAGTAGGTACTTCCAAACAACGTTGCCGTTTTTAAAGCATGATCTTTGAGCAATTTCATTTCTTTCGGTAAGTAATTTTTGTAAAATTCTAGGAGAGAAACTTCAGAGTATTTTGTTTTTAACTCATTGTTACACTGAAGATCAATTAATTCCATCTGGAAATCTAGTGGCACTGACGCAACGTCAGTAGTGAATGGTAGAGAAAACATATCAAACAAAACCTCAAATTTTCTTATATCTTCAAATCGTCTTTTAAACTCATTGTGAAGGTCCACTACAAGAGATGCATATTTAGCCACATTTACATGGAATTCAGAACTTTCAACAAAACTTTTCATTGTTGGAAAATTTGCTAGTTAACGAAACATTTTTATAATTTTCTTATTTCAACTAGGGCCTACAATAATGGGAAAAAATCTCATCATTCACAATATATATATTCACGTTTTCAATAGTACAAAATATTTATCCGCGGGCCGCATAAACTGACTTTGAGGGCCGCGGGTTGTGCACCCCTGTTCTAGAGCATTCATATTGAATTGATTCGTTACAGATACTGATATATGGACAAGTTATCGCTATTACGCAGGGCGATGAAAGAGTTTTTAGATACTTCAAAAGTTTTTTTTTTTTTTTTCCTTTTCTGAAGAAACAGAGATTTTTATAGTAGGCGGTGTCCTTGTAACTTCATTTCGATACAATAGATGGCACCGCTGTATCCCCTAACAGAATAAACTGATTTACACTTCCTCAAAAAAAACCCGAGAGAGAGCATCTCACTTTGTTTTTTGTTACTACAAAAAAAAAGGTTTAAAACAAAAAGAAATCCTATTTGTTTTAAAAAAAAGGGTTGTACCGATAGTAATGGTACAACCCTTTTTTTATACATTATTTTTTATATTTTTTTTTATACGAGGGTTGTACCGAAAGTAATACAAAATTGGGCATAACTTTTTAATTAATTGACAGAGGTCGTTCAAATCTCACACGTTGGTAGAGTAACTCCTTTTCTATACAAAGGTATTGCTCAACATAGTCTCCAGCACAAATGATGCATTTGTGCCATCGTTGAACCCAACTCTCGAATCCTCTTTGAAAGAATTCAGGTGTGGGCTGTTGTACTCACTTCTTCCCATCAGCCACTTTTACCTCGCCCGTGTCATCAAATTGTTGTCTCCGGAGACTTTTCTTCATTAGACCGAACAGGTGGAAGTCGTAGGTCGCCAGATCTGGGTTGCACGGTGGATTGGGACCGCCAAGCAGCCTAATTTGCTGATAGCCTGATTTGTTGCAAACAGTATGTGTGGTCTCGCACTGTCATGTTGAATGTGGATACTTTGCATATTGGTGTTCGGTCCCTTCCTCCTTATGGCTTCTCTAAGCTTCTTGAGTGTCCCAATGCAACACTCACTAGTCACGATACGGCCAAGTTCCTGAATATGAAGGAGAATGATACCCCTCTCATCCTAAAAAAACAGTTATGATGACTTTCTGTACTTCTTAGGCCTTGATGAATAGATGTGATGCCATTCCATGGATTGATTATTCGTAAAGATGCGCCCACTTTTCATCCGCTGTCACCAGATCGGAAAAAAATCGTGTCTTTATTGGTTTCAAACGCTTCCAGCAGATCAGAGCAGACTTCCACCCTTCTCTCCTTGAAATTGGGTGTCAACTGCCGAGGTTCCCACTTTGAACACACAACCCTAAGTCTTCCACCATCTTCTGTATGTGTCTTCATTGGCTTCAAACGCTTCCAGCAGATCAGAGCAGACTTCCACCCTTCTCTCCTTGAAATTGCGTGTCAACTGCCGAGGTTCCCACTTTGAACACACAACCCTAACTCTTCCACCATCTTCTGTATGTGTCTTCTTTGGCTTCAAACGCTTCCAGCAGATCAGAGCAGACTTCCACCCTTCTCTCCTTGAAATTGGGTGTCAACTGCCGAGGTTCCCACTTTGAACACACAACCCTAAGTCTTCCACCATCTTCTGTATGTGTCTTCATTGGTTTCAAACGCTTCCAGCAGATCAGAGCAGACTTCCACCTTCTCTCCTTGAAATTGGGTGTCAACTGCCGAGGTTCCCACTTTGAACACACTACCCTAAGTCTCCCACCCTCTTCTGTATGTGTCTTCATTGGCTTAAAACGCTTCCAGCAGATCAGAGCAGACTTCCACCCTTCTCTCCTTGAAATTGGGTGTCAACTGCAGAGGTTCCCACTTTGAACACACTACCCTAAGTCTTCCACCATCTTCTGTATGTGTCTTCATTGGTTTCAAACGCTTCCAGCAGATCAGAGCAGACTTCCACCCTTCTCTCCTTGAAATTGGGTGTCAACTGCCGAGGTTCCCACTTTGAACACACAACCCTAAGTCTTCCACCATCTTCTGTATGTGTCTTCATTGGTTTCAAACGCTTCCAGCAGATCAGAGCAGACTTCCACCCTTCGCTCCTTGAAATTGGGTGTCAACTGCCGAGGTTCCCACTTTGAACACACAACCCTAAGTCTTCCACCATCTTCTGTATGTGTCTTCATTGGTTTCAAACGCTTCCAGCAGATCAGAGCAGACTTCCACCCTTCTCTCCTTGAAATTGGGTGTCAACTGCCGAGGTTCCCACTTTGAACACACAATCCTAAGTCTTCCACCATCTTCTGTATGTGTCTTCATTGGTTTCAAACGCTTCCAGCAGATCAGAGCAGACTTCCACCCTTCTCTCCTTGAAATTGGGTGTCAACTGCCGAGGTTCCCACTTTGAACACACTACCCTAAGTCTCCCACCATCTTCTGTATGTGTCTTCATTGGCTTCAAACGCTTCCAGCAGATCAGAGCAGACTTCCACCCTTCTCTCCTTGAAATTGGGTGTCAACTGCCGAGGTTCCCACTTTGAACACACAACCCTAAGTCTTCCACCATTTTCTGTATGTGTCTTCATTGGTTTCAAACGCTTCCAGCAGATCAGAGCAGACTTCCACCCTTCTCTCCTTGAAATTGGGTGTCAACTGCCGAGGTTCCCACTTTGAACACACAACCCTAAGTCTTCCACCATCTTCTGTATGTGTCTTCATTGGTTTCAAACGCTTCCAGCAGATCAGAGCAGACTTCCACCTTCTCTCCTTGAAATTGGGTGTCAACTGCCGAGGTTCCCACTTTGAACACACTACCCTAAGTCTCCCACCATCTTCTGTATGTGTCTTCATTGGCTTCAAACGCTTCCAGCAGATCAGAGCAGATTTCCACCCTTCTCTCCTTGAAATTGGGTGTCAACTGCCGAGGTTCCCACTTTGAACACACTACCCTAAGTCTTCCACCATCTTCTGTATGCGTCTTCATTGGTTTCAAACGCTTCCAGCAGATCAGAGCAGACTTCCACCCTTCTCTCCTTGAAATTGGGTGTCAACTGCCGAGGTTCCCACTTTGAACACACTACCCTAAGTCTTCCACCATCTTCTGTATGTGTCTTCATTGGCTTCAAACGCTTCCAGCAGATCAGAGCAGACTTCCACCCTTCTCTCCTTGAAATTGGGTGTCAACTGCCGAGGTTCCCACTTTGAACACACAACCCTAAGTCTTCCACCATCTTCTGTATGTGTCTTCATTGGTTTCAAACGCTTCCAGCAGATCAGAGCAGACTTCCACCCTTCTCTCCTTGAAATTGGGTGTCAACTGCCGAGGTTCCCACTTTGAACACACTACCCTAAGTCTCCCACCATCTTCTGTATGTGTCTTCATTGGCTTCAAACGCTTCCAGCAGATCAGAGCAGACTTCCACCCTTCTCTCCTTGAAATTGGGTGTCAACTGCCGAGGTTCCCACTTTGAACACACTACCCTAAGTCTTCCACCATCTTCTGTATGTGTCTCCATTGGCTTCAAACGCTTCCAGAAGATCAGAGCAGACTTCCACCCTTTTCTCCTTGAAATTGGGTGTCAACTGCCGAGGTTCCCACTTTGAACACACAACCCTAAGTCTTCCACCATCTTCTGTATGGCATTGTGACCACACACTGAGAAATACGTTATGTTCATTCAACAAAAATTTTGTCGATTTACAGTCAACAAAATTTTTTGTTAATTTAACAAAATTTATTGTTATCAAGACAAAACGTTTTGTTCATTTAACAAAACGATTAGGTCGATTTTTGGGAATTTGTTTGATCCAACAAAACATATTGTTATCATAACAATATGTTTTGTTGCAGCAACAAAACATATTCAAAAGACGTGCTTATTACACCCGAAAATTCGGTATCATCTTTCTTGTTTTACCTGTTAAAAGAAGAAAAAAAGAGAAAACAAAACAAAGAAATGCGATCCACTATACTTTTGCCGCTGGACGAACAAATTACTAAACCTTCCCCCTCCCTCATGTAACATTTGGCCCGGTTGTCTGGAACCCCCCCCCCCCCCTCCTACCCGTAATCTCGGACGTACTTTATGAACGGCCGTGTATGGGTAAAACTCGAAACTCCATGCTGTTGCAGAAGTTTCCACACAAAAGCTTACCAAAATGGCGTAATAAAGCAGAATTTCCAAAAGCTCAGAAAAAAAGAAATTTAACTGAATATACGCGCACAAAATACAAAGCTTTTGGCGGGAAGCGAGAATTACCCAATCAAACTGCACCACGCAATAGCACAAAACAAAATACTCTTGGATGTTCTGCGCAGCAACAATTCCCGAAGCAACCGGAACTTCCAGTATTTCGTTAGACAGTCTCACGACCTTTCTGCAGTCGAAAGAAGCTATTTACTGATTTTTTAAAAAAACATTGATCCTATCTCACTTAATCTTCGCAAGATCTACTCGTGAAGTGGTCATGCATGGAAAAAAGAAATGAATACCCAGATCAGCATTCAGCTGGAAAAGTCAATCTTTTTCCGTGTCATGTGACAATTGGTAGTTGAATGCTCTTTCCGCTAGGCTGAAATACGACACAAAACATCACATCATACTTCTTAACAAACGCCGTCTGTGCAAAATCGTAAAAAGATAGGAGTTAAAACTATGATATTTAAAATACACTGAGAAAAACGTTTTTCTTAATTCAACAAAACAATTGTTGAATCAACAAAACAATTCAGTCGATTAACAGTCAACAATAAGTTTGCTAAATTAACAAAATTATTTTGATGAAAATTATTGTTCATCCTACAAAATTCATTGTTATCATGACAGAACGTTTTGTTCATATAACAAAATAATTTTATCAATGTTTGGGAATTTCTTTGATACAACAATATGTATTGTTATCGTGATAAAACGTTTTGTTGCTGCAACCAAACATATTGATATCGTGACGCAGTAATTTCTTGCTCCAACAAAATTTAGTTATGTAGCTGGGCCACTTTGTTCCTAAACTTTTTTCTCTGGCAACACTTTGCCGCTGCCCTTCGAACCTATGTGTTGTTATCGTGATAAAACGTTTTGTTGCTGCAACCAAACATATTGCTATCGTGGCACAGTAATTTATTGCTCCAACAAAATTTAGAGTTATGTAGCTGGGCCACTTTGTCCCTAAACATTTTTTCCGCTGGCAACACTTTGCCGCTGCCCTTCGAACCTATGTGTTGTTATCGGGATAAAACGTTTTGTTGCTGCAATAAAACATATTGCTATCGTGGCACAGTAATTTCTTGCTCCAACAAAATTTAGAGTTATGTAGCTGGGCCACTTTGTCCCTAAACATTTTTTCCGCTGGCAACACTTTGCCGCTGCCCTTCGAACCTATGTGTTGTTATCGTGATAAAACGTTTTGTTGCTGCAACCAAACATATTGCTATCGTGGCACAGTAATTTATTGCTCCAACAAAATTTAGAGTTATGTAGCTGGGCCACTTTGTCCCTAAACATTTTTTCCGCTGGCAACACTTTGCCGCTGCCCTTCGAACCTATGTGTTGTTATCGTGATAAAACGTTTTGTTGCTGCAACCAAACATATTGCTATCGTGGCACAGTAATTTATTGCTCCAACAAAATTTAGAGTTATGTAGCTGGGCCACTTTGTCCCTAAACATTTTTTCCGCTGGCAACACTTTGCCGCTGCCCTTCGAACCTATGTGTTGTTATCGTGATAAAACGTTTTGTTGCTGCAACCAAACATATTGCTATCGTGGCACAGTAATTTATTGCTCCAACAAAATTTAGAGTTATGTAGCTGGGCCACTTTGTCCCTAAACTTTTTTTCCGCTGGCAACACTTTGCCGCTACCCTTCGAACCTATGTGTTTTTATCGGGATAAAACGTTTTGTTGCTGCAATAAAACATATTGCTATCGTGGCACAGTAATTTCTTGCTCCAACAAAATTTAGAGTTATGTAGCTGGGCCACTTTGTCCCTAAACTTTTTCCTCTGGCAACACTTTGTCGCTGCCCTTCGAACCTATGTATTGTTATCGTGATAAAACGTTTTGTTGCTGCAACCAAACAAATTGCTATCGTGGCACAGTAATTTATTGCTCCAACAAAATTTAGAGTTATGTAGCTGGGCCACTTTGTCCCTAAACTTTTTTCCGCTGGCAACACTTTGCCGCTGCCCTTCGAACCTATGTGTTTTTATCGGGATAAAACGTTTTGTTGCTGCAATAAAACATATTGCTATCGTGACACAGTAATTTCTTGCTCCAACAAAATTTAGAGTTATGTAGCTGGGCCACTTTGTCCCTAAACTTTTTTTCCTCTGGCAACACTTTGTCGCTGCCCTTCGAACCTATGTGTTTGTTATCGTGATAAAACGTTTTGTTGCTGCAATAAAACATATTGCTATCGTGGCACAGTAATTTCTTGCTCCAACAAAATTTAGAGTTATGTAGCTGGGCCACTTTGTCCCTAAACTTTTTTCCTCTGGCAACACTTTGTCGCTGCCCTTCGAACCTATGTATTGTTATCGTGATAAAACGTTTTGTTGCTGCAATAAAACATATTGCTCTCATGGCACAGTAATTTCTTGCTCCAACAAAATTTAGAGTTATGTAGCTGGGCCACTTTGTTCCTAAACTTTTTTCCTCTGGCAACACTTTGTCGCTGCCCTTCGAACCTATGTATTGTTATCGTGATAAAACGTTTTGTTGCTGCAACCAAACATATTGCTATCATGGCACAGTAATTTCTTGCTCCAACAAAATTTAGAGTTATGTAGCTGGGCCACTTTGTTCCTAAACTTTTTTTCCGATGGCAACACTTTGCCGCTGCCCTTCGAACCTATGTATTGTTATCGTGATAAAACGTTTTGTTGCTGCAACCAAACATATTGCTATCATGGCACAGTAATTTCATGCTCCAACAAAATTTAGAGTTATGTAGCTGGGCCACTTTGTCCCTAAACTTTTTTTCCGATGGCAACACTTTGCCGCTGCCCTTCGAACCTATGTATTGTTATCGTGATAAAACGTTTTGTTGCTGCAACCAAACATATTGCTATCATGGCACAGTAATTTCATGCTCCAACAAAATTTAGAGTTATGTAGCTGGGCCACTTTGTCCCTAAACTTTTTTTCCTCTGGCAACACTTTCCCGCTGCCCTTCGAACCTATGTATTGTTATCGTGATAAAACGTTTTGTTGCTGCAACCAAACATATTGCTATCATGGCACAGCAATTTCATGCTCCAACAAAATTTAGAGTTATGTAGCTGGGCCACTTTGTTCCTAAACTTTTTTTCCTCTGGCAACACTTTCCCGCTGCCCTTCGAACCTATGTATTGTTATCCTGATAAAACGTTTTGTTGCTGCAACCAAACATATTGCTATCATGGCACAGCAATTTCATGCTCCAACAAAATTTAGAGTTATGTAGCTGGGCCACTTTGTTCCTAAACTTTTTTTCCTCTGGCAACACTTTGTCGCTGCCCTTCGAACCTATGTATTGTTATCGTGATAAAACGTTTTGTTGCTGCAATAAAACATATTGCTATCATGGCACAGTAATTTCATGCTCCAACAAAATTTAGAGTTATGTAGCTGGGCCACTTTGTCCCTAAACTTTTTTTCCTCTGGCAACACTTTGTCGCTGCCCTTCGAACCTATGTATTGTTATCGTGATAAAACGTTTTGTTGCTGCAACCAAACATATTGCTATCATGGCACAGTAATTTCATGCTCCAACAAAATTTAGAGTTATGTAGCTGGGCCACTTTGTCCCTAAACTTTTTTCCTCTGGCAACACTTTGCCGCTGCCCTTCGAACCTATGTATTGTTATCGTGATAAAACGTTTTGTTGCTGCAACCAAACATATTGCTATCATGGCACAGTAATTTCATGCTCCAACAAAATTTAGAGTTATGTAGCTGGGCCACTTTGTTCCTAAACTTTTTCCTCTGGCAACACTTTGCCGCTGCCCTTCGAACCTATGTATTGTTATCGTGATAAAACGTTTTGTTGCTGCAACCAAACATATTGCTATCATGGCACAGAAATTTCATGCTCCAACAAAATTTAGAGTTATGTAGCTGGGCCACTTTGTTCCTAAATTTTTTTCCTCTGGCAACACTTTGCCGCTGCCCTTTGAACCTATGTATTGTTATCGTGATAAAACGTTTTGTTGCTGCAATCAAACATATTGCTATCATGGCACAGCAATTTCATGCTCCAACAAAATTTAGAGTTATGTAGCTGGGCCACTTTGTTCCTAAACTTTTTTCCTCTGGCAACACTTTGCCGCTGCCCTTCGAACCTATGTATTGTTATCGTGATAAAACGTTTTGTTGCTGCAACCAAACATATTGCTATCATGGTACAGTAATTTCATGCTCCAACAAAATTTAGAGTTATGTAGCTGGGCCACTTTGTCCCTAAACTTTATTTCCTCTGGCAACACTTTGTCGCTGCCCTTCGAACCTATGTATTGTTATCGTGATAAAACGTTTTGTTGCTGCAATCAAACATATTGCTATCATGGCACAGTAATTTTATGCTCCAACAAAATTTAGAGTTATGTAGCTGGGCCACTTTGTCTCCCTAAACTTTATTTCCTCTGGCAACACTTTGCCGCTGCCCTTCGAACCTATGTATTGTTATCGTGATAAAACGTTTTGTTGCTGCAATCAAACATATTGCTATCATGGCACAGCAATTTCATGCTCCAACAAAATTTAGAGTTATGTAGCTGGGCCACTTTGTCCCTAAACTTTTTTCCTCTGGCAACACTTTGCCGCTGCCCTTCGAACCTATGTATTGTTATCGTGATAAAACGTTTTGTTTCTGCAATCAAACATATTGCTATCGTGGCACAGTAATTTCTTGCTCCAACAAAATTTAGAGTTATGTAGCTGGGCCACTTTGTTCCTAAACTTTTTTTCCTCTGGCAACACTTTGCCGCTGCCCTTCGAACCTATGTATTGTTATCGTGATAAAACGTTTTGTTGTTGCAACCAAACATATTGCTATCGTGGCACAGTAATTTCATGCTCCAACAAAATTTAGAGTTATGTAGCTGGGCCACTTTGTCCCTAAACTTTTTTCCTCTGGCAACACTTTGCCGCTGCCCTTCGAACCTATGTATTGTTATCGTGATAAAACGTTTTGTTGCTGCAATCAAACATATTGCTAAGGGGCACAGTAATTTCTTGCTCCAACAAAATTTAGAACTATGTAGCTGGGCCACTTTGTCCCCAAACTTTTTTTCCTCTGGCAACACTTTGCCGCTGCCCTTCGAACCTATGTATTGTTATCGTGATAAAACGTTTTGTTGCTGCAACCAAACATATTGCTATCATGGCACAGTAATTTCATGCTCCAACAAAATTTAGAGTTATGTAGCTGGGCCACTTTGTCCCTAAACTTTTTTCCTCTGGCAACACTTTGCCGCTGCCCTTCGAACCTATGTATTGTTATCGCGATAAAACGTTTTGTTGCTGCAATCAAACATATTGCTATCGTGGCACAGTAATTTCTTGCTCCAACAAAATTTAGAGTTATGTAGCTGGGCCACTTTGTCCCTAAACTTTTTTCCTCTGGCAACACTTTGCCGCTGCCCTTCGAACCTATGTATTGTTATCGTGATAAAACGTTTTGTTGCTGCAACCAAACATATTGCTATCGTGGCACAGTAATTTCTTGCTCTAACAAAATTTAGATTTATGTAGCTGGGCCACTTTGTTCCTAAACTTTTTTCCGATGGCAACACTTTGCCGGTGCAATAATTTTAGGTGGCGCTCTTTGACCCTGGGTGTCCGCCATTTTCCCCCACCGTATTTTAACTTTTCTCGCCGTATTTACTTTCTAGTGGTGTTTAAATCAATTTGGACGGTGTTACGTCACGAGGAATTTTTTTCAGAGCCAGCAAAATATCGTTCACCGAGCGGATTCGAAACTGGGACCTTTAGTTTATGAACTAGGCGTGCTACCCACTCGGCTACACCTGCTCTTGCAAGGGTGTTCTTATCTGCGAATTCAGCATTTGAAGGTGGGTTTATTTACCTTTCGGAATGTTCACGGACGACTTGTACTTGACATAACGATGTATTGACACTATTTTGGTGCGTATATAACATGTTTCTAAATCCGATTTCTTTTTAAATGTTTCACTTAGTTTTATGGTGAAACAAATTATAGACATTTTTGGTTAGACAAAAAAATCGTAATATTTTTTTAATGTTCTACACTATTTACCAACAAGTAACTGGACACCTGTGATAGCAAAGGAAAACCAGTTTATTCACCTTCAATAGTTGGTGGAGCCTCCACGAGTGGCAATTACAGCTGCGACCCTCCGGGGCATACTCTCAACCAGGCGTTGTACGACGGCTAGCGGTATTTTCTTCCACTGGGCTTGGAGAAGACAGGTCAGTTCCTTCACCGATTTCGGACGGTGGGGGCACCCCTTAAGTCGACGCTCCAACTCGTCCCAGAGGTGCTCGATAGGGTTAAGGACCGGGCTCTGCGCAGGCCAGTCCATTCGATTAACCCCATTGTCACCATACCAAGCCATGGTGGACCTCGCAACATGACAGGTGGCATTGTCATCCTGAAAGTAACATGGGTCCACCCCGTAAAACTGCCACAACGTAGGAAGCGCATGGTCATCCAAAATGGTGCAGTAGATCTCGGCATCGAGTCTACCAGGATTGCGACCATTGTGCCATACCAGGGGAAACACCGCCATAGCATAATTCCACCGCCGCCGAACTTCACAGTTGGCACAATACATTCCGGCAGGATGCGTTCTCCAGGCAGATGCCAAACCCAGACCCTGCCATCCGAACGGTAGAGGGCGAACCTTGATTCGTCGCTCCAGAGAACCTGTTTCCACTGTTCAACGGTCCACTGTCGACGTTCTTTGCACCACGTTAGCCGAGCAGCGCTATTGGACTTGGTGATCAAAGGCTTGTGGGCGGCAGCACGTCCATGATAACCGAGCAGATGGGATTCCTTACGGATGGTATTCATCGAAAGAACACACCCGGATGCCTGTTGAAACGCCTCGCGGATGTGGCCTCTCGATTTGGTGCGGTTCTTCCGATTTTCTCTGGCCAGCACCCGTCGGTCTCTAACTCCCAGTTTTGTGGGTCTGCCGGGTCTGGGCACATTACGACAGTCACCTCTCATCTTTCATTTGCCAATCACGTAGGCCACTGTCGATTTTGGGTACTTCAACTCGCTGGATATGTCACGTATGGATCGGCCATTTCTGTGATACCCGACCATTACACCTTTCTCGAAATCAGAGAACTCCGAACTGCGTGTCATCTTGCATGCGACTGGTTGCGTTGTTGTTTCCCACACGATACTGTAACGGCGGCGGCCGTGACGTGTACCAGGACCGCAGATATCGTCGATTGCAGGGGTGTCCAATTACTTGTTGGTAGATAGTGTATATGTTGTTCCAGGGTACTATCACCATGCAATCTTTGGTTGTCGCACGAATTTTGAAACACACTGTATATATAACCTATACATGAAATCAAGCTCTATACATAAATTACAACTCTTATCATTACCTCATGTGCAATTTTTTATTAGCGATCAGGAACCGCAAGCCGTCATAAGAAATGTATTATTGCTTTATCAGAAATCTGGGTTTAAATTTAATACGTGCCCTTGTGCATCTAATGAGATGCGGATTCTGTCGTGTTCATTGTAATTATGAGTCTACAATGCCAGGCCAAATTATTACTAAAATTCACTGAATCCAACCAAAATAACACACAATCGGAATTATTAAGATACATTAGAAATTCATACCTATGAATGTCTCTATCAGAGTTGATAGCTCCCAGTCTTCTAACAATGCACTCACTTCGCAATCAGCGATAATTCAAAACGAAATCTTCAGCGCAAAACGTGTTTCTTCTGGTCAGTGGTAGTCTGGTAGTGCCCGTATGGAGTAGCTAGTAATCACGTGATCTTTGGCGTAAGGTCGATGCCACCTCCATATAATTGAATTAACAAAATATAGCCAACGAAATAATTTTGTGTTGCCAACAAAACAATTCCGATGGAGTTTTGCTAAAGCAACAAAATAAATCGACAAAAGAGCTCAACAAAATTATTTTGTTGTTTGAAACAAACTTTTTTCTCAGTGTATTATTTAATTTAAAATCGTAGATTAAAAACACATAAGATCTTTCAAACCCGTTTCGGGTTCATCTACAGATGCATATATACTTAATGGAACAATACTAATAACAGGATATATACAGGGTGATTCATAAAGAAGTATACAGTTTCAACGCACTATAAAACAAGAACAATGTAAGATATTTTATGTTACCTGTAACAGAACTGTAGGGGAATGTTTCAAGTTTTTTAGAGACAGTCACAGATGTTTTATCGGTGCACCTTTAGTTACACGACACACATCGAGCCGGTAATCCATTTCCGCCCAAACGCGATACACGCGGTCGTCTGGACTTTTAAGTTTGCACAAACCGCCCGTAGTTTCAAATTTTTTATGCCAATCGTTGATAGATTTTCTGGTTGGAGGTCCTTTTCCGAATCGTGATCGAAAATGCCGTTGTACAACAGTTACAGATTCCGTTTTGCTCAATTCAAGAATACAAAACGCCTTCTCCACTGCAGACACTGCCATTTTGACTGACTAGTCACGTGGCACGCGCGCTATCACCTACGTCACTTCTCTCAGTAGCGGGACACGAACTTTATGAGTACATCTACCTAACAGTTCGCAGTTGCGGTCCGTGTCTTCAACTGTTACTGTTTTACAGCATCTGGAAACTGTATACTTCTTTATGAATCAGGGTGTATATATACTATCGCCTACGTCACTTCCCTCAGTAGCGGGACACAAACTTTATGAGTACATCTACCTAACGGTTCGCAGTTGTGGTCCGTGTCTTCAACTGTTACTGTTTTACAGCGTCTGGAAACTGTATACTTCTTTATGAATCACCCTGTATATATACTATCGCCTACGTCACTTCCCTCAGTAGCGGGACACAAACTTTATGAGTACATCTAACTAACGGTTCGCAGTTGTGGTCCGTGTCTTCAACTGTTACTGTTTTACAGCGTCTGGAAACTGTATACTTCTTTATGAATCACCCTGTATATATACTATCGCCTACGTCACTTCCCTCAGTAGCGGGACACAAACTTTATGAGTACATCTAACTAACGGTTCGCAGTTGTGGTCCGTGTCTTCAACTGTTACTGTTTTACAGCATCTGGAAACTGTATTCTTCTTTATGAATCACCCTGTATATATATATTACGTGCAAGCAATTACGGCGCATGTCATGACATATGCGTAATTAGAGTTTGCGTCGTAGTTCCTAGATCTCTTTGTCGTACTATAAGTTCCGTAAATTAGTTAGTGTCCACCTAGTTAGTGCCACAGAGCAGTATTTTCCAAGGTGTTGGAATATTACATGCGAAGTCATCTTTGCAGCATCATGATGCATTGCTGTATATAAACATCTTTTCCGTAAATATATTAGAAAATCTAGAAGGTGGTGTGGCCAAAGCAGTAACGTCTTCTCAAATTGAGTAGTGTTTTCCTTGGTTAACCAAACGGGAAAGGGCAGTCGCCATAGACCCAGTTTTTAGATTGTATTTATGTTCAGACAATCTTATTTTAACCGATCTTAAAGTAGATTCCACATACACTATATTGACAAAAGTCACTGGACACCATTTCAAAAGCAAATGAACGGATCCCCTGCGTTGTTAAGATGCGCAGTACAGCTGCAAACGGTATAAAAGCAAGCCTGGAGCTGACCGCGATCATATCGCACTGTGAATTTGAGTGAAAATGTCGCTGAACTGACTTTGAGAAAGGAAAGATTGTTGGGTGTTATATTAGTGGGTTGTCCATAAGAGAAACCAAGAGGCGTTTAAACATACCCAAGTCAACTGTTTTGGATGTACTGAATAAGTGGAAGACACATGGCGTGCCTGAAGCAGCAAAACGTACCGGCAGACCAAAGAAACTGACTTTGAGAAAGGGAAAGATTGTTGGGTGTTATATTAGTAGGTTGTCCATAAGAGAAACCGAGAGGCGTTTAAACATACCCAAGTCAACTGTTTTGGATGTACTGAATAAGTGGAAGACACATGGCGTGCCTGAAGCAGCAAAACGTACCGGCAGACCAAAGAAAATCAGTGATAGAGGACGTCGAAGCCTCAGGAAAGTCCTTACAGCTAATTGATGGAGAACTGCACAAGACCTCAGTGTACAGGTGAGTAAAAATGCTAACCCACGGTATGTACACGTACCATTCACAGAGAACTTCATTCCATGGGTTACCGTGGTCGTGCGGCTGCTCATAAGCCTTTCATCTCCACTCGGAATGCTAATCGTCGTTTAGCATGGTGTAAAGAACATTTATCGTGGACCATAGATCAATGGAAACGGGTCCTATGGACTGATGAATCCAGATACACGATCCATCAGTCTGATGGCCGTGTGTGGGTATGGCGGCAGCCGGGGAATGCTGTTTTCCACAGTCTACTCTTCCTACGGTCAAGTTTAGAGCTGGCAGTGTACTCGTGTGGGTGGTATTTTTCGTGGTATGGTCCCGGCCCAATGGTTATCGTGGACAAATCTGTTAACCAGCATGTCTACTTCGATATTCTGGATAATTATGCCCTACGAACTCTGTGGCAATACTATGGAACCGAGCCTTGTTGGTACCAACAGGAAAATGCACCGAGCCATAAAGCAAGGACTATTACGGCGTCGTTTGACGATAATTCCGTATCATGTGTGGACTGGCCAGCACAGAGCTCTGATCTTAATCCTATAGAGCACCTATGGGACGAATTAGAGCGCCGCAAAATAAAATCGGCAGCAAATAAATCGACAGCATTTCCCATTCTGACTACGAACACTCTACTAACCGAAAGCCTGTCCTCGGGTTGTATATATACTGCTCTGTGAACTTCACCTGCGCCACCGTTCGGTCCCCAGGCGAGCTTATTTGTCTAGGCTGAGGGTGATCATAATGTAGTGGCTAATTGCTGTAAATAAACAATTGAGCCATTGCAAACTGCAATACGCCGCCCCGGTGGCGCAGTGGTCTAAGCGATGGCCTCTGATCTTTCGTCCGAAAGGGGTCCGGGTTCGAATCCCGGTGAGGCATGGATGTTGTGTTTGTCTTACGACACTGGCTCTCTCCCTTCCCTGGAACCAGTGACCCTAAATTAGGGACGGGCGACCGCTTATAGCCCATTGAGTTGCTCACGGTGGTCGTTAAACCTCCAATCAAAAAAAAAAAATGCAATACTTATTCAGCAGGTGTTTCAATTATTTTGTCCGTTCCCTGTATAAATAAACCCTAGTGTCACAAATTAGATTCAAGAAATCGGGGCCTGTATCCGCAATTAAGGCATTAAACTGCAAGTTGTGATCCGTGTGTTGTTTAGTTGAATGAAAAAAGACGCTGTTCCGGTGAAAATGAAAGAAATGCAATAAATAGAATGCGAATAAAGAATGAAGAAACCAAATGCCTACCTTGTTTTTGGGGTTGTTTTATTTTAGGGAGAGCGGGACTTCACCAGTTAGCTAGAGATACCACAGTAGTGCTTCTGAATAAAATCAGCTGAGATCCGTATCCTTTTATAGACATAACCTTCCTTATCATTTGGTTTAGTTTTTGAAAGGGTGATAAGATTACCTGCAAAAAAAAAATGGGGGAGGGACTGTTTATCACTTGCGAATAGGTGTGATCTTCTGGAATTTTCTTTTGACGAAGATACTAAGTTTTTAGTTATACACACTTTTTCTACTGATGCATGAAAATTCCATTGAGCTAATTGAAAAATAAGGTGCTGAAAAAAAGACACTTGCTCGCTTAAAAGTAATAATGTTCGATGCTTCAACCGCAATAATGCACAGAGTTGTTTAATTGAAACGTCTTTCCTAGAAACGCCACTTAAGTTGAGAAATTCTGCACAAATATTTTATTTCGAGCATCATCTGAAAACTGCAGCAAAATATAAATATTATGTAATATTTAGCACGGATTACTTTCAAATATCTAATGTTTAATATTGTATATTTGAAACACAAATTATATGTTTTATAACACTCCAAAGTATTTCCACACGAAATATTTTCATCAGTATCATCATTGTCAACCATTATCAATTCAGTACTGGATGAAGGTCTCCCCAAGTTTCTTCCACAACGGTCTGTCTTGTGCTAGTCTCCTCCGTGTTACTCCCGCATACTTTCGAATTTCATTCACCCATCTCCCGTGCGGTCTTCTTCTGGGTCTTTTCCTGTCCCTTGGAATCCAATCAAAAATTTCGGCCATCCATCAATGGTATGTCTTTCTGGAAATATGTCCAGCCCATTGCCATTTCAGGGATTTTACTCTGATCATGATGTCTTCCACTCTTGTCATTTTTTCTGATCCACGAGTTCCTCTTCTTATCTCTCCTGGTTACACCAAGCATGCACCTCTCCGTGCTGCTTTGAGTTGTCTGTAGTCTTTGTATGTCTCTTTTAGTTAAGGTCCATGTCTCTGCACCATACGTAAGCATTGGAAGGATGCATTGATCAAACACTTTTCTTTTAAGATATAATAACATATTGCTCTTGAAAACTATACTGTTTCTTCCAAGTTTCTTCCAAACTAGTCTTGCTCGGGCAGCAATGGCCCAGTGCTGGCCCAGCAAGACTGTTTTTGCTGGGTGGGCAGTTTGGCGGTCCTCTTGAGAAAATTTAAATTTCTTTACTGCAGTAGGAGTTTCGTTGGAAAAAAGAAGCAGGTGTGTGTGCCTTTGGTGAACTATAGTTAGTATTTTTTTTTTTACTACTACTATTGGGAAGTTGACGGACAAGATTCGACAAGCCATCAGTTACGTCACGTGATTGCAGGCTGCCACTGCCGGGACACTGACGGACCACATCTGGCTAGCCATCATTTATGGTACGTACTTGCAGGACCTCTTAAGGGCCGCTTATGGCAGCCACAACCTGTGATGGATAAAGGATGGCCCTGTTCTGGCATATGACAACTGATGGGGTGCCAACTGTTGTCCAGCTGCTAGCCTGAACTGCTGGTACATCTGGTAGCCGCCGGGACATTTTATTGACGGTTCATATAACGGCAACATAGTGGTATGCCAGTGCTGTGTTGGCACAACAAAACATTTTGCTGGGACACGACCCGTGACTTGACTTGACTCTTTAATTGTGACACTGAGAAAAAGAAATTATATTTTCTATTTATTTTTTTACTACTACTGGGAAACGGACGGACAAGATTCGGCAAGCCATCAGTTACGTCACGTGTTTGCCAGATGCCACTTCCGGGACACTGACGGACCACATTAGGCTAGCCATCATTAATGGCACGTAGTAGCAAGGCCTCTTAAGGGCCGCTTGTGACAGCCACAGCCAGTGATGGATAACTGATGGCCCTCTTCTGGCATATGACCACGGATGTGGTGCCAACTGTTGGCCAGTTGCTGGCCCGAACTGGTGGCACATCTTAAGGGCCGCTTGTGACAGCCACAGCCTGTGATGGATAACTGATGGCCCTCTTCTGGCATATGATCACGGATGTGGGGCCAACTGTTGGCCAGCTGCTGGCCCGAGCTGGTGGCGCATCTTAAGGGCCGCTTGTGACAGCCACAGCCTGTGATGGATAACTGATGGCCCTCTTCTGGCATATGACCACGGATCTCGTGCCAACTGTTAGCCAGTTGCTGGCCCGAACTTGTGGCGCATCTTAAGGGCCGCTTGTGACAACCACAGCCTGTGATGGATAACTAATGGCCCTCTTCTGGCATATGATCACGGATGTGGTGCCAACTGTTGGCCAGCTGCTGGCCCGAACTGGTGGCACATCTTAAGGGCCGCTTGTGACAGCCACAGCCTGTGATGGATAACTGATGGCCCTCTTCTGGCATATGACCACGGATGTGGTGCCAACTGTTGGCCAGTTGCTGGCCAGAACTGGTGGCACATCTTAAGGGCCGCTTGTGACAGCCACAGTCTGTGATGGATAACTGATGGCCCTCTTCTGGCATATGACCACGGATGTGGTGCCAACTGTTGGCCACTTGCAGGCCCGAAATGGTGGCACATCTTAAGGGCCACTTGTGACAGCCACAGCCAGTGATGGATAACTGATGGCCCTCTTCTGGCATATGACCACGGATGTGGTGCCAACTGTTGGCCAGTTGCTGGCCAGAACTGGTGGCACATCTTAAGGGCCGCTTGTGACAGCCACAGCCTGTGATGGATAACTGATGGCCCTCTTCTGGCATATGACCACGGATCTGGTGCCAACTGTTGGCCAGTTGCTGGCCCGAACTTGTGGCGCATCTTAAGGGCCGCTTGTGACAACCACAGCCTGTGATGGATAACTAATGGCACTCTTCTGGCATATGATCACGGATGTGGTGCCAACTGTTGGCCAGTTGCTGGCCCGAACTGGTGGCACATCTTAAGGGCCGCTTGTGACAGCCACAGCCTGTGATGGATAACTGATGGCCCTCTTCTGGCATATGACCGCGGATGTGGTGCCAACTGTTGGCCACTTGCAGGCCCGAAATGGTGGCACATCTTAAGGGCCACTTGTGACAGCCACAGCCTGTGATGGATAACTGATGGCCCTCTTCTGGCATATGACCACGGATGTGGTGCGAACTGTTGGCCAGCTGCTGGCCCGAACTTGTGGCGCATCTTAAGGGCCGCTTGTGACAGCCACAGCCTGTGATGGATAACTAATGGCCCTCTTCTGGCATATGATCACGGATGTGGTGCCAACTGTTGGCCAGCTGCTGGTCCGAACTGGTGGCACATCTTAAGGGCCGCTTGTGACAGCCACAGCCTGTGATGGATAACTGATGGCCCTCTTCTGGCATATGACCACGGATGTGGTGCCAACTGTTGCCCAGCTGCTGGCCCGAACTGGTGGCACATCTTAAGGGCCGCTTGTGACAGCCACAGCCTGTGATGGATAACTGATGGCCCTCTTCTGGCATATGACCACGGATGTGGTGCCAACTGTTGCCCAGCTGCTGGCCCGAACTGGTGGCACATCTGGTAGCCGCCGGAACGTTTTACTGACGGTTCATGTAAAAGCAATATAGTGCTGGGCCAGTGCTGACCCAACATGACTGATTTTTACAAATATATTAGGTTGTAATGCTGTCTAAAGGACGACAAAACTTCATTAAAACCAACTAGTTGCAAGATGAAGTGAAAGATTTACCACAATTAAAACCAGTATGTTACAGTTAAAATGATAAAATTACATGATGCGAGATCTTTCGGGTCACCCCTTGGTGCCCATGGTCAAGCCAACTGTGAATACATGAGGTGCGGCGACAACTTATATGCTTTATAATGGTCACATGATGTCGCCATGGTAACAGTAATGTGCATGTGAATAAACATAAATTTTGAGGTTAACATTAAAATCATATTAACAATGGAGGTTAAAGAGAACGTATAAGTTAATACAGACATTTAACGTGGACCAGGAACATCAAACAAAGATTCGAGGCCACTGTGGTGTAGCGGAAGCATATCCGGCGCGTAACTGGAAGACCCTTAGTTCGACTCCCGGTGGCGGCCAATGAGAATTTTTTTCCGTGACTCACTAATAAACGTGGAAAGAGCGAAGATCTTTGTTTGATGTTCCTGGTCCACGTTGGGTGTATGTATTAATTATTCATTCGCCTTCTAATTATTTCTTCAGTTACTGCTTACCATCTTTGGTGAATGCCCAGTATTGTGCGGGGCTCCAAGAAGCAACCTGCCAACTTGACTAGGCAGTTAGCGTGTGTGAGTCTGGAGGAATTCGAGGCCGCTGTGGTGTAGCGGAAGCATATCCGGCGCGTAACTGGAAGATCCTGGGTTCGACTCCCGGTGGCGGCCAATGAGAATTTTTTCCGTGACTCACTTATAAACGTGGAAAGAGCGAAGATCTTTGTTTGATGAAAACGTATAAGACTTTGCCAGGTTAAAGGGAGGTCATCATTACAGCATAATTTGTTAAACCACACTTTAAAAAGTGCTTCCGTAAACAAGGTGTCTTTCCTGTATTTGGTATAGGCGAGATGAGAGACCTCGTTCCAACACGGAGTAAATTGATTGAGTGTTACTGTGCGAGCTAAAGACGTGGTTGTAGCTTTCCTGGAAATGTCATATTGGTGTTCACGGGATCTAACCGAAATTGTTCGTGAAGTGGAGCCAATGTAACTCGAATTCGGTTGATTAGGTGTTTGGGGGAGTAGAGGAATACAATATACACCATGTTTTTCGCCTGTTGATAAAACATCACGACCAGAACGTAAATTCTTAAAAATGTTCGAGGTTCGGATCCGGAAATGTAATTTATGCTTATTACAAAATCTGTTAAGCATGTTAACAATAGGGATGTTAAAGGTTACAGAGCCAATAAACTTCACAGTCGGTTTGTCTACTTGTAGTTTTGTGGAGATAGTCCGCTGGTAACGATAAATAAGCTTCGGTACTACATAAGGTATGTAACCAAAGGTCTTAGCTAAGTTTGAAATAAATGAAAGTTCAGTTCGACGACGACTAATTGAAGACGAGTGAGTAAAAGCTCTGGTTATGTATGAACGCAATCCTGCTAGTTTATGTTGAATCGGATGATATGACGAGAAAGGGATAAGTGATGGTACAAAGGTCGTTTTTTTTTTTTTTTTTTTTTGATTGGAGGTTTAACGACCACCGTGAGCAACTCAATTGGCTATAAGCAGTCGCCCGTCCCTAATTTAGGGTCACTGGTTCCAGGGAAGGGAGAGAGCCAGTGCCGTAAGACAAACAAAATATCCATGCCTGACCGGGATTCGAACCCGGACCCCTTACGGACGAATGATCAGAGGCCAGCGCCTTAGACCACTGCGCCACCGGGGCGGCAAAAAGGTCGGTTTAGGAAAAACTGAATAAGATAGTCGATTGGTACCGGGTTGACGATGAAGACAAAAATCTAAAAAGAAAGGTAAAAGTTTTCTTCGGTACCTATGGTGAATTTAATGGTTTGAATGAATGAGGAGAGTATTTGAACAAATTGTTGAAACATGTGCAGTGAATGAGGCCAAAAAATCAGAACATCGTCTACATAACGTAAATAATAGAGTAAAGGGGAGAATGGGGTTTGTGAAATGAGAGATTCTTCTAAAAACTGTAACACAACTTTAGCAAGGATAGGTGATAGGGGGATCTCATTGGAGCCCCATCAAGCTGTTGGTAGATGATGTCGTCAAATATAAAGTATGACCTCTTTGCAACATGTTTTAAGGCTGACATGATAGCTTCATTTTCAACAGGTGAAATACACTGACGGAAAGTGAAAAAAGAACACCAAGAAGGAATTGGCGGACGATCATGAAATTTACATACACTGACGGAAAAAATCCCAACACCAAGAAGGGGTTGTGTTAGATAAACGACAGTTGGTAGGCGGTGAGATTACATCTGTAAGATGACGTCTATGCAAAATTCGCGCTCGGCGCATACGTGTGGCGCTAGTAGCGCCCCTCGGAACATGCAAAGCAGGTTTGCTATAAATACGCGCTGTAAAGTTCGTGAGCGCTAGTTATCGTTGAGATTCGACGTAGTGTGTTGATGTTAGTCAAGAATGCCTTTAAGAAGACGAAGAAGCCATTATCAACAGCTCACGGAGTTTGAACGAGGTCGTGTAATAGGGCTACGAGAAGGTGGATTTTCTTCCGCAATATTGGAGAACGACTTGACAGGAATGTAGCCACTGTGCATGATTGTTGGCAGCGCTGGTCAAGGGAAGGTACTGCCTCAAGAAGACCGGGTTCCGGCCCGCCACGTGGCACTACTGAGAGGGAAGACCGCCGTGTACGGCGTATAGCCGTGGCGCATCGTACCGCGTCTGCGGCAGCAATTCGAGCTCCAGTTGCCACCACAGTGACACAACGAACTGTTACAAATCGGTTACTTGAAGGACAGCTCCGAGCCAGACGCCCTGTAGCGTGCATTCCACTTACTCCAAACCACAGCCGTTTGCGACGTCAGTGGTGTCAAGCTAGAGCTCATTTGAGGACGGAGTGGAGATCTGTTGTGTTTTCTGATGAAAGGCGGTTCTGCCTGGGTACCAGTGATGGCCGTGTGTTGGTTAGAAAGAGGCCAGGGGAGCGCCGGCAACCAACCTGTCTGCGGCCGAGACACACTGGACTTACACCTGGAGTTATGGTCTGGGGAGCAATTTCCTATGACAGCAGGAGCACTCTCGTGGTTATCCCACGCACCCTGACGGCACAGTTGTAGGTCGGTCTGGTTATTCAACCTGTTGTGCTGCCATTCATGAACAGCATTCCAGGGGGTATTTTCCAACAGGATAACGCTCGTCCGTATACCGCTGTTGTAACCCAACATGATCTACAGAGTGTCGAAATGTTGCCGTGGCCTGTTAGATCACCAGATCTGTCACCAATCGAGCACGTTTGGGACATCATTGGACGACAACTCCAGTGTCACCCCCAACCAGCATTAACTGTCCCTGTATTGACCGACCAAGTGCAACAGGCATGGAACTCCATCCCACAAACTGACATCCAGCACCAGTACGACACAATGCATGAACGTCTGCGTGCTTGCATTCAACATTCTGGCGGTTACACTGGTTATCAATGTACCAGCATTTCACATTTAAAATGGCTCTTCTCGCGCTTACATTAAGCTGCGATCTTGATACCATAATCGATTAAATATGTTACCTATACAAATGTATTGCCGCCATTTCATTCCTCTACAACTATTTTTTCGTGGTGTTGGGATTTTTTCCCGTCAGTGTATGTTAATGAGGTCGAGTTTACGTAGGTGTGATGTTAATTTCGGGACCAACCGGTGAGCGCTTACGCCACAGCACGGCATAATATGCAAATTATCGTCGGTGGTATTTAAGGAGTACGGCGAAGTGAATGTAATCAGTCGTCGGGGTACGGACACGTGCGAAGACCCTGAAGAAGCTGCAATGCCTGGACATGGAAGACGTGTACGATTTCAGCAGTTATCGGACTTTGAGCGAGGTCGTCTAGTCGGACTCCGCGAGGCCGGGTGGTCGTATCGTCATATTGCGGAGCGAATTGGACGGGAAGTATCGGTGGTGGAACGATGGTGGCGCAGATGATCCGAGGAACATTCCCACTCGAGAAGACGTGGAACCGGGAGTCACAGATGGACTGATGAGAGGACCGATTGACGCATACGAAGAACGGCGTTGTCAAGCAGAACATCCACTGCGACGCAAATCCGAGCTGCCGTTGCACCTGAGGTGACTATGCGAACAATCCGCAACCGTCTACTGGATGCAGGACTACGTGCACGTGTGCCTCTGGCATGTGTACCTCTGACTCCAGCCCACCGTCTGGAACGGCTGCAGTGGTGTTTCCAGTGTCTGCACTGGAGAACGCAATGGCGATCTGTCGTGTTTAGCGACGAAAGCAGATTCTGCTTGGGAGCCTCCGATGGCCGTATGCGTGTTCGCAGACGCACAGGGGAGCGTCTCCACCCGTCTTGCATCCGCCAGCGACACACAGGGCCTACACCTGGTCTCCTGGTGTGGGGAGCGATCAGCTGTTACTCCCATACACAACTAGTGTTTCTTCCGGGTGCGTTAAACAGCACCTCCTACATCAACAACATCATTCAGTCCGTTGTTGTGCCATTTGTAAGGTCGATCCATCGTGGTGTTTTCCAGCAAGATAACGCACGCCCACACACGGCATGTGCAACGCAACATGACTTCAAGGTGTGATCCATGGCCTGCACGTTCACCGGATTTGTCCCCCATTGGGCACATGTGGGATTTTATGGGACAACGACTTATCCGGTCTCCACGGCCAGCCACGGACATCCCCGATTTACGCGTCCAGGTTGAGGATGCTTGGAACTCAATACCCCAAACTTACATCCAACATCTGTACTACGGACTCCATGCCAGAATTGCACAGTGTGACGCAGTTCATGGCGGTTCAACCTCGTACTAACCATGTTACATGGAAATGTTATTTTTCAGTTTACCAGCAAATACAGTTGTATTTTGCCATAATGTTTTGAACACGTTATCTTCTGTATTCCGTTATTGTGATGCATAAATTTCGTTGGTATCAGACGTCTCCTTCTTAGTGTTCTTTTTTCACTTTCTGCCAGTGTATTAGACGTAGAGTTTAATTTCTGTTCAATAAGTTCATGGGCAAGTGAAATTGGTACATTGGAGAATAATGAATTAACATCAAGGGTTGCAATAAAAAACGGAATATCAGTCTGGTTAGAAGTCTTAATAGTGTCAAGTGCTTGACGCGAACTTTGGATGGAAAATTTTGAGGGCAAAAAGTAGGGGGAAGGGAAAGTAGAAATGGCTTTCTCTAATGGACGGGTAGGACTATTAAATCCGGAGACCAAAGGTCTAATTGGGTAGCCTTCCTTGTGAAGTTTTAATTTTCCAAAAAGCAATTGGATACCAGGTCCATTTGGTGGATGCATATTTGAAGCAATAGACGTTGGAAGAAAACCCTGATTTTTTAGTTTACTAAGTGAAAAATAAAGGTTTATGATATTATTTTGCTGGAAAATAATACCATGAACTTTGTTTCATTTGTTTCGTCTGCTGTTGTGATACCCGATTTCGTGCCTTTCCGACGATTGCTTCTTGAAATATTTACAGGTAAAATGATTATGCTTAACTTTCGAACATAAGTGTATCCGGAAAGCAAACAAAGGAGATAAGCTTACAAAGATAAAAGCATCTATGAAAAACTGAGCTCCATTATCAAGAAAGTCCAAGTAACTCATGGGCAAAAACATTTCGTATCATGTGATAAAGGAAGTTGGCAAAGAATGGAATGAGCAAAATAAGGTTTCAATACGCTCAAAGGGTGGTTGTCGGGAGATAAGCGCCTTTCGAATCAGTTCGCTGTTTCAAAATCAAAATAAACATATTGGAAGTCAGACTTACTGAACTCGCCCTTCTCATAACGAAAACCTAGTTTCGATATCCGGTTACAACACAAGTATTGCATTTCGCGCTTCGGTACTGAAATCGGGTTTCCTTGCTCTCGAAGCAGTTACCCAAATTAAAAATTAACAAGTTAGTAAAATCACGCAATGCATTGATTATGATACGCTTTCCAACATACCAGAAATTATTACTCAAGTTATGAGGATAATTGCTGTGGAATAAATATCGCTCCTGTGTCCTGACCTTTGACCCCATTTCGATGATATTCAACAGAACCGGTTCAGTACACCTCAAGAATAACATACTAAAGTTTTGTCGCAATAGAAGCTGTTTTACGCAAGTTATGAGAATAATGGCTGTGGAATAAATCTTGCTTTTGTGCAATGACCTTTGATCAAATTTCGTTGATATTCAACAGAACCGGTTCACTATACCTCCGGAACAACATGATAACGTTTTGTCTTAATCGAAACATTTTTTTGGTAAGTTATGATGCACAAGGGCAATGGAATGGATCCCACTCCAGTGTCCTGACCATTGACCCCATTTCGCCCATTTTCAATAGGGTTCGTGCCCAGGTGGTTCCCTACCACATACTAAAATTTCATCGAAATCGAACCGTACTTATGCATGTTATGACGCATAAAGGTAATGGAATGGATTCTACTTTTATGCCCTGACCTTTGACTCCATTTCGCTCATTTTCAATAGGGTTCCTTCCCAGGTGCTTCCTTACCAAATACTAAAATTTCATAGAAATCGAACCATTTTTACGCAAGTTATGACGCATAAGGGCAATGGAATACATCCCGCTTTTATGCTCTGTCTGACCTTTGACCCCAATTTGCCAATTTTCAACAGGGTTCGTGCCCAGGTAGTTCCCTACCACATACTAAAATATCATCGAAATCGAACCATATTTACGCATGTTATGACGCATATGGCAATGAAGTAGATCCCGCTCTTATGGTGTGACCTTTGACCCCACTTCACCCATTTTAAATAGGGTTCGTCCCCTGGTGATCCCCTACCACATACTAAAATTTCATCGAAATCGAACCATATTTACGCAAGTTATGACGCATAAGGGCAATTGAATGGATCCCGCTCTTATGACGTGACCTTTGACCCCACTTCACCCATTTTCAATAGGGTTCGTCCCCTGGTCATCCCCTACCACATACTAAAATTTCATAGAAATCGAACCATATTTACGCAAGTTATGACGCATAAGGGCAATGGAATACATCCCGCTTTTATGCTCTGTCTGACCTTTGACCCCAATTTGCCAATTTTCAACAGGGTTCGTGCCCAGGTAGTTCCCTACCACATACTAAAATATCATCGAAATCGAACCATATTTACGCATGTTATGACGCATAAGGCAATGAAGTAGATCCCGCTCTTATGGTGTGACCTTTCACCCCACTTCACCCATTTTAAATAGGGTTCGTCCCCTGGTGGTCCCCTACCACATACTAAAATTTCATCGAAATCGAACCATATTTACGCAAGTTATGACGCATAAGGGCAGTTGAATGGATCCCGCTCTTATGACGTGACCTTTGACCCCACTTCACCCATTTTCAATAGGGTTCGTCCCTTCGTCCCCTGGTCATCCCCTACCACATACTAAAATTTCATCGAAATCGAACCATTTTTACGTGAGTTATCGTGCCGACAGACAGACGGCCGGACGGACAGACGGACGGAAAAAGCTGGAGCATATACGCTTCTTCAGTTCAACACAATTTTATTAACAAGGTTGGGTTCAGGAGGCGAACATGGGCGTCCTGGTACATATATTGTACGGTAAAATATACAAACTCTAAAATTCTATGTACATTATATACAGCACGATGTATTGATTCACAAAGGAGCCTCGTGGTAAGAGGTACAGGCATTTTGCACAAGAACAATAAGAGAGATTGTCGAAACATTTCGTCTCGAAGCATAAGTATATTATAGTGCTGACAAATAACAGAACGAGAATATTATAATGAAGCACTGTACAAAAGGAGAACTGTAGATGACAAAGTAGACAATGTGAAACCTAAGGCAAACGGAATTACGATGTCTTAGTACTGGTAGAAAAAATTATAATCAAAGAGAAAACAAGTAAGACTATATACATTTGTACAGTATGGTGCATATATATTCACATGTGTTAGAAGATATAAGCTGTATGTTGAAGTTTGATTCCGAAAACCAATGTTGAGCATGCAAGTTGAACTGAAGTTCAACAGAGCTAGGAGCAACGAGGTTATAAACTACCGACAGTCAGTTGTAACGTCGCTGGCATGCCGGCGAACCAGGAAGCGGCCGGAGACCAGGTGGAACGGAAATGTTGTTCTCTCTGTTGGGCGACGGCCACAAGGTTATCTAGACGAAGTCTTGAGAGGAGACGCTCCCGAAAGTTGCACAGTAGTTCCACAGAAGCTTGGTGGATGGTATAAGGAGATGAGATATCTCGGCAGCGCTGATGAAATACGTAAATGACATGTTTCACCAGGATGAAAATATATGAGCAGATGGGTGGAAGCTTGACTGGCGGAGAGACCTGCAGGAGGAGTGTCTTATAGGCATCGAAAGGAAGATCAGTTGTGGCTGAACGTTGAGCAATGGAAAATGCAAGATGGAGTAATGGAAGGAGGATGACACAATGTAGATAAACGTGAGAGACATCAGCTCCTTGAGCACAGAAGGGGCAAATAGGTGAGTCAAGAATGGTCATGCGGTGGAGGATGGATGGAACGGGAAGACGGCGGTGGAGAAAAAGCCAGTGAGTGTTTATTTCAAGAGGAGCTGAAAGAGGAGAAAGGGTGGCAGACCAGACAGCGGTGAGAGAGGATTGGGAGACATCAGGGATGTGAAGGGGAGAAGGAGAGTGGGATTTTAAAAGTAACCGATAGAGAACTGAGGTTGAAAGAGAGGATAGTGGAAGTGTAGATCTGCCGACTGAAAGAAAGAAAGGAAGGGGGAATGAGGCGGAAGGAACAAAGGTCAGGCCGGTGCAGGTTGCGAGATGAGGAAACTTAGCAATGATGGTAGAGAGTAGGGAGTCATAGACAGAGCGAGAGGAGGGTGAAAGTAGAACGGTTGGTGGGAGGCTGGCGTAGGGTCGCCAGGACAGATATGAGGTTACAAGATCTTTGACGGTTACAACTCCGACTCGGAGCCAAGAAGGATAGGCGAAGCATGAAAGATGAGGGGGTGAAGAAGAGAGGAGAAGAACAGGGGTTCGGCAAGGAGTTCAGTGGTGGAATCGGGTGGGGATCGAGTGAGTGGGAGAGAGCGGAGAAAGGTAAGAGTCTCCCGTAAGGCAGGAGGAAGGCGAGAGTGAGTGGTAGTACGGAGGTCCATTAGAATGAAAGAAGTGAAAGTGAAATTAGTGTTGCTCGAAGAGGTGATGACATTCCTTACGGTAACGGCGTCGACAACAGGTGTGGTATGAAGACGGAGGAACGAAGTAATCCGGAGAGCTTGATAGTACAGTCGTGTATCAATTAGGCCAATGCCACCTTGTTCAGGAGGAAGGCTGAGCTTGGGGGCACTGAGCCATTGGTGTCAGGTCCAGATAACTGAGGTGAAGCAGCGAGTGATATCATTGAGACGAAGAAGTGGGGATTTAGTAGCAAGCCAGGAATGTGTGCACATGGAGAGAAGATAGGTTTGCGCAAGACGTGCACGTTGAAAATATGAGGTGCAGAACTGCGCTTTTCGCCAAAACGCAGTTGACCGATGAAGACGTGGCTGGATTGTATTCCACGTTGTGCTGGAGGCTTCACCTGGGACGCCAAGATGTACGCCAAGGAAACGTTGAGATCCTGAAGACCAGTGCGCTCCCCATGGGGAATCCAAACGGTCAACCCATGAGCCGCACCACAGGCCTGTGCTTTTGGTTGTATTAATCGCAGCTCCGGAGCAGGAGGCGTAATCGGCGAAAAGACTTTGGAGCAAAGAGAACTGTGAATCCAGGCGTATACAGAAGGTAACGTCGTCTGCATACGCCACGGAAGTGGTGACATGGTGTTTCGTGCGGGCGATGAGTGGCGGCAGGGTGGCTTGAAAGGAGCGTTGAACGGAGCGGAGAAAAGGTTCTAAGACTATAGCGAAAAGTTGACCGGAGAGTGGGCAGCCTTGCCTCACTCCACGGCGGATGAGGATTGGTGCTGTAAGAAAGGTGGGCAACTTGACCTGGAAACTGGCGTCCTGGTAGAGGGAGGTGAGGAGAGAAATAAACGGAGATGGAAATCCAAATCGGAGAAGTGTGGCTGAGAGATAAGTGTGAGAAATATTATCAAAGGCGGACTGTTGGTCTAAAGAGAGGAGGGCGAGGGGTTCAGAGCGGGAGCGCGCAAGGTGAATTAGATCAGTCAGGAGATGGATGTTGTGAGATAGGGAACGACCGGGAACTGTGTAAGTCTGGTTAGGGGAGAGGATGTAAGTGAAAATGGGATTTAGTCGTTGTGAAAGAAGCTTGGTATAAAGTTTGTAGTCGAGATTCAGTAGGGAAATTGGGCGCCAGTTCACCAAGTTAAGGTGATCACTTTTCTTGGGGAAAAGGACAACGTATGCATTTGTGAATCCCCTCGGGAGAGGAGAGTAAGTAAAGGCAGCAGAGAAAGCGGATAGGAGAAACGGAAGAAGAAGAGGCAGAAAAGTTTTATAAAAGCTAAAGGTTAGGCCGTCCGGACCCGGAGCGGCACTAGAATTCAGAGAAAAGAATGTAGTGTTTAGTTCAGAGGGCGAGGGGGAAAGGAGTAGAGAAGAAGCGAGATGGGGGGGGGCTGAGGTAGATTAGAAAGGAGAGAATCCATTGCTGCAGAGGATGGTTGAGGAGGTTCACTGAACTTCATGGAAAAGTACTGACGGACATGGGAACAAAGCGCAATCGGCTCATCTGATACCTCTCCAGAAGAAAGGCGTAGATGATGAAGTATGGACCAAGCTCGTCGGGTGTTTTCCACCGACGTCAGGAGCTCATAGTTGTGAGCATCCGGCGTCAAGTGTTGCAAACGAAGTCAGCGGAGAGCTTGTTGAGCCAGAGGAGTGAGAAGAGATCGAAGCTCTTCTTGAAAGGAGGAGAAGAGAGGATCACTGAGACTGAGCATGGATAGCATTGAACGAACATAGTCTAGGCGCATGTTCTGGAGTGTCTTTAATTGGAAAGAGTAGTTTCGGACATGCAGAACGAGCTGTTGCTTGATCTCCAACCAAGAATTTAATCCGCAGAGTGCAGATTGAAGCTGCGGTCGTCTGTCAATCAGGAATGACCGGACCGAAGAGCAGAATGCCGGGTCGGAGAAAAGTGTATCATCAAATGTCCACGGGCGAATTATCCTGGGTTTGAATGGTGCAGTATGGACTATGATGGCAATGGCGCAGTGGTCAGATGAGGCCGTGGGATGCACACTCGGTTCTGTCACGGCAGGAAGTAGAGTACTGGAATCATAAAACCTGTCAAGGCGGGCTAAGAAAGGATTTTGCGCATGAGAGGAGCGCCAAGTGTAATTAGTCGACCATGGATGAATATGCCGATGTACATCATGAAGAGCGTTGTTCGTGACAACTGTCTGGAGCAGGTTCGCCAGGGCATGGCGGCGCTCTCTATTTGTAGAAGACCTATCCAGAAGAGGATCCAGGGTACAGTTAAAATCCCCAACAACGAGAACATGGTCTGACGGTGGGATACGGTCGAGTGCTCTGCGAAGACGCGTGAAGAGAATTGATAAATGTGTTGTAGTGCTTGGAATATAGATATTGAATAAATGATATCTGGAAGACGCGATGGTAAAGGATGCATGCTGTAAGAGATCTCGACAAATATTTCGCACAGAGAGGGATGTGGTAATAGAATTGAGAGTATGACTAACGCCGATGGCAAGACCGCTATGAGATGTTAGTCCATAGGCGTGATGAAACACAAAGTTCCACTGGCGCCATCGAGAATAGACGGTAGTTGGTTTGCAATTTGTCTCTTGAAGGAGGAGAATATCAGCCCCCAACGGGTTGAGGTATTCATATGCCAGAGAGTTGCTGAGGAGGGAAGCGAATCCCCTGCAATTAAGTGACACGATCTTGAATTGTGGGGTTCCTTGCCTCTAGCTGAAGAACTTTCAGAGCTGGAGGAAAAGACTTGAGACGATTATAGAAAATTTGTGCCCACGGATGGGTGGGAACATTCTGGCGGCAGAAATGCGACACATTGAAGATCTGCTCCGGCACAAGTTGGCGAAGCGATGGATTCTTGACTGCTAAGGCACGCGCTATTGCGTAGCTTGTCGGATTCGTTAAGTATGTATGGAGATCAATGTATGAGAGTGGTACGGGAGGTATATTGGCTGTCTGGAGAAATGCAGCGAACTCTTCGACCGTGGGAAAGGAGACTTCGGCTGGCGAGGTGTGTCGAGGAGAGCTGCTGGAGAGGGAGGTTGAACGAGGTGAAGTAGAGTTTTGCTTCTTCGCTACTCGCCTGCTGCGGCCAGAGCCGCGGCGCTTCAGTGGAGGCTCGATCGTCTCATCCTCACACTGCGTCTCTGGTCCAACGGACTCCACATCAGCTGTTTCGGAGGTTCCAGTGGTAATAGCTGGTTGTAAACCTTCTGAAAGGGACTCAGTGGTGGAGCGACGACGTTGCGGGAGTGAGGAGGCATTTGTAGGAAAGTCCTCTATTGAAAAAGAGGAAGCGGCTTTGGGAGCGTTGCGTTGACCAACGTCTGTAAGCGGACTTTTTTCATCATATCTTGGCTCCGAGGCCTGCTGTGCTGAAGTAGATGGTGTAGTACGCTTCGAGGTAGGAACAGTACCTGTAGGAGCGCCAGTCGGAGTCGGTGGAACTTGATGTGGGCAGTGCACGCGAAAATGGTTTTCGCCATGGCAAAGCGTGCAGTGCAAGGAGGTAATGACGTCGATTCTCCGACGTTGCTGGCCACACTGTACGGTTAGGATCTTCGGGTACGCAAGCAGATGATCGTCCGACGGAAATATGACACGGGCACTTCGACGAAACCCTGCAATGGATTTGTCATCGGGATCTCTGGGCGCAGCCGAAAGGGTCGTTATTGGTCCAACCACTCGGCCAAATTTGCTGAGTAAAGTGCATAGAGCGACATCTGAGACTTCAGGTGGGACTGGGTGGAAAGTGACCTGGATAGGTCGCTGTGCCACAGGTTCAGCCAGAAGATGCACATCTTTGATGGATAAGCCAGCAGTCATCACAAGGTCTGCATGTTCTTTACGGGCAAAATACACTAATACGGCCCATGGCTTTTGAGCCATATGAGTGATATAAGCTCCTGTAGGAAGCATCTTCTTTAGGGCAATACTATATTCCTTGAGTTTCGTGTCTGGTAATGCATCAAAACAAACACCGAAATCCATTGTGGAGAAAAATTGTTTCCCGGCTTTGGAATCCTCTGGGATATCGATGGTGGCAGAACTACCCTCAACACTGACGTAAGAGTCAGGAAAAACGGGAGCAATAAACTTGGAAGGAACTCTCGCTCCGGAGGTCACTATGGAGTAAGTGAGAGACGTAGAGTTGGCAGCGGAAGGATGCGATAAAGTGCTCATTGCTGGTAGCGGCTTGGTAAACTGAGTTGAGCCAGTTGAAGGCAACGCAACCGTGCAATCGGTCACATCCATAGCTTCGGCAAATGAACCAGGGACGTGCGTCAAGGTGACGTCACTCTCTTGGGCAGGGATATCAGCTTGAGCCTTTGCAGAGGAGTCCCGCGTCACATCTTGTATGCGTATGACGTGTCTGACGTGCATAAATGCTGATTGGTCTCCTGAGAGTGAGGAGGTGTAGGAGGTTGAATGAGCATCACTGATGTGGGCGTGGACATCACCCTTCTCAGTGCCTGCCATTGAAAATGGCGAGGATTAACTTAAGGATCGATCAGCTTGATCGAAAATAATAAAACGCTGAATGCAAACAAAATATGCAACTCACCGACTTGGGAGCTGAGCTAAAAGAATGTACAGATCTTCTTCTTGAAGGGGAACACAAAAATAGGAACAAACACTCACTATACACTTCCAAAAACTGGGCACAAACACAGAGCTCGAAAGGAACGTGACTATATCGGTTATACGCTTCTTCAACCTACGGTTGGAAAGCGCAAAAAAACTGCTCTCACACTTCGATGGTGATGGAAATCAAACTCCTCACTACCTGAAATTATTTTGATTACTTCTTTGTTTGCGTGACCTTAATTTATTAGGTGTACAAATAAGTTTTACAGCGTTTCTTGTGCGACGCATACCGCTGATTTTCATATCCGACATTCGTGACGGAAGTTTGCCCGACAGTCAAACGTACTTGCACATCAGTAGGCGAAAGATGGCAAGCGATACTGCATTTATTGGACACTACATTCGTTACAAATTTCATCAAGGAAAAAGTGCTGCAAAAGCATGTGCATCGATCTGTTCTGTTCTGGGGGAGATTATTGTATCGAAAAGCACGTGTGAGTTTTGGTTTAGATGATTTACAGCAGGTGATTTTGATCTTAGCCATCGAGAACGTAGGGAAAGGTTACACATGAGGATTCACAAGCATTGCTGGATGAAGATTCGTCTCAAACGCAAAAAAGAACTAGCTGAACAATTTGGGGTAACTCAACAAACCATTTTCAGTCGTTTACGCACTATGGGAAGGATTCAGAAGGAAGGAAAATGGGTGTCACATGACCTGAGCCAGAGAAACAAGGATGAACGTGTCATGAAGTGTTCAAATCTGTTGAATAAACAATACAGAAAGTATTTCCTGTGGTAAATCATTACGGGTGATGAAAAGTGGATATGGCACGACAATCCGAAACGCAGAAAACACTGGGTAGACCGCGGTGAAGCAGCTACTTCGACACCGAAACGCAGTATTCACCCCAAGAAAGTTCTGCTGTGCATCTGATGGCATATGAAGGGTGTGCTCTATTATGAACTATTGCAACAGGGTCAAACTGTTACTTCTGATCATTACAAGCAACAATTGCTGCGATTGAACCAGGAAATCTGTCGGAAACGTTCATTCGCAGGCAAAGGATTGCGTCCCGTGAAACTATTACATGTCAACGCTTGTCGCGAAATCGGTGAAGGAAACTTTATTGGCGCTTGGCTGGGAAGTGTTGGAGCACCCGTCGTATAGTCCCGACATAGCCCCTTCATACTATCATTTGTTCCGATCGATGCAACGTTGTTTGTCTGCTGTAGGGTTCCGGACATGTGACGAAGTGCAAAAATGGGTTGACGACTTCATCGCGTCACACGACGAAGTATTCTTCATGGCTGGAATCCATCAGCTGCCCGTCCGATGGCGGAAGGTGATAGATAATAATGGCGCATATTTTGATTCGTAAAGGTATTGTTGTTTTCTTTCAAATTACATGTTGCTTTGTCTTATATACAGTCGTATTGATCACAACATGTGCTGGAAGTGGCCATTATTTGCGTCCAGATAGCATTGAACCGGCGCACCATATTGTAGAAAGTCCTTGCTAGTACGTCCGCCGTCACCGCCTGAATTTCTTTGGTGATGTTTGCTTTCAAGGTATCTATGGTTCGCGGTTCCTTTTGGTAAACTCTCCCTTTCAGATATCTCCATAAAAAGTATCAACAGGCATCAGATCGGGCGAGCGTGGTGGCCATAGGCCCTTCGAAATGACGAGGTCGCCGAAAAAGGACTGAATTTCGGCCATAAAAAGTACTGGTGCGTGATGTCGCTCCATTATGCTGGTAATATCCAATGGAGAATTCTTCATCGTCCAGTTGATTTACAGAGGTGTTGAGGATGCCCATAAATGCAGCTGTTGTTATGGTTTTATCGAAGAAGATGGGACTACTTATGCAGCGCCGGGTCATCCCACACCAAACACCAATTTTCTGTGAATGAAGGGGTTCTTCATGTATCGCGTTGGGATTTTCAGTGGCAGAAATACGGGAATTTTGAGAATTCACGTATTGCAGCAGAGAAGCGCTTCCGGCTGGTTGGCGGAAGCTCCGGGTACAATGCTGTCTACACTGAGAAAAACGTTTTGTTAATTCAACAAAAATTTCGTTGAATCAACAAAAATATTTGTCGATATACAGTCAACAAACATTTTTGTTGAATTTGCAAAATTATTTTGTTGCAAATTATTGTTGATTTAATAAAATTTATTGTTATCACGACAAAATGTTTTGTTCATTTAACAAAATGATTTGTCGATTTTGGGGAATTTGTTTGATCCAACAATACATATTGTTATCATGACAAAATGTTTTTTTTCATTTAACAAAATGATTTGTCGATTTTTGGGAATTTGTTTGATCCAGCAATATATATTGTTATGACAAAATGTTTTGTTGTTGTTTGTCGATTTTTGGGAATTTGTTTGATCCAGCAATATATATTGTTATGACAAAATGTTTTGTTGTTGTCTGTCGATTTTTGACAGACAACAACAAAACATTTTGTCGATTTTTGGGAATTTGTTTGATCCAACAATACATATTGTTATCATGACAAAATGTTTTGTTCATTTAACAAAATGATTTGTCGATTTTGGGGAATTTGTTTGATCCAACAATACATATTGTTATCATGACAAAATGTTTTTTTCATTTAACAAAATGATTTGTCGATTTTTGGGAATTTGTTTGATCCAGCAATATATATTGTTATGACAAAATGTTCTGTTGTTGTTTGTCGATTTTTGGGAATTTGTTTGATCCAACAATACATATTGTTATCGTGACAAAATGTTTTGCTCATTTAACAAAATGATTTGTCGATTTTTGGGAATTTGTTTGATCCAACAATACATATTGTTATCATGACAAAATGTTTTGTTCATTTAACAAAATGATTTGTCGATTTTTGGGAATTTGTTTGATCCAACAATACATATTGTTATCATGACAAAATGTTTTGTTCATTTAACAAAATGATTTGTCGATTTTTGGGAATTTGTTTGATCCAGCAATATATATTGTTATGACAAAATGTTTTGTTGTTGTTTGTGGATTTTTGGGAATTTGTTTGATCCAACAATACATATTGTAATCATGACAAAATGTTTTGTTGTTGCAACAAAACATTTTGTCAGGATAACATTATATATTGCTGGATCAAACAAATTCCCCAAAATCGACAAATCATTTTTCTTAAATAAACGTTTCGTCGTGATAACAATAAATTTTGCTAAATCAACAACAATTTTCAACAAAATAATTTTGCAAATTCAACAAAAAATTTTGTTGACTGTATATCGACAAAAAATTTTGTTGAATTAACAAAACGCTTTTCTCAGTGTAGACGCAATTGGTGGCCATTTCCAGCACATGTTGTGATGTCATCATATTTCGCACGAAATGAGGTAAGTCCATTTCAAGTTGTGTTGTAATATCTTCATTGGTGTTAATATTGTTGCGACCTTTGGGCCTCAGATGTCAGGATGCCCAATTATTTTCCGGACTGCGATTCGAATCACTGGATCCGCCAATTAGCCGACACAGTGCACCAATAAACCAATGGAGGCACAGTATAACAATTAAAACAGGGATTTAATAGATATATGCATGAATTACAGCGGATTCTTCATTAAATTGTGAAAGTTATAATTTCCGGCCAGTTTTGGCCCTCTTCGGTGTTTCAGAAAATATGTCCCAACGAAACGTCTGTTCGTTCACAATGGGCCGCAAATAAAATACTGGTAAAAAGTTCTTACATAGGTCCTTGAGTATCCACAGTATTGATGACACCAAAAAAAAAAAAAAAAAAAAAACACACAACACTCACTCACATTCACTAATATGTTGGCACTACGGGTAGCTCTTTTCCTCCTTGGATGAGGCCGCATTGCTTACGGTCTCTTGGTCAAAACTCACGTACTCAGACACACGCACAAAAGTTCTCTCCCGCTTTCTTCCGACAAGAGGCTAGCGGTTACTTCAGACATTCTATCTGCAGGGTGAGTCCTCCGTGGTTCCTGGTGTCAGGCGTTTCTCCCCCCCCCTCTCTCTCTGGATGGGCGAGGAGCCCGTAATTGTTATGTCTCTGTCGGCATTTCACCTGAAATGGCTCCTTACGACAGGTATCCATGGTACGGCAAGGTGAAGAAAGTTCTCAGGTAAAATTCATGCTGGTTGTTCATCAGTTTATGCTTTTTTGCTGGTTTCCCTTCTTATGCTCAGAACGAAAGAGCACACAGACGGCAAGCAATTGTTCTATCGCGAGGAAAAATCCATCCTTATTCTCTCGGCTCAAAACGGATTCTGTTCTCCTTTCAACAACAATCTCCCGTCTCCAAAAAGTTGTTAAGCGGTGAATTCTAACACTTGAAACCGCGACATATTTATTTACAACCGCTCTTCAAGTCCAAGAGCTTTCCCATTGTTTCGCGCGCAGCACAGACAAAAGCTTCAAACGCTTTTGTCGTCCAAACACTTTTGAGTCATGGGAAATAGCTTTTAAACTCTGACCCGTCCCATTTCCGTTTATGGGCTCTTTGTTCTCGTGGCAAACACCTGCAACTCGCCACTTGAATTCAAAGTGCTAGAAGATCTTTTCTTAATATACCGCCCCTCGCAAGTGTTTAAATTATAACTCTCTGTTAATTAAAACCTCCAATCAAGTTTCAATTACCGTTAATTAGCCAAGTCTCTCGCCAAATAATTATGCGAGGGGGGGGATCGTCACAATATTATTAAAGAAATGCCGGGTTCGGTAGCGAGCGGGGCATCCTGTATTTATTTGTGATCTGGAACCCCAAATTAAAAAACAATAATAAACGTAAGAAAAAAATAAATGGCATAGCATAACAAGAGTATGACGCCAACATTTCTAGCAATATTAGTACGTAAAACGTTAATCTGGGAGTACTTTCCCCACTGTTAAGAAAAATGTGCTCAAAAATGAGAACCTGAACCTACTCGTTTTTTTTTAAGTAAAATCGTATCGTAAACGAGTACATGGCATCCTCATATATAAGTAACTATTCGTACTTACAATATAACTGCAGCCGCCCCGGTGGCGCAGTGGTCTAAGGCGATGGCCTCTGATCATTCGTCCGAAAGGGGTCCGGGTTCGAATCCCGGTGAGGCATGGATGTTGTGTTTGTCTTACGGCACTGGCACTCTCCCTTCCCTGGAACCAGTGACCCTAAATTAGGGACGGGCGACTGCTTATAGCCCACTGAGTTGCTCACGGTGGTCGTTAAACCTCCAATCAAAAAAATAAAAAATAAAATATAACTGCGTCAATAAATATAAATATAATCTCATATTACTTCATTTTAGATATTATAGATTTCAAAAGAAGTTGTTAAATAAATGTGTAAAGTGACACACATAAATAATTAGTACAAAAAAGTCACTGATCACAAGTAATTTTACTATGCATAAAATATCTTTGTGTACGTTTTTACATTAAGTGTCAATCTCAATAATAATATAGTGTCGCTTCCTCACTATATTTGTCATAAAACTGTGCGGTCCATTTGCCAGCATATGACAACGAGTATATCTATTATTCCAGATGTGCCATCGAATAATATGCTTCCAGTTAATTCTATGAATAAATGAGTATGTATGGAGTACACGTATTCCAAATTTGAAACCTGGGCCGCGGGTGGCCTAGTGGGCAACGTTCGTGATAGCCACGGAAACGACTACAGGTTCGATCCACTAAATATCCGCCGTGCGTCGGCTGGGCACGTTAAGCCGTCGGAACCTGGGTACTGGACACCCGGAAATAAATAAAGGCGTCTTCCTCCCCCTTTCTACTTCGCTTCCGTGTCACTTTCCTATCGGGCACTCTAGCCCAAATCTCTTAGCTTCCTGTTTCTAAGGGCTGTTTAAGACATGGGGTCAGACACTCCCTTCCTAAAATCTTCTACATATGATCTGATCTGAAATTTGAAATTAGTGGTTAGAGATTCGGACTACAGGTGGAGGCACCCCAGGTTCAAGCCTAGTCTGGTAGCGTAAATTTCCTACAATCGCTGAATATCGGACGAGCTCCTCAAGTGACGGCCCCCAAGTAGGACTCCCCTGGTTAAAATTCCTAAGCCCCCTAATTTCTTTCTGCCTATTATGTGCAAAAACGTACGGTGGCGCCATCTAGTGTGCTTTCTCTCACTTACAAACTTTCCAGTCAGAATCGCTAGTCCTTCAGTTTCTGTGCCCTTTCGGGCAGGGCACAGAAACTGGAGGACGTTAGAGCGCATTTATTTGAAATATAGGGATTTTTTGAGTACATATATTTGAAATACTGTATATGTACCCAAAAATTAGTGAGTACATATATTTCAAATTAGAAATACCAGATATACTCACAATTGATAATTGTACTCAAAAATGAGACACAAGTACTCACAGCTGTTAAAAGCCCAAAATGTACTCAAAAACGAGTACATTTTGCTTATTTCTAAGTACCAATTTTTAACAGCGCCGAGACAGTGGGACAACAACACTCCCTATAGAAACTGAACATCAATCCAGTCTTAACATCCTGTTGTTACCGAAAAGTAAACATTTGGTTTTAGAAGAATTTAAAGTTAAGAAATTATAATGAAAAAAAATCTACATATTTCTGAATCTCTCCATTAGCTGTCCCAGTCAATAAATCTAGATCGTTATGACAAAAAATAACACAAAAAACCAAAAAACACTGGGGTCATCAGCAAAACATATTGGAACAGAACAGACAAGGACAAAAAAATATCATTGATGCACTAAATGAACAATAAGGGAGACAATAAAGACCGCTGTGGAACCCTACAGATAATCTCCAAAAGAGGCGAACAACAAGATCGCATTCGGACACACTGCTTCCTATTTGTTAAATACACTATCTACCAACAAGTAATTGGACACCTGTGATAGCAAAGGAAAACGAAGTTTATTCACCTTCAATAGTTGGTGGAGCCTCCACGAGCGGCGATTACAGCTGCGACCCTCCGGGGCATACTCTCAACCAGGCGTTGTACGACGGCTACCGGTATTTTCTTCCACTCGGCTTGGAGAGGACAGGTCAGTTCCTTCACCGATTTCGGATGATGGGGGCACCCCTTAAGTCGACGCTCCAACTAGTCCCAGAGGAGCTCGATAGTGTTAAGCTCCGGGCTCTGCGCAGGCCAGTCCATTCGACTAACCCCATTGTCACCATACCAAGCCATGGTGGACCACGCAACATGACAGGTGGCATTGTCATCCTGAAAGTAACATGGGTCCACCCCGTAAAACTGCCACAACGTAGGAAGCGCATGGTCATCCAAAATGGTGCAGTAGGTCTCGGCGTGTAGTCTACCAGGAATTGCGACCTAGGGTCCCGTGCCAGACCAGGAGAACCACCCTCATAATATAATTCCACCGCCGCCGAACTTCACAGTTGGCACAATACATTCCGACAGGAGGCGTTCTCCAGGCAGACGCCAAACCCAGACTCTGCCATCCGAACGGTAGAGGGTGAACCTTGATTCGTAGCTCCAGAGAACCTGTTTCCACTGTTCAACGGTCCACTGTCGACGCTCTTTGCACCACGTTAGCCGAACAGCGCTATTGGACTTGGTGATAAAAGGCTTGTGGGCGGCAGCACGTCCATGATAACCAAGCAGATGGGCTTCCTTACGCATGGTATTCATCGAAAGAACACTCCCGGATGCCTGTTGAAACTCCTCGCGGATGTGGCCCATCGATTTGGTGTGGTTCTTCCGAATTTCTCTGGCCAGCACCCGTCGGTCTTTAACTCCCAGTTTTGTGGGTCTGCTGGGTCGGGGCACATTCCGACAGTCACTTCTCATCTTCCACTTGCCAATCACGTAGGCCACTGTCGATTTTGGGTACTTCAACTGGCTGGATATGTCACGTATGGATCGGCCATTTCTGTGATACCCGACGATTACACCTTTCTCGAAATCAGAGAGCTCCGAACTGCGTGGCATCTTGCATGCGACTGGTTGCGTTGTTGTTTCCCACACGATATTTACCGGCGGCGGCCGTGACGTGTATCAGGACCGCAGAATTCGTTGATTGTAGAGGTGTCTAATTACTTATTGGTAGATAGTGTAGTTCCTAAATAAAGCATTAGCAATTCCCCGAATTCCAGCTAGATTTAATTTTATGTAATAACCTCTCATGATTTATAGTGATTATCAAAGGCTCGCGATAGATCGAAAAAACACCAAGAACAGATCTTCTGGTGTCCAAGGAAAAATTAATAATATTAAGCGCTGCAAGAAGTGCATGTTCAGTAGATTTACCTTAGGAATAACGAAATTTACCACGATGTAGAATGTTATTACATGAAAAAAAAATTGCGTAAGCGAAGGTAAAGCAATATTTCAAATATAAAGCTGTTTTACATAAACACTATATTGACAAAAGTCACCGAACACCTGGAAGAGAAACACAACATAGCATTTATTAACATACATTAGTACGGTGTCGGTCCACCTTTGGCCTTAATGCATGCACTGATACTTTGAGACATGCTTTCGACAAGGTTTTGGAACACAACGATAGGTATGCGCTTCCATTCAGTACATAATGCTGCCACTAACTGTTGCTTAGTAGTAGACCTTGGTTCCAAACTTCTTATGCGGCACTCTAATTCATCCCATAGGTTCTCTATGGGATTAAGATCAGGACATTATGCTGGCCAGTCCACACCCCAGTCCACTTAAGTATCGTCAAACCACACAGTAATACTTCTTGCTTTATGGCTCAGTGCATTATCCTGCTGGTACCCCAACAAGGCTCGGTTCCATAGTATTGTCACAGACTTGGTAGGGCATAATTGTCCAGAATATCGAGGTAGATGTGCTGGATAACAGGTTTATTCACGATAACTATTGGGCCGGGACCATTCCACGAAAAACACCCCCACACGGGTACACTGCCAGCTCCAAACTTGAACAGTACACTGTGGTAAATAGCGTTTCCCCGGCTGTGCCATCAGACTGATGGATCGTGTATCTGAATTCATCAGTCCGTAGGACCCGTTTGCATTGATCTATGGTCCACGATAAATGTTCTTTACACCATGCTAAACGACGAGTAACATTCCGAGGGGAGATGAAAGGCTTATGAGCAGCCGCACGACCACGGTAACCCATGGAATGAAGTTCTCTGCGAATGGTACGTTTACACACCGAGGTTCCAGCATTTTTACTCACCTATATACTGAGGTCTTGTGCATTACTCCGTCGATTAGCCCCTCCGCCCCGGTTTTCGCGGCGCGCGAACTGAAGGTCACTAACAAGACATTGTTCCCATAGCTATCGAATGACACTAGGTTGGTTTGGTTCGCGTGGATAATATAGAAATTATTAGACCGAACTCGATGCCCATTTTTTCGTAACGCTCAATCCTCCCTCCCGACGAAGCTCACACATTTTCGCGGTGGCAACACTATTTAAGCCCACATGAGGCGAGTTTCGTTGGGAGGGGGCCGCGGGTGGCCTAGTGGACAGCGTTCGTGACTGCCATGGAGATAACCTCAGGTTCGATCCTGGGCAGGTACGAACGTTCGAACCACTAAATACCCGCCGTGCGTCGAATGGGCACGTTAAGCCGTCGGACCCCGGGTACTGGCCCCCGGGTAACAAATAAGGGCGTCTTTCTTCCTCGCTTCCGTGTCCCTTTCCTATCGGGCACTCTAGCCCAAATGTCCTAGCTTCCTATATCTAAGGGTTGTTTAAGACCTGGGGTCAGACACTCCTTTCCTAAAATCCTCTACATATGATCTGATCTGATCTGTTTCGTCGGGAGGGGTGATTTCACCGCATACCTCATGCGCCATTAATCAGAAACCACACATACCTCATGATGAGGTATGTGGATCAGAAATGGTCTCACCTTCAAACTGTCGGCTGTTTCGGATTTCATGAAAAATTTGGAGAATATTGGTAATCCACCACAAACTTTTTTGTTTGGTAATGAATTGTTTATCCCCACATTTGATGAAGAAGGTGTTAGAAAAATGAGATTACAGAGAATGTATTGTACTAAGGAAAATTCTTCTAGACAGCATCTGGGAACTTCACTTTTAATGTCGATGATATTCATAGAGAAAGTGAGCTATGAGATATTATATGCGCTATATTGCTTAGTGAATGTTTTCGGGATCCTGTGAAACATTTTGTAAAGAATCCATCTACGTCGCAGCTTTTAGAGCAGGATGAAATGAAGCTTACTACAGCGCTTTTGATCATGCTTTAAACGTTATCCAATGTAGGACGCTAAGGGTATTGCCTATGACAACCAGGAGGCGCACGATTCTCTTCACATAACAAGGGAAAAACGTACTTCACAGATTTTTTGAGAAAGCAGTTGTGAGGTTTAAATCCATATACTTAGCACGTCAGTTTGTAAATGTAGTTCATAATCTTAAAGTACAGGGTGTCCACAATGTCTTGTTACCCCCCCTCCCCCTGTAATAAGAAAAGTAAGTGAGCTACGTATCTGTTGTATGATGTATATGTTGAGCTATGGACTGTATTGTGTTTATTTACAGATTAGGTACCAGAACCATGTGTGATACCAGCGAATACACCCTGGAACAGCGGATTGTTGCCAGTGTCTGGGTACACGAACGTCCACACACAGAGAACACAATGCGTGACGTGCGTGCCGATTTCCAACAACGATTCGACAAAGAGGCCCCTCCAAAACAGACTCGCCGCCCCGGTGGCGCAGTTGTCTAAGCGTTGGCCTCTGATCATTCGTCCGAAAGGGGTCCGGGTTCGAATCCCGGTGAAGCATGGATGTTGTATTTGTCTTACGGCACTGGCTCTCTCCCTTCCCTGGAACCAGTGACACTAAATTAGGGACGGGCGACTGCTTATAGCCCATTGAGTTGCTCACGGTGGTCGTTAAACCTACAAAGAAAAAAAAAACAAAAAACAGACTCTTCTGCGGTGGGAACATAAACTCTTCGATGCAGGCAACATCAAGGAAAAACCACGAACGGGAAGACCATCAACTAGAGTGCAACAGTGTCAAGCGGTCGAGGAATCAGTTATCAGGTCACCGACGAAGTCGAACGATCAGCGGAGCTTGAAATACCACAATCGACACTGCATAAGCACACGAAGAATGACCTAAATTTGCACGCATATCGCCCGATGCTTGTTCAGGTGTTATCAGACATCGATTTAAACCGCAGACCGGATGCATGTGCAATGATGCTTCAGACATTTGACACAATCCCAAGACGTGGAAAGGTCATTTTCAGTGATGAATGTGCGATATACCGCAGCTGTCGATCACGGAACGTTATGTTCTGGTCCAAGGAAAACCCACATTATGTCGAAGAATTGCAACATCATCCTCCGCATGTCATGATATGGGCTGCAATGAATAGTCGACATCTGTTTGGACCGTATTTCTTTGATGGTCCAGTGAATCAGACAGCTTATCTGGACATGCTGCAAACCTGGTGTGTGTCACAACTTGGAAATCTTGGCATTCTGAATGACGTATGGTTCCAACAGGATGGGGCACCCGCCCATTACGCAATCGCTGTTCGGGAATGCCTTGGTGAGGTCTTTCGGGATCGTTGGATCGGCCGAGGTTCGGCAGTGCTGCCCGCTCCACTTGAATGACCACCTCAAAGCCCAGATCTATCAACGTGTGATAATGCCCTTTGGGGTTTCATAAAGGAGGTTGTTGTACAGCAGCGCTACCAAACTACTGATGAACTTAAACAAGCAGTGCCCAAACGGATCCACTGAATGTTTAAGGATGCCTCAACGACAGTCAAATCCCTGAAATGGCAATGGGCTGGACATACTGCCAGAAGGACAGATCATCGATGGACAGCCGAAATTTTAGATTGGATTCCAAGGGACAGGAAAAGACCCAGAAGAAGACCACATGGGAGATGGGTGGATGAAATTCGAAAGTATGCAGGGGTGACATGGAGGAGACTGGCACAAGACAGACCGTTGTGGAGGAAACTTGGGGAGACCTTCGTCCAGCAGTGGATTGATAATGGTTGAGAATGATGATGATGATGATACATCATACAACAGATACATAGCTCACTTACATTTCTTATTACGGGGGGGGGGGTTAACAAGACATTGTGGACACCCTGTAGCACCTAAATTTGTCACCTCCTTGCATAAACCTATACAATCTTTGAAAGAGTTCGTGAAATGTGTTGTGAAGACTACTCAAAAGATATGAAAAAAAAATCCTACGTATGCAGAGGTATGATTATCATATCTCTGTAGGTAGGGGCGCATTGCGTCTGAATGTAAATGCCCAAAAACGCAGAATGAGTTCGCAATACGGAATTCTGTATTAAAAGAATGGGGCAGCATCAATTCATTAATATTTTCTTTAATGAATTCATGTCATTCAGTGATGAACGATCTGCGAACATAAATAGCATTTTCCGTATAATTTGAAACACACTTCGCTATGAAAATGCTTGTGTAAAAATATCCTCCCATAGTGAATTAAATTTGACCATTGGCATTTTTCATTAATTCAAAAACAATCTTTTTCTTTCATTAATTCCCCATGTTAATCAATGGAAAATATACTAGTTTTAAATATTTAGAGAATCAAAAACAACCCTTTGACCAAATAAAAAAAAAATCAAAAACATTCTCAGGGTGAAATTCACTTTGTCTGAATTTGAACCGGTTGAAAATGAAGCGAACGAATTTCTCTCGAAACCATTTTTCGTTGTGAACAAAACTAGCCTCTCGAATCGCGAAATATTTCGAAATACAACGCTACACGATAGAACTTCACTAGTACTAGTGCAAAACTAGTCTTTTCTGGCGTGTAATATTCTCCCTTTGATGATCGGTAAATATTTTTCAGGTGAAACACGCACAAGAGAAAAACACAAACACATATAGATTAGCGGAAAAATCAAGGTTTATTCCTTGTCAAAGCGTTCCTATACCTGAAGGGAGATAACAATGGTTTACCACCCCTTTCAGTTACTGGGTATAGTGGAACAATTTCCGTCGGCTGATGAAATGCACGTTTATTTATACCTCAAGGATAAGTGTATTATTTTCAAGGCTTAAGAAAATTGCGGTAATGCGAAAATACTGACATTATCTGATTTACTTCTCCTTGAGAAACCTACCAAGTCAGCAATATTGTAATTCTCGATAACACTTCCTTTGAAAATAAATTGGCCATTTGAATACCAGGTTATAATACCTGGGTGCTTCTTAAATATTTGTATTGCAATCTCAGTCTGATGTTTCATAATTTTGGGAACTGTTTGAAAAAACAAGTTTTCGATAAAATCTGTCACGCGTGTGTCGGTAGCAAAGAGAATCTTGGCACCTGTCGGCTAATTGCCTCAAAGCGTTTTTTATACGCTTTCGAACCGTAGGTTGAAGAAGCGTATATGCTCCAGCTTTTTTCCGTCCGTCTGTCTGTCTGTCGGCACGATAACTCACGTAAAAATGGTTCGATTTCGATGAAATTTTAGTATGTGGTAGGGGACAACCAGGGGACGAACCCTATTGAAAATGGGTGAAGTGGGGTCAACGGTCACGCCATAACAGCGGGATCCATTCAACTGCTTTTATGCGTCATAACTCACGTAAAAATGGTTCGATTTCGATGAAATTTTAGTATGTGGTAGAGGACCACCAGGGGACGAACCCTATTGAAAATGGGTGAAGTGGGGTCAAAGGTCACGCCATAAGAGTGGGATCCATTTCATTGCCTTTATGCGTCATAACATGCGTAAATATGGTTAGATTTCGATGAAATCTTAGTATGTGGTAGGGAACCACCTGGGCACGAACCTTACTGAAAATTGGCAAATTGGGGTCAAAGGTCAGGGCATAAAAGTGGAATCCATTCCATTGCCTTTATGCGTCATAACATGCGTAAATATGGTTCGATTTCGATGAAATTTTAGTATGTCGTAGGGAACCACCTGGGCACGAACCCTATTGAAAATGGGCGAAATGGGGTCAAAGGTCAGGCAGGTCATAAGAGCGGGATTTGTTCCATTGCCCTTATACGTCATAACTTGCGTAAAAATGGTTCGATTTCGATGAAATTTTAGTATGTGGTAGGGAGCTACTAGGGACGAACCCTATTGAAAATGGGCGAAATGGGGTCAAAGGTCAGGACACAAATGTTTCGATTGCGACAAAACGTTATCATGTTGTTCCGGAGGTATAATGAACAGGTTCTGTTGAATATCAACGAAATGGGGTCAAAGGTCATTGCACAAAAGCAAGATTTATTCCAAAGCCATTATTCTCATAACTTGCGTAAAACTGCTTCTATTGCGACAAAACTTTAGTATGTTATTCTTGAGGTGTACTGAACCGGTTCTGTTGAATATCATCGAAATGGGGTCAAAGGTCAGTATACGGGAGCGAGATTTATCCCACAGCCATTATCCTCATAACTTGAGTAATAATTTCTGGTATGTTGGAAAGCGTATCATAATCAATGCATTGCATGATTTTATTAACTTATTTTTTTTTTAGGTTTATCGGAACTTTGTTTCCAGTGCGATGGTTAGGAAGAGTCTTAGATTTAAGTTTTATGTGTATGAACAAACGGCACGGGTGTAAACTTTTTGCATATATGTGACTGCATTTTATGTGCATCTTGCGTTAATGTAATAAAGTGCCAACATCGTTTCCATATTTGGAAGCAATAAAAAAATAGCGTACACAAACACAAAGAAAAACTCGATAGCGTGGCTGTTTACGACACATTATAAATGCCTTACCTCGAAATAATTTAGCTGTAAATTAAATATACAGTTAAATTAACTGTAAATTTCCCCCAAAATCCCCTTGTTTCAATCGCCGTTGATGGGAAATTTTTCATATAACCTCCGCATGGAAATTCAATTGTGTGTTTTAATCAAGTAGACTGGGAACCCATAAAACTCAAAGAGGTCAAAAAAGTGTGGTGGATAAAATGAACCCACATCACGCACATATATTTACAAGGAGGGTTAAAGGAGCACCTCCCAAAATAAAAACGCGTGCCCCAATTCATGTAGGATTAAATAATACTGCCATCGGAAAAAAGTGCAAATTTCGTCGCTCAATAAACTCTTGTTCCACGTTGGAAAGCGATGTTTAGCATCGTATTCATTTTTTTATTCATTTCCCACTAACTTCTTATCATAAGCGTAACCCCTTAAGGCCGAAATTAACCCTTTGAAACCTTAGATTCATCCCTCACTACGCTGTTACTTCATGCTGGAAAGTGATGTTGAACAGTTCGACACCCTATTTTTGGGATTGCTGGAAACTTCCCCAAGTGGAAGCATAAATTTAACCATTTATGGCCGTCTCCCAACTCATGTGGGCTTAAAAAGTGTTGCCACCGGGAAAAGTGCGAGTTTCGTCGGAAGGGGGACTTCACTGCCTACCTCATGCCTCATGGATCAGAAACCCCCACATACCTCATGAGCCAGAAACGCCGTATACCTCATTAATCAGGAACTTCCACATACCTCATGAGGTATGTGGATCAGAATCAGCACTTTTCCACTACTTCCATTCCACAGATCAAAGACAGTAAAGGAGTACCTGTAGAGGAAAAATATAATTGTGTTTGTCTGGCCCGGTAATAGTCCCGACCTTAACCTGATCGAAAATTTGTAGACCAGTTTAAAAGACAAGCAAAAAAAAAAAAAAAACACCATCAAATCCCGAAACTATGATTGACGTGATGAAGTACGTGTGGTGCAAAGACATTTACTGCTAATTCCTCATTGAGAGTATGCCACATCGTATTCTGTCCGTTATAGAAAACAAGTTAGTAAAATCATGCAATTTATTGATTATGATACGCTTTCCAACATACCAGAAATCATTACTCAAGTTATGAGGATAATGGCTGTAGAATAAATCTCGCTCCTATGTCCTGACCTTTAACCCCATTTCGTCCATTTCTAATAAGGTTCGTCCTCAGTTGGTCCCCTACCACATATTAAAATTTCATCGAAATCGAACCATTTTTACGTGAGTTATTGTCCGGACAAAGCTGGAACATAGAGGTTTCTTCAACCTACGGTTGGAAAGCGAAAACAAAGGTGGCCACACAAAGTACTGATTTCGGTCTTTTTGTGTTCTAAAGAATGTAAGAATTCATCTGTGGTGTCATTCTTTCAAATATCTCTGACTAGTACGCTGTTAAAAATTGGTACTTAATACAGTGGCGCACTCAGGAATTCCTGTTGGAGGGGGCTATATACATATATAGTATACGTACACAATGTGTGACGTACGTTGCTCTTAATCTCTTTGGGGCTTTGGGAAGAAGACCACCATGTAATAGAAGACACTATGTAATTTTTGAACATGCAAAATAATATTTTTGAATGTTAAATATTTGACGTAGCGCACTCAGGTCAGAATGCCAGGACATCTTAATCTCGTTGGGGCTTTTTCTTTTTTTTTTTTTTTTTGATTGAAGGTTTAACGATCACCGTGAGCAACTCAATGGGCTATAAGCAGTCGCCCGTCCCTATTTTAGGGTCTCTGGTTCCAGAGAAGGGACAGCCAGTGCCGTAAGACAAACACAACATCCATCCCTCACCGGGATTCAAACCCGGACCCCGTTCGGACGAATGATCAGAGGCCATCGTTTAGACCACTGCGCCACCGGGGCGGCATGGAGTTGGGGCTTTGGGAAGAAGATACCGCGTAATGTCAGACACTATGTAATTTTTTGAACACGTAAAATAATATTTTTGAATGTTTAATTTGTGACGTAAGTTGCTTTCAATCTCCTTGGAGAGGGCTTAAGCCCCCAAAGGCCCCTCCATGGGAGGGAGTACATGTTGCTTATTTCTATTAAGCGCCAATGACTTAATAGAAATAAGCAACATGTACTCGTTTTTGAGTACATTTTGGGCTTATACACTGCTGGACAATTGCTAATAACGGATCATAAACGGCTATATAGCGCATAAAAAAGTAAGTGTGGTTGGATGCCAAGTGAAATAAAATAATGTCAGAATGCCAGGACATTACAAGAAAGACAATTTATTGTGCTCTGAAATCCAGAAGGCTTTGGAATGTGTTCAAGGGACAAACAGGCCATTTTGTGCAGAATACGTAAACGTGAAAAAAATGCAATTACCGTCCGCAGGCGTTCCGGCGTAAGATGTCAATACGGAATATGGCCACCATGGAGGGCGATGCAAGATTCCACACGTCGTGTCATGCTTTGCACAACATTATCAAGCAGCTGTTGGGGTAATTTATCCCATTCCTCTGTCAGTGCACGGATGAGGGTGTCCTTGTTTATTGGAGGGCATTGGCGACCAGCAAGACTCCTCCCCAAAGCATCCCACACATTTTCAATGGGATTCAGATCTGGAGAACGTGCTGGCCATACGAGGCGTTGAATATCCTCGAGACACTCCTGGACAGCGACTGTTCGATGACATGTGGCGTTGTTGTCCATGAAAATGAATCTATCACCGACAGCACCACGGAACATGCGAACATGAGGTAGCAGAACATCATTAATGTATCGTTGGCCAGTCATAGTCCCAGTTGGAAGCACATAGAGGGACGTACGGCCATTGATCATGATGCCAGCCCATACCATGACACTACATGTCGGATATCGGTCCCTTTCCTGTATGTTTGCTGGACAATATGCAGTACCACTATCACGCCAGATCAGTTGTCGTCGACAATCAGACGATAGACTGTATCTACTCTCATCTGAGAAGAGGACAGCAGACCAGTCGTTATCAGTCCAATTGCGATGTTGATGGCACCATTGCAAACGGGCGGTACGGTGACGTCTGGACAATGGGATGCACACAACAGGACGGCGGGCGTATAGTCCTTCTTCATGCAAACGTCTGGCGACAGTTTTTCGGGAGATACGTTTGCCAGTAGCAGCCATAAACTGATTTGCTACCTCACTAGCTGTGCTGCGCCGGTGTCTTTTTGTTGATAGCACTATGTACCGATCTTCTGCAGATGTCGTACTGCGAACACGACCTCCTCCTTGACGTTTGCTACACTCTCTATTTGTTTGAAATGATTTCCAAAGCCTTGAAATAACACTGTGGCTGACGTCGAACTCCCTGGCAACATCTGTTATTTTTTGCCCTTCTTCAATCTTGCCAATAATACTGCCACGCGTAAAATCATCTAGGTGATGTCGGGAAGACATACTGAAACTTGCAAGTTCGTCAATTGATTCTTTCCCTTTCAACTTTGTGTTTGAACAACAACAGTCAATACGCGTCAAATCCTTTATATCTCTTATCAGCGCTATGACGTCACGAACAAGTTCGGCAATCCAAAATTTGCATACGCACAACCGTCTTACTGTATCCCGCACTTATGCTAATTTCCACATTTTCCTGCCTTCCATTTTATGGTTGCTATCGTTGCTATTGTCATCCGTCCTTAGCAATTGTCCGGCAGTGTAATAGCTCCGTGTACTTGCATCTCATTTTTGGAAAAGACACGTACTCAATTTTGAGTATACTTGTTTCAAATATATGTACTCAAAAAAATCCATATATTTTAAATATATGTACTCAAAAAATTCATATACAGGCTGTCCGAGAATTATTGGACACATTACAAAATTATATAAAACAAAACATTAAACATATAAAAAGAAACTGACTGTACTAACTTACAAGGTAACTACGCAAGTTAATAACTTTCGATGTGAGATCCCTTGGTTGCTCGTAGTACGTCCAAGCGATACTCGATTTCATGCCATGTATTGGCAAGCATCTGAGCAGTTATGGAATTAATAGCAGCAGTTCCTGTAAATCAGTACAAGGCGTCTGATAGACACGATCCTTCACATAACCCCACATGAAATAATCCAATGGAGTTAGACTTGGAGAGCGAGGAAGACACGGAATTTGACCATCACGCCGAATCCATCTGTTGGGGAAATGTTCATTTAGGCCCTTACGTACACACGTTGACCAATGCGGAGGCGCTTCGTCTTGTTGGAAAACGACGTCATATCTTTTGATCTGGGGAATATCGAAATTTTCTAGCATATCCAAGTAAATGTCACCATTTATGTTTTTTTCGCAGAAAAAGTAAGGGCCAATCACTACTCTTTTTGATAGGGTGCACCACACATGAACTTTTGGAGAATCACGTTCCAGTTCAATAGCAGCATGAGGCGGTTCACTGCCCCATATCCAACAGTTGTGACAATTCACAATACCTGATACATGAAATGTGGATTCATCACTAAAAATTACAGTACTGAGAAAGTTTTTGTCGTTTTCCACTCGATTCAGCATATGCACTGCGAAATAGTATCGCAGAGTGTGATCATTTACATTCATCTTTTGCACTATTTGAATTTTATCAGAATGAAACTTTACTTTCTTGTGCAAGACATCGTGAACTGTCGATTTCGGAATGCACAGTTCTCTGCTTACTTTACGAACGGATTTCCTGGGGCTTCGTCGGAAACTTTCATTAACTTGGTTAATAGTCTCACTCCACAATGTTCCACATTGACAGTTACTTTAAACTGTTTCATCCACCGCTTAATTGAATTCGTTGACGGAGGATTACAACCATACTCTAAACGGTACCGTCTTTTAATTTTAATGACAGACTTTAATTCCGCAAGCCATAACACACACATCACCTTCTGCTGTATGGATGACATGACTACTGATTGCGCATTTGTCATACATTCCTCATCAGGACACACCTAGCGCCATCTATCGGATTCTGGGAATAACAATTCTGCAAAACCAAAATATAGAAACCGTGTTTGTAATACGTGACATAGAAAAACAGACAATGCTCATAGTTTTTTTTTTTTGTACATAATTTTGTAACTTATATTTGTATCGTTACTTATATTTGAGCATGTCATGTATTCGTTTACAATACGTTTGTAGTTAAAAATAAAACCGAGTAGGTTCAGGTTCTCAATTTTGAGTACATTTTTTTAACAGTGTAATTAGTTGTTTATTTGAAAATCTTAATTTTCAATAGATTGACAGGTAGTCTTAAACTTTTGCAAATGGGAATACGTCACACAGTTTCAGCTTTTACTAGACGGATTCAGTAATAGAACTACATGCATGTATGCTCGTCGCGATATTTTCAGCTATTTCCTGATTTTTATTTGAATGGAGGTTTAACGACCACCGTGAGCAACTTATAACGAAGTAAATTTCTCCGTCATTTTTATCCGCGCCAGGATTCGAACCCGGGTCCCCTCATTCCGGAATAAGTCACTCTACCAATTGAGCTACGCGGACGTTGATTCTAATTGCTATCTGCCTTTATGTCGTGTGCGTTATGCTGGCAGGTGCGTCACATCTCCTGGTACGTTACATCATCTCCCCCTTATATATATATATATATTTTTTTTTTTGAATTATTTGGAGAAGGGATTCTCTGATTTTTCCTATCTCGCGGTGTGGAAATAACATCACACCATTGCGAGATTTTGAACGGTCGGGTCATCCGGATAGTTCGGGCGCCATTATAACGAAGTAAATTTCTCCGTCATTTTTATCCGCCCAGGATTCGAACCCGGATCCCCTCATTCCGGAATAAGTCACTCTACCAATTGAGCTACGCGGACGTTGATTCTAATTGCTATCTGCCTTTATGTCGTGTGCGTCCTGCTGGCAGGTACGTCACATCTCCTGGTACGTTACAAACTCAATGGGCTATAAGCAGTCGCCCGTCCCTAATTTAGGGTCACTGGTTCCAGGGAAGGGAGAGAGCCAGTGCCGTAAGACAAACACAACATCCATGCCTCACCGGGATTAGAACCTGGACCCCTTTCGGACGAATGATCAGAGGCCATCGCTTAGACCACTGCGCCACCGGGGCGGCTATTTCCTGATGTTGTAATTCTGTCAGTCAACTTCATGATGTTGCAATTTTGTTAATTAATTTAATGGTGTTGCAAGTTTTTTCCCTGAGAACAATTGCGCACTTGGACGCGAATTATGAACAGCTTCCCGTAAAACATTTTGTCAAAACTGATCTTAACATAAACGCGAATTATCTCTTTGGATCAGAAGTGTGTGCATATTGTTTTCAGCGTAATGCCTTCTGATGATTACCAGATTTTCTCAGAATTTTGCCTTAACATGCACTTTCTGGTCAAGAGCACAACAAAGAAGATTTTTAAATTAATTGTTTCATGACTTTCCTTTAGTAAGAGAAAAGGTCGCACTCATTTCGCATATACATATCCTGCTAGGCACTTTTCCCACCTTTACTAAAGGAACGAGCAATCTGAAGAAATTCAAGATGCGGAGTAGAGCGTTCTATATTCTGGCGTTGCTTTGCTTTGCAAAGTTTTGTGAGGGGCGATTTATGAACTTAGCCTACGTAAATCCGAAACATGTTGTTAGAGATTCGGAGACCGTTAAAAACGACTGGGAATATTTGGAAAATTTTCTAAAAAGCATTATGAGCGACGCTACGAAAAGGCTATTACCTTTAATAATGGACAATGCACTCAGCTTGAATCTTTCATTGTCATGCATCAAACAAGCTACGCAAATTCTTGTTGGCATGCGCAATCTAAAACCTTGGGCAATCAGATGTAAGTATTGTTTTAGTTTTTAACGCTTTCCAAACGTAGTTGTCCTTCTGTCTGTCCTGTCCCTCCGTCCGCACGATAACTTGCGCAAAAATGGTTCGATTTCGATGGAATTTTAGTATGTGTTAGGAGACTACTTGAGGACGAACCCTGTTGGAAATGGACGAAATGGGGGTCAAAGGTCAAGACATAAAAGCGGGATACATTCCATTGCTCTTATGCGTCATAACTTGCGTAAAAATGGTTCGATTTCGATGGAAGTTTAGTATGTGGTCGGGGACTACTTGAGGAAGAACCCTATTTAAAATTGACGAAATGGAGTCAAAGGTCAAGACATAAAACCGGGATACATTCCATTGCCCTTATGCGTCATAACTTGCGTAAAAACGGTTCGATTTCGATGAAAGTTTAGTATGTGGTCGGGGACTACTTGAGGACGAACCCTGTTGAAAATGGACGAAATTTGGTCAAATGTCAAGACATAAAATTATGATATATTCCATTGCCCTTATGCGTCATAACTTGCGTAAAAATGATTCGATTTCGATGGAATTTCAGTATGTGGTCGGGGACTATTTGGGGACGAACCCTGTTGAAAATGGACGAAATGGGGTCAAATGTCAAGACATAAAAGCGGGGTACATTCCATTGCTCTTATGCGTCATAACTTGCGTAAAAATCGTTCGATTTCGATGGAATTTTAGTATGTGTTAGAAGAGTACATGAGGACGAACCCTATTGACATTTGAAGAAATGGGGTGAAAGGTCAGGACATAGGAGCGGAATAGATTTCATCGCTCTTATGCGTCATAACGTGCGTAAAACGGCTTCGATTTCGATGAAATTTTAATGGTTCGATTTCGATGAAATTTTAATGGTTTGATTTCGATGAAATTTTAGTATGTGGTAGGGATCCACCTAGGGACGAACCCTATTGAAAATGGAAGAAATTGGGTCAGAGGTCAGGCCATAGGACTGGAATCCATTCCATTGCCCTTATGCGTCATAACTTGCGTAAAAATCATTCGATTTCAATGAAATTTTAGTATGTGGTAGGGAACCACCTGGAGACGAACGCTATTGAAATGGACGAAATGGGGTCAAATGTCAGGACATATGAGTGGGATCTATTCCATTGCCCTTATGCATCATAACTTACGTAAAAATGCTTCGATTGCGACAAAACTTTATCGTGTTGTTCCGGAGGTACACTGAACCGGTTTTGTTGAATATGATCGAAATGGGGTCATAGGTCAGGACACAGGAGCGTGATTTATTCCACAGCCATTATCCTCATAACTTGAGTAATGATTTCTGGTATGTTGGAAAGCATATCATATTCAATGCATTGCATGATTTTACAAACTTGTTCATGCAGCAGTTGATTTTATGCATCGTTGACCAAGATTAATAAAAAAGTTTTTGCTGCCTTCATGGATTTAAAGGAAGCTTACGACCGAGTAAATAGGACACTTTATGGAAGATATTGAATAAATACAGAGGATGAGGCGAACGTTTTGCAATATTTGCATAAACGCAAGTGCTGCGGCGTGTATGTCACGTGCTTAAACTAGTTCAAGTTAGGCATTGCAGTCAGTCGAAAGGGATATAAAGTCGTAGTCGTTGTTGTGAACAGCATTGCATGTCGTCGTTCTGTCTGTGGTTGGGACACCTAAAAGATGAACAGCAACAACCGACGGATTAGGGAACTTTTGCTTTAGGAGTTTGAACTCGGCCATAACGCTGCTCAAGCAACACGAAACATTTGTCATGCGAAAGGGGAAGGTTCCGTGGACCACAGCACCGCAACCAGATGGTTTAGGAAATTTCGCTTAGGTAACAGAAACCTCGACGATCAGGTAGGCCGCGATCCACGGATTCGGTGGCCGTGCGCCAGGCCGTAGAGGCAAATCCAACAACCAGCACTCGGAGATTATCAGGCGAGCTGGGCATATCACAGAACACCGTGGTTTGTCACCTTCAGGACCTCGGGAGGGTCTACAGGACGAGAGAAAAGGTGAAAATCTTCCAAATACGTAGAGATAATGTAAATAGACAAAGTCATCGCTCTTTCCAAGTTACTCTTTAATTAAACAAAAACGTAGAAAGAGCGATGACTTTGTCTATTTAGAAGATCTACAAGTGCTGCCGCATTGTCCCTGACGAACTGAAGCAAACCGCCGGGGGAAGTGTGCACGAAATTCCTAGAAAACATGCGCAGTTTACGTTTAACCCTTTAACGACCATGACCCCAAAATCTTGTATCACACGAAATACCATAACGCCCGAAACTGTCCCTTGTTTCACATCTTTGTTTAATAACAAGAATAGTGACTAAGGGTGACTCCTGCTAATCCCTCATATGTCGAGAAAAGTCAGCCCCAGTCACTATAGCTGTTATTTGTTTAATAAAAGCTATAGTGACTGAGGGTGACTTCTGCAGATCCCTCATATGTCGAGAAAAGTCACCCTCAGTCACTATAGCTGTTATTTGTTTAATAACAGCTATAGTGACTGAGGGTGTCTCCTGCTGATCCCTCATATGTCGAGAAAAGTCACCCTCACTCACTATAGCTGTTATTTGTTTAATTATAGTGACTGAGGTTGTCTCCTGCGCATCCCTCATATGTCGAGAAAAGTCACCCTCAGTGACTATAGCTGTTATTTGTTTAATAACATTTGTTTAATAACAGTTTAATAATATTTGTTTAATAACAGCTATAGTGACTGAGGGTGATTCCTGCTGATCCCTCATATGCCGAGAAAGTCACCCTCAGTTACTATACCTGTTATTTGTTTAATAACAGCTATAGTGACTGAGGGCGACTCCTGCTGATCCCTCATATGTCCAGAAAAGTCACCCTCAGTCACTATAGCTGTTATTTGTTTAATAACAGCTATAGTGACTGAGGTTGTCTCCTGCTCATCCCTCATATGTCGATAAAAGTCAGCCTCAGTCACTATAGCTGTTATTTGTTTATTAACAGCTGTAGTGACTGAGGGTGGCACCTGCTGCTCCCTCATATGTCGAGAAAGTCACCCTCAGTCACTATAGCTGTTATTTGTTTAATAACAGCTACAGTGACTGAGGGTGATTCCTACTGATCCCTCATATGCCTAGAAAAGTCACCCTCAGTTACTATACCTGTTATTTGTTTAATAACAGCTATAGTGACTGAGGGTGACTCCTGCTGATCCCTCATATGTCAAGAAAAGTCACCCTCAGTCACTATAGCTGTTATTTGTTTAATAACAGCTATAGTGACTGTGGGTGTCTCCTGCTGATCCCTCATATGTCGAGAAAAATTGAAGAACAAATAAGGGTAGGAAATCTGACTCACTCCAGACAGGAGTTTGGGGCGTTATGGTCGTTAAAGGGTTAATCAAGGGAATTGTTACGTGCGACGAAAAGTGGGTCTGTGTCTGTAATCCTAACACACAACGGCTGTATTTGAGCCCGAGCCAGCTTCCATAACCTGTTGCCAAACGTGGGCGCTTCGAGCACAAGGTGATGCTCTGCGTCTGGTGGAATTTCCAACGGATAAACAATTAGGAATTCCTTCCAGACGGTCGGACCATCAACGCCAACCTCTACTCTTAACAGCTGGGGCGAATGTATGCCGTTTTGGAGGAGAAGTGCCCTGCACTGGTGAACAGAAAGTGTGCTCTCCTACAGCAGGACAACGCTCGGCCTCCTCATACCGCGCGAACGACCCAGGCAAAACTCCAGGAACTTGAAGGCATCGAACTGATGCCACACCCAGCATAGAGTCCGGATCTTGCCCCGTCAGATTATTACTTGTTCCGGTCCATGGCACACTTCCTTCTCGGGCGACACTTCAACAACCAGGAAGAAGTGGCAGCTGGCCTCGAAGGACAAGAACTGGTACCGCCGTAGAATCGAAGAACTGGCAGACAGATTGCTAAAGACGGTGCAACACGATGGTTTATACACTATCTACCAACAAGTAATTGGACACCCCTGCAATCGACAATAACTGCGGTGCTGATACACGTCACGGCCGCCGCCGTTAAATATAGTGTGGGGGAAACAACAACGCAACCAGTCGCATGCAAGATGCCACGCAGTTCGGAGCTCTCTGATTTCGAGAAAGGTGCAATCGTCGGGTATCACAGAAATGGCCGATCCATACGTGACATATCCTGCAAGTTGAAGAACCCCAAATCGACAGTGGTCTACGTGATTGACGAGTGGAAGATGAGAGATGACTGTCGGAATGTGCCCCGACCCGGCAGACCCACAAAACTGGGAGTTAGAGACCGACGGGTGCTAGCCAGAGAAATTCGGAAGAACCGCACCAAATCGATGGGCCACATCCGCGAGAAGTTTCAACAAGCATCCGGGAGTGTTCTTTCGATGAATACCATCCGTAAGGAAGCTCATCTGCTCGGTTATCATGGACGTGCTGCCGCCCACAAGCCTTTCATCACCAAGTCCAATAGCGCTGTTCGGCTAACGTGGTGCAAAGAACGTCGACAGTGGACCGTTGAGCAGTGGAAACAGGTTCTCTGGAGCGACGAATCAAGGTTCACCCTCTACCGTTCGGATGGCAGGGTCTGGGTTTGGCATCTGCCTGGAGAACGCCTCCTGCCGGAATGTATTGTGCCAACTGTGAAGTTCGGTGGCGGTGGAATTATGCTATGGGGGTGTTTCTCCTGGTATGGCACGGGACCCTTGGTCGCAATTCCTGGTAGACTGAACGCCAAGACCTACTGCACCATTTTGGATGACCATGCGCTTCCTATGTTGTGGCAGTTTTACGGGGTGGACCCATGTTACTTTCAGGATGACAATGCCACCTGTCCTGCAGTGAGGTCCACCATGGCTTGGTATGGTGACAATGGGGTTAATCGAATGGACTGGCCTGCGCAGAGCCCGGACCTTAACCGTATCGAGCACCTCTGGGACCAGTTGGAGCGTCGACTTAAGGGGTGCCCCCACCATCCGAAATCGGTGAAGGAACTGACCTGTCTCCTCCAAGCCGAGTGGAAGAAAATACCGCTAGCCGTCGTACAACGCCTGGTTGAGAGTATGCCCCGGAGGGTCGCGGCTGTAACCGCCGATGGTGGAGGCTCCACCAACTATTAAAGGTGAATAAACTTCGTTTTCCTTTGCTATCACAGGCGTCCAATTACTTGTTGGTAGATAGTGTACTTTGAATACCTGTCAGCTTTCGTCGTAAAGGTACTTATGAAGACATAAAGTGATGCAAATATTGCAAAACCTTCGATTCACAGGTGCTCTGTATGATATTACTGGGAATCTACTTAATAGTGTAAACGCCATGTATGCTGGCAGTGGAGCTTGTGTACGAGTGAATAGTGTTTTGTAAGAATGGTTTTCTACTGGTGCAGGAGTCAGACAAGGTTGTGTAATGTCACCATGGCTATTTAATACATTTATGGTTGCGTGCATGCGTGATGCCAAGATGGACAAATGTCTTGGCAATATCCGTGTGTACAGATTGATGTATGCTGATGACACAGTCCTATTGGCAGAAAGCAAAAGTGAGTTGCGGAGTATGTTTTCTCGGATGTACGAAGTTTGTATGAAATTCAAACTGAGTGTAAATAAGGGAAAAGCCAAAGTTATGGTTTTTGAGCGAGGCATTGTTAGCACTGAATGTAATATATATGTTACCGTAAAAGTAATTATCCACTGATTATGCATAATTGCCGGTTATTATGCGTAATCACTGATCATCTTGGTGCGTTTGATAAATTTCACTAAATTTCTCACTTTTACCGACGATTTTACGTAATTCCCAAATTAAGTTCGTAAATTTGAGAAATATCCCAGAATTTCTCACTTTTACAGGAGATTACGTGTAATTCCGAAATGAAATTGGTAAGCACTTATAGATTTAACTTAATTTTAATAAAGTAAATAAAAAAATACATTTTTGTTTTATTAATATTAGAACGATTTAATGAATATAAGGAAACTAAGAAAAATCTGTTTCAACTTAACATTAGAATTATGTGTACAGACATTAAAAAAAGTTGTTGGGAAAAATATAGAATAATAATTCTTACTGCTTATTGAAACATGGTAACTATCATGACATTTTGAAATCCCAAAGTGGGAGCTTTACTAACAAAGTAATACTAGTACTGCTATCTATCGGAAAGTAATAAAAAGTAATACTGGTACAGCTATCTACCGGAGAATAAATGAAATAAATCTCGTTAAAATCAAGGTTACTCGACGAGAATGCATTGTTTTTCAAATTTACCATTGTGGAATGAAGATTATGCATAATGTCTGATAAATCTGATTAATGAAGTACGATTTATCATATTTACCACTAAGAACATTATCATATTTACCACCAGCACAATCACTAGTAAATATGATTATGAAATAAATTTATCAAACTCACCAAGATAATCGGTTATAACGAAGTTAATTTCTCCGTCATTTCTATCCACGCCAGGATTCGAACCCGGATCCCCTCACTCCGGAATAAGTCACTCTACCAATTGAGCTACGCGGACGTTTGTACTGACTACTATCTGCCTTTATGTCGTGTGCGTCCTTCGGGCAGGTACGTCACATCTCCTGGTACGTTACATCATCTCCCCCTTATTTTATTTTTTTTCTTTCGAAGTGCTGGAGAAAGGATTCTCTTATTTTTCCTATCTCGCGGTGTGGAAATAACATCACACCAATGCGAGATTTTGAACGGTCGGGTCATCCGGATAGTTCGGGCGCCATTATAACGAAGTTAATTTCTCCGTCATTTCTATCCACGCCAGGATTCGAACCCGGATCCCCTCACTCCGGAATAAGTCACTCTACCAAATGAGCTACGCGGACGTTTGTTCTGACTACTATCTGCCTTTATGTCGTGTGCGTCCTTCGGGCAGGTACGTCACATCTCCTGGTACGTTACATCATCTCCCCCTTATTTTATTTTTTTCTTTCGAAGTGCTGGAGAAAGGATTCTCTTATTTTTCCTATCTCGCGGTGTGGAAATAACATCACACCAATGCGAGATTTTGAACGGTCGGGTCATCCGGATAGTTCGGGCGCCATTATAACGAAGTTAATTTCTCCGTCATTTCTATCCACGCCAGGATTCGAACCCGGATCCCCTCACTCCGGAATAAGTCACTCTACCAAATGAGCTACGCGGACGTTTGTTCTGACTACTATCTGCCTTTATGTCGTGTGCGTCCTTCGGGCAGGTACGTCACATCTCCTGGTACGTTACATCATCTCCCCCTTATTTTATTTTTTTCTTTCGAAGTGCTGGAGAAAGGATTCTCTTATTTTTCCTATCTCGCGGTGTGGAAATAACATCACACCAATGCGAGATTTTGAACGGTCGGGTCATCCGGATAGTTCGGGCGCCATTATAACGAAGTTAATTTCTCCGTCATTTCTATCCACGCCAGGATTCGAACCCGGATCCCCTCACTCCGGAATAAGTCACTCTACCAAATGAGCTACGCGGACGTTTGTTCTGACTACTATCTGCCTTTATGTCGTGTGCGTCCTTCGGGCAGGTACGTCACATCTCCTGGTACGTTACATCATCTCCCCCTTATTTTATTTTTTTTCTTTCGAAGTGCTGGAGAAAGGATTCTCTTATTTTTCCTATCTCGCGGTGTGGAAATAACATCACACCAATGCGAGATTTTGAACGGTCGGGTCATCCGGATAGTTCGGGCGCCATTATAACGAAGTTAATTTCTCCGTCATTTCTATCCACGCCAGGATTCGAACCCGGATCCCCTCACTCCGGAATAAGTCACTCTACCAAATGAGCTACGCGGACGTTTGTTCTGACTACTATCTGCCTTTATGTCGTGTGCGTCCTTCGGGCAGGTACGTCACATCTCCTGGTACGTTACATCATCTCCCCCTTATTTTATTTTTTTCTTTCGAAGTGCTGGAGAAAGGATTCTCTTATTTTTCCTATCTCGCGGTGTGGAAATAACATCACACCAATGCGAGATTTTGAACGGTCGGGTCATCCGGATAGTTCGGGCGCCATTATAACGAAGTTAATTTCTCCGTCATTTCTATCCACGCCAGGATTCGAACCCGGATCCCCTCACTCCGGAATAAGTCACTCTACCAAATGAGCTACGCGGACGTTTGTTCTGACTACTATCTGCCTTTATGTCGTGTGCGTCCTTCGGGCAGGTACGTCACATCTCCTGGTACGTTACATCATCTCCCCCTTATTTTATTTTTTTTTTCTTTCGAAGTGCTGGAGAAAGGATTCTCTTATTTTTCCTATCTCGCGGTGTGGAAATAACATCACACCAATGCGAGATTTTGAACGGTCGGGTCATCCGGATAGTTCGGGCGCCATTATAACGAAGTTAATTTCTCCGTCATTTCTATCCACGCCAGGATTCGAACCCGGATCCCCTCACTCCGGAATAAGTCACTCTACCAAATGAGCTACGCGGACGTTTGTTCTGACTACTATCTGCCTTTATGTCGTGTGCGTCCTTCGGGCAGGTACGTCACATCTCCTGGTACGTTACATCATCTCCCCCTTATTTTATTTTTTTTTCTTTCGAAGTGCTGGAGAAAGGATTCTCTTATTTTTCCTATCTCGCGGTGTGGAAATAACATCACACCAATGCGAGATTTTGAACGGTCGGGTCATCCGGATAGTTCGGGCGCCATTATAACGAAGTAAATTTCTCCGTCATTTTTATCCGCGCCAGGATTCGAACCCGGGTCCCCTCATTCCGGAATAAGTTGCTCTACCAATTGAGCTACGCGGACGTTTTATTCTGATTCCTATCTGCCTTTATGTCGTGTGCGTCCTTCTGGCAGGTACGTCACATCTCCTGGTACGTTACATCATCTCCCCCTTATTTTTTTTTATTTTTTTTTTTTTTTTTTGAAGTGCTGGAGAAGGGATTCTCTTATTTTTCCTATCTCGCGGTGTGGAAATAACATCACACCAATGCGAGATTTTGAACGGTCGGGTCATCCGGATAGTTCGGGCGCCATTATAACGAAGTAAATTTCTCCGTCATTTTTATCTGCGCCAGGATTCGAACCCGGGTCCCCTCATTCCAAAATAAGTTGCTCTACCAATTGAGCTACGCGGACGTTTTATTCTGATTCCTATCTGCCTTTATGTCGTGTGCGTCCTTCTGGCAGGTACATCACATCTCCTGGTACGTTACATCATCTCCCCCTTATTTTTTTTTTTTTTTTTTTTTGAAGTGCTGGAGAAGGGATTCTCTTATTTTTCCTATCTCGCGGTGTGGAAATAACATCACACCAATGCGAGATTTTGAACGGTCGGGTCATCCGGATAGTTGGGGCGCCATTATAACAAAGTAAATTTCTCCGTCATTTTTATCCGCGCCAGGATTCGAACCCGGGTCCCCTCATTCCGGAATAAGTTGCTCTACCAATTGAGCTACGCGGACGTTTTATTCTGATTCCTATCTGCCTTTATGTCGTGTGCGTCCTTCTGGCAGGTACGTCACATCTCCTGGTACGTTACATCATCTCCCCCTTATTTTTTTTTTTTTTTTTGAAGTGCTGGAGAAGGGATTCTCTTATTTTTCCTATCTCGCGGTGTGGAAATAACATCACACCAATGCGAGATTTTGAACGGTCGGGTCA